>OX465500.1:7312639-12112639 GCA_950022335.1 Eurois occulta | reverse complement strand
TTGGCATCAGCACAGTCGTGCAAGATCCAAGTACAATCTGGCATACATGATGGTCTTGTTAGTGGAGATTACCTGACTAACTTTTTAAGACAAGGTTGTTGATTCACAACAAGACACAAACCAATAGGTACATTCAACAGGTCATTGATGTTCTGGATAAAACAAGCCATTACACTAGTGTCGTGCAGTGATCATCAGAAATATTGTAAGCCACATTAATACTGTGAACATATTACTGTTAAAAAGCTTGCATTACACAAAGACTGACTGCCCTGCGATGCCCTGTTAGTCTCGTAGTCGAAAGTTAAGATTGATCGCCGTGAACGAAATTCCGTCAAGAATAGGATAATAATATACTTTGGTAAGTTAACCTTCACAATTGAATATAAGTAATGATAAGTATCATTCATGTAACATTATCCCAAATACGGATAAAAGGACCAATAATCTCCAATATCATGTAAAAACCTAGCCTACATTCCTGAAAGATTTTCTCAATAAAACGACTCATATTACTGAACTGAGTCAGAATATGAGAATCATTCACACTCCATTTAAATAAGTTTTTCAATAAGATGAATTACGATTCTTGGTCCATGACTAACTAGATTTTTTTGTGAGCAGATCGTACCAGATCATTTTGCTGAATAATTTATTATGGCAATTAGTTTCTGAAACTTTTTATTTTCTCAGCAATTCGCTTTTGCACTGTATAAATCTTGTGAATGAGAATATTTTTAAATGCTTTCGGGATCGTGATAAGATTTTATCTAGCTTGTAGATAATATTGATGGATTTGTAACATTTGTTTTTTTAGTATGGAAACTGGCGTCCAAGGAATGGAAAGAGAAGTGTTGCCATCGCGGGAATATCCTGGATGAGGCTGGCACGGGAGCATGGAGCATGGCACAACCAAAGAGAGGCCTACCTATACCCAGAAGTGGATGAAGTCGGGCTATGGATGATGATGATGATGATGGAAACTGAACTTCAGATAAGTGCTGACATATGTATTATTATAATATATTTAGTACGCTTCTATGATATGGATGTCATGATATGAAGTCTTTTATAATATTTTCTTGCCTTTGTATAGATTCTTGTTAACGATTGTTTGTGAATGTGTGAACAGTATAGGTCTTGTAGATTCCTAGAGGTGTGTTAACTTTTGTTAACCTCTTATCTTGTTTTCCGTTTTTTTGTGTAGTAAGCAACGACTTATTGTCGGGCCTATGCTGTCCCCCCATACTTGAGTACTAATGCTGTAACATGATAATATTGTAAAATCTAATCATTTTAAAAGAGTAAACATGGAGTTTCTTGTCGGTTCTTCTCCATAGAAAACGACTAACCCGAACCGTGCACCTTTTTGTCGACGTTTCATAAGTGCCCATGTAGGCCTATGTGAAATAAAAATATTTTGATTTTGATGATATGGCTAGAAAGAAGCCGACTGCTGAGACTGATGACGAGTAATAAAGAAGTACGGAAGTAAAATACATGCTGCGCCGACCCCAAATAGGTTGGTATAAGAGCTGGAGAATGATAATAATGATGATTTCTGACGCTTCTACATAGTTTTAGATGTTTTCTTTCCGATTTGTACTTACTAAATAAATAAATAAAACAACAAATTCAGTAAATAAGAAACTTTTCATACAAATTTTCTTGTACATCTTACAAATAGTGCCACAAAAAATGACAGCTCCATCGTTTTTTTTTTAAATTAAACAATGCAAGGATTGCTTATCGTCATACGGCCATTAGTGTCAGCGAATACGGGTGACTGCTGACGTATGTAGTCCATTAGAACAACGTTATCTACTCCTAGAACGGTTACCTCCCCTCGGTTTTCACTTATCATCTGTAAAGTAGAAATAAATATTAACATTTATAAGACTGTACCAATTAAATTAATTACGGTAGTACTTAAAAAAAATGGCCTAATAACTTTTTAATAAAGGTACGTGGAAAGGCAGATGTGTTTTAAAAGCTAATCATTTTGGAACACAAGACAACCAAATATTGCACAAGAACCGTTGTCGTCAACAGACAGGTTTGAAAATACTAGAGCTCCCAACTAAAAATATTAAAGCGAATTTGTATATTGTTGTAATTTAACACATGATACACAAAGGATATTTTTTATCCCGGTAGTACGTTTCCGTGGGATAATTTCCGCGAAACACTCATGATTATTCCAAATCTACCCAGACACCTGCGTTACTATTGACTTTAAATAACATAGGTACCGACAACAATAAGTTACACGGTACATGCACTTTCAAAAAGTATTGGCCATTTTCTGATAACAAAAGAGTTCAAGCCATATTTTCAGGACTCACAGTGTAATTTCCCCCGCCATTGGCTATGAAGTCAGTTGTAACAACTCTATAGATCTTTTCTAGTGACAATGGTTCGTATTTGGGTACGTCACATTCTATACAACGAATGGACACGTCAAGTACTCGACTGCCTAAAGGTCGAGCTCCATCGAAAACTGCTTTTAACCCTGGAAGATTTAAAGTACCTTTTACCGTATCCCATCCTCGTCGCCACTGATAGATATGCGAGTGTAGGGACAAGTGAAACAACGGGTGGCTGGAAACACACTGGCTGTATTTGGCAAGTAACACTACTTATAGGAGCGGATGCAACCACCCTCATATTTGCATATATCGATGGCAGCAAAGTAGAAACGGACATCTACAAAATCGCAACTTTACAGGAGAGCAGATTTAGTTTAAAAGAGTGGTTATTTTGAGAGTTATGGACCGATTAACCTGAAATTTTCTATAATGCTTTAAAATAACCTTCTTTATGAATTGTGTAATAGGTTTTATCGCTATATCGTTGTTTTACTTAAATAATGTAGATGTCTTTTTTTACTCTGAAAAAACTTTGACGTAGAAGAAGACATCTGCCTGTTATCCGTTTATACGTTGCAAACATGCAAACAGATATCTTTATTTACTTTTTTTAATATTTAACATTTTATTATTATCAATAAATGAGTTATCTACCACTAAACTCCATCGGTATCTATCAGTTAAATTCATTTATTTAGTTACCAAACCACGTAAAATATATATTTTTAAATAAAAATGCTATTTATTATTATGTTTTATTATTATCAAAAGCACCATTACCAAATAGGTAAATAACAGACTGATATAAAATTAAAATAAGACTGATATAAGAACACGCCAGAATGTGACAAGTGACTGATGTCTTTGTTGACGTTTCATTCATCTGTCAAAGCTCCGAAGTAAAGGCGGACAAATTCAAATGTCCGTTTCTACTGCGATGTTTTTTAAAAATCCAGTGTAGACGTCTTCATTTACGTGTCAAATTTTCTTTATTATTTTGAATTTTGAAAAAAAATTAATACAGACTTGTAGATAGGATTAATGTAAGCTCATTTTTGTAACAAAAGCATTTTCGAAAAAATGTAGATGTCCGTTTCTACTTTGCTGCCATCGATATAATGACCGATTTCAGTAACACTAGGCGAAGCTTAAATGGATGCGTAAATAAAAGCGCTGCTTGCTGACATTCTAAGAGTGCAATAATACGGGGTGGATGGGACATCGACGCGAAAACGGTTACCATATGTTCAGTACATCATTCTGAGCCCCCCATATAAATTTTTCATCGGTAATTAAAAAGAACTGCTTCCTACCAAAGAGCAATATATAACCTACATGGTCAAAATGTATGGCAAAGCTGATTTTAAAAATATATTATGTACTGAATACGTGGTAACCATTTTCCCTTCCAACCCATATTTAGGCATAATCTAGGGGTAAGGTATTGAAAGATCGATGGGCTAGTGACATTTGCAGGGGTATTTATGACTTTGCAAAAGCTTTACTTATAAAAACCGTTATCAGCAAATAAATCACAATTGCGCGAAATTACAAGAAACTTAGGCTAGCTTTCCGACATTTACCTAGAAAATTTTCTTCATAAAGCAAGCCTGATGATATATTCCAATTTCACGGTAACTTCGATATAAATTATGGAGACAATATTATGCTAATGTTAACTTGTAGGTGAGCTTTGTAGGCTATCGATATTAGCTCAAATAAGGGACCTTATAGAACGGTGTCAGTGTTTAAAATTATTGCCGCCGCGGGAGATGCCCCGGGGCCCGGGCGTCACCGTCGGGGGCCACGTGGTGGCTCTCGGCTACCGTAGGCGCGGGCCTGTGGACGGTGAGTAATGGACTAACTCGCCGTCCGTCCGTCTTATGACGTCAGGTCGTGTCGAGACGTCGCGTTCGTGTTCCACGCGCGCCTCAAAGAGGGCCGATGCCTGCCAGGGCTGCGGGACTGTTCGAAAGAGATACCGCGGCCCTGGAACACAAAGGGCAAAAGAAGGAACATGGATGAGTTTTAGTCAGTAAAAGTCTGACATTCCCTTCCGCTCCGCCCAGAGTGGGAGAGGTCATTTGATGATTTCCCATCCCAAAAAAAAAATAAAGGTTTAAAATTATTAGATTCTTAGTAGGAGTATATAATTATTTTGCCTCTCACGGGTCGATCCGTGCTATGAGTATAGAGGAAGTTTGAAAGTTGCGCCAGTAACAGAAAAGTTGATAGGGAATCGGCTGTCTTAGTATGGGCATAATATGATGATGAGAGATGAATCGCATGTGACTAAAAGAGTTATGAATATAAATGTTGATGAAACGAGAGGGAGCGGAAGACCAAACAAAAGATGGATGGATTGTGTGAGGAATGATATGAAGGAAAAAGGAGTAAATAATAGCGTGACGGTTGACAGAGGAGAATGGAAGAAAAAAACGTGTTGCGCCGACCCCAAATAACATGGGACAAGGACAGGAAGATGATGATTGGTTGATTCGTGCTATAAAATTTTTTATGCGGTTTAGAGATAGGTTATTAATTTGCTAGTTTATTTTTCGGTCTTCAGACCCATGAGACAAAGAATCAAGAGGTATTTATTGTTCTTTGCCAGCCGAAGAAAACACATCTGCCCTTCGTTTTACTGTCACATTACTTACAAATCGTCTATCAGTTTTGAACAATTACAGTAGCAAATATTCGCAACCTCATAAAACATTAATCAAACAAAAATACCAGCTCTTGCCCGTAGCTTCGCCCGCATGGAGGTTGTAAATTAAACCACGAAAACGTACTCATCTGCCTAGTCTTTTCCCAACTTTATTGGAGTCGGCTTCCAGTCTTACCAGATGCATCTGAATACCAGTATTTTACATGGAGCTACTGCCTATCTGACCTCCACAACCCAGTTAGAACTGGGTAATACGGTACCCATTGGTAAGACTGGTTGTCAGACTTTCGGGCTACTGACTACCTGTAACGACTGTCAAAGATCTACAAATGACAGCCGGGACCAACGGTTTAACGTGCTTTCCGAGGCACGGAGGAAACTCGGTATGTAATGATGGTCACCCATCCACAGAACTTTACCTTGAAGATCGACCCGTGTGTTGTTATTCAGCCACGAGGTTCTCGAAACCACGAAAACGTACTACAGCGATGAAAAAATATCCTAATTTCTAAACCAACATGGTCTGCCCGTGAGGCCTTTAAGGTCTGAAGACGTAAAATAAAAACAGACTTAGTTACTTTCGAATTTATAAATATTGTTGTCACTCACACTAAACCCATCGCCGCCACCGCTGAGAAAGCTCTGCGACACCACCCTGTAGTATTTGTCGAGCTCGAGCGGCTCGTACCTAGGGACATCGCACTCGATGCATCTGATGGTGACGTTGAGAACTCTCGAGTTTACCGGCTGCGAGCCGTCGAAAGTCGCGCGTAACCCTGAGATTTAGCGTTATTTGGCATAAGATGACGATAAATTTTAGTGGGGTATACTAACTTTGACAGCGAGTGTACTAACGGCATCTATCGTATAAGATTTTAATCAGATTTTGTCGATTCTTTAGGAGTGACGATACAAGATCTTTCTTACCAATTCAAACTGATAAGTGTACATTCCCTGTAGGGCTTCCTAGAACTATTAATTTTTCCATATACCATCGTAACAACCAATATATTATTTACACAAAATAATAAATCATTACTTTAAGCAAACATGGCCCCAAGATATATTTGTTTAACGAACCATTACATAAAATCTGCTGAACCGATATAAAATTGTTTTATACAGCAGTTATTTGTAATTCTAACAGCGAAAATCAAAATGTTCGATTCAGTTCAATGTTTAGGGTTTGGTAAACAATAATGGACAGTATTTCAAGGGAATTCGTTTGTTTTAGTCCAAATTTTGCAAAACTCATTGGAAAGCCAACATTCAGTGCAAATATTGGTTCTTTTGAATCAGTTTTCAAATCAAAGTTGCTAGCCCATCGAATCATCCAATCCCAGCCTCATCCTAATTTTTAATAAAATAGTTTTCTTGATTGATAGAAGAAATTAATGACTTTATAACTTGAAAAACTTACAGTAGCGTCACGTCAGAATTAGGTACCAACGCCACAAAAGACACTGAATAAAATTTAGAAGATGCATTACAGTTTCGAAACTTTCATTCCAACTTGATGTAAAATGCTTAAAGTTTTAAACTAGTTTTTTGTTCTAAGGCTTTCTAATTTGAAGAAGGCGTTATTTTCATGATAGACTGTGTCTTTGGTAATAAGTTAGTAAAAAAGTTACATTTCGATGATTACCTGAGACTTGCAACATCCTCGCCCCTGCGTAAGGGTCGTTGGCCACAGAAAACTCCAACATTTCCATAATATGTTCGCCTTTCAAGTCAAAAACTTGAACGACGTTCTCAAAGGGGGTAGACAGTATCACCGACTCGAAAGTTATCACTGTAATATAAATTTTAAAATACTTAAAGTTGGATAGTTTTGAAACGAATCAGCGTTTGGAACGAATGTAATATATTATTTAGATGGTGAAAAAGGCACTTTAATGGAAGTGAAATTTTAATGATTAAAGTTAGAATATTATATGCCTGAAAATCTGAGAACCAGTCTTGCCAAGGGGTATCGTTTTACCTAGTAACCGAGTTGTAAGGGTCAGGTAGACATTCGCTCCAGGCCATCACCTGCCTTTGTAGAGAATATAAAATAAAGTAAATTCATTAGATGAAATTGAACCATTTCTCTCGCCACAACTGATCACACCAACTCTTATCAAAGCTCAGCGATCATACGAGTAATTTGAACAGGTAACGATATTGGACAAACGTAGACAAATAATTACATTGCTACCAATTTATCGGTTCAGTGATCAAAATTGGAATAGATATAGCTACTGAACAATTAATTATACTAGTAGACCTATAGCAGCAATATCACGATTGCCTTAAATTACTAATACACACAGCTACTATCTAAGAGCTCCAGCTACTATCAGAATGCTTAAAGTCACCCGAAGGGCAATGGTTATGCTCGGAGTTTCCGAATCAGAAATTAAGACATCCGCAAGAGAACCACGTATACCGGCCAGACACATTGCTCGCAGAACAGATGGCCGATGGGGCTAAAAAGTTCTGGAGTGGCGGCCGCAAACCGGAATACGTTGCATTGGAAGGCCTCCCATTAGGTAGACCGATGACCTGGTGAAGGTTGTGGGGATCCACTGGATGCAAAACGCACGGGACCTGTCAATGGGGCGACACTTGGGGGAAGCCTATGCCCAGCAGTAGACGTCTTTCGGCTAAAATGATGATGATGATGACTACCTAAGAATGGCTGTGGAAGTTGCAGACACGGAAAAGTTTGACAGAAGACTGGAAGAATTCAGCAGATAACCGGTGTAATTTTCGAAAAACACTGCAATAGGTAGACGATTTTCAGTATTTTGCAATACATCATACGTGTCAGATCTCACCTCCGTTATCAATAGCTGTCCTGATTCCACCTTGATTGATAACGCAGAAGTGCGCGTAGTTCCAGTTATTGCCGTCAGCTCTGCTTAGAGCCTGAAACAGTGTTGCTTTTTCATGAATCTGCTAAAACTCATAGGAACAAGTTGATGTGGGAGGTTAATAAAGTTTGTTGAAGGACCGTTGGCCGGTAGAACGAACGCGTCCTGGAGTGCAGACCACGTAAAGGTAAACGTAGCGTTGGACTGCCTCCAGTTAGGTGTACTGACACTCTTAAAAAGAAGGCTGGAAAAGACTAGATGCGGAAGGCGCAGTTTAAAAAAAGCCCTATGTATTGGGCATAGGGCTTTTTTTAAACTGCGGCTGTGGACGGTGGTCAGCTGAATTGATTGGCAAGTCGATTAAAAAATGACTCACTGCATGCATAAACGCGTCACAAATAAAGTTGCCAAGATTGCACTCGGAGCAAGCGCAGTTTGCTGATAGTTGGACCATAGATGAGCCAATTTCTTCGTTAGCTTTCTCCACAATCTCAGGCAGATATTTGTTAATCTTCTCCAAAACATCTTCGGCTGAAAGCAGAAATTTAAAATTTCAGAAAACTTGTTTATTTTATGGTTTATTTCTATCTGAAGTTTACCAAAATCTCATGCAAGTATTTACTACAAAAATTACCAGACTCCATTTATTTACAATGTTCAAACCGTTGCTTAACAAACAATTTACCTTGCTCGACTTCATTTCCGATGTAATGAGGGTTACCTTCCCATCTTAGGAGGTGGCCACCAGCATCGAATGTAAGCTTGATCTCACCCAAATATTGCGTATGCGCTGCCGCTTGTACGATTAACACCTGAAAATAACGAAAAATGTAGAACCATGTTTTTAAAGTTTGCAATGTGTACACATGACATAACATCACGCTAGTAATCCAGAAAGGATTAGGCATTGGATAAGGTATTAAACAACATGATAAATGGGTGAAATCATAGATACACTTCGTATTTACATCCAAATCTTGCCAGTTCCGTCTAAGTTCCACCGAATAACAAGCGAGTTTATTGCCATCAACCGGGCACCAATACTGAATCTAAATTCTTGACGAAAAACCCAATATCACTTTACCCGATCTGCAAATGTAACCCCAAACCTCAGGATCAGAAGTTGTGTTTCCGATCACTACACCACACGTTTACGACCTTCTAATTTAAATACCCCTAAACTTACTTTTCGAGTGTCTTGTTCCTCTACAACTGGATAAGGTCCCAACGGGACGAAACCACTGTCTTCAGGGGCATCTCCATTGAACAAAAGAGTGTGACTATGACCTCCAACTATGATGTCAATGTGAGGGCCGGCATGGAGGGCTATTTCTCTGTCGAAAAAATATTTCAGCATGAATTTAATATCGTTTACAAAGTCTTGTTTAATCATAACGCATAGTTATAATTTATATGTTTTACTGTTGTATGTACTTCTGGCACACAGGCATCTCTCTGCGAGTGGAAGGAATATAATCCATCACGTAGGCCCAGGGTAAGATATCACAACTATGTTTTCAGAAGCACCGGGCGTCGGGGGCCACGCCGTGATGGCTCTCGGCCACCGTAGGCACGGGCCTGTGGACGGCGAGTAATGGGCTAGCTCGCCGTCCGTCCGTCGTATGACGACGGGTAGGCCGTGTCGACAGCGCGTTCGTGTTCCACGCGCGCCTCAAAGAGTTGTCTGCAAACGGGTGGGGCCCGCAAGGGCCGGTGCCTGCCAGGGCTGCGGGACTGTTCTAAAGAGATACCGCGGCCCTGGAACATAAAGGGCCAATGAAGGAACATGGGTGGTTTTTAGTCAGTAAGAGTCTGACACTCCCTTCCGCTCCGCCCAGAGCGGGCGGGGGGTCATTTGATGATTTCCCACCCACCAAAAAAAAAAAGGCCCAGGGTAAGATATCACAACTATGTTTTCAAATTTTTGGTTCCAGGTCATGCACGGTTTCCGCATGATTTTTATTTCACCGTTTTGGGAACAGTGGTGCTGAAATAATGATTACACAAAGTACCAAATGTGCATTTAGCAAAGAATGAAAGAACACTTTTTGACTTGCTGAGCACGAAATGTCTTACCTGTCAATGTCTAGACCGCAGTGAGACAAAACAATAATAATATCCACGCCCTGAGCGTTTAGTTTCTCAGCTTCTTCTCTTACGGTCTCAACTTCATCTGTGAACTTCAGTTTACCTGTCGACGCCAAATTCTGGAAAATTCAAAGTGAAGAAGTAAAAGTATATTGGTACTTAAAGAGTGTAACAAGACTCCTAACGCAGCCGAAAGCCACTTGTTCTCCCCGTCATTGCGATATTTTTTTTTGTTCTAGACCATACCTAGTCAAAGTTTCGATTTTTTCACTAGTTCTTTTTATTTAAATACATGCTTTTAACCCTTTAAGTTGATTTGTATAGTATACTAAAATTAAATTAAATATTCTCAGAAAACAAAATACTTTAAAATTTTAAACACCTCCACGACCCCTGTGTACTATTCAATTAATTCACCAGCATAATGTTTTGAGGGCGTTACATTGAGTCCTACCGTAAAACGTGATTTTTCACCCCCAAAAAAAAGTCGCTAATGCATGGGTGACGGCTTCGTGTAGGGTCTGTTTACACCCTTTATAACAAGGCTTAAGTTTTGTGCAAACGAGTAGTTCCTTTTAGGACAGGTTTGTTAAGACAATATCTGTAGCGACAAAAATAGATTAAGCATGCTTTGATGGTTGCTTGGATGGTCATGTTTAGAAGATGAATGGCAGACGTCCAACAAAAGGTATTTTTTTACACGGCAGATAATACTCTTACACACAAACACAAAAAACGCCCTGTCTCTAATATTAGTAAAGATGTGCATACAATTGTAGCAGCACTACAAAAAGTACTTCAGCAACATAGAACAAAAAGTAGTACAGCGCCATCTATGACGCAGAGGATAAACTAAACATCGGAATACATCTAAATCCTGCATCGCGCAAGTAAAATTCGCGACTTAAGACTATATAGAAGAACCCGACAACAACTGTCGGGCAGTAGCCCACCAGACAATAACACCCGTCTGGTCGGAGAATCCTCCCTTTTCTATAGGGGATGAAGAACTTTACACCCTGTTCTTCATTACCCCCAAACAATAATGACGTGGGTGACGTGACTGGGATTATAGCAGGTTAATAATTTAGAACTTACATCAGTAGTAGCTATTATAACACCAATGATACCAATTCTTCGGCCCTTTCTTTCTACAATGATACTCTTTTCATAAAGTCCATGCATCGTCGGTTCTTCATCATCAATGATGTTTGCTGTGACTACTGGGGAGTCTAAATGTTCCAAATAAGGGACGACACCTTCGATTCCGTTGTCAAACTCATGGTTTCCTAGTACCTGTAAAAAAAATTGTCGTCTTTATCTCAATTGATTCATGCAAAAAAAAACAGAATTGCCAAACTTAAGTGGCAGTGGGCAGGGCGCATCGCTCGCTGAACGTATAGCCAATAGGGCTGAAAAGTTCTGGAGTGGCGACCGCAAACCGGAAGACGTTGTGTTGGAAGGCCTCCCACTAGGCGGACCGATGATCATTTCAGTCGAAAGTCGTCCACTGCTGGACATAGGCCTCTCCCAAGTGTCGCCACATTGACCGATCTGGTGAAGGTTGCGGGGATCCGCTGGATGCGAGACGCACGAGATCGGTCAATGTGGCGACACTTGGGAGAGGCCTATGTCCAGCAGTGGACGACTTTCGACTGAAATGATGATGATAAACATACAAATTGCTCCGTCCATTTTATTGTATTGTCGAGTTGGTGCCCGCAACTCCTCATCAAGAGCTCACATTTTACATTAATGACGAGTTGAATAATAATTTCAACACAAAAATATTACTCGGGATATTTGTATGTGATTTTGTTAACATTTTCAAGGGTTTTAATTATTTTGCACGGAAGCTTAATCTTTTTTCTATAATAAAAAGATAAGTCAAAAGTAACATCAGCTCTCTGCCTGTCAAAATCAGACTAGCCGTTTCGGAGATTAGCCGGAGCAAACAGACAGACAGACAAAAATTTAATAAAAAGTTTTTTTGTTTGTAATAAGTACCGTTTATAATGTTCATATATACATTCAGTAAAAAGCTGTTATTTTGAAATTACATACAGATACATCAATTTTATTTATCTGTATAGATTTAATTCACAATAACATTTTGAAGATTCTAGAACAATATTACAATCATTATCCAAAAACTTACGTGAGCATCATGAGGCAGTATGTTCATAAACTCTTGGGTGACGTTCCATCGTAGAATATTATACCAAATAGTTCCTTGAAAGCTATCACCTGCATTCAGGAGAAGAGAATCGGGTTCACTGGCCAACCGCTCACGAACCAAGGTCGTGAGACGAGCGAAGCCCCCAATGCAAGGGTTGACCGATGGGTTACAAATTGTTCCCCATGGGCTAGTTTCCACAAACCTGGAAACAGAGCAGAGTATTTATTTATTTATTAAAATAAGAAATAAGAAGCCATATTGATGCCAGAACTTAAAGCAGATATTATTTATGTAAACACAGCATGTATCAAAAAGGTGTGGTCATATTTAAGGGTGTGATTCAGATCAACAGACTGAACAACTTTGTCAATGGACCTAACAACGTTATTGGAAAAAAATATTCAGCGGTCGTGTCTTGAGACGAGTAGGAATTGAAGTTTAGTACAGCTGGTTATTGTTCGCGATTATGATGTTGGTTTTATGGAAAAATTTACTCAGTTTGATGGTGTTTCACACCCTTAAAATATATGACCACACCTTTCTGGTCAATAACATCCTGCCTGTCATCTCCCAAGGTTTAGACAGAGGTGCCCAATGTACACTCACACTTTTTAATAAATGTTATATAGTTTAGCAACTATACAACAAAATGAAAAAGAAAAAAAAGATTTTAAGTGAAATTGCAATTTCAAAATCTTAGCGTATATCACACACGGACAATAAAACAATATCAGATGTTAATGAATATGATATGAATTGATAGGGTTCTTCGTGCCTCGAGGTGACTTTGTGCTCACACCCACGATGACTAAGCGGCGGGTCGATGGATGCGCTGCTGGCCATAGATATGGCACTGCAACGCTTCTAATACGTGCACTGGCGACTTCTCGTAGAAGGCGCGCATGAAGTTTAACTTCGCAGAATTATGAGCACTTTCTTATGATTCAGTTCTATTTATAACCGGAACATTACTTTTATTCTAAAGCAAAACAGTAACAAACGCCAACGCGATTTTACAAATCTTCTATTATATTTCTTTTTAGCATCAAAAAAAGTGCATAGCTACTATTCATTTATTTAAAACTAACTTATTAATTAAAAACAAAAATAGAACAACACTTACCTCGCGTGAAAATCATTATAATGCAGTATATTCAAATCATATTCTGACGCAGATTGAGCATTGAACAGAATAAAATGAGAAAATAACAAAAGTATCCTAAGCATTTTAGTTAAACACCAGTAGGACGCACTATTAAAACATACATTACAATGTGTAAATTATTTTGACCAATCTACATGTATCATTTAAATTGATAAGATAAATACACGATAAGAACGATAAAGTACATATTAATAAGGAATCGTACTATGATAATTAAATATTGGTATCGAGAATAGGTCGATTGAGATGGTATTGCAAAATTGATTGCAGAAAATTGATTGCAGGCGCATGATTTTGCGATGCAATTTGTGAAATAACAAATAAGTAACTTGTAATCAAAAATATAAATAAAACTGACCAAATTACGGAAATTCTTGCAACACGCAACGATCACGCGGGTTTATCAAACGCTGGAAACACATTTAGCAAAATTGATTCAGATATCCAGCAGGAGTTGGATATAAAACAGGACCGGATAATGAACACTTTTATGAGATCGAAAACTGGAGTAACTGACGTGCTTTTAAAGATAAGACCAACTGAATCTTTCAAGGTCTTCGGTCTATTTAACCAAATAATAATAAACACTTGAAACGGGATATTTACCATGTTTATAACTATTGCAAGCACCATGATCACGGATAAACTTGGCGCTTGCAACAGTATCAGTTTTAATCTAATCTAATTTAAAATACATTTCCAGTTTAAACAGTTTAATTTTATCTTAGTTTTACAATAAATACAAAGCTTAACCGCCTAAAAAATACTTTAGATCATCCTACACTTGGCAAGGATTGCTTATTGTTATACGGCCATCAGTTTCGGCGAAAACAGGTGACTGATGACGTATGTAGTTCATCAGCACTTCGTAGTCCACTCCGAGTACTCTGACGTTCTTACGGTTTTCACTTATCATCTGAAATGTTTGGAAAATCTTTAATTTAGTGTACTATAAATTCTCTAAACTGAACGCTATAATAACTCAGCAGTCGGGGCCACTATTTGTGGAGTTTTAAAAACGCCATAAGGCTAAGATAGCTACAAATGTTGAAAAAGATTTGTTCCGCTCGCTGTCGACATTGTCATAAACTCATTTGCTGTCTGTAACGTGTTTTCAGCACTATTCCTAATGGTATCTATATTGAAAATAACACTCCAATGCTGTAGCTGCTAATTCATATGTCTCTCACAAGCTGGACCTTTTTTACCGCCGCTGTCCTAGCCACCTCTTTCGTTCGTCGTTACATCTAGGGAGACGTCCTTCGCTAAACATTCCAAACTGAAAAAACGTAATATGAAAAAGGGTTGAAACACTCACAGTAAAACCATCACCACCATCGCCAATGAAACTCTGCGACACGACTTTGTAGTATTTGTCGAGCTCGAGCGGCTCGTACCTAGGGACATCGCACTCGATGCATCTGATGGTGACGTTGAGAACTCTCGAGTTTACCGGCCGCGAACCGTCGATAACTACGTGCAGCCCTGAAATGGAGCATTTGGAACTGACTAGTTTTAAATTATTTGTAAATCAAACAGCATAAACATTAATTTTGTTTTGTGATGCACAGGAGGAAAAAGTGATGAAGAATTTTTAAGAATGAATGGAGATGACTTAAAAAGTAGGGAAAGAACAAAGAAACGATTTTTTGGTTTATTTGAAAGATGATGATGGCTAGAAACGGGGTAACTACTGAGGTGCCGAATAATAGATGAATAGCGAAGAATACATGCTGCGCACATACAAAATAAACTGGGATAAGGGCAAGACCGATCCAAGATAGTCACTGGTATAGGCCCTGCAAGCAATAGTAAGTGGACTCAAATAATTTAAGAAACAAACAAAACGTACAGTTCAGGTTCATTCACAGTAAAGATGAAAGAAACATGGTTTGAATGCAGTTACAAACATGTTGTCAAAAAATGAAACCTAACTACGTTTATGGTTGTGTAGTACCAAAATTCAAAAACCATCAAGATTACATCCATCAAAATCATAACCTGCAAATTGCAACATTCTTGCGCCTGGCCAGGGGTCGTTGGCCACAGAAAACTCCAACATCTCCATAATATGTTCACCTTTCAAGTCAAAAGCTTCAACATTGTTCTCAAAAGGATTCGACACCATCACTGACTCATAAGTTATTACTGAAATATGAAACATTTAATCAGTCGAGGTCAATGAGTAAGAAAAAATCAGTACTGAATTTAAATGTATCTTCTGTTGCAGCTACATTACCTCCTCTATTGATAGCTTGTCTAATAACACCTCGATTGATGGCGCAAAAGTGAGCATAGTTCCAGCTGTTGGGACCAGCGAAAGGTAGCGCCTAAAACAGTTAAAATCCTGAATACTTCGCATTGATTCATCAGGCGAAACATAACTGGCAAAATGTCCTTTTACGTACACCTCTAACCTTCGGGGATTCTAACCCCGGGCATCTGGATGTTAAGTGGATTGGTTCAACACAGCCAATAATGAAATACATAATGACTATAGCTTAAACAGAGCAAAATCAGCTTCTAATGTTATCACTTCTGGGAGGCTAGGCCTCTTAAGAGCGATTCGGCCGAAATCCGTATACGTATCTTCGAATTATCGGTTTTAGAATACAACTTTTCAGTTTTTTTTAAAATTATTATCTAAGAAGCACTCTCTATGTTCTTATAGAACCATTAAAAGGAGAATCGAAAAAAAACTTACGGCAAATATAAAAGCATCGCAAATAAAGTTGCCGAAATTGCACTCTGAGCATGTGCAGTTTGCTGATAGTTCCACTAAAGATGTACCAATTTCTTCGTTGGCTCTCTCGAGAACCTCAGGAAGATATGTGTTAATTTTGTCTAAAACATCTGCCGCTGGAAGTAGAAATAATGATAATGTAAGCAAGGATTTTCAGCGCAGCAATAGCAGAATTCAAAATACATTTATAAATAGGTGATAGATGTTATCACTCCGTGTTACGCAGATGAAGAAAATTGGTCGAGATAAGTAAACACAAACAGATCCTGACGTACCTTGCTCAATTTCGTTTCCAATGTAATGAGGGTTGCCAGCCCATCCTAAAAGTTGGCCAGCATCATCAAATGTTAGCTTAATCTCGCCTAAATATTCCGTATGGGCTGCTGCTTGAACTATGAGAACCTAAAAAAGTCGAAAAACTTCGTCCTTTATGTTGTCATCTTACAAATATTATAACATCTTTTTTATATAAGTTCAAATTGTCGTACTTTTCTGGTGGCTTGTTCCACTACTACTGGATAAGGTCCATATGGCGTGAAGCTACTGTCATCAGGAACATCTCCATTGAACAACAACGTGTGACTATGTCCTCCAACTATGATGTCAATGTGAGGACCAGCATGATGGGCTATTTCTCTGTTAACAAAATTTGGAGCATTATAACTTAGCACAGTTCAACTGAGCAATTATAAATTTCTCAAATCTAGTCAAATACCTTAACATCATCTGCTGATATTTCAAATAATAATTTGAAATCAGCGTAACGTGTCGTGTCCTTACATTCCAGGCGTCACCACAAACTTTCTTAAATCTTTTGTAGCCACAATTATCATTTAGATGAATTTTTGGATCCGTGCGTTTTTTTTTGGCCTTTTTATTTCTTACAACATTCATATTTAACTAATAATATTTTTCGTGTTAACTAGAAAAGTAATTAATAATAGGTATCCAAGTTATAATACACTTACTTGTCAATATCTAGGCCACAGTGTGACAAAACTATAATGATATCCACACCCTGTGCATTTAGTTTTTCGGCTTCTTCTCTTACGGTCTGAACTTCATCTGTGAATCTTAGATTACCCGTCGATGCCAAAATCTGGAAAACAAAGACATTTTAGGTAAATAATGCAATTTTTTTATGCTAGATTCTTTGCTGTATCTATGAACTATAAGAAATATTGCGGAAGTCGTCAAAAACCTTGAGATTACTTTCGGTAGTGTAAGTTCAAGTTTAGACAAAGACTCCGAATAAAACGACATTAATATGGCTCAAAAGAAATAAGATTGTCGTCACAGTCGACAAAGATATGTTCTATGTTAGGGATTTTGGTTTCCGCACTTAGTCCTTAAAGTGGACCATTGTGCGTGAGCCATGGTGGCCGTTACTCCAACCAGCCCACCTCCCTCCAGAAGCAGATCAGACTTCCCGGTCTTCTCAGGGCATCCGCAAGAGATCTTGGCGTTCCAAGAGTCTCCTCGCGTATCTGGGTGACGCCAGTACACTCAAGGAGTACGTGCGCTATCGTTTCCTCCGCCTCCATGCACGCCCTGCACAGGGGACTGTCAGTGATACCTAGGGTGTGAAAGTGTTTGTTTAGTGAGCAGTGTCCAGTGATGGTCCCCGCTACCAGTCGCAGGCTATCTCTATCCAGGCGCAGAAGGCGCTTGGTCAGTTTTCAGGTCAGTCAAAGATATTATGAGTATTATTTTATGCTCAATTGTAACTGTGAAAGAAGGATTGTAGACAAAAAACTTAAAAATAAAATATATTTTTGATTTTGTACTTACATTAGTAATGGCTATTAAAACACCAATTATACCAATTTTTCTGCCATTCTTTTCCACAATTATACTCTTTTCGTATAATCCTTTCATTTTTGGTTCTAAATCATCATTTATGTTCGCTGTGACTACTGGGGACTTTAAATGTTCCAAGTAAGGTACCACTCCATCAATACCGTTGTCAAACTCGTGGTTTCCAAGGACCTGTAAAGAAAATTAAAAGCTTTTAATTTTTGCTATAGCATATTCATCATCATCATCACCACCATCGTCAACCACAACCTGACTTCACCCATGGACATAAACAGCTCCTAGCTTGGGCTAAACTTCATGATCCTTCGGTACTTTGGTATTGGTAAACTCCCCTTCTATTCATTGTACTTTTGAATATATGACAATTTTAGACATCAAAAAACGGCTGTTTAGCTGCGTCCAGTTAGACTGATGAACTATTTTATACATCAAATTAATGTAAAATTGACTTCTGCTGAATTATGAGACGTTACTAACACTAAACTACCGCTGATGTAGATCTTATAAAAAATATAAAACACAAAAACTAACATGGGCATCATGAGGTAGCATGTTCATAAAATCCTGGGTGACGTTCCATCTTAGAATATTGTACCAAATAGTGCCTTGAAAGCTGTCGCCTGCATTGAGGAGAAGAGAGTGGGGTTCACTGGCCAGGCGCTGTCGGACCAAGGTAGCGAGACGAGCGAAACCTCCAATGCAAGGATTCTCCGAAGGGTTACAGGCTGACCCCGATGGGCTGGTCTCAAGAAATCTGAAAACACATAGTCATCTATGATTTCGTTGGATTTTAAACAATATAGTGATTGGTGAAAAAAAAGCCTTGGGGAAGGCGAAAAAACGTGAGAACTTTTTAGCTAATATTTCCCGCGGCTTCGCCCGCGTGGAGGTCGGATAGTATGGTATAAGATTCTAAAAGCACCATCGGTATAAATAAAAACCGGCCAAGTGCGAGTTGGACTCGCGCACGAAGGGTTCCGTACCATTATCTATAAAAACGGCAAAAAAATCATATCTGTTGTATGGGAGCCCCCCTTAATATTTTTTTTTTAAATTTTTAGTATTTGTTGTTATAGCGGCAATAGTAATACATCATTTGTGAAAATTTCAGCTTTCTAGCTATCACGGTTTATGAGATACAGCCTGGAGACAGACAGACAGACAGACAGACAGACAGACAGACAGACAGACCGACAGACAGACAGCGAAGTCTTAGTAATAGGGTCCCGTTTTAACCTTTGGGTACGGAACCCTAAAAAGTATCCTGTCTTAGGTCTACGTGTATACCCGTCGATTTTTTTCAATTAAACATTCGGATACAGTCACTTTCTCATTTATAAGGGTAACATGATTAACTTCTAATACACAGTCACTTTCTCAATTATAAGGGTAACATGATTAACTTCTAATACACAGTCACTTTCTCAATTATAAGGGTAACATGATTAACTTCTAATACACAGTCACTTTCTCAATTATAAGGGTAACATGATTAACTTCTAATACACAGTCACTTTCTCAATTATAAGGGTAACACTTCTAATACTCTTGGAGGAGCTCGTAGCGAAATGATAACAGCCGCTCGGGTCTATCTTCAGGTTGCGGGTCAACCTACAAACTCGGATTGCGTTTGGATTGGTGGCCACCCATTACAGACCGAGTTTCCTCCGTGCCTCAGAAAGCACGTTATGCCCTTGGTCTCGGCTGTCAATTAAAGTTTTTCAATGGTCGTTATAGGCAGTCAGTGGCCCAAAAGTCTGATAACCAGTCTTACTAAGGGGTATCGTATTAACCAGTACCAACTGGGTTGTGTAAGTCAGATAGGCAGTCGCTCCATGTAAAGTACTGGTATTCAGCGGCATTTGATTAAGACTGGAAGTCGACCCCAAAATAGTTGGGAAAAACGCTATGTTGACGCAACGACACAAACGCAGATGATGACTGATGATGACAAAAACAGGGTTTTTAGGATCTGTTTTAGACTGTTTTTCGATATTTCAATCCATCTTATTCCTAATTAGAGAACCATCTACAAAACTGTCCCCAGTAGACTTGTGATAGAATCGGCGTAATGTTTAAACTTCGGGAATTCGGTAATAATCCTACTTCAGCTGTCAAACGCACAGGTCGGACTTGTTGAGTTTTGCTGTCGAAAATTTGGTGTTGTTGTTAGCCTCTCAAATCTTTTCAAATACACAAAGTTTCCCCTAGAAACGATTAAGTATCTGCAAAACAATTGATTTCGTTATTGCCTCTTAAACCGAGATTTATAAACGTAACTTAGCTCGTATTTTGGTTTAGATATGTTCTCGTCTTTATCTTGCACTTGTAGTTTGACAGTTGTGCAACAGTGACAGGAATAACGCTTAGCCACAGTAAGCTATGCTATTTATAGTTTAAAGATATTGACATAAAACTTATGGCGTAATGAAAATTCCCCCTCGGGCCAAGTGTTTCTCAGTAGTTGCTTGGATGGGGTCCATGAAAGTAGCCTCCACGAACGTCGTCCTGTACTACCTTTTGATACGTCCTTCGGACCCTGGGCAATTTACTTCTGTCGAATGTCCTTTCGCCACGATGGCAAAAATTAATTTTAGAAAAGCCATCGACACGCTAAGAAAAAGAAGTAGTTGTCCGGAGCTTGGAATCGTGCACTATTGATGGTAATAGGCTCGCCGCCTATTTTATGGGACTTAAACATAACTGGTGAAATGGTACTATGGTATAAGTTCTGCCTTATCGTTCGGAAATATACAAAACTGATGATGACCTGTTATAAAATGCACTCTAATGATATGAAAAAGACAAATAAGTACGGCAAAATACAGAAATTGTATACATACCTTGCATGGAAATCATTATAATGCAGTATATTTAACTCATATTCAGAAGCACTCTCAGCACTGAATAACACCAAGTAAGAAAATACCATTAATAATCTTAACATTTTAATTAACAAGGAACATCACTCTTCGTAAATTTAAATAACTAAATGATTACAATAAATCTTCATTGTACAATAAATCTACATTAACAGTATTTGTTTATCAGTAATTAAAAGATAAGTGCACATGGCGATAATTATTGTGATCGAAATATTTTGAATGAGATGTGATTTAAAATCCACGATAAAACATTTAAAAGTGACGTCATGTGGCGAATACGAGAGCATGACCATTAGATTAATTAGGGATGCAAATTAAAATATTGAATAGTAAAGTAAGAAGCTAGCCTAATAACGAACTGAAATAAAGCACCGAAAAAATACTTCATTAAAGTCTCAGTTATGCTATCTGACTCGTCAACTGCCTAGCCTTTTCCCAATCATGTTGGGGTCGGCTTCCAGTCTAACCAGATGCAGCGGAAAACTTTATTTTACAAGGAGCAACTGCCCATCTGACCACCACAACCCAGTTAGTATTGGGTAATACGATACCCCTTGACTACCTGTAACAACTGTCAAAGATCTACAAATGACTGTCGGGACCAACGGCTTAACTTGCAGAAGATTCCTAACGAAACCGAGAAGTAGATACTTGTTTTCCTCGTCATTGTGATAATTTTTTGGACCTGGACCATACGTGGGAACCTCTTAGTTACGGAGATATTGGAGGTTGAAGTTTCAACCCATACAGAAGATTTTGCTCGCGTCAGGACACGTGACCTGATCGAAAATTCGTAAGACAGAGGGAGCTCTGAAGTGTTAAATTTTTAATGTAATATAAACTGTCATGTTTGTGTACAATAGCGCAATAAATGAATATTGTATTTTACCACATAAATAATAGTACTTTTATACTGATAAAGCAATTCGTGCAAAATTATTCCCTAACCATTACAAAATATCAAAAATGCACAACGTTAATATTCAAGTTTTCACTTCTGCTGGCACTCCCGGAGTGCAACTCGTTGCTTTTTTTTAATACAATGTTTTAACTTTTAATACCTCCATGACCCCTGTATTATTTAACGCATCAATTAGTACAAAGTATTGAGCAGGTTACATTGAGTAGCCTACAGTAAACCGTGATTTTTCACCCCAAAAAAGTCGTTTGCTATCAATATTTTTTACGTAGAGTAAATTTTTTTGATATACAGTATGCTTGGTTGACGTCTTCGTGCATTGTCTGTTTATACCTGGTATATGTAGTTTTAGTATCTCTGACGTGATTCAGTTCAGTTCGTTGCACATAAATATTGTTAATTTATTATTCCGCATATCATTTTGTAGTGAATTGATAAAGTTCTTCTAAATAAAGAACCATCATCATAATATTATCTCTTTGAAATAAAATACAATACCTATTGTTTTTATCGAAGAGGTTAGGTACCTATAAACTATAATAATAATAATAAAGGAAAAGGGAATAATAATAAACATTTATTTCAGACTAGGTCCATATCGTGTTAGTAACAATGTACTTAAAAAACTAATGTTAGTGTTGGCAAACAAAACGTATACGCGAAGTCATCATTTGTGAAGGTCATATGCCACAAAAACCGGGATTTTTTCGGGATCCATGGTTTTAAACACCGTAATCATGTCCTCCAGGTCTTTTTGCTTTTTGTTCTTACGCCTCGATACGAGTTTTTGGCTTGTCTTCGAAGAAATAAACAATAACTTTTTTGCCTTATCACTATCTTCCTCGGAAAAAGCCGATGAGCATATTTTTATTAAACTTTCGTTGTCCACTACATCATGCCTATTTCGTATGAAGGCAAGGACCTCCGAGATAACAACATTACAACTGGTACACTTGACCGTATTTATACTGTTCACAGACATTTTTAACGCACAAGTCGGCGACCGATTTACAAAATTTTAATAAATATTTTTCTAAAATATTATTTTTCATTTTTTTCATTATTATTAGTCAAGATGTTTTTAAGAAAAAAAAAAAAAAAATTATTAGTGATTTATCATGATTTTGTGAGATCATTAATATTAATGTATTATCAAATATAATAATTAATCGACACTAAATTAAATTAATAAAATAGTGCTTATGGCAATAAAACAACAAATCAATAGTTTTAATGCCATCTAGTGGCCTTCCATTGAAATATATTGCACGTCTGAAATCTGAATTGTGATCTTACTTTGGTGTCGCAATTCGAACGTATAGATGGCGCGTTTGTCAATTATGCATGCGTATATTTTTTTTTAAACTACAAGTTATAAAGTAATTTCCCAAAACATCGGTAGTTGACTAATTGGGCTTGCCTCCGTTCTGACCCAGCGGTACGCCACTGACAGATAGCAGTAGCTTGATGTGCTGGCACCTGTACAGACATTCACAGTTATTTTAGTCTTGACAGCCACAATCCAACAGCAATTTTAACGATGTTAAAGTTCAGTGTTATTTTGACAGTGTTGCCAAATCAAAGGTAAAATTGACTGTAGGGAAAAACTACCGGATCAAATGAAGCAATTGTGAGGCTATAAATTATAGTGTTTCATTATCTCCAGCAAGAATTTCCGGGCAACTATACGAATAACATAACATATCATCACGGCTGCAATCTCCGAAGGGATTAACAGGGGTGTGCTTATAGTACACCCACATTTTGGGGGCAAGCCTATTGCCGTCAACTGGGCACAATTCCAGACTAGAAACACAATAGATCTATAAGCTATAGAATTAGGCGTTGCTTTGCCATGCACCCAAACCCAAACTTGTTTTGAGTAGGTATTATAAAGGATGTAAAAGTACCCTTAACGAAGCCAAAAGGCACTTGTTCTAGTTTACTGTTATAACTTTTCTTTAAATACCTCCACGACCCCCGTTCTATTCAATGCATCCATCAGAACAATGTTTTGAGTGCGTTACATTAAGTCCTACCGTAAAACGTGATTTTTCACCCCAAAAAATAAAGTAATTTCCCAGCAAACATTTTAGCGTAGGGTTACTTAGTTTGATGTACAGAATGCTTGGTTGACGGCTTCGTGAAGGTCTTGTATAGGTTTGGGTCCATGGCATGATAAATATGAGTGCTTTTCCTACATGTGCATATTTTTGCGGACGGGAGGGCGGTGGTGCATCCTGCATCCAGACCTGGATCGTTTTCACGGAATTACAACTACATATTTCGCATAACATTTAATAGAAAAACAATACAAAAACCCAAAAACTCTTTGCCCGACCTGGAAAAGGAACCCAGGACTTCATGCTCAGCAGTCGTGCTTGCGACTTCTAGACCAACGAGGCAGTGCCGGGCAACTTTTAGATGAAAAAATTGCCCGTATGTAAGCTCGACAAAATTCACGTTTAATAAACCCATTCCTTGTAATTAGCCAGCGGTTTTATCCTAAAATAACGCATGAGTTGGTC
Source organism: Eurois occulta (assembly GCA_950022335.1). Classification (NCBI taxonomy): domain Eukaryota; kingdom Metazoa; phylum Arthropoda; class Insecta; order Lepidoptera; family Noctuidae; genus Eurois; species Eurois occulta. Next base: position 12,088,419 of record OX465500.1, on the reverse strand, counting down.
TATATCAGCAATAAGCCGGGATTATCCACTCGAACCGGACCGTATCTTAACGTGGGCCACTTGGCAAACTGCCAGGTCTGGAGTTTTGAGGGTCTCTGCATTGGGAGATATGAAGCTTGCACTGGGGAGTTCAACTTGCTGAATGAATGGCAATGTAAAGGTTAGGTGCGCTTGGTTTTAAGTACTGATCTATTCCTGGGTAACAAAAGTAGGTAATATTGTTGAGTTTAATGAAAATTTGTAAATGGGGGTATAGCTTGGAAAGGTTATCTAGAGAGATGATGACTAACAGAAAAGCATGGAAGAAGAAGACATGCTGCGCTGAACCCAAGTTAATGATCATGATAGAAACTCTAATAAATATTATAATGATGTAATAATATAGGAATGCATTTGCCCAGCACTAGGACAGACTTTGACAATCGTTTATCAAAGCAAATTAAATATACAAAAAGTATGAATGACACGTCCTGTCAGAATAACACAGAGGTTTCTGCCAGGAAAACTGTAAGCAAAATCGTTACAGATGCATTGACAGCTCGAAAATAAATTAGATCCTGTAGGCTTTCTGTAGGACACCACGTATTCACGCAAAACAAACTCTAACGGCAGGTGATCCTACAAACTACTTACTTCTATTCACACTCAGCCACCAAAGTAAATAAGGTCGAAAATCTTGCACCCTGAGCAGTCACCGTCAAACATTTTGGCTCGCTCGTTAAACCACGTGAATAGCTAGTACGTGTCAATAGTAGTACATTGCAAACGCCGGCTTTTCGGTCACAAAATTTGCGGTTAAACAGAGCCTTAATGAAAGCCGCATAGCACTTTATTTATGTACTTAGTCTGCGAATGGGTGAAGGTGTAGTTGAAAATAAACCTTAAGAACTTACACTGCAGAATCTGACGGTTTTGTGAACGTGTTTGGACATTTTGCTGCATGCATGAAGAGTACTTAATGACTTCTCTTTAGTGTTTATGGATAATAAGTTTTGGTGAAAGCAAACGAAACGATTATATTTTAGTCTAATTTTACTTAATTCAATATTTTGTTATTAAAGTTGATTTTCGTTAGTTTTAATGGCATTTTTTATTATTTTTGCTGTGAGGGTCTCCCAATTACTGATCCAATGATACTTGGCAACTCAATTTTTAAGTGTACTACAGATTTATGTTTTCTCGTCACAGGTGCTAAGATATACTTGAAAAAGTTGGTCATTTTTAAAGCTCCGTACTCAAAGGGTAGAACGGGACCCTATTACTAAGACGCTGCTGTCTGTCTGTCTTTTCATCTGTCACCAGGCTGTATCTCATGAACCGTGATAGTTAGACAGTTGAAATTTTCAAGTCGGGCTCCCATACAACAGACATGATTTTTTTGCTGTTTTTATAAATAATGGCACAGAACCCTTAGTGTGTGAGTCCGACTCGCACTTGGCCGGTTTTTTTAGTAGTAGGTAGTTCACTAGTTACCGCTAAATAGTGTTTATAAAGCAGAACAAGATTTCGCTCAAAACGTAAAACGAACAGTACCTTTCATAAACACCATAATACTCAACCCACTCCATAAAACACAGAACCACATAAAATTAAGCTTATCATTCAATTAATTACCAAAATGTTATTATTACAGCAAACACATTCCCGTTTATTTTCTACTGAATAAGAAACGAGATCCTAAGCACACATGATTAAAATTTAAATGTTTGTACGGAACCTTTCTGGATTACTAGAGGGACAGCAGTAAGCTTATGTGAGTAATTTAGTTGATTATCATGCTCATGGATGTACGGGAGCGCTAATCCGTTTGGAGATGTGGTGATTTGGGCAGTATTTTGTGGCGACTGAACTTTCTAGATGTGGTTTGTGATTTATATTTAGCTGTAGACGAATGTAGACTATACAGGGTGATTTTTTGAAGTGGGCGTGGATAGCCAAATCCGAATTTGTGAGGAATAGCAAAAAAAAATGAAAAGTAAACAATTGAAATTAGAACTTACAAGTGAGTTGACGCCAATAGTGATTTTGTTCGATATTTCGTTGATTAATGCTAACTATTTGCATACTGAACGTATTTTATCTAATTTGATCACTTTTACCGACACTATCGAATGGTGTAATAATACAGTGTTTTTTTTTTCAAAATCAACGGGTTCGATTCCTGCTTAGGAATATTGATTTTCCAAAAATCGAATGATGCAGTTTTAGTTTTAATCAAAATCGTGCTCGAGTCATTTCAGTATTTTTGGCTATTCCTTATAGTTTAGGATTTGGCCATCCACGCCCACTTGAATAATTCAGCCTGTATATTTTAATATTCTACTTATAAAAATTGTTACCAACGATAACGCATCGCGTAAACCGGTGGGTATGCAGGAAACTCTAAAAATAGGAAGGAAATGGAGGAAAGTAATTTTAGAAAGTTCTTAACCTAAAGACGATAAATAGAGGACGAAATTTTGCATGCAGTTCGTAAATTTTTACTGATGGGAAATTCCACGAGGCTTGCAAATAAAACTTGTAAAAAATAATTTATCACCAGTGTACTGAAAACACCGTAATGGCAGACATTTTTGACATCCACTAACACGTACTGGGCCACAGAAAAAGGGCCTGTGTACCAGCAGTGGGAGTGTTGTATCCTGATTATGCATGAACCTTGATGCACCCTTGATTCTGCGACCTATTATGTATGTACCAACGGACATTTACACACTTACATAGGTAACCCTAAGCCCAGTGTTAGTACATATCAATTAGGGTTTAATACTAACACGGTCATGTGTTGTTCAATTCGACAGGTAACTTAATCTCATCCCGGATGAAATGTGGGTCGAGTGGGACGAATTGAAAGGTAGGTCGGGTCGAATAATTCACGTTTATTATGTATGAGGGTAGACAGAGATTTAAATGACAAGGATCGTCTGCAAATCTGGATTTTGTGTCTCGGTATCGTTATTGAAATGTTATAATTTTGAATGTAAATCTATGGTGATTTAGTTAGGTATAATTCAAGCTTACTTCATTATCATCTGCCTAGCCTTTTCCCAACAATGTTGGGGTCGGCTTCCAGTCTAGCCGGATGCAGGTGACTGCCTATCTGAACTCCACAACGATCACAACCCAGTTATTACTGGGTAATACGATACCCCTTGGAATACTGATTGTCAGACTTTCGGGCCACTGACTACCTGTAACGACTGTTAAAGATCTACAAACGACAGCCGAGACTAACGGCTAACCGTGCTTTCCGAGGCACGGAGTAAACTCGGTATGTGATGGGTGGTTACCCATCCACGGACCAAAATAGAAAAGCGCGGCTTAGCTTGCAGATCGACCCGACCGGCTTTATTATTTAGCCACAAGCTTACGACTGAAGCTTACGTCATATTATTTAGCTATATGTAAATAAAGTAGTTACTTTTAATTTAGGAGATAGGTATACGCTTATCGTTTGTGAAATATGTTTAGAATACAGAAAATATTTAATGATTCTGAAAAATATTCTGAACCAATATTAAAAATGATCACTGAAGTACAAAATTAAAGTCATCGAAGAATAACACTGTTTTAAGCTTTCACGGTTTAAAACTAAACTTATAATGTCACTTACGGGATATCTTCCGTGATTATTCATGATCTTGAGCTCCCGATATTTCGACGCTGTTGCAAGCGCCATGATCACGGAAGATATCCCGTAAGTGACAGTATAAGTTCATCGAAGAATATTGGCCAGCTCAGAAAAAGGTGACGAGACGACCTATATGCCTATCTACTGCAAGCGCTGGTTCGAGAGGGGGGGGAGGCAGGAGGACTTGATAAAGTCGGCTTGCAAAAACACAATAGAAAGAAAGAAAGAAAACATATTAATTTGGCACATGCCACAAATGCACACAACATATAATAAAATACACAATAAAAACTTCAATCTAAACAGGAAAAACCGCCCAAGTGCGAGTCGGACTCGCGCACGAAGGGTTCCGTACCATTATCTATAAAAACGGCAAAAAAAATCATATCTGTTGTATGGGAGCCCCTCTTAATATTTTTTTTTTTTAATTTTTAGGATTTGTTGTTCTATCGGCAATAGTAAAACATCATTTTTGAAAATTTCAGCTTTCTAGCTATCACGGTTTATGAGATACAGCCTGGAGACAGACAGACAGACAGACAGACAGACAGACAGACAGACAGACGGACAGACAGACAGACAGCGAAGTCTTAGTAATAGGGTCCCGTTTTACCCTTTGGGTACGGAACCCTAAAAAAAGGGGAAAAGTTGTGTGTCTCACGACTGCGCCAAAGGCCCAGTTCAGCAAACTGCCGAGCAGCTGGTAATAGTGAAGACTTACCTTACCTATTGATTATTATAATCTGGATCTATTAAAAGTTCGAGTGAATCGGTTTCTAGGCAAGCGTGCTCCACCCTAGGCCGCATCATCGCTTCGCATCAAGCGAGTTGCAGCCAAACGTAAGCTTAAAGGGCATGGCAACACAAGACAAGAAAGACTTCAAAGACTAAGCTTCGCAGCATGTTGTGTCCGTACTATTAACCAACTAAATGTTTTCAAAGAACGGACAAACTTTAATTCGCGCGTAGTTTCAAAGACAGATGGTCGTGCAAGGCGATTTCCGAAATAAAAGGACAGTTCCAATTGGTGACAACAACTTTTTCAATCGAATGTTTTATGTCGCCTTCGTGAGTTCGTACTTTCCGTTTCTCCGACTTACTACTGAGATTATTTTCGAGGCGAGTATTACAGAGGCAACACCTGTTTAGAGGAAAAAACCGGTCAAGTGCGAGTCGTTCTCACACGCATGCAAGGTTCCATAGCACCAAAAAATATATTAAAAACGTTTTGAAGGCTCATTCATGTTGTATTGTATAACATTCAACAGCAAAAGTAAAGTTTTTCAAATTATGGTAATGAAAAACAAAGTTACTGCTGCAGTTTGATGAAAAAGTCTTTTTCAAGTTCTTATTCAAACTAATTTTTGTTGAAAGTTTTTTTTACTTTCTAAAATCCTACATTTTTTCAGAATTTTCCACCTCTTACTTTGTACATTAAGGGGGGGGGGGGTACACATTTTACCACTTTGGAAGCGTTTTGGAAGTGTCTATCTTTCAAACGATTGACTTTGAGAAAAAATAGTTTAACAAATTTTAATGTCATTTTTCTTTTTTTGATCTGTCATTTTGTCGATTCTTCCGTAGACAAAACCCGTTTCTACGGTGGTCATACAACGCGTGCTGGAAGACAAATAATCGTTGCCTGATATTTCTATCAGTAAAAGTTTTGCTTGGATCAGTACAACCAGAGGTTACTTTTCTTCTTTATAATTTTCTAAATCTAAGCGTTGTACGTCCAACTGCTGGCATAGACCTCCCCCATTTCTTTCCAGGTACTCTTCTCCTGCGCCACCTCGAACCAGCCTTCGTGATGCGCGTCTAGACCATCTCGCCACCACTTTCTAGGCCGGCCTCGGCGGTGTCGTCCATCCTCAGGCATCTATCGTGTTGAGACCTTTGCCCAGTGGTCGTTATGCATACGGCTCACGTGACCCGTCCAATCTTGTTTAAGCCTGGCAGCCTTTTTGCCTGAGTCTGTGATCCCTGTTTTGGAGCGCAGCGTGGTGTTCCGTAATTTATCTGCTCTCTCTACACCCATTTTATTTATATTTATATCTTTATAATATAAGCTAAGATAAAAAACAAGGCATTGAAAAATGTAGTCTATTAAGTTGCAGACTTTCAAAACTTTGCTAGACTAATGACAGCAGTTTTAAGTTCATCTTGTTGAGAAACTAATTTTACTTGTTATCCTTTGGCGCATTTTTTAAGTCATTCTTTAAACTTTCAGACAATTGATTGACTGCTTGTTGAGAATATTTTGTTCAGCAACTTTTAAACTAAAACAAAGCTTAATTAAAACAAGGATCAATCATTAATTTCCATAAGAGACATACTAATTATACCGAAAAAAATATTCTCAATTACTCAAAAATATATCATGTATGTACATTTAAAACCCTCCTATTAATATTTTCATTATACGAGTATTATCATGATAGCTCGTGTTGTGGCCGTCGGACTGCCAAGTCATAGGTCTCAAGTTCGAACCCAAGGCGCGCACCTGTGATTTTTCGGATCCATGTGTGTATTGTGTAATTATCACTTGCTTCGGTGAAGGAAAACATCGTGAGCAGAAACCAGCATCGCTGAGAGATATTTCTTGACGGCATGTAAAGCCAAGTCAGAGGCCCATGGGCTGCATAAAACCTCCGACACGAGATTAGGAGCTTTTTTTTCGGATGGGAAATCATCAAATGACTCCTCCCGCTCTGGGCGGAGCGGAAGGGAGTGTCAGACTTTTACTGACTAAAAACCATCCATGTTCCTTCTTTTGCCCTTTATGTTCCAGGGCCGCGGTATCTCTTTCGAACAGTCCCGCAGCCCTGGCAGGCATCGGCTCTTGCGGGCCCCTCATGTTTGCTGACGTCTCTTTGAGGCGCGCGTGGAACACGAACGCGCCGTCGACACGGCACGAGGTTAGGCCCTAAACACACACGATAAAGAAGAAGAATATTTTCATTAACACTTAGTTAGAAATCAAGCCGTTTAATTAGAATTGAATTTAGTAAATTCAATTCCTTCAAAGATTAAAAGAAATAAACTTGCCAAAGCTACTTCCTACTCCACTAACTAGTTTCAGACTAAAGTTTATTCCTAGATCTTTGCTGTCGTGCCTGAAAATAGTTGTTTCAGTGCTGAAACTAGGTTCAATGGAGTGGCAAATCGATGCGCTAAGCTTACGCTGGTATCTACCTCGTTTATATCGTGACATACGAACTCCACGCTTGGATACTTACAAATACTTGAAAAATAGAAAAATATTGTTCGTTTAGATTTTGTACTAGGTTTTCCTTGCGATTTAACTTGGATACTCTGATGTATGTGTCTTTATGTACCAAGGAAAATGTACTATTATTTATGTTTATTCAGGTCATAGACTTAGGCATAATCAGCCTATAATGTTCCCACTGCTGGGACACACGGCCTCCTCTCTAGAGAGGGAATGGGCTATAATCCACCACGCGGGCCCAATGCGGATTGGTAGATATCACGTATCTTCGAATTTTTGGTTCTAGGACATGCCGGTTTCCTCACGATGTTTTCCTTCACCGTTTTTGAAAGCAGTGGGGATGAAATAAATTACACAAAGTAATGCGCCTGCCTCGGAGGAGCTCGTGGCTAAATAAGAACAGCCGCTCGGATCGATCTTTAGGTTAAGCCGTGCTTACCTAGGTTGGTCCGTGGATGGGTGACCACCCATTACATACCGAGTTTCCTCCGTGCCTCGGAAAGCACGTTAAGCCGTTGGTCCCGGTTGTCATTTGGAGATCTTTGACAGTCGTTACAGGTAGTCAGTGGCCCGAAAGTCTGACAACCAGTCTTACCAAGGGGTATCGTATTACCTAGCATTAACTGGGTTGTGGAGGTCCGACAGGCAGTCGCTCCATGTAAAATACTGGTATTCAGCTGCATCCGGTTAGACTGGAAGCCGACCCCAACATAGTTGGGAAAAGGCTAGGATGATAGGAATGCGCCTGCCTGGGTTCGAACCCACGACTAACTGGGCCTCAATTCTGCTATTTTTATAAAATTCGACATTCCAACACGATCCCATTGTCATTTTGCTTAAAGTTCGTAATCTGCTAAATTCATAATGGTCGATCATTGGTCGGTCAGTGGTCTCGTAATAGAATTGTGTTATAATGACATTGTAGTATTGCCATTATTATAAAATTCCTTGGTAGAAATGATTTTCGAAAAACTACTACTAAATTTGAACATCTATTCATGTGAGATTTTATTTATATATATTTTTACATATTATTTATTAGTATTATAAGCAATCTGAAGTAGTAAAAAGTTCGTAAATAGCAAAAAAACATTAAATTTATGTCATGTTTAGCTGTCAAAGTCAAATGTGACATTACTTTGACGTTTATCTGTTTATTTATTTCTAGCAGCCGGTGTTTTGTTATGTTTTTACATTTAAGTGTTTTTATTAGATTTCTGTTTGTATATTTAAATTCCCTTTACAGAGAAGCCTATATTTATTGATTTTATACAAAATGGTGCTAATTGAGCAAATTTCGACTCTTGGAGGGTGAAGTTCATCGAAACGATATTGTATGAAGTGCGCCCAATTTTTAAATTGGGTATCGGTGGACTGCCCCAATAAAACGCCGGCAGAGTGGCGCACAGTAAGTACCTAAATACAGTATAATTAGGTATGCATTATAAAATGTATCATTATTGTAATATTTACACTTTTTTTAGTTCTAAGTACAATGAATATAAGAGTAAAATGTTAAAGAAAATTAAATCACAGAAGAGTCACATAAGTGCAACAGGTTACTCATTGTATGTACCTACAAACATACCCACAATAAGTATTAAGGAGCATTGAAAACAATACAATAAAAATTAATATAACCCCTCCAGCTAAGCTTAAAACCTTTGTTAGGTGTAGACTCACATCAGTGGTAGTACATTGGGCAGAATTTGACATCTTGATTGTAACTCAGATCAGATACTGAGCGCTAGGTTACACATCCTATTGAAGTGTTGTAACTATTGTATTAAAGCTAAATTTGTTTTCATAGAAACTCCGCAGAATTATAATGTCATCAGATTCTGAGTCTGACTAATGTTTTCTAAAGTATGCAAGAGGTTTTGTCAGATTATTAAAAGATAAATGAAATCTATTTAAGGAGGAGTCTATGTCCAGCAGTGGATTCCAAATGGCTGTAATGATAAATGATTAAATGAAACAGTGTTTATAAAAATAGTATTAATTTATTTTAAATCATATTTAGTACAATACTGTGGATCTGTAAAAAAGAATTAAATCATTTTAATAATAATTAGAGCATTTTCGCACTTCACTAGAATATTGAGGTGGGTTTACATTACATATCTGCTAATTTAATTTATGTATTTCTCCACAGTCTGTCAACAAGAGCCTGCTGCAGTGCCCGACCTTCAAGAAGATCCCGATTCACCCTTTGATGGTCTTGATGATTAGGTGCTGCTTAATTATTTTCCTCCTAAATAAAAAGACTGATTAGTGATTAATGACATGACTGTTATTATTTTCATTATTTAAGGTAAAATTTGTTATTTGTTTTTGAAATGATGATTAAAATATTATGATAATTTAACTTGGATTTGTTTTATTATTTAAATGATTTTCACATTTTTCAATTGGCTTGAAAGTCAACTTAAATATTGTTAAATAAATATTTAGTTTATGATAAATAAAAAGTAATTTAAATGTTGCTTTTTTAACATAGTAGTAGTATCATTTAAAATTCCAACTTCATTATATTCCAAAATAATGAAATAGAAATCACATACCTATTGCAAGCCAAGTGCTTCTGCATAAACTTCATCAGGCAGGTGGCAACGGTGCTCTTGCCATGTTTGCAATATTGTGCAATATGCAACATGCATTCACAATCTTGCCTGCAGTTGTTGGACTATAACGTAAAGCATGTGCTGCAACGCTGCAAGCAAACACCTGCAAAAAATAAATTTACTTTTATACAACCCCATTTTACTGAACGTCTTATTACTTTTATATACTCACTGTTCTTGACATATAGGTACAAGAACTGTTGCATCTAAAGTTCTATAACAAGAAATTCATTCAATACCTCTCTAATGCCTGTTACTTCATTAATTGCTCCTGATACAGTAATTTGTGAAACATTATGGAGGGCAATCTGTCCAATCAAATTTTGGTAGGACCCTGATGCATAAAATGCAAGTGCTATTAGAATCTGCAATAAAAAATATAACATTAATCAACCTATTTCGTGTATATAGCTATAGAATAATAAATCAATGTCAAATTCAGTTTTCTCACCTTCATTTCTGCCGTTACGCTATCGTTTCGGCGCGGTCTGGCCATAAGGGGAATGAGTTCTTTAATTAACCCCCTTACTGAATCCTTTCAAAGGCGAAAAGTTTTTACAAATTCCGCCTCGGGTATATCATGGGTTCGTATTCATTCTCGTCAATTTATGGGCTCGACGACGTCTTCTGCATTCCACCCATCTTCTTTATCTAACATCCACTGCGTTGGCTAGCTCGAGAATACATTGTCTCCATTCAATATTCCACAAACACTTTACTCGTAACTAAATAAAAGCAATGACTGCACGATGACGTTCTAATGGTAGGTCAGTGATCAAAGGAACTGTCAAAATTTTAGCAGATTACCGCCTAAGTCAGTCATTCATTTGTCATTATGTACAAGATTACCATTCTATGCCATTTCTTTCAATGGACTGTCAGTGGTTGACCATTGGAAAGTCATAATGACGCCATTATATTAGTAGATTACCAAACTTGTCAAAATCAACAATTATGAAATCAATGACAGACCATTCTGACACTATTGTAATAGCAGAATCGGGCCCCTGTTCGTAAGTCGGGGCCGCCACCACTGGGCCACCGCTGCTCTCAGGTCTTGCGATCAATAAAATCTTCAAAACTTTAAATTGAATTCACTCTGTTTATGATAAACATTAAAATAATATGTACGCGTCGACTTGAGAACCTTCTACTTTTATTGGTTGGCTAAAAACAAACCCAAATCCTTATAGTCATTTACTTAAATACAAGTTTTTAAACTGTCATGGTTACTAACATTATCATTAACACTGAAAACGGGGTATTTACTATGTTTAGTATTTGTTTTGAGTTCCCGAGATATTTCGGCGCTGTTGCAAGCATAATCACGGATATACTCATCCGTGATCGTGCTTGTTCTTGTGATAATGTCATTTACATAATTGTGGAGAAATACTTTCAATCAATCCATTCAGTCTGGTTGCGCGGATTCATACGAATTGGTAGATTTAAACTCATTGGATTAGATTTTTTTTTTTCGAATTAGCTAAATTATTTAAATTTGATCGCTGTTTTTTGATTGGCTCGTTGCATTCCCTATCCCCATCCTTCTCCAGCACATGCCCATCGCCTTCGTACGAGCGGGAAGGAATATGCGACACCAGCGCGGCCTACCGTGCGTCAGGCGTTTCAAATCTGACGTAACGCACCGCGAACCATACGTAAACTGGTGTGTTTTCGTCGTTTTTCGTGGTGTTCTACACCCAAGGAGACTGTGACGAGGATATTAAGGTATTGTGTACCCTTCCTTTCAAGCGCATTGTTTTTTTCCAGTGTTCCTTCACAGTGCGTGTTCATCTCTTCGCAACGGCTAACTTTCAAAAATCGTTCGCAATTATTTTGCTAAATCCGCGTAAGCACAGTCAGTTACACATATTTTTAAAACATAGTTAGAAATCTCTCAAAATGTATGTTAACCTATCCGTTCACCAATCATTGACGGCAAGGTTATACTTAATAACCTTATTATTATTGCTATATGTCTTAAACTCACAATCATGAAAGGGTAGCCTTTTCATTACCATGAGCAATGCCCAAAGTAATGAAAACTGATTAACCTAATTCACTAAAGTCCACTGAAGTAAAGTTAAATTCGAAATGGCAATGTGTCCCAATTTAGTCAAAGGTTGGCAAATTAACGTGCGCTCGGCAATTTAAATGGTGGTTTTAGATTAAAGGCACATTCAAAGAAGTGCTTGATTAAGGTAATACTTTAAAGGAGGATTATTGGAAAGATTCTGAACTTGGTGAACGTTGGATTATTAAACTTATGGAGAAAACCAGACGCGGGCTACGGAGATAGGAAATTCTGGGCAGCGAATTTTCAGTCAGTTTTTTATTGTCTTAAAACCCTAGTAGCAATTTTCAAGCATTTGTACAGTAGCAAACACGATTTTGAGTAGCATGTTCAGCCGATACAGGGTTATTTGTAAAACACCAGCAACCTCTTAAGAGGTCATTGCACACATCATTATGAACAACTTTTACTATGGGATCAAACCTGAAATCGCAAAAAAAAATCAGCTGTTCCCTACATTTTGACGAGTTAATCGATCATAAATGTAGGGAACAGCTGATTTTTTTAGTAAAAGTTGTTCATAATGATGAGTACAATGACCTCTTAAGAGGTTGTTGGTGTTTTACAAATAACCCTGTATAATAACGTTGCTGGGACATAGGACTCCTCTCTATGAGATGGAGCAGGGCGTAATGCACCACGCGGGCCCTGGGCTATTGGATTGCATCATTTCTGACCCACAAGCTACAAACTGGCCGCTTTAGCAGAATCATAATAGGATAATAATATGATTTACGTTTAAATTCGTAAAATGGCCACAAGGTGACAATTGATAATAATAAGTACGTATATGACTATTTTAAGAATTTAAAAGTAATTCATATTATTATCCAATTATGATTATTCTGCTAAAGCGGCCATTTTAGACCCCCTGCTCTTAATTTGTGGCTCTCTGAATATCATAATCATATATGTTACCGTAATTTTTGTAAATACCGTTAGATTAAAATCTATCTTTCGAGATTGTAAACTGTCGAAAGATTGTGAACTGTAACATACTGCTTACAATTTATCGCATTATTTTTCGGTAGATTATAATCTATGGAAGTGAAATCGTCAAATTGTGAAATAGCATGCGACGGAACGCACCTCCCGCGCTGATTGGTTGAACGCCATGTGCCCCGCGCCGCCATATTTGTTTGTTCATTAGATTGTTGTCGAATGTAAACAGTGTTTGGGTGATTGTAAATTGATTTCGTATTGAAAATAACTCAAAGCTTTAGAATTAGTTATATGAAATGGTTGTGGAAGTAAAATGAATCTGTATTTTATTTGACTGACACCTGTGTTTGATTCTTAACTCTATGACACAGAACGACCTACTGTAAGATCGACGAATCAGGGACAGTCTTCGGACCGTTGACATTGTTGACAATTTAACGCGCGACAGACTGTGATTTAACAGTTTCACTTCGATAGATTATAATCTAACGGTATTTACAATTTTACAGTGACATGTACAAGGTGGAAGTGAGGAGCTCGTGGCTAAATAAGAACAGCCGCTCGGATCGATCTTTAGGTTAAGCCGTGCTTACCTAGGTTGGTCCGTGGATGCGTGACCACCCATTACATACCGAGTTTTCTCCGTGCCTCGGAAAGCACGTTAAGCCGTTGGTCCCGGCTGTCATTTGTAGATCTTTGACAGTCGTTACAGGTAGTCAGTGGCCCGAAAGTCTGACAACCAGTATTACCAAGGGGTATCGTATTACCTAGCACTAACTGGGTTGTGGAGGTCCGACAGGCAGTCGCTCCATGTAAAATACTGGTATTCAGCTGCATCTGGTTAGACTGGAAGCCGACCCAACATAGTTGGGAAAAGGTTAGGCAGATGATGATGTACAAGGTGGAACTGACAACTTCAATGCACAAACGATTACCACGTTTTCAGTAAATCATTCCGAATTAAAAAAAACTGTTGTTTCCTTCAAAAGTGCAATACCTATACGATCAAAGTGTATGGAACAGCTTCTTAATTAGGTCCCGATGAAAAACTTCTTTGTGGGAGTTCGGAATGATGTAAGTACTGAATACGTGGTAGCCATTTAAGTGTCGATGTACCTTCCAACCTGTTGAAATGTTATTTTTTGATTAATAAACTTTACTTACATAAATCGGGACTAAGACATTTTGTCCCGATATTTTCCTTGTTTAAATCAAGTGTCTGCGTTCGAACCTTCAACGTCACAATTCGTATGTTTCGGCTGATTCCACCACTCCATCTTAATTCTCAATTACAATACTGAAACACACACACACACACTCATTGTGTACACAAATGCATTTCTTAAGCCCGATAAATTTGTCAAGGACAGTGGCGAGTCGCGAAAACCTTGAAAGTGACAGTTAACTCGCTACGGTCCGATCGATTTACACCACTGTCCTTACCCGGTGTACTCATTAGCTTCGCGATACACTTAACCAATGTAAATACGGGCCTAGCAGACGGTGAGTGATCGATAACTTCGTACTTGGTATTACAGCATAAAATAGAATATCTCATCACTGTTATAAACTGAGTCGACGGTGTTCCAACCTTCGTAGCCATAAATGGCTATGAATAATCGATGAGAGCGGCGTGCAATGATTGTTTGATATCGCTGTCCCTCATGACTAGAAACTCGTGAAAGCTGAGAACGACAAAAAATCAAGTATCTTGATTTCGCACACGTGCCTTGTCGATATGTGGGAAGTGGATTCTGCAATAATTGTACCGATAACCGTTACAGTTAATGGACTTATAGCAAAGAGATTCGACCAACACCAGAAAGTAGCACCTGGACAAAGCCCAAATAGTAAGGAGGTTCCTCTCTCTGGAACCCTGACCACTGGCAGCCTTGTCCCTGATGCCGATGGGCCATCTTTTTTATATTTGTAACTAGCTGCCCAGCGCTACTTCGTTCGCGTGGTGTCCTACCCCTTACCCTACCCTACTCCTACACTACTCTTATCCTACTCCTACCCTACTCCTACAACTCCTACCCTACTCCTACCCTACTCCTACACTACTTCTATCCTACTCCTACACTACTCCTACCCTACTCCTACCCTACTCCTACCCTACTCCTACACTACTCCTACCCTACTCCTAACCTACTCCTGCACTACTCCTACCCTACTCCTAACCTACCCCTACACTACTCCTACCCTACTCCTACCCTACTCCTACCCTACTCCTACCATACTCCTACCCTACTCCTACCCTACTCTTAACCTACTCCTACACTACTCCTACCCTAATCCTACCAAAAAAAAAAGTATCCTAGTGTCGTTTTTAGACTTATCCAGGCAATTTTTTAAATTTTTCTCGCCGTAAAAACCATCCTTGAACTTCAAAGAACATTTAAAAAAAAGAATTGGCCAAATTGGTCCAGGCGTTGTTGAGTTATGCGCTTACCAACACATTTTACGATTCATTTTTATATATAGAAGATTGTTTTACATACTTTTATTTTAATAATGTAAATCATGTGTGAATAAAATAAAAAAGAGAAATAATAATAAAACCTTTTTTAATTCTCATCACATACACACTCATCACATACACACTCACTCTCATCAGACACACACTACACTTGGTTACCTTTTAGTCCTAAGTTAAATGAACTATACTGTAAATAAATAAAATGCAACGGGCATTTTATTTATTTTACAATTCATATTATCTGTCGAAAGAGACTGGATCCTGTGACACAGGGTATCCTAGTGCGGGATCCAGTGTCATACCTAAATATTGTAACACTTTTTATGAATCAATAAACTTTATTATTAATTCAAGTATCTAGATCTGGCTCGCGAGGTTGCTGACATGTGGAAAGGCAAGTATTTGGGCCAATGGCTTCATAGCCAATAGCCACGACCAACATCTGAGGAGGCTCTCGCTTGGCAGCTGGATCAAGATCAAGGACTTGATCCAGACAGCAGTACTTCTGGAAACAGCGCGTATTGTTAGGAGTTTCCTCTCTCAAGAGCCCTGACTGCCGGTAGCTCGGACCCTGTTCCCGATGCCGATGGGCTACTATTTTTAGTATTTTTAAATATTTTTTATATAATTTTTGTTAATGAAAATATTTAAAAAATGTAAATCGAATGTTAGAAAAACGAATAAAAAGTGTAAAAGCTTTTATTGGTGTTCTTATTTTTACATGATATGAAAAATTTCTTGTAACCATGAATCAGACGCAAGCATTCCAGGCACATCTCCTTTATAGTGTAATATTTACTTTATCAAAATCTTCTCATGTCCCTAAACCCAATATTGTTTCTTCTATTGCCAGTTCTATTTCTTGAAGTTCTTCGGGGCTTCTTGACAACTAATAGTTGCTGTATGAAAATTTTTGTTTTCTGTTCCTTTTTCGCGTTAGTTTGATTTTTATTTTAATCTTTAGAAGTTCTTGGTCATTTTCCTCTATGAGAACCAGTCGGCTTGGGTGAGTGTGATGTTCAAATGTTTCGTTGCCTTTTAACTTACAAGATAGTTGTATTTCTGGTTACATATTAATATACCTAGTTAATTGCTATTGTTTCTTATCTGTTGAGTTGAAGGAACCAAATTAGGTCTAATCCTCAGTATATCATAAGCATAAGCATTTAATCTGTTGGTGTTCGATGGCATTAAGGTTTACTGTTTCATTGGTTGAGTGTTCTTTTGTGTTTCTCTTTTCCTTTTGACATGGTTAGTGTTATAATTGTTTTATTTTATTTTTAGTTTGTATAATTTAAGATCAGCGATGTTTCTAATCTTTTCTCCTCTCTTAGTCGCGCCCGCAGCATGTTCATGTTATTTTTTTCTGAAACTTCCTTAGTATAGTCTTTTGCATTTTGTACATTTTTTCTTCTTTTTGATTACTTCATTCTTCTTCCATTCGTTTGTAAAAGAAAATAGGATAGGTCTTGGTTTGTCGCTTGACTTTTCCTTTTCAATTCGATATATTTTATTTACCTCGTATTCTTCAAAATCTACATCTAAGTCAGTTTTAAAGATTTTTTTCACTTTATGTATTAATTCTTGGGTAGATTTTTCGTCTTCTTTCACTCCGTAAATGATTAAATCGTTATTTCTCTTTCTTCTTTTCAGATCAACTAACTCTTTTTTCAGGTTTACTATCTCTTTCTCCAGGTTTTCAAATCTTGTTTTTAAGTTTTTATTTTCTTCTATGATAGGTTGTTGTTTTTCTACCATTCTCTTTTTTAGTTCCATTGTGTGTTTTTGCAATTCATTTTTCATTTTGTCAAATAAAAGTACAAATTGATCTTCCATTTTTTTTTCGAAATAAATCTGCGTAAATGGAACGTGATAGGTAGTAGTTTTTATTTTCTTGGGTTGGCAACACAGAGATAGATGTCACCGTCACTAGTCTTAATCTTGTCTATGGTCGAAGTGCAAATTGCATAATTTCTAACCTGTTTCCAGCGTTTTACTTGAGAAGCGTATTCCAACATGCATAATTTACGTGAAATCGATATTTCCACAGCACTCACAGCACTTCGATTAATATTTTGTGATGTCGCAGTTTCAAAAGGTGACGATAGATGTTTTTAAAACATGATATAATCAGGAGCTGCACAACTACGATGTTTACGATCTGACAACCGGAAACGGACGGCATAAAATATATTACCCTATGAAACACAATTTCCACGCAGTTTAATCTCCCGATTACCGTAAAAACCCAACAGCACCCACACGTATTATTAAACCTTTTATCAAAAAAACATCAAGGAAAACACCAAAAATAAAATACAAAAAGTTTTTTAGCATAAAGCCATCCGGTTCTCACGTAGGACATATACACGTACCGGGCCGGTCGTTACGGGCCCACGTGTCCAGCCTGCATTCCCGTCACATTACCGCATAACCCCGTACACGGGAAAACGTGCTTTTATTAAAACGTACGTAATTTTTCAGGGCTTGCATCCTTTTTGCTGGGCGCCGGCCATTTGCGGGTTATGCTGTCAATAAATGGGTAAATAAAACATATTACCCTTCTTTTTCTGAGTGAAATGTGGATTTTAGCATTGAATTTGTGGGTCAGCAGTCTAGCTAAGTTCAAATCGATCAGATTCCGTAGATACTAGGTTAGGCTATAACTAGGTTACTAGTTCAAGTCGTTGACTGACGAATAGTCAACTAGACGACAGGCGCGAAGCGTTTCTGCGATATAACTCCGTAGAACAATTTCGATGTAAACGTAACTGTGCACACTGGCACGACTCGATTAATTGCGAGTCCATACACAATGATCCACAAATACTTCGTTTTCTAAAAGAAACCAGGGCATACAAGGCATTTGACATAGGCATAGTGTTACCTAAACCGAGAGGTGCTCGAAAATGCAGCCAGGGCCGGCAGTCATCCAACCCTGGTTCAAGCCATGGTCCGGGGCGAGAGGGAATGGGAAGCCGTCACCTCCTTCTGCGAAGCAGTCATGCTAGCGAAGGAGGTGGCGGAACGTGAGAGGAAGGAACCTCACGTCCCAGCTGCCGCGGGAGAAGCACCGGGCGTCGGGGGCCACGTGGTGGCTCTCGGCCACGGTAGGCGCGGGCCTGTGGACGGTGAGTAATGGGCTAGCTCGCCGTCCGTCCGTCTTATGACGACAGGCCGTGTCGACGGCGCGTTCGTGTTCCACGCGCGCCTCAAAGAGATGTCAGCAAACATGAGGGGCCCGCAAGGGCCGATGCCTGCCAGGGCTGCGGGACTGTTCGAAAGAGATACCGCGGCCCTGGAACATAAAGGGCAAAAGAAGAAACATGGATGGGTTTTAGTCAGTAAAAGTCTGACACTCCCTTCCGCTCCGCCCAGAGCGGGAGGAGTCATTTGATGATTTCCCACCCCAAAACAAAAAAAAAAGAGTCTGCAGTCTCGACTTAAATACCGACGCTGCGCGCTGTCGCAAACTTTCGATCGCTTAATAATAACGAAAAAATTCGATTGCAATAACGATGCTTGCGAGAAACTCATCTTGGATGTAGAGACTTGCGTTTCTATTATTAAGCGATCGAAAGTTTGCGAAAAGAAGAAACATGTATGGGTTTTAGTCAGTAAAAGTCTGACACTCCCTTCCGCTCCGCCCAGAGCGGGAGCAGTCATTTGATGATTTCCCACCCCAAAACAAAAAAAAAAGAGTCTGCAGTCTCGACATAAATACCGACGCTGCGCGCTGTCGCAAACTTTCGATCGCTTAATGATAACGAAAAAATTCGATTGCAATAACGATGCTTGCGAGAAACTCATCTTGGATGTAGAGACTTGCGTTTCTATTATTAAGCGATCGAAAGTTTGCGAAAAGAAGAAACATGTATGGGTTTTAGTCAGTAAAAGTCTGACACTCCCTTCCGCTCCGCCCAGAGCGGGAGGAATCATTTGATGATTTCCCACCCCAAAACAAAAAAAAGGGCCGGCAGTCTCGACATAAATACCGACGCTGTCGCAAACTTTCGATCGCTTAATAACAACGAAAAAAATCGGTTGCAATAACGATGCTTGCGAGAAACTCATCTTGGATGTAGAGACTTGCGTTTCTATTATCTAGAGCGTCGGTATCTATATCGAGACTGCCGGCCCTGGCAGGTAACATGCCTATTGCATGGTATTCCACACCCGAATATATTATTATCCAATTCCTTCTTCTTCTTTAACCGACGAAAAAAAGGATAAGGTTCTCAATTTTCCACGCATACCTCGGTTTATTGTTACTTAATCTGGGCGCTTATTTAGACTACAAGGTTAATTTTTAAGGTAAACGATCCGGTTTAAGCCTTGGACCTTATTCCGCGACTCGAGACACAAAAGTGAATAATTTCAACATTAAAATTGCCTTTAAATGTTTTCTTTGGCCTTCTTCAAAAAAAAAATCAAACTGTTTTTCCATGTATAAAATTTTTTTCAACTGATAAGAAAGCAAAAACACATACATAAGATAACGCTTGTAATCCCCGAAGGTGTGGCAGAGGTGTACCTAATAGAAAAAAACACATCATTTCAAAAACAAGGTTCCTAATAAACCAACCTGCTCTTCTAAACCACAAATCGTCTCTTTATACTCAGCTTGGTCGCAAACCTATTAGGTGTTAATACTTTATAGAAACAAGGTCTCGTGTGAAGTTAAGCCCATTAGATAGTGTAGTACCTGCCAACAAAGAGCACACTTTTGTGCCTTTCATAGTGCCCGACAGTTACTTTACTACTGGTTTGCGATATTGCGTTCCAAACTTCTTTTTTTTTTGGTTTGCGAATATGCGGTGTGAACAAAGGTGTAATATGTGGCGAAGCAATAAAACTGACCTAGGTCTTTTTCCCGCGACCTTCGTTCGCGTGAAATTATTGTATAAAAAAATATAAATCCCCTTTTAATAGGATTTTATTACCATAAACAATTTCAAGGTTTTTAATTTTTTTGCACATAGCCGTAATTATTTTTCGTAAACTAAAAGTAGCCTAAGTTACTTCTTATTACATCAGCTATCGGCCAGGACAAAATTCATTTTCAATACAACTTCACGTGTATCCAAACACGATTTGCGCGATCCAAACGCGTTATAAGTCAACTTAAAGAAAGGTCACTAAGATTGTGTTTAATTAATAAACGGAATGTTTAGTACACTTGTGTTTAGTTTTGTTGTAACTATTATTTCACTATATGAGCAGTCATAGTTACAAATATAAAAGAATAAAGATCCACAGTGAAAGCGATTTGAGATTTGATTAAAAAAAAAAAAAAGAAATTATGAATAACAACAATGGTGGTGGTGGTAACAATTATGGTTGGTGATTGATAATTATCAAAGTAAATAATTATTCTGAAAATGTATACATTAGATTATGTATACATACATACATTTCAGTAATAATCTAACTGCATAATCATGAGTACCTATATAATGTATGAGACCGCCCATTGTGTCACCTTCTGTGCAATGTTTTCATTTATGAATGTTACTTGAATGGTGTACATGAGATTATTCTATTTTATTGTATTCTATGTAAAATACATGCATAGGTCATCATCATCATCATCTGCAGCCTTGTTTCACCACTTGGTGGGGACAGGCCTCTTTCATTTTGCGTCAATTTGTTATACCTCACGCGATTCGCACACGTACATTTGTTAGACATTATCGATTTCATATAACTCGACGTGAGGTCCACGTCACCGCACGACCGCGAAGACGGGGCGGTGTCGTAAAAACCACCTAATATCGATGTATTGATTACGTAATTAAAATGATTGCAATTCCATTAGTTACATTATTTTCAGAAGCGTTTATTGTATCAGAACTGCATGCAAATGGGAGTGAGTAAAATCATAACAACCGAGATGATTTGCCGTTTAAATTAAGAGCAATATAAAAGTAACTTACCTAACACATTTTCAATTTTCTTATATGAAGTAACGTACAAAAAGCTAACTGCAAATAACTGTTCGCCACCAGCCTTCCCTTTGGTCAATTTGCCCGTAAGTCATGAACCTCAGCCATTTAAGCAAGGGGACACGGACTTAGGTACACGCAGCAAATTAGATCGATTTGCAGGGCACACCACATAGATGTTGGTGTGCGTAAAATCAACTGGTGTATTACTTCGCCTATTTGTTAGTGTTTGCTTCACTATAGTATATGTATAATATGAGGTAAAGAATATGAAGCATCAATTTAACACTATGACTAACCGGTCTCGTGGCATAGGTGTATAAGCATTCGGCTGGTAAATCAAGTGTCGTAGGATCGAATCTGCGCCGCTGGCGTCAACTTTTTGCATTATTAAAAAACTTTTATTTTCATTTTGTTGAATTTTTATTTTTGTAATTTACCTGATAATAAGACCATTATTCGAAAAAAAATATGGAAGTAAAAATTAAACAATTTGTATTAAGAAATCAACAATATTTATTGACTAGGTTTTTTTTAATTATAATTACAAATTATAAAGTTTTGTTCATGACAAATATTCTAAGTCGGACAAGAAATAACGTTACTTTTCTTATTCAAGTGGGTAATTTATTTATTAGTGAAATGAATAAACATGTTAACAAGATAGATATTAAGATACAGGTATCCTAAATTGTTATCTCACTAACAATAACATCACTCACATAAAACAAATAGAATTACCCCCTGGTAATTTTATTAATAGCCGATTGGTGCGCCTTCGCTATCTATGACTTGTTCCAATCGTCTCCTCATGCTAGCAACCATATTACAACACAAGTCAGTGCCACGAAACCATTCCCATGTCGAGGTAACGACATCATCTAAATTTGATTTAGACCTGATTTCAGATGAGTCCCAGTTTAGCACCATATGACCCCATAGGTTTTCAATGGGGTTCAGGTCAGGACTTTTTGGTGGCCATTCAATCACAGTAAAGTTTTCTTGGACGTTTAACCAACTTTGCACAAGTCGCGCGCGATGCACAGCGCAGTTATCATGCACGAAGTAAATGTGTTCTTGCGGGTATGCAACGCGCACAGTTGGTAGCATCACGTTTTGTAAAACGTCCAAGTAACCTTGACTGGTATTGCGACCCCCTACCTGCACTAATTCACCGGGACCCATTGACAACATCCATCCCCAATATCCCAAAGTAATGCGGCCACTAGACCTGCATGGAAGAATATTTTTTTTATGATAGCGCTCACCATCTTTTCGCCACAATATTTTGCGACCGTCCTTGTCTGATTTAAAACATTTTTCATCGCTAAATATAACTATATTATTGCACCAATCAAAATCCAAATATTCTCTTGCGAAGCGTACCCGGTTTTGCCTGTGAACATCGGACATTAAAATTTTCTTAGCTGGCCTACGACATTTCACACCAGCTGCTCGCAAGTGGTTTCGTACGGTTTGTAATGTCACGTCATGTTTAGTCGCCGTGGAACGAGTAGTGAGGAAGGGCTCAGCGGTATGCGCAGCAACTATATCATGGTGCCGCGCATTGGCATCTGTGAATGCAAATCCAGCCTTTGGTCCCGGTCGGCAAGGATCAATGCTTCCCGAATCTGCATAACGATGGACCCACAATTGCACAGTCCTTCTCTGTGAACAATAATAAAATATTGTTACAAAAAAACAACAATCAATAACATGTGGATTATTTAAACATATTAAACTTCTAAACATAATAATAACATTTTGTTACTCACCGATATCTTCAAACGTCTCGCAATTTCACTAATTGAAACATTTTGCTCATGCAAAATAATTATTTCAGCTCTTAAAAGTGTGGTTAAATGATTCATATTGATTCACAAATAAAAGCACTTCTCAAAAAACGCAGGGTATAATGTCTAAAAACGTAACGAAAGCCCGATAGTCAATAGCATTATGACGATGAACTTAAACTACTAACTTAAACATGATTTGTCATTGTTAGAGGGTAGACAACTAATATATTCTAACCCAAATATAAAGAAACTTGCTAATAGTTAAGCAATGAATTGAACAAACAAATCTAAAATATTTTATTGAAACATACAAAAACATTAATCTGTTAGCAGTCGGATTTGATCTTACGGCGCCGGCGGAGTAAAACACTGTTTATCGCACGCTCGACTAATGCGCCACGGAGACGATAGAATCCTACGCTAAATTTATGCGTCATATTCCCTGCAACATTAGTGACAAGAAATTGTGTGTGTGTGCGTGGACAACGGGTTATTGTGAAGCAAACACTAATAAATAGGCGAAGTCAGACGGCCGTTGATTTTACGCACACTAACATTTATGTTGGTGTGCCCTGCAAACCGATCTAATTTGCAGTGTGTACCTTCTACCTACCTACCTAAACTGTCCAGCGGCCTGCGATAGACATTGTTAATTGGTCTGTGGGACACGGCTCGGAACTGTTACCGCTTCTAATATCGAATTATTCCGAGTTCCAATTGCTCTGGTCGGGGCTGTGTAAATCTCTCCTGAAATCTGAAATTATATTTGTGCCTTAAAATTTCATTTTGTAAAAGCCAGGAGTATAGTTTTATAAGTATCTATTTCTCACCATAGGAAGAGATTTGTGAGATTTTTTTTAGTTTCTCATGTCATGCCTACATAAGTACACAAACTCACGCCTTCTTGACATGTGGGTTGGCAGAAATGGGAGAATGCCACCTGCTCCGATCCTTACCTACTCCTTCGCTTTAAACTTATACTGTTTCTTACGGGATATCTTCCGTGAAGATCAAAATAATGAACAATCACGGAAGATATTCCGAAAGTTTCAGTTTAAGTTTAGTTTTAAACCGTGAAAGCATAAAACAGTCTCCTTCGTTTTATCCACGTTCATGCATCTGGCCACAGACGGACGCCTTTCTCATCATGTCAATCATTGCTAAAAACACAAAAAACGAAAAAAATCCTTCTCTAACTTTAATATTTCTTTAAATGATAAAGTTACTAATAATTATTTTTTAAATCACATCAGTTCATTAAAAAAAAAATTGACAGGAAAAAATACTTCCAAATATTCCTTCGAGAATTTGTAGTAGGGACCCGACTATCCACGACAGAGGACAAAGTTAGGTCCATCGAGGAACTTATATAGTTTGTTTAGCAATAGCTGACCTCAATGTCGAATGTAGGTTTTCGTAAAATAGCTCACATTAACAATAGTTTTTTTTTTCCAGTCTAGAAAGTTAGAAACCTAATTGCAGTTCAAGGAATCATTTGTAAGAAGGTTTTAGCACTAGAATAACAGCATAAGACAATGTTTCGCTTTTAGGGAAACTTTTTCTCTGAATAGGAAAAACATAACATTAACGTCCATAATTTTCAATGAATTCCAAACTTAAGTCGACAGTTGGAAAAAATTTGAATACACGGTGTTAGGAGTATGCTATGCGGGGATCTTGCGGTCCATGGCCCTTTACGGGGCCCCGGTGTGGGCGCGTTCGCTGAGGTTGCGTGCCAAGCACTACCTGAACGCGCCCCAAAAGGTGGTAGCCGTAAGGCTCATCCGTGGATACCGCACGATCTCCCGCGAGGCGGCGAGCCTCCTTGCCGGATTGCCGCCATGGGATCTGGAGGCCATAGTCCTCGCGCGCCTGCACGAGTGGCGCGCGGAGGTACAGAGCCGGGGGGTAACTCCGCTGCCGCGGCATATTGTCGCGCGGCGGACAGACCTCCGCGGTGATCTCATGGCGACATGGAGGGAGCGACTATCGCAACCCCGTTCAGGGCACGCCACGATAGTGGCGATAAGTCCCCTCTTTGAGGAGTGGCTTGAGAGGCGCCACGGCGCCCTCACCTTCCGCCTGACGCAGGTCCTCACGTCCCAGCCGCCGCGGGAGAAGCACCGGGCGTCGGGGGCCACGCCGTGATGGCTCTCGGCCACCGTAGGCGCGGGCCTGTGGACGGCGAGTAATGGGCTAGCTCGCCGTCCGTCCGTCGTATGACGACGGGCAGGCCGTGTCGACGGCGCGTTCGTGTTCCACGCGCGCCTCAAAGAGATGTCAGCAAACGGGAGGGGCCCGCAAGGGCCGGTGCCTGCCAGGGCTGCGGGACTGTTCGAAAGAGATACCGCGGCCCTGGAACATAAAGGGCCAATGAAGGAACATGGGTGTTTTTTAGTCAGTAAGAGTCTGACACTCCCTTCCGCTCCGCCCAGAGCGGGAGGAGTCATTTGATGATTTCTCACCCCCCAAAAAAAAAAAAAAAAAGGAGTAATTAAAACAAACTTTTATTATGGACTAGCTGTTGCCCGCGACATTCCTTTACATGAAATTATTATTAAAAAATCCCCATTATTACAGACACTTTTTTTAAAATCGAATTGTGCTACCAATTTCAAGGGTTTTAATTTCTTGCACAGAACCCTAATTATTTTTCTAAAACAATGTTCAACCTTAAAACATCAGCTATCTGCCAGTAAAAATCGGTCCCGTCAAAATCGGTCCAGCCGTTTAGGAGATTAGCCGGAACAAAGAGATAGACAGACAAAATTGAAAAAAAAAATGTGTTTGTTTTAAGTGCCGTATATATTTTCATATGCATTCAGTAAAAAGGTGATATTTTGATATTCCTACATAACCTAATAACAACCGTGCGGAACCATCTTCAAAGTTGACCATCACTTGCCAAGGTCGGTCCGAAGATGGCTAAACCGTTCGTTACATGAGAAGCCCTCCGTGCCTCGGTAAGCAGCGTGACAGTTAACAGTCGTTATGGATATGCCCGTAATTTGACAAGGTCTGTATGACCTAGAGGTAACTGGAAGGTGAAGATCAGCAAAGCAGTCTATATAAAACACAGGTTTCATAATAGCCTTTTTTTTGGGGATGGGAAATCTTCATATTTTATTATGACTGCTCCCGCTCTGGGCGGAGCGAAAGGGAGTGTCAGACTTTTTCTGACTAAAACCCATCCATGCTCCTTCTTTTGCCCTTTGTGTTCCAGGGCCGCGGTATCTCTTTCGAACAGTCCCGCAGCTCTGGCAGGCAGGTTTCATAATAGCTGCATACGGTTTTGAAGCCGAACGACGGAAAAGGCAGTTGTGATTAGCACGGTACAGTCGCCCGCGCTAATGTGTCAACTGTTTTAAACCGACTTCTATAAAAGGAGGTGGCTATATATTTGACCAGCATCATTTTAGGGTTCCGTACCCCAAAAGGAAAAAACGGAATCCCTTATAGGATCACTCGCTTGGTGGGTACCAAGCTTCATAGTTTGGCCCACCGGCGCAAGGTTGCATGTCTGTCGGTCTTTTACAGGCTGTACTTCGGTGAGTGTGCACAAGAGCTCCACGAGATCATTCCACCATCTCCCTTCTTCCATCGGGAGTCCAGACGTACTGCGGGTTATCACCCATTCCTTGTCGATGTTCCACGCATTCGCACGAAGCGCTTCGCGACATCGTTTATTATGCGCACAGCCAAGGAGTGGAATTCCCTGCCTTCGTCAGTGTTCCCAAGTTCATTTGACCCAATCTATTTAAGTCGCGAGTTAATAGGCTTCTTCTGGGTAAGCTCGTTCCATCGTCGACCTCATCTCTGTCCTCAGGACTAGATTGAGGTCAAGAGTAGACCCATTTAATATTTAAAAAAAAACTCGCGTGTCTGTCCGTCCGTCTGTCATAGCCAATTTACTCCGAAACTGCTGGACCGATTGAGTTTAAATTTGGCACACATAATGTAAGTCGGTGACCCTAATACAGAGGTGTAAAGTAAGTCAATTAATGTGACACATAGGGGCCACTTTTGGAGGGTGAATTAGAAATTAAAAATAAAGTTTGCAAACTATATCGTGTTACGGTAAAAAAAAATATTAAAGAGAGGTAACTCATAAATAAGTCAAGTAAAGATAATAAAATTTAAATGAGTCCACCGCGCGAGCTTCTTCTACCAAATGAAAGACGAATTACGAAAATCCGAGTAATTTGATTTTTTGTATTAGTTTTATATTTTTCGATTTTCAGGTCATATTTTTAATCGTTACTTGAGTAGCTTATATGACTATGAATTCTTGAGTACCTATGTTCTGCGTTTACCTAGTCATCCTGTATAAAGTAGTAAATAGTAGTCCAGCTTCCTTATAAACTTGCTACGTGATAAGACATGTTTATATACCTAGGCTAAGCGGCGAATAAACTTGTGTAGGAACTAGTTTAGCTTTTAATACAGAATAGGGCTAATATGTTTCAATTTATAGCTTACGGTGGTGTTTTTGTTCTTGTTCGTGCTGAAGAAGATTTTCTTTGTTAATATTAACATCTTTAGGATCTCGTATTGTAAAATTTTTCATCGACAGATCTGTTGGTGTGTCCTTATTACTTTTTAACCCTTAATTGGGTGTGCATAAAAAGTTACGTCAACACAACGATTACGCTCAATGCCTAATCATAAAGGACACGTGTTTTTATCAAGGTAAAGCGAACTACAGCCCTCAAAATGCCCTCAGAATTTTAAGAATTCTTAACCTTTAAGGATGTGCTGGGGTGTGTAACACCCCACGCAACCAATTAAGGTTTAAAAGGGTTAGGCAAAGTGTAAATGTATCTGCATATTTATTCTTAAATACTCTTTTAATGTATTTGTACCTCGTGTACAATCAACCCCAATCCTATCTAAACATACTGACATTGACAAGTTCCGGTAGCTATTTAGAAAGTGCCTTCACTCCAGGATAAGCAAATACATTATCCACAGAATTGGTATATTCTTATTCCATATCTTTATTACCATACATGTAAATGTGGTGTTCCCCCACAAACGATGCGACACTTGATATCGTGTTCTGCCTGTCCTGTTTGTATTTGCACATCACGGGAGCTGATGGACGGTACTGAAAGTGCCAAACTCGTCGCCAAATTTGGGGCTGACTTAATTTAAGTTGTCATCGACACGCTTAGAAGAAGATTGCCATAAGAAAAATTAAAAAAATGCACTTTGTCTACATTGAGACATATACAGGGTTATTTGTAAAACACCAGCAACCTCTTAAGAGGGCATTGTACTCATCATTATGAACAACTTTAACTGTGGGACCAAACCTGAATCGTGAAAAAAAAACAGCTGTTCCTTACATTTATTATCGATTAACTCGTCAAAATGTAGGGAACAGCTGTTTTTTTTTTCGCGATTTCAGATTTGGTGCCATAGTAAAAGTTGTTTAAAATGATGAGTACAACGACCTTTTAAGAGGTTGTTGGTGTTTTACAAATAACCCTGTATTATGGAAAGGAGATCGCCAGAAATCCATACATCGTTGTGCCAAATATGAACAGTAATCATTTATGTATTATTTAATAGATAAAACACAAACATATTCATATCAGAAAGATTTTTTTTAAATTCTATGGGAATTAGGAAGAAAATAAGTTTTTGGGTCACAAGGTTAGGTTATGCGGCAGATGGTAAGAATTGTACCTATATAACGCCAAAATGTATTGTAAATACCATAATCAAATAAACACATTGATTTAATTGTTTGAAAACATATTTGTATGTTACTATTAGCATATTATTGCATAGCACAAAAAAGGAATTAGGTAGGTAAAATATAAACAAGTTATTTTTTCAATATTTTATTCATCTTCATTTTCATACTCAATTAATATATCATACAGGAATGGTGCTGGAGGTGTGATGGTATTTTGGTACCTTGCCACTGGTTGACGACAGTCCTTGCCCTTATTATGGAAAGAACTGCTTCATCATGTAAAGGCAGAGTGAGTTTCCAGTAGCGTTGCTACGATCAGTAGGGATACCACAACTCACGCAATTCACCATTATCCAGTCGATAAGCAATCGGTGTCCAAGTTCGTAAAATCAATCCAAAGTCGTCAGAAAAATAGCAGAAATCGAATAAGCACATCCGCACGAGTACGAAAACGAATGACGGGACTTGACGGGAGTGACGTGACATTGACATTTTGACAAACATCGATATTTTTTCGTTTTGAAACAGTCAACCGATACACGATTTTGAACGATGTTATTGTTAAAAAAATAAATAACTATTACTAAAACAACAATAATTTCATCAATTTTTTTTCTTTTATAAATGATTATTATGTTCATGACCAATGCTAAAACAAAATAGATATCGATTTTTTAGTAACTTCTTTAGAACTACTAGTTTTAGAACGAACTAGTTATGACCTGACAGCTTGTTTACGGAGCTAGTTTTAGAACTACATTCAATTTAAAACCATATTTCAAATTATAATTTTTAGCTCATTCCGGTAGAAAGTTATTATTGTTACAAGTTATTTTTAATCAGTAAAAAATCTAGTCTTTTTTAATATACATATCGTTTCTGTACATACTTTGGCCCAAAACTGGCCATCTCCTTTATGAGGCTAGCGATAAATACATTAAAAATCTCTGTATCCTCCTTTACTACTTTACTTTAATCTAACGGGTACAAATCGTAAAACTCAACGCTGAAATAGTGAATGCTTTTGACAACTCTCTACAATCCAAATCTCTCGACTTCTGGCCTGCCATGTTCCCGCAGCTTTCAGATAAGGATTCAGTATATGTTGTGATCAATCAACTTGCACAGGTTTAAAACGCTAGATTTGCCCTAGCATTTCAAAAGATGTAGAGGGAGAGCCCGTGACCGCCATACGTCATTATAAAATCTGAAATTTTTTCTATGAAAGTGCTTTACTGTAGGTAAGAACAATTGGATATTGACAAGGCTTTTTTTTTTGGGATGGGAAATCATCAAATAACTCCTCCCGCTCTGGGCGGAGTGGAAGGGAGTGTCAGACTTTTACTGACTAAAACCCATCCATGTTCCTTCTTTTGCCCTTTGTGTTCCAGGGCCGCGGTATCTCTTTCGAACAGTCCCGCAGGCCTGGCAGGTATTATGAAAAGGCTGTTGTGGTGGCTTTGGCAGATATCAGGTAACAAAGTTATGCTAAACAGCTGCTGAGTTACGTCATACTATAAAGCTCCAGTCCATGATTCACCTCCTCCACTGCCAGACACTTTGTGAGGGGATGCCCCCTACTTTGTCATCTTAAAATAATCAACTCCTCTAATCTTGATCACGGTCACTTGACGCTATATCTATTATTAGTCACAAATCCGATCCAGCGGATATCTAAATACCTGAGAATACCTGCTAAATTCCATACAATTCCGTAAATGCTCCATCAATTATTCGCCTCCCACTTGACCTTTATCTGAATATTGTATGAATATCGCACCTTGTTGTAACATAGTTCAGGTTTTGGGTAAAACACGTGGGTTAGTTTGGATTGGGGGGTTAAATGGGATATAAATATTAGAAGGGATGGTTATGTAGTAAAAGCCGCATAAGTCGATCAATGGTGAAGCTATGCTTACCGAGGTCGGTCCGTAGATGGGTGATCATCCGTGACGTATTTAGATTTTGCCTCGGAAAGCACGTGAAATATTTGGTCCCAGCTGTCATTTGTAGATCTTGGACAGACGTTACGGGTGGTCAGAAGTCCGAAAGTCTGAACTAGTGTTACCTACTAATGGGCATCCTCTGTTTCAGAAACTGGATTGTAGAGATCAGGTAGGCAGGTGCTCCGTGTAAAAACTCTCAGACAAATTGATGAATTTGAATGAATATTTTGAATCATTGACTTATCGTAATACCTAGTACTAACTGGGTTGCGGAGGTCAGATAGGCAGTCGTTCTATGTGAAATACTGGTATTCAGCTGCATCTAAGTTAGACTGGAAGCCGACCCCAACATAGTTCGGAAAAAATTAGGTAGGTATGTGATGGTTTTGAATTACTGACACAGCACCAAAAATGTGCGATGTCATCTACCTCACTGTCATGATACTTGCGCATCTGCGGCAAATATTCCCGTTACCATCATGATAATTATCGTTAATATTATTATTTTAATCACGGTACGTGGTATTGTTCCAGTACAATTATTTGAAGCTGAAACATACATACATAAGATCACTATTGTTCCCATGGGGGAAGGCAGAAACCAAATAAATAAATATGTTTTCTTTCTTTCTTCCTTTCAAACCACAGAGCACTACTAGCTACGATCCTTACACACTCCTATTGCCTCATTCACGTTCAGACATCTGGTCATACACGCACGTCGGTTCCGAGTACTAAGCACCAGCATTCTGAAGAACCTCACCAATAATCCGAAACGATATGTCGTGTAAGCAGACTTCAAAAGGTCGTCCATCAAACCAAAATAACCCAAATACAATTCCATTCAATGCCCAAAATAGCTTGATAAACCTTAGTTCTGCAAGCTATTTTGGGTGGACGTATTTTGCATGTGACTATCTGCTACATTCCCCTCATAACTGACGAGACCCTTTTTTGACCCCGACATACATAATGTATAGATAACATACGTACGGACATCAAGGGTCACATAATTCAAGTACATAGTAGGACCTACTATCAGAGGAAGTGTGTTTTACGTCAAGACGATATCTTCCGTATTCTGTCCCCACCGAACGGAGACGAGTTGATGAATAAATAAATCTATAATTTCACTAGGTTGCGGAGAAAGTATGAATGACTTATGAATAAAAATTGAATGAATGAAGGTTAGGCAGAGTTTTATTCAGGTCTTAAAAGCTTTTTTCTTGAGTTTTGAAGTAATATCCTTTTTTAAATAAAACTTGTCTTACGTGAACTAGAACAGTGACACCTGAACTGAACGTACAGACACTGACAGTTGGAACGGAGGTGTCCGCAGTTTGTCCAAAACGGTTTTACCATACACTGTTTTATGCTTTCACGGTTTAAAACTAAACTTATACTGTCACTTACGGGATTATGAACAATCACGGAAGATTTCCCGTAAGTGACTGTATAAGTTCGGTTTTACCACCAGTCCTAAACCCAAGCACGTGTAAATAAAACTAGAGAATTCGTGCAAAAACAAAGCATATAATAGACACGAAATTTATCAGACCGTACCAAACACTTCCAATGAATAATAAATGAAACATAAAACGTCGTGTTCCCAGAATCTAGATTAGGTACCGTAGTACCTATTTCAGCTAGCCAAGACAACAGAAACAACACGTATAACCTAAATGTTTCGTCTAACACGAACAGAACCACGTTTATAATCCCAAATTACATCGTAGCATCTCTTTAGAAGTCACAGGTGTCCGTTTGGCCGCCATAACAGTTTTGTTCAAAACCTTTCCGATAAAAAGGGCACTCGTTTCTGAAAAAGGTTACTAAAGTTTTTATAGGAGATGCTGAAAACGGTCAATGGGTATTGACAGTACGAGTTATTGCGTGGGATAGGCTATTTAGTTTTTTTTGTGACAAGGCAGGTGCTCTTTTAGGGTACCTTCTAGGTTTTGTGACTTCTTTTAATGCTTCCTAATTGAATATCGTCCACAGGCAGTCAACAAATCTATACTAATATCATAAAGAGGTAATGTTTGTTAGTTTGTGAGGTTGTAGGGGGTAATCTACTGAACTGATTTAGAAAATTCTTTTACCAATAGAAAGCCACGTTATTTGTGAATGTTATAGGCTATATATTAACCCGAAAAATGTAAAGACTTTTTCGTGGTAGTCGGATTTGCAAAGTAAGTCGGAGAGAAAACGGTCGAAGGAAAAAGTAACGTTAACGATGAGAGATATATGATTCGAGTTCTAGAGAAAAGTTGTAGAGCTTAATAATGCCTACAAAAACGTATCAAATAATCATTGTCTTAAGAAAGATACAAAAACAACGACAGCGCGGATCAGACATCGCGTCGATGCTATTTACTAATTTAATTAAATTTAAACAGGATGATGCATTTTCAGAATTATTTGTTTTTATTTTTATAATTGCTATTTGTGATTTCCGATTGAATTTTTGTTGGAACGTCATTAATAAGAGTAGGTATTCAATATAAAATAGTTTTAAACCCATACTTATTATGAAACATAAGAGGATGTCTGATAGTGGCGCCGGTGACTGAAAAGTTGCGTGGTAATCGGTTATCGTGGTATGTGCAGAGGAATGTGGAAAATGTCGTGAGGAAAGTTTTGAGTATGATTGTGGATGGGTATAAGAGTAGAGGAAAACCAAAGAAAAGATGGATGGACTGTGTGAAGAATGATATGGCACGAAAAGAGGTGTCTGATGAAATGACGAGTAATAGAGAAGTATGGAAGAAGAAGACATGCTGCGCCGACCGGAAATGAATTAGGACACGGGCAAGAGAATGATGATGATGATGATGATGATGACAAATGTTTGCCTGACAATGTTTTTGATCGTTACTGTATGGTACGTGGAAGTAGTATTAACTCAGCCATTTCTCTTTTAAAAATAAAATTTCACAGGCTTGTAAGGTTTCTTATATGAAGCCTGTTATAACCCTGTTAATTAAATACCATTTTATGCCAAGCCGTCTTTTCTATATCCTGAATTCATCTCGTAACGCGCCGTAATTCTCTCATTTCCACATTTTATTAAGATATTTTTGTTAAGAAGGATTATTGTGCCGAGCCGGAACGAAGAGAAAATTCATTTAATGTGAGTATTACTAGAAACGCGGGATTGAAGTCGCTGTAAGGAATCATTTAGAATAATCCGTTCTTTTTCTAATGTTATTACTGGTTGGCGAAAGCTGATTAAGTTGATTAAAAGAGGTCGTATTAATGGAGCCTACATACCAAAGCAACTTTCGTACGCGTTCAGTTCTCATGTTGCCCAGATGTCGGTGGCTTTGGTGTGCTTCACGTACGTTACAATAGCATCTTCTTGATAGACTTTGTTTTAAAAGAGGCTCGTACCCCGAGTTCCTAATTGCACTATAAGACTACACCGTTGATCTCGTTTATATGCGCGTGATTGCTAAGCGAGTTATCCTGGGTTCGATTCCCAGGTCGGGTAACGTGATATTGTATTTTCCCATTAGGAGTGTAGCGGCACTACAAAAAGTACTAAAGCAACATAGAACAAATAGTACTACAGCGCCATCTATGACGCAGACGATAAACTAAACATCGAAATATATCTAAATCATGCATCACGTCGGGGTCACCAATTTGGGGGTATGAACACACACACACACATACACAGGAACAC
Source organism: Eurois occulta (assembly GCA_950022335.1). Taxonomy (NCBI): domain Eukaryota; kingdom Metazoa; phylum Arthropoda; class Insecta; order Lepidoptera; family Noctuidae; genus Eurois; species Eurois occulta. The sequence continues at coordinate 12,054,355 of OX465500.1, read as the reverse complement.
CGTACACACACACACACACAGTCAGTAGTCACAGTGTATTACAGCAGCTTCTCAGTAGCTGTTCACAGTTCGAAAGTTCGTAGTATGACACCCCCATGCCACGGGAAGTTCGTAAAGCCGTTGATCTCGAGCTAATACCACAGATCATGTCGAATTGCCGTCCCGTTGGACTATGAGGCTGACGGAAGAGGTAGTACACCTGTGTTGTGAGCACTACGGTCTACACCCATGGGTTATTCCGGGCTGTAAGGATGATGATGGTGATGATCTCTTGACGAAACATAAACTTTTAATTTTAACTAGTCTCCACAACCCAGTTAGTGCTAGGTAATACGATACCCGTTGGTAAGACTGGTGGTCAGACTTTCGGGCCACTGACTACCTGTAACAACAGTCAAAGATCTACAACTGACAGCCGGGACCAACGGCTTAACGTGCTTTCCGAGGCACGGAGGAAACTCGGTATGTGATGGGTGGTCACGCATCCTCGGACCAACCTAGGTAAGCACGGCTTAACCTAAAGATCGACACGAGTAGCAGTTCTTATTTAGCCACGAGCCCATTACCAGCATGGGTTGTATAATTTAGCTTGAATGCCGCTGTTCAAAACGTAGCTTATTATCTAATTAACAGCTACCTACCGGTGTCCCGTGTCTAGCTGCTGTTATTTGTTGCGCATGGCTATTTGGTAATTAAGTCATGTGAGTAAGCATCAATTTTCCGTTTATTGGATAACTGCTGGTATTATTAAACTTGAGCATTTAATAAGTCATTAGATACTCGTGTTGATGTGTGGTTGCCGCAATTTAATAATTATTTTTAGAATGAAAATGTTTAGTTTCTTCTTCTAAATCGATTCAGTCAGCAGTGTCATTTGGTGCGTGCAAGGCGCGCGTCAGTGGCGCTTTGCTGAGCAGGTTGGTTCGTGCGTGAAGCACCGTGGCTTCCGGCGCCGCAATACGTGATTGTCAGGTACATTTAGACATATCTCCTTCAAAACACCGGAATTATAAGTCTTATCACGTAAAAGTTTGAATACAAATGTAATTACCGCTAGGTCCCACTTTGTCTCGAATTTGTTGTACCCGACCATACCGATAACGAATAAGGTTGGGTACATCAACTGATAGAAGGGATAAACACCGTAAAGTTACACGTATAAAAATCTGGTAAATTTGTTTTGTATGCGCTCCAACATGAGACTATATTTAGTCTCATAGTATTTCCTTAAGTCAGCTTTGCCAAAATGAATAATTCGACATGCTGTTGTTTCATACCTCTCTTGTTACTGACATGAGGTAACTAATTCAGGGCGAGCTAACATCATTAATGCTGTACTAAACTGCATATTGACATGCAATATTCTCCCTGAATATTCATGCGGGCCCTTTGTGGCTAAATGTATTCTAATCTTGCCTATAAGCCTTATTGTAGATGTGCCTATTTGGTGTAGAAGCTGTACATTGATCTTACTAGAATAATAAGGAAATCACTTTCATTTACATAAAAAAAGAATCCTTTAAAATAAAACCTCCATCCTTTTTTTTCATGCTAAGTCAGTTAAAAAATGTCCACGAGTAAATGTGTAATGTAAGTGCGAATCGGACTCACGCATGAAGGGTTCGATTCCGTCGCAGTAGGGGAATTTATTATTTGTTGTTATAGCGGCAACAGTAATACACATTCTAGGAAATTCAACTGTCTACTTATTACGGATCATAAGATATAGCCCGCTGACAGACGGATGGACGGACGGACAGCGGAGGCTTAGTAATAGGGTACCGTTGGTTACCCTTACGGTACCCTAAAAGCGTTAAGAATAAAGACGAGTATAGCACTGAAATCAAATATGTGTTGCGATGGCGTGGCCAGGGGATCTAAAATGGCCGCTTTAGCAGAATCATAATAGGATAATAATATGAATTACGTTTAAATTCTTAAAATGATCATAGACGTACCTACTATTATGAATTATCCTTGTGCGCGTGTAGCGACCGTTTTAGACCCCAGATATGAATATAAAGTCATCTTATGAGCTACGCCGTAACACCGTCGCAATAAAAGGGTGTAAAAATGGTCTTAACAAAACCGAAAGGCACTTATTCTTACCGTCATTGCGATATTTTTTTGTACTAAACCATACCTAGGAACCTTCTAATTACGGAAATTTTGGAGGTCCAAGTTCCAAATTTTTCACAAGTTTAAAAAAAATACTAGTTTTTAAGGTTTACTTTAATTACCTCCATGACCCGTTAACTATTCAAAGCATCCTTCAGTACAACGTTTTGAGTGTCCTACATTGAGTGTTACCGTAAAACGTGATTTTTCACTACAAAAAAAAATTTGTTTCTCCGCAATAATTTTTGCGTAGTGTTACTTAGTTTGTACTTAATGCTTGGTTGACGGCTTCGTGAAGGATCTGTTGTACATCCTAAAAATAAAGTAAAATCCATTTTCAAATTGCCGCTGAATCTTGCAAGCGAAGATACCCCCAACATGCAACATCAACAAAAACGGGGGAGCCCTTTTGCAGCAGTGGAAGTTATGTAATAGCATGGGACGTGTGCAAAATGTCGCACAAGTATGCGTTAGAGGCGTTGAACCACAGCTTGCAGGACATCCACTGGAACCACGCGCTGATGGGTGGCGTTGTCGTTTTGCTCAGTAATGCTGAGTAATAGGCTAGCTCGCCGTCCAACCGTCTTATAACGACAGGCCGTGTCGACGGCGCGTTCGTGTTTCACGCGCTCCTCAAAGATATGTCAGCAAACCGGAAGGGGTCCGCAAGCGGAACGTGAGAGGGAGAGAACCTCACGTCCCAGCTGCCGCAGGAAAAGCACCGGGCGTCGGGGGCCACGTCGTGATGGCTCTCGGCTACCGTAGGCGCGGGCCTATGGACAGTGAGTAATAAGCTAGCTCGCCGTCCGTCCATCGTATGACGACAGGCCGTGTCGACGGCGCGTTCGTGTTCCACGCGCGCCTCTAGGAGATGTCAGCAAACATGAGGTATCTCTTTCGGTATTTCTTTTGCGGGCCCGCAAGGGCCGATGCCTGCCAGGGCTGCGGGACTGTTCGAAAGAGATACCGCGGCCCTGGAATATAAAGGGCAAAAGAAGGAACATGGATGGTTTTTAGTCAGTAAGAGTCTGACACTCCCTTCCGCTCCGCCCAGAGCGGGAGGAGTCATTTGATGATTTCCCATCCGAAAAAAAAATAAAAACGTTTTTTTCAGTTGCATACATTGCTTAATGTTAAGTGCAAGAGCGGAGTCACCTACCAAAAGCATCTCCTTACCTAAAAGGTGATCTCCAAGTAATGTGCGTTATAACTTTATGTAATTACTAGCTGTGCCCGCGACTTCGTTCGCGTGTATTTAGATCTATCTCAGCCTGTTACTTGCACAGGCACTTTGTTACGGGTCTATTTGAAATAAATGCTTTGAGTTTGAATCAAGTCTATAACCTACCCAATCAACAAAAACCAAAACAATAGTGTAAATTGTCATTCTAACAAACAGACAAAGTCATGTTGGTTTTTATAATAACACAGAAAGATCTAAGTTCACGCGGACGAAGTCGTGGTAGCTGTGCCCACTAGTGACCATTAGAGTTACGAAGCAAAAATTTGCTACGATAGCGTAGCCATATATGAATGTGACGTCACTACGATGCTACGGCGTAGCACCGTAGCAATGTAATCCTTTCCGCTCAACAGTTTCGTGACTACCTAACTTTAAAATTAGTTTGTGTCGAACATGTGATTGTCGCACACTCGTTCGGGTCAGTTCGGTCCCGAGCTAATTAGCGACGAACAAACATCATTAGCATGCACTATGCTGCAGAATGCACGCTAAACTCTATTCCCTAGCGTAGGGGACGGGTGTTTAGAAATACCTTAGGTAACATCTATTTAGTATTAAATTAGAATTGTAGAGGGATTTGGAATTAAAGCGAAGGTAGTGCTTGCAAACGTTTATTGCGAGTTTAGAACAAATTAAACTGTGTGTGGGCTCATGGGTAAATAATAATAGCCACACGGTTTGATCTACAAGATTTGAGCAACGCTAGCCGAGGGCGGTTCGTGGATGGGTGACCATCCATTACATACCGAGTTTCCTCCGTGCGTCGGAATGCACGTTGAACTGTTTATCCCGGATGTTATAAATAGATCTTTGACAGTCTTTGACAGAAAAACGAAAGTGTGAAAACCTGTCTTACCAAGGGTATCGTATTGCCCAGTTGCTGGGTTGTGCAGGTCAGATTGGCAGTCGTTTCAAATATTGGTATTCCGCAGCATTCGGTCAGACTAGAAGCCTACCCCGACATACTTGGGAAAAGGCTAGGCTGATGATGATGACACTTGAGAGTGTGACCACACTTATCGACGTGGAATCGGCTTCAACCGATCGCAGAGTACCATGCCCATGCTCTAAATAAACGTTTAGCATTCTCTTGGCAGCCAATTACCAACTCTGATAATCAACTTATTTTTACATCATGGAAAAATCTATCTTAGTGCTGCTAGTGAAAAAAAGCTTAATTTTTTACTTTTACAGGGAAGCACAGAGGACCAATTATGGCGTTACTTGGAGTCAGATGGCCTGTGCCGAGAAGTACACGTCTCTTGACTCAATAGACATCATTCTCTTGCCCTTATACCAAATTATTGGAGGTAAGCGCAGCATGGTCTTCTTCTTCCATGCTTCTTTATTACTCGTCATCTCATCAGTCATCTCTTTTTTAGCCATATCATCCTTCACACAGTCCATCCATCGTTTCTTTGGTCTTTCTCTACTTTTACCCACGTTCCTACTCAAAAATTTCCTCACGATATTTTCCTCATTCCTCCGCATCACATTATGGGCATGTGCCCAACCGCCACGCACACCTCAACAACCTCAGTATGTATGTCCTCTCCATACTCACATCGGTTATGAAACAGTTGCATTTGTTGATTTATTGTAGCAACGTTGACGTTCGTTTCGGAATGGCGTACACGTACACATGTAACTCTCGACAGCTGGTGGGTATATGTACCAGCTTGTTGGCTATCTGTCCTCTTGTAGTTAGTGTGGAACTGATTGGAGCTGAGTAGTTGGGTATTTTCTTCATGCAACAACTTTTATTTTATGGAAATGGTACATTTATTTGATTGCGGAATGAATCAGTATACGTTAAGTGACGCAGCAGGTAAACATGTAAGAGATTAAGACGTGCTACACACACGTCCGGGTTGGCCTTATTTGGCATGCCCAAACAATTAAATAAAGGGTGTAAGAAACCCTTAACGAAGCCGAAAAGAACTTGTTTGTTCCGTCATTGCGATAATTTTTTTGCTCTGGACGATACCTTTTTTTCGGATGGGAAATCATAAAATGACTCCTCCCGTTCTGGGCGGAGCGGAAGGGAGTGTCAGACTTTTACTGACTACAACCCATCCATGTTCCTTCTTTTGCCCTTTATGTTCCAGGGCCACGGTATCTCTTTCGAATAGTCCCGCAGCCCTGGCAGGTCTGGACGAAACCTGGGAATCTTCTAGTTACGGAGATTTTGAAGGTCAAAGTTCAAACTTTTTCGCACACGTTGGTCTTTAAATAAAGTTTTGAATGTTATAACTTTACAGTATGCTTGAATGACGGCTTCGTAAAGGGTTCCTTTATACCCTTTATACATTCGAAGTTGCCGGCATGTGTCGGATCAGGACGAGCCGAACATTCTGCGCCAATCACCCCCTATTCTTGTGAAAATCATACACAGTCATTGCTTACGAATGCTTGTAGCAATTTCGCAACTGACTTCAAATAATTAGCAACAAACGTGATCTAAAATGCCAGTAACATTACAGAACACACGTCCAAATTAGAGCAAAAAATAAATTTAAAACATTAAGAACACAGCCAAGGAACGCGAAACGTAGGAACTGTTTGAAATTCAACCAGCACTATTATACCCGAGGCTCCGACCGCGTTTGCCAAGAATTCCCCCGCCAAAACGACTATAGCAATGAACAGGCGAAATCAAGGAAACGTACAAATCCTAGTATAAAGTAAAAGATTTCTCCGTTGAAACATTTTTTCCCTTTTCCACGGTAAAAAGGCTTAAGTTCTGAAACTGTTTTACATAAAAGCCGGGAATATGCAATGCATTTTTATATGGTAAGGAAGAGAACGAACTTGCGGATTGTATAATACAATGTGCAACATTGCAGTGGGTAGAACGAGATTAAAACTTATATACCGCCTCTTTATTAACGTTTTGTCGAGGTTTAATTTAGTTTTTGTGGGTTTCTTACAAGTTTAAAAAAAACTTCATCCTACACTAAGAATTTTTTCGTGAATCGTGGGTGTAATTGCAAAGCAATTAAACTCTACACAAACAGCCAGACCCGGAAGAACTACCTGTAGGTCATACAAATATTTGTTCCGTGCGAGGATTGAACCCGCGACACGCAGCGTAGCAGCCAATCGCTCAGCCACTGCGCCAACCGTATCGGTTAATAAACAGGACACAGTCGTTTTGAGGAATGTTTTACTATTGGTAACTTGAGGACTGCCTCGTTGGTCGAGTGGACGCAAGCGCTACTGTCTAGCAATAGGTCCTGGGTTCTATTCCAAAGTCAGGAAAAGTGTTATTGGGTTCTCAGTAGCAGCCACAGAGTCTGGGTTCATGCTCGGATGATGGTAGTACTCACTGGGACTTAAACATAATTGGCGAAATGTGGATGTATAATACACAAGTGTGGCCACTCGGGTCTTTAGGTTAAGCCTTGCTTGCCTATGTTGGTCTGTGGATGGTTGACCACCCATACATACTGAGTTACCTCCGTGCCTCAGAAAGCACGTTAAGCCGTTAGTCCCGGCTGTCATTAGTAGATCTTTGACAGTCGTTAAAGGTAGTCAGTGGTCCGAAAGTCTGACAACCAGTCTTACTATGTATCGGGTATCGTATTACCCAGTACTAACTGGTTTGTGGAGGTCAGATAGGCAGTCGCTCCATGTACCATACTGGTATTCAGCTGCATCCGGTTCGACTGGAAGCCAGTCCCAGCATATTAGGAAAAGGTTAGGCAGATAATGAGGTTATATAAAATAGTTCATTATATGATGTGAGATGTATTATCACCAATGTAACACCGAAAGTCACATGAGACTTCAAAATGAAACGACTTCTATGAGACATATTGAACTACGTTTATCTTTTGTTAAACGTAATTTGATTCAGACTCGCGTGAAGTATATTATTAGTGAATATTCAATGTATTCAAAATAACTCTAAAAATAAAGATATTCCATGAAAAATGTCTGGATAAATAGCGTTTTGTGGAATACATTATTATTTTTGTCCTTCTTTTGTTAGGCAAAGTCAAAGTTATAGTAAGAATGAAAGCTTATTTATTAAGAAAACGACTTATGTATATATTTTTTTTAAGTTTGAAAAGTTCATTGTAAATGACACGTAAAATAAAATAGACCAGGGTAGAAGCCTTTAAAAATAATAAAAAGTGAAAAAAAATAATAGTAGGATGCAACCCATTAGAAAAGGAGGGGAATATTATAAAAATGAAGGGAAAAATAATTTACGGGCGATCTGAGGTCGGGAAGGGGATGGGGGTGAGTTTTTAAGGGTAAAAAACGGTTTTTCTCGATTTCCGGCAAAACTAAAAGTCCTATCGAAAAAAGTTAAATGGCAAAGTTGTAGGTAATAAAAAGATCTAAAATTTTTGTCTTTACAATTTTTTCACATAACCTCAAAATTTATGTGAAAAATTCAAAAAACCACGTTTTTGGTTTTTAATTTTTATCTTTTACAAAAATTTTATTTTTTTAACGAAATTTGGTGAAAACTTACCTTTTTATGTCTCAAATACGCTGTAATTTATTTGATTAAAAATATTTATTTTTTCACCTCATTTTGAATTAATATCGAAAAAGCACCCTAATTTTCAATCGAAAATTCACCCGTCAAAATATCAGCTTTTTTCAAAAAGTTGGTATGTTTTCTGTTCTTTGAAATCTCTACTTTCCGATGGTGAAAAAAAAAAATATGTTACCATAGTAAATCTTCTCAGAAAATGCAAAAAACGAAAAAAACTCGAATTCGATTTTTTTTTTTAATTATTATAAATAATTTTGAGCTATTTATTAAAATTTACACTTTAATTACTCGAAAAACGTTAGATTACATGCTACATTAATAAAAAAAAATTGCAAATTAAAATATACTACTATAATTAACAAACAAAATAAGTTAATAAAATTAATATTTAATAAGACATCTACAATATTTGGAGAAAGTTGTCGAATCTTTTTTAAATTATATGCGTAGATGCCTATTTATAACTATTTTAAGATAAATTATATTACTTGAGTGACCTACGAAAAATTGTAGCCCATCAAAAGGTATTTCATGGAGAAGTGGGGAAGGGGCTAGGCGGGTTTGGGTCTTACTACATACATACCTACTATTTCGTCATGTCAAAATGTATAAAAAATATATTATAAATATATTAAATATCTATAATAAATGTATACTTAAATATATAAAAAAAAAATATAGTAAATATATTTTTAATAACTAACTTTTGGCCGATTTTCATGTATATTTCATATATTTTAAATATATTTTAGATACATTCAAAATATATATTAAAAGACAAAAAACATAGCTAAAAATATAAAAAATATATTTACGATATATATTTTGTATATTTTTTATAGATTTTTTATGTATTTTGAAATATTTTTTTTTCACGGGATTAACTAAATTTGTTTGTGCAAAATTAAGGAGATTATTATTTTTTGATCTTGTACTAAAACATCATTTAATTTTAATCTTTAGGTTATGTTACGTTAAGCATACTATTTTTTAAAGAAAATATTACTATTTTAATGTTTGAGTTGATTGATACAGATAAAAATAGAGATAGTATTTACCTTCCTATGCAGATTCGAAAAGTTTTTTTTTTTTAAGTATACTTGTCACAATTATCTTCAAGAAACTCAGTGTGCACGTGTATTTTTAGAAACGATGTTGTATACTGTACTGTAATTCGAATACTGGCTAGGCTAACGGTTGTAACAGCTGCTACGAAATAGTAGGTATGTATGTAGTAAGACCCAAACCCGCCTAGCCCCTTCCCCACTTCTCCATGAAATACCTTTTGATGGGCTACAATTTTTCGTAGGTCACTCAGGTATATAATTTATCTTAAAATAGTTATAAATAGGCATCTACGCATATAATTTAAAAAAGATTCGACAACTTTCTCCAAATATTGTAGATGTCTTATTAAATATTAATTTTATTAACTTATTTTGTTCGTTAATTATAGTAGTATATTTTGATTTGCAATTTTTTTTTATTAATGTAACATTTAATCTAACGTTTTTCGAGTAATTAAAGTGTAAATTTTAATAAATAGCTCAAAATTATTTATAATAATTAAAAAAAAAATTCGAATTCGAGTTTTTTTCGTTTTTTGCATTTTCTGAGAAGATTTACTATGGTAACATATATTTTTTTTTCACCATCGGAAAGTAGAGATTTCAAAGAACAGAAAACATACCAACTTTTTGAAAAAAGCTGATATTTTGACGGGTGAATTTTCGATTGAAAATTAGGGTGCTTTTTCGATATTAATTCAAAATGAGGTGAAAAAATAAATATTTTTAATCAAATAAATTACAGCGTATTTGAGACATAAAAAGGTAAGTTTTCACCAAATTTCGTTAAAAAAATAAAATTTTTGTAAAAGATAAAAATAAAAAACCAAAAACTTGGTTTTTTGAATTTTTCACATAAATTTTGAGGTTATGTGAAAAAATTGTAAAGACAAAAGTTTTAGATCTTTTTATTACCTACAACTTTGCCATTTAACTTTTTTCGATAGGACTTTTAGTTTTGCCGGAAATCGAGAAAAACCGTTTTTTACCCTTGAAAACTCACCCCCATCCCCTTCCCGACCTCAGATCGCCCGTAAATTATTTTTCCCTTCATTTTTATAATATTCCCCTCCTTTTCTAATGGGTTTCATCCTACTATTATTTTTTTTGGTTTTAAAAATTATCGACCCTGGTCTAAAACAGCGACTAAAATCCTAAAAAAGAACCATTCCCGAAAAACATGTTTTTACCACCGAAGTCTTCTTAAGCGACACGTTACGCTGAAAAAACTTTACAAGTCTTTCCGTAAGAAACGCCTTTTAGTTTTTTCTGGAGCATACCTTCTAGTTACGGAGATATTGAAGGTCAAAGTTGCTACGTTTTCACACGTTTTTTTTAAACAAAATTTAAATCCTACCAGTATTATTAATGCAAAAGTTTGCGAGGATGAATGGATTTATGGAGGCTTGTTACTCTTTCACACAAAAACTACTGAAAGTATTTGGATGAAATTTAGCACAAACATAGTTTATAACCTGGATTAACACATAGGATACTTTTTATCCCGGTAGTATGATCTTGTGGGAAAATTCTTATTCTTTATTGCACACAAAATTAGCCGCGGGCATAAATAAGCTAGTGTTATGTAACTTTACTTTAAATACTTCCATGACCTCTGCCCTGCATTACATTGAGCGCTGCCGTAAACCGTCACACCAAAAAAAGGTCGTTTCCCAACAATACATTCTGCGCAGTGTTACTTATATTGATGAACAGAATGCTTGGCGGACGGCTTTGTGAAGGGTCCGTTTACAACCTGTATACAAGATGTAAACGGACCCTTCACGAAGCCGACAAACAAGCATTCTGTACATCATACCAATCTATTGAAAAAATATTGCTGGGAAACAATTTTTTTTGGTGAAATATCACGATTTACGGTAGTACTCAATATAACGCACTCAAAACATTGTGCTGATTGATGCTTAACATTAAAAACTGGATTTAAAATAAAACTGAAACTTTGACCCCCAATAGCTCCGTAACTATGTAGAAGGTTCCCAGATATCTAGGGCAAGGGTCTAAAACAAAAAAATATCGCAATGACGGGGAGAACAAGTGCCTTTCGGCTTCGTTTAAAGGTATTTTTACACCAATTATACGTAGAATTTATCTATTGTATTGTATTGTTATTCAAACGGTGACTGAGATTCCAACAGTTAACTTCATAAAGTAATTTGAGCACGCAAAATTTACAGAGAATTAGTCGGATGAACGGATAGTCACTAAACCCATTTTCCTTTCGTTCGTTTTACCTCCAATATAATAGAGGACATTTCCAAAACATTAGCCATATAACTATGAGAATCCGAGTAGAAAATTCGACCAAAGCGATAATGATTTCAACCACTAATCGAATTATCGAACATATGGTGCATTTTCCAATTAAAAACTCGTTTCATCCTCCATTTAATTTTAACTTAACAAATTAACAGTTTTAATGGCGCGTAATTATTTTAATACTTTACCAATTTGCGTTTTATTAATTCCCAAATTGTCCATTTCGAGGTCTGTGGGAGTAATTTGATATTTTAAAATAGTCCATATATACATAAACTCATGCCATTTTCCCAGGGAATAGGCAGAAACTTCAGTACACCACGTGCTACGATCCTTACACACTCCTTCGCCTCGTCGTTTCATACATCTGGTCAGACACGTATGCTGGTTACGAGTACACCTGACTTTTCTGAAGAAAATCACTAATAAGGGCACTGTATATCCTCCTACAAGGTGGGGCTCCCGGCGTTGCCTCTCACATCTGTCTTGTACATAGCTTTTATTAGTCGCCTTTTTCTTATCTTCTCAACATGACCAAACAATCTAAAAACACTCTTTTCAATTAAAATAGTTAGTTTAAATTTATTAAAGGCATTATTTTTATTCCTTGGTTGTGTCACACACAATGCTACACCTATCCGGCCGCAAAAAACCTCTGCGCTGCCACCGAAGCAGTGAAAGTACCAGCGACACGAAGAAAACGAAGAATTACGTTACCGGACACTTTTAAGGGTTCCGTACCCGAAGGGATACCAACGGGACCGTATTACTAAGCCTCCGCTGTCCGTCCGTACGTCCGTCGGTATGTCAGCGGCCTTATGATCCGTAATAGGTAGACAGTTGACATTTTCACAGAATGTGTATTTCTGTTGCCGCTATAACAACAAAAAATAAATTAATAATTAGTACTCCCCTACTACGATGGTGCGGAACCCTTCATGCGCGAGTCCGACTCGCACTTAGCCTGTTTTTTTTTATAATAACTCAATCTTTTAACTTTGTAAGAAACTTCAACTTTCATATAATTTTTTGAAAGCCTTGATTCTTTGCATTTTTAAAATATTTTTCAGATACTATGAAAACGATGGCAAACGTTTCTTAAAACTGGCAGAAATAACCGCCGTACCGTAAGTGATGAAAAGACTGAAAAAGAAAGCCTTTTCATGGCTGAACAAAAAGGCTTATTAAATAAAGTATTAAATTTTAAGAACCAACGTTTAAAAAAAAGACGATGTAGACGCGCCTTACCAAGAAATTAAAGGCAAGTTTAAGAATATTTTTAATTAGGTTTTTTTTTTATCTTGTAAAGAAACTTTGTTTCTAATTAAATGAATGCTTCAAATGTTTCAGCGTTAAACGTTTGACCTACCTAAGAGAAAGAGGTACAGCCTAAATATATTCAAAAATTCCAGACTAAAATAGAATTTAAAAAGTAAATTATTTGCTCGAATATTTTGCATTTAAGTTAGGGAACTAATTTTTTGAACTGTTATTTAAACATTTGAGAGGTTAATGATCAAATGAAAAGTCTCGTCTTATTTACTGCACTGGTTGTCTTTGACTCAAGTAATATCCATAAACGCAACCACAGACTGATAAACGTTTAATACCACAACACAAGATTTCCGATCTCAATCCTTTACAGAACACAACAAAGTGGGATCGTCAAATGTAAATACATTGCAGCCTTTTGTTTCCAAATTAGTTGGCAGACCTCAAAACAGCCAAGTTGAGCCTATTGAGGCCTATAGCTATGCAAATTGATGGTTTTTCGATATTTCAAAGCTAAACTCTTCGAAATCGGGCACATTTACTGAGTATCACTAACTATAAAGTCTCGTTTACGAAGAAAAATTGTTTTAAACGCGGCTAATGTCCAAAATGGAGGGAAGAATGAAGTCTTTGAAAGTTGGAAGACGAGGCAATTTGTCTGCGGGACGAATACTTTTTTCTGGGTCATTGTTCCGTACTTTGCTTAAAATAGCGGTTTGTTTGTACTGAAATTCTAAACTAGGCCGGATATTAAGGATTTTGTAATGTCAACAGTAGAAAGTCCTAGATGCTCGTCAAAACGTTTATTGCTTTCTTATTGTACAGTTTTCAGGATTATGATAAACTAGCTTTTGCCCGCGGCTTCACTCGCGTTTTGTACGGAAATTTACCCACGGGAACGTTTTAAATGTATCTTATGATACTTGAGGATAACGTAGCTTCCCGTAAGTGAAAGAATTTTCGGAATTGGATCAGGAGTTCCGAAGATTACCCTCTACTTACAAACTTAAAAATAATTTTACCTCTATAAAATAATATCAGTGGATACTAACTACCAAAACAACTGCTTAAAATCAGTCATGAACATAAATAAAAATGTTACTTTGATATTGTTAAACCAAGTAAAGCCATATGAACCTTTCCGCTGAAAATATATTAAACTAAGAATCTGTATTCACATGCTAATATTTTCATAAATTATTTTAAATGTATCTTAATTAATTGTCAAAAAACCAAGAGAGAAAAAATTGAAGAATACAAGAAGTACAGATAGGTACAGAATAGAATAAGAGAGATAAGATAGCAAATAGTAAAAAAAATACAAAAATCTAAAAAGATAAGATTAAGACAACCCGGTAGCCTACCACGACGTCTTAAAGCAGTAGTAATTACAGTATGGGAAAGAGATGGCGCTAGACGACCTATATAGCTCTGTCTCTTTCCCACACTGGAATTACTCCTGCTTTAGGACGTCATAGTAACCCCCCAAATTACCGTACCTAACCATATCACTTTAGTCAGTACCCCATTCAAGTACTACCGAGTTCACCGAGGGTCGACCAACCTTATTACTTAGGGCATAAGGGTGAAAAGTCGAAGACCGTCAGTGAAGTCAGAAGTACCTAGAACGAGTAAGATCAATCAAAACACCGACATCTTGACGTGACGCTAATGTACGTCACGTGTTTTTTCTACATTTTAACATGGTAATGGAGGATAAAGTCGATTTTAACATAAATGTGTTGAAGAGTACCAAAAAGAGTGAATATATCAGCGAGATTAGAATCGATCAAGATAGATGACTATGATCAAGGGATTAAAATACTTAGAAAATAATTTGAGATAGAAAACACGTTTTCTTACTACTCTAATACTGCCGTGCTAAGCTAAAAAGCGGTATCTTAAAAAAAAACATGTTTAGTTGCTTTTAATTGCATCGAATAGCTTAAATAAATACGCATCTGATGAACTAAGCCAAATGCAGTATCTATTTTAAAACATAAAAAATCCTAATAGGTAAAAATATATTGATATTTTTACCTATTAGGATTTTTTATGTTTTATGTAATGTCCGTAATGTGTACACCAAATATTTACAATACTTTAATTTTCTCGAAAATGGCTTTCCTTGAGATACCGGTTTTGCGTTTAGCACGGCAGAATAGCACGTTTTTGCCACCCCAACTTGATAGTGGTAAGGTACTTACTAGACTTAGATTAAAGTAGCTACGATTATATTTTCGACACATTGTAGGGTCAAGACTTCGCGATAAGTTGAAGCACTCAAATGGAAACAATACAGGGTGGAAGAAACACCGACACGAAAACGGGTACCACGCATTCAGTACATCATTTTGAACCTACATAGAAATTATTGGATATCATTCTCGATCCAATAATAACTGATTCAACTGGAAATAGCCTCAACCATTTTCATCACTTAATTTATTCGCTAAAAGAAGAACCTCTCCGAGTCCATTGAATAGAAGAAGCAAAAAATATAACAAAACCTACGATATTAGCTAGCGCTCTCTTGTTCGAATGAAAACTTCATTAGAATACGAATGATAGTGTTAATTGAAAATACTTCCCCATTTCTTTATTAAAGCTGTACGCACTAAGCTGGAAAACTGCTACGTTCGTTGCTAGTAGAAACGTTTTTTAGAAGAGAATGGTCTGCTTTCGTTTCTATTCAAACAATTCTTATAACATCACGTCTGTTATCCCCGAAGGATTAGGCAGAGGTGTACCTAACAGTACAACAACATTTCGCCATTTATGTTTAGGTCCCATGTAATAGGGGTGGGCCTATTATCATCAACCGGCAGTTGCTCCATGTAAAATACTGGTATTCAGCTGCATCCGGTTAGACTGGAAGCCGACCCCAACTTGGCTGGGTAAAGGCTAGGCAAATGATGAGTGTTACCCCTTTTATACCTACAGATCTGTTTTATTCAATGAACGTACCGTAATAAAATACATAGTTAACAAACAATGTAAGTGGCGCTCGGCGATCAAACAATTTCCTGTGTGGTATTATTTGCACAGTTTATTACATAGTGCTTTTTAATTTCCTGTAAAAGAATTGGAAATATGTTTAGTAGAGACGCAATTACCGAAGAAAATTAAATTATAAACCTTGAAATGAAAGCTTGTTGTCAGTAATCTGCAAGGAAAATGTTTTTAGCTGAGTTTCTTGTTCAAATCTTAAGAATCTAAAAATAGTGTTTGAGAAAAAACGTTTTCTATTCAATATACCAAATACCATTATCAAACACTTCTTCAACTTAATTATTACGTCTTATTAAATACACAATGAAACCTAATCAAACAAAAATAACACATTTAACACACAAGAACACATCTTTCACAGTATAACATAGTTAATAAAGAATTTCATTATCCTTTATGAGCCCACGTGGCTTCCTGTAGGGCAACACTTATGACCTCATTAACACTTTTACTGAGCTCAAACCGTGTGTCCTTACTGTTATTAGCAGTTAAACAACGCTATATGAAGGTTATATGACCTTTTTTTTATATTTATGTCAGTTTCGCCTCTGATTACTAAGTTATGGATACTATTAAATGTTGGTGGTGTGAGGTTTATAACGTATGGGAATGTTTTTGTGATGAATATTCTATAAAATAAATAAGTAAAGTAAAATTAATTAATTCAAATTCTTTAATTCAACCCTATATGAGCCTCCGCTCTTAAAGGGTTAGAAACATAATCCTTTAAAACTAAGTGATACACGCTAGGGAGACACATGTAACTGACAGCAGTGAACCACATAAGGACAGTCCACTCTGCCAGCAATCATCTTCAGAACCCCGTTAGGGCTGACCATGACGCGAGCCACCATCGATGCTACACGCTTTCGCACTATTGTGTAAAAACAATCTACACGCGCCGCGCCGCTGCAAACATCCCTGAAGCACTGCAACGCCATGGCAGCCCCATCAGTCTCTGGAACGCATTATTGAATTGTACAATACTGACTGGATTGTGGAGGTCAGATAGGCAGTCACTCCATATAAAATACTGGTATTCAGCTGTATTCGGTTGAACTGGAGGCCGACCCCAACATACTTGTGAAAAGAATAGGGAAATGATATCATAAAGACTAATAAAAAAACACCTATATTCACAAGCATATCTTCCACTATGACATCTGACACTCTTGCAACGCAATATAGTTTGCCATTCATAACCCCTTCACCTTACTTGAGAAAAAAAAGTAATAATTTATACAAATTCGTCTCATCCTAAGATTTATGATATTCATGATAATACATTTGTCATACTTACCATCTTACCAAAGAAACCCAAATAAAATACAAAATCAGGCGTCAAAAGTCAACATGTACGTGATTTATGAAACAACTTGTAAATCTACGTCTATTTATTACGCCGAGGCGACAAGGGACTGACAAATTACAATATATAACGGTTTTATAGTTTCCTTTTCAAAAGAATTATCACTATCACTACATAGTATAAAACAAAATCGCTTTCTCTGTCCCTATATCCCTATGTATGCTTAAATCTTTAAAACTACGCAACGGATTTTGATGCGGTTCTTTTTAATAAATAGAGTGATTCAAGAGGAAGGTTTATATGACTGTATAATATATGCACCCGTGCGAAGCCGGGTCGGGGCGCTAGTACATCATAATAAAACACCTACTGAACTTTCAAACATCAAACAATGCCACTAGGATAAAATAATGAGTGTGTTTAAACTTATTAATAAAATTGTATTAATTCATACTGTGAGAATGTTATACTCGTATAGTATAACGAGCTCATGCCCGAGGCTTTACCCGCGTGGAGTTCGGTAATGTCTCGCGGATCGCACTACCGGGATAAAAAATATTATATGTGTTAGTCCAGTTTATAAACTATCGGTAAAGAGTAACTAAAATCCATCCATCCTCACAAAATTACGCATTTATAATATTAATTAAATAAATAAAGATTTTATTGTTGAACTAGAACTAGATTACATGGCAAAGTTGTATAAAATAAAATTAGTAGGATATAGTAGGTAGGACAAGGGGTTGTATTTTAGTGGCAGAGAATGGTAGGGGGTGTAACTCAGTGGTAGAGTGTCTGCTTCGCATGCTGAAAGTCCTGGGTTCAAATCCCAGCACCTCCAATTACAACTTTTTACAATTTCAGAATCGAATTCATAATTTAATTTAACCCACGACGCGCCCTTGCTTTGCACGGTTTGTTAAAAAACAGAGACGTAATTTTAAAAATAAACCGTCCAAATAAATTATCTAAATGATTTGCCATCATACATAACATCACGCCTTGTTATCCCCGATGGGTTAGGCAGAGGTGTACCTTTTTTTTTGGTATGGTATGTTATCAAATGACTCCTCCCGCTCTGGGCGGAGCGGAAGACTTTTACTGACTAAAACCCATCCATGTTCCTTCTTTTGCCCTTTATATTCCAGGGCCACGGTATCTCTTTCGAACAGTCCCGCAGCCCTGGCAAGAGGCAGAGGTGTACCTATCAAGTGCATCACACACACATTTCGCCGATTATGTTAAGTCCCATGTAATAGGAGGCGAGCTTATTGCCATGAACCGGACACAAATTCAGCCTCTGTGGCTGCTACTGAGACATTCTTGATGGAAAAAGCCAATAACTCTAATATTAATAAAACATGCATCAAAATCCATTGCACAGTTTGAAGAAAAACAAACGCGGCCTTACACGAAAAGTCTTTGTTTTATCCTATTTATTGTCGGAGCTCGTGTCTAAATAACAGCCGCACAGGTCGATATTCGAGGTTAAGCCTCGCTTGCTAAGGTCGGTCTATGGATGGGTGACCATCATTACATACCGAGTTTCCTCCATGCCTCGGAAAGCACGTCAAGCTGTTGGTCCCGGCTGTCACTTGTAGATCTTTGACAGTCGTTACAGGTAGTCAGTGACCCGAAAGTCTGACAAGCAGTCTTACCAAGGGGTACCGTGCTACCCAATACTAATTAGGTCGTGGAGGTCAGATAGGCGGTTGCTCCATGTAAAATACTGATATTCAGCTGCATCCGGTAAGACTGGAAGCCAACCCCAATAAATTTGGGAAAAGGCTAGGCAGATGATGATTGTCGAAGTTCTGAACTATTCAACTGAAACGCCCAATTAGACGACAATATTTTATGCAAAGCCCAAGCTATGTAAAGCTAATGCCGTGAATGCCTTGAAGGCACTAAAGAAACCTTTTTCTCCGTTCCTAGATTAGTCCGAAGCCTTACTTTTCTTTTATGCTCGATTTTTACTGCCTAGAGCTTTTCATTGCTAATTAATTTAAATAATGAACCGGGATTACTGTAAAAGCTATTTAAAAGATAAGTTTTATCTCAAATTGTTTGTTATTTTTAATTACATCTCTACTTAGGAGGGGTTTTTATATAGATAGTTGCTGTCTCCAAAGAATTATATTGTTTTAGTACAAAAATAATGTTTTTTACTCATCTAACCGTGTTAGGCACTAACCACATGATAAAGAAAGATTTACTCGTCTGCCTAACTCGTACAGGCATTACTGGGGTGATGTTGTGTTATGTAAAAAAAAAACCTAAAAAAAAATGCTCATTTTCCAATTAACAAAAGGAAGTGAATATCAATAATAATACAATACAGAATAGCAATATCACAATCCAGGTTGAATTAACTCATCAATGCCTAAAGAAAGGAAAATAACTCGATTTAAAGTAAAACGTGACTATCCGGTTCAGGTACACCTGTACCTGGCAGTACGAGCTTGCCAAGTTTCGAAGAAAAGCGAATAAAAGTTCTAGATATAACCACAGATGTGCTTGGAACAGCTGGATTATAGCCTAATAATGTATTGAACGAGATTCTCAAAAACCATCAGGTTTACTGTTAACTGAACTGGATGAAAATAGACTGAAAAGTTTTGAATATAAAATAAATGAAATACCAAGCAATACTCGAATGAAGTTGATGAATGAAAGTTCTATCGAATCAAATCTCGAGTTTGCAAATATTTGTCGGGTTGTATAAAGAGCAGAAAAGCTATATCAAACAAATATTCTATTCCCTTCAAAAAATCAAGTCTCAGATTCTTTTGAATTTGTAATCATCATTTTCCAAATCGTCGTTTAAGTTCTAACATTATATAAGTCAAAAATATAAACTTTACAGGAGAGTGCATAAACTGCATAATTATACCTAAGTAATGGTACAATACCATATAATTTGTGTTCACTTCAAATTAGATAGAGACGTTGCTTGTTTCTGATGGACTGAAACAACGCGTTTACCGATTCTCTAGCACACGGCATCAAAATGTTAAAACCGCCAAAAATGTATGTACTTACCTGGAGTTAGAACTACTACGACGAAAAGGTACGTATTTAATACTTCAAATGTTCTTCTCACATAAAGTTGATGGATACATAAGCTCATCGAAATACATAATTTGTAATCCCAAACTAATTCAGATGCAACACCAGTGGGCAGTCTAAAATTGGCATTGACAGCGCTTATATTAAACCAAAACAAGGTCTGGCAAGTACGGTTTGCACACAGTATTAGCTGACCGAGATGGACTGTGGCGAGGCGGCTAACGTACACAAATCCTATTGATTAGCACCTCGTATTAGAATGGGATTCTAAAGTCAATGGAAATACTAGCAAAATTCATGTATAAGACCGAAATATTATCAAGATACAAGACTTGCAGAGATATTTTATGAAAAAAAAATTTGGCCCTCCCATAATAAATCAATCAGCTGGTAGTCAGTTTTGTAAGGGAGGGCCAAATTTTTTTTTCATATTTCGACCTATGTTCTTTGGGGAAAGTTTCATGAGCACATTCACCTCCTTCAGGGTTAATACCCCCCTTCCGTTACACGCTGTATAATTCGTGTTCACTTCAAATTAGATAGAGACGTTGCTTGTTTCTGATTGGCTGAAACAACGCGTTTACCGATTCTCTAGCAAACGGCATCAAAATGTTAAAACCGCCAAAAATGTACTTACGTGGAGTTAGAACTACTACGTATTTATTACTTCAAATGTTCTGTTCACATAAAGTTGATGGATACATAAGCTCATCGAAATACATAATTTGTAATCCCAAACTAATTCAGATGCAATACCAGTTGGCAGTCTAAAATTGGCATTGACAGCGCTTGAATTAAACCAAAACAAGGTCTGGCAGGTACGGTTTGCACACAGTATTAGCTGACCGAGATGGACTGTGGCGAGGCGGCTAACGTACACAAATCCTATTGATCAGCACCTCGTATTAGAACGGGATTCTAAAGTCAATGGAAATACAAGCAAAATTCATGTATAAGACTGAAATATCACTAAAATACTTGCAGAGATATTTTAGATCAAATCAAATCAAATCAAATCAAATTTATTTATTTTAGGACAACTAGATCCAACGGTTAGTAATACAAGACTTAGAAACTATTGTTAGTACTTAAATTAGACAGGACAATGCTCAACATAATAATAATCTAAATTACATAAAAATACATTAGAATGTAATGTATTTTTATGTAATTAAGCACAAAAATACACAAAAATTTACACAAAAATACATAAAAATGCACAGAATTACCCCCGTGCTGAGACACCCCGCCCCCGTCAAGATAACCTATAGGGAGATACCTCCCTAACAGTCACCAGACGAACGAAATGCCTCAACACAGGAGCACGTAAGTCTTCTGCTACAGTTTTCAGGATGCTGTTGTGACTCCCCCGCACCCTTCTCATGACTGACACGACTTTCTTCCTAATGACGGCATGAAAATCGTCAGTATGAGCCTGTGCGAACATCTCGGAGGCACTGCAGAAACGAGGAAGTCCCAACATCATCCTGAAAATGTTATTGTATTGGACGCGCAGAGTGTCCAGGGATTTTTTGGTATGGTTAACCCATAGACCACCCGTGTACAGACCCTGACAATACGCTTTAAATAGCGTGATCTTGACTTGGTCCGTACAGCGAGCGAATCTACGGGCCAGCATGTTGCCACGGACTGACAGAGCCCTGCGCTCCCTCTCTATGTCGACATCATCTTTAAGGTCGTCGGTAACGTAATGCCCAAGGTACTTAAACTGCGACACCCTATCTAAGTTATTACCATTCAAAGTAATGGGTGGAACAGATTCCGGACACTTACCTGCGGCCTTAAAGACCATGTACTGACTTTTCTTTACATTGTAAATTAGTCCGTGTGACTCGGCATAGGCTTCACAGACTTTCAGCATCTCTCCGAGTGCCCCAGCAGTGGGACTCAGCAGCACCATGTCATCCGCGTAGCTAATACTATTAACACTGACACCACCCACCCGGCATCCAACACGCATGCTGCTGAGCTCCACCATGAGGTCGTTTACATACAGGCTGAAGAGTTTTGGAGATGATAACCCCCCCTGCCTCACGCCGCACTCCAGCCTGTACGAATCGGAAAGAGTGCCTGACCATTTGACACAGTTCGTCTGATTATTGTACCAATATTTAAAAATATTCAGTATCTCCACCGGTATACCACTATCCCCTAGCTTTCTCCAAAGCACCTCGTAAGACACGAGGTCAAAGGCCTTGGAAAGATCCAGGAAACAGGCATACACCGGCGTCCTACGATCGGTGTAGTACTGGACAGTGTGCTTGAGACTTAAGATTGCGCTTTCAGTAGATAGTCCGGGCCGAAACCCAAACTGCGCATCGTGTAGTTTTAGATACTTTTGCAAGCAAGAATCAAACAAACCGTCCAGCACCTTTGCTATCACGGTCGCGAGGGAGATCGGGCCAAAGCCAAAGATATTACAGCTAAAAAAGATCTTATAAAATCTGTCCATAAAAATTTAGATTTAACAATAGAAGACGGCAAAAACCAGGCGACCTAGAATCTAATAAAGTTGAAATGAAAAATTCTAGAATGACATAAAACAGGCCCTTAGTTTGAAAAATAATCTGACGAATTAAAAAAAACCAGTGGGCTTAGACAAGAAACAATCCCTTTCAAAATACGTACCGTATTCGTAGAACGGCTAACAATAGGGATAGACATATTATTATGACATATAATAAGGCTTTTCGGTAGCTCATTCGATTTTTTAACGAAGAAAAAAGATGGACGTTCTCAAGTGGGTATAGGTTTTATGTTTGACCACGCATAACTTTTTACAAACAATGCTTCTCTTTATATGTCCTTATTTCTTCACATTTATTGTGATAGAGATGGATTCTACAATTGGAAGCGTAATTTGGACAATAATTCAGACCACAGACCTGTTTCGGACAGTATCAAATCGGTGTGATCGATTGCGGCAAGAGTGCACTAAGCCTATCGATTAGAACTGTGGCTTTGAAGGTATTAGTGCATCGAATAGTGTCATAACATAGATTTATATGGCAGGTAGATTGACGATTTTAGATAGATTCAGTGAGTATGATTGAAAATGTTATAATAGACATACAAAAGTAGATACATAGTCATACTCAGACATAGGCGATTTGTGGATTTTCTGGCCGTACGCTGCTCGTCAGCGCGGTCTGTCAGTGTACGTGCGTTAGGCCTCAACGGATTTCATAAAAGTCAATGCGACATGAAATTTGCTTCACCGCTGATCGACGAACGAGCAGCGTCGTGTAAAAACCGCCATAGTGTTAAGTGTCAAAGTTTCAGTCGGTTAGATTAGAAATTTTATTAAACACACATTTTAACATGATATTTTCCGGGACTTCGTTTTCTCAGTTTTGATTAAAATATTTGTATTTTTCATGTGTTTGTAGAACTGTACGAAATCCTGAAATGACAATTAAATTAAATTAAATTTTGAAATAACATATTCAATATGCTTATATTCAAGACACGTCTAACATTCTCTCTTCAAAAATATATTGGTCTCATCAGTTTTATTGGCAGAATTTTTTTCACTTTTTTATCATGTATCTAAGCCTAAACCAATTAGAAAAAGACGTCACTAAAACTTAGCACTTCATTCTGCAGCGAGTCAAACTTTCCCACAACTTCTTACCATCCAGAGGACTTCTCGACTTTGTCAAAATTTCACAAATTAAATTGTTTCGTACCCACAGAGGTGCGGGGCTAATTCGATCTTCTCTCTTAGTCTAAGATCTCTACTAAGATCGACTTTCACCCATCCGTTTACCGACTGATAATTTTTTTTAGCAATCTTTATACATGAACAAGCATGTTCCAAATAGGTTGCCTGGTGAAATTAAATCAAGACTATTTAAAATTGCGACAACTATAAGTCGTGTCCGATTTTACTTAGACAATACGTTATACTAATAGCATTAGTGTTTGTAATAAAAATAACTATATTTTGAAATATATTTCAATTCTAAAACAGACTGGTACTGGTGATGGTGGTGTTGGTAGGTACTTGTTTAGTATCAGAAAGAAAGAAATACGGATTATGAGTACCATAAATAAGGAACAAGACAAGGCACAAGGCTGGGTATTGCCACGAAATTAATATTGATTATTGATTTATAAAAGTTCACTCAATTTTGTTTTCGTTAGGTTAACATTATAAGCGATGAAGTAAAAAAAAATATTAATTTTAATTAAACCTAGGCTTGACTTAATTTTATGAGACAAGCCAAGCGCAAGTTTCTACATTTATTAAAATAACTAATAATATTTTTTATTCAGTAAGCAAATGGGTGAAGGTCAATCTTATTCGGGATCTTGTACTATCTGTGACATTCCTTGGAAACTCTTCAAAGCTGTTAGCCAAGTTTATTTCACCACAGGAGTAGCCAACATTACGGTCGTTACATCTTTTATATTAATTTAATAAAACACGAACATTATTTCTGTTTGTAACAGCTGAGGTGTTTCAAAATTCTTAATTTCTCTTTTATAATTTCTTGGTGTTTCATTATTTTGTAGTGTTCTTGAGATGTTTTGAAATAAAACTACCATTTCAGTCGTTGATGAACTAATAATAATTTTAATATTTTAAGTGGTTTTACAGTTCATTCTATAAGTATAGAGTTAATTTTACACCTAAGTAAAAAATCACCAATCTGCCTTGAGCTAGTATGGTAATCCATTTCTCCCGCATGCTTTCTCCGTTTGAGAATATGGCTCTGCTCTGGCCTCAATGAACCGGCAATTAAGCAAAAAAATACAGCAATACAGTATTTAACAGGCTGGTATTATTACTTATTTTATGAACAGTTCATTAAATGGTACCTTCCTTAGTATCTACTTACCTCAACAAGGCTTTCTTCAGCTTTCGATTTTGAATCGAAGACCATGCCTTGACAAACACTTACATGAAAACCAAGTACATTATGATAAAAAATATACATGTTTATTATACATTTCCCGTCAGTGGAATTTGATCCTTTACTACTACATCTTAAAGTAGAAAATATGAATATTCATAAACGAAGAATATTCAAGTGTTTGACGAGTAAAGAGTTCCTCTTGTCTGCAAAAAAAATGTGAAATGCGCATTCATTTTGTGTTCATTGGTGTGGGAAATCAGAAAATCGAAAGTTCTTTCATGTTAAAGGTCTCGGTTAAATGAGCTATGAACGTGGGAGATTATACTGTTCGAGCTCATTTACACCGTTTCGTAACATACAATGCAAAACATACTAATATTATAAATGCGAAAGTGTGTGAGGACGGATGGATGTTTGTTACTCTTTCACGCAAAAACTACAGAACGGATTTGGATGAAATTTAGCACACAGATAGCTTATAACCTGTATTAACACATAGGATAATTTTTATCTCGGTAGTATGATCCAGTGGTGGACAATTATCGAACTTCAGGCGGGTGAAGCCACGGCCATAAGCTAATACTTCAATATTCTTGTCAGTTTTTATTTTCAGAGGTCGATTCACTGTCAGGCATTTTCTGTCAGTCATCTTTGGGTGGTTTGGCTATTTATTACATAACATCACGCCTATAATCCCCGAAGGGTTAGGCAGAGGTATACCTAATAGAGCGCCCACCAATTTCGCCAGTTATATTTACGTCCCATGTAGTATCTATCTATATTATTGGCTATTTATTCTTGTATCAAAAAAGCATTAAAGCACCTTTATATTTATTTCAATTAAATCTTTCTCAGGCTTTTTTAAATTTCAAGGAATCGATCAAGCCGAATACGAAGAGCTATATTTTAACGAAATAGTTTCAGTTTAGCATAATCAGCCGATGATGTTCTCTCTGGAGAGGGAACGGGCTATAATCCACCACACGGGCCCAGTGCGGGTTGCTAGATGTCACATGTCTTCGAATTTTTGGTTCTATGACGTTTTTAGTTTCCTCACGATGTTTTCCTTCACCGTTTTTGAAAGCAGTGATGATGAAATAAATTACACAAAGTAATGCGCCTGCCTGGGTTCGAACCCACGACTTACTGTTCGTAAGTCGGGGCCACCACCACTGGGCCACCGCTGCTCTGAGTTTCAGTTTACCATCTAATGCTTATTTTACATTATTGCGAGATCAATAAAAGTTGGAATAAAATGTAGTGTAGATTTTACGCTACATTACTCATATGAAAAAAAAATGTTGTTGTATTGTTTTTCATCAAATTGATTAGTTTTCGTCACAAGGCACCCTTATTACCGTTCACAATCAGATATTAGTCATTATTTAACATTGCACGGTGTAAGCTGTAGTCACTTATTCTCATAAAATAAATTCTTTATATTTCTTTTGTTCCAAAGGATAATGCTACAAACGCTATCTTAATGCATAAATCTTAATGGTTCTTCCTTTTTAAACATTTGCAAAATTATGCCGTTTCAATTTTATTGAGAATTATTGATGTGTAAATGTTATTGTGTGCAAAACACGACAATACTTCTATTATAAAAAAATCTTCCATGGAAAACAGATTATTCAATATATTTTCCAAGAGTTTATTAAGTAGACCCAGTGCCCCGCGAGCTGTTAACTACCTCTGAAAATAACAAAGTTGCCTCGCCAATATTTTGGCCGAGATATAAGAGAAGACTTTAAAAATCTTAACTGCGTCGTTGCTGATCATAAGGTCCTGGGTGCGATTCCTAAGTCGGGAAAAATGTGGGTTGTTCGATCAATAATTTCTCATTAGCAGCCACGGAGTCTGAATTTGTTCCCAGTTGATGACAATAGGCTCGCCCCATATTACATGGGACTTAAACATTACAAGCCAAATGTGGGTGTACTAATGGGTACATCTCTGCCTAACCCTTCGGGGATTACAGGAGGGATTTTATGTTTAAAAATTTCAACAGATTCCCACAAAAACTCCATACCTTTAATTATCCATCTTATAAACTAATTAATTAATAACCCTTTCACAAAAAAACGTCCAAACCTGGATTTAATTAGCAAAGTTGATTCGTTTTAAAAATTAAATTATTCAAGTAAATTGAAAACCAACTGTTTCCTCGAAAAGTTTTGTTAATTAGACCTTTAATGGTAAGAAACAAGATTTGGTCTCTTTTTGGCGGTTTTTATTAAATTAATTAATTGTTCACAGTGAGTTTCATAACTTCCTGGCTAACTCTTTCTTTACTTCACAATCTCTTTTGTTTAAAAAGGTTGTCAGAAATTAACTGTTTCGCTTCAACATTTCTAATAATTAATACCAATACTGAATAGTCTGGGCATACTGAAAATAACTAAATATCGAAATACCTGAATTTAGTTTTAGATTTCTAATTAAAACAAAGTCAAGTCAAAGTTAGCAAATGTATTGAAAACCTGTTTTTGACACAACACGAAATACTATTGATGGTCGACTAAGTGTTTTATAAATACGTAACTTTTAATTGTCTATTATGCCTATTAACCTTTAATATCAAATAGTAAAGTAACGTTTTATGAGGATCTTTTTACAATCAAAAGCTTAAAAATAAACTTCAATAAACGAATTCAATCAACTCGAGCATTTAACATAAATCACCAAAAATCTAGACGTATCTAAACTTTGGCCTAGATCCATTAGTGCTTCAACGAAATGAAACCTACTTTGAAAGCTTGAAGTCCATTAGTGCTCATATAATCTGGATGGCTCATTAAAGCATTAAGTGCTGGTACGGTCGACCACACGTAGGAGTTACGAAAATCTCTTTTACTGCAACAAAGTAAATGCGGTGTCGACATTAAATTGCTGCCTTGGATGTGCGGTAGACTGTACGTCCGGCTGTAAAGGTGAGAGTACAATTTGTTAAGACAGGAGTGGCTTGCCTCGTTATCTGACTACTAAAAGTTGCCTTGGTTTGGTC
This sequence comes from Eurois occulta, assembly GCA_950022335.1. Taxonomy (NCBI): domain Eukaryota; kingdom Metazoa; phylum Arthropoda; class Insecta; order Lepidoptera; family Noctuidae; genus Eurois; species Eurois occulta. Next base: position 12,026,582 of record OX465500.1, on the reverse strand, counting down.
GACTTGTGCAACATTTACAAACTGAGGCTGCCTTTTGCCTTCATTCATCCTAAACAAAAGTGCATTGCCACCTTGTCGGGGTCGCAAATTCTATTGCACTATTTCTAACAACGATTCTGTGCATTCCTTGACTTCATCGTTGATCAAGTGGTCGAGGAGTTCGATTCCCGGGTCGGGTAAAATGTTATCGGGATTTGCCATCAGAAATCTCTTAGTAGCAGCCTCGGAGTCTGAATTTGTACCCGGTTGGATAGTAATAGACTCGCCCCCTAATGCATGGTACTTGAAACAAAACTAGCGAAATGTGGTTGCACTATTAGATACACCTCTGCCTAATCCTCCGGTAATTACAGGCATGATCTTATTCGTATGTGATTCTTTAATCTCGATATATAGGGTATTTGCCTAAAAAAATATTTAGTCCGTCAGGTAGACTATCAGAAATTATTGGACACGTATTTTTTCTTTTGTCATGTAAACGAAAATGACCACTATACAGCGCGTTGAAATCTCGCGTGACGTCACAATTTCTGTTACTTTTTATGTCCAGTAACGTCACAAGCCCCCTCTCTTGAACTTTGATGCGCTGTATCGTCGTCATATTTTGCTTATGTGTTTTTGGTGTTGACTACATTTTTTTTTGGATGTTCTCAAATATCCTATTATGTTTCCACTTTTATTTATTATACAATTGATATTTGCCTATTATTCCTCTATGTCACGTTGTGATCCAAAATTTCTCTTTTCTCATTTGTAAACTTCATGTTTTATCTCTCGTAGAACATACACAATTACACATACCCTACGTAAGATAATAAAACCAGCGGAGTAATTGCGTACCACACTTAAGAGCTCGTGACTAAATGATTACAGCAGCTCGGGTCGATCTTCAGGTTAAGGCGCTTGCCTAGGGTTGTCCGTAGATAGCTGACCACCACAATTACCGCGTATCCTCCGTGCCTCGGAAAGCACGTTAAGCCGTTGGTCCCGGCTGTCATTTGTAGATCAGATGTTACAAGTAGTCAGTGGCTTGAAAGTCTGACAACCAGTCTTACCAAGGGGTATAATATTACCCAGTACCAACTGGAGGTCAGATAGGCAGTGGCTCCGTGTAAAACACTAGGTTAGACTAAAAGCTTCCCCCAACATAGTTGGCAAAAGGCTAAGCAGGTGAGGATGACATAGATTGGCAATACATTTATTTAACAATTCAAGAATATTCATTTATTTTAGTAGTCAAACATACGAATGTCTTTAAATATAAAGGAATCTCCTTCAAAAGCCGTCGATAGAAAGTAGGTACGTTACGTAATTGGGGTGCTCCTTACTTTTGGCCGTCGTAACTGCGGAGACATTGAACTCATAAAACCCCTTTTTGCGAGGTCAGTGTCTTCGTATGACATGCATAATATCACGCCGTCTGTAGGTAGTCCACAAGGGGTAAGAAGTTTATATTACACCTTCATTTTGTCAGTTTATATTTGGGTACTTTATAATAGATACCGATATAAATAAACGGACACATATCGATTGGTTATAAATAACTGAAAAGAAAATAAATGAATGAATGAATTCAGACTCTAAGCTTGATGATGGAGAAACCCAATATAATTTTTATCGAGTTGAGAATCCGAGCCATGAACCTGTGCTCAGTACTTGCACTTAAGACCGCAAGACCAGAAAAGGCAATTATGTTTTCGTTGAATTCTCCTTTTAGCATGATAGCTCAGCTAGTTAAAAATATGTAGTCGGCCAAGCAAGCTGTGAAAGTTTACACAGGGTGTAACAAGACCCTCAACGAAGCCGTCAACCAAGCATTCTGTACCTCCATCAAACTAAGTAATTCTACGCAAATGATTGCTGGGAAACGACTTTTTTTTTGGGTGAAAAATCACGTTCTACGGTAGGACTCAATGTAACGCACTCAAAACATTGTGATGATGGATGGATGGATTAAATAGTACGGGGGTCATAGAGATGTTTAAAGTAAAAATCTTACAATAAAAAAATGTATTAAAAAAAAAACTTGTGAAAAAGTTGGAACTTTGACCCCCATATCTCCGTAACTTGAAGGTTCCCGTAACTAGGTGGTATGGTCTAGATAAAATAAAAATGATCGCAATGACGGGGAAAACAAGTGCCTTTCGGCTTCGTTAAGGGTCTTGTTACATCCTTTATTTAGCGACAGCATATCTGAAAGTTTGTCTAAAATGTTCCCGAACATTAGTCAAGCGAACTCTAGGCAAATTTTACTGCAAATAAGGCCTCTAACAGAGAGTTTATGTTCCCGAATATTAATCCTTTCTAGTCCGGGTTCGGTCATTCACCCCATCCTAGTTCGCAAATATAATATAGTCTGAAAGTGTAATATTTTTATCAGAAATCATTTTCGTATTTTCACAGCCGGATGCCTATTTTTAAGTTCGTTCTAAAATTTGTTAAACTGGTGGTTCAACGGCCTGGTTGTTGAACCCCTTTCTAAAATTGGGTCTAGTTGAAAATGAAAAAGATAAAACTTATTTGTTTGCTGAAATATTCTTTTTAATTACCCGACCGAGTTATGTGTTTGGCCTGTGTGTATGTCCGTGTCTTTAATCCCTCGTAACTCCAAAACTGATGAATGGATTGGATAAATTATACGTCTTTAGATTTGTCTTGGTGGCGCAAGAGTCGCTGGCTACATTTAAACTAAAAAAAAAAAAACAAAAAAGGCGGGTTTGATTTATATGCCGTCTATATCAACTAAATGTTTGTATTTACTTAATCAAAATAAATGAAATCATCTAAGAAGTTCATATGTAAAATAGCACGCTTTCAAATTAATTGGGTATGTGAATAAATTAACAAGAACAGAAAGTTAGTGCTTAGATTTGTACTTGTGTCCTAAATGTTTAATGAACCTTTTATGCTTACAATTAACTAAGTAACATTTGCTTTCTTAGAATTTACTTGAGTATTTTAGAATTTGTAAAGGTTTAAATATTTGTACAGTAGAATGTTAGCTTTAATTTATTTGCTACAGCGTGCCCCTTATTTTCCAGGGACTGTGTAGTGTGTCAAAAACATTTGTTTGTTGTTAGTCTTTATTGTAAGAAACATACATTTTAGTCTTTTGTTGTTCATATTTTACAAACTTCGCCCGCAGCTCCGCCTATGTATTTTTTTTTCTCTTTATAGTTGAGTAGTTTTTGGCCGCGGCTTCGTTTACGTTAATTTTGAACGCCAGGAGGTCAACCTACCCGAAACTGTCAGATTTTCCCAACCAACCCTGAACCTAATGCTTTAGAGATAAAGTTGAAAATCTATTGAAAAATTTGACAGATTGTAGTAGCTTGATGTGCTAGCGTCTGTATTCTGCTTGTTTAATATAATTCAATCATGATTCGAAAGACACATGGCAAAGATTGTTGTTTTCCTCGGGAACAGTACTTTTTTTCGGGATAGAAGGTAACCTATGTCCGTTTTTGTACACCTGACAACGTATATTCAAAATTTCAGGATGATCGGTTCAGTAGTTTAGGCTTGAAAAGGTAACAAACAAACAATAAAACTTACTTTTGCATTTATAATATTAGTATGGATATAGTTAGGATTGTACTATGCTTATAACCTTCGCACGAATTCAAGCAATAAGTTGACAAAGTTTTATCGAAATCGAATGAACGATATGGTAGTGCATAAAATACCAACAAACAAATAAACATTTTATACATACGTACTACAAATACATACATACTACATACAAATAAATAAAATTGAAGTTCTGTTTGTAATATCAAAATAGCATCTTTTTACTGAATGCATATGAAATTTTATACGGTACTTATAACAAAAACACTTTTTTTTCTGTCTGTCTGTCTTTTTGTTCCGACTAATCTCCGAAACGGCTGGACCGATTTTGACGGGACTTGATGTTATAAGGCCTAACATAGGCTACTTTTATTTTAGAAAAATAATTAGGTTTCCGTGCAAAAAAATTAAAACCCTTGAAAAAGGTAACAAAAATCGATTGAAAAAGTAACATTTTTTTTTAATAATAATTTTACGCGAACGAAGGTCGCGAGCAACAGCTAGTACATAATATATTAGATTATGCTGCCCGTCAAACAAAGAAAGAATCGTCACTCAGATACGTCTTTCGGCACGAAAATGAAACGACCTACTTGTAACTAATGATAATGAGCAGATAAGCGGGGAAACGCGGTGTTGGCAAAAAAAGTCTTGTCTGAGAAACAAAATGAATTAATAAAACAGAGTCACAAGTTCTGCAGAGCTGTTCTAGTTCCTTCAGTTATTGGTGAAGAAGAAAATGCAGTGAAACAAACACATTCAGAACTCTTTCGTCGTCATCATATGCTTAGCCTTTTCCCAACCATGTTGGGGTCGGCTACCAGTCTAACCGGATGCAGCTGAATACCAGTATTTTACATGGAGCGACTGCCTGCCCTAGTTAGTACTGGGCAATACGATACCCCCCTTGGTAAGACTGGTTGTCAGACTTTTGGGCCACTAACTATCTGAACGACCGTCACAGATCTGCAAATGACAGCCAGGACTAACGCCTTAATCAGTGGTCACCCATCCACGTACCAACCTAGGCAAGCACGGCTTAACCTAAAGATCTACCCGAGCGGGTGTTATTATTAAGCCACGAGCTCCTTATATTCAGAACTCTTTCATTGCATTTAAAAAAATGCTGAACGACATGTCCCTTCGTACCAAATTGGCGTGCATTCCGGCAATTACGAACGAAGAAATACTAATCTCCTTCAAACGTCAGCTGAAAATAGTATGTGGCTATAAATCGTGCAACATGTTGGCACACTGTAACTAATGTTTCACCTTGTTTGCTCTAGATTACAGAATTGTCGAGTGGCGGTCTGGGTGAAAAATCCCTTTATTTGCAGTGAAGATCTGGGAGATTTAGACGTGCAGAAATGTGGAGGTAGCTGTGTTCTTGCAATTTGTGGATAAGAAGGTGCTTATTCTTCCCTGTCCCTGTCAAATGCTTCCTTAACTAAATGTGTACTATAGTCTGTTTTTAATCCCTGAGACTAAATTGACACATGCAAATGTCAAACTTGCAAATAATGTTGCCAACTCTTTTGTGCAGTGTTGTACCTACGATACCGGTTTGTTGAATCGTAACTTTTTATATTTATTAGACGATTAGAAAAAAAATTACAGATGCCATCAGTGTTGTCCCCGTACACGTTAAAACGGATAATGTGCACCCTTTTCTGTTACAAAACGGCAGAAATTTAAATAAAATTTTTTTTTCTTTCTAACAAAAAGATACGGCGATTATTGGAACTAAAATAATAATACTGAAAAGAAAACCGAACACCAACCGAGACGCAAGAAAACGAATGTGTTTTAAAAACTGCCGAAATCCTGAACATATACAGAGTTTCAATCTACGGGGTGCTGAAGGAGCACAAAGCGAATGAAAATTTTAGCTCTCCGAAAATACCTGAAAGAAGAATAAAAAAGAAAAATTGGACGATTTCGCTCTGTCAGCTATACGTCGAAAAGTCTATCAATTCTTTTTCTTTATTAATATTTAAAAAAAGCCTTTTATTTCATGCATGAACAGTTTAAAATATAGATAGATTTAAAGTAAAATGACATGTATGTATCATTAATGAATACCTGTAATTAATTAATTAGAAATGTATGTTTCACATTATATACCTATACCTTATTACTTTTTTTATTGTTTCGTTTAAATAACTACCTATACTTTTTATGCAGGATAACTTATTATAAAAAAATGATACGACTTGATTTTATTAACGGCAATTTACGGTAGTAGCACATCACTATTTAGGATTCGCAAAAAAACTGGCAACCCACGTAATGTCAGTTTAGTCTTAGAGATTAAAAAAACAGTCTTTAGATGCACCATGTTTTTCCTCTTACCTACGCGACTTAGGTACTTTTTTATACTACCACTTAGGTACTTGTCGCATCTGAGATTCATTAAATATTCTGTTCTGTTGAAAGCTTCTGCATCATCATAGTGTTGATGATTCAACGCCAGATTTAAAGACGCCATGTTCACATAAAACTCGATCACTTCAAAATTTGAGTAGAGAAGAGAGACCTTCGGTATCTGGTTAGACATATTTACTAAACACAAACCCGAAGCCAATATACACGTCTGAATCAATCAAACCCGCATCACAATGAGCGCAATCTACAATACAAACTACAAGATTGTGTAATAAAGTTAGCTAACCCGTCGCATGCAATTAGAGGGGCCCGTAATTACTTTATTGGTGACCGGGGGACATGCCGGTCACGTGTACCGGGGCGTGCACAGGTTAAAGAAGAAACAGGGATGTGGGAAGCGTGTTTGTCGCTGTGTTATGAGCAAAATGATCATAAATACCAACCGATAATAGGGTTATACTTAGTTGCTGATATAAACCCCGAAAGTAATGAAATGTAATGAAATTTTTATTTCCAGATATAACACGGTTGTAACATAACATACAAATAACATCACGCCTGTATAAGTTTTTAAGCTGTCATGGTCATGGGACTGGGCAGGACATGTCTGTCGCATGCATGAACAGTGGGCCCGTAAAGCTCAGGATTGGTGCCCTGAAACAGTGACACGGGTTGCGGCAGACCACGAAGGAGATGGCGGGACGAACTGGATGTCTTCCTTGAGAATTGGAAAGTAGTAGCACAGAATCGTCACCGTTGGAAGGAATGGAGGGAGGCCTTTGCCCAGCAGTTGGACAATAATGGGTTAGCTATAATAATAATAACATGGTCACTAATATTATCATTAACACTAGAAACGGGATATTTACAATGTCCACTATTTTGTTTGTAGTTTGTGTTTGTCAATATAAACAGTGGACATGGTAAATATCCCGTTTCTAGTGTTAATTATACTCACGCCTATAATCCCCTAAGGCTTAGGCAGAGGTGTACCTAATAGTACACCCGCCTATCGCCAATTATGTTTAAGTCCCATGTAATAGGGGGCGAGCTTATTACCAGCAACCAGGCACAAATCTAGACTCCGTGGCTGCTTCTAATAAATTCCTGAACACGGTTGTAATGACAGCTAATAGCAATATGCAGAAGGAAACGACTTAATATACAGATTAAAAACAAGTGATGATAAGTGATACATTAGGATTATGTAGATATCTATATTCTATAATAGCGTAGTGTGATCTAGACTAGCATAAGCATAGCATAATCAGCCTATAATGTTCCCACTGCTGGGACACACGGCCTCCTCTCTATGAGAGGGAATGGGCTGTAATCCACCACGCGGGCCCAATGCGGGTTGGTAGGTGTCACATGTCTTCGAATTTTTGGTTCTAGGTCACGCCGGTTTCCTCTCGATGTTTTCCTTCACCGTTTTTGAGAGCATTGGTGATGAAATAAATTACACATAGTAATACGCCTGCCTGGGTTCGAACCCACGACTTACTGTTCGTAAGTCGGGGCCGCCACCACTGGGCCACCGCTGCTCTAGAATAGGTTATATGGTATCTCCCTATCTGATTGGTTAGTAGTGGGGAAAGTAGATAGACATCGATCATGCGGACGTTCGCTTTAGCTTTTTATTTTCTATTTTAAATGGGCCTACTCTTGACGTCAATCTAGTCCTAAGGACAGAGATGAGGTCGAGATTAACTGACAATTCTCCCCTCCCTCTACGAGCCGAGGTCAGAATGGCTAGGCAGCAGCTAGACAGCGACTCCGTCAAAGCATTTAAAATGGGCACAATCTTAGCCACGAAGGAAACGAATAAGAGCCTATCTGCCTTTCTTCTAAGATCATAAAGACGTTGAAATTACTGGGATGCCTGCCCGTACCGACACTTAATAAGAGGCCGTTGTGCTCCCCTATTTTACAGATATTCAATATTGTTGGGTTGTTGACATGCTGTATCATTTGTGGGCATTTCTGTGGCCGCTTTGGGGTTGTAACGGGAAGGTTTACAGGTATTGGGTTTGTATTAATAGAGGGTATTATACACATTGGAATGTAAAACATGACAGGAGGAAGGAAAGCCACCAAAAGGTTTCAAATACTATAATTATCCCAAAACCTGTTGTTTATTTAGTTAGTTTACATTTATTAGTTAGTTTACATAAAATAGGATTTTTTTGTAAATATTTAGTTTTAATTATTCTTTAAGTAGCTTTAATTCATTGATGTTTTTATTTATTTAAATTGAATAAATAATTAGGTAAACTCTGTTTTAAACTTTCACGGTTCTAAACTAAACTAACTGTCTGTCCGAACTGCGTATCGGGATGTCAAAATCATGAACAATCACGGATGATATCCCATAAGTGACAGTATAAGATTAGATAAACTATCTGGACTGTTATTAAATTTTAAGACAATTGAGAGAAAAAGTCTATCGTTTCTTCAGTTCACCCATAATTCGGCAGTCATATTTAAATCCTAATGATAAAATAGAGGGCTATCCTATAGCCATCAACCGGGCACATAACCTGACTCAGGGCTAATACTGTGAAATAGTACAAACAACCTTATCGATGTCTTTACCTGTATGAATGTAATCGCCATGAAACGATTTCCTCTACCATTATCTCGTTAGCCATTAACACCGAATATTCCTTCTTAACTTAAAGAAGACTACTTATGGTGGACACGCCAGGGTAGCCCGCGAAATGAATTTTTTCTTACATTTTTTTTTTGTGTCTGTGTCAGGTTGTAAGTTGATTAAAATATGATTCGTGACCGTAACAAATATCTCTAAATAGACTTATATTCATTAATATCATAAATACCACACTTTAAGTTCATTTTATCCGATTGAATGACTATTTCATGAAAAAGTCATACAATGGAATTAAATAAATAGGAAGAATAAATGGGATAAATACATACGTGTTACGATCGAAAAAAAAAGGCTGTATCTTTTTTTTTTGGGATGAGAAATCATCAAACGACTCCTCCCGCTATGGGCGATGCGGAAGGGAGTGTCAGACTCTTACTGACTTTAGAAAAAGAAGGAACATGGATGGGTTTTAACCCATCCATGTTCCTTCTTTTGCCCTTTGTGTTCAAGGGCCGCGGTATCTCTTTCGAACAGTCCCGCAGCCCTGGCAGGCATCAGCCCTTGCGGGCCCCTCCTGTTTGCTGATATCTCTTTGACGCGCGCGTGGAACACGAACGCGCCGTCGACACGGCCTGTCGTCATAAGACGGACGGACGGCGAGCTAATCAACATACAGCCTGACAATGACCTGCAAATTGCAAAAAAGCCGGCCAAGTGCGAGTCGGACTCGCGCACGAAGGGTTCCGTACCATTATTTATAAAAACGGCAAAAAAAATCATATCTGCTGTATGGGAGCCCCCCTTAATATTTTTTTTTAATTTTTAGTATTTGTTGTTATAGCGGCAATAGTAATACATCATTTGTGAAAATTTCAGCTTTCTAGCTATCACGGTTTATGAGATACAGCCTGGAGACAGACAGACAGCGAAGTCTTAGTAATAGGGTCCCGTTTTACCCTTTGGGTACGGAACCCTAAAAACGTAAGAGAATTTGAAATTCGCGGGCTACTATGGCATTATTTTTTTTCGGCCAACGTTGCCTTACCCCTTCACGTTTACCTTTAAATTAATTGAAAGACTTTTTCAATAACAAACAATGTACCTAACGCAATTAAAAATTAGACTGCCAAACCATAACATAGCGCAATCTTAATAGGTGTTGACACTAACCGCCTCCGGGATTTACACCCTCGTAAGTAAGGGGCTGACTACCCCTTTACGTTCACGCTACATCCCACAGACGCAGGCAGGCTATTACCATAGCCGTAATAGGTTGGGGGCAGGGGATGTTATTTGATTATTGATCGATTATAAGACAATTTAAGGGTCAACTTTGAGGGTGTAAGGTTTGGGAATCAAATGTTAAGTCAGTTTGCTGATTATCAGAAATCATTTTAAGTAGTCCATCGATATAGAGTAATAAACATGCTTGTAGGAACCAGTCCTTACCCTTACTGATATGAATTAAATACTATAATTTTCACTGGTTTTTCTTTCATGCAAAGGAAAGAATGTACAGTCACGAGCACCAATATGTATACACTTTCCTCAATTTAAAAGCAATTTTCGCCAAGAAATAACGATTGTAACTTGGAGATCTTTTTCATAAAAACATGAGTTCCAGAATACTATGTTAGTAACAACATGAAATTTTAATCAGAACAGTAGGAGAAAAACGCTTTTAAAAGTTGTAAAGTGTTTACATATTGGTGCTCGTGACTGTATATGGAACCTATACGTTGTACCTACGTTATATTAGTTCGTATTGAGCAAGAACCAATAAAGAAACGTACACACACACACACTCACACAGATACATTACAAAATCCAACTTTGACTGCAAATCTAGGAATTCAAAACCTATTTTTGAACTATTCAAAAATGTAAGACCAAACGATTTCCAAACTCAGCGCAAGCTGCAGCGCAAACTACCAAAACTTGAAAGTCAGATCTGTGATAGATAGCGGTAAGATTTCAAATATTATGTAGACGAAACTTTCCGTCCAATTGTATGCGGAGCACGGCGTGTAACCAAAAACTCGCCGTGAAGGATGAATATCGATGAACGCACGTATGCCAACACTGCTCACAAATACGCTAGGATGAGCCGTCATACTTTTGAAAACTGAACACTTAGGAAAACGTGGATCCACTATTATATTCCCTGACTATAGATTCAGTTACAATTGTATTTCCCCGAGTGTCTTGAAACACATAAACGGGTTTGTATTATAATGATATGCTGCAGCTTTTGTTTTTGTAAATGGAATAGAACTAAACATCTATGCACGCCTACATTTCCCTAGTTCCCAGTGACAGGGGCGAGTCCATTAACATAAGCCAGGCACAAATACAGACCCATGTTTAGACCCGACCTATTAATCGAATCCTGCTAATAAACCTGAAGGTTAAATTTCACCTGCACTATAAGATCCTTTGACGCAATACTAACAAGGACAAACCACATGCATAACCTCAAAGGGGATACCTAGAGCCAATATCAATTAATAATGCATGTAAACGACAGTTGGCTGAGACGCCCACCGGAATATTGGCAATTATGCCACAATTGAGCGCTAGTGCGACCCTAATGCGGCCACATTAACCTCTGATGCGATATGCAATAAATGTCAATAACATTCATAGGTGCTATGTGCAGTGTACATGGTTTCTGCTTGAATTAACTTGCAAAACAACGTCCAAAATAGGTTTAAGCGATTTCGTAAGCCACCACGTATCTGATCATGAAAACTGTCTAAAGTATTTATTTTGAGAAAATTTAAATTTCTTTTTAAAAAATGCCTTCATTCTGTGTGATGTCTCAATATATAATACGATGTGAAGTGAAGTGAGACTCTATCAGCTGTAACGATGACTAAAAACTTAACAATGTACTCGATTGACATTAGCTTCCGAAATCCTTAAGGCAATGTTGTCAGACTCTGTCAAACCTAAAGTTGTCTTAAACCAGAATTGATAGCTATTCCAATGATACAAGCTACACAACAAAGGACATTGTGATATTTGAATGCTCGCTATCGATATAGAAAGACGAAGAAGATGTAACAAGCTTACAAACTTATGAAAGTCACGTTTTAATGTTGAACTCAGTATTAAAACTACACAGTGACTTTCCACTAATAAAGCAAAAACAGGGTCGTAAAGCCTCGTACATGGTGTGAAGCTAGCGGGCAACGCAGGCATGAAGTAAAAAAACACAGAAGCCGCTGTAAGGTCTATAGTAAAGTGTTAATGGTGGAAACTACCACGAAGGGACTGAGTGAGCTAGCAAGTCTTATATTTTTTTAAAACTGTGTGCACTTGTGGCATATGCCAAATAAATGTATTTTCTTTCTTTCTTTCCTTCCTTCTTTCTTTCTTTCTTTCTTGCGATCGTTTTTTTTATCCTGTATTGTCTTCCCATTAGCCACGAGCTACTCGATCAGGCGACAGGCGTGTTGCAACAGCAAATGCAGAAAAAGAAAGGAATAAAGGAATTGATCTGACCATGCAATGAGAAACTGCGACGTGGCGGTACACGCACGCGTGTGTAACTTGGGCAACGAAGATGGTATTTTGTTGTACCCGGAGTGGTCTCCCCATGCTAACAACAGATGGACTACTCATCATTTGCCACATTATTTTTCTAGCCTTTACCGAATTTGATTGTGGTTGGCTTCCAGTCTTTTCGGATGCAGCTGAATACCACCTGTATACCTGTATTGTCTATCTGACCTACACCACGCAGTAAGTACTGAAAAATACGGTACCTTTTGGTAAGACTGGTTGTCAGACTTTCGAACCACTGACTTTCAGTAGGTAACAACTGTCAAAGAACTATAAATGACAGCCGGGACCAACGGCTTAACGTGATTTACCAGGCATGGAGGAAACTCGATAATAATGATGATCCAGAGAACGACTTTTGTACGGGCGGCTTAACCTTGAAGATGGACCCGTGCGGCTGTTATTATTTAGCTACTGTGTACACCTAATCGCGCCCGCCACCGCGCCCGCTTCCACCCTAGTCAACATGTATTCACTCTGGACGAGGCCTAAGTAACGTCTAGCTATTCAACGCATTTGCTCTGTCAAGTACAGTCAGTTAAGAAGCTTACTCAGCTCTCGAGATAATTTTTGTTTTCAAAGACGAACAAATTATGAGTGATATTAAATAAAACAAGAAACTTAGAATAGTAATAACTGGTTTATTTTCTCTTGTTCTTAGTTTTCAAGTTGTTGTTGTGTCATGAGAAATTATTTTAGTTACGAAAAACGAGAATGTTAACATAGGACGTCCATGAAAGACTGATTAAATTGTCAATATCTTTAATAATCAGGGTAATTTGATTACGAGATTAGATCAATCTATGTAATTCAAAAGTTCTGGAGTGGCGACCGCGAACCGGAAGACGTTGCGTTGGAGGGCCTCCCATTAGGTGGACCGATGACCTGGGGAAGGTTGCGGGGATCCACTGGATGCGAGATGCACGGGACTGGTCAATATGGCCACTGGACTATGTCCAGTCTTTCGGCTGAAATGATGATGATGTAATTCATATTATTTTTGTTTTTTTCCGTAGAGTTTTTTTTGTTTGCGACTTTTTATTTCATTAATATGCATATGTACATTATTTACAAACTATTAATAGACCTAATATAATATAAAAATTGAAGTATCGAAAGGGAAAAATAATTACAGGGCGTCAAAAAATTCATTCGCATCGCTGTCAACGAGAGAAGTGCCCAGAAGTTTGGCAGCATGCCACGTTATGGATGGCACTGCTGGTTCTTTGGTAAAAAAATGCCTCTGGTAACGTGAAGAGTCGGCCTGTCCTGGCGATATCCTGGAAGACTATATGTTTGTTGCATCTCATCCACAATTTTATTTAATGAAGTCTCCTTGCCTATTAAAAACGCTTCGATTGGAATTCAATTCGGGAAGTTGTATATCTATCTTTTTAGGGTTCCGTACCTCAAAAGGAAAAAACGGAACCCTTATAGAATCACTTTGTTGTCCGCCCGTTTGTCTGTCTGTCTGTCAAGAGCCTTTAGCTCCGGAACGCGTGGAGATATTGAGTTGAAATTAAAGCCATTCATGTCTACAGTCCCTTGAAGCAATGAAAAAATCAAACTTCTAAGTTAACGTAAAAAAAAAGATACAGCTGTTTATGCCGCAAAAACCGTATATTTCGACACTCAAAGGTATCGAAATGTGTAGGGTACCTACTTCCCATTGACCTAGAATCATGAAATTTGGCAAAAATCATTGTCTTATAGCACAAGTAACGAGACAATACAAGATTATACGGAACCTTCGGTGCGCAAGTACAACTCGCACTTGACCGATTTTTTGGCATAACAAATGCGAACGAGATAGACATTAAACTCTGAGACATAAGATCCAGGCGTGCGTCGCCTAGTTTGGGGACCACCGCATGTAGCAATATGATGATCGCCAACAGTAAGAAACGAATATAATTATAAAGTTTAACTCATTTACAATGTTTCATTAAACCTGGTTTCTGATTTCGACTGCATTTAACCTAACCCCATTGGCGTCCATGTCTCACTTGTTACATTATTCCAAGTGTCCGTGCCTACCTATATCTTTTACATTAATTTAATAATCTGAGGAACACCGCCAACAAGGTTATTTCATTATCATTATCTGCCTAGCCTTTTCCCAACTACAACTTTTTGCAGCTGAATAGCAGTATTTTACATGAAAAGCCTGCCTATCTGACCTCCACTACCCATTTAGTACTGGGTTATATCCTTGGTAAGACTGGTTGTCAGACTTTCGGGCCACTGACTACCTGTACCGACTGTCAAAAATTTACAAATGACAACCGGGACCAACGGCTTAACGTGCTTTCCGAGGCGCGGAGGAACCTCGGTGTATGGGTGGTCACCCGTCCACAGACCAACCTAGGTAAGCATGGCTTAACCTAAAGATTGACCCGAGTGGCTGTTATTATTTAACAACGAGCTCCTCCAGTAAGGTTATTACATAACTCGCTTAAATTAACTATGTCGACCAGCTACGTAAGAAACCAACCATTAATTCTTCGGTAGATTCACAAGTAACCCTATAAAACATACCAATTGCTCCACATTAGAATACAACATCATCTCAAAAATAACACCAGTTATAAAACCGGGCAGTTATTTTGATTAAAACCGAAGTTTATTTATACCAGTATAGTCGGCAATATAAAAAGCCATTCATTTTCATCGCGAACCCATCCGTTAGGCTGGAATCGTAAAAAGTAAACTGAGCATTTTATTACGGGTTGCCCGGTGCCGATCGATGCTTATTCTTAATGGCTGATACTGCTAATAGTTTTTGGGGTGAACTCTATATTTTTTCGAAGGTTATCTAAGACCTGTTTTTAGGATTCCGTACTCGAAGGGTAACCAACGAGACTCTATTACTTAGCCTCCGCTGTCCGTCCGTCCGTCCGTCCGTTTGTCTGTCTGTCAGCGGGCTGTATCTCATGATCCGTAATAGGTAGACAGTTGAAATTTTCACAGAATGTACATTTCTGTTGCCGCTATAACAACAAAAAACTTATGGAAATCCGATGGTACGGAACCCTTCATGTGCGAGTCCGACTTGAAATCGGCCAGTTTTTTTTTAAATATTTTAGAACAAAAAGACAGGAGCCGGCTGATTTGGAACAATTATCTGGGGGCCATTACAACATCTGTTTTGACTTCGAAGTTGGTAGAAAAAGTTATACAAATATTTTAAAAAGACTCAATCGTACCTACTACAGTTGATTTGGAACGGTACTCTGTGTTCAAGAAGAAAATTAGAAAATCACGATGAAAATCTAGTAAATTAAAAAAAAACATAATTTGTAACTTATTTCAATTTTTGACTTCAAATTTTGGCACTTTTGTTACATATTTCGAGCATTTATGATGCATATCGAAGATTTTAAGTTGCATATAATCCGGTTTCTGATGATACTCAAAGGTCACCATCATAATCCACATCCCGATTCACCACTGCTGGGTATAGGCCTCTCTTTGCTGGTGCCAAGCTCTACGTTTTTGTGTCAGCCTCATCCAGGTTTTTCCGCCGATGCCAAAAATGTCATCTGCCCATCTCGTTTGATCAAAGTTAATTAGATCAAAAGGTTAATTCGCCTTTAAGGTAACCTGTAAAAGGTTAACACGCTGTAGCCGCGGGTGACGAGATCAGGTCAAAGAGACTGACTTCTCTTGTCTTGTGTGTGTTTGTCTTTGTTCCTGTGTACAAATAGTAATTTATTGTGTTTAGCAATTGATTTTCTATTTCAGCCATTTCGAGTACCTGTCCAACTGACAGAAACTGTATAAAACATATCATCACGCATGTAATCCTCGAATGATTCGGCAGAGATATACCTTATAGTACACCTGTATTTCAATAGTTATTTTCCAGTCGCATTTAATAAGGGACGAGCCTCTTGCCATCAACTGGGCATAAATCCAGACTCCGTGGCTGTTCCTGAGAAATTTGTGATGAAAAACACCAATAACACTTTGCCCGATCTGGAAATCGAACCCAGTACGTGTTGCTCAGCAGTAGCTCCTGCGACCTCTACACGAGGCAGTCAAAACAAAGAGAAACTGTATATTTGAATGACTGTGTAGTCTGTCCTGGCTTTTGTTGAGGCGAGGATAAAAACCCCACCATTTAAATTGACACCTAATTATTCGATTTTAGTATTGTATAATTTTATATTCCCGTCAATTCTCATTAAACCTAAAGATTTAGATCTATAACTACGATTTAGAAAACTCAAGTATTAATCCAGTTTTCTCACTAGCTGTAACTACAGCATGTAGGTTAGTTATCGTTCATTTCGCGATGTATTTAATTTACTAAAACCACACGAAATTTTGATGGCAAGCCTATTTATGAAATTATTATTCCGTGACATTTTCCAACCGCTAGTGTGATCACAACATTCTATTAGAGTACATAATAATCAAGAGTAAACATTTTTGGCCCCATAATATTTACCCAAATAAAAGGAATCCCCTGAAATGAAGTCAAATTCAAATTGATGCTAGAAATCAAGTAACTGTCAGCAAAATTAACGGTCAATAAACGTTAGCAACTAAACAGATTAATCAAGATTAATTAATTTGTGGAGTTTAGTGCCTCGCCTTACTTGGTACACGAAAGTTAGAGTATTCATGTACTAAAGAAACAAAATGCTTTTATTAGTTGACGCTAAGAACTCTGCCGCTGACTGCCTTGTTGGTCTAGTGGCCGCAAGCACGACTGCTGAGCATGAGGTCCTGGGTTCGATTCCCGGCTCGGGCAGTGTCATTGGTTTTTACCATCAGGAATTTCTCAGTATCTGCCACGGAGCCTCCAATGCGCCCGGTTTATGGCAATAGGCTCGCCCCCTATTCACAAATGTTTTCAAATTTTTGGTTCTAGGACATGCCGGTTTCCTCTCAATGTTTATCTTCACCGTTTCTGAGAGCAGTTGTTATGTACATGTTAACAAAATAAGAAAAGCACGGAGCGAAAAGGATTTAGGAAGAACAATCGAACACGAGATAGTGTGAACTCTCTCTCTCTCTCTCATGGATCGCCAATGGCCCTGGCTGGCCAACATGTGCGCTAAGGTGTCGAATGTTACGAAAACCATGTAACTATAGGATTGACATAAGCTTTTCGATGGCTTATGTAATGACATAAGCCAATAAATGGCATAAAATGCATGGCATGTAATGGCATATTTATATATGTGTATTAGTATCAATATAAGGATATAAATTTTCGAAATCAAGAAGTTATTTTTTAGATATTTATTGTACCTATCACAATGTTTCCTATTTAACCCAAAGGTTGACTGGTAGAGAATGCCTTGTGGCATTAAGTCCGCCTATGTACCACTATTGTACATGAAGTTTAAATAAATAAATAAATAAATAAATAAGCCATCCAGCCAGCCCAATTTTTTTTTTCATGTCTGTGTGCAATAATCTGTCTGGTTTCAATACAGTTTCGGTTTTTGTCAATTGCTGTCGCATGTTATCGATCAATAAAATTAATGTTAAATACAGCGTATTCGAAAAATGGAGCAAATCTGTAGAATCCTTTAGCCAACTGAGTGCCTATAGCTTGTCTTATTTATACTTTAACAAGCTTTCTTCGTTAGATAACCGATTCGATTCTATTCGGTTTATTGATTGGTGGAACACGGTAGTTGAACACAGGTTTAGTGTGAGTTTTGGACAAACTGAAGACTTAGTATATTTAGATATTATTTAGATAATATGTTTACATTTATTTATTTATGTCGCAGAATCAACACAGGGGCACAATTATTAGAACCGCTATTGATAATCGTTGATTTAGAATAACGACTTCTATCATCGTTTGTCGGAAGCGTCAAGCAGTGTGCTTAGGTGAAGTCGATACAGGGCGGGGTAGGTCTTGTTTGACAGCAGTCACTTGTCATTGTTTGGACGTATTTGACTTGACAGACTTCACTTTTTGGTGAGACACGAACGCGAGAGGTCATTCTGCCAACCTGTCTCGAACTTACCGCGTTTCCTTATTTTAATCCGTTTCCATTGGCTTGATTAATTGAGATTTTGTTATTTTGTTCTCGGAAGTGCATAAATAGACGGTTGTAATCAGTGTTGAGACTATTATTTCGTACCCACACCATGTCGAACTTTGGCTCTGATAACGAGGTACCCCAAATTGGTGAACTATCTTCGTTATATAATTATAAATCGCTGTTAACGTGCCCAGAAAGCTGGCAGAACTGCCACGTTGAATGGCAATGTTGAATATAAAAAACCGGCCAAGTTGCAGTTGGACTCGCTTTTGTTATTAAACTACATATGTATTTTCGGTTTTCAGATTTTTCCTTTACATGTGCTGTAAGACATTGCTTCTTGCCAAATTTCATGATTCTAGGTCAACGGGAAGTACCTTATAAATTTAGATTTCCTTGAGAGTGTCGGTCGAAAAATACATTTTTTTTTTGCGGTATAAACGGCCGAATCTTTTTAAGTTAACTTATAAGTTTGATATTTTCACAGCTTCAAGGGCCGATAGACTTGAGTATATGGTTTTTAATTACAACTCGATACTTCCACGTATTCCCGAGATAAAGGGTCTTGACAGACAGACAGACAGACGGACGGACGGGCGGAAAACAAAGTGATCCTATAAGGGTTCCGTTTTTTTTCCTTTTGAGATACAGAACCCTAAAAATAGGCCAGCCCTCACGTGAAAGTTGGCCAACCACTTGAACATACTCGTATCCCGAAAGACTAGGTAAAGTAAAGTAAGAAAATTATCTTGATAATTTCTTTATTTATAAGTCTCACTGAGATACTCCACCTGTTTCTCAGAAGAGCTCTGATCCCAAGGGAGGATAATAAAGTTATCGTGTAATGCAGTCTTGCCAGCGGAAGTGCTCGTTAACTAGCGCTGGAAGGGTTAAATGTGTTCAAAGATTTTATAACCTAATTTTCTGTGCTAATAATAAACTTTCAGGTGACCATGACCACAACCTCTTTTGAGGGCTGGATGCGCGAGATTAGATTAGATACCGTGGCCCAGGAACATAAAGGGCAAAAGAAGGAACATGGATGGTTTTTAGTCAGTTAAAGTCTGACACTCCCTTCCACTCCGCCCAGAGCGGGAGGAGTCATTTGATGATTTCCCATCCGAAAAAAAAGGGCTGGATGCGCGCCTGTAAATATACACATTAACAAAACGATTCAGGTTTAATTCATTTTGTAAAATATTCAATCGATATCAATTTACGGATTATTAAATTATGTTAATTTGGAAAACCAAAATATATTTTCCGTACGATGAAATATTTCTTCAAAATTGGGTAACTTTGGTTTTAGGTCAACGTACTATCACACTCGTATTTCCCGAACGACTGGGTAGAGGTTTTACTCTAGGTATACCGACCGTTATATTTTTGTCAGTGTTGATGTTTAAGTCCATGTAATAGAGGCAGAGCCAATTTCAATAAATTCTAGACTAGGTTGCATGTGAGAAATTCCTAAAAAAAAAACTAATATCTTTTTGATCAACCTAAAAACCGAATCCAGGATAAGGTGCAAGCTTGTTTGCACTTTCAACACCAAACCAGAGAAAACAACAAAAAATTAATAGTAAACAAAGCTTAAAACAGAAGCTTTCACGGTTTAAAACTAAACTTATAATGTCACTTACGCGATATCTTCCGTGATTGTTCATGATTTTGAGCTCCCGATATTTCGACGCTGTTGCAAGCGCCATGATCGCGGATAAAAAAAGAAAGAGAAAGAAAGAAAAAAGAAGAAAGAGGGTAGACAGATTTGTCAGCTCCTAACAATTTATTTTCCATCCACCCGCATTCTCCAGTCAACCCGCGATCATGGCGCTTGCAACAGCGTCGAAATATCGGGAGCTCAAAATTACGAACAATCACGGAAGATATACCGTAAGTGACAGTATAAGTTTAATGAATAGCAACCATAATAAATGCAAAGAAAAATCACCTTTCCTCCAACACACCCTATAATTGCGTACATCCTATCGCGTTGTGTTTTATTCATATTTTTCCCCATTATACTGCGGAGTTAGAACAACATCCTTCTTAGATTCAACGAGAAGATTGTTTCTGTATCCGCGGGAACGAATATCGGCTATATATGGCCTGTTCACGACCTGATGTCATGTCTCAAACGGTACACGCGTGCGTCACTTTTCCTTCGTGTGACCCCGCGTCCTAATATAAACGACAAACGCGCGAATACGTGATTGCCGTGTTCATAAATAATAAATAAATGAAAAGCCTTTATTTTTCCTTAATATAAAAACATAAAAAATACAAGATAAATACAGGGTGTAAACAGACCCTTTGCGTAGCCGTCAACCAAGCATTCTGTTCAGCAAACTAAGTAACTCTAAGCAAAAATTATTGCTGGGAAACAAAAGGTAAACTTTTTTTTTTGGGGTGAAAAATCACGTTTTACGGTAGGACTCAATGTAACGCACTCAAAACATTGTGCTGATGGATGGATTGAATAGTACGGGGCTGCGGAGGTATTTAAAATAAACATTAAAACCCGTATTTAAAAAAAACTTGTGAAAAAGTTGATACTTTGACCCCAATTATCTCCGTAACTAGAAGGTTCCCAAGTATGGTAAAAAATGATCGCAATGACAGGGAGAACCAATACCTTTCGGCTTCGTTAAGAGCACTTTTTCACCTTTTACAAAAAAAAAATAAGGTCCCATTAAAATAGATGGACATAGCACAACGTTCAGTACGTCTAACCAAAGATATCCAAGCAAAAAAAACACAGATCAAAGCGATTTTATTCTGACCTAAAATAATAAATTGCCGGCAACAAAAACACATCCACAAAACGGTCAAAATCAGTGTTTTTTTTTCTTTGGGTATCTTTGGTGAGACGTATTGAACGCTGTGTTAAAATTTGTCCATCTATTTTAATGAGACCTTACATATACTCTTAAGATTTAATCGCTTTGGATAAAGGCCTCCTCCATTTTTGTGGCCACTTTTTTTCTGTCGCGATCATATGATCTAGAGACTAATAGGCGCCTACGACCGGACTGACGACACGTTCGTGTTCGCGCTACGGTCGCTCTGGTTATGAATGACATGGCATCAGCATCTATCTTCGCGTTGGTGTCATTGCTCCAAGCAATTTGTTTCCATTACCGGTGCTGTCGCAGTACGCGTGTTGCTTGAACGGGTTGTTCGTGGCCAAGCCGATAGAAACGGAAGAGTTACGCAAATATTATGGCAAGCTCTGTAGGGAAATACAAGCATCCCTCGTTATTTGTGGTGAAAGAGCGGATACGAATTCTTAAGCAAGCAGTGAACAAATCTACTAAAATGTCTTTCTCTTTTAGAAGTTTGCAACTTTCGATTACATTTTTCGTCTCAATTTTGCGAGATCGAGTTACTTTTTAGTTTCTTCATTAAACGTGGTCAATAAAACTCAAGTCCACTCTTTGCAGTTATTTCTCAATTAATTCAAACTATCTACACTAATTTAATACGTTTCTTTGTTGGTTTGCTCCTTCAAACAAACAAAGAAACTAATCTCTGCAATTGCCAGTTGGATTTGAAAAAATAGTTCTGTTTTTGATAGCCTAATTTTTTAAGGAAGGTTATAAGTTATTTAACATCAAGCTACGACCTAAAGAGCCGAGCAAAAGAAAAAAAAATGGGGGGCAAAACTAGTTATTTGATAAAATCCATGCCTCTGTGTCTGACTGATAAGTAGCCTGGTGGTGGTGGTGGTGGTACTTGACATAGACTACTTCTCCTCTTGAATATTAGCAGACAAAGTCATGGGCTACAGCTAGTGTTCTCTATTCCTTCAGTAATTGAAAGGTCATCTTTTGAAACATCCCACCAAAGCTCCGGCTCAAATGTATCAAAGATTCTATTTTCAAACGCACCGTTCGAGTTTCAAGCTACGTCTAGCTTTCGCTATGACACGGCTATTTCTCATGTCTGAAGTACGTAGGCACTAGTGAGAGGAGATTTCCAGTGCCTTCCTGAAAAAAATCAATGTTTTACAATATAAAAATTCAATGTTTTATAAAAAAGAAAACAATGTTTTATAATAATAACAGCCGCTCGGGTCGATCTTCAGGTTAAACCGTGCTTGCCTAGGTTGGTCCGTGGATGGGTGACCACCCATTTCATACCGAGTTTCCTACGTTAAGCTGAAGGTCCGGCCGTCAATTGTAGATCTTTGACAGTCGTTACATTTAGTCAGGGAAAGTCAGTCGAAAGTCTAACAACTCGTCAAACCAAGAGGTATCGGTCCCATGTTAGAGCGAGCTTATTGCTATCATTGTTTTACTGCATCAAAATACAACAATTCACGACGCCTGACATTCTTTAGATAATCTTGTTGATAGAACATAAGAGATCTACCTAATATCTATTCTAAATCTCACTTTGTCATTCCTTGCAAAGACTACTTATTATTGGTGTCACATTAACCTCCCAGACGTTTCCTTGAGCAGCCTTTAACAAAAAGGCATGAAGTCGTCGAGCTGGTGCGAAATGAAAGGTGTTTGGTGGAGCGCATTTCCTTCACTGGAACTTCGACCGTCCGCGTTTCAAGAGCTTAGACCAGGAGCGTGACACTGTTATAAAAAAAAAAATACTGAAAAACTCAGTTTTTTCTGTCGGATTTTTAGTTTTTTCAACTACTTATTTATTTTCAGCATTTTAGTTTAGTAACGTTAAAGATTTTGTTGATAATTTAACTTTTTTATTATAAACGAATATTCCTATGTTTTGTCACTTCGAATTACTTTTAAACATATAAAGAAACGGACATTCACACATACATACTTACATGCAGGTCAAACACATAACCCTCCTTTTGAGCTTCGCCGCAGTCGGGTAATTTTTTTTTTAAATGAAGCAGATTGCCTGAAGTTTAACCATTGATGATTTTCCATTTTAAACTATTAACACTAGATGTGGGTAAAAAGTTAGTATTCAATAATTTTAGTGCATGAGACCGTTTTAGATTCTATTTGGAAATTATTTGCCTATTTATCTATAACCTTGTGTGACTTTGTCTTAAGAATTCTAGACATAGACAAGAGGCAATTAACTTTCAAAGCATGAAACATATTATTTTTGTAAGTAGGTTATTAAAAATACTTTTACAGATACCAATTTTTTTTACAATCCTAATTACGTCGATGTTTAAGAGGAGAGGAAGGAGGAGGAAGAGGTTTTTCACTTTTTCTGTTACATACTGTATGAATAATTGAATATTATACAGAAATTGAACTCAGGGTCCTTCATTTTAGGGCTGCGGGACTGTTCGAAAGAGATACCGCGGCCCTGGAACATAAAGGGCCAATGAAGGAACATGGGTGGTTTTTAGTCAGTAAGAGTCTGACACTCCCTTCCGCTCTGCCCAGAGCGGGGGGGGGGGACATTTGATGATTTCCCACCCTCCAAAAAAAATAAAAAGGGTCCTTCATTTATGTTGCAAAATTTGTATTTGTGTAAAACAGTTATCAAAACAATCAAAACGATTTTACAGTTAGCCATATTATGCCGAAGCACGTAATCAAATAAAACTCGCCTCGGTCACAAATCAATATTCAATTGAATTAAATTCTCTCGATGCCATGAATAGGAATTTCAATGCATTTTAAGTGACTTTAAATGGTTTGCCTATTATGATATTTTAACTTTTTCTTTGTTACTTCTACACAGTTATTGACTTGAGTATAAAGTAAAAATCAGAATACATCAAAACCAACATTTTGTACTGATTATGTACTGATGGCAGTATAAGCGAAGGGTACATAAGGGACTTAAACAAAAAAAACTTAAGACTGCGAAAAAAACACAAAATAGCAAAAAGTTTTCATGGCATTTAGTACATTAGGCATACAGTTTCTAGCGAATATCTTATTTCTTATTTTTGTCTTTACTGTAAGTTTTGAATTTGGAAAGCGTATGTTGGAGAAAAAAATCTGTGAATCCTGCGATCAGTGTTGATGATACAGTCATGTCCTCAAAATTTCAACTGTCTACCTATTACGGATCATGAGATACAGCCCGCTGACAGACGGACGGACGGACGCCGGAGGCTTAGTGATAGCGTCCCGTTGGTGACCCTTCGGGTACGGAACCCTAGAAATGAGGTGAACATTAAGGTAGGGGTGAAATACTGACTGACTGACTTCGATTAATTACAATATAAATAAATTAAAAAATAAACTTCTTACTTTACAATACTCGTCTTACTCTTTTTGTGCTATAAGTAGTATTTTTAGATACACGCCTTACAGATAATAACTACAGATAAACCTGTTTCCAGACAGACAACATGCTGCTATATGAAAATTTCTACATTAATATTCACCACACATTTCTAAATCTTTATTCAAGCAAGCTCCTGCACTACAAAGTACTGGCGTCGACAGCTGTCAAAGTCATAGTGCAATTTAATTAGTCCAGTCTTACCACAGAGTAGTTAGCAACGGCAGCATAACAAGGTGAAATGTTTATAAATTGTTGCCGAATTTTTTGCCCGCAGTTTGCAACCGAGCTAGTTAGGGTACGAAATTCAAAATTTTTCATTGTTCCGTCGACGCGAAACTTTTCCTCATGGAAACATTGAGCTTGACTGCACTTTGTTTTGTACTGCTTATTAAAACTGGAGTACGTTATTTAAGTTTTAAGATGGTCGTTTAATATTAATCGCCTTTAAAAAGTTGATGAAGAAATGAAAACGACGCAGTCCCTTCGAAAATGTCCATGCTATTAAAAATAAGAAGACAGAAACAATAACTGTTTAAAACTGATTCTGGCTCTGGTTATTTTTTTGTTACGTTCCAAATTACATCCATAAATTATTAGTACACATTTAATATAGTAAAATATGTAGGTTTGACAAATGAAATGAAACGCATAATGACTAAAAGACTGATGAATGTTGAAGGAAAGAGTGAGAAAGGAAGGCCAAAGAAAAGATATATGGATTGTCTGAAAAATGATATGAATGAGAAAGGAGTAAATGATGCCGTGACGTCTGACAGAGGAGAATGGAAGAAGAAAACGTGTTGGGCTGACCCCAAACAAAATGGGACGAGGGCAGGAAGATAATGATGTAGGTTTGACAAATAATGGACGAACGGACAATCAAATTTCTCCGCAATGACGTTCAGGAGACCGTTCGAGATGCCTTGAACCCTCTGCAGCAGCAACGCGGCCAGCTTACGCCTGATCGCTACGAAGCCATCAGTGTGCGCATCATCAAACATTCCCGATGTACTGCAGAAGCATAACAGTTCCAGAACCATTTTGAATGCATTGTTATATTGAGCTCGAAGGGCATTGCTGGCTTTCTGAGTACAGCTTTTCCAGAGGTTGCACGTATAAAATTCTTACAATAATCCTACATGTCATACGTTCTATAATTATTGTCATAATCTCAATCTCGGCGAGGGGGGCCAGGAGTCCATAGCACAGGGTATCCTAGTTTGGATTCCTGACTCCCACAAACCTTTGTACCTCCAATATTTGGAACACCTGTATATGTATTGTAATAATTGTACTTTGTGGGAGAAAATAAATCTTAAATCTTATTATTATAAAATGTCTGACAATGTTGCTTATGCTTTCACTTTCACTTCACGGACAAGCATGTTGCATCGAACCGCCAATGCTCTTCGCTCCTTCTCTACATCCAGATCATCTTTGATGCCCGCGGGAACTGCCTCGATATTTAAATTGTTGTACACGATTTAACATAATTATTACCTCCTGACTTAATGACAGGAATCCCTTTTGAGGACTTTGCTCCATAAATAAGAACCTCACTCTTTTTAGCATTGCATGAATTGTTTTCATGGTTATAATGAGGATTTGTTTACACATCACAACATTATTAGCCATTCACATAATAATATCCTAATTATATAAACCTTGCTCCTACCTAAATGAATAATTAGTTTTAGAAACCTAAGAGTCTACCCTCATGAGAATCCAAAATAAAAAGATCGCTATGAATGTGTGATGGCAGCACAAATAAGCTATGGATTAATCAGCGACCTTTCAACGTCAGGACGGGGGCCATTAATATAAAGTTATACTCAACAGAATATCTTTTTCCTTTTCTCGTATTGACATTAACTTTATGATCGGAAACATTGAAGATTATTGATGTCACGGTAAAAATATTAGTATCTATTGGCAAGAAATGTAATTACTTCTTCTTCTGTATCGTGTGTTTAGTGCCCATACCTGGGGTCAGAATTTTATGCCACCCATGGGCGTCTGACTTGGCTTTACTGCCGTTGAGAAATATCTCTAAAGCATGCTGGTTTCCTCACTATGTTTTCCTTCACCGAAGCAAGTGATAATTATACAACAGGCACATGTCAATAATCATCATCTTCCTGCCCTTGTCCCAAGTTATTTGGGGTCGGTCCAACACGTTTTTTTCTTCCATTCTCCTCTGTCAACCGTCATGCTATCATTTACTTCTTTATCTTTCATATCATTCCTCACACAATCCATCCATCGTTTCTTTGGTCTTCCTCTCCCTCTCCATCCATCAACGTTTATATTCATCACTTTTTTAGTCACATGCGATTCGTTCACAGGCACATGTCAATAATACAATCCGAAAAATCAGAAGTGCGTGTGTTGGATTCAAAGTTGAGACCTATGACTTGGCAGTCTTACGGTCACACCACTAGGCTATCACTGCTAATATAATTAAATTACGAATTTAAATATAGATGTATATTTTTTTTAATCTTTAAAAACGAGTCATTAAACCATTTAAACAAACTACAAGTCAAACCCCCAAGCAAATGACAACTGCAACAAGATAGCTACCTGTTATCTCAATGAAGACAGTTGTCGGCCTCAAATAGTTTATGTTAAGCGAGTAGCGAGTACTAGCGAGGGACGGAGGGAGTGAGGAACGAGACAAACAAGCCTCTTGGTGTGTCTAACCGCATGAGGTAACAGAATCGGCAAGTGAGTAAACTGATAGAGGCACACTGAGGGCTGAAACAGTTTGTCGTGAACAAAGGTATTATTAACCTTTGTACGGCACCGTCCTTATTACATGGGACTTAAAACATAACTGGTAAAATGTGAGTGAATTAAGTACACCTCTGCCTAACCCTTCGGAGATTACAGGCGTTATGTTATGTTTACGATACAGGTGGTGGGTTTAAATCCAGACTACAGGTGACTACGGAAAAATCTCAATCTTTTTGCAGTACCACTAGACCAATGGATAAGTTACAAAGATCATTTTCATTTTTGTGGTTCGCTTGTTTGAGTTCTTTAAATAACCTACGAGCTCTTTTGCAGGGAAAAAGTTTTTTGAAAAAGTTTCATTTTCTCTTAACTACGTTAATAAAATAAATACTTTACTTATTATATTTATGGCGACATTGGTCGAGTGGTCGCAAGCGCGACTGACAAACATGGGGTCCTCAGTTCGATTCCGGGCCGGGCAAAGTGTTATTGGGTTTTTCCATTACGAATTTCTAAGTAGTAGCCATGGAGTCAGAATTTGTGCCCGGTTGATGGCAAGAGGCTCGCCCCCGCTTATATGAGACCTAAAACATAACTGGCGAAATGTGGGTGAACTATTAGGTACACCTCTAACCAACCCTTCGGGGATTTGAGGCGTGATGTTATGTTATCTAAATATATAAAATGGTAAACTGACTGACTGACTGACTGGGTGGTATATCAATACACAGCCCAACCGCTGGTCCTAGAGACCTGAAACTTGGAGGGTGTGTTCTTTGTGAAGATTAAGTATCCAAAAAGAAAAGATTTTTGGTAATTCCACCCCTAAGGGGGTAAAAGAGGGGATGGAAGTTTAAATGAAAATCCGTCAGTTTTGAATTTAGGATCTTCAAATTTTTAGTTTAGGCTGACGATTAAAAATTAATTTATATGACGTGTCTTAGCGTTTTTGAAAATTCTACCCCTCCCCTCTCGAAGGTATGTAACTATATTTGTTACCCTAACCTAGATTAACGTATAATTAGGTTACTTTTTAATCCCGGTAGTTCCCGTCGGATATTTTTCGACATCCACGGAGGCGAAATCGCGGGAAAAAGCTAGTGTTTATTAAAAATGTGAAATAAAGCATTTTAACATGCACCCATGTCACATGAAAAATTCTCCGCACCACAAGATTAAACAGTTACCTACCTAAAACCATCCCTCAAGAGTCGTCACAAACAACACGTGCCCTCCATTACGGTACCTATTCTTATTTTATTATATCCCAACTAATATTGTAAAACCGAAAGTAAGTTTGTTTGTTACCTTTCACGCCTAAACCAGTGAAGCGAACATACTGAAATTTTGCATATACGTTGTCAGGTGTACAGAAACCGACTTGAGGCACCTTCCTGCCAGGGCTGCGGGACTGTTCGAAAGAGATACCGCGGCCCTGGAACATAAAGGGCCAATGAAGGAACATGGGTGGTTTTTAGTCAGTAAGAGTCTGACACTCCCTTCCGCTCCGCCCAGAGCGGGAGGAGTCATTTGATGATTTCCCACCCTCCAAAAAAAAAAAAAAAGGCACCTTTCATCCCGAAAAAAGTACTGTTCCCGAGGAAAACAACAATTACGTTCTTATGATAATAGATGGCGCCGGTTGTCGTTCGAATCATGATTGAATTATATTATTACAAGAAGAGTACAACCCGAATTGACTGTCAAATTCTAAATTAACGCGAGGGAAGCCGCGGGCAAATACAAGTTCTCAATAAAACTATTCCTCCCGTTACACAACGAGCTCGCCCACTGAAACTGTAGAGTGTAGGCGTATTCCGCCCGCCCTAAAACAACCAGCCACATGGACTCCTTATTTGAAATGCAAAGGGTCGCATGTTGCCAGGCTTGGGACAAATCCACACAGGTCTGTGGGAGACGGTCATTTGTTTACGGTTTTGAGTATCTTGTTTTCAAAATAGTTGAAATATTGAAGAGGTATAAGACTGTGTTATTTTTGTTGCACTGAAATCTGGAAAAAACCGGCCAAGTGCAAGTCGGACTCGAGCACGAAGGGTTCCTTGCCATTACCTATAAAACGGCAAAAAAATCATGACTGTTGTATGGGAGCCCCACTTAAATATTTTTTATTCTGTTTTTTAGTAGGTACTTGTTGTTTTGGCGGCAACAGAAACACATTATCTGTGGAAATTTCAACTGTCTAACTATCACGGTTTATGAGATACAACCTGGTGACAGACAGACAGCGGAGTATTAGTAATAGGGTCCCGTTTTACCCTTTGGGTACGGAACCCTAATGATGTTTTTTAATGTGTTTTGTACCATTGAACTCAAGTATGGGTGTGTGTGGACTGACTGTGTGTGTGTTTCGATATTGCGTGTGTGTGGACGAACTGTGTGTGTTTCGTTACCTTGTCCATGTGATCGCATCGCAACGAAAGCAAGGCTAATCATTTTCATGACAAAACATTATTCAATACTGCTTCGTTGGTCAAGAGGTCGCGAGCGCGACTGCTGGGCATAAGGTCCTGGGTTCGATTCCCGGGTCGGGCAAAGTGTTATTGGGTTCTTCCATCAGGAACTTCTCAGTAGAAGCCACGAAGCCTAGATTTTTGCCCGGTTGATAGCAATAGGCTCGCCTCCTATTACTTGGGACCTAAACCATAACTGGTAGAATGTGGGTGTACTATTGGGCACACCTCTGTCTAACCCTTTGGGGATTACTGGCGTGATGTTATGTTTTGTTATTATTAAATATTTAACTATTTCACAGCTGCAACTCAGTCCGACTCACACCACCTGTTTGTAAGAAGTGTGCCAATATGGCCCACTTCTTACAGTGGGCCCACTGCGGGTTTTTAGATATCACACACTTTTTCAGGTTACAAATACAGTGTAGTGATGGTGCAAATTCCATGTCTGCACCTGGGTTCAAATCGTCAACCGGGAACTCATACCGACGATATAGAGCCACTGCTCCAATGAGCCTTTTGATGGCCTGAAGGCCCCTTCTGCTCCTAATAAACCTCTCACTTTAAACATATTATCCCTCTTCACTGTGAACGTATTCTTAGGACCGTATCGATTCAATCGGCGACCGTTTTAATTTAAACGGCATGTCCAGAGATTGCCAGTTTGTGGCGACCGATTCGTTTGCCGACGACTGGACAACGTTTTCTGAGAGAATTTAATATGAGCAGCGCGTGTTACTTGATTAAGGCTTTTAGAATACATTGGAATACAGTTTATTAAGTGTTAAAGTTAAACTGTTTTTTCTTGCTTTGCGTGTAGGTAAATGCACAAGGGAAACGTGTCACTTATGTATTTGAGTAATTCGTATTTGTTTTATCATCATTATCTTCCTCTTCCTTTTCTGTATAATAGACTCAACAAGAAACTAAACTTCTATAGTCTAAGTTATAGGAAATGTAATTTTGTAATATCGGATTATTTAGCGATGCTTAATTACACGGACACAGAAAAACTTCTAGAAGTCCTGGTTTGATTTGATATGTCATCCCCTCGTATTTAGTCGTACAGATTGTGATTATGTTAGTTTTAATGTTTAATGTTTTTGTTCCTAGATTTACTTTATTTTAAAACTTTTCCTGTCCTAATTAAATTATGCATTGTAAAGTGATGGCCTGAAACACAGGTTTAAATATAAACATAGATCAGGCAGGTCGCTACCTAACATTTGATTTCGCCATTATCGTAACGTGCAACAGTTATATATATATTTTAGTTATAGTTTACTTATAAGCACTAATTATACAATTGTTTAGAAATAACACTACTGCACCTAAATGTACACTTTTGTAATACCTACTTTTTTGAAATAAATTATTATTATTCTTATCCTAGTTTACTTGGGGTTGGTGCAGCATGTCTTGTTCTGCCATATTTCTCTAGTAATAATTCTAATCTCAATAACCACCTGCACTTTTTGTTCCACTTCTGAGCAAAGGCCTCCACTCCTACTTCTCGCGAACCCGCGTTTTTTTTTCAGGGTTCAGTAGTCAACAAACAAGGAACCCTTATAGTTTCGCTATGTCCGTCTGTCTGTCTGTCCATAGCTTTGCTCAAAGACTATTAGTACTAGAAAGCTGTAATTTAGCATGAATATACAGATTAGTTTCGCCTATAATGTGGTAAAATAAAATCTTATATAATATTTTTTTTAGGGTATCTCTAGTAGGTACCTACACGTAAAGTGGGTATTTTTTTCTCGCGTACCCCATAATGTGGGATGTCGTTGGATAGCTCTTTAACAAATATTGCGAGTCTGTTAAAATAATTTTTCGATAAGGCATTTGTGAAATATTAAGCTGTAAAGTGCTTGTTAGACTCAACCCTCTACCAGCGAAACGGTTGTGTTTGGGTGCGTGAAAAAAATCACGGTGATAGTATATATAACGAAATTGAAAGAAAATCTATCACAGCTAAGTAGGCTTTACAAGTTTACGAGTAATAGTCGACCAACTTATAAAATGTACTTGGATAACATATTTTCCTAAAAATAATGTATGGGAGCACAGGTCTTTCAATGGCAAATGTAAGTCTGTTTTTAATTATTACTATAAAAATCATAGTTCGGAGGCAAATCGGACCGTAGGAAGTATCCTCATATTTTGATGGGCCACTACGGAACCCTGTATTGTGCGTGGCCCGACACGCACTTGGCTAGTTTTCTTACAGTTCTTTCTAGCCCTATAAAATCATATTTTAATAAATCAGAAACTACTTTCATGACATAATTGGCTACATTATTTACTTAATGTGGTTAAAAGGACTTTTCCAATTTTCTGCTCCAATGAAACCGAATAAGGTAACATCAACACAAAACAAATAACAAAAAATAGCGGAGACTTTTTCTAACAAAAAAAACCTGATAATCTTATTATTTTCATCCTACCTAGCTAAAATCAAGGACTACAAACTGCCTTTCCACGGAATTCGCGAAAAGTCCTTACCTTTTCCATTTCAGCAAAAAACGAAAATGAAACGAAATGTAGGAAAACTACAGTATAAATAAACTCTTTCTCTTTTCGTGTATTTCGACTTTAGGTGGAGTTATTCAATGGTCTGACATCAAAACATTGGATTTCGCGCCGTGCTCGCTCATCAATACAAATGTCTGTTACACTTTTGTGACACACAGATGCCAAGTGCTTACAGCAAATACATATTTCAGAGAAGGCCTATACTGATCAGTGGGCGGGCTGCCAATGATATTGATGACATATTTCGTTGGGATTCATCTGGTTTAGGTTTAAAGATATTTATTTCTCATAAGAACTTATTAATAACAGTTCACTTACAGTGATATATAGTTACTTCTAAATAATAATTTCATATTTGCCTCTGGGGCGTTGGCGACGTTAAAGGGTGCAGACATGTTTTTTGAGTTTACTCATAAATAATTATGTTAATATTATCAAACTTCTTTATATCTTCCGGTAAAATATTGAACAGTTGTGGTCCTCTCTGCCACAGATAATATAATACCTTCAGTAATACTGTTTTTTGCGTATTTGTCCGTGCACGTGCAGACAATAGTTAGAATTTGTTTTTACTTCTTGTGTTGTATGTTATTGTTGTTTTATGTATGTAGTTGTATGTTTAAGTAATATTTATTCTGGTTTCAATCAAGTTAGCTGTGAAAAGCAAAAGATGGGACGGACTACATTCATCCAGAGAAGATCTTTTATATTGATGAAAAGCTTCAACGGCTCATTAAAAAAGTATATGGGTATCCCCACTGATGTCTATTTCACCGACTGAGGGCCTATTTGGTGCAGCCGTGAGGTGAGACACACAATAATTACCTATATCTTTTTTTTGTTGTTAAGATTTGTTTTTTTTTTTTGTTACTTTTGTTTAATGTTGTGTGCACATATGTCACGTGCCAAACAGACATAATTCTCTTCTTCATCTTCTTTTCTTCCTTTATCTAATTACTCGTAGCTTATTTTATTTAAACACTTTCTGTTTACAACAGGAGTCATTTCTTTATTTATTTATAGTTAATTAAAACGGTATTACGCCAATTACAATAATTAACATAGAAACAAGAAAAGAAAACATCCAGTTGACCACATTCATTAAATTAAGTTAAAACTAACAAGGAACAGTGGACACTCTTGCATGCTTTCTCTCACAGAACACCAGACATATACGCATTCCTTAATCCATTCATCCGCAAACACATCACATTCAGGGTTGGCAGTCAGAAGGGCATTGAGTGTCCACACCGGAGATTCAGCTCTGGTGACAGTTTTCGAAGACGGTGGGGCGAACAGATAGTGCACGGCACTGACGGTGTTCGATATATTTGTCGGGCACAAGCTGGCAGAAAGTGGAGCTCTGGGCAGTCCATTAGTCCCCGTAGAGGTTTACAGGCTACCGTGAGCTGATCAAACCTTCTTCTCACTTCCAAAGAGTTAAAGCCTAACGTCCCTAACAGATAGTTCGTAGGGTACATGAAGGGAAAAAGTAATATAACCTTGGCTTCTCAGAAAGGTTTTCTGCACCTTTTCGAGCATCAGTGTTGGGGTAGCGGTGTAGCGGTGCCAGACACTGGCACTAGACCCAAGCTTGCTTCGAACCAGAGTGGTGAAATCGAATCACATTAGGATTGCGGAAGTCTCGAGCATTTCGCATAACAAAGCCCGGGCGCCTGCAAGATTCTTTTGCGAGGGTAGAAATGTGGTCTTTAAATGTCAGACAGCGGTCGAAGGTCACTCCCAAATCCTTTACGTTGGTGACTCGAGAAATGACTTCACGTCATATAAATAAACGAGTTAATCATATTTGCCAGTTCTTTTATAAATGAATGAATGATCTCTTTAATTGCTAGGTAATAGATCACTGTAATATTTAGGGAAATTCGCATTCTGCCATCAAACTGATCTGAGAAAGCTGTGTGATTTTCTGAAACGTGTATGGTAAAACGAAAGTGTTCTCATTGATCACGGTTTTTTGTGTCAACATAAAAAATATGTTGCCTACTCTTCCGGCCCGTATATCACCCCGAAACTCAATAATACAAGACGACGAACCGCCATCAGTTTTCGGGCTGAAGGCGCACTGACTAGGACGTCCGATGTTGCAGCTTCGTATTTACCTACTCTCAAGCCTTAGCTCGGAAACGTAGCTGTTTGCGAACTGTTTATATTTAAC
This sequence comes from Eurois occulta, assembly GCA_950022335.1. NCBI lineage: Eukaryota > Metazoa > Arthropoda > Insecta > Lepidoptera > Noctuidae > Eurois > Eurois occulta. The sequence continues at coordinate 11,992,277 of OX465500.1, read as the reverse complement.
TGCCGTGAATAGAATGGGCTGTTTTGTGGTTAAGTTTCTGAATAACATTAAGTCACGAAATTCGTAATCTTGATTACGCTCTTAGATTCCTTCGTCTTGATTTATTTATTTATTCTTTCATACTCTTACTAGAATACCACACATAGCAATTGCACCAACAGCAATGGAGCCAAAGAATAACTAAATTCCTTTCATCCATCCTGTGCGCAGTGGAAATCGAACGGGCAGCGGTCGGCGGTGGTTCGAGGTCATAGCACACATATCAACTCGGAAAGGGATCATCAACAGTGACGTAGCGCACAAGTGAAGTGTTACTAACATAGTTTTAAGGTTCTATTTACTAACTCCAATTTTGTGGTATTATATTTACGTTAATCTGTAAGGTCTGTAATCTATAATCATCTCTGATAATCTGTAATCTATGGGCGAAAGTTGCCTGACAATAAATAAATCTTGTTGTTGTTTGTTATAATTATGTATATGCATTAAGTAAAACATGCAAAACCCGGAATCCTTTTACCTAATTCCATAAAAAACAAAGACCAACTGAAGCCGTAACATAAAGCTCCAACATGAAATAAAATCCGTTTTACTGACAAGTCTGATCAAATAAACGCGTTAACTGTATTGGAATGCCAAGATCTACGAACAAAGTGCTCGGCTCATCAAACCTTTAAGACTACCTTGCCTTTGAATGCTTTCAATGTTGCACCTTATCCGGGATTTAAAAGATTTTCTAGAAGAACCGTTATAGTGCTATTTACTAAGGTGTTGCATTGATAAAACAACACTTATTGGGTCCATGGCGTAATTTATTAGAAAATCTGGACTTAAAACTGTTGAAAATCTGCTCAGTACCCAATGGGTGTAAAAGTACCCTTAACGAAGCCCAAAGGCACTTGTTCTCGCTGAAATTGTGATCATTTTTTTGTACTGGACCATACCTGGGAACCTTCTTATTGGGGGTCAAAGTTCCAACTTTTTTTTTTAAATCACGTTTTTTATGTTATACCTTTATCCACGACCCACGTTTTATTCAATCCATCCATCACCACAATTTTATGAGTGCGTTACATTGAGTCCTACCGTAAAACATGGTTTTTCGCCCGCAGAAAAAAGGCAATAATTTTTGCGTAGAGTTACTTAGTTTGACGTACAGAATGCTTGTTTGACAGCTTCGTGAAGGGTCCGTCTACGGTGGAACAAACAATTTTACAAAATACATACAAATAGACGGTCATAACCCTTCCGGCTGGCTTTGCCAGAGCTGGGTAAAAAATATTTTGCGTCAAAAATTCCTAAAATACTATGAGTATCGTTAAAATATACCGACCTACGCGTGTTGTTTCCTTTTCATTCAAATACAGATTAATATTATCTTGTCGGCTTCTAGTCTTTTTTTTATCTTTTTTTGCCCTTTGTGTTCCAGGGCCATGGTATCTCTTTCGAACAGTCCCGCAGCCCTGGCAGGCATCGGCCCTTGCGGGCCCCTCCTGTTTGCTGACATCTCTTTGAGGCGCGCGTGGAACACGAACGCGCCGTCGACACGGCCTGTCGTCATAAGACGGACGGACGGCGAGCTAGCCCATTACTCACCGTCCACAAGCCCGTGCCTACGGTGGCCCCCGACGCCCGGTGCTTCTCCCGCGGCGGCTGGGACGTGAGGTTCTCTCCCTCTCACGTTCCACCACCTCCTTCGCTAACAGTACTGCTTCGCAGAAGGAGATGACGGCCTCCTAATCCCTCTCACTCCGGACCATGCCTTGAACCAGGGGTCGGCTTCTAGTCTAGCAGAATGCAACTGAATACCAGTATTTTACAAGGAACGACTACCAATCTGACTTCTAGCGACTACTGGGTAACAGAGAGATACTAATATTATAAAGAAGTACAAGTTTGTGAGTTTGTATATAAGGGGTTATCTTCAGAACTAATGATCGCATTTTAATTTTTTTTTTCGCTGGTAGGAAGCTGCATTATTCGGAGGTGCTATAAGCTTTAAATTATATTTATATCATGCGTATTAGCTGAGCTATCACAATTTTTGCGGACGAAGTCGCGGGTGAAGTGTTAGTAATCTATAGTATCTCTCAACTAGCAATACGACGTGTCCCATATTTCCCATACACAATAGAATCGTATCCTCATATAACGTAGTAGTGAGAAAATCATTCATATTTGTAAAGCAGAGTCGCAGCTACTGTCAGACTTTTAAAGGTCTTACGTGCATGTGGTATTTGCCATTGACATAGAGATTGCTGGCAGCGCTCACCGTTATGAATGAGCTCAGAACTATTTATTGCTGCTATAACTTTCCATGACTGCTACCTCAAGGAAGGTTTGGAAAACCCATAAAATACACCTACAACATAATGATTGTTGCTATTTTTTCTGGTTCTCATTAAATTAATAGAAAATGGTTCATATACCTAAGTACGAACATAAAACACTAAATCTACTTCTAAAGGCATATAGTTATGACCGATTGGTCATCAATTTTTTTTCCATACGAGAAGTCCCGATTCGTCAACAAATGATTTTTATTTAATTTTGATGTTCCAGATTCGTCATCAGTATAAATTTGCATGTCAAAAAGTACGTAGGAAAGAAAGTAAAGTAGTTGGTAAGAAAAATATAGTATGACTATTAAATCAAGCTGTTGCTTTTGTTTGTTATAGATCTTAGCCAGTCTTATTATCTGCTTTAAACCTAGGGGCTAGTAAAGAAAACTAATAATTCAAAACGTCGTTGAAGTTCTAACACCACGTAAGTCAAAACTAGCAACTATAAAGGAGAGTGAAAATACTGCATAATTATACCTAGGTAATGGTACAATACTAATACCATTTTACAGTTTGTGTTCACTTCAAATTAGATAGTTGCTTGTTTCTGTGACTGGCTGAAATAACGCGTCTTCTGATTCTCTAGCAAATTGCATCAGAAATCACAATGCCAAAACCGCCAGAACTACAACGACGAAAATATTATTCACAAAATAACAATACTGTCAGCTTTCCAAGAAAGGTGCCGTTTATAAATGCACTAAAAACGTGAAAAAAAAACAAATTCTCAGCTGATTTTTATCTGCCATTTTTATATAGATTTCGAAATAAATTCATATTTAACAGCCCACGAAACTACAGTTTCATCAATTCTTCATCTGTTAGCACATTCAAACACTATAAACCTCAGCAAGGTCTCATAAAACGTAGAAAAGTGCCTATAAAGGTGCCATAAACTACTCCATTCTACTACAGATTTCGAACTGCTAGGTATTAGCACTTCAATTTCCCATCTGGTATATTCGACCTCTGGAGTGTGCATCGTAAAATGCTCTGACAATACGGTTTATGCAAACTATACGATTTGATCTCACAAGTATTCATTAATACTGCTTTAAAACTGAGTTTTCAGTAGTACTTATAAACTCACACCTATATCTTAAGGGTGTAAGCAGAAACTGCAGTACCTGCTGCTGCTTAACCTTTACATATATATATTCCTTTGGCTTCGTCCACGTCAAAGTCAAAAACTTTTTACTGACCTTCCTGAAGAACATCACCAATGAGAACAGTGTTCCTTCTAGGGCGTCCTCATCTGGCGTTTCCAGTCACAGTCCTAGTTAATATCTTTTGTTTGTCGCCTGGCATTCAGCCTCTAACCACGACCGAACCAAGAAGACCCTTCTAAATTTTCAATATCACTTTTATAGTTTCAAAAACCTACCTACCTTTACTTTACCTATAGATTTAACAGCGCCAAAATTGAAATCCCGGCAAGACACAACAAGTACAAAAGGTACATCTAGTTCAATTTTAGCGCCTTAACAAACTATAAGGCAACGTGAAACAGCGGCGTCCGTCCGCAGATTGCTATGAACGGAGTGCCAGGCGTTTCAAATTGCTTTCCACTATGACGGTACATGCAAATAGAACTATCCGTGAAGCCTTTGAAGCTGTTTAGATTTAAACGAAAATACTAGTGGCTGTTTAATTAAACTGACTGATACGGATTTTGTTGTCAAATGTGATTAAATTGATCGTTAATTTAAAGAAAGAAAAGGTACAAAATAAAAAATAAATGACGAATAAAAATAATTGAGTCTAAGATACAGTCGCCGGCACATCAAATTACCACAAAATGTCAAATTTTCTCATTCGATTTTGAACTCAACGATCAGCTTTTTATGGTTTAAAATCATTTGGAGAAATTTGACAGTTGGTGGTAACTTGATGTGCTGGCGACTGTACCTACAGAGTTTATACGTGCAGTATTCCTGTTAAAGTCAGTCATTTGACAGAAAATACTAGCCTATTTGCTTTAATTATAATAGAAATAGTATAGACGAACGGGAATGCTGTTAATTTTGTGTAATTTCGTGTATGGATATTCGAAAAGTGCTGCGTTGTTGGAAAGAGTTTTGCTTCACGTTCTGTATTGTGTATAAACTTCAAAGTAACTTAAAAGCAATATTATTAAACTGTGAACTTTTTTTAATGCTATTTTTAAAGGTTTTCGCTAAAATTGCGTGGATGTGGTTTAAACAATCATCTTGGCGGGGACGTTGTAAATCCGCCTTTTTGCGTGGCTGACAGACAACTTCATTTGACGTTTTCTCTTTCTGATTATTTTGATTTTAGTGAAAGTGTTTCTGCAGATTTTTAGCATTTATTAAAAAAATATTTCATAAAAATGCCATTTTCATTGCCAATGCCATTTTCATTGTCAAAGCCGTTGTGTCAATAATTGTGCATACCTATATTATTTACGTCGCATCCCTGTGTTGTAACTAAAATGATACCATGAAAAACCGTTAGAATAGTTTTACCCCTAGAATTGCCCTCCTATTCCGCCCCACACTCTTAGGATTCAGTTATTGAGTAATGAACTAATAAGACGAGAGGCGGCTCGAGAGATTAATGCGATTTAGTAATTATCTTTTTATCTAGACTAGAAGGAAAAAAAATGGAGTGTTATATTATTTTCTTGATTTATATTTCTTTTCAGATAAACCCACTAGATGCAGATTGTGTAAACTGACTAATGTTAGGTATTGAATAAAAGTATTCATACTGCTCATTTAATTAGAATATTTGTTTATAGGAATATTTGCATTCCATGCGGATCTTCAATTTTAAGAGCACTCCAAAGATCAGTAAGCTGTGCTTGTTGACTCCGCGGAAACGAATATTATTTTACAGTTGTTACACCATTGCACCAGGGCCGGCAGTCTCGACATAGATACCGACGCTGTCGCAAACTTTCGATCGCTTAATAATAACGGAAAAAAACAACGTACGTACGTAACGTTGCTTGCGAGAAATGAAAGTCTTCATCCAAGATGCGTTTCTCGCAAGCAACGTTATTGCAACCGATTTTTTCTGTTATTATTAAGCGATAGAAAGTTTGCGACAATGTCGGTATCTATGTCGAGACTGCCGGCCCAGGTAATATATGTATAAGTACATATATTACCTGGTGCAGGTATTAAGATAGAAATAAAATAATAACAAGTTATAATTATTTTCTATAAGGGTCCACAGTTGTGCCGACATCCAGCAACATCTTTTCGAAATAGTAAATCCGTTCTCGTAAATCAGTCTATCAAATCGTAAAAATCGTATTAAAATCTTTCAAGCAGTACGGACACGGATGAGTGACTAGTTTTGTTATTGAACAATGCACAACGTTATCTTAAAATACCGGTTATACCTATTCAATTAGACATTATAGCTAGTTTTGAGGTTATTGTTAGATTCACGTTTTCATTTTTGAATTTCTCAATATTTCCGTTAGACAAAGCTTAGCTAATATTACCACTGTAATCTAGAGATTATAAGGAAGAAATCAATATACGTTTCATTGTTATACGCTACAATTTATGTGGTGGGCCTATTCTCCAACCAAAAAAAAAATAGTCTCCTTTCCATTCGAAATATATTTGGAAACTAAATGCAACTGGAGCGATTCGTTTTAATACTTAAAACGAAATAAAAGAGCATCAATCGCACGTCCAAACAGCAACAACATATTTTTACAACCAATTAACATTATTACGATCAATGACGTCATTCCATAAATATGTAGGTACATACACCTACACAGTAGGTAGGTACATAACTGTGAATTGTATAGGATAACCTGCATGTAATTGCAGAGGTGAACTCCCGAGATCAGAGCCATGACCTCAGTGTCGCGTTACGATGCACTAACAACAAGGCCGTCCCCGTTTGCATGAACGATCAGTAAAATCACTCAGATGACAGATATTAGGTACCTACCTACTTATACCTAGGTACAGGTAGGTAACCTAGCATAGATATAGCGACGTTCTATCAGCGAAAATTTACATAAAAACAACATTTTTACGCTTGTTATTCCAAAAGGACAGAAGTGTACCTGTACACCTATATTATAGTGCCAGTTATGCTAAGTCCCACGTAGGTAATAAGGGATGAGCGTATTGCCATTAACCAGATACAAATCTGGGATATCTGTTGCTGGGATATTCCCGATAACACTTTGCCCAATCTGGGAATTGAACCCAGGACCTCATGCTAAGCAGTAGCGCTTGCGACTAGACCAACGAGGCTGTGGCTTAAGATATCTTAAAAAAAACCGGCCAAGTGCGAGTTGGACTCGTGCACCGAGGGTTCCTTATTAACAAGTAGGTGTTTTGTTATTAAACTACATTACTTATGGTTTTCAGATTTTTTCCTTTAGGGGCCGTCTCCACGAGCAAGAGAATCGCGGCGATATTACGTATTTGTATGGGATAATATCGCCGAGATTCTCTCGCTCGTGGAGACGGCCTCTAAGAGAGTGTATAGAAATATGTGGCAATGACGATAATATCGTCGCGATTCTCTCGCTTGTGGAGACAGCCACTTACATGTGCTGTAAGAAATATTTCTTGCCAAATCTCATGATTCTAAGTCATGGGGAAGTGCCCTATAGGTTTTGATTCCCTTGTAAAATCGCAAAATATGCGACATAAACGGTAATATCTTTTGATCGCGGTGAATGACAAAGTTTGATTTTTTCACTATTCCAAGAGGTAGCAGTATTTCAGTATTTGATATTAATTACAGCTTCATACCTCCACGCGTTCCTGAGAAAAAGGGTCTTGACAACAAAGTGATCCTATAAGGGTTCCATTTTTACTGACTGAGGTACGGAACCCTAAAAATGTAATGAAATGTAACATCGAATTTACTGACGGTCTGCCACTTTTCACCCTTAAGCCCAAAGTAATAAGGTTGAAAGTCTTCTTACACTTTGAACGGCTTTTCCTCGTAATTGACAAACCAGACCATTGCAACCCACAACTCAATCCGCATAGAACCGGACCCTCAAAGTAAGTAGGTGTTATCTGTCAAAGGGCGCTATACTGGGATCGACATTCCCATTCGTCTTGGAACTGCCTATCCAAGAATAGACACTCTATTACGTGGTATTTTAGGTCGTTAATTGATTGTCGCGTTCAATTTGTTTGGCGAATCCGAACATAATTATCGTCTTACACATAATATTAGGACGCCGCCGCGCCGGGTCAGGGGGTTACCATGAGCCCATGACGTCTTAGAGCAGTATTTTGTAATCTCACTCCTGAGAAAGAGACGGAGCTATAGAGGACGTCTAGCGCCATCTCTTTCCCACTCTGGAATAAGATTAAAACAATATTGCTTTAAATCGTCATAGTAGGCCACCTGAATGTTAAAAGATGGTATTTTGAGGACTGGAACAAATCTATATCTGAAAATCTGATCAAGGTTTTAATTAGTAAATCAAACTAAATTTCACGTGAGCCTATAACATTACGATAATAAAATCAATTAAATACATACATACCTACATAAACTAACACCAGGGGCCCAATTCTGCTATTACAATAGTGTCAGAATGGTCTGTCATTGATTTCATAATTGTTGATTTTGACTTGTCAAAACTTGTCAAAATCAACAATTATGAAATCAATGACAGACCATTAGAATTACCATTAGAATGGTCTGTCATTGATATCATAATTGTTGATTTTGACTTGTCAAAACTTGTCAAAATCAACAATTATGAAATCAATGACAGACCATTCTGACACTATTGTCGTCTATTTTAATAGCAGAATTGGGCCCCTGTTCCCGTGAGGTGGGCAGAAGCTATAGAACGCCACCTGCTACGATCCGAAGATCATGCAAATACTCTTATAACCTCACCCACGTTCATTACATCTAGTCATTAACTACAAAACACAGAAGCCGGAAGCTAGAACAAAATAAAAACAAGCATAAAACACTTAACTTAAAACTGGCTTTTCAAAAGCCATTAACAACCGGCACCATTGCGGTAGACTTTCGACTCGCAGAAACAAAAAGGGTTATTCCACAGTCCACGGCAAGTCGTAAACCGGTCCCTAAAACAGATGGTACCTACACGTAAGTGCAATGTATGATGGAAGTTTGAAGGACGAGGGTAAGGAAGTGGAGAGGGCAGGGAACAAGTTTTATGCTGATCTTAAAGTCTAGAGTGAATGAGACAGTTGTAGGGAAGCGCGGTCCATCGTCGATGCCGTCTTCGTTTACCATCTGATGAAGGTCGGACGCGAGTCTATAAAAGTCAAAGGTATACAGATCATCATCATCATCTCTCGCCCTTATCCCAATCTATTTAGGGTCAGTGCAGGATGTCTTCTTCTTCCTTACTTCTATATTACTCGTCATCTCATCGGGCACCTCCTTTCTTGCCATATCATCCTTCACGCAGTCCATCTATCATTGTTGGTATTCTTCTACTCATACAGCCATCCACATTCATACTCAAAACTTTCCTCACGACATTTTTTAAAGTTTACAGATATTGGAACTAAAAAGGTGATATAGGTAATGTCCCTTGTCAATTTAATTTTTACTCATATTTTTATGTAGTGGAAGCTTAACTGATTCCTAGCAGAAAATGAACAGTGTTTTGACACTGTTCATCAGTTAAAAGGCTTAAATATAGAAATAACTTTTAGAGTTCAGAGTTCATTTATTTGTCAGAAACATGAGTATGCACACACAAAGCATGCAAGATGTTAAGTACATTACAGAAATAATCACAGTCATGTTTTACCTTTACGGCGCACAAATATGTATTATAATAACATTTGAACAATTATTTAATTAATTGTAACTATTAATTAGTAAACATATAAAAAAAGAGAAAGAAAATTAATTGAAATTCATTTGATTAACGATTAAAATACAAAAAAAATTACATATAATATAGCTACAACATAAGCACTACATTAAGTTGTAAACTTATCAGATACGACCTTTAACGCATACATATGGCTTCCATGCGATCATCAGGATAAATGTGGGGAGGATTCGGGGGAGTAGCAATAGCATCCTGAAAGTCGTGGCTGAGGATCCGAGAGCTCCTGTAGCTCCTGAGGCATCTCATGAGGACTCATTGTCCGCATGAAATGCCTCGTAAGTGATTTACTAACTGGTCATGTTGCACTAAACATTTTTTGTAAATTTGTTACTAATCCTAGTGTATAAGTTGTAGTATCTAAGGTGTTTACTAACAAAATGGTTCATATGTTGATCCAAATAAAAACAATTTATTATTTAATATTAATTTTTAATTTATCTTACTTGTATATTTTATGGTTTCATGTTTATGAAACCATAAAATATTGATTCAATTAATTGAATGTCCCTCAATATTGAGGATATCGATTGCCCACTATTCCTATGTTAAAGAATGGATCTCGATGTTTTGCTATAGCTAGGTCGGTAATTATGTATTTATTGTAACAAAATACCTCTTGAAGCTAGCTGTGTGGAAATAATAAGTGTGTCCAAAATATGCCTTTTCAATTTTCAATTTTTATGGTAGTTTCATCACTATTTAAATCATGAATCACGATGATTTGTAAATTTAGTGTTTTTGAAGCAAGGATTAAAGTTTCATCATCAGAGTTGCACGTGTGTACGATTTATGTACCTATACAGGAAAGGAAGATCTCGACTACACTAATTTTATTTTAAATACATATTGTCAGTACGAACGGGACTATCAATGGTGATACACGCAAATCATGAAGCAGATCGTAAACTAAATAAATACGAGGAAGACGGAAAACAAAGTTAATTGATTAATTAATATTTCCAAACAAGTGTGGATAATATTTTTTTGATTGTGAAATTGAAACTTTTTAAAAGTAAGTTATTTTTTGTTTATGAAATTATAAGTTAGTTAGTGGGAGTTAGTTGCAAATATTGTGTTCAGTATTTTTTTTTTTAAGTAATATCTTTTTTACGTGTCATAATCACTACCGTGTTAAGTTTTGTTTGTCAAGTTGAATAACTTATGAAAATAATGGATGACATATTGGCAGAGTACAAAATATCAAAGTATATTACGACCTTATTGTAGACAAAAACTTCTTTTGCCATTGAATGTTTCCAAGACAATAATTTTAGCATAGGGTTGGGATGTTTGCCATGAAATCACCACAAAAACGAACATTATTACTGAAAATGTAAAAATATATAACAATTTAAAACTTGCTTGCTTGTAGACTGTACATCGACGAAAACACAATGTGGTTTGAATCACCGGTTTAATAGCTAGCTACGTTTATTTTCGGACATGTAATAAAACAACACGGTCGGCGTTTCCGTGTGATCAATCTTTCGAAATCGCTCGTGTTAGCAGATTTGCGACGGCGGCCTCAGTTTGAACCCAATTGTCTTTTATTAGTTGAGTCCAAGGCCAAACTTGTTGTGATATGATCCTAAGAACAGTTTCGCTTAATCCACAATTTTACGATAGGTGATTGGGATGTTTTGCTTCTAGTTAAAGTCTTTTCATTGAGATATCAAGTTATTCAACAATGTTTCATCAATATGTTTAATATGTTGCGGGAGCGAGAAACATGTTGCTGGTAACTTGAAATGTTGCAATAGTGTTCGCAACACACAAAATAAGTATCCAATGGAATCTTTGTTGTGGTAGTAATATAGTAGTCATCTAGCTGTTTTTTTTTATTATTTATTTATTTTCAAAAATGGTAGATAATCTTATAAACTAATCCCCACAAAACCGTAGTAATGGTTTGACTGTGGGGTCAGCGAGTCTCTACTACAAGTACTTAAAACCAAATATTATTTTTTATGTAGCACTTTTACCGTTTTACCGTGTATAATTATCATTATTCACTTATAGATTTCTGGTTAAAAATATGCTATTTCCTAATCAACTTTGCTAAGCGATAAGTATTTAAATATCTTCTAAATACGCTATTTATGGCCATAAATAGTTGATAGTTCAGTCATGTGAGTCTGTTATCATAATTATGAAATGAGCATTCAATGATTTTCATTTAATTTCATACTAATCCTATGCTGTCTGTCTGGCTGTGCAATACTGTGCATCCGTATCTGCGTCGTCCACTAGTTGCTTATTTTTAACCATTTGGCCTATACTATTACAAATAATACAAATAGCAAATATCCATCGCAATGGGATGGCTGGTTCGAGGTAGCGCATAACAAGAGTACCTACCTGGTCGGATATTGGGGAGGCCTTTGTCCAGCTGTGGGACCACAACGGCTAATCTTCTTCTTAGCGTATCGATGGCAATCGATCGAACGGCAAATAATAAAATAGTATTATTGGTACCGAATCCTCGGAAACGAGCTCTGTAGTCCGAGTCGCAATTGGTTGGTTTTTTACTTCTTCAAACACGAAAAACCATCTGGTTATTACTTGAGACGTACTTTTGTGAGGAAAAACAACGATTAATATTATTTCAAGTACCAGTTATCCACCTTTATTTACAGCAAAACATTGAAGAGGCAATTGTTTCTTACCTCTAATAATGCTAATTTTATTTAGTGACGAAGCTAAAATGTCAGTTCTATAATAATTATTAGACAGCACAATTTTAAAATTATCCGACAGACCTAGCACGAACGCACGGAGTAGACGTAACGTAAATATGCGATATAAAAAATTATATGTATTAAATCATTAACCTCCTTAAAGTGTATAAGTAATATAAATTTTGCTTGCCGCTTAAATGAAACCGAAGTGCTATAATTTACTATACAATTTACTATATAAATCGTTAGAATTTACGTTATATTCTATGTTTACTTTACCAGACAGAAGCTGGAGTTTCACTGTAATCATAGTAAAAGTTGTTCATAATGATGAGTACAATGACCTTTTAAGAGGTTGATGGTGTTTTACAAATAACCCTGTATACAGTATTTGTCTACATATTTACCGTAACACCAATTTCCTTTTTATTTCAGATGAAGTACAAAACAACAGCTGGCTTAATTATACTAAGCCTGCTTGTATCAAGCGAGGCTTTACGAATCCTTGTATGTTATCCTATGACATCGAAGAGTCACAGCATATTGGGACATGGAGTTGTCAATCGATTGCTGGAAGCTGGTCATGAGGTAGGGGCCTACTTCTAGTATTTTCGACTAAATTGAGAGAAGATTGACCAAGGGGTATCGAAGGTCAGATAGGCAGTCGCTCCATGTAAAATACTGGTATTTAGCTGCATCCAGTTAGACTGGAAGCCGAACCCAACTTATTTGGGAAAAGGCTAGGCAGATGATGATCTAAGAGAAGACGGAAGTGTACATTTTTATCATCATTGCCCTCAAAACGTGAATGAAAACATTGTAAGGCAACAGAAGTGTTTTAGAACCGAAAATCCAAAGAAATGTGACATTCAGCAACCCGCACTGGCCCCGCGTGATGAATTACGCCAATTCCTCTTCTAATATTAACATTAGGCTCATTACGCGATAAGATAAGTGGCATTAGTGCCGACCGGCCGACGTAGGTACTCGTAAATGTCTTCCTTGTGAATAGGAAAGAAGTAGCGCAGAATCGTGACCGTTCGAAGAAGGTATGAATCCCGAAGCTAGTCATAATAGTAAAAGGTATATTGTGATTGCGACCTTTCGAGTTTCAAAGTACAAAGACGTGATAACAAAAGTGAGGAATTTCAATAAGATGCTAGCTGCGATTAGATTCTAGTACTAATCTCGACTTATGCTGATGAATCCCACGTCCTTGCTCTAAATACAATTATGCAGCAGATGCAAGGCATAAAGAGAAAAACTATGTTTACGTTATAAACAGGGTGACAGGAACATCGACACGCAAATGGGCACATGATTCTAGATTTTTCGTTTGTTATTAAAAATATATCAGCAGTTTCATACAAAAGTCATGCCTAGCCTTTTTCCAACTATGTTGGGGTTGTCTTACCTCCACAACCCAGTTAGTACTGGGCAAACGATATAGAGACTACACCATGTTCTTCATACTCCTTTAAACCCGTTGTAGGTAACTCGAATGTTGGGACAAATACCTCTAGGCCACCACAGCTTTTGTACCTTAATGCTATTAGGTAAGTATCAGGGGGTTACTATGACGTCTTAAAGCAGGAGTAATTCCAGTGTGGGAAAGAGATGGCGCTAGACGACCTGTAGAGCTCTGTCTCTTTCCCACACTGGAATAACTCCTGCTCTAAGAGGCCACCAGACGTAGACTAATAATTTTTTTTCCTTTCTTTCAGGTGGTCCACATAACATCTTTTCCGCATGGCAAAGTGGTGCCTAACTTGAGGGAACTCAATGTCTCGTCTATAGCTAATGCATTTGTAGCGGATGAAGAAACCAGTGAGTTTATAGTGACATAACTGACATACAGATTATTCTGATACAAGATCTTATGTTATGAAACTTAAATGGCATAGTTACTGGAAAAAACTGCTTTAAGTACACTACATTTCAAATAGATTTTGTTTTGGGTCGCAATTTTTGGGATGTTGAGTTTTTTTATTTTATCCCATGGTAAAACTTGTTAATTTCCAAGAGCCCTACACTTTATTAAAGTATGTTTCTCATTTAATCTAACATAATGTACAGTTGGTCTAGTGGTCATAAGCGCGACTGCTAAGAACGAGGTCTCGGATTCGATTCCCAGGTCGGGCAAAATGTTGTTGGGTTTTTACATCAGGAATTTCTCATTAGCAGTTACGGAGCCTGGATTTGTGCCCGGTTGATGGCAATAGGCTCGCCCCCTATTACGTGGGACTTAAAAACATAACTAACTAATTTGGGTGTACTATTAGGTATACCTCTGCCTAACCCTTCGAGGATTACAGGCGAGGTATTATGTGTTTTCTATGATGAATTGAAATACTTACAACTTATAATAACATCAGACATCCTATGCACCCTACTTTCGGTCATCATGCTATTATGGCGCGATCAGATGACTGTAATATTCAAGATTCGTAGGGGGATTATTGATGTTCCCGATCTGCATAATGACATCTGCAATCTATTTGTCCCATCCCAGACAATTACCTACTGTCGTGGCAGGAAACACCGCTTACTAGCTGTTCCAACTTGCCGTACTGTTGCACACTCCAAGTCACCTATTCCTCGGACATTAGCCGCTATTAACGCTCTCCTGAACTCAAACACAGATCTTGATATGTTTGCGGATGAATGGAAGGTGATCCTGTCAGAATGTTTGAATTTTTGTGAGAAGAATGCATGACTGTGTTACATAAATTATATGTTTAAATAGTGTAATTGACTTCGGCCGTTCTATTTAAATAAATAAATGGCAAAAATTGGTGTATAGCTGCAGCTGCACACCAGTAGCGAAGGGTCAATTTTGTAAGAGGTAAGCCGTAGTATATAATCTGTAATGTGATTATATTATTTCTCCATAGAATACTGACTGTGCCATTATTCAAAGGGAACCGGAAGGAATCGAGTTGTATGGAACCTTCGCCACTGATGCACAACCAAAATTTTGATTTAGAAAGCGGTATTCTAATTTTGAAAACCTTTGCATTTTCAGATGAAGCGTTCAAACTAAAGAACTTAGTCGGCAAAGAAAACTTTGGAGAGTCAATTCTTTTCCTGTACTTTGTTTTCACGATACATAAAAACTTTTTGGAGGAGCCAAGTGTTGTCAAGTTGTTTAGTGACCCCAATGAGAAGTTTGATGCTGTGATCTTGGAATGGTTCTTCACTGAAGTAAATGCTGGGTACGTTGTTTTTTTCTTAATGAAGTTTACATTTTTTTTTAATTAATAGGGGTCCGTACCTCAAAAGGAAAAAACGGAACTCTTATAGCATCACTTTGTTTTCCGTTCGTCCGTCTGACTGTCTATCTGTCAAGACCCTTTATTTCGGGAACGCGTGAAGATATCGAGTTAAAATTTAAACCATATACTCAAGTCTACAGTCCCTTGAAGCTGTGAAAAAATCAACTTCTAAGTTAACGTAAAAAAAATGCGGCTGTTTATGCCTCAAAAAACATATATTTCGACACTCTCAAAGGAATCAAAATTTATAGGGTACTTCCCGTTGATCTAGAATCATGAAATATGGCAAGAAGCATTGTCTTATAGCACATGTAAAGGAAAAAATCTGAAAACCGTAAATTATGTACTTTAATAACAAAATACCTACAAGTTTATACGGAACCCTCGGTGCGCGAGTCCAACTTGCACTTGGCCGGTTTTTTTTTCTTAGCCTCTCGTGTGTCCCACTGCTGGGAAAAGGCCTCCCCTTTCTTCTTTCAAACCTCTCTATCTTGTACGATAGCCTACAATTTATTTAAGACAATAATTATCTTATGTTAGTATGAATGAATGACAACTTTTTATCTTATTTTACTAATTCTTACTTTATTTTTTATTAATAGTAATGCTCTCAGTTTTGATCTCATTTTTTTTGCTTTAATACTAATATTTTTTATATTTTGTCTTTTTTTTTGTATTTTTATTTTTCTCGTAATTAGTTAGTTAAATTATAGCGATGCTGTTTTATTCCTGAACTTTATATTTCGTAAGCTAAATACACTCTTAAGTTTAGGGAGTTTAATTGTGTAGTTTTTTTATTTTAGTTTAGTTGTATTTCATTTCTAGAGCCACTCTGTTTAAATTTTTATACTCTTTTGTGTTATCAACTTATCACTTATCTTTATGAATGCTGGTTAACCTGTAATTGGCGACTGTGTAAACTGACTGTGACTGTGTAACTGTAAAATCTGTAATTAAGACATTTTGTACACACCAGCAGTTGGTAAACCTTTATTAAGAAATAAAGACAAAAGCAGTCTTTCTCGTGTTGTCAAGAGGCAAATTAGCTACCTATTAGTAAATAGTCAGCCCATTTAATACACAAATAATAGAGTTGTTTTAAAACCGAATTTACGACCATAACTGAAGGACTGTACAATCGTTAAAGTTAACACCAAACAAGGCATTAAGTATTTGTTTCTAAAAAGATACATCACACACTCTTATTGTGCTAATGAGATTTTATTATTTCCTCACTTCACAGTGTCCCAGCACTATTCGACTGTCCCTTGATCTGGGTATGTTCAACGGAACCTCACTGGCATGCCTTGAGGATAATGGACGGTATCACCAACCCAGCGTACACCTTAGACCTCTTCTCGCACCACAAACTGCCGCTGACCTTCTGGCAAAGAGCTGAGAGCCTGTACAAGGTTGTGAAGAAAAACGTGCAGCTGTAAGTGAAAGTATTATTTCTAACACTGATTTAAGCTTTCAATGTTTAAAACTAAACTTTTACTGTCACTTACGGGATATCTTCCGTGATTTTTCATAATTGTGAGCTCCAGATATTTCGACGCTGTTGCAAGCGCCTTGATCGCTGGGATAAATTGTTGGGAGCAGACAAAATTGTCTACCGAAACTCTTTGTCTGTCTAACTGATTGTCTGTCGAAATATCGGAAGCTCAAAATTATGAATAAACACGGAAGATATCCTGTAAGTGACAGTATAAGTTTAGTATTTTTTGTAATTGAATTCGCGTATAAATTTCCCATTAAACACTTTCCTTGAGCCATGGGGATGAGTTTCATAAAAAAACGTTGAAACAAAAATCTTTTAAATATAAAATAATATAAGTCTAAGCTCCAACTTGTACGTTTCCGAGTTCAACCCCTATTATTCTTCTGGAGATTAATTTACAAGAATACTAACATGGTGTCACCTTCGTTGTAATCGTTCTTTTCACAAGAAACTCGGTGTAGCGGCACTACAAAAAGTACTACAGCAACATAGAACAAAAAGTACTACAGCGCCATCTATGACGCAGAGGATAAACTAAACATCGAAATACATCTAAATCCACCATCGCGCAAGTAAAAGTTATTCGCGACTTAAGACTATAAAGCAGAACCCGATAGCAACTGTCGGGCAGTAGCTCACCAAACAACACCGTCTGGTCGGAGGATCCTCCCTTTTCTATGGTGGATGAAGAACTTTACACCCTGTTCTTCATACCCCCAAAATGGAAACACTGCCTTCGTATATTTAAGCCTCCTAACACCACGCCCGTAAGACGTTTTGTTGATTTCAATGTAATTATTGTTGTCACCAGTCGGAGACTTTCTTCAAGATAGTCGGATTTAGTCGTCATTCGATTCCGCAATTTCTTAGCAGCACAGCTTATTCTTTACAAGTGAACAATTACAGAAACAGTACCAGTTCGTCGTTTTTTTTTTTTTAAACTTCTAACTTTAAAATATCTCCTTTAAGTAACTTTTTTCTATTCTTATTCCAGTTTAGGACTGTACCAGTTTGAGAAATATGTCTACAACAACTACTACCCCGAGATAGCAGCCAAGCGAGGAGTGACAATGCCTCCATACGAAGATGCTGTATACAACGGATCCCTGATGTTCCTCAACTCCCACCCCTCCATAGGAGGAGCGATGAAACTGCCTCAAAACACTGTCAACATTGCTGGATATCACATTGACAAGACCAAACCTCTGCCACAGGTAATGACAACAGACAAAGTGAATCTATACGCGATAATGATTATGAAATTGTCCAAAATGTACCGGATTGACATTGAGTACCAAAAACTTATGTCAACCCCGTTGAAAATTCTTATAGAAATTTGAAACACTTTGAAAGCGACTGCTACTTGCTGTCGTGAAATACATACTACTAGAAACAGCAGACTACTACTAAGTAGGGCGAAGAACTTTTAAATTTTCCTACATTCAAAACTCCTCTGCCCTGCAATGCGACATAGACATACTAAATGTCTGAGTGTGTGTTTATGTCGCACTTATAACAAATCAGGTAAACTGTCTCGTCCTCTGTCCTTGCCTTATCCAGAAATTATTCGCAAAATTAATACTTTTATCATCCGGAAAAGTACCCATTGTTATATTCCATTTTTATGGCTAAATAAATAAATAAATATCCCTGGACATTTCACACAGCACCATCTAGTCCCAAGCTAAGCAACCTAATGCTTGTGTTATGGTAACTAGATGGCTGATAAACTACATATATACATTTTTTTTTTGTAAATACATACATATTATAGATAGAGAAAACACCCAGACCCGGAACAACTACTTGTAGGTCATACAAATATTTGTTCCGTACGGGAATCGAACCCGCGACATGCAGCGCAGCAGTCAATCGCTTGACCACTGCGCCAACCGTGTCGTCGAAATGTACCCACTTTAGAAAAGAAATAATGATGTACTTATTGTGACCCTTTTTTTTTTGGTGGGTGGGAAATCATCAAATGACCCCCCCGCTCTGGGCGGAGCGGAAGGGAGTGTCAGACTCTTATTGACTAAAAACCACCCATGTTCCTTCTTTGGCCCTTTATGTTCCAGGGCCGCGGTATCTCTTTCGAACAGTCCCGCAGCCCTGGCAGGCACCGGCCCTTGCGGACCCCTCCCGTTTGCTGACAACTCTTTGAGGCGCGCGTGGAACACGAACGCGCCGTCGACACAGCCTGCCCGTCGTCATACGACGGACGGACGGCGAGCTAGCCCATTACTCACCGTCCACAGGCCCGTGCCTACGGTGGCCGAGAGCCATCACGGCGTGGCCCCCGACGCCCGGTGCTTCTCCTGGTGCTTCTCCTCCCGCGGCGGCTGGGACGTGATTCTATCTCCCTCTCACGTTCCGCCGCCTCCTTCGCTAGATGTATTGTGACCCTAAAATATGCTTTACTATAAATAATTATTTAACTACATAGAAGCTATAATATATTTCTCAAAAGATCAGTTTTACCTGTTTGAGAAACAATATTAAAACTATAGTGAACATACTCGTACATCAAACTTCTGTGAGACATTTCAGTGCTAAAGCGAGGATACAGGCGCAGGTCTCTGCTAATACCTACATATTTTTCAAATAGTCAAATTATTTGTAAAATATTAACAGACTATATAATAAAGGACCATTAAGGAAATGTGAGGAGCTCGTGGTTAAATAATAACAGCCGCTCGGGTCAGGATCTTTAGGTTAAGCCGTGCTTGCCTAGGTTGGTTTGTGGATGGGTGATCACCCATTACATACCGAGTTTCCTCCATGCCTCGGAAAGCACGTTAAGCCGTTGGCCCCGGCTGTCATTTGTAGATCTTTGACAGTCGTTATAGGTAGTCAGTGGCCCGAAAGTCTGACAACCACTCTTACCAAAAATATCGTATTACCCAGTACTAACTGGGGTGTGGAGTTCAGATAGGCAGTCGCTCCATGTAAAATACTTACCAGTATTTTACATGGAGCGACTGCAGGCTCTGCAGACTCAGGTGCATCCAGTTAGACTGGGAGCCCACCCCAAGATAGTTGGGAAAAGGCTAGGCAGATGATGATTAAGGAAAAGTGTACAGAAAGTGCAGTCTGTAACAGTTTTACCTACAGCTTTGCAAATTATACGATTATTGTAATTATTTTAACTTTGTAATAAACACTAAAGCTTTGTATCACTAAATCTTCGTCATCATCATCATCATTCTCTTGCCCTTATCCCAATTCATTTCGGGTCGGCGCAGCATGTCTTCTTCTTCCATACTTCTCTATTACTCGTCATCTCAACAGACACCTCTTTTCGTGCCATATCATTCTTCACACAGTCCATCCATCTTTTCTTTGAAGCAAATCAAACCTAAACAAGTGCGAGTCGGACTCGCGCACGAAGGGTTCCGTACCATTATCTATAAAAACGGCAAAAAATCATATCTGATGTATGGGAGCCCCCCTTAATATTTTTTTTTAATTTTTAGTATTTGTTGTTATAGCGGCAATAGTAATACATCATTTGTGAAAATTTCAGCTTTCTTGCTATCACGGTTTATGAGATACAGCCTGGAGACAGACAGACAGACAGACAGCGAAGTCTTAGTAATAGGGTCCCGTTTTACCCTTTGGGTACGGAAGCCTAAAAAGAACTTTAGAATGGTTATCTCAAAGTTATTTTTTTCATCACAACCTCTTTCTAAACCTTGGAAAATTATTTAACACAAACCCCAAGCCCCCAAACCGTTCTCACCGACGCTCTTAATACGTAATCACGTTAATTCCCAAGAGTAGAATAAAATCTGAACGCCTGAGTCGAGCCAAAAGCAACGCGGGCGGAATTCATTCCTCTAATCTTTGCAGCCGTTCAAAGGACTTAGTGCAACAATAGGGAATCAAGCGAAACGCCAGGTCTCTAAGGATTTTTATCCAGCTTCTGTAATCTTATGCTGTGGATTACTTGCTTACTGCAGCGAAACGGACTTGTTTACGTACGTGGCACGTTTAAAACGTTTAGTCTGCCCCAAATATTTGTGAAGGATATCTTCAGGGGTTATTGGCACAGGTATAAGTTCTGTTTAGACAGAAAATATTTTACTAGTTGTCGTATTTAAATTGGAGGCTATGATTAAGTCCAGATGGCAACTGGTTACCGCAAATACTGCATGAATCAATGATCTCGAGAGAGAATATTGTTATCACATCTACCTTAGTTAGAAGGATCGATGTCCAAACGAATTTTGATTCCAAATTGGATGTACATATTTTGTTTTTGCCTTTGTTTCGCAAAATTATCCAACGTGTTGGACTCCTGCCCGTTAGGCACAATACTAGTCTGTTCGAAGGATCCTCCCTTTTCAATACAGTTATATTATTACACACTGCTCCTCCGTTCTCCATACCTGTATCGATTTTCTTACAACACGAGTGTCTTTTATGAATCGTCATCTTTTTAACCAAATTCTTTGTACTTCCTTTCAGGATCTCCAAAAACTGATGGACGAAGCAAAAGACGGTGTCATATACTTCAGCATGGGTTCCATTTTACAAAGTGATGGCATGTCAGATCAGATGAAGAGGTCTTTATTGGATATGTTCAGCAAATACAAGCAGACCGTCATTTGGAAGTTTGAGACCGATCTGAAGGATATACCAGCAAATGTTCATCTTGTTAAATGGGCACCGCAGCCGAGTATTTTGGGTAAGCTTATTATTTTCAGGAAGTTTTCTCTTCCTTTAGCAAAAATTATACTCAAATGCTTTGTTCCCGCTTAATATTTATTGAACCCATCAAGCATTAGCAAGGGAGAATTAACTATGGATCGAAACCCTTTCCTTTCTGATCTCCCAGAAATTTTATTAGTTTTTTTTGTGCCATAAATCTCATAATTTTCCTAAAACCATCATTCTCCGAATCTAAAATGACAACCGTATCCCAATTTGAAATAACCACGTTAATATTTTTTACATCTTCAATTTCAGCCCATCCCAACTTAAGGCTCTTCATCACACACGGTGGCCAGCTCTCAACTTCAGAAGCCATCCACTACGGAGTACCTTTAGTCGGTATCCCCGTGATGGCAGACCAGGTCCTCAACATGAGGTCTGTGGAGACCAAGGGTTTCGGGATCCATATCACGTTAGCTGAGGAGATGCTACCAGAACTGGATGCCGCTGTCAGGAAGGTTCTCACAGATAATGCGTAAGTGGAACCTTAAAGCCTTGATTTTCCGAGTCCTAACATTTACGATTCCACTCAAAAACAACGCCATGAGAACTCGAACCGCCAATGAGTAACCTGAGTATCACAGCACCTGTATGTTGTTTTACTTAAAAGTGGTGCGAACAAATTGCGCACCGAACGCGTACACCGGGCACGAGAAATATTTTAGTATTTGTATGGAGGTGGACGTGGTCGTGTCCGAAGCCGCGTAAGCAATTTGTACGTACCAGTTTTGCAGGTCACTTTTTAGTAGAAGTAACGGCGCTACTGGTGGAATTTCAGACAGCTGAAGTTTGAAGAAATAGGTAGTAATAAAAACTAATATAGAACTAGCTGAACAAATCAATTGAAATTCCAATGATTCAAGTGACCACTCTGTGAACCAAATCATTCAAGAAACGTTCCTCCCATTGTTTGAAAATCTGGGGGCACGGCCGTGCCCCCGCCAAGTCAAGCAAAAAAAACAGGCACGGCAGTACCATCCATTTCTCGAAGCGATTCACGACATTTTCGACACCCCTGTAACTTAATTATAATTGACAAAAATTAGGTCTTTTAAATGATAGAAAATCTAAAGAAAAACATCATTTTGCCTGTAATTTGATCCAATTTTATTGCCTACAAGATTAACCCTGAAATCGCGGCACTGATTTCCACTTGGGTAAATCAGGTAATCTATATACACTTATTTATGTTGGCATAAATTGATATTATGTTAGTTAGTAGTTTGCACCTTGTACAAAGATTAAACTGATATACTGTATGTCTATCTTCCACAGGTACGCCAAAAAAGCCAAAGAACTCTCAGCCCTATTCCACGACCGCGAGATGCCACCAGGTCGTACGCTCGCACATTGGGTAGAATACATAGTACGCAACCGCGGCGCCCCCCACCTCCGCTCCCCTGCGCTCGATGTACCCCTTTACCAGAAACTGTACCTTGATCTAGCAGTTTTCCTAGTTGTACTTATTGTGCTGGTAAAGAAAGCAGTGAAGTATGTGTTGAGTAAGCTGTCGAAAAAAGATAAGAAGGAGAAGAGAAGTTGATGAGGATGTTTGTTGTTTCATTATCATCATCATCGTCTTCATCATTGGGAGCCACCCAGTGCCTCCTCCCATTTGAGGAATTCTTCCCTGGTCTGCGCAAACCACAACCAGGTCTTACCCCCGATCATCTAAATATCATACACCCATCTGTTTAGTTCTATAAGTAGTTAATTATACCCTCACCCCCTATTACATGGGAATACTATTAAGAACAAACCTGCCTAACCCTTTGTTGACAGCTGAAGTTTTAGTGTATATCGTAGTTATTAGAAGCTGTTGTTAGTTAAGTATATAAAATATCAGCATGATCTGTTCAGTTGATATGAGTTTTGACGAAGGAGAATTGTTAGTAGAGAATTAAACGCCAAACTAAATACCAAACCCAACGCGTTTTTTTACAATTTTACGGAGAACTATGTGTGTACTTGTCAAGTGTTTAATTATGTGAAGTATGAATGATTGAGATCAAAAATAAAACAAATTATAAAATAATATGTGTATTTTTCTTTTTTTTAAACAAAAATGCAAAATCATACTGCGGCGAAATAAAATGACCGAGTTCAGAAAAAATATTATCATTTGATACCGGAGGTACCGTTAACCTAACGAAGTCTTTTTGTACCGATTGAAAATCATCTACTTATACAAATAAATAAAATTGAAGTGTCTGTTTGTAAAGTCAAAATAACAACTTTTTGCTGAATGCATATGAAAATATATGTATACGGTGCTTATACAATATTAATACTTTTTTATTTTTTTTCTGTTTGTGTTTGTTCCGGCTGATCTCCGAAACGGCCGGACCGATTTTGACGGAACTATTACTGGCAGATGTTATTAAGAGTAACTTA
This sequence comes from Eurois occulta, assembly GCA_950022335.1. Taxonomy (NCBI): domain Eukaryota; kingdom Metazoa; phylum Arthropoda; class Insecta; order Lepidoptera; family Noctuidae; genus Eurois; species Eurois occulta. The sequence continues at coordinate 11,968,521 of OX465500.1, read as the reverse complement.
CTTTTATTTTTGAAAAAAGATTAGGGTTCCGTGCAAAAAAATGAAACCCATGAAATAAAATATATTGGTAAAAAAGTCCGATTCAAATAGGAAAGTAATACTTTTATAATAATTAAAAGCGGGCGAGGGTCGCGGGCCACAGATAGTTCGATATAAAATTGCTCGCAAAAATTGCACGTCTCCCGCAACATTGTGTGTATCTGCATTAAATTCTTATCAGTCTTCATCATTCTCAAGAAAAATAAAGACACTCATGTAAAATGGTTGTCATGCAGATAACGAGTTTGCTAAAGACACACAAATTAATATAAACAAATAAGATATGGTTAAAAGTTCCTTTATATTTACGTAATACATGTCAGCTGCTAATAATCAAAATGACAGTGTATTCTTTTTATCTCCTGTTTTGTTTTTAACAGACTACACTAATTACCACTAATATTATGAAGAGGAAAGATTTGTATGTTTGTAACGAATAAACTCAAAAACTACTGTTACTCAGGGATCGGCCTGAGTAACATAGGCTATATTCATTACTACAAGAAAAAAAATGTCCACCCGTGCGAAACCGGGACGGGCCGCTAGTTATAGTAATAATTCGATAATAAATAGCTCACTTTACGGTTAGGTACTCTAAGGTTTACCTACATAAATGTCTATATGCGACGTTGATAATGTTTTCTTTCACCGTTTTGGATTGTGATATCTACCAATCCGCATTTAGCACTAGGGTGGTAGAGTACGGTTTTCCCTCTCACACAGCGGAAAACCTGTGCCCCGGCAGTGGATATAATATTATTTCCATTAGTTTGCCGTATACCATTAATTCTCATAACTTGATCTTTATTAGCGACACTATCGAATGTTGTAGTAATAATACAGAGTTTTTTTTTCCAAAATCAACGGGTTCGATTTCAGGCCCGGAATATTTATTTTTCAAAAATCCAATAATGCAGTTTTAGTTTTCATTAAAATCCGGCTCGAGACTCCTTTGAGTAAAAGTATTTTTCGCTATTTCTCATAGTTTCAGATTTGGCAATAGGTATATTCATATGTCAAGCAACAGAAACGTGATCATTTTTCGATGCAATATAGCGAATCTATAGATTTAAATCTTTGGTCAGTACCAGACCTTGTCTATAAAAATGAACGAGCCTTACGCAAAAAATCTAATTTATCTAGATTTCCTGGTTCCTTGACTTCAGGCTTTCTACAGCGCGAAGTTTTATCTTCATTTAACATGAGTTGTGTTTTAAGTTCAATAAATTGGTAACGGTTTTATTTGTATTTACTTTGATTCGGTCTCGACAATATGACTTTAGATTAGGTACCGTCAACGAAAAAAGCTGTAAATATTCAAATTCCGTTTTTTTATTCATTTGAAAAAGCTAAATTGATTATTCTGTAGTTAGTAATTATAATTTAATATTATCTTAATTCGTTTTGACACCTTTTCTAATATAAAATGGAAAAAAATATAGGTCTATCCCTTTTGGAGTACTTGGGCCTTGGCCTTCGACGGCATCGAATATTTGTTATGCATTGTATGTTATGTATATATGTTTATTGTTACTTTGTATGATGCACATCATCTCCCTGCGACAAATAAATATTTTTTTCTTTCTTTGATAGAAATATCAAAGAGGTACCTTCATATGTATGGAACTCACATAATCTAATGCAAACCACATTTCAAATTTTGTAGAAATGTGACACGTATTTTTATAGTTATTTCCACAAAACGGCACGGAAATGACAAATATCGAAGGAGTTGAGTGCGCTATCTTCGACGGAGATACCATGGCTTGGTCTGCGTGAAACAGCGGTACGTGTGCTTCTAGCAAATCTTCGTACAGCAGGTGTAGATCGTTATGCAAGGGCAGCAGCATCCACCGCAACATCCGCAGCCTCCGCACATTTTGATTCTATGTGTAGGTAATAAGTACTTTAAAACGGGCCTAAAAATAGTTCAAGATAAAGAGTAGGAGAATTTAAAGTTGTGGTGTGGAAATTCACAATTTTTTTGCCGGTTTTTGTAATAAGTTTTTTTTTGGGAGTTTTTAATACATGCGTACTACAATTGAATGAATGAGATTATTGTTTGTAGGCCTCTACAACGAAATAATTGTGTTTTTAAAAGTAACTATGGATTTTTTTGCCGGTACTTTTCAATAAGAAACAACCAACACGAACCGTGCACCTATATTTTGACTTTAAAATAATTAGATGTGATTTTCTTGCATTATACCTACTTATAATGCAAGAAAATCACCCCAATTATTTTGCCGACCGTATACGGATAACTGTCTGTTGACAAGTGACTAGATTACTTCACATAAAGCCGCATTTATGATTCAATCGTACTTCAGGCCTTGCGCTTGCGCTTAGAAGACGCGCTTTGAATATTATTTATTTTAAACAATAAAATATTTATATGCTTTTGTGAACTAACACTTCAAATTTTCTATGTATTATTGAACTAAAACTGTACTAAAATGAAGTTATTAGTGTTATTTTCTTTGGCCTACGTTCTTTGTAGTGCTGAAGCGTTAAAAGTGTTGGTTTTATTTCCGTATCCTGTGAAAAGTTTGAGTATATTAGGTACAGGTGTTGTGAGGCATCTGCTGAATGCTGGACATGAGGTACTAATTAAATAATTAAACGCCGATCCGTGCCCGGTTGATAGCAATAGACTCGCCCCCTATTACAAAGGACTCAAACATATCATGGCTAAATGTGGGTGTGCCATAGTATACACCTCAGCCTAACCCTTGAGGCATAACAGGCGTTGTGATAGTGACGTTATATACTTTAATAGTATAGTTGTTTATATAATTATACTATTAAAGTACATAAATATCTGCTACAATAATTATTATATTACCTAAACTACGTAACGTTTAAAAAGTGATTAATGATATTTTTTGTTGCATGTTGCAAACATTGAACATAATTATTTTATAAGTTGTTAATATTTCAAAAAAAAACGCGATTAGAGGAAAAAGATAATCACAATAATGAATTCTTGAAGGCCAAACATTAAAAAAATATGCTAATACATATCGTCCCAATAATAAAATTTAGCGGCTCAAGTTGTCTTACTTGTTAAACTGCGTAATTTTCTTATTTAAATAACTACTGTCCTAGGTAAATATAGGCAATGCAAATATATAATCTTAATAAGAAACATAATTGTTTACCTGAGAAGCTAACAGGAAATTTCCATCTATTAAATACACGATCAGATAGGTATATCGCATACAAGTATACCAACTATGAATATCCGCATCGTATGTTCCTCCGTAGCGCCTAAACTGCTGAACTGATTCTGATGAATGAGGTGTACATTGACATCCGGGTGACATAGGTACGCTATATTTTATGCGAACAAAATCAATATGACGTTACGATGTTACATTACATCTAATAGTGGGCGTCTCTGGTTTTTTTTTGCTGGCCAATCGATTTGGATTTCGAAGAAGAAGAGTCTTTATTTTTAGGTTTAGGATAATTATGATTACTGTAAACGAGTAGTAATCATTAATATCGAGCGACGAGATAATGATAACATTTACGGCATCTAGACTTGTTGAGTTTTATATTGTTTTATTTGCCTTGATAAGAATGAATGGGGCTGTTTTTAGGTGACAAGCTATCATTGTATAAAAACAATGATAAAGCGAACGCTCACAAGAGTCTCATAGTCAGTTATTCAAAATGATGACAAAACTGTTTTGTCTCAAAGCAGAGTCTAATAAAAGGTGGACGATATAATAGCCGGATCAGATGGGATGCGATGGTAGAGCATACGATCCATCCATATAATGGTCGTCCGGCCCATCCCATAGCATTGTTATAAAGACTTACAAGGCCAACTAGACTCGGCTGCAGTTGTATTGAATATAATGGCCATAAAGACGATTGCCCATTTATTGTGTGGTAATTCATCCAACGATTTTTTCTTCCCAGAAAACAAAATATACCCAGGTGATTAAAATAAACTTTGTATGCTTGTGCTTTATGTAAATTAGCGCTTAGTAACCCGAAGTTTCTGTGCGGAGCTACATTAAAACCAAATATTTAAAACTACTAGGTTTCTCAATATTGCTGTGAATAGACCAATTAATTGAAAGTTGGTCTGCGCCGAGTATGAAGTGCTCTATTATTTTGTAACGTTATAGATTTGCATTATAATTTTGTCTCTTTCCAATGTTACTTGGGATTCGATTGTCACCTGTCTCGTTATCATTTTCTCTCTTTTCAACAAACAAAATATCATCTCTGCGTCGATATTAATGTAATTACTATAATATGATTTATTATTTTTCTAGGTGACCTACGTTACTGTTTTTCCATTGAAGAACCCGCCGACTAAAAACTTCCGTCAAGTTGATATTAGTAGTAACATGGATTTAATTAAAGGTAAATAAGTCTTCATTAACATTATCCTCTTGCCAATCATCATCATCATCATCATCATCATCAGTCTCCTAGCCCTATCCCAATTGATGTGGGATAGCCAAGCACGTCGTGCTTTGCCCTCCATCTCTTTATCGTCATCTCAGAACAACACTTGCTTCTAAGACAGGAGTCTTTCATCGCGTTTAGTCCAAATATAGATTTTGTGACATTCAACAATATCGTGGAATTTATTTTGGTTTGCACAGTTTATTAGTATAATTATTTAGATTATGTGATAACATAAACTATTAGATAAACTTTAAGAAACTATATTTTAACCACATTCTTAAATCAATTTAACTCTATAGTGTAAATTGATGTTCTTGGACATTTGTCGATTGAAACATCACATGGAACTAAATGCATCCATTTATACTCAAACTAGGTTGATATTAACACGCTTAAACTGGTATCTGACCCTTAGTATCTTCTCCTCCCCCTTCCTCCCTTAGTGCTTTCCTCTCGCAGATCTGCTGGAAGAAATTTCTTATTAAATAAGCAGTGCCTTTGTGCTCTTCTATCTTTATGTGTGTCCTGTTAAGTATTTTGTGTACATAAATAAATGATAATAAATAGTATCAACAACTAACCGATGGGACACTTAAATTGTGTCCTGCTGATCCTGTTGTCTGCACGGTACACGAAGTTATGGACGTTACTGAAGACGCTAAACTCGTAGCCGAATTCTAAGCAGCATCAATTTAATTTGCCATCGGCACGCTAAGAAGAAGAATATGAATATAGGTATGTGATGAGGAGGGACGAATTGCATGTGACTAAAAGAGCGATAAACGTTGATGGATGGAGAGGGAGAGAAAGACCAAAGAAACCATGGATGGATCGTCTGAGGAATGATATAAAAGATAAAGAAGTAAATGATAGTGTGACGGTTGACAGAGGAGAATGGAAGAAAATAAAACTGTTGCGCCGACCGCAAGTAACATGGGACAAGGGTAGGAATATCTTCCTACCCTTGTCCCATGTTACTTGCGGTCGATGACGCTAAGAAAAAGAATAAATAACCAACTACAATTATTCTTAATTACAGATGACGAGTCACTAAAGATATCATACGTACTTGAAAATAAATTAGAAAAAAACGGTGCCCTACAAATCCAAATGTTTGGTCAAGAAACCGCAAGGCTAACCTACCAGAATGAAAATATGAACAAACTGATACAAAACCCCAATGAACACTTTGATGCTGTTGTGGTTGATTTGATTGAATCCGAAGTTCACGCTGGGTAAGAGGAAAAGATAAATCATAACAGTAGTTTTAAGAGCCATTGCGGCAGACCTCATAGAAGGTGGCGCACGAGCTGGACAAAACTAACGGCTGGTAGTTTTTATCAGCCCTGGATCGACAAAAATGGTAGTCATGGGGCCTTTGCCCAGCCGTGGGATGATTTAGGCTAACAGTAACAGTTACTTTTCGTTTTTCGAGAAGACAATGTCTTATTCTTATCTTTACTCTTATGTAATTCCCAGTAAAAAAGGATATTTTCTGATGTAGGCACAAGGTTTGTCCACGATAAAGGCAACGCAAATTTTATTAAATGAAAACCAGAGTTTGCAAGAGACCTAGGTTCAGGTTTTAGATGGGCTGATTAGCGCGTCTAAACTGGGTCTATTCGGTATGGCCGCTTTAGCAGAATCATTACAGGATAATTTTACAATGGTCATAGACACAGTTAATTTTATGAATTGTCATTTTGAGATCATTTTACGAATTGAAACGTAATTCATATTATTATCCTATTATGATTCTGCTAAAGCGGCTATTTTAGACCATTTTATAAGTTTGGCTGAAGCAATTCGTTAAAGGAATATTTTCTAAAACCCCTGTACCGATGTTTCTTTAAAAATCGGCATTCTTCTAATCTAACTTGTTTCCAGGTTATCAGTTCTCTACGACTGTCCAATGATATGGCTGTACTCCATGGGTGCTCACTGGCAAGTGTTACGTCTAATCGACCGTGGTACGAACCCAGCTTACGACCCAGACTACCTGTCTCCCACCATGGCTCCTTTGTCTTTCCTGGGAAGAGTCGATGAGTTGTGGTCGAGAGTCAAGTGGCAGTTCCTTAAAACGTAAGTAACGAGCTCATCGAAATCATCATGCCACCGTCCTGGCCTTTTCTCAGCTATGTTGGGGTAGGCTTCCAGTCTAACCGGATGCAGCTGAATACCAGTATTTTACATGGAGCGACTGCCTATCTGACCTCTCCAACCCAGTTAGTAATGGGTTGTGGAGGTCTGATAGGTAGACGCGTACAGTTAGTATTGTTTGTTTGTTAGGATTATGCTAATGGAAAATTAAATATTACCTAAATGCATTGATCGTAACCTTTTGTGTTTATCATCAATCTGGTGGTATTTCACAACCACTTTCGGTTTGGCTTTAATTATTTTTATTTGATTGAAGATCAGTATTTCGATCAATACAAATCATCTATAACTAAAAACCACTTTTAAAACATACCATAAGGTTGATTTCGTAACTTAACATGTAATACTATCGTAACTTATAACAACTTAGTTTACGTGAGACACTTAACCGTCCAAATAAAGGTTATTCTTTATCTTTCTTCATTAACAGATTACGGTATTTCTTTTATAAACGTGTATTTTCTTTTAATTTCAGATTCGTAACCCAGCCTGAGGAACGTAAAATCTACGAGCAAACCTTCGGACCACTGGTTGCTAAACGCGGCAGGACACTTCCAGATTATGAAAATGTCATCTTTAACGCTTCGTTGATCTTTGGAAATGAGCACGATGCTGTACGTGATCGTCCTAGCACGCCCCAGAACTTCAAGTACATCGGTGGATTCCATATTGAGGAGCCTGTGAAGCCACTGCCTAAGGTTGGGAAATTGGAAAGAGTATTATTATGAAAATCCATCTTCACTTCAGCATTTTGTACCTATGTATATTAATTGTTCTTTTTTCATTTTGTTTCATCCACATTTTTATTTATCTATAAATTCACATTATTATTACTTTTATGATTTTCTTAAAATATCTTAAGTTTTTACGGTTAATGGATCAAGAGTTTGAAACCGACAATGGGACTTCTGGATGTGGTTCTTATTAGTAAGATCCCTGACTGCTGGTAAATTAAATGCTGGCTCCGATGCCTCAAAGCGTAATCAGCCTATTACGTTCCCACTGCTGGAAGACAGGTCTCCGCTCCATGTGTGTGCCGTATTAATTCTAGGATATGCTGGTTTCTTCACGATGTTTTCTTTACCTCACCGTTTTGAGAGTTTAGTTTGAAGTAAATGACCCAAAGTATAGAGGCTGCTTAGGTTTGAACTCGCGAACGACAATTCGAGAGTCGGTGCTGGCACGACTAGTTCACCATTTCTCCCAGACTAAAAAAAAAATGTTACAACAAAAACACTTATGTTATTTACCTTTCGGTAAACATTGGTTACCAAACTTTAATAAAGGAAATTAGCAGATCTTCTCGTCACGATGACTTGACAAGAATTATTATAAAATGTGCTTCACATTGATAACCTCTTCCAACCTATTATGTGTAGTAAATTAGTTCTTAAAGACAACTTCAAAGCAAATGATTACACAATTAATTTACACTTTTGACTTTACTACTCAATGATATTATTAAACTTATATGCTTTATAGCAATTTGCTATAAAGTATAAACTTACAAATGTCGTATGTACCGGATAGTGCTTACGAAAACTGCACTCAAAATTACAATAACGATGTAGGAAAGCGCTTGACGGGTTAATAAACTGAGATGTTCTTCCTTTTTCAGGACTTTCAAGACCTCATAGACAATTCCAAGCACGGTGTAATATACTTCAGCATGGGATCGTTCTTGAAAAGTAGAGATTTGCCAAGATCTCTAGTAGCTGCACTGCTGAAAATGTTCGGGGAACTAAAACAGACCGTCATTTGGAAATTCGAGACTGACTTGACAGATGTCCCGAAGAACGTACACATTGTGCACTGGGCACCGCAGCCCAGCATTTTAGGTAATTAGCCGAACAAAAAGTACTAATTTTCTTGCATTATACAACTGGCTGATGTCCGCAACTGCACGTCTAAAGCGCATATTTTGCGTAAATAATTTTCCTTTTATGTTATGTTGTAATGAGCATTAACAATATTGTTATTATATTGTTTGGTGCTACAGAACCTATTGTGCGCGAGTCTGACTCGCACTTGGCCAGTTTTTTTTTATATCCCTGTATTTCTCAAAGTCCAAAGTAGCAAACAAATGATTAAGCCCAAGAGCAAAATTCTAAATAATGCAGAAAATTCCGATGATAACTTTTTCTTATGGCCTCTTTCAGCACATTCCAATGTCAGGATGTTCATCACCCACGGAGGCCTGCTGTCCTCAATAGAAGCCATCCACTTCGGCGTGCCAATCATAGGAGTGCCCGTCTACTTCGACCAGTTCACAAATGTGGAGAAAGCGGTGCAAAATGAATATGCTCTGAGGGTTCCACTGAGTCACAATCTACCTAAGGACTTGAGAGTCGCTATTGATGTGATGTTGAAGGATGATACGTAAGTTTTATATAAAAGGTGTAAAAAGACCCGTAACGAAGCTGAAAACCCCGTCATTGCGATTATTTTTCTGTTCTACACTGGGATGGCATACTTGGGAATATTCTAGTTACGGAGATATTTGGGTTCAAAGTTTCAACTTTATCACAACTCTTTTTTAAAATACAAGTGTGTAATGTTATAACTGTACTTTGAATACCTCCAGGACCCCCGCACTATTCTATGCATCTATCAGCACAATGTTTGAGTTATATTGAGTCCTAAGTACCGGAAAACGTGATCTTTCACAAAAAAAAAAGTCGTTTCCCAGCAATATTTTTTGCGTACAGTTACTTAGTTTGATGACAGAACGCTTCGTTGACATTTTCGTGAAGAGTCCGTTTACACCTTGTATATTATAACGTTATCTTTAGTTATAATTCATAATACAAACTCAAACTTGGTTCACAAATCCAGTAGGAGATCTCACAAGGAGAGGATATCTAGAGGAATTTGGAGGAAGCCTTTTGCCAAGTAGTGAGACAGTGTCGGTTAACTAAAACAAGACAGCAACGACACCAGAAAACGTATTTCCCGAAGGGGCTCGCTAAAGTATAACTTCGATGTATTAGAGGCCGAGCCTTTTGCCATTAAACTGAGAAAACTCCAATGTCCTGGCTGCTGCAGAAGAATTCCATAACACATCATCACGCCTGTAATCCCCGAAGGGTTAGGCAAATGTGTACCTAATGGTACACCCACAATTCGACAGTTATATTTAAGTTATTGCCATCAACCGAGCACAAATCCAAACTCCTTAAATGCCTTGGGAAAAAAAAACAAAAACAATCGAACGTTTGATAGTCACCGACAGACCAATGAACACCATCTCTAATACTTGTTTTTTTCCACAGCTACGCAAAAAAAGCAAAGGAGCTATCCTTCATCTTCCACCATCGTCTGACGAAGCCCGGCGCAGAGCTCGCGCACTGGGTGGAACACGTCGTGCGCACACGCGGTGCCCGTCACCTCCGCTCTCCTGCGTGGAGTGTGCCCCTCTACCAACGACTGTACCTAGATCTGATAGCATTAATACTGGCTGCCGTATCTGTATTCTTCTATTTTGTTGGTAAATTGTTCAAAAAGAGTCCTAAGAAGAATGATCAGAAGAAACGGAATTAATTGGTTTATGTACCGCCATACTTAGTTTACTATCAGAGTATTCATGGAGATTGTGCACAAAACTATAGTAATGACGGAACGATAAAGGTTTTTGTAAAAGCAAAAGTGGAACTCCAACCAACGTAGAAATGTACTCCAAAAACACGATGTAAATGAAATTGTAACACAAACAATTCAGTACATTGAAATACTTCGTCGGTTATTGAAAAATGCTGTTCCACAATGACCCACACCTTATACACACGCCATGTACTATGACGTATTATATGATATTAATGCTAAGCTAGCCAATGAATTAGTTAAAGGTGATGTTAAGTTTTAAATAAATGAAGATCTTTATTTCATCTTGTCATTTATTCCTGATATCATATCATGTGGCTTCTGTCATTATTACAATTAAATCTAGCACAAAAAAATCTGTCGTATCAGCGTCCAAATCGCGTAAGACACTGGCTTTTTGTCTTTCTGTTTTTTTTTTTTTTTTGGAGGGTGGGAAATCATCAAATGACCCCGCCCGCTCTGGGCGGAGCGGAAGGGAGTGTCAGACTCTTACTGACTAAAAACCACCCATGTTCCTTCTTTGGCCCTTTATGTTCCAGGGCCGCGGTATCTCTTTCGAACAGTCCCGCAGCCCTGGCAGGCATCGTCCCGTTTGCTGACATCTCTTTGAGGCGCGCGTGGAACACGAACGCGCCGTCGACACGGCCTGTCGTCATACGACGGACGGACGGCGAGCTAGCCCATTACTCACCGTCCACAGGCCCGCGCCTACGGTGGCCGAGAGCCATCACGGCGTGGTCCCCGACGCCCGGTGCTTCTCCTCCCGCGGCGACTGAGACGTGAGGCTCTCTCCCTCTCACGTTCCGCCGCCTCCTTCGCTAGCATGACTGCTTCGCAGAAGGAGGCGACGGCTTCCCATTCCCTCTCGCTCCGAACCATGGCTTGAACCAGGGCCGGACGCGAGAGGTCGCCGCCGCCAATCGCCGCTACGAGGACACGGCGGTGCTCCGCCCAAGAACGCTTAACTTGAAGATCGACCCAAGCGGCTGTTATTATTTTGGTGTGACCCGCAACCCATCACACCTAATTTCTATTCACTCTTACTGATGCTGGATTAAAAACAATTCTGGAGAATTGTGTATCCCATTGTCTCTTCACAAAGTTGAAACACTCACACAGTTGCATGATCGTATAAAAACGACTAAATCTATTGTTTTACGAAAATACTCCTAAATTCCAGCTGTTAGTGAGCTAATCAAGCGTTAAAACGGTATGGTAATTACGTTTAGAAACCTTTGATGTGGCGGCCGTACGGAAACCTATGTTTAGTACCCACATACCCACCGAATGCTTTGCGGGCTTATGTCGGATATTCGAAAACAGCAATGCTGCTTGGCGGGAAAAACAGGGATTGTAACGATGACTGAAAAAATCTCAAATTTACGAAATCTTTGCGGACGTAACGTTGTCAAGAAATACACCGTGTACGCACGACAACCAATCAAGCTATAAAAAAAAAACAGTTTAAGGGGATCTCTCATTGTACGGAAATCTATGCAAAGCTAGGCCATGTTATACTGGAAATGTATATCTTGATGTGTCGCCACGTGTACACTCTTATTGTCATGTACATTAGTCCTTTAGTTATACAAATTGTTTCTAGATTAATTGTAATGAATGTATTTAATGTGGATTTACTTTTTAAATAAAAAGTGGTACCTACTACAGTGCCTACACATGCATAATTATGTCATAACAAGATCGACATGATCCTCAGATAGGATCATCCATGGAGTATTTGCAGTGATAGCCCAGTGGTGTGACCGTCAGACTGCCAAGTCATAGGTCTCAAGTTTGAACCCAAGACACGCACATGTAATTTTCGTTTTCATGTGCGTATTGTATAATTGTCACTTGCTTCGATGAAGGAAAACATCGTAAAGAAACCAGCATGCCTGAGAAATATTTCTCGACGACTTGTAAAGCCAAGTCAGGGGCCCATGGGCGGCCTAAAAACTCTGACACCAGGTTAGGCACTAACCACACGACAAAGAAAGATCCATGGAGTTTGCTGCCGGCTCTTCGTCAAAGGGCCCGGTGTATATTTGAAACTCCTTTAATAAGTTTAGACACAAGCCTAAGCCTGCCGAATCCTTTAGCTTGGGGTAGTGATTCTCAGTTCGGGCAAAGTGTTGTTGGGTTTTTCCAGTAGCAACCCAGAGTTGGGAAGCCATGCCATACCATGGAATGCACGTTAAGCCGTTGGCCCCACGCCTCCCAAGCCATGTTGCAATGCTATCCCATCTGACAATGAGTGTGAGGGAAGAAAGTGTTCCTGTATTCGCGCACACAGTTGTGCACTATAACATAATTATTTTGGGTCCGTTGACATTAATAATAAGAATAAATTGATTAAAACATTGTTACAAACATTTTCTTAACCTAACTTAGCGTTATGAATTATCGTAACAAGTAAAATTTTAACATAATTATTTATAAAACAGAGGTCTCCAAACTAGGCTGCGCCTGTATCTTGGGAGCCTTTAACATTGGCCACCATGACGTAAAACACAACACGCTACAACATGGGAAGGTATCGTGTTACTACGGTGACACAGCGTATATTTATCAACAAAAACATATTATCTTTAGTAGTCTACAACTTACGCTTAATATTGATAAAAATAACATTGAGACATTATCAACAATTGCCTGCTCCTTAAATAGAAGATAATACGCGACAGAAGATAATATTAATTATATCTTCTGGCTGACAGAAGTAATTCATTAATGCGTGTCGGCCCTTTCATATCAATGTCAAGACCATATGCCACGCAGAGTACAGTATGTTTACAAAATAATATAGAACACAATTACATATTTGTTTTCGATATTCCCTAACGATGGCTGGATTGTTAGAAACATTACATGACTAGAAAGAGGGGACCACTACTCCGCCAACCTTTATACATTCTGATAAGGGCAAGAGATCATAGATATTCTCGAAGTTAAAAACTATTCATATTTTAGTCATTAATTTATGTATTTATCGGCAGATCACTATTGCAAGCGGCCATAATTGGACTTTGCCGAAAGCATAAATAGAATATACGGTGAAAGTGGCATGACCTTCCATTGATTCAGTAACAAAAAACTACACTTGGGAGCAAATAAATCGAGCCACTTTCTTTTTCACGCATTATGGTAATTATTTTTGGTATTAAGGAACGCATCGATTCGAAACATATATCGCCTAAAAGGGTATTTAATAACCTTTACAATGAGGGTAGTTAGTTGTCAAAATTTCATTTTTATTAAAGTTTAAAGGGTAGAATAAAATTATCGCATTTAATTTGCTTATGACATTTTTATTGTACTCTGTTAAGAAAAGATTAAATTTGAGGTTTTTGTTAATCATACCCATCTATGTTCTATGTTCTATGTTAGGGATTTGGTTTCCGCACTTAGTCCCTAAAGTGGACCATTGTGCGTGAGCCATGGTGGCCGCTACTCCAGCCAGCCCACCTCCCTCCAGAAGCAGATCAGACTTCCCGGTCTTCTCAGGGCATCCGCAAGAGATCTTGGTGTTCCAAGAGTCTTCTCGCGTATCTGGGTGACGCCAGTACACTCAAGGAGTACGTGCGCTATCGTTTCCTCCGTCTCCATGCACGCCCTGCACAGGGGACTGTCAGTGATACCTAGGGTGTGGAAGTGCTTGTTTAATGAGCAGTGTCCAGTGACGGTCCCCGCCACCAGTCGCAGGCTATCTCTATCCAGGCGCAGAAGGCGCTTGGTCAGCTTTTTGTCCAGGGATGGCATAGCCTCCTTGGATTGCCTGCACCCTGGTGTCGAGGTCCACCACTTCTCCGCTTGTATTTGAGTGTGGTCCTTTAGCCAGCTTCTTAGCTGCTTGAAGGGGATGGGTACAATGGGTTCGGGTCCGAAGGCTTTTGTGCTGGATCCTCTTCTGGCGAGTTCGTCAGCTGCATCGTTCCCAAGTGATCCACTGTGTCCTTTGATCCATTGTAGTGTCACCGTGTTGCGGTTTAGTACCGTAACACGTTCTAGGGCATTATGACATTCTAGTATTAGTTTCGACGTGATCTGGTTTCTCCTTAGGGATTGTAGAACTGAGGCACTATCGGAAAGTATACGAATATGGGTATCCGTAACTTCCCTGGCCTCTATGGCATGTGCTGCTTGGATAATGCCTACACACTCAGCTTGATACACAGAGTTGAGCATTCCCAGGGATCTGGATATTTTAATGTTTAGGTCGTCAGAGAAAACTCCGACACCTGTCCCATCGTCGGTTTTCGATCCATCAGTGTAGATCCTTAGTTCTTTTGGACCTGAGTAGTCACACATCTCCGCTGTGAGCTCTATATTGTAGTGCTTTTGGAAGCAGTGGGTCTTCAGGGTTCTGTCGCAGGGTGATGCCATCATGGGCTGTTGTTTGATTGCATCGCCTTTTATGCGCGTATGTTTGATTCTGGAATCCTTACTTAGGGTGCCGGATACTTCGAGCCTGAAAGTCGCTAGGGCCGCCTCCTCTCTTACGACGAGGTGCAGAGGTGGTAACCCCAGCATTACCTGTAACGCGGCAGTGGGAGATGTTCTCATACTGCCGGTGATTGCTACGCAGGCAAATCTTTGTACCTTCTCGAGGTCCTTCTGGGCTGTGCTCAGGTTGGTCCTGGGCCACCAAACCAGGGAGCCGTATGTAATGATTGGTCGGATGACTGTGGTGTATAGCCAGTAGGTTATTTTGGGGCTTAGGCCCCAGTTTCTGCCGAGCAATCTTTTGCATTGCCATAGGGATATGCTGGCTTTTGTGGTGATGTAGTCAGTATGTTTTGCCCAGTTCAGCTGTTTGTCCAAATAAATACCCAGGTATTTGGTTTCAGTCGATAGGCTTAGGGTGGTCTCAAAGAATCGTGGTAGTTGTAGGTTTGCCAACTTCCTTTTCTTTGTGAAAAGGACGAGTTCGGTTTTGGTGGGATTCACTGCTAATTTGTATTCCTTGCACCAGTCTTCCACCATCTTCAAGGCTTGGCGCATAAGGTTACATAGTGTGTTTTCATGTGTGCCATTTATTACTATGGTTATGTCATCAGCATAACCCACCGTGTAGTAGCCTCTGTCATTTAGACGTTTGATGAGGCTGTCCACCACGAGGTTCCATAGGAGTGGCGAGAGGACGCCCCCTTGAGGGCAGCCTTTCGCCACGATGGCTCTAGTGGTGTCGTTCACCGTAACCTGTACGGCTCTGAGTCTTAGCATTTTTGTGATCCATCCTCGCAGGGTCGAGTCCACACCGTGTTTCTCGAGGGCTGCGTTGATGCTATGGAAAATGGTTTTGTCAAAAGCCCCTTCTATGTCAATAAAGACAGCTAGTGAGGAGCACTTGTGGTCTACTGCACATTCGATCTTGGAGATCACACTGTGTAGTGCGGATTCTGTTGATTTTCCTGTGGAGTAGGCGTGTTGATTCTTGTGTAGTGGTAGCTCCCGAAGAGGTCCGTCCCGGATGTGTCGGTCACAGAGTCTCTCGAGGGTTTTCAGTAGGAATGATGTCAGGCTTATTGGTCTATATGCTTTGGGTTGTGTATAATCTGGTTTGCCTGGTTTGGGGATGAAAATGACTTTCACCTCTCGCCATTCAAGTGGTACATAGTTGTGTGCTAAGCAGGCTTGATAGATGACAGCCAGCCACGGTGTAAGGACGTCTACACCCCATTGCAGCAGGGCTGGGAAAATGTTGTCTAAGCCTGCGGCTTTGTATGGTTTGAAGGTCTTGATTGCCCATTCTATTCTGTCTTCAGTTACTATGGTACGGGCTCTGGACCAGTCGTGGTCGTTTGGTGTGTGCATTGGTTCATTTTCCCATGTTTTGTCCTCAGAGAGGTTGCAGTCTGGGAAGTGGGTTTCCAGAAGAAGTTTACTAGTTTCGGGGTCTGACTTTGTATAGGTATTGTCTGGTTTTTTCAGCGACCCGAGGGTACGATCCTGATCGGTGGATAGGATCTTTCTTACTCGCGCGGCTTCGCTGTTTGATTCGATGTCCTCGCAAAATTTCCGCCAGGCTGCCCTGCTGGCATGCCTGACTTGTTTTTTGAAGGTGTATTGTGTTTCCTTGTACGAGTCCCAGTCTTCTGGGAGCCTGGAGTTTTTGGCTCTGTTGAATTGTTTGCGCATGGTTTGCCTGAGCTTACTGAGGTCTGCATTCCACCAGGAGCTCCCCTTGCTCTTGGTGTTTGGATCTGTTAGCTTGCAGCAGGCGTGATACGCATCAATGATATATTCTGAGAGTTTTGTTGCAGTATCCTCAAGTTGTTTGGGGTCCGTTAGAGTTAAGGGTATTTGGTGCTGCGCTAGTAGGGAGGCCAAAAGCCGTTTGTACCCGGGTACGTTAGTACGGCGTGGGTTGCGCCTAGGTTCGGGTATTTTTGTGTTAGTTACTAGTTGGAAACGAATCCTTCTATGATCAGAGCAAGAAGGCTCGTTGGATACGTGCCAGTTAGAGATAAGTTTTGTCGCGCTTTCTGAAGCCAGCGTTAGGTCAATGATTGTTTGACCTCTAGCCGTGACCCAAGTGGGTTCCGACCCGCGGTTTACGATGTTAAGGTTAGTGGAAAATAGATATGTGCATAATACCTCGCCTCTAGTGTTGGCTTTGTTGCAACCCCAAAGCGGGTGGTGGGCATTCGAATCCGTGCAGATGACCAGATCCAGGTTGTCGTCTTCACAGTATCTTACCAGGTCGGCCATTTCTTTTGGTGGGCAGTCTTCATCCTCGCCTGGCATGTACACCGAGGCTAGGACGATATCGGGTACATTGTCTTCGGTTTTAAGCCTGACAGCTGTCAGGTCTCTGGAACATAGTTGCGTGAGTGTTGTGGTAGGTACATCTTTGGGTATATAGGCGCAGGTTCGTGGTTTGTCTGTGCCCTGTGTGTCGAGGATTAACTTACCTCCAATATTGCCGAGTCCGCATATTCTATTATTTCGGATCCACGGCTCTTGGATCAGTGCAATGGTTCGGGGCTTCGTCTCCAGTGCCCTGCGTAGGCAAGCCGTAGCAGTCTGGCTATGCTGGAGGTTGGTTTGTATGATGTTCAGGGGGCTGGATGTGGGCGGCGGCGGCGGTGGGATGGAGTTAGGAGGAGACTGATCCATCGGATAAATCCCCTCCCTCCCCCAATCCGTGCCGGTCGTCGCTCAGTGACGGTGACGAGGTGAGCAACTGTTCTGTCCACCCTGGTGGTGAGGTTGGCATACTCCCAGCGTCGGCATCAGCCATCGCCGTTCTCGCCAGCTCCTCTTCCAGTTGCGTCATGGTCAGGTCATCTGTCGGTGTCGGTTGGGTCTGTGCGCTGGTCGTGGTCGTAGTCTGGGTGTCGGAGGGCTGGGTGTTGGGGAAAAAGCGCACGTATATCGACCCCAGAAGGTACGATACCCGCCGCTCCCTCCCCAAGACCTTCTGGACTTCCTCCGGTGGGATACCCAGGGTCAGATAAGTCCCGTGGTTATCACCACCGACGGATGTCGCCCTGTACATAACAGCGACCACCTCCCAATGTCATACCAAGTATTCTGACGGGTCAGAATACTCTGGAGCCGCGCTATGTCCCCATTGTACCTGGGTACGAAGAGCGCTGCTCGGACACGGGTCGGCACGTCGGACTGCTTCATTACTTTCAGCGTCGCGTCTGTGTCAGGCAATCTTATTTTGGGCACATTTTCAGTCAGCCAGGTCAGGGCACTGTCGTCCTCACACCACATCTGAACCGTGCCATCCGCTACCCGTGGGTAACCGCGGAAGGCCGGGAGTGGTTTGGAGGGGTCGGCGTCCATGACGAGGTTCTCGAGGCTGACCTTGATGTGCTCGGTCTCGTCTGTGGTCATGTCACGGGATGGAGGCGAAAGGCAGATCGCTACGGCGAGCCGCGCAGGAATATCCTTTGTGGCCCGTGCGTAGGTTCTCTGCTCCCCCTGAGCAGTCTGGATTCTGACACGCTTGGCGTCCCCCTGGAGCATGCTCGGCGAAGCCGTGTCGTCCGGGCGCACCCTCTTTGCCGCTCCCTGACCACTTGGTCCAGGTTGCGGTTCCGAGGGGCTTGGCACGGTGTTTTGTGCCAGGGACTCCACGTGCGAGAATCCAGATCGCCTGCCTCGCTTTTTTGTGGGTTGTCGTTTGGTCGTTTCGGTGCGGTTCCGGTCGTTTCCTCCGGATGGTTCTGGTGCGGGCATTGACGTTTCGCGCTGGGTTTCCCCTTCGCGGACTAGTCCTTGTCCGCACGTTTCCGCGTCCGGCTGCTTTTCGCGCTGGGTTTCCCCTTCGCGGACTTGCGGCTGGTCGCGTACTCCCTTACAAGCAACCGTTTGTGCTTCGCGCTGGCTATTGCCTTCGCGGATTTTGCGCAAACGGTTGTTGAGATCTCTTACTCTGTTACCGATTTTTCCGCGCTTACGTTTCAGCATGCGTACTTCATCCAAAGAGATGAAACCAGAGCCACCAGATTCGGCTTCCTTTCCCGTCCCGTGGTGTTCAGAGTCTATCTCTCTCAACCTTGCTTCGATCTTCTCGCGCTGGAGTGCCAGCGCGCGGAGTTCGTCGTCAAGGCTGGAGAGTCGTGCTTTGTCAGTGTCATTGTCAGGGTTGTTTGTTACACTTTTCCGAACGATGCTCTGTTGCCAGGGCCTCGTGGAAGGTATAACGTGTGTCAGGGTCGTAGGCGCGGTGGTCGCAGCCGTTTCAGTGTCGATATTCGTATCAGGTGGCGCGTAAGCCGCAGCCGGTGCTATTGGCGCTAAAGCAGCCTGCCGCGCAGAAGGCGCGGCACATGTAGGCAGATTGGTGCCCCCCCCCCAGATTACGGTGGGAGCTGGCCGACGGATCGGCGTGGGATTCCCCGGCATTGCCGGGACCCACCTGGGGATTAAATTTTCCTTTCTGCGACATTTAGAAGGTTGTGGGCTTTTTTGGAATTGAGGTTACCCCTCCTCAAGGACCGAAAGGATAAAGAGGGGAAAAAGGAAGGAAGGATTGGGCGTTGGATCACGGGAATGGGGTTTGGGTTACCCTAGGCCTGGGAGTTGGCTTTCGGGAAAGCGAAAGAAAAGCGCCTGGTGGTTTTTGTTACGTCTATTTCTTATGGAATTAGACCAAGAACAGAGCGGCAACCTCGTGAAGGTGAATCCCCCAGACTTGCCTTGAGGATCTACACGACTGTAGCGCTCACCCTCAAGACCCCGCCACCCTACCACCTCTGAGGGAGGCAGTAGGGTAGGCCTGCATCTATACTACCAAGCAAAGCGTAAGCAAAAGCGTGTCGTTGTGCAACCGTAAAAGCATAAGTACAGGCCCTCCCCCTACCTACCATACCCATATTACTTGTTATTGTTGTCTTTATCTGTGTCTGTGTAATCAAAATAACCTGATAAAATGGATACTACACCGACGGAAGCTGCCCAAGTTGTAGCTTTACTTGAGGTTGGACACGGACAACGTGAAGTGGCACGCAGACTTCATTTGAGTCGTTCAAAGGTACAGCGGGTATACCGCAGGTATCTGGAGACTGGTGCTTTTGTTCGGCGACCTGGAACTGGCCGACCACGGGCAACAACAGAACGTGACGACCGCTTTATTGCAACCAATTCGTTGCGCGACCGTGGACTTAATGCTGTTCAGCTACAGCAAGCGTTACGTGACGTTCGAGGAGTCGCAATCAGTAGGTGGACAGTGAGACGAAGACTAAAAGAACGAAATTTAACATCACACAAACCAGCAACTGGCCCAAAATTGACTGTAGCTCATCGCCGATCTCGCTTGGAGTTTGCTCGAGAACACATTAATTGGACGTTAGAAGACTGGAGGTCAGTTTTGTTTTCTGACGAGTCAAGAATCTGTCTTTTTAGCAATGACGGGAGAAACCGAGTGTATAGACGTCCTGGTGAAAGATTTGCCCAATGTTGCATTCGAGAAACGGTGAGTTTTGGTGGTGGTTCTTGTATGGTGTGGGGAGGAATTTCTCTAGACGGAAAAACGGAACTTGTCTTCGTCGACCCCGCCAACGATGGCAGTGGTAGACGTGGATTAACAGCTGACCGATACATAACTGACATTCTTGAAAACCACGTAATGCCGTATGCTGGTTTTGTCGGAGAAAATTTCTTGTTTATGCATGACAATGCGAGACCTCATACCGCGCAGATCGTTACGGAATACTTGTCTGCGATCGGGATTCAACAAATGGTATGGCCAGCACGAAGTCCCGATTTGAACCCGATCGAACACCTATGGGACGAGCTAAAACGGAGAGTCCGAGCCAGGGTTCCCGCTGTTTCATCCATTCCCGAGCTTAAAGTCGCTGTGCTTGAAGAGTGGGAGAACATACCACAATATGTCATCGTAACGCTGATCAGATCGATGACTAATAGGCTACAAGAATGTATCAGGGCCCGGGGGGGTAATACCAGTTATTAAGAATATTTTTTTTGCAATAATTTTGTTTTTTTATTGTTTTTATGGACTGTTTTAGCCCTACTAAATTTTCTATCAAAATTACCATTTTTCTTGCAGAGCCAATAATTTATCATTCAATAAGGTTATTATTCAATAATTTACCCTCATTGTAAAGGTTATTAACTAAACTTTTAGGCGATATATAGTTCGAATTGATACGTTCCATATTACCAAAAATATTTACCATTTTACGTGAAAAAAGGTAGTGGCTCGATTTATTTGCTCCCAAGTGTACAACTGACAGCGTTGACATTTTTTTTTTGTTTCATAATTAAAAATGGCTGATCCGTACTCATTGCACTTTTGTATGTAACTTTATTTTTGATTATATTATTAACTAACGAAAAATTTACACGCTAGGGTGTCTAAAGTTAGGGTAGGTAAGTCCCCTCTTTGAGGAGTGGTTAGAGAGGCGCCACGGCGCCCTCACCTTCCGCCTGACGCAGGTCCTCACCGGACACGGTTGTTTTGGGAGGTACCTGCACTGAATCGGGCGGGAGGAAACGCCCGGGTGTTACCATTGTGAGGATCGCCCGGAGGACACGGTGGACCACACTGTGGAGGTCTGCTCCGCATGGACAGAGCACCGACGTGTCCTCATAGCGGCGGCGGCGATTGGCGGCGGCGACCTCTCGCGCCCGGCCCTGGTTCAAGCCATGGTTCGGGGCGAGAGGGAATGGGAAGCCGTCACCTCCTTGTGCGAAGCAGTCATGCTAACGAAGGAGGTGGCGGAACGTGAGAGGGAGAGAACCTCACGTCCCAGCCGCCGCGGGAGAAGCACCGGGCGTCGGGGGCCACGTGGTGGCTCTCGGCCACCGTAGGCGTGAGCCTGTGGATGGTGAGTAATGGGCTAGCTCGCCGTCCGTCCGACTTATGACGACAGGCCGTGTCGACGGCGCGTTCGTGTTCCACGCGCGCCTCAAAGAGATGTCAGCAAACATGAGGGGCCCGCAAGGGCCGATGCCTGCCAGGGCTGCAGGACTGTTCGAAAGAGATACCGCGGCCCTGGAACATAAAGGGCAAAAGAAGGAACATGGATGGTTTTTAGTCAGTAAAAGTCTGACACTCCCTTCCGCTCCGCCCAGAGCGGGAGGAGTCATTTGATGATTTCTCGTCCGAAAAAAAAAAAAAGGGTGTCTAAAGTTGGGCTGCGGGATTGTTCGAAAGAGATAGCGCGGTCCTGGAAAACAAAGGGCAAAAAAGAAGGAACATGGATAGGTTTTAGTTAGTAAAAGTCGGACACTTCCGCTCCGCCCAGAGCGGGAGGGGTCATTTGATGATTTCCCATCCCAAAAAAAGGTATCTAAAGTCTTGTAAGTACCTACTCTTTTCTAAAAGAATCACGTACTATGGCCATGAACGTGAATATTTTTGTACCGATGATGACAAACTACTCCATACCATACCACAAATCTTCAAGACCAAGGTCATTAGGGTGACACTGACCGGACAGTTGGGCCCCCAAATTCAAGGCACGCTACGACATGACACGAAATCATCCGGAAACGAACAATTTGCAGACCGAAGAGACATAGTTTGGGGAATAGGCGGCCATATTAGCTGTAGAACCCGTGACCATTTGAGAATGCACTACCGAATTCATTGACAGTCGACCACTTTTCAACCTTATTACTTAGGGCTTAAGGGTGAAAAGTGGCAGACCATCAGTGAACTCGTTACGATTGATTTTTAAATGGAGACCATATTATATCATATCATAGCCAAGAACTTGGGAGTCTGGTATCAGCTGGGTGATAGAAACCGAATGGTGTGCGATTAGAAGAAATCCATTAATTTTGGTACTGCTTAATGCTTTCTAATGCTGCAGCTTTCTATCTCTTCTATATAGGCCGATGATGAAAAAGACATTGCTTTACAAAAATGTTTATTCGATAACCAGCTAAAAGGAATTGTTGAAATTTGTGAGAGTGTGATTGATGATTCGGGAAATGGGGGAGGTTTGAGGACCTATTTTCGATGCGATACGTTATCTATATTTCTCTTCCAAAATAATATTACGATACTATTTATCTGTTTCCGAGCAAGTGGTGCTGCCGATGGGACTTCCAACCAGCAAGACTAACGAACTTACAATCTTGACAAGATTGGATTTTATATAATTGCATAACAGTAACACACATGTGTGAATACTATGTACCGTAAAGCTACCATTTATATTTTGTTATCTTTCATTGACTTGAATGTGTCCTGCTGGCTGAGAGAATGTCATGCTCACTCAAATGTCTCGCTGATGGTGGCGGGTGTGTCGGGTCATTTAGTTCCCTTCAAAATGGTTGAGTTGAATGGCGCTGATCCATGCATCATGTTCGTGAACGGGCGCTGTCAGTTGGGACTGGTCATCTCTTAACTGCCACGGTTTATTTTAATTACTTTATTTTTAAATTGTTGGTTTAAACTTTTACTCTGGACGCTCTTAACGTGTACGTCTTTGTACAACGGACTCATATATATGTATAATCTCAACATGAATGATGTAACCAAGATTTTGTAACAATGTTTTGAATTAAAAGTGTGTCCATGGAGTTTCTTGCCCATTCTTCTCCATAGAGATCTACGCTTTGGAATGTGCAACTACAGTACTTTCGCAAGTTATTATGCCTTATGACTGTAGCTTAGCTTTTTTTGACTTTCAAAAGTGCCTGTAATGATCTACTTGAAATATATGCTTTGAGTTTTGAGTTTCGGCGCACTTCATAGTCAATAAGATTAACTATAAGTATTTTATCAGGCGTTTTACCTTACTGTTCTTGCTTGCTTTTTCAATGTCAATCGCAATAAATCAAAGTTGTCGGTCCTAATATATTACCTTGTGTACTCGTAACGTGTGTGTCTCTGTCCAAATTCCCGATCTAACCCTATTGGTTTTGAGCTATTCATTTATGTTTTTGCAGAAAGCTGACTGAGCAATTGTTCAGAATTCTTTCCAGAATTTTTGAAAGCGTACTCAAAACAGAAATAGTTCTTTAGTTTCAGTAGTTTGTAACTTGTCTCTCCCCGTTTTTATTATATATAAGATTCACGACGGCTCTCTTAAATGCTCAGGGAAAATTCCAGAGTCTAGGGACAGGTTACAAATATGAGTGACTACGGGGGTTAAGGTAGCACGCGAACTCTTGATAACTCTGGCTGGAGCCAGCCTGTAGCGCAGTCACTACGGAGGTCATGGATAATTCTACTAAGTTTTTCCTCATCCACAGGGAGGATTACAAGAGAGTCTGATAATTAGCTGGGTGGTGGTGCTACAGCTGTGGTGTTGATGCTGGCTCCAATTTTCGACGCTAGGTTTGCGCCTATATTGACAAAGAACTCATTGACTTTGATTTTCGATTTTTTAACGTCAACTGAATCACGCAGAAGTTCCCAAGGAGAGCGGATTTGAACTTTAGTATTCGTGATGGGTTGAATCACAATCCACGTTGCCTTAGGATTATTTTTGGCTTTTAGAAAATCGTCCTTTTCAAAAGCTCGCTTCAACTTTCTTAATAAATTACTTCAACAATTGCGTTTAGATAGCCTTAGTGAAATTATTTGTAAAGCAATGTCTTCAACTAGAATGTAGAAACTACAATAGCTCCCACACATCACTGGAAATCGATTTATTTTGTGTTTCCCTCAACAAGTTTAGATGATCAGTTTCCGAGTACGGGTCCTGGGTACGGGAGTGCACTAATTTACCTTTATACAACTAATTTCTGTCAACTCAATACATTTGCAACTGCGCAATTATTTAACAAAAATGTAAATCCTTAGATATAAACTCATTATACATATCATCATAATTCAGATCATTTCATTTAGTTTTAAGAAAATTTCAGATTGTATTCAAATTGTATTATTTCGTTTATTAAATATTCAAATATAAAACAATATAAAAAAAAAAACATTTAAAAATACAAAAAAATAGTAGCCCACCAGCATCGGGAACAGGGTCCGAGTACCGGTGGTCAGGGCTCTTGAGAGAGGAACCTCCTAACCATACGCGCCGTGTCCAGAAGTACTGTTTTCTGAATCAGCCTGCCCTTGATCTAGCTGCCGAGCCACTTCAGATGTGGGTCGAGGCTATTGCCAATTAAGTCATTGGCCGACACGACTATCGGCACAATTACTGCTGTATTCACGTCCCACATGTCGACAACCTCGCGAGCCAGATCGAGATATTTGAATTGTTTATCTTTCTCTGCTTTCACGAGTATTATTTTAATGTTAAGATTTGAGAAATTATATGTTGTTTTCCTATGGCAATGCTGCTCATACCTATAATAGGCATACATACCAGCAATTTTATGTTATTTTCATTGTTTCACATTAATTCTTAGTATGTAGGTACTGCTGTTGGTATACCAAATAAATAAATAAACTGGACCCTTAGTTACACCCGACACCCTGCGAGAATCGTAACTCTGACTAGCATGAATCCTATTGCCGATCCATATTCCTACTTTTGCCCTATAGGTTCCAGGGCCGCGGTATCTCTTTCGAACAGTCCCACAGCCCTGGCAGGCATCGGCCCTTGCGGGGCCCCTCCTGTTTGCTGACATCTCTTTGAGGCGCGCGTGGAATACGAACGCGCTGTCGACACGGCCTGTCGTCATAAAACGGACGAACGGCGAGCTAGCCCATTACTCACCGTCCACAGGCCCGAAATAAACTGGACCCTTAGTTACACCCGACACCCTGCGCAAATCGTAGCTCTGACTAGCATGAATCCTATTGCCGAATGGTGGCTCGCACTAAAGAGTACCATTCCACCACTAATACTTTTCTCTCTTTGGCTGCCTCATACCTCATCGTTTGGGTCGGGTACGCGGCGAATGTCATCAGAAAGTTTATTTTATCCCACTTCCATTATTACTTCTGAACCGTGTGCGGTCTGTATGAAAAAACGGTTGTTATTATACCTAGTTGTTGTTATTATAATATTATACCTAGTTACCATAGAAAAAAAACCCTTTTAGCAATACCTGCTTAGGTAGTATTTTCTAAAGCTGTCGATACCTTACCTATATGAATGATGATTGCTATAGCTAATGAGATAAATTATAAATCGATACAGAACAGCGACTTGATTGATAAATAAGACTGTATAAATCATTAATTACTTGACACTAATGCTTTATCAATAGTACAATAATATTAAATTAATCAATAGTTTAAAGGTCAATTGGCAGAAGGCTATTTCAATTCTATCTAGTGTGTACCTAGGTACTGGACCGTTTCATGAGGAATGTGGTGTTTAAAAAGTCAATAATATAGTTTTTAGGCATGTTTTTTGAAAAAAACTTCAGTGCAAGAAAACCACCAGGTTTTTAAATAAAAGTACATATATTCGACTCATTACAAAACACACAATCTGTACAAAACATACAAACAGAATATTAAACTAAATAACTTTAACATAATAAGCTAGAACTGTACAAACAAAAATCAGAAGCCAAGTAAGTTCATACAAATTCAATCATATATTAATATAGGTATTATCATAGGGTTACGTCAAATTAATCAGTGAAGAATCCGCACAAAATCTTGAGGAAGACGAGAATGTTCTCTTAGTATTAAAAAACTTGATACCGCAGGATAAATTTTGATGTTATTTTGAAATGAGTAAATTATAGCGTAACAGCTGATAGGAATGCAAGAAAAAAACATGTTGCGCCGACTCCATGTGACATGGTTGGAAGATAATTGTCGATGGGAGACGCTTTGGAAGAAGATGTACCTAGTTTAGTCATAGGTATACATCATTAAAACGATGATTCAATTCAACATTCAACATTCAAGTAGGTAAACAAATAATCTAGAAAATCACAATTTAGTACAACACATTGTACTTTCTTATTTTACATAAATATAATATATGGTACAGGAGAGGAGCTCGTAGCTCAATAATAACAGCCACTCGGGTCGATCTTTATGTTAAGCCGCGCTTGCCTAGGTTGGTCCGTGGATGGGTGACCACCCATTACATACCGGGTTTCCTCCGTGCCTCGGAAAGCACGTTAAGCCGTTGTTCTCGGCTGTCATTTGTAAATCTTTGACAGTCGTTAAGGTAGTTAGTGGCTCGAAAGTCTGACAACCAGTCTTACCAAAGGGTATCGTGTTACCCACTGCTAGCTGGGTTGTGGACGTTAGATAGGCAGTCGCTCCATGTAAAATACAGGTATTCATCTGGTTAGACAGAAAGCCGATCCCAACATAGTTGGGAAAAGGCTAGGCAGATGATGATGATAATATATGGTACAGGTAACAAAGGACGAATAAGGTATGCACACAACACATGCAATAGTCATGAATAATTTGTTCGCATAAACTGTATATTTGTAGATACAGCAACATGTTTTGGTGTAGGTGAAGCATTGTTTCGTCTATCAAATGTAGCAACGTTGCTCAATTTCCTAAACACTGAAGCCTTGGATTGGTCAGTACACATACAGCATGGGTTATAAGTTGCCTGATTATTAATTTGTCCTTTTTGTTGCCTGTGCCATACCCGTAATTCGTGCAACTTAATTTGTCTTCACTTTAGTGCTGTTCTTGCCCGTCACTAAACAGCAAATTCTCTTAACAACTAACAATAAAGCTACTGAAGCTAACACGATTACTGCTAGCAGATCTAGGTATACTCTCTGGTACAACGGTACTTGCAGTGCCACTGATCGCAAGTGTGGGGCCCCTTTTGTTTTGACAACGTGGTTCACCCAGAAGTTTATAGCTTCCTTTGGCTTCAATGGATTGTCGTGGTATGCTATTGACAGCGCTTTTACTTTTGCGGCGTATCTGTGAAAGAAATGGACATGATCAGTATGAAGTGCAAGTTTGTCGTAATCTTTACTGTAATCAGTATGGTTGGATCAAGTATCTTTAGTAAATAAGTATCTTTATTTGCATAAAATATGGTACCACATTTTTGTATTTGAGTCCCACACAATTTTTTTTAGCATTGAAGGCTTTAGTCATAAGTGGAACCAGATAAGATTTTATTAGTTTAGCTTTAACTTAACATTAAAACTAACTTAAAACTTGAGCAATAGTTTAGTCAAATTGAGCCTCTACAACAATTGGACAGCTCCGGAAGCACATGCTAAGAAACAGAAGTAAGATCAATAAAGAAGACCAACCATTCTCCTCATAGTTAAAATAATATTTTTGTACTTACTTTGGAAGATCACCAAGAATTTTATCCAAAGCCACCTTCAGATCCTTGTGCAGATGGTAAGTTAGGTCAACTTTAATAGCATAACCCTTCTGTTGGGCCCGGTTAGCATTGAGGAATTGGTCTGCGAAGACTGGGATAGCGATGAGAGGAGCCGCGAAGTGGATAGCTTCGGTGACGGACAGGAGACCTCCGTGCGTGACGAAGAGGACCAGGTTCGGGTGAGCTGGAAGAGACAAGAAACTCATATAAATTACATAGCTGGAAGAGACAAGAAACTCATATAAATATGCAACGGAAATGAGACACAGGGAAAATACGCAAATTTTTTATTCCTTTCTGTAGGGAATCTCCTTGACTTTATTGACATTTTTTTGCTTTTATTGCATGGACATCTCTTTCTGATCGACTCAATTCAATCTCACGTCACTCTTTTAATCACAGATTTAGAAACAGTGGCGTATACTATGGGCACGTCATATCTATAAATAAGGTTGAGCTTTCCATGCAAACCCTCGTAGTAGTAGCTTCTTTAGCAGTAAAATTCAATACTTCTGACATTATTACATCGGCCATAATTATGTCATTAACATAATATGCATCACATCACACAACATCATAACACAACATTAGCTACTCAGACTAACGACAAAAGCCATCTGCTACCCAAATGTACAAAAAATACACACATCATCTTCAATTTAACCTGCCATGGAATTACTGCTCCACGAGTATAAGTACCTTGTATTCTTGTGGTATAGTTTATTATTACATTGTGTTTTTCATTATCGACTTCTGCAATTTATGTTATGGCTCTAAACGATTCAACCTTGTCGTCCGAATAGTATCTGCAAAACTGTACAGCATGTATCGAAAAGGCGTGGTCAGATTTAAATTCAGGGTGTAAGGGACAGCCTGTCAGTTTGCAGAGAAACTGACAGGTTACATTTAGCTCCTTATTTTGAATCGTATTCCACCGGAATTTTTCTCAGGAAAATTTTCTTTTTTTATCGTTTTTTCAGTTCCTTTTGTTTCAATGTAAAATTATATTCTCTATTCGCAGCACTCCATTTTTGTAAATAATACGGCTCAAATAAAAAAACCAACAATGGATGTTGAAATACTCTAACAATAAACGCTTGAAATTAGCCGTTCACTTCCTGCCCAGCTACAGAGTTCATCGAACTCGTCGTCGCTCTTGCCGTTGACTACGTGTGTTTTGCCACGGTAAATGTACATTGCGTATGAGGAAATCAAACAAATCAAACTTATTGGATTCCCATAACGTTTCCTGAAATAATTTCTGATACCGGTCATCTTAGTATGATATACTGAATTCACCACATCAGACTGCTGAGGTCCTTTATACCCTGTATGTGGTATACACCATCAAACTGAACAATTTTTTCCATTGATTCAACATCGTAGGTGCAAAAAAACAGTTGTCTCATAAATTTGAGTCCAGCAGATATCGAAATTTTGTATAGGACAGCTGAATATTTTTTCGCGATTGCGATGATGGTCCCATGGAGAAGGACAATTTAATGGTCTGTCTGATCAGACCCTTAGATATGACTACCCTTTTCTGATACACGCTGTATACTACTGAGTACAGAATAAACATGGACTTTGGTTTTATCATATTATGCTCGTCCATTACAACAACACATCTCATCGTCTATAAATTATCACAATATTTATTGATTGCTTTAATTATAATATTATCATCTTATTTTTACTTGGAAGTCGAGATTTGCCCGCGGCTTGGCCCGCCTTTACGTTTGACATTATCCTACGGGATCGTGTTACCTATCTATCATGTGGACAATGCCTTTTAGTGTTCAAACATTAAGACATACGCACAGAAAATGTCAAGTAATACCAATGTAGATATTATGGAAGCTGACATACTCTCACCCGGTGTCGACGATCGCTTTCTATTGGGACACCCGGGCAACGTCTCTTGTCTCTTCGACACCTTTATCTTGTACAAGGTGATCGACGGATAACCTTATGTTGCCTTTCTTTATTCTTCTTGTCACCTTCACGATAAGCACTTGTAATAATAACACGTATTATCTTACCTAAAATACTCTGCTGCGGTGCCCACTGCACTATGTGGACATTTTTAGGCGAGTTTGGCAGATTCTCCTCAAATTTCCACAACACAGTCTGTTTCAGTCCTCCAAACACCTTCAATAGGCCTTGCTTCAGGTCGTCTGGTAAGTCCTTGCTTTTCAAGTTTGATCCTAAACTGAAGTAAATCACACCGTTCTTGGCATTGTCCATTAGTTTCTTCAAATCCTGAGAAAATTGCATTATTAGTTTTCAATTTTGTTCCCTATATTCAATACATAAATATAGGGAACAAAATTGAAAACTTTCAGAATGTTGTGTCTTATTTAACAAAGTGTTTAGAAATATTGAACTAAGTGCCGTCGGCAAGATAGGTAACGTATTTAAATATTAAAATCAAATTAAACAGAAGATGCACGGAGGAAACTCGGTATGTAATGGATGGCCATCTATCCACTGGCCGACCTTGACAAACGCGGCTTAACTCACTGTCATTGTTCAGCCACAAACTCCTCATCACCGTTGATTATATTACCTCTGCACCACATTCTACCAATAGACGAATAGCTTCACCTACCTCTGGTAAAGGTTTGACTGGCTCTTCAATATGGTAGCCTCCAATATGCTTGTAGCTTGGTGGCAAAGGTACTGCGCTTCCAATAGCTACCTGCGAGTTGCCCATTACCAAAGATGCGTTGTACCTCAACTCATTGTAGTTAGGTACAGGTTTCCCTTGCTCCTTAACGATGGGGGCAATCAATTTCATGTATACTTCCTCTTCTTTAGCGTAGAAAGCGCTGAAAAATAAAACAAAAGAGATTTATCTACCATTCGCGTATCAGCATGTGTTGTGAACAGGTGTATAGTGGCCCAGCAATAATGACTCCAACTTGTGTGTCATAAGCAGGAACCGAAAAGGTTACCCGTATAGGGATTTTAATCGGGTTAATTTTTAGGACTAGGTGAAAAACCCTAGAGTAAAGGTTAACCCGTATCTTATGTAGGTTTAGTCGGCCTATAGTAACCGGTTCACGCACAAAGGTAATTTTTGTACATAAAAAATCTACACAAAAGTGACGGAGTTAGCCCGCGCTCGGTGTTACATTCCTTTCATTCTCGTTCCACAAAATTGAAATGGTTAACCCATAAATTATAAGGGTTAACCCGTATAATAGTTAATCAAACATATGGTTCTAACCGGTTATCCTTTATGACCCACTCCCTCATGCAAAGGCCTGTTTATGTCCCAGCGTTGGTAACGTTAAAAATCAGATGATTATGATCAACTTGTAACACAAGGTCAGGTAATACAGTTAAAATAAAGAGTGAAGTAGGTACTTGGCTCCTTACTTATCACTCATTGTAGGTACTTACAATGAGTTCTGAATTTCAGCAAGTCATGGTGATTTACGAAGACGTATTTATGAGTTATCAATATTATAATAGACTACCTACGTATGCAGAGATTATTACTTAGTAATTATGATGAAGGTCTTTAAAATTATAGTACCTAGTCGTAATACGAGTACTTGGACAGGAGCTGTCCCAGCCAAGAATAAAATAAGGACTGCATGCTTGAGCTAAGAGTGGTCTTGTTACCATTGATATGCGGTCTAGTGTTGTAGGTACCTATGTATTTTGAGAGTCACGGTGATTTACTTTTTGAGCGAAACCGTCCATAATGATCCGTTTCATATGAATGATGTTACTTTTAACGTAAAAAAAAATCTTGTTTGTACAGTTTTTTCTAAGATGAAAAAACTTGTTAGTACCGAAGTCGTACAGTGATATAATATTGTTTGTATAGACGAGATAACTCGTCGTGTGACCTTGGATTTTATTCGGGTGTAATCCGTAGGGTCAACGCACACCGAAGTGGCAGCGCAGCGGCCGACAGTTTCGGTGTCAAAGCATTTTAAGCTTTATCTCTATTTGAAAATCCATAGTGTCACTTGAAAGATTCATATTGGAGGTACGGCCAACACTACCACTGCCACTTTGGTGTCAATTGGCGTAACTCATGAACATTACATTTATACAGTTGACAAAATATAACATTTTAGTTAGTTAATTACGCTAAACTTGTAGGGCTCAGTGTTGGGTTCATATTATCAAGATTTCTGTGGACATGATAAGAAAAAGTAATGAAGTAGGTATAGGAAAATGTCAACTCTTCGATTTAAAATACTAGCTTCATTCCTTTAGTAAATGTCCCCCTTTTTTTTCGGATGGGAAATCATCAAATGACCCCTCCCGCTCTGGGCGAAGCGGAAGGGAGTGTCAGACTTGTACTGACTAAAACCCATCCATGTGCCTTCTTTGCCCTTTGTGTTCCAGGGCCGCGGAATCTCTTTCGAACAGTCCCGCAGGCCTGGCAGGCATCGGCCCTTGCGGACCTCCTCCAGTTTGCTGACATCTGTTTGAGGCCGTGGAACATGAACGCGCCGTCGAAACGGGCTGTCGTCATAGGACGGACGGACGGTGAGTTAGCCACAGGCCCAATCTCAGACCCCCTTAAACCACAAATCACTAAACATATATAACATGTGATTCTGTCTCTATCATATTACATACATACACTCCCATTTGACTTTGCCGTAGTCGGATAAAAATTAAACGAAGAGATTAAAAAAAAGAAAAACTTACCCATTATGTTTATAAAGTCCTTTTATCGTAGTCCACAACTCCTTAACTCTCAGTATGTACGAGTAAGGCGGCACCTGAGCATTTAGATAATCACTGTTGTAGGACGGGTTCAGAGGTCCATGCACCAGGGTTAGAACCATCCAATGTGGCTCGATTGTGGAGAACCAGATGTACGGGCATTGTAGTACTGCTGGCAATCTGGAAATGCACGATTTTAAGCTTGTGAAAATGAGCTGTCTTTGACAGCAGTTAAGGTCGAAATTCGTACAACCAGTTTCACCAAAGAATATCATATTGCCCAGTAACTCGGTTGTGTGGTCACAGCAGTCGCTAAATGATAATGATACTTTTATGTTTTTTTTTATTAATAATTTCTTTATTTTTTTTACTATTTTATTTGTCTCAATTTTTATTTTTGTTATTTAAGGGTATTTTGCCTGAAATAAAACACATTTTTTTATTTATATTTATTTTATTTTAAATGTAAATTGTTAATAATATTCAGCTGCATTCGTTTAGTTTAGATTGGAAGTACCACAACATAGTTGTTATAAGGCTAGGCAGAAATGAATCTAGTTGGAGATGTAATGGGTTGTAACATTTGAATCTTCTGGCTGTATTCTATTGAAGGTCTTATGAATAAGTTTTCAGATGTAATCTAGATAAAAACTTGAAGATCTAGAAGATTTTTTTTTTTTGTTTATCAAGATAAAACTTCATACAAACGCGCAATGATGCACACTATGAACGCGGCCTTAAAAAAAGTTATAGGAGGGGAAAATCCTGGCCTACACCCTATCTGTCATATTTCATGATTTGTCTTGTCTTGTCTTGTGTAGTGTCGTCTTGAGATATGACAGACTGGACATCTTGGTCGGGGACTTTTGGGTAGTGATTTATTACCACATTTAGATTATAAAGGTAGAAAATTTCAGGTTCCTACCAGAGATTTCACATTTTTGGCTTTTTTTTGTATCCTAGACTATAGTTAAAAATAGTACGAATATTGTATTTTATTAATAAAAGAGTGGTGTCCGCAACTCCACATCTAAAGCGCGTATTTTGCATGCGAATAATTTGGTTTATGCAAAGACTACAGGCGTGATGTTATGATGTTATGTTATGTTATTTATGTCAAATGTTACTTACGTTGAATACAAATCGCTGAACATATATTCTCCAATGATGACATCGAATTTGTTCGTGGGGTCCTTTAAGAAATTCTGTACATTTTCATTGGCTAACGTCAACTCGGCAATGCTCACCATCATATCGAACATCAAGTCGGTATCTTGTAGGTCCATGGCTCCATTCATGATCTGTTTCACGTCCAACATTTTTTCTGTAAAACATACTAAGTGTTTAAGTAACTAATAATGGCGATTTATGAGTAGGTATGTACAATTTGTACAGCAGCGGTCAGTAATTATCCTTATGAACGCCAGAGTATAAACGCACGCGCGTGTACTCCACGCCAAGCTAGAATTTCATCTAATATTCTGCACATATTTGTGTCGTTTGGCGTACAAGACACGTGCTTACTTGTCACGTATATGTGACAATAGCGTTCAAAAGGTTATAGACTAATGTCACTACATCAGTGCATCGTACATTATGCGCGATCCGATCCGATGCTTTCTATATCGATACAAAAAAAATGCGATACCTTTAACATCACTCCACCGACCGTAAGGAGCCGAGCAAAAACAGAAACGACACAGAGGTATAGCTAGTTCTTCCATAAATGGAAATTAATTAGCTTTATTTAACTTTAATGTTAATGTACTTACCGCCGAAAAACTGCTTGTTTCCCGTGACATCTACTATACGCAGTTTCGTATTATTTGGCTGCTTCTCGATGAATGGCGTAATGTACGTCACCTGTTAACAAAAAAAAATATGTTCAACTTCAAATATTATGTTTATTTGTGACACATAGGTAAATATGTATAACAACAAATCCATGGACATGTTGTCTTTTCAGGAAATAGAACATCGAGATCTCCAAAAAAACTTGTTAGAAATATTTATATGTTCAAATACTTTTGAGTCTTAGACCGAGATCTATAAACGTTATTTAGCTATGTGCAGAAGAGAGAGAGAGAGAGTATCATTTCCAAACGAAAGCATGTGGTAAGTGTCGTTTACAGATCTGGGCCTTACTCTTTTTGGCCCAGGCTTACAAGATTCAACCAAACATTGATTCAAAATTGGAACATACTTGATCAAGCGTATGTTTCAAGTTTTTACGAATTACAATAGGCACAGTGTCTGCATTTGTGCCAGGTTGATGGCAATAGATACGCCCTAAGAACTTTGGATTTAAACATAACTGAAGAAAACTGGGAGTACTATTGGGTACACCTATGACTTTCACTCTTTGCCTGCGTGATGTTATATGTTACAATAAAATAAAAAAATGTAGGTAGATACAACAAGTGAAAAAAAGGGAATTTAATTCGGGGATCCAGGAGCAGCGAAGGATTCTAGAGTAGAATCCTGAGCGGAGCGAGGGATACAAGAACCAAGATGAATATTTTTCACGACTTGTGTACTCAACTTTTTACCATTGCCCGCGAGAAAATGAATAGAAGTATTGTATTTATATTTCTTTTTTTTTAATAATAACAGCCACTCGGGTCGATCTTCAAGGTTAAGCCGGGCTTACCAAGGTCGGTCTGTGGATGGGTGACCACTAATTCATTGCAATACCGAGTTTCCTCCGTGACTCGGAAAGTACGAAAACTCGTTGGACCGGCTGTCATTTGTAGTTCTTTGACAGTCGTTACAGGAAGTCAGTGGCCCGAAAGTCTGACAACCAGTCTTACCAAGGTGCACCGTAACCCAGTACTAACTGGGTTGAGTTCTTGGTCAGATAGGCAATCGCTCCATGCTAAATACTGATTCAGCTTCATCCGATTAGACTGGAAGCCGACCACAATAAAGTTGGGATAAGTCTAGCCAGGCAGATGATTATTTATCACATTTTATCATAAAATCGGTAATATAATAATGGTAATAGTGAAATTAGAACAATTTTCGAAATTCAGTGCTCTATTGTTGTCGTCACGTTTTATTTAGTTTTTGTTCATAATTCGTGCTTGTTCCAAATTCAAAATATTTTTATTCACTCAGTGAGTAAAAAAGAGTTTTATTCACTGCTATCGATTAATAAAATGCCCTTTTTCGAGTGGCAATGGTAAAAATAATATTAAAAAACGTCTGGTCAGTGATAACACTGATAACAGGACCGTTACCCTAATCGGCTATCACATTATTTCGTAATTCGACATAATTTCGCTTGTCAAAAGCCAGACATGCACTCGATGTTATCTCAAATGCAAATCAGCTTTAATAATTTAGTTCACGACTGTGAATAAGTGTTATTTTATAGAAAAAAGAACTTAACATCACGCCTTGTATTCACCGAAGGGGTTGCGCAGAGGTGTACCTAATAGCACACCCACAGTTCGCCAGTTTTGTTGAATTCCCATTTTATAATAGACTCCGTGGCTGCTTTGGAGAGAGTCCTGATCCTGGAAAAATCTAATAACACTTTTCCCGACCCGGGAATCGAACCCAGAACCTCAGCAGTCGTGCTTGGCCACTAGATCAACGAGGAAGAAAAAATGGCTTCTTATAAAATTACACTTACGGTCGTCAACTAAATCATTTGATACGACCGCGACCGTAGAAACTGCATACTACAAAGTCTGTCTGTCTATTGATGTAGACATTACTGATGATCGATTTCCCATCGACAAAAAATGCGAAACTTTCTCATCTCTTTTTTTTTCATGTTTTTTTTTTAATCTACTGGTTTAGGTTGCGTAATTGTTAATGCATTTTTGATTTTTGTTAAGTAAATACAGAAATGACTGTAATCAGTTATCAAAGTGCGTGACTTAGCATATTATCGGATACCAAATCTCATAATTGATAAATCAATCGATAGGTACTATACCAAATCGTGAATGGTAATAAATTACTATTATATTCAATGTAACAGTATGATAAAAAATTTAATTTTCCTTTACTAAAATGATCATATGTGCGTTCCCATTTTGTTGTTTGGATTGACAGGAAACGAGTGAGACGATAATTATTATCATTTAACTTTTTATCGTATGAATGTCATTTACAGAGACGTTCAAATATTTACTAACGATAGCCGGGACAAGACTAAGAAATTCGTAATCCGATACTTGTTGCTACCTAAAAAATCGGTTTGTTTAATCTCACACGAGTATCACACGTCTGCTTATCAGGTAGCATTTGTGTGCCAGGGCTGCGGGACTGTTCGAAAGAGATACCGCGGCCCTGGAACACAAAGGGCAAAAGAAGGAACATGTATGGGTTTTAGCAAAAGTCTAATACTCCCTTCCGCTCCGCCCAGGGCCGGCAGTCTCGACATAGTTACCGACAATGTCGCAAACTTTCGATCGCTTAATAATAACAGAAAAAAACAACGTACATAACGTTGCTTGCGAGAAATGCAAGTCTCAACATCCAAGATGCGTTTCTCGCCCGGTTAGACTGGAAGCCGACCCCAAGATACTTGGGAAAAGGCTCGACAGATGATGATGGTTCTTAAGCAATTTAGTGTGTAATGTGAAAATAGTGTTTTTTTTTCAAATATTATAAAAGCGTAAGTTTGAATAGAATTGAAGAAGAAGAAGATATATAGAAGTTTGAAAATTGAATAGGGTGGATGTTGTTACTCTTTCACGCAAAATCTACGGAACGGATTTTATATACAAATTCACAGTAATATGGCCTATACATACATCAGAATAACACCTATGCTTTAAGGGCGCGTTTGCAAATTAGGCAAAATTATGGTGTTTTTCGGTACATTTTATGGCATAACTAAACAAAATTCAATATAACAAATAACTACCTCGTATAGATTGGTTCTTCATCTTCAAACGGGAGTGACTTTATTGAAACTGAAAATTTTAGTTTTTTATAATGTAAAATCGATCTTTCGTTGCCATTTTCCACAAAATTAACGATACCGGGTTGAGTTTAGGTACATTTTTAAAGCTATTATTAACATATTTTACTATTTCTAAAAATACTGTATGTAGGCAAACATACTCAACTCTTAATAATAGTGTTTTTTATTTATCTAAATGCTATAAATAGTCGCAGAAAAAATGAAAACGGAAACGTATTTTTTCACATTTTTTGCTGTTCCGGATGAATCTTAATGGATTGCAATAAGGGTTATTTTATTTTTGGTCCTCGTCTTGATTTATTGCACAAGCATAAAAACAACAATAAAAAAAAATTGTGAAAAAATGAATTTACTCGCCGAAGCCGGGGTGAAAGTTAGTATTAAATATTCGTCAGTTTTATTTCATTTACACAACAAACTACTTACTAAATATGTCGCATAAGGAAAATAGGTATGTTTATTCATAATAACTATACATAAACACGGAACACTATACATAAGTGCTGCCATGGCGTACTAGTACCTATATGTAAACAGACTATTGTTTTTATGGATAAAGTTAACACTTCAACTGCCAATAATAACCTTTGGAACGTTGGAGTTATAAAAAGTTATCATTTCTAGTTTTAATGAACCAGGTATCAAATTGATATCATCATCATCCACAGCCCGACTTCACCCACTGCTGGGTATAGGCCTCTCTTTGCTTGTGCCAAGCTCCTCGCTCCTGTGCCAGCCTCATCCAGTATATTCCCGCAATGGCAAGAATGTCGTCTGCCCATCTCGCCGCCGGACGACCAACACTCCTCTTTTCATTCCTTGGACGCCACACGGTCACAGCTTTACTCCACCTGCCATCACCGCGCCTTGCTAGGTGTCCTGCCCAACTCCATTTGAGTTCCATAACGCGATTTCCAATATCGAAGACCTTATCATCATCATTTCAGCCGAAAGACGTCCACTGCTGGACATAGCCCTATATACGGCAAAATGATATGCCACCAATAATGTAGTTCGTTAGTACCCTTGCAAGAATGTACTAAAACACCTAAACAGCGACTTAAAAGTAAAAGTAAATGAACATCATCTGCCTAGCCTTTTCCCAACTATGTTGGGGTCGGCTTCCAGTCTAACCGAATGCAGTTGAATACCAGTATTTTACATGGAGCGTCTGCCTATCTGACCTCCACAACCCAGTTAGTACTGGGTAATACTATCCGCTTGGTAAGACTAGTTGTCAGACTTTCGGGCCACTGACTACCTGTAACGAC
This sequence comes from Eurois occulta, assembly GCA_950022335.1. Taxonomy (NCBI): domain Eukaryota; kingdom Metazoa; phylum Arthropoda; class Insecta; order Lepidoptera; family Noctuidae; genus Eurois; species Eurois occulta. Next base: position 11,929,699 of record OX465500.1, on the reverse strand, counting down.
TGTCAAAGATCTACAAATGACAGCCGGGACCAACGGAGGCAGGGAGGAAACTCGGTATCTAATGGGTGGTCACCCATCCACGGACCAACCTAGGCAAGCGCAGCTTAACCTAAAGATCGACCCCAGCGACAGTTATTATTTAGCCACGAGCTCCTCGAGTAAAAGTAAATGAACAATTCCTTAAAATATATTCCGCACAAAAATTGTCTATTAGATATAAAATTTGGTCGTCAGGTATAAACACAAATACATATTGGTCGTAAGGTACAAATATACAAGGGACACCGGGACACCGACGCTAGAATTCATTATATCATTCTGAACCCCACATAGAAATATTTCATCGGTTATTTACAAAAAAAACAGCTGTTCAATACATTTTGACCGTGATGGTATCGCAGTTTTGTAGGAAACAGATGTTTTCTTTTTATAAACCGACGAAGATTCCTATGTCGATTCAGAATGATGTACTGAATACGTGGTAACCGTTTTCGCGTCGGTGTCCCTTCCACCCTGTATCAATGTTATTGGTTGTAAGTTACTTACTTCGTGTCCCCCATTGAGAAGCTGCTTAACCATGTTGTCTCCAAGAATACCATGGCTGGGACTTGGAATCGGAAAGACTGCCAAGACCCTAGCTGCATCACATATGGATAAACTTAGTAGTAGACCGAACAATAAACACTTCAGCTTTTCCATTTTCTGCAAAATTAATGAATGATATTTTAGCAACCCTTTGATTTTTATTTAATTAATTGATTCGATATAAACTAATGATGATGATTATTTTAATATTTAGTTGTGATGTTCATTTTATAAATTAGTCCTTTTTATTACTAATTGTTTTATTCTTTAGTTTTAACACAAGTGTACCAAACATTCTGTTTGGTGATTAATTAAACTAATTAATGATTATCATTAAGTAATTATAACTATCAAAAATACCAATGAATATTTAATTACCTATCACTGTAACGAACACACTAATTCAAATAATCTTTAAAAAAAAAATCACTAAAAATCCGTTATTAAAAATTCGTTCCTCGCGCTCTAAAAGCAGTCACATTTAGCGCGAAGTGACCGAGGCAACTGCGTTTAAATTTAGAATGCCGCGCGTGATTGTCTGACACTATAGTCATACTGGTGAATCTTCGCGTAGGCTTTTGATTGATATTGTTTAGGGATCCGTTCGATCTGTAAATGGAGATATTAAAACGTTTATGAAGATATAAATTATCACAACTAATACAGATTAATGTTTTAATGTATATATTATATTATTTTAATGGGATTGCCAATAACAATTCTGTAAACTTAAAAACGTACTGTATACTGTTTTTCAGCTTTTACGGTTCATAACAAAACTTAACTGTCACTTACGGAATATGTTCTGTGATTATTAATTAATCTGAGCTCCCGATATCACAACGCTACCGAACATCATGCGGGCGAAGCCTAGCATAAGCTAGTCGGTCCATAATTGGCGGAAATATCGATGAACATACATAAAAAAATATAAACAGCCGAACATAGAACCTCCTCCTTTTTTTTAGTCTGTTAAAAATACACAATCACTCACAATACGGAACCCGGACTACACACGCCCCTTATTTTATCTTAAAACCAACAAATCGCCACAATAGGCACGTATAATGATAAATCTATACAATCAGTATTTTCCGATTGTGGGTATGCTTACTGTGCTGATTAATCTTCAAGTACCTTCCAACTGAAGGTCTTTTGAAATACATAGTTTAACGCATAGATATTCAATTCAATTCATTTATTCAATAACGATTTTTACATCGTGTCTGAATTCCTATATCTAAATATTATAAAAAACATGATTCAGGCAATCCATTAAAAAAAAAATACAATTAGGCAAATTAAATTAAAATAAGAATAATAATAAGAATAATACAAAAACAAATAAAAAAAGGATAAAAATTAATGTCATGTGTCAATTCATAAAATAAAAATAAAATAAAGAATCCATTTCAAGTCAAAAAAGGTATAAAAATTAATGTCATGTGTCAATTCATAAAATACATCATCATCATCTGTTTAGACTTTTCCCTATGTTGGGGTCAGCTTCCAGCATAATCGGATGCGGCTGAATACCAGTATTTTACTTGGAGCTGTCCTCCAAAACCCAGTTCATTATCTGCCTAGCCTTTTCCCAACTATGTATGCTGGCTTCGGCTTCCAGTGTAACCGGATGCAGCTGAATACCAGTATTTTACACGGAGCGACTGCCTATCTGACCCCCACATACGTTAGTACTGGGTAGTACCTACGATACCCTTTGGTAAAACTAGTTGTCAGACTTTCAGGCCATTGACTACGTGTAACGGCTGTCAAAGATCTGCAAATGATAACCGGCACCAAAGGCTTTCAGAAGCACGAAGGAAACTCGGTATGTAAATGGGTGGTCACCTATCCACGGATCAATCTAGTCAAGCAAGGCTTAACCTTAAGATCGACCCGAGCAGCTGTTATTATTAAGCCACGAGCTCCTCAAATACAGCTAATATATGGCCGCCTATTCAAAATTGTCTCAGTTCGACTGGTTATGGGTAACTGTTATTTTCCGGACAATATCATCTTACGACTTAGTGTGCTAAGCGACCTTGAATTTGTAGACAAACTTAATTGGTCAGTGACACCCCAATGATCTGAGTCTTGAACATTTAAGATATAGTACCCATTGGGTATTAATTTATGTGTCTGGTCTAAAAAAGGGTCTGCCCTCAGATTTTGTTTCGGTGTTTCCTTTGAAAGAAGTCGGAGAGGAAACACTAATGTCATTTAGTTTAAAGACACTTTATTTTTAGCTTACAGGACAGCAGGTCTACCAGAAGAAGAAGCAGTTGACGAAAGATAATATGGATGAATTCATCTGGATTGTATGAAAGATCAAATGGCCAGGAAGAAGAAAAATGGAAAAAGACGTGCTACGACGACCCCAATTAATTTGGGATAACAGTAAAAGGGTAAATAAAACGAAGCACGGAATTAACATTAACAATATTAATTTTATATGAACTCATTTTGGAATGGGATTGCGGGTCACGACAAAAGTCTCAACACGTTGGTTGCCGGAAGATGGACGGCGGCGCCGCCGAGGCTGGCTCAGGAAGAGATGGCGAGACGATCTGGACGCGTACCGCGAGGGTTTTTTCGAGGAGGAGGCAAAAGAGCTAATAGAAAGAATTAGGGGCAGCCTTTCCCCAGCTGTAGGACAGAACAGGCTAACAAAAAAGAAAATAAGTACTTATTTTAGTCCGGTTAGGTGCATTCTTCTTCTGAAATCTTGTTGAGTCATTCCGTCGCTGGCACTATCGTCAGGGATAATTCTTTTTGCCATCAAAAACAGCACGGTATTGATGAGTGTAAATATATTATCATCACAAACCAACACATTTCAAAATTTTGATACATTATCATGACTAAGACATTGCGTCATTCAAGCAGTAAATATTGTGTTGTGTCATCATTGATACAGTAAATACTATCTTTATCTATATTTTATAACATTTTTGGCCAGTCTTGATTTAAAGTTGTATACCTCAGAGTTGGTCAGCCTGTATAATTGAATCGTAATGAAGTCAAAACTGTAAAATAACCGTGTAAGGAAAAAAATATACAGGCCGACTTGAGAAGTTCTCAAGTCTTATGTCCAAGTTACACGTAAAACCAGCTGCATAATTATGTGTCATTACTTCCCTTTGATCCTTATTAGTGACACTATCGAATGGTGTCAACTGGTCGATCCTTGGCTAGGAATATTGATTTTTCAAAAATCCAATGATGCAGTTTTAGTTTTCATGAAAATCGGGCTCGAGACTCCTTTGAGTATTTTTCACTAGTACCTCATAGTTTCGTATTTGGCCATCCACGCCCACTTGAAAAATTTACTCTGTATACTAGTATTATCACGTTATTCTCTGTGAGGGCAAGGAATATTGTGTTATGTTCGTCTACAGCTTACACGGCAAAATTCAGTGTCTGATGGATGACCCAGATGAACCCAGAAGGAACGCCATAGGAACTCCATAGCTAGACAAAAACATCCATTGTGTTTCGGTAATTTGATTTGTCTTGACAGGTACGTTAGCCTCAAGTGTAGTCCAAGGTCCAATGATAAAGCTGTAAGGTCTCAATAGGAAATCCTCAATGAAACAAGATAACCCCGTTGTATCTGGTCTCGCTATCTTGACAAGTACGTTAGACCTGGTTAGTCTTAGATTTTTACGTTCTATTAAGCCAGTATGACTACCGTCAGGTACGCAGTACGGTATGGAGCTCAGTATAATAGTGTTTTGAAGTTGGAGAGAAGAAGACTTTAATTGGTTGATTTTTTTAAACGTAGGTACTATAAGGGCATGTAGTACTCATGCAAATTGACAACTATTACTACGAGACCAATTATGAATCGTGAAATCAAATGCTGTAGGGAACAGGGGATCTAAAATAGCCGCTGTAGCAGAATCAGAATAGGATAATAATATGAATCACGTTAAAATTCTTATAATGGTTACAGACGCAGTTAATATCATGAATTGTCACTTTGTGACCATTTTACTTACAAATTGTAACGTAATTCATATAATTATCCTATCATGATTTTGCCGAAGCGGCCAGGGTGGTGACCACAGAGTACATTATACTATTGGTGGTGACTATGACGTCTTAAAGCAGGAGTAATTCCAGTGTGGGAAAGAAACAGAGGTATACAGGTCGTCTAGCGCCATCTCTTTCCCACACTAGAATTACTCTCACAATGGTAGGCCACCTGTGTAGGTCCCCAGGTAATGCTTTTTTCATATTTGAGAATTAGTCCTATGGGAAATGTTGTTCATATACACGCCTTTTTAATATTTTTCATGTTATCAATCACCCAGCATACGACAGGAAAAAGTTAGAACAGGGCCTAGCTGTTTAGTGCCAGCAAACATTCGGCAGTTTGGTTAATAAAACAGTGCGCTAGCAAATTTTGTAGGAACTGTTTAGAACATACATGAAAACGTGGCTGCTATAGAAAAATAAAACAAATTTCGAGACTTCGTCACACCGGGCAATCCGTGACTGGCCACTTATCTACAAGGTTCTAGTAAAGTTTCTTTGACTATGACAAACAAAGTAAGTATAGTGGCAGAGACCAGTAATTTGAAGGTACAAATACAAAAGACAAACGCTATACAGAATGTTGTAAAAGTGAAAAAATGGTTTGATTACAATAAGTAGAAAAAGTTGGACGCCATAGATTGGAATTTAGTTGATGATATGCAATGCTCGTGAGAGATAGGTATATAGCCATATTAAAAATAATTTAGATTATTTTTATGAGCAATCGAAGTATTCAAAAATAATTAATACCTACAGTAAAAGGAATAAAGAGTTGTAGATAAACGATAAAATTAATAATACCTATGTGTCTTAAAACAGATTTACTTTTCAGTCAGTGGAAACAAGATATAAATAATAAAATACTTAGATTACAATATAATAAACAAAGAAATAAAACTAAAAAGTTATAGACAAATCTAGAAACCAGTATTACTTTAACTTAATCAATGAAAATAAAATAAATAAAAAGAAAATGTGGCACATATTCAACACACTATCTGATCGAATTTGTAAGTCAGTAGACGAAGCAATAATTACAGCATTCAAGAAAAATTACTTAATTATAAATACGATAGCTAATAATTTTAGCAAGGGATTTAGCGAAAACATAAATAAAATATTACCTAAATGCAACATAAACCTAATCCCTGAATCAGAATATATGTCTCCAATTAACAAGTCAATTTATGTCTTGTTTCCAATTTATAAAACCTACCGTTCATAATATTTGAACTATTATAAAAAATATCAATGTTAATAAGTCAGATGGTGTAGCGATGTATAGAAGTGAAAGTTGTATGTGATAAGATAGCTAAGGTCATAGTTAAGCAGATAAGCTGGCAGTAGTATACAAGTTGGAGTATATCATATAGAACTAAAATCAGGCATCGTGCGACCAATTTATAAAAATGGATCTCATAGTAAATATGACAGTTACCGGCCCATCACAATATTACTAGCCATAGATAAGGTAGTAGAAAAATACGTGTGTCGGCAATTCAGAATTTTTACATTCAAATTGTCTTAACGGGTTTTCAGTCTGGCTTTTAACCTAATAAATCAACTTCAATCTTGGTTTCTAAATTTACAGATGAAATAAACCACCACCTCAATGATAAACACATGTTATCCTGCTATTCATTGATTTTAGCAAAGCGTTTGATACCCTTAGGCATCATACACTTATAATACAAGTTTAACAATAAATATAAGCGTTTAAAACTAACATAGACAAAATATACAACCTACAACTTTATTTATTAAAAATAATGATACTAAATAAATAATAAAAACTCTTTGTGATGGTGCTGACGTAACAGTTTTCTTTAAATATGTATTGTAAAATCTTGCCAGTACACACAAAAATACGAAAGTGGTTATTAATAGAATAGTTGTTCACCAACAAAGAACTGCAAATTAAATTCAATCATAGCATTATTGTAACAAGATTAGCAGCCCAATTAAAACTGGTAGTACCGATATACAAGAACTATTATGGGAAACGAACCGTTGCTTATTTAATACCTACTCTAATTAATGATTTTCCAACAAACATTAAAGCAGCGGTGGCCCAGAGGTGGCGGCCCCGACTTACGAACAGTGAGTATTGGGTTTGAACCCAGGCAGGCGCATCACTTTGTGTAATTTATTTCATTACCACTGCTCTCAAAAACTGTGAAGGAAAACAGCGTGAGGAAACCGGCATGTCAGAAGCAAAAATTCGAAGACATGTGACATCTACCAACCCGCACTGTGTCCATTACACACGGCCTCATAGAGAGGAGGCCGTGTGTCCCAGTAGTGGGAACATTATATGCTGATTATGCAACAAAACTTCAATCGGAAACAACTAATAGTAATTATAAAAATAAATACAAACAATTCTTTGACTCTCTCTCTGAAAATGCATTACCCTGTTTAAATTTCATTCAATTAGTAATTACCATCATCGGCGCGATGTCTGACCCGCGGGTCTCCCTTGTTTTACCGAAAAGAAATTGCCAAATTATCACTTCCCAAACAAATTTTCGCATAATTTCATTTGCCAAATTATTACTTACCAAAAAATCTCTTTACAAATAATTGTTACGAAAACCTATGTTTGGCAAGTGAACGTTTGAACAATAACTTGTTCACCAACTAGTACTTTTACCATTTTTTATCTAGTCAAATATTTCAGTTGGTATAACATATTTTACGCAAAATTAAATAAGCCAAATATTTGGTGTCGTCAATTTTAAACTTACCATTTCAGTCAAAAGCACTATTAACTAGTTGGAATCTCCTATTTGGATTCGGTTGGGGCTCCTATTTCTGTCTGCAGGGTTTACAGGCACCTAACTAACCGAACCTCGGGGTGCCCCTGACGTCGACCATCTAGGGTTAACGTATCCGTCAGCAGGTCGACGGATCCCCGCTGCGCGGGGCTCCTATTTCTGTCTGCAAGGTTTACAGGAACCTAACTAACCGAACCTCGGGGTGCCCCTGACGTCGACCGTCTAGGGTTAGCGTTTCCGTCAGCAGGTCGACGGATCCCCGCTGCGCGGGGCTCCTATTTCTGTCTGCAAGGTTTACAGGAACCTAACTAACCGAACCTCGGGGTGCCCCTGACGTCGACCGTCTAGGGTTAGCGTTTCCGTCAGCAGGTCGACGGATCCCCGCTGCGCGGGGCTCCTATTTCTGTCTACAAGGTTTACAGGAACCTAACTAACCGAACCTCGGGGTGCCCCTGACGTCGACCGTCTAGGGTTAGGGTTTCTGTCAGCATCTGTTAAATTTCAATTACGTTATATTAAATCAATTTGTGTTATGTCTTCATTCCAAAATTTTTGCCTTTATATTTTTTGTCATAACAAATCATTTGACTAAACGTTTATTGTCGTAATTTTGTTTGCTGTAATAAATCATTTGCTTAAAGACCAAAACCCTTAATGACATTTTCCTTGGTAATAATCTGCCAAGTAAACATTTGACCAAATGAAAATGTGCGTACTAAAATTATTCCAAATATTACATTGGCCTAAAAAAAGGTTGCTAAAATTTGTTTGGGTAATGAAAATTTGGCAAAATCTTTTCGGCAAAACGGCAGGATCCCCTGACCCGCGCTGTCGTTGTTTTTGTAATCTTTCTTAGTTATTATTTACAAACTACCTCACAATTTGTTATAAACTATGTGTTTACCATGGGTCTCCCTTGTTTTACCGAAAAGAAATTGCCAAATTATCACTTCCCAAACAAATTTTCGCATAATTTCATTTGCCAAATTATTACTTACCAAAAAATCTCTTTACAAATAATTGTTACGAAAACCTATGTTTGGCAAGTGAACGTTTGAGCAATAACTTGTTCACCAACTAGTACTTTTACCATTTTTTATCTAGTCAAATATTTCAGTTGGTATAACATATTTTACGCAAAATTAAATAAGCCAAATATTTGGTGTCGTCAATTTTAATCTTACCATTTCAGTCAAAAGCACTATTAACTAGTTGGAATCTCCTATTTAGATTCGGTTGGGGCTCCTATTTCTGTCTGCAGGGTTTACAGGCACCTAACTAACCGAACCTCGGGGTGCCCCTGACGTCGACCGTCTAGGGTTAGCGTTTCCGTCAGCAGGTCGACGGATCCCCGCTGCGCGGGGCTCCTATTTCTGTCTGCAAGGTTTACAGGAACCTAACTAACCGAACCTCGGGGTGCCCCTGACGTCGACCGTCTAGGGTTAGCGTTTCCGTCAGCAGGTCGACGGATCCCCGCTGCGCGGGGCTCCTATTTCGGTCTGCAAGGTTTACAGGAACCTAACTAACCGAACCTCGGGGTGCCCCTGACGTCGACCGTCTAGGGTTAGCGTTTCCGTCAGCAGGTCGACGGATCCCCGCTGCGCGGGGCTCCTATTTCTGTCTGCAAGGTTTACAGGAACCTAAGTAACCGAACCTCGGGGTGCCCCTGACGTCGACCGTCTAGGGTTAGCTTTTCCGTCAGCAGGTTGACGGATCCCCGCTGCGCGGGGCTCCTATTTCTGTCTGCAAGGTTTACAGGAACCTAACTAACCGAACTTCGGGGTGCCCCTGACGTCGACCGTCTAGGGTTAGCGTTTCCGTCAGCAGGTCGACGGATCCCCGCTGCGCGGGGCTCCTATTTCTGTCTGCAAGGTTTACAGGAACCTAACTAACCAAACCTCGGGGTGCCCCTGACGTCGACCGTCTAGGGTTAGCGTTTCCGTCAGCAGGTCGACGGATCCCCGCTGCGCGGGGCTCCTATTTCTGTCTGCAAGGTTTACAGGAACCTAACTAACCGAACCTCGGGGTGCCCCTGACGTCGCCCATCTAGGGTTAGGGTTTCTGTCAGCATCTGTTCAATTTCAATTACGTTATATTAAATCAATTTGTGTTATGTCTTCATTCCAAAATTTTTGCCTTTATATTTTTTGTCATAACAAATCGTTTGACTAAACGTTTATTGTCTTAATTTTGTTTGCTGTAATAAATCATTTGATGAAAGACCAAAAGCCGTAATGACATTATCCTTAGTAATAATCTGCCAAGTAAACATTTGACCAAATGAAAATGTGCGTACTAAAATTATTCCAAATATTACATTGGTGTAAAAAAAGGTTGCTAAAATTTGTTTGGGTAATGAAAATTTGGCAAAATCTTTTCGGCAAAACGGCAGGATCCCGTTTACCATACATAAACAATAATTATTATTATCTCATTAATAGTATTAAGATTGCTTAAAAGTGTTTCAACATCTGGACAAACCTAATGAGGTTTTTGTGATGTTCCTGTTTATATTTTGTTTTGTTCTTTAATTAATAAACGATAAAAAAATATAATAATCTAAAACTGCCTTGACTGAGTGGATGGTAATAAAGTAAATATTCTTTATAAATATAATGAAATTTAACCTACTAAGTAAGTCTACAAGGCAGACACTAATTTCAGTCGTTGTTCAACATAACATTACGCCAATTTTAGCCAAAGGGTTACGCCAAGTTATACACACCCACATTTCGCTTTGTTCCATGTAATAAAGAGCGACTCTATTAGCATCAACCAGGCACGAACCCAGTCAAAGTAACTTTATATCAGGGATAACTATAACAATGACATGCATTGACGTAAGATATATGAAAGCTTAACTTCAGCCAACTTATTTGTGCAAGCGGGAGAACACAGAAATAAAATAAATGTACCAAGTTTGACATATCGATGTTTTTTTTCTAGCAAGCAACACCACCTTGAACTGCACACTTAAAGTGGCCATACTGTAATATAACAATCCTGTTGATTTTCGTTGTAGAAAGAATGATCATAATGATAGAATGTTTCTTTGTCTAGACTTTCTTTGGTGTAAATGGATGGTAGACTCATTTGATTCTTTCCTATGGAGTGCATCCAAAGATATTGTATCTTAAGGGTTGAAACCTCGTCTGGCAGCACGGAATCGCACTTTTCCACTCTCCTATCCCTTTCTGTCGCTCAGAACCGTTATTTTCTAGAGCGAGAAACAGAGTGGGAATGCTCTCGCAAACAGCAGCATCGACGGTGCAACCCGTGCAACCCTAATCAAGCAATGATTTCAATTCATACAACTTATGATGCTTGCCACAACCCACACTATAAAATACCGACTTGACGTTATTAAATATTTATATTGTCCACAATGCTAAGTACATAATTCTTACTGTTTAGTATTCTTCGAGCACCTATAACTTTGACGCGATTCACCAAGCAGTCAAGTGCTTCTCATATTTATACAAGATAATAAGTTATATGCGATTTTCATGCATTCCGGGGTCTGATTCCCATTAGCAGTCCGATCTATTTAAAAGCGATTGCGAACTGTCTTGCGACGGCGCGGCGTCTTCCAATTGATACAAGCATTTCCTCGTAACCAAAAAAAGATGTGTTTTCGTTATTTTGTTTTCTCATATCAATTGACAATGTTAGAAAATATCATTAACCTTCAGAGAAAAACAAATTTAGATTCATTCAGATATTCTTATATTTTATTTACATTTAATTGTTCTTCTTCTTCTTACCAACAACCACCTGTTTCTTTTTCGAACACACAAGACTACACGCAAATCTTAACAGTATGAAAAATACTAGCAGAACAACTGATAGTAACGCTGCTAGATCGAGATAAAGGAGTTGGTACAGAGGCAGATGAAGTGCAGGTGAACGAAGATGAAGGGCGCCGCGAGTGCTAACGACGTGTTTGACCCAGTGCAGGAGTTCTGCGCCCGGCTTTACTGGGCGGTCGTGGTACACGTAGGATAGCTCCTTTACTTTTTGTCTGTACCTGTAAAATAATAACAGAATTGGTAATTGACTAAAATAAAATAAGTCAGAAGTCAAAATCAAAATATTTTTATTTCACATAGGCCTACATGGGCACTTATGAAACGTCGACAAAAAGGTGCACGGTTCGGGTTGGTCGTTTCCTATGGAGAAGAACCGGCAAGAAACTCCATGGTTACTCTTTTAAAATGATTAGATTTTACAATATTATCATGTTACAGCATTAGTACTCAAGTATGGGGGGACAGCATAGGCCCGACAATAAGTCGTTGTTTACTACACAAAAAATCGGAAAACAAGATAAGAGGTTAACAAAAGTTATCACACCTCTAGGAATCTACAAGGCCTACACTGTTTACACATTCACAAACGTCCAGTCAGTGCAAGCATTTGTCAGTTATCGTGGAGCTCGACTTATAACTCAAGGAGCTCAACGTCACGACGAACAATACCAAAAAAAGGACATCTGGGTGGGTCGCTTATAGTACTCAAACTGCCAGACAATAGTTAAAATCAGTCATCATCATCTACCTCGTGGACCTCGCCTTTTCCCATCTTTGTTGGGATCGGCCTCCAGTCTAACCGAATGCAGCTGAATACGAGTATTTTACTTGGAGCGACTGCCTATCTGGCCTCCAACACCCAGTTAGTACTGGGTAATAATACGATACCCCTTAGTAAGACTGGTTCTCAGACTTTCGCGCCACTAACTAACGACGACACGAAACGAAAAATCTACAACTGACAGCCGGGACCCACGGCTTAACGTACTTTCGGAGGCACGGAGGAAACTTGGTAAGGTTGTGGTGTTGGTTTTAGCCAGGAATCACCTGGATGTGATCTCCTGCTTGACATGTTCACCAAGGTTGACTAGACACAATTAAAATAATGTCTAGACAAGAAATCCTTTGAGTCAACAGTCGATTGAGATAGAATTAACAAAGGCCTTCGACCGTTAAAAACCGGGATTATCGCGTGTAGTCGCATAATCAAACTTACTTAGGATTGTTGAGAATTTCATTTATAGCCACTTTCAAGTCCGCAGCCGTATCATTAGATAGTTTGACTTCTAAAGCGAAACCCTTATTAACAGATCTCTTGACATTGATGGGCTGGTCTCCGAAGACTGGTATACCAATGATGGGAACTCCATAGTGGATTGTCTCTGTGGTCGAAAGGAGACCTCCGTGAGTTATAAAGAGTACGCATTTTGGATGAGCTGGAAACAAAAATGATTGTAAGTACAAAATTTATGGTGTGAAAAGTATTTACATTATTTTGACATGTTTCCAATTAACAGAATCATAATTTATCAAAATTTGTGTTATTAAAACACACATGAACTTCAAGTCTTAAGTAACACAGCCACCAACACTAACTTTTCTATAGATACAAAACATCTAAACGTAAGCCACAAAACAAAATATCTAAACGTATTATTTGTAATAACTGATGTTTTTTCACGAATCCATAATCGGTCCCATGAGGGTGCTTCCACCTCATTTAAGTGCTTCATGCGGAAGAAAAATGGCCAATAACTCACATAAAATACTTGGTTGTGGTGCCCATTTCAATATATGAACATTTTTGGGCACATTGGGCAGATCCTCTTCGAACTTCCACAACACAGTCTGTTTGAGTTCTCCAAACATTTTCAGGAGATCACTTTTGACTTTCTCTGGCCAGTCCTTGCTCTTCAAGTTTGAACCCATGCTGAAATATATGATTCCGTTTTTGGCACTCATCATAATCTTCTCTAAGTCCTGTAAGAAAATCGTTCGTTGTAATATTAATTAGGTACATCTATTATTGAACACGTAATCTTTTGCAATGAGATAGTGTATACCCCCAAGCTGTGTATAATGCTTTAGCATAATGTATCACCATACACACAATAATGTTCCCACTGCTGGGACATATGCCTCTATTCAGAGAAAAGGAGTGGACTAAAATTAACCACGCTGTCCCAGTGCGGTTGGTGAAAGTGACATGTCTTCGAAGTTTTGATTTTTCCGTTTTTATAAAGCCTCAACTCTCTCGCCTTATATTCAAATAAATTAACGTACCTATTTAAAAAATGTGTAATGTAACATACCTGTGGTAAAGGCTTCACATCTTCATCAATATGGTATCCTCCTATAGGCTTATAGTTCTGTGGCAAACCTAGAGCCAGTCCCATAGACACGTGTGAGTTGCCCAGAATCAAAGATGCGTTGTTCCGAACGTCATAGAATGACGGAGGCTGACGACCTTTCTTCAGTATGGAGGGCACTATCAACCTCTCGTATTCTTTAATATGCATGTCGTCGTAGTACCTGTAACAATGAATTAGGGATGTTTTTAATGATTTTGTACCAGCAGAATTTCGGAGCAGAGTCGGTTAGATGTTCAGTGAATTTTTTAAGGTTTTATGGGATAATCTTCCCTTTAAAAGTGATTTGAAAGTCAACGAAAACCCGATACTAAAGGCGGATTTCACCAAAATTTGAACCAGATTAACACGTTTAAATAGAGCTCATGAACGATCAGGGTCAACATTCCATAGTATGACACTGACAGCTCTTCAAAGCGGTTGAGGTGGAACCGCGTTAAGATGTTCTGATCGCGTTAAACTTTGGTAAAATTCGGTCTGAGTGAAATGAAGCCATGAATCCATTTGTTCTAATCTCTAATCGTTATTTAACATCTATCACGCGATGACCCTCAAAATTGTGATTCTTGACTGATATGTTATTTCACTCTGCGGTCAAATTCTGATTTATGATTCTGCTATCATAAGAAGTGACGATTTTAAACAAAATTGCCTGTACTCACATAAATGCGTTGTATTTTGCCCTGATTCTTCTCCAGAGCTCTTCGACTCGCTGCGTGAAGCTAAATGGTGGCATATTAGCAGACAATGAATCGGTTGAATAAGCTGGACTGGGGGCTACATCGATAAGGCTAAGGGTGGCGGAGTTGAGCTCTACAGGAGACAACCAAACCAGAGGACAGTCAAATATTGCTGCGAAACTGAAACAATAGCACAGAAATTGTTTTTAGAATGTATGTATAAGGAACATATTTTTAAGGAAATTTCCAAACGCCTAGTTGACGCTTCCCGTGACCCAAGGGCTGCAGAGTCTAAGGCCCGTATTACAGAACGTCACTCAATACTCAAGCATCATTTAAAACTAGATTCAAGCCATTTGATTGGTTGAAACTAGTTTTAAATGATGCTTGAGTCTTGAGTGACGTTCTGTAATACGGGCCTAAGTATTGCCATATGACGTGACAACGCCGCCAGTCTCTTGGACTCATTTCCAGCTGACAGCATTGAAAGGAGTTTTTTGATATTTTTTTTTAGTTTCGTTTCTTTAGTTTAGTTCGATTAAATGAAAATCATTATGGTGAGATTCCACTATTTTTTGCGCAAACATTTGTGCCGAACATTTGTTCGCGAACATTTTGTGCAGCACTATTATGTTAGCGCACTGAGCTGCAGAACCGTTTCCACCGGCAAAGCTGTGCGTGACTTTTGTTCGCGCTCAGTGCAGTACATTTGTGAGCTAACATGTTAGTACGAGAGCCCCAAAGACGTCCAAAATTTTTGCCTCATGACCGTATAAAATCGTTAGATTTGGTTATTCTGATTATTATTTTGAAAAATCCTTTTGGGAATCTTAATTCATGAACACACGTCATGTTGTGAATAGGTTTAGGTGATATTATGTTGCCCAATATAATCGGTCCAGATTGACGGTTGTCGCAATTTATATACATATAGTCTTGACGTAATTTTATCAGACAACATATACTAAGCTTGCTATAAAATATTTTTCAGTAAACAGATGAATGAAGGTCGGTCTCCTAGACTACTAAATTGCGTGAACACGCGCACATTTTGTTCATTCCACTGTGCGGCACTGTGCCGCACACTTCTAGAACCGCTCCATTATATCACTCTTTAAAATAAACAACAGACATTTCTGAAATAAAAAAAAGTCATTGTAAGGCATACCTCACTTAAACACAAAATCTGCTAAATAAAATTACCATCCATCATAAATGTTATGACTGTATTGTATCCATGCTTTCTAATAAATAAATTAATTGATGGATTAATCTGGAAAAAGTAAAATGATCTATTCCAAAAGGTCGACACTTAAATTGATGCCTAGTATCGGCTTCAGTTCGGTAACTGTTACTACGGGAGCGTATCGGATCCAGGTTATAAACTATCTATGTAGCAAACATCTAAATCCGTTAAGTAGTTTTTGCGTAAAAGACTAACACATATCTTCATAAACTTTTGCATTTATAATAGTAGTAAGATTAGTAATTTCTACGTACCCAGCAATAAGTTCAGAAAACATCCATTCTACGATGACCACATCAAAGTGTTCTTTCGGATCATTCAAGAGCTTCTGAACGTCTTTGTTCTCCACCGTAGTTGCCGCCATTTTCAGCATTAACCTCCTTACAAAGTTCTGATGGTCACTTGAGAACACTGATTTCTCCATTATTTTCTTTATGTTGATTGAGTCAACTGTTAAACGTTAAAATATTCTGTTATTAACGTGTTTTAAGAAATTTACGACTAACTACCCACTTCTCCCACTAATGACCATAGGCCTCTGCTTTTACCAATCACCACGCTCCTGTGCTTGCCTCATCCAGGTTTTACTCGTGATGGTAACAATTGGCGTTGTACATAAGCTATATATTGTAATGTTGTGTATATCTTTTAATTTTGTGTGCAATAAAGAATAAGAATATATAAGAATTTCGTCGAATACCATCTTTCCGCTAATTTGTAAATGTTACTCATCCACAATTCAATTAGTCATAGAATACTAAAAATTATGCTAACACAGAGACAAAAAAGAATGAAAGTTGTAGAATAGCTAGGCGTCAGATTAATCAGAAAATGTGAAGGTATAAAATCAACATACCTGGCAAGACATCAATATTACTGCTGACGTCAATCTGTCGAAGGTTTGGGGGAGGATTCTTATATTCAAACGTTCTAATATATGTTACCTGAAACATTAAGAAATCAGTTAGTAAACTTTTACTGCTATACAGGGTGTAAACGGACTCGTCACGAAGCCGTAAACCAAGCATACTGTACATCAAACTAAGTAGCAAAAACTTTTACTGGGAAACGACTTTTTTTTTGGTGTAGAAAATCACGATTTACGGTAGCGCGCAATCTGATGCACTCAAAACATTGTAGTGAAAAATGCATTGAATATTACAGGGGCCGTGAAGGTATTTACAGAAAAGTTTTAACATTGAAAACTTTTTTTTATACTTGTTGGAAATTAGAACTTTGAGTTTCGACATCTCCGTAACTAGAAAATTCCCGGGTATGGTCATCATCATCTTTCTGCCCTTGTCCCATTCTACTTGGGATCGGCGCAACACGTTTGTATTTTTCCAGTGTTGTTCCAGTGACCTTGACGCCATTTGATCCATCCTTATTTGCCAGGTATGGTCCAGTACATAATAAAATTGCAATGACGGATAATACGATTTTTCTATAATAATATCCCTAAACTCAGTACCAACCTCATTCCCTTCCTTCAGCAATTGTCTGACTACTCCATCGCCAAGGATAGAGTGGCTCTTCGAAGGCATACCAAACACCACCAGAGCTTTGTACGCCTCACATGACGAACAAATTAGGAGGCATAGCAAAAAATATACCACAGCGTTTGTCGCCGCCATTTTCTGTAAAAACAAATTCAGTTTTTGTTACCTTTTTTGTGGTTAAAATTGCAACTTCGGAGCAATTCCTCTCGCGGTAAGATTTCAAGGTTATTTTTTATTCTGCTCATTAGTCATTAACGTCTGCAAACGAATCATAGGCCTGTCTTTGAACTTTTTTTTAAATCATCACCCACAGTCCGCCTGTTTGTAGTGCTTTGCTTCTATAAATCTCCACTTTTCATTGCTATTTTATGTACAGTAGTGCGCCATAGGCATTTTCTACAGGAAATAATAAAGCTTAAAAAAAAGCTTCCAACGATCTGTGGTTGACTGTAATACTAAGCTTGGTTAAAATGAATTACCGAAAAATTAATTCAAAATTAACCGGCAAAAAATGTTGTTCTAACAAACAAACATGAGCTTATTAAAATTACAATTCTACAAAAATAATAAACTAAATTCCCAAAAAAAAATACTGCGAAAAAAATATGTACTAAGTTTCCGAAAAAAATACAAATTTTGAGAAAAAACTAGGTAAGTACTAAGTTTTCAAAAAAATACTAAGTTTCCGAAAACATGTTCTGTAAAATAATCGTTTTCAACTTAGGCGGCAAGAGCGAGCGAAGCGAGCTCGGGACTTCCTCAGCAAATGCCGTATGTATTGATTTTCGGAATTTGCAGTATTTTATTCGGTCGTTTCTTTGTCCTTTCAGCTGTCGCAAGATTAGTATTTAAAGCAGTAAATTTTTTTTTCGGAGCTTTTATTACTACGCATTTTCTACCAGTCAACCTTTGGGTGATGAAAAGACAAACAACGGTAGGTGTATATTGCTGGCTGATTTGGTGCGTTATTGCATTAAATAACATCACATCATTTATCGTCTCGCCTGTACAGGCGATGTTAAGTTACTCAATGGAGTACAAACAATGAACAGCTGTCCCATACATTTTGAGGCGAGTAGAGTAGGTGGTAAAATTTTTAAGGTATAGCAGAGCTGATAATTTTGTCGCGATTACGATGTTGGTCCCAGGCACAAAGTTATTTAGTATGATGGTCTGTATTCTGTACCACAACCTTAAGTATGACCATATTTTTTTGAACCATACTGTATGTCTGATTGCACAGCCTGGTCAGTCAGCTCCGTGTCCACCTCATCCTTGCCCTTTCTCAAGAAGTCGAACCGGTACGAAGGCAGACTTATGCAAATTCTTTGTATGAGCAAAATCAATTCACCTAAGACAGCCCTTTTCCTATTAAACAAGGACACATAATAATGTAGGTATTATTCAATATGATTCTCAGACGTGTTTTCAGAGCCTTGTTTCCTCATATAATTAGAGTTTAAATGACGACTTTGGTTTTACCTGGTATGTACTAAGTAAAACTATTTAACTCCACGAGCGAGAGAATCGCGGCGATATTATTGTCGTGCTACGTATCCCCCCCAGTAAAAGGGGAAAATATACAAGTCCGTGATTAGACCTGTCATACTAATGCTGGGCTGTGAAGTAGATGGATGAAAAAAGATTGCATGTAGCGGAGATGAGAATGTTGAGGTGGATGTGTGATGTGACAAGAATGAATAAGGTAAGGAACGAGTATATTAGAGGAAGTTTAAAAATTGCGCCAGTTCCAGAAAAGTTGAAAGGGAATCGACTGTCTTGGTATGGACATGTGATGAGGAAGGACGAATCGCATGTGACTAAAAGAGTGATGAATATAAACGTTGATGGATGGAGAGAGATAAAGAAGTAAATGATAGCGTGACGGTTGACAGAGGAGAACGGAAGAAAAAAACGTTGCACCGACGCCAAATAACATGGAACAAGGGATAAATCAAAGCACAATGTTGGAATTTCATCGCTCGGTTCAGTGGTAAAAGTTGAATTTACAGCAGCGCAAAATATCTACTCGTTGGCATTAATTTGAATGTTTTAAGGTATCACTTAGTATTTCTTGGTGTTCCTAAATTATTTGTCCAGGTAAATGTATTTGATTTAACTGTTACTTAGATGTAAAATAAACGAAATGGACTATTTATCCTGTTATTGTATTTCTCTTTTAATTCATATAATAAGCAATTTAAAAGTAATTTTGCAAACTAGAAGGGCGGTCCTATTAAATTGATGGCAGCAGTAAGCAGTTAGTGGATAGCAGTTTGTTCGCTCAGCGATCAATTCCAATCAATTGCACGTGGCTAAATAATAACAGAAGTGCTTGCCTATGTTGGGTTGGAGTGTACGTAACGGGGCACTGAAGAAAAACAGCCACAGAAATTTTAGCCAAAAGTGTTAGATACAAGAGCGAGCGAAGCGAGCTCGGGACTTGGGGCACCACGACGTTAGGTTAGGTTAGGTTACTTTATATCCTGCAGACAGAAATAGGAGCCCCGCGGGGCTACGTCGACTTTTTCATAGTGACCCGTTTCGTATCCACTGACACTATGTTGGTTCGTGGATAGGTTACCCATTAAACACACCGAATTTCGTCCGTGTCTCGAAAATCACATTAAGCCGTTGATCCCGGCTGTCATTTGTAGATCATTGACAGTCGTTACGGGGTAGTCAGTGGCCCGAAAGTCTGACAACCAGTCTTATCAAGAGCTTAACTGGATCGTGGAGATCAGATAGGCAGTCCCGCCATGTAAAATATTGGTATTCAACTGCATCTGATTAGACCGGAAGCCGACCCCAACATAGTTGGGACAAGGCTCGAGAGATGATAATCAATTCCTGGTTGAAATCTATAAGAATTATTTTCAACTAGCTGTTGCGCGTGACCTTCGTTCGCGTGAAATTATTAAAAAAAAATTGACTTCCCTTTTTGAATCGAATTTTGTTACCAATTTCATATATTATCTAAGTATTATGCACGGACCATTGATATATAAATATATCAATGGCACGGACCCTAATTCTTATTTTAAAATAAAAGTACGCTTACGTTACTCCTTATGACATCAGCTATCTGCCAGTCAAAGTCCCGTTAAATTTGGTTCAGCCGTTTCGGAGATTAGCAGGGACAACCAGACATACAGAAAGACAAAAATGAAAAAGAAAGTGTTTTTGTTATAAGTACCTTATATACTTTCATATGCATTCAGTAAAAAGCTGTTATTTTGGTATTACAAACAGACACTTCAATTTTATTTATTTGTATAGATAGAGTAAAGCGTACCTACCTATGTCAGATAAATCAAGTTAGCTGTGGCATAAAATGATCACATTCAAACAAACTGATAACACAATCACACGTAGACGATTATAAATAAAATACTACGATACTGGGCATTGCAAGAGCAATTTACAATAAAAGATAAATACGTAATGCTTTATTCAGATGTATTGAATCACTTTAAACTTACAACTTTACTGGTTAAATTTTATATTTTATTATCAATTTACTACGCTAGATATTTTTCTTTTCAACCTGTATGTTCCCACTGCTTGGCATAGAACTCCCCCATAACCACTCATATTAATGCATGTCTTATTCAATATTATTGCCTCAAAATAATTTAAACGCATAAATTAATTTACTTTGCCTATAAAGAAACACTCATAATTGTCCTGCCCTTATCCCAATTTATTTGGTGTCGGTGCAGCATGTCTTATTCTTCCATACTTCTGTATTACTTGTCATCTCAACAGTCACCTTTCTAGTCATATCATGTTTCGCACTATCCATTCAACCTTTACAGAACTGCCATAAACATATTCCTATCAATTTCTAAATATAATGCATGTTTCATTCTTCCTTTTTTAAAAACACATGAAGCTCTATCGAATACTTACAATAACGAGCGGTCCACAAACAAATATTATTATGTATTAATATTATGATCACATCACTGAGTTCAAGGCTACTGCTCCAAGTAACAAACCACTAACACTGGCCAGTTAGTTTAGAACCACACGTTGTAACGGTGACTTTAATATTGTTAACGTAACTGACACCACTTTCCTACACCATGCGTTTGAAGCGACTGATTATTTTATTCATTACTCAATAACACATTACTTGAATGCTTATATTATTGTTTCAATAAATTATACGAAGATAATTTGATAAATTCAACTCAAATTTGTCTCTAACTTTAGTCGAATATTACAAAGAAGGTTCTTTGACATTCGTTGCTATGCACCATTCGGAAAACCGGTTTTAAAAATAAACAAGAGTCAAAGCCTTTTTGGATACAGGCAGTTGTCTGTGATTGACGGCTCCCAGCCAGTTCTGTTTTTTTCGAGCTGCAATCGTTCAAACTGCCAAATATTCTGCAATGTTTTTTTTTTAATAAACTCAATGCAATGGTTTTGTTTTGTTTCAAGAGGACTACGATGATGATTGTATTCCATTGTTTGCAAAAAGAGGAGGTTATGTACTCCACTAGCATTTTTTTTTTCGTGTATGTACACCGATTCCTCTGTGATTACTGGTCTGATTTTCATGATTCTTATTTTATTTGATACAGGAAGCTTGCGCGGTACTACCATATAAATGTTTTTAACTTTACTTAAGTAGTTTATGAGTTACCTTCTAGATAACGTATTTTTTCTTAATATCTTCTCGTTTTACTACATTAATTTTTATTATTTGCTATGTACATTATATACAGACTACAAATAGAACTAAAATAAATATAAAAAGAAGACTAAAATAAAGTACCTATATATATACAACGACGACAATAGGACACGTCTTCTCGTTACAAACTAAAAATATATTACAAGAATGTGTGTCAAGTAAAAAGAGGAAAATAAAAAACACAAAATAACACAAAAAAAAGTGAAAAATAACTTTACTTACGGAAGTCGGTGGTCATAGAGTTTGAAACAAACAAAATCACGGACACTCACTGTAACTAGGTGGGCACTATTCCTTCATTTATTTTTACGATGGAATTGGTAAGTTTGTAATGTTTTAACTCAATAAATACTCTTTGCTATAAGGCACGACCTAATCTTTGATCACACTTCTATTAGTGTCACCTTTTACCGATAAAACTTGTATTTCTATTGTATAACTGACCGATACAGTATCTTAGTAGTCTTTTGACGGAATGATTAATATTTATCTTTATCTAAATTAACCTAAACCTAACATAACATCACGCCTGTAATTCCCGAAGAGCAGGCAGAGGAGTAAGTATCTAATAGTACGCCCATATTTCGCCAGTTATGTTTAATGTAACAGGGGTGAGCTTGTTGCCATCAAAGGGCACAAATCCAGACTCCGTGGCTGCTATTAAGAAATTCCTGATGGAAAACCAAATAACAATTTGGCCGACCCGGGAATCGAACCCAGGACCTCATGCTCAGCAACAACGAGGCTTTATCTAGGTTCTTTTTTTATTGTTGTTAAGTTCTCTTTTGACCGCTATGTTCTGATGGTAATCTATTGACAGCCTCGTTTCACCCACTGGTGAGAATTGGTCTCCTTCATTTGGTAGCCTGCTTCCATGATCTGATCAAGTCTCATTCAAGTCTTTATAACATTCATTTATTTATTTTCAGGTAACTTTGACCCATAGATGCATACCTTACAGACTAACACACATACGATAAACTACAAATTGTGTTAGTAATAAATAGAACCTTAAAACTATGTTAGTAACACTTCAATTCACTTTACCACGGTCTTCTGTAGATATTCACCTGATTGTTGGTCCGCTAACTCTGTTTCTATGGTCTCTCAGCAATAATTTCGTTAGAGATTATTTATTTGTTCAACTTACAACTATCATTATAGGTAATCTTAAACCTAATTGTGTGGCTATCAAAACAAAATATAAAAAAGAAAAACAATTAAAAATAATAATAACTTAACAACGAGAAAAAAAAACACTTTTTAATTAACCCTAAGACTTACATACTTCTTAAAGTGATACATATAAATAAGAAACTAAGTTTAACAAAACTTTTGTGAATTCACTCAAAATGCACGAAAAAATATCGATTCGCTCGTGAACCTCGTTCACTACGCGGATCGTTCAGGTAAGACCGCACGTCTTAGCCAGGAGAGTTCTGGCTACCGGCACGGCTAGCAGTGGTGGGCGCCTCCGCCTCCACACGTATTGATCGACGCACAGTTTTAGGTGCCGCAGCACTCCCGGGTTATGAGCTGCACCACGCCATACTTTTACTACATACGCGGCGAGACTAAATTCCCGGCGCACCCTGAGCTTTGGTTTGAGATTAAAGAGCGCGTCCTTAACATCCTGATTACTATAATATTCATATATAATTCACACTTCCCAAAACTTGTGACAATTCGTTTGTTGATCGTCAGACAAAAATAGATATCATTGATTTGTGTATATTTTATCAAGGCTAGTTATTAGCCTTGGCTTAACCTAATACCTTTCTGATAACGAATATCACTGCTGTAAATTCGACATACGAAAACCTTAACCATGCTAAGAATCTTGTCATATTCTTGTTCTTCTTCTCCTGGTGCCTCTGCAGTTTCTGAAGGTTGGAAACCAATTTCAAATATTCATTCTCTTTGTCTTTACGTGATCGAACAGCTCAGCAGCTCTCGTGATTCCGGTACATTTGACCCATCGTTATTAAATTAATTTACAGGTAACGAGTTTAATATGAAAAAGTTTAATTACTGTTATCAACGTTTCTTAGGGCTGGAACACAACAACGCGTTGCGGCGACGCGCTGCTTCTTTGGCCGATATATTTGGGTTTTATTAGGTAATAGAGCTTTGTGAGAACTTAAGTTACTATTTAATGTTGTCATCTTAAGCAATATCATTACTGTACAAAACCACTGGTGGTCCGTTTTTTCTTCTGTGGTAAAAAGTTACATGCGTGGACTTGCTTTGGTTTGCTTTGATTTTCAAAACTTTAATGGCATTTTACGCTTTTATGAATGTGGAGATGTAGGTGTTCTGATGCAGTAACTGGATTTGAGTGTATTGCAAGTAAGGCTGTGTCATCTGCGTACGTTGCAACTGTATTTTTTCCCGTAGTAAGTAAATCAGCAGTGTAGATAATGCACATTACTGGCCCTAGGATGCTACCTTGCGCTACACCTGATTTTATTTCATACAGGTCCGACATATCGTTTATGTGCTTAACTTCAAGACAACGTTTCTCGAGGTATGACTTAAATATGAGGAAAAACGAGTGTAGTAGCGATATTGTTTTCTATAAAGTAGGCCTTCATGCTACACTTTGTCGACGAAGGCTTAACGTACACAAGTCAAGCATCCATCATTAGCATCCTAGCAATAATAATAATAAATTAGCGATTGGTAGCTCGAACCCTGTTACCGATGCTGGTGGGCTACTATTATTTTATATTTTTAAATGTAAAATTATTAGTGGTTTGGCTTCCTTCATTTTTTTTAGAAGATACTGTTATATTTATTACCTAACAGAATCTTTTCGAACAGTTTGCCTGTGATGGACAAAAGACTTATTGGTCTAAACGAAGAGACTTCGTGAAATGGTTTACCGGGTTACTGTATAGATTAAAGTCCTAAGTTACTGATACTCTTTGTTATTCCAATTGCGAAAGAAGAGAAATGAATTCAATCACTTTAAATAAAGGAATAAAATTAATAAACCACCAAATATTTAAAAAAAAAAATATTTTCACTACATCAAACTTATAACAAACTTATTTAGTTATTCTTCTTCTTACTTCCTGTTTTTCCTTTCGTTGAACACACTCGAGAGCAAATATAAGCGCAGGCGCGCTTCAACAGAATGTATACAGCTAAGAGTAGGAACGCGCTGAGCGCAGCGAGATCCAGGAACCTTCTCTTGTAGAAGGGTAGGTCCACCGCAGGAGAGCGCAGATGCGGGGCGCCGCGAGTGTTCACCACGTGGTTCACCCAGTGCACCAGCTCCACACCCGGCTTCACAGGCCGGTCGTGGTGGATGAACGATAGCTCCTTCGCTTTGTCGGCGTACCTGTTAAAAAAGATGATATTTCTTTAAAAATTGCTCGATATGAGGTATACGAGTTGTTATCAGTTTTGTCCATAACCTGGAATTGGTTTACTTCGAATTCTTTAAATATCAATCTTACTCTCACTTTAATACACACCTTTTGTTACTAACAACTTCTTCTATCTTATTCTTCAGTTTATCAACCATTGTGTAAGAAAGGTCTACTCTTTGCGCAAACCCTCTGATGACTGCCTTGTTGACATTCATGAACTGATCAGCAAACACTGGAATACCGATGATTGGCACTCCAAAGTGGATGGCTTCAGTCGTTGACAGAAGACCACCATGCGTTATGAAAACGGCCAGATTTTTGTGAGCTGAAAAATAAAAATATATCAAGCCTGTTTTCTCCAAAGGGGATGGGATGCCTTAGGTTCCATGATTCCATGTAATAGGAGGTAGGAGACAGAAACTTACAAAGAATTTCCTGTTGAGGTGCCCACGTCAGGATGTGCACATTTTTAGGCAAGTTTGGCAAAACCTCCTCAAATTTCCACAACACAGTCTGCTTCAGGCTTCCAAACATCTTTAACAGGCTGACCTTGAGCTCATCGGGTAAGTCTTTACTCTTCAAATTTGAGCCCATGCTAAAGTAAATCACTCCATCCTTTGAGCTGTCCATAAGTTTCTTCAAGTCCTATAAACACATCATCATAATTAGGTTTAGGTGAGGAAAACCTCACGACCTACATTTTTGTCTGAAATTATCTTTTACTAATAACTATTAGTCTTTCCTTCAATGGCAGATAATTCTGTTCTCTCAAACATCTTCCTTACCTCAGGCAGAGGCTTCACAGTATCGTCAATATGGTAACCTCCGATATACTTGTGGCTCTGAGGAAGAGAAGCACCTCCGGTCGTAGTTACGTATGCGTTGGACAGCACCAAGGATGCGTTATACCTGGCTTCATCGAAAGTTGCGAGTTTTCGTCCACGTTTCTCAACAAGAGGGCCAAATAGTGAATTGTACGTTTTTTCTTGAAGACCGTCCAGCCAACTGAAAATTGTAGAAACATTGCGTTAACATTGTATAAAACCTTCTCAATATTTGATGTGGTTTTAATGTCATACAACTGATTATCTTGATTACATTTTTGTCTACAAGATTGCAGATCTGGTTTTATTTATGTATTACAGTGGATCAAAATAATCTGAACGGGTAGCAAAACATGCTAGCGTTTTGACTCTGCCGATTTGCTTATGTGCCACTCTCTTGATCCTCCAACTCATCCAAGCAGTATCATTGCTTATTATAATTGTAATACTTACACGTATCGTATGAATTGAATTT
The DNA here is from genome assembly GCA_950022335.1 of Eurois occulta. Lineage (NCBI taxonomy): Eukaryota > Metazoa > Arthropoda > Insecta > Lepidoptera > Noctuidae > Eurois > Eurois occulta. The sequence continues at coordinate 11,903,312 of OX465500.1, read as the reverse complement.
TGACTTGATTCCACAGTTCAAACACTCGCTGCGAAAAGGTCAATGGTGGTGAGAACGGACTAATCAGAGAGTCCACTGAATATGCGGGGTTCAACGGTTCGTCGACTAATTGTATAATTTGCCAGTGAGGATCCACAGATGATGACCAAATCAATGGACAGTTGAACACTTGCGCAAATCTGAAATTAAGGGAATTTATTAGGTCCGAGAAGTCAGCTAGTGTTAGACTCGCTTAAAAAAACTAAGCAGAAATGAGCAGCTTTAACTTTACACTGGTAAATTCGGTTTCTTACCCAGCTGGTGCATCGCCAAACATCCACTCAATGACGGCCACATCGAAATATTCCTTCGGATCATTCAATAGCTTTTGAACGTCTTCATTCAAGACCGTTTTCTTTGTTAACTCTGTCATCATGTAAGTCATAAAAAGAGAGTTCAGTTCTTGGGATTTTTGCTCCATAATTTCTTTCATGTTTATAATGTCCGCTGAAACGATGAAAACGGTTTTATAAGTTCACTTTTTGAAAGTCATTAAATAATTAATTAACCACATTCAATTTAAACGGATATTGCTAGTCGCTTATTGAGGATTTTCCTCTTGTGTCCTTTCCTTCTTATCTTGAGGTAGAATAACTCATAAATGATGTTGAAACGACTAAGCTGATTCGAAAAACTGACTGCCCTGTGTCAGTACACAGGGCAGTCAGTTTTTCGAATCAGCTAAGAAAAAATAATATATAATCAGGTCCAGTGACCTGATTATATATTATTTTTTCTGGAGTAATTCTTGAAAGTAAGTAAAAAACTTACGAGGTAACAGATCGAAGTTAGCGCTAACATCAATACTGCGAAGATTGGCAGGAGGATTCTTGTAGGTAAATGGCGTTATGTACGTCACCTGGAAATAGAAATCGTTTAAGAAAAAAATGTAGTGAAGGATAACGTTTTATATGTATAATCTCAACATGAATGATGTAACCAAGATTTTGTAACAATATTTTAATATAAAATAGTGTCCATGGAGTTTTTTGCCCATTCTTCTCCATAGAGATCTATGCTTTGGAATGGACAACTGTACTTTCACAAGTTATTATGCATTAAGACTGACTAAAGCTTCGCTTTATATGTTTTTCTGGCATTCAAAAGTGCCTGTAATGGTCTAATTGAAATAAAAGCTTTGGGTTTGAGTTTTTTTTAACCCATTACTACGCCTAGTGTCGTCTGTCTATCACAGGGTTATGCGTACCTTTTTAACTCTAAAAGGCGTCCTTTTGAGTACATTCCACAAAATGTTATATTTTATTAAAATGGATTATGCATTTTGACATGATTAGAAAATTTCGGTTTTATTTATTTCAAAATTTTCAATGGCCAACAAATTGAGAGTATAATTTCTATGCCTCCTGTATAATTCTCGTGTCAAAAATTTATGAAAACTCCATCGAAAACACTGACCTCATGACCAGCGTTCAGCAGATGTCTGACATATCCATCACCAAGGTTTCCATGACTCCTCGAGGGCACGGGAAACACCACCAAGATCTTGGCAGCCTCAGAGCCAGCCACTATCACGCTGAACAGCAACCAAAGCGTCGTCATCTTCTCCATTTTCTATACAAAGTAAATAAACATATTTTTTACAACTATTGAAAAAAATCACGCCTGTAATCCCTGGAGGGTTTGGCAGAGGTATACCTATAATGCACTCACGAGGTTTTCCGCTATTAATGAATCAAAATTAAAAAGTCAACATCCGTCAATGTTCAACGGTTGAAAGCTATTATTGTTTATTTGAAAATAAACTTGTTTAACCTTAAAATAGCATTGTTATAATTGTTTCTAAACCGTTGTAAAACTTATTTTATTGTTTAATTAAGATTTATTCGTGTTAGATATAAATAACATCTGTTGCTACGGCCAATTCATGGTCAGTAAATAGATGTTTAGTTACTCATTGGCGGTGTAAAGTCGTAGATAAATTGTTGATGAAAATTAGTAGGAGTAACATCTGGGCCAAGCCTATTTCCTTGCGATACTCCTGATTTGTTTCGACTACATTTAGTACAAAAGTATGGAGACTAACCATTTTCTTGAGCTTATTGCTTCTTTCTGCTCATGATTAGACACATATCTAGGTCTAGTGATTAAATAAAATTCTTCTGATAGCTTGTGCATTTTTTTAATTTATTCATGATTGATAAGGCTAAAATCTTTGCTAATAAAAATAAGACAAGCTAACAAAACAGTTAACTGGCCTCTTACGCTCTCTTTCTGCGACGTAAATCGACATTAAAATAACCAACGAATTGTCAAACGCGCGTAAACTGCTGGGACTGGTTGGTTATACTGTAGTGTTGCGAGCAGATTCGACTGGTTGTGTGTGAATCGTTGCTGCAAGCTTGTAGTTGAGCTTGTAGCAGGGATTCTCATAACTATAAGGCAATGTGACAAGTGAAGACAAAGTGATGAGTGAGTGAGTGTGAGTGATTGAGTGAGTTAGTGTGAGTGAGTGAGTGAGTGAGTTAAGTGCGACAGTGTAGGTTAAGTTTACTAACATAGTTACACATTGAGTCCTGTTACTTGTTTAAATTAATTAAATTTTTAACAGCCGTTAAAAAGAGGGAGGGTGGGATTTATTTCCAAAACCTGTTTTGTGTTATTCTATTGCAATTATGTACTAAGCCATGCCTACTTAAATAGTTACCGCCCACGTGAGGTCTAATGTATCTATATTTACCTTCGACCGATACTGGTTTGAGTTTATTAAATAGGTAACATTTTTGCTTTTTAAATTCTGACTAAGTCGACGATTACTATTCGGTGACTACAACCTGCACCATTGCAATTAAAGAACTAAAAATACCTAGATAACATTTTTTATCAGTTACGTATGACTGTAATTGAAGAGCTCGTGATCTTCAAGGTTTAGGTACTTATGTTGAGGTCGATCCGTAGATTGAGCCATTCTTTACAAACCGGGACCCTTCCGACCTCGGAAAGAACGTTAAGAAATTACAGTCGCTATCGTGTGGATCCCGGCTTCTAGATATTTGATGTATCCACTGTCAAATATTTACAAATGACAGCCGGAACCATACCTTCTGACCAATGCCCAGTCAGAAGCTCGAAACTCTCGGTCAGAGTATTGCCATAGGTTTATTGGATTTTAAGTAAGTACACGCTTACAAGTAAAATAATAGTATTCAGAAAATTGAAGTTAGAGCCTATCTACCTTAGGCAAAAGCTGTCAACAAGAAAGACAACACTCGCAGTAGTGACAAAATTAGCTTAAAAAAAGTTTTTAAAATCGACTTCGAAAAAAAATTAATAAGGTATTGTGAGCTAAACAGCTTAGGACTTTGTTTTGTTTTGATTGAAGAAAAGTACTGGCATCACATAATGAAACAAACACCTTTGGCATTAAGGTCTGTACATTATGCGTGCTTAAATTGTAAATAAAAACAAAATTACCACAGTTTCAAAGTAAAATAACACTCAATTCACTTCTTTTAAAATCTAAAACGGTAAACTTGAAGAACTTGTGTGCTCTTCAAAACACCACTTTTTAACTTCGACAGTATTTTTAAGACACTTCACAAAAACTCAATCTGCCTACCGATCGACTAGAAATGGATGGACGCACGGTTTCGATTGAATGGTAGTCGTGTCAATGAGTATTATATGTATATAGTATATGCCTAATCGTAAGATTACACGTGCGATAGCCATCAAAATCAAATCATCATTTTTGTAAAAGATTATTAATTGCTCCTATATGTGGGCCCGTCCGTAGATTATGCTACAATTTTTGCATGTGCAATGGAAAGTATGTAAATGATTCTTCTCGTTAAAATTTTTCATTAAATTAATTATGTTTTTAGTAGGTATTGCACTTTTCGTCGTAATCATGTGCTGTAACTGTTTGCGCGTCAATGACCCTTTTTTATGGGACATCATCAAATAACTCCTCCCGCTCTGGGCGGAGCGGAAGAGAGTGTCAGACTTTAACTGACTAAAACCCATCCATGTTCCTTCTTTTGCCCTTTGTGTTCCAGGGCCGCGGTATCTCTTTCGAACAGTCCCGCAGCCCCGGCAGGCATCGGCCCTTGCGGGCTCCTCTGATTTGCTGACATCTCTTTGAGGCGCGCGTGGAACACGAACGCGCCGTCGACACGGCGCGTCAATGATCCTAACACCTTCAGAATTCTATTATTTTATTTCCGGTAACATCATCGCCAGTCTACAACAGTCCACTGCTAAATTCAATTGAAGAACTAAGGGAGAGAATAACAGACGCAGCGGACCAGATGAGGGCAACAGTTGTATCAAGAATCACAAAAACTGAAGTGAGGATCCGAATAAGAACATGTATTCGAAACCGAGGGCAGCACATCGAACAAGTCGTGTGAAAGTGTAATTAAAGTTTTTAAACTGATATTGATTAAAAATAACGCTGATATTCACGAAATTGTTTTACTTGATTTTCCGAATAATCACCTTTTTGTGAGACGCACATTATGTAGTCCATAACTTTGTACTAACTTTCATACCTTTTTGGATAGCTGTTAAGACAAGGATATTTTCCTAGTAATTTGTACATCAGGCGTAGTATTTTTTTTTTCATTAGACATCATTTTGTGTGAAGTAATAGCAAAAATCACAAAAAATAATTATATTTGTTTAGTAATATTTGCCAAGGTTTTTGGCATTTTTGAACTTTTAATTGTTAACAAAGATCTGCTACGGCATCAACTATGACATTAACTTAAATTTCAGTACAGTCGCGCCGTAAATCATTTCTAAATTGACTTCAAATGATTTAATCTGGGATTTTTCATAAAAACCTAAAAATCTACCTAACTCAAAAACTACTGAACTTCGGAAGAACATTTGGTGGCTTATTTTGCTGCATTCTAACCCTACTATGATGTCCTGCAAGGAATACGTCGAGTTACCAGTAACCCTGTAGACCTCTTCAATAGGGTGTCATTCAACTGGATCCTCGACAATAATTTCTACTGTCCGATCAAAGTTTCATCATCAGAGGAGCTCGTGGCTAAATACGAACAGCCGCTCGGGTTGAGCTTTAGGTTAAGCCGTGCTTACCTAGGTTGGTCCGTGGATGGGTGACCACCCATTACATACAGAGTTTCCTCCGTACCTTGGAAAGCACGTTAAGCCGTTGGTCCCGGCTGTCATTTGTAGATCTTTGACAGTCGTTACAGGTAGTCAGTAGCCCAAAAGTCTGACAACCAGTCTTACCAAGGGGTATCGTATTACCTAGCACTAACTGGGTTGTGGAGGTCAGATAGGCAGTCGCTCCATGTAAAATACTGGTATTGAGCTGAATCCGGTTAGACTGGAAGCCGACCCCAACGTAGTTGGGAAAAGGCTAGGCAGATGACGATTAAAGTTTATCATTGGATCAAAGTCCAAGATAGGCACCTTGGACTTTGATCCACTGATGAAACTTAGGCAAACCCATAATTAATTCAATCAAACAACCACATTTTATTAGCTCACGATGACTTACATTTTTGCGTTAACAACAATCGGTGGTGACGTGTTCGGATAACATTATAATCTGCAACAGACATTTACCTGGAATGTTATGTTCAATGTTGTGCCGCTGTCAAATTAAATGATTACGTGCACAAGATACCATAAACTACTACTCCTACTTTTTCTGTATTTATTTTCACACACATTTTAAATGTTCCTATAAAATACAGTCTATAAAAACATTTTTCACATGAGCCGTGTCTAGGAGTACCGCCTTCTGAATCAAGCCTCTGATTCAGCTGCCTAACAAGAGCCTCCTCAGATATTAGTTGAGGCTTTTTTTCGGCGTTCTTGTCATGCAGGACCGTTATGTCAACAATCATTGGACGCCGCGTCGCCGATCCATGACCACTGCATCAGTCTTATTGGCTACAATAGTCTTTTTAGTGATGATGGATTGATCCCAGTACAATGTGATATTTGCATTTTCGGGTCGGGCACATGCCTGCTGCTGGCCTAGCCAAGTTACAAACGTTTCGTATCTATTCTCTTTCTACAATCGTGAACGCCTCGGCGTAAGCGATTATAGAAAACGCTAACTTCTAACTAGGTTGCTAACTAGGAAGTCAACTTGACACGACTGCAATGAGTCGATCGCTCGTTCTCCAAGGCGTTTCGCCTGATAAAAGACTATTAAATACTTTTTTCAGGCGGTCAAAGAAACGCTCCCTCAACGATTGCTTCATGTCAGTAACATTGATGCCAAGCGCTTTCAACATACCCAAATACATGGCTACTCTGCATTTCAATCCGCAAGCGATCAAATACGGTGTCATCCGACCGATGTTGTTTCCCCCCTCTGTAGCCCTATTGTATGCGCGCATGACATTTTCATTGATGGCTTGTGCACACCCCTGTCGAGAGCTGGGCTATCAGAGGCCGGTGGGCCTCGAGGTCCTAAAACGTCGGCGGTCGGCATCCAACCCGTCGACGAGCAGGTGGTGGCGTCGTAGGCGAAGAGAAATACTCTTCTCACGAGCTCAACGAAACTGCTGGTGTCACAGGCTCACGATGGGGCTTGGTTCCAGCGGCGGAGACGCGGAGCTGAGCGACGAATCCGGGGCTGGTAGGCGTGCGTGGCGGCGAACCGCTGATCTTGTTAAAATTGGTCTTCAGTCCGTTGTAATGAAAATTTACTCATCCAATTATCACAATAGATATTATCGTGATAATTTTATACGACAGGTGACAATGTCAATATCTGTCTGCCACTACCTGGATATTTTTAAAATCTTTTTTAAACATTATTTTGGAGTCTTTTATTTGCAATTTTCATGTTTCTTAATAATTGTTTAATAACTTCATTATATAAATTTATTTAAGAAGTTTGGGGGCTAAAAACTTTGTATTTTTATCGCTAGAAACTAATATTATTATTAAGAAAGCAGGACGAAGTCTTTGCCAATTATTTATTCGCAAATATGGGTGCTCGTGGCTCAATAATAACAGCGGCACGGGTCGATCTTCTAGGGTAAGCCGTGATGGCTTCGGTCGGTCCGTGGATGGAGTGACCGTCTATCATCACATACCGAGTTTCTTCCGTGCATCGGAAAGCACGTTAAGCCGTTGGTCCCGGCTGTCATTTGTAGATCTTTGATAGTCGCTACAGTAGCCCGAAAGACTGACAACCAATCTTACCAAGGGGTCGTATATCGTACCACACAGTACTGACTGGGTGGAGGAGGTCAGTAGCAGCCAGTTGCTCCTTGTAAAATACTGGTTCAATACCAGTATTCTGGTAAGACTGGAAGCCGAGCCCAACATAGTTGGGAAAAGGGCTAGGCAGATAATGGTGATCTGATCTTATTATACAACGGCGTTTAGGCATGCAAAATTGCAAATTAGAATAGAAACTAAAAAAAAGCAAATAATTCTCAAAACCATAAAAATCTCAAAAACAAAAATTTTACTCTTACTACTTTATAAATGTACTTATCATGCTGTGTTTACATGTTTTTTATTACACATAAGGACACAAAGATACTAATGCGATTGTGAAGTTAGTGATTAAATTTAATTATAAGTTTTAGTACCAATCTGTTTTTATTTGGTAAGATTCGGTTCTCCCCCACTGCCACCACATTTCACCATTTTTTCACCATTTTATAGACCGAAACAAACATCAGCCTACTTCACATACAAGGGGTATAAAAGTGATAGTAATAACTATAGACCCGTAAGTTTAGTGGCCTTTTTAGTTTTCTTTAACCGCATTACCGAAAAACTAGATTCCCATCAACCACCATCATCAGCATCATCTCAAACAAAGGGACCTTTTCTCTCCCAAATTGTTCTCAAGCATCCTTGAAGTGGTCCTTAAAAACCTAGCGGGTCTCTGGTCAGGTAATGAGATAACCGTTCGATGCAAAAACTCATCTCGTTTCGCTGATAATATCAGATATCTAATTTGCATCGACTACTGCCCAGTTTCAACAATTGCTGCAAACTGGGCACAGCAAGCCATGAGATTGGAATCGATCAAAGACTAAAGTCATGAAATCACCAATAGAACAAACAGTAGGGTTGGGATGCCCATATGGCAAGAAATTCAAGCGACCGAACATGCAATATCACCTTAGTAGAAGGATAGAAAGTAGAAGGATAAATTATTATAAACCTATTTTTTAAACAATTTATTATAAATAATTTTAACAAAATAACAAAACTTAATAATATTTAATTATTCTTCTTTTTACTTTCCGATTTTCCCTTCTTTGAACAAATATTAGCACAAAAATACGTGCAGGCGCGCTTCAATAGAATGTATACCGCTAAGAGTAGGACCGCGCTGACTGCAGCGAGATCTAGGAACCTTCTCTTGTAGAAGGGTAAGTCCAGCGCAGGAGAGCGCAGGTGCGGGGCGCCGCGAGTGTTCACCACGTGGTTCACCCAGTGCACCAGCTCCACGCCCGGCTTCACGGGCCGGTCGTGGTGGATGTCGGATAGCTCTTTCGCCTTTTCGGCGTACCTGGGAAAAATAATGTTTTAACAATCGCTTCGTTTAATAGATAGGCTCTTTATGGCAAAAATGCGATTCTTCATTCAATCACTTGTTCCTTCCGGTTCAGAGAGACCAAATTTCCGAGCTCGCTCCGCTCGCTCTTCAAATTCATATACAAATATATTTATTCGCTCAATTCTAAGTTCTCTTAGTAAACTCCATCGGATTGATATTATATCGTAGGTCTCTACCATCAGCAGCAGCACTGGTTGCTGAGACAGTCTCAACCTAACAAATGACTCACACATGCCTATCTGTATAGTTCTGTCTAAATTTGCTACGTCATACACACCTTTTGTTACTAACAACTTCTAAAATTGCTTTCTTAAGATCATCAGCCATTTTGTAAGAAAGTATTACTCTTTGCGCAAATCCTATGTTGACTGCCTTGTCGACGTTCATGAACTGATCACCAAACACTGGAATACCGATGATTGGCACTCCAAAGTGGATGGCTTCAGTCGTTGACAGAAGACCACCATGCGTTATGAAGACGACCAGATTAGGGTGAGCTAAAAATAAAAAAAAACATGTCAAGCCTGTTTTCTCCAAAGGGGATGATTATTCCATGTAATAGGAGGTAGCAGATAGAAACTTACAAAGAATTTCCTGTTGAGGTGCCCACGTCAGGATGTGAACATTTTTAGGCAGGTTCGGCAAAACCTCCTCAAACTTCCACAACACAGTCTGCTTCAGGCTACCAAACATCTTGAGGAAGGTGGCCTTGACCTCGTCGGGTAAGTCTTTACTCCTCAAGTTTGATCCCATGCTGAAGTAAATCACACCATCCTTCGAGCTGTCCATAATTTTCTTCAAATCCTGTAACATCATTGTTATTATCTTTGGGATGACCATCACTCATGATCATGACTTATTCAAGTCATTTCGTATAAAATTGTGGACGTTTAAAAAATTGTAATCTTAAAAAATAGTTTTAATTATGATTTTCAGTGTCGGTATATTTTCCTTAATGATCATAATTATCTCCCTTTTCCATCCCTTTACGGGGTCCAAATTAAGTAACTGATATTCGGATATTCGGATTTCCATAATTAAATTATGCAAATACAAGAAAAGTCTGTGAGTTAATTTGTTTATAGCAGATTATCATGCTAGCTCAAAGACGCCATTAAGTGTTCTGCCACGACATAATTAGAAGGTAGATGTTTCATCTATAAACGTCATCCTTACCTCAGGCAGAGGCTTCACAGTATCGTCAATATGGTAACCTCCGATATACTTATGACTTTGAGGAAGAGAAGCACCTCCGCTAGTAGTTACGTATGCGTTGGACAGCACCAAGGAAGCATTAAACCTGGCTTCGTCGAAAGTCGGTAGTTTTCTTCCCCGTTTTTCAACAAGAGGAGCAAACAGTTCTGTGTACGCTTTTTCTTGAACACCATCTAGCCAACTGAAATTTCCGAAACATTTCATTAACTGTTTCATCCTAAGGGCTTCAACAAGTGATAATTGCTTTTAAAACGTTTCGATTGACATAAGCTTTTCGGAGATATCAATCTCATAAAATTTTTAATTTTCTATCATTGTATTGGCGTATAGGATGTCTTTTTATCTAGGCCCTCTTGTCCTCGTACTTATTGTTGTTTTGTCAATTGTTGTTAAATACTTAAAAGTTGATTTGGGTATACAAGGGGGACCCTTCACGTAGCCTTTAACCAAGCGTTCTGTATATCAAACTAAGTAACTCTACGCGAACATTATTGCTGGGAAACGACTTTTTATTTGGGTGAAAATTAACGGTTAGAACTCAATGTAACGCATTCTAAACATGCTTATGGATGCATTGAATAGTATAGGGGTCATGAGGTATTTAAAGTAAAGTTATTAAACAGTAGAGAGAACTTGTATTGGAACTTTGACCTCCAATACTATCTAGAAGGTTCCCAGGTATGGTCCAGAACAAAAAAAAAAATCAAATTCACATGGAGAACAAGTGCCTTTCAGCTTCGTTAGCGATATTTTTATACCCATGAATTATGGTCGTGATGATCATGGTAGCCATTTCATTTGAAAAACAACACTTATTGTACTATTCGTTACAGACTACAACTATTATTTAGTTCGTTGCTAAGAAGGCAAGTTACATAATTTCTTTCTGTCATACTTACACGTATCTCAGGAACTGAACTTTCAATTGGAGCCACAGCTCAGATACTCGCTGCGCAAAGTTCAAGGGTGGAAAGTACGAAGACATGCTGTCTACTGCATACGCAGGGTTTGACGGTTCGTCTATCAATTGCATGATTTGCCAGTGGGGTTCAACCGATGACGACCAAATAAGTGGAGCGTTGAACACTGTAGCAAATCTGAAATTTAGGGTAGTTATTATTAGGCGCAGCGCCACTGGGGGCACAATGCCACCACAAGCTCGTAGAACGGTGGCACACTCTAGTGAAATAGCTAAAATTATTTCCGGTGCACGACACCTTTTACACAATTTTTTTTGTGCCCCAAGCGCTGAAAATTCGTAACAGTTTTTAAATTGTGTGCTCACTGGCGAACGGTCTAAGGAAAGACTCAAGCTATGGCGAGAAAGTGTTTTCCTAACCCAACCCATTTGTGCTACTTGCTGAAAAAACCAAGACACGACTTGCCATGGTTAACCTGGAAATCTTTAAAAAGACTCCCGGACACAGGTTTGGTTTGCCGTAAAGCAAGGATAACCGTGGAACCGAGTGTAATTGTGGTTTAGTTCCACAAACGATGGGACACTTGATGTCGTATCCTGCCTGTCCTGTTGTTTGCACATCAAAGGAGCTGATGGACGCTGTTGAAAGTGCCAAACTCTGTTACGTTCCAAGGTTCAATTGTATAACTTACCCAGCAGTGACATCGCAAAACATCCACTCAATGATCACCGCATCAAACTGTTCCTTGGGATCATTCAATAGCTTCTGCACTTCTTCATATCGAACCGTCTTCTTTGCCAGCTCTACCATTATGAAACTCATGAAAGTAGCGCTCAGATCTGCGGCTGTGTTATCCATAATATTTTTCATGTTTATAAGGCTCGCTGAAATATTGAAAATGGATTGTTTTTTACAATCTTTAGTCTAAATTTTAAGTCCCTTCGGGGATTAAAGGCGTAAGGTTCAGCATTTTTTTTAAAGACACACACATATTCAGAATTGATTCTTGTAAGAGGTGACTATAATGATATTATAATGTTCATGAGCGCTATTAGTGTGTACTGTGTAGGTATTCTTATTTTTTCTTGTCTTTCTCATTATTCAGAATACCTCATGGCATGTTTCAAAGAGGTAACACACAGCTAGGTCAATATTAAACCCTATGTGATAGAACTGCCTTACCAACACACTTAGTCACTGTGATCATCGATCTGGTTGGCCTAGTTTTTTATTAGGACAACCCGCTACACAATTCCCAACCACTGGAGTTCTTAAAAGCCAGATTACTACAAAAAAAAGAACCAGGCGATAAAACTCGACCAGTCTTCGAGAAACGATTCAACTGTCTTGGATCCCACTACAAAATTAATAAATAATAAATAGCTGGGGACTAAGAACTTACCTGGCTACCAGATGTCATAAAAAAAATTACAGATGTCATGTAAAATGGGACTCAAATTATAAAGATCGCCTCGAGGCACACAGAGATGAGGTCTGTGTCACGCAGTGAGAACGTTAATGAGGCTGATATTGGAGGCCTTAATATAAACGTGAAAGTAAAAAAAATACTTACGAGGCAACAGGTCAAAGTTAGCGCTAACATCAATTGTGCGAAGCTTGGCAGGAGGATTCTTGTAGATAAATGGCGTTATGTACGTCACCTAGAAGAAGAGAGTGTTAGGAACATTCTGTCAGCTACAATACTTAGTCTTTATTATTACACTCCATACAGTTCCCTATACAGGGTGGCGCCGACAATATACGCGGATACCTCATAACGTTCCCAGTCTGCATACAAAAATTCAATCGAATATATCCAGTAGTTTAGTCAAAGGACATTATTTTCCATTTTTAGCATTTTCTACAGAATCTAGATTAATAGGCTAGCACCAACACGGTAACGACCCCCGCATCAGTATAAACACTTCGTTCCTTAAATTTAATTTCCAGATGCGAATTAGTGTAAAATATGCCTTAGTAAATCAATAAGTATAAATAGTGTTCTATTTAGTTAACAGTTTTATGTATAGTAGCCTAGGTTTGTTTTTTTTAATTTCCATGTTATGATTTATTTGACAGTTTAAAATATTCCTGTGAACTTGTTATACCAGTGTTTTCATTTAGTGTCGTATTCTCGTCCCCAGCTTGTCTAAGGTTACACAAAATTAGTGAGTTGTGAACGGTAACTTTTTATTTATTTTATGTACTTACACACAAATACTGAACATTATTTATGGATCTTTAATTATAAAAGGTAGCCTACAAAATCATTGTCGTTGCATTATTAGATAATGTTACATTCATTTATGCTGCATTTCAAACATGATCTTAAATAAGCGCTTACCTCATGACCGGCATTCAGCAGATGCCTGACATATCCATCACCAAGGATTCCGTGGCTCTTCGAAGGCATGGGGAACACCACCAAGATCTTAGCAGCCTCAGAACATGCCACTATCACGCTGAGCAGCAACCAAAACGTCTTAGCCTTCTCCATTTTCTATACAAATGAAATAAAAACATTATATTTTCGTTACTGATTTAGAATTGCGGCATGCCTTCAGCTCAAAATTTTTCGCACTTTATTTCTAATTATTATATAAACAATGACCGATCTTATGTACAGTCTGCATACAGAAAACATTCGCGGTGTAAAGTAACAGTTAAACCTTTGATGTAAATTAGAAAAAGTTATGAGCTATGTACAGTCCCTTGAAGTACTCCTGGTTTGGTTTCGCTGCATTTAAAAGTAAATTATGTAGTGGGTTTTTATAAATTGAGTATCTTTTTTCTCTTCGATTACTAGATAAATAGTTAGTGATCCAATCGAATAGAATTCTGATTCCGCTGTTATGGCAGTTTTAATAACAAAGGCAAAGGCTTTGACCGTGTCAAAGTGATGACCGAGGGTTGGGTACATATTTATGTAAGTTTTCACATCTCACTTTCGGGGATTCACAATGGAGAAGTTACCATATTAATATTTTTTGGTTTAGTTTAGTCATTTAAATAAGAAAAAACAAAAATGAAAAAAAAACTCTTGAAATGATAAAGTTACAAGACTTTTAAGTAACGCTTGCAACTTGCTTGCTTATTCTTGATGTGTTAGTAACGAAACAAACCCAAGAGAAGGTAGATAAGTAGGTACTTACTTGGAAAGTTTAATTCCTTTTATTTCAGCACCAACATAAGACAATTAAAACACTACTTAAATTAAATAGGCTTACTTTTATTTGACACTTTATTAAAAGTAGGTCTTTCAATCAGCAAGAGAGGCACTACACATATCTTGTGAATGAAATTTGCGGTAGTTATATAGTAGTCTACGTTATCGCTTAATTAGACTGTTTACTGATAACAATCTGAAAATGATTCGTAGTTTTTTTAAGGTATTCGTCACTTAGACGTTATAACTTTATTATCTTATATATAGATAACTTAAGTAATAATAATCCACACAAGTGGCATCTCAATTTGATTCATCCTTAGAGTCTGGGTCACTACCGCAGTTACTAACAATAGGTGTTGATTCCATACGTCAGGTAAGACGTCGAAGCCATATTCCATACGTCAGAAGCCCAAGAGACTGATAAACAAATAAAATATATATTTATGAACGAATACAAGCGAAAATTAATACTCACATTGACAATATACCTGCCTGCCTCTGAACAGGAATGAAGGAACTGGCCTTACGGTACTGGTTTTTTTTTAAATCAAACAACTTAGTGAAACACACATTTTTATCTCATTATTATTTGTTACTCCTCAACACAATGGTCAGTAGCCAATAGGCTCATGAGCATTTTGTTGAGGAGTAACAGATCGGAGGAGTTAATCGATCCCAGAAGGATCTGTCAAAATGCTGGATAGATTATAAGAAGCTTTTAACTCTGTGCCCAAAACATAACTCATGCGGGTGCTGGAGTTGTGAAAAGAAAATATAAAAATAGATACAGCTCTACGCACCTCCCTTCAGTCGTCATTGAATAATTGAGGACAATCATTTGCTCTACTTAGCTACACAAACGACATCACTCGAGATTTTGCATTGAACATGATTGCGGAGTAGGAAATATCTGCAAAGAAAGCAATACGAAGTTCAAAAGAGCATAATAAGCCGTTTATGTAAATCAAGAACAACGAGGGGCAACAACCACAAACCAACATCTACAAAATCACAGATTTACACACCAAACCCTTTTTTGCTCTCTGGTTTTTTTTTGTATAGCCTGGACCAGACCTACCTTAACAGACAAAGTAATCCACTAGGAAGTGGTGAAAGGCGGGCTTTGTGATTGCGTCAGAATTTTTCTTTAGGAGACAGAATATAGACCAAAATCCAATTAGAGTGAGAAAGGAAACGAATACTTAATTAACTAAAACAAAATATATTTTACGTAACAATTTATTATATAACTTATAACAAGCCTTATTAATTTAATTATTCTTCTTCTCACTTTCCGATTTTCCCTTCGTTGAACAAATATTAGAACAAATATAAGCACAGGCGCGCTTCAACAGAATGTATACAGCTAAGAGTAGGATCGCGATGAGCGCAGCGAGATCTAGGAACCTTCTCTTGTAGAAGGGTAAGTCCAGCGCAGGAGAGCGCAGGTGCGGGGCGCCGCGAGTGTTCACCACGTGGTTCACCCAGTGCACCAGCTCCACACCCGGCTTCACGGGCCGGTCGTGGTGGATGAACGATAGCTCCTTCGCCTTTTCGGCGTATCTGGGAAAAGAATGCTTTGTTTTAACAATTGGCAACTTTCGTTTAATAGATAGACTCAATAGGGTAAAAATTGCGAGTTTTCATTCAATCACTCGTTATTTCTGGTTCAGAGAGATCACCGTTCCGAGCTCGCTCCGCTCGCTCACCAAATTCATATACAAGTATGTTTATTTGCTTTTATCTAGGTTCTCTTAGTAAACTCTTGCTGGTTGATATTCTATCGTAGGTAGATACTTTCAGCAGCACCACTAGTTTCTGAGACAGTCACCCTAACAACTGACTCAGACATGCCTATTTGTATAGTTTTGTTTTAAGTTGCTACATCATACACACCTTTTGTTACTAACAACTTCTAAAATTGCTTTCTTAAGATCATCAGCCATTTTGTAAGAAAGTTTTACTCTTTGCGCAAACCCTATGTTGACTGCCTTATCGACATTGATGAACTGATCACCAAATACTGGAATACCGATGATGGGCACTCCAAAGTGAATGGCTTCAGTCGTTGACAAAAGACCACCATGGGTTATGAAGACGGCCAGATTACGGTGAGCTGAAAATAAAAATAAAAACATGTGAAGCCTGTTTTGTCCTAAGCGGATAAGATGTTATAGGTTCCATAATTTCATGTAATACGGAGTGGCAGACAGAAACTTACAAAGAATTTCCTGTTGAGGTGCCCACGTGAGGATGTGCACATTTTTAGGCAGATTCGGCAAAACCTCCTCAAACTTCCACAACACAGTCTGCTTCAGGCTACCAAACATCTTCAGGAGGCTGACCTTGACCCCGTCTGGTAAGTCTTTACTCCTCAAGTTTGTTCCCATGCTGAAGTAAACCACACCATTCTTCGAGCTGTCCATAATTTTCTTCAAATCCTGTAACACCATTGTTATTATCTTTGGGATCACCATCACTCATGATCATAACTGATTCACGAAATTTAATATAATTAATTATCATAATTATCCCACTTTTCCATCCTTTTACGGGATCCTAATTAAGTAACTGATATTCGCGATTCTATAATTAAATTATACTAATATTTTAATAATTTTACTAAATCAAAGAGGTCATTAAGTGTTCTGCCAGATCATAATTAAGTACATAAAGACGTAAATGTTTCAGCTATAATCGTCATTCTTACCTCAGGCAGAGGCTTCACAGTATCTTCAATATGGTAACCTCCAATATACTTATGACTTTGAGGAAGAGAAGCACCTCCGGTTGTTGTTACGTATGCGTTGGACAGCATCAAGGAAGCATTAAACCTGGCTTCGTCGAAAGTTGGTAGTTTTCTTCCACGTTTTTCGACAAGAGGAGCAAACAGTTCTGTGTACGCTTTTTCTTGAACACCATCCAGCCAACTGAAGTTTCCGAAACATTGCATTAACTTTACCATACTTATAAAACTAGACAATCGCTTTTAAAGTATTTCGCTTGAGATATGTTATCTTTTTGAAAGCACACTCCCATACAATTTTTACTTTCCGATCATTGTTATCACTGATAGGATCGTTACAGGCAGTCAGTGGCCTGAAAGTCTGTCAACCAGTCATACCAAGGGATAGCGTATTATGGGTAATACGCATTATGGGTATAATGGGTAATACGCTATGCATGCTAGCCATGGTATGACTGGTTGAGCCAGCAACCCAGCTAATACTGGGGTATTAACTGGGTTGTGGAGGTCTGATAGGCAGTCACTCCACATAAAATATTCGTATTCAGCTGCATCCGGTAACACTGGAAGCCAACCCCAACATAGTTGGGAAAAGACTAAGCAGATGATGGTTTTATCGCTGATAGGATGTTACTTTTTCTAGGCCCTCTTGTCCTCGTCCTTTTAGTTGTTTTGTCAATTGTCGATGAAAATCGAATTGTTGTTATTATCTTGGCTGTGACATAGCTATTCCATTTAAAATCTTAACAAACCTGATGTACCGTTCTCTACACACTACAACTAGTCTCTAGTTCGTTGCCAAGCATGCAAGCAACATCATTTCTTTTCGTCATACTTACAGGTATCCCAGGAACTGAACTTTCAATTGAGTCCACAGCTCAGACACTCGCTGTGCAAAGTTCAATGGTGGAAAGTACGAAGATATGCAGTCCACTGTATACGCGGGGTTCGACGGTTCGTCGATCAATTGTAAGATTTTCCAGTGGGGTTCAACAGATGACGACCAAATAAGCGGAGCATTAAAAACTGTAGCAAATCTGAAATTAAAGGAAATCATTGGGTTAAGGGTTACAAGGCAACAAGTGGAAGCAAATCAAGGCAATCATGGAAATAATTTTAAATCATTTATAGAGTGTCTGTAAGCGAGTACTTTGTACGTTAAGTATTGTATACCGATTGTATACCAGTTTCATAGATGTTGTAATAATAGTGGTGTACAATATGATGAGATGAGAGTAGTGTGCAATAAAATATTTAGTAATAATAATTATCTTGCTTGCATGTTTTATAAGCAAGAAGCTAATAGTGTTATAGTAATGATCCGCCAGGTAGCCTTAATGCTGGGCTGTTTACTCTTTCGAGCCAATATTATTGTTATGACATTATTTGACGGCACGATTGGCGCAGTGCTCAAGCGATTGACTGCTGCGCTGCATGTCGCGGGTTCGATTCCCGTACGGAACAAATATTTGTATGACCTACAAATAGTTGTTCCGGGTCTGGGTGTTTTTCTATCTATAATATGTATGAATTTACAAAAAAAAAAAAAAAATGTTTACATGTAGTTTATCAGCCATCTAGTTACCATAACACAAGCATTAGGTTGCTTAGCTTGGGACTAGATGGTGCTGTGTGAAATGTCCAGGGATATTATATTATTATATACACTTCTCATCAAAAAAATCGAAACACCTCGCAGTTTATGATTTGATAAGGATTATCAGAAAAATGTGTATATTTAGGAATAAATGTAAAATGTCATTTAATAGTGAGTAGTATGAGGTTTTTAAATCCTAATGTTATTGTTCTAAATTCAAATTAAGTCTTCATAGGTTTCGTATTTTGTATAATGAGTAATTTTTACCCTGTATGGAATATGAAGGAAATGGGTAAAACAACACGCGTAAATGAAAAAAAAATGTAAGAAACGTTTATTTAATAACTTGTATTCCCTCCGCGAGCTCTTATTACTGCTTCCATACGGTTCTTCATCGATCGGATGAGAGTCACGATCACATGTTGTGGTATATTATCCCATTCCTCTTGGATTGCATTTTGCAGCTGGCTAAGTGTTTCTGGGGCTGGATCTCTTGCTCGAATTCGTCTCTTTAATTCATCCCATAAATGTTCAATGGGATTCATGTCCGGGCTTCTTGCTGGCCATACCATAATGGAGATACCGACTTCGGTAAGATAATCTCGTACGACGCCCGCGGTGTGAGCTCTAGCATTGTCGTGCATGAATATGAAGTCGTTGCCAATAAAATGTGCATAGGGCATCACATGAGGTTCAAGACACTGTTCGATGTACCGATGAGAGTTTAGTGCAGGCAGCCGTGGCCCAGACACAAAGGCAAGTTCTGTCTTACCGTCGGCGCTGATTCCTCCCCAAACCGTCCACGAACCGCCACCATAGCTGACCTTTTCTTCAATGCAGCATTGTGCAAAGCGTTCTCCATCTCTTCTGTAGACCTTGTTCCTTCCGTCGTTACCATACAGCATAATTTTACACTCATCAGAAAACAGTACTTTGCTCCACTGAAGGTATGACCAAGTTAGGTGCTCGCGTGCAAAGTTAAGGCGCGCTCTTCGATGGTCTGCAGTTAATTTCGGCCCATTCGCTGGCTTATGCGGTGCCAATCCGCGTTCCTTCAACCTTCTTCTTATTGTAGAGTCACTTACAGCTACTCTTCGTACAACGCGAAGCTGCTGCTGCAGTTGAAAAGCGTTAAGGCGTCGATTTCGTAAAGAAGTTGTTACAATAAATCGATCATCTCGCTCAGAAGTGACCCGATTCCTGCCAGATCCTGAACGGCGCGTGAACGAACCAGTCTCCCGATAGCGTTTGTAGACTCTATGAACAGATGATAAGCTTAGATGCAATCTTGCAGCCACAACACGCTGACTAAGTCCAGAATCCAGCAATGCCACCACTTGGGCGGCTTCTGCGGGCGAAGTATCCATATGTTTTAGAAAAAAAGTTTTTTCAGACGTCCCAAAGTCACAGTAAATGAAATAAGAAACAAAAAGTTTAAAGACAAGCGCTAATTTTTAGTTTTTAAACGAGAAACGTACTCCAACCCTAAATACACATTTGTCTCAAAACAGTGATTAATTTCATTTATAGGATAAACAAATTAAATTCTAATTTCGAATTTTGATTTTTTTCTTCTTACTGTAATGACCAAACTGCCAGCTACACAATAATGTTTTTTTTTTCATGGAATTAATTCTCTTTTGTAAAAAATTAGGACAAAAACAATAAAAACGAAAGTGTTTCGATTTTTTTGATGAGAAGTGTATTATTCGAAAACCATACAGCTTATTTTAGTCATAATAGGCTATTATTATGACTAAAATAAAAATCAAAATTTTTTTTACTCAGACTTGCATCACCAAAAAATTACTTTAAAAATCTTGCTCGATACGAGTACCTGTAACTTTCTTAGGTTCTATTAAATAACTTACCCAGCATTGACATCGGTAAACATCCACTCGACGATCACCGCATCAAACTGTTCCTTTGGATCATTCAACAGCTTCTGAACTTGTTCATACTGAACCGTCTTCTTTGCCATCTCTACCATCATGAAGGTCATGAAAACAGAGTTCAAATCTGCTTGTTTGTCATTCATAATATCCGTCATGTTTATATGGTTTGCTGAAATATGGAAAATGGGTTGTTTTCATATTTTTTAAAGTCTTACCCTCCAGGGATATCAGGGGTGAGGTTAAGTTGTTATTTTAAATCACTTAATATTCATAAATTACTCTTGTAAGAGACAGGCTGTAATGTTGCATTTTCAAGAGCTTTCTAGATTGTACTCTTTTTATTTGTTAATCTTCTCATTATTCATGTTTAATACATCTCACACATCTCATACGTCAATATTAAACCCTGTGTGATGGATAGGCCTGCCTTACGAACACACCAAGTCACTCATCTGGCTAGCCTTTTCCCAACTCTGTTGGGGTTGGCTTCCAGTCTAACTGGGTGCAGCTGAATACCAATATTTTACAAGGAGCGACTGCCTATCTAACTTCCACAACCCAGTTAGTACTGGGTAATACGATAACCCTTGGTGAGACTGGTTGTCCGACTTTCGGGCCACTGACTACCTGTTACGGCTGTCAAAGATCTACTAATGAGAGCCAGGACCAACGGCTTAACGTGCTTTCCGAGGCATGGAGAAAACTCGGAATGTAATGGGTGGTCATCCAACCTGGGCAAGCAAGGCTTAATCTAAAGATCGACCCGAGCGGGTGATATAATTTAGCCACGACCTCCTTTCTCTCTCACTCTGATCATCAATTTGGTTGGTCTGGCTTTTTTTTTATTGGGACATACCAGGCACACGATACCCACCCAACGAAACTCTTGAAAGCCACCAGAAACTTAACTAAACGATGATACTCGACGAATCTCGAAGACACGATTCTCTTGAATCCCGCAACAATCAGAAAAGCAATTAATCAGAAAAGAATAGCGGAGGCGTAAGAGCCTGGCTGGCGTGGCCAGAAGTCACAAATATAAAATGGCACTCAATTTGACAGGAGGACTGTGTCCCGATAGTGCGCACATTATAAGGTTGTTATCGGAGGCCTTAATAAAAATACTTACGAGGCAACAGATCAAAGTTAGCGCTAACATCAATTGTGCGAAGCTTTACAGGAGGATTCTTGTAGGTAAATGGCGTTATGTACATCACCTGGAAGAAGAGATATAAAGTGTTCGGAACATTCTGTCAGCACCAATCACCAAACACCAACCACCAAAGTCTTTATTATTACACTTCATACAGTCCCCAATAAAAAGTTACACAAAATTTGTTGTGAACGGTAACTTTTTATATTACTAAGCCTATTTTTTCTGTCCATTTGACTATCGACTCGTCACAAAGCTACAACTCTTTAATTGCAAAAGTTATCGAAACGAAATCATTGTCGTTGCATTATTAGATAATGTTACATCCAGTTATGTTGCATTTCAAACATGGTGTTAAACCAGCGCTTACCTCATGACCGGCATTCAGCAGATGCCTTACATAGCCATCACCAAGGATTCCGTGGCTCTTCGAAGGCATGGGGAACACCACCAAGATCTTAGCAGCCTCAGAACATGCCACTATCACGCTGATCAGCAACCAAAATATCTTTACCTTCTCCATTATCTATACAAATGAATTAAATACATTACGTTTTTCGTTATTGATTTAGAATTGCCGTAGTCAACATGCAGCCTTCATCACAAGATTTTTCAAACCTGATTTCTAAAATATAATATCAACAATGACCGATTATATGTACAGTCTGCATAAAAAAAAAACATTCGCGGTGTAAAGTCATAGATAAATCGTTGATGTAAATTTGAAAAAGTAATGAGCTAAAAACACTTCCTTGAAGTACTCCGATTTGGTTTCGCTGCATTTAGAATTAAATAGTGTAATGGGTTTTCATTATTTGAGTTTTTTCTTCTTTTCATTAACTAGATTAATAGCAAGCGAACCAATGGTTTAGAATTCTGATTCCGTTGTTATTGCATATTGAATAACAAAGTCAAAGGCTTTGCTCATGACAAAGTGATGTCTGAAGGTCGGGTAAGTATTTATCTAAGTTTTCAATCTCACTTTCAGTAATTCACAATGGAGAAGTTTCCACATTATTATTATAAGTTTTTAAACTGTCATGGTCACTAACATTATAATTAACACTAGAAACGGGATATTTA
This sequence comes from Eurois occulta, assembly GCA_950022335.1. NCBI lineage: Eukaryota > Metazoa > Arthropoda > Insecta > Lepidoptera > Noctuidae > Eurois > Eurois occulta. The sequence goes on along the minus strand of OX465500.1, from coordinate 11,880,956 downwards.
CCATGTCCACTGTTTGTTTTGAGTTCCCGATGTTACCACACACACACATACCACATCACATTATTACACACACACACACACACACATACATCACATTATTATTGTGTAAAAAATTAACATTAAAATATATCGTTAATTAAAAGGTTAAAGTTGTGCAATGAGGTAAAGTGACATCACTTAAAATCATTACGTTTCTCTATTCTTATTTATTTACTTTGCGTACAATATTACATACATTTATAAATTAAAATAACGTAATGTAACTAACTAAACAATAAACTAAAAAATGGCCTTAAAAAACTCCTCAACGGTCTCAACTTGTATGACAACGCTTAGCCTCTGGCCAAAGTAAAAGCGGGCTGGCTTTTACTTTGGGTCACGGAAAGTGTCAACTAAGCGTTTTTTTAATTTCCTTGAAAAGGCTGTGAGCACTCGGACCACAAGAGTTTCAACCACAAACGGCTCAAAAATATAGTTACCAATAAGGTTACTATATTAACGCCACTCGAGGTTCTCCGTAGCCGCAGCAGCAGCGCCAGCACAGCACGATGAGCTAGGAAAATTAGATTGCGTAAGAGTCGACACATGTTGCGTCCCACTTAAGGCCTACCCATCTTCCATGGAAACAAAGAGGTCCGTCCGTTCTTTTGCCATCGTCGCGTGCCAAGCCATTGGGTTCTAATAATACAGCTGGAACACCGACGGTGACAAGAGCTCGTCGGATGATGTCGTACAGGCCTATCTAATCGATTTTAGATATCATTTCAGATTGAAACTTCGATTCTATTGATAAAACTTACCACAGTTTTAATTTATATAACAATATACTCCAACCGTCCAGCTTTACACTTAAATAAATTAAAACACTACTTAAATAATATAATTTATTAAAAGGCGGTCTTTCGATCGTCAAGAGAGACACTGTATCTAGTGAATAAAAACAGAGGTAGTAGTATCTAGTATTCTACGTTATCGTTTGATTAAACGTTGACTGATATCTATCTGAACCATGATTCGTATATTTTAAGGTATTCGTCTCCTAGTAAATGTTATAAGTTGAATTGTTGAATAAAGTGAATGAGTAAGGTTTTAAAATAAATTTTATCGATGTATGTAATCTTGTTTTGAATATTTTTGATAACTTAGTCCACACACCTGGCATCTCAATTTGATTCATTGTTAGAGACTAGGTGACTACCGCAGTTTCTAACAACAAGTCTTGCCCACATAATCTGTGTCTCATGAGGGTACTGAAGTTGTGAATATGGATACAACTCTCCGCACCTCTCTTCATTCGTCATGGGACAATGGAGGGCAGTCATTTGCTATCCTCCTTTGCAACACTAATACAACTTCATCACACCTCATCCCCATCTCCACTCTACATCACGTAACTACATAGTGCACATTATAATATTTTTCTTTTTTTGTATTATTTTCATCCCCTTTGTATTTAATTGTTAATTTAACTTATTTTAGGTTAATCTGGAACAATATACTCGTATATGTCTATTCTATGCATTTTGAGTTGGGCATTTCCAGCTGCTTCACAGTATTTTACTTTTGTAGCTATCCTCGTTTTTCCTGTGTACCCTGTTAACTTAAGGTGTTCCAAATAAACTTTATTATATTATTATTATTATATTTACAACATTAAAGTACGCAGGTTGGTCGGTTGAAATATGTTTGTTTGGGAAAATCTGAGACTGGAGGTAAAGTTCGTTCTAAAGAACCACGCCGTGCGTCGATTTTAGAATAACTGTGGTTCCTACGGTTTTGTACGGTTTTGGTATTTGTCAAATATCACCGATGTTTGTAAATACTTGTATTATGTTATAATGAGCCTAAGAGAAATTATTTTACTGAACATTTTAAAGAGACACAATAAGTGTAGGCTAACTTAGTACAAAATTCTGAAGTAAAATATGAATTACGTTTTGGTTTCGCTAAACTTGGAAAAGCAGTCAAAGAAATTCAAATTAAACACAAAAACATCAGAGAGTCTATGAAAACTTCTTAAATCATGAGTATGATAATTCATCCAAACATTTGGAGAGGGAAAAGATATCGTCAGAATTTTTCTCAAGACAGTATAGAGACCAAATTCCAATTGGAGATATTAGAGAGAGAAGAAGACGAATACATAATTAACTAAAACCAAATACACTTTACTTAACAATTTATTATAAAACTTATAACAAGCCTAATTAAATTAATTATTCTTCTTACTACCCGATTTTCCCTTCTTTGAACAAATATTAGCACAAATATAAGTGCAGGCGCGCTTTAACAGAATATAAATAGCTAAGAGTAGGACCGCGCTGACTGCAGCGAGATCTAGGAACCTTCTCTTGTAGAAGGGTAAGTCCAGCGCAGGAGAGCGCAGGTGCGGGGCGCCACGAGTGTTCACCACGTGGTTCACCCAGTGCACCAGCTCCACACCCGGCTTCACAGGCCGGTCGTGGTGGATGAACGATAGCTCCTTCGCTCTTTGGGCGTACCTGTTAAATAAAATAGGATGTGTTTTAACATTTGCTATTATTATAGGCTATTAAAGATTCATAATAAACGTTTGCCCGCTTTGCTCGCCCACTAGACTCAGTGCGATAATTCCCGAATTTACTCCGCTCATTGTTACGATAATAGACATAGGCCCGTCGCGGTCGCGGGACCTTTATGTATGCATCGTAAAACAATTCCCTAGATTGCTTCGCTCGCTCTTGTATTCTAGGTTGTCTGAGAAAAAGCACTGTCCACAAGCACCGAAAAGGGTACCGGGCACCGGGCACTGAGTATCAGATTAGCGGTCAAGGCTCCATGAAAAGGTACTCCTTTCACTCCTCTCCCCTCCTCCTTTCTCTAAGGACTTCTTCATCCCTATATGTTACTTTTGTATACACACCCTTTGTTATTTACGGCTTCGAGAATTGCTTTCTTGAGATCACCAGCCATTGTGTATGAAAGGTCGACTCTTTGCGCAAATCCTCTGTGGACTGCTTTGTCGACATTCATGAACTGATCTGCGAATACTGGAATACCGATAATTGGTACTCCGAAGTGAACCGACTCCGTGGTTGAGAGGAGACCACCGTGAGTAATGAAGACGACGAGGTTGGGGTGAGCTGAAAAATAAAAAAGACAATATCGATAAATATTCAAATATGAATTTGTGAAATGTTTCCCACATTTACCAGGAAATAAATCAGAAAACTAGACAAATCAACCAATTTGTTTTAAAGGTTTTATGTTGATAAGACGAAGCTGATAATCATTAAACAAGACTTACAAAGGATTGCTTGCTGTGGTGCCCACTCCAGAATATGAACATTTTTAGGCAGGTTAGGTAAAACCTCTTCAAATTTCCACAACACAGTCTGCTTCAGGCTTCCAAACATCTTCAGAATGTCGACCTTGACCTCGTCGGGTAAGTCTTTACTCTTCAAGTTTGAGCCCATACTGAAGTAAATCACTCCATCCTTCGAGCTGTCCATAAGCTTCTTCAAGTCCTGTTAAAACATTATCATGCTTTAATGTTACGAATTTAAAGACGTATTGGGCGGTACAGAACATTATTGATGTACAGAGAGAAGAAGAATAAAGCAATAATAAGAAAGAAAGAGGAGTGAGGCTTCTTTTGAGTGACAGGAGGAACGGAAGAAAAACGTGTTGTGCCGTCCTCGAGTAACGTCGGACCAGGGCAGGTGATAATGATGATGATCAAATTACAAGGTTCTACCATCCTTACCTGTGGCAGAGGCTTCACTTCATCATCAATATGGTATCCTCCGATATACTTGTGGCTCTGTGGTAGAGATTTAGCTCCGCTAGTAGAAAGGTATGCGTTGGACAAAATCATGGATGCGTTGTACCGAGCTTCGTCGAAAGTTGCTGCTTTTCTTCCACGTTTTTCGATAGCCGAAACGAACAGAGAATTGTACGCAGTTTCTTGAACACCATCTAGCCAGCTGGAATTTTGAAAACATTGTGCTAATTTGGTCATTTTCAGGTTACTGTCTTAAACACGGTTTTTCAATAGTGATGCTGTATGCTTTTTCAAAATCAGTTGTATCCATACCATCATTATTTCATATTTTAGTAAGCTATTGGTCGATGACGGTATGTTTTTATCTTATTTCATTAGAAGTAAAACTTACAAGTAATTCAAGAGCGTAATTTTGGTTTGGGTCCACAGTTCACATGCTCTCTGGAAGAAGTTCAATGGTGGGCTGTTCGGAGACATGACGTCTACAGAATACGCTGGGTTCGTGGGCTCGTCAATCAATTGCAAAATCATCCAGTGAACCTCTACTGATGACAGCCAAATAAGTGGACAATTGTACACTTGGGCGAACCTGAAATAAAGGAAAATATTAGGTAATCCCACAGGTAATCCACTAATTCGCCTAAGCCCATTCTCTCTCACAGTGAGGAGACTTGTATCCAAGCAGGGGGAACATAGGCAGGTTGTACTATCAGGCGCAAGTTACTCAAAAAGAAGCATTCGCCGAATGCGGTTGCCATATTTGGAACTGTCAAACAACGAAAGAATACTGCAATATCTTCGAATTATAACAATAAATTCTAAAAATACTTAGTTGCCAGAAAAAAAAACACCCCATTCTCTTAATTGTTGTTGGAACAAACGGCAGGTCTTCTTATTTAGCGATTAAAAGTAGTTCGGCTTGAATGAAATTGTACACAAATTACAGTACTTGGACATAAGAGACATTGAGCTTTATAATACAAACAGTCAGCCACAACTCACACAGGCATGAGTTAAGGCGCGGACTGACTACAATTTTAATCGCTTTTAAACCGCGTAAACTATTGTCACCACTATGGAGCGTAAATAAAGTTGAAAATTGAAAATAATATGTATTTGTGTTTACGTGTGACTATGCTACGAATGGGCATTTGTTTTACAGGTTTTCTCTAGATTATTCAAAATATAGACATTAAATGAAATAATTGTTTGGTCAAAGCTAAAAAAAAATGCTAATTCTATTAAATTCTTAAAAAAAAATGTTGTTATCGCTGGAAATACAGAGATCTTCGACGCTAAAGTTTATTTTGGTGCCGCAACTTCAAAAAAAATTATTAGGAATATCAAACTATTATTTATTATTCTGTTCGGTTATTTTTTTTCTTTAAACCCTTCTCCGCTGTATTTTTTGACCGCTGTATTTTTTGCGTTTATAGATCCTTTCATTGCATTACGGCCGGCATACTCGATTATATAATAAATCATTTTTTGGGAATATTGAGGTAACACCGCGCCTTAAGAATTGACTCAAAAGACGCCCCGCAAAGCTGAAGTTTTTCTAAATCTAAATTTTGTGCCATATTTACGGTAGATTTATTATTCCGACGTCACATTAAGTACTTACCCAGCAGGTACATCGCTGAACATCCACTCGGCGATCACCACATCAAACTGTTCTTTAGGATCGTTCAGAATCTTCTGCACGTGATCATTCGTAAATGCTGCCTTTGAAATCTCAGTCATCATGTAAATCATTACACCAATGCTCATGTCATCGGCCGTTTTGTCCATGATGGACTTTATGCTCAGAATGTCCGCTGAAATAAAGAAAGTAGGTTTGTTATACTTCTAAAAGTTACAATAAAAATAATTGCGAACTGTTTTAATATTTCCACCACTGTACTGGGACCGCGTGGTGGATAACAGCTTACTTTATTTCTCAGACGGGCCTACATCCCAGGATAATGGGTGATTAAGAAAACTCATCATCTGCCTAGCCTTTTCCCAACTATGTTGGGGTCGGCTTCCAGTCTAACCGGATGCAGCTGAATACCAGTATTTTACATGGAGCGACTGCCTGTCGGACCTCCACAACCCAGTTAGTGCTAGGTAATACGATACCCCTTGGTAAGACTGGTTGTCAGACTTTCGGGCCACTGACTACCTGTAACGACTGTCAAAGATCTACAAATGACAGCCGGGACCAACGGCTTAACGTGCTTTCCGAGGCACGGAGGAAACTCGGTATGTAATGGGTGGTCACCCATCCACGGACCAACCTAGGTAAGCACGGCTTAACCTAAAGATCGATCCGAGCGGCTGTTCTTATTTAGTCACGAGCTCCTGTGATTAAGAAAACTACTCATACCAAAATGCTAAAAGAAGCGTTCTCCAAAAAGTCATCCTGGCGTCTGTTTTTAAGCATGATTTAATAATCATGTTTAAAAACAGACGGCACTCTGTCTCACTGCGTGCTTTGGTGATCTTTTCAGAGTGCTGTATGGTGTTTTCTGTCAACTATACCAACACCCACAGTATGATCCCAAGCGATAATTTTATAGGACAAGAACGATAAATTGTTGTTGGTTGATGACTGGCGCTCATTATACGAAGCTTCATTAATAAAATTAACCTTACCGGGCATCAGATCGAAGACTTTGCTGACATCGATAACGCGAAGGTTGGAAGGAGGATTCTTGTTGATGAATGGTGAGATGTATGTTACCTGGAAAAAGAAACACAATAAGTTATCATTTGGGATAGTTTCCTCTTAGCCGATTGGTTCGATTAGTCTTAGTTAGTAAGTTATATAAAAGTCACTTTTCGGTATCGTTGACAATGATATACAAGGTGTAACAAGGTGTAACAGGTGTAATAAACACAAGACCTCCCGTGTGATCTCTCGGACCATGATACTGAAAAATTTTTGTTCTACGAGTTCTTGAAGTTCGCAAAAAAAATGGACTTTCTATAGGAATTGACGCGATCAGCTGATCAACATGTATGGTAAAACTAAAAAAAAGTTATGAAATTCCAAAAGTATGAACAAAAGTTGTTCAGTTTCATGGTATGAGACACCACAGGCGAGGTCTTCTTCAATAATGGACATCAATAACCAACTTTTAATACCATACTGCGTGGCATATGTTCTAAAGCTGACTGTCCCAAACTCGAAATAGGTCAGACAAGACAAGAGTAAAGACCTCAGACTTCAAAACTCAAACTGAGGCTTGAAGTTCTGAAACGTGACGTCATGTCCTACCCATTACTCTTAAGGACTAATTAGGCACACTTTGTTGGAACTTTGCCTTTTTATTTAAACGAAGTCAAAGACTCAAATGATCTTAACATGAGTTTAAAAGTTCGTTAGGACTTTAAATGTGTTCTGAATTTGAATTACGTGGTTCTGTTTGTAAACTTTGGGTAAACAAAATCAGCATATAATGTTCACCTAACTGGGACACAAGCGTCCTCTCCATGAGAAGGTGGCTCATCGGTGAGGATAAGCTGGTGGGTACCAAGCTTCATAACCTAGCCCACCGGCACAAAGTTGCATGTCAGTCGGTCTTTTACAGACTGTACTGCAGTGAGTGTGCCCAAGAGCTCCACGAGCTCATTCCACCATCTCCCTTCTTCCATCGGGAGTCCAGACGTACTGCAGGTTATCACCCATTCCTTGTCGATGTTCCACACATTCACACGAAGCGCTTTGCTACATCGTTTATTATGCGCACGGTGGACGGCACGCGTCGGTGTTTTCAAGTTCATATGACCCCAATCTATTTAAGTTGCGAGTTAATAGGCTACTTTTGGGTTAGCTCGTTTCATCGTCGACCTCATCTCTGTCCTCAGGACTAGATTGAGGTCAAGAGTAGGCCCATTTAATATATATAAAAAAGAGTGGGCTGTAATCCACCACGCGGGCCCAGTGCGGATTGATAAATGACAAAAGTCTTCGAAATTCTGTTTACGGACATTTTCTCACGGTGTTTTCGTTTACGGTTTTGAGAGCTGTGCTGATGAAATAAATTACTCATACGGCCGACGCCACTGAGCTAACATTGCCATGTCTGTTTTTAAACTTAATTATACCTATTCAGTATCTAAATAGGAATGATATAATAGCAGTTTTTGTCATAAACTGGTATCGTAAGTTTTATCAAGAAGGGAAGTAATACAAGATAAACAAATTGAGGAATCACAAATAGGTACAAAGGTACTAAGAGCCTAAGTACGTAACGAATAAGCTCTTAATTACTTTTTCTGATTGTCTAATATGTTTACCTAAATATTATAACTAGGTGTATCACTCAGCTACGTGTATAGTTACTAGGTATATTGTTATTATAATTGGAGTACATACTTTTAGATACCGAACATAAATGCCAAACAAGTTCTACCTTTGTCTATGGTTCTATACTATAATATTGTATAGAAGTAAAGTTTGTATGTTTGAGTGTAGGAGGTAACCTCTGAATTGTACTCATCCGATTTCAAAAAACCTTTCATTGATGGAAAACTACACTTTCTTCGAGTGCCATAGAATGTGTTTTTCATGCGGGAAAAGTCGGGCATAGAAGCTAGTAGTATGTATTTCTTTCTTAAATTATGGATAGAACGTCTATCCGATACACGAACTGCCTTTTTTAAAGTCCGTAAATGGGGGCCTTTTAATTTTTAGACAGAGAGGTGGGCGTCAATGTAGCGTCATGTGTATTAACTAAAATTATAAAAATTACTTCAAATTGATGTTTTTTTTAAATTAAATAATTTTTATTTCAACTTGATGCCGAATTAGTGGATTTGTGTTGCTACGCTGTTTATGCTTCTTTTTACCTCTACCATACAGTTTTATAATTCACTAGCGTTTTCCCGTGGGTTTGTTCGATACCACGGATCCCACGGGAACATCCTGTTTTTTTTTTGCATTACACATAGTCTTTGACACCAGGGGATAAAGTAGCTTCTCATTTTGTGAAAGAATTTTCGGAATCGGTCAGTAGTTCCAAAGATCTCTTTCTACATCCTAACTTAAAAAACTTTACCTATTTATTACATTAATTATTATAGATAACGTTAACAACGGGTAAGTACCAACCTCATGTCCAGCATTCAGCAGATGCCTGACAATCCCATCACCAAGGTTCCCGTGACTCCTCGAAGGCATGGGGAACACCACCAAGACCTTGTGGGCCTCAGAGAATGCCAGCATTATGCTGAGCAGCACCCAAAACGTCTTCATCTTCTCCATGGTCTGCACAAAGTAATTAAACAAGATATTTAGTTGTTGTCCATTTATATAAGTTAGGTAAATAATCTTATCAGAGATGCTCCACCTATGACTGGTCGTATTATCGTCAGTTTGGAACAGTAGATAATTTTTTATTTATTTTTTGGTAATGAAAATAACTATTATTGTGTTATTTTGTATTGTACCTAAACAAGTACTTCTTTATGTAACTCACGGGCAAATAATAAAACAGATATTGTTAGGGATAAGTCCACTACGTTTCCTTGTAAGTTAAAACATATAATCATTAACACAGCGAGCCAGTTTTTTATGACAATACCCATACTAAAGTACTTCAAGGCTGTCCGTATACACGGTTTTAAGGAAGTATCTAGTTCAAATTACATATTTTCATGTTTACCACCTGATAATAAATCAATTTGTGGTTTATATATATGTCAAAAACTAATTGTTTTTTAACGGAATTATAAAAATGTTTTGGTAAAATAATAAACTTTTTTGCAAAAAAAGCAACCAACTACCAAAAAAAAAACGTTGAAAATAAGTTTACTTTCGGAAGTTGGTGACAAAAATAATCAATGAAACAAACAAGACAACCGCCGGTCGAAAGTAAAGGTATTTACCACTTTTTTATGTTCTGTTTTGAAGCTCGTGGCTCAATAATAACAGCCACTCGGGTTGATCTTCAGGTTGAGCCGTGTTTGGCTAGGTAGGTTCGTGAATGGGTGACTACCCACTGTGTACCGAGTTTCCTCCGTCCTGGCTGTCATTATACATCTTTGACAGCCGTTACAGGTAGTCAGTGGTTGTCCTGAAAGTCTGACAACCAGTCTAACCAAGGAATATCGTATTACCCAGTACTAACTGGGTTGTGGAGGTCAGATGTGCGGTCGTTCCACTGCTTCCGGTAAGACTGTTAGCCGACCCCAATAAAGTTGGGAAAAGGCTAGGCAGATGAAGTGTGTTTATCTTTTGGAAGTCAGTCGATTTTTTTGCAAAAAAGTAATTATTAAATTAGTAGGTAATTAAAAACTAAGCTAGTTCTGCTTAACATTGAATTAAATGCGACCTGTGAATGAAAAATGTTGACAGCTGCTGTTATTTTCATTATTTTTTTCCAAAATGGTTGGTCATTTATGTGAATTGTGTAATTGTTCTTTTTTTTAATTATACAATTGTTTAAAACAAAATTGAGCTCTCATAATTATACCCTTTATAACTAAGTAATTTAAATATCATTCACTAGGTAAGCTGGTTAATACATTAGATTTTCTAACTAAAGGTTGACCACCACGATTGTTTTAAGTATAATATGACACTAAATCAGAAATATTAAACGATGTAATGTATGTATATATTATCTACTAAGTAGCAGTTGCGAAGGTTCCATACAACTCGATTCCTACCGGCTTCCCTTTGAAAAATGGTGCAGTCAGTGTTCTATAGACAAATAATATAATCACATTAAAGATATGTACTCCGACTTACCTCTTACAAAATTGTCCCTTCGCTACTGCTAAGTAGGTATTTACAATAGGCAACCGGTCTATGAGGTTGGACTCGTCTTGCCAAAAAAACAGGTCTAGGTTTTGGGAGAACAACACTGGCAATCATAAATTATTATTATCAGGTATCACGGATTTAATTGTAGGTAAAATTTAGTTATAGTTGTATTATTGTACGTTATTTAATTCATCAAAACTGATTAAAGTTTGAAATAAACATTCCAACTACTAGTTACTACGCTACATTTTACACGGGTATAAAACCTTTTCGAATACCTAAACATTTATAAATAGGTAGGCAACAGACACCCAAAATAACAATAATAACGAAACGATTTGACCCTGGGATAACAAACATGATTAGATTATTAAACCTGGCAAACAACTTTGCTTGTGTCAACAAAAAAATTAAGTCCGCTAAAAACTCACCAATTTCAATGTAGAATTACGAGTACAATGGATTCACTTCACTCACAAAAAAAAATATCACTATAAATAACAGTTGAGATTGTTATATCTCTTATTATTTGTTTATATATTTTTATTAATCATAAATTGTCACTTTATTCAAATATCAGTGGTCGGACGGACAAGAGACCCACGGCAGACGCTTCGAGTATATCCAATGAGCTAAAAATGTGTAATATGTGTTATATATAACATGTTATCGTTTGATTTAGTGTGAGATAAGGTACACAGTATCGGATAATAGCTTGTAATGTAATGTGACAACGACTCATAGGTGTAATAAGTTATATTATTGCATGAGAAATGTACTTAATCTATACTAATATTATAAAGAGGTAAAATTTGTTTGTAAGTTTGTATGTAGGGGGTAATTTCCGGAAGTAATGATCCAATTCTAAAAATTCTTTCACTGGCAGAAAACTACATTACTCGTGGGTGCTATAGGCTTTAAATTATATTTATATCATGCATATTAGCTTAAATATAGGCCCGTGTGTACCGATCTCAAATGGTTTTGGATGGCTGTGTTTCTTTTTGTATTTATAGTTTATTTTATGTTGACTTAGCTACTGCTATTATATATGTATGCAACTTTAATCGTTTTATTTATTTTAATTAAACTAAATTTAATTTATGAGTAAATCTCATAAATTGAATTTATGTTGCAAACTCGTGTTTAAATAATGTTAAATTAATTTAAAATTAAACAAAATTCATATAAATGACCAGTACCTTGTAGGTCCTCAGTTATTTTAATTAATTATTTTTCTATAACTTACCTGTACAAACAAAAAACCAAATAGCTAGGATATCCAAATTCTTAAACAAGTTTATGGATAGACCGTTGTACAATAACACCTGTCCTTGACAGGACGCTAGTCAAACGATACATAAACGTATTTGTCTGTGCGATTGCGCAATTATTTCTCACTCCATTTAAGAGGCCTGGCGTGGCGTCATCAATCTTTAATAGTCTTCACTGATAATCAGAAACCCAAAAATCTGACAACCAGTCTTACCAATGGATAACGTGTTATACCTAGTACAATAACTGCCTTCCTGGGTCTTCCCAACGGATAATACAGCTTGTAGGCCTTCGAGTTGACAAAATAACTGGAATTTAAATAAGCAATGAATTTAGAATTTTCGTACAGTAAAATTTAACATAAAGATATACCAGAAAGGGCCGCTTCAGTAAATTTGGTGTTTCCGATATCAGACTGCAAGTATTCCTTTACACAAAACTTATACTGTCACTTACGGGATATCTTCCGTGATTGTTCATTATTTTGAGCTCCCGATATTTTGAGCTTTTTGTACACAGTTGGTAAATGTATACGCAGATGATGATCAACCGCAGCTCCAATATTGCAATGATGTCTAATGAACAAAGTACCACTAATTAATATTATGCAGTTCAAGCGCTGCTGTATTCTATGTTTGCAAGTCCTGTACAAAGGTTTGACCAACTACCTTGTCTGTGTAGAAACTCGAAGTTGCAATTATATGGAGTAACTATGTTCTTAATTTATAAAACATAACTTCACGCCTGTAACCCCCGGACGGTAGACAGAGGTGTCCTTATACTGCAGAGGTGTCCTTACACCTAAGTGTGGAGTAGATGTGCATCCACTCCACACTTAGGTACTCACATTTATATTCTCTTTGAATTACGTGAGACAAAAGCATAAGAAACAAGAAGAATCAAGAATACTTTTTTAATTTTCTTTCCACTTCCCAAAGATCCTTTTGAAACCATCTCAACATAACCCAAATCCATCTAGGTATGTTGTTTCCATGTTTGGAACTATTTATTTATCTTTCAGATAAAAATATTCTGTTCATTCTGGCCAGCGACAGACTTTTTACATTAGTCTAACAAATAGCCATAGATTCGAAGAAGAAGTAGAAGATTCGTCTAGAGCTCGGGCTTCCGCAATCCATAGGTAACAAGTAACAACTAATATTATTAATGCAAAAATATATCTGTCTCTTTGTTGCCTTCGGATTCTGTACACACAGGTACACCATGACCAGAATTGTAGCATAGTATACCTACTCCTTCTTAGCGTGACGATGACAATCGAAATTGTGTCGGCCCAGAACAGAGCCACGAGTTTGTCACCAGAACTAAAGGTAGGTATGTGCAAAATTTCAGCTCAATTGGTTGGGAGGAACTGGTTTCAAATACGGTTGTAAGATTTGACTCATACTAACAAGGCATGGTAAATATAAGTTTGTAACTAATACTATTGCGTCAGCTTACCCTGGCAACATATAAATACTAACAGAAAATACTTTATCATGTTACCTACCATGAAATTAATGGTTGGTATCTAATCTGGCAAACAAAGGCTTTTTGTTGGTTAGATTAGCTTGGTTTTCACAACTGTTACACTACTTAGATTTAATCAGTGGTGTAAATACTTCCGTCCAAAACGATCATCATCAGCATTACTCAGTCCACAGCAAGATATAGGACACACTTTCTAAGTTACATGTTTTCTTTGTTTCTTATAAATAAGCTGCCCCGTTGGCCTCGAGCCTGCTAGCGCGTCAGCGGAGCGTGGGGTCCTGGGTCCAGGCAAAGTGTTATTAGATATTTTTCCATTAGAAACTCAATAGCACCCCGAAGTTTTAAAGTTGGCGGTATGATACCCTCGTGCCGTGGAAAGCACGTTAAGCTGTTGGTCCTGCGCCTATCTCTCTACGGTCGTGTCGGATTGCCGTGCCATCGGAATATGAGAGTGAGGGGAGAGAGACTGCGCTTGTGTCTGAGCGATGATAATCTCAGCTGAGATTTTCCGCTATGATCTAAAACGGTCAGGAGGACTATTTTATAAAATCAAGTTCTTCTATCTCAAAGGGCGCCAGGGTAGCCCGCGGGATTCAAATTTTCTTCATTCCATGTCATTCAATGAACTTAGATTTGTGGCTTGTATTGATGATTTGAATGAGAATAACTCAGTAAAGCAATATTTGTTACGGTCCCGAATCATATTTTAATTAACATAGATACAAGAACCTAACACTGACCTGCAAATTGCAAAAAAAAACATAACAAAATTTGAATTATGGCTTCCACCTTCCAACAGACAGATGTGCTCCGCGACTTCTTTTCCTCAGCTAACACCTTTTAAAAAAAATCAAAATTAAAGCATTTATTTCAAGTAGGCCCGTTACAGGCACTTTTGAACTGTCGAAACAAAGATAACAATGAAATGTAGCTACAGTCCCAGTCACAAGGCATAAAACTGTGAAAGTACTGTAGTTGCCCATTCCTTAACGTTTTAAAGGGACTGTCTCGTCTCATGTAATTTTCGTCGTTCAAAAATGGCTGATTTAAATTAGATCCCAATTTAAATAAATTACTTTTGATAACCCTCTCCAATTGCATGCCACTGACCTTATTCTTTAGCCACTCTCACATATCGGTGAAGATTGTCGCTCTTTACCTAGGTATAGTCCAAAAACGCTCAACATTTCGTCCTACTACATTTAAAAACTGTCACATAACCACAAGATAAGGGTTCACAAAATGATTCTAAAAACCACCTGGGGTCCACACTCAGGATTCCCACACGGAACCATATTTTATATGAAATTGACAGCTTCGACAAATTGTAGGGGACGAATAATTTATCACTGTTCGGAACCAAACTAGACGACGGTTGTACGATTTAGACGTTTTATTGTCTAAATAAATTGCTTTACATGCATAGCAAAAGTATCAGATCCTGCCCGGAAGGGTTGGCTGGAGTTTACCCAGATCTTACAAGGGGTATATTGCCATTAATATCAACAACCGGAAACCGATTCAGACTCAGAATTTTTCAGTGAAAACCCATACAACAATACCCAATCCGAAGATGAAACTCCAGACCTCACACTAAGCAATCGCACTCATGCCCACTAGACCAATGAGGGCAATCTGTAAACAGCTGATCTTTTTTTGAATTCTGCAGATGCACAATTCACAGGCAAAACGCGTTGCTGGGTAATTTTTTAACGCCAGTTCTTCTCACCGATATTTGGATGGTCTATTAAAACCTTCCATCCTATAACATTGTTTCTTCACAGCTGGACAGTTTCAAGATTACAGAAGTGTCTATCGTATACCCACATTTTACCGGCTATGTTTAAGATCCATGTAATAGGGGTGGGCCTATTGTTATCAACCGGGCAAGTCCTGAATCCGGGCTGCTACTATTAAATTCGTGATGAAGAAAGCCAATAACACTTTGCCTGACCTGGGAATTTAGCCCAGCAGGTCAGAAGCAGCACTTGCGACCACTAGACCAACTGCCACGTTGGTATTTCAGGATAGTAAAAAGAAGAAAAGAAAAAAGTATTTTTCAATACACTTTCTCGAAAACTGGTTCTTATCGCACAACGATTAGGATCAACAAGCAATGTATTTCACACTTGTGGATTTTTAATATTTTTCCGCACACGTGCGGAAATAAAATTTTCCACAGATAACTATACTTATACTAAGTCCAAACGAGTTCAATGTTTATAGTCGACGGTGTTTGTTTTTTTTTTAATCTCGGCAAAGAGATATGAGTCTTTACGGCGTAAATATTTTTAGAGTATTTAAATTGTTTTTAAAACGAGATTATCATAGATAAACATGATTAAACAAATACTTTATACTTTCAGGAACTAATTAACATTTATTTGTGTTTTAAATTAAAAAATATTTGAATTTTCTATTTTTCATATTAGGCTGTTTAGCGGCTTCATACCTTTGCTTCTTCTTCAACCTGGCGAAATCAAAGCGCGGAAAAAAAGCAAATTAAATCATAGTTTCATAATTGTTCCTGACAAAAATACTTTCCGTTCTAATATTTTATTTCTTCGAAAGTGTATTGAAAAACGTCGTTTGATACGCGTGGGGATTTGTTACGGCAGTTCTCGGCTCCATAACACCCTCGCCTGCAGCTCGGGTGTTAATAATCTGCCTCGAATGCAATAACAAAGTTTCCCCAATTATATCAAAATGTATTATTATTTGAGACACGCATAGCACACGTGCGTATTGTATACGTAATTGTAGGTAAAGGTGATGATTGCATTTTTTCGCACGTAAAAAATAATCTAGATTATTTACAAGTAGGTATGTATGTGTAGGTAAATCTGATAAAGTCATAAGAATAAAATTAAACCATTGTTACAAGCACTTTCTTAATCTAACTTAGCGTTATTATCATATCAAGTAAAATTTTAACATATTTAGAAAACAGACCAACCGTGAAAACGGTGTTGTGAGGCTTAGTTCTTAAGTTAAGATTCTTGTAAACTTTCTCTTTAATAAAATAAATAAATAACAATAAATAAAATAACTAGGCTGTGCCTGTATCTTGGGGCCCGCAGTTGCGTTAACTTATAATTAAAACAAATAATTTGTTGATGTGATAGTTTACAAGGTAAGTAAGTAAGTGAGGAATACCTTTTTAGAAAAAAAAAATGATATTACAATAACAAAATAATAAAAAGAATTGGAATGTTTAATAATGTCATGTGTGAGTGTGATCAAGCATTGTATTTGCTTGATCACGGTGTGTAGGCCATTTATAGATAAGTGATAGTTTTGAAACTACCATAATAAAATTAACTGTCTCAGTAAGTTTATTAATTACGTATTCACAGCTAACTGCATAACTGATACTTATTGGTGTTTCTTTTTAAATAGGTCGTCTAGTTCTGTTCAAACTTTTTGTCGGCTCGGAAGTTAGCTGGGAGAGAGGGTCACATAAACTGAAACAACAAAACAAAATATTTTATTTCACATATCTAGGCCTACATGGGCACTTATAAAACGTCAACAAAAAGGTGCACGGTGGGGTTAATTGAGCTAAGAGGGTTGTATTGATTATTTTAATGATTATAATTCTGTAACTACATATAACCTGACACTAACCTGCAAATTACAAAAAAAACGTAAGGAAATTTGAATTTCGCGGTCAACCCTGGCTCTCTCACCTAATCACCTTAAAAAGAAACATCAATTTCAGATAGCTTTGAAAATGTAATTAACAAACTTACTGAGACAGTTCAAATTCAAATTCAATTCATTTCAGATCATATACCTAAGTACATTTGACATAAAAATTAACAATATTATAAAATTAAAATCTCAGTTACAACCAGCACAAACATAATCAAGTAAATAATCTGAATTAAAATTCTAAAATTACATTATTTTTATTATAGTAACTTAGTTTCAAAACTATCGCTTATTTATAAATGGCATACGCACCGTGATCAAGCAAATACAGGACCTAATGCTTAATCACGGTGTGTCGGCCATTTTTAGTGTACCTACCTAGTTGATTCATTTTATTCAGTGGCTAGGTACTCACGTCGATCTTATCAATCGATAAATTCATTCACGGATGTTATTTCTACATGACCAGTATAGGAATTGTGAAACCATCTCACTTACTTTACGTCTTCCTATTTATCGTGTGGTTAATGCCCATCCTGGTGACAGTTTTTATGTCGCCCACGGACCTCTGACTTGGCTTTACATACCATCAAGAAATATCTCTCAGGCATCCTCATTTCCTCACGATGGACTTTACGTCAACAAACTGTTTTAAAAGGGTATGCAGTCCAAGTTATTTTTTAGAGTACCTAATGGGCAAGTAACTACTTTTTACGACACACTACACTACAACTTAAAATATTTCAATACTTTTTCTTTCGTTCCAATCTTTCTGAAATCATTCGAATAAACACTTACATAAAGATTGAGATTCGTTCAAGGAGAAATAATCAGATTTCATGTTACTCTTACATGGAGTCTCTACAATGGAATATACTCGTACATAATAAACTCACGACATTTTCCTTTGGGGGTGGGCAAAACCTACAGAACGAATACGATCCTCACATAGGTATTACTTAATTAAACTCCGCTGAAATAAGTACCATGACATGTGTATTTTTTTTTGTTTCTGATACTGTCTTAATCCATAGACTATCTGGACTACATTGGCGAGACCAAAGTAAGCATATCTGTTAACGATAACTGATTCTGATGCAATAGGTACCAAACATTTTTTCTGGTATGATTACCTGTTCTTTTATCCTTTTGATTATAAAACATGCATATGATAGTGTTAATAATTAATGATGCAAACTCACCAAATGCAAATACACCAGACACCTACATAATTATTAAAGAACAATTGGGGTATCTGACTCAGTGTGTCCACCTTTTTTTTTCGGATGGGAAATCATCAAATTACTCCTCCCGCTCTGGGCGGAGCGGAAGGGAGTGTCAGACTTTTACTGACTAAAAACCATCTATGTTCCTTCTTTTGCCTTTTATGTTCCAGGGCCGCGGTTGGTTGTTCAAGTTTTTGATTCTACGTTATGACCATGAAGGTTTCCTCACGAAAACATCGTTTTGAAAGCAGTGATGATAAAATAAATAAATAAGTATAAAAAGTAAAGTGCCTGGAACACCCCTTTTTTTTTGGAAGGTGGGAAATCATCAAATGACTCCTCCCGCTCTGGGCGGAGCGGAAGGGAGTGTCAGACTCTTACTGACTAAAAACCACCCATGTTCCTTCTTTCGCCCTTTATGTTCCAGGGCCGCGGTATCTCTTTCGAACAATCCCGCAGCCCTGGCAGGCATCGGCCCTTGCGGGCCCCTCCCGTTTGCTGACATCTCTTTGAGGCGCGCGTGGAACACGAACGCGTCGTGCCTGGAACACCCCTAACCCCTCTTTGGTCGAGTGGACTGCTGGACATGAGGTCCATCCATAAGGTTTTCCATCACAAACTCAGTAGCAGCCACGAAGTCTGGATTTGTCCTTGGTTGATAGCAATATGCTCATCCTCTATTACAAGTACACAGGACTTAAACATAACTGCCGAAATATAGATGTAGGCACTATTAGATACACCTCTGTCTAATCCTACGGGGATTACAGGCGTGACGTTACGTTATTATGTAAAGTGCCTGTCGGGGTTCGAACCCACGACCTACGACGAAGCCGTTACTAATGGTTCACGATTACTGAAACCCAATGACATTTGGATAAGACGGGAATCGGATCGAACACCACGCGAATCTGAGAAGTCATTCTTTAAAATAAAAATAAATATTATAGTTTAAAAAACATGATTGGGAAAAGGTGTACCATCACCATCAAATAATCATCATCACCTTCTAACTTCACTCTCGAGTCCAATACACACAAGTTCACACAACTTCCGATGGGACGAATTCAAATAACGTTGCATTAATATTCAGGCTGCATCCGAAACGTCACGCTGATTCTCATTTGCATCTAGCTTCACAATTATCCAGCTGTTTCTGCGTTATGATCATTATGTATCATTATGTTTGTATCGATCTGTAGGTACCTATCAATGTGATAAGGATACCCAATACTTAAACCTCTTAAGTAGGTACCGATCAAGGGCCAGTTGTTAGTATTTTTATGAGCATTAAGAACTTGATATAGGCACGGCCGTTTTCTCTTAATTCTACGTGTGTGGAACTTACTATAGTCGGATTCAACGGCCGAGGAATGGAGAAAAATCAGGCGCTGAACCGAGACACGGGGTTATCACAACCACTTCAAACTGGGGGTCTAAAATGGCCGCTTTAGCAGAATAGTAAGTAGGTACGTCTATGACCATTTTAAGAATTTATACGTAATTCAGATTATTATCCTATTATGATTCTGCTAAAGCGCCCATTTTAAACCCCCTGGACTGCTACTGAGAAGTTTCTAATGGAAAATCAACTAAGTAGGTACTAATTGATAGCATTTACTTACAGTGATGCAAATAATAAGCATTTAAAAATTTAATTTTAATGCATTTCATTTGATGTTTTAATTTATCATCTCTACTCGAAAATAATTAATTTAGCAATATCCCATAGTTTCCATGAAACTAATATCGACTGCTATAAGTACCTATTATTAACTCCTATATCATAAGTGGAGCGATACCATCATTGACTAATTAATTTTTCGAGTGCTGACCATTTATAAAAGCGTCGAAAATTCACGAAATTACGACATTTGTCATTCGAAAAACCATTAGCTGGTATAAATTTTCGCGATATAACAGCTTGACTCCCAAAATGAAGGCATTTATTGTGCTCTGCAGTGTAATTTCCATAGTTTATTGCAAAAGTTTTGGAGCACATTCTGGGTTTCACAAATGTAAGTTTACCAAAGCTTTCTTTTTGTTTGTTTGACAGTAATTTTGACCTTACACTGTAGGTATACAAAACTCTGTTTCATTTCAATAAAACCGGTAAGTACTAATTGCGGACACGGCTCCAGACGCTGACCCTCCATACAAATAATAGGTACTAAAGTAAGTAAATGTCAATGGCTGATGTCCGCAGGTGGTCCGTAATTTGTACTTGCTTACCAATATGACTGCTCCTTTATATAATGTCCTACCTTATAGTATCCACTGACTTAGTAATTTCTGATTTATTGTTGTTTTTTAGCTGGAGAAAGGATATGTATCAACATGTGGGATGAAGGATGCAATAACGGTCAACTCGGAGGGGCTGGTAAGTACCTACCTACCTAACTACTTGCCTTGTTACTTTTTTCCGTGGAAAATCCTACAACATGTGTCCTGCAATTCAAATAACCATACCACTATGGAGACGCATCGATACAGTCATATCCCGAACATGCGATGGATGACAAGCATCATTATTCGTAATGATCAGAGATAGGAATATGTAGAGTTAATTTGACTAAACCCTAACGCAGTAAGTAAAAAAAATAATTTAAAGAAAAACAAAAAACCCGACTGCGTAAAGACTAATTTTAAAAATACGTGAAAAAATTAACTCAAATAAAAACTAAAAAGAAAGAAACAAGCCCAGTAGTTTAAATCATAAATTCTAATGCAGAACAGAACGACTCACAGTCGGGGCCCCTTCGGAAGATTTGATTGGTAAAATTTGAATGGGCCCCGACTGTGAGTCGTTCTGTTCTGCATTAGAATTTATGATTTAAACTACTGGGCTTGTTTCTTTCTTTTTAGTTTTTATTTGAGTTAATTTTTTCACGTATTTTTAAAATTAGTCTTTACGCAGTCGGGTTTTTTGTTTTTCTTTAAATTATTTTTTTTATTTTATACTTTTTAGTTACGATTCATTGACTTCGTTATAAGGTGGTAAATTTCGCAATCTAGTCATTTCATTGAGGGAGTTAATATCGTGGGGATTATTAAGTAACTTGCGGTGGTCTAAACTACTGATGATTAGTCCCTCTAGAGACCTAACTCGGCTCAAAACTACATATGCTTGACCTTTAGCAAAAATGCGTGAACTTAAGTCAACCACAGCTCGGTCCAAAGTAGTTCCTTGGAGCTTGTGTACAGTTACACCCCAGCACAATATCAATGGCAACATTTTTCGCTCTATTTTACCCTGTACGCGCAGTGCATCGAATTCTGTCGTCGATGGTTCGATTCTGACTCCTACTCCAGGAACATTGTTTTTAATTGCTTTGTCGTCAAATTCTAGATAAACAGCCTGTGGCAATTCTCCGGGTTCCAATTGGTCCCTCCGAAGAGCTGGCCACTCAATTGTTCTTATAACACCCATTGCTCTGTTAACAAGACCATGGATAACGTTCACATTTCTTCGTAACATAACTCGTGATCCTAAACCGATTGTTAAATATTTAACGTTTCCTCCAGTTTTGTTAGGATCATCAGAAACATAAACATCTTTCGGTTTTTGACCATATGTTTTCGATTCTACTGATATATCAACTGCATGTAATTTATACAACCTAGTAGTTTTTTGTCAATATAGTTGTCATCTTTTGATTATGTTCATCGACCTGTCTAGTAGTTGGGAAAACTCGAATGATTTCATTGAGATCGTCTACCTCTACCCGTCGACTATCTAATATCTCCAATTGTTGCATTGTCAGTTGACCGACTCTAAGATTATTTAATATATCCACAAATGTTGTGTCATGTCCTTGTCTCATATTTTGTGGTAACTCACAGAAATCAAATAGATGCCAGAGGTTGACTTCACCTATTAACGTCACAGGTTGTCGATAGCAATAAGCCCCGCCAGTTGTTTTGGACACAGGTGGCAATTGCATTAGATCACCAAATAAAATAATATTACAACCACCAAAGTGCAGTTGATTATTCATTTCCTGAAGGCGTAGATCAATATTCCGTAGCGTTAGGTACCTAAGGTACCATAGAAATCTCATCTATTATCACCCAATCTATAGTTTCCATTTTTGTCGTTCTCTTTGAAGGCGCTCGCCAGTTAAAGGTCGCAGGTTTTCAAGTTTAACTCGCAGTCGCAGTTTTTAAGATATTATAGCGAAAAACTTAATAACTACTGATGTACCCTACTTAAGCCTTAATAAATTCAAATCCTTTATAAAACGTAAACTTTGCCAGAAAGGATTTTATACTATTAAAGATTATATAGAGGACAAAAATGCTTGGGATTGAACTGCTCCAATTTGAATCGAAATTGAATTTTTATTTTACTTTTTTACAATTTGACATTTTATGAATTTTCTTTATACACATGACATTGTTTACTTTTTTAAGTATGATATTATTTTTTGACGAATATTTACATGTTAAATATTTTATTTTATTTTTGTTTTTTATTTAGTTTTGTGTATATTGACATTTAATGAATTGACATGATTATTTAATATGACAGATATTTTATTATTTTATATTGTGAATGTGAGGATCATGTGGGTCTTTTTCTAATTTTAACTATTGTCTGGCAGTTTGAGTACTATAAGCGACCCACCCAGATGTCTTTTCTTTGGTATTGTTCGTCGTGATGTGACGTTGAGCTCCTTGAGTTATAAGTCGAGCTCCACGATAACTGACAACTGCTTGCATTGACTGGACGTTGGTGAATGTGTGAACAGTGTAGGCCTTGTAGATTCCTAGAGGTGTGATAACCTCTTATCTTGTTTTCCGTTTTTTTGTGTAGTAAACAACGACTTATTGTCGGGCCTATGCTGTCCGGGGGGACAGCATAGGCCACTACTCAAGTACTCAAGTATGGGAATACTTGAGTACTAATGCTGTAACATGATAATATTGTAAAATCTAATCATTTTAAAAGAGTAACCATGGAGTTTTTTGCCGGTTCTTCTCCATAGGAAGCGACCAACCCGAACCGTGCACCTTTTTGTCGACGTTTGATAAGTGTCCATGTAGGCCTATGTGAAATAAAAATGTTTTGATTTGATTTTGATTTGATTTGACCTACCGAACTATGAGTCGTGAATCGTAATAGTTTTAGTAGCTTTGTATTAGTTCTTCATGCTTTTGCACTGTTTTTTTGTTTGTATATCGTTTATACTTGAAATAAAAACAAATCAATAAGTAAGAAAATTAGCGAGAATGATTGTTTTGTTAAACAACTTTAAATCGTTATATATCCTAAACTATTATTTAAAATGAAAAATGATAAACGGAACCTAAAGATGATTTTAAAATATCTATTCAACGATACCCCACTTGACATAGTTCATTGATTTTTTTAATTTTAATTTTGACAGTTTAGCGTCTGGTTATCGCTGTGGTGAATTTTGATTACTGTCATGTCTTTAGTGACACTCGCAAGGTTAAGACGAATCGATTGACGTAAGAATTATCAAAATCGGCCTACGCATTTGGTCTCTAGAACGCCACATAGAAACATACATACATACATAGACTGATAAACACATTACCCTCCTTTGCGTCGCGCAGTCGGGTAAAAAGCGGGTAATACTTCCCAATAAATTCCCGGAATGATTTTTAAGTTCCAAAATAAAGCTGTTAAATCAGAGGAACGTATTATCCACCTATTCCGATTACTGGTAAACATCTCTCATCATCTTCATAAGCATTTAATAGCACCATAAGGCTATACGGAGCGACCCATCCGCCCATTCTTTAAAAAGAAGTCGCCGGTCTTCTGGCGCAATTAAACAGTTAGGTACATTTTATTTCAGGCAATGACGATGACTACCTGAACGGCGGCTTCAATCCAGGCAAACGTTGTGTCAACATGTGGGACGACGGATGCGTCAACGGACAACTGAATGGTGCTGGTAAGTAAATACTCATCGAAATTGACAAAATTCACGTGTCACCATGTTCGTGCACACTAATCACGGAAGCTACCCAACCAATTTCAATGAAATTTTGTGAATGGTTGGTTCCAGCTTGAAAGATAGGATAGTTTTGGACCCGATAGGAAGCACCGTGCAAAGCAGAGGTTCGCTATTAATATCATTATAATATATCTACTACAAGTTCTACATAGTATGAGCATGAGGTCCTCTGGGTTCGATTTCCAGGTCGGGCAATAATAATTAATAATATTTTTTTTTCTCGCCACAATACACATTGGGTAGGTACATATTTTAGGGAACAGGTGGATACAGTATCTAAGTATATTGCGGGAGACTGGTGCCTAAACTAGGCTTGTGGCCTGTATTTCAGGACACCAGGTCTCCACCCTTTAGGTTACATAATATTCCAATTCAGACAGTGGTCGCGAGTCAGTTAACAATTATTAAAATGATTCTAAATCTATATAGTGTTAGTATGATGATGAATGTGTTATTGGATTATGCCATAAGTCAGTAGCAGCCTGGATTTGTGCCCGGTTGATGGCAAGGTTCGCACACTACATGGGACAATGTGGGTGTACTACAGGGTACACCTTCACCTAACCCTTCGGGGATTACAAGCTAGTTCAGTACTCAATACTTACTTAAGTTTTCCTCAAAGTAAGCAATATCACGCTATGCCACACATTGCAGCAAAAAGCTGAAAACCCTTTGCGCACCCAAGTAGAGCGTTGCAAAAACAATCTGGCAAAATACTTATATTAAATCTCTGTAATATGTTATTGTAAGTATTTTGGATGAGATTCGAAGATGCTTATAATGTTTGTTTTAGACAACATAATTATTATATAGAGCAACAACGAATAATAATTCTTATATTGACGCCTGTTTCTGCAAATACTGGGTGGTACCTAGGCATTCAAATAGGTGTTACTAAGTACCTATATCTGAAAACGGGCATAAGTACCTATACTTTATTTCAGGCAATGATGACAACTATCTGGGAGGTGGCTTTAACCCTGGCAAGCGTTGTGCCAACATGTGGGATGAGGGATGCATTAACGGACAACTTGGAGGTTCTGGTAAGTAGGCCTATTCTATTAATATAGACAGCGTCCCTAAAACACGATTTAGTCAGTGGTGGCTGGGACAGACTGAATACCGAAGACAGAGGACAGTGTTGCCCTGCTTGAGAGAGGCGTCCGCCCAACAGCGGACTGCGGTAGACTTGAGTTTATCGATTGATTTATTCACAGATTGAGAGACGTAATATTGACGGGAATATAATGCTACAAAGACTAACTCTTTTGTCTTAACATCTTCCTAGCGTGTCGATGTCAGCTGCCCCCCCCCCCCTTCTCCCCCCGGCCTGGACCTGTGTTTTGTGTAATAGGGGGCTTAGTTCTGCATTCCGGATAAAAAAAAAACCAAGAGGCTTCTTCCTGCAATGTGGAGTATTTTCAGGACAGAAAAAAAACACATTTAGGTAAATTCTTAATGGTTAAACATTGAAACTCGTTTTTTTTGTTTCAGGCAATGATGATGACTATCTGAATGGCGGTTTCAACCCTGGCAAGAGATCCCTACAAAGCCTGCTCCAAAAACTGAAGAATATCAATCACCATCAATGACGAGATATTTCCGTGGACATGTTTTATTTTCTTTGTTTATTTTAAAACTATGGCTTTGTTTCTGTGTAATGTAGGCTGGTCTCATCACTGGTAGTTGAATATAAATTATGTAATAATAGAAATGCTTTTAATTTAAAAATCATGACGCCTAAAATTCCTAAATGGTTAGGCAGCGGCGTTTAAATCCCAAATAAAGGAAGAGACTGCTTTGCTATCTACTAGGGTAAAAAACAGACTTGGAAAACCCCAATAACACTGCCTTATCTGGAAATCGAACACATTATAACCAAAACCTCATGTTCTGCGGCAGCGCTTGCAACTACTTCGTTGAACGTCATCTAGCAGCACGGAATCGCATTTTTCCTCAGAACCGTCATTTACTGGAGCGAGAAAGGGAGCATGCTGCCGAGCGCATCGTCGATACTGCCTCGTGCTATGGCACTCCGGCTGATGCTCGCTCTAGGTGAGGTCCAACCGTTTGCTTGGCAAACGGGAAAAAAACAACTCTGAGGAACATACAGTGGATTCCATTCTCGAGTCACGCTGCATGAATAAAACAATTAAATAAGAATACAAAACAGGACTAAGGAAGTTAATATATGAAAGAAATTCCAGTACAATAAAAACTTTATTAGTCCCAATAAACTGCTATGAGCACAAGATGCTTACATAGACACTTTATAAAAATAATTTTAGAACATGTTCCAGTGATCACACTGTTACTATATCTAATTACTAATTTACTACTAATGTATATATTTACAATATTGTGAAATAGCTACCGAACATTTTGTTACTGGACGAAGGCAATGGCAGTTAGTCTAAAATTTGCTTGGCAAGTAAGATAAGTCTTTTAGTGTACATAGAAAACAGTAACGTCTTAACTTCGAAAACATTAGTTACTTAATGCGTTGATTTATTATACAAATAACAGATTATTAAAAAAATTGCTAACTTCGTGATAGCTTGTGTATAATTTTTAAAATAGCTGTTAAAAACAATTTCACTATTACTAACTAGTCTTGAAACTACTACACATACAAACATATAGACAAAGGGACTCAAACAATAATTTTACAAAAAAATGAGAAAAAATTATCACAAAAGCGGCGATGTTAAATAATGATAAAATTGTTATTATTTTTGTATCCTACAAGCGGTGGGCAAAGCATTGAAATTACTTAAAATTAGGGCAAATTGCAACAATTGGTAATACTAAAGGCTTGTACTTGTAACCAAGTTAAAACGGCAATCAAAAGAGATCAGAATAAAAGAAGTCACGATTCTCATACAGACTGTATACACACATAAAATTCAGATTTAGGCACATTCGGATATAACGTTGTGTAGCCTAGTCTTTATTGTCACATTATAATTG
Organism: Eurois occulta; assembly: GCA_950022335.1. NCBI lineage: Eukaryota > Metazoa > Arthropoda > Insecta > Lepidoptera > Noctuidae > Eurois > Eurois occulta. Next base: position 11,853,833 of record OX465500.1, on the reverse strand, counting down.
AACAACTTGCACATTGTTATCACAGCGCTAATCTTAACAATATTCAATCATCTGGGTTCCATTCATTTTCATTGTCATTTCATCACAATAATCTTGTAAAATAGAAATATCATTTCAATATTTTTCCTTGCTTTTTGTTTGTGTCACACACATTTTATCAGACATGGCAGACATTCTTCTCTTTACATTATTTTGCCACTTTTTAATATGAAGATAACAATTCAATATAAGTACATACTATGAGCTAAAAGTTTATAACTACTATAAATTCTCACACCAATTCCAGTCAAAATAAGTTAATAGACAGTAAAAGATAATTTTACAATTTACAGATAGTTTTTTAAAAGATTCTTCAGTTAGTTTGTCCGTGCCAATGTTCTTGAGCATATTGTGGCAACTCCATGGGCAATTTATTATAACCCGAATTTAAACTAGGACCAGGATTATTTGGGGCAGTTTTTTGAACATTACCTTGTCTAAATTTAGTAGAATATTTATAAAAATCAGACATTTCAAAAGGCTTAGTCTCCTCTCTATATGGTATACATTTTCCCTGTTCTATTACTGTAAGGTTTTTCGGTGACTCCAAAGAAACTGCACCAGGAGATAAGACAGGAGGACTTTGTGGCATGTGATTTGGGCTTTGCATAGCCGAATGGCGTCCAGAGGAGATCATTATCTCATATGCTTGTGAGTTTCCTACGCTAGAAGTCCGCTTCAAGCTTGAACTCTTTTTCAGAAGAGGCGCTTCAGATTTAGTTGGTGAATCCAATGATGTCTCATACCACTGTTTCTCTTTCACTTTCATGTCTGCTTGAGAGACTGGTGAGAATTTATTCATGCCAATAGGGTCAAAATTGTAAGACTTTGTACTGACTGGAGTTAATTGGTCTTGGTAATGTCTCCTATCTTCCCTAATATAGTCATCGGTAGACACTTGCAGTTGCATGTGCATAGGATATTTGATAGCATTGTGTTCTCGTAGAGGTAATGTATTTGGTACAACTGCTGTCCGTTCTATTGGCATGTGAGGCTGTTCTTGAATGTCAGGTTGGGACCGATGCTGATAGTTCATCATTTGTGCTTCATGCTTCATATTTTCTAGATGCAACTGATTATAGTCACTGTGAGATGTTAAATGGTAGGTCTGGGTCCTTTGTAATGTGTTTCGCCGAACACCTTCTGTGCGTCGTTTAGATTGTTGCATTTGATGCTGATGAGCTAACCCAGACAAATGTTGGCTTTGAGCCTTCAAGTGTGATGCATATTGGTATAATAATGGTGTATTACGCATACCATTTTGTACTGGATGTGGAGCCATAGTTCCATGAGTATAATGTGTTGTTATATCAGGGTGGCTAGAACTAAAGTGAGTTTCTCGTAATCTAGATACATTATGGGCTTCTGGAGTATTGTTGCAGTACAGTTTGTTCATATAGTCACTTGTCATGGTATGGTGTCTGTAAATAGTTCCTTGCTGCATGTCATTTTGTAGATTTTCGTTCATTGTTTCATGTCGCCCAGCCAATGCTGGGTAAGTATGGGATGTATGTATGGAGAATGTATCAGTGTTCCGCTCTTGAGGGGGTGAAGGAAAAAAGTTAGAACAGCTAGTTTCTGGACGTCGAACATGCCTTGAATGTGAGCTTTTAGTTGAAACACCCGATATTGACGGAGTGGATAATCTATGTGAAAGATTTTTACGCAAGTTCGCGTCTTGTTCCATCATTCGGTCACCTGTGGCGGACCTGAGGCGCCTGGATGAATTATCCGATCCATCTTGGACGTCATTACCGTCTGTTGACCTATCAACACTTTTGATACTACCTAATCTTTCTCTTTGAGGCACTTCTGGGCTAAGGGGCGCTTCAGGGGGCATGATACCCGTTAACTGTACTTCTTGAACACATAGTTTGTAGAGCTCCTCGTTCTTGGCTGCAAGTATCTGCTCCAATTCCTTCTTCCGAGCTTGCAGCTTGAGCAACTTGTCCTGCTTATCAGAATGCAAATCGCTACCCATTGTGCTCGTACCCATACTTAACGGAACTTATAATACACAAAACATAAGTCAAAATCACGTCCACGAAATTGTATAAAGTTAGTTTATTGATAAAAGAGTCTAGTAGTTTAATCCTAGATAAAATAAACAAAGAAAATTATAAATTCTTGAGCGTTGACACATATTTTCACACGCACATCCGCACCCATGTTTGTTTGTAGAAAAAAAATAAGTTGCGTTCAAATTAAAACTCTTACCGACAGTCGATTTTACTAATTATGGCTTTGAGTAAGTAAATCAGAAACTATGTATTTTTATTTTAAAGTAATTCACATACCTTTTCAAATAATAAGATTTGATTATTTTTTAAATGTTGCATCAATATTTTTAAACATGGTTCTGTGACATGAACGCAGATTTTATCTGTTGGCGAGATGTTTCCAAAGCTGGGAATGACCACTTGAAAAAAAATTAAGTTGTTTTTTTTTGTACTTCTAGAGATTTGTTTAGAAACCAGTGTATTTTTATTTGTTTTACCAGTTATCAAATTTAAAAAAAAAAACATATTTTGTCATTGGTCACCACATGACAAAGATTAGAGGCCCTCTCCACGAGCGAGAGAATCGCGGTGATATTATCCCATACAAATACGTAATATCGCCGCGATTCTCTTGCTCGTGGAGACGGCCCCTTAGGGGTGTATCGGTGAATCCGTGAAACCAATCGGGTACCTACGCTAAACGCGGTCGAACGTTGTCGAGTAAGTAATAATTGAACGCACCACGACTGTTGACGATTATGAATGACGAGTGACCGAGGACTGAGGAGTGACACTGACGAAAAACTGTTGACATTGTCAATTTGACTTTGACATCATTATCTTATCAAACGAAACGGGCTGGTTTCGTTTCAGACTTTCAGAGAGAGTAATATCTCGGCTGCTAGTGCCATGTAATTTTAATTTTTACATTAAAGTAATTCCGTAACTATCTTCCTTCCCGTACCTCTGTGTCCTACTTAGAAAGGCTTTCACCACACTACAAGAAATACCTAGCAAAGATGTCGAGAGTTTACAAGTCAATTGTAACTATCGCCGATAGATTTGTCCCCGGAGCTATGCGTCCCATGTGGGAGCATCCAGCTGGTAATTATGATGAATACCTTTTCATTTTATTTGAGAAAAAAATGCAGTCTATTAAAAGTGGGTTTGTTCGTTTCAGGTCCCAAAACAATTTTCTTCTGGGCGCCTGCTTTTAAATGGGTAAGTTATGCGGAATTGCGGACGTAAATTCAAGGTCATACTATTTATATTAAAAAGACCTTGCGTAAGGGCAAATGTAATGCGCATAAATGAATTAATTATGAATAATTAACGGGACTCATGCAATGACAATTTTAAAAAAATGCATTCTATTTTAATGTTAACTAGCAAATTCTCAAACGCTACTCTATTTTAAAGTCGCCGTTACGTCTCATGCTATCTCTTTCACACTATTGGTTCTTGAAAGTCCTAAGAATGTTTTAAAGCTAAGTGTTGTTTGAGTATTCAGGTTACAAAACTGACCAGTGGCAGTATCATTCATTACCAAAACAAAACTAATGTGTATTTATAGGGACACTAAATTCAAAAGCTAAAATAATACCACTAATATGTATGGGACAAATATGGCAATAGCATGATAAAACCAAATAAATCTAGATACAGCGTAATAAACTAGAAAACTTATCACAATGATTTAATAAATCCTAACTTATCTCTAAACAGTAACTATAATATGTCACAGACATAGTAAAGATTTATTTTATTTACGACATAGATAACATCCAAGTTCATGCTTACTCGGTAGATAAAATGATAAGACATTTATGAAATCTCATATTACATGCCCAGACTACATGGACATTTATCTTTTTTTTTTAAATACCAGTAAGTTTTTAATCTCCTCTAGTCTTGCAACTAGAGTAGATTAAAATCAAAATAGAAATGTCAATTTGTGTAAATAGTTGTACAGCATGCTAGGTACCTAAAGGTGAAGTAATTTTTAGGCAGAGTAACATAATTAATTTCAGGCAATTTTGGACCTTACAGACTAACAGTCATAAGCATTATTATGTAAACACTTATGTTGTTCGGAACATAGTATACTTTTACATAATTTTGTGAAAAAAGTTTATCTCCAAGTTGCAATTGTGGTTTAGAGATAAAATCACTTGAATTTTGCTATCTGTACACATATTTGTGTTTGTGACTGTATGTGTACTGATAAAAAAAAAATTCTTAGATTATGCACTTTAAAAAACCATTTTGTCATTTTTGTCCATGATACTGACAAAAATTAAAAAACCATTTTATGATTGTGTGAATGTGTTTCCATCCTAATACTTCATTCATTTGGGACCTGGGTTATTGGATTGTCTGAATAAAACTGACTTCTGAAATATTTAATAGCATGACCAAGGGTGACATTAAAAACGGAATTTAAGTGGTTTTACAATGTTTTAATCTTCTAAATGATTCGATGAATGTCATACAGTATAGTTGGTGCAAATCACGTGGTTACGTCATGTGACTGTCAATATTGGCATAAAGTTGAAAATACATTGACACGCACTTGTGAAATATAATAATTAAAAATCCCGCAAAGCTGGCAACCTTACACACTTCAAAATAAAGTCGAAAATCCCTCAGTCTGCTTTGATGCCTGCGCGGACTCCTGGATTGTTTATTTATTTAAACATAAGGTTGCTTGATATTGTTAGCAGCTACGCTTCACTTTTCTTCCCACAATATTAGCTATTCCTAACTTTGTACAATCACTCACTTGCAGCGGTGTATAATAGGTTACTTATATAACATTCAATGAGGCAAATCATGAACTTGTAAACAAAGGGTATATAAAACATGAACTACAATAAATTCTATTGCTTAGTAATAACCCAGAAGTCAGTATTATTCATAACAAAGTAATTATGGCCTTGACTCATCACATTCTCACCACTTTCCAGGGTTTGGTGTTAGCTGGGTTGGGTGACTTGAATCGGCCTGTCGAGACCTTGTCTATCCGCCAGTCCGCATCCCTCGCGGCCACCGGCATTATCTGGTCCCGATACTCCTTAGTTATTATACCCAAAAACTATAGCCTCTTTGCTGTCAATGTGTTTGTGGCCTGTACCAGTGTGTACCAGTTAAGCAGAGCATACAAGTACAATCAGGAACAAAAATTAAAAGAGGTAGCTAAACAATAAGTCAAACCTCCTTTGACAGTGTTAAAACAAAAAAAATAAACAAAAATTTTATTGGTTGGGACGATAGTTACGGGATGTTATGCACTTTATTAGTGGCCAATGGCGGTAGCGTTATTTTTAAATAGAACGCCAATCACGCCTCTCTCTCATAAATAGAATCTACTTCAACATTACTGACAAACAAAAATATTTTTAAATGTTATTTCATTATAGAGATGGTATTAATTAAGATTAGCCAATTTTTTATTTAATTTATTTGTAGTAGGTAGATTAAAGTATAGAATATATTTTGGGGATGGTAGAATCATATTTTAAAGTTTGGCTACGGTAGTAGTACAAAGCACAATTTTGAATTTAGATTGTTGATTTTATTATTATTATTATATGAGTATACGAAGAGAAAAACTGTATATTAAAGAGCAATACAGTTACAAAATATGAATAGGTACCATAGAAAAGATGTACTTATTTTAATAACATTACGAAATTACTATGCCATACATTGTATACGCACCGGGAAGTCAAAAGTCTAAACGGTGACCATACTTTACTACCTATGTAACTGATTAGGTAGCTAGCTCATTACGGTCTAAATAAGATCATCATCATCATCTGCTTAGCCTTTCAGTCTAAGGCTTCCAGTCAGCAGCTGAATACCAGTATTTTACATGGAGTGACTGCCTGTCTGACCTCCACAACCTAGTTAGTACTGGCTAATACGAATACCCCTTGGTAAGACTGGTTGTCAGACTTTTACGGTCTAAATGATTGAGGGAAAAATAAGCCTTACTGTATGCGCCTTTTGTGTTTAGTAAGGCTTTTACATTTTTCAGAACAGAACAGTCGGTAAGCAATTGTGATCCCACTGACACGCTTAAGCGTGACGTCTTATTGTAATTGTGTCATTTATTATTTTGTGGCTGTATTGTTACTCTTAATTCGTAATGTATGACGTACGAATGAAGTCTGCGTCTGGTACTACGTTTATCATTCATTTGTTAAAGCGCCTCTAGGTGGCGCTGTAAGCAGTGGCGGATACAGGCTAGGCAGGCTGAGTGTAGTTTGGGAGTGGTCCTCGCACGGTCTATGCATACTTTTAAACTATACGAATGCTATGCTAGATAAATAAAAAAGGCCTTATATTTTTTATTCATTATTATTTCCTTTATTTATATCTTTACAAATAAATATTCCTTAGAAAAAAAAATATTTACATGTTGTTATCATAATTTTATTCGAAAATCGATGCCAAGTAAGTATATTTTTTATTTAGATTTTGAGCCCTACCAATATTTTTGCTACCCCGTACCCAATAAAATCTGAATCCGCCACTAGATCGATTCGATCGAACGCGTGTTTGGTTTCTGTTACAGCAAAATTATCATAGAGTAGCGTCTATGATCTGAGTGTTCCCAGTTTTTAAACAATGCGTGATCTCTCATTTTTTAATGAATCTACAAAAGCACTGTAACAAAAATCAACACTGCGATCAAGAGAAGCTTATCTAAATTATGATGAATAAGGTGCTTAAATTTCTGATTAAATATTTATCTCAACTGTGATAATTAAACATAAATGTGGTTACTGTTAACCAATGTAAATCCATGTGTTAAGTATTGTTGTATATCACACCGTTATATGTAACATGGCGTTATCCGTTATTAAATCATAGTTTTGTAAAAAAACACATTGTCTATTTTTGTAAAACCTTTTTGGATTTTGGAAATATATATTTTTATATTTCGAATACTTTCTTGTTTCTATTTTAATTTCTTGACTTTTCTTACTAATTCTCTTTCAGTCGTCACTACTAACTGACTAATTTATTTATTATATTGGCCTTCTGTTGAAACGTTGCATGTGGCCTGTTTTGTGACATTTCCATTCATACATACAAATGATATGAGGACAATCATTTGCATCTAAAGTTCTGTTTCAAGTTGCTATTTTTATATGATACTTGAAATATCAACTGATTACAGATACTTCATTCAATTAGTGAAGTTTGTATGTCTATTTTCTTATGAAATTTTATCCCCCTTATTATTAATAAACGCGGAGTAAAGTTACAACCAGTACAACCTTCAGATTAATCAGACATTCTTGGAGGGTTCGGTTTCGCATAACTTCTTCGTGTTTATTAATATGTGAACTGAGTATGAGTTTATTTTAAAGTTGAATTAGGTTGACTTTGGTAATTAAATATATTTATTAAGGTCCTAGTTCAGGCACGGTTTTTCAGTGGATGCTTAATGCATTTTGAAGAAGGTTGCACAGCAATTTAGAGCATGTTGCAGTTTAGATTCATTTAAGCAAGTATATTGCATGCTTACCCAATTATAATTAGGACCTTGGACAAATGAATCTATAGATAATAATTATATTACTAAGAAAATATAATCCCATGACTGTGATATAGGTAAGAACCACCTTGTTTTTTATGAGCGATTTTCTGCCTTGCGGTTACCCGCATGCGATTGTCGGAATGGTAGGCCGGCTCGCCCCATTTATCTACGCGTGGAATGAAGACACTGTGAGGAACCTGGAACTTAAGCAAGTAATTGAAAACACCAAGGATCAAACTAGCCTCAGTGTTCTACATATAGCCCCAGTCCTAAAGTCGAGGAAAAGTCTAGCGAAGCGGTTTATATCGCTACATAGGTACTAACAAACGGTATTATCAACATTTTATAATACTGAACAATTCAATTCAACGGTCCATACAAGATGTTTAAAAAAACCGTGTCCGTGTTCCGTGAGTGTATAATTAGGTATCGAGATTAGATTCTATTTATGTAGTATTTTTTGGATAACAAGTAAAACAAAAATACCCCGACAAAAATAAAATGTAGGTACTAAAATGAGAAAACTTACATGGCAACACAGGAGCGCGGACGGTGACACTCCGGTCGCATCTCGGATAGTGCACTATAAATAAATAAACAACTGACGATAGAACGTACTAAAGCTGAAGATGATGTTGTCACGTTTTAAAATTTTATTAGATTTTAGGGAAATGGTAGGTGGGCTTTTGTGCCCAAATTATCTACCATTTCTCTAAGATAAAATTCACTGTTTCTTATTTTATTTGGTAATTTCACTAGTACCCTTCCTTTCGGATCGGACTGGGTTTTTTTAACACATTGTATATTTATCATGTTGAAGTTCTGTTCAAGAAGTTTAGATGAAACTGATGTTTAATCTAAACTTCTTGTTTTACCTGTCACTTCTTGATATATTGCAGTATGGTCTTTTGGCGCTTGGATGGTATTGTCAGAAGAGCGCTGCTGGATAAACGTTTGAGAAATTTTCTCGTATGAAAAAACAAGATTACAACATTAGTTCCGACTATGGCCACGTACCAAAAGAATCATGTGCCATTAAGACAGAATTTGAAGTGTCATTCATGTCGTATTTTTTGGGTGTCTTTCGGACGCTCATTCACATCTTAGCATCTTAGATAATACTGGTCACAGAGCATCATGAGTATAATATGCTCACAAGTTAACCAAAATTAATTTTCAGTGCCATGTAACAGGTACCCAAAATCATTTAGTATTTTTTATATCAAAATAAAATAATAACATAAAAATGTCGTCAGTTTACAAGTTAATCATTAGTATCGTGGACAAAGTAGTCCCCAAATCTTTGCAGCCGTTCTGGGAACACCCGGCTGGTAATTATGTTTATTTTATACAGTTATTTGCTATAGAAAGGTTCAAAAAGTGTTTCCAAGTTGGTTTATTCGTTTTAGGTCCTAAAACAATTTTCTTCTGGGCTCCTGTCGGCAAATGGGTAAGTAAAAGTAATAGTTGGTTTACGGGGCACAGGACCATACATCCCACAGTCGACGTCCTCTGGGCGATACTTCCACACTCTCTAACGGTAAACACATTGCAGTATGAGCCTATTTTGAGAGAGCATAAGCGCGTTTTTGCTAACATTCCGATCGAACGGTGTGCCACGTCCCCGTCGACTGTTCTGAACTTTACAAAGCATACCGATGTCTATTCTATCCTAGTTTCGCAAGGGAACTTTTTTGGCGTGACGTTATACTACTTCGCTCTGGATTTTCAGCGCTTCGTTGGCTTCTTAGCTCCCGGATTTATAATCTAGTCCGCGGTACATAATATACGAGTAAGTGCCCATGCAGACGTGGACAAACTTTGTGATTTTTCTCAGCAATTGATAAAGATGGATGGTATTGCCATTTGATACACACATTGCAGTCACGTTACAGTCGTAAAATATGATCAAACCGAATCTTATTCACCATAGGGATTATTTGACCACCTTGATTCAGCATATCATTACCAATTTCAGAGCTTGGTGATCGCTGGATTGGGCGACATAAATCGGCCCGTCGATAAATTGTCTGTCAAACAGAACGCGTCCCTAGCTATAACCGGGAGCATATGGGCGCGGTGGTCGCTCATAATAAAACCGAAAAACTACAGTCTCTTCTCTGTCAATGTTTTCGTCGCATTAACAGGCCTTTACCAACTTACCAGAGTCTACTTGTATCAAAGAACACTCGACCAAAAGAAATTGGAAGACAAAAAGAAAAAGAAATGAAAGCTTTTACCAAAAATATCTGCTGAGCGATTTATTGATTTCTTAAAAATCGTTTTGATAGTTACCGTGATGTGTTAAATGGAATTTTAGTTCCAGTTTGTTCTTTTTCCTTTATAAGCCGCATTAGGCTGTTTTCGTTTTACAGATTAAAGCTGAATCAAACTTTCGTAGTTGTACAGACGCCAGAACATCAAGCTACCCGAAACTGTCAAATTTCCCCAAAACCTAATGCTTTAGCGATAAAGTTGAAAATCTATTAAAGTAATTTTACAGATTGTAGTCTACCGTGATGTGCTGGCGTTTGTACCTATGACTATACCCTACATTTGTCTTGACCAATCTTGCTCGCCGAATTTTAAATCGAGTTTAAATTGGTTGATTCTTCATGCAACCCATGGCTGTCTCCAATTTGTCTTTACAAAATTTAAATTGATCGAGAATATGACTAAGCTGACTGTTTATCAAACATTAGAAAACAATTGGAAGTAAACCATGGAGTGTTCAAAATTGTTTTAGAACTAAACACAATCCCGTTTTGAAAACTGTGAACTGATCAGTAAATACAGGGCCATTCGGGGCATTTGCCCAGGCGATCCTTGTATGAACGGTCCAAAGAAAACCTAACGTATCCAATGCGGTTTGTTGAAAAATTCGAGCTCACTTTGCATCCTACATGGGCCTCATTATTCTAAAGTGCCCAGGGTCTGTAAGGTGAAGACGGCCCTGAGTAAATGCATACATAAATAAACTCACACCTGTTGCCTACTGAATGCCACCTGCTACGGATGCGTAATTATGCTGTCAAATCTTCGGTGTGATTGGTTTGGGCTAGAAACTAAAATATCGCCAGATTAGTCGGGACTATTAAACCTTTAACAATAGAAATATTGGTAATAAACAGCGCACCCAATCACAGTTTTATAGTACCTACAAGCTTGAATGTCCTAGAATCATACGTCAGTTGCTATTTCATGGTTTCGAAACGTCACCCTAAGCCAATAGATCAATTTTGATTAAGCCATGGGGTGGCCCATGACCCCATTGAACTCTCCAACCTCACTAGAGCGTTGAAATAATAGCGTGGCCGTTGCGACTAAGAAAGGCGCGGGCTACCGGCAACGACGACGCGACGATGTATGCGTGGCTTCACTATAATTGTAGTTGTTACATCCACTTCTCCCCTTTTTGTCTTTTGTCACACTTGTATTGACAGTCAAGTCGAGTCTCTCCGTCTCAACAATAAGCGTCATGAAATAATCGACAACTATACCTTTTTGTACCCGCGGTACAAACCAATGCAATAAATACCATAGGTATATACTGTATAGGTAACGTCTCTGCCTAACCTTGAAGAGATTACGGGCGTGTTTTGTGTTTGTTACAAACCAGTGTGCAGTGCATCGATCGAAACATAAGTACCTGTTATCTGTGCTAATCTAAATTGGATGGTTATTGAAGTTCTGATTAGATACATAAGTATTAGATAGCCAACCTAATTTTCTAGACTGCTTTGAATGAAAATCACTTATAGTAGAGTGACCATAACCGAATATCCGTTGAAATGACTGTTACATGGTAATGTTACCCAATTAAAACTTTTTTTTTAATTTGAGTGTTTTTTTTTTAATTACTGCCTCGTTGGTCGTGTCGTCGCGAGTGCTGAGTAGGTCCTAAATTCGATTTCCGAGTCGGGCAAAGTTATTGGGTGTTTCCATCAGGAATTTTCCAGTAGCAGCCACGGAATCTGGATGTGAACCCGGTTTATGGCAATAAGCTCGCCCCTTATACTAGTGAAATGTGGGTGTACTATAAGGTACACCTCTGCCTAACCCTTCGGGGATTAAAAGCGTGATGTTGTGTTATGTAAGTAGTGCAGACAAGTACAGGTACCTAAGTATAACCTCACGACATTTTCCATGGGGTAGGCAGGAATTGCAGAACACCTGCTGGCTGCAACGATTCTTCCGACAATTACTCCTGGGATTCCTCGCAATGTTTTCGTTCCTTTTAGGTGGTGGGAATACCTATAGGTTTCCAAAGAGAGTGGAGCCAAAATGAAATTGAAGCCTTTGTATGTATAACGTCATTGAAGTTCTTACAGGACGTAAGTCAGAAAAAGTAACTTTACAGGAGATTGATATAACTTCAGTACCTACTTCCTAGAGGTAATGGTATGTACAATACCATTTTATAATTTGCGTTCACTTCAAATTAGATAGAGACTGCTTGTTTCTGATTCTCTAAAAATTGAGATACGTGGTGTTAGAACTTCAACGACGGTAAGTAGGTAGGATGTTAAGCGCGTCTTGTTGGTAAAACCTCATGCTTGCCCAGAAGCGTAAAATATGAGGAGAAGAATATAGAGAACTATGGAGAAAGAGTCGAAGAGAAACGCATGTGGTTCTCATCCTACGAAAAGGAGCCAAATCGACAAGTATTAAATATAGTTGTACAAAGATCTTTTGACGTGTGACTAAAATTAGAACTAACGGCGCCATCTTGTTTTTCAATAATAATATAGTATCACATTGTCAATGTCATTTGAGCGCCAAAAGATCCTTGTGGCACTACAGGTATAAGTATTACTGGGGTCTGCATGCAATTTATTGTGTTGGCATGTTTTGCACGCTTCATTGCGCATTTCACGGTTAGTATGATGAGAAAACCATTCCACGATATTAATTTGCAAATAGCACATACCTATGCCCGTTGTCATTAACTGTTCGTACTGCTGGGACACGGGCCTCCTCCCTATGAGAAGGAATTTGATGTAATCCACCACGCGGGCGGAGAGCGTGTTGGTAGATGTAACATGTCTTAGAATTTTTGTTTCTTGAACATGCCGGTTTCCTCACGATGTTGTCCATCACCGTTTTGGAGCAGTGGTGGTTATATAAATTATACAAAGTAATGCGCCTGTTTGGGCTCGAACCCACGAACTTCGAATCGTAAGTCCCACCACGGCTCTAAGGGACACCTAAATAAATGCCTAAATATTATACAGCGCTGTGGGACTTTCAGCTCTTCACGAAGAGCTGAAGAGCTTGAGCTGAGAGTTGTAAATCCAAAGCGGGCTTCTAGTTAGGCGTTAATTTAAGTAAAGACTAATGTTAGTGAAAACGGACATTAGATAGGTACCCAATCACCCATTTAGACGACTTAAAAGATGTTATTTAAACATTGTGTTGTCTGCTTAGTAGTTTATTTGAATGAAATAAAGAAACTGCTGATTTTCACTTACGTATATATTTTTATTTATAAGTAGTGAATTTAGTCACATAGATTTGAAAGTAGCTTTAGCTGTGTGTGTTTGAGGGATTAAGAAGAATACTGCTTGAGGATACCGTTGACGCACAATTTGCGGCATGACACGGGTGATGAGAGGTTCAAATAAATTGTTGGTCTAGCCTTGGCAAGCGCGACTGCTAAGCAAGACGTCCTTGGTTCGATTCCTGGGTCGGGCAAATTATTGGGTTTTTCCATCAGGAATTTCTCAGTAACACCCACGGATACTGGATTTGTGCCCGGTTGATGGCAATAGACTCGCGCCCTATTACATGGGATTAAACATAACTGGCGAAATGTGGGTGTACTAGTAGGTACACCTGTGCCCAACCCTTCGGGGATTACAGGCGTGATGTTATAAATGCTAGCTTATTTATTTTCTTTCAAGCTCTTCCTCCAATTAGTCTTTCAAGCTTCTATAAATATAGCTTTATCTAGCCAATCAATGAACTTTCCAAGTCTTTCACATCGTCGCATGCCTCAAGAATGCATCAACGCCAACTCAAAAGCAGTATTCTTGAGACCCAGATAAACTTTAATAATTTCCTTGCAATATCCACAGGCTCTAGTTCTGGCTTCGCTGGACGCGTACACCCGCCCACTGGACAAGGTGTCGACCACACAATCGGCCACGCTGTCCGCCACGGGCCTCATCTGGACTAGATACTGTCTGGTCATTACTCCTATCAACTATTCTCTCGCTATTTGTAATTTTATGTTGGGGGTCGCGAATGGAGTACAGACCATTCGCGCTTACCGTTTTCAGAATCAGAAGGCAATTACTGCCTAAATGTGGAATGGGAAGGAAGTATTTCAACGAGCTTGCTGCTCCTGATTTGTAAAAAAAGTAAATAAAAAAAAAAAAAATAGAAAAAAACATATTTCAAAAACTTCTAGACCAGTCGAATGCTTATAAGGAAAAACAAATTTAATACAAATCAGCGGCAGCAAACGCGTTAAAAAACAAAAATGCAGGAATTAACGTCTCGATTCATACGAATAGCTCGCTATTGAGACTACTATTATTATACAGACGCCAGTACATCAAGCTACCCGAAACTGTCAAATATTCCCAATGAACCTTGAACCTAATGCTTTAGCGATAAAGTTGAAAATCTATTCAATAAATTTGATAGATAGCGTAGCTTGATGTGCTGGCGTCCGTACTTAGTTTTTAGGAACCGATAATCAGGTTGTAATACAAGATACTCCTTTGAGTGCCATTGGCAATTTACGCCACGAAAACACGCTGAAACTTTATAATAAGGTAATGGGATCGAATTTATTAATTTTAGATACTCAACTATTTTATCCAAATAATTATTTTATTGACTAACTAGTCACAATTTTAAAACGGATTTCTTGCCAAAAATGTACCCACCTGGCAGCGAGGCATAAATAATTCATTATTTTTTTAAATATTTTTCACCAAATTGGCCAAAAAGAAGACTTATTTTTTAAGGAAAGTGGTTTTCGCGTTATTTTCAATAGGTACTTAAACTGATACTATAACTAACGCCAATCTAAACTAGTAGCGCGTCAAGCTAGGCCCATTACTAGCTGACATTTTTTAGAGCAAAAGATACATTACGTGGCACTTATACATTCCATATTTACTTAACCCTCGCAGGTGGCGCCACCAGCGTAAGTTGGCCCCTATTTGCGTCACTTAACTGTGTTAACGAGGCTCAAGGCCTACTATATTATAAAAACTAACAAAACACGATGTGTCGCCACTTCGTCTTACATTGTTGTTAGCAATAATATTATAATGTGTACTAAATGCCTCAGTAATGCTTCTTTTTTGAACTAACAAAAGCCAGGAATGTTAATTGTTTACGTTTCCTATTGACACTCGCGTTAGTTTAGTTCTAGTCGCTATGATAGAGGTAATAGAGCAGAACTTTGAAAATCAAGATTATATTGCGGAAGATGTTTGAAAATGGACAATAGTAGTAGCTCAATGGGATGAAAAGTGCCCTAAATATTTGGAGATTATCTACCGATTTTACGAATTTCAATTTAGGATAGTTACCTTCAGGGTACGTTAGAAGTTTCCATTCAGTACAAAAAAAAAATATTATTTTTCAATGACGCAGAAGAGGGTAATTTTTACAAAAATCACATGAAACCTGCAAATGATTGACATTCTTTGCAACTAACAGTCAAGCCCAGTTCTTGAAACAGACTTTCAGAAGCTTTAGAGCTCGATGTTCTTTTCTAATATACTCCACCTACTACTAACATTGTATTTAAGTACTAATAAAATTCAAGTAAGAATCTATTGCCATTTTGGGAGAAAAAATTGTAATGAAACATTTTTTTTTTCAGTAATTTGTGTTCATAACGTACTAATTTTAATATTTTGTAGAATGTAGTAATTGTAGTGTAGTATGTCAGATACGTGGACTGCTTTTTTCTTCAATCTTAATCCTGATAATGTACAAACGCCAGCTGGTCAACCTACCCGAAACTGTCACATTTTCCCAACCAACCTTGAACCGGAATTGATTTATTTAGAGATAAAGTTGAAATCTATTAAATAAATTCGATAGATTGTAGTATCTTGATGTGCTGGCGTCTGTACCTAGTGTGAAATACTCGTGATATAAGGCTACAAACTATGGCAACACTCAAAATTCCTCTATGTGTTACCATATCAACAAGATGCCTAAGAATTATTAAATTACAGTCCTTTACAGTTATTCTATCTCTGATGCATCACTATCAAAATCACTTATTGTAGTTGCAAATAGGAATGCAAAATCTGTCTGTCAAAATCATTGAATTCTATTTTCTTTGCATTAAGGTTTTTGTTGGCTTAATGCTGTGAGAAGTTAAAATAACTGTGTATAAGTCTGTGATTGTATTGATTGGACCATTTAATGGGTACTTCTAGCAGTCCACGTATTTATGTAGAAACTAGTTTATAGTATGCATGCCCGCATGTTATTGTGTTGTTCTATATTGCACGTAGTGTTATTAAATCTTGCCGCAATTTTACTATGTATTTATTTAATTCATTTACAAAAATATTCCTGTTTTTAAACCTAGCCCCCATAACATATTTGGCAAAGCGGTAAGTGCCCAATCTGATGCAAAATTTACGATAGACAAGGTTACTTTAAAAAAGACGGAAGAAACTTACCCGAAAGCGGAACTTGACAGTCAGCCAAGAAATACAGTCATCTATTGAGATCAACCGAATGGCTTTGGTAATAGGATTTAAATCGTGCCAACTCGGGCAAGACCTTGGCACCATTGAAGGTTATTGTAATTGACTACTGTAAGGAAGACGTTGCTATATTACTCCTTGGGTCTAGTGGTTGCGAACTGACTGTTATGCATCCTGGGTTCGATTCTAGGGTCGGGTAGTGTTACTGGGTTTTGTAGTAGTCCAGTAGATCGACACCTTTAGTACAGGGTGTAAGGAACAGCCCCAGGGTGCATTCAGCTCCTTATTTTGAATCATATTCCACCGGATAACAAAAAAAAAAAACCTTTATTTCAATGTAAAATTTGGACGCAGCGCTCTATTTATGTAAATAATACGGCTAAAATAAACCAACAATGGATGTTGCAATACTCTAACGAACGGCGCGCCTAGCTACAGCGTTCATCGCACTCGTCGTCGTGCTTTCCGTTCGCTATGTGCGTTTTGCCACGGTATCGATACATTGCTATAAGGAAATAAAATTATCAAATTTATTGGATTCCCATAACTTTCCTGAAATAATTTCTTATACCGGTCATCTTAGTATGATTTACTGAATTCACCCCATTAGACTGCGGAGGGCTGTTCCTTACACCCTGTATACTTTTGCCCACTGCAACTATGATAGGAACTGTCGGAAAACTAAAACTCAAAAATAAATACTAATTAAACTATTTTAATATACTCAATCCTCCACAATACTCAACAACTTGTCCATACTAATAGGATTGAAACTCCTTCCGTTATCATTTGAAAACATGATCACATTTCTTATAACGTAACACTGTAGTTCGCCAATCTTATACAGAGGTCTACCTTCCCTGGTTTTTCCTGCTATAGGTACAAAAGTAATGCCTTTGTCGATGCACCGAGTTTCAAGGAGCTCTGAGAAGCTTTTGGCTTGTGTAGCGGTCGCTAAGACTTCGGATATATGTGATATTTCCTTCGGTTCGGGCATTGTGAAGCGGGGTGGTGGTGGAGGTTCCACGGAGTCGATGTCGGCGCTTCGGTTCATCATGTCTAGGGCTTTTCGGAAGGCGTCGCGAACGGCAGGCTCTTTGAGGACTTCTTCGGGGAACATTTTCTGAGGGAATAAATTGTTTTTTTTTTAATGTGTTGGTTTTATTTTTGATACCTCTATCAAATGCGAAAAAGTAAACATTGAAGATGATGCCCGCATTAACCCGACAAACGTCGACCAGCAATGCGTATTTTTCTTTTCGTGCTCAATTTGAGACACTGGTAAAACAAAGCTTTTGAAGCACGGCACGACTGTATAAAGCACATGCCAAGAACAGCGTGCTCAGGTTGCGTCAGTTACATTAGGGGTAGAGTAGAGCTCGTAGGACTGCTATTAAGCAAAGTGAAATCAATGAATTCTCATTTTTCACGCGTATCTTTGCATCGTCTTGGATTCTTTATACCTTCAAAGCATCCTAAAGACTTGAAGGCTTTTTTGTTGACGATATTAAAATGAAATCAGCAGTGTTGTGTAAAACGTAATAGTTACCTTAAAGTCAGTATAAGAGTTGAGCACAGTGGCGTGCGGCGGGTTGGTGTTGAGCCAGGCCGCCAGCGCCGCCAGCCAGCGCGGCAGCAGCGCCCGCGCCGCCACGCCCGCCACCGCGCCCGCGCCCAGCAGCTCCAGCCACTCCACGCACCACAGCCACGCCGCTGCACACGGGGATACATCGTCAGGGCCGGAGGATGATGACTGCCTATCTAATCCAGTGCCGCCACGATCCAATTACGGGGTAAGGGTGCTTTCATAAAAATGCTAGTTTCCCGATTCAGATTTGTTGGTACCGGACCTTTCTACTGTTTTAATGTAAAAAAAGTATGAAACCCTCTTACCTGTACCTATAGGTACTGATCAGGTTTATAATGGATGATATCCTATCCACGGATCGACCTAGGCATGCGTTGGCCTTGAAGATCGCCTCGTGCACTTGTGCTTTTTGTTCGGGGGTTTTTTTCTGCCCAACAAACCACCACTCGGAATCGGCCATTACGAATCCATAAACAAGGTCACTCCCTAACTCGCTATACACCTTGCCCTATATATTATGTACGTACTGTTCTCCCTGCCCACTAGCTCCAGCGGCGCATGCTGCAGGCAGTGGTCCAGCTTGGGCACGATGTGCTGGTGCAGCATGGCCTGCAGCGCAGGTCCCCAGGCGTCGCGCCAGGCCCGCAGGACCCCGCGCGCGGACCCGTCGGCCGGGTGCCAGGCCGACAGCGCGGCCGCCAGGCGGGAGCGAATGAGTGGGTACACTGAGCTGGCTAGGGCTTCACCTGTACACAGATAATGAGATATGGATGAATGAAGGGATATTAGATTTAGGATATCGCGTATGAGGGATTACGGACAGCGAAGCAAAAATCACGCTATGGCGTTTGAGCGTTGTCTAATCTACGCGCTGCGAATTCAGCGTTTACGCAAATCATATGATTTATGACCAGCTTGTAAGTGCCGTACATGCCTCATCTACGATACTACGCGCTTTGAACATCGTTGGTCTGATCCCAGACCCTCACAGCGTCAAACATACTTACCTGTATATTCAACGTGATTATTGTGAATTTAGGAAGGATTTCAAATATCTTGCCTGACTGTGATCGTTATATTTGGTGACTAAGCAACAACAGACTCACGTTTACAAAAGTAGGTAAAGTTAAACGAACTGTATCATGGAAAAACATATAACTACGATGAATGTTAAAAAATATTCAAAAACTTATAAGATATAGGAAAAAAAAACAGGACGATGCGACGATAAATAATCAATTTTGGAGGGTGAAACTGCAGGTATTATAGTAGTATTGTATAGAGTAGTGACCTGCCATATCGTGCCAGGGCAGCACCCAGTGGTGCAGCGGCTGCGTGTCGTGCGTGGGGTCCCAGGCGCGCACGGCCGCCAGCACGCGCGGCAGCACGACGCGCGCCACGCACGCGCGCGCCAGCCACGCGGGCGCCGCGCTCTGCCATGCCGACACCGCGGCTAGCATCGTGTGAGGCGTGCGAGGGTTCCAGGTTCTGACGACAAACAATACTCACACTTCGAAAACAAAATAGTCATATTAACTTACTGATGCGCTTTAATAGGCTTTCGACAGTTAGACATGGGCTTCCCAAAAGCGTTGCCACGTTGACCTATCCTCTGCTTCTCGCCAGTGGCGGATCTATCAAACAAGCCGAAAAGCCCTTGCCTTACAATCAAACTCAACAAATAAAAACCGGCCAAGTGCGAGTCGGACTCGCGCACGAAGGGTTCCGTACCATTATCTATAAAAACGGCAAAAAAAATCGTATCTGATGTATGGGAGCCCCCCTTAATATTTAATCTTTAGTATTTGTTGTTATAGCGGCAATAGTAATACATCATTTGTGAAAATTTCAGATTTCTAGCTATCACGGTTTATGAGATACAGCCTGGAGACAGACAGACAGACAGACAGCGAAGTCTTAGTAATAGGGTCCCGTTTTACCCTTTGGGTACGGCACCCTAAAAAATAAATAAAACATTCTAACACAATTTACGTCAAACAATAATAAATAACATCTGATTATCATATGATATCGTACCTACGGCCTACAGCCAGCGCTAACGCATTCTCTTTCACACCCATTGGCTTGCATTTGGCTTCTGACCTCTCGCTTGCTCCTAGCAAGCTGTGTCTGATTTTGATTAAATCGGTAGGTACATATTTGGACATTTTGTATTGAATTTAAAGCTGGGCTTTTTTTTTGAATGTGTGCGTGTAAGTTAGTGTAGTTTGAGAGAGAATGCAGTGAAGTGCAATTTTCTTTGTTGTGATTTTATTATTTAAATTTCTTGTGATTAGTTTTTGCTGTAATTGTTGTTTTTAAGAGATTATAGTTTTTTTAACACTAAAATGAATTCGGAAACGCATGCAACTGTTTCTTGTGAAGGATTAGTGTGTGAAATTGATACTGGGCAAGGTAAATATTTTTAGTTTTACAGACAAAGATAATCTCGTTACTTCACCTAAACCTACCCCTGATCACATTTAATTGTGTCAATTCCCGCGACAAGTTATACATAAGTTACCACAAATGCTATAGAAAAACAGCTGTTATAGAATTAAAACGTTCACCAACATTTTATGCTGATGTAATAAAATTATTTTTACAGAAAGATAGAGTTTTTGATTTAGAATACAGAAAGTAATTAAAGTAATTTTATTATACATTTAAGTGTAATTTACTCAAACGAATTGTAAACAAACGGCTTTTGTCAAAGCCACTGGATGTATGTCATTGTTGATATTATTATGTAAGTATCTGTAAATCTATCTAGTAATACCATGCCTACTGTGTCCTTTGTTCTTTGTCATCTGTCCGTGGTAAAAATGCGAAGAATGAAGAGTTATGGCTGTTCACATAATAAAATAACAATTTCATACATTTTCAACAATTTGCAGTCGTAGAAACCAATTTTTTATTTGAATACCATCTCTCGCCAAAGCGAGGAAATTATTACGAATCGATTTGAAGAGTTCTGTTGTTAGATTAATTATGTCAGTAGATGGCTCTTATATCATTTACTTCTTTTGTGAAGGGATATAAAAACATAATAGACATTTTCCAAAAAATCTATCTGGTATATCTTAAGAAACTTATTTGAAATTCAGTGGTTAGTTAAAGTTATATTTAATTTTAAAGTTTTAGGGCTGATGACGTCACCACTGGAAAAGATTCCTTTGCTCATTCAATGGTTTAGTACGTGAGTGACACTCTAAACACAGTTTGTTTTTAATGGCATCCACATGGAGCTAAGGGCTGGTTCAGACACTTCAGGCTTCCCGCGTGTCTGAACCACACGTTTGCCATATCCATATCTGAACGCAGGCTTAAGCGTATTTCACGATATTCCTTCTTGAGATTACGTCATTGAAGGTCTTTTTCATTTTAACGAGCAAATGGTTAGACACCTTATTCCTCGAAATGGTTTTGCAATTAACACAATTTTTGATAACTGGACAATCCCTATTGACAAATGTAGGTGCACTAGTTACACCTCTGCCTAATCCTTCAGGTGTTATAAGCGTGATATTATGTTACGTCGGTATCCTTGGTTCTCCTGAGGATAGGCTCTTGGCTCTCTTTAGCTCTGATTCGATCGCGCCGGGAAACTGCAAAGCCCACTACAAGCAAAAACACTTAGATCAATGCCACCACACAAAAATCGAATCAAAAATACTCACTCAGCGGCCGCAGTAAGCCGCGGTACAAAGTGTTGCCACAGGAGACTATTGTACGCCTCTTCAGTAAGCAATTTCCTCCACTTCAGGAAGGTTGGGATGGGCTCGTCGGGGGCCGAGAGCGGCTCCCACGTGGCTAGCAAGGAGCTCAGCAATGGGCTCACTATGTTACCCGCTATGGTGCCTAAGCCGAACATCTCGTATTCAGTAGGGTAGGACTCCTGGAAAGAATGAATGGACCAAGTGAATTTTATCTAGCTAGCTTATGCCCGCGGTTTCGCCCGCGCGGAGGTCGGTAATTGTACCCCGGGATCATACTACCGGAATAAAAAAGTATCCTATGTGTTAATCCAGTTTATACACTATCTGTGCCGAATTTGATTCAAATCCGTTGAGTATTTTTTTCGTGAAAGAGTTACAAACATCCAGCCTCACAAACTTTTGTATCTACATAATATTCATACAAGATTCAGAACAAAAACCTTGTGAACGGCAAAGCAATTTCCCATGTCAATGGTTCAACGGAAATTGATAAGTGGCGTTGTAACACCAATTAATATCTTATATCATAAAATACCTGTGTATGTTATATTATCGAAACCGTCTGCACGGTTGATGGGTAATTCTTCAATCAAAACACAATGATACAATTGAACGAAAGAAAGAATTTCGAAAAAGAATTTGTTTGCAGTAAAAAAATCTGTTTTTTTTCTGTTGAAATTTTGAAAAGGTGAGATGTCGATTTTAGTTCTGACTATGGCCACACGCCAACCATGCAGTTGAAAATTATCCTACCTTCAACTCAGCCAGTACATCATGAGCTTTCTCCAGCGACACATCAGGTCTGTTGAGCAGGTCAACTCTCTCTAGTATGCCTTCCACCTTGTCGATCACTTTGTCTTGTTCCGACAGCTTAATGTTGCATTCTTCTAGATCTCGCTCCAGAACGACGATCTCGTCTTCCGCTGATTGAAGCTCGCGGGCGTTTTGGATTATATCCTGTGGTAATTAGATTTCGTTACATAAGTTTTGGTAATTACTTGACGGTAGTTTTTTTTTATTGGATTGTGTAAATATTACAGCTTAGATTGAAAAAAGTAAAACATTCAGAATACAACCATCTATATTTCCCGGGTGAAAGTTAATC
This sequence comes from Eurois occulta, assembly GCA_950022335.1. NCBI lineage: Eukaryota > Metazoa > Arthropoda > Insecta > Lepidoptera > Noctuidae > Eurois > Eurois occulta. Next base: position 11,831,141 of record OX465500.1, on the reverse strand, counting down.
ATATGAAAATACTAGCTTATGCCCGCGTGGAGTTTGATTATTGATCCACGGGATCATACTACCGCGATAAAAAGTATCCTCTGTGTTAATGTAGGTTATAAGCTATCTGTATGCTAAATTTCATCCAAATCCGTTAATCAGTTTTTGCGTGAAAGAGTAACAAACATCCATCCATCGATCCTCACAAACTTTCGCATTTATAATATTAGTAGGATAATTAATAAATTCACAGGAGTAAATCACAGCAAACTCACAGGAAGCTCCTGCCATATTTCTTTGCCAAAGTAAGCCCCTGCCAGCGACGAAACTAAAGGCGTACGCCAAAGTTTGTCACACTTGCTTCGGGGTTCACTTATCATGGCACGAGACAAACCATGATAGTTGAGCCAGCATTACCTGCTCGCAGCACTCGACCATGAGCTCCAGGTTGTGCACCAGCTGCGGCGCGGCGAAGTTGTCGCACTTGCGGCGCGGCTCGTGCTCGAAGCGCGGCGCGGCCGCCCGCAGCGCGTGGTAGCCGCTCAGCACGCGCTTCTCCTTGCCCGTCATGTCTATCACAGGCACGCGAGACAGCTCGTTGCTGTGGAATAGTCAATACAGATAATTAGAGAAGATTCCGGCAAATTAACATAAGTTATGGCAATTTATTTTGTTTCGTTACATTTAATGGTAAACAATCGATGACAGATATCTGATGCACATGCAATATAATTTTATTTTTCATAATTTAAACATTTTGAGGAACAAAAAGATCAAAATAGAACTAGGGCAAGAAAATAAAGGGTAGACCACTTTATTTTCTTGCCTTTGTAGTGGTTATAATTATTCTGCAGTTCCTTAATTGTTTTGAGAAACCATCCAGCCTGTGTTGCGTGGGTGGTCATCGACAGCAAGGAAAAATTTAGCGCAGACTGCACGAGGTACACTTAAAAGTAACTTGAATAACTTGCAAGATGAAAATATAAAAGAAATTCGAGACCGGAGACTTCCTACTTAAATATTGAAAAGAAATGAGATGACGATGGTGTGTGTGCAGACAATATATCGGGAAATCTTTAATAAAGAATACAATTAGTATCAGAACCCCCAAAGATAAAATCGTCCCCTAGATATCCAAATCCTGTATACCTGGTAATAGTATGCATCGTGGGTTTACCCTCTTGTATGACGTCGGCGGCGTCGCGGTAGAAGTAGCGCCCCTTGTGAGATTTCTTCCAGTTGTAGGTCTTCTCCTTCGTCCCTTTCTCGTCTTCTTTCTCTTTCAAGCGGCGCGCTTCTTCTTCTTTTTTGGCTTTTTGCTAAAAAAATATTATTGAATTGAGTATTTTTTGGAAAATACTGAAGCTGGGTCGCGGGAGCGCGGTTGCGACGACGGGCGCGAAATATCAAGCAGTTGAAACCGCGTAGTACTCGCAACCGGCGTGCTCGTATGACCAGATGTATGAACGTGAACAAGGCAAAAGGATATGTAAGGCGTTCTGTGGTTTCTGCCTACCCCCATAGCAAAAAAGCGTGAGTTTATGTTTGTATGTGAAACCGTTTAAAATTAATTAAATAATAACAGAGCTCTGGTTGTTGTATAACATCGAACACATTGAAAAATTTGTATATATTTACAGATATTTAGTGAACATAACATGGACATGGTGATAGAGGTACCTAATAGTACACCCACATTTCGCCAATTATTAAGTCCCATGTAATAAGGGGCAAGCCAACCAACCAACCCCAACCAACCAACCAACGCCCAGGCACAAATACAGATTTCGTGGCTGCTATTGAGAAATTACTGATAGAAAAACCCAATAACACTGCCCAATCCGGGAATCGAACCCAGGACCTCATGCTCAGTAGTCGCGCTTGCAACCACTCCACCAACGAGTCAGTCATATTTAGTGAAGTTGGTACTTAATAAGCTAGTGGAAGACCCCAAATAGATATAATAATAATATTCTGAGCTAAGCTGATTCTGAGCTGTGGGCCAAACTGCCACTATGTAGAGCTTAAGGCGTCCTGGCAGATCTGGTGGATAGCAGGACAAGCTCGACAAACATGTGGTTCACATTAGCAGCCTGAACCGATACAATTGGAAGTCATGAGGAGAGGCCTGTACCCAGCCATATAATGATGCAGGGATGGAACAGCAATCATATACTTACAGCTGCTTTCTCAGGTCCATAGGCACCAATAGCTCCCCTTCCTCGTCTGACAGTAGCCTCCACCGGTGCTGATATACCCTGCAGGTCTTTACCCAAACCCATGCCTGGTTGGTAACCCATCTGTAAAGAAAACGTTTTGTTTATTAAAATATCTACAACAAATTGTAAGAAACATGGTCAAAAATAGTTGAGGAAGTTGCATAAGTTAAGTTTAAAAATAAAAATGTCTGACAAGACAAAAAAAACTTGTTTGCACATGTAAATTCACTGAGAACTAATTCCAATTTGAATCTGAATAGGAACAGAGCAATGCTGCTCGGTAGCATACACAGGTGTGATCATAGTAATTCCTAACTTTTTTTTAGAAAATATAATAAGCCTTTAAAAGACAGTGAAGAAAAACATAGTGATGTCTAAGAACTAAAAATTTGAAGACATGAAATTCACCAACATGTATAAAACCCCATCGGAGGGGTTTACAGCCCACCCCCTTTCGCAGGAAAGACGGCTCCGTCCCAGCAATGGGACATTGTTATGCATATTCCTTTAATTATTAGAGTAATGAGAAAAATACTGACCTTCAACAGCAGCTTAGCTCCTATACCCTTAGTATGCTTCTCCCAATTCCCCACATTGGCTCCAAGGTTGGCCGACCTCATACCCTGGCCCTGTCTTCGAATCCCTGCTGTCTCGCTTGCGTCTGGAGCATTCTGTTCATCTTCATCTGAGCTGTCGGCTCCGAACTTGGGGCGCGAGGTGGATGCTTCTGATGATTCTATTTCTGTCAATGTAAATACTCGTAATTGGTTTTATACAATTCTACTCCATTCAACACTTAGAAGTTTTATTTGTTAACATAGTTAGTTCTATTCAGTGTCGTAGGCCTATGAGGTGTAAAAGTTTTCCAAGAGTTTGCCGACTGTGAAGTCAATTGAAATGTGTTTATCGTTTCAAAGCATGATGAAAAGCTTGGAATTCACTTTTGATATTATGCCTAAATTAATCAGTGCATTGCATAAACCAAACAACCAAAAAACCAACCAATTGTCAAAATTGCAGGAAACTGATGTATGTGGGACGCACAGAACAGAGAAGAATGGCAGAAGAAAGTGGAGGTCTATGCATTCAATTATTTGACAATTTATATTTTATTAGCTTTTGTCAGCAGCTTCACATAATTTGAGGGTGAAAATAATTTTGATCCTCTCTTCGAAACCCATATTTTTTCTTAAAATAACAGTAAAAGGTACTTAAAATCTTACCACGAGGCTGCGCTTGTTAAAACTCTTATGTATTACACCAGATTTATTTAGTCCACGAATTTTAATTTCTTCGCTCCTGAGCAGAGCAGTTGACGACTGACATAATGTCGTCAACAGTTTTTATTTTGAAACATAGACAGTTGCAAAATACACAACTTTTACTTTAATGTATACTTCAATGGAAACATTTATTTCAAAGATTATTAAATTATTTACAAACTATAAAACTATAATAGTAATAAATATGTACAAGTAGAAAAGGCTTACTGGGCGTCCAAAAATTGTCCGCATCGCTGTCAACAGGAAAAGTGCCCAGAAGGCTGGCAGCATTGCCACGTTGGATGGCAATGCTGATTCTTTTAATTTGCTTTTTGTCTTACAGTAGTTTTAACTAACCTTTATTTTCCTCCTTCTTCTTGCCAGCTTGTTGTACTCCTCCAGCCACAAACCCAATGGGTGCTGTAAAGTCTTTGGGTTTCCGAGACCTTTTTCTGACATTGTCTTCATTATCCTCCTCATCACTGTCTTTGGCCCAGACACCTTAAATAAAAGAATGATTATGTTTCTTTAATTCGTTAGAGTTCTATTACTTATTCTATTACTGTGTGTTCACACTGGCAAAACATTCACATACATAGGATGGTGTGGTTGGCTCAGTGGCTGAGCGATTAGCTGCTGCACTGCGTGTTCATGGGGGGTTTAATTCCCGCACAGAACAAATATTTGTAAGGCCTACAGGTAGTTGTTCTGAGTCTGGCTGATTGTGTGAGTTTAAATGTTTGTAAACACAACCACAATACACGAGAAATTCCTAGTGTTGGGTAAAGTTTTTTAAATAAAAATAAGAACATGTTGTCTGATTGTAAACATTTCTACTAAGAGAAGAGAGAAACAGAGATTTCAACATTTATTGCATTACATCACATTATTAACAAGTTTTAATGTGAATCACCAGGGTGAACACAGTTAGAGTAGCTACAACTTGTCTACATTAAGAGTGAGCTCAACACTGGGTTGTTTTTAAACTTGGATAAACCACTTCAACCTTAGTGGATATTATTATCATACACAGCCCGACTTGACATAATGCTTCACAGCATTAAGTGAAGTCATCTGGCATGGGCACTGATTGCTGGTTATAGCACTTGATTATTTTAATATTTCACCCTAATACTGCTTTTACCTAATAAAGAGTAAGAACACTCCATAATAGCTAAAAAAGGTTACGTTACCGTAAATTTGATGCTCTTTTTTAGCTCTTCTGGCTCTGTTTGGATTGAATTCGTTCTCCAAATCATAGTCAGTGATTTCAAACCGCATTACTTCATCGTCCGACATGGTTTTGCTAAAATGTAACAGTTATAATTTCGTCACTGTTGTTTCCTGCACGATTATATCTCATTCATTTATAAAAATACTGTTTCTCTGGGCCCAATATCGCCCGAAAACCGAAAAACGAAAACGCAACTTCAAACGTCAAGTCAATCACTGTTTTGACAGTTAACTGACAGTGACATAGCGTAAGTAGGGCTTCCAAACATGAATGATTGTCGAAAATCGACTAAAATCTAAAATTTATAGTCGACTTTACAGCCAGCAGTGGCACAACGGACTATTTCTACATTAACATTGTGAGCTTGTGTGCTGAAATGAACTTTAGAAAGGTGCCCGTAGAGTTTTCTGTGCCAAACCCAAGGGCTCGCCCTAGATGAGCCAGACCAAGAAAGATGTAATCCGCAATGCACTTTGTAGGAAGGAAATATTTCAGTAAGTGTTTTTAAAACGAAGTTCCTTATGGCGCGTTGCGAAAGGAGGCTAGACGGAAAAAAATCTCACAAAAAGTTGTAACAAAACTTTTACCCGACTGCGCGACGCAAAGGGTAATGTGTTTTTGCTATAGAAAGCTATTGTAAGCCGTGCGGCGTGCGCATGTTTCTCTGTCTGTCTCTCTCTCGCTCTCTTATAGAAAGCAAGCCAGATATTTTCGTTTCGTCTTTGGTCTGTGGATGGGTGATCCAAGTTAAGCAACGGTTGCCGAGGTCTGTCTGTGGATGGGTGATCAAGGCTAAGCAACGACTGCCAATGTCTGTCTGTGGATGGGTGATCCAAGTTAATACATACACATACATCATAATAGTTACCTACTATGTTTCAAACAAAGTTTTTAATTTAAAATAATAGTAACTTCGCGCGGACTAAATGTTTAGTCAAAACAGTGCTTAGACGCCATGACGTAACGTAAACAAAAGATAAAATAAAAGAAACTTAAGAACTTCGTTCTATCCGGGTGTCCCTTGTTTTCTTATTCCACGGCTCTTCTTTTTCTTATCCACTTTCTTAGCGCTTCTTCACTTAGTGCTAGCGATAGATTTTCGGTGGTTTTTTTACCCCTTTATTGAGTGTGCAAGTCACCCCCTACCATTTTATCTGCGTATTTAAAAAACATCGGTTATGCAGGGGCTATAGTCCTTCCATAACAGGTAATAATTAGCCCAGCCTACTAAAGCCATCCAATTTCATAACCCGTGGTGTTTTTTGTTTCCATAATCTGCAAGTCTTGCTCCAACCAGGGGTTGTCCTTAGGTACACTTGCATAGTGCATACAGGGACAATCGCTGGTTGGTGCATAATTTCATTTAAAATATCAAATGGACTTCTGTGAGTTTGCTTCAGCTCCTGGTACGCCTTCCAAAAGCCGGTACCCCATCGTCCCGAAATCTGTCTTCTTCGTGTTACTAGCACGAGAGAATTTAAAATGTTGGGCCAAAACTTCCCCACATCCAAGGGAGGGGTTGTCGGTGACAGCGCAAAGGTCACTATAATATCTACTTCCGTTTGGTATAAGAAGTATTCTACTCTTTGCTCTCTTTGTTTTGAGGTACATACACTAACGATTTACTTCCTTCGAGGTATCTTCAATCTCAACAGTACGGCAGCAGGGTGTTTATTTAGAGCGGTCATGTCATATTTTTTGGGGCCTGTTCCATACCTTTCTAATTTTCTTGAGTTTCGTCTACTTCGACGTTGACTCTGTTGTCAAACTTTTGAACTCCTTTGTAAAACAGTCGGTATCTATGTACAGACGCCAGCACAACACACAATTTTCCCAATCAAACTTGAACCTAATACTTTAGCGATAAAGTTGAGATTGTAGTAGCTTGATGTGAGTAAAATTCGCTTCATCAAAAGAAAACATCAACAATGTTATTCACATTTCTTTATTAAAATTCTTCATTATTTTTATTTTAAGTATATAAAACTCACGTAACATAACATTCCATACTATGAATTGTGCTCCTAGTCACAGGCTTAGAATATATATGTAACGGTATGAATTCCATTGGCAAGTAATAATCAGATTAAAGTCCTTTCACAGTTTTGGACCTCTGACAACTTTATTGTAATGAAAATAAGATCTGCTAAAACTCGAGCGGATTTTCGAGTTTGAGTACCCGCTGTCAAAATATCCTCAAAAACCGCCGCACCCGACTGCGGCTTTTAGCGGACGCCCCAAAAGATGTTATTTTGGCGGTAATTAAAATTTAGAGGTAAGAGAACCGAGAAACGACTGTACAAGAAACTGGCAAGGTATGTCAAAAATATAAATTGAAAAGTAGTTTATTAAAATTCGGCTCCTTCATATTATACTTGGCGACATAAGTAAAAATTTTTACTTAAAATTTCATTCTCAAAAACTCATTTCATAACAAATACAATTTTATAAAAAGATAATAATTATGAACACCAATAAAAAGATATTGCAGTTACCACGGAACCGCACAAGGCTCGATGTTTTTCGAAATTAGTCGAATTCATGAAAATTTAGTCTTACAATACGATCACAGAAAATGTTTCGATAATAATTTTCTTTTTATGGTTAAATTTCTGATATTTTGAATACTTCTCGTATAATTTTGCGCGAATAACAACTTGTTAGATATCGAATAAAATTTGATAAAAATATAAATAAAATATTTGCATCCTTGGGACGGAGACGGACGACTTTCTACTTAGGACGTAACTTAAAGGTAGGGTCACACTTGATTAATAATACGCACGGCCTTCCTTGTTATTGTATATGAATATTTTGGCACATGCTTTAGCTAATCTAACGTCGCCATTTTGTCAACAAACGTCTACCAACAGCGGCCTTCTGACAAGTTTATTCAAGCGCCAAAATATCCTTGTAGTATAACTGTCGATACCAAACAGGGTGCAGTATTATATCAAATGCGGAACTACCTTAATATTTTGAGCGAAATAGGTTCTCTACAAAAATCAAATAAATTCTATCAATTATAAAGTTGTGTCGAAAGTATTTTTTAAAAACGTCAATTAACAAAATAAAATTATACGTTAAAACACAAAATAATCGTTTTACGAAAATAACTAAATTTAATATTACACACAATATTTAAATAAAGATATATTCAATCAAAACATTCAAAGTCAAAAGTTAGTAAAACAATTTAAAAAAATAGTAATGTCCAAATAATAATAAAAAATGTTAAATTAGATAGTATTTTTTTATTAGTTTCAAGACACTATTTATCACAATACTAATAGTTATTTTTTTTCGAGGTATATATTTAGAAAAAGTTAGAACAACTTACTTTATAATTATTTGATCTACAACAAGTATTTCAAATAAACAGTGTCCAAAAACATTTAATAGTTCAAAACATAAATATTTCATTAAAATTAAATTAATCATAATAAAACACACAGACAAAACTAATTATGTTTTTCGCAAATAAATATTTACCAAATTTTTTGAACATTACAAAATCACAGTTCAAAATTACGTTGATGGCAATCTAGTCAAAATGTTAAAAATAATTTCAACTAATTTATTCTAGTAAAGTTAGGTACTTAGATTAAGTATGTGATGCTTACTACAACTAAAAAAGTGTACCAACGTACAATCTAAAATAATGCAATTGTTTGCAGAATTTGTTCGATATCACGTCGCAGACATTTGAACATTAACGATTTTAATTTGACAACACTACTTGGCTAGGGAAGGGAAAACAGAATACAAGTTCAAGTAAATAAGTTATTTTGTTTGTAAAAAAAATGCTTTTCTAAACCGTCGATAGATAATTAATTTAACTATAATTAATACACCAATATTGGCATTAAATACTGTCATTGACACCTAAACTAACATCAATAGTTGCCCCCAACAACAATAATAAAATATTATGCAAAAATGCATTTTAATAAAAATCGTTAACGTTCTGATATCGTCATCTATATCATAAAAAAACTGTCCAATCTTATTTTACTATTTACATACGTTGTATACTTTCGCTATACCTAGAAGGCAACTCTCAACACCCACGGTGGATCACATGTTTCAAAAACCCTTGGACTTATGAGAAAACACTTTCACACAATGTGCGACGAACAACGATTGTAATTTCCCTACACACTTACCTAACATTTAGTCGATTACTTAGTTACTCGCAAAACATCGACTAACAAAATCGTTAGTCACGACACTAACTTTATTATGGCGAATCACGTTCGAATTTTTAAACGAATGTATCATTTGTTTTCCCGCTGACGGTATTTTTTTTTACGTATATGCCTTCAGCGGCGTTGGCTCTCAGTCATAATGCCACCGCTTGTATGTAGCTTTCATCTTCGTAGTTTCCTGTCGCTAGCCTTAGTGCGTGTTCTTCGCAGAGTGAAGCTAGTTCTTTGAGCCATTCGTCGAGTATGACTGCGTTCAGAATTGAGCGGAGGGTGATGGATTGGCTCCAGTAGGTGTCCTGTGTGAAGACTGGTCTTTTTTGTGGACTAGCGTATGTTTGGGGTTGTGGACTATGCGCGTTGTGTTGGGAGGGCGATGATGCTGGAAAGTAAACAGATAGTGATTATGAATAACTAGGCTTATTCCCTTCGGAATCTGGGTCTAAAACTGAAGTAGGTATAGTTTGCAACTACTATTTTCTCGCGGGCTTGCTGGCTAAAGTCAGACAAAAAGATAAATAGGTCTGACACGTAGTGTCTTGATAGGTTCCTTAATACTTACAGGACAATCTCCTTCCAAACATGTTGGAAATACTGTTAGAAAAACTCCGTCGTTTAGCTTCCACGCGCTTGAACGGAGAGTCGTCCAGTCTTTGAGACGAATCGTGGCTGTGACCTGAAATTAAATAAAAATGGTTGAGATTAGCAATCCGTAACCCTGGTGCTCTGGAGTAATCGAATTAGAGACCGTAGAATAAGTGTTGCGCCATATCTATCTGTCGTTATTTGTTGTGTTGTTTGTTTTTATGTGCTTACTAACATAGTCGTAAGTTTTACTAACAGTTTTTTTAGTCATGGATACTCGAATAAAGAGAAATTCTATTCTATGAGCACGGAATCGCCTTTTTCTTTGGTTCTACGCGACGGAATAAAAGAGGAACATGGAAAAATTCAATTGCGTGCCGATATATGTGGCGCAGCCCTAAGCAAGCTGCGTGAAGAACTAGTAATGGGCTAGCCATTAGACCGATGACCTTGGGGGTTACACGTGGTCTTGTTTCCGGCTAGGTGAACCGACGATCTTTGCAAGTCGGCTGGTCTCAGCTAGAGAAGAGTAGCCGAGGACTGCTGAACTGTCTGAGTTGAATGGCATGGGATTGCAAAGGCCTATGTTAGTACGCTGATCATCGAGTAGCTTCGAAAATGAAAATTTACTGAGTGAGGAGCCCACCTAGTAAAGGTTCGCTGAAACATATAACCGGATTCAGCACACCAGAATTCATTACGTTCTCTGTCAAAGTCCGGTGTCCGGAGCCGCGTCCGAAATTTGTCCGTAGCAGTTTGAACGAACCTTAAGTAAAGGAGGACTTACTATCATCGTTGTTCGAGCCCCGTGTCTTCACTAACGCCATCTCTCGTTGTATGAGGTAAACTCGCGCCCTGTCCACTAACTCGCCGCTATTCTCTATGCCTTCTGTTAACTCGTCCACTTCTTCTTTTAGTTTACTTAAGATCTGGAAAATAATAAATAACAATATTGTAATAAAATACAAAGTTTTTGGTAACATCTTGCTCGCAGAATATTGCGATACATATCATTGAGTTTACTAAAATATGTAGCATAAAAATATCTGTCCGCTTCGATACTCTTGCGAACTCGTGGTAAGTATATTTATTTTAGTTTTTATCAACTTCATAGTTCATTGTTTAGCGTGTCTCTTACATAATCTTCCCTAAATAATCTCACTCAGATCCAGCCTGTCCCTTTGCTGCCTCTCCAGCACCCACAAGATAGTCCGGTTAAGCAGAAGCCAGCATCATAGGTTGACCATCGAGATGCCATTTATAAACGAAAACTTACGTAATCTCGTTTTTAAATACACAATAGAAAGCACAACCACAAGCAGAAACCACAGAACGCCACCCGCTACGATCATAACATACTCTTATTGCTTCATCCACGCACATAAGTCTGGTAAAACACCGATTGCGAGCTACCTGATATTCTAGTTTATTTTTTACATAAAATAAAGCAACTCACTTGAAACAAAGAAGGCACGTTAGGCTGTAACACGAATCCGGGGCACAGTAGTAAGGAGGTCAGCAGAGGTGTAGGCAGCGAGGCTAGCTTGGACACCACACTCGTGACTCGACAGTTCACTAGAACTTCAGATTCTAGGAGGACTGCTGTTTTCTTTAGTAGGCTGGCTAGCAATGGTCCTGAAAAGGAGAAAAAGGAAAATTGTTAGGGATTTTCTTGATGTCACATTTAAAGTAGTGCTATAGTAATGCTTTGGCGTTTGAGTGACAGTGCCAGGGAGGCGTTGTTTCTAAACATTTGTGAAATTTTATCAGAAAAACTGGCCAATTGTGAGTCGGATTCGTGCATGAAGGGTTCCGTACCATCGTAGTAGGGGAGTTCCCTTTTAATTTTGAATTTATTATTTGTTGTTATAGCGGCAACAGAAATACACATTCTGTGAAAATTTCGACTGTACCTATTACGGATCATGAGATACAGCCCGCTGACAGACAGACGGATCGACGGATCGACGGACAGACGGACAGTGGAGGCTTAGTAATAGAGTCCCGTTGGTTACCCTTCGGGTAGGAACCCTAAAAACAAGATGGCAGCGATATTGGTTCATTGCCTGCCCGTAGGCTTCAGTTTTGGCCCTATAACGTGGAACTTCTAATCATTATGTACAATGTTACTAGAAATAGGACTTAACATTTTTATCTATCATATTTTATCAGGCAGGAGAAAATATATCAATTCAACACTCACCGATAATAGATTCAGCACTGGCCCTCCAGCTCCTAATCAAAGGCACTTCCCCTTCATACTCCCTCTCTTGCTTAGCAAAACTCCTCCTAAACAACTCCTCAGCAAAACCCTCATCGCCATCCACCTCCTTATAAATCTTAAAGCTCTCATAACCACTACTCTCCCCTGTAGACGTCAAAGAGTCATGTTCCTTTCCTTCATTCACTATTTCGGTCTTCACTTCACTCTCTTGCTCATTCAATTGTTCATTCAGAGACGTCAAACTGTGTTGTTCTTTTTCTGAGCTGTCACTGGTTTTGGTTTCGTATCCACTGGTGCATGATATGAGGCTGTCCTGCTCTTTCGTGAAGGGGACTATGTCTGTCTCTTTCGTGTTGTTATTGGTCTCTCGCTTGGGGTTCGTGACGCTGTCGTATCGGGAGCTCCAGTTACTGCAGGCTAGGACGCGGGAAACTATTTCGAATCGTGAGTCGCAGATGTAGGCATGGTAGTTGCCGTATAGTGTGTCGTTGGGATTCTGAAAGGAAATGTCAATAAGGTTATCACACAATCAGGGCAGCAGAGCAGGGAACCATTGTCGACATAAACACACCTGTTTAGACATACTTTGTACATGAAAAGCCGCAGGTGAGTGTGATGGTATGCTCTGTCTCATTCCGAAGTTCAATTCTTAAATGTTAATGGCTGGCAAGCAACTTTAGATACAATATACCTGATTTGTCCTTAGCCAACAATATCAAAGTCATCAGAGAGAAAGTAATGTTTAGTACACTTGAAATTAATATAGACCCTAATCCTTTTAACGGAAACGGCTATTTGACGGTAGAAATAATTAAAGTGGTACTTTCCAAAACGAGCTGATTTACAAAAAAAATTACTACCATCATCAAACTTTTGCTAACCATGTTGAGTTTGGCTTCCAGTCTAACCGGATGCAGCTGAATGCCAATACCTCCACAATCCAGTCAGAACTGGGCAATACCAAACCACTTGGTAAGACTGGTTGTCAGACTTTCGGGCCACTGACGACTGTCAAAGATTTACAATGATAGCCGAGAACAATGGTTTAACGTGCTTTCTGCGGCACGGAGGAAACTCGGTATATAATGGGTGGTCACTGGTCACCCATCCACGGACCAACCTAGGCAAGCGCTGTTATTATTTAGCCACCAGCTCCTCCTGTTAATCCTGCAACTTCTAAGTACATAATACACCTTTGAAAGTCTTACCCCATAATTAGCTTTAATTTCGTGGACTAGATGGCTCATGGCGATGTCGTCATGCACTCCGTTCGTTCGTCTGTCGTGCTCGCTCTTCAGGTCGAGCACGCGTCGACCGCTTAGAGCTAACTCGTCTATCCATTGCTTTGTCTGGAAACAAGTAAGTGATGTTAAGTGTTTGTTGGTCTGGTGGTCGTTAGATCGACTGCTGAGACTAATAACTGACTTTACTATTGGTACAAGCTTAAATAAACTAAGGCCGAACGACTGAATTAGACTGTGGCGCTCTTTATTATTAGCATCGAGTGTTTCCTTGACAAACAATCGGTAAAAATATATTTTTATTGTAAAACTTCAAACCAGTAGTCTAGTAATAGTGCTCTTGTTAGGCAGCGCCCCTAAAATGCAAGAATAAAAATGAAAAACTAATATATAAGCTCATACCATCTCCATAGGCCTGGAACAACACCGGGGCGAAAGCGCCAAGTACGCGATGGCAGCGTCCCTATAGGGCTCCGGGTCAGCTATCCGGTGCCTGTAGGGGACCGCGAGGTGGTGTCCGTTGAGAAGGTGCTTGAACACGAGGTCCACCATCACGTCTTCGCAGTTCAGGTCGATGAGCGTCTCCATTACGGCCAGAGAGACTAGTGAAAGCTGGAAGGTATAAATGACAAATTTTAGATTGGAATATTTAATTGACGACTAGTAAAATGGGCAGTATTGGAAATAATGGTCTAGGGATTGAACAAGGCGCAATAACTTGGATGTTTTTTTTTTTTCGTTGTGAGACAATCGACGATATAAAAACGCCAAGTTTTTTGATGCAACGTAGGAAGCAAGACGTTAAATGTTACAAACCAGGTGTACCTCTATGCCTTTAAGTCTTCCAGAACCTGCTGCTTCAACAAGACGCAAAAAAAAAAACATAAGTCTCAATTGTACAGATGGTTTATCAGCACTAGTTGAAAATATCACTAACCTGCGAGTTGCCCTCGAGTCTCCTCAACAGCACATCGACGACTCTGACGCCGTCATACTCGTACACGAACAGGAAGTGTAGCACTGCCCTCAGCAAGCCCCGACTGGTCACACAGCGCAGTATCAGCTCCAGGTACGCCATGGCGGCCGCTTGCTCGCCAGCGCCACTCTGCAAGGGCGCCGCTTTCGTCTACGGTGTGTTTCACGTTAGTAGGCTTTGTTTATACAGGACGTGTCGCGGTTGAGTGACAGTTTTTATGGAGGTAGGGAAGGTAGTATATGGTTTCAGGGGTTTTTTGTGGTAAAGAATAGAAGGTAAGAATTTTCGCCATCTCCTATAAGTTTAAAGCGTCTGGCAAATAATTTCCTTTTTAACTCAGTAATAACAAAATTAAGTCTTTTTCTATTATTTAGGTATTTTTGCATGCTGAACTAAGCATGCAAAATATGTGGACCCATTCATATTTGAGACCTCTTATGTATCACATTTTATGCCAATTATAAATACTGTGGAACAGTGCTTAAATAACTGTAGATCCAGTAACAACAAAATAAGTTTTACTTTGAGTCTTCGACATTTTTGGATACCAATTGGTTGTGCAATACTATAATAATAATTGTTAATTTTAGTTACAATATATAAACGAAACATTGATTATTATTTGTTTTTGTAATAAATACAATGTTAAGGAGGTGCTGGAAAGAGAGAATATGCAAGAGATGTTAGAAATTTAAATAAAAGAAAAGATTCGAGCCAAATTCAATAACAAAGAGAAAAGGTTTGGGTTAAAAACTACCACCAAAATTGAGGAATTTAATCGATTCATTGCTGCGACATAATAAATACAAACCATAAATAAATAATAATCATAAAATTACTTTGACTTCACATAAAACCACATCATAAACAACAGGGTATTTACTAGAAGGTCCGACACAATTTTTTGGGGCATTCAGGATCTCATTTGCTAGCAGGGAAATTAACTTTTAATATTTCTAATAATTAAAGAAAAATACTATTCTCAATCAAATATTTTAGAAGCAGTGTTGCTTCTAAAATCTTTCGTTCATCTAAAATCGTTTACCAAAATTATTTGGGTTCTATTAGTCCCAAAAGAAAAAAAAGAAAAGTAAAGAAAGTAGTATCTCAATTACCGTAACACATAAAACATAGTGTCTGTGGATGAAGACTAGGATAATAAATATGATTCTCTCTCATCATCAATTTACTACCCTTGCCCCATTTTACTTGAACTCGGCGCAACATGTCTTCTTCCATTCTCCCCTGACCGACGTCACTGTATCATCATTAACACTAGAAACGGAATATTTACCATGTCCACTGTTTGTTTTGAGTTCCCGATATTTCGGCGCTGTTGCAAAACAAACAGTGGACATGGTAAATATCCCGTTTGTAACTTTGTATCCACTACCCACTAGGTAGTGGATAATGTTAGTGACCTTGACAGTTTAAAAACTTATGTCACTGCATTATTTACTCCTTTTGTCTTTCATATCATTCCTTACACAATCGATCCATCTGTTCTTTGGTCATAACGGACCTTGGCATAATATGATTCCCCCGAACGCTAAGAAAATGAGTCGGCCCGTCTTCCAAACACCCTGTATTTCCACAGTAAAAAAAGCAACAAAAAAAAAAACACTCCCGACACGTATCGTGTCACCCTTCACCAACCGTGAGACATGTCCAGGAATGAATCGACTGTTGGATGGTTACCGTCACTAAACCGCCGGCGCCGGCGCATGGCCCACACCGGTGCGTCCCGCGTGCAATGACAAGCCCACTTACGTGATGTTATGCCGTAAAGCCGAATTCACAAACAGTGTTGACGTATCGTGGAACCTTCTGACACATTTCCAATCAAAATCCTTATGAACAGAGCCGTTTGATTGGCCTATCTTGCATCCCGACAAGTTAACTTAATGTGAATCCGGCTTGAAACATTTATCCTATGTCTATGGCAAAGCACATTTTAGAATTATTATGGAAAAATGAACTTTATGCAGGTTATTGAACGCCTGATCAAAAATCAGATCTGCTGTCAAATCGCATTTTAGATGTTGTTATTTGGTTGATCGCAAAAGTAACAGCCACTCAACTGCTTGTCAAGTTGTCAAATTCCACAATTTGACAACTGGTTAGATAGGCGTTCAGAAAAAAACATTAAAAAAAAACTATTATTAGTTTCTGGGGACCATCGAAATTCTGAAATGTGCTTTTGGTCAATAAATAAACATGTGTTATGACTTGATGTCAAGTTAATAGAAAAATTTAGGATCAATGATTTTAGGGAATTGTTGTAAAATGGCTTTTCATAAACTCAAGAACAGAAGAACAGAAAGTACTCAAGTCATAAAACAATTTATCAAGTTAAAAATTTCATTCCACGCTCTTCATACTTCACGTGTTTTATGACGCGATTATGACGAATATTTTTTTAATGGAACAAACACATGGTTATATGAACACACAAGATGCCAATGGATTTATAATATAAATAAATATACATAATACTTTTACCTTACACTGTTGCATTTTGACGGAAATTATTTTATATATTTTTGTATTCTGTACTTGACTTTTTCGCTGATAAAGTGCAACAATATATTTAGCACTAATAATAACTATTTAAGGTACAATTCCGAAAGCGACTGCAGACTGCAAAGCTCAGCGGCAAAGTAGTGCAATCGTAATGATAGACCGCAGCGACACTACTACTTTCTATGATTCCGTCGTTGGTGCAAGCGCGACTGCTTAGCATGAGGTCCTGGATTTGATTCCTAGGACACTCATATAGTTAATAAGTTTTTCCATCAGGAATTTCTTTGTAGCAGCAACTGAATCTGGATCTGTTTATCTAAGTCTAAGTCAGGTCTGTTTATGTAACTCCATGAAAACTCATCTATAGACGGCTACATTGCCACGTATAGCTGCTGCTTATAGTGCTATCCGTGGCTGTCTTTAACTGAGCGACAAGACGTATTTTTTAGTTTGAGAAATGACTATCGCGTAAATGAAGAGGCTGCAGTTTGCGGTTGGACGCAGTCTTCGTTATTGTACCTTTAAAATACGATTCTGTGTCTGTCAAACTCAAACGATTAGCAGACATAGAACAACGTGCGAAAATCATTTATCGCTAAATTTATTCATTGATTTCTGTGAGTGAGCGAGCCTTGAAGTTTAATTAATATAATAGTAAAATACATGACAAAAATAAGAAATTTACACAAATCTTTTCCTAGTTATTCTCACCTGCCATAACTGAAAGAAATACCATTAGTAATCATAATTATTAGTGCATTAATTGATTTACACCATTTGGAAAGTTAAGTGCAAACTGAATTTAAGAATATTTTTCGAGTTTTAATGTATTTTTAGGGTGTTGAAGTTTTTTTTTTGCATTTAAAATACTATCATCGTGTTATATATACATTACTTTAAGTAAATATATTATCATTATTTTGTGAAATAATTATGATGGTATTTGATGCAAAACTTGTTAAAAAATGCATTTAGGATTCTGACATGGACATGTAGATTCAAATGCATTGTGCAAGCAAGTAACAAAGGTCCCGAGCCTAGCGTTGAAATTTGCTTTAAAATTAATAAAAAATAAAGTCAATGTGTTGGTAAATTAGTCCTCGTTATTATGTTGCTATTGCCATAAAAAATCATCTGAAGAATATAAAATAATATAATAAAATCTAAGAACCGCGTTTTGACACCTCAAAAATAGTATGTCAAAAAACTTGGCGACGAGTTTGGCACTTTCAGTAGCGTCCATCAGCTCCTGTGATGTGCATACAACAGGACAGACAGGACACGATATCAAGTGTCCCATCGTTTGTGGGGCAACACCACATTTACACTCCAGGGCAGACTGATCTATGAATCTCCACCGAAACAGGTTTTCCTTGCTTCGGCCAACCTGCGTCTATTTAAAGACTACCGTATTAATTTATTAAAAAAGTTTGCAATCCACCTTCGCTCTGAGCATCAAAGAGTCAAACATGTCCATAACATAACCCAGTTGAAACAAATGATATCCGCAACGCATACAATGGCTCACTCATCCCGCACCCGAAGGTATGCAGTAGTTACCTGTAGCAGCGCGGGGCCCATGACGGGCACCAGGAACCCTTGGTACAGCAGGTCTAGCAGGTGCTTCTTTATTGACGGGTGGGCCACCTGGAGAGAAACAAAAACAATTACATTTTTATGGTTCCGTACCCTAAGGGTAAACAACGGGACCCTATTACTAAGCTCCCGCTGCCATCGGGCTGCATTTCATGATCCGTAATAGGTAGACAGTTCAAATTTTCATAGAATATATATTTTTGTCGCCGCTAGAACAACAAATACCCAATACCCTACTACAATGATATGAAACCCTTCATGCGAGTCCGACTAGCACTTGGCCGGTTTTTTTCATTTAACTGGCGGAATATGACTGTACTGGACATCTTTGGAGTGAATTGACCAATGCAACTGAACGCAATCAAATGATTTTAAATAAACTGCGTTTAACAGCTGTCAGTGTCACCAATGTTATGGAATATTGACTCTAACAGCTCTTGAACACGGTTTAGACGTAGTGATCGAGTTCAGTTTCATTGGTGAAATTCATTCTTAGTCTGCTTTTTCTGGGAATGGCGTAATGTTTTGTTTTGTCATCGAAGGATTAAGAGTTTTCGCAAGAATACGTACGCAAGACGCACAAGAACTTTCAAGTACTACGAGAGCCTGCGAAGTGGGTAGGAGTTAGTGTAGAATCCAACCTATTATATTGTGTAAAAAGTTCCAAGCTTTTGGGGTACACTGTATTTTTACACACGAAAAAATATTCGGTGTTTGGCTTTAAATGTACTAGTTTAACTTACTAAGTATGACTTACCTGTGCAACAGCATTGCAGAATTCTAACGAGTCAATAAACAGCGTCAGTTTATGGACATGATTGACATCATCAGGCGTGAGGCGGTAGATCTTGTCGCTTAGAGTTCGAGGCAGAAGGGAGTATAGACCGCTTAGACCTGTAGGCGAAAATAGACACTATTTGAACTGCCATAGAGTTGGGTTTTAGTTTGACTCTGGTTTAGGTAAGACTGAGGCTTGATGATGGCCAACATGGTTGGGAAAAGATTTGTACGGTAGATGAACAACGATCAAAAACTATAACTAACCTGTTGCTAGTACAGGACAAGTGTTCCCGGACAGCATGAAGTCCGCTAGCTGTGCACACCGGCCAGACATTTTGGCGCACAGCAGTAGAGCGTCTCGCGCGGCTGAACCCGTAGTGCCCTCGCGGTGTACCGATGAGAGAAGAAGGCGGACTATTATGAACCTGGAAATTGTAAGGTATATTTAGAACTATTGATACGACGTTTGAATGTCAAAAACAAAAGGACGAAGCTACAGTCCCAGTCACAAGACATAATAACTTGTGAAGGTAGTGTAGTTACTCTTTCCAAAGCATAGATCTCTATGGAAAAGAATGGGCAAGAAACTCCATGGACACTCTTCTAAATCAAAATATTTTTACAAGATGTTGGTTACATCATTCATGTTGAGATTATACATATAAAACGTTATCCTTCACTACATTTTTTTCTTAAACGATTTCTATTTCCAGGTGACGTACATAACGCCATTTACCTACAAGAATCCTCCTGCCAATCTTCGCAGCATTGAATTTTTAATTCCGCGAAAGATGCAGGATTCAGCACCGCCCTTCCACCCATGCAATAAATTCTCGGTAACCGCTCGTGGTCGTCAAGTCAACACCTTCTGAGGATGCCCCGTGGAGGTGGGAAACACGTGTCGAGTATAGGTTTCGATGCATAGCATGCTAATTATTGCTTTTCCTGCAAGTGCATATTTTTGCGGGCTTGGATCTTTTTTAGCGGAATTTAAACGAAATATTTTGCATAACATTTAACATAATGTCTTTGCTAAGGAGCCGCAATAAAAAAAAATCAATTTATATGTTTTTGAATATTCTTATTTTCGAAAAATTTTGCGACATTATTCGTGGTACTCACTCGGCCTGCGATCCCTTATGCGTGTGCGTCATTAGGAAGAACAGATCTAGGAATTTGATATTCTGCATCAACGCCACGCATAGCTGGTTCAAGACTGCCACTAGCTGACCTGAAACAGACACATGGATAAATTAGATAATATATTGAATAATATCGAGTATTTTACCTGAACTATGTCGACGCAAGTCTATTTACTTAAATAGTTTTTTTTTTTATTGAGGCGTAGACCATTTTCTTTTTAACACAACAGTGTTAAAAAGTTCATATGCGTTTGGCATTTTGTTCGTAAAACAGATAATAGTTCAAATATCGCTTTGCTTTATGCTACAATTGAAATAATATATTTTCAAAGAAATTTTATTATCAGCGACCGGATGGTAACGTCGGCCTAATGCATAACTACAACAATCTCATATGGAGTTCTTTATTTAATATTATTGTGGCTTCGATAGCTGGGAATAGACTACACAGATCGTGCAACTTTTATCTCTTTTAGATGGATTTATTTACTGTCACAGACAAACATATTAGAAATCCGGTATAACTGGTTCTATCTTCATGGGAGTGTACTTATCAGTCACAGTTGCATATACAAGTGTTTATCCGCACGCGTGAAAGATACTGACATTCCGAAGATAAAATGAGTCATCTGAAATCTATACTAATATTTCAAGATGTTTTGGAAAAACAGTTTTATGAAGAAGCATACACCGAATTGAGACTTCAAATACGAATAATCATGATAGTTTTGGATCAGGGTAAAAATATACACACACACATACAACCACGCCCTTTTCCCATGGGGGTAGGCAGAAACCACAGAACGCCATCTACTACTATCCTTACATATTCCTTTTGCCTCGTCCATGTTCATGCATCGTCTTACACGCACGCGTTGCGAGTCCTACGCACTTGACCTTGCTGAAGAACGTGAGGTTCTTATTTTATGAGTTCAATAAGGTCAGGTTATGTCCTTCTAGGGCGCACCTCCCCGCGTTGCCAATCACAATTTTTAGCATCAATTAAGTCATTCATGTAAAAGACAAAAACTAAGTAAAATAGGTACGGCAGAAATCGTTAAGACTAACATACACGGTTTAGAGGATATCGTGGCATAACAGCTGTTTTCTCTTTATAACCTTCGAAAATTTTCAATACTCGGTCTAGAATAATGTACCGCGCTCACTGGTCGACCACTTTTCAACTTTATTACTCAAGGCATAAAGGTGAAAAGTGGTCGACCGTCAGTGAAGTATGTGGTACATGTGGATAAATACACGGTAAAATTGTGTCGCAGTGTCCCTTACAGTGTGTATTTATTTTTGCAACTGCTCCGTTGGTCTCGTGGTCACAAGCACGAGCGCTGAGCGTGGGGTCCCTGGTTCGATTCCCAGGTCGGGCAAAAAGAGTGCTATTGAATTTTTCCATTAGAAATCTCTCATTAGTAATCTGGAGTTTTGAAGCTCTGAGTTTGGAAGTTGGCTGTATGATGCCAACGTGCCTCGGAAAGCACGTTAAGCCGTTGGTCCTGCGCCTGACCTCTCTCCGGTCGTGTTGGATTGCCGTCCATCGGACTATGAGAGTGAAGGAACAGAGACCGCACCTGTGCCTGCGCAAGCACTATAATATCTCCCGCGCCGGTGGCTAATCTCCGCTAAAATTGGTCACCGTGACTGAAAACGGTCAGGAGGACTATATACATAAACATATGTATTTATTTATAACTAGTTTTCCGCCCGCGGCTTCGCCCGCGTCGAATTCGGTTATATCGCGTTTCCAAGAGAACTCTTCAAAAGTCCGGGATAAAAACTATCCTATGTTCTTTCTCAATGTCAACTCTATCTCTGTACCAAATTTCAAGTGGTTTAGACGTGAAAGCGTAACAGACAGACAGACAGAGTTACTTTCGCATTTATAATATTAGTAGGGAAGTAGAGATGACACTTGCACTTAAAACGATTAAAAATAGTACTTACTCTCAAGATTAGGCGGAGGTAACTCATTTCTGAATCCGCTCAGCAGCTTCAACAGAGGTCTTAAGAAGGGCTCCGCTGCTATCACCTGTAAATAAATTGTAAAGCGTTAACTATGTAATATCAGAAAAAAAAATGATTCTACCATAGGTACAGTTACTTTTGAAGTATTAATAAATTAAATTAAAAAAAAAACAAGCTTTGATTAAAATAATAAGAAAAAAATTAGGTCTACCTATCAGAATTGAACGTGTATACAAAGTTTCGTGTCCGTGCTGTTTATCTTTGAGGAGTTCTCTCGTGAGGAAACTATCCAGTCATGATGTATTGTCACCAGAAACTAAGGTGTGTGCAAAATTTCAGCAACCCCTGTCAATGTCGTTGAAGCCTCAAAAGATATACTTTTTTACACTTTTTTGTTCAGGAAATAGTTGGTTTATGTACCATGTACCTATCCTTTAAATAATATTATCAATCTTTTGAATGTTTACGAATATCTCTACATACTAATTTTATGATGTAAGTATCGTGTAAAGATCTTGGTCACGACTAGGTAAACCGTGTTTACTGTTTAGTTGGTCATGCTTTCGCATTTTTATTTAATCATTTTGTATTCAACATTACCTTCTTTAAACTCTCATTGATTACATGTGATATCCATTAATATTCTTCTTAACGTGTCGATGACAGTGTTACAGGGTGTAATATAATAAACGCAAGACTGAAGATGAGATTGGCCTGTTGGTCTAGTGGTTAGTGACCCTGACTGCTAGGACAGAGGTCGTGGGTTCGATTCCCACACAGGACAAATCTTTGTGCGATGAGTACGATTATTTGTTCTGTATCTGGGTGTGTAATTTATCTATAATATGTATGTATTTAGAAATATATATGTATGTTTATCAGTTGTCTGGTTGACATAATACAGGCTCTGCCTAGTTTGGGATCAGATGGCGGTGTGTTGGTCGTCCAAAAAAAAAAGACTTCTCTTTTTGTCTTTTGGTAATTCATTTATTTTTAGTTTTACCATACATTTTGATCAGCTGTTCGCGTCAGTTCTTATAGAAGGCCATTTTTTTTGGAAATTGCAAGGACTCGTAGAACAAAAGTTGTTCAGTATCAGGGTCTGAGAGACCACACAAGAGGTCTTGCGTTTATTATGTTACACCTTGTATATCACGCCGTATCAAGTGACATCTAAGCTAAGTTCTGTACCGACTCAATTATGTACTGAGTGAGCTTTAATACTATTTCACGTTAACTGAACACACTTTTAGCCCCTTTTATTAGTACAGGAAGACTCTTCATCAGCCTAAAGCAGTCCATTCCAATCAAAACAAATACAGAGTCTACCAATAATCATTGTGAAATACTCCATTTTTCTTTTGTTGGCAATCCAAAATATTTAAATAAAACTAATCACTACAAATATGCGATAAACTAAGCTAGTTTAAATCTAATGACGTGTTTTACTAAAGATTTATCAAATTGCTGATAGTATATAGATTAGAAAGAAGTACTTAGAAACAGTATATAATTACCTGTGTACTGTAGTGACCGATAAGATGGCCGAACAGCTTGAGTTGCTCCAAACGCACCGCATTCTCGTATCTGAAATCAAATGATGTTTTGTAAAAATTCTGTTCTAAAGTCAAGGTCAAAGATATATTAGCAGATAAATATGGTTACAAAAGTTCGTACAATGGTAGTATAATAGTAGATTGACATATTCAATCATGACATAATAAGATGCAAATTTTTGGTATAGGTTCAACAAATTGTACCTATCAAGCATTCTGTACATCTAAGAAACTCTACGCTAGTTCTTCTTTTTGCCCAGTGCGAGTCGGACTCGCGCATGACGGGTTCCGTACCATAGTAGTAGGGGAGCCCCTTTAATCTTTAATTTATTTTTATTATTTGTTGTTATAGCGGCATCAGAAATACACTTTCTCTGAAAATTTCAACTGTCTACCTATTACGGTTCATGAGATATAGCCCGCTGACAGTCACAACAAGTGCCTCTCGGCTTCGTAAATGGCCCTTTTTACACCCATTTCGAATGCATTATTACTATTACACTGTTGGAATTTTCAGTCACATTGCTGAACCGACCACTGAAAACTCAATAGGGCTCTTATTCAGGCATTAATTATTGTGTAACCCTGTGTTTTACTCAATTGATAACCCTGATTTAATTGAGAGACAATAAAAAAAAAGTTTTATTTTTGGGTCAATGACTATCAGTCGTATGTATTACACAACTACGTGGGGAAGGTCAACGGAGTCATGTTTTGACTAACCCATTTGAAGACAGAACGACACATGGTCGACAAACGACTACGCATATCGATGCCTTACTTATATTATTATATTATTTCTTTATTTATCTTTACACACATTAATTATATTTTTAAATATTAGAATATAAAACCATATAAAAAAACATTTAAAAATATAAAAAATAGTAGCCCACCGGCATCGGGAACAGGGTCCGAGCTACCGGTGGTCAGGGCTCTTGAGAGAGGAACCTCCTAACAATACGTGCCGTGTCCAGAAGAACTGCCTTCTGAATCAAGCGCTTGATCCAGCTGCCCAGCGAGAGCCTCCTCAGGTGTTGGTCGAGGCTATTGGCTATTAAGCCATTGGCTGACACGACTATCGGCACAATGACTGCTGTAGTCACGTCCCACATGTCGACAACCTCGCGAGCCAGATCCTGATATTTGAATTGTTTATCTTTCTCTGCTTTCACGAGGTTCTCGTCATGCGGGACCGTTATATCAACAATCATTGCGCGACGCTCCAATCGATCTATCACCACAATGTCAGGCTTATTGGCAACAATAGTCCTGTCAGTGACGATAGGTCGATCCCAGTACAACGTGATATTACCATCATCGAGAACTGGGTCGGGCGCATACTTATAGTATGGCACTTCTGATTCCACAAGGTTGTACTTCAAAGCAAGTTGCTGGTGGATAATCCTGGCAACGAGGTTGTGTCTATGCAAGTACTCTCCGTTAGCTAGATGAGAACACCCAGAAATAATGTGTCGAATCGATTCTCCTGGACGGTGGCATGCCCGACATATGTCAACCGTGCCATCCTTCACAATGTATTTCCGGTAGTTATTCGTCATCATAACTTCGTCCATTATTGCACAGACAAAACCTTCGGTTTCCCCGAAGAGGTCACCGGAACGCAGCCAAGATACGGACGCTAAGAAGTCTACATCGGGCCCATGTAGGGCCCGGTAGAAGCGCCCGTGCGGCTCCTTGCTCTGCCATACCTCCATGCGGTCATTAGTGTCTAATACTCTAGGCTTGCGCCAGTTCTCGTTAGCCAGGGAGAGCGGGGTAAGGCCCTTATCCACTGAGACCACATCACGGTGCATACCCACGTCGGCTTCTAGGAAGTATTCCCTGAGACTGCATACCTCACGGTTGTGCAGGGTCTTAGCATTTAAGAAGCCACGACCCCCGCACTTCCGCGGGATATACAGTCTCATCACCGACGACCGTGGGTGATGCATCCGATTTGCGGTCAGCAGTGAGCGGACCCTCCTATCCAGGGCATCAAGTTCCGTCTGAGTCCATTTGAGTATGCCGAAAGAATACATCAAAACCGGCATGACCCAACCGTTGAAGGCGCGCACCTTGTTTCCGCCTGACAAAAGACTGTTTAGAACCTTATTCAGGCGACCAAAAAAGCGCTCCCTCAACGATTGTTTCATGTCGGCAGTGTTGATACCTAATGCTTCCGACATACCCAAATACTTGTAGGTTTCTGTTGAGGAGAGGGATCTAAGGTGTATGGAATCCGAGAGTTGAGTTCCCACGGATTTCATAATCTCCCCTCGCTTCACATGCATGACTGCACATTTGTCCACACCAAATTCCATCCTGATGGCGCTACTGAAAGTTTCTGTTACCTTCAGTAGCTTCATCAGTTGCAAATTGTTGGGGGCAAAGAGTTTCAGATCATCCATGTAAAGAAGGTGAGATATGACCTGACCACCTCTCCTCAACCGATAGCCTAGGCCTGAACCTACCAGCAGTGTACTGAGAGGGTTCAAGGCTAGACAAAACCACAATGGACTCAGACTATCACCCTGGAATATACCGCGCTCTATCCTTATTGGTTCGCTGTTCCCCTGGATCTGTCGACATCCTGGATAGCGAAGGACTGTTCTCCAGTGCCCCATACATGACATCAGGAAGGTACGCAGAGTTGCATCAACTTTATACAACTCCAGCACCCTCATGAGCCATGTATGAGGCACAGAATCATAGGCCTTCTTATAATCTATCCAACATGTAGACAGATCCCTTCGGGAGCGGCGAACCTGCTGGCTAATGGCCATATCTATGAGGAGCAGCTCCTTAGTACCGCGGGACCCGTTCCTACATCCATTTTGAGAGGCAGACATGATACAATTACTGTCAATATGTTGGTTGATTTTAGCTCTCAAAATGGATGTAAGAACTTTATAGACTGTTGGTAGACAAGTGATGGGTCTATAATTTTTGGGCTCCGCAGTACTACCTGATTTATGGAGCAGGTGGGTAATTCCTGTCGTCAAGAACTGGGGCAGCGACCCTGACTCTAAGGCTGATTGAAACTGGGACGCCAAGCGAACGTGCGATCTCTTAAACCATTTGATCCAGAAGTTGTGCAGTCCATCCGGCCCTGGAGATTTCCAGTTAGGCAACGGACGGAATAATATAATAATGTGTTGTGGAGGTCCGACAGGCAGTCGCTCCATGTAAAATACTGGTATTCAGCTGCATCCGGTTAGACTGGAAGCCGACCCCAACATAGTTGGGTAAAGGCTAGGCAGATTATTCAAATAGAGGCAGAGGCTAGGAAGGATGGATCAAGATTCAAAAGAAGGAACATATTGTAGAAATTCCTCTGTTCTGAGATATATTTTGTCTGGTACTGACTCACAGCTAGCAGAGTAAGCAAGCTGAAGTAGCTGTGGGTAGGCCATGTTTGTCGGAGGACTGATGAGGTGATTCATGAAGCAAGAGTCATGGAGTTAAGAATGCGGTCACCATTGGTAAGTATAGCTTTGAACGCTCTTTAGCTGGATGACTGGTAAGTTGACCATCATCTGCCTAGCCTTTTCCCAACTAAGTTGGGGTCGGCTTCCAGTCTAACTAGATGCAGCTGAATAACAGTATTTTACATGAAACTACCTATCTGACCTTCGCAAACTAATTAGTACTCGGCAATACGATACCCCTTGTTAAGACTGGTTGTCAGACTTTCGGACCAGTGACTATTATCTGTTAAAGTCCCATGTAATAAGGGGCGAGCTTAGTGCCATCAACCGGGCACAAATCTGCTTCGTTGGTCTGGTGGTAGCAACCGCGAATGCTGAACATGAGGCTCTGGGTTCGATTCCTAGGTTGGGTAAAGAGTTTTTGGGTTTTACCACCAGGAATTTTTTAGTAGCAGCCACGGAGTCGTAGATTTATGTTTAGTAAATTTTTAACTTTTATCTTGTTAAGTGTAATCAGGTTACGGTTCGTCGTCCAGCGCTTTCCCA
Organism: Eurois occulta; assembly: GCA_950022335.1. Classification (NCBI taxonomy): domain Eukaryota; kingdom Metazoa; phylum Arthropoda; class Insecta; order Lepidoptera; family Noctuidae; genus Eurois; species Eurois occulta. The sequence goes on along the minus strand of OX465500.1, from coordinate 11,803,665 downwards.
ACCTGACATTGCAGTCAATAAAAAAACTGATAGCAGATAACAATCCACACAGTTGACTGATTAAAATTAATGATAAGAATCCGCAATAATAGCCAGCAAACTAATTAACAAAGTATTTTATCAGACAGTTTCGAGTTGATTTTAATCTGAAGAGTTACTGATTAATAATATTTTAAGGGTTAACTTTATTGAATTGATTATCTTCGGTAAGTTAGCGGTTACTGATATTTGTATGTAGATTAAAGAAAATATGTGAAGTATTTATGTTAAATTCAAGACAAAAGTAATAAATAATTATTTAGAAAAAAATAACAATACACTCACTACAGATTTCTGAAAGGCCGTGTCAATTTAATTTATTGACTTTTTTTAGCAGCTTAAGTGATTCAAAGCAAGGTCAAGCACGAAATAACCAGGGGGGCCAAAATGGCCGCTTTAGCAAAATTATAATAGGATAATAATATGAATTACGTTACAATTCGTAAATGGTCACAAAGTTACAATTCGTAAATGGTAACAAAGTTACAATTCGTAAATGGTCACAAAGTTATAATTCGTAAATGGTCACAAAGTTATAATTCGTAAATGGTCACAAAGTTATAATTCGTAAATGGTCACAAAGTTATAATTCGTAAATGGTCACAAAGTTACAATTCGTAAATGGTCACAAAGTTACAATTCGTAAATGGTCATAAAGTTACTATTCATAACATTAACTGCGTTTGTGACCTTTTTAGACTCCCAGTCGTGTATGACCTTACACGAAGCAAAATGAGTGTGTTAGGATGTTACGTAGTTTCTGCCCGTATGGACCAACATCCTGTGACCGCCAGACCTACCACCGTGGCCGTCATTTTAGAAGCTGAAACTTTTTCTGTCACGAGATCTGCCTATAGTACGTAAAAAGTGTGAATTTAACTATGAAATTGATTCTTTGAAGTTATTAAGAATATTATGATCAACTAATCACAGCCATTTTAATTCATAATTAAACAAAATAAACCAGGCTTCACTAATTTAATTATCTTTCAATTTAAAACAATAATCATACAAAAGCATAACGAATCTTCATTCAGATTCATCAGTTCACCACGGCAAAATCGATTTTGAATTATGTAACATCATTCAAAATCGATTTTTACGCGAAATAGTCACGATTATCGATTTGCCGAGTTGTATTGATATCCGACTTAGTTCATACTGTGTTTTGAGAAAGTAACGACAAAGGGTATAGACAAATACACTTTCTATTATCATTGATGTTTGCAGAAAGGTTGTATTATGTGAAAAGAGAATTGGACACGCATTTACGTTTGTCGTCTGCGAAAAGAATAGCAAATTTGTACACTCGTTTCTTACTTTTAGGTTGAAATTATGATTCAACCGTTCTGGATGTGGTAACTTTGTGTAGTATTTAGTTTTTACAAAAAAAAAAACTAGCACTCCGGGAGTGCCGGCAGAAGTGAAAACTTGATTATTAACGTTGAGCATGTTTGATATTTTGGAATGGTTAGGGAATAATTTTGCACCAATTGCTTTATCAGTATAAAAGTACTATCATTTATGGAAGTGCCCTTAGACTGCCTTAGTACGGGAACCAGTGTCGCCAAACTCATACACTTGCAAATTAAAATGAACATTCCAATACACAGAAAACGATAAAACATAGCAATGATGCAACTGTAATATTTTATTTATAAACAAATTACTGTCCTTGAAAAAGCACTAACTTATTATGTATAATTCTTATTTTCGATTGTGGTTCAAAACATTGTTTGGTACTATGGTGAATACGGGTTTCGAAGTAATGCATTGCGATTGATTTAATGAGGAGAGTTCTGTGATTCCCTATAAAACTGCTGACTGTCGAAATGGTCATTAATTAATATTGGTACGTGTGCATTCCTTGTAACACGATAATATAAGTGTTGACATCACATTTTTCTCATTAAAAAATGAATTTCCTTTATGTGAACGCGCTCGAAATATCTTTTCTGCCAATTCACAGACTTTATTTAAGTCAGTAGAAGGATAAATAAGGCCTCCTTTGTCTCTTCTAGCAATGATTCCGTGATTTTTTTTTTAATTTATTCATGACCATGGATACATGTCCTTCAGTCGTAATGATTCCGTGATACTTATCTGTGATCAAAGCCAAAAGACAATCCTCACATTTAATAACTTTCCTCAACTTTCTTGCAATAAAACCAGCAATATAGGTTATTATTTCTTTAGAATAAAGAGTAAGCCTAGAAGGATCTGTTAAATAATCATGATCTATGTTGATCATAGGATCACATCCTAAAGATTCATGCGGTAGCAGCAATCCACAAGTTTCTTATTTCGGGTTTATTCGGAAATCTGAAAATTTAATAAGATTTTTTATTATCTTTCATTTTTTGCGTCAGGTGAGTGCAGTTATACGAATTAAAATCGTATAATACGTGTGTTACTAACATAGATTTTAAGTAGTGCGTATTACTAATATCATATGAATCAAGGTCGGAAGAGTATTTTTTTATAGACATTGCATTATTCGGTATTACCCATATTAAAGGGTAAATTCCCCGTCAAAAAGTGGCAACACTGAATTTTGAGGTAAGATAATAAAATTATTGCAAAAATCACGATTATACGAGATTTATCCATTAAACGAATTAGTTGGTACATTACTGCGACTATTTTATGAGAAATAATAGGACACAAAGCGATTGAATACTTAAAAAGATCTAATACTTACGAGCGAAAGGACAGTCCAGCAATCTTCATCAAACTATCACTTTTACAGTTTATTACACTGCACCTTACCATTTTGCACAGTTGCACAAATGTACTGTTGTCGAATTAAGCTCGAAAAGATCATATAATGTGTATAATTTCGATGCAATTGTTAATAAACAAATTGGATGTCAATCTGGCACCGCCACAAACGTCAAACTTGTTGTGCACTGACAATGATGTGCTCAGCCGACACGCGATAAGGGACAGAAATATTTATACTCTGTCTCTTTTCTTTGCTAGTGACGTTTATATGTTCTTCTTTTTCTTGTGCGAATGCAAAGGAAGATATCCAGCAGTCTATAGAATACTCTGTCTACGGTTTTTTCTATTCCGTGTTTATCCCTAAAGCATTAGGTTCAAAGTTGATTGGAAACATTTAAAAATTTCTTTAAATGATTTTAAACCATAAAATGTTGAAGGTTAAGTTCAAAATCGTCTACTCTCCATCCGTCTTACGCTTTTTCCAAATTTCTTTAAATGATTTTAAACCATAAAATGTTGAAGGTTAAGTTCAAAATCGTCTACTCTCCATCCGTCTTACGCTTTTTCCAAATTTCTTTAAATAATTTTAAACCATAAAATGTTGAAGGTTAAGTTCAAAATCGTCTACTCTCCATCCGTCTTACGCTTTGTCACGTGTCCTGACGCGAGTGTCCTGACGCGAGTTTAAGATTTTATACCCATTACAGAACAATTTTTTTAAAGTGCTCAACGCCGCTAAAGAAGTTTTCACTTCAAAAACTGTCATAATCTGGTTGCAAAATCAACACACATGAAAAGAAAAGTCCTGACTCAGTCACCGACTGACTCATCAAAGCCCAGCTCAAATACTTGGGACCTCGAAAACTGAAATTTTGCACAAAGACTCTTTTTAGGGTTCCGCACCCAAAGGGTAAAACGGGATCCTATTACTAACACGCCGTGTGACACTGCTGTCTGTCTGTCCGTCTGTCACCAGGCTGTATCTTATGAACCGTGATAGAATGATAGATAGATGAAGTATTTCTGTTGCCGCTATAACAACAAATACTAAAAACAGAATAAAAAAATATTGAAGTGTGACTAAAAAAATAATGTCTGTTGTCCCATACAACAGACATGAATTTTTTGCTGTTTTTATAGATACTGGTACGGAAAGTTCCAGGACTGGAACTGGTGGACTGGTCTGGTCGGAAGTCCGACTCGCACTTGGCCGGTTTTTAAGTAGACGAGGAATAAGCTTGTAATTTCAGAAATTCAATCAGTCTCGGGAAATGGAAAAGTGACTAATTTGAAAAAATATTTACTGTATTTCCACGACTTATGCAAATCCTAGGTGGACTTGAACTGAACCCAGCAGTGGCTGAAAATAGTTTATTAAGGTAGTAGCCCACGAAATTCAAATTTTCTTAAGTTTTTGCAATTTGCAGGCCAGTGTTAGGTTTTATGTTGATTAAAATATGATTCACAGACGTAACAAAAATGGCTTTACAGAGTTATAATCATTAAAATTATATATACAAAGCTCAAAGTTCGTTGAATCCTAGTGAACGACTATTTGAAAAAAATATCCAATGGGATTAAATAGCCATCCTAGCGCTTCCACCTTAAGAAAACATTAGGTTTAAAGACCCTCATGTTTTTGTTGCATGCATGCATTTCAGCCTGAAAAACGAGACGGTGCCTTTACCTCAATACCCCATTATACTACGGTATAATGGGGTATTGAGGTAAAGGCACCGTCTCGTTCTTATATATGTATTAATCACAATATTACGTATAATAAATATTTGATATTATTACTTGTTCGTATCGCATTGTTTTGGTTGGCGCCGTGAGTCACGCAGGAAACTGTACTGTTGACATTAAATGGCATGACCCCAGTCGTTATAATCGTAATTAGGTAAGTAATTATTGTTTTATTTTGTTAATTAGATGTGGCAATAAACACTTCGTGGTTATTATAGCGTTTGCTGCTGATAAGAGGTTTCTTTATAGAATCAGCAACAATGGGAACGGTTGTGAGAAAATATTCTTTTTTCTAGGGCATTTCCCTGAATGGTAATATACCGGTTGGTGTTATCAGTTTTATAGCAGGATACAGTACCTAACTATTCCTGACATAATCTCTGACTTCATATTTTTACCAAATTTCAATATAAACATACAATATCCAAAAATCTTATTACACCTAAAAAAAAAATCTTATTATTAGTCTCACTAATTCGGCACTATTATAAACCAAGGGGTGTCGGATTATGTCGTCTCTCCTACTTGATCTATGCTGTGCCCGACAGGATCCATAATTGTGACTAGTATAGTAGTATATCAATGTCCTTACCAAATATATACATTATGGTACGCAATAAAGAATTGTGAATTGAATTGAGAATTATTGGAATGTTCTGATTACTGGATTGTTTACAAAAAATCAAGATAAATAAAATCATTTATAACGTACTAATTTAATAAGGGAATAAGTATTTGTGTGCTACAAATAACTTTGTGACAGCAGCGGAAGGTGTGTTTTCGATCGATAATGTGTGCACAGTTGTAAGTTCGTGATGTTGATTAGGTTTTAGTTTATACTGACGCGGGCGGAGTGTGCTGGACTACTGGACGCGCCGAATTAGTGAGACTATACTGTATGTGTTGGGGTTTGAGAAACAAAGAAAGACACAGTTATAATTTTGCCAGGAGAGGTGTGTGTGCACTCTCGGTTGGTGCAGACGGAACAGTAGCGTCTAAACTATAGTTAAGCACAGTGTATAAAAAGTATGAAAGAGAAAGACTCTCAAACTATTCAAGTGGGACGGATATATTTTGTTGTATTCCAACAGTATGTGTATATTATTATGTAAATAGTACACCACAGACTACCTTTTTTTTATTGGGATGGGAAATCATCAAATGACTCCTCCCGCTCTGGGCGGAGTGGAAGAGAGTGTCGGACTTTTACTGACTAAAACCCATCCATGTTCCTTCTATTGCCCTTTGGGTTCCAGGGCCGCGGTATCTCTTTCGAACAGTCCCGCAGCCTTGGCAGGCACCTTGCGGGTCCCTCCTGTTTGCTGACATCTCTTTGAGGCGCGCGTGGAACACGAACGCGCCGTCGACACGGCCTGTCGTCATAAGACGGATGGACGGCGAGCTAGCCCATTACTCACCGTCCACAGGCCCGCGACCACAGACTACCTGCAGTACTGTTTCTCCCTCCTCTAATCCATCCAAAGGTTGTCTTGAAAACATTGCTTTTAGCGATAAGACCGCTGAATTGTGTGAAATGTTTTCTTTGATTCAAATTGAAATTTATATCATCTTCATTCCCCTGCCCGTATCCTAATTTATTTGAGGTTGGCTCAGCATGTCTTCTTCTTCCATACTTCTCTATTTATATACTCATAATCTCACAACAGTCAACAGTCACCTCCTTTCTAGCCATATCATCCTTCACACAGTCCATCCATCGTTTCTTTGGTCTTCCTCTACTCTTGTTCACATTTTCCTTACTACATTTTGGTCTATAAATTAAAATTTGTATGGTGTACACAGTAAAAAATATTATATGTATCTATTATTCTGCATGTTTCATAGCAAGCCTCGATGGATTGTGTTACTACACAATTTGACTTTGACTCTGAATTCTATCCGACTTTAGGCTGAGATCTCTGTAGAACGAACTTAGATTTAACTCAAGGTAAGAAATCTAAACTAATCCTTATTTGTATTAAGTTAATGTGCACATTCCTACAAGCGACTGTGATCAAGGGTATCATACGAATAAGAACATTAAGTTCTTACAAATAAGGATGATTTTCGGTCGAAGCAGGCTGTATAGATCTCTCTAACAGACTAGGATAATAAAATGAGATTTTGTAACTAGTCCCAACGAGAATCACAGTGAGGGACTAAACTGATTAATTAAGAACCTTATTTCAACAGCCATAACGTTAATATTTTGTTTTCAGTGATAAGTGTGGTGATAACTAAGTGTGCTGTGCTCGGACCTAACACTTCTATGAATTACTTTTATCAGCAGCTAAACAATACAAATACATAGTTATACGGGGTGGAAGGAACACCGACGCGAAAACGGTCCCATGTTATTTGGGGTCGGCGCAACACGCTTTTTTCTTCCATTCTCCTCTGTCAGCCGTCACGCTATCATTTACTTCTTTATCTTTCATATCATTCCTCACGCAATCCATCCATCATTTCTTTGATCTTCCTCTTCCTCTCCATCCATCAACGTTTATATTCATCCTTAAAAAATATATAGATGTTCCACATATTTTGACCGTGTAGGTATTGTCCTTTTGTAGAAAGAGCAGATTTTTTTATTAATAACTGATTTAATATTTCTATGTGAGAGGGCTCAGAATGATGTACTGAATACGTGGTTGTCCACCCCGTATGTTACACAGTAGCTTATCATTTATGCGTGCGTATGCGCGCACCTTGTTTCATAGTAACAAGTAAGTACATGTATCATTAGTTGTAAATGACATACTTCTATGTACTAAATCTTACTATCAGCTTTGTTTCGCGCAATTCCACTCACTCAGTCATTATCAGAAGATAATGAACGGCAAATTGTTTTCATAGAAAATAATATTACCAGGCTTCTTCTGTCTCACTGCAAGGGCCACTTCTCATGCAAAGAAGTCAGGACTCAGAAGCCTTGTATTATCAGCCTATAAGGATCCCACTGTTGGGATCCAGGCCTCCTCTCTTTGAAAGTTGTGGACTCTAATCCACCACGCGGCCCTATCGCGGTTCGGTAATAGGCATGACCATTGATCACGAATCAAGGTGTATTAGCTTATACCCGACTCAGAAGGGTAATGTGTTTATCATGATAAACACATCCAAGACTAGCAAAAAAACAAGCGCATTTGGAAGCAGGCGGGACCCATTCCATGTTTTAATAGTTTTATATTTTTTAGTCGGGTTTTTTAGTTTCAAAAATATTTTTTTAAGTCACTCCCAACTACGTTTTCGTTCACCAACGTCAGTCAAAACTTTTTTCTCATTTAAAATGTTATGCTTTGTTGGTTGCACATCTCATTATATACGTTTTAAGACCATCGTCTCTAAATACTAAGTACTGTTATTAAGAAATATTTCAGACGCTAACAAAATGTCTCGAGTAGCGCCCACTCACCCACTGCTTACGAAACTGACAATTGACCTTCAAAGTGACAGCTTAGACGAGCGAAGTATTTAAAAATGATTTATTACTTTAATATATTTCAACAGGTAACAAACATTGATCCTAAAAAAAACATTTTTGCAAAAAAAGCATAAGTGAAATAATGGGTGTAAAAATACCCTTAACGAAGCCCAAAGGTACTTGTTCTCCCCGGCATTGCGATATTTTTTTGTCCTGGGACATATCTAGAAACCTTCTATTCTAGTTACGGAGACATTGGGGGTCAAATTTATTTTTTTTACTTATGTACAGCAAGCAAACTTAATCGGTTTGCAGGGCACACCACAAAGATGTTGGTGTGCGTAAAATCAACTGGTGTATTACTTCGCCTATTTATTAGTGTTTGCTACCCGTTGTCCACGCACACACAATAAAATTTCTTGTCACTAATGTTGCAGGGAATATGACGCATAAATTTAGCTTATCATACAATCGTCTCCGTGGCGCATTAGTCGAGCGTGCGATAAATAATTACTTACTGCGCCGGCGCCGTAGGATCGAATCCGACTGCCAACAGCTTAATGTTTTTGTATGTTTTAATAAAATATTTTACATTTGTTTGTTCAATTTATTGCTTAACTATTAGCAAGTCTCTTTATATTTGGGTTAGAATGTATTAGTTGTCTACCCTCTAAAAATGACAAATCATGTTTAAGTTAGTAGTTTAAGTTCATCGTCATAATGCTATTGACTATTGGGGTTTCGTTACGTTTTTAGACATTATACCCTGCGTTTTTTGAGAAGTGCTTTTATTTGTGAATCAATATGAATCATTGAACCACACTTTTATGAGCTGAAATAATTCTTTTGCATGAGCAAAATGTTTCAATTAGTGAAATTGCGAGACGTTTAAAGATATCGGTGAGTAACAAAATGTTATTATGATGTTTAGAAGTTTAATATGTTTAAATAATCCACATGTTATTGATTGTTGTTTTTTGTAACAATATTTTATTATTGTTCACAGAGAAGGACTGTGCAATTGTGGGTCCATCGTTATGCAGATTCGGGAAGCATTGATCCTTGCCGACCGGGACCAAAGGCTGGATTTGCATTCACAGATTGGCATCTGATATAGTTGCTACGCATACCGCTGAGCCCTTCCTCACTACTCGTTCCACGGCAACTAAACATGACGTGACATTACAAACTGTACGAAACCACTTGCGAGCAGCTGGTGTGAAATGTTGTAGGCCAGCCAAGAAAATTTGAATGTCAGATATTCACAGGCAAAACCGGGTACGCTTCGCAAGAGAATATTTAGATTTTGATTGGTGCAATAATATAGTTATATTTAGAGATGAAAAATGTTTTAAATCAGACAAGGACGGTCGCAAAATATTGTGGCGAAAAGATGGTGAGCGCTATCATAAAAAAAAATATTCTTCCATGCAGGTCTAGTGGAGACATTTACTTCGTGCATGAATAAGTCATAGATAGCGAAGGCGCACCAATAGGATATTAATAAAAATATCAGGGGGTAATTCGATTTGTTTTATGTGAGTGATGTTATTGTTAGTGAGATAACAATTTAGGATACCTGTATCTTAATATCTATCTTATTAACATGTTTATTCATTTCACTAATAAATAAATTACCCACTTGAATAAGAAAAGTAACGTTATTTCTTGTCCGACTTAGAATATTTGTCATGCACAAAACTTTTTAATTTGTGATTATAATATAAAAAAAAACCTAGTCAATAAATGTTGTTGATTTCTTAATACAAATTGTTTAATTTTTACTTCCATATTTTTTTTCGAATAATGTTCTTATTATCAGGTAAATTACAATAAAAATTCAACAAAATGAAAATAAAAGTTTTTTAATAATGCAAAAAGTTGACGCCAGCGGCGCAGATTCGATCCTACGACACTTGATTTACCAGCCGAATGATTACACATCTATGCCACGACACCGGTTAGTCATAGGGTTAAATTGATGCTTCATATTCTTTACCTCATACTATACATATACTATAGTGAAGCAAACACTAACAAATAGGCGAAGTAATACACCAGTTGATTTTACGCACACCAACATCTTTGTGGTGTGCCCTGCAAACCGATTAAGTTTGCTTCGTGTACACACAAATACTTAAACAGGAGTACCAACTTTTTCAGAAGTTTTTTTTTCTAATACATGTTTTTAATGTTGAAACTTTAAATACCTCCATGAACTCCCAAACTATTCGATGCACCCATTAGCTAAATGTTTTGTGTGTGTTACATTGAGTCCTACCATTAAAGTGATTTTCCACCCCAAAAAAAAGTCGTTTCCTAACAATAAATTTGCGTAGTTACTTAATTTGATGCGGCATAAAAAACTCCGTTAGGCACTAAACACACGAAAAAGAAGATCGACCGCCTATAACCTCAATTGTTTATGCAAACCAAACATAGTAAAGGAGTGAAAGAGACAACGGTCAAGTTTTTGAGTTACTCACTTGCCAGTACAAATAGCCCACTCATACAGCTTATCCAGCAGGTTCTCACTTAGCAGGTACTCGAGGCAGGCGGCCGGGCTGGTTGCTGTGTTGATCTCCCTTGCTTTCGCCTCCAGAACTAGCAGGGTCGTTAGCTGTTCCAGGTGGTTCACTACACCTAGGACATCGTCGTGGAGGTGGTTCGGCTGGAAACATTGCGAAGCTTTAGTCGGACTGATCAGTCTTACCAAGGAGTAATATTTGTTCATTAAAGGAACTGATAGACGCGACTGAAGGTGCCAAACTCGTAGCCAAGTTCTGGAGCCACTCAATTTAGATTGCCATCAACATGCTAAGCAAAAGAATGCATCACTGAATTACTGGATTGCGGAGGTCAGATAGGCTGTCAATCCATGTAAAAAACTAGTATGCAGCTGCACCTGGTTAAACTGGAAGCCTCGAGGCAGATGATAATTCTGGCTAGGAAAGAATGTATCAAAGACTTGGACTGATTATTCAGTCCAAGTCTGTCTGATGTTCTGATTTCATTCGAAAGTACAAATCCCATTTTGATAGTATTTTGGCAGTGATAGGCCTAGTGTTGTGACCATTGGACTGCCTAGTCTTAGGTCTCAAGTTCGAACCCAAGACACGCACCTGTAATTTCCGATTCATGTGCGTATTGTATAATTATCACTTGCTTCGATGAAGGAAAACATCGTGAGGGCCCACCAGCATGCCTGAAAGATATTTCTCGACGGCATGTAAAGCCAAGTCAGAAGCCGATGGGCGGCATAAAAACTATAACGCCAGGTTAGACACTAACCACACGATAAAGAAGAAAGTAGTATTTTGGTAGAAAAGAAAGAAAAAAATGTTTTGGCAGAAAGGTAGATTGATATACGTGTCTTTCTTCAGATGTACGGGGTGGAAGGGACACCTTTCGCGTCGGTGTCCCTTCCACTCCGTATATCTGGAGAAAGACACGTACGGTAATTTCTATTATAATTAATTACACGACGTTAAATCTATTATAGAAAAAGTATAGTAGTCTAAGATGACAAATGACAGAGTGGCTTTTCAGTGGGAAAGTAACGATGCGAAGAAGTGGCCACTACTTATACTGCAAATTAAACCTTGCTCACCTGCGATTTAAGTATAATATCGTGCGCCTGCTGCCAGTGCTTGCAGAAGGAGCTATAACAAGCCTGTGGTTCATAGTCATGCCGAGGGTCTAGCGACCTCGACAGCTGGCGGGCGAACGAGAGGCTTGTCGTACGAAGCCAACTCATGGTTGCTGATTATCTTGGATGGCGCATCTGGAACAAATGTTGGTGTTAACATTGGATTTTGGTTGTGTTAGCCAATTAGTCACTATATACCTACTGTCTGATTTGATTAGTAAACTATTTGTAATTAAACTGACTCTTAAAGATCTTAGCTTCAATGTCGATCTCCTTTTCGTTCATGTTACAAAGTAGACAAACTAATTAATTAGGGAACCAATCCAACGATGTTGGATTTCGGCACTCGATATCTTCCGCTTAATTATGAAAAAACCGGCCAAGTGCGAGTCAGACTCGCGCACCGAGGGTTCCGTAAAATTATTAAAAATATTTTTATTATATGATATAACTAAAAATGTATACTTTTCGCAATTTTTCCTATATCTCTGGTATAAGACGTTGCTTCATACCAAATTTCAAGATTCTGAGTTCACGGGAAGTACCCTGTAGGTTTTGATTCCCTTGCGAGTGTCGAAAATTTGCGGCATAAACGGGAGTATCTTTTGATTGCGTTGACTTAGAAGTTTGATTTTTTCACAGCTCCAAGAGACCATAGACTTGAGTATTTGATATGAATTTCAGCTTGATACCTCCACGCGTTCCTGAGAAAAAAGGTCTTGACAGACAGACAGACGGACAACAAAGTGATCCTATAAGGGTTCCGTTTTTACCTTTTGAGGTACGGAACCCTAAAAATGAAATGAAAAGATGAACGTTCATTACTATGTAATTTTATCGTCGTCGTGTGAAACTTTTAACAAAGAATGAACCAAAAATTAAGAGGACCACCCAAGTGAACCGTGTACTCAAATGAAGCGTCTGTTATCAGCTTGAGTTTGAAACCATTTCCCGTAAATATTGACATAGGCTGGCCATGCACCACATTAAAAAAAAATCCTATTATTATAATTCTGTCTTTGTTATTTTATAAAACATGTTGTTATTGTCTCTGTCACGATTATCATAACATACTAAATAGGTTCCTTTGGAAGATATCTTGGAGATTACTGTTAGATTCATTAGTTTAATGATTCATCATCTGCCTGCCTTTTCCCAACTATGTTAGGGTCGGCTTCCAGTCTAACCGGATGAAGCTGTACACCAGTATTTTACATGGAGCGACGGCCTATCTGACCTCCACAACCCAGTTAGTACTGGGCGATAAGATACCCCTTGGTAAGAGTGGTTGTCAGACTTCGGGCCACTGACTAAATGCAATGACTGTCAAAGACAAATGACAGCCGGGATCAACGGCTTAACATGATTTCCAAGGCACAGTAGAAACTCGGAACCTATATAATGGACGCAAGCGCCGCTTTACCTTGAACATTAGTTTAATGATTACCAGCCTATTGTCACTCAATTAAGAATCATAACAATGGCATTTTCATAACAAAGAAACTCCTCTTTGAAGTAAAACACGAACTTATCTAAATTATTTCTTTATCCAGCTTGTTATCTAGGTAACTTAAGTATTAAAGTACTAGCATTTGTTTATATAAATTCACAGCCATGTTCGAAAAGATGTTAGTAGCACTGGTCAACAACACTGAACTATGCATCCTTCTTTATAATATGGCATGCATACTGATTTTCAAAAGTTATATGAGTTTCATTTTGAGTTCAAGCAATGATTCGAATTTTAAAACAGAATAGATTAGCCTCTTATACCCAGCAGTTCACTGAGCATACTGCTTCAGGAGTGTTTATTATTTAACGCCCACGGGAACATACTACCGAGATAGAAATTATTCTAAAATACCCAGGTTTATCAGTGTGTTTTTTTTTCCAAAATTCAAATTCATTCAGCCATTAAGACTAATAGATAGACAGTCACTTTCGCATTTATAATATAAATAGCGATCTCGGCAGGCAGAAATTGTTCAGCGACACAGCGCCACCTATCGGGTCCAACTACAGGTAAGAGCGCGAACTTCCCAAAGCGTAGATCTTTATGGAGAAGAATGGACAAGAAACTCCATGGACACTCTTTTAAATCAAAATTTTGTTACAAAATCTTGCATTACATCCTTTCATCATAAGATATGATAGATAAGTTTGCAATACTGCTCAACCGGACTATCCTGTGGTGAAATAAATTTAAGCGCCCAGCCAGGGCTTACTAACTAGGATGTATATGGCGCATGCTACTACATTGTTTCAGAGGAAATAGTAAATCTGTTTTATGTACAGATGCCACCAGGTCAACCTACCCGAAATAGACAGATTTTCCCAACCAGCCTTGAACCTAATGCTTTAGAGATAAAGTTGAAAATCTATTAAAGAAATTTGACAGATTGTTGAAGCTTGATGCTGCCGGCACATCAAGCTACAACAATCTGTTCTTTCTGTCGCACGTGCCGCAGGCAAGTAAACTTAGCTTTATATTAGACACAGACCAGTTTCCGATGACATTGAAAACTATTCTTTATTTTCATTACAGTAAAGTGCAAAATTCTACACAGAAGCAGACATCAACAGACTCCTCTGGTGTACTCACACAGGCTCGTTTACACTTTAACTCACTGATTAAAAAGTTTATTATCCATTATCCAATGTCACTAGATATTCAATACTCTTTGCTCTTTTAGGTCTACACCAATCCATATGTTCAACTATTATGTGCCTTAGCTGCAAATAGTGTAGTAAGGTCATAGTAACATCGAGTGACATTTGATTGAGCATCCTTATTCGTCTGCCAAGGCCAAATTGATGTTTATTTACATGTTCTGCATATTAATTTGTCAGCAAATAGGACAATGGCAATCAATAAACTATTCCAGCTAATTCGACACTACTAAGAATCTGTTCATACATTTTAATGTCATCATCGTATCTTCGAGCCTCTTTTTTTCAATGAACGGTAAAAGCCATTGTTTCTAAACACTTCAAATTGTAAAATTTGTAATTTTTTGTAAAAAAAAAAGTAAATATTTTTCAAAACTTGAGGCCAAATTTTGTACAAGTTATGATTTATTCATATGGTCCATAGTGTCCATGCAGTGGGGATTCATAGAGTGTGTTACACAGACACATAATTACAATACAAAATTTAAAATAATGACTGGTTTAAACAAATCAATAACAAAATAAACAACTTTCAGTCAACACCTGCAAATTAAGTATGATAAATTATGTGTTCTATCAAATATAAAATAAACATAAGATGTGATGACTCTGCATAATGTTAACATCATACATACAAATCATACAAAATACTTTTCCCTTTAAAACTTTCACACCATAACAGGTACCCATCAGTTGTATGGTGTGAACTGAGCTTATACCTCTGTGTGAATCCATTCATGAACAATGTTCGCCGTCAGTGAAACTATGCCTAATTACCATTTGTTTAGATTCATGCAATTCAAATGGAGTTGAAATAGGAATATGATTGGAGTTGGATGATTTTGTTGATTTGTGCAATCCAGAAAATAAGATCACAGCTCATCATCTTCCTGCCTTTGTCCCATATTACTTGGGGTCGGCACAAAACGTTTTTTTCACACTATCATTTATTCCTTTTATCACTCCTCACATAATCCATCCTTCGATTCTTTGTTCTACGTCTCTGTCTGCATCATCAACATTTATATTCATCACTCTTTATGTCACACGTGTTTCGTCCCTCCTCATCACATGCCCACACCAAGACAGTCGATTCTCTTTCAACTATTCTGTAACTAGCGCCACTTTCAAACTTCTTCTAATATACTCATTCCTTACTTCCTTTAAAATTACATCACATCTGCAATCAATAATCATAAATTCCTGATGGAATAACCCAATAATATTCCACTGTCAATGCCAGTAGAGCAATGAGCAACCACCAATGATTTAACACAACCGGGAACGGTGACTCGGTGCCTTTTTGAGACACAACTTTCTGTTTCACTGAGAGGCAGAACTGATTTTGAGAGGCTATGAATCATTTATGATTTATAAAATAGGGAACCTAATAAGGTATAGATAATAAAGTTTATTTTATTTGTACACCAAAATTACTACATACCTCTTTTACAAGAATTACAATGAACATTATAAGTAAAAACAGAAAGATTGATATATTCACACATTTGGTCAAAACAACAACTTTATAATCACAGGACAGACAAGGTTACATAGTTATTGAAAAACTCATTAAAATTTAAACATAGCACACCAAACATGTAAATTTTAAAACATTATAGGTATTTGACCATGAGAAATATTTGTAAATTGGTTTCTCAAATAGCTGTATAATTAAGGAAATTATGGGCATTGCATATAATTATCTGTTACTGTCAACATTTGAAACACACACTCATTTCACTTCATTATCTTTTATCATCTTTAATAAAAAGACCTTAAGCTGGTGACAACATAATGAGTTAATGACACAATCTTAGGAGGAAAAACTTTGTCAATATTATTCACTTTGTCTAAGTTTACTAGATTTTGCAATGCACTGTGAAAACTTAAAGGATGTAGGAAGTGCTGTGGTCAAAATCGCTGGCAATACGGCGGAACTAGCTAAGTGTTCAGACTATACCTCTAGGTACCAAGGTATAGAAGAAACCTTGACATTCGATATGTTACTAACCTACTACGAATACTAAGAAAATAATGTCTTAGTAACTTTACTAACACCTATCACCACTAACATAGGAAACAATATAAATATACTTACGGCAAGGAAGATTCCCGAGTTGAAAATAGATGTTTTAACCCGCAAAAATAAACCACAAAAGTTACATGATACGCAGTTCACTTCAGGGAATAACTCTGGAGCCCGTCGAGTGGGTTTTGAACAACACTTTTATACTTAAGATGTTATTTCTATGACTGTCATTGCCTTTTTCTATATTGTTTAACTCAATAGCTACAAATTATGATAAAAAAACTTTAGAATCACAGAAAAAAGAATGCAATCCGTATAGACAACCATGCATGAATGACAAGTAGTGAGGATACACTACAATGATAGGCAGCTACAGATTATAGCAATAGCTTAGAGCATTTAACCTATAGTCATTTAGTTATTTTAGGCGATTTAATATGTTAATAAAAACTTTTCGCTCTCATACTGAAAAATCAAGTTTTTTGAGGTCTGCTTCTTCTTCGTGTCGATGATTCCCATAATTATTAAATTAAATTTATTTCGACCAGAACTCAGTTAGGGGTCTTCCAGGTGGGCAATGCCAGTTGGTGACTCGTTCGGAGTTTTTCTCAGGCTCAACACAATGAGCCGGAGAGGGATGTTTGAGGGGTCACAACTTTTTTCGAGCTTCATCAACTCTATTGTTGTCGATTAGTTGACCTAAAGATGCTGTTCCGACTCTTCAGCCTGCCTCGTGGTGCCTACGCATTGTAAAGTTTGTCTTTCTCTTGCTTATATTTTATGTAGAAGAGCAGGCAACGTCTCTTTTGAGATCTTGACATAGAGGTATAAGCTATAGAAATAGCATAGCTAGGCTTACCCCTCTGCCAAGGTACAGAGGCCAGCACATCAAGCTACTACAATGTACCAAACTGTAATAGATTTTCAACCAATTTGTTTGTAGTTTGGAGTTGATGGTTTGGGGTCGTTGCTTGTAGATCAGAAGGTATGTTGAAGATAAACTCCGTTTAAGAACGAATATTGAATGTATATTTATTTTCAAAAGGGGTCGTCTTTTATACTAATTTACAAATTAACAATAGCCAATAAAAACATGTACATTAAATTAGAAACACTATTTACAAAATAAAAATCCAATAAGAATCCAAGGATTTTTGACCAATCGCGTCACAGCACTGTTGTCGTGTTATTTCCGCGAAAGGCGCTAGTGTGCTCACGGCGCGGCGCGGCGGGGGCGCGACGCGGCGACGTTTCCCGCGCAAATCGCCGCTTGCGACGAAAGCATAAATATATGTGCCATGTCGCGCGCGCGTTACGTTAGTGTCGGGCAGGCCTCCGTCGAGTGAAGACTGAAGATGCAGTGATGAAGATCGAAGGCACGTCGAACCGAAGCTAGAAGAGTGGCCTCACAGCTCCCGACACTCCTATTTCTTTACGGAATCGTCTAAAACGTTGAAATAGTTCTTTTCAGAACTGCTTGCTTCGATGTTTCTTATCAGAACGTCAGAAACGTTATACCAAAGTTCTTATCAGAACTGCTCGCTTCAATGTTTCTTATCAGAGCGTCAAAAACGTGGTAATGTGCAGTGACTGGTGGTGGTGGCTACAGTAGTATTCAACAGCAAAATCTCCTACCGAAAGCAAAACTTGTGATAGCTCGGCTAATTTGCATGATATAAATTTAATTAAAGCCTATAGCATAGCACCCATGAATAAAGTAGCTTTCTGCCAGTGAAAGAATTTTTAGAATTGGATCATTAGTTCCGGAGATTACCCCCTACATATAAACTTCCAAACAAAATAAATATCTCTTTTTAATATAAGTATAGATATGTATGTACATGATGGCGGCATCTCTATGCAGGCACCTCTCACCCGATGTAGTACTTAATAAATCCATTTATTTAGCTTTTCCAGCCGTCACCTTCGCAGTGTTTTTTATACTGGCCTTTTTCTAATAAATAAAAATTTAGAAGTGACACCACTAGGTCACATCATAATCAAGGTAATAAAAAAGAAATTTAAAAATTGTGGCAGCTTTATCAAAACGGCATTTTGTTTTATAAAAATAAGTACCTACGTTTCACAAATAATGAAAAAAGCTGAGAGAAATCCAAAAAAAGCTGTCTCGTTTATTAAGCACTATGAAAAGTTTATGAGAAGGAGTAGTGTGGCTATCGAGGGCGACCCTGTAGTTATCGAAGAAAGACGCGATCCTTCTCCTTTGGAATTTGAAATTTTCATTCCTTGGGTGTGCAGAAAATGGAGTGCCTCAACCTCAGTTGTCGTAACCCCGAAGTTGCAAGGTACTTCATTACCATACCTACTAAAACTGAGCGCCACCTAACACTGCTAGTGCATTGACTGCCACGTTAGTCTTGCTAGACTCTAGACTAGAAGTTAGCTTGTACTGCTAAGAAACATTAGATCCCGGGTTCGAAAAACATACAATACAAATTTTCGGACAAATAATTGTATTCCTAATTGCAACTCGAACTTAAGTTCTTCAACGTAGGTAGGTACCTCCACTTACTTTGAAGAACACGTAACGGCGGTCGATCTTGTGTCCAGATTTCTCCTTTCTTTGCCTGCTTCTTGTAGCAATATGATTTGATTCTTATTTCGGGGTGGGAAAGAGATGGACCTAAATGTCCTATATAGTAGTACCTACGTCCCCAGAACTAACTTTGTCGATGTTCGTAGTGGTTCAGCAATTACTAAAGCAATATAGAGCAGGGGTGTATAATAGTGGATCGAATTATCACTAGGTCGTTGATTCGAAACTTAACAGGCACAGGCACAGGTATTAATTTCATCAGTACTGCTTAAACAACGGTGAAGGAAAACATCGTGAAGAAACCGGCATGTCCTAGAATCGAAAATTCGAAGACATGTGTGACATCTACCAACCCGCAGTGGGCCCTTGTGCTGATTATTTATAATAAGAGAATTATTATAGTCCATCCAGCTCACCGAGAGGTGGCCTGTGCACCAGAAGGAAGCTGATTATGTACTCGTATGTATGTAGGCTTAAAGGTAACCAGTCTGTTGTTAAACATTCTCTCCCCCTAATATTAAGCAATTTTCTGATTTTCATCAAACGTGAAATAATTCGCTTTAATAATCTTTTACTTTACTTATAGAGGATTTGCATAGAAAGCCTAAACAGAATCAAGCGTCGAAAATGGATGTAACGTGTCATCTAGAGGAATCAAACATTTCTGAGTCAATCGCCTTCAATAAGTTGATGGAAGACACATATCTGGTTCCGGTGACAGCATACTACGACACTAAGCAGCACCTCGTAGAAATAGCAATCGAGGGAAGCGTAATCAGGGCATCTCGAAAACTGATAGCTGCTTTCGGCCTCTGTGCCCCTTACCACTCTTCGTTGACACGATTCACTTTCCGAAGAAGTCTTCTTAATGCTGCATTGATTTACGAAATACACAAATTATTACTAATCTCAACTATTTCAGAAATCGTTTTTGACGATTCGTACGTGCCAGAAGCGAATTATTACATTTTACTTGAACAGATTTCGCAATTGAAATATTTGTCTCTGAATAGATGCAAGATTAATGATGCAGTCTGCAAGAAAATATTTGAAAATATTCAGCTTACTGCTTCTGCTGCAAATAGCCTTAAAATATTAGAGTTAGGCTCAAATAACATTACAGATGATGCGGCGACATTTATCGCATCCGTTCTTAGAGTGAACCGAAGTTTACTACACCTCAATTTATCAGGAAACAAAATCACTGACAGCGGCTTCGTACCAATCTTAGACAGTCTTATGGAATTTCCACTGAATTTCAAAGAAAGATATGATTCGAGAAGCCGAAAAATTAAGTATTTACAGAGTAAAGCAGCCGTTTACGAAAGGTGTCTAAACAGTCTAAAAGGTAAAAACACCGATGATTATGATAGCACCACAAGTTATTTTGATAAGTCACTTCCAGGTGTGGCACTATCCAAATCATCCAAAATGGTATTGAAACGTGTACGTTCAAAGGCTAAAAGATCGATACACAATTTAGAAGCGGAGGCGGAAATGATGACTAAAGGAATCATGGGAGAATTTCATGATCCTTTTTCGCCAGACGATGTGGTGGTTAAAAATGAAGCAGCCTACTGTAAGGGAAACTTCGTTTTGTGTTATATAAATATAGCGTATAATAATTTGGAGAACTTTTCAATTCAGAGGCTGCACGATGTTTTGGTGTATCAGGATGGCATGTGTCTGCAGAGCCAATCCGGTAAAGGAATAACAGGTCTGATTAAAATTACTTTAGACGGAAACCATATTCCAACAACTTGCTCCCCACTGCTTCAAGAAATTGATTTATATCTAAAAAAAGTTATATTTTTGAAAACGACGGGAAATAAAAAAATTGCGTTAAAGAAACATTCCACAACTTTCTTGAAAAAATAAGTAGCCACGCACGAGAGTTAGATTCGCCATTAAATTCAATGAAACTGTTAACTTTGGTTGCCTTCTTCAGTACGAAGAACAATGAGGCTAGGCCGCTGGGCGCTGGGCTTTTTTTAGGGTAGTTATGAACATAACACGTATTAGAAGGTACTAAGGTAGTTAAGCTGTAAGAGAGAAGTTGTTTTTATTTTAAGCTAAATCTACTTAGAGAATGAAAATTTTAAAGACTATAGGTAAATCTGTAAAGCCATGTTTGTTACGATCGCGAATCATATTTTAATCAACATACAACCCGACTGACTGACTGACCTGGAAATTGCAAAAAACCTACGATAGTTTAAATTTCTCGGACTACCCTAGTGCTTCTCCACGTAACGTATTGTTACGAGCTGGGTAAGGGATAAATTTAACTACCAATTAAACACCAAAACATCTTTATTAATCTTAAAACACTTTAACTCGATCACAAATACACTACTAGGGGGGTTACTTTGACGTCTTAAAGCATTAGTAATTCCAGTGACGGAAAGAGACAGAGCTATACAGGTCGTCTAGTGCCATCTCTTTCCTACACTGGAATTACTCCTGCTTTAAGACATCATGGTACGCCATCTGATCACCATTCACTTACCGCACTTCTAGTTTACTTCGATTCGCTGCGTTGTATCACCTAAATTAGACTGCCTGTTCCCGAAAACACGACGGCTATTTATATGCCGACCGATCCTTCGAGAAAGTTCCACAACTTTCTGGCACCTTCTTCACAGTTATATAGTAGAACATTCTAGGATTATTCTCGAATCTTCTAGACAGTTTCTTAGTGGAAAATTCTAGACTCGAACTTAATCTAGAATGTTCTCGTAACACAGCCGACGGAACCAGTATTGTGCGAAGAGCAATTTTACTTTCTTCATGAAGTACCAGTTTATTTTCATTTTGTTTTTTCTTTGACTCGTTATAAGGAAGATTTAGTTACAGGTATTATAATTTTTTAGTATATATATTAGTATATTGTGATAAGTAATTGATTTTATCGTTTTGCGAAACACCCTAACGTAGGTAAGCCCTCCTGTGTCCTATGGCATAGTGTTTACCATGGTATTGTTAAGAAGAAACTTGTTTTTTTTAATGATAAGTACTAAACTTATTTCGATTTTAAGTTCAAGAAGTTCATTGTAAGTTTATTTTTATGTAATGGTCGGGACTTGCTTCACTTTATAGTTCAAGAAGTTCTTTGTAAGATTGTTTTTATGCAATGCTCGTAACATGTTCAAGAAGTTCGTTGTAAGTTTATTTTTATGTAATCGTGACTTATTTCACTTTATAGTTCAAGAAGTTTTTTGTAAGATTGTTTTTATGCAATGCTCGTAACATGCAAGAAGTTCGTTGTAAGTTTATTTTTATGTAATCGTGACTTATTTCACTTTAAAGTTCAAGAAGTTCTTTGTAAGATTATTTTGAATGCAATGCTCGTAACATGTTCAAGAAGTTCGTTGTAAGTTTATTTTTATGTTAAGCTCGTGAAAATATTTATTTTCGTTTTATTAAAGAAGTCCAAGAATATTTTTTTTTACATTTTTTGCCTACATCATGGAACACGAAATAGCCGCGCTGCTCGCCTTACCAGGTATCATCTAGCTAAAAAGACAGCCACAAATTACAGTCGCGGCAACGACCTTCTTACATAAAAAGTTACAGCCAAAGTAGGTACCTAACTTCATAAAGTAACGGTTAAATTTGTTTCTTCACAATTTTTGCTGTTGGTTTTACTATTACATTTTTGCCTTTAACTTTTACTACTCAATAAGTGCTGCTAAAGCTGACATCATTGTCATTTTGACACAATTGTAGGTATAACTTGCCACACGTTTAAAAAAAATTATGACACGACTGCGAGACCTAATTTTTTTTTTAAATTTCGTTTCAAGAATTTACCCAAAACATAACTAAGTAATTGTTTTTCTCGTAGAACAATCTTGTAGCCTTCGTTTCTGGATATTGTTTAGATTAAAAAAATCAGTGGTGAACAACCTTTTCAAGTTGCATTATTTTTACGACTATGTACACCGTGTTCTTCACGTTATTCATAAACTTTGACAAACGTTTCTATAGCTTTTACAAATCAAATCCAACAAAGGAAGTAATACTTACAAAGATATTTGTGATTTCATTTATATATTTGAGCTATGCAGTAAGAAAGGGATGTGTATGTTGTCGCTTAGTGCAATTAAATTGATAAATCTATCAAATTTTAATGCTATTTGCACGTACGAGAGGAACCCGAGAGTTAGCGAAGAAGTACGATCATTCATTCATTTGGTCTCTATGGATTACAAACCTGACAGTTGAAATCATGTATGACAATTTTAACAACTTAGATATGGATAGGTACTAAGTTGTTATTTGTCATACATGATTTTAACTGTCAGGTTTGTTGTTTATTGAAATTTGCTTTTGGGTTTCCGATTAATTTAATCAATCCTTTTGATTACAACATTCACTATGCCGTACGAGTATTCGGCTCAACACCAATAGCCCAATCAACGGGGCTTATGTAACCCGAAAATTTCCTCTGCCAGTGAGAATAGGTAGTGTGATAAAGTAAGGTAATACAGATTACAGATGTCAAATTAGCCAAAACATTTTGATAAGAGAAGTTAGGTATTTTTACCTAAACATGAAAATTGCTTATAAGTCTTTGTGAAAAATTGCTCAGACTGAAATACTTTCTGTATACGTATGAATATATTAGTTAGAATAGGTAAGTATAAGCATCCAACATTTTTTCGATTTGAGAGATACTCCAAATTTATCTTTTAACTTTTTACGCTTTAACTGCTCCTGAAAAATTGGTCTGCTAATTTTTACTTTTCAATATGGTTTTATTTCCTTAAATAAATAGCTTTGTTAAGTTATCCAAAAGATTTTCCTTCAAAACATTTTTTTTTTAATTTTTACTTAGTTACGTCATGTGAATAATTGCTCAGGCTAATTCAATACGTTTATTAGTTATGAGTCGCTGTATTGTAAGCGATTTTCCAAGAAGCCAATGGAAATTCGGCCTAATACCAAAGTTTTTACAATCTCAATAATTGCTAAGTACATGCATTGCCGTCAGTTAGCAATGACCGGTCGCGGGAGTGAAGAGGGGTGCGGGGCGCACGCGCAGCGGTGCGACGGTGGCGCGCAGGCGGCATCTTCTTTGTGTCTCGCTCGAAGTAGGTACGAAACGGAGCAGTTGTGCACCTACTTGTGCAAGGAGCGTTTGTTTAAAAATGACGGAGGAAGGTGTAATCCTTCACTTACAGGAGACCACAGCATGCACAATAAAATATATAACTAAACTAACAAAAACAAAGAACTAATTAAAAAAAAAAAAAGAAGTATAAAATTAAAACATGTCATTTGGTAATAAAATTGGAAAAATAGAATTAAAATTAAAATAGAATTAGAATAATATTCAAATAATTTAAAATAATTAACAAACAATTAAAATAATCAACAATCAATTAACAATTGGATAATAGTCCAGTCAAAATAGACATTCGAGCTTGCATTAATTCCCAACAAGCTGGATTTTTGTGCAGGCCTTGAATACGTCATTACAAATGATATGTCAAAAGTCCCCATCGATCCCGCTTGTGCGTTGTTTTTTATTCGAGGTCAAAGGTCACAAATTTGCGTTTTTTACGTATATCTCTTAAACAACGAGAGCTATCGAAAAATGGTTCAGACAAAGTTTGTAGATCGTAAAATTGTCTACAAAAAAGATCTCAACACTTTTCTTCTACAAAGCATCGCTTTCGAGATATCGTGACTTCAGACAGCAGGAAAGTCGTATTTTCGACTATATGCACACATTTCCGCACCACCTCTGAGGTAGTGTACACGGCGCTTTTTTTTTTTAACGTGGTTTCCCCAGTAGGAATATAATATAATATTAATATATAATATAATATATTATAATGATTCTATTACCATACTTTAACTTGAGTTTTGACTTAATTGTTCTATTTATCGATCGATGGTTCTTTGGAAATATCTTTCAATTTTCTTGTATTGAAAATTGACAATCATCATGATTTTCAATAAATGCAAATATTTCTTCCATCGCTGAAGTAATAGAATCACTTTCAGGACGACCGATTTTACCTCTACTAATGGGTTTCAGAAACGAAGTTTAACAATCACTGTGGTACTTAGCCTCAGTAGCAACTAAGTCATATTCATACTGAATGCGGGCAATGACACTTCTTGCTAGCTCATCAGAACGAGTTTGAGCTTCCTTCAAGATGGTTTTCTTGAAGTCAAGGGTTGAAACTTGAGACACTCTTCCTCGAAGATGCTGCGCTTTTTTCATTTCAGCCGTTTTATCTGCTTCATTGCCACAGAACAAACAGTATTTCTTGAAACAAAAAGACGATTCATTACCTCGTGCTCTAGTACGAGGAGGACTAATCCCAGATGTGGTAGCTATCTCCGCCTCACGCTTTCTTTCAGCTACAGCGATGCTGCTCTTCCGGGTGTATGCTTTACGACACAGCTTATGTATCTTTACAGATGTTTTGTCCTTCAAATATTCATCGAACCCATCAACCCTTTCAGTACTTGAATCCATTAAAGTCTTTAGCCCACGATCAACAACCACAACTTCACTTTCAGTCAAAGATTCATTGCAAATAAAGCAAACTTCTGACATTTTTACAACATTTTGTAACGGTACTGTTTAAAAAGAGACACGATACGACACGTCAATTCACTACGAAAAACCGTTCAAAACTGACTACATTTACTAGAGCTATGTCCTTCGGGAAAAGCAGGTATACGCTGGTTTCGACCCAAAAAATGGAGTGTCGCAGGCAGATGTTTCTCAAGGCCAACCGCCCAATAGAATTAGGGACGGACGATGACTTACTGAGAATTGTATATTTTTCACGTACTTGTGTGCATGGGGCAAATAAAACTATGTTCTAATATTTTTTGTTCAAATGGTTCACCCGATGATGCATACTATGGCCACGTATGAGTGCATATTCGTATTTTCTATGTTTAATATAGCCATAATTCGAGAACAGTGCACCGTAGAAGAAAAAGTGTTGAAATCTTTTTTGTAGACAATTTTACGATCTACAAACTTTGTTTGAACCATTTTTCGGTAGCTCTCATTGTTTCGGAGATATACGCAAAAAACGCAAATTTGTGACCTTTGACCTCGAATAAAAAACAACGCACAAGCGGGATCGATGGGGACTTTTGATATGTCATTTGTAATGACGCATCCAAGGTCTGCACAAAAATCCAGCTTGTTGGGAATTAATGCAAACTTGAATCATAATTTAGTCTATTTTGACTGGACTAATAAGTTTTTGAGACATTTTTTATAATTTGCGAGAGATTCACAGATGTCAAAATTGGAGGTCTTAGCTAATGTGTTATATTGCCTGCAAAGTCTTGGCAATAGTGGGGTTTGTTAAAGTGACACAAAAGGGCCTTGAAATGATTCGACAATCAAGCAGAAGAAGAGATGATGGACTTTTCCCGCATCTTATGGAACTATTGATGATAGCGATGCACCAGATGAGGATGAGACCGTATTTGAACAAATGCTTACATGTTGTTCAAAATCTGGCCAGCCACATGATTCTGATATGGATGAAGATGAACTGATTATTTCAGCATCAGATGATTTATCAATCTATGTTGCTATTGCTGACGATGACAAAGAAAATTTAGAAGAAGCTTCGTGCTCCAAAAGATTAAGATATAAGATTTTTGCTGTAATAAAAATAAATTCATTAGAAATAAGTAATAAAACCTTGAACCCTAAAATAAAAATATAAGCAAACTAAATAAAAATAAACTCTTTTGCAAAAAAAAAACGGGCACTTTAGATTTTCTCTACTTCAATGAAGAAGAACAAGAAATAGGTTTTATTAATTTGACGATGTATTGGCATGTTATTTGCGGCATCCTGGCACCATTCTTTACGTTCCAATTTTAAAATTGGAAATTAATAAAAGAAAAATAATGATTATTGTGGATTATTCTAAAATTGCTTTACTAATGGCGCGAATTGCTGAAACGATTTTTAACTGATTACGATATTTTAAAACTTTTTGGATATTTTTTGCAAATTAAACAATTTAATCTTTCTTTTTACATTAAATACCACATTTTGATATGAGTGATAAAGCGATAAGGGCCGGTAAAATTATAGCCCTACTTGAAGAAGGTTGTTCGCAAACTTACGTGTCTCAGCGGCTAAATGTGAGTCGTTCAACTGCCCAGAGGACTTGGCAACGGTATCAAGAGACCGGTTCGATCAACGAAGACCCGGTTCGGGAAGAAAACGATGCACAGAACCAAGAGATGACCGCTTTTTGGTGAGTCAGGCGTTGCGGAATCGTAAGGCGTCAAGTGTGGACCCGAAGAAGAGCCTTGAAGAAGTAAGAGGAGTAGAAGTTAGCTTGTGGACGGTCAGGAGGAGGCTTTTGGCTGCCAATATCAGGAGTTACCGCCCAGCTCGGGGCCCTAAATTACTCCGTGAGCACCGTGTTGCTCGACTTCAGTTTGCTCGGAACTGTGCTTCATGGACTCTGGAGGACTGGAATAAAGTATTGTTTTCTGATGAAGCTAGAATCTCTTTGTGTGGAGAGGACCGACGCCGGTGAGTGCTGCGAAGACCACGGGAACGCTATGCGGAAGTATGTTTCGAAGAAATCACTCCTTATGGCGGAGGCTCCG
This sequence comes from Eurois occulta, assembly GCA_950022335.1. Classification (NCBI taxonomy): domain Eukaryota; kingdom Metazoa; phylum Arthropoda; class Insecta; order Lepidoptera; family Noctuidae; genus Eurois; species Eurois occulta. The sequence goes on along the minus strand of OX465500.1, from coordinate 11,776,202 downwards.
TTATGTTTTGGGCAGCAATTAATTCTACGGAGCGTACGGAGTTAGTTTTCATAGAAAATGGAACATTAAATGCACACCGGTACATAATGGAAGTCCTAATTCCATATGCACAACCCACATTGACTGCACTTGGGGAAGATTCCATTTTTAAGGACGACAATGCTCGCCCGCACCGTTCTGGTGACGTGGAAGCGTACATGCAATAAGTTGGGATCCGTCGTTTAGATTGGCCAGCTCGAAGTTCTGACCTTAATCCAATTGAGCATGTCTGGGATGTTCTAAAGAGACGGGTAAGATCAGTGCAACCTGCTCCACAAAACATCAGGGAGCTAAAAAGAGTCATTGCAGAAGAGTGGGAACGTATTCCTCAAAACGTTATTAAAAACATCGTGGAAAGCATGCCCAGAAGGCTTCAAGCTGTGATTTTGGCAAGAGGAGGTCACACTCGTTATTAGGTTTTTACATTTGTTACTTTATTTAATTAAAAAAAGTAAAAAAGAATCTTGTCTTTATTGCCGACCACTTCTTATTGTTTGGGCGTGTACATCGGTTTTAAAGAATCCATCATTTTTTTTTCTTTTAATTGCCCGAATTCACTTCACGCGCATTAATTTACACGATTATAAGTATACAGACTACGTCAAAGAAATAAAGGATCATGATCAACGATGTATGGAAATCCGTCTTAAGTTGAAACACAATAAATCTTTATTTATTATAGACTACGCTTTATATACTATTAAATAAAAGTGTCAATTTTCACACAACTATCCGAGTTTTAAAGTAATTAAACAAATTCGGAGATAACGTAAAAGTTATGTCTAAACTACTCGCAACTTATAAATTGACCACAGATCAATCATGTAGGTACAAAACAACAAAGATACTTAAAAACAAAATAAGAGAACAGCTGCTAATTGAAAAAAAAAACATCCGTGTCCGGTGAGGACCTGCGTCAGGCGGCAGATGAGGGCGCCGTGGCGCCTCTCTAGCCACTCCTCAAAGAGGGGACTTCTCGCCACTATCGTGGCGTGCCCTGCACGGGGTTGCAATAGTCGCTCTCTCCATGTCGCCATGAGATCACGGCGGAGGTCTGTCCGCTGCGCGACAATTTGCCGCGGCAGCGGAGTTTCCCCCCGGCGCGGCGGCGCTGTGCCTCCGCGCGCCACTCGTGCAGGCGCGCGAGGACTATGGCCTCCAGATCCCATGGCGGCAATCCGGCAAGGAGGCTCGCCGCCTCGCGGGAGATCGTGCGGTACCCACGGATTAGCCTTACGGCTACCACCTTTTGGGGCGCGTTCAGCTAGTGCTTCGCTCGCAACCACAACGAACGCGCCCACACCGGGGCCCCGTAAAGGGGGGGGGGGGCATGGACTGCAAGATCCCCGCGTAACATATACAGTACCTACGTTATGATTCTGATATTACTAATTATTTAGCTATTTATGAGTTTAATATCATTTTTGTGATGTTTTTATGTAAAGGCTCATACCTACTAACGTAACTCGTACAAATGAAGAGAACGAAACGTCCATCATGACTATACGGAAATGTACCTAGCAGTCGTTAATTTACTGTTTATCTTAAAATCATAATTCCGGATACGAAAATAAAATTCCTGAAGTGAAAAGCTTGTAAAAAATAAGAAAATAATTTGTATATTAATTTGGTTTTCATACATGCAACTTTTCAAGACTGGTTTTGGTCAATCTCCTTTCATTTAATTAACTCAAATCGACCTTACAACGTAAATTTCCTTAGGTGCCCGTTTTTTTTGCAAAAGAGTGTATAAAATAATAATAAAGCCTAAAATTATTGTAGGCACGTGTTGTTAATTCTTATATTGAAAAAATGTAAACCGAATACAAATAATGTGATTATACCTAGTCGATTATCTATGTCTGCTATTGATTAAAGTGATTAAGTTACCTAACCTAACTTACCTATTGTTTTATTTAGAAATACCTACCACTGTCTTTTAACTCTTATAGATGATTGCCAGATTGATTGATGATGCCACCAAACTCGCCTACACTACTCCAAAAGTAGTGCGTGGCAAAGCAGCTCCGAGCGGTCAAGTAAAGGTCAACCCTTACGTTCTGCATAAATCAGTGAACTTTCCTCACAAATATAATAAACGTTCGAAAATTTGTTGGATAATTGATAAATCTGTTTTAATATTAAATCATATGACTAATAAAGGTATGAAAATGCGCGGAGATATTTTTCACATTATGTAATTAAGCAAAATTTAAAAAAAAATGTTTAAAAAGGAAAATCTTTTGGATAACTAAACAAAGCTATATAATTAAAGATATAAAAACAAATTAAAAAATAACAATTGGCAGATCAATTTTTCAGTAGAAGTTATAGTGCAAAATGTTAAAAGTTAAATTTGGGGTACCTATCTCCGAAATCGAAAAAATGTTGGATGCCTCTACATACTTATTCTAAGTAGTACATACGTATATTTACAGAAAGTATTTCAGTCTGAGGAAATATTCACAGAGAGTTATAAGCGATTTTTACGTTTAGGTAAAAATACCTAACTTCTCGTATCAAAATTTGTTGGATTATTGTACATTTGTAATCAGTATTACCTAATTTCATCACATGCCAAATTTCATAGGCGGGAGAATTTTTCGTAAGTCTCCATATAACAAATACCCTCGTTGATTGGACTACAAGCTGACATTCACTTCGTCTACGGTTTCTGTGACGGAAATGCTACCGCGGCTATACGAGAGTACCAACGGCGATTCCCTGGTCGGCGCGTTCCTGATATACCTACAAAGAGATTAAAAAGACAATATTTGAATGTCTTTGCTGATATACGAACATTTATTACATTTATTTATACACAGATTTTGTGAGATCGGAATTAGACCACGCCGCCCTGAATGAGCAATCAATTTGAGCTTCGCTTAAGAAAACAGAATAATTGACCTTATTATTGATCCTACACTCTCGACGAGACGCGTTGGGAGAATCGTGGGTGTAGGTATCCCATAAGCTAGTGTGGAAACTGTGGAAAAGATATGGTTTGCGTGCCTACCACTACAGAAAATCCTAAGGCATAATACCGCCTGATCACTTCTCAAGAATTGTTTTTTGCCAGAGAATGAACCAAGAACGAATAAATAATCCATCATCATCATCTGCCTAGCCTTTTCCCAACTATGTTGGGGTCGGCTTCCAGTCTAACCGGATGTAGCTGAATACCAGTACTTTTCATGGAGCGACTGCCTATCTGACCTCCACAACCCAGAAAAAATAAATAATCCAATACTGCTTCAAAAATTCTTTAGATGGATGAAGCCCAATTTACAAGAGCGGGAGTATTCAATTAAAAAAATCAAGTGAAGTGGCATAAAAGCAACCCGAATTTACACACACAAACTGAATTCTCAGTACACATGTTGAGATTCCTCACCGCCTAAATACTGGCATTTTCTTAGAGTTCCTAAGAAACGTCACTAGCTTGGAGTTTTTCGAACAAGTGGATCTTCAAACTCTGCGAACCATGTGGCTCCAACATGATGCCCCTGCACATTATGGCACACAAGAGCGTGAATATTTAAATGTAACGTTTCCTGGCCGTTGGATTGGACGAGGTAGCACAAATATCGCGTGGCCAGCTAGGTCCCCAGACCTGACTCCTTTAGATTTTTATATCTGGGGACCTTTACAGGAGAAGGTGTACTCTGTACAAATTCGGAACCGTGCTCAGCTCTTAGAAAGAATATGTCAGGCTGCTGAACAAATGAGACAAAATGTCTATGAATTTAAATGGCAAAATTAGGACTTCTTCGAATATTTGTATAAATAAAGACGAAAGAAAAGGTGGATGGATTGTGTGAATAACGATATGACAGAGAAAGGAGTAAATGATGCCGTGACGTCTGACAGGGAAGGACGGAAGATGCAGGGGAGCACGAAGAAGGTGCACCCACCTTCTTTTTCGACACAAATTCATTCGTCATTTCGAAAAATTTTTACTTTAAATTTATTTTTTTAACAAGAAAAAGACGAAAGAAAAAAGACGGGTTGCACTCCGGGAGTGCCGGCAGAAGTGAAAACTTGATTATAACAACGTTTTTTATAACAACGCCCTCTAGTAGCAGCTAAAAAAACTGTCGCGCCTACCAGTAACAGTGTTCTCTGTATCAATGCATCATTTTAGTTTTCAATATCAAAGATAGATGGCGCTTTGTGCTAGCGCCATGCGCCGGTCTCTCACAACAGTTACTCATTGCATTTGCTAATGTACTTTCTACTACATTCTACAAGATGTCGCTAGGAGTTATAAAACTACGATCATGTTCCAAACTTTCAACTATGAATCTTTCTTTCTCATGTTGTAAATGCCCAACCTGGTGTCAGAGTTTTATTTTAAAATTTATTTAATAGATTTGTCAGCTTTATCCCTAAAGCATTAGGTTCAAAGTTGATTGGAAACATTTAAAAATTTCTTTACATGATTTTAAACCATAAAATGTTCAAGGTTAAGTTCAAAATCGTCTACCCTCCATCCGTCTTACGCTTTTTCCAAATTTCTTTAAATGATTTTAAACCATAAAATGTTCAAGGTTAAGTTCAAAATCGTCTACCCTCCATCCGTCTTACGCTTTTTCCAAATTTCTTTAAATGATTTTAAACCATAAAATGTTCAAGGTTAAGTTCAAAATCGTCTACCCTCCATCCGTCTTACGCTTTTTCCAAATTTCTTTAAATGATTTTAAACCATAAAATGTTGAAGGTTAAGTTCAAAATCGTCGACTCTCCATCCGTCTTACGATCAGGTCACGTGTCCTGACGCGAGTGTCCTGACGCGAGTTTAAGATTTTATACCCATTACAGAACAATTTTTTTAAAGTGCTCAACGCCGCTAAAGAAGTTTTCACTTCAAAAAGGGGGATGGATTGTGTGAAGAATGGTATGACAGAGAAAGGAGTAAATGATGCCGTGACGTCTGACAGGGGAGGACGGAAGACGAAAACATGCTGCGCCGACCCCAAATAGAATGGAACAAGGGCAGTTGATATGATGATTAATTAGCAGGATTTTGCTTGCAGTAATCGTGAGTATCATGAGACGTTTACCTAGTATTACAAGACAAGCCATTTACATTGCTGCGATATGCTTATCTGTTTTATCCCATCAAATCTAAGCCATTTTGGGTATGACTCCTCCTATCTTTGGAAACACATGAGTTCTTTGCTTTTAAGCCAGCCTCTTATTCGATTCGCAAGATGTTTTATGTTACTAAATAATCATGCCATTAAATAAATTATAAATTAGTGACTGCTGATTAAAAAACCTAAAGTACGTATGTAACGTTTTTGGGAGAATTTAATTTAAATGACAACATTGAAAACTCTCAAGCTCATAATATTAGAATCAAGACTTCGCTTAACAGGTAAGCTCGGTTGATTCCCAATTTTATTTCGTGGTAATCTGAAAAATAATTAATATAACAGTGTAGTATTTCCCTTACGAAAGTATTTGTGGTGAAATATACAACACGAGAAAAGTACAGTCAAGGTGTGCAGAGATGATGGAGGCTACCACAATGCCATTGAGTAGGTACAGTTGCTGCTAGCATGTGTGTGGAGCATCATATGGTGAATATGGTAATACCGATGATGATGGCATGCCCGCGCCGCCGACTAAGATTATGATTATGACTAAGATTATTCTTCTAAGATTATGTTATGCTGCTTAAAATAAATGGTTTATTCAATTTGGAATGTTTTGTGCCGACCAAAATCTTAAGATAATGTGTTGGGTTGTGCAAGTGCGGGCTCCGTAGGCTAAATACCTAGACAGACAGTCCTTAAATTCTACGTACTTGTAATAAAATATGAGATATATTGGATTGTATAATAATGAAAATATTTTGAATGACATTACGGGTGACGTAATTCTCTATCCTACAGTGTTAGGCGTAGACAGAGTATCCTATAGACACCGGCAAAGCGTGTCGCAAAAAGAGACAAAAAATAAATACGTCACGAATTTAGGGTTACCGGGTGAGGAAAAATTTACCCCACAATTTATGAGAATTGGAAATTAGTACGTAAGACAAAGCCTGAATATGCCAATGACATATCCGTTACCATCGGTACGCAAAGGCATGCGATGCGGAGAAGACATGCTGCCGAACTCAAATTAATTGCGATGAGGGCAGGAGTGACGATGGATGATGATGATGTGGTTCTAAATTACTGCCATTTCTGATGTGATAGTAGGTTCTGGGTTTGTGGGTAAATAATAGAACATGTTTATTTTTAATAAGCTTTTATTGATTTAACACATTATTGTCCTTTAAATAAAACAAGCTTCGTATGTTTCTAATTTTTTGCTTAGGTTCAAATCCTTTTGTTGCATGATGTATACGCAGTTCAAAATAGTGCATGGCAATTGCCTTAATAAGTAAAACTTTGTGGTTTCCAATAAAAGGTTGACTTTCAAAATGATTATTTATGAATTCTTCTTTCTAATTAACTTATATTCTTCTTTTTAATTCTCAAAATGTTTGCTGCAAATTTTTGATGACGGTTTTGGTGTCCAATCTGTTCGTCCTGTAGCTACAATCCAATTCTGACGTAAATTATCAGGTTCAGGGAAACTGCAAAAAGTCATTAAATATTTCAGATATTTAATTAATACTCACTGCAGAAGCCATCACATTATTATTTCCCATAATAGTGGGTAATAATTTATAGAAAAGTTGGCAACACCAACGTTTTTAGGTTAGAATTTATAATTGAATAATAATTGTTATTTTTGTGCTTTTTAAGGATGAATCGTACGTCTAGCGTACATTATACACAATATATGAACATAATAAAATGTTACTGAATGCCTAGAACTGATAAAGAGTGGCATACTTACGAATGAAAAGACAATCCTGGGATTTTCGTTCCACTATCACTTTTACACCCTTTAACGCTACACCACACCATTTTTTTTGTATAAATGGTTGAAATAGTAAGTCTAAATTGTTCAAAACAAAATATAACATAAATTACTTAACATATAACACGTAAAAACTGTATTTTAAAGGTAGACGATGGCTAGCTGCACGTCAGTTGTCAAACTTTGTTTAGCAAACTAGTGTGCTGACCTTGAAAAAACGTGGCACGCTCGATGAAACAAAAAATGTTATCGTTCTGTTTCATTTCTTTACACGACATCGGCATAAGTTGTTCTTTTTCTTGTGTGAATGCGACAAAACATATCAATTAGTCTATAGCATTCTCTGTCTACGGTGTTAGGTATATGGATCTTTTGACGCTCCATTGAGGTTGACAGGAGAGCGCTGTTGGTTAACATTTTTAACCGACTTCAAAAAAAAGGAGGAGGTTCTCAATTCGGCATGTATTTTTTTTTTTTTTATGTATCTACACCGATTACGCCGAAGTTTTTGAACCGATTTACGTAATTCTTTTTTTGTTTGATGCGGAATAGTTTCGAATTGGTCCCATAAAAATTTGATTCAGGTAGGCCCATTAGTTTTTATTTTATGAGCATTTGACTCTGAAGTCTGTTACTTGTTTGTTGTTGTGGAGTTAATTTCGCATTTATAATATTAGTAAGGAAGTAAGAATAAGCCTATTACCATGAAATGTATGGTTTACAATGTAAAATGAACGCATAGAAAATATTTGTATAGGATATTGCCACTAAAAATGAAAAAATAAAAAAACTTTTTGCAAAAAATAAAACCGACTTCAAAATCACAAAAAAGTGAAAAATAAAGTATAATATAAAGTATAGTGCCAAAAAACTGAATCAAACAAACTAAAGTCACCGACTTCTGAAGCTAAAAATATTTTTCACTTTTTTGTGATTTTGAAGTCGGTTTTATTTTTTGCAAAAAGTTTTTTTATTTTTGAAATGTATTGAAAAAATAAGATGGCGGCGCTAGTTCTGATTTTGCCCAAGCGACAAGTATGGTTATGAATTATGTGATTCTAGCCAAATCCAATATTAGAAAATATGCTGTGAATACCTTTTATCTTAAGTTGACCGATGAGAGTATTTTTACGAATGTAGGTACGCGACCTCTAAGTGTAGTCCCCAGATTGCGTGGTGAACTGCCCTTCTTCTTTTATTCTATAGTTTTAAGATTGAATCTTTGTTACGAATGGGTTAGGATACTTATGGTAGCCCACTCCCTTTCCCGTTGTTGGAGGTCCTGCGTTGCTCCAAGCCTAGACTAAAAAATTAGGACTACAGAAACGTTTTGCGAAGGCTGCCTAACATGGGCAGAGGTTATAATGATTTGGTTATCGAATTTTGTTCTTTTCATCATTGTCTGCCTAGCCTTTTCCCAACTATCTTGGGGTCGGCTCCCAGTCTGACCGGATGCAGTTGAACACCAGTATCAGAATTCAGAATTTTGTTCTTTTATACCTCAATAAAAATGTCACAATTCAAAATACGTAGGGCAGGAAATCTGGCTAGACGCGGAGATGGCCGATGGAGCAAGTCTTTGACCGAGTGGTGGCCAAAGAAACGTGACATCGTCAACCCAACGAGCTTTAGGACGGCCCTAAAGCTCGTTGGGTTGACGATGTCGTGAAAGTCGCGTGAAACACCTGGATAAGGGACGCACAGAACCGGGATGTGTGGCAGAAAAAAGGGGAGGCCTAAACCCAGCAGTGGGTGATTCCGGGCTGATATGATGATGATGATGATGATGACTGCTTATCTGACCTCCACAACCCAGTTACTGGGTAGTATGATACCGGTTAGTAAGACTGCTTGTCAGACTTTCAAACCCGTAACAACTGTCAAAGATCCAAGAATGACAGCCGGGACCAACGGTTTAACGTGCTTTCCCAGGCGTGGAGGGGTCCCGATATCTTAAAATGGTCATCCATTCACGCACTGACGGCCGCAAGCGTAGTTTAACCTGATCGGTCGACCCGTGCGTTAGCCACGACCTCTCAAACTTAAAAGGTAATGTAGTTAAAATACAGAAAATATCCTCCTTTTTAAAAAAAACTGTGAATGTAGGTAAAAGGCTGCCGGTGTTTTATTTACATTATAGAGTAAAATCGTAGGGAGGGACGAAACATCTCCCAGACACAATAGCACTGTATGAGCGCATTTGTTTAATGAACCCATTCAAAAATGATTAATAAATTGCGACCCTTCGATTGGTCTGGCAGTGAGTATTGAAATAACTCTCTAATTATCGAATATAGAACAATAGACTCGTAAGTGTAATCACGTTATTTTTTCCGAGCTTTAAAGCGTCTGGCAGTTTTGATTATTCATTTTTAACAACATTCTCTGCAACATTAAATTTATAGGTCGGATTGTCAGGATTTATTCCGTTAGGCTCGTCATCATGTGGGCAGAACATGAGTTTCGTGCCGTGAAAACACACTGGGTGCGATACACCGTTTCTAGCAAAACTGACGAATTATTTGAGATCACAACTTAACACAAGAACACGGGGCACAATGAAATGGGTACAGTTCCAGGACGTCTCAACTCCTGCTGCGATCTGACACTAAATGTCGTTTACCCCTCGAGCTGTAAACATTAGGGCTCCCTAGAAGTACGTTGGTAGACTTATCAGTAGTTCGCGTGATGTCACCACTGGTGTACACGAGGCAAACTTAATCGGTTTGCAGGGCACACCACAAAGATGTTGGTGTGCGTAAAATCAACTGGTGTATTACTTCGCCTATTTATTAGTGTTTGCTACCCGTTGTCCACGCACACACAATAAAATTTCTTGTCACTAATGTTGCAGGGAATATGACGCATAAATTTAGCTTATCATACAATCGTCTCCGTGGCGCATTAGTCGAGCGTGCGATAAATAATTACTTACTGCGCCGGCGCCGTAGGATCGAATCCGACTGCCAACAGCTTAATGTTTTTGTATGTTTTAATAAAATATTTTACATTTGTTTGTTCAATTTATTGCTTAACTATTAGCAAGTCTCTTTATATTTGGGTTAGAATGTATTAGTTGTCTACCCTCTAAAAATGACAAATCATGTTTAAGTTAGTAGTTTAAGTTCATCGTCATAATGCTATTGACTATTGGGGTTTCGTTACGTTTTTAGACATTATACCCTGCGTTTTTTGAGAAGTGCTTTTATTTGTGAATCAATATGAATCATTGAACCACACTTTTATGAGCTGAAATAATTCTTTTGCATGAGCAAAATGTTTCAATTAGTGAAATTGCGAGACGTTTAAAGATATCGGTGAGTAACAAAATGTTATTATGATGTTTAGAAGTTTAATATGTTTAAATAATCCACATGTTATTGATTGTTGTTTTTTGTAACAATATTTTATTATTGTTCACAGAGAAGGACTGTGCAATTGTGGGTCCATCGTTATGCAGATTCGGGAAGCATTGATCCTTGCCGACCGGGACCAAAGGCTGGATTTGCATTCACAGATTGGCATCTGATATAGTTGCTACGCATACCGCTGAGCCCTTCCTCACTACTCGTTCCACGGCAACTAAACATGACGTGACATTACAAACTGTACGAAACCACTTGCGAGCAGCTGGTGTGAAATGTTGTAGGCCAGCCAAGAAAATTTGAATGTCAGATATTCACAGGCAAAACCGGGTACGCTTCGCAAGAGAATATTTAGATTTTGATTGGTGCAATAATATAGTTATATTTAGAGATGAAAAATGTTTTAAATCAGACAAGGACGGTCGCAAAATATTGTGGCGAAAAGATGGTGAGCGCTATCATAAAAAAAAATATTCTTCCATGCAGGTCTAGTGGAGACATTTACTTCGTGCATGAATAAGTCATAGATAGCGAAGGCGCACCAATAGGATATTAATAAAAATATCAGGGGGTAATTCGATTTATTTTATGTGAGTGATGTTATTGTTAGTGAGATAACAATTTAGGATACCTGTATCTTAATATCTATCTTATTAACATGTTTATTCATTTCACTAATAAATAAATTACCCACTTGAATAAGAAAAGTAACGTTATTTCTTGTCCGACTTAGAATATTTGTCATGCACAAAACTTTTTAATTTGTGATTATAATATAAAAAAAAACCTAGTCAATAAATGTTGTTGATTTCTTAATACAAATTGTTTAATTTTTACTTCCATATTTTTTTTCGAATAATGTTCTTATTATCAGGTAAATTACAATAAAAATTCAACAAAATGAAAATAAAAGTTTTTTAATAATGCAAAAAGTTGACGCCAGCGGCGCAGATTCGATCCTACGACACTTGATTTACCAGCCGAATGATTACACATCTATGCCACGACACCGGTTAGTCATAGGGTTAAATTGATGCTTCATATTCTTTACCTCATATTATACATATACTATAGTGAAGCAAACACTAACAAATAGGCGAAGTAATACACCAGTTGATTTTACGCACACCAACATCTTTGTGGTGTGCCCTGCAAACCGATTAAGTTTGCCTCGTGTACTTGCGATTCATTTTAAGCCCGCACCAATGACCGGATCAGACATATAAAAATCAGCAGGGTTTAGGTTCCGGACGTGAAAATTGGCCGTTGGCACAAGTTAGCTGGTTCACGGTACATGCTAACACTACTCTATAAACTGATTAGCTAGAAAATAAGTACGGCAGGCGGCCCTGGGATCTTGGAGCATTACGGGGTTACGAGAGACTCATTTTTACGAGAGATTCAAGGTGGCTATGCCCATCATTTGTCACTGATTTTGAGAAACCCAAAGTTTTCAGAATTCGTTAATGAATTATAAACAGAAGTTGTTGCCTGATATTTAAAATGTTGATGAAAGGAATTTCACTGCTATCTCTGAAGTCTGAAGGCCGTTCCCGTGAATGTTCAAAATCTACAGCTTCCTTTGATGACTTTGGTCACTTCATACAGACTACATGTAAAAGGTTCGGATGCCCGCTAACGGTTCATGTTACTAGCATGATTCTGCAGCGTAAGTTTATTTTCTAATTAGTAGTAATTGTGTATAGCTTATTCTTTACTCTCGGTTTTGCCATATTTTAGGTAATCTTAGCTTAAAACTTTCAGTTACTTTTTTGTTTTTTTAGAAACACCCCTCAAAGGAACGATGCTGAAACCAGCACCAAAGTACAAACCCAGGAAATCCATTCAACCAACACCAAAGGAGCACTCGCCGGATTCAGCTCTTAAAGTAGAGTTTAAACTAGCACCAGATAATAAAAATGTTCTTATAACAGCAGTCTACAACAGTTTATATGAACTGGTAGAGATACTCATGTCTAAATATCCTTATGCGCCAATACCGAGAGTCTTGATGCAAGTAATAGCTTTAAAAGTTCCATTCACCTCCCAACTAACTAAGTTTACCATCAAACAATGTTGCATCGACATGTACACCATTTATGAGTTGAGTAAGATACTTGCAATATCCAATATTACTGATATATGTTTAGATCACTCTCCGCTGAAGGAAGCTAATTATGACATTCTTCTAAGAGATCCATCCTCTCTTCGATGCTTGTCACTATCGAGGTGCAATATAAATGATATTGTCTGTGAGCGAATAGCTTCACGATTGCATCACCTAGAACCAGCTGAACCAACCTTGTTGGTTTTAAATCTATCGTCCAACCACATAACTGACGTTGGGTTGAAACATTTAGGAGAAGCGTTTAGAAGTAATAGACATTTGCGGTACTTGAATTTAGCCGACAATCTTATAGGCGATGACGGTGCTAAATATATATTTGACGTGCTAGTAGAATTCCCATTGAATATCGATGAAATTCATGACAAGAATACGTGCTATATGGATTATTTAAAAAACAAGGAAGTACTATATCGTAAATATATGTTCAATTTGGTAATTAAAGCCAAAAACGCAAGTAGGAGGAGTACGTCAGTGAGAGTACGAGCGAAAGGTAAACCGAGAATGAAGAAGCATACATTTGCTGATGATTATTTGGTTATGAAGGCTCGAGCCATGGCACTAGAAACAGTAGGACCCTTCGAACATCCCTTCAGTCCATCGATGCTGATAGCAAAGGGAGAACAAAGTCATTGTATAGGGAATTTCACCCTCTGCTACTTAAACTTAAGGTATAACAACTTGACATATCAAAGTGTTCAGAGATTAGCGGGCGTCGTCCGTCACCAGAAGACGTACAGGAATGAGAAGTTGTGTGGACTTCTGAATGTTTCACTGGAAGGTAACTATGTGCCGGTGAACGCTGATGAGTATGAAATGATCAATAAGGATGGGGTTGGAATCGGGAGTCGGCCAAGTAAACAAGCAGATAAAATAAAGCCAGCTAGTAGTAGTAGACGTTTAGCCCGACGCAAAAACTAAAGAGAGAGCAAGAATGTGGACAGTTTTCGTGTTTTTGTAGCCACAATTGGGATAGTTGTTCTGTTCATTTGTGTTTTTCCTGATACATTATTTTCTTTAACGGTTATCGCCAAGACAAGACATGCTGCTGTAGTGTAGTTTATTTGCAATTAAATTGACAAAATAAACATTAGCGAATAGCGACATCTATGACGCCAAATTAAAATCTAAAATCCTGCATCGCGCCATTTGAGTAATCCCGGCTTATCGAGTTTAGCCTATAAATAACAGCCTGACAACAACCGCCGGGCGCTCTAGATACAGCACCCGTCTTGTCGGAGGATTTTCCCTTTACAATGGAGGATTAGGAACTTCATACCCTATTTCTCCTACCTCTAAAAGTGCACTATAACTACTATAGTCAAGCAAAGCAGCTCTCCTTTAATGTCATATTGGAATGTATACAAACGCACATTGTATTGCTGAGATATTCATTTATTTGATTATAGAAAATAACATGTGTATTTACAAAAAAAAAGTGTTATTAAAGATAAAGCTTAATTTTTAAATGATCTCATTGGGATTCGGGGATATTACTAATTTTAATTAAGTACAAATACTAGTTTTGGTAACTTTCGGTTTCAACATCACATTTTCTCACCAATTATGGCCCTAATATTAAATAAAAAAACGAAGTCAGTAAACTTAAAATTAACAAGTTAAAACTAATAAATAATCACTAAAGTATAATTACGTACTAAGTTGTTAAAGTCAGCACCAACTTTCGTTTGTCAAAATTGTGCTTAATACTGGCGCCCCAGTTATTAGGATAGATCCTAAATTGCAGGGTTTTCATAACCTAAAAGCTTTTTTTGTACCAGAAATCAATGCAGGTTTCCCAAATGGACCAGCTACTTAAGTATTCAGGTACAGTCTTTAAATTCTGGCTTTATTAATTCCTAGGTGGGAGATATTCTCTGTTGGGTTTTTGCGCTGGTCTTCCCCTACTGCCTGTTGGGTTGAATCCAGGCCCGCTGGGTCTGCCTGACGGATACCCTTGGCTACCTGGAGCTGATACTGGATAGGGTGTACTGGAACCAGGGTAGTTGGACCCAGGGCTACTTGGACCGGAAGGTCCTTGTGGACCGCTACCAGATCCTGGGTAGCCTGGATAGTTACCAGAGGGACCTTGGGAACCTGGGTAATTGCCTGACGGACCTTGAGAGCCAGGGTAGCTTCCGGATGGACCTTGTGATCCAGGATAACTACCGGATGGACCTTGTGATCCCGGGTAGCTACCCGATGGACCTTGAGAGCCGGGATAGGTACTGGACGGACCTTGAGCCCCCGGGTAGCCTCCTGATGGGCCTTGAGGATATGAGGTTGTCGACTGGATGCCGGGGTAAGGCGTTGAAGGTCCGGAACCAGGATAGCTCGAAGGCCGTGATGTACCAGAACCTGGGTAAGAGGAAGGTCCCTGCGGGCCTCTACCACCAGGGTAGGTAGAGCCCTGGTAATCATTGAGGCTATTGTAGTCCCCAGAAGATCCTTTAATAGAATAATCATAAAGCTTAGCATTCAGCTGGTAAAGGCCAGGAGCAGACTCGCAGGTGAATTGGTTCCACCACACGCAAACGAAGTCTTCTTGAGAGAATATAGTACCATTAGGGCAGAGGAAATCGTACGTTATGTTATTGGAGCAAATGTGGAAGACTTGGCAACGAGTTTCAACGTCAGCATAGTACCCTGGCAGAGGTTGAGACTTACAGTCGAATGATGTTTCGGGGATGTAGGACAGTATAGGGTAGTCTATATCTGGCTCGCCAGGTATAGCCGAGTAATCCCCACCTTCGTAGCTACCAGTATCACTGTCAGAGTAACTTGTAGTCCCGAAGTTAGAGCCAGATCCAGGATAGTTTTGACCTGATCCAGGATATCTTGCTGGGCCGCGGGAGCCTTGAGGGTAGTTTGAGTCCGACTGTCCAGGATAGTTTCCAGATGGTCCACTGGGTCCTTGTCCTGGGTATGATGCGCTGGGGTATCCTGAACCTTGATTACCAGATCCGGGATATCCTGGGCCCTGAATGCCTGCTCCGGGGTATCCTGGTCTTTGGGTTCCCGATCCGGGGTAGTTGTTTGGTCCTGTTGGGTATCCTGTAGTTGGTCCTCCGGGTCCGTTGTAGTCTTCGCTCTGTGGTCTATTGGGGTATGGTGTGGTGGTGGTGCCACCGTATCCAGGTGAAGTCCCGGGCCTGCTGGACGATGTTCCCGGTCCAAATGGCCTGTTGGGCTTGTTGTAGTCGTACCCATTTTGAGCGGCGGCGAGGGCCAGTAACACTGAAACATAAGAGAAATATTTTCTTTAGGATGGCACATTTTTTGTATGTTTTATGTCTAATCAGTCGGTACTTTAAGACAGTGCAGCCTAGCCGAGCTAGTTTAGATTTTATTGTCAGATGTATACATATTCATATCTTTATTTGCATTCCATAATGTGTGAAGACACAATGGGCTTAAAGCTAAGGTACAATTACGGACCCTGTAGGGCACAGCAAAAAGTATAAAATTTCAAAACATATGCAGTATTAATTAACAAATATAGAGTGACAATGTAATGTCAGTCGCGGGTTTTAAATAACGTGCGACGACTCAAAACCATTTTTTAAGTGTTGGTTCTTTTAATCACATTGAATGTGACTGGAGTTACTAAAATGCATTTTGCAGCCTGCAAAGCTTGCATAATATTTATTTTTAATTTTAAAACAATCTCTGAAAGGAAAGAACACTAAGTTCGTTTTCAAAAAGCAAGGGGGAACAAAAAGGTCATCCATCCCAAACTATGTAACTGCCTTGTCTAACCTGCGCTGGTTTACAGCGTAACAGCTGATCTGATTCAATTGAGAGTATTTACCTACACCCTAAGGCACAATAGGCAACATGAGATCGCGTGAGACGTTGCGGTATCGACGAGATGTCGCAAGAAGGCGGGAAATAAACGTTACGTTTAGGAGTGAAAACGTTTTTTATTACCTAATTGTTTTTGTTTTGTTGACTACTAATGTAATGGCAGGTAAGATTTGGTCTAATACTGATAAAGATTTCGGAGATCAATCAAATCATTTAAAACAAAACATTTTATTTCACACAGTCCTACATGGGTACTTATGAATCGTCAAAAGATGAAAGAATCTTCGAATTCTTTGGTTGAGTTCGGGTTGGTGGTTTCCTATGATGAAGAAGCGACAAGAAACTTCATGGTTACTCTTTGAATAGAGATACACATCCATAGAATAGACAATAGATTACGTAATATGTGATGCTCTACCTTCAATAGTCTTGCAGTTTTCTTCGCAAGGTAAACTGCCTAAGTTAATCTATGGGAAATTTCATAGAAATGTTACAGTTAGCCCGAGTGGTCACTCAGGATAACTTTATGTAACATTGATTTCAAGAATTTACATCGTACTGAAAAAATCAGTAGCGTCCAGTAGAAATGTCATTCAAACTATGCATCATCATCTGCCTCGCCTTTTCCCAACTATGTTAGGGTCGGCTTTCAGTCTTACCAGATGCAGCTGAATACCAGTATTCTGACCTCCATAACCCAGTTAGTACTGGGTAATACGATACCCGTTGTTAAGACTGGTTATCAGACTTTTAGGGCCACTGACTACCTATAACGATTGTCAAAGATAAATGACAGCTAGTCTTGCCAGATATTTGCAGAAACTCGTACATTAGGCTGCGCATCACTGGTAACATTTTGACCCTGAGCTTGCATAGCGTAGAACGGAGTTTCAATAGAGATTTAATAGTGCTGCTTATGCTTAGGTCCCAAATAAAATGCTTTTTAAACTGATTTTGTTGCCACTTACGAGCGTCGTATGCACGGCGGCACTTGAAGCTGTTCATTCCCAGTATAACTTGGCCTCGCTTTGTATGTATAGATTTCCTAAACAATGAGAGATCCGCATAAACTGGTTTTGTATAGCTTGATTGGCCGTACCGTACAAGGAACAATGTCCAATCAGAAAGAGCACAAATTCAAACAATAGTGTGGTAATCAGGATTTAATTTAATTTACAACAATTCAGCTTGATGTACCGTAAAACATTATCTTAGGTCCGATCTGGAAATTGGTTTTAAATGGAAATGATTCCAAACAAACAATTTAAAGTTAATATTACTAGTGTTTAGTTTTAAACGCAATTTTCTTAGAAGAATAGAGCAATTTTGGGTAATTTGAGTTAAGATCTTTTAAGTAAGTATTTAAGTCCAGAGTTTAACGTTATTTTAAAATGGTTGTTATTATGTTGAATTAAATTACGTTATCAATTGTGTTTATATTGCGTTTTATTTAGTCAATGAATCTACTCAACCTGATTTAGTTAAATAGTCTGAGGAAGTTCATTTTGTCTCCGATTAGCCTTCCCTGGGATACGACGGGGAAGAACTGAAATTGCACAATGTCCTTGCAACGTTCGTCCGGGGCGTTATTGCGTGGCGTGAAGTATGTAGGTAGGTCACGGTACATAACCGTGAAATTTATGGGAATAATCACTTGTGGAGTACCACTGGGGTCAGTTCCTTACCCGCTCTTATGGAACCTAGCATACGATTGGGATGTGGTTCCACGAGTCCAATAAGTTTGATAACTTTAAAATTCAGTTTCAGATATACTTAATGAACATAATATGTGTAGGTAAGTTAGGTTTATTAATAAAAAATAAACAAACATTGTTGTATTGAAACAATGTTCTAGACTCAAATGAAATGATAAAAGACTAAATCAGTAATCAGTAGAAGACTACATCTGTTTCGCAAACTAAGTGCCAGTGACGTGACACCAACAATTTAGTGAGAAACATTAGTTTGATTGTTCGCATCGCAAATGGTCAGTTGACATGGTCATGTTTCTCAATATGGTTAATGGCTGTTACGTTTAATGTTCTTAGATGCGTTGGATTTTAGATCGCTAGGTCATTAGGTTGGTCATTATCTAGATCTTCACTGAAATCTTGTTTGATACGCTTGTTGCGGTTAAAATATTTATAATATTGCATTCTTTAGTGATTTGTAATCGAAGATTTATTTGCTCCCATGCTGTAAAAACTAATGTCGGTTTGCTATAGAGATGATTTTACAATTCGTGTACAATTCATCATTTCAAGCAATTGAAATAAATGCTACTCGTGACTTGGAATCATGTATCACTTCCATTTTAGGCTTTGAAACTCCAAGACAAGGGTCTTGGACTCTAAAACGTTAAAAGCGCTAACCGCAATCTAAACAGCCATAGCTGCTCCAGTTTCTCTATGCTCAGTCACAGATAATATAATACTACGTACAGATACCCAATCCCATACAAAGAAATGACACCTCCCTAACTCTGGCAATTGAACTGGCTATTTTTTTTTCCAAAATTTTTCGACAGATGGCAGCACCAACGTCTCACTAATTCCCATAGGCAGCAGTTTTACAATGCCATCTAGGAGTCGGCCTAGATACTAGGTGGCGACGATACTAAGTGGCATCGATAGATAGTATTAGATGGCGCTGCTTTTATATAGATTCTCTAAATCGCATCGTGCCGTGCGTTCAAGGACGTCTTAGTAGGTAATAACAATACAACAAAAAATATCTCGAGTTGGCGCAAGTTTCATTTTATGAGTGAGCTAACAAATATCTCGCTACGGCGAATTCCTCTTCATGTGTTTTTGAGTATTCCAGGGAAGCCCGATTTTTTTTTACATTTTTGCAATGTGCAGTGCCAGCCTGTATGTTAAACAAAATATGATTCGCCACCGTAACACGTATGTATTTACAGAATTATAATAATTAAAATCGTCAATACTATTCCATTGAATAACTATTTCATGAAAAAGTCATTCAATGGGGTTAAATGACCTAAAGAGGGGAGAGGGTTGTATTGATGATTGCAATGATTACAATTCTGTAACTACGTGCATGATAAGGCCGCGAATCATATTTTAATCAACATACCTACGACCTGACTGCCACCTGTGAATTGCAAAAAACGTAAGAAAAATGACTATGCGCTATTTGCGCAGCTTTACATTAATAGATGTTCCGAGCCGCCATAATGTTTGCAGACCGTCACTTACTCTTCTACTACTAGTATTACTCAAATCTATAAAATTGCTTTTATCTAATGTAGTTACTGTGGCAAGGAAATGAATTAAAATAGGTAGGGACTAGGAATAGGAGAATGAATGATGGAGTGAAGAGTATGGAGTGAGGAGAATGAGTACTTAAGTAGAGACATACCTACATAAATAAATAAAAACCGGCCAAGTGCGAGTCGGACTCGCACACGAAGGGTTCCGTACCATTATCTATAAAAACGGCAAAAAAATCATATCTGTTGTATGGGAGCCCCCCTTAATATTTTTTTTTTTAATTTTTAGTATTTATTGTTATAGCGGCAATAGTAATACATCATTTGTGAAAATTTCAGCTTTCTAGCTATCACGGTTTATGAGATACAGCCTGGAGACAGACAGACAGACAGACAGCGGAGTCTTAGTAATACTACCCGTTTTACTCTTTGGGTACGGAACCCTAAAAAACGAACGGAACGGAATATGTTTATAAAAACATTATATTTCAATCAAAGAACCTACCTACTTAAGAAAACTAATAAAAAGCAAAGTGACCAGGTACAAAAACAGCTGAATCTAAACGCCGTATCAGCCCGCTGCTAGCTTAGCCCGCTGCCCGCTGATACGGTGAAATCTTTGCGGTGCGGCGCCGCAACGCAACGTGTGCGGGGCTCTGAGGCCTGTAATCGGTCAGCGTCGCGCGACCTTGCGCCCGCGTTTGTATCAGCTGTTTTTGTAGTTTTATTTTTTTCGTTTTAACTTACATTTTTCTAACCATATCAGAACAGTCGTTTAGTTGCCTTAATTTACGTGGCAGAAAATTGTTTTGTTTTTGTTTCATTTATGTTTTCGATATCGGTTCGGAACACGTGGTAAAACTTAGCTAGCTATCTTAATTTGACCCTGTATACATACGTAGACAGAATGAGTTTTTAAGATGGCCTTCTATAGGAAATAGAGAAAAGTCGTCGAAGGAGTTCAGTCCTTGATTTTAACAAATTTAGTATTTGTCGTGTAGCTGCATCATTAGAATTTTCAAAAAATACAGTTCCCGGAGTCGCACTGGTTGATTACCCAAAAAAATGGTTTAAGCTTATCAGGCCATTAAATTATTTATTTTGTAGAATTCTTATTTTTGATTTTGGTTCAATCGATTTCTTTCTTGATTTACAATAATCATATATTTTCACTTCAAATAATTTTCTAATTAAAAAATCAATGTGATTAAAATCATGGCAATCACTGGGAAGATTTGTTTGAAATTTTTTCACTAAATCAGACAACAAATTGATTTGGTGAATTACGCTAATGCTATCATATAAATCAAGTAATTTTTTTACTAAATCATATAAAAAAATCACTTGGAGATTTAAGACTTGGTGTGGTCAAATTAGAATAAGTTTTGTTAATCAACAAGAATTGTTTCTTAGATCAGTTAAATTAACTTCAGTGTAGGTACTTTATAAAATCAAAATCCGAAGTTTTCGTTCACTACAACACAATAATAGATTTAAAAATGTTTGGATTTACTTAAAATGAAACAACAAAACCTAAATTAGTAACGATTGTGGTTACATTGTATATAAAAAAGTCAGTAAAACGACATCTATTGCAAAGAGCTCTAAACAAAATGGATTACAGATAGCTACTTTTAACTACTTTATCATTCTAGGGGTTCGAATGGAAGTAAAAGTCTTCAGTTATCTTTTTTGTCGAAATTACGTGATTTATGAGTGTAAAGAGATAAATTAGCATTAAACAAGGATGTTTTGATTTTTACTAATCTTCCTTCAGCCAAAATCTGCCGTTTAACGCATTTTAGTGGTTGTTAATTTCATAACTGTTACCTATGCTGCCATCTATGATTTTTTTTCAAGACTAATTATAATTTGTTCGAGTTGAGACCCCATGGCTCAGTCGTGCGTGGGTGTTCGAAATTCAAATAGGGAAGTGCTCTATATTCAAAATAGTTGGTTGCCGCAGTCTCACCACTAGATGGCTCATCTCTCGTGCTTTCCGTCACGATCGCTATACAACAATAGAACAAGGAAGATTCGAATTATACCAACGTAGATGTACATTAAACTGTAATTAAATTCGCTCTAATAATAAGGACATAGAGGTTATATTACATTAGGTGTTAGTTTCAGAGGTGCATGAGTTAAGTTGGTCAGATAACGTGCGAAGATGCTATTTAATTCACTGCTACATTTTGTGTCGCCGTTTCTTCATTAGTTGTATAAGCTATTTTGCAAGGAAAGGCCATTGTAGATGGGTGTTTAGATAAGATACACGTGTTTTGTGTTTTTGGCGGGTTGTTAGATCACTGGAATGTGGAGTTTCTTGTTAACCATATGCAAGAGACTGGTATGTGAAAGGGAGGTCCATTTAGGTGGAATTTTACTGCAAAGAACGTGATAGGGAAATGTTCTCATTGCTTTTACGACTTACAATTTTGTTATAGTGTTTTTTTTTATAGTCTAGTGGTGTGACCGTCGGACTGCCATGCCATAGGTCTCGAGTTCGAACCCAGACACGTACCTCTGACTTTTCGGATTCATTGTATAATTACTACTTGCTTCGGTAAAGGAAAACATCGTGAGGAAACCAGCATGCCTGAGAGATAACGGTGTGTACATTGTGCATTAAATTAATAAATAAATATGTATTTCTCAACGGTATGTAAAGCCAAATCAGAGGCCCTTGGGTGGCATAAAAACTCTGACACCAGATTAGCACTAAACACAAGATAAAGAAGATTGGAAACTGATAAATTTAAGAAGGCAACAGTTCAATGAAATCAAGGAAACAATTTAATTAGTATCTAACTTATTCAATTCGGACTTCAATTATTTCTCGTAAATAAATGTTAGTTTCTTTAACTCCAGCAATTTTGAAAAATTGACCATTAAAATAAGTGGCTCGTTCCCACGATAAACCTTTTAATTTACTTTTAAATTCAACGTCCACTAATTTAACCTCAACGAAGGAAAAAACTCTACAGTGCGTTATGCGTCCGCGGGGCTATTTCACAAGCTGCATTAGATGATGTCCACAGTAATGATATGGTAAACAGTCTCACGCCGGGTCAGGCTTGCTGGGTAAATACTTGGGAACGAGTGGTTATTAGTAGTTTGAGACATATAACTTTATCAGAATCATTATAGGATTCAAGATTCTATAATTGCATGAAATATGGTACATTGTGGTCTAACAAATAAAAAGATTTCACATATTTCTTTAAAAAGACTTCATTCATGATGCAAACTTAAAATACCTAACACAATTATACTCGTAATATAATTACCTAGATACAAATTTTATAATCTATAAAACGGCAAAAATATCATGCCTGTTGTATGGGAGCCCCACTTAAATATTATTTTATTCTGTTTTTTAGTATTGGTTGTTATAGCGGCAACAGAAATACATCATCTGTGAAAACTTCAATTGTCTAACTATCACGGTTCATGAGATACAGCCTGATGACAGGCAGACAGACAGACTGCGGAGTTTTAGTAATAGGGTCCTGTTTTACCCTTTGGGTAAGGAACCTAAAGGGTAAAACGGGACCCTAAAAATGAAATATTATCTTTGACAATAATATTCTATCAGTGTTTAAAATACTCGTGTGTAGGATAATAATATGAATCACGTAACTATTTCTAAAATAGTCGGAAACGCAGTTAATATTATGAATTTTTATTTATTTTATAATTTTTTATTTATTATTACTTTGTGAGTTTTGTGACCATTTTACGAATTTTAACTTGTTTCATATTATTCTCCAATTACGATTCTGCTAAAGCCCTTTTAGCCTTCCAGTAATGGTTTAAAATGACTTGAGGAAGACCAAATAAGCGATGGATGGACTATGAGAGCGATGCTATGGCTGGAAAGGAGCAGATTGCTGAGATAACGAGTAATAGAGAAGTATGAAAGAAGAACTACCAAATAAATTGGTATAAGAAGATAGGAGAAGAATAATAATGAGTAGTGGCTTAAGAGTAATTATGTGATATTGGGAAAATAGGAATGTCAACTGACTTTTATCCAATAAATATAATTACTGAGAAGGTTACTTACGAGAAGATTCAATCCTGCTTATTAGGACAGAAGAATTAAGTGTATTCTTCTGATCACATGAAAGCCTTGGGATATGTTAATACAGCGTGTACCATAAATGTGTGGTCTTTGATTTTGTAACATAATTTTCCTAGATCAATATCTGAAAATGTATTGTAGGTACCAATACCACTTTATCCTACAATCTTTAATTGGCCAGAGAATTGTAGCCTAATGCCTCATTGAGGGTCATGAAAGTCTGAATTACAGACATTTGTGATCCAAGACCCAAGATTATGCAACATGAGGGGCGTTAGGAGAAATTGCATAGAATTCATTGCTATGATGTCATTTTCTATAATTCCTTGATTACCCTAAGGTGAGGAGGTTGCGTGCGTGTTCCCTTATAAGTGAATGTTTGGTGGTGAAGAAATAATTTATTTTACATAAGATACGTAATATCGGAATCTTCATATCTTGGATTAAGACTTGACTGTTTTTCGTAATAAGAAACAAAGACTTAAATCATCTGCCTCGTAAGGTGGTCGTAAGTGCTACTGCAGAGTATGAGTCCTTGGGTTCAATTACTAATTACAGTCGGGAAAAGCGATATTGAGTTTTTCATGTCTGGATTAATAGTATATAATGGAAACTCCTTATTATTCTGTGAACTCTCTCTTCATAGTATGGACAGTAATGGACATACTGCAAGTAGCTCATGCCGCCAGTACATCATGATACTACATTCTGTCAAATTGCTTTAATAGTTTTTCTACTTTATCGCTAAAGCATTAGGTTCAAGGATGATTGGGAAAATTTGACAGTTTCGGGTAGCTTGATGTGCTGGCGTCTGTACGATCAAAGTAAATATGACGATTTAAATTTTCGTTTGCGAAGATCGAGTGCTTAGGATCATCATAGGGGAGTCCGTTTCTACGCAGTGAAGTAGTACTCGGGGTGGGTCTACTCTAAGTCCACCCACATTCGACACGACCTAGTTGGGGGGTCGTGTACACACGTCTCACATGCAGCATACGGATACACAGGTCATGAAACATGCCTGTTATCACACTCGTGGGGCTAGCTCGGCACCAAGGATCATTCAGAAACCCGCCGACAGCCAATCAAACGCGCAACTATACACGCTCATAAAGCAAATAAAGAAAATTAATACTTACTGCAAAAAGTTGACAAACGCAGCATGATGTTGGTGCTGCACCTCTGGGCTTAAACTAAATCTGGAACAATAAAATAATTCATTAGTTTTAAGTTGTTGTTAATTTGGTCCTACGAACCAGAGTTAGTTATTCCACGACTCAAAAGACCAACTAATAATGGTCAAATACAACTAAACACCACAGCTAAAAATATGTTTTTCAATTGTTTTCTTATCTAGCAGTGCATCTACAGTAAATTGTACACTAGTTTCAAATACACCTATTTTTATTTTCTGTGTTTATACTAAATTGTTTAGTTTTTTAGTAGATAATGGTCAAACTAATCTGACACGACCGACAGCTACATTAAATCTTAATTATTTCTGCAATATGGTAGGTCTGTATTTAAGTAAAGCTTGCAGAAATAATTGAAACACCGATTGCCTACGGCAACGCACATCTTTTAAGTAAGTAAACAATGATTACACAGCTAGTGTCTTCTACCTTCAGCTATAATAATCTAATCAAATGCAATAAAAACGCACGAACGCTTCAAATTACTATGTGTAAGGTAGGACGGGATGTTGCTTGTCTCGTTACAATTTTTCTGTACATTATATCATTATATAACGACCTACTTTTGCGATGACTGATGAGCTTAGTTATATTTTTTATTCTAAAGGTCACCGTGACGATATGCTGCACGCATAGCTACTCGAAATTAGTCGGAATATAGCAGTAATAGCCTAGTGGTGTCACCGTTGGACTGCCAAGTCATAGGTCTCGAGTTCAACAAAATGCACGCACCGCTGATTTTTTGGATTCTTCTGTGTTTTGTATAATATTATCACTTTCTTCGGTGAAGGAAACCATCGTGAGGAAACCAGCATGGCTGAGAGATATTTCTTGACGGCATGTAAAGTCAAGTCAGAGGCCCATGGGTGGCATAAAACTGACACCAGGTTAGGTACTTTTTTTTTTTTTTTGGTGGGTGGGAAATCATCAAATGACCCCCCCCCCCCCCGCTCTGGGCGGAGCGGAAGGGAGTGTCAGACTCTTACTGACTAAAAACCACCCATGTTCCTTCTTTGGCCCTTTATGTTCCAGGGCCGCGCGGTATCCAGGTTAGGTAATAACGACACAAAAAAAAATTTAAAAATTCGTAAACCGGGGGCGAAGCCGCGCACAGAATCTAGTACTTAAAAACTTTCGATTATACTTTTACTTTGATTTTACTTTTTTTTATTCGATGGAAGTAAGTCCGTAGTAGTGTGTCCATATCGTAAAGAGGCAATATTCGCAAGACTCAATATCCAAGAAAATAGCTTTCTCACCATATTGAATTCATGTGTCACGACATAACACTATAGCGAACACCTTACAAATAACATCCGCAGTCCCAGCTATTACTCACGCCCTTTGCAAATTACTTGTACACACTAAACTATCTCAGAGAGGAATCATGTTACTTAGTAAATATTCGCCATGGGCTATTCCATTATATTTGTGTTGCCTTCATTAGAATTAATGATGTGTTCGATTTATTCCTGATATTTTTATCATTTTAGGATCAGTCAGAACGGTATGGACAAATTGACAGATCCTTCTATAAACATTCAGCATGAGATCCTGGGTTCGAATCACGAGTCGGGCGAAGTGCTATTGGATTTTTCCATCAGGAATTTCTCAGTTGCAGCCACGGTGTCTGTATTTGTGCCATGCTGACGGCACTAGGTTCGCCCCTAATTACATGGGACTTGAACATAACTGGCGAAATGTGGGTGTACCTAAGGTGTGATGTTATGTTTAGTAATAAATAGATTTTGTTTGGAGGCAATTTGTCGAACTGATCCTAAACTAACCACATGTTATGGCACACGAACGCGTTGATGTCTTTTGTATGCTAACTCATCTTCCTGCCCTTGTCCCAAGTTATTTTGGGGTCGGCGCAACGTTTTTTTTTCTCATTCTCCTCTGTCAACCGTCACGCTATCCATTTACTTCTTTATCTTTCATGTCATTCCTCACACAATCCATTCATCGTTTCTTTGGTCTTTTGGATGCTAACTACAGCTATGAAAATGAATCGAAGGAAAATAGATATTTCATTTGATTTTTTATAGATTGCTTTATGCTTTATTCCTTTTGCATGACTCAAAGGACCAAAAGCTAAACTTAGGTCTACAATGCACTGAGAATCGCGACTCCCTTCCAAAGTTCCAAATATTCTACAAGTGTAACTTTTGGAACTAAACTATATGTATCTAAAACAAACGCGTGATGTCGTTTTGTAGTGCATCGGCGTTCCGGCTGTGTAACAGGATTGCGCGGATCCACGATACCAAAGGTTAATCAGCATAACATCACGCCTGTAAACGCTGAAGGGTTAGACGAAAGTCGGAGGTGAACCTACATTACCCCCTTTTTTCGTTAGTTATATTTAAGTGTAACAGGGAGCGAGCCGGTTGCCATCAATCGGACACCAATCCAGACCGACCGCTACTAAGAAATTTTTGATGGAAAAAGTCAGAAACACTTTGCCCGACCTAGTAGAATCGAACCCAGGACCTCATGATCTGCAGTAGCGCTTGCGTCCACTTAACCAAAGAGTATATTTATATATCAACGTCCGGCGGTAGTACCTAGTATTGTCATTTGAAACTATGAAGCCCTTTTGGCATTTTAAACATTGTTTTCTTTTTATTTTCTTACGAGCTGTTGCCCACAACGTTCGTCTGCAGTCAAATTATTATAAAAATATGAGTTCCTGTTTTAATCGGATTTTGTAAACAGTTTCATGGCTTTGTATTTTTTTATATTCCTAATCCTTTTTCAAAAACAAAAGTAGCCTAAGTTACTCCTTATAACATCAGTTATTTGTCAGTAAAAATTAAAATCGGTCCAGCCATTTCGGAGATTAAAAGGAACAAACAGACAGACAAAAATTAAAATTTTTGTTATAAGTACCGTATATACTTCCATACGCATTCAATAAAATACTGTTTTTTGAAATTACAAACGAACACTTCAATAATTACTTGTATAGATGTCAAGGTTTTTATTTTAATGCCAATAAACGCATTTTTTCTCTCTATGAGTGCTGTCTTATTAGATGAAACAGATCTAGTACTTAGCACCTAGAGCCCTAGATGTGGTTGGCCCGGGGTCATGTTCTGTAATAGCGTGTTCTGAAACTGTCGGCCTGATGGAACGTGACCGACGCATCACTGCGGGCCATCCACGCAATACGTCTATTAGGACCAAATTGGTGATGGTAGGTCATTTCTTTAATAATAATAATAATAATAAAATTTATTCAAAAATCTAAAGTACAACTTTAACAGTTTATCTTAAATCTATATCAAGTTCACTCATGATTTGTGCCTGAACTAGGTAATCCTGTGTTTCAGGCGATTGTAAGTAACATTAATTGATTAAATAATCACATATCATACTAATCTTATTGGTACATAGGTAAAAGTTATATAAAAATTATATTATCTTAACTTAGCTTACTAATTTAAAAAATATCTCTAATACGATCAATATTTACTTTAGCACAAGTAATAACTTCTCTGTATCTTCATAGGACATATTCTGAAGGGCTTCTCTAAGGATTTTCTTGCATTTACTATGATTTAAGGAGTAGATGTTTCCTTTTTCATTTAGCCTGTTATAGAGTAGCGGTCCAAGGTATATATAAAATTTGGCTATGAAAGCATGTTTTGTACTTTTTTGAGGGCAAACTATATCTTTCCGTCTTTTTTTAGTAAATTCAGTGCTGTATGGAAGTGCCGCGTGTTGTTTTAGTACCGTGCTCATAATAAATAACTGTCGGACTGTTAGTACTTCACAAGATTTATACAGGAGGTTAGTGGGGAAAAGGAAAGGGCGGCAAGTAGCCACCTTGAGAATAGCTCTTTGAGCTCTTTCAATGGGCAATAACAGAGTTTTACTTGCCCCACCCCACGAAGTAATACAGTAAGTCAGAAGTGACTGACAAAGAGCAAAATATACTTGCCTAAGTATTTTTGGATCTGTAATAAATCGTAGTTTTTTGAATACGAATATCAGCTTCCGAATTCTATTATTTAGAGCTTCCATATGTTGTTTGAAGGAAAGGGTGTCATCTATTATAATACCTAGATATTTTATTTTATCAGTCTTCTTAATATTGGGACACTTACACTGGCTACCTGTAGGGACTGGGCAACAATGAGCATGCAGCGCTGAGGGGATAGTCGATATTTGCTTACGCATCGAAAACTTAATGTAATTTGTCTTCTCTGCATTTAGAGTTAGTGAGTGATTTTTAAGCCACTTATTTACAATATTAAATCCGTGTTGCGCAAGATTGTAGACTTCATTTTCTGAGTCAGCCGAAAAAAGTAAAGCAGTGTCGTCAGCGTAAGTTACGATAGTACCATGCTCTAGTTTTAAATTGCAAAGGTCATTTATGTAGATCAAAAACAGAGTGGGCCCTAGAATACTTCCTTGAGGAACACCAAAAAATGTGTTTTTTTGAACAGCGCTAAGAACATTGCCGATCTTTACGCACTGGGAACGATCTTCTAAATAACTTTTGAATATTTTTAGCTGGGTGCCTCTTACACCAATGATCTCAAGCTTGCGCAACAGAATTGGAATGGAAACTGTGTCAAAAGCTTTGGCGAGGTCCAGGAAAATTCCTACTGTGTGGTTACCCTTGTCAAGTTCTTGTGCTAGATAGTCAGTCAGATGATGTACCGCATCGGCAGTTGAAATTTTAGGCCTAAAACCAAACTGCCGTTTAGACAGAATTGATTTATCTTCCAAATATTTCAACAACCTTTTATTTATTATTTTCTCCAATATTTTTGACATAGAAGGCAGTAAAGAAATAGGTCTATAATTTGTCACTTGCTCTTTGCTGCCTGATTTATAGACAGGAACAATTACAGCTTTTTTGAGACACTCTGGAAAATGACCTGAAGATAAACAAATACGGAAAATATAAGTCAGTGGTGGTACCAAAATGTCCTTGAATTTTTTAATAATTTTATTCGATATGTTGTCCCAGCCAACTGCGCAGTCTTCTTTCAAGGTCATGATTATACTTTCTACCTCAGTCTCGTCAGTATCTAGCAGCGCGAAGGATGTTAAAGCAGTGTTGCATGTTAAAGGAGTGCTCGTTAGGTTTTGGGATTGACTCATATTTTTTTCTGCCAGAGACTTACCAACATTAACAAAGAAATTATTTGCTATGTTAGCGGATTCCACCGGTGACGAGTGTACTTGTAATAAACCTGAAGATGACTCATATTGTTTCGTGTTATACGTTACGTCTTTAATATATTTCCAGATCTTTTTACTATTTGTTCCAGCCTTTTCCAATGCCGCTTTGTCGTAGTTCCTTTTAATTTTTTTAAGGAGATCGTTACAAAAATTACGATATCTTTTGTACGAAAGTTGCAATACTGCATTGTCTGGATTATGTTTAGCTTTCATATGCAGTTTATCCCTATGTTTCATACAGCGAATAAGACCTGATGTGATCCATGGTTTTATGTTGTGATTTTTGTTGCTCAGTTGCGATACGATTGTGTTTTTCTGAATTGCATTTCGTACGTTTTCAATTACAAACAACATGCAAAACTGTGGGTCAGCGGAATTATAGACTGGATCAAAATCGATGACGCGTAAATCTTCTTCAAGTCTATTTATATTCAGTTTTGAAATTTTGCGAGTGTCTTGTTTAGGTAATTTACAATTTAGGGTTAGTAGGGCTGCATTATGATCGGTTATTGTTGAGTTAACAACCAGTGCAAGTGAAGGGAAATTAGATTTAAGCATAATATGATCCAAACAGGAGCCACTCTGATGTGTAGGAAAGCTGTGTGCTGGAAGCAGGCCATGAAAAGCGCATAGGTTGAGGTAGTCCTGAGCAGAAGCATCAGCACTTCCTGGAAGAATATTGATATTAATATCTCCAATTACAATCGTGTTTTTAATGGATGATAGGTTCTGCAAGGTCTCATTCAGAGATTCAGTAAAATTGCTAGTATTTTTAAAAGACGGAGGTCGATATAATGCTAATATCGCAAATTCTAGTCCAATTTTAACTAATAATCTGTTACAGTCATGCATCTCAGGTTCCTCTACAGAGACATCCAGATGATTTCTTGCATAAACTATCACACCATCATTTTGGTTGTAATTTATGGTACTTCTATACATATTATATCCCGGAATTAGTGGTATGTTATATTGTTTGGCAAGCCAGCATTCGGTTAGAACAATAACGTCACAATTTATGTTTAGCCGTTGCTGAAATGTACTAAAGCTATCAAAATTCTTAAAAACACTGCGAATATTTTGTGTTAATATGGTTAGTGGAGATTTGTAGCCGGATAGATATTGTTTGCAGGATTCAGCTTCACAAACTTTGGACTCGGATACAGAGAAATTATCTAAATCGTTAATTAAACTATTTATCATAATGGTATTTAAAAATAAAAATATAAAATAAAAAGGTCAGAAAAATAACTAATTAACGGCGCTCTTAGGCGCCTCCATAATCTACAGAATTGATGTACCTTTTTTCAGCCATTATTTTCGCCGGGCAGTCAGCAGCCCCCGTGTTATGCTTGTCTGGCTTTTTGAAATGCAAGCAAGTAGCGCATTTTGGTACGTCAGCCTTCTTTGGACATTCTTTTACTGAGTGACCTTGATCACCACAGTGGCCGCAGGTATACGATGTCTGTCGACATGACTTAGCCGCATGTCCATACTGCTGACACTTATAGCATCGTGTGACCAAAGTAAAGTCCCTCACAGGACATGATGACCAATTTACGAATACTCGGTCTTGTGAAATCAGGGCTTTGCGTATGACTGCAGATACTTCAACAATGTAATTACATGTGTCCGTGTCCTTCTTACCTGACTTATGACTTAATTTAATTAAGCTCAAAAACGTCTCAAGGCTGCAATCCTGAAGTTTTTCGGCTAGGTTTTGATTGTACACACAGGTAAAAACCTCATTTTCCTGCATGGATGACGGCACTCCTATAATTATAACCCTAGGCTTCCTTTTATGGGGCTCGTCGACTGTTAGGCCTGATTTGGTTAGCTGCACCGATTGTCTGAGCTTCTCGATGTCGTCTTTCGTCTCTGTGCTGATGATAACACCACCATTCTTCGTCTTGCGCAGGCCTCTCACGTGGAGCTTCATTTGTTCGGGGCTGATAATTTTTTGGACAAGAGTTTTAGTCTCCTCGCTGGTCTTCAACTTGTCACTCGGATAGATGGCCACGGAACTGACATAACTTGGCTGGATAAAATTGTTGGCACCTTTCTTTACCATGTCAGCAAAGGAAGATCCCTGGGCAGGTTTCGTTGACTCTTCGATACTCAGTTTAAGGTTCTGTAGCTGCTGCGAGAGATCGAGTTGGTTTTCAAGAGTTCTGACGGCGTAGTGCGATTGGAGGGCTTTAGCTTTGACGGACTGGTACATAACAGCCATCTGCGAGGTCCCGTGACTAACCTTCCGGCATAGGTTAGTGATGCGCATTTTCTGCTCCACATTCAGCTTTCCCTCAGCTGCAATAGCGCACACCTCCTTCAGGCTCTGCTCGATAATCGCCATCCAGTTCTGGAGTTCTGAAGTCGAGACAACTTCAGGGGCATCGTTCCTTTTGGTAGGTGCTTGAGGGGTAGAGGCGGGTAAGGCCACGGGCACAGGGGTAGAGGCGGGTACGGCCACGGGCACAGGTGTAGAAGGCGGGGAGCGAGCACATTTACTACTCCGGTTGAATGGACTATCGTCCATCGTGTAGCAGTTTATATTGTTCCTGTTAAACACTGGTCATTTCTACTAATACACTTTACACAAATGTACTGTACGAGTATGCGTTACTACTGGGTATTGGTAACTAGGTCACAATTTCGCAAGTGATTATTTGTTTATTGCAATTATTGTTCGGAACGTCTGTTCACTACGACCGGCAATTTTTTTCTTTGGAATGTGTGTGCTTCTCACAGGCTTTATGTAGGTCGGAAAGATGTACAGAACTCTGGATTCAAAGAAAATCTTAATTACACAACATAATCTTACGCCTGCAATCCCCGAAGAGTTAGGCACAGGTGTACCTATGTATGACTGTACGACGTATGTATGTATAGATGTAGAAATATGATTTGGAGCTTTTTCGTAAAACTGACATGGGAACTTATTTGTCGAATAACAATAAAAAAAATTAATAACTATTTATAAATCAACCTAATGGATCCATAAATTCAACGTTGCTGACATGGACTAGTTATAATTTTAGTGGTAACTCTTCAATTACAAAGATTTAATTGGTATGTTAGAGCATTTGCTTATTGTTTTGTACAATAATATGTGTGATTCGTGAGAATTTAGAGTATTAGATTGCTACCTTTTGGGTTATAAAGTCAGTTCTCAGCCAAAATAAAATATTACTCATTATCACGGTCAATGTTTTTTCTTCCTTTCAATATGATGTAATTTGAATTTATTCTTCACTCACTAACACACGCAACGCAACTATAATAGTAGACAGTTCAGTAGGCCAACCATAATTGAGTGAGGTAGGTCAGTTACGCAGTGGACGAAACAGATCTTCAGTAGTGAGGTATTTGTTTACGGTAATTACAAAATTAAGGTTTACAGAAGAAGTATGAAATAATATGATTAAGACCATAAGACTATATACATACTATAAACAAAAACAATTAATTGAGCAATTGACAATTGACGTTTTGTAATTTGAACTGTATGTGTTTTATACATGGTGTAAGGGACAACACTCCGCAGTACGATGGGGTGAATTCAGTATATCATACTATAAGATGACCGGTACAAGAAATTATTTCAGGAACGTTATGGGAATCCAATAAATTTGATTTGTTTTATTTCCTCATACGCAATGTATCGTTACCATAGCAAAACGCACGTAGCGAACGGCAAGCGCGACGACGAGTTCGATGAACTCTGTAACTAGGCAGGAAGTGAACAGCTGATTTCACGCGTTGTTCGTTACAGTATTTCAACATCCATTGTTGTTTTATTTTTTATTTTAGCCATAATATTTACATAAATGGAGTGCTGCGTACAGAGAATGTAATTTTACATTGAAATAAAGGAAAAGTAACTGAAAAAACATGCAAAAATTAAAATTTTCCGGAGAAAAATTCTGGTAGAATATCATTCAAAATAAGGAGCTGAATGCACCCTGAAAGGTATCGGTGGGCTGTTCCTTACACCAAGTATAGGTATTATATTTAGTAAAACTCTAGCTTTACCTTCCTAGTTAATACCAAAAAACTTTCACATGTTTGGTTATTACTTAACTCCATCGAAAACTCGTCAATCTGAAACTACGCGTGTCTAATTATCTAGCTACCTACCTGAATATTCAATAGTGGTGTGTCGAATTAACATGAAATAGTGTTTTACTAAACAAAAATATTTTATGTTTATTAAATAACTAGCTTTTGCACACGGATTCGCTCGCGTTAATTTAGAATTTGACAATCAATTCGGGTCGTACTCAGCTTGTAATACTATAATTCAATCATGATTCGAAGACACGTGGCGCCATCTGTTTTCATAAGAAAGTTAGTTTTCCTCGGGAACAGTACTTTTTTTGGGATGAAACCCTATGTCCGTTTCTATATACTTGACAACGTATATGCAAAATTTCAGGGTGATCGGTTCAGTGGTTTAGGCGTGAAAAGGTAACAAACAAACTTACTTTCGCATTTATAATATTAGTAAGAAAGTAAGGATAACGATATCGCGCGATCGGGATGCTTATAATAGAAGCTATAATTATATTTTACCGTAAAAATAAAATACCTAATCAAGAGAAAAATGTAATAATTTTTTCTCTTTAGAAAAAGAAAAAATGAAATAATTTTTTCTCTTAATTATTTTATTTTTAGATTCGAGATAAATGAAGGCATATATCTAATAATAATTAATACGGCTTAATTTTATTATGCAATAGACTGAATCAAATGTGCATTACATCAATAAAAAAGCAAATATCTTCAGGTCGAATCCATATGACGAGATTTGTACTTTTCAAACAATTTTAAAATCTACGTAGAACTAAATAAGAACATTCATCGTTTATTTACATGACTAGCCTGCCACCTTCGATTATTATAAAATTATTACTTCCCTATTTGAATCGGACTTTGATAACGATTTCATGGGTTTTAATTTTTCTGCACGGAGCCCTAATTCTTTTTCTAAAATTAAAAGTAGCCACTAAGGCTACTTTTAATTTTAGAAGTATTTCTTATAACATCAGCTGTCTGTCATTAAGTCCCGTCAAATTCGGTTCAGCCGTTTTGGAGATTAGCCGGAACAAATAGACAGACAAAACTGTTTTTTTGATATTTGTACCGTATATACATTCATATGCATTCTGTAAAAAGCTGTTATTTTGAAATTATAAACAGACACTTCCATTTATTTGTATATGTGGGTGTTACGATATTTTTGTGCTGTTTATAAAACGCATACCATCATAAAACTTAGCTGACCAATCACCTCTATTAGGCTGAGTTTCCACCATACATGTGCGAGGATTTGCAGCGAGAGATGTTCATAAAACTAACCAATCACATCGCTAGCTTAGTTCAAAATGTGAAAAAGAAGCTTTACTATTAGTTAGTTCCACACATCCCTCGCTACGCATACTCATCTCTGGTGGAAACACAGCCTTAACTATGATTATTGTAACGAGCTTATTACCGAATTTCAGGAAGCTTACATTTTGTAACAAAAAATACAGCCTGACGAAATAATAGTTGACATGATTTCAGTGAGTAAATGCACCTACATTCTGCGGAAATGACCGAGTGAACAGATAAGCTTGTTGGTAACTGGCAGCGGAAACAAACTGTGCGAATCTGACGCTAATCATTACGATACTGTTAATTCATGAGATTAACGCGAAGAGCGAGCTTAATTAGGGGAGCGGTTCTGTCTACATATAATGTTAGGTTTCAGGTCTGATAGGATCTCCTATTAACCAAAAAAAAAAAACTATTATAACCAATTTATTGTATTTTGGTTACGAATATCAAACTCAAAGATTTTAGACCAGTTACATAGCACCTATAAATTGTTTTTTTTTTTAAAGCGTTTTTGTTCTGTCCCAAAAAATAAATCTAATCTGTGGTCCCCAGCTTGTTGTAATCTGTATTACAGAAGCTAGATACATTCTCTATAGTTTGGTTATTTGATATAATTTGAATTTAATATGTTTAGCTAAGAAGTATCATAACTATCTTATAATAGAGATATCTCATTTTCGATCTATTTGATTTAATGAGAGCAAAAGCTGGATAGTTTTTGTTCATGTTAACTTATTTTCAAGCTGATTGTCAAAATCTGTTGGAGATTTTAACAAAAAAAACCCCTCTTAGAAAAGGAGAAGTACTTTTTTTCAAAATAAGGATTGCAAACCATTGCTTTATAGTTCTTCCTAAAGTAATTTTGTAAACCACGCATTGTAGAACGGATATTTCAATAACCACATATCACAATTTACGAACTTAAAAAACAAAGATCAACCAAGCCATTTCTATGTAAAACAATACAAAGATCTCTGAAACTGCTACCACCTATTCAACCGAACCGCAGTGCAATGCGTCGATTGTTCATACATATTATTAGTAACAAAAACTTGTCATTGTCACCGCATGCGCAGGCGCAGACACGCTTCGGAAAAACGATCAATGTGAAAAGAATGTTGCCGACATTGTGAGAGACGAAACTTTTTGTAATCGACATTATAATTATTGTGATTGTAATAGTGTGGAAGCAGTTTTGTTAAGAATTTTGTCTCAGATTTGTAAGTTGGTGGCGGACTGGCGATTTATGGTCTTTATAAAAAGGTGAGACAAGATATGCTTTATTGGGTCTGATTTATCGCTTTATCAAGAACAGTTCGTATCATTTGAAGGCTCGGAATTCATTTTTCATTTAAGCAAAAGCATTTCTTCATTTCAGATCCGCAAATTTATAAATTAAATGTAATTACATATGTTTTCCTTTTATGCACTTTCACACTTTTTTTTGGTCATTATTTTAAAACTAGATGGCGAAGTACCTTTGCTTCCCCTAAATTCATAAGGGATTTATCTAAAGGTAAGTACATAGGTTGTGTTTCCACATCGAGAACAAAAAAAAAGTAATTCTGACGTGGTCGTCGGACGCTATAATTTATAATTTAATTATAATTTTTCGTGGTATTAGGTAAACAAGCTATACCACGGAATGATGGATTGCCGTCCTTTCAAAATAATATAGAAAATTATAAGATACAAAAACATAGTCTTTAAGAACCTTAAGGAGACTGATATAAAGGTTCGTAGTACAGTTCATAATATTTAATACTAACCGCAGAAATGTTAAAGGTGTTTTTAATTTGGTACATATCTAGCCTTAATTGCGAATTAAATGAAAACAATTTCGCGTGAAAAAAAAATGATTATTAAGAGAATTTCATAAAAATA
This sequence comes from Eurois occulta, assembly GCA_950022335.1. Classification (NCBI taxonomy): domain Eukaryota; kingdom Metazoa; phylum Arthropoda; class Insecta; order Lepidoptera; family Noctuidae; genus Eurois; species Eurois occulta. Next base: position 11,739,010 of record OX465500.1, on the reverse strand, counting down.
TTCAGTGAAATGCAGATCATAGCGGGAAAATATATGGGCAGGCGGAAAAACTTCGGCGGCCAGTAGCGTTTTTCATACTTTTAAGTATTTGTTAAGAAACCAAAATAAAACACTCGATTATTTATTTGCTTTGGAATTTAAAATTTATTTTAAAATTGAGTATAACCAGTTAATCAAGTATTATCACCCAAAATGCACTCTCAACTTTGACCAGTACAAAATTTCACCACTTAAAAATCTGTTTAAAAATACCATACCGCCAAAAAACTTTAGTCTAAAAATTAAATCGACACTTCAAAAAACGAACTATTTCCAAAACAAAAAACAACTCACCGAGTGCGTACGGAGCGCTTGCGCGAGTGCGCGGACTGTGCTGCGGTGCGGCCGCGCAGGCTTTTATCATCGTTGTCATAGCAACCACCACCGCGCACCAAGGGATGCGTACGATTTGCAAACGTTAAGTTTTGCAAACTGGGTCACTTCGCTCAAGCTTCTAAGATATCTGTGGTTTACCGGCAAACTTCCAACAGTACCAAATTATTTACTGGACAAAGTATTAATTGTTTATTTCATTGTTTGCGGTAACTTGTACATGTACAGTTAATAGTTTAATTACATTTAAACTTACTTGCTAGTTTTAAGTAATAACTCATATTTTGGACGTTAGGTAATTTAAATTAAAAGTTACGAGGCCGTTGTGTCTGGAGCAAAGCAATTACAGACGATAAAGTTCTCATGCCAGTCTTTACGGTCATCCTCATCATTATAACAAAGTCAAAAATTATGATGTCATAAATAAAAGCTGGCTAGCACCACACGCTTAATCGGTTACCACGTATTCAGAATATCATTCTGAACCATACAAATTTTTTACCGATAATTAAAAAAATCAGGTCGACACATTTTGAGCGTGTAGGTATTGCAGTTTTGTAGGAAACAGCTTTTTTAGGGTTCCGTACCCAAAGGGTAAAACGGGACCCTATTACTAAGACTTCGCTGTCTGTCTGTCTGTCTGTCTCCAGGCTGTATCTCATAAACCGTGATAGTTAGAAAGCTGAAATTTTCACAAATGATGTATTACTATTGCCGCTATAACAAAAAATACTAAAACTTAAAAAAAAAAATATTAAGGGGGGCTCCCATACAACAGATATGATTTTTTTGCCGTTTTCATAGATAATGGTACGGAACCCTTCGTGCGCGAGTCCGACTCGCACTTGGCCGGTTTTTTATTTTTAATAACCGATTAAAAATTTCTATATGGGGGGTTCAGAATGATGTACTGGATATTTGGTAACCGTCGTCGGTGTTCTTTTTTTCCACCCTCTATCTAAAGACTATAGCCGGAGCATTGAATACACATTGAAATTAATGACAGGTTGTCATCCCAGCCATAATTTACAGTGCGGTTGTTTTTCTTCCAACCACGATTAGATTCGAAGGACGATTTTTCAATGAGACTTTGTTTTATTTCATTGTGATTTCGGGAACTTTTGCAGATACAACAATAAAAATGGTATAAACATAAACAAGTACACTTTATTGGAGGTTACGAATAAAATTTATGACCTGTACCAACGATCTCCAAAGTTCATCTTAGATTCCAATTTCGAAACGTCGCCACAAATTGTATAATAGACACATCATTTTTGTCATCTCATTGTCTCAACAGCGAAGTTATCGCAATCTGAATCCTAGATAAGATCCTAAGATTAGCAATTAGAAATGATACCCGGTACTTTCTACAGATTGGCGGCTATTTCGACGGCCATTTGCAGTGCAATTGGATCTAGTGTATCGATTAAGTTCTAGATACGATTTTTTTAATGAGTATCAGAAGTGGACTCGTGGCTTTTTTGCGAAACTCGTGTCTCTGGGATGTTTCCAATTATTAATTCTACATACTAGATTAACTACAGCATACAGTAATCGTGGTATGAACATGTGATCCGGAAGAATGAGGCAAATGTAGTAAGGAAAATGTTGTAAAATGTATGAATGTTGAGATGAGATGGCTATAAGAGTAGACGAAGAGCAAAGAAGCGATGGATGGACTGAGTGAAGGACGATATGGCTAGAAAGGAGGTAACACTGAGATAACGAGGAATTGAAAAGTATGAAAATATAAATCCAAATAAATTGGGATAAGGGCAGGGGATTAGGGGAATGATGATTAGATTAATACAGCAGGCCCTCTAGAAAAAATTAAATTCTATCAACGATGAAGAGTATAGAAAAATCTAAAATTGTTTTGGATTGGGATATTATAAATTGCATATCATACATCAATATGACATTACTTTTTTTCCTCATAATGCAATACAGTTAAATTTATTTTTGTACAAAAATACTACATACATAGCATAAATACTGACTGCACAGCAAATTTTTGCTGACAGAAACCCTAACCCTAGACGGTCAACGTCAGAGGCACCCCGAGGTTCGGTTAGTTAGGTTCCTGTAAACCCCGCAGACAGAAATAGGAGCCCCGCGCAGCGGGGATCCGTCGACCTGCTGACAGAAACGCTAACCCTACACGGTCGACGTCAGGGGCACCCCCAGTATAATGTGCATTAAGATTATTAGCTGTGCATTGATGAAAAAGCTTTTGCTTTAGGAAAAATCGCTGTACGCTGCGAAAATAAATTGTAGTGTGTTTAGTGATATTTTGAGTTGAATATTTTGCTGTGCAATCAGTAATTTTGATGGGAATTCGGAATCTTATTGCATAGAAAAAGGATATTTTTTGATTTGCGTTTAAATACTACCCTTTTGGATTAATATAAGCTTACGTCAATCCCGTTTGAAGACTTTGTAAAAATACGAACCATCAATAACTACCTAAACTTATAAAAATCAAAATCTATATTCAGTAAACAAGCCAATAGTGTTTGTGATTGCATCCATCGTTTTCAGCTATAATCGAAAGGCGAATATAAACAAAAATTACAGTAAGCAATTTTTCACAAGTCAACTTTAATCCGTTTACATTTATTTGGAATGTAGGACCATGACCGAACTACGACCATGAGTCAGTCACACTCATTTCGAATAAAATACGACGAACACAAGTAAAATATATGAACTGTGGACATACATAATAGTAACACATTATATATTTACCAAAACACATTACTCTAGTGTGTTAATAGATCATAACAAAGTAGACAGGCCTATTCAGAGCCTTGGAAATGCAAATCCTGCAATCGTATACAACACATTCATAACGCGAACATCTGCTAAGTTGACGTATGTTGCCTAATGTGGACTGAATATTTCAGACTTATTGTACATCTGAATACCTTACCTTTCTATGTCTATGAAATTGTAATTTTGTCATTAATTCATTTTTCTAACCTAACTTTTGCACTTTTAAATATTTCTATATTAAAAATAGTAGTTCACCGGTATCGGGAACAGGGTCCAAGTTACGGGCAGTCAGGGTTCTTGAGAGAGGAACCTCCTAACAACGTATTGTTAGGAGGTTCCTTTTTCTGGAGCCGGCTAACATGCTCCTGGACACGACACGCAAGCCGTGTCCATGATTACCGCTTTCTGAATCAAACCCTTGGTATTGTAATCTTTATTGGAAAACTGTAATACCATGAGTTGATATCAGAATCGAATACTTGTTGTATAATAATAAAAAAGTAACATCGCGCCTGTTGTTCCCTGTAGGGTTAGGCAGAGATGGACCTATTGTACACCCACTTTTCACCAGTTATGTTAAAGTGTCATGGACGAGGAGCAACAAATCCAGACTCCGGTCGGTCGGAGCAGAAATTCCTGATCGAAAAACCTAGCCTGACCTGGAAACTGAACCCAGGACCTCATGTCCAGCAGTAGCGTGATCACTAAACAGGCAGCTCTATTTATTTTTCTGTTTCTGTGAAAAATGGGACACTTGTAAACTCGACAACACTAGGTGACGAAAATAAAATGCAGGAAAAGGTTATAAATTGTTCCTCAATTTATTCCATTCTTTCGTGACTCTCCATCAAAATTATGACACGACGAAGTTTCTGATGTCTGACTTTGCTCTAAATATTTACTAACTGTAAAATATGTTAGGGATGCCTATATCCTATACTATTAAATGAGCAACATAATATGTGTATTTTTAATCACGTTCTCGAAAACGGCTCTAACGATTTCGATGAAAGTTGCAATATAGGGGTTCACGGGGCGAATAATCGATCTAGCTAGGTCTCATGTCTGGGAAAATTCGTTTTGTCTATTTTCACCCGAGCAGAGCAGGATCGCCAAGGCACTTTTACAAAAAAAAAAAATAGAATTCCGCATTTACGACTTTGTCTGAGAAGTTTAGCGATTCAAATTGCATTAAATATTAGTTACTACACACTAGCTTATTGTCCCACGGGATCATACTACCAGGATTAAAGTCTCCTATGTGTTAATCCAGGTTATGAACTGTTTGTGTGCCAAATTTCACCCAAATCCGGTAAATAGTTTTTGCGTGAAAGAGTAACAAACATCCATTCATCCTCACAAACTTTCGCATTTATAATATTAGTAGGATTAGGTAGTAGCTAGACCATTCAGTATAGACTATTGATAGTGAGTGCATTGCAAGACGCTAAAATAAGATTGATATCTTGTTGACAAATTGTTCTTATTATTTTTCGTGTGGTTAGTGTCTAATCTGGTGTCAAAGTTTTTATGCCGCCAACGCGCCTCTGACTTGGCTTTTAATACCGTCAAGAAATATCTCTCAGGCACTCACAATGTTTTCCTTCACCGAAGCAAGTGATAATTATACAATACGCACATGAGTCCGAAAAATTTGAGTGCGTGTCTTGGGCTCGAACTCGAGACCTCCGTCGGTCATAAACCTAGGCTATCACTTAAATAATATTAAGTAGTAAGGCTGATGTCACGTTTTAATGCGTACCTACGTTCTAGTAAGCGATATAGATTATATAGCACGATATTCTGAACCATTAACGTAGTGCATACAGCATACAGGCATTTAGGCAAGGGCAACCCTAAGCGGCAGAACTATAACAGACGCAAGAAGAGTACCCACCATATTGTACCTAACTCTAAATACAAATCGTTTCACGTCCGTCAGAATTGGGCAACAACTGTTCATGCTAGTCTTATTTATTACACAAAACGGGATGAATATTTTGCAACAGACGCTGAACTTTGCCCTGAGCTGCTTTTATTTGTGGAGCATCGTGTGAGATTCATTAAAATAATAAAGAAACATGCTGAGAGGTAGACTAGTTCATTAAGACTTGTTAGATCGATCTGTGTCGATCGGTCTCATTTGAAATTACAAAGAACGTAACATATCACGCTTGTAATCCTCGAAAGGATAGGCAGAGATGTACCTGATAGCATACCCCCACATTTCGCTAGTTATGTTTAAGTCCTATGTAATAGGGTCGAGCTTATTGCAATTAACCGGCCACAAATCAAGACTAACTAACTAGCTATAACTTAATCATTAAATGTCTTACCACTAACTTTTTATAGTTCGAATCTTAAGTACCTACTTATTCATTAACCCATAAGGGCCCTGTTGTTTGAAATAAATAATCAATTAATTGGATTGGATTTGAAAAATTATTGATGGATAAATCCAATAACACTGCCCGACCTGGGAATCTAACTCAGAACCTCAGCAGGCAAAGAGGCAGTCATAGAAATGTTCAAAATTAAGCGCTTGAAGAGTAGGACTAAACAATTCAGTAAATACGGTTACATATTTAAAATCATTGCCATCTTTAAACGATTAACAGAAATAGAACGATGATTTAAACACATTTAGCGCCTAACATGAGTAATTTGTGATGCAAACAGGCCTCAGGACAAGAGTGCGTAAGTCACCCACAGGCCTTTCATATTGGGCTGCGGGACTGTTCGAAAGAGATACCGCGGCCCTGGAACATAAAGGGCAAAAGAAGGAACATGGGTGGTTTTTAGTCAGTAAAACTCTGACACTTCCATCCGCTCCGCCCAGAGCGGGAGGAGTCATTTGATGATTTCACACCCGAAAAAAAAAAAAAAAGCCCTTTTATATTTATTTTACCTCTAACGTGACATCTCTGTCAAAATCGCAATGATCTTAAGTAGTTATTACAAGATTAAAACGAACCTTCACGAAGCCGTCGACGAAGCATTCTGTACATCAAACTAATTAACTCTACGCATTAACAATTGCTGGGAAATGACTTTTTTTTTGGGTGAAAAATCACGTTAACGGTAGAACTCAATGTAATGCACTCAACACATTGTGCTGATGTATTCAGTGAATAGAGGCGCAATGAAGGTGCGAACAAGTGCCTTTAGGCTTCGTTAAGGGTCTTTCCACTAACAAGTCTGTCAAAATGGCAGTGGTCTTTATAATCTTTAAAATAAGGTTGTGGTTGCGTTGCACCTGTCAGATGTAAAAGAACTGTAGTGGCTTTTGTAAAAGTACGTTGTCAGAGGGTGCAGGTCAATGTGTGATGTAAGGTGACCTGAGCAATGTGCTTAAAAAAATGACCTCCACGTTGCATTTATTTTATTAGACGAACACTGAATACTCAATAAGCGAAAGTCTGTAGGTAGTATTTCAATGCCTTTTTGCACTTGCTAAATTAATGCCTAAATAAAAACCGCTCTGATGGATTTTCAAAGCTCAGATCAGCACCGAAAGTTGAAATTCTAACAGAGCAATAATATCTTAGGTGTAGCTTAAATACATAACAAACATCACGCCTGTAATCCGCGAAGGGTTAGGAAGAGGTCCCACATTTCCCCAGTTATAGTTAAGTTCCATGTTCCAGGGGGCGAGCCTATAGCCACCAACCGTGCACAAATCCAGACTCCGTGGCTGCTATTGAGAAAACCAAATACTTAACAATTTACCTGACCCAGGAATCGAACCGAGGACCTCATGCTCACCACTAGACCAACGCGGCAATGTAGATTATAGGCATGAGATATCTCATTCATATTTCGCACACGTATAATTTGGTAGTTACTGTCCACTTAAACCTAAACATGAGAAGATCCACCAAATAGGCCATAATACGGTCAAGTTCATGCGATGCAATGCGTAACCATCGTAATGACAGATTATACTAAATTGTGATACTTTTGACCTCTGAGGCCAAAGACGAAGGGAATGTCAAAACGTTCAGGTGCTGTGGGATAACATAACATAACATAACGCCTGTAATACGCGTACACCCACATTCCTCCAGTTATGTGTAAGTCCCATGTAATCAGGGGGCGATCCTATTGCCATGAACCGGGTTCAAATCCAGGCTGCTACTGAGAAATTCTCTAAGGAAAAATCCAATTATACTTTGCCCGATCCAGGAATTGAACCCAGGACCTCAAGCTCAGCAATCGTGCTTGCGACCACTAGATCAACAAGGCAGTCTTTCTGTGGGATATTCTAAATAAAATGTTGTCTTTAGAGGTATTTGGCCGGCATCGTGAGAGCATGCCATAGTCAGCATAGTCTATCTTATATTCTTATTACTTGGACTAAGAACTTAGGATTTCTTCTCTAAGGGATAACTTATCTAAGGGAAGCACAGGGCCCTGGTCTACCACGCGAACCCAGTGAGGGACCCCTTGACCCTTCTTCAAATTTTGGTTCTAGAACATGGCGGTTTCCTCACGATGATTGCCTACGTTTTGAAGACAAACATCTCTCTTACTGAAACAGCTACCATAACTATCATATTACTAGGAAATACTATATTTACGTAGGCCTTTATAATTTGAACCGCGGTAATTGAATTTGCTTTCTGTGGCACGAAAAATATTGGCTATCGAGTCGTCCATACCATGATTGGCTGTATCTTTCTGATATAATTCCATTGTAATTAATAATAAGCCGCGCTTGCCTAGGTTGGTCGGTGATTGGGTGACCACCCATTACATACCGAGTTTCCTATGTCCCTCGGAAAGCACGTTAAGCCGTTGGTCCCCACTGTCATTTGTAGATCTTTGACAGTCGTTACAGGTCCGAAACTCTGACAACCAGTCTTACCAAGGGGTATGGTATTACACAGTACTAACTGGGTTGTGGAGGTTAGATAGGCAGTCGCTTCGTGTTCATCTTCAGTACTTAGCTGCATTCGGTTAGACTGGAAGCCGACCCCAACATAGTTGGGAAAAGCCTAGGTAGATGATGAGCCTTTGATCACAATTTTTTTTCTTTTTACTTTTCGGTTCCAATAAATCATCCACACAATAATTTTTTTTCAACAACCTGAGACAGTAAAACATTTACAAAACTTTTGTTTCCACCTTATGTCGTTCATTAAATCATGCTTATGACCCCTGACGGGTTAGCCGGGGTCACAATTAGTGCCAAAACATTACATGTCATGGTACTGCAATTTTTTATTTTATTAAAAGATGGCTTTTGCTTCTTCGTTTTTGAGGCCTTCCGTCTTCTAGCTGAGTGCAATTTATATTTTTCGGGGCATTGCATTCTTTTTCAATGATAATGTAATAATAATAATTAACTTACTTGTTTGTTTATACTCTCCCATTAAATTGCTGACCATTATTAGACGAATATCATCTTTTTTACGACATCAACACTAGTATCTCCCTATTTTTTTTTTTAAATAAAGTAGGGAGTTTGTTAAATATTATTATTATTTTTTATTTTTAGTTTATTATATATTGTTATGATTTGATAACAATATTATATACACTATAAATTAAAATAACCTAAAGTAACTAACTTAAAAATAAGTATCTATTAGTTTATTTTTCTGTTGATTATTACCCGAAGATGTCAATATCTAATAAAAAACACGACATTCGATTAAAAGAAGACATTTTTTATTACCACAAACTCGTAGACAATATTTGAATGTAAGTATTTTGTCATCCGCCAAGGATGCACGTTATGCTTTCAATTCAGATTTAAGTAAAGCATTTGACATCGAAACGTGATCATTTAGTGAAACGGCTGCAGATGCAATCATTTCTGTATAAGGACATCGATTTTAAATTATCGTTTAAACAAATAATAAGATGAAAAAGAGAGATTGAGAGTCCTGTGAGCTTGTCGTTTCCGTATAGCCAGGGGTGGGTGAAAGCGATCTGGGGGATCCCTGAGTATATTCAAAAATGGACGATTCTAAAACCCTTATCCTAAGTTGAGATAATTGTGATGATATCTACGAATATGCATACGAAATTGCAGTCATATTCATAACAATAACATCAAGTTAATTATAATGTTTATCTCTGTTCGAAATAGGAACCGGATCGTGTTGCGTGAAACGTCATTATGAGCGTCGCCTGCGCCCGCGCCGATGCAAGATCTCATCTCATGAGAATTGTTCCGATTAAAAGTAACTATGACTCTGCTAGATAGGTTGTTACGTCACTATTATGTACTCTTTACTTTAAATGATGCAAATATTTGCAGTTTAACAGCAGGATATATATATATCCTTGTTGAAAAATTCATCTCGGACAAGGAGTGTTCTTTGTGCTAGTATTTGAAGATATCGTATCTTTTACTAATTAGGGCTTAAACAAATTTATAAGTTAGGTTCTAGGGTTTTTAGGATAGGAAAGGATTACTAGAAAAGAGCCCGACGGACGTAGGATACGAAGAAAAAAAAATGAAAATGACAGGGCCAGGAAACCATCGATAAAACTAGATAGGTAAGAAAGAAAGAAAAAATATTTATTTGTCGCAGCGACATGACGTGCATACAAAAAAAAAACAAAAATAATTACAATAATCATAAGGCGCATTAATACAACAGGACAGAAACAGAAAAAGAAAAGTTAACAGCTTGCACGTCGTGACTGCGACAAGCAGGCTACCACTCAGCATGATGCTGTGCTATGTAGGGCCCACAGCACAGCGCTGGTTTTCAGTGGTCACCCGTGGTACATTATGCATTACATTTATTAAACTGATTAAGTTGCAGGTAAAGCAATAAATAATAAGACTAAACGAACTACTCATAGAAATAAATATGTACATTCTAAATAATAAGACCAACATATCGATCAAGTCACCTGCGCGTGAGTCAATGCTTTTACTCATAGGTCAAAATTAGATCATGTTTAATAGTTACAGATTGTATGACGGCTTTAATAGTATGCCTGCCCTTAAGGCTATGACCCACTGGGTCATAATTATATGTATTTATAAAGCGTTTAACTCACAATCTAATTATAAAACCAAATGTCAGAGAGGTCAAGTGAAATGGTATGTGTTTGTGTCATCATTCTTTTAGGGTTATGGAATCGAATCATGTTATTCGAGTTAAAATTCGTGATACATAATTTGGTCCTTTGGTACAATAGGTAAATAGTGCTTCATTATCAATATTTTGCATTTATATACTTATACCAATTTATTCGGCGTCAGCGCAGGCAGTCTTCTTCTTCTGTATTAGTTGTCATTTCAGTAGTCATCCCCTTTCTAGCCATATTATGGGGGGGGTCTTTAATAGAGCAACAGAAACCAAAACAAGAGTTTTTAGAATGTTTGTCTGTCTGTCTGTTAATTATCTACTAGCTGTTGCCCACGACCGTCGTTCGCGTAAAATTTGTATAAAAAATATGATTTCTCTTTTTGCATCGAATTTTGTTACCAATTTCAAGGGTTTTATTTTTTGCAAAGAACCGTAATTATTTTTCTAAAATAAAGGTAGCCTATGTTAGACCTTATAAAATCAGCTATCTGCCAGTAAAAGTCCCGTCAAAATCGGTCCAGCTGTTTCTGAGTAATTATTTTTCTAAAATAAAAGTAGCCTATGTTAGACCTTATAAAATCAGCTATCTACCAGTAAAAGTCCCGTCAAAATCGGTCAAACAAGTTAGGAACAAACAGACGGACCGACAGACAGACAGGCAAAAATGGAAAAAAGTGTGTTTTTGGTATAAATAAGTGCCCTGTACATTTTCATATGCATTCAGTAAAAACCTGTTTTTTAATATTTCAAAATAAAAATCAAATTCAAAATATTTTTATTTCACATAGGCCTACATGGGCACTTATAAAACATATACATATATTACAAACAAACACTTCACACACAACCACGTCCACATTCATGCTGAAAACTTTTCTCACGAAATTTTCCCCACGCACAATAAGTAGTAAAATAATTTAATTTTTTAATTCGATCATAAATTACAGAAATCAGAGACATTATTCTTAAATCACCTTTACCAATTCTCCAACCGGATTTTTAATCGTAATACGTACAATGACCGCTTTAGAAAAACCCGACCAGAAGCATTGTTACCTATACAATTTTCTTGTATCCGAGTCAGATCAACGGCAACCCCGTAATCTGAATGATTGTGTCGACATCATTTTAATTAAGTAGGTACTTAATAAAATCCTAGCCCCCTTTATAGCAGTTCTTAAAGTTTTAACAATCGAACAATAGATCCGTATCAGGCAGAATTGGTTTTTTATTCAATTACCGAGTGTGAGCATACAATCGATTCAATAGTCAATGCCGTGTTGACGTGTTTTATGACAGCAATGAACTTAGATAATAATTTCCATAGATTATCTGGGAATTTTTGGTAAAAACTTGGTGTAATGTTATCGCGTGGTCTTCGCTATTGTTGGGCAAGGGAAAATTTTGGTCCTGCCAAACGCATTGACAATTTAGAGAAGGGCGTGATTGTAACAATAATCTATGATCATTCCCAGTGTGGTCTATCCTTAGGTAAAAAAATCGGACTTAAATTATTGAGTAAATTATAAATTGCAGTTCGTGATCATGGCATGATAGTAACACCCTTACAAATGTACGATTCACTGGTTCCGTAATTTTATCTTTAATAGTATTTCGAATAACGGAAGAAAACATACTGAAAACTGATCCAGGCTCAAAACGTTAGAGCCTCAGAAACTAGTTTTAACTAGGTGAATGCTCGTTTGGCCATCAATTTCCCACGAACTACTGATCATCATGACCTAACAAAAAATAATACATATTATTATCAAATAAATAATATAATAACTTACGTAAACCGTATTACATTCTCAAATAAGAGTGTTCACCTATGACACGACATGCGTAGGAAATCCCACATTATAGTATCGTTTGCAACTAGCCTTTATGTAATTATCAATTATGAGCTGCGCTAGTAAAAAAACGTTGAAATTGCGTATTTAAACCGTGTTCTGTGAAATCCAGAAATATTGCAATTTTATATGCCTAGTAGGTAGTTGTTGCGAAAGATGTCATCATCATAAAGGTTCTAGACGTATGACCTAAGTCGAGTTTGTAAAAATGAAACGTAGTTTAATATAACATTCTGAAGTTGCCTTTTCGCCCTGTACAAGCCTGGTGATTAAAAGATCTTTGGATTTACCGAATAGTAGGATAAAAACTACTATTCTACTTTGTTGGATAAGTTTATTTGAGGGTTCACACAAGATTGCCTCGACTGCGTTGACTGCCTCGTTGGTCTAGTGGTCGCTAGCGCGACTGTTGAGCATGATATCCTGAATTCGATTCCCAGGTCGGTCAAAGAGATAATGGGATATTCACTAGGAATTTATCAGTAGCAGCCACGGAGTCTGGATTTGCGCCCGGTTGATGGCAAAAAGCTCGCTCCCTATTACATGGGATATAAACATAACTGGCGAAATGTGAGTCTACTATTAGGTACACTGCTGCCTAACCCTTCGGGAATTACAAGCTTGATGTTATATTTACACAATATTATACCAAATTCACAGCAGTAAATTTTGTCAACCGAAGGCTTAAAAGACAAGACAAAAACGTGAATCAGAAATTACCATTGCGGGAAATTAAAACTGAAATCTTACGTAACATACCTACCTACTTTACACACAAGTCCATGTTACACTTGTCATTTATCATCACATTTTGACAGGGAAAGCGTTAAACATCTGCAATTATTTAATTACCTAATTAAACACACACGATTTTTCAATTACTTAACACTTTAACTTAATAAGGTATATCATGCAATGGTCACTGTAGCATTGCATCAACGTCAAGTCAAAGTAAAAGGATTTCGAATTAGTGTAACAAGCTAAAGTGTTATTTATAATCACAATAACAGCGCCCGAAGAGTCAGACGAAATTCAAATTTTACAGATGTGTTCTTCTTACCTCATGATCTGTCTAGCCTTTTCCCAACATGTTGGGGTCGGCTTCCAGTCTAACTGGATGCAGCTAGTACCAATATTATACTTGGAGCGACGGCCTATCTCCTCAATCTAGTAAGTAAAGGGTAATACGATACCAAGTAAGACTGGTTGTCAGACTTTCGGGCCACTGACTACCTGTAACGACTGTCAAAGATCTACAAATGACAGCCGGGACCAACAGCTTAACGTGCTTTCCGAAGTACCGAGGAAATGGTATGGTATGTTGAGTGGTCACCCATCCACGGACCAACCTCGGCAAGCATGGCTTAACCTAAAGATCTACCCGAACGTGTTCATATGACCCATGACTAATAGAAATAAATTAGCCATCATTGTAGTAAAAACAAACATCAAAATTATTAATCACACTTGATTGTGTGAAAGTGCTTAGAAAAGTTTCGTTTGTTCAATAGAAGGCAATTTGTGAACAATGGCATGTTTGACAAGAGAATGTATCTCAATTGATGTGTATTGTGTATCCAAGCATCTGTAGTACCTCAGCAAGAATGCCTACAAACAATCACGTTATTAAATGGCAATATGAGTTTTATGTGTTTGATCTTTCTGAATAACTATTTATAAAAATAGACACTTAAGTATATTTGACGGCTCGGTTGGTGCAGTGGCTGAGATATTGACTGCTGCGCTGCGTGTCACGGGTTCGATCCTCGCACGGAACAAATATTTGTATGACCTACAGATGGTTGTTCCGGGTCTGGATGTTTGTGTATATGTACTTATATGAGTTTTGTTAACGCACCCACGATACAGGCGAAATTTCTAGTGTGGATTAACGTTTTAACAACAAAAAAATAGTGGAGTTAAAACACAAACGTGTGTGATTTTCGTATCATTGATTGTTTATTTGCACCGAAGTCGGTATTGGATATCTTTTTATACACTGGCATTAGCCAATAATGGCAGGTTATCCTTGTAATCATAAAAAAATAATGTCTAAAGTCACAATCACCATAATGAAGAAAATTATTTGTTTTATTTTTTATTGAATAAAAGATTACAATAGTGACCTCTCGGACCAACTAAAAGTGAACATGTAACAAAACATATTCGTAACGAACTGACTGGGAACATGACAAAACCAAGATATTGACTGATGCCTGTCAAACGGACGATCTTATCTTGTGATCAAACTGCGAACATTTATCTAAATTAGTTACAATGCGAAATCGTAACCATGACGTGAATTTCGTGCTTCTATTCAACTTACGAGTAGCCTTTCGCAGTCCAAACCTGGACATAGTCCTCTTCCACCTACGCCAAATCGCTGTCCTTCTCCTTGATGCACACACCTTTAATAGGTAAAAGGACGCCCAGTTGCTAGATGAACTATAGTTCATCTAGCAACTGGGCGTCCTTTTCTGCGCTTACCAATATATTTATTTGACGGCACATTTGGCGCAGTCATATCGTATTAAGTTATTAAAGAAAATATTTTCAAATGAAAACGCACTTTTTTGCATCGGAATAAAGGATAATTATGTTCACTAGATTGACTCAAATGTTGACAACAAATGTTGCAAGAAATGACATGAATTCATCTTCGGTAATGTTAAGTATTGTGTGTCAAGTGTGGTGTATCTTGCTTAGGAAACAAACTTTGTTTTGCCAATTAGATTAATGTGTGTAAAAGTAGCCTTAACGAAGCCAAAAGGCACTTCACCCCATCATTGCGATTTTTTTCTTCTTAACCATTCCTAGAAACGGAAGTTTTAAAAAAAGGTACTAGTTTTTAATGATATAAATTTACTTTAAATACCTCCATGACTCCCGTATTATTCAATGCATCCATCAGCACAATGTTTTGAGTGCGTTACATAGATAATACACTATATAATATAAGAGTGCGATACATCATTCGAGTCCTTAAAACGTGATTTTTCATCCCAAAACAAATCCGAAAAAGCGAATTAAATTAGCTACGACCAGAAATCTGTCATATCGACGGCGTTGCTAGTGGCTTCGGACAGTTCCCTTAAAATGCAGGACAGTATGTGGGCCATGGTTTCTGATGAGGCTCCACAATTGTACCCTGCTTCATAATACGGCGTATTCCTTGAAATTGGAATGTACAGTCCACCGAAGAGCTAATTTGCAGCAATTTTTTCCCGATAAGCGTGGTTTAATACAGTGCACTAAAAGGCTTCTACAATAATAATCCTACAACATTGACTAGTATACTCAAGTATGTACGGACACAAGTGAATGTGTGAGAAAATCATTATTTCATACCGAATGTGATTCTCGCATTCATAAGTAGTTAATTCAGTCCATTTGTTTGTCAATCTAAAGTTGTAATGTACTGAGAATTGCTTTTTTTTTGTTCGGATGGTAAATAGTTATTTTTAATGTATATGGTGATGATGTGCTAATGATATGATATTTATGTTCAACAACTTCTTATCACTTACCTATACCTGTGAGATTGGACAGTGATATACTCGGTAAGTTTAACATAAAACCGTTTTTTTTTGTCAATGCTATCATACGATGATAAGTCTATTGAAACTTCACTATGGGGTTTAGGAAGCTATTTAGTGTTCATTAGTGTTCTTTTCCAGGTAGCTTATAATGGCCACATGTGCTCTACATTGGGCAAGATTTAAACGTCATTATTAAATAACATCACATAATCCTCAAAGGGTTAGGCAGAAGTGTACCTAATAGTACACCCAAATTTCGCCAGTTTTTAAGTCCCATGTAATAGGGGGGCGAGCCTATTGCCATCAACCGGGCACAAATCCAGAATCCGTGGCTACTACTGAGAAATTCCTGATGGAAAAACCCAATAACACTGCCCGACCTGGGAATCGAACCCAGGACCAACGAGGCCGTCAAGATTTAAAAATAACTTGCGAAATGAGGGTGCCATCCACCACAGCCTGGCCCTTCGGGGAAATTAGGTGTGATATTATGATATGTTATAGGCAGGATTTTGGTCATGAAATAAAACAGATTATTCGTTACATATAAAATTTAATTATAAAGTCAAAGGTAAACTCGTCGTTATCACTAATAACAAGAAATATACAGTGTGTTGGGAAAGTAGACACCAATACAATCATAGTTGACTCTTATTGCCAGAGCATACAGTTTAAAGTACTTTAGCAAATTAACAAATTAAAGCTAGTTTTCCATTTGGCTGCTAGACTGAGCAACTGCCCCGTAAATGTGAAAAAAGCAAACAATTCGAGGCAATCTCAAATGAAGGAATAGCTTTAAAATCATTGCCAATACTACGGAAGCCAAAAATATTCAAATTTAAAATCTAACAATCCGATACAATATTTATTGCTAAATTAATAACTGATTATTAAATAATAATATTACAATATATGAACATTTTAAAACTACTAAATAGACTTACGGTATGGTAAGGCCTCTTATAATCAAAATCGTAATATTTTATTTTGACGGCGATCGTCTCGTCTTTGCCCATTCAATCGCTTTGCTAGAGCAGTTCATAAATGAAATTCACCTAACTGTACATTCTATCTATATTTCTTTCTAAACATCGTTCAGTAATACAAATCTTTCACGCATTTCACTCTTTCGAATCAAAGTTTTACATTAATTAAGAGATTCAGTAACAAATTCTATTTAAACGAGGCCTGACGCAAATGTTCAATCAGGCAACATCACCACATCACTGACATGGACTATTTTAAATTTTATTTTTATGAAATATTCAAGTCTATACCTATGTTGAACTAGATAGTATACATGATAAACATGACGATTTCGACAGGTTGAAAGTTAGACTAATTTCAACATTGGCGAAAGACCTCAAACTAAGAAAGGAATTAGACTTAAAACTTTACGTATTACTTTAGCACCACTACTTACATCAAAATAAGGCTGATAATTGATATATAGGTGGGAATGCCAAATATGAAATAAAAGCAATTTTTAATACTATAGTTTGACAACCTCTTTATACTGAAGAGTGTTCACTTTTGAGAACAGCCTTAGGGGATAACCAAATATGATATAACAATATAAGCATCGACACGAAAATGCTACATTTTAAATGCGTTAATCATAATATCATTTTAGGAAAATGTAATGAAATAATTATCAGGACAACAAATGTATTATAATAAGACACAAGTTAACAGTTAAAACACAAAAGTTATAAGTTTACGTAACAAAATTACAACAATATTCGAGTGAACAAATCAAGGGGAATAATTAGTAAGTGGGCGCCGCCGATGTAGACAAAAATAACCCTTGATTTTTACTCCCCTCACGCATTCGGCAACCATGAACATGACCATAGTCCCAGTGTAACAGTTATATGTTATACTGGTAATACAATAGTTACTGTGGTTGTGGTTACCTAGTACGCGAGACGAATACCTTTTAACTTTCAGTTCCTAAAAGTGATCAACTTTAACAGCAACAGTATTCAAAGTGGTTGTTGCAGGGAGGTGTATTTGGTCCCAATCTGTGCTGAGATGTGCTTCGGTATCAGTGGCCTTGATCGTGAGGCCTAAAGAGGGTACGGCGTTGGCGCAGTGAGGCAGACGCAGCGTCACGGGCCTCAGGAACACGAGGCCTTGAGGACCGCACATCACTAGTGGGGACAGCATCGCTTCACCTGTAGTTAGGTTATAGTTATAATATGTGGCAAAGAAGGGTAGTGCTGATTTTAGAGGTTTTAATGTGCTATGTGAAAGTATTGAGTAAGATTGCAACTTTGCAGATAGTTGAGTAATTTTTAATAGATTTAATTTGAAAGCTAGTTTGAAATCTGAATTTAGTTGGAATAATTAAGAAAATTGATCTGTAAAAAGTGTGCAAAGGGTAGTTTTTAAATTGGCAGCTAAGGCTGTGTTGGGTTGTTGTAACACGACATTGAGTTGAACACACAAACACAAATCGCAACACATTAATGCAGTTAGTCAACAGGCAAAGCTTGAAAAATGGCAGAAAAAGCAAGACACGACAGTAATGAGATAAAATAAGTATTTTTTAATGTAGATTTGATGAATCTACGGATAGATAATGAAGTATCGAAACGTGAAGACATGTAAAGCGAAAATTTTGAAAAAACAAACAAAATAGACGTCATTGAACATATAGTACAGTGCACAAGTATCATCAAACATTTGTTCAAACATACTATCACGACGGATGTAAGTAGCACAGTCGCTGACGTCTTCGCTCTTCGATCTCTAAGTACGAGTGTATTGTGTTGCAGAAACTGCGCAAATATAAATGCAATACTTGTTTTATACAACCAATGTTAGTCTTATAAGTTAATTATAAAGTTATGAATATGGTGTGGTATTGAAGCTACTCAAACTAATGTGCATGAATACATTTTAAGATAGAGAAGGCGTTATAAACACAGGTTATCCCATAAAAACTAAACCAACCGACTAAAAGCTAGAAGATGTTACGTTTAATAAAGACTCAGTACACATAAATGCTCTCCATGCAATATCGTGCAATAAATATGTAAATAAACATAATATAACATTAATTGTGTATCAAATCCAAAACATCGAATCTAATATTCGAGAGATAAATTTCGAACAACAATCACAATTCCCAGTCCTTGTGCAATATTTCCAGATTCCAATCCATTCGCAAATATTAAAATGCCAATTAGTATGTGCAGACTAAGACACTACAAGGTTTTAACGCGTGCTTCGTTACAAAAGCCTTTACCGTTGTCCATATCGATGGGAGGTCCCCCCACTCGCTGGCTCAGTCGCGGATCAGACACCGTAAAGTAGATCTTTTGCTTGATTCCCGGAGCTATCGCTTTTGGTGGTATTATTAATGAGACACCCCATTGCCTATCTTCTAACACCCCTCCTTCGCTATCAAATATTCCCCAGGTTGTATGAGGTCCATCAGGCTCAACTTCCTCTGGTTTACCCGTACTAGATTCGTTAGCCTCAGATGTTGACGGTATTACTGTAGTGTTTTGCTGAATTACAGTAGTTTCATTCTGACTCGAGGACATATTTTGTGAGTTTTCTTGACTCGTCTCTGGACTGTTTTCTAATATTTGTTCGCAGAATGTCACGCTTCTGCCAGGTTTAGCAGTCCGGTCATGTAAATCTTGCGATGTGTAGGGAGTGCTTTGAGGCTTATTCTCAAAGTTCATACTACACTCGGAAGCGTAATGTGTTTCCATTGATGTGGTCGATTCGTAAGGTACTGGAGCAGTGGTCACCTTCAGGGCGTTGGAAATGTGATCAGCTTTTCCATGCAATCTTGGAGCATACATTGGTTCGCCTTTCAAAACACTTGTTTCCAAATTTTTGGATTTTTGTTTTTCTGCATCTGTTTTTGAATCCGTTAGACGGAGTTTCGAGAAATCAATTTCTTGGAATGTTTCACTTTCTATGCCACTCTCAGCCTCTGCTTTTGTTTGATACACGGGTTCTCGACGAGATAAGTGGTTCGCATCACCAAGCTCGTAAGGGCTACTTCTCGCGCTACTACTACTACGAGAACCATCTTGCTCTTCAGGTTGTGCCACTTCTTTAGTTTCCAGTTGAGACTCATATATGACACTGTCTTTCAAATCCCTTTTCGAGACATAAAGAGGTTCTCTTATTTTAACCGAATCACTTTCATTGGCTTCCTTTCGAGTTTGATAAATCATTTCTTTTTTGGCCTGATTTCTCTGCTTTATTATTTCAAGTTTCTCTTCCAGTCTTATACCGTAACTTGATTCTTTTTTAGCCAGTAAAGCTGCTTTTTGTGACAATATTTCTTGTTTAGATACGTAAGTACATTCTGCAGAGGCTGGCCTTACATCAGGTCGCATATCCATCATGTCATGGCGAGTGCTATATTGTGTATCAGAACAACTAGATTTTACTTCAGAGCGCGTGGCGTATGGTGATTCGGTTTGGCTCAGTCTCGCCATCATCTCCGTTCGTGTAGCATATGGCGGCTCACTCATGCATTTACTCATAGGAGATACTCTTCCAGGTAAGTTTACTGGCGTCTGTAGTCTTCTATCTGGTCTTACACCGTAGTGACTTTCATTCCAAGATGTGCTAGGTGGTGGATCGTATGTCCTTTTACCATACAGAGGTTCTTTAGAACCATCCATTCTTTGCTTCAACATATCTTCTTTTGTGCTGTAAGGTGACTCGGAAAATCTATGTCGGAGCATTTCCTCTTTAGTCGCATATCCTGGACTATCGGGTGTTAGTCTCGTTCGTAACATGTGTTCTTTACTAGAATATGGAGAGTCACTGTAAAGAGAATCAGATTGCTTGGCATTCTCTTGTTTATGTGTGTATGGACTTTCTTGAATTAATTCATTCCTGGTCGCGTAAGGGCTTTCTCTTATACATTCTTCCCTTGATGCGTAAGGGCTTTCTCTTACGCATTCAGCCCTTGTGGCGTATGGACCCTCTCTTATGCATTCATTTCTTGTCGCGTAAGGACTTTCTCTGGCACACTCAGCTCTGGTTGCGTAAGGGCTTTCCCTAACACATTCAGCTCTTGTTGCATAAGGGCCTTCCCTTGCACATTCAGCTCTGGTTGCATAAGGGCTTTCCCTTGCACATTCAGCTCTCGTCGCATAAGGGCTCTCCCTTATACACTCAGCCCGTGTTGCATAAGGTGGATCCATTAACGGCATTTCTAATGTCTGCCTATTTCCATACGGATTTTCAAAGCTCTGGTTGGACATTTCAGACCTGCTTGCGTAAGGGTTCTCAGTAGATGTATCATAAATAGAAGTATAAGTCCTTCGAGGTTTAGGAATAGGATCATAAACAAAATGTTCTTTACTTTGGTATATTGGTTCTGGAGGTAACGGTTGTGTGGGGTGAAATGGTTCATGTTTAACTTGCTGTTGTCTTTGGTAGATGGGATCTATTTTGGTAATCATATTAAAGCTGGACGACTGTCCGTAGATGCCTCTCCTGTTATACTCTATGAGAGAGTTCTGTCTACGTAACAGCGGGGTAACTTTCGGTTCTGTTTCTATGTCACACATGGAGTTCTGCCTTCTCAGGCTCTTCATCACCGGTTTGGCATCATAATCTCTGACGGTACAGATAGATCCGTTTCTTTCATCGCAAAACGAACTCTGTCGTTTTAAGATTGGCTTCAATACTGGTTTTTCGCAAGAGGACGAGTTGCTTCGTTGCAACATCTGGTTCCTAATTTGCTGGTTTCTCATGTGTATACTCATGTCACTGAGGTCAGACTTCTCTCGTCTTAACATGGGCATTTGCACGTTGTGTCTCTGTTGCAGGTCACTTTCACACAGTGACTTTTGTCGAGACACCTTTTGTGAATTTTTCGTTTTCGAGCGGAATAGATCGAGGACGGCGTTTTTAATGAACGATGGCTTTTTAGATAATTTCTTTTTAGTTTTTGGTGAGAACGTCTCGTCGCGCTCCACACTTGAGTTCATGGCATCTGATGAACTGCGGACACCCACAACCAAACACCCTCTTAGTTACTCAATGATAGATAGTTTGAGGACATATCAGATGATTCAACACATGAAACTAAAAAGTTACAGACAAAGAAATACTAATAAATGAATGGAACAATATTGAAATATCTGAAATGTCCCAATGAGCATGACAATTTTCAAAAGATGAATTTTGTGATTCTAAAAAAAGCATATTGAAATAATGATCTGAAAATATCTAAGAAACATTTCCTAGAGATACAACATATTATAAAAATTATTCATGGAAATAAGTCATACAGAAATGGGAAAGTTAAAAAAAAAGTTAAGAAGATAAAATAAGACAGATTTCATAAGAATACATATTGAATTGATTAAAATAAGAAAAGGACACAAAGAACTTAATTCAATATGCTTTTATAACATAATCAAGTTGCACTAAAATGCAGACACGCACTGCCAATAGTTTGTTCCGAAACAAACAACTAGATACTTCTAATAGATTACAATGTTATTACAATTTACAGACTAACGCCCCGATATAGAGATATATGTTACAAGATATATGTATAAAACTGTTTATAATACCACATACAATACCATAACTAATACTGTGGCCCGACAAGACATTGTTAGTCGTTGGTGAAGCGATTGGTGTTTGCATGTTAGAGCAAATTGTACAGGGGCTGATAATAAAACTAAGGAGAAAATGACAAATCTGATTATGATATCAGAAACATGCATTTTTGTAAAAGAGATTCAATAATTTTAATATGTTTTGTGAAATTGTATTGATTGTAAGGGACCTATAGTGTAATACACGCAGATTGAGTGCAGTATGGGTAGCTTACCTTAAGTTATGCATGTGTTGAGGTTTTCTGTAAAGCTCGAACGCTGATCCGCGTTGTTCTCTACTACCTGCTAAATCTGTAAGAAATAGAAGAATTTAAGTAAAAGACGATCGACTTTGTAGTAATATAATAGAAGAAAAAGAAACACCGTTTTATTATGCACAAATAAGTCGCATATAAATTAATACAAAATAGCCAAAAGTCTCGTTTTCGATAGTATAAATAACTCTCAAGTGCTTATAGATTTCGGTCACATTGATGATATGCTTCATGATCTGTTCCTTCGGTGCAAAAATTTTCTATTCACGGATTTTCATCCCGTCTTTTCTAGACAATCCTCCACCAAAAGAGAGCATCTCATCAGTGATCAACTTACCTATGAGATGTGGATTGTGTGGTAGATTGATGGCCCGGTGGTGTGACGGTGGTCCTGAGTATGGCGGGGACTGAGGCGGCATTTGACCACCGTACATGTTTTGCTGAAATTACACCATTCCATTAGGATATTAAAAAGGCACATAATGAAGGTTATCGCTCCACGATATAAATGTTATATAGCACTGACAACACCTAATATTAACATTTCTTTTTTATTACAACATGGGCCTGCTCTTGACCTCGATCACGCCTGATGGACAAATCACAATGCTCAATCTCAGGGTGTCATTGATTACGGCGATCAGATTATTGAAAATAAATATCTAAAGCTGTTTATCTTGGTGACTCATCAAAACGAACAGCTTTCGTGCTGCATTAATTACCCTCAATCATACATATATGACTAAGGCAATTAATGTTATGCTATCGTTCGTGCTTCAGCAGCATTTAAATACTAGCATGAATATCTCGCTCTGCTGATGTTAACTCATCATTGGCAGTGGTTAAGCCTACTAATCCACACGTCATGCAGTACTTACCTGTTGGTAATTATTGTGGTTATGCGGCCTATGTGCGGGCTGTGAGTGCGAGTGTTGGTGCGAGTAGTGCGGGGAACCCGGGAACCCGCCCGGGGCCGTCTGCCGGGGGCCCGGGGGGGCCGCCGGGGGGGGCTCCATGCTCTGCTGGGGGGAGGAATAGTTGAAGTTAGAACTGCAAGCAATGTGCTGAAGAAAGCCATGCAAATTATTTATCAGTAGTAAGGTCATTTAAGTTCACAATCCATATGAAAAGAAAAGTGCCGAGGGCTAATCCCATTAAAACATAATAAGGTACCAATGCCAACAAAATTGTGTATTAATAGAGTTCGGAAACCATTGATTTTTATGGACCGAACAAATTAACGTCATTGGATTCATACCCAGGTTATTATCAAATGTTACTGCAGATCCAAATTGTGTTAGTTGATTTGTTCTAGCTGTTCAAATGTTTTACACATTTAAAACTTGGTTAATTAAATGCAATTAAAGACACAATACAAGAAAAACAAACATTATGTCATATAACACCAGTAAATAAAAAAAAAGTGTATATCTAGACGACATCATATTATTCTTACCCCATTTCTAGGATGGTGTGAGTTGTCTGGCGGCCGGTAGTGTTTGGGTTTGGGCGGCGGCACGGGCTTGTAGGGCGGCACGGGGGCTCCGCCGCGCCCTCCGTAATCCGCTTGAGACGCAGAATTTGTACGCCCACTGTACAGAATAAAACAGAAAATATTTGGTAAATATTATTTTTTGCTATTGGTCTCTTGTGGTTTAATAATGACAGGCGCTCGGGTCGATCTTTAGGTTAAGCCATGCTTGCCTAGGTTGGTCTGTGGATGGGTGACCGTATTACATACCGAATTTCCTACGTGCCTCGGAAAGCACGTTAAGCCGTTGGTCCCGACTGTCATTTGTAGATCTTTGACAGTCGTTACAGGTAGTCAGTGGCCCGAAAGTCTGACAACCAGTCTTACCAAGGATATCGTATACCAAGTGGAACAACTGGGTTGTGGAGGTCAGATAGGCAGTCACTCCATGTAAAATATTAGTATTCAGCTGCATCCGGTGAGACCCCAAGATAATTGGGTAAAGGCTAGGCTAATGATGAAAGGTCTCTTTAATTTTTTGTCAAATATCATGTTAAATAGTGAATCAGTTGTCTGGTTGCCATAGTACAGGCTCTGCCTAGTTTGGAATCAGATGCCGGTGTGTTGGTTGTCCCAAGATATTATTATTATTAATCAGTGATGCCAATAAATCATCACAGCTAACATGTTTTACAGTAGATTAACTGTTGACAGTCATTTGCTCGTTTTCAATAACGCTAAGCTACACCGAAATAAATGCCTAATGGCAGTTGGAAGTTCGAGTCTTACCAAAGAAATCTTCAAATTAAAGAATTCATTAAATTATCTATTTCTCAAATGAAAAGGTTCTTTTTTTTTAAATCGTTACGTACCTGTATTTGGCATGGTCATTTGTTGGCACATTGGGCAGCGACGGTCCCCGCGCGTGCATGGGCGTGTGTGGACTGTTGCCGTTCATAGGCGGAGGTCGGCTGGTTTGAGGACTTCGGTATTCCGGGGGCCTGTAACAACAACAAATTAATTATCACCAAGTAAACTAATAAGGAGGCAGCAGTGGCCCAGTGGTGGCGGCCCCAACTTACGAGCAGTAAGTCGTGGGTTCGAACCCAGGCAGGCGCATTACTTTGTGTAATTTATTTCATCACCACTGCTCTTAAAAACGGTGAAGGAAAACATTGTGAGGAAACCGGCATGTCCTAGAACCAAAAATTCGATGACATGTGACGTCTACCAACCCGCACTGGGCCCGCGTGGTGGAATATAGCCTATTCCCTCTCATAGGGAGGAGGCTGATTATGCTAAACTAATAAGGCGCAAGTGAGTTGCAAGGTTAGGCTCGGTAGAGTGACGATCTTCGCGGGGTGGCGGGTAGCAACTGGATGAGTTGCTGAGAATCGAGTTGAATGGCGTGCGATTGAGGAGGCCTATGTCCAGTGGACTAGTGGACTGCTATAGGCTGATGATGATGATGATGATGATGAGTTGCAAGGTTTCTCTCGGGGTATAAGTTTTATAATAATATCGATACAATTCGCAATTTCATTCGTTAATACTTATTTTGGTCGTCTATTGTGCTAACCTAATGTAGACTGGTAGCGAATGTCCTAGGCATCTACGTCAATAAAGCCCGCTTTTGTTATAACGTCGCGTTTGTGTTGATGTTAATAAAATAAAATAAAAATATTGTAAATAGGATGAGGAGATAAATGACATGGAAATGCTAATAAACACATGCTCAGTTTCATATAATAACAAATAACTTCACAGAATCGTTATTTGTTGTGTGTTTATGTACTACCAACTTCACTGAGGGTCGGCCACTTTTCAACCTTATTACTTAGAAGATACGAAGATTACAAGTTTATACATACTTTTTCTTGTAATTCATCATTTTCAACACTTTATATCACCACTTTATCAGATAACCACACATTAGTAGGTACAACTTTCAACGCTGTTTAAACAACACGAAACATCTGCCATCCAAAAACTGAACTGACTCAAAACACGTAGACATATTCTTTAACTCCAAAACACAATGATAATGTAGTAAAGAGAGCTCTAACGTTGTGAAAGTAGCAACAAGTTGCTGGTCCATTGTCTGAGATCTATTGTAAGTTAGTTTTGGTCAGTTGACTCGACCTTTTTTGGGATTAAAAGGTGCCTATTGTGTTTTTTTTTTCAAACTGCATGGTATTTAAAATGGGATGAGATTGTGTTACATATTGCAAACTTGGTGACTGTTGAATACATTTTTTTTCTCTAGGCATTGCTGTCCTACTGAACAGTTGAAAGGGAATCGACTGTCGTGGTATGGGCATGTGATGAGGAGGGACGAATCGCAGGTGACTAAAAGAGTGATGAATATAAATGTTGATGGATGGAGAGGGAGAGGAAGACCAAAGAAAAGATGGATGGATTGTGTGTGGAATGATATGAAGGAAAAGGGAGTAAATGATAGCGTGACGAATGACAGAGGAGTATGGAAGAAAAGACATGTTGCGCCGAACCCAAGTAACATGGGACAAGGGCAGGAAGATGATGACGATGCTGTCCTACTGTTCGGCTATGGCCGATCATTTTATTTCAATAATCTACTGTAGATTTTTTGTGAGAAGAAGTGTGCTCAGCCTCACAGTGTCTGAATAGGTATTATCTACCAGATAACTTCTAAATTGGAACAGAATTGATCTACTGGATAGCATAACCAACCTATTATTCTCTGCTGCGCACTGCTGTTGAGACACAGGCCTCCGCTCTCGTGTCACAGTGCGAGTTGGAGAATGTCTAATTTCACCGAAGTTTTGGGTCTAAAACTGTCAGTTTCTTCACGATATTGTCCTTCAGAGGAAATGGTGATGGAACTGCCGAATTGCATAGTCGTAAATAAATTAACGGTGAACGCTATAATCATAATAAAACTAACCTGTAGTTCTGATCTGGACTTCTGTAATCAAGTGAATTGTGTTCGTGCGAGTTTGAATTCCGCTGAGGACTCTGTGTCATGTTGCTCTGTGACATTGCCGTCGGGTTTGGAGGTGGTGGAGGTTCCATTTTACTGCAAAATTAAATAATTATTAAGAAAAGATATATTTTTATACGACTGCGGCGGACCACAAAAGACGGGTAATGTATTATTCTGAAATTCTAATGAAATGAATTCGAATGAATCTCTAATTGAAATCAAAAACTGACTGACACAAAGGAATAGTGTAAGTTGGCGGAGGTGTAAGTTCGTATAGCATGTTCCAGGGTACTGGTACTGATAATTTTCTTACAGAAAAACCCATTTACAACCTGAGACCTCACGAACTCAACAAAACACGAAATATTTGAACTTTAATCCTTGCAAGACACGGTGCATTGTTGCTACTGGAATACATTGTGATTCCAAATACTCGCATCGAATTCCGATACTTACATAGAAGGAGGTGCAACTTTGAGGTCGTCTGGTGCGTTAGGTGGAAGGCGACAGGAGCCCACAGCTGACCCATTGTTGGAGGCGCCGCTGTAGTCGTATGACGAAGTGCCGTCGTATGAACTCTGCTGTGTATGAAAAACATGAATGATTGATACAGTGGTATAATTAAAACAATAGATTTGTATTACATGATCGAAAGATAATGTTTTTTCTCGAAACATGCTTTAAACCATTCTCTTTTTGAACTTTTAAGCAAGTTCAATTTTGGTGGCATACATGGTGGACTAACCCTGCAATCGAAAAAAATGTACT
This sequence comes from Eurois occulta, assembly GCA_950022335.1. Taxonomy (NCBI): domain Eukaryota; kingdom Metazoa; phylum Arthropoda; class Insecta; order Lepidoptera; family Noctuidae; genus Eurois; species Eurois occulta. The sequence goes on along the minus strand of OX465500.1, from coordinate 11,711,338 downwards.
AAGTATTCATTCTTGAGTTATGCGAACATAAAATTAGTAGACATCTGATTCTTTTTCGCTATTTAAGGTATGGTCTACCTAATATGCAGCCAGAAATGTTACCTGCTTATAAAATAATGATTCAACTAATTAAAAAAAAAACTAATTCAATTACATATTAAACAACACGGTGAATTGGTTTAGTTTAAACCCATTAAAACTAAACTGAATTCATGCATCGTGTTGCATATAAATATGTCTAGACTTAACGTCAAAAGTATTGATTTAATAAATTTCTAGTATAACAGAATTCTTAACTCCACTAACCGGGTTAGTTGGGTGTCGATGCCTATCTAACGACCCCTGTCCCTGACTAGGCTGTATGATCATACTGGTCGGTCGCGCGGTGTACGTCGCCGCCTCATCGCTGCCCGGCTCTTTGGGAGGCCCGAATAGACGTTCTTGTGCGCTTGGACGATTTCCCTGATTGAAAAAAAAATATTTAAAAAAATTACGGTATTAATTACGGTGATAAACGTTCTGGAATCTGAAGATGAGAACCAGACAATCTGTTATGGATTTTTTTTTATTTAAAAAACGCGCGTTTGTTAATTAAAGATGGCCGTTTAAATGCTTACTGGTCTTACAATCCCTAAGGTGAATTTCTATTAACGTTACTTAATTTCTATTAGTGTCAAACTAAAAGTGCAAGATAGGGACCAGAACATTTATCTTAGTCCAAATACGTGCTACGGTGCTAATTAACGATTTAAGATTTAACTCTTGACTCAAAAGTCATATTCAAAAATAGACCTACCGAACTATTTGCAGGACAGTCATCTCGTCTAGTTTCAACTGGAGTTTAATGTTCATAATTAGTTTTTTACTAGCTATTAGTACAAGGGTAGAAGGTATTATGAGGGTACTCACAGAAGTATTATGCCGCAGATTATGTGGCGGTCTACCAGGAGGCGGCGCGGGCAGCAGCACCCCGCCGGCCGGCCGGGACACTGTGCCGCGCGGGGGCAGCTCTGGTACTGACGGAAACGATGCTTCATTATAAGGTGAACTAACAACATCACACCAGTGTTAAGCAAAGGTGCACCAACAATACACCGATTCAGTTCGCCTTAAGTCCCATGCAATAAGAGGTGAGCGTATTGTGGCAGCTTCTAAGAAATTTTCCGACGGAAAAACCCAATAACACTGCCTGACCTGGGAATCGAACCCAGGATCTGCAAGCTCAGCATTAGTGCTTGCGACCACTAGACCAACAAGGTGATAAAAGATGAGTTACTAAAACCAACACTCATACTAAGTAAATGAAACATAAGAGTAAAGCACCTCATTCCTGAACCTTTTTTCTGTTAAGCAATAAGCTTATACTTTACATTCTGAAGGTGGTTGCTATCGTAACGAACTTACCGGTTCCATAGAGCGGTGAGTGCGGCGGCGAGTGCGTCATAGGATTGCACTGGTAGGGCGGGGCCTCGTTGTTGCCCAGACTGTGGCTCTGGCTGTGGTTCACGCCATTGGTCGGCGCCCCGTTTGTGCTCGCCGAGAAGCCGTACTTGCTGTCTCCGTAGCCGCCTTGCTGTTTTTTGAAATGTTATGTGTTAATTTACTACTCTTGATGAAAAGAAAACTTGTGCGTTTTAAATATACACCTCTCCAACCGCCAACAAAGAAGCGAATAGCTGTCGACTATTTTTTCGCTCAAGAAACGAAAGAAATCTGTACAAATAAATAAAATTGAAGTGTCTGTTTGTAATATCAAAATAACAGCTTTTTACTGAATGTACATATATGAAAATATATACGGCACTTATAATAAAAACATGTATTTTTTTCAATTTTTGTCTGTCCGTCTGTCTGTCTGTTTGTTCCAGCCAATCTCCGAAACGGCTGGACCGATTTTGATGGGATTTACGCTACTTACATTTTAGAAAAATAATTATGGTTCAGTGCAAAAAAAAATTAAGCCCTTAAAATTGTTACCAAATTTCGGTTCAAAACGGGAAGTAATATGCTTTATAATAATTTCATGCAAACGAAGATCGCGGGCAACAGGTAGTTGATAATTGATATGGCAGTTCTTCACGTTTCTCGCTAATCGCTGGTGGTAGTACACGTGCCTTAACGTCTTCATTTGGCTATACATGTAATATTTAAAACTGGGATTGGATAGTCACTTCCACTGTTCGGATATCTTCGGGAACAAGTGAGTAAAACTTAATGTACAGAGTAATGAAGATCCTCCACTTTTAATGAAGAAGTTAATTTAAGAGATATTAGCACGTGAAGCGGTAGAGTTAAATATGTACCATGTTCCATTTTAATAGTTTGAAATACAAGAATGGAATCAATTAAAATAACATATTATAAGTTATGAAATCCTGCCTGACATTACAAAGAAGATAAATCTCATTTTCTAGTTCCAACGTCTTGTTCTTAATATACTACTTAATTAATTTTCCAATCTAAAATCAATTCGGTACTATCCAAATATGGTCAGAACACAATAAATCATACAAATGGATACAAACCGTATAAGGAGGGGGCACAGCGTCGGCCATATGGTTGATATCGTCGTCCCGGTCCATGTTATCTTGCGTCGTCGCTATCGACGGATCAGAAGACGACTTGACGAGTCTCGGAGCTGGCGGAGGACTCACTTCCAAGTCACTTTCAGGACTCGAAGCGTAAGACAGCCTATTCTCAGTACTCGATGACATTGAGAATAAAAAGTCGTCCGATAGTGGTTCTGGCCTCTGTTCCGCCATTCCAGAATGTTCGATGTCGCATCCGGTAGGGTGGGTTATGGAATGGGGTGACAAGACAAGACAAATGAATGATTGAATTTAACACATTACAGAAACTAAAAACGGGATTTAGCGTCTGTCAATGATTAATGGTTGTACTGGGTTTTTACACACTGGAATCGATATTCAAATAAAAACAGAATTAAAGAGAAAGAAGAATCCAATCATACCATCGGCAATAAAACTTAGTTACATAAAACCTTTGATGTCATCCAAAGAATAGGACCAATTGTTCCGAAAGAACCAATTGTATTATCACATGCTTTTAAAAGACTTGAAATTAGGTATTTGAATATCGATTCAACAAAACACAGGTGGTATTTAACACTGGTAATTTGTGACAATATTTACAAAACAAAAACACACTGGCAGTAAATCTTTGGCTAAAACTAAATAATAAAGAATAAGACAAACAAAATACATATAATAAAATAAAAAAAGAAATGCTATGAGCAAATTAACATAAGCAGTTAAGCAGCCAATATACAAATAAAAAGCTAAGAAAATACATAGATGAATACTTGTGCTAAATCTAAAATGGTAACTTTGGTTAACTTTGTTAAAACTGTAACATCTAATCTAGACATACCCTAAATGCTGTTCGGAAATCGGTTTGTTAATGATGACATCTCTTTCTGCTTCTGCTTTACTTTCATTCTCTATTTTCTCTATCTCTTCCAACTTTAAAGTAGGAAGAGATAGGTTTCTATACTTATTTAAGTTTCTACCGGAAGGTATAGGTAATGTTCGTACTTCGCTAAACCTCCCTGGTTCTAGTATTGGCGACTTGTCACTACATTTACAGTTTGGGATCCTACACGTTTGCCTCAAAGGTCTTTCTAAAGTTTTGAAAAGAGGTTTCGGATTCTCTTTTTGAAGTCGCGCCTTCCATTCGGGGACTTCATTTGTCTTTTTCACGTCATTATCGGTTTGGAAAAATGAAGCTGGCCGGTACTGATCCGACATTGGAACTACTGACGAGGGTCTTTGGACATTTTGAACTGGCGACTTACTAGTCGTTTCCAGATCGCTATAAGGTCGAAAACTCTGTGGTGGATAAACATTACTTTTAGCAAATATATGAGACATCTCAGGACTTTCGTTTAGTGCAGTTTTTAATTTAGGATTTATTTTCCTCTGATAATTATTTTGACGGTCATCGTACGGATAACTAGCTAAAGTATGTCTGTTTTTATTAGTCAGGTAAGTATTTGGCACACTGTAAGCATTGTTAGGCATGCATGGGGTAAGAGTTTCAGAATAGTAGTAAGGTACTACATGATTTCTGTTAGCGTCATACAGATGGTCGTGATGTTTAGTGCTGGGGTTAAGATTCAAGGGGGGCAAGTTCTGGGGGGAACTGACGGGTCGTTGGGGGGAAGGGGGGTACATGTTCAAGGGATAGGAGATGGGGTAGAAGGCTGGGTACGGCGAAGGGGGAATGGGGAAGTATATGTCCGACACCATTTCAACGTGCTACACCGCCGCAAGACAGAACAGAAACGAATTGGTTAATATATAATGTTTTATGATCTTAGAAATGTGGATACAACGAAATGACAAGACTAGTACTGTTAAATATTAATGTGCAAATAGATTACGGTCGGGCAATGACATCGAATGATTAGATCGATCTAGTATAGGGCATGGGAGCCGTATTACACGCATCCATTGATCAATCAAATCATCATCAATTATGTTTTGAGGTGATCAATATGGACTGGTGCATGACAACCGACCACAATCTAGCTACACTTTTATAGGACCTTCTTGGCTTGTCTTAAAGTCAATTTTATAATGAAATACTTGATGTAGTTAGTTGTATCCACATTTTAGATAACCATTAAATAAAGTATAAAGATACTAAGAGACATTGAGAGCACATAAAAATTTACCAAATGCACCAAATTGCCTTTACCAAGCAACCATCTTGAAGCATGATGCGTTTACTGTTGTCATACAGAATACGTTAACATTGAAAAATGAATCCCATTGAGTAATGGATAGTACAAATAATATGGACATAAATATATGAAGTGAATAGATTTTGTTATAAAACAAGTATTTTATGGATTCTTTACGCTACTTTCTTCAACCGTAATCGCTTTACATCAGGCGAGGTACTGGTCAAACTTGCGTTTGTATTATCTATAAATCTATACAAATAAGTAAAATTGAATTGTCTGGTTGTAATTTCAAAATAACAGCTTTTTACTGAATGCATATTAAGTGATATACAGTACTTATAACATTTTTTATTTTTTTTTGTCGTTGCCGTTTCGGAGATTTCCGTAACAAACAGACAGACACTGTTTGTTCCGGCTCCGAAACGGCTGGACCGATTTGACGGGACTTTTACTGTCATATAGCTGATGTTATAAGGAGTAACTTAGGCTACTTTTAATAATAAAAAGAATTAGGGTTCCGTACAAAAAAAAAACCCTTGAAATTGTTAACAAAATCCGATTCAAATAGGGAAGTAATATTTATTATAATCATTTCACGCGGAAGAAGAAAATAAAAAGTAACACAGCATCAGACTTATTGCCGACTTTCAAGTCGGTATTAAGTCGATTCATCAAAAACTAAATAAAATCATTAAAATGATCCTTGTTTTACAACAAAACTTTCACCAACATCCCTACACTGAACCCATATATCGTAATTTTCAATATAAATACATTCAATCCCCTCACCTTGGTCTCCGACACCCACAGCTGTTGCTGCTGCGTCCTCTGTATCAGGTCGATGAGCTTGCTGAACCAGGTGTTCTGGTTCGCTTCACTCAGTGTGATCGTGTGCGTGAACACGTGGCCCCATACTCGTTCCATGTGTTGGCACTGCTCTAGGAGTTTCTTTGATGATTTGTGTGCAGACCTGGAATAGAAGTTTCGGTATGTATTTTTAACTTCGAATACAGTAACTGTGTTACAAAATCATTAAGGCGGTGTGAAATTTAATGCAATCATTATAATATTCCCCGAAGTTGTAAAACACCAGTTTGAGTTTATTAAACTTAGAGACTTCCTACTTTCATTAGTTACTAGATTTAGGTACTACCTAATTTAAAGTTTTTGTTTATAAATATTTGCCATTGCCATGCCATTTTTATGTCGAAATGAGTCTTTGCACTTATTTTAACCTTTCATACCACATTTAACGCAACTAAATAATTTTGACAATTTTGCTCGTCTCATTCACTAAGCAGCATTAACCTGTAACTGGGTATAAATATTGAGTCAGAGTCACCTAGGAATCAAACCCAGAACCTGGGCAGTAGCGCTCAGCCAAATCTGCATTGTGAACGTAGTAGTAGTTAAAATATGCCTTGTACACCTACGGGGAAAAAACAACAAAATTGATAAACAAACAATACACGTAGTTTACTTACTTTGGCAAACCAGCTCTAAGCTGTTTAATGATATGTTTGTTATCTGCTTTCAAGAATATCACAATAGGGTAGAACTGCGCATAGTTGAGTCTGTCCACTGCGTTGGGGGTGATGTCCAGTAAGGCATGCTTGCCTCTTTCCATGATCGTTCTGATGCTTGACAGGCGGATAATACCGGCAGACTTCGTTTTGGTATCTTCTAAAGTGCTGTCCATTTCTAAACAAAAGAAAATATTAATTTAGAATGACTGAAGCTGCTTTGGATGTGGCTAACGGGTATTATCATCAGATAGGTCGACTAAGTCGAAATACATATAAGGTAAAATTCTATATCTTTAAAAACATTAACATAAAAGTGTGTTTGAAAAATGGATAAGTAATTTAGTGAATATTACTGCTATCTTGACTTTACGAATGCGATCAAGTTTGTATATCTGGATGATTGTATCATCTCACCTTTCTCAAATAAACTTACTTTACTTAACTTTTAGATTTCACCAAAATTAAAAACTTAAAAAGGTAATTTCATACACTTGCTAAGGACATCAAGATCAGATAAATAAATATATTATTTTTGCTACTTACTTGGCGAGGAGAATTTATCAGGGCTCTCAGTCAGCAGCCGTTCTCTAGCTATATCGGCGACTGCGCCCAGAACTATGACGGGTCGCACGAAGCCGGGCTGCTTCAGCACCACGCGTTCGTACGCCGGGAACTTGCTGATGCTGTCTGATAGGACTACCTCGTCCCAATGTTCCTGTGAAGGAATTTGTAATAGGAATAATTAGTGTATTTCGTGTCAAGCAAATGTAAGAAAGTAAACTTTGATACATTTTTGGGGATAACTTGCATGGATACTCAAGGGCGTTGAGATAATACTTCTACTTTGATGTATTGTATATCTGTCAAAAATTTTATTCAAAGTGAAGTCTAGTTCCAACAATATAATGACAGCGCTTATGTTTCTTGATAGAATGAGCACTTATTTTATGTCTGCTGAGCGGTTGTAACGTACGTACATTTAAATCAAAGAATTGTCTTGAAATAAAAATACAGTATGGGATCCCGTATGTTAGGTATTTTATAGATTATCCACTCTTATCTCCTATAAATTGTATAGGAGACTTAACGATGCTGTGCCTTACCTTTCCAAGACTCTTACTACGCCGATGCGTGGAGCGACGTCTCCTAAAGAAGTTGTGTTTGCCATCGTTGCCGCTCATCTCCTTCTTGGTAGCGTTGAACTGCGCCGTTGCCAGCTCTTCAGCGCGAGCCTTGTTGGGGATGGTGCCTTTTTGGACCTCTTGGTTGTTACGACCTGAAACAGATCACGAATTTATTATTGGTATCTTACTTGCCCTTTTATTATTCTGCGAGCGATGTGCACTTCTATAGGTGACGAATTCACTATACCTAAAATTATTTGTGATTTATATAAACATAAATCACGTATGTTATAGTGACTAGGTAACTTGTTGAAGTGCCATAATTAAAAATAAATAAATGAATTATTATTTTTAGTTTATTTAAACGGGCTTTGAAGTAATAGAAGACAATATGCACATGCTGATGACACAACTGGCGAAATGTGAGTGTACTATTAAATAAGGTTAACGCTTCGAAGCTTACAGGCGTGTGTTATGTTTTGTTTGTGATGAGGTAACACGTCCTGCAAGTTTCCTCTTATCCAGAACATTTCGACAAGCTTAATTTAATGTATTATCTAGTAATTCCAAACTTTCAAGAAGTAGCTTTAAATTCATCAGCTTTTTTTCTTTAATTAGAACTAAAACCTTTCGCCTGATCGACCAATGAATGTAAATTAATAACATCGTCATTTGCCTAGCTTGTAACTACGTTGCGATCGGTTTCTATTCTAACCAGATGCAGCTGAATAATGACGGCTGACGATAAAACTTACCTATCCTATAGACCTGCCAGGCCCCCACGGTGCCGTTGTGTAGCGTGTCAACCACGTGGAACACGTCTCCACACCTGAACGACATCTCGCCGTCAGTCGGCTCCGTGTAGTGGAAGTGGGTCTTTATGTGGAACGAATCGCCCGCTGAAAAGGTAAGGTTATAGGTATTTTATATTTTATTTTGAAAATGATGATAAATTATACCTATAATATAGCAAAAATTAAATATTAGAGGAGTGAAAAAAAACCTTAAATTTTGAAGTGGAGGATTGCTTGTAGAAAACTCAATAGTAATATGAATGGAATTTATTCCGTGAAAGTAAAAAGAAAGAAAAAAGGCGATACTTAAGTAATCTTAGGGCATGAGGTCACTACTAAGCCCATTTTTCATGTCATGGTCTACCCGTGTGCTAAAATTCATCGACACCCATTCAGTCATTACAGCGGAATAAAGAAACACACAAACAGACTCACTTTCACATTTAAAATATTAGTTAGGAAATAAGATCGACTCACGCATCTGCCCACTGGCCACAGCATTGTATTCGTCAGGTGAATGCTGCACGATGAGATCGATTCGCTCCTGCAGACTCAGCAGGAACAGCACAGCTTCCTCGCGGGTCACGCCTTTCATCTCCATGTCGTTCACCTGTTCGACCGCACAAAACTAGGACTCAATGTTCGTGTCATTCTTGGAATTTTAATATGAAATTATGGAGACAGTAATGGAAACTTTGGTGTCCCATAACCAAAATAATGTGGTAACAATCAAATTTTGTCACTGACTCATTTTAATGGACAACTCACACTAGACCAAAAAATTGCGTATTTTGCTAAAATTGTTTTCATATAAAAGAGCTAAAGTTTAATAAGAAAGTTTTCCGGAATCTCTTATGGATTCGGATATCCCCTAGTTGCCTAACTGCAAATAAACATCCTGTATATCTCCAAGTCTCGCGGACAACTTTAACTACGCAATGCAGGATTGTACGATTTGTACGTGATTACAGGAGGTCCTGCGTGACGGATACCGCCACTACTTCAATAGACAATTTCGGATTTAAAACTAAAATAAACACATACCTTAAGTATCTTATCAGCGGGCTGCAGGCCCTGTAACGCCGCCGGACTGGTCGGCTGTACGCCGGACACGAACACTCCGGACCGGTTGCCGCCGCACAACCGGAGACCGACAGAGCCCTCCTTTTGGAAACTGATCAGACGCGGCTCGCCACTGTAAAAGGAGAACGGTAACTTTATAGTTTTTTTAACACCCTTGCTCGTAAAGCTGATGTAATTCCACCGGTTTTAAATATGTAAAGCGGGTCATAAAAACGCGTGTGTTATGAAAGCAAATAATTAAGTTATAGTCCATACAAATTCCATAACAGTATTATTTGGCATTTCAAATATGGAACTGATCGCCGCCGCACAACTCCAGCTAGTGAACAGCGCGCTGTTGCTATTCAAATTTCGAACTAATCGCCGCGCGGCGCCAGTCAGTAGGCAGCGCTAGCGCGCTGTTAAAATGACGGGAAAGCAACAGTGTGCATTCACAGATTGAGTTTATTTAAAATAAAAAATGTTTATTCGGTAATTTAATAACTTGGCTGCATGCTCTAGCGTCTTTGCCAACATTTTCACGCAGCCACGGCAGAAAATAATCCTCGCGCCATTTTTCTCAAATTTTCTTTTCTTTGTACTTGTATTGTGAATATCTTTTTTTTTCTGTTTCCTTGCAAATGTGTTAAAAAACGTCATACGACATACGTGCGTATTGGTTATAACATGCTCGGCTCAATTACGCCCTCGCCTTCGGCTCGGGCTGAAATTCCGCCTCGCATGTTATAACCATCGTAACGCACTAATATCGTAATGTACTATAACCTTATGGACCTTTGGCGTAAGTCATATTTTTTAATAGCTGTGCCCCGCGGTCTTCTTCCGCGTGAAATGATTATAAAAATATTACTTCCTTATTTGAATCGGATTTTGTTAACAATTTTAATAGTTTTAAGTTTTTTTACACGGAATTCAAATCAAATCATTTTTAAATAAAAATAATAATAAACTATAACTATGTTACTCTCTATAACATCAGCTATAAGCCAGTAATAGTCCCGTCAGAATCGGTCCAGCCGTTTCGGAGATTAGCCGGAACAAATAGACAGACAAACAAAATTAAAAAAAAAAAAGCATTTTTGATATAAGTACCATAAATAGTTTCTTAATTATGCGTTCAGTAAAAGCAATTACAAACAGACCCATTAATTTTATTTATTTGTATAGTTGTTTTTGATGTAATTTCAAGGTGTTTTTCTTTAAGGTATTTTTACATTTTTTTAAGGATCGTACCTTAAATGGAAAACCCGGTCCCTTTTAAGGCCACTTGAGTTCGAGTGTCCGTCCGTATGACACAAAAGTCATTAAAAAGACTGACAGTGTTTTATAAAAAAAGATTGAAGTTAGATAATGGGATGGTGTAAAAGTATTAACTTACGATGGTTTATTTCTTTGATTATTCATTGCTTCTTCTTCGTATAGTTGTCTTCTACTGCTGTAGTAATCTATAAAGTTGATAAGTATTATTATTCCAAAATTTGTCTACATTAGATTGCATAGCTATGAGCTTGCACTAAAATGTCTCTTTAGATTGCATCTATGAGCTCGCACTAAAATGTCTCTCAGTATTATTTTCATATATTAACACTTTCATCATATTTCAAAAATAAACTATGAAAGTCAACGGGACAAAGAAAATGCGAAATTATTTATACATATTGCTGTATGGTTCTTTTCGTGCTCGAACGAAATTATCAGGAACGCGCTGTTGGTAAATATTTGTGAAATTGTTGGTGTAAATTGTAGGTAATGAAAAAACAATTTGATGGTGTTAGTTCCAACATGGTGTTAGGGCCACACGCCTCAAGCACCATGCGGCGTGCAGCACTCTTATAGAATGTATTGAAAAAAAAAGAAGATGGCAGCGTAACTGCAGATGTAGGTCACGCGCCAAAAGTTCCATGACAAAATGTTCCAAAAGAAGGCTTTTTTTTCTGGTCCTTGTAGTCTAGATATTGGTCCTTCTACCCAACATACCTTCATTCCTCGGCGGTGGCGGCCTTGGCGGCTGGTCAATCTGTTCGTGCGACATCGGACCTCTTCGTGCATCCCCGCCTCTCACCGGCGCCGCCACGTACAGGTTCTGCCCGCTGCTCGAGTACCCTGGGGATGCCTCCGCAGCGCCGTATACGTTGTGGGGACTGGCTTCTGTTAGAAAAAAAGGGGAGAAAATTTTAATGACAGATTCTCTCGAAAAATATGGATGACAAGTAACCTAGAAAGAAATTATGCTGACAACAATAACAATATATGACGGTGTACTTATTTAAAATTGTTTTATTTTATTTAGTCTCTAATCGAAATCATAATAGCTACATTATAAAACAAAGTATGACAAAGCAACGAAATCAAAATGAAGGAAAGAGTAGATAGGTATAATAGTATGGTTAGTTATGGAACAGCAAATCCAGATGGCGCTACTCGTTAGGATAAAAATCTCGTGAGATGGCACTTTCCAATACCACAGGTAACATGAAATGAAGAGCAAGGTTTAAAATAAAATCTTTATATTTTTTTTAACACCCTTGCTCGTAAAGCTGATGTAATTCCACCGGTTTTAAATATGTAAAGCGGGTCATAAAAAACGCGTGTGTTACCAAAGCAAATAGTTAAGTTATAGTCCATACAAATTCCATAACAGTATTATTTGCCATTTCAAATATGGAACTGATCGCCGCCGCACGACTCCAGCTAGTGAGCAGCGCGCTGTTGCTATTCAAATTTCGAACTAATCGCCGCGCGGCGCCAGTCAGTAGAGATGAGCAAAATGTGTCAGTAAAAAGAAATGAATGAAGTATATCTTTTCACTTGATGAAGTAGTCCACTCATTTAGTTCAGTACTGACTGGCAGTCAGTACCTAAGCAGCGCTAGCGCACTGTTAAACTGGCGGGAAAGCAACAGTGTGCATTCACAGATTGAGTTTATTTAAAATAAAATAAAACAGTTTATTCGGTAATTTAATAACTTGGCTGCATGCTCTAGCGTCTTTGCCAACATTTTCACGCAGCCACGGCAGAAAATAATCCTCGCGCCATTTTTCTCAAATTTTCTTTTCTTTGTACTTGTATTGTAAATATCTTTTTTTTGTGTTTCCTCGCAAATGTGTTAAAAAACGTCGTACGATATACGTGCGTATTGGTTATAACATGCTCGGCTCAATTCCGCCTCGCATGTTATAACCATCTTAATGTACTAATAGTAATGTACTATTATCGTTTACCTAAATATGAATCATACTAAAATATATAATAACTGAACTAAAATGTAAATCTCTCCATAAGTTGTAATTCTACGAAGTCGAAAATAATTTGCAAACCTAACAAAATAGGTATTTCATTTAAAAATATTTGCTAAAGTCAGAGATTTGCATTAATTTTCTCAATTATTTACGGTAATTCCACGATTTAGATACCTTTTTAAAGTAGATAAATACTCTTCTTGTCTTAAAATCTTGAATAGAAATTAAGATAAGTCGGTCGTAAATATCGCACGATATTTTTAAGTGTTGATACACAAATAAATAATTAAGTTATCTGGTAATAAAATATTATCTATTGAATACTTGTTTACTTAAATGTTTTATTCTAAACTAGCTGTTGCCCGCGACCGTTCGTTCGTGTTACATTATTATAAAAATAACATCCCTTTTTGAATCGGATTTATTTAACAATTTCATGGTTTTTTTTTGCACGGAACCCTAACTCTTTTAACTAACTTTTCTATAATAAAAGCCTCCGTCACTCCTTATAACATCAGCTATCTGCCAGTAAAAACGGTCCGACCGTTTCGGAGATTAGCCGGAACAAACAAACAAACAGACGGACAGATAGACAAAAAAAAAAACAAAATCTTTATTAGTATCGTATATAGGTTCACATACATTCAGTAAAAACCTGTTATTTTGAAATTACAAACAGACACTTCAATGTTATTTATTTATAGAATCTATATACAGATTCTATTTACTTATTACTAAGCTTACTAACATAAATTTATTCAAATTAAAAATCACCTTAACTTATCGATATAATGGAATCACTATATCGATAAATGATATGCTTTTAATTAGAATAAATTTATTTTACAAAGTTTGCTATAGATTGCTGAATAGCAATCTAACCAACTTGGTGTGATGTCACCCATGACCATTGACTTATCAGAACAAGTAAGAGCTGAAATTAGTGTTTGGTGCATGAACTTTTATTCATTTTCTTTTTTTAGCAATTGTAGTAAAGAACGTTAATATTTTTTTCCAAATATGCCCAAGATTTTGAAATATTAGAAGGCTTATCTATTTAAATAAAAATCAATTGCCACATGTATGACCATTGAAGGAGCATCATTGAGAACGGCTCGCTCGACCGATTTGGCTGTTTTTTTTGTTGTGTTCTAAATTGTCAGGACAAGGTATGTATGACATTTTCTTCAAGCCGGGGCGGGTATCTAGTTTCTATTATTACCAACATTTTATATTCAAAATAAAAGAAAACCTGCCAGTGATTTTAATTTCATCAAGTATAGATAAATATGATGCGGGATGAGCTGGACTCTTACGCAAGGGATTGGCCTACAATCGCTCTAGATCGCGAAATGTGGAAAGAGGGAAGGGAGGCCTTTGCCCTGCAGTGGGACAATACAGGCTTATAATATAATAATATAATATAATATAGATAAATAAATAATGATAATAACTTTAACAGGAAAGCACTTACCAAGGCTATTATAGTTATTCTGATAATTTCCGTTAGTAACGGTCTCCTCCCTAATCAGCTCCCTCGTCACCACCAGATTCAGACGGTCCTTACAAGACTCGATGAGTTTCCTGGCTTCCTTCAGGGTCATAGCATCAGTCACTGGGGTATTGTTGATCCTGGTCACCATGTCTCCTTCGCAGAGACCCTGGCCTCCTTGGTTGAGCTGTTCTCTAGCTCGCAAGGTTAGTTCTTTGACGTAGAGCTTGCATCCTAATACTATGCCGAAATCTGGAACAGAGAATGCTTGCATTAAGATATGGGATTTTAATGGCGGGAATTTTTGTACATAATAATAATGGATTTTGGTTTAAAAAGAACGTCCAAGAGATTTTGTATAGTGAATTCCTAAAAGAGCTATACCTAGCGAGTTCATAGTTTCATTGATTGCCCTTTCTAATTCATCATCATTCAGCCAAAAGACGGCCACTGCTGAATATAGCCGACATTTAACAGAATACGTCTTTTGGCTTCCCTCAAAGCATTTGGGTCAAATGGAAGTTGTTTCATGCATGGAGGCCTCCTCTTTTAGCAGTATCGTTTTAAACTGAAGTTAAATCTAGTAGAGATTTTGGTCTTGGTAGCCCCCGGTCAAACAAATGAAGCCAATAGTAAAACCAACCTTCTTTCTTCCCATTCCTGGTGAGTGACAGTTTGATGGTTGTGGGTGCGGTGGGCGGAGGCGCTGGCGCACGTCGGCGCACCACCAGTGACACGGTGGCGCCACTGTCGCGCAACACCTGCACTGCGCGCGCGTATTCCACATTCTCTAGGGGCACGCCGTTCACGGACACTATTCTGTCGTTTACTCTGGAAAGATGAGACGTTTTAGATGAAGCCATGCAAATTCATTGTTAATAGTCGGGGGACACTTCATGGATAACCGCCTACTTAGGGCGAACGGGAGTTTATGCAGACAGAACCGTGAGATTTTTCCCACAGTTCTCCCTGCGGTCATGGACGGCGCAGGAGATATTCGCACATATACTTTGCAACCCCGACTGGACACAGATTGTTCCTGGGCATAGAGGACCTGCTTCCATCAAAGCGGAAAGGAACGGAGCAACGTCACGTGCAAGATTTGATCTATGACATAAGAGGCGAGAGATGTGACGTGGGTGGATTGGTCGACTCCTCTGCTTCCGCTTGCACGCTTTCTAGCGGACCTTAAGGAACGATCTGCATTAGAAAAGTTTTAAACTTTCGATACATCTACTCAAATTTTTGATCCAAAATAGAAGAAAAAAAAACAAAAAAAAAAATGTTGATGCCTGTAACATTTTGCTAAACCCTAAAATTTTGCATGCTATGTTCTATCTTAGCTAAACATGTTTGAACTATTTTAATTTTATTTAACACCATTGTATAGGTACCATGTTTTATGCAAATAAATTATTTATGTTATGTTACCACGCTCACAGACGGTCGACTCTTTTCAACCTTATTAGTATTACTTAGGTAAGGGTGAAAAGTCGGTCGACCGTCAAAGAGTCGTCGTACATTTCATTGATTAGAAAAGGCGAAGAAAAAATCGCGGATCCTAAGGCCAATAAGAGCTAATATGTAACAATACTCACTGCAACTTATCCTCAGCCGGTCCCCCTCTTAACACATCAGATACTGCGATGGACGGGTCGCCGCTGGCGAAGTGAGGGTTGTCCCTGCCGCCGGAGACCGCGATACCGAAACCGTAGCCTGGTACCCGGTTGAGACGGACTCGGTGGGTCTCCCAACCTGCGCTGCGTTCGGCTGTCTGTAAGGTAGAGATTGCGGGTAAGTAAAATGATGGAGACAGCTCAAGCAAAGAGGAACCTATACCAAGCTGTGTGATGAAGATGATGGTAAAAGACATCGAGAATAGCTCATTCAAAACACATAGGTACAAAGAAACGTTTCGTAGCTCAAGTCGGCGTGTTACAATAAGAAAGGTTTCATTTTCAACTGATGAGACTACTGATGAACACATAAATACAGTGGTAGGTGTTTGCTGAACGGTTAGTAAGGTAATCAACATTTAGTTATAACATCAGCTATCCTGACAGAATCAGTCCAGCCGTTTCGGAGATTGGCCGGAAGTGACTAACAGACAGACAGACAAAAATTTAAAAAAAAAAAATTTTTGTTATAAGCACCGTATTTAATTATATACCTACTTTCTTATGAATTCAGTATTAAGCTGTTATTATGAAATTACAAACAGACACTTCAAGTTTATTTGTTTGTATAGATGATCAATACAATTTCCACTACAAAAATATTCTAACGAGACACCTTGTTGTACCTTTTGTGCATTTCGTAATGCACAAAAGGTACACAAAACGAATCATCTGAAACATAAAGCCATCTAAGCTAACACGACTAATCCTGCTCACACCTTATGAGAAAAGGTCGTGATAAAT
Source organism: Eurois occulta (assembly GCA_950022335.1). Classification (NCBI taxonomy): domain Eukaryota; kingdom Metazoa; phylum Arthropoda; class Insecta; order Lepidoptera; family Noctuidae; genus Eurois; species Eurois occulta. Next base: position 11,694,952 of record OX465500.1, on the reverse strand, counting down.
CTGTGCTAGAACAACGATGTACTAGATTACGAGGCAAGCCTAGGTTTATGACTAGCAAGATTAATGAAGCCTGTTATCCTTAACCTGCAACTCTAAGATGGATGACGTAGCTTAGAACATAAGTTCGTTAGTAATCACGGTAAAGACTAAAGCGAGATGGAGTAATTATTTTGTTGAGTAAAGATATAATTAAATGAACATAGTTTTCGAAATACGCATTCGTCGGAAGTCTAGTGGTACAACACTTAGCCAGTAGCGAAAATCAATTTCGTAGAAAAGGGTAAAGATTTATTTATTTATTTAAGATGCTGAAGAGTTTTATAAAAGCATCAGGTGGGGTCTTCCCTAATGGGAGGACTTTTCGTGTAGTGATTCTTACAACATTGAGTTTATAAAGGAAGAATACCTAATGCAGTAGTGTAAGAAGTTCCCTGATTAAACTCTTTATTTTTGTGAGCCCATGAGCACAATTTGATGCGTCTCGTGGATATAAGATTTTTGTTTAATCGACCAATACCCATAAACTATTCTCTGAAATCTTTCTCACCTCTTTAATATCTGCCAAGATCCGCTTGGAAAGTTGATTCAAGTCTTATCGTCCCTGGCCTCACAAAGAATTCAAATATCTAAGATATATAAAAGATAATATTCATACGCACAGCCTGACCGTTGATTGCTGTTTATGTACAAGCTTTGCGCATACGCTTATAATATTATAATGAACTTATACATATTATTATGGACATAGGAACCTTGAAATGTCAGAGCATATCAGAAAAGTACTGACTTGAATAAACAAACAGATTTTTTTTGCTACCTACTGGGTTCGCGATATGGTTTTCAAACATCAAACACAACACAACGAAAACAAGTGAAACTTTTTTTAAAACGTTTTAACATGGTCACAATCAGAATCCAACTTAATTTAAGGCTTTATAAAGTTGATATTCCTCGAAATGAAAATGACAATAATTGAAAACATTAAGAACTAAATAGAATTTATGTTTTCTGTCTAATTAATTTAAAAAATATGCTCTGAGTTTTTAAATGTTAAACGTGTATGTCTTTTTGATAGATATCCTTACGATAACGCGTGGGAACCGAACTGCGAACGACCAGCATCATCAATTCATCATAAATATTCATTATCATCTTTATCTCCTCTAAGATCATTAATAACTGACTGAGGAACTGATATGGTATTGCAAAAGAATGTTTCTATTCTGTAAACTTATTTTGTCATCGGTCGGATCGTGTGGAGCAGATTTGCATTATTTATGTACTTTGATCGGTGATATATACTCCAAATTGCCATAATAGCCGTAACTACAAAAAACCTGCCCCTGAATCTCATTAGTTAATGTTTAGAAAATTATAATCATCCTCATTTAGGGTCCCGAAACTGAACCTAAGTTAAACATAAACGACCTCTAATTCTCTGTCAGCTTCTCCCTATTAAAACTGACATCAAACAATTCAATTAAAACTGAACTCACTGCAACGAACAAAGAATTGTAATTTTCCCTTCGATAACGAACAGATTAACCGGTAATTTCAAAGAGCTTTTGTTCCCGGTATCAGCGTTTTGACAACAATGTTCATTGTTGACGAGTCACCAATCTGCGGGCTTGCAAACACAAAAGCGACTGTGTACGTAAATACCTATGCGAGCAACAGTGTATTCCTCTTACTTGGCAAACAGGGTAAACGACATAGTACCAATAAACATTGTGTAAAGGATGATGCAGAGCCAATAAATGGCGTAACTACTAGTAGTTAGAGTATGCACGACCACGTAGTGTCAGCCAGTTGCACTTCATTGCAAGAGGCTCCCAGAAAAGGACTATGACACACAAGCAGGCAGTACCAATGGTGTGCAAAGCAGTTGATCGATTGGTATTGATTGCTCACGACCAAAACTACGAACTGGAAGAAACGAAGGGCGATTGTGATCAATCCAGCAATATCGTTTTCATAAACCCAAGTCCCAACACATGTCGCTAACAACGATGAATAAAGACGGTAACAAGAAAAAAAAAATTAACTTATTTTTCACCTTAACCATTCATCAGAACGGTTTTACGACCATGAACTTAGAGTTAAATTTAACAGTCATTAAACGCCATGCAGCGACCTATACCGAGTAGTATTAAAGTAGAATGATAAACATAAACATCAAGACGTGATTCCCACGCTGCCGGGAGGGTTTGCCACTCCTTGGTAAACTACGAGAATTGCGTTGGATTTGACTTCACTCACGCGGGTCCCTTTACTATTCGATTAATAGGCTACGTTTGTTCTAGTTTGACTGATTTGGAAAGAGAATTTGATTTCACTACAAATCGATCTATTAAACTATTTCATGACATGTTGCTTTGTTCACGATATCGTAAAAGTCGCGAGAAACCCTTGGATGAGGGACGCACCGGACCGAAAAGTATAGCAGAGGAAAGGCCTATAACCAGCAGTGAGTGATTCCAGGCTGAAATAATGATGATAAGGATAGTGACAAGCTTGTTGGAAACTACAGTACATATTTTAAAAAAACTCCTAGGAGAAACGAACAGAAAAAATTTCATAGATATTCTCACATTATCATTTTATCTTTTACTGGCACCGTTTATGCAGGTTATGGCGAAATATCTTCAGGGAAAAGATGTTTTCAAGGATCACGACCCTCAGTAATGACGAGTACGACTTGAGGAGGAGAATGCAGGTTATGCAAATACAATTTCATCACGGAATCATGAACATGCTACAGATACTCATCTATAACGCACAATAATTAGTGTATTCTTGCAATGTTGAGCAATACGTTACAGTTCTACTGAATCAGATAGGAACCGTGACTGCAGATTTGAATGCAGATAACTGAAGATCATTATGTCAGTACTTAAAATTTGACAGAATATCCATCACTGGAATTCTAATATTATTTTATTTCAATGGAGGAATAGGAACTCTAGGAATGGTAGCCGCAAAACTTCAATGTCAGGATGCAGTTTTTCAGTCTAGCATAGAGTTAGTGCCCTCTTTTTGTAAGCCGAGTAGCGTGCTATCAATGAAAATATAAAAGAAATATCACGCAACCAAGATGTGGACGTTGGTACGGCAATTTTGGTCTCAACTGACATTACTTGACTATGCGTAGAATTCGCATGTGTGAAAGCTTATTACAAGGGAGTGAAACTTCTGTTGGTGATATCTCTTTGTTCTATTACCAGTTTTTACAACATAAATGAAACGTAAGCCAGCACATCAAACTACTACAATCTGTTAATAGATTTTCAAATTTATCGCTAAAGCATTAGGTTCAAGGTTGATTGGGAAAATTTGACAGTTTCGGATAGCTCGATGTGCTTGCGTCTGTACGTTCTAGTCATTAATATTCGTTTTGCGTGCACAAAAGAAGTAAATTATTCTATTGGTACCAAGACAGCCTTGCTTCCTACGCTAGTCTGTCAAAGTTACGCATGTTTTAAGACAAAAAGACCACATTGTACTCATGTTGTGCCTTCTGTAAGCCCACGTTAGAGACGCTTTAACGGTGATTACCCAATTCCTATACAATGAGCCCATAAAACTCGCAAAAGTAGCTAATACTGCTGTGAATAGATGCCTAAATACAATGTTTAAGAATTGAAAGCTTCTGGCAAGGAGTGTGCAATCATGGCCCTATTTAATAAATGTTACGACAAACCGACAATTTTGTCACTTTTGAGCAAATAAGTCGAATTGTCGCGACAAGTGCCGTTTAATAAAGATGAAAATTATGTCCAAATGCGACAGGTAAATACTGACAAAATAGTCAAACTAAAAACCTGTTAATACATCAATCAATCAAATCATTTAATAAACAGATAATACAATCCAATTTGTTAGTAATAATACATAATTATACAGCTTAAACACTAGTGTTAGTACATAATTATATTGGGAAAATTTTGGTAATAGTTACTAATAATGACAAAAAAAAAAGTAAACAAAAAAATGCAATAGTTGTCGGAGTTCACCTGTCGAGTCTCTAAGAAAATATTCTCTGACTTAATTGTGATAGTAAATGACAAATTTGTCACTTTTCTGATATATTTGACACAATACAATATCGAAGCATGCTTATGAGAGAACATGAGGGTAATAAGTATTAAAAAAACAACAGTTTTACGTATGTTTTGACTTGAACTTCGTTTTTGTTTGCTATTTGAAATGAACGCCAAATCAAGAGTTTAGGCTTTATCAATGAAAACAGAGACATTTTATTCGGCAAATTTTGTGATAATTTAACTCACGAAATGAAAATTAATAAATGGAAGCACATCACAGAACAATTGAGAGGATTGGGATTATTAAACAGAGATTGGAAATATCTATATTATTCGTAATAATGTAACTGCCGAATGGCCTTGACATTGGGTGCCTGTCGAAAATTTCTGACAATTCGCGAATATGTCCACCTGTCATGACAATTTAGTGTTTAATAAAAACAAATTTGACAAGTTTTTCCAAATGGACAAATTGTCACCTGTCGCCTGTCAAGAGAAACTGTTTATAAAACAGAAATATGTCAAATTGTCGCGACAAGTCAACATATTTTTAGATTTTTAACCGTAACAAATTTGTCAGTGATAATCTTTATTAAACAAAAAACTGACAAATTGTCGGATTGTCACCTGTCGCCTGTCACCTGTCATTGTCATGTTTATTAAACAGGCCCCTGGAAATAACTGCAATGCATCTGCATTTTTGTGGTTCTACGAGCATTACTTGAATTAAATGATTTATGAATCATGCACATCGTCGCCCGGATGTTCAGACTATTTTTAGATATAATATCCATCAGGCCGTGTAAAACTGCAACATGTCGGAGTCTTTAGAACCTCGAACAAAGGTAGACCTTTCGACAAGTCGCGACATGTCCAAACTCGCACGTCATCCAAGGAGTCGGATCCTGCCAGGTCTAATTAAATAACAGGTTCCAGGTCTATTGATAAAGACTTGGCATTTAATGGCATGAACAACCATTCATAAATCGATAAAGAATGTGAGGACAATTAATATAATAATACCAGAGCTATTCTTGTACCACTGCAACTTAAAGGACTGTTCTGAAGAAAAATGTATTATTAAATACTTTGTTTTATTAATATGGTAAATCAACAGGTATCTCACAGATACGTAAGTATTACAGAATTTAAATATAAAAATATAAAACAGGTAAGTAGTATAGAGATGCCCCGACTCTACAAACTCTAAAGACTCTACAAATACGTTATCAAATTAGCATAGACAAAGATTTTAATAAAAAAAGGTTTAAAAGAAATATCAAACAATCTGAAAACAATATATCAGAAGGAGGATAAAATAATGCTACAGATCTGCATATCAATAAAATAATTGAGCACCACCTATCCGATTATAACATAACAGTTCAAGGAGGCTTTATTTTATCGTTAACCGCAATAAAATCTTTGCGGCACAGATGTAAAATATTTATGGCATTGCGCGTTTAGTTATAGATGTGTTTGTGGCCCAATGATTATTACGATCTATGTAGATAGCTTTTAGCAATCTGTTGGTAGGTACTTGAAAGCAATAAGGATTAGCTAGTTGGATGTGATTAAGAAACCCTAAATTTTGGAATCATAGTGAAATCGCTAACGAGTTTTCTATCAAAGATCGTGCTTATTATACTGAAGATTTGAGAAGTGAAGACAAATTATGTCACAAAGTGAAAACGTTTATTGCAAACTAAATGTAGAATATTAGTTTCTGGAGAGAAGTATGGTTAGATGAAGAAGCTAGCAGAATTTACTGGAGAAAACAATATGATTGATAGAAGAGAAGCTGGGTGAGCTAAAGGAGAGAAAGTTTTTAGACCGTATGAATGAATGGACCAAAATTATAATATTCTTGCAGCTTACTTGTATGACCAATGTTTAAAGTTTACACTTAAATAAAAACTAGAGGAAAAGAGTAAGTAGTGGGTTTTTAAAACGCTGTTATATTCAAAACACGACAGTTGTGTGCGTTCCATTTTAACTGAACGCAAAATAAGGAACAACTGAACAAATAATCTGTTATGAATATAATAATAGTAAATAAATTACCTCAATAATAACTGTCCTAAAAGACTGGTGGTATTGAAGCTTATAAAGATTTCTCAATAGCTTCAAAACGTCCTCAACATTATTTAATTTTATTTAAACAAGCTCTTTGACACTCACAAATAATCAAGACGGGTCCCAAAATTTTGACCATTTACGGAAAATCTTACACAAAGAGCCAGATTGGGTAACTTTAGGTCAAAGTATGTTACGATTGGTATATTGCACCTACGCATAACCAAACAGGTAGATACCTATTATGAAATAGAAATCACATAAAGTCAAGCCATAAGTACTAAGTACTAATAATACATTAATGTCTGATATATTTAATAGTACGTTATATTTATTGAGTGGATAGAATTTCAACTGCAACTTGAGTAAGGGCGTTCCGCAAATACCGAGTCTTAGATATCATGAATTTGTTACCAAACAATGGAGCATTTTGTGAACATGTGAAGAGAGGAAGGATTTCCGAAGAATGAAAGACATGCTTTAATCGAAAAAATTACATAAAACGAAATAATGTTGACGACGTAGGTATTACGTGAAGATGTTGAACGTGGGAGGATAGATTTCTTTGGTCAAGAAACATGGCTTTTTTGTGTCGACTTGGTAGGAAGTGTAGATAAAAATACCCACATTCGACACACTTAGTGCAAGCGTAGTATAACACACCTCAATAGGTGTATGAAACATCCAATCTACGAATTCACTATGACGAAGTTTCGGAGCAAATTCTTACACCATTCTGCTAGGGTAAATACGCTAAACGTCGGCCCCCTTACGGATATTCTAACTTTGGATCGCTCTGGCTGCATCAGTTTGCAACAAAAGGATAGCTTGTGATGCGGTTTTAGAAAGGTTGATTAATCTATTTTATGTTTTTACGCATAAGGTTGACTTTTCTACGAACAGATAAAAGTATTATGGTTTAGATGCGCTGAGGACGAAAAAACCCTTAAGTCGGCCGTTCACGGCCCATGTTCGGCCGCGTTTTTCCTAAATGTCGGCCGGGTATAGGGTGTTTTAAATTAAAACAATGAAAAATATTATTAATGTGATTTATTTTGGCAGGAGTATGATATCACAATAAGTAAACATGTGTATTTGTTTAATTGTAAATTAATTTTTTGATTTACACTTTAACAATGTTAATAATTAAGTTAAACATCACAATAAAATTAAATAAAAATTAATATCTAAGTACCTATGTGATAAAAATTGGAATTGAATACAGAACAGAATTTTAAATAAGTCAAAGGGATTAAAATAATACTCATATCAAAAGTGATTGTTTGTTAAACTTTTAACGTCTTCAACTTTTAAACAATATTTATGGTAAAATTAAATATTTGTCAACAAGTCCGTCAACAATAAAAAAGTGTTTAAAATTATTATGCTGTGGTAAACACAAATGTGTCTAGGTACGACAAAAACTACCATCGGGGCAGTACAAGTAAACCAGCAGCTGAGATGACTATAATTTTCTGTCTTTCCGTGAAGTTCTTGGATCTCTCTGCTCTATCATTGTACCTTAAATCAAAAGTATTAAGTGAAAACTAGCTTAGTATCTAAGGCAGCTTTATGTCTCACACAAGTTGATAAATTAACTAAAGATTCACGACCAACTTTTTATATTTTTTAAGCTAATAAACATGGCTTTAATAGATAGATAGCAAGTTTCAAAGAGCATTTTATATTTGTATCCCAAACCACATTTAGCTATCACAAATAATAAAAATGTCTTCGATATTGTCAACTCCTACATCCAAACTTAACCTCTTTAGGTATAATTTTAACAAATTATAATAATAGGTACATAATATTTATTCAAGTTTGAGAAAATAAGTTTGATAAATAAATTAAAAATTACTACCCACACAATCAATGAAAAAATACAAAAGTAATCAGCCCGTATAGAGGCGCTCGAATTCGAGGCTGGCCGACATTGCGATATTTAATATTTCTAAAGTCGGCCCCTGTTTTGTGTACCTTATTTCTCGAGATTCAACTAATATCACCCCGGCCGGTATTTGGCGATTAAACGTAAAATAGATTTATTTACCTATAAACTTTGCAAATTATTCTATTGAACCAATGCAATTGGAAGAGTAGGAATTTATAAAACAGACTGCATTTACTTTAAGTCGGCCCCGGCCGAGAATCCGGTTTTTAATCGAAACTAGTATCCTAATGGCGGCCCCCTATTTCTCCTTTAAACCAATACGCAAAAAGTTGAAAAAACTATGTCAAAATATAGTAAAAATTACTGGTTAGTGATAACAAAGCTTAAAACAAAAAAAAAGAAACATCTTACCGTTATAATATCAATCCCCGAAGCGTGGGTATTTACAGCAAGTAAGCTACTTCAGCTACGAACTTGACGCTTCAACGGTGCCATCGCTTCTGACGCTCAGTGTGCGAAGAGCAGGTAACGTAATCGGATAGGGACGGTTTGTACGTATAAAGTATGAACTAAGGTTGCAATTCGAGTGACAAGATTGCCACTTAATTACCTTTTGAATGAACGCAAGCTGAAAATGTGCAGACGGCCGACGTTTGGGCGGGGGCCGATGTTTGGCGTATTTACCCTACTAGGTACATCAATCATCTCCTCTTGAAGCGTTAACTACGACATCACCTTTGACTTTAACTTTTTATAACGACATCAACAAAGCAAATAAACACATGAATAGCGACATTAATTTGTCCAAAAACAAAAATAATAAAACGGAGGAAAAATTCCGACGCCTCTCGGCACATGACTCACTCCCTAGCCGGAACTCCTAAACGTGCTAAGTTTATTAGCTTAGAACTCAGCTGCTATTGCAGTTGCTGATACATTTCGCGCCCTTTATAACCCTGGTTCGTAACACTCAAATAATTGTAATGACGTATTTACTACACGTATTACGCTACAGCTGGTCTTCGACCTTATAGTAAAGGGTTGACGAGAAATCTAAGCGGTAATAAGTACAGGTGAAACAAGACTATTGTCAATAAGCTGCGGGATATTAATTTGGGTCAAAGACGAACCTAGTACCTACAAAGGCTACAGAACTTATATAACAATAGGTTTTAGTGAAGCCGTTGATGCCACTGCACTGCCTGTAGCTGTCCCAAGACTCTCTGTGAAATGACATCAGGGTATAGGAATCTTCTCTTACATTTGTAGAAGAAAGCAGCATGAGCATAGGTAATCATGATCAAGGTATTGACATTAAAATTAGTTCAGTAAACCATCGTGCAGCCAGGTCCCCGGGCGGGGTAGCGGTAGACACCTCCAGAGAAAAAGCAAGAACGGGGTACCAGGAAGCTTACTTCGAAATTTTCTATTGCTACCAAGTAGGTACTACTGAACTAAACTAAATGACTACAATCTCATGCTCTCATAATCACGAGATGACGACTTTCCCTCACGTTACATTACTAAATACGCTAAATAATTCATTCACAACGTAATGACGATTAGCCATGCAGTTGACAGTCGTTGCACAAGCAATTACGACTATGAAACGCATATGATTTGAATAATAGGTAGGCAGGTACTAATGCGTTATGATATGAGGCCAGTGCTGTCCCTGTGAAAACGGCTGCGACTTACCGAATGGTAAAGCTCTAGGTTCGAACCAGACGGGCACTTTACTTCTTGTAAATTATTTCACTGTCACTTCTCTCAAAATGATGAAAGAAACTATAGTGAGGAAACCGGCATGTCCTAGTACCGAAAAAATCGAAGACAAGTGACATCTACCAACCCGCATTCGGCCCTAGTGGTGTATTACAGATCCTCATTTATCTTCTTTTTTTTTTGCTTGGAGCGAATTGCCGAACAAAATTTTCAGCCATTTTTTGCGGGAAGCGAGGTAAACACAGGTACAGCACACTCCGTCACTACGGGGCTGTATCCACGAGCGAGAGAATCGCGACGATATTATCGTCGTTGCCACGTATTTCTATACACTCTCTTATAGGCTGTCTCCACGAGCGAGAGAATCGCGGCGATATTATCCAATGCAAATACGTAATATCGTCGCGATTCTCTCGCTCGTGGAGACGGCCCCTACGGGAATTTGACTATCCGGCAGTGGGAAAATTATCATCATCATCAACCTACAACAGGCCACTGCTGGACATAGGCCTCCTTAATCGCACGCCACACAACTCGATTCTCAGCAAGTCTCATCCAGTTGCTACCAGCCACCCTGCGAAGATCGTCACTCCACCGAGCCTGGAGCGTCCCACCTTTCGTTTGCCGATTCGCAGTCTCCACCATAGACTAATATAATATAAAATGAGATCTCCACTCAAAAACACGCCTACCCCAACAATCATCGGTTCTACGCTTCGATCAAAAAAAGGCCACGTTCTACGGCAGAATTATTACATAAAATAATATACTTAGGTTCATAATGCTAGGCATTATTGAAATACTTAATAGCAGACGTTACTCATGTTTTAGCTAAGTTTTGATCTAAGTAGGTAATTAGCTCAGTGTTTTGAGTCTCTTTAACATAACACAGAATTGTATAATAACAGCGGAGTTACTCAGAAATGTGGAAGACTGGAAGTTAACTGTGTTTCTGTATAGTAACTAAATACAGTTAGCTAAGTTAGTTGGTACTACCTAGTTAGACACATGGCTTGCAATGACATGGTATACTTTGTACAATTTTCAATGATAGTTATTTCAAAAGATGCATTGATGAACATAAGCGTCCAAATCGAAAGATAGCTTTTCTGCACAGATAAGACGCACATTATAAAAAAAAAACAAAGTAGCCAAATAAATGCAGATATAATGAAGCCATTGATGTGTTTAATACCTCCTTAGATAAATACATATCGAATTACCACATCAAACCTAGTTATCCAAGATTACAACCAAGGTAATAAATTAAACGTAAGTAACTGTTGCAGTTTGTTTCACCTGATGGGCTCGGTTCAATCGCAAGTTCTCCCATGCCCATAGAGCCTAGACGAATTATCATACACCTGAAAACTTTTAATAGAAGTGCTAATTCAAATTACTAAAATAAACAATTATAAAAGTGACCTTATAATTATGTACCTGTAACTTTTCAAATCCAAAGTTATCCAATTTCATGTTGAAATTATTAAGTTTAATGGCGCCTGTATCACTCATTTATATCACTAAACTTTTTAACAACAGCCTCAATTTCATTACCACGATAATTAAAAACAATTCACTTCAACCACAACACTACTTTAGTAACAAAAAAACAAAGGACACAGAATTAAAAAAATTAAAAGCTATATTTTTTTAATACAATGGCACAGAGCTTTTTGGATTTAGAATTCAAATGTCACGCGGACACCGAAGGTTGTATAGGCGTCCACCGGAGACGCCCGACTCACGCCATATGAGATTACGAATGCGAACAGCCTTCCCAAACTCCGAAGCGAAGGCACTAACTACTCTACAGTCGAGAATTAAAATGAACTCAACGCGAGTTAATATCTGTAACTAGCACTCGTTTTCCTAACGCGGCTGGTTAAACACCAGTAAAGTTGAATGCTATGTACTGCTATGCAAATTGAGGTTTTGTTTACTAATTTAGTTAGTGCCCGGTGGCGTGGCCCAAGAATGCCCAAGATAGACCGTCGAAGAAAGTATTGACCAAACATGAACAAGTTGCTGGCTCTATAACTAACAGCGTAGGCTTTGCAAGTAGTTTAAGTAGTACCTTTTTAAGAGTTTACTTGGACAATAACAAGGTTTCACAAGCACAAACGATTTGCTACAAAGTGCATTTCTAGTTTGGTACACGCTCTATTTTCAACAATAATTTTCTTGAAAATATCCAAAACGTTCGTGACCAAGAAGATAACACATCCAAAATATCTTGTCCCATGTCTTAAATCATAGCATGAATGTACTGCAGACTTGTGTAGACTGTTCGAAATTGCCGTAGCTAACAGCTGATGGGCTGCGGCCTGTGGCTAGTAGCCTTCCAATGGGGACAAGTCCGGGGAAAGCCTGTGCTATGCAACAAACCACCGCACACGCATAGTAAGCCACTTATCGGTACTTTTAATTAAAACATTTGTACGCAACGCTCGCACTTTTCCTCTTCGTTGAAGAAAGCTTATTTAATATTGAGATCGCTTGATTTAACGATGTTAGTAGCGACGCTTAGAGCAGATAGATAGTTAAGTGCTAATACTTTCATAATAACGGAAAGACTACAGAAATACTTAGCAAGTAGGTATTTTCGGTGACCAAAAGACCCAAAACTTGATGAAAAAAAATGTCGGAAGATGTCAAGACTCCTGAAAACGGGAAACATGCAAAACTTGCTAAAGAGGACCAGAAAAAATGGGAAGAAAGATCTTTAGAAAATTTATATTTGGCTGTAGTGTGATGGATTCAAAAATTTAAAAAAAAACAGCAGTTTTTAATGCAATGTTATTAGTTAAGTATCCTAATTCTGCCTTAATAATTATTGAGTACGAATTAGAGTAGAGATGACTCTAGACAGCTGGAAATTCATCTCATTAACTTTAGATGACGGGATGAGCTGCTAGACAGATGTAATCTATTAATTAGTCATCCAAAGGGTTATTGACCTTTGCCCAGTTAATGCTATGTAGGTACCTACCTAAGCCCTAGTCTTCACTTCATTCCAGTCTGTCTCCTCGAATACCGACATTCGCGATTCCACACCGATACGACATGTCTCAAATTGAATTCCAGTTACACTTTGTATTTCACAAAGCTGTCGAGTTCACAGTAAAGTGTAGGTATGCGGCCACATCATTATTCACCCAGCGATTCGTATACCAAAGCTACAAAAAACAACAGAATCTCACACACATCAACAAAACGATGACACCCTTATGTCAATGTGATAAGGCTCATGATTGTGTGAAGTGCTATGTTCCCATCAGCTGTTGTAGTTTTGTTTTAGCGCAGAAACAATGGACATTCTATCCACACCGGATCGGTAACATTATCTGGGGCTTTTCTTTACTTAGCGTTTGAAACAGAGGTACAGAGTTCAGAATTGCTTGGCAAAGCATTCTGTATCCTAGAATTATTGATATTAATACAGTCATTTTGATGCGTCGCAGGCTCGCAGCGCCTATCGACAATGACGTGTTATTGAATATCAAGTACAGACATTTGCTATAAAAGCTGATAAGTGTATTTTAGATATCCAAATATGGGTGTTGGTATTTTGTCTGTTCCAAAAAAGAATATGTTATTTGGTCATTCTGTCTGTATTTGGCGACGTGACGTTTTAATGGAACCTCGGATTTTGTGAAGACGGTTATAATGTCTTCTCACTTGTAAGAAAGTAAATGAAAACGCCAGAGCATAAACGCAAGCTTCGCGCGTGGCCTCCACGCCAAGCCACAATTTCTCCCAGTATTTTGTCACATATTTGTGTCGTTTGGCGTACAAGGCACGCGCTTGCTTGTCACATACTCACGTATATGTGACAATGGCGTTCAAAAGGGTAATGGGTACACCTACGCCTACAACATTCTCCAAAATTCATGATTTGTTGGACGGCCTAGTGGTACTTATAGAGGTGACATAAGTGAAGACTTAGGTTTGATACCCAGTTGCATGATCAAGTTTCGAACCTCATGTGCCAACCCTTAAGCATAGTTTTAGTGTTAAATTTTTGAGCATATAGCATTTACGTTAAATCTGTTAAATAACAAGTGTTGACAACACTGAATCAATGGTTGGTGTAAATGAACTTATCATTATCAAGTAGCAAGATATTGCAACTTTAATTCACATCATGAAGTCACGTTACGATAAACAGAAGAATTATTACATTGGTTTATTTACACGAGAAAAACTGATTTCATGAAAAATATTGTCATTTTAATACCACTAAGCACCATTGTTACTAACACCAAAATACTAACATATTTATGGACCTTACTATAGTCTGAAATAAAGTTTTATTATTATAATTAATTCAAAGATGCGATAGAAAGTATGATAATGGGCATTGTGATAAAACAAAAAAGACCACAAATACAGAAAATACACTATATTTATTCAATAACTTCATGATTGTTATTATCAAAAGAATACCTTTTATCTAATTAAATACATCATGTATCCAGTTTTGGATATACTGTTGATATCATGAATATCCTGGGATTGTGGACAAATTAGTGCCTTTAAATGCTAAAACCTCATCAGGGTTGCCTTTCAACTTCTCTACGATGGCATGTTTATTAAATCTTATATCGTTTACATATTCCTGTTTAATCATCCTCATTTTCTCTACTATCTTGTTACGGAGAGTTCTTTCCAACTCAGGATTCTTTAAAAGACTGGCCAGTTCCGGCAAATTGTCAGATAAAACTATTTCGTTTTCTGTATACTCTATTGCAATGGTTTTACTCCTTGTTTGCATTTCAGTGTGCCTTTTGTTTGCCTTTTTTACACAAATATGCTTTTCCGAGACCGTTTCTACTGTTGACTGCTTGCCGTCATCATCAAATACAATCTTTGTGTTCAATTTACAGTCACACTCCTTGTCTGTATATTCTTCTGTATTAAACTTTCGTTTTTTACGTGAACTGGGTCCTGCTTCACTTTTTAAATCCAATAAATGGCCATACTTAGACTCAATCTTTAACATAACCTCTCTACACTTATTATAAACAGTTCTCAGCTCTTCTAAGTCATTTTTATCTATTTCTGTCGAGTTGTTTGTTTCGTCGACACATTCCACCGAGGTCACTGGTATTTGTTCAGAATTTTTAAGTTTTTTATCCGATTTTAACTTCTTTTTTCGACCATTTTCCAATGGCTGTGGTGATTTTTCCTTGCTAGACATAGCGGGAGACGTGGTTTCGTCTGTTTTAATAAGTTCTCGGACATGATTCTTCACAATAACATAAGATTTTTGCTCCAAAAGCGGCTTGCGAATAATGGCAACTTCCACTGGCGTCTCGCTATCTTCATGAACGACCATCATTAAGAAGTATATTAATCATTAAATAAACCTTTGCTTTTATGAATTATTCCGGTTTTATTCACAATTTATTCAATTTTTACACACGTGCTACCCCAATAAACATTACGCCATTACGCCTCAATAATTTGACGTTGACAGTTGTAATGACGTGACACACCGCGCGGCGGCGCGGTGTGTCCTTGGTCGGATGGAGCGCAATCTCTATGGCTCACAGTATCGATAACGCGTTTCAATAGTCGACTAAATTGAAAAGTTCAAATAATAAAATCGTTTATTTGTGACACATGGGTTACATGGTTCATTAAATAATTATAGACTAATAATGTTTATTCCATGATCAGCCACTTGGGCATAAAAAATATTGAATAATATAATGAAAATATGATTCTTATATCCTAATGATTTGATATAAAAATTCCATTTCAGATTAAATACAAATTCTATTATTACTATTAGTTATGCATGACAGACAAGACAATCAGCAACAATAAATTATCGTTAAGCGGACATGACAACAAGCTCAATATTCAGTAGTCATAAATCGTAATCCACTTTTTTGATTGACTTTGTGAAATGCGCCTGTTGAGATTACTTTTGCCAGTGAATTTAGTTTTGAAATAAGTTTGTCTGTTAACTGAGTTAGTTTACGAAGTTTTTCAATTCAAGCGGATTTTTTGTATGATTTAGGAGAAAACAATGAATTACAAATAAGAAAACTATGGAATGCAATAAAAATATAATATTTATTCAGTAATATCCTTGTTTTTCCTTTTTTTCTTTTTCTTAGGTACATAATCTTCTGTAGCGTGATCTTCTACTGTTTGAACATCTTTTTTCTTTTTAGATTTCTTACTTTCAACAGGTTCCTCAACTGATTCCTCAAAGTATTTTTTTTGCTTTTTCTTTTTAGATTTCTTAGTTTTTTCTGGTTCATCTATTTGAGTATCAACATTTTCTGAATTATCTACAATTTCTTGTATTATTTGTTCTTCATCTAATAGTTTTTGTTTCTTCTTTTTCTTACTTTTCTTTTTAATCTCAACAGAAATTTCTTCACATTCAGGCACCATATTTTCTTCAGATTTATCATTTTCTTCAGTATTATATAAAGAAAATGACTGGAATCCAAATCCTTGATGAGTTTCTTCCTCCTTTTCATCATTAGTTGCTCCAGAGAACCCCTTGAATGAAAAGTCAGCACTATCATTGTAACTTGTATTGTTACTGTTTAAATTCAATTTGTTTTTAGATTGAATAGCAGCCAATTTGCTTTTGAAATAATCCTCCATACTGCCTTTTTCAGAGAAAACTTTTTCTGTATTAGTGATGACATTATTTTCAGCAGCTTCTTGTTTTTCGTCAAGTTTTGGTTTTTCTTCGTTTTTGAAGCTTTTTTTTCCAAAAATATTTGCTAAGTCCTTTTCACTGTAGCGTGTTAAGTCTTTTCCACGTGTAAACTTATGATAATGCACTCTCGCTTTACTTTTCTTGGACTTTACTTCTAGAGATACACCACTATGTAGTTTTTCATCATTATTATCACCTGAAATTGGATAAACGATTTCATAATTAAAACAATTCTGTTTATTTTAGGGACAATAGGCACATATTCAAGAGGACATTGTATTTTCTAAGGACAAATAGAATAGTTACACTATCTACTTCATGTATTTAAATACAGATTTTAATTATTATCTATCGTTTTAGACGCCAAGGTCTTGGTTGTAATTGGGTTTTTACATCAGGAATTTTTTAGTAGCAGCCACGGATTTTGAATTTATGCCCTGTTGATGGCAAAAGGCTCTCCCCCTAATACATAGGACTTGAACATAACTGGCAAAATGTGGGTGTACAAATAGGTACACCTCTGCCTAACCCTTTAGGGATTACAGGCGTGTTATTTTTAATCTCAGGAACAAAATTTGAAACAGGGATTTTTCAGTACTTACCGTTGGATAAATTCGCTAATAATGAATTGAAGTCGTCTTCATGTTTTGTCCACTGGTCGTTCTTTTCCTCGAAACCCAATCCTCTGTCATCGTTCTTGTATCTAGCCACAACATGTTCAACCATTCCATTTTCTTTAGCACCTAACCCCTTTCCTTCAGTCCATCCCATTTTTTCCAACATTCGCTGTCCGAACTTCGTTGAATCATCGCTCCACGCATTATTTTTGGCACGTAAATTAATCACTTTCTGTTTCCGCCGGGGTGCCGCTAACATAGCCATGATTATTGTATTTTTATAAACATTACACACGTGAAACGTGATGTTCTAAAAACAAGATGGCTGGTGGTGGTGCGCGGTGTGCGCACAGATACGTGATTGGTCAAAAGCATAGTGAAGTTCGTTCGCTTTGTAGTGGAAACAGCCGTGCGATTGGTTCGGGTTTTGTTATGTTGGCACCTCTGTATAGAGTGCGGTTCAGCGATTCAATAGTATAAAATTGAGCATGTATTTGAGTTCCGGACACCGCATTTTCAAAGTTCGTATTTTGAGCATACGATCCTCCTAACGTGAGATTGAGCGATGCTAACAAACAGCAGAATGCAGCTGGCCTGCATCCAAAATAGAGAACTTCTAGTAAAACTCCCAGTTTATATAGTCAAATTACTAATAATAAAAATAAGAATGCCTACAGAAGATATTCTGCAACTTAATTTTTAACTACTTTACATTTTAACTTTAACTTTTTCGTAGGCACTTACGTGTGCCCGCCTTTTTCCTGAGACTCTGAGTACCTATACTTAAATGCATTCTCGAATGAATATTACCGTTCATCTAGAATTTTATTTTAAATAAATTAAAGTGTTATTTAGTTATTAACTTCATCATTCAGATCCTACGTTTATTACGGGAGAATCAACATGCTTGGCAGTGGAGTGCTGATCGCGCAAATACGTTTAAACTCTGTTTTTGTTTTGCATTCACCCTAAATTATAAACAGATCTTCTTCTGAGCGTGTCGATGGTAATCTAAATTGTGTCGGCCCAGACAGAACTTGGCCACTAGTTTGGCGACTTCAGTAGCGTCCATCCGTTTCTGTAATGAACAAGCAACAGGACACGTAAGCACGCATATATTAAGTGGCCCATCGTTTGTGGAATAGCACCCATTAGTTAGTACTCTCCAAGGGCAGAGTCATCCATCAATTATATGAAAAACAAAATCGATGCCTTAGTTCACAATTGCACTAACAACAAAATTTTCAATTTTCACTTTTTTAGTGCCAAAATACACTAAATTTCATGCTCTTTCGTTTGCGCGTATCGAAATACCGTTATTCCGTCTCTTTCTACCAAAAACGTAGATCACAGTGTTGTATTAAATAAGTTCAATTAATGTTCCATGAATGTTATATTATAAATTATTATCTTTGACAGTCGTTACAGGTAGTCAGTGGCCCGAAAGTCTGACAACCAGTCTTACCAAGGGGTATCGTATTACCTAGCATTAACTGGGTTGTGGAGGTCCGACAGGCAGTCGCTCCATGTAAAATACTGGTATTCAGCTGCATCCGGTTAGACTGGAAGCCGACCCCAACATAGTTGGGAAAAGGCTAGGCAGATGATGATGAATGTTATATTATAATAAAGACCTTTGTTTTTGTAAATCCAATCCAGATATACTTTAACTGATTTTAAGTTTCTCAACTGCAGAAAATTTCAAAACACAAACGTATTACATATATACATTTGCAATATCTGCTCATACTTTTTTTGCAGAGCTATAGGAGTGTAATATGTGTTGGTAGTACAAAAGAATCAAGGAAGATTGAAGGGGTTTGGCAATTTTTAAAGTGCACAAAGGCATTAAATTGTTTTGAGATATATTCCGATTTGTACAAGTGTCATCTTCATTCTCTTGCCCTTGTCCCAATTCATTTGGGGTCGGCGCAGCATGTCTTCCTCTTCCGTACTTCTCTATTACTCGTAATCTGTTTTCGTGCCATATCATTCTACACACAGTCCATCCATTGTTTCTTTGGTATTCCTATACTCTTATACACGGTCATTGTCAAACCTTTCCTCACGACATTTTCCGCGTTCCTCCGCAATTCATGCCCATACCACGACATCCGATTACCACACAAATTTTCAATCACCGGCACCAGTTTCAGACTTCTTCTTATGTACTCATTTCTTATTTTATCCATTCGCGTAATACCACACACCCCCCTTAGCATTCTCATCTCAGCCACATGCAAATGCCTTTTATTCATCCCTTTTTGTAATGTAAAGCACATAATAATGACAGGATGGATGAAATGGCGGCAGGTCACGGGAACAATCTGCGACTCCCGCATTCCCCTTAAACGTAAGGGGAAGATTTATAAAACAATGGTTAGACCTGCTGTCTTGTATGGAGCAGAATGTTGGGCCACAAAAGGGATGAATAAAAGGCATTTGCATGTGGCTCAGATGAGAATGCTAAGGGGGATGTGTGGTATTAGGTACGCGAATGGATAAAATAAGAAATGAGTACATAAGAAGAAGTCTGAAAGTGGCGCCGGTGACTGAACATTTGTGGTAATCGGATGTCGTGGTATGGGCATGTGATGCGGAGGAATGCGGAAAATGTCTTGAGGAAAGTTTTGAGTATCTATGACCGTGTATGAGAGTAGAGGAAGACCAAAGAAACAATGGATGGACTGTGTGGAGAATGATATGGCACCAAACAATAAACTTAAGTTCAAACAGCCGGGCTTTATTCCAAAAAAGACGACAAAAATTTATTGTAAGAGAAAGAATGGTTGCAAAACATTACCGGGTGCTTAAAATAAATTATAAACGCTATTTACATTAGGTAAATATCTAAATGCACCAATGCAAGTGACACTATCGTTTTTTTTTTCTATGATTTATTCTACTACCTTTTGCCCGCAGCTTCGCTTGCGTTAATTTAGAATTTGACAATCAATTCGTGTTGTATGATTATGATTACTCGATGATTCGAAAGACATGTGGCGCCATCTATTGGCATGTGAAAGATATTGTTGTTTTCCTCGGGAACAGTATTTTTTTTCGGGATGAAAGGTATTCTATGTCCGTTTCTGTACACCAGACAACGTATATGCAATTTCAGGATGATCGGTTCAGTTGTTTAGGCGTGAAAAGGTAACAAAAAACAAACTAACTTCCTTTTGCATTTATACTATTAGTTAGGATTAGGAAGTTAGGATAACTGTGTTTTGCTTTTTTCTATATTGAAAATTCCGAACGTTTTAGAATTGCATTTCAGACATTGGGCTAGAATTAAATCACCACAATGAAATGACATGTGCAGATACGATTACTAAAACGCAACCTCTAAAGCCTCTAGTCGCGTAGCGCTAAGTCACGGTAGATGTTTAAGTAGGTACGTGAAGAGAAACAGCGGTAAAAAAATATTTTTATACTTCAAGTTGCGTAGTATGGGGATAAGTCGAGAGATTTTAACCCAACGCATCAGGCGCAAGATTACATCAACACACAAACACACAGAACCTGGGCAGTGGCGGAGTTAGGGCCACTGACGCCCCGAGCAAGAATATTGTGGCGCCCACTTAAGGAAATCATTGTAAAGTGAAAATTTTTTGCTGAACCAATGTGAACGTATATTAAGAATTTCCTCTTTCCTTTAACGTCAATGTAAAAAATCCATCTAAAAAAAATCTCAATAAAAAATATGCTTATGCACAGAGCGTAGAGCACAGTTTTGAGGGTTTGCACCAGGGGAGGCCAGAGACTCCAACTCCAGACCTTGGCGCCCCCCAGAATTTGTCGCCCTGGGCCGTCGCCCCATCGCGCCCCCCCCTAACGCCGGCACTGAACCTGGGAGGCCGTAGCAGTCGAAAGAGACGCCTCTGACCATAACCTTATAAGATTTCAAGTAATGTCGTTCAATGTGTTTTTAAATTCTTTGTTAGAAACCAACAGTCATCTATTCGAACGCTGTGAGGCATCATATACATGGATTATCATAACCCTAGAATCACCTGGCCTTCAAGAGCTGGAAGTGAAGCATCATAATGCATTCGATAAACGATTGGGGGCATTTGGGGGAAAGCGGTTCTGTTGGTATTTATAAAAAAAAAACTGGTGCCACGCTGATCGACGGCTGCGCAACGTACGATAAGAAAGACGTCTTCGAGTTGGTAGAGCCTACCACCTAAGTGGAGTTCTTCCAGCCGAAAGTCGCCGTTTTGGACCATAATCAAGTAGGGATAACTGTGAAGGTGACACCGTGCAGCATGCCGAACTCACGTCTTGTGGTAACCAACACGCATCTGCTGTGTCACCCGAAGAAGGCCGTCGTCCGACACTCGCAGTTACGGCTTTTCCTTGCTGAGATCGGCCGAGTGTCCTACGAGTTTGATGGAACGCACTTTAGCCATCTGCCAATCATATTGACTGGAGACTTAAACTCGGATCCGGACAGAACTACTATAAAGTTACTGGGAGAAGGCCAATTGAACGACCAGCAGTGGAGAAGCATCGGGATCACAGATGATTGCCAGCACCTGGCAGTTTATGTGAACAGGGAACGAGGTTCGTATGATACCCAATTAGCAGATTTAGAAATAAATTAGGCTAACTACTACAACCCTTCCAATCATCGAAAGGCAATCAAGTCCTCACTTCGTCAGCAGCCAATAGGCTACGCAGCGCCATGTACATAGACATGTTTACTAGCGCGAGTCTGCTACATTTTCAGTCAGTATACGACACTAAGAGTCAGTCGCAAAAATCACTTCTTTCAAGAATGCAACCATGACGTAGAGAACTATGCATGTAGACCAAGAGCTTACGTTGACTATGTACTATAAAGCGCGCACAGGTTTGAGGACTCTGGAACGCCTCCGTCTAGCGGCTTTCTAGCGGCTTTCAATCAGCTTCCAAATGAGTTCTGTGGGTCCAACCACCAATCGCTTGTGGTTATCTTCGAGCTGAATACTGAGAAGCCATACTACTAAATACAGCTTTGCATTTGGCTCAAATACCACGAAGAACGAGTGGTCTGGCAAAAATAACTAACAACAATTTTATTCACCACCAAGTGATTCGTATGTTGTGTATTCACAATTTTCTACTTCTTAAAATCAGGCAGGCTCGAACGGTTCTATATCATACTTCAGAGTTGTTTATATTTTCTAATTATTTATTTACTAAAAATACATAAGAATTAAGAACACTAAATTATCTACCTCAGATGTCAGCCTTACTTTCAAGGCATTATCCAAAATAAACCCCTACTTACTAATAAAATAGGTCTTCGTGTTCACCGTAACAATAATATGCATGTATCCGAGAAAGGTTTGTTATTCGTTATAAAAACAAAACTGTTTTGTTTTTAATGTTAAGCGCGTCGACGATTATTACGTCACGACTCACTTTCCGCGTGATCCAATGATTCCGATGTCAGAACAATAATTGTATCGTTTTTTTGTGGAATCAATGTCGTGATGGGAATTTCACGAAATATTATAGCTCATTCATCATCAATGAGGGCTATCGTTTTTGAGGTCACCAGATGTCGAGTAAGGTCCTGTCATTCATTCTATTTTATACTATAAAGTACCAATAACGTCATAAAAAGTTTCATTTTATTACGTATAAAAAGGTAGTGTAGACTTCAGACACATATTTACAATATTGACCCTAAAATTAGCAAGCATGAAACATTTAAAAATCATTCTTCCTCCAAGTACATACTAACAAATTAGGTCCTAACTTCCTACTTAAAATCTTCAAGATATAATTAGGAATGGCTCAATCTTGACCACAATCATGAATATTAGTAAAAATACGTGACAAAAAAGCACGCAACGCCCGAACACTATTATATCTGACATTTCTGAAGACCTTACTCTACACGAGAGTCTAGCGCGCGGCGAATTCATGTGCGATAGCCCCCAATGAGCAGTCTTAAATGGAATAATTATCTAAAACATACTTACACGAAGACATAATTGTTTTGTACGAATATATCTTTTTTGCAAAAAGCATTCTAAAGTAAATATGTGTTATATTTTCTGTGTAAGTAAGTTTTACGGTAATTTTAGCAAAATCACATTTTAATTTTTTTTTCTATTACTCTTTAAATAACATAATTTTTATTTCAAAGATAAGTAATTAAATTATTTACAAACTACAAAACTATAATAGTAATAAATATGTACAAGTAGAAAAGGGTGACAGGGCGTCCAAAAATTCGTCCGCATCGCTGTAATTTTTAATAATTTTTGTCTGTCAGTCTGTCCGTCTGGTTTGAATAAGATTTGATGTTTAGTTTTTGAGTTATGGGACTTTTTCATCAAACTGCAGCAGTAACTTTGTTTTTCATTAAAATAATTTAATTTAATGTAGTTTTGCTATTGAATGTAATAAGTACAATATCAACAACATATGAACGAGCCTTCAAATTATTTTTATTAGATTGTTTGATGCTACGGAACCCTATGTGCGTGTGAGTACGACTCGCATTTGGCAGGTTTTTTAGAAAAATAATTAGGGTTCCGTGCAAAAAAAGTAAAACCTTTGAAATTGTTAACAAACACCGATTCAAAAAGGAAAAGTAAAAATTTCACGTGCACAAAGGTCGCGGGCAACAACTAGTCATAAATAAATGTTACGTCAAATGGTAACTCCATATTTTCCTATCGATTTCTTTCTCAAGTGCAGTGCAGTTTCCTTACAAAAGAATTTTATGCCGTACATTTAATCATTAATAAAAGCACTTCGGTTAAATTTTTGACTCCAACAGTGCCATATTTTATAGGCATTCATTTAGATTCTGCATTGCGATTCTGCAGTGCGAAAACTGGCATTAGTAAAACAATGAACGAGAAAGGTGTATTTGTAGTTTTTGAATACCCACTTTTACCTTTCATTCAATAAACATATTACTTTAGAAAAATATTAACTTGCTCCCTGTAGACACCTTTACAACTTCTTAGTAGACTGAAATAGTGATGGGAAAGCGTTACTATGTTGTCCTTTACGTAAATTGAAATACGATTTCCTGGTCAGTTAATAATTAAAAGTTTATTTTTTAGTTATCTATCGATGGAATGCAATCGCATTCCATCGATAGATTAGTTGAGAAAGGCGTACAGGAAATTAGGAAAAGGGTTATCGAAAGGAAACAAGTTGTTATGGTTATTGCGCTGGTGGCTAATACATATACATTAATGTCATCTAAACATCCATGCCGCAGTGATGCTTGCGAAAATCTGCAAAATGACCATGACGATTTATTCGATTACAAACCGTAAGAATGTGAGAAAAACCTGACTGAAAATGTTCGAGAGAGAAGAGTTTGACGAAAGCGACAAATCCAGTCCACTTTTTCTCTTTGGTCATACCAACTAGGGTTAACATTTCGTTACACGCAGCACAAAATCAGTGATACCAGCCCCTAAGCATGTAAAACCAGTGATAGAAACTGTCAATTTGTTATGTTGTCTTAATTGCAAAAGGTGCTCAATTAAATGAAATTGCAAAGGTGTCTGTTTCTCACCAGTGCTGGCCTAATTTCCTTTGAATGATGAAACGTTCGTAAGCTAATAGGAAAAGAAAGAAGTCCCTCTGCAACCGAAACCGCAAGTACTATGCAATTTAAAAACATGTCTGGTAATTTACATAACCCGTAAAGATCGAGTCATTATGTATAAACACACCCCAAGTTTCACTGCCATAAGGTAATAAACATCATTTTTCTTTGCCCATAATTAAAATATTGTAATAGTGAAAACGTGACCATAGCAGGCGCGATATTTTCCACCGGCACTGCAGTCTCGCTTGACCAGAGCGGCTAGAAGAAAGCTGCTAGTGAGAAGCATTCCTATGAAAACGAGTCTCAGTATGTTGCTGAAGTTACTTACCAACTTCTTATAGTCTAGGTATCTATTAGAACGGGACCCCTTCCTCAATATAATTACCCTGGGCCTCGAGACTAAGAGGTCCTTGTAAAGACAGGATGAAGTAATTTCGCTGGACGTTAATTTAATCGGTTTAGCTACATGATAAGCGCTATTACTTGTCAGTTTTGCATTTAAGTATAAATTAATTGTTTACATAAAATATTAATTATCATTGCCGATTATGACGTCGCAAAATAATAACAACATTGTGAGGGGTGGAAAAAAGGGTCCAGATCTTGAACCAGGAATAAGAAACAGGTTTTTAACCAAAAAAAAGTAGGTAACTTATTGCAGTTTCAAATCAGCATAATAATAAAGTAATAATTTTGATTATACCGTAATGACAGCAGAATGAAAAATACATAGTAACTAGAAACTCTTGACTTGAATAACTAAACACTTTTAGGTCAACATGCAAGCTAATGAAGTAATGCCAGGGTTTATAAATTATTAACAAATAGCTAGAAACGATAGAACAGTGTCGTTGTAATTAAGGGGCACAAATTAAATCAAATCAGTGCAAATTCACAGCATCCATATGAGATGATTTGTTAATCGATATGCATTATTTATACAAAATGCTAATCAAAAACAAGAATCGACTAAATAGAGAGAGTTGCTCTGGCCAGTGGCTGTACGCGTAGTTTGTGGTCAGTGAAAACGCGCGAAAACTCCGCGCTTGCGTGATAGAAGCGGGAAACCTCTTGTTTATTTCGTGTCATTCGTGTAGTTCCATATTTTTATTGCTTTGATTGCATGATTTTTGTTCACTCGATTTTCGAGTAAGTGAACTCAACAGTTATTTTTTTTATTTATGGCGATACTTTGTTTGCTAGAACTGAATGGTTGGGTGCAGAATGTAGCTGCTAAATTTTACAAACATTTCTAACTATTATTAAGTATCTCCAAAGTCTTTTACAGTTCAGCATTCCGATACTGAGGTAAAATCAAATGTACAAACTCTAACCATAACAGTGCTACTTGCTCAGTCAATGGCAAAATTATGCAGAATATCATATTTCCTCAACAAGTCAACAATGTCAAAATGGTGGTAAGCATTGAGAGTTGAGACAGGCCTATCAAATTGGACCCTTTACGAGGTGTATCAGGACATAAGATACCTTATGCAAAGGTATGTAGATATTAATCTGTGCTCTATGTAGGTGTATGTCTAACGTCCATATCGCCTCCATATTGCTTAGTCAACGTGGTCATTTTGCAGCTCGCAGTTATTTCAGGATTTAGACGGGAAGCATTGCAGACGACCTATATTGGTGGTCGGTTCTTCAATGGAGTCTATATTTGTGTGAATTGAACTTGTCAACTACTCTAACAGTTCATTTTATTGTACGGAAAATATTCTGAGTGCGAAAGCAAGCTGATGCGAAATATGTCGAAGTAGGATTTATGTTTTTTTTTCAAACATGCTTTTGTTTTAGTTTACTAAATCGCGGGGAAGAGTATCAATCAAATTTGGCTTTACAAGACGAAGAAGGAAGTTTAAGAGATAAAGGCTGGATTTTGTGAAAGAAAATATGACAGAAAAAGTGAATAAAAACTATGGAAATTTCGGCTAATTACTTATACAGAAAAAGAAGACAGCGCTGATCCCAGACAAATCGGTGCCTAAAATACAGGAGGATGATGATAATATAACTAAATCTGATCTAAAGTTCAAGAAGGTATAAATACCACTCAAAGCATTTGCTGTACGTGTCCACAATATCATAGTTTCAGTAATTAGGTACTTGATTAACGTCCAGATACTACACTTCATATTTCTAACAGTTTCGTAAAATCATTAACTGTCGAGTGAGTGAGAGGTGAGTGATGAAATTACCATGCAACAGTTACCTAGTAGGTATGCGCTGCTAAGTAAACAGCAAAGTTTGTTGCACTTCGGTGACTCATTTATCGTTCAGAAATGTTTGGTTTATGATAACCGCTTTGGACGTTAACTTACACGTTATCGTTACGTTTCTTTAGAAGACATTGTGACCTGAGAATTCTAGAGACACTAACGTCATAGTCATTGGATATGGTTCTATTCATATACCGTACAATAGTGTGTATAAAATATTTGAAATTTTAGCTTGGTAATGATAAGCCCAACCTCCACATACCGCTGTCCGGTGTTAATAACTTGAAAGGTCAGCTCTAACTATGAGAGAAATCTTTTAAAAGCTTCGAATACAACAAATGTTTGCATTAATGAACGGATATTGTAAGTAAAGGCTGCCGGGCCCTCAAACGTGGGAATCTTGACGTGTGACTCATTCCTTGTTATACGACCCAAGAGTCGTTTAGCAAAACTGCATAAAAAATAAAAATATAGGTACAGAGTAGGTATAACATCTTCGTTTGGTTTTAGTCCTCTATTATAAGATAAAACAGGAGCCAATAATTAGTGAAGTTAACGGTGTACCTCGGAGGCTGAACGACTGGGTTCGAGGCCAACAAAAATAAAATAAAAAAAGTAAATTATTGGCGACCCGACCACTTCGCCGTCGACAGCTGCGAATTGGCGCGAAACAGGTTTTTGGCGGGATCAGTGACGTCACCTGACATGTGCCTTCCTCCAGTTTTGGATGTTGGGGCAAAAAACAAAGACTCTTTCATCTCGGAGCTCCATTCGATTTTACGGCTCATTATTATGTTAGGGTATTGTCTGCCTTGACTGTTATTCTTGTTACAAGCAGGTGACGTAGGAATTCTTTGAAAGTACCATACCCTAAGCACAGATACAGGTTCTTGAAATTGAACTATGAAAACTTGAATAGGACGTAATGGCCAACTACAGTCTTTTCACAGTTATTATGCCTTGTCGCTGGACTGTAGCTTCATCGTTTTGTTTTTGACCATTCAAAAAAGTGCCTGAATCTTTATTTGAAGTTATTAATGCTTTTAGTTTGAACTTTAGAGCTTTCTTTGTCTTGCTAAAACTTCAAGTGTTTCCCTCGTTACTTTTAAAAGCATAGCCAAGTTTTGTGGCTAGCAACTATCTAGATTAGCTTGCTTAGCTTGTACCTTGTATTGTTACATGTTTCTCAAGCATAGGTTAGGTACTCATTAATAAGTATAATTACAGGGCCATTACTTTTCGCGATTCTAAACTTTCTCACTCGAATGCAATATGCACAACGCAATCAAGGTAACGCAATCAAATTTGGGAATTAAATTCCCAAATTACTCTTAGGTAGGTATATCAGTTAATTTGTTTATTTTATTAACTTGTGTCTCTGCTTTATAGTGTGTGGATATTGTTGTACTTAATAATTAAAATAGGTACCTATTCTTCAAAAGTTTCAAAGAATTGGAATGATTGGCCAGGTATCGATTCGTATATAGCATTAGCATTCGTTCTACTCTGTTTCCTTTAATCTTCTTAGCATTTGCGTCATCTAACTAACCATTGTTGAATTATGGGATAATTGTCGACTTGACTCAATTAATATAAAAATGTATTGCGTTATTTTGTAATTAATGAACTGTCTTCACTCGAGTTACTTTCCAAGCACTGAAGTATCTAAATCACACGCAACCAGCTAATTGCTTCTGCAGTCTTATATAATTTGATATCAAATGTGCATGCAACCACTGCATAACTAACTCACTGGAGCTAGAAAACTCGTTTGTGTTCAAGTATGATATTTTTATATAATTGCACAATGCAATGACACAGTAACATTACTATGTAAATAGACCCATTGTTAAACGCGGATTTTTGTAAAATCTTTTTGTTTCTTAGTTAGTTACGGTAACTTTTGGCTGATGGGAAGTTTTCACAAGGCAACGTGAAAATTACTAGCATATTGTGAGACACCACCAACCGCAAATTAGTGGTCAACACAATTTGAACTTTAACAATATCACAGGTTGCTCATGAGCCAAAAATAATGGTTAACATTAAAGTAAATGTACCTATCAAATAATTGAGAAGTCATTGCACTTATTCATAGGTAGGTATGCAACGGCAAACGTGTTTTGCTTCATCGATACCAACTCCGAGAAGCGGTCGGCTTACCTGAGAGTCACTCCGGACGTGGTTCAAATTATTCACCACTAATCCGTTGTCTGTTGCTATTGGATCCATTTCTGTCAAATCATTATCCGTGTAACTTGAAGTTTCAACCACACATTGCACTATAATACACGTTCAAACTCCGAGCCGCGGCCGAATACCACCGACACCAGTCTTAGTCACTAAAGACAAACGCATCTAGGCACAGAAACTAGTGAACACAGGCGCCTGACCCTGCGGAGTAAGGCTTCACTGGCTTACTTTAAACAAACGAGTTAAACCACCGACTTAAATCAATAAACCTCCGTAATAACATTACGATGTCAACTACAAAAGTTTTCTCGGAAATGAAAGAGTTTGTCACAAGTTTTGTTGAGCACAACGTCTGGCTGGCCGATCGTAAGGACGCCAGGCGAAAAGTTAACCGTGCGTGATTTCTGGGGGACTCTCAAAAGCAAATGGTCATATAAGCTATCAATCTTTGCATACCAGAGTGGTTAGGTGAAACGGACATTCTCGTTTCGGTGCGTAGCGCTACGAGAGTGAAAGGGACGAAGTGTCCGCAGGTACTCCGTCTCGAAGTGGGCGAACAGTATCTACAGGTTTTGCTCTCCCACTACAAGGAGGCACGGTGCGGACTCGGAGAGCCTCGAGCTTGAAAGTTTAGTTGAAAAACATAACAAGCATTACATAGTCGTCAAATTGCCACTTACACCACGCATTTTTAGTATTTTGGACACGTATGACCCTCAAATAGTACCGGTTTGTAGAATATCTTGCGTTGATTTGTTTGGAAATTTAGCACGTGTTACTTTTGCTTTTAAATTTTCATTTATGTTTGGTGTGGATGTTAGGAAGTTTAATTTTAATTAAACTTTTAAACCTAACGTTAATAGCGCCGAAACAAATTAAATCTCAGAAACGATCGATATATTTGATGAATCGAATAAACCGGTCCCAATGCATCTCTGGTGAAGGCCGCTAGAGCTAACCTCTACACAGGACACTCCTGCGCAGGGACCCACGCACACCAACACAGCCTCTCATGAATACAAGGGACCAAATTAATGAGAGCTGTCAGTAAGTCGCACGCCGTTATAAAACAGGGATTATTCTTACCTGGTCTTTGCGTTCCTCTGCAATTGGCATTTTTTTGAGGTGCTATTTCTATAAATACTGTGTTGTCTACTTAGGTAGGCAGGTGCGTTCGATTTTTCTTCCATATTGGTGCATCCAGGTGGAGAATTATGAAACACCTAGCAATTTGTTTTATTTAATCAGGACAGTTTTTTTTAAAACATCTATTTTTAAACGGGCCTAATTTGATTTACCTAGCCCTTTTCTTAGTGACCGTGAGACTATATTATTTAAATTGAAATATTTCCATTACGAAGCAACTAAGTAGGTAACTAGGTACCTACCTACCTCCCAAGTAATCACAGACATCAGCTATACATAGTATTATGTATTGCGGTAAATAGAAAAAGGAATCCTGCAAGCGATGGCCAGGAATCGCGCAATTGTATTATTCAACATAAGATTCTTTTCAATACATTTGGTTAACATAGTTGTCATTGCTCAGTTGTGAGCGGTTTCTGTAAAAAACTGAAAGCTCTGTGTGGTAGTTATTAATTCCATGGCTAGGGGCCAATCCAAAACGTTCCATATTCAAAATCGCACAGTGAGATTTTGAATCATTAATCAGAACCATAAGCAAAGAATTATACTATTTAGAAAACTAAATTAATAATCTATGAACAGCAGTCACATTGAAAAAAACGACATTTGAAAAATAAATATGGAGATGTCAAACAATATGCCATGAATAAACAAGAATTACTTTTTGTAGTTACAATTTCAGCAGTGATGTCATTTTGTGCCACAGTAATAGGCGAAACTAGCGGATCACGACGCAGGCCATGATGGTAATCTATTGTTCTTGCTATCATCATCTTTCTGCCCTTGTCCCTTGTTATTTGGGGTCGGCGCAACACGACTTGCTATTATCTATTTTATTTACAACAGTCATAATATTCCCATGGGTTTTCAATATGGTGGCGGTGGTGGTTACTGCAATCTTCAGTCTGTAGACCATTGTCCTACGGGGCTGTCTCCACGAGCGAGAGAATCGCGACGATATTATCGTCCGTGCCACGTATTTCTATACATTCTCTTAGAGGCTGTCTCCACGAGCGAGAGAATCGCGGCGATATTATCCCATACAAATACGTAGTATCGCCGCGATTCTCTCGCTCGTGGAGACGGCCCCTACGACGGGGCAAATCACCACGGTGATTTAGTTACCACCGATTTAGTCTGAAACGGCATCCATATTGCCATGAATATAACTTGGGATGCCTTGAAACAAATTGTCATTCTTCAATAGGTCTAATACACGTTTTAAATTTCAGGCTTCAATCAACCAAATCGGAAGTCAAACACCCAATGGCCAACCGCAATGCTAACAAATCACTGGCCTCCTCCCACACACAATTATATGAAATTTCGAAGTAACATTTGTTAAAAACTAGAATCAAAATGTGGAACGGAATCAAACCAACGCGACTCTGGCACAAGACAGGAAAAATACATATGAGGAACATGCTATTTTCTCGACTCGAATCCGCCAGGCTTGTAGCCGAAACTAATAGAGTCTATAACCAGCGGGAAAAAGGAGACATGTTAAGATTCGTATCTCTTATCATGGGCAGCGTTGTATTTGCCGGTTATCTATTTGGAATGTTTAGTCCACCCCATGACTGTAGGAAAAAGAAGTTTGTAGACGACAACACCACGTGTCCTGCGCCTCAACCCTGTCCTCCCATAAAGCCACCACGTGCTCCAAAGAAGTGTCCTAAAATGGAATAAAAATAACTTCCAACCAAAAAGTAAAACAAGACAATTCCAATAGAACAAAACAGAGTTTTATTTCGACTATTTATAAAATACAGCCATGTTGCTTTTTAACTGACTTCCAAAAAGAAGGTTATCAATTCAACCCATAAGTATGTAAAATTGTCAGAATTGCAGATTTTTTTTAATCATCGCGCTCATCCATTCCTCGTCGTCGTTAGTCGTTACAGGTAGTAAGTAGTGACCCGAAACTCTGACAACCAGTCTTACCAAGGGGTATCGTATTATCTAGCGCTAACTGGGTTATGGAGGTCAGATAGGCAGTCGCTCCATGTAAAATACTGGTATTCAGCTGCATCCGGTTAGATGGGAAGCCGACCCCAACATAGTTGGGAAAAGGCTAGGCAGATGATGATGATGATGCTCATCTATTTATCTATATTGTAAATCTTTCTGTGGTTGCATGCCTGCCAGTATTACTGTGACATGACAAACAACACCACGCCTGTAATCCCCAAAGGGTTAGGCAGAGGTGTACCTATATAGTAACACCCACGTTTTGCCAGTTATGTTAAACATCAACAACATTCATTTAATGTCAGGCAACTTTCGCCCATAGATATGTATATGATATGACCTTATAGACTAAAATAAATACATATAAAAAATACAATCCCCAAAAGTACCCATGTAATAGACGGCGAGCCTATTGCCATCAATCGGGCACAAATCCAGACTCTGTAGTTGCTGCTGAGAAATTTCTGAAGGTAAAACCCAATAACACTTTGCCCGTTACGGGAATTGAACCCCGGACCGCGAGCTCAGCAGTTGCGCTTGCGACCACTAGACCAACGAGGCAGTCACACAGGCATGAGGCAGTATCACAATTAATGTGAGTGTCAGAAGCAAGTACTGTATTCTTACGTGGAACTCCCGGTACGCTTCACCTCCAACTTCCCGCCATTCGTGAGGGGTGACAGTTGTCATTGTGACAGCTACCGGACTCCTTGTGTGTGTGAGACAGTGTTTACATATCTATTAAATAGATACACTACATATACTATCACCGTGAATTTTTTCACCCACCCAAACATAAACGCTTAGCTGGTAGAGGGGGGGAGACACTTGAGTCTAACAAAAATTTGCACTTTAAGATTTCACAAACGGATCCCTTATTCGAAAAATTGTTTGGACAAACTCGCAATATTTTTTAAAGACCTATCCAACGATTTCCCGTAGGTACTGGAGATAACCTAAAAAAATACTTTTCGAGATTTTATTTTACCACTTTGTCGGCGTAACTAATCTGTATATCCATGCCAAATTACAGCTTTCTAGTACTAAGAATCTTTGAGCTAAGCTGCGGACAGACAGACAGACAGACGGCCATGGCGAAACTATAAGGGTTCCTTGTTGACTACGGAACCCTAAAAAATTAAGTAAGTATTTTTTTCCAAAAGACTGCCTTTGATGAACAGTATGCATAGGTTTCGGCTTTGCCAAGTCTTTTTATACCCCGTAATTTTTAATAAACCGCTGCCCATGAAAAAAAGGGTGCCACAGCATGTATTTGAACGCAGTTTAGTTTTAAGGGGGTGCTAGAAAGTTATAACAGAATAACTGTCCCAAATGTAAGTACAAATATTGGATACCCTATTAGAAAGGGACGACATCCACTGTGGAAGTTCTCTCGCTCGGAACGAATTTGCATTGCACTTCATAATTCCAGTGAATATATAAGTTCCTTAGAATAGATATAGTTTGTTCATGGCACTGACATAATTATATTATTATACTGTCAGTGGTTTATAGCAATATCATCTTTCTTCGATTTACAAATTTTTTGTAAATTCTGTTTACCGACGTGCGTCGTCGAGTTTTCCATTTTTTTTAACATGCAGCATATAAAACTTGCTGTAATGGTGACCCTCGGAGTGGCAGCGGGCTACCATTATATCGTGAACATGAAAGATTAGTACTATTTCCATGATGAAACTGAAGAAAAGGTTGGTAAAACAAAAGTTATGAAACGCGCTAAGCCTTATATCATCATTCTCCTGATCTTATCCCAACTTATTTAGGGTCGGCGCAGCATGTCTTCTTCTTCCATACTTCTCTATTACTCGTCATCTTAGCAGGCACCTCCTTTCTAGCCTTAACATCGTACACACTGTCTATCCGTCTTTTCTTTGGTCTTCCTATAAATAATTATAAATCTACATTAAGTAATGCTCCAAATTTTCCTCAGTTACCGGCGCCAATTTCAGACTTCCTCTTATGTACTCATTCCTTATTTTATCAACAAACTTATTTACCATTCGCGTTACACCACATATCCCCTTTAGCATTCTCATCCCAGTCACATGCAATTGCCTTTCATTCATCCCTTTTGTGGCCCAACATTCTGATACATACAAGACACCAGGCCTAACCATGGTTTTATAAATCTTCTCCTTGAGTTTAAGGGGAATGCGGGAATCGCATATAAGCTTTATAATGGATGTAAAAGGCCTCCACGAAGCCGAAAAGCACTTCTCTCCGTAATTACAGTTTTTTTTTTTGTTCTAGGCCATACCTGGGACCCTCTAGTTACGGAGATATTGGGATGTCAAAATTACAAAGTTTACACAAGTTTAAAAAAAATACAAGTTTTTAATGTTGTAACTTTAAATACCTATCTCCATGACCCCTGTACTATTCAATGCATCCACCAGCTCAATGTTTCGAGTGCGTTACATTGAGTCCTACTGTAAACCGTGATTTTTCAACCCAAAATAAAGTCGTTTCCCAAAAATATTTTTTGCGTAGAGTTACTTAGTTTGATGTACAGAATGCTTGGTTGACTTGGCTTCGTGAAGGTTCCGTTTACACTTTGTATTAATGAAGCTACTTGAGCATTCAGCATAGGCAACACTACACAGCGCTCTAAACAAAGTTACTGACGTTGCTCAAAAAACTGTTTTACTGGGACTGGGCTGCGTCTGCCGTGTGCCAATGAGCAGTGGGCCAAAATAACCACCATGTGGCACCCTGGCATAACGACAGTTCTCATAGAGGATGGCGGGACGAGCTAAAAAAAATCAAGCAGTGACCCTGGATCGAATGAACTAGAAGTCATGGGCCTTTGCCCAGCAGTGGGATTATGCAAGCTACGAGTAATTTGAGCATGTAAAGGAGCGAGTTACAAACGCGAGCCACCCGCGCAAGCTATATTAATGCTGTTTGTTAGTCGGTCAATCATTATACACCATTATTTTTAGGTCGTTCTGGAGCCGAATACCATGAACTCGATCATCGAACTCGAAACGAGTGGGACTATTTTTTTCAAAAAATAACAATACAAAAAAAACACGAAAGAATAAGTTTTATGTTTTTTTTTTAAATAATGAGAACTCAAATGCATAATAATATGTGTGTGTAAAACGTATCCACGATCGGCAACACATGCGAACGATACCCATTGAAAAATTCATTCATCGATCGATTCTCATTATTTCACAAAAAAAAACATTAAATTTATTCTTTCGTGTTTTTTTTTATTGTTATTTTTTGAAAAAAATAGTCCTAATCGTTTCGAGTTCGATGATCGAGTTCATGGTATTCGGCTCCAGAACGACCTAAAAATAATGGTGTATACGCGAAAGTTTGTGGGGATGGATCTTCGTGGGATGGATGGATCTTTGTTACTCTTTGACGCAAAACCTACCGAACGGATATGCATTTATTTTTTATACATCAGAATAACACATGGCCGTTACGAAACACGGCGCAATGATAGCAGAGTTCACATTCCACATGTGGACAAACTCGTGTGTAGGATGCAAGATATTCTATTTGTTTCTCTTTCTCAGCTTTCACGAGCTTCTCCTCATGCGGGATGGTAACATAATTACGCTGCGCGCTGATCGTACTATCACCACTATGTCAGGCTTATTGGCGACAATAGTTCTGTCAATAAAGATAGACGATCCCAGTACAGCGTGACATGGTCTTTCTCGAGAACTGGGTCGGGGCACATACTTGTAGTACGGTACCGCAGATTCCACAAGTTTATATTTCAAGGCAAGTTGCTGGTGAATAATCCTGGCTACTTGGTTGTGCCTATGCAAGTATTCGCCGTTAGCTGGACGAGAACTGACAGAAATAATATGTATGATGGACTCATCCGGACGGTGGCATGCCCGACACACGTCAACCGTCCCGTCCTTCATAATAGTACATATTTTCTCTTTATTCATTTTTCTAACATGGTATTTACATTTTTAAATATTTTTAGTAATAAAAATTATAAAAAAAAACCTTAAAAAATATAAAAATAGTAGCCCACCGGCATCGGGAACAGGGTCCGAGCTACCGGTGGTCAGGGCTCTTGATAGAGGAACCTCCTAACAATACGCGCCGTGTCCAGAAGAACTGCCTTCTGAATCAAGCGCTTGATCCAGCTGCCCAGCGATAGCCTCCTCAGATGTTGGTCGAGGCTATTGGCTATTAAGCCATTGGCCGACACGGCTATCGACACAATGACTGCTGTACTCACGTCCCACATGTCGACAACCTCGCGAGCCATATATAGATATTTGAATTGTTTATCTTTCTCTGCTTTCACGAGGTTCTCGTCATGCGGAACCGTAATATCAACAATCATTGCGCGACGCTCCAATCGATCTATCACCACAATGTCAGGCTTATTGGCAACAATAGTCCTGTCAGAGACGATAGGTCGATCCCAATACAACGTGATATTTATAGTATACTTATAGTATGGCACTTCTGATTCCACAAGTTTGTACTTCAAAGCAAGTTGCTGGTGGATAATCCTGGCAACGAGGTTGTGTCTATGCAAGTACTCTCCATTAGTCAGACGAGAACACCCAGAAATAGGTAATGTGTCGGATAGACCGGTCCGTGGCATGCCCGACATTATGTCAACCGTGCCATCCTTCACAAGTACATACTTTATTATTATTTTATATCTATTTGTAGTTCTGAAATAATGTACATTAAAATTAATTGAATTCAGTTAGAATTTTGTAGTATTTTAGTAAGTACAGTAAAATGTTGTTGCGTTATTTCGGGAAAAAAAAAAATGAAATTGTCTGTGACGGCAAATGTCATCGTTGCCAAGAAAATGTTTGTCAGCCCGAAAACTATACCGACAGAAGCATTTTCAAAAGATTTTGTGTTCAGGACATGGAAAAAGAGTTAAAATTTACTGGTTTACAATATTAAAATGGACAGACGGGAGCAGTTAAAGTTCATTTGTTTAGTTATGTCAATGACAGCTGGTGTTGCATATTCGTACGGTTTATTTACAATACGAATACCTTCTTTATGGAGTAGCAGCGACAGCAGTATGCCAACGGTGCAGAATGTAAAAAATGTTGACAGAACAGAACAAGAAATAACCACTGCGACCAGGCCCGCTGCTATGAATTTTGATGTTCTTCACAATGCTAGCAGCAATTTTGATACTGAATGTACGTGAATATAAGGCCTAAGGACGAGTGTTAAGCATGTTAAGCGTACAAGAAACCAATCGGGGGGGGAAAACAATTCCTTAGTTTGGCGTTTTATTTTCTGTTTTCGTTTTAGTTTCAATTGAGTACTTTTATTATTCGCCTATTTTTGATATGATAACACTTGTAAATAAATAAATTTGAAATAACATAAAAAGCCGTTTATTCCAGACCTCTAAATTACAAATAAAAATGTTGTTGATAGGGTGTTAGTAATTTTGCTTATTGTCTACTGTTAGTATGGTCAGTCTTCTTTCTTGAGATACATAATTATATTCATTTCAAATGTTGTTAGTAGGGTGTTAGTAAATTTACTTATTATATATTGTTAGTATGGCCAGTCTTCTTCCTTTGAGATATGGACACCTTTTAGGGTAAAGGCCTCCTCCAGCTTTTTCCACGAATCCCTGTCCTTGCCAATATTTGCCCAGTCGTTTCTCGACACCTGGATAATGTCATCAGCCCACCGTCGTATAGGTCTACCAGCATTCCTTTTTCCCTGTGGACCTTTCCATCGTGTGGTTTATATAAGGTCCATCTTTTGTCCGTGTAACGTGTGATGTGTCCAGCCCACCTTCATTTTCATCTAAGTCCATAAATGGACTTAGATTAAAATTTTTTGTCTGATATTTTTTTTTAACTTTGTCTAATTTCCTGAGCTTCAACATGCTCCTTTCCATAGCCGTTTGGGTATATTTATTTGTTTGTTTGTTTGACTTTGTTGGTATAAACCCAAGTCTGGCAGCCGTACAGTAAGCATGGTAAGAGACATGTATCGAATACTGTCTTTTTTAAAATGCAAACTGTAATTTTCTTTTAAAATTTCTTTCAATGTATAGAATTTTTTCCATGTTATATTGATTCTTCGTTTTACCTCTTCTTCATTACTGGATTTATTGAATGTTAGCTAACTGTGTGCCTTATCTTTAGCTAAATTATCATAAGCACACTTGGCTAAATTCATAAGCAAACTTGCCTTAAATTCATTAGCACACTTGGCTAAATTCATAAGCACACTTGTCTTAAATTCATTAGCACACTTGGCTAAAGCTGTCGCATTATACATGGATATGTCTAAAGCTTTCGATCGTGTCGATCATAAAATCCTCTTAAGAAAATTGTATGCATATGGTGTAAGAGGAAATGTTTACAAACTCATAGAATCGTACCTTGGTAACAGGCAACAATTCACAGAAGTAAGGAGGATAAATCTTAGTACTAAAACAGAAGAACTATATGTATCTGAATCCAAAATAGTTAAATTCGGCGTTCCTCAAGGGAGTATTGTCGGCCCTCTATTCTTCCTCATCTATATAAATGACATGCCTTCAGTAACTACTCATGACATTACACTATTTGCTGATGATAGCACCGTTTTATTTGCTAATGATAATTCAATTGATTTAGAATCTGACATTAACCAAACAATATTATTAATTATAGACTGGCTTAAAATGAATAATTTAATGATTAATATCGATAAAACTAAAATAATGGATTTTAAAATACGAACTCGACGTACAGGTGGTTTAAAAATTCATTACCTAGATAGTGACATTGAGGAAACGGAAGTAACGAAATTTCTAGGGCTATATATTGACCACAAACTTAATTGGAAATTTCATATTGAGCATGTTTGCAAAAAGCTGGGACAATTTTCATATGCATTGTATAGATTAGGGAAAATAGCGAATCGGAGTACTTTGCTTACAGCCTACCACGGTTACGTTGGCTCTATTCTCAGATACGGTGTAATATTTTGGGCTAACAGTACGGAAAAAGAGCGCGCCTTCGTTGCTCAAAAACGCTGTATCAGGGCTATATTTAATTTAGGCGAAACTGACTCCTGCAAGCCATTCTTTAAAAACAATAAATTATTGACACTACCGTGTATCTATATACTTGAGGCAGCAGTATTTGTTAAAAACAATATCCACATGTTTAGCTACTACACGCGTATACGGCGTAAGGATAAATTACGTACAGCAGCCAGTAAAACTCATCTAATGCATGAG
The DNA here is from genome assembly GCA_950022335.1 of Eurois occulta. Classification (NCBI taxonomy): domain Eukaryota; kingdom Metazoa; phylum Arthropoda; class Insecta; order Lepidoptera; family Noctuidae; genus Eurois; species Eurois occulta. The sequence goes on along the minus strand of OX465500.1, from coordinate 11,655,561 downwards.
AGCATCTTTTGTTCAGCTACACGCATCTATAATAATATACCGGGGCCAATTAGAACAATTATGGAAAAGGAAAATTTCAAAAGGACTCTCCATGATCTGTTGGTAAACAAAACTTACTACTCTGTAAAAGAATTTCTGTCCGACAAGTCTTTACTTAAATATAGTCCCACCCAGTCATGATGTGTTCGATGACCTACAGATATATCATATGCAATTTCTTTTATTTTAATTTTTACAATTTGACATTTTAATTTATTATGATTAATTTAATTTTTTGAATTTTATATTTTGACATGCTCCTACCTATTTTTATTTGTTATTGTATTTTATGTGTATAATTTGACATGAATTACCCATCTTAGTTTGTTATGTTTGACTTTATCTTTTTTATTTTTGAATTTTTTATGTAAATTACATTTGACATTTTGGTTTATTTAGTTACTCAATTCATTGTGCTAGAGTTCAAATAATATTAATATGCAATAATGTAAATTTCATCGAATCACTAATTTATGTGTTATTATTGTATGCCCTACGGGCGGGACATAGCTGATCTAAATTGAACGACTTAAGAACTGTATTGTACCTATGATCCACAATAAAAATATTGAATTGAATTGAATTGAATTAAATTCATAAGCACAGTTAGCTTCACTTTAGGCACACATGACCTAATAATTTACACTCACTCACCCAATTAACACTATTTGTAGGCAAATCCCACTTCTGAAATGTAATGGAATCAAATACTCAAGTATTCAAAAGTAATATTTTTAATCAATTATGTAACAATCACTAATACGAGTATCTAACTAACAATAGCACAACAGAAGTACGGATTCATAAGGTATGATTACTGTTCAACGCCTCAAGATAGACTGCTCTATCCAAAAATGACAGCCACAAGGTGAATGTTCCCCACTCTAACAGTACTTAGGTCAACACTCAGCATGCTATTGGACCAATCAGAACCAATCGATTTACTTAAATATATTAACGCTTAATATTAGCAGAAAATAAATGTTTTAATTTAAATAATAATAATTAATTTTAATTTAAATAATAATAATCGTACTGTATGGATCTGAATGCTGGGCTGTGAAGAAGATGCATGAAAAAAGATTGCATGTAGCGGAGATGAGAATGTTGAGGTGGATGTGTGGTGTGACAAGAATGGATAAAGTAAGGAACGAATATATTAGAGGAAGTTTAAAAGTTGCGCCAGTCACAGAAAAGTTGAAAGGGAATCGACTGTCTTGGTATGGACCTGTGATGAGGAGGGACGAATCGCATGTGACTAAAAGAGTGATGAATATAAACGTTGATGGATGGAGAGGGAGAGGAAGACCAAAGAAACGATGGATGGATTGTGTGAGGAATGATATGAAAGATAAAGAAGTAAATGATAGCATGACGGTTGACAGAGGAGAATGGAAGAGAAAAACGTGTTGCGCCGACCCCAAATAACATGGGACAAGGGCAGGAAGATGATGATGATGATGAATAATAATTAATTACGGTTCCGCATGACGAGAACCTCGTGAAAGCCGAGAAAGATAAGCAAATCAAGTATCTTGACTTGGCTCGCGAGGTTGTCGACATGTGGGATGTGGACTCAGCGATCATTGTGCCGATAGTCGTGTCAGCCCATGGCTTAATTGCCAAGAGCCTCGACCAACATCTCAGGAGGCTCTCGTTAGGCAGCTGGATCAAGGGCTTGATTCAGAAAGCGGTACTCCTGGACACGGCTCGTATTGTTAGGAGGTTCCTCTCTCTGGAGCCCTGACTGCCGGTAGCTTGGACCCTGTTCCCGATACCGGTGGGCTACTATTTTTTTTTATTTTTTAATGTTTTTTTCATATTGTTTTATATTTAAATATTTAAAAATGTATTAAAATTGTGAAAAAATGAATAAAGGGATTAAAATAAATAAAATTTAGTAATTATAAAACATAAACAAACTTAATAACCTATATTCAACTAGAAATAATAGCTAAAATCTAAAATGCATGTATTAAATTCGTGCGCCCACTAGCGCCATCTGTCAAAAGCTTGTGGAAAGAAGTATAATTATTTAATATTATTTTTCAAAATCATTACAGAACGAAACTCTTCAATAATAGACAGCAAATCTATCGTGATTGTTGCAATTGCTTGGACGTTTATTGTTTACACAACATCATAACATAACATCACGCCTATACGCTCTGGAGAGGTACTCAGATGTGTACACCCACATTTCGACAGTTAGGTATGTTAAGTTCCATTTTATTGGGGATAAGTCTATTACCATGAAATGTATTGTTTGTAAAATAAATGCATAGCAAATATTTGTATAGGATAATATTACAACTAAAAATGGAAAAATTAAAAATTAAAGCGACTTCAAAAACACAAAAAAGTAAAAATAACTTTAGCTTCACTTAGTTATAATTTTTTCAAAAGAAGTTTTTTTTTGACTTTGCAAAAGTGCCTGACACGGGTCTATTTTAAATAAATGCATTGAGTTTGAGTTGAGTACACTCAAAAAAACCTAACTAACTGTAGTATGTGCATAGGACACACCGACCATACAGGTAGTGTGAATATTTTGCCTTGTTCACGCCGAAAGAATTGCCGAACGAAACGTTTTATCATACGCACTTACGTTATCTATTCGTCCGTTTCAGTGCGGATAAGCATGAGATATCATACCAGTAATTCTGAAATTCAATTCTTTGGGCTCCTTCGTTTCCCTCGGCTCTGGTGTGCGTTCACCTTGAGTATGAATGGATCTATTACTTATAAATTGTTCCACAATATCTCCAGAATAAATAAGTTCTATTTTGGCATGTTATTAAAAAAAAACCCACATGGAAAAAGATGTATTCTTGTTGTAAAATAAAAAAAGGGTTTCTGTTTTTATTTTCCCCAGAGCTGAATTTGGCAGGAAAATGATAGTGGCACTGCTGAGTAAAAATATCAATAGCCAAACAGACTTATTGATCAATTAACTCGTTATCAATAATATTGTGATTTGTGATTCATGTCAGTGACACAAATCGTTGACGCCCACAGTAAAACGAGCTCAACCATCACAGATGTTAGTTGATAGCGATAAATGTGCGGAAATGTCTCATCATTAAAAAAAAATTTGGATATCTGCAGAAGAACAATGCAAGCCAATGCAGCTCCTTTGTGCTCTTCTATTTTAATCTAATGTCTTGTGTAAAGTATTTGTTGGTATACATGAAAAAAAAAATATTATAAAAAAAAAAATACTTAGTAAACTTACAAAAGCATGCATTGCATTATATTATTGTTATCTAGCAGACGAATTTTTAAAACGTATGAAGAAACGATGACTGATGAAAAACGATAGCATAATATGTAGCGGAGATGAGAATGCTGACATGGATGTTTGGAGAGACAAGAAAGGATAAAGTAAGAAATGAGTATAAGAAGCCAGGTGCATAGTACTTGTAACTGGCGTGCGTGTATGACACAGAGCATGATATACAGGGTGGAAGGGACACCGATGCGAAAACGGTTACCACGTATTCAGTACATCATTCTGAGCCCCCCTACACGGAAATTTTTCATGGGATTAAAAAAACAGCGATGAAAAATTTATATGTGTGTGGGGGGCTCAGAATGATGTACTGAATACGTGGTAACCGTTTTCGCGTAGGTGTCCGTTCCACCCCGTATAATAGTGTATGACCAGATGTGTAAACGTGGTCGAGGTGAAAGGAATAATTAAGTAAGGGTGGCGATGGCGGTGTGTTTTTTGGAAATCGTTAATTCTTTTTGCAAAAAAAAAAAATAGTCCTATTTTTGTTGTGGTATCTCACACAAATCCTTGTCAAGTATCAATTTTGTAACTAGAGGTTATAAGCCCACCCCACCCGCAATAACTTCAGTTTATCCGTGAACATGGCGCTTGCAACAGCGCCGAAATATCGGGAACTCAAAACAAACAGTAAACATGGTAAATATCCCGTTTCTAGTGTTAATGATAATGTTAGTGACCATGGGTTGATAATTTTTGAAACAAAAAAAAATAATAGTAGGATGAAACCCATTGGAAAGGGAAGAGAATATTACAAAAACCGGCCAAGTGCGAGTCGGACTCGCGCACCAAGGGTCCCGTACAAACCTGTAGGTAGGTATATAAGTAAAAGTTCACCCATCACGACAATCGAGTCATAATTATGGTATTTTTATTGGCGTTCATGATGAGGAAAAGGGTAGTTGGGAGTTTGAAAATATGCGGCTTAAATTGCTGTTTCTTTTGATTGCGTTGTCATAGAAGGTTGATTTTGTTACAGCTTAAAGGTATTATAGACCTGAGTATTTGATATGAATTTCAATTTAATACCTCTACGCGTTCATGAGGAAAGGGGTGTAAGTTTAAAATTATTAAAATATTTTTATTATTTGATGTACCTAACCAAAAAAACGGTTTTCGCATTTTTTCTTTTATCCGTGCTATATGACGTTGCTTCGTACCAAGTTACAAGATTATGAGTGTCGAAAATTTGCGTTGGCTTAGAAGTTTGATTTTTACACAGCTCCAACGGACAGTAGACCTGAGTATTTGATATGCTTGCTTCAGCCCTGGTCTAATGATAGTTCAAAAACTTAAATTTACTCTCATTCGCGAAAAATTCCACATTCCATAAAAAGTATTTTTCTTTACAGAAAATGATTTTTTCGATTGTCCCCATGCTGGCAACTTTTTAAGTCTAACAGGTCAAGTGACACAAGCTTTAGTGTCAGCAATTCATCATGTAATTCAATCAACAGAAGAATTATTTGTTTTTAAAATGGAAATAAAAACACCTGGAAGATTATTAAAGTCATAAATTGCAATATGTGGGGAAGGGGTTACGATTTTATGTGGTTTACGGGTGCGTGCATTGTCGGATACCGCTTTATGGTACAAGTCATAGAGCATTATGGAACACACAGGGTCGATGGGACGCCCATAGTAAGAGGACCAGATGGATTGCCGTGTGAAGACGACGATTGACTGTGAGTATAACCAGACGATGCGAGTGTGGAGCTCAACTCAGGACTCACACCTTCTCTCCTACCCGTCGTACACAATTGCAACCTCCAGAACTTGAACGAGGCAAACGACAGAACCGTCCTGGTTGATACGTACTGGTCGGACAAAATCTGAGTCATCGATTCGAGAAGAAGATGAATCTGCTGTTGTAGTTGCATTAAAATACCAGTGCAGCATAAGCATGATGTTTCCACCGCTGAGACACAGGCCTACTCTCTGTGTGGGCAATGCGGACCCAGTGAGGGTTGGTGGATGTCATATGACTTCGAATTGTTGGTTATGGGACATGCCAATTTATGTGATGAGATTTTTGTTAGGTACCCTTAAAAGTAAAGATCAATCATCATTATTTGTTTTTACTTCAGTTACGTACGACCACCATATTTTTTAAATTAATTCAAATATCAACCCCTGTGGTTAAAAGGGTAATACAGTTGAAACTTGGTACAAACGCTTATCTTGGTGTTGAAGTTCGAAAGCGAAAGTACGAAATCTACGCGAGCCAAGTCGCGGGTGAAGAAGCTACTAGATTATAGCACAATTATTTATTTTTGTTACAGGTATATTTGCTTAGTTGAACATATAGATAACCAGACGGCCTGTTAATATTAGAAGCAATGACTCGAGGCAATCAGAAATTTAAAGCTCAAGGACATGTTAGTTTTGCGCAAATATCATTTCATTAGAAATACATTTTGCATTTGATGATGAAATTTCATCGATTAAGTACCCACAATTGTATTCCTAAAAAGGTTGTTTTAGTTGAAGCTGACAGTATTTGCCTATGCGGCATTTGCGTCATTTCACAAAGTGACCCTAAGGTTTAATTCTGCGGATGACCCGAAAATAAACGTCAGTCATTCCGAAGAAATGAAACAAGTAACACTTAAAAGATTCTAGCGTAATTTTAATGATCAGAGGCACAGGCGATGTTTTACAGTTTGGCATTTCATTCTGGTTGACGTACAAATTCGTGCAGTCTATCATAGTTCAATATGGGTCTTACGGTCAAAGCGATCAATGTTTGGAAGAAGAAAAATCAGAAGATCTTTGTGAACCTGACGTCGTCGATTGACTGTACGTAAAATAATTCCTTATCGTTAGCTTATCATTTTTTTATGTAATATTTTTCAAGCGAGAGCGGTTTCAGACTACCTTTTTATTTTGGCCGTAAAAGCGCTTACACGCGCGCCAAATTTTGCACGTGCTTATTCCGGCGTGTTTGCTCGAACCAGTTTGAGTGAACGCACTTCGAGGCGTCTCTCACGGCTCGCGCTTATACGAGCGTCAACACCCGTACAAGTTGCGCATGTGGCAAACGGCTTGTTTATACGCGCGTATATAAACGAGTTTGAACGCACCGAAAAAACGCTTATTTAAAACCGCCCTCACTGTCTGCGCCATGACAAGGTCATTTCAAGTGGTGGACATTCATGTTACAAGTTGTATCATTCTGTTACAGGCGAATGCCCGGTGAGGTAACACTTTGAGTGTCCTGCTCTCATTATTATTTAGTGATTCCTCATAGCTTGTCTGCGTTGTGGGGCGACTCTATTACGCCACTGTGCATAATGCTAGGAACACACGTAGCTACTTTATAATTACTTTGTTTAGTCGAAACTGCGTCGAAGTCGTGAAATTGAATCTTTAGCGAGTCATCGGTGTCCCCCACACACAGTCTGTCATAATTATACATATAGGTTGACGATGACCTTAGTCGAAAGTGATTTTGAGGGGATTTTCAAATTAGTTTATCGTAATATGTGTGTAAACATTGGCCTGGGATCGGAACACCTGGAAGTCATGGGGAGAGGCATTTGCCCAGCAGTGGGATGACGGAGGCTAGTAATAATAGCAATGTGTGGGGACGTGAAATTTTGAAAGTAGCTAAGTGTGTATCTGGCATTATACTGACAAGTAGTGATAACTCTATGGTTTAAGAATTTTATCAAAAAAGGTTATAACTAAAAAACTAGCAGTACCTTTTCGCATTGACAGTATCCACAGAGCATCATAATACAGCATAGAGTAACTTTACAGCACCACTCATTTATATAATGTCGTGCTGACCTGACAAGTGACCCCATTAAATTAACAAAAATAACTAATACCTACAGCAAAACAAACATAATGTACGACTAAAGAAAGTAATAACACCCAAGAAACTATTCTGTATAAAGTGTTACCGAATACACGTGTTAGTTATTCTTCTTAATAAAATGGCGAGAATGTTGTTCTACGACTGGATTCAGTTTGGGTTTTCATTCTGGTTCTCGTACAAATTCTTTCAGGCGGTAATCTCCAAAGTTGGGTCACATAGTTATTACGATGATCAGATAAAGGGTACAAGATGTGATGACGAAGACGACTAACCGTATGTTTAATATAAGTTTTTAAATTGACATGGTCACTAACACTGAAAACGAGATATTTACCATGTTCACTATTACACCCACCCGAAATAACTTTAGTTTATCCGTGATCATGGTGCTTCCAACAGCGCCGAAATATCGGGAACTCGAAACAAATAGTAAACATGGTAAAGATCCCGTTTTCAGCGTATGTTTAATAAAACATACGCTAAAAACGGGATATATGGGATATTTACCGAGAGTAGTATGAAATGAATATAGGAAATATCCTATATTCATCTACTCTCACTCCAATTTGTTATTAGGTACTTTAAGATGTGTTTGGATCCTAACCTAAATAATAATGTGAAAGAGAGTTTCTTTGTTTATTCGTTTGTCACGTCTTCACTCTTCATGCATTAACATTAAAAATGGTTTATGGCGTATTTCCCCTAAATCTATGTTTTTCCATCGTCTTTGCAGCAATGATGACCAGAAATATATTGTACTAAATGATCCCATTTCACAGGTCCGTAACTTGGCGACTCTATAAGAAACCATAAGTGGTCCACAGCAACGCCTTCGAAAATATGACAAAATCACAAGCAAAGAAGCTTCTCATCGATTTCCTGCAAATTTCAGTTTCATTCTTTATCGGGTACAAAGTTTTTCAGAGTATCTTAATTCATTATAGATCAAGAGGCAAATAAAGAAAAAAGTGGAAAATAACTATAAAATGTTATTCGGTTGCAAAACTTTTTGATGGAAATGTAAACAAACCCTATTTAAGTTAAACTCCTACGCAAACACCTCTCAAAGGAATTAGTAGCACCTTTGTGTGTGTTTAGAAGATTTAAGGACTGAGCAAATCTGTATGTGCGCAGTTCTTAAAACGTGAGAACTCACTGCTTTTTCTAACAATTATTGTTCGAATTGAATTAAATCGTCATTAAAAGTACGCCAACGAAATTTTAGGTTTATTTAATAATAACTTCATTGACAAATGAAAAATATCTCGGGCATCATCAAGGGCTCGTGGCTAAGAATTAATATCAGCCGCATGGGTCGATCGTCAAGGTTGAGCAACGCTTGCCGAGGTCGTCCGTGGATGGGATCCATTACATACCAAGGCACCTCCGTGTCTTGGAAAACAAAGCAGTTGGTCCCGGCTGTCATTCGTAGATCTTCCAGTCATTACGAGTCGTAAGCCCGAAAATCTGACAACCAGTCACACCAAACGGATCGTTTTTCACAGCAAGTGGATTGTGGAGGGCAGGTAGACAGTCACTCCATGTAAAGTACTAGTATTCACAGTTAGGAAAATGCTAGACACATGAAAAATAACTTAACGGTGATTGAAAAATAAAATTTCGGGTGTGACTAATCAAAATCAAATCAAAGCACTCTTGAAATGGCGACCACATTCCAAATGTACGTTTTTCGAACCGTTTGTTTACGTTTCCATCAAGTACTTTTGGAATTTAATGATTCATGTAAAACAGTAACATTGTAACAGTAGGACGTAATAAATGATTTATACCAGTACTGCTGTTTTCATTTAACTGCATGTAAACCACGGTTCACAATCAGTCTAAAACGTTCCTACCGCATAAAGACCTCCAGGGGGTTCTAAAATGACCGCTTTAGCAGAATCATAATAGGATAATAATATGAATTACGTTTAAATTCGTAAAATGGTCACAAGGTAGTAGTAGGTACTTCTATGACCATTTTAAGAATTAAAACTTAATTCAAATTATTATCCTATTGACCTATTATGATTCTGCTAAAGCGGCCATTTTAGACCCCCTGTAGGGTAGGTAGCCTGTAATCCGACGGGGGCTCAGTTCGGGTTGTTAGATGTCTAATTTCTTAATTATACTACTACTACTTCTTGTTTATTGTTTTCTAATTTGAAATTTAATTCTTAACGATGTATTAGTTCACCATTTTGAGTACAATAAATTGCACAGCTTGTCTGGGTGTGAAACTTCGAACATAACACATCGTGATGTTGGGATTGTTACCACTGGGCTGGGCCACCATTGCTATACCATACCTAGGCCCGGCGGCCTCCACCAAAGCGATGACCAGTGGAGTGGAGAGGAGACGTGCGGGAATCGACCAATCAAACTGGTTGAATTCCACATCGCGTAACGTGTCTCGTCTCTCGTCTGATTAATCGAATCTTGCACGACTCTTGTCCGTCCGCTCGTCTCTGCTTTTATGGCGTCCGTAAAACTTTTCGATATATTGCGCCCTTCGCGTCAAGTATAATAACGCATTCAGGATTTCAGGGTGCTGATGGGGTTGCCCCGATACTGCAGCGCATCGGGTCTGTTTTTACACAGTGATGCGGAAACAGTGCGCATCCTTGGTCCGTAGGGTGCGGGGCAGCGCCAACAGCATCCTGACTATGAGTCTTGTTGTTCGAATTAAATGTTTAAATAAATAGATATGCCTGTTCTGCCCGTCCTAACCTACGGTGCACAAAATTGGTCACTTACTGAACAACAAAAGTTCAAACTCAAGATTTGCCAGCGAGCAATGGAGCGCAGCATAATAGGTGTTAAGCCAAGAGATCGCATTAGAAACACCATCCTCCAAAAAACAGCTAGGCTGAAGCGGGAGTGGGCTGACCACGTCGCACGGATGCACCCGGCGAAATGGGGAAGGATCGTCACACACTGGACACCTGAGGAAGGACAGCGCCGTCGAGGTCAACCGCGAAGAAGGTGGGGTAACGATCTGATCATGTTTGCGGGGCTAACAAGGCCAGAGATCGCACAAGATAGAGAGGTGTGGAAAGAGAAAGGGGAGGCCTTTGCCCAGAAGTGGGACACGATAAAAAAAAAGACCAGGGACCTATTTTATTGTTCTCAATAACAATCCTCTCGCTGGTTTTTCGAGAATACGTTTACCTCGGAAAAACTCTGCAGTTGGTAAGAACAACTTTGAGAGGGATGTTAGGATGTTAGCAAAAGAATTCAGCTGTGCTAGGCAGCATTTTGGATTCCAGGACGACTTGACCCGGTAGAGAAGCAAAGTGGTCGACATAATAACAGACAGAATAAGCAAGCTGAAATAGCAATGAGCCGGTCATATTAGCCGTAGAAACGATGAACGTTGGGGTTTGGGGCTCTACGTGTTTTGCAGTGACCGCGAATCGGCAAGCGTAAGGTGGGATGCCCTCAATGCGCAGGTCGAGGAAGGACCCAAAGACTACTGTTTATATGAACGATCTTCGCGATGTGGCTGATAGAAGGAGTTTTAATAGAATTGTGATGTATCTTTGTGATAGCCAGACCTAGTGCCCAGTCTTTGTAGACCACAAGGCTCAATTTCAATAGCGAAAGCTTTTCAGACACAGAAATTTGAGACAAAAACATTTCCCCAGTTTGGCTTTCTTGGGTCTTATGGATGTAAAATAGGTACTAACGCAACCATATTTTTTTTTCAAATTAGCAATTTGAAGAATGTTTAAAAACTGTTCCTCCACCACCACCTCCGCCTGATACAAGCCTAGCCCATCATGTCGCCATCATGGTCGTCATCGTTTCTCAAATATGTTGAGGTCGGCTTCGACTTAAAAACCTTCGAATGACAGTCGGGAGTTTGGGACCAATGGTATAACGTGCTTTCCGAAGCGTGCGGGGTTTCGATAAGTAATGGCTAACCTCCAATCGACTGTGCGGCGGTTACTGCCATAAATCATCATCTTCCTGCCCTTGTCCCATGTTATTTGGGGTCAACGAAAAATCGTGTTGCGTCGACCCCAAGTAACTCCATTCTCCTCTGTCAACCGTCATGTCAACATTTACTCCTTTTTCTTTCATATCATTCCTCATATAATCCATCCATCGTTTCCTTGGTCTTCCTCTCCCTCTCGATCCATCAATATTATATTCATCACTCTTTTATTCACATGCGATTGCATTGCGTCCCTCCTCATCACATTCCCATAACAAGACAATCGATTCCTACTTGTTGCTGCCATATACATATGTATACATATATAAGGAATATTCCTATTAGTCCAGTCATTATAGTAAGTTCACCTCGGAATTCGAGATACCCAGCTGTAAGTCTGTAAATACTTGTATATTGACACCCTAAAAGTTGTCTCAAAACCTACATATGGTAGGGTGTAAGCAACTATTAAATTTCAAGGTCAAAGGTCACAAAAATCGGTTTTTTGCGCTTTTTTTGGAAATATCTCGTTTCCTATGGGTTTTTTGCTATTTATATTTTCATCAATATTGTAGAATACAAAATTCTCTACAAATTTTGTTCACAATTTTTTTTTATACGATGAACCGTTTTCGAGATAGAGGGCGGAGAGCGCGCGGTCACAGCATCACTTCAGGTCAACCGGTGCCTCCGGTCGAAAACGCGCCATATATAGTTGATGAACTATCGATAAATCAATGATTATAAATATTTGTCAATTTGTATTAACTATTATATTATATTTTATCATTTTTTTCCTAACCTATCCACTTTTTATTCAGTATTAATTTATTTAACAACACTTACCTCTGCCCATGTAATTGCAGAATTGTTAATGAAAATATAGGAATTATATTTGAATTTTAACCTAATTAATAGTAATAACTTCTTACATGATGAAAAAAAAACAAATAAATTATGAATTAATCTTTTTATTCAAAAATATCATTCAATACATTTACTTTTATTGAAAGTAAAAAAATGGAATAAAGGGTACAAAAACTACAATATATAATTTTAATCATCTTCTTCCTCTTCATCGTCGTCTTCTGGCTGCTGGTAAATTTCAAACTGGTCTTCATTATCGTCTTCAACGACATTTGTCTCAAGTTCTTCCATGATTATGGGGTCAAAGGTTCAATCTTCGTTAATGTCGCTCTGATATGGTAGAGCATTGAGACAAGCTTGCCCATTACATTGGCCACAAGCTAAAGAGCATTGCATGCCCGCTATCCTGCTTCCGCATCGCGAACCACAACCTCTCTTGCAGTTGCAGAAAATTGTATTTAGCAAATCTTCTGGAGCAGGTGGAAAAATTGTCATGATAGGCTCCAGAAAATCGTTTCGCATTGCCCAACCCCATACTTGGGGTTCCAAATCATGTCTTAACCAAGTTTGAACTTGATAATATACACGGTTGAAATGTTGATGAGCAGCTGCACTTGTTGGTGGAATATTTGAAAGCTGCACAGGTTTATTAAGTTTTGTAGACTTGACGTAATGCATATAACGAAGATGATCGAGACTTTTCACAGATTTCGGAGCATTATAGACTGCCAATTAATGCATGAAGAAAATGATAAAATATAATATAATAGTTAATAAAAATTGACAAATATTTATAATCATTGATTTATCGATAGTTCATCAACTATATATGGCGCGTTTTCGACCGGAGGCATCGGTTGACCTGAAGTGATGTTGTGACCGCGCGCTCTCCGCCCTCTATCTCGAAAACGGTTCACCGTATAAAAAAAATTTTTACACAAAATTTGTAGAGAATTTTGTATTCTACAATATTGACAAAAATATAGATAGCAAAAAACCCATAGGAAATGAGATATTTCCAAAGAAAGCGCAAAAAAACGATTTTTGTGACCTTTGACCTTAAAATTTAATAGTTGCTTACACCCTACCATATGTAGGTTTTGAGACAACTTTTAGGGTGTCAATATACAAGTATTTACAGACTTACAGCTGGGTATCTCGAATTCCGAGATTCTTACCTAATTTAAGCTTAAATGACTGGACTATATGGTTATAAGCGCTCCTCCAGAAGATATTAGATCAATAAAAAATCTTTCAAAGAAAAGAGGTCATAGCTGTTAACCGTAATAAAAGAAGAAAAACTCGCACCTGACAAATTGACAACAAATAAAGCCTTGGAAGAGTTGATAAAAATCGCTGATTATATATAAATGATGTAATAGAAGAATAAAAACTCGGAAATTTTATTCTAAATTTATAGTGATGACACCTAGGACCCTATTAAACGACGCTATTCTGTTTTCAATATCATTCTTCGCGTCATACAAAGTCATGGAGATCTTCATACAAAGGCATCGATGCTGCGATCAGGCTCAAAGGGAGATTGCAACCCCCCTTGATTATGCGAAGAGTACCCCACCCCCAAGACCTATACAGAGAAGGAGCGATCACCATCCTTATTCAGAGGATACTTAAAGGTACGTAATATTGTTGTTATAAGTACCAGCGTTGGACGCCCCTCTGGCGAGATGGAACGGAAACCTTAAAAACTGGCTGGGTCAGAATTGATACGGAACGCGGGGAACAGCGTCTGTGGTAGCTTGAGAGAGGGCTATGTCCACTAGTAAACTGCGTTAGGCTGAGTTGACAATATTTTTACTGGCGATGCATTTAGAATTTAGTGCAAGATGCAGCAGAACTGTCCTAATAATTGAATCCAGGGTTAAGGGCAGGTGCACTAATCGCTCAAGTAGGTTAAACGTAGTAAGAGATTATCAAATATAATAAAATTATGTTGATTACACCAGAGAGAGATTTTACTTGGAAGAATTTAATCTAGAAATCAACGGCTTATGTAAACGATAAAAGTTTTGGATGCTCAGGCTCTATCAGTTGTATAAGTATTTTGCTCATAGTTAAAAAATGGCAAAATATGTAGCTCAGTGCCAGCCATGCTTAGCTTAGGTGTGTCATAGTCCTCATAATTTATTTCTCGGTATGGAACGCACAGTGAATTGATCACTCAGTCAAGACGATTGTTTCTCTTTGCGGCAGCTTGTGCAATGTGCTTGTGCATGCGTGCTACAGTTTGAATGATCAATCGCCTTTCTAGACAGGAGTGTATCTAGATATTCAGTTGTTTTCTCTCTTTCCTGAATCATCATCGGTGTCACAGGTCACCAAGGAGGTTGTCGTCTGCCTAACCAGACAATCGTGTGTCTCAATACCAAGGCCTATAGACAGGGCGAAACACTTATAAACTACTTGACTACACGCTAAGAGCATCTCCTTTGAGATACGGTCCTCGGCTTAGGCCGTCTTTGGGGAAGATCCGCAAAGGAGAGGCTGGATCAGATCAAGATTATGTAGGCACTTAACTATCCAAGAAAACTGAAACTTGTAATTTAAAACGTACCTTTTTTCGTCTCTTTCTCCCAGGATATGTATTCAATGGCTGTGGTGGCGGTGGAATATGGTAAAAATACGGTGGCGTGTAAACCATATCGTCCATCCCAGAGGCGATAGGTGTCCCCCGTGATGGAACCATCGACCGCACGGTGCCGTACAAGCTCCTGTTACGTCCCTGCTTGCCGTACATATTCATCATCACACCGAATTCACACTGGCTCCACAGTTTGCACGTTCACGTTCAAGTCTCATAAAATACACGCGGAAATGAAACAAATCATCGCGAAGACGGCGTACCTACAGTGCAAAACGCAGTTTGTTTAAGTACAACTTATTTTTATTTAATAAAAAAATAAGCAACCGCAGTATTGTTTTTATTGAAATAGTTTTGTAACGAGGTTGTCTAATAGATAAATATTTTTTTGAAATATTAAGATCTTTAGTTCCTCGTTTTTGGACGATTAAATTTTGTTTGAATGAACGCGAGCGACCAGTGTTGTTGTCGCAGTATCAAATGCGTGTTTCGTTGGAGAATGCAGAGTTCCATCATGAACACATTACATCTAATTATCATAGTTTATCTGTTTTTTCCAATAGGCTACGTGGAGCGCGACGTATCGACATACTGATGTTTGAAAATGAACAAAAAACATGTGCACACGCAGATTCGCGCGCCGATCCACATCGGTAGGTTTAAAAAGTCTGTCATCATTATATTTTATTGATATTAAAATCAAACATTTTTTTAATTGTATTGGTCGTTTCAAACGCGTCTTATTACGTAAAGATCTGTAGTTTCAGTACCTATATTATTCATTTAATTAAACTGAATCAGGCAAAGCTCATTTAGACATTTCTCTATAGATACCTACCTATAGATAAATTCCTTTCGAGTCTATACCTCGAATGTAGTTTGCCAGTTCTTTACGTAAGTAGCAAGTTTGCAATTTGTAGGCCAACGGTATATTTAAGTCCCATGTAATAGGAGGCGAACCTATTGCCAACAACCGGGCAAATGCAAATCCAGACTTCGTGGCTGCTACTAAGACATTCCTGATAGAAAAACGCACTAACATTTCGCCCGACCTGGGCATCGAACCCAGGACCTCATGCTCAGCAGTCTCGCTTGCGACCACTATACCAACGAGTTTATTCATCATGAGTGTAAATTCGACTTTAGAATTACAAGAATAGCAGCGCCTACTATTGTATAGACGCCAGCACATACAATCTGTCAAATTTATTTAATAGGTAGATTTTCAACTTTATAACTAAAGCATTAGGTTCAAGTTTGATAGGGAAAGTTTGATAGTTTCGGGTAGTTTGATGTGCTGGCATCTGTACAACATACTCAATTGTCCTAAAAACAAAGTAGGAGAGTTATTTATTTTTTATTTGCATTTTGAGAAGTAGGACTATTGAATTAATTAAAAGAAAAAAACTATGCTACTTTGTTTTAAAGACATTTCAATACTTACAAACTTTTCTTGCGAAAAGACACCTAGGTATTTACCACTGACAGGAAACCAAATTACCTCTAACCTAGGAATAAAAGGGGTTCTACTTGACTGGTTCCAGATTCCAATATTGTTTGAATAACAAGAAAAAATCGTGTTAGCTCTAGTATGGACACTCGAATTCACTCGATAATTATCACTATGATAATTCTCCTGAGTCAGGACAATTATTGTTTCTAAGTGACAACCTACATAATGAAGGTTTATGTTCAAAAGTTAATTTTAGCTAGCAGATTCATATCGCACTACAACACACAAAGCCTTCTAAAAAGTTTTGAATTCAGATACCTGCCACCTTGTGGATAAAGCCGAAAACCAAACACAACTGAGACCACTAACACAACAACGTGTATCTCGTTCACGAATCACAAACCTCGCCGGTATTTAGTTAGTTTTACCGGCGCCTACTAGATGGCGTTGCGTGGCTAGTCAACATGGTCAACCTTCTTGATTGACTGAGCCGTGCGTGACACTTACAATAAGCTTTCATTTTCAAAAACGTTTTGTCAAAAATGGCGGATCAAAAAGTAACATACATATAAAATTATTAAAAAAATGTACATAAATTTTGGTATCACGAATTTTGGACCCTGGTCTAAAACCTGGTCTGGTGGGAAAAAAATTAAAGTAATAAACACATAATGGCGGCAGCTGGAAAAGTGGCTAAGGCATTTTTCAATTTATTTTTCGAAAGGGCACACTGTGCTGGTGTGACTGGGAAGGACAATGGATTTGGGAACAATTACGTTTGGGCAGGATCGTTAGAATCAGGTATCCAGATTGCCACTAACCACAGGAAGCCTCTGATGGTGATTATTCACAAGTCTTGGTGCACAGCGTGCAGAAACTTGAAGCCTAAATTTGCAAACTCTCCGGAGATTCAGACTTTGAGCAAACATTTTGTTATGGTCAATCTGATTGATGAAGATGAACCCAATAACAATGTTTTTGCGCCGGACGGAACATACATACCGAGGTACAGATTTAAATTGCTCACGAAGCTTAGGTCCAGGATTATTTTAGTGTAGTCAAAGTCCATTGATTTGACTTATCTAGTTGAATCAATGCAACAGAAAACCAGCATGCAAGCAGTTTCCAACCCTATGTCTTATCTTATCACATTAATAAGTTAATAACTTTACAGTTGGCTGAGGTATATAAGGCTCCATGTTCAACGGTAGCCGTTTACAGACTGACTGATAATAAAGTATTATGATTATGAAAATTATCGCAACCTGAATTTATGCTAGGTTTATTTTATCTTCGTCTAATTCAAATGTCTCGATATTATCTAAAAGAAGTAATCAACATTTATTGATCACTAGCTGTTGGCTTGCGACCATCGTTCGCGTGAAATTATTATGAAAATATTACTTCCCTTTTTAATCGTATAACAGGAAACTTATTAGGGGGCGTCCATTAATTACGTAAGGCAATTTTGTTGATTGCGACTTGCGACCCCCCCCTCCCTGCCCTTTAGTGAGATGTCGTGAGATATGTTTTGACCCACTTACCCCCCCCCCCCTTAATCTCACGTGAGATTTATCAAAATTCGTAGTTTAGTGTAAATATCTGTGCTTGATTGCGTTGGCTTTATTTAAAAAACATAATAAGCTTAATCATTTTCATTGAATATTATTATACTCGTAGTATTATTATGTTAGACTAGATGTTGCCGGCGACCTTCGTTCGCGTAAAATTATTATTAAAAAAAATGTTATTTACTTCCCTTTTTCAATCGAGTTTTGTTACGAATTTCAAGGGTTTAATTTTTTTTGCACAATACCCTAATTATTTTTCTAAAATAAAAGTAGCTTGTGTTAGACCTTATAACATCAGCTATCTGCCAGTAAAAGTCTGGTCGGTACAGCCGTTACGGAGATTAGCTGGAACAAACAGACAGACAGACAGACAAAAATTGAAAAAAAAATGTGTCTTTGTTATCAAGTACCGTTATACTTTCATATGCATTCAGTAAAAAGCTGTTATTTTGATATTACAAACAGACACTTCAATTTTATTTCTTTGGCCACATTTTAGTGGAGAAACATTTGTTTACTTAAATAAACCCAGTTTTTTTCGCAATTTGCATTGTCTCTTGCGGGACAAAAGATAACGTGATATTTGTCGAGACAGCCTCTCTATCCCTCGTGAAATTGGATGAGATTAGGCTCTACACCCTATACCCCCCCCCCCCTAAAGGCCTCACGTAATTAATGGACGCCCCCTTATATTCATGACTTTTCAAGTATCACCTATCATATACAGTAAGCTTCTCTAAAATAGTGCAACGGTACTCGGTCCTTTGCCTTCCACGGCCAGTCCATGTCGTCTTTTTTCCCCCTGGAATTATTAATAGAAATGGGATGGATTGTGTGAAAGATAATAAATATAGTTAAAAAAGATGTAAACATGACAGCTGATAAAGTATGGATCAGAGTATAAATTGGGATGTCCAACAGTTGACTGTTTTAGATTAATTATAATGATGGGGAAGAGTGCGACGCTAATGAAGGAAGGGAATGATAATAAACATCGTATTAAAATTCACAATTCTTTCCGCAGAATCCTATTCATATCACCAACAGGATTGGTGGACACCGAAATTGTGAACGATGAAGGCAGCACTCAACACAAGTATTTCTATAGTAAACCTGAGCAAATTGCAAAGTCAATGAAAAAAGTGCTAGACAAGTACAAGGAGGAACAATTTGACGTATGAAGAATTTATTACTAGAAGATCTTACCGATGTAGGCGCAAACAACGATACAAAAAAATTGCAAACATCATAATGTAGATTATTATTTTAATTTTTTTTCTTTTTTTACTGAATTTCTGTGTGGAGAGAAAGGATTGACATATTTTATTGGTTCCAGGGTCCTATAAAATCTTAAAAAAATACTTTGGCAAACTGTGATATAAGAGTCTTGTAACTCTGTATTCTTAATGTATCAGTAAAATGACTGAAAAAACTGCTTAATCTTCGGTTTCATTTTTGCTTTCTTCCATACATTAATATAAATTCACGTTCAAACACTGTTTTAATCTTTCACGGTTAAAAGCTAAACTTAAACTGTCACTTACGGAGATATCCCGTAAGTGACAGTATTAGGGATTGTTTATTATTTTGAGCTCCCGAGATATTTCGACGCTGTTGCAAGCGCCATCATCGCGGGATAAGTTTTATTTAAATGCACGTTGTTACCTACAATTTAAACGCTCTAAGCTGTAAGTGCTCCCAAAGAAACAGCCTCGACGAATAATACAGTTTCAATAAGTAAATCTGTTTCACCATGGGGTCCATGGGCAATAAGCCTGCTATCAGCGTCGCTGACTGAGCATTTTGTATCAAAGTATGAGATATTCTTAAGAAGAAAAAGTCTCGCTATCTCCTACTTGAGGTCCAATTGCTACCAACGTGATGAAAGAGCGAGAAAGATGAAATGAGCGGAACAGAGAAACTTGTGGGAATCTACCATCACATTAGTGAAACCCATATCGCATCTCTCGTCTCTCTAGTGCATTTCTCCGCACCGCTCCGCTCGTAGAAACCGGGCTTAAGGCCTGGAGACAAACAAACGGAAACCGGCCAATCACATTGAAATCTACATCGCGAGATTGGTCGAATCTTGGTTTCTCTCCACTCCGCTCGGTGGAGTCCGGGCTTTAACCGAAGAACTTTATGGTTTAAAATAAATAGCACTTACATCTTCGACGACCGGCTCGACGTACATTTCCACGGTGTTGTTGAGGGGCGGTAGCGGCATCGGCATCGGTGACGGCGCCGCCGAGGACCTTCGAGATATGCTGTTGCAGGAGCATTGTGAGACGGACCGACGGGAACGGGGAGATTCTCTGTGTGCAAAGGAAATATTTGTTTATAGATTTTTTAGAAGAATTGAAACTTAAGTGGCAGTGGGCAGGGCATATTGCTCGCAGAACAGATGGCCGATGAGGCTTAGTTCTGGAGTGGCGACCGCGAACCGGAAGACGTTGCGTAAGAAGGCCTCAGACTAGGTGGACCGATGACCTGGTGAAGGTTGCAGGGATCCGCTGGATGCTAGTCGCACGGGACCGGTCAATGTGGCGCCACTTGGGGGAGGCCTATGTCCAGCAGTGGAAGTCTTTCGGCTGAAATGATGACGAATTTGTGACATTGACAACACCCACAAACAATAATCATAAGTTATTTGTGACCCTGGGAAGTTATTAAAAGAAGCTTTTGGAAGAACTTATAAGTGTAGTTCACAGTAAAGATTATCTTTCCACTCATATGATTGGTTTTCGAAACTAAACAAGCTTTGCCCAGAGAAGTTCGAAGCGTTAAATTCTGCTGTAAAACAAAGCTTCCTTCTACAACATGGATTTGGAATATTATCGTACATAATATTCTGTACAAACGTGTGTATTTACAAGTGGATTGTTTTGTGCATATTAAGCATGCTTTTGTTTACTAAAGTACAAATCACGGTAAACTGCATTCCTAGTTTAACATTGGTATTATGTTCGTTTTAGCTGTACCTGGCGTGCCGTAATAACAATGCATCAAGTAAGAATGATGTTGGAACCTATCTTGATGAATAATTGCTAATCTTGGACATCACGCTGTGAAACGCTGAATAAAGCTCCATCTTGTCCTGTCCTAAACTATATGTATAGATAGACAAGCACTTTTACTGTCGTTCTCTTTAGTATTCCCCCATAACCTTTTCCACCATACTACCTTCACCTTGTACAACAGATCACAGATCAATCAAAGTTCTACTTGTAACAGTTCTCAATTCATTCCTTTAGCTTCAGCAACAAAGCTTTGAATTAACTTACATTTGGAAACCTATTTTTTTTACCGCACCCCCGACAGGTATCAGCCCGCCATTCCCGGCGGCGGGGCGGCCCCCATCACCAAGTGCGGCTAGCGACCACACGTTCTCCATGAAGGCGCGTAGGAACCACGTCTTTGGGCCTGGCTTTTCGGGCGACGACTCAGCCCAAAGTTCGCCGCCCGCAGGTGCCTCCGTTTGGTGGCCGGAGATCGTTAAGCGCCCTTCGACGCCCGGCTGCTGTTCTGGTGCGGGTAGAGTGACATGCTCTTTTTCCCTCTCCGCCGTTTCCTTTGTATGCATAACCTCCACGCAGAAAGAGGACACGGCATTCTACGCGTTCTTACTTCCGACCATGAATTGAACCACAGCTGGATGCGAAAAATCACCCGCAGTTAGCTAGTTATTCCTATGATCACTACTGCATTATAGACTAATAGTCGAAGATATATTAACAACATCATGTGCAGATTTTTGTGTTTATCCTAGCAAAATGTTATCTTCTATCGAGATTTTGTTTTGACATCTCCTGTTATTGTGCCCGAACTTTTGAATTCGTGCTCCCAATCGCTATAGATATATTCATGAAAAACAAATTCTGCTAGGATGACTTTTGAAAATTCACTGTCGCAAATTATGCCGTTAAATCCAAACGTGTGAAATGATTTATTCCCTGGTTTAACAGATCGTCCTACTTGTTCCCGATTCACATTCCGTTGAATGTATGAATATTCATTCAACAAAGCTTTCGAATCAATTATACATTTGTAAACAAACAATCATTCCGGTACGTTGTCATCGACGGAATATTAATTACTATACAACTTTAATAAGCCAGCAGTCAACGACTGTGTGAGAACTGGGACAGATAATACAACTGATGGTAATCTGTTGTTGTTACTATATCCATGAATGTCATGTTATAGTTCAAAGGCCTGTCCTGCCGAATATAAACATCGGTAGTTCGGTAGCATATAGCCATGATTGAGAACTATATCAGCATCTCTTGTGTTAGCGTGTTTCTCCAGTATAAGTTTTTAGCTGACATGGTAAATATCCCGTAAACATGGTTAATATCCCGTTTTAAGTGCTAAATGGTCCATTTGCACTTAAAACGGGATATTAACCATGTTTACTATTTTTTTAGAGTTGACTATCCCGGGATAGTCAACTCATCACTCGTCAAAACATCTCATTTTAAGTGTTAATGATTCTGTTTCTCCTGTAATCCATGGACTCTTCTATCATCAAGAGTATGGATAACAGCTTTGGCTTACACACTTATTTATAAAATAACCTATTGTTCATTGATATAGAGTCAGCTACGCCCTGATACAGTTCCTAAACCAAAAAGACGGCCAGTTCTGCAAAAAATTTTCGTGTATCTTTAGACTCTTTTCATGTCTTCTTTTAAAAGCGCAACCACTGATTCTCAAATCATTAGTGACCTACAGGATTATTACTGCTACTAAGAACGAAGAGAAACTGAAGTAGTAAGAACATAAAATAAACACCAACATCACAAAAAGATACTCGTAGCATTCCTTAATTTTCCACTCCAGTGATTTACTCCGTAGTGTGTATAAATAGTCTGAGTGCGGAGTCGTTAATGAGTCCTTAAATCGACCATTGGCACGAAGATTGGCTGTAAAAGTGACGAGTTGGGAGGTGCAACATCAACACCTTAGAGTACTTTTACATTGAACTTCTTGTTCAAAACTGTGTAGAACATGCGTTGGTGTTTTATATTCCTGAAGCAGATAAGAGTAAGCTGATTTGAAGTTGCCTATACCTCTGTCTGCCATAACAATGACAGACAGAGGTATAGGCAAGCAATACCTTTGTCTGCCTCTTCCTGGATTTCCCCTTTTAGAACAGCATTGCCATATTCGGAAGAGGTTTGCGATTTTCTGGCTAGTGAATATTAAGTTTTAACAACTCATGAAAAAGAGCTATGCTCAGGTACCAGGTTTTTTTTCTTTATATAAAATATGTTTATTTTGAAAATACGTTTTTACAAACAATTTTACGCGTCGTCTTTTTTAAAACTAGATGAGGCCGATGTTTCGTACCTGAATACTCTGAAAAGAAACAGCCGAAACAAACTCAGAAGTCTACTTAGTCTCTTTTTGGGTCCAGACTTAATCTAGGTCAACTCACATGAGGACTACGCAGATGAGTGCCAGAGATGGTATACGTGAAGCTCTGGCCAGTGGCCTCAGTGGTGTTAAGAAGTTACGACTCTGTTCCCGCCAGTTTTGTACATCTCCTCCTTATAAGTTAGATGACATATGCAAGATTCGTTTCAGTTTAGAAAGACTACAGCTTAGTTAAATTTTCGCTTCAGTTTAAATTCTTAATTTACTCATACAAATTACCTTCTGCTTCTCCGACACACATGGTGCGAGGTCCGCTCACACCTGCACCTGACTGGCACGAAGTACCCCAGCTGGGGCAGAGGCCCAGGCTCCGTGGAGTCACTGGAGTCGCTCCATTCAGGCTGGCTGAATAGGCCCATATCCAGGGCTGACGGCATCGTGGAGAACACTGGCCTTTCAAAAACACGTTTTTTCTTTTTTTGGTGTCGATTTTCGAATTATTGTGTTGCAGTTTTTATTACGTTGTGTTTGTTTGTCTTAAGGAAGATAGAGTTACTTTGGTTTAAATGATTACAACAAGCCTGCTGTGGGTTCACTGATTGAAAATCAAGTTGTTTAAGTATACTGTTCTTTTAAATCTTGTCTATAGATGTGCTAGTTTCACACACAAGTAGATGATGTTGCCTTAAGAATCTAACAGCTGATAAAGCACAGATTTCTTTGTCCTTCAATCTGATACCGTTTAATCTTACGCAGAGTTTATTTAGAGAAAAAACCCTCGTTTTGGTTATGTTTAAAAAATACAGTCAGTAAGTATATAGTTTTCTATAGTCAAGCCTTTTAACACTGTTTTAGAAAGTTACCCAAATGTCCAATTAACAGGTAATAAGGTAGCACTCACAGCCTTTTCTAATTGCACTATTTAGCACTATTACTGAACACGTGTCGAAAAATACTAGAAAATGAGAGAAAACACGTCAAACACCACTAGAAGCCAGAGTTTCAGTGTACATTAAAATAATTTAAAGTTAGTGTATAAACATTGATAAGGGTATGACGAGGTGCGTCTACAAATTAGATCGAAATAGTAATGATATGAACGATAAGATTAGTTGTAATAATAAATTGTTTTTGGGTTAACACGTCGTCGAGTGAAACTGGAGCGCCCAGCCCAACAGTTATCAATGGTAGCCCAAAAAAATATAATTATTGATGGATTAAGTTATATGTATAAGTGTCGGTGTTATTAGCCAAAGACGGAGTTTTATTAATTTACTCATACAAAAAATGAGTGTGGTGAATTCATAAACATAGCTTAAGAATATTTGGTAATCAGCATTATTTTGATGTGTCAATGTCATGTTTTCCTACCAAAATCTATACTAATCAGAATGTTGATACCATCAATCTTTAATGATAAAATCCTTATAATCCTTTGTTAATCCCTTATTGACTCCAATAGTTAAGCAAAAGCCAGTTTAAAAAATCGCTTTTGACATGCTCTGAGCTCCAACTAGATAAATTATCATCTTATATCGTTCCCACTGCTGAGACACAGGTCTCCTTCCTGTGGCCCCTGTGGGGAATGGTCACACGGCCCAATGCAGGTTGGTGGATGTCAGATGTTTTCTAACTTTTAATCGACCTCTAAAAAAAGAGATGGTTATGTATACGGCCAGCATTTTTTTTCATGGATGTACTCCAATTTCTCTGATGTACTCCATGAAGTGCTAATAAGTTCTAGTTCCACTTGTTCATACTTGACAAGGATTTTCGTGAGATACCATAACTAAAAAGGGTAATTTTCGGAAGTCGGTGACAAAAAAAGTCAATGAAACAAACCAACGATTCCGAAACTAGAGTTGTTTTTCACATTTTAGTGTTTTCTTTTGGAAGTCGGTTATTTTTTTGCAAAAAAGTGTTTAGTTGTAGAGCACGCTGTCTCACGAATTTTTGCTTGTAACTTGTAACCACATGTTAGTTTTAAAAGTGCACCCGAGATGCAAAGCATTTGAATTCAAGTCTTGCGCAGGAACAAATATTTGTACAGATCCTCAGCGCACGCGCAGGGAACCCGATGCATGATGCCACGTTATTTACATACACAATGTACATCCTCACCTACCACTTAAGCGCTATGTATTATTGTAACAGTAACTACTTTATATTCTACAATGAATATTTTTGGATGGGCTGCATGGAAGAATTTGTTAAGTAACCTAAGTAGGATGGTGTCCGTTTTCATTTTAATTATGCAGAGAGATTTTTTTTGGAAAGAGCTGCTAAGATGGTGTGATATCATGTGGAGTAGTCCTCTCACTGAATGGTTACCAGACCAGACTTTCCAAATCGAAATCGAATCGAAGCGTTTTGAGAATAGCTATGCAGTCTTGGCATGTCTTGGCAGATAGGTGGACATTCAGAAGATCAATATTGATAATGATTGAACTATCTCGCCTTCAATAGACAAGTCCACTCGAAGAACTACTTAACGCTTTAAACGGCGAAATGAGATGCTGGCCGTATCCTCTATTTTCATTACTTTGCGTGGAAGCATGGTCAAAAACATTTCTTTTTAATCGGTTAATAAATTGTCTTTTTGATTTCGATGAATAAATTCTTCGTCAACTTAATCCATAGATTGATCTTAAAACCGCTCTTTATTTCTATTCTAACTTTTGATAGCCCCGTAATCTATGCCCATTTCTATGTATAACAGCAGCTGCTCTAGCCATTGTTTTAAACAAATAAAGAGCTGTGGCGAGCTCGGGTTTCGTCAAAAAACCGTCCCGACTTCCCGAGTGGTCCCGAACGTGAAGGCACGCGCATTCCTGGGAAACGATGGTTTTTTTACTAGGTAGACGTAGTCTTTGGGATCGTGACTCACAAAGGGCCCGACGTAATGTAATTATGATTGAACTTTAATATTTTTTTGGTTGTGGTATGTAGGAAGGAAGGGTTTCTTATGGGAAGTTACTTGTATTGAGGCTATTTACCTTTTCTCATCAAACATTTACTGAAATCCATGCCGTTTTTACCAGGGGATATAAAAAGATGTTGTTACTGTTGTTACTAAGTATATGTGCAATCTGCAATTATACTGCTAAATACTTGCATAACTCAGAAGATTAATACTCTAAAGTCCACTTTCACTAAACCTACATCATATGAGGGAACAGCGCCTGTGAGGTAGGTATTTGAAGAAACTGTTGCCGTCGTGCTGCGTCAAGCCTGCCCCCGTAAAGTGCGATAGGGACAGCTGCAGCTCAGACCGATTATTTCACAAAAAAATTGACGAGATCGACTTTTGTATTCCCCTTTTTTTCTCTTCGAAAACTGAGCCGATTCAATTTTTGACATTAAAATTTTAAGAAATAGTATGTCTAGATTCCTATCAATTTCTTTTAAGTTAAAAACTTATGGTAGTCCTCTAATCACAGCCGTAAAAATGGAGCAATTTTTGAGATTTTTGGAGGGTCACATTTCCTTCACTTATTAGTTGCTGACAAAAAGGAAATATCAGGGACGTGTCCACACACAGCATGCCTTGATTTTATGAAGAAAAAAAAAAGATTGCTCTAGAGGCATTATTCAGGACGAAAAAAGGGGAATACATTTGTATGGAGAATCGCAGCCCCTATTTCCTCTTAATAAATGCCTAAATAAAGACACACTGTTGAATTTTGAATTCGGAGAGTTTCAATTCCAACAGAGAAATTTTTGGGCATTCATTGAGCTGTCACTAAGTAATTAAAACATACAGAAAAGTATAAAAGTTAGAAAAAACATAGATTCGATCCCTGCAATACGTAAAACGCCTCAGCGCCTTCCAAGCCTCTTTCTGCTCGGAATTTATTTGTTAAGCTCTTAACTTAAGCCCCAGTTGGCACACAAAATGCAGGTCGCGCAACTGCATTTCCTTGGCCTACCGTCTTTTATGGCTTTACCGATAATGACTGGTATTACATAGTTGTTCCGAAATATGGTGAGAGATTCACCAAGCCTGACCCTGCAGCGAACCTAGGTTTGTAGAATTACAAACCTTTTAACTTAGCAAAAATCAGAGAAGACCTATAAAGCTTAATTATATAGGCCAGTGGGTAAGAACACATCTACGCTGTGCACAATTTTGTAGGTTGTCGAAGTGTTTACGATCGAAATTTCTAAGTTCTAACACCCGTATCCATCGTCAAGTTAAAGTAATAACTTGAGTTTAAGTAATTACTTATGCAACTATTTTTATAGACAAGAATTTGAACGAAGTAAGAACCGTCAAAAGTTAGAATTCTTAAACTTTTGACAGTTCTAACTTCAAGCAACTTCTAATCTACATAATAAAGATTAAATTGTATCTTATCGTAATTACTCAAGTAATTACTTAGACTTGTTTATAGATGCGGGTATTACAGAGGTTAGGACTAAGTAAATCATGACCATTTAGGCTTTGACATTGAGTTCCTAATCCCAGAAATATGAGCATACAAATGATTATATGTTTTTTTTTCCATACAGCAATACTAGTAAGATCAACCAACAAACGTCAAAAACATTTTCATGTCTTTCTACTCGAATACAACTATTTATCACACAAAATTAATGTTTCAACATAACCCACTAAATAGAGATGTCTTCGTCGTGACCAAACAGACAAACAGACAGACATACCTTCATTCATTAGTATATCTTAACACACGGACATACAGACACGCAGGCATACAAACATACACAGAATTCATAGTAAATCATCCTTTAAAGCTTTTAGTTAAACATGACCAAGTATAGTCGGGCACAGAAGTGAGGGAAAGAATTATGAGAACTTGGTCTGTCCGTTGTTTGCTGTCTGTGGTAGGCGCGACTACTGAGCTTAAGTTTGATTCCCAAATCGGGCAAAGTGTTATTGAGTTTTCCCATCAGAAATTTTTCAGTAGCAGCCACGGAGTCTAGATTTGTGCACGGCTGATGGCATAGGCTCACCTATTACATGAGACTTTAACATTATTGGCGACATGTGGGTACACCTCTGCCTAACCCTTCCGGGATCACAGGCGTGTATGTTGTCTGTTTGTAAAACACAGATGACTGTGACTCACGGTCTGTCAGTTGATTTGGATAATTCATTGGATTGAAATGAGAATTAAATAGTCAAGACCCAAGAGGCAAAGAAATACACTTAAGGTACTTGTGAGCACTGAATCTTTTATTCAATTCTGGTATCTTATCTGGCTCCTACATATTTTGAATGCGAAAGTTTGTGAAGATTTTTGTTAAGTACTCTTTCACGCAAAAACTATTAAACGGATTTGGATGAAATTTGACACACAGAGTTTGTAGTGACGTGGGACAAATGCCGAAATCCACGCGTGTAGGTTACATCCTATACAGAAATCTTTATCAAATATATCTATTACCAATCTCCCACTTCTGCACAGACCAGTCCTCAAGCTTATTTGTCACAGCGCAGCGTCTAGACATTTCTATGCCGAGCCCATAGTTCCGATTTAAGCGCTACCAGTCCACTTAGAATAGCAGACACACAATGACGTCTATAACCTATTCGAGGCCCAGCTTGCCCAGGACGTTTAAGGATAATGGAGCTCCAGTAGGATGCAAGAGCGAGCGAAATGAGGTCGAAAATTTTAACACCATGCCTGGGATAGTAAGGTTTTCTTTTCTAGCCGGATCACAGACACTTATTGTGGCTAAATAATTATGCCACGCTTACCAAGGTTAGTTTGTGGATGGATGACCATCCATTACGTGCCGAGTTTCCTCAGTGCCTCGGAAGGCACATCCAGCCATTGGACCCGGCTGTTATTTCTAGAACTTTAGCAGTCTTTACAAGTAGTCAGTGGCCCGAAAGTTTGACAACCAGTATTACCAAGCGGTATCGTATTACCAAATATTAACTGGGTTGTGGAGGTCATATAGGCAGTCGGCTCCATATACAATAATGCTGCCGTGCTAATTAGAAGTGCAGTAAGGAGGTTATTAGTAGTTTCGAGTAAATGGCGCCTAAACATTTTTACTTTTATTTGGCTTTTTTAGGTATGATTTTGAAGTTTTGCAAAAATGTTTTTACTTACATGTATAGCTGAATATGCATTGTTTCGTAAGAACTAACCCTATTTTCTATAAGTTTAATACAACTATCTTAAAACAAAAAGAACTATTTATGCTTAGCAGGGTCTTCATGACTAAACCCAGTATTACAAGCTATAACAGCGGTAAGTTTGGAGTTACTGCGCTTTCTACTAGCAAATACAGATTACTGCGCTTATTTCATTTAATTCAATTATTATTATCACTTCGACTACAAATTAAAAACGCAGTGCAGTAGTGAGAAAAAGCTATTAAAAATAGTATTTAAGGATACAAAAGTACACTTATTTGGTTATATTTATCCTAACCATTTCCTAATTAAATATAACGACATGAATATTAAAAAATACGTTATTTGAAATGACAAATAATACTTTCTTAATCATACACAATTACTGCATTTTTTACTAGTGACATAATATTTTCTTAGAGCTATGCTTAGACTGACTACAAACCATAACTGCAGTAAAAGAGTGACTTATAGCTTTTCAATTCGTGTACATACGTAAAAAAACCACAATAACTTGGTTATATCTATAATAATATCAAAAAGAGGTAAATGATACAACTATTTTATTAAAAAAATGTATTCCAATTAAATCTTAAAACAGAAAACATTAAATAAAATCTTTAAAGTCGTAAACTTTCCTTTCTTTTGTAAATATTGGTCGACTCTGTGATGAAAACTGTCAGCAGACATACATTTAAGTGTGCGGAAATCAAGTTGCTGTTAATTATGTTAACTAAGAAAGACAATATCACCCAATTTTTGTTTTGGGCTGAACAATTATCCATCCACAAAATAACGTGATCTTTGTCGCGTGTGTTATCTAAAATTATTCACTAAACATTATTATTTATCATTATTACTAACAAATCATAACATCAGCAAGTGTTCCTTACTGCGCTTCTTACTAGTGAAATAAATTATGTTCAAAAAAATACTGGAAGGCAAAGAGCAGTAATGTGTCTTACTGCAGTTGTGCTTAGTAATTTACTTCTCAGCAAGAAACATACTGCAGTTTGGCTTACTAAAAGTCCCACTTCTGGGACAGCTATCAAAATAAGGATTAAATTACCATACAGAGCTCATTACGAGGATTCCGAATATATGAAAAACTCAATTTTCCAAAAATCCTTCCTTACTGCGTTTCTAATTAGCACGGCAGAATGGTATTCAGCTGCATCCAGTTAGACTGGAAGCCTACCCCAACATTGCTGGGAAAAGGCTGGACAGATGATGGCGCTTACAGAAATTAGTCGAGAGTGGCCAATATGAAAAACGGCCCTGCAGACACAAGTTGTGAGCATTACAAATAAATCTATCGTCACCTTCCCGCTTCTGTGCTGGCCAGTCCTCAAACACATTTGTATGCCGCGCCCGTAGTTCCGCTGCAGCGCTGCCAGTCCACTTAGACAGCATAGACACACATTGTAAGCATTTTAAACTTCTTGTACTTACTAGTCACGCTTCCTTTTGGGTTCGTTAAGTAAGTCTCCGTTGATTGCTTTGTGGGTTTTGTTTGGATGTCAGGCAATTGGTAAAATAGGATTTTGTTTATGATTTCCTACCTTATAAGAGGACGAGCTCGTGGATTATTAATAACAGCCGCTTGAGTCGATCTTTATGTTAAGCCGCGCTAGCTTAGGGTGGTCCGTGGATGGGTGACCAGCCATTACAAACCGAGTTTCCTCCGTGCCTCGGAGAGCACGTTAACCCGTTGGTCCCGGCTGTCATTTTTGTATATCTTTGACAGTCGTTACAGGTAGTCAGTGGCCCGAAAGTCTGACAACCAGTCTTATCTGGGCTACCGGGTTGTGGAGGTCGGATTGGCAGTCGCTCCATGTTAAATACTGGTATTCAGCTGCATCCGGTTAGACTGGAAGCCGACCCCAACAGTCTTTTCGAAATTCAAAATTCGAAATTCATTGAACGTAAGTAGGTACCTACGTACAATAAAAACATGAAGCCTACGCTTATTGCACATTGTTTATTTAGGTTTCTTGCTAGTGTTCAATGGCCTAGTTTTAATAAAGTAACCTAACTCGTTGTAACAATACTAACTAGTAAATTATTCTTACTTCACAGCTTAATCTTATGTATCCACGGAGGAGTAAGCCAACGGAGCAATCATGCCGTACTGGTGAAATGCTCCATAAATGCCAATAACAAGCAATAAAGATTGCCAGAAGATCTGGATTCTTAGCTGTGACATAGAAAATGTCGAGAATTTGTTATACCTACGGTGTAGATGTGAAAACTTGTGAAATCGTGCGTAGCAGGGAACGGCGATTAAATGATTGAGATAGGTACTTTGTTAAACCCCATGTCAATATTACGCCATATGTTGTCATTATTTGATCATCCAAGGGGAAAAGTCAGACATTCATATTTGTACATTCCTATTACTCCATTTCCGTGTTACCCTTTGCCTCCAACTAGGTACGTATTATTTACAATGTAGAAGCTCAAATTCAAGCATCAGCGAGTCACGGGTCTGTGTGAGGTCCAAAAAAATAAACATCAGTCATTTTGAGAACGTGGGCGATGCTCGGAATCAGATGTTTTGCTTCGAACAGTCCTACTGGTTGGGTTACGTTTTTTACAATAGCAGTCATCAGACTTTAGGTACCTCGAAAGGTTAGCACGTGGTTTACCTACTATTCTACTTGAATCATAAACTGGCACAGTTTTATTATTCGAGTAATATTTATGGGTATTCACAGTTAATGTGGTAGGTTAGGTTACCTATTAGATGCGAATGTCAGCAGAAGGGGAGTTATTGCACATATGCATTTGAGTAATCTATTTAAGGCCATTGATATGAAATATTGACACTGACAGCACTTGATCGCGATTAGTTTCATTGGCGGGGTTCGCACTAAACGGTTATGCTCAACACAGGACTGATTGACTGATTGGTGAAAGTGGGGAACTATTTGAATTTGTACAAGAACCGTGAAATTAAGGTGCCCTTAACATGAGAAAAACTAGACTTGCTAGTGAAGTTTTTTGACGGAGGCACGCCCTGTGTTTTTTGTGTGTGTTGTGTTTTTTTAAAACCAAGCACATGGCCAGAAAAAAAGACGGGTTGCACTCCGGGAGTGCCGGCAGAAGTGAAAACTTGATTATAACAACGTTTTTTCAAATTCAAATTCAAATTCAAATAATTTATTGTGGATCATAGGTACATAAGATGTTGTGTTAATTAAATACAGATAAGTCTGCTATGTCCCGCCATTGAGGCATACAAAATTTATGTCACATGTTTTTATAACAACGCCCTCTAGTAGCAGCTAAAAAAACTGTCGCGCCTACCAGTAACAGTGTTCTCTGTATCAATGCATCATTTTAGTTTTCAATATCAAAGATAGATGGCGCTTTGTGCTAGCGCCATCTACCAGCGGTCTCTCACAACAGTTACTCATTGCATTTGCTAATGTACTTTCTACTACATTCTACAAGATGTCGCTAGGAGTTATAAAACTACGATCATGTTCCAAAACATTTAAAAATTTCTTTAAATAATTTTAAACCATAAAATGTTGAAGGTTAAGTTCAAAATCGTCTACTCTTCATCCGTCTTACGCTTTTTCCAAATTTCTTTAAATAATTTTAAACCATAAAATGTTGAAGGTTAAGTTCAAAATCGTCTACTCTTCATCCGTCTTACGCTATTTCCAAATTTCTTTAAATAATTTTAAACCATAAAATGTTGAAGGTTAAGTTCAAAATCGTCTACTATCCATCCGTCTTACGCTTTTTCCAAATTTCTTTAAATGATTTTAAACCATAAAATGTTGAAGGTTAAGTTCAAAATCGTCAACTCTCCATCCGTCTTACGATTAGGTCACGTGTCCTGACGCGAGTGTCCTGACGCGAGTTTAAGATTTTATACCCATTACAGAACAATTTTTTTAGAGTGCTCAACGCCGCTAAAGAAGTTTTCACTTCAAAAATGAACAATGAATTTTCTGGTAAGTGATGGTGAGCATTTTTTCGTCACTACCACCATTGTCAGTGGTGAGATGTTTCAAGAAGTTGGAAGCTGTATAATTCCACTATCTGTGACATAAATCGGATTGGAACTGGGTCGTCTATTGAACCTTAAACGAATCGTATCGAATCACATTTCGATTGGTCGCATGATTTCGAAATGTTGTAACAAATGGTGTGAAGTTTGTGGCCTAAAAAATATCAAAATCGTTTAGGAGAACTAGAAATACAGTACATTACATAAGACAAAGAAAGTTAAAGTGCATTAAAAATTGTATGATACTAAAAGCTGCGTTTCTACCAGAGATGACCGAGGATGCGTAGCGAGGGATGTGTGTAGAACTAACCAATCACATACCTAGAATACCTCAAGCTGTGAAAAAGAAGCGATATTATTGGTTAGTTTCACACACATCCCTCGATACGCATCCTCGCTCATCTCTGGTAGAAACGCAGCCTAAGGATTGGTTCGATGAAGACGCTACTATTGAAGCTAAGGCTATTGAATCTCTAAACTAGTCGGGAATTTAAGAAAACTGAAACAGAACACAGAAAGTCGGTTTTCAAGCTTCACTATAGGTATAACGTTGTTTCGATTTTCTTCATGCAGTTCCATCCCATTTCAAAAACTCATCCTGCATAATCATGTGCGTTTTAGGCCAGGCATCGCATTATCACTAGACAACATCAGATGAGATAATAGTCAAAGGCAAGCTTTGCATATGCATACGCTTTCGTCCAAATCCTTACATGGCTCTATATCCTGATTAGCATTCAGTTCGCGCCTAGATTTTATCTAATGTTTTAACATATGCCAAAACTGCCGCCGTATTCAATTATCACTACGTGCTTCAGCGGCTACGTTTTGGGCTATTTTCGGAATAAGTAGCTTTTGGTAGCTTATTATTAGCGGCTCTTATGAGTTAGTTACTGTTGTTCTTAGTTGGACTGGAGTTTCATTGTACCTATGCGGGATTAATTGCTTGCAATATCTTCTTTTCAGCTTCGTTTTTCAGCCTATTTGTTGTTAACAGTTCTCTATTTGCTTGTGTGCCTTTTCGAAAATCCGTTTCGTATTTCCATATTTTAATGTTTTATCTTAAAAAGATAGTGTTTCATATTTTTTTAGAGAAGTTTGGAAGAAGACAGGCTGCACTTAGCCCAAATGAGTTGGGATAATGTCACGAGAATGATGACGAATGTTTGACCTATCCAAGAACTTGAAGATGTACTGTTATCGACTAAACACGAAAAAAACATTAAGGACTACAAATAACAATAGCGTGGGTTTATAAACGGACACAAAATTGTAATGTCCAAGGTAATTGTTCATCTCGAACAACTTAATGGAGATAGCAAAGATTATGTAACTCGTAGGTACACGAACTGAATGTTAATTTTGTATTAGTGACTCTATTATTGGACATCGTGAGCAGATTGTATCTGGTGAAGAAACAGTTGGCGAATAGGAAAAGAAGACAGCAAAGCAAGCAAGAGGTATTAAATGGTAATAAAAGCAAAAGTCTCTGACAGTCACCGAGGGAGTGCAGGTCAGATAACTTCATGTAAAATGCTGGTAGGTAGGTATTCTGGATTGTATCTGGTGGTTATACTGGAAACCGTCCCCAATATAGTTGGAGAAAGCCTAGGCAGATGATGATGACTCAATTTTCTTTTGGGAAAAAACTGATCCACAGAACTGTTGGCTCCTACACTTAGCTAAAGATTAACTCCAATATTGACGAAGACAGTAAGATAGGTTCTAAGAAAAGAAAATCTGTTTCTTTTGAACACCTATCTATTTATGCAGGTATCGTTAAATTGTGTATTGGAACAAAACTGCTAATCAACAAAAGATTGGCCGCTATAAAAGTAAACGTTGGTGCCATAAACCAATTTGTGGCTTGAGTAAATCGATCGACAATAACCTCGTTCTTAACGAACAACAAAGAAAATCTTAAACCAACATAGTTTCCTTTACAACTCCATAAATTGTCGACGCACAAACTCGCTTCAATTCTTACACCACAAATACACACAGGCCTATTCGTTGAACTTTGTTTCCGATTCTTAAACTCAATAATCCTCACTTTGCTAACAGATCGACAATCTTCGATTACATTTACCAACACTTTTATCTCGTACACATAAGCTCCAAATTCTCCAGTTACAGCAGTAAAGGAGGTTGGTGAGTAGATGATTCATCGAACATTGTCTTGTACTACGGCGACTCTTTGGCAATTGCTTTTGTAGGACAGTTGCAGTCCGACTGCCCCCTCTAATGAACGTATGCTTTGTATAGGACAAGCTTTCAGGGACATGTTGAGAAAGCTGATTGTGAGCTAATGTGTTGTGAAGGCAAATTAGCTGTTACAAGAGACAGGTGTCAGAGAAATGGCCAATGAGTACGTATTTTAAATGTGGACTTCGGAATGGCGTTATTTTTAGCTACGGAATAATTAACAGTTCTAGTTCTTTTGTATCCTTAGAGGACTGTTCTATTTAAAGACTGATCAACGGAGTTACTTCGAAGAACTTCCGGGAAACAGGACAATATTGATGACACTATTGGTAGCTTCGTATTTTTGGAATTCGAAGTGGCCTCAATACTCCTTCAAGCTTACGATGGACGTATGTTAGGCCGTTTGCCTTTTCTTCCAAACAAAGGAGTTTACTACCGGCTTGAAAGATCCAATTGGGCCGGTGGGCGTATAATAAGATAATTGCAACGATGCAAGATAATGACGATAAAATCAGTCTTTGACGGTGATTTTAAAGAAATAATTTATACATGTGTCTTTTCATCCCACATGCTGATAGTAGACACGTTCGATTACTCACCGAATTATTCTGAGATACAAAAAAGCATGTGTCATCAACCACCTCGGCACAAGTAGGTGCAGTTTTTTGGATAAGCTTTTTTTCACAGTCGATAACTGTAGAAGTAAAGTTACGAGCAATTTTATTTGGCAAAGTGTTATTACATTTACAATGTTTTGTCGGAGTACGAATGTATGTTTGAAAGAAAAATGAGACTGAATTTTGGCAAGCTGGAATATGCTAACAACCTTATGTTTTGTGTGTTGTTTACGAATTCATTTGATATTGGGTAAATCCAATATATGCATACGTATCTTTGAAACAGGGTTTTTTTCGACTGATAAAAGTTTATGGCGTTCTTTGATTACTTATCTAAAAGTATTTAGATAGTCAAAGGGCATAAGACAATCAATGTTTCAAATATTTACTTCTTCATGTAACAGCTTTCTGCACAAATCGATAATGATTCCTACTTGGATATTTGAAGCCGGTAGCAAACTCCTAAGTTTAGAAGAAAAGGCAAACGGCCTAACATACGTTTGTCCTAAGCTTGAAGGAGTTTTTAGGGGACTTCGAATTCTAAAACAGACTTACACAAACCAAACATGCTTATAACGTTCCTTTTGCTAATTCCGCTACAAACACAATGCCAACAGCAAAAACTCATATTTCCACCACGCAAAATGACAACTTAAAAACATTTTTCAATCTTGTAATTGAAAACAACAACTGTTAGTACATTAAGCTTTGGTACGTGACTCCGAACTCGATTGTTACCGTCACAGAGGTTTTTTTAACCATAGTTAAGTCTGGCCTCTGTTTAAAGAGCTTTGAACATTGCATAGACTCAATTTCAGTCACGGTAGAACATTGAAATTGTGATATTTATGTTGTGTGCCTTACGGTAAGTTTTCAACATTTGTTTGAAAAAGTATCTACGCGTAAACGTCCTTATAACTATTTCATGAAAAAGTCATTCAATGGGATTAAATGAACTTGTAGGGTTATATTGATGGGCTGCGGGACTGTTCGAAAGAGATACCGCGGCCCTGGAACATAAAGGGCCAAAGAAGGAACATGGGTGGTTTTTAGTCAGTAAGAGTCTGACACTCCCTTCCGCTCCGCCCAGAGCGGGGGGGGTCATTTGATGATTTCCCACTAAAAAAAAAAAAAAAAGGGTTATATTGATGATTTCAATTATTATAATTCTGTAAATACATGCGTATTACGGCCGCTAATTATATTTTGTTCAGCATACAGCCTGACACTGACGGGTAAATTGCAAAAAATGTAAGAAAATTTTAATTTCGCGGGCTGCCTGGCGCTTTCAACTTACGGTTCCTCACCTTTTTTTTTTTTTTTTTTGGGGGGTGAGAAATCATCAAATGACTCCTCCCGCTCTGGGCGGAGCGGAAGGGAGTGTCAGACTCTTACTGACTAAAAAACACCCATGTTCCTTCATTGGCCCTTTATGTTCCAGGGCCGCGGTATCTCTTTCGAACAGTCCCGCAGCCCTGGCAGGCACCGGCCCTTGCGGGCCCCTCCCGTTTGCTGACATCTCTTTGAGGCGCGCGTGGAACACGAACGCGCCGTCGACACGGCCTGCCCGTCGTCATACGACGGACGGACGGCGAGCTAGCCCATTACTCGCCGTCCACAGGCCCGCGCCTACGGTGGCCGAGAGCCATCACGGCGTGGCCCCCGACGCCCGGTGCTTCTCCCGCGGCGGCTGGGACGTGAGGAGGTTCTCTCCCTCTCACGTTCCGCCGCCTCCTTCGCTAGCATGACTGCTTCGCAGAAGGAGGCGACGGCTTCCCATTCCCTCTCGCCCCGGAC
Source organism: Eurois occulta (assembly GCA_950022335.1). NCBI lineage: Eukaryota > Metazoa > Arthropoda > Insecta > Lepidoptera > Noctuidae > Eurois > Eurois occulta. Next base: position 11,617,843 of record OX465500.1, on the reverse strand, counting down.
CATGGCTTGAACCAGGGCCGGGCGCGAGAGGTCGCCGCCGCCAATCGCCGCTACGAGGACACGGCGGTGCTCCGCCCAAGCAGAGCAGACCTCCACGGTGTGCTCCACCGTGTCCTCCGACGGTTCCTCACCTTAAGAACGTATATGTACGTAAAGCCCACATTTAAAATTTTGGACTTGGTGTCGAGTCAGTGTAATGTGCGAAGTCCTTTATTTGGACGAATGTTCGGCCCAAAAGCGTGGGTCTCATTACTACACTACACCGGTTTTTTATGCCTTCTAATTTCAAGCCATTCTTTGTTGGAACCTTTTGAAATTAGAGTTGAATAAGTAAGGATTTCGAAAATGGAGCTTTTTGTCTTTGCATAACGTACTTACGATTTTAAAACATTTTCAGATTTTCCGGAAAGTCCGGTGTCCGCAGTCTGGTCCGTTCTCCAGTCCGCTCGGTTAGACTGCGCTTTTGATTCCCAATGTATGTAACTAGCTGGTAAGACTTGAGCATAGAAGAACATCCAATTTTGCATAGTTTGTAGACAATTCAATTTCAGTTTAGACGGGATTCACTCTATATTTTCACAAAAGATTCGTAATGGTGAGCTAGCGTGTATTTTCAATTTCGTTGAACCACAAAAATTTAAAGCTCTGTCATCGTCTTATTCAAGGTATTTTGTCCCATGTGTGCTATTACTAGCACACATGGGCCCACAGGGTCATTGTATCAATCTTTTTGTTGACCAACTGACAATGTGAGATGCATTACTCATATTCGCAGTAACCCTTCCTCTGACAATAAGTGTTTGTTTAAGAAAAGGGTACTTCACAAAAGGGGTCGGGTTGAACCCACGAGTTGTAAGGTTGTGAATCAGAGGTAAGTCTGTCTTTAGAAGATTATTACTATTATTTTATTCTTTATAGGTACCTGTTTCATTAGTAAATACAACAAACTGGGTGAATATATCGACCTGAAATAGCACAGTTTTACTAGAAATACCTGGTGTCCTGAATGCGCTATTTTGAACGCGTTCGGAGTACGTTTAGTATCTAACACACTTATGATATAATGTTAAACTGGGTGACAATTTGACAAACATTATAAGAATTAAAGAAATATTCTTACTTTTAAACTACTAACCACTTTTCAGTGACCTTTTACCGGAATCGAGCAAACAGAATTTTTGCTTATGAAAACCAGAAACTGTGTAGGTAGGTACCTAGTCTATTATTGTTTGATACTTTAAAGTTCATTGAACTGTTAAAACAGCCGGACTTTTTGTTAGATCATTGTTTTTCTAAGTATCAGTTAGTTGCCAAGAAACGTTGAATGACGATATTTTGTTGCGTCTGAAAATATTTGCGAATGGCGACATGGTTGACAATGTTTATAAATTCGCTGTATTTATTACTGTGAAATACACATTTTGAGATTTCTTCATAATTTTAATTTATGATTTCCTGAGATTTCTTTAGAAATAAGCATCACCTTTGTACCTATTTTTTCTGTTCCTTTCTTCTTTTCTGTATATATATATGTAGTGTGTACATAAACTGTTAAATAAATAAATAAATTGTTTCTATTAATATGGGTACGATTACTTATTGTAAGAATTCTGCTTCATCTCATCATTCTGCTTTCATGAAAACTGAATTTAAATAGGTATCTATTTTTCTTTTCAGCATAATTTAAATAGTTCGTAAAGCGGAAACTGACTAATTCAGTGCGAAAAGTCATTTACGTCTAGAATAAAATATTCTAAAGGAACCGAAGCAAGATTCCACGTCACTATGAACATCGCTTGAAAGGGACACTCGAGTATTTTTAGCTTCTGAGACATTTTATAACATGGAAGTAGAAAAAGCTTAGTCGATTTTCTCCACAAAGTAGATTAATCGATTAAATTAAAATACAGGTGGCTGGATTGACAACATGACAGATATATTTATTGTCATTCCAATTTCAACTTTTGAATGATATTTTTATTTGATTGACTCAATGACAGATAAATTTATTGTCATTCCAATTTTAAATTGACATGATAGATATTTTTTTTATGATGTAGTTTAAGCAAATGAAACCTTGTGTTAGACCTTGCATAGATAATTTAATTAATCAAACTCCGTAGGTGCTAATAACAATGTTTGGTAAAGTAATTAATATCATAATAATAAATTGTAGGACGTATTCTAACATGACTTATCTTTATGTAAAACCATTACGCTTTATTAAAATGACTCCTACAAACTAAAGATTAATAGATATTGTAAAGGTTATGTTTATGTAGTAGCAAGTCTCAGTAAAAGTAACACTGAAGGTTATTTTTGTTCTAAGTAAACAATTCTATGTTTCTATTATTAGGATAGGGACACAGTTTACTTTCAAGTCTATTTTAAGATCGGTTTAAATGTTTTTAACAGTTTAGTACTTTAATGAATTGTACGTGACAAAAATGTTTACTACGTAGGTCTATTGCCTACTTAAATGATTACAAGTGGTTCTAACAGTTCTGTTAGGTGTTATAATTTTTTGCGGTCTACCTATAGGTACGATCAACTAGCTAGGTACTTGCATATTTCATGTTAACAGGGTATTCGACACACAACACAAACGATTACCACGTATTCAGTACATCATTCGGAAAAAAATCTGTTGTTTCTTACAAAATTACCGTATTTCAGAATAATGTACTGAATACGTGGTAATCGTTTGTGCGTCGGTGTCCTTTCCACCCTGTGTTTTTGTAAGTAGATAGAATAATAAACCTGCCGTACTAACTTTTCTTGCATAGTATTTGCCCCATGTTCGTTACTGGAAATATTAAAAACTACAAAACCTACTTCCAATGCTCCAGTTTTAAATTGCATGGAACTTTTCCTAAGTTTACACAAGCTTTTCGCGTGCCGTATTTCCAGTGCTAAAATAACTATTGATCCCAGAAGACGTGTTTGAATTGCAAAGAGGATTCATCTGGATACGTACGTAGTTAGTATAGTGACAGCTGCAATCTAAGAGCAACCTTATTGCATCGAGTTTAAAGACCAGTATGACTTTGGCAGTATTCTCGCTTGTAATATAACTGTGAAAGGACTATGGTAACCTCCGACATAGTAAGAAACTAGTGACGTAAGCTTCCGCTCTACCTGTGCCAAGTTTTATCATAAGCCATTGTTTCGCTTAGACTTGAATACTTGATTAAGTTCACCGCAAAGCCGCGAACAAACAGAGATAGCCGCCATTTAACTAAACCGCCATCTTTAATTGAAATAGTGATGTTCGATGGTTTTTCATTAGTCGATTTTTTTCGCTTGATATTTATCGAATAATGAAGTCATTAATGGGAATAAAATAAAGTTATTTAAGCCGCGTTGACACAATCAGAATTTGCTCGGACCGAGTGGACTCCGAGGTTTAGGCGCAGAAGGCGTAATTCTCAAAATGGCAACAGAGTCGCAAAAGGACTAGTTCTCAAAATGGCAAATTCTCTAAAAGCCTAATTCTCTGAATGGCCAACAGTCTCGGACGCAACTCGTATTGTGGCAACCCATACCAACCCATCCAAGTGCGCTCGGATTATGGGTTGCCAGTTGCCACTATACGAATTGCGTCCGAGAAGGTTTCCGACTCCACTCGGTCCGAGCATACTCTGGTCGTGTCAACGCGGCTTTAGTACTCGTAATTATTAGGAGATTCACTGGAACATTAGTTTAACTCAAGACAACTTAGATGTAGTTTCTATTTTTTAGGCCGTAACAATTTAGAAGTAACAGCTGGTTACTTAGCATTTTATGATCATTGGATATTAATGTTTGTCAATTCTTCGTCATTCGTATTTCAATTTGGAATGATCATTATTCTTAACTGCCATTCGTCTCACTGTATGCACCCGCATAAGCTGCATAATATAAATCTCCCCAATTGATAACAACGAATGTTAGCCTGTATTGATGTCTGCTCGTCCGTTTATCTTGATCGCAATAAAACTTTATTGTCTTGTTATCAATGTCAAGCATCAATCAGGAATCGGGTTAGTCCGAAATCTACTTTATCTCTTTGGAAATAAGGATTTATTTGCGGTTTTTTTCGTGAGAGCAATGAATCCATGGCGTTCAAGGCCCTCTGTGGCCCCATGGCTGTCATTTATAAAGATTTTAGCTGTAATAGGAAATCTTTTAGGCTTCGAACGTGAGAAAAGGTAAGGTTTATTTGGTAACTAGCTGTGCCCGCGACTTCGTTCGCGTGGATGTCGGAACTTAACAATGTATCTTTTAGTGCGAAGAGCTGTTGGAGGATTCCGATACAAATCATTTTTTTTTATTTATGCTAGTGCTAGACCATGGGAAAAGCATCCAATACTTAGGTCCACCCCCGCAACGGAAAATGTCTGGCCCTGAGCTTTAGTAATCGTCATGGCATAACAGAGACTGACTGGGAATCGCGTTCGTTTGAAAGAGAAAGGAAAGTTGTTAGGAATTATAGGTATTCTTGGAATAAAAACAATATCACCAGCGCCGCAACCGGTTAATATTTCAGCTTCGATTATGTTTTGCTGCAGATTTGTAACTTTGAGCCGAGTGCCGTTACAAAGTTTGGAGGACATAAATTTCTGAGGAGAATTATTGGTACACCGATTTTTTTAACTATTTTGTGGGCTGGAAGTCCGGGTGTGTTGAGGGAATCCAAAAATTCTACCGGGTAGTGTGTGGCGTCATCTTCTTCCATAACTGTATTTATAGAGGTGTATTCTCTACTATTCCCGGACACATGAATCAATATTTCTAAATTAATTGCCGCAGCTTGGACATTGCGAGGAGTCAAAATAGCTTGCTGAAATAGCCAAGAACCGGCTTGATTTCCCATGTTTGTGGAATCTCCGTACACAGAAGAAATTAGCTCCTGTTGTGATGTAACGCAAGAGCAGAGATTATCAACCAAAATAACTTTTCCATCTTCTTGTACGGGGTATGTGCCATCGCCTATTTGTAACAATAAATTGGGAAACTCCTGTGCATTTTCGCAGCCTCGCAACTGTGCACGCATATATACACTCAGGTGTGTAGATGATATGTTTCGCCTTAGAATAGAACTCTTCAGACAGGCAGCAATTTCTTCGGCTCCCATCGGCCGGTCATTTTGCCTTATGTCTTGTAAAGTTCTATTCACTGCTTCTACAGCTTTGCGGTTTGCCATAGTGCACTCGTCCCAAAAAATTAAAACACAATCGCATAAAACCCTTGCTTTATCGCTATTTCGCGATATGTTGCAAACCGGGCTTTCCGTGCGGTCTAAGTCGATAGGAATTATAAATGTTGTGTGTGCCGTTTTTCCTCCAGGCAATAATGTGGCTGCTATCCCTGAAGAGGCGACAGCAAGGGAAATTTTATTTTGGTTCTGTAGCGGCACTACAAAAAGTACTTCAGCAACATAGAACAAAAAGTACTACAGCGCCATCTATGACGCAGAGGATAAACTAAAAATCGAAATATATCTAAATTCTGCATCGCGCAAGTAAAGTTATTCGCGACTTAAGACTATACAGAAGACTCCGACAACAACTGTTGGGCAGTAGCCCACCAGACATAACACCCGTCTGGTCCGAGGATCCTCCCTTTTCAATGATGGTTGAAGAGCTTTACACCCTGTTCTCCATACCCCCAAATTGGTGACCCCGAAATGGACGTCAGCGCAGCCTTCGAGCAACGTGACGTCATCAACATCACTTCCTCAAGCTTCCTCAAACTTCCTCAAGTTTTCGAGCAGCGAGTCATATAGCCAGCCAGCTTCAAAATGGGTATTCCTGACCACCAGCATGCAGCGGAAGCACATTCCTGGTCAGCACCCTCAGCCTCATAAAGCTACCTTGGCACTGCACTTTCGGCCGGTTGAGAGCTGTACCTCCCGGTCGATGCGAGCAGTCAGCCACATCGCGGCGCTGTACCACGTCCAACGCAACGGAGCACAGACCGCAGCGCCGACCCCGACTAAAGGGGTTCGCACTACCGCCGCAGACAGTTCCGACTCACTGTGAACAATGCGGCAACGACTTTCCACTGGCCTGGCAATCAACGACTCATTCTACTACCGACCCTAGTCTCCGCGGGGGAGTGATGTAGCGGCACTACAAAAAGTACTACAGCGCCATCTATGACGCAGAGGATAAACTAAAAATCTAAATATATCTAAATTCTGCATCGCGCAGGTAAAGTTATTCGCGACTTAAGACTATATAGAAGAACCCGACAACAACTGTAGGGCAGTAGCCCACCAGATATAACACCCGTCTGGTCGGAGGATCCTCCCTTTTCAATGGGGGTTGGGGTTGAAGAGCTTTACACTCTGTTCTTGATACTCCCAAAGTTCCTTATTCGAGCCAAAATAACTTTGGTTCGGAAAGTTTTACCTGTTCCGCCCGGTGCGTCTAAAAACAGGATTTCACTCGAGGCGTTTTCTACACTGCAGCATACCCTATCAAACGTCTGGCGCTGATTCTCTGTCTTTGTGCAGTCATTTTGTAAAATTTCTGCGAGTTCCACGGGATGATAACTAATTTGTGATACGTACTCTCTGTTAATACGTTCCCCATCGACTGTCGGTGTGGGCAAACCCTATTGACTGATCGGGTTCCCTGGTATACTTATAACTATCTCTTTAATAGCCAATAAGGACCTGTTGTGACAAATTTCACGTACCCTATAGGTCAGGAATTTCTCCATCAGTATTTAGTTAAACATGCCTCAATCAGAAAATAACGTCACACGGACAATGCCATCTATCGAATATCTATATTCAATGCTGCACGCAGTTGATGTCTAGATATAGTCCAGTCTGAGTTCGATAGATGGCGCTGTTTTAATATTTTACTTCGGAAACACTATTATAATTTTATTAATTTACATTTTTCTTTCTTTCCATTTATATGGTGTGAACTGATTATGATGAAACAAAAAACTTAATGTTCAATTACTTCAATTTACGCACATATTGTTGTGTATAAAAGTTACGGGAAGTTGTGAGACCAACTGCACATAACCCTAATTTTACTTCTGTAACACTTTAAATTCAAATATCTTTTGATAGACTGAACCGATTGCAATGCAACAAAAACTAAATGTTACTCCAAGTTACGCTCAATCGTTGTGTATAAAAGTTATCTACATAGCTTTTGTACATTTTACGTGATGCCCGAACAAATACACAGACAAACAGACAAACAGACAAACAGACAAAAATTCGAAAAATGCTGGAAATGGGTTCTATTGGTTGTCCTTTAACACCCTGGCTATTTTTTTTGGATTTTTTTTCGATGTACAAAAACGACTTTTCTACAGTTTTATTATATGTATAGATTTACCTTTCAGGTTCGCGGCTTGAAAAAATAACACGGGCTATCTACTTTAATTTCACAGGTTATAAAAACTTATTAGCCTGAAGGTGAAGGGTTTCTTTTGGCCTATTTTCGTATTTCTGTTTCAGTAAAAGGCACAAGTGTAAAAGATTTTTCCAGACTAATGCCTAGCAATGTGATCTTTCGTTATTTTTATTAACTGTTTCAGATGCGAGAAGGTCTACAAATTAATCAAATATTAATATTTGATCGTTTCCTTGCCCTTACGTAGTATACTTAATGTCTTTTTGTTCCTCACGTATCTAGCAGCCATCATCTAAGTCTTCCAAATCATTATTATTTTAGGTCTAGCTTCCTGGCATTCACCTTTTATACCAGGCGTAGCGAAAAACGATATAGCTAGTAAGGAGGTGACTGCTGAGATGATGTCTAGTAGAGAAGTGTCTTCCATCGGGAGTCCAGACGTACTGCGGGTTATCACCCATTCCTTGTCGATTTTCCACACATTCGCACGAAGCGCTTTGCTACATCGTTTATTATGCGCACAGCTAAGGAGTGGAATTCCCTACCTTCGTCAGTGTTCCCAAGTTCATATGACCCCAATCTATTTAAGTCGCGAGTTAATAGGCTTCTTCTGGGTAAGCTTGTTCCATCGTCGACCTCATCTCTGTCCTCAGGACTAGATTGAGGTCAAGAGTAGGCCCATATAGTATAAAAAAAAGGAAGGAAGAAGAAGACATGCTGAGTCGACCTCAAATAATTTGGGCTAAGGGCAGGAGAATGATTCGATGATTCAGGCATAACTAATTAGCTAGCGACATACGGGCTGAAAACTGAAATGCACATAAATCACATAATATCTCCCAAAAATCAATCCAGCAGCCACCAAAAATGTACTTAAATATAACCGATGCAGATTCAATTCCGCTCGGATATTGCACATGTAAATCCCATCTCGCTGCAGCTTCATTCAGTTAATCAGATCACACTCCGCACGGCACAGTTGAATAAGCCGCTCCTCACTCCATAAGCCAGTATAGATAGTAAGTACTAATCTGGGTAATGGAAGTACCTACACTGAAGAACTTGACTACAAGTCTATCACAGAAATGTTGGGAGTTCCTTACTTAGTATGTAGGCTTAAGTTAATTAAGTAAGCACAACTTGATAGAACTTATGTCGCTTGATCTAACTTATGTCGCTTATTCTCGTCATTATTATTATTGAGTCGAGGGTTATTTTGACTTGGGCGTGAGTTATTGGAACTTGTGTCGAGTTCAGAAAGTAGCACATGGTGGTATTATGTTCGTTATCCGTATTCACTGTAAGATACTATTTCTTTCTTTGATTTTTAGCACAAAATATGATATTGACTAACATGGGAAAAAGGCTTCAGTTTATGTGTTAACGACTTGAAGTCACAGTTTGGATAATATAAAGCAAAAAAACCCCATATATATCGAATAACCGACTTAAAAAAAGGGGAGGTTCTCAACTTCCTCTTTTTTAAGGTTCTAAATGAATAAGTCTGATAGTCAATATCACTTCTTTCCTACAAAACTGCCTCTTATCCAAATAATCTTAATATTTATTTTGATCAACTGTGACAGTTTCGCTTATAGTAAACTAATAGTGAATTCTGAAAAATGGCCTATTAATAAAAATAATGTTCTCCTGAAAACCCCTATTAATATTCGTTTCATGTGATGCAACAGCTCGTTGACAATATCTAAAACTGTATCTTGAACTCATTTTTATGAAACTAAGCTCACGATGACTAGTTCCTCGTTAACGTTTTAATTTTATTTTATTGTGAATAATTTTTCTAGTTTTAAGAATTTCCGGGAAATTTACGATGTGGCTGAGGGGGGGACAATAAATGAAGTGTTTTAGAGCGTCCATAATCTGCCACAAAAAAATGGGACAACGCTTGCTTTCTATGTCTATCATCATTCAGGATGTCGAACTTACAAGCAAAGAAATTCAAATATTTACGAGCGATAATCGGGGCACAAGACGTGGAAAATCGTAATCCCATACTACTACAACAAACAACACAAATACTACTACTACAAACACTACTACCACTACTAATACTACTATTTAGTAACAAATCGGTCTGTCTAGTATCATACGTTTGCTTGTCATGGTAGCATTCGTGTGTCAAAAATTTTCGGGATCAAATTTTTTTTTTTGATTCCTAACATTCGCTCTTTAAGTCTTGAAACCGGCCAATTGTTTTTTTTATTACTGTTTATGTTTTACTATCGCACAAATTTACAACCGCCGATAATAAAAAATAACTGCCTATTATTTGTTTCAACTGATCATTTAAATATCACCACTACTACCACTTTGTAAACAAAACATCCATCAATTAGCAAAAATTGATCGATGTATTTAATTAACAATGGCATCAGTTTGTACGCTGAAAAGTTAAACGAAGAATATCGGTATTATATATATACTAGCTGTGCCCGGCATGCGTTGCAATGCATGTTTTCCTACCTACTACTTTCACTACCCTACCTACCCTACCTACCCTACCTAATTGTGAATCTAAACCATTCTCAGATCCCCTTGAACACACACAAAAAATTTCATCAAAATCGGTCCAGTCGTTTGAGAGAAGTTCAGTGACATACACACTCACAGAAGAATTATATATATAAAGATATGTAGGTATACTCCGTAAAAAGACTGTAATGATGAGCCGTCAAATAGTATAATGTTCCCACTGCAGGGACTAGAATAATGAGTCCACGGGCTCAGGCGATGGCAGTTAATTCCCGCGACCTTCGCTTTTTTATCCAGGTAGTACGGTATCCTTTAGGATAATTTCAGATCTTCGGTGCGAGATGCTGCTAGCCAAAGCTAATATTTAACACTAAAAGATCCAGCTGCATCTAACAAGATACAGTTGGGCCGATTTTGAATCAATATAAAGAGCGTTACGAATCCGTTGTATTGTTTAAGACAAATTTAACTACGATAAGTGCAATAGACGCAGGCCGTCAATCGAGTAGGTTGTATGAATCAGTGATACAACGCGGTCACTACGTGTGCCAAACTGAGAGCACGCTGCACGCTGTCTATGGCTTCAGAAATGTCAGCTACAGTGTGTCATAATTCCTTTGGCGCATGGCCATACACTTCAACCAACTTATCTGTTCATGCGGGAAAACACGTCAAATAAATGTACCAAGTCTGACATAGCGATGCATTATTTTTTGACAAGCAGCGCCACCCTGAACTGCACACTGAAAGTGGTGGTACTGTAGTCGGAACTAACGAGGCCGTCTTGTTTTTTTGAATACAATTTTCGCAGACTTCAGAAATGCTAACGAACAGCGCCCTCTATACCTGTCATCAACTTAACCTGCCTAACCATAAAGCACTATACTCGTATATCTACTTACAACAGCACGTATTTATTTATAAGCGATTCGATTACGAAACAACGTAGCGATACTCAAGTTTAAATTTTAAAAGACTCGCGATTCGATTAAGAATCAACGTAGCGATACTCAAGTTTAAATTTTAAAAGACTTATTTGATACTTCGTAGGCGGCAGTAAAATGATGAGAAATAATTTCACGTACACAAATATGTCCATTATGGATAAATGTAGTGAACATAAGGTTGAAGCGCCAGGTTACCCCGCGAAATTCAATTTTTTCTTACAGTTTTTGCAATTAGCTGGTCAGTGTCAGGTTGTACCTATGTTGATTAAAATATGATTCGGGGCTATCTATGTTCGTGGCCATAACAAATATGACTATTTCATGAAAAAGTCATTCATTGGCATTAAATGAACTTATGAGGGTTGTATTGAAGATTTTAATGATAATACTTCTGTACATAGACACGCGTATTACGGGCGCAAATCGTATTTTGTTCAGCATACAGTCTGACACTGACCGGCTAATTGGATAAAACGTAACAAATTTTGAATTTCGCGGGTTGCCCTGGCCGAGATTCCGATTTAGGGGTTCGATAAATCGAATAAGCACATTACTATCTATTAATAAAAAGTTGCGTAGCGAGTAGCGAGAGTTTATATTTGTATGTTTTTATCATAATTTCTAATACTTCTAGCACAAATCCTACACACAACAACCCATCCACAATTCCAAATATAAACCCAGACACAAAAGCAATCCTCCTGCCATCTAATATCCGCGGCAGCACTTCCATCACGCCGTGTCAGTGGGGAGCTGGGCGTCCAATGAATCCCGCGTTATTTACCACTGTTGTATTAGTTCGTAGTGACGCGACAGACCAATTTCTAGGGCACACTGCGATCCCCGCCGCCTACGCGTACGTGGACGGTCACCGATCTGCGTCTATGGTTGCCGCTTGTTACTTTTTATTTGCTAGCTTTTGCCTGGGCTTCGCTGGCCTTATGGTTGGTAATTATCATCGTCGTTGGCGGTTGACAGGGAGTAATGGAACTTAAAAACGTGTTAAGCCAATATAAGTTTTTAAACTGTCATGGTCACTAACATTATAATTAACACTAGAAACGGGATAGTAAACAAACAAAAACAAAAAAAAAAAAACAAAAAGTGGACATGGTAAATATCCCGTTTCTAGTGTTAATTATTGTGTTACGTCGACCTCTGTAATATGGGACAAGGGCAGGACGATCATGTTCATGAGTTACTGTTCATCCTGAAGTTTCATACAGAATCTTATGAAGCTGTGGAGAGGTGGATATTCAGAAAAGTTAAAATGTAGAGTAAATATTCTCATTCATTGACGAGAGGATCAAATTCAACTTTAAATAAGCTAAGTCAGAGTTCTCAAGATTGAAGATCGAAGAGTTGCTCTTATTGCAAATAAATGTTTCTTTACCGAAGAAAGAAGGAAGGGGTTTTCAAATCGACGGATTTATTTTTTTATCATAAGAAATAGTCCAACGGTCAGGCTGGCTGCTGACAGCCCTACCCGTCATGTTTTGCAGATCTATATCAGTTGGTTGCCAGCTGTCTAGCAGTTGACATCTTTCGTATGGAGACAACACATCCATGGGGAAATATGAGCGTGGATGGGATGTCACAGCATCAAGTATTTATAGAATGATGCGTCTTCTAGTTCGAGATTATAAGAGGCAGGTGGATCGGTGTTAAATGTCTCGTAAGATTAAAATATGGAGTTAGAAACGCTTGGTTTTATTTTGGAAACTTAACACTGTCTCGTTTCAGCTTGGAAGAAAATTTATTGCCATGAATTTTATTATAATGCATATAAATTTACTTTTGTGTGCCGCTGTGTATTTTTAAACTTAGTTTCATCATCATCTGCTTAGTCTTTTCACGAAGTTCTATGTTGCTGCCCAAACCGGATGAGGTTAAATACTTGTATTATAAGTACATGGAGCGATGGCCTATCTGACCTCCACAACCCAATTAATACTGGGTAATAAGATACCCCTTGGTAAGACTGGTCGTCAGTCTTTCGGGCCACTGACTACCTGCAACGACTGTTAAAGATCTACAATACAGCCGTGACTGACGGCTAAACGAGCTTTCCGAACTCGGTATGTAATGCTGGTCACCCATCCACGGACTAACGACTACGACCTGTGCGGCTGTTATTATTTAGACATGAGGTTTCTAAACTTAGTTTTTTAATAGCCTTGTATGTCCCACTACTGGGCAAAGGCCTCCCATATTCTTCCGGGTACTCTTCTACTGCGCTACCACGAACCAGCTTTGGTGATGCGCGTCCAGATAATCTCAAACTTAAGTAGCTTACGCTTTCAAAATTGTAACTAATAAGTAACTAAGCGAAGTTGGTCGAAGACTATACGAAATTATGATCTCTAAACATTGTCTATAAAAGAACTTTTAGGAACGTCACTAATCGAATATCAGCGGCAAATTCGAATAAAATCGAATTTCGAACCAACAAAAACGCATGCTCTTGGTGAACCGGACAGAACAACTACCCACATCGACAGATTTATCTTTATTGTGTGTGCTCCACACCGCCAAGCTTCAGACTTTTGACAAATTAATATTGGTTTCTGAGTTTAACCGCCTGTATTCGTTGTTATTTTCATAGAAGAAGATTATTCGAAATTACTCCATCAATCAGCCGAAAACTTAAAGATAATTAAAAGTGAAACGTTACTAACTACGAAACTTATAACAACCATTATTCATTAATTGTAATTATTTTTAAATTTGAATTTGATCTTCATCGAAAAACACGTGAGCTTATGTATACATATGAAAACATGTTATTAAATATGTTATGCTCCATTTTTTTAAAGAACTCTAATACCACTCACTTTTCTGACATCGCAATCCAATTTCAAAATACTCTCCATTAGGAACATCAAAGCCTTGTGTTGAACTCTTTTCCACGATTTGTTTTAGTAGTTTAGTGTTTTAGTCGATTATGATTTTTATGAATGACATCATAAGCTGCATAAGACAGCGTGGTGTCGTTCATTCAGTAAATTGACGTGTGGTATAAACACGCCTCCTCAGTGCTTATTACATTGAATATAACGAGCTGTGAGTATCATGTAACAGAGCACAGTCTTTCAGAGTTAGTGTACCTCTGGTATAAACCTTATGGCAAGGAGAATAAAGGCCAGTGTCCAGCAAAATCAGATTTAAAATGAGAATAAAAGGACAGCAAACACTTGAAGATTGGGTCATGCATGAGTGCATGACTATTGACAACTAAGTATAATCAAACTAGTAGAAAGTTGTAGTTAATGCAATGAGTTAATGGTACTAATATTTATTTGACAAGACATGTGTAATTAAAATGTTGACAGGTAAAATTAATGTATAATCAGAAACTATGAGATTTGTATGGACGAGAGTTATAACGTCTAGATTATGTCATTAAATACTAAAAAACGATATCCAAAAATGGTTTGAATTAACCTAAAAACATGGAATCAAGGTTTTATTCAGTATAATTATAAAACAAGCCTATTAAATGAAAATAGCTAGATATGTCTAAGAAACAATTTGGCATAAATATTGTCCTCATTTAGCCGTCATCATTAGCGAATTCCGGCAGTAAATGTTTTCACATCCGACGCTGTTTCATACAGGTCAATGCATTGTGCTTTTATGTTTATAAATAAACTGTTTTGTCCAATTAAACTCCTTATTATATCAAAATTGGACCGAAACAATTTATCAATAGGTCAATCAATTAATATTTTGTGAAATGTCAATTCAATAAAATGCAAGTTCTGCAGTCACGTGGCCTTCTTTTTGTATTATTCAACCGTATTATATACCTCTACTGGCACCTGCTATGAAATTATTTTAAATATAACACTTTTAAACTTGCCGGTGATAAATTAATTTTAAAACACTTTCATCACTATTTCACTCTCATTTTTCACACTCGTATTCGATTCCCGTAAATTAAATATTACGTCACTGTAATACACACAATTTTACTATTTAAGGTGTCGCACCACTAAAGTTCTACAGTTACTTTTTTAAGTCCAAAAATTTTAAATTTCGAAAATTTTGATTCGAATGCGTCAGTCAGCGAGGCGAGCGCGTCGCGACGCTCGCGTCGACTGGCCGCTTTCGGCCGCCTGCCAAAGAATCCATGCCTGAAAATATATTTATGTGGATATGGTTATTTACCACCAGACTGTCACGGCGCGGCGTGTTTATTTTTTCAAGTCATGGAATTATAGTTTTGCATACAGAGAAAGTTATGTCGTTCAATTCGCGAAGTTCCGAAATACTACAGCAGTTTGGCAAGATCACCGAACCTGACGAAAATTGATCCCATGTTTGACAATGTAGCCGAGTTACAAAGAAACTACCAATGTAGAACATCCAGGAATCTCCCGCAAACTAATTGAGACTCACAAAATTACACGTTACGTAAAAGTCTTTCATGTCATTGTACAATTTACTCAACCCAACATTGCCATTTGCGGTTCATTACACTAACTGTCAGGCACTCCCTAACCCAGGCAATAAAGTTAATTCAAGCTCATAACATCATAACTAGGCGGAAACGCGCGTGTTTATATAAAACATCATAAAACTATCTAAAATAAAAAGTTCTCTATGCAGTTGGTCCGCGAACTGCAACTAACAAGGCCAGTATAACCTGACCTGACGAAGGCGTAATAATGAACCTTACTAACATAAAAATAAGGATTTTTGATGTGGCTATTAAAGTTTCAGTCATCGTGGGTGGGAAATGTAATTTAGGACAGATATTGCTCGACCCAGCTTGCAGTAAGAACGACCTCAATGTGAAGCGACATGGAGATAATGGCCGAGAATTGGTATTAGTGCCAACTGTACGACAACAATTCCCAATTGGGTGCTCCAAATCGAGAAATGGCTAAGTCCACTTTTTCAGTTTTTGGTAAAAAAAAAAATAAACATATTAATTTTTTTTGAAAACAAACCACAGGATATGTTGAAATTAAAATACCATTCAGTTATAGTACACAATATACTCTTTATTTTAGTATATAAAACAAAACATAAAAAGCATTTATAATAACTTTAATTTAAAAAAAATAGTTTTGGACTTATCATAAATCAACAAGACTTAGGGTTATCTTTCCCTCTTTTTAAGGACTAAGGAATTTAACAAAACAAAATTAGCATCTTTAACAGTATTCTATTAATCAAAAATGAGTAATAACTATTAGCCTTTAAAAATAACTAGGCTAGTTTCATTTAATTTAGCCTGTTCCATAATCAAAGTTTCATAGAATTTTCTTTTTTCTTGTGGTACAAATCGAATAAGTTTTTTAATGTCATTAATTTTATTTTGTCATTCATTTTTTTTATTTTAATTTTATTTTATTTTGTCATTCATTTTTTTTATTTTAACTTACGGACTAAGGGATTTATAGGACTTAGGGATTTTCGGAACTGAAAGTATCGTCAATTTTAATTTTTATAGTTTTCAAAAACCCACTTAGGGATATCATAACAAAAAAATTGTTGGACGTATCGATAGAGAAAAAACGGCCGATCAACCTGTGTTACTAGTTTAAAAAATCCCTAAGTAGGACTTGGGGATTTCGAATTGGGGCACCCAATTGTTCTAAGTTTGCAGACTCAATAGAATCAGGGAACATCGCAGAATTCGAAATAGAACCTCTACAGAGTTGCGGTGGATTTATGAATTGAGACGGAGACCCGTCGTGCATCGTCTAGTCCTGAAAGTAATGACAAAGCATCATCGAGTGGCGAAATACTGGCCATCTATAATCTACACAATAAAAGAAAAAGAAGTTAGGAAAATAATCATATCTTGAAAACGAAATTAGTAGCATTGATATTTCAGAAATTCTTCGTCCTCAAAAATTGTGATAGCTCAGCTATAAGCATGATATAAATATAATTTATAGCCTATAGCAACAACGAATAATGTAGGTTTCTGACAGTGAAAGATTTTTTAGAATTGGATAATTAGATCCGGAGATTAATGAAAAATTGCATGTTTCTATGTAGGGTACATACAAACTTAACATTTTTTACCTCTTTATAATATTAGTATAGAACTATAAACGAAACCTTCATCAGTCTCATACGTATCCGTATCCATATTTCCAGAGCTGTTGTATCAACAGCTCTGGAAATACGGATTTTTTCCATTTTTTGCGAAATGTTGAACATTTCTAAAGCAAAGACAGCTACTCAAAAACAGCATAAGGCTAGAAGCCTTGAAAGCTTGTGGTTGAGAATATCAAACAAAACAATACAGTGTCTTAAGGAGCCCAGTGTCCATCGGCGACAAAAACGACTTATAAACATCCTTTGGCATAAGCCTATTATGTACAACAACTTAGTTATGAGCAAAAAGCAATACTTTTGACTGTATAACTTTCAGCAGTGAATTGTGGAAATCTCTCTCCACAAGAGAACAAGATTTTGCGGCTCGGTTGACAATTTAATGCAACTCTTTTAAACCAGGATCTATCCTTTGAGCGAATCAAGATCTACCAAGTAATGCCACCAACGAACAATCATGAAAAAACAATGTAGCACGTACTTAGATAATAATTTGTTTGTAGATTCTACAGCATAGTGTTATGAGTTAGTAATTTTAATAAAACCTCCTCATTTTTCACAGACCAAGATCAAGCAAGATCTGTGTGAGTGGCCGAGGATCCAGACATCCAATTAACACCCGGGGATACTTAACAATTTTTTTTTTTAATTCTCTATCTATAGTCAGTTTGTACCGGATAATCTTTGAAACGACTGATTTTGGCGGGTCTTTTACTGAGAGATAGCTGATGTTATAAGGAGTAACTTAGGCTTTTATTTTCAGATTCAAATAGGGAAGTAATATTTTTTAAATAATTTCACGACGACGAAAGTCGCGGGCACCAGCTAGTTATTAATATGAGCCTATGCTGTCCCGCTGCAGGGCAAAGACCTTCCCTCTTCTCTCGATCCTGCGATTGTAGGCCAATCTCATCGCGCCATTTCTTTATAATAGTAAATAAAAAACATAACATACAGAGTAAAGTTAGGTAACCCACGAATTGTTATAACAACATTGAAAGTAGAAACACGTGTGCGTTGCGAGGCTGTGCTCCGCATTCAGCTGCACTATCGATAAACGCGTGTTCACCATTATAGTGTTTGCTCATAAAGAAGCCGTGGCATTTACTTACTCGAGATTATGGGTTCCTGGTATGATTATAAAATGAGTGTTTGGAAAATCTTGCTTTATTTGCTAGGTTTTTCTTTTCTAAAGGTTCTCAGATTAATGCTAGAATGTTTTTTGTCTTTTACATTCAATTCTGTTAATGCTGCTGCCATGTTTTTTGCTCTAATCATCCCATTTATGATATTGTACCTTATATCTGGATTGTACAGGTGCAAATACAGTAAATCTAGGTAAAATATCAGATGTTAGCTGCATTCAGTTAGACTGGAAGTTGACACCAACACATGACAGTTGGGAAGAGGCTAGGCAGATGACCATCTTGTAGGTATACCAAATACCTATTCTTGAGCGATTTCAGTAGTGGTCTGGATCTTTTCGTCGTGCACGTGTACTATTACAAGTACCTAATACCGCAAAACGATCCTATGCAAACCTAAGCAATGAATGATATCATGTTGCCTACTCGTAACTCCAGTGTTAAAATTCTGATTAATCGCATTTTTCAGATCAACAGTATTAACCAGCGTTGTTGCATTTAGATAAGTAATGTTTAAAGAATTTGTGAAGAATTTACAGCTTTTCATTCTTCTTCATTTAGCCTATCGTTTGCAAATTACATTGGCTACGAGTTTGGCGTCTTCAGTAGCGACTAGCGTCCATCTGTTGCCGTTAAGAGCTAACCGGACACGTAGAACAGGATACGACATTCTTTCATTCAGTCAGCTAAACCTAAATACCATTGTCTCATTGATTTTTACGTCATCAAATTACTATTATTTACCATCATCATTCTCTTGCCCTTATTCCATACTTCTCTATTACTCGTCATCTCATCAGCAACCTCCTTTCTTACCATAACATCCTTCACACAGTCCAACCATCGTTTCTTTGGTCTTCCTCTACTCTTATAGCCATCCACATTCATACTCAAAACTTTCCTCACGACATTTTCTTCATTCCTCCGCATCACATAACCATACCACGACAACCGATTACCAGCTTTTCAGTCACCGGCGCCAGTTTCAGACTTCCTCTTAGGTACTCATTTGTTATTTCATCCATTCGCGACAGCCAACTTACTCTTTACCAATTCGCCAAACTTTATTAAATAAGACCCTTGAGAAAGCCTTATTTTGTCCCTATTGGCGAATAGCGATGGTGTAACATGCTGGCTAATCTGTGTGAAATGGAGAGCTGTCCTTTCGGAAGCCAAGTTCCACTTCAGGTCACTGTGCTGACGGATTTCTATAAACTGTTGCAAATATCCGAATCTCCTCAATACCTATTTACCTTTGTATTGTTTATTTATCTAGTACACAGCATTATCTAAAGCAGTACAACTGTACAATGCACGTCCGTTGTCCCTGTCGCAATGAATTGTTATGCGACCTTCAGTTATTTATTTAAAATCTGATACGGTAGGTCATGTACGTAATTAGAATGCGGGAGAAATAACAACATAGCGAAGCAATATGGGCTTAAAATATGCGGAATATGGAATAGAGTAAGTAAGGGCTACAAATCTTCTGCCAAGGGCATGAAACCCCACAAATTTCGGTAAAGCAAACATTTAAAAACAATATTCCATATACTTACATAACATAACATCTCACATTTGTAATCCCCGAAAGGTATTAGTTAGGTATTACCCACATTTCGCCAGTTATGTTTAAGTACCATGTAAAAGGGAGCGAACCTATTGCCTTCAACCAGGCACAAGTTTAGACTCTGTGGCTGCTAGTGCTGATACTGGGAAAGTCCTGACGGAAAAACACAATAATAATTTCGCCGACCCGGGAATCGAATCACGCTCAGCAGTCGCGATTGCGACCACTAGGCCAACGAGGCAGTACTTAACAGGTGCAACTCCATAATACTTAACAGGTCGAATGTCATACCTAAACACAAACAAATAAGATTCATTTTAAATTCTTTATTCGTAAAAATAAACAGGGTCAAAAGAAGTTCAGTAGCGAAACTCTTTTATTTTGAACTAGCTGTTGCCCGCGACCTTCGTTCGCGTGAAATTATTATAAAAAATATTAATTCCTTGTTTAACAATTTTTTTTTTGCACGGTACCCTAATTATTTTTCTAAAATAAAATTAGCACAAGTTAGATCTTATACATCACACATCAGCTATCTGCCAGTAAAAGTCCCGTCAAAATCGGTTCAGCCGTTTCGGAGATTAGCCGGAACAAACAGACAGACAGACAAACAGAAATTAAAAAAAAAATAGTTTTTGTTATACGGGCCGTATATAATTTCCTTAGGCATTCAGTAAAACCTGTTATTTTGAAATTACAAACAGACACTTCAATTTTATTTATTTTTAAGTATAGATTTGCTAATCTAAGAGATTATGGAAGTAAGTCACAAACTAACCTGTGTATGTTATGGTTCATCACCATATTTTCTTTAATATGATCACCGTATCCTGAAACAAACAAAGATATCATTAATAACCAAGGCATGCAAATAGTTAATGAACAGTCCCGAGGAAGTTTCTAGTGAATAATTAATTAATCCTCTTTCTAGGTTATTCGCTGAAAGTCAAGTCTTTATGTGACACTTAGGAAGGGACTTCCATTTACTAAATAATTCAAGGAAATCCCTTGGAACTTGTTAAACTTTGAAGAATTTCGGAATTTCTTTTCATATGAGGAAACTCGCATGAGAAGCTCGTGGCTAAATAATAACAGCCGCTCGGGTCGATCTTCAGGATAAGCCGCGCTTGCCTGGGTTGGTCCATGAATGGGTGACCGCCTATTACATACCGGGTTTCCTCTGTGCCTCGGAAAGCACATTATGCCGTTGGTCAGTCATTAGTAGTCAGTCGCCCGAATGTCTGACAACCAGTCTTAACAGGGGGTATCGTATTGCCCAGTACTAACTGGGTTGTGGAGGTTAGATAGGCAGTCGCTCAATGTAAAATCTGGTATTAAGCTGCAGCCGGTTAGACTGGAAGCCGACCCCAACATGATTTCGGCAAGTTTTCTCTATGAGAGATGAAGACTCAACTTAATCCCAGCAGTAGAGGACCTATGGCTAGGCTAATTACATTTTATATGACAAAGAGGTTTAATAATATTCTCTCAAGTGTTTTGTTTCAATTTACGTAGAAATAATGCAGTGATTGCAGGATGTCCAACGTCCGTCTCGATGATATGCGGCGGATGTCGTCACAACGTTTTTCTGACCACAAATTGTCACCATAATGTGAACACATCCTTTCCCTAAGTGTTAACAATTTTTTTCTTTAAAGACGTGCGAGCCCTTTTGTAACGTCATAGGGTTGGCTTTTAATGACTTTGATGGAGCGGAAATAGTGATTAAAATGTCTGATTTGCCTCGTTGGCATGAGGTCCTGGGTTCGATTCCCGGGTCGGGCAAAGTCATATTGGGTTCTTCCATCAGGAAATTCCCAGTAGCAGCCACGGAATTAGGATTTGTGCCCGGCTGATGGCAATAGGCTCGCCCTTTATTACATGGGACTTAAACATAACTGGCTAAATGTGGGTGTACTATTAGGTTCACCTCTGCCTAACGCTTCAGGGATTACAGGCGTGATGTTATGTTTTTTGTGTGTCTAATTTCAAGCATGAGACTTTTCATTGCACCTCACTGATACGTAGACGAAAATTACCGGCGTCATTCTTTAGTCAAAAATTCAAAGATTTGTATTTTCAACTAGCTGCCCAGCGCTACTTCGTTCTCGTGGTGTCCTACCCCTTACCCTACCCTACTCCTACACTACTCTTATCCTACTCCAACTCTACTCCTACCCTACTCCTAACCTACTCCTACACTACTCCTACCCTACTCCTACCCTACTCCTACCCTACTCCAAACCTACTCCTACCCTACTCCTACCCTACTCCTACCCTACTCCTACCCTACTCCTACCCTACTCCTACACTACTCCTACCCTACTCCTACCCTACTCTTACCCTACTCCTACACTACTCCTACCCTACTCTTAACCTACTCCTACACTACTCCTACCCTAATCCTACCCTAATCCTACCAAAAAAAAAAGTATCCTAGTGTTGTTTTTAGACTTATCCAGGCAATTTTTTAAATTTTTCTCGCCGTAAAAACCATCCTTGAACCTCAACGAACATTTAAAAAAAAGAATTGGCCAAATTGGTCCAGGCGTTGTTGAGTTATGCGCTTACCAACACATTTTGCGATTCATTTTTATATTATAAGATCACAGTAACAAAGACTTTAAAACTAAGTAACAAAGGTTATATTCTCTATGCACAGTAAGAAGCGATTCAATCTGATCTGAATGACTGCGACTTATCGGCAAACGTAAGGTGGGACGCCCTCAGGCTCGGTGGAGTGACGATCTCCGCGGGGTGGCTGGTAGCAACTGGATGAGAGTTGCTGAGAATCGAGTTGAATGGCGTGCGATTGAGGAGGCCTATGTCCAGCAGTGGACTGCTATAGGCTGATGATGATGATGAAGAAAC
Organism: Eurois occulta; assembly: GCA_950022335.1. NCBI lineage: Eukaryota > Metazoa > Arthropoda > Insecta > Lepidoptera > Noctuidae > Eurois > Eurois occulta. The sequence goes on along the minus strand of OX465500.1, from coordinate 11,595,378 downwards.
GACTGCATTGCAAAACACACTTTCTATCACAATTCGAAGGATTTTGAGGGAAAGTACCCATTGTTCCTATACATATATTTGAAAAATTATTCTGCTATAAGATAACGCACATCTTACCAAGGGGTATCACAACTATCGTATTACCCAGTAATAACTGGATTGCGGGGGTCAGATAGGCAGTCGCCCCATGTAAAATACTGGTAATCAGCTGCACCCGGTTAGACTGGAGGCCGACCCCAGCGTAGTTGGGAAAAGGCAGGCAGATGTTGATTAGATAACGCAATGAATGTTTTTGAGTTGTCAAAATGAAAGGGCATTGCCATTGCAAACGGGCACCCCTTGTTTCTTTGGAACTAGCAAAATTTACATCAAATTTATTGTTTTACCTTGAGAGTTATCGTCTAACTCAACACTATCAACGAGACGTATTTTAAAAAAAATGCGGTTTATAGAATACACCTACTCTCTAAATAATTATCAATTTTGTGGTGCCTGTACACAGTCATTTTACTCCGAGACTGTCTCGGAGTAAAAATGACTGTGACCTACGGACAGGACGAATCTATAAGGGTTCCGTTTTAGCCATTTGGCGACGGAGCCCTAAAAAGACATAAATGTTTTGATTCCAATCTAATTCAGAGTATTCAGACATTAATCTTTTCTCTTTATTTTCGAAGCTTTTAACTAATTATAAACAAGTTCGTATTGTTGTGAACTTCTCGATAATGCTTTCAGAATACTTTTCTGAGTTAATTTATAACGTTTGTGACACAAAGGGATATTAAAGACTCTTTTGTTGGACATTAATGTAATAATAAGCATGCTCTGCTAACGCTGGATGTTGATGAAACTTTAAACAATAAAATTAAGAAAATTGTTTCTTTTTGGTATTTTCAACGCCTTCTTAAAATTCTGTCTTTTGCTTTGCTTTTCATCCTTTTTATTTATTATTATGCCTATAAATTCGCATATCGTTGTGAACATAGTGATTAGAACATAGAGGTGACAAGTGGTCCCAAGACATTAGGATCATAACTTGTTAGGATAAAACCCTAACTTGTTTCAGCAGCTATCGATGTTTTTTTCTGCAAAAATTGTAGTAACAGGCGACATAAAATATACCTACATATTATTGGAATTAACTGCTAAATTTCAATGCTCTGCCTTGGCAGACACTTCTCAATACTTTTTCTTCGAAAGTAATCCCATCGTGCACTCAAAGTAAGGAATCTTCGTGAGGTTTCAGAATTAGCTTTAATTTACAAGTCAACGGTTTAGCGTCATTTAATCGTTTAACGTTCGACGGTCAATGAAAGGAATTTGGACGATCTTACACAATAGTCATTAAAGTAATCGTCCATTAAAGTATTTTGTCACGCTGCACCGCAGTGAAAACCTCAACAGAATAGAAACTTAATTCAGTTCCATTTATGTTTGAAATGTCATTAGAAAAGCATTTGGATGCTAACTCGCGTTTAGATTGACTTGATTCGATTAAATCTGACGCAAATTCTGATTGAATCTCTAGGGTGCTTGCTTCTAAGCATAAATAGGTCAAATTAATCTACTAGAATGCTCCAATTTCAAATCCAATTCGTGTTACCAGATTGCTCCAAATGGCCAAATCACCGGGATTGGTGATTACCCAGTAAACACTAATAAAGAAAAACGGAAGAAGAATATTAATGATACACGAACTATTGCTATCATTGTATGGGATTGATGACAGGCAGCGATTAAGTTTGCTGGACCATTTTGTAGATCACCCACTTGGTTTGTGCAAAGCGACCAGGGACTTGTGAGTGTGTCTATGTCTATAGGGTTTTAAACCAATGTACCGTGATTTAAGAAATTTGGGGTGGCCTTAGTTACGCCCCGGTGCAACCTTACCCTCGCTTATTTGAGTGGTTCTGTCTAGGGTGGTCTAGGGCCATAGTTAACTATATCATCAGTCAATTCGTCATGTTGATATGGACTTAGCCCGTGTCCTGACCAAAGCGCGAATACGCTAAGTGATCGTCGCGCGGACATGTAACATTTGCGATAAATTGGTTCGACGACCCCGAATGCGTGGTCATGCTGACAGCGGGCGCCTTCCGAATTCCGAACAAAATGAACGCGTAAATCGCTTTTGTTAGGAGTGGACAGTGTGGACACTGCCTTGCAATAATCACCACATACCACGTCAAGTACGTACAAACACAGAAAGATGTGCATTTTCTCACAGAGCTTATGAACGAGGCTAGTCATGTTTCGATGACATTACTGCCGAGTCTCGAGGAGAATTCTGATTAATTCTTATAATTGCACTTGATTCGTCGAGAATAATGCCGTCTGTCTTGACTCTTGACTGAAGGCCGATTTGATACTTCTTGCTTCTATGAGATGACCTCAGTAACGCTTTTATTATACAACTGCGCGGGTATGTTTTTTAATTTATGCTTATAATGGCTGTAAACTTAGGTATAGCATTAGTGGCCTGTGTTTACTGTCTCATAGAAAAGCATTTCCATTCTTCCATGCATATGCTTTTGTTGATTGGTTGTATTATTTGATAAATAAATGAGATAATGGTCATTCAATCGCGCGATGCAAGAACCACAGGGTCCGTAGATGTGGCTTGGGGTAGGTCCACGTCCACAAGCAGACGTATTAACGTTTACTCATTATACATAAATAATGAAAAGTATTTGCTTAGTCACGTAAACTCTGATAAGGTTACACTTAGGTACGTACATCATAATAACCAACACTCATTTAAACATAGCAGTAGCACGCAAGCTACTGATAGAAAACCCATTAAAACTTTAGCCAATCTAGGAGTTTAATCGATTTGGTCTATTCGACCCGAGGGTCTAATTTCAAAACTAAACCAAAATTGCCACAGAATGTGTGCCACAGACATGGAATTATGAAGTGGTGTGCTGCATAGTTATTTTGGCGCATGGCCTTCTATGGAACTAGCGCCGCCAACACTTACTATGCATTTTCCGCAATAAATTAGACTATGTTACCTATGGATAGAAAAAAAAATGTAGGTCGTGGTATGGGCAAAATGTTGTGAGGAAAGTTTTGAATGTGGATGACTGGATGCTATAAGGGTCGGGAAAGACCAAACATACGATGATGGACTGCGTGAAAGATGATATGGCAAGAAAGGGGGTGACTACAGAGATTACAACTAATAGAGAACTAGAGAAGAACAAGACATGCTGCGCCGAAAACAAATAAAAAGGATAAAGGTAGGAGAATGATGGTGAGTGATGCCCTTCTAGTTACGTCATTAAAGCGCCAAAAGAATCATGACGCACTTCGTAGCCACAGATAATAAATCCCATAGTTGACAGTTAGGTAGATCAAAGCCATAGGCTATAAACGTTCATACCGTAGACAGAGTATCCTATAGACACCGCCAAAGCGTGTCGCAAAAAGAGACAAAAAATAAATACGTCACGAATTTAGGGTTACCGGGTGAGGAAAAATTTACCCCACAATTTATGAGAATTGGAAATTAGTACGTAAGACAAAGCCTGAATATGCCAATGACAATATCCGTTACCATCGGTACGCAAAGGCATGCGATGCGGAGAAGACATGCTGCCGAACTCAAATTAATTGCGATGAGGGCAGGAGTGACAATGGATGATGATGATGTGGTTCTAAATTACTGCCATTTCTGATGTGAGTAGTAGGTTCTGGGTTTGTGGGTAAATAATAGAACATGTTTATTTTTAATAAGCTTTTATTGATTTAACACATTATTGTCCTTTAAATAAAACAAGCTTCGTATGTTTCTAATTTTTTGCTTAGGTTCAAATCCTTTTGTTGCGTGATGTATACGCAGTTCAAAATAGTGCATGGCAATTGCCTTAATAAGTAAAACTTTGTGGTTTCCAATAAAAGGTTGACTTTCAAAATGATTATTTATGAATTCTTCTTTCTAATTAACTTATATTCTTCTTTTTAATTCTCAAAATGTTTGCTGCAAATTTTTGATGACGGTTTTGGTGTCCAATCTGTTCGTCCTGTAGCTACAATCCAATTCTGACGTAAATTATCAGGTTCAGGGAAACTGCAAAAAGTCATTAAATATTTCAGATACACTTGGGAGCAAATAAATCGAGCCACTTCCTTTTTCACGCATTATGGTAATTATTTTTGGTATTAAGGAACGCATCGATTCGAAACATATATCGCCTAAAAGGGTATTTAATAACCTTTACAATGAGGGTAGTTAGTTGTCAAAATTTCATTTTTATTAAAGTTTAAAGGGTAGAATAAAATTATCGCATTTAATTTGCTTATGACATTTTTATTGTACTCTGTTAAGAAAAGATTAAATTTGAGGTTTTTGTTAATCATACCCATATTACTTGTTACTGTTGTCTTTATCTGTGTCTGTGTAATCAAAATAACCTGATAAAATGGATACTACACCGACGGAAGCTGCCCAAGTTGTAGCTTTACTTGAGGTTGGACACGGACAACGTGAAGTGGCACGCAGACTTCATTTGAGTCGTTCAAAGGTACAGCGGGTATACCGCAGGTATCTGGAGACTGGTGCTTTTGTTCGGCGACCTGGAACTGGCCGACCACGGGCAACAACAGAACGTGACGACCGCTTTATTGCAACCAATTCGTTGCGCGACCGTGGACTTAATGCTGTTCAGCTACAGCAAGCGTTACGTGACGTTCGAGGAGTCGCAATCAGTAGGTGGACAGTGAGACGAAGACTAAAAGAACGAAATTTAACATCACACAAACCAGCAACTGGCCCAAAATTGACTGTAGCTCATCGCCGATCTCGCTTGGAGTTTGCTCGAGAACACATTAATTGGACGTTAGAAGACTGGAGGTCAGTTTTGTTTTCTGACGAGTCAAGAATCTGTCTTTTTAGCAATGACGGGAGAAACCGAGTGTATAGACGTCCTGGTGAAAGATTTGCCCAATGTTGCATTCGAGAAACGGTGAGTTTTGGTGGTGGTTCTTGTATGGTGTGGGGAGGAATTTCTCTAGACGGAAAAACGGAACTTGTCTTCGTCGACCCCGCCAACGATGGCAGTGGTAGACGTGGATTAACAGCTGACCGATACATAACTGACATTCTTGAAAACCACGTAATGCCGTATGCTGGTTTTGTCGGAGAAAATTTCTTGTTTATGCATGACAATGCGAGACCTCATACCGCGCAGGTCGTTACGGAATACTTGTCTGCGATCGGGATTCAACAAATGGTATGGCCAGCACGAAGTCCCGATTTGAACCCGATCGAACACCTATGGGACGAGCTAAAACGGAGAGTCCGAGCCAGGGTTCCCGCTGTTTCATCCATTCCCGAGCTTAAAGTCGCTGTGCTTGAAGAGTGGGAGAACATACCACAATATGTCATCGTAACGCTGATCAGATCGATGACTATTAGGCTACAAGAATGTATCAGGGCCCGGGGGGGTAATACCAGTTATTAAGAATATTTTTTTTGCAATAATTTTGTTTTTTTATTGTTTTTATGGACTGTTTTAGCCCTACTAAATTTTCTATCAAAATTACCATTTTTCTTGCAGAGCCAATAATTTATCATTCAATAAGGTTATTATTCAATAATTTACCCTCATTGTAAAGGTTATTAACTAAACTTTTAGGCGATATATAGTTCGAATTGATACGTTCCATATTACCAAAAATATTTACCATTTTACGTGAAAAAAGGTAGTGGCTCGATTTATTTGCTCCCAAGTGTATTTAATTAATACTCACTGCAGAAGCCATCATATTATTATTTCCCATAATAGTGGGTAATAATTTATAGAAAAGTTGGCAACACCAACGTTTTTAGGTTAGAATTTATAATTGAATAATAATTGTTATTTTTGTGCTTTTTAAGGATGAATCGTACGTCTAGCGTACATTATACACAATATATGAACATAATAAAATGTTACTGAATGCCTAGAACTGATAAAGAGTGGCATACTTACGAATGAAAAGACAATCCTGAGATTTTCGTTCCACTATCACTTTTACACCCTTTAACGCTACACCACACCATTTTTTTGTATAAATAGTTGAAATAGTAAGTCTAAATTGTTCAAAACAAAATATAACATAAATTACTTAACATATAACACGTAAAAACTGTATTTTAAAGGTAGACTATGGCTAGCTGCACGTCAGCTGTCAAACTTTGTTTAGCAAACTAGTGTGCTGACCTTGAAAAAACGTGGCACGCTCGATGAAACAAAAAATTTTTACGTTCTGTTTCATTTCTTTACACGACATCGGCATAAGTTGTTCTTTTTCTTGTGTGAATGCGACAAAACATATCAATTAGTCTATAGCATTCTCTGTCTACGGTTCATACATTGGGTCTTCCGTCAACTGATTTGTAACAAATCGTTGTTGATATATCGTTTCCGGAACCAATAGACTGTTGTAAACACCGCTCCATTGAGCATGTGAGTAGCACTTTATGAAGTCTATTGGTTCTGTTTATTTTATTAAATGCATTTGGAACCGTCAAATATAGAAACAATAGCAAGCTCACAAAGGGAAAAGAAAAAATATTTATTTGTCGCAGAGACAATACCTTGATTGAAGAGGATGGATCATCTTTATTTCCAAAACAGCACTAAAATAATGTATTGTCAAAATAATAGACAATTTTATTGAATGGGAGTCTGAGACTCCCATTAATAATGCGGCTAGAGTAGACTATGTGGAACATGGAGGTGTTGCGGCGCAGATTCGGAGGCCTATCTCCAGCAGGAGACTGCAACCGGTTGAGTTTTTTAATTGAATATTTAGAAGCTCTGTTAACTATGGAAAATAACGAAATAATGGTGAGAAGGACATTGAACAATCACCATACACCGTATTCGATTAGTCCATCCAAAACTTGTCTGAATCTTGCCATTGTATCCATGAATTTAGCTATATTGTAAAAAAGTTGCGTGACAATTTAGGAGTACGATAAAGTATACTCTGTATCCATAATCTATGATAAACTTCATCAACATCTGTCTAGTCTTTTCGGCTAGGCACCTTTTCGTCGGCTCCCAGTCTAACCGGATGCAGCTGAGTAGCAGTATTTTACATGGAGCGACTGCCTAACTGACTTCCACAACCAGTAAGTACTGGGTAATACGAAACCCTTTTGCTAAGACTGTCAGACTTTCGGACCACGGACTACCTGTTACGACTGTCAAAGATCTACAAATGACAACCGGGACCAACGGCGTAACGTGCTTTCAGAGGCACAGAGGAAACTCGGTATGTAATAGATGGTCACCCATCCACGGACCTACCTAGGCAAGCGCGGCTTAACCTGAAGATCGGCACGAGCGGCTCTTATTATTTAGGCACGAGCTCCTCTACCAATGATGAACTTATTCATATTAAACTTGGTAAACGATGATGAAGTTCAAACGAACATACAATAAATTGGAATCAGGAAGTGACTCCATCAAACCAAGTTCATATTAAACCACAAAGGAGTTTTATTGATAAGTATGCAAGTGCAGTGCGGCGATCAATCGACCCATTGATGATTTAACTGCTCAGTAATATTCAGCAAGGCATTAAACTGTAGTAGACGAAACAGGAAGAGATAGTAGTAAAATTAACGCCAGTAAAGCTATATCAACGTAGTTTGGATTTGTAGTTTCATTCTGTGGATCAACAATTATTATGAATAGATTGGTATTCAAGGCGATCCATCAAGCTATACATTTTCAATACAACATGGCCTCGCTTTGTATAGATTTGCCGTAAAATTAGAGATTCGAATTAACTATTTTATATAGCCAAACTTTTATGAAGTATTTTCTTTCTTTAATGTTGGCACCAATCTCGCGCTTAGCAACTAGCAACGGTTATGGGATAAAAATAGCAATAAAATTAACTTTCCGAAAGAACATGTCAATGACACCACCAGACTTTCTCAAAGATATATCTCGGATTATTAGCCTAGTTTCTTTTTTTTACCTTTTCATAAGCTATGGAAACTTGGAATATACATTGAAGAAATAGAAATTGTAATAAGTCTAGCCATTATGCTTTTTTTTTCGGATGGGAAATCATCATATGACTCCTCCCGCTCTGGGCGGAGGGGAGTGTCAGACTTTTACTGACTAAAAACCATCCATGTTCCTTCTTTTGCCCTTTATGTTCCAGGGCCGCGGTATCTCTTTCGAACAGTCCCGCAGCCCTGGCAGGCAGCCATTATGCTTGGTTTTCTCTTCAAAGGGATGCAGTTAGTAAAGAGCATCATTGATGCACTCGAAAGCCTTGAAAAGAGGCCTCTAAATTTATCCGTTAACCAATTTAGTGAAGTCATTTGTATGCTAAGCTGGTCTTCTGGAGTTGCGTATAAGTGGGAACTCTTCATTTGGTACCGCATTAATGCTCAGTTGTTTTTAAAATGCAACGCGAGAGGCGATGCATTTTTCGTCTGTTTGCGTTGCGTCGAATCCTGCGATTTACGTATGCAAGTAAATCTATCTCTTCCAAGGTAAAACATCTTAGCTGGTATGATTGGTGACTATAAACACTGAAATACACCAAGCCTATTGTTCAGTGTTTTAAAAGACTTTGTGTTGTTACCGAAACTGTAAAATTTTCCCAAAAAAAATTAAATGTTAAGTTGAAAATCTTATAGTTGCTTGATATGCTGGCGTCTGTACCTTCCTATTTCCTTAAAATTACAATGCTACTCCTAATCTTAAAATACAAAGTCCAACGATTCATTAACTAAAAACAGTCAAAGAACCTACCTACCAACAAAGCTGACCGCCTCACATGAACCACAAAGCACAGACCATAGACTAGCCGCGTTTGTTTCTGTTTACATTACGCCTGTTAGTACGGTTCAATGAACTTTCAGGTGCAATGCTGAGCTACTACAGTACAATGATGTTGAACTTTTTATTCGTTTGGTAATGACTGCAATGAGTAAACATGCTCATGTTACGTAGTTAAGTATGACTTGTTAAAACGTTTTGTACTGAAATATGGCAAGGTTTTGATATGTGATATTGTTAGGAACAAAGGTCATGTAGCTTTGAAGTTATAAATCGGACTAATAATAATAGTATACTACAACCGTATTAAGTGATTAAAATAAAATAAGTCTTGTAATAATGACTTTAAAAAAATAAATTAAAGACAGTTTTCAAACAAAACCAAACACCATCAAAATCGGTTACACTATCGTTCAAAATGACCACTCCTCTTTTTCGGTCAAGTTAGTAAGGACGGGGTCAGATTTACGTAATTTCGGCGCTTTTATTAAGTTTGATTTTGGAAGCGCGTGGACGCGCGTGCGATTTTTTGTAGCGCGTTATGTGACGAGCGTCCAGGCGCATACGGCGTACGAGCTTAAGCGCGTACAAAATACGCTAGTCTGAAACCGCTGACCGCTCTAAGTAATTATAATTATTTCTATAACAGAATCTTTTTATAATTTCTAGCAATAACGCTAAATAAAAACGAATAAATAGTTCTTAGCTTTTCAATTTGCATGATTACTACCAACAGTTACTTACAAAGTTAAAACTACCAAATTACTTTCTAAACTTTATATTTAACGTAGCGATCACAAAGGCAATCAATTGTCAACAATAAATTGTCTATTCTTTGACTCAAAAGAGCAGACAGATATTGTGTTTTCCAACTAAGTTTTCAATTCAAAACTCACTTACTTACTTTGCAAGCTTGTAACAGTACCGAAGATCTTTAGTATCTCACTCATTGTCCTTAACGGAACCTAAGTTCCTAATACAATTAGTCTTCGTCATCAAATGAATGCCTATTATTTTTAGCCCTTACAAGAATCTCTGAACAAAACACGTGTCACGCCATCCGTCTTGCTCGCGAGACAACTAAATACGGCTGGTCGAGCAAAACGAGCAAAATGAAACAATATGGCGCCAGGAGTTTAATCTTGACTTCTTCGGCTCTTGACAAACTTATTGTAAGTAATCCTAGTAATTAGTCTTTCATTTTACACTTTTACAGTGAAGTTAATTTAGGCATTTGTGTTATTAATTTTAGGATCAGCGATAAGACCGCAATTGTATCCATAGTTATAATTACAGTATTAGTATTTGGTGTACAATTATGTATATTTTATATAATCTATCTATGATTTTGTAGAGATTTCGTTACCTACCTTTATTAATCAGTTGATACAGTTGAAACAGTCCACTTTCAAAAGCTGATCACTCTTCCAACTTCTTAGTCCAAGTAAAAAAAAAACAAATTGAACAGCGGTTTTCGAGATCAGTAAGAACAAACCACCACACATCATGGGTAGCAAACATTATACGGTTACATTTTAATATTTTTTGTAGAAAGCATGTCATCTTAATCATAACGTAACAATTGATACGTTTCTCGACCATCGGTTTTGATCTCTAAAACTAAAAAAGTCCCGCGGCGAAGTGCCACAGCCTATTAGTGCAAAGTAATTCAAAGAGTACTATTTAATTCTGCTCATCTACATAAGAGAGCACTTTGATGATCTAATGCCACCCTCATCTATAGCACTTCCCGTATCGAGTTCCTGTAACCCGAGATACGAATAACTATGATGTCTAAACTCATTACAAACTCGAATGTGTGATAACTTTGCTCCAGAGGGGGTAAAGCTGCTAACCATTAACAGCTTTTAATATAATTTCGCAGTAAAACAGAGTTTGAGACATACAATCACAAAAACACATCAACACATTATACAAAACTCGTCTCATTTTCAAAAAGCGTTCTTAACAGTGACTCTTGAACGAGAAGTAATGAGCGATATTCTTTCGAGTACCCCAGTATGATCAAACGAGTATTTCATGAGATACATCAAAGTAACACCCCACAGTTCTTACACTAACCACAACTTCCTTTAACATTGAACACAAGTCTTTTGTCTTCAATAAATGAGGAATTCATTACCATTATTTACCATGTGTAATGTGCCATAGCCCATGCATGGTGACCAATCAACCGTCCTCTGGTCATCGCACTCGAGTACCAACGTACTCATAAATTAACCCACGTGGTCAATAAATTACGTTTTATGCATGTCATTTGGATGATAAGTCGGTGACTTATTCGGCGAACAAATAATAGGAATGGCCTTGACCATAATATTCTATGCTTTGAGTCATCTGACGGTCTTTTGTAGGGGCTTTACTTTGTCTATTGTTTCTTAACTAGGTTATGTTATGGACTGCCCATTTACAAATCTTCGGCTAAAGGATACGGATGTCGAACTGACAGCCTATGTCCGACGTCGTTGCCTGCCCCCTGTCCTCTTAAAACTGCAGTCAAAGCGAACTCTGGGTAGCCACCGACGATGCCGTGAAAGTAGCGAAGTATGGCGCCAATAATACGACACAATGAACATGGTACAAATCTTCGGTCGAAAGATTCATGTTGTGCTGTTTCAGTATTCTGGGGAACGTTAACTACTCGTATATTACGTCATCTCAGATCAATCCTATACCCATTTCCTATCTTGATCGCATAACAAATGTTGAGATCGTGTAATATTGAACCCCTCCTGGTTTTTCTTTCGTTTCGGTTCTTTCCAAAGCCCTTACATCTTCGAATCGGAGCGTTCAGGGTAGGTCTATATTACAAGAAGGCAAAGCTTGTAGTAATAGGGGCTATGTCTTATCGGGGACTGCAAGCTGCCTTTCTACACAATTGTTGAGTCACCCTTTGAACAGTGAGGTTTGATTGACTCCTTGTTACAGATTTCTTTGTTGTTTCTCGTGTGGATTTCTTCAGCATGTGACCTAATCCGAAATTCATTTATTTCTTGTAAGTTCTCGGTGTGATTGTTTTTTTAACACACTTTTATTAGCTTCTCCTCTCCTGTAAGTAAACTATGTAAAAAAATCTTAGAAGTTAAATTTGACCCAATTCTCGGTTTCCGATTGAGCTGAAATTTTGTGCACATGTTTAGTTTGGACGACAATGCATTAGCACGTCACTTAGACGCCATTCTATATGCAACATGGCTGACTCTCAAAGATGGTGGACTAGTTTTTTTATGCATTCCCATGATATGGGTATCAAATGAAAGGGTTTGCTGAGTCTTTTTTTTAACCATTATAATTTCATATTGTTCTACAGCCACTTCACCGTGGTGATGGTTGGTGATCGATGCCAGTTAGTTGTGCCTGCAATGGAAGTTGTGATAGTTTTACGACTGGCTGTATTTATTCAAGTATTGTTCTTCTACCGGAAAGCTAAATAACATTCATCTATTGTCTGACGTGACAGGTCAATTTAACTATATTCTGAAGTGAAGAGGGGAAAGTTATCGCCCCTATGGCGGGTCTAACGTGTGAGGGTTTAAATTACAAATAGTATATGTTCACATTGTGCACATGTTCGTAATGCTTTTTACTTTACACGGCAAACAAAGCTTTGTGTTTATATTTGCTGATTCGAAGCCTGTGTGCATATCAGGTGTACCTATGCTAATAGGTATGTATGTAGGACACATGTTAAGGTAAAAGTTTTTGAACAGTGAATAAATATGACTATACATATATCATACATCACACACAAATCATACAATGAATAAAGACTAAAATGTAAATAATGAACCTGTTACTTTTTAGTACAGACTAGCTCATTGATTCAACTGATAACTTCCGCCTCGAGTTCTCAACCTGTATAACTTAGCAGAAGTTATTGCGGCTTTTGTCGGAGTCCGTCTGCTGTTACATCTGCACAGAAATGAATGATACGGTCCCAGATTCGAAGGGTCCAAGATTTCTACGAAGGAGAAGAAACAGTTAGCTATTCCAATTTTTTTCTGACTAAAATGGTCATACGCACTTACGCAGTAGCAATATTCAAAGCAAAAGAATAAAAATCCTTTGTTCCAAATTCGTTTTCTAAAGCAACAACCAAAGCACTGGCCAGTTACAAACTGTACAATTACATTTTCTACAACATTTGAGGCCGTTAAAAAATAACGCATTCCATACACGCCTCGACTTTGTGTGACGACTGACGGACGGACAGCTATAAAACCAGACCGTTTTATTGTCGCGTGCGACTGTTGCAATAGACAGCCTGTCCCTTTTTGTTTGTAGTTTTTAATTCATTAGGTAAGTACTTTATGTTGTGCTGTTGTAAATTATCACCTTCCATTGAGGCGTCTAATAATTACCAAATGGCTCGTTAGTCATAACATGGAAGATTCTGACTAAGAGATAATAGTCATGGGTTCAGGGGTGGACTTCTTTTTAATTCAAAAACTTTACGAAAGTTGCCAGGGTGTTTTGGAAGATCCGAGTCACGTGTAACTGTAAGTATCAGGGACTCTTATGCCTGAAATTGAACTTACCAGAATTTTTTTCCGCACGCAAAATACGCGCATTTGACGTGGAGTTGCGGACACCAGCCCGTTATACAATACAATACAATACCAGAATTTTTGTTAATCCAAACTTGTTTTTCGACCAAAGTACAAATTGTCTTTACACATAGCCTTTACCTTCTGCATTCTCAATGCAAAACCCAAACGAACTCTGGAAAGTCCTAAGAAAAGGAGCCAATTCTGTCGGACAAACGACCAATCTCTATGCTCATCCAATACGTTACCCTAACCTGCGACAAAAGTCCTCTGAATTCTTTCGAAATCCGCGTAAATCCGTCCGATAAAAATCGCAGCATTCACACGCGGCCCAATAAAAAAGGGGTCCATTTAGCATTCGTTCATTCGGGAATTGGGCCCCGAAATGCTGAACACAGACTCAAACATAGACGAATTCATTCATTAAGCTCGCTTCATGGCTTCAATAAATTATCAGGTCGTCTGGCGCGACCCTAATTGGTCTGAATATTTAAATGGATTAATTAATTATTAGATAGAGCTACACCTTTGGGATATGCTGAGTTTAATATTCTTTTCTCTTTCAGGTAGTAAAATTGTTCTTTAAAGATTGATTTATAACTATACTGTAGGGGGTGGATCGGAAATCGACGAACAAACGGTTACCTCGTGTTCAGAACATCATTGCGAACCCCACATACAAAGTCATTGGCAATTAAAAAAAAAAGCAAAATGTATGGAACAGTTGTTTTTTTTTGCCGGTGAACACTTCGGAACTCGACAGAATGTGATTAATACACAGAAAAGACCAAAACTGTCTGCGGTCATTACATAAAATAAATCTTTATTCAGAATCCCAGAAGGTAAAATAAAATATGAATCTGAAAGTAAAAATGTGGGTATAATAGATGCCTGTACTAGGATAATCCTGTATCACAGGCATGTGCATGTCATTGACCCCAAAAAAGTCATAATTGTTATTTCTTGTAAATTATGTTGTCTGCAGTTTCGCTGGCTATTTGAGTTTGATCTTGTAAGTAAAGATATCTAAAGTAGAATATTTTCGGTGATTTTTCGCTCCGACATGACAGCAAAAATGCCTTAAAAGAAAGAAACTTTGGAATATAACTTGTCAGTTTTCTGTCAGAAATTCCAATAAGTTCTTGATGAATTTTGTTGGTTCATAGGAATATAGTCGAACTTTACTTTACCTTGACTTTCATTGGTTTTTTCACTTAGAGTAATGGTTGGTACTTGGTATTATAGAAATTCGAACCTCGGGCTGTCGAGTTTTACGGCAATGCCCGGTAAATATATGCTCATCCTTTACTATCCATATGAGACTTAATAACATCACCATTTCAGCTTATGTCCTTGGTCTGGTCGTCTGAAATACCACTTTTTTGTTTCCACATGGCAGCTGGCAGGTCCACCTATGAGGCCTATGGGGTCTATGACTTCTGCTTAACCGGACTATCCTAGGGGTGCCTTGAGCGTCAGACCAGGGACATAAAACTTATAAAATAAGCGACGCGACGCGACGGCGCGCTAAGGGCACCCCTGTGGGATACGTACGAGCCTCGGCTTAGGGTGTCGCTAGGGATGGCAGCAAAGGAACAGGCTGGATCTCAGTGAGATTATTTAGGGGCTGATTTAAAACTACTGGCTCAGCATCGCGAGCTGGCTCGACCAAGGGTCGGAGGAGGGGGGGAAATCCCACGATCAGTTTTTGATTCTTTAGTTTAATATTTGAGTGTAGCCAATCGACATCTATTCTCCCATTTTCTGCAGTAATTGTATTGTTAGAATTGGAAAGCAAACGCTGATTCATTGTTTATCCTTTCTAATGTACCTACCTACGGCGACACATCAAGCTTTACATTTCCACTATAACATGGCCTCGCTTTGTACAGATTTCCCGTACAATGAGAGATCCGCATAATCTGGTTTTGTATAACTTTATTGATCGCCGTGTGTACTACCGCGCTCACTGACAGTCGACCACATTTCAACCTCTTACTCAGGGCATAAGGGATTCACTTTTACACAGAACACAGTGGTCGACAGTCAGTGAACTCGGTAGTACCTATACGTTTTGGATATTTATATATACAACCTGACACCGACCTGCAAATTGCAAAAACGTAAGAAAATTTGAATTTCGCGGGCTACCCTGGCATCATCATCTGCCTAGCCTTTTCCCAACTACGTTGGGGTCGGCTTTTAGTCTAACCGGATGCAGCTGAATACCAGTACTTTACATGGAGCGACTACCTGTCTGACCTCCACAACCCAGTTAGTGCTAGGTAGGTAATACGATACCCCTTGGTAAGACTGGTTGTCAGACTTTCGAGACACTGACTACCTGTAACGAAAGCCAAAGATCTACAAATGACACCGGGACCAACGGCTTAACGTGCTTTCCGAGGCACGGAGGAAACTCGGTATCATCCACGGACCAAACTAGGTAAGCACGGCTTAACCTAAAGATCGACCCGAGCGGGCGTTCTTATTTAGCCACGAGCTCCTCTGGCGTTTGCCCCTTAATCTCCAACTTTTTATAACTTAGTGCTAAAAACGTCATTGATTCAGATTCCCATCACCAGCTCAAGAACATACATCACATAATGATGATAATTAACATACAATGTACTTCGATATTACTCCCATTTCAGATTCTGATTACTTCTTCAAAGGTCACGGGTACGTGGGATCAATTCCATGGGAAACAAAGGAACTTGGAATAGATAATAGTAATTATTATGGTTAAACGGAAACTTCTATGGAAATAACTGTCTGGATAGTAATTAGTTTGGTTGTCTGTGCTAGGGTTTTTATAGAAGTTTTGATGAAGAAACAATGCATGAACAGAGCGGATTCCCCCAATGATATTGAATGCGATCAGCAGATCACGCACGCTATACACGACAAATCCCTGCGACAAATTAATATTTTTTCCTCTTTCAGATCTAAAAGGCGTTTAAGAGCCATCATCTGCCTAGCCTTCTCCCAACAATGTTGGGGTCGGTTTCCAGTCTAACCGGATGCAGCTGAATACCAGAATTTTACATAGAGCGACTGCTTATTTGACCTCCACAACCCAGTTAGTACTGGGTAATAAGATATTCCTTGGTGAGACTGGTTGTCAGACTTGCGAGCCACTGACTACCTGCAACGACTGTCAAAGATCTACAAATGACAGCCGGTACGAACAGCTTAACGTGCTTTTCGAGGCACGGAGGAAACTCGGTATGTAATGGGTGGTCACCCATCCACGGAGCAACCTAGGCAAGCGCGGTTTAACTTGAAGATCGACCCGAGCGGCTGTTATTATTAAGTCAGGAGCTCCTTAAAGTGCTTAAATGAGTAATGATAAGTTGAATAAAGGACTAAATTGTATTAGGATGATGAACCCAGGAGAATGCTCGTTTGCCAAGCCAAGTGTAACTAATACGTAATTTAGCAACATTGTTGGAGGTCCCAAGGGGTTTATTTAATTTCCTTAGAGCTATTGTGTACCTAATAAAGGATTAGAGAATATAACTTGTAATGGAACTAATGTTAGTAGTGGCATGACAAAGGTCTGGACATGAAAGTGGTAACCTTCGAATACAGACAGTGAGATTGACGAACAGCATTTTCCGAATGCACCCAGCATTAGGAACTGATAATTACGTATAAAACCATTCCAAGATTTTGGAATCGTTAGTGGTTGGTAGACGAAAAATAAATCAACCAATAATAAAAATACTCAGCAGTTCGAATTTTAAAAGAATAAAATACCAATCCAATATGTCCAACATCTATTTTGAAGAGATTTACTAGAATGGGCAATAGACAGACATACATTTCCAATGGACCGTTTTCATCGAAAAATAAAACTACATTCCCCACAACTTCGTTTCACCAAATTGCTTATTTTCAATTCAGCAATTGGAATATACGCGGGCGAAACTTCATGTATTACCCCTCTCACCTTTTATTTTTAATTTCGGTAAGTGCTCCACAGTATGAACATTAGATTAAACGTCTGGCTCGTACATAAACATTAGTTCTATTGGCAACAAAGAAATCCCGGAAATGAGAATGTCCAATTGCTAAATTGCAATTGAGCAGTGCAGCAATTATTTCGGTTGAACGGCCCAAGATCACAAAATGGAGGCGAAATTCTTCCTCGCTTTTCAATTTGATTTGTAGTGCGGTGTTTTGTTTTGGTTTAAAATGCATGCAAATGGTTTTTCTCTTTCTCTCGCTTCATTGCTTTTGCTACTTATTTAACCACTCTGCTCGACAAGATTTTGACACCTGACACATCAGTTGAATCGGGGGGGTGATGCGAATTGTCATGAAATTCAAGAATTTTCGTGAACATTCAGCTTTCGATTTTATGAAGATAAATATGTCACGGCAGCTGTTTCACACGATAAGTTTGTGTTAAATATCTTCAATACCGTGTTGAGGTTCGTAAAACGGCGTCAGTCTATTGCCAAATATGTGTAAAATACATATTACGGCACGCTTCCAAAAAATAGGTAACTTAGCTGCGCTGGAAATAATGTACTTACATAGACAAGTTTCTCGTTTCCTAAAAAAACTCGAAAAGGAAAAATAAATACAGTAACATTCTATCTGCGTTCTTATTTTTGCCATTATTCATACATAATTTCATAAAAAACACGATCAAACTCTTGACAAATATTACTAAAAAGCTATGTTGCAAGTGTTGCAAAATGACACTTCTTAGTGCTGACCGTAAACCCAAGTTCTATCAATACGATTAAAAAGTGACATTCAGCCTAATCGATACTCGCAATGAAATCGAGTTTAGAAAAAAAAAGAGTTGAGACTGAATTCATGGTATAAATTCGAATAATAATTAATCATTTAATTTTATCTTTTTATTAATTTCATTTAGTAATTATTCGATGCTTTTGGTTGACTTCAGGAGAAGGAGATTTATAAATACTAAAATCTAAAAAAAAAACTTGATTCTATGTAATCATTTTGATGATTATCTTTCTTTCCGTTCAACTAGCAGCGTTAAATTTGGCAAGAAATAAGTCTCACAGTTCAAGCGAAGAAAAATCAGAAAATGGATCGATTTTCAATTTAACTGTAAGCACGGACAGAACCTATGGCTAAATGCGCGTCATTTTTTTTGTTTCAAATTTTAAATTAAGAATACGCTCGCAATTATTCACAATTTTAAAGTAGGTATTTTAATTTACTAGGTACATCATTTATTGTGAATTTGGTTTTATAATATCTGGCGGTTGGATATAGAATGCTCAGGATCTCGGTAGGCATAATAAAAAATTAGTTTGATTCGTCAAAGATTCATTATATTACTTATTCTACAAAATTGTGTATAGTAGGTACGGTTGGGTTATTGTGTTAGGTTGGGACAAACTTTTTTTGTTGTTTAGCTTATTCTTTCCCACTGCTGGGCAAAGGCCTCCGGGCCATACCTTTTCAACTCTTTCGGTGCTTTGCCTTCTCTGCCCAATCAGTCAAGAACGAGTGAGTCCAAATCGTCACGCCAGTGTTTCTTGGGCCTGCCTCGGTGACGACGACCGACAAACTTATTGTCCTATATTTCACAATCAGCAGTGCATAGGCCGTATCCTAAATAAACATTAGTTTACATTTTCAAAGCGGTTCACTGTCTACTCTAAAACCTCTTTTTACAACTGCAAAGTTCAGGTTATCCATCATAGACCGTGGGCCGTGTCACTTGAGTGAGGCCGTGAACAGCTATAAGACAGAACCCTCAGGGCAAGAGTCCTACTCGCATTTCTAGAAGTTTTCTTAAAAATACAATTTTATAGTTTTTGGGGTTGCTACTAAACCAAGTTTATCTATGCATAAAAAGAAAGCCTAGCAGTGGAAGAGAAGTGGCTGATAAAAAAAAAGTATTTGTAAATAGTGAATACCTAATAACCAATCCAAGCTAACCATAACCCAATTTTGTAGACTAAATATAATTTATCTTGGTGGGAACCAAACAAACACTATGGCCTACCAAGATCCTTGGCGTTCTATATTCAACCAACCAATAGAAAAAAAATCACAATAAAAAATCACAATAACTATAAATACAATATAAATTGGAACAGCGAGTGCATTCCTAATTTAAATTTTGACATGGAAATAAAATCGGCGCGAATTTAGCCATAGATTAATCTGTTCTGTGTATTGTTGGGTCGGTTTTAATACCTACAATGCACGAAAATCTATTAAGATCACCATTATAAAAGCTTAAAAAAATATTATAACATTATTTATTGTATTTAACGCTTAAAACAAAATTATTTTAATTTCTATCTATCGATTTCTTAAATTCCTTAAATTTAATTACTCGATTCAATCGAAATTTACAAAACAAGAATCGATTGAAATAATCGCTTTCACACATCACAATAATTAAAAAAAAAAAAATGGCCGTCAATTTCGAATACAAATTGAGTAGTGGTAATGAATATTACGTGTTATTCGTCCTGAATTAGTAAATTACGCTAAGATCTGGGCATTTTCATGTTTTTTAGAATATTTGAAATTATATTTATCACATTTGTTATCGAATCTTTATGCGTTTGTGTGATATAATGTGAAAAATAAAAATGTAAACACGCACGATTGGCGCGAAACTTCGACTTTAGATACCAAAATTCATCATTACCACTGCTTATTTAAATTGAACTATGGATGAATTCGTCACATAATTAAATGACGAGTTAATTATTCTCAATAAAGTGGAGTTTGGTTGTCCGAAAACCACAATTTTTATGATTTTTAGCCTCAGCCAGCACTGCTGTCAAAATGGCGATGACCGTATTTACGCACTTGGATTTTGTAAGGTGAAATTAAGAAACTTGCGCGCTAAATACAGAAGTTTTAATGGCGTTGACATATGAGCTTTTTATCCAACTCTCTTAATTAACACACACTCATAGTATTTGATTATCAGAATATTAAATATTTACATAAATAATGAGGATGACGTATGACTTAAGTGCTAGCCCCTTTCGGGGCCGATACCGAGCCAGCGGAGGTTTGTATGTCAAGCCCCCAAAGGGGCCCGTACCGAACTATATGGTTAACTTAGTATTAGACCTTTTTTATATTTTATTATTCAAAAACATTTCATTTCAAACCATTGTGAAAAATATAAACTTAGGTCTAAGGAGCGTCTAATTATGCAGTAATTCTAGTAATGTTTTCCATTATTGTTTGATCAGCCATTTAAGTATTTAGTATTATTTAGCAGCGAAATGGTATGGTTAAATACTAAATTCTAGAAAATCAATAACTAAAATCATGTACACTACAAAAACTGAACTATATAGTAAGTTTCTTAATAGTATTATGTTTAAATCAACAGGCCTTTTAAAGAAACTTAAAAATAAAATTAAAATTGAAATTAAAACAAACAAGGGAACGTCAAAAATCAACCGAACAACAAGTACAGATAGCACAAAAACTAGAAAAACTTTTTTATTTTTATTTTACTCTTCGTTCGTAACAATTATAAGAACCAGAAACTGCGGAGCAGAATTCGCTAATTCGATTAACACAATCATGGCAATGCTCGTGACCTAATCACCGACAATATAAGCTTCATTGGACTAATTTAGTGAGTTCGCTTGGTATGTGCCACCCAACTGATGGCCGCAACTGATTTCAATATTGTTATTGTACAAAGCTTGGTGTTTGATTTGAAAGGCTTTTATGTACTACAGAGTTCAATGACGGTCTACCACTTTTCACCCTTATGCTCTTAGTAAGAAAAGGTTGAAAAGTGGTCGACCGTCAGTGACCTCGTATGGTAATTTTAGCTCTATTCTACGAGGAATAGACATTTCTCATGACATGTCATTTCTTCACTTTCCATATCGCAGCGTAGAAATCTCTACAATCTGTTATATTGTTTTACGTTTCTTATGTTTCTACGGTTTGTTGAAATAGTTCGAGGGTTAAAAATATTTGAACTCAAACAGGACGTTCCAGCCAGTCTTTAACTCTTAAATAGCAGATTTGTGACCACAGATTTCACCTTTTTAGGGTTCCGTAGCCAAATGGCAAAAAACGGAACCCTTATGGATTCGTCATGTCTGTCTGTCTGTCCGTCCGAATGTCACAGCCACCTTTTAAATAAATCGTAAACCGCAATTTACCTTTCATTCAAACAACTCAAATATAAAAAAAAACATCGATCAAAGTTATAACGAACTACAAGAACTTTTATGTTATGTTACTTGCTGCTACGGAACCCTTCATGGGCGAGTCCGACTCGAACTTGGCCGCTTTTGGATTTTCGTCTCCTTCTCACTGCGTATCAGGATTTTTAAGATCAACTACTTTAATTTTTGGATGCCCTGTAACCCTTTTATACTTGTACATATTTATTTCTAATAGTTTTGTAGTTTGTAAATAATTATTATTCAATTTAAAAAAAATAAACTAATACAAGAATAATTGTCGTAAATAAAAAATGGTGAATTCACTACTTTAATGGGGTTAAATATGGTTGGCATGGCATAAAGTAGATAGAGATCATAGACAGGAGACTAGGATTGCATGTGCTTGTTAACATAAAGGGAAAGGAAAAACGGAAAATTCTAATGACATGCATTTTGAGTCTCCCTTTTCATCCTGACATAACAATTTGTATTACACACGTCATGTCGCAAGTTATCATTTGTGTTCTTGATAACGTTCAGCACAAACAGTGCATTGTGTGATCTTGGACAATAACCCATTGTTTCGCTGACCAGAATCTCAAGAAATTTTGTTTAAACGTCGTTTTAAACTTTAGTAACACTTTTGTCATGGAATAAGCAAACCTCATCCTGTGAAAAAAAGAGGAATAATATTAGAAGCCAGTTTCTCCATCAATCGTACAGTAAAACTGTGTTACGTAGTGTTAAGAATCTTCGATGATAGTTTATAGTACAAATACAATAATGGTGTATATGATATCCTTGGTAAGACTGGTTGTCAGACTTTCGGGCCACTGACTATCTGTAACAACTGTCAAAGATCTACAATGACAGCCGGGACCAACGGCTTAACGTGCTTTCTGAGGAACAAATAACATAAATAAATAAATAAATATGAATAAATAAATATATTACATCAAAAATAGGTGTCTGGTCTCCACACTAAGGTTCCCTGTGTCGTGGAGGCCAGTCTCTTTCGTTACAGCACAAAGAAATTTGCATGAAATAATTTAACGAAAACAGAAATAAGAGTTTTAAACTGACATGGTCACTAACACTGGTGACTGGAGTTTATCCGTGATCATGGTGCTTGCAACAGCGCCGAAATATCGGGAACTCAAAACAAACAGTAAACATGGTAAATATCCCGTTTCTAGTGGTAATGATAAAACAGAAGTATTATAGTAAGGCCTATCGACTGGCAGAAGAAGGATAACTGGCCCAAGAATCCAATGATAAAAGTTTTTGTTAGTTTTAGTTTCTCTCGGCAGCAGCAATGGCTGATCTTTAATATGCAAAGAAGAAGTTTCTGCAATGCCCCGATTAACTTCGTCCGCATCCAAGCTGCAACAGGTTCATTAAAATTTAAATCATACGAGAAATTAAAAACTGTCACGTCGTTAGAGACTTCGATTTCTAAGCAAAGTAAAGTTAAAGTTCGGACTATGAATCTCTCCCGAAGATACCACTGATTTATGTCAACTATTTGAGGACCGTTTGAGGACCATTTTGAATCATCAACTTAATCATTGTTGGCAATTACTCTTGGATCTCTGACCAAATGCTGTATCTAATTAAAAACTTCCAAACGTACAATAATGGTCAATGAGGCGACACTTGAGTCCAACAGTGGACGGCTTTTGGCTGAAATGATGATGATGAAACGTAAAATATAACTTATCTTTTAGTACTTTAATTTATATTATAACTATCCGAAAACATTCAACATGAACAAACAAAATACTTTGGCCTCTGCCATTTTCATTCTTCTTGACCTTTTATCTAATTCTTAGTAACAAATTAGACAAAGTTGTGCCATTATCAGGAATTCTGACTCAATACGAATTATTATCGCCTCCGCTATCGAGTTGGCAAAGTTAGTGGGAACTTGTAGCATTAAATAAATATCTATTTTGTTTGTACTATAACGGTATCTTGCCTCGCGATAAGAATTGTAGGTACTTTACCTAAAAATTATTATTTCTCATATTTTTACTAGGACTGAAATTCATTTTTCTGTTGTCTCTACCAGAGTCCTGGACAACAATGGGCACTAATGCCCATGGTTCATGACAAATTGACAATACCATTGAACTATTTTCAAAAAAATGAAATATTTTGTTTTCATTTTTTTTTCCGAATAAAAAATAAAGCCTCTAGATGAGGTAGCAAATCAGTTTTCTTCTCTGAAAATAGTTCAATGGTATTGTCAATTTGTCATGAACCGTGGGGTCGCTGATGGACCTCCTAGATATTGCTTAAATTCTAATATCATTCTGAAATTCTCATAGTCATTTTAGTAGTGTTACGGGACTCTTAGGACGAATGTTCCGTTCTTTGTCTGTCTTGAAATTACACTTCAACAACTAAGTATTTGTGGCTTGCACAAAATACCGTTTCTACGATCACTCCATATTGAGCATTATCTCCATGTTGCTGATTGGCCACACAGGCAATAGCGACTAGTATTTCCATATGTTGCAATTCATTTTTTTTAAAGGTAAGTAATGTACCTAAGTATATTATTAGGAACATAAAAAATCAAAACAATAACGTTGTAAATGAGCACAACCGGTCTCCATGCGAGTGGATGCCAACACATTAATTGAGGCTTACAATACGTTAATAAAGTTTTGCAATTAAACGATCGTTAAAAATAAAAAGTAAAACTCGTTTACACGACATAAAACTAATTTCTGGTAGCAGAAAAGTTACACGGTCTCGTTAATCGATAATTAACAGTTTGGTTTAATTGAAAACAATATCTGTTGGTTTGTAACCGTCATGCTCTTGCTGCACCGTAAATTGTTGATTTTAATCTGACTGACATTTTATTTTTATTTTGTGGCGGGCAATAATGGCTGCACCTAGCGAACCTAGTGATGGGATACTTAGTATCTAGTTAATTGGATCATAATGGGATCACTCTTTAACACATTTTTAAATTGCCGATTAGGTCAAGTTTTCATTAAATTGAATTCAATCATTCTCGTAATTATAGGAAAAATGGATGAAAAGTAAAATAAAAATAGAGAATTTAAATTTTTCTCAGGAAACCACTAAAAGAAAATCTGATATGTTATTATTATACGAGTATGTATTATACTACGCAGCCGTAATTACTATCGTTCTACATACGGTACTATAAAGTCAATCATTAATTAAAATGAAAAATAAATAATTAAAATTAATAAACGCGTTAGTCGATTTTATAAAAATAAATCAGAATCACGCACCCGCATCTCTAGTCGATATGCACGGCCGAGCGTTTCAAGTCAATATCGTTTCAGTAATTGGACATTATTTTTAATTTGGAACGCAGCCGGGCATCGAACTCCTAACCGAACCTTGCTATGCACGTAGCTATAGACACCTTAACCAATGGCGTTTTATGGTATTCGAATTTCTGCAATATCATAGAATCGATCGCTTTTTTCCATTGCCAATCGATTAGGATAGGAGACGGTTAAAAAAAGTTGTTGCTTTTTTTAATTCTCTATGGCTGTGCCTTTATTGTCCAGCCAGGCGTTTTATTTGAAAATAGAATCGGTGTGCAACTTATCAATGTTTTTGTTTCTGTAATAAATTGAATTTACGAATGTAAAGCGTGAAAATATGACAACAAAGTTCTTTTTGTTCAGATCAATTTAATTTTAAAGTAGGTAGTCTTAGTAAAAAATAAATAAGTTGTATCTGTGGTTAGGATTTCTTTAGTTATTTGCCTAACCACAGATTACTTAGTCTCGTCTAGCCGATTTCTACAGAGAAGTGGTTTAGTTAAATCAATAGTGCTGCTTTAAAGAAGCTAAGTAAATACCATGTGTATGTTTAAAAACAATTAGAAATGATGAAAATGAAACGAACGATATTTACATTGAATGTCTAGCTAGCTACCATGCCATATGCAAGCACTTTTTCATATAAGTCTATGTGCTAGCGAGTTCACTGACGGTCAGCCACTTTTCACCCTTATGCCTTAAGTTATAACGTTGAAAATTAGTTGACCGTCAATGAACTCGGTAGTAGATAAGTGTTGTTATGTACTTAATAAGTAGGTAATAGTCGAAGCCGGCGTGCGTGTATGAATGACCAGAGGTAAGAAAGTCGACGAGGCACGAGAAGTTTGTAAGAATCGTAGCAGGTGGCGTTCTGTAGTTACTGCTTACCCCCATTTGAAAAAGGAGTGACTGTATTTATCTTTGTGTACTTATACATTAAGTAAGACTAAGCCGTTTTCATTTACACTAGGTGGCACTTATATGAGTGCCTCAATAAAATAACACTTGGATTTTCAACGCAGCCAAAACACTTACGCGCTTATATTTAGGTGTTAATGTCAGAGAAAACGGCCGTTTTCTAAACAAACTTGAAAATGGGAAAGAAAATATACTTGACTATCATTTACCCCATTCACAAAAGAATTTGACGATACAAAACCACAAGAATAGAAGAAACATTCAAATCTGTGTTTAACAAAAAAGGTTGATAATAAGTTGTTTGAAGACGTTTCCCATGGCACGTTCACACGAGCCGTCACACCCCGTGAGCAATGGAGCTATAAGCTATAACTGGCTACTGCTCAAATTGCCTACGGGGTTGGCCGGCCTTTGACCCCGCGGTGGGACACGGTCGCTCTCATAGTCTCATAAGTATTGACATTTGACCTAGGGGGCAACCATCACCTATTTTACTAGTGTTGTTTCGATCTCACCCGCAACAACCGATAGTCTACTATCTCGTAAGAGCTTTAACGATTATTATGGCGTTCCGAGTTCTGAGTTCGTGGCTAAATAATAACAGCCGCTCGGGTCGATCTTCAGGTTAAGTCGCGCTTGCCTAGGTTGGTCCGTGGATGGGCGACGGCGAGACCGCCCATTACATACCGAGTTTCCTCCGTGTTTCAGAAAGCACGTTAAGCCGTTGGTCCCGGCTGTCAATTGTAGATCTTTGACAGTCGTTAAGTAGTCAGTGGCCCGAAAGTCGGACAACCAGTCTTACCAAGGGGTATCGTATAACCCAGTATTAACTGGGTTGTGGAGGTCAGATAGGTAGTCGCTCCATATAAAATACCTACTCGTATTCAGTTGTATCCGGTAAGACTGGAAGCCGACAGCACTATAGTTGGGAAAAGGCTAGCTAGGCAGATGATGATGTCGTTCTGAGTACCTACATTTTTCTTCTGTACTTACGACATTTATTTTGTCGG
The DNA here is from genome assembly GCA_950022335.1 of Eurois occulta. Classification (NCBI taxonomy): domain Eukaryota; kingdom Metazoa; phylum Arthropoda; class Insecta; order Lepidoptera; family Noctuidae; genus Eurois; species Eurois occulta. The sequence goes on along the minus strand of OX465500.1, from coordinate 11,568,611 downwards.
CAGTAGCAGCAGCTATACAGGACACAATAACTCCATATTTTTCCGACACATTAGAGAGTTTGAACTAATACTGCTATAGGTGGTGGAACAGCCCCTGATTCGTTTCTTTCCATGCACCTCTGCTTGTCCTTAGATGACGTAATAGAACCAGTTGTATTTTTTACAACAAACACAGCGACTATAGTTCCTGAATCGATCTACCTCCAATAACATGATCTGTGTGCAATTACGAAAATATATATACATATAATAATATGTAATATGTTTACGAGCATAGGAACATTCTTATAGGAACTAAAAAGCAATATGGCGCCGAGCAATTTGACAGATGTTCTCCATAATTTAAGCTTGCACTATACTTTACGTTTTATATTGCAACGGCACCAAAACATCTGCTCCCGCGAAATATCAACATTTGCATCTTTAAACGATCGGCAGGTGTTCTTCCCAGCACGCGTCAACCAATTTATTTTTTTCTTCTTTAAAACGCCAATTTAATGAAAAACAAGATCTTTGTAAATGGAAGTGACATTTATAAAGAAACAACACATGTTATTATGTCAAGTTGATTATCTATTTTTGGTCTCAAATAATACTAATCTATTTATGAATAAAGAAATTAGACTGGTAGAATTTACGCCTCCGATGCATTTGCAATAGCTATTAATATCTGTGATCTGATCACCAATCAACTGTTTATTTATGGATAATATTTTTGTGTTCACCAAAAATCTAAAGGTACATCTATGTATGCATTTCTAAAATATTTATTCTTCCCCAAAAAATACTGATCGTGCACCAAATATTCCTGAATGTTACACAAAATATTTAGTATGCATCCTAGAGATGGTCGACGTCAGGGGCACCCCGAGGTTCGGTTAGTTAGGTTCCTGTAAACCCTGCAGACAGAAATAGGAGCCCCGCGCAGCGGGGCTCCGTCGACCTGCTGGCGGAAACTAGATATAATTTAAAATTATATCATTGTTGTTTGATTCAAATACATTTTGCAGTGCATTAGGTATCTGAAGTAAAACTAAAAAAATAAATGCTTGTTTTTAAAATTAGGTGTAAGTATTACTATTTTTACTGCAACAGTTGTTAAATACATATTTTGGTGCACATTCAGTATATTTGGTGGAACACAGGCAAAATTAGGTAAATGAAATGGGAATAAATTGAAATACTTTTAAATACCTGACCACCACCCCTTGACGACACGGTTGGCGCAGTGGTCAAGCGATTGACTGCTGCGCTGCATGTCGCGGGTTCGATTCCCGTACGGGACAAATATTTGTATGACCTACAAGTAGTTGTTCCGGGTCTGGGTGTTTTTCTATCTATTATATGTATGTATTTACAAAAAAAAATGTATATATATGTAGTTTATCACTATCAGCCATCTAGCTACCATAACACAAGCATTAAGTTGCTTAGCTTAACTTACGATGACAATTTGTGGTATTCTAACGACAAGCCTCCAAACAATAATGCCTAGAAAAAAAAAACAATTCTACTTTGTCTATGCTGTCTGTGTCTGATGGCAGTATGGCGGACAATCGCGTTAATAAGCAGCAGCCTTGACACTGAAACGTGCTTGTACCTTGTACTTACATAGTTAAATAACATATAAGTATTAGTCTTAACGAATGACGTACTAAGACACAATATTTTGCAAGTCTTATAATCTTGATTATACAGAATTACTTGGAACTCCTCGTGGTAATTGAATTAACTCAGTTGCTGAACTTAAAATAAAAAGGACAAACTTCTGCGCTTGATTCCTTGAAGAACTTACGCTACTGTGGAAGTCAGGATCTACCGAATTGCTAATGCTCAGCAACTAATGTACTCAACTAGGTATTAATCTGTGGCTCAAATAGATAACAAACAAAATATACGTACCGATTCTGTAACGAATAGTTGTGATATAGGTAATATACAGATCGCTGAGGGAGGGAGAATACCTAAGAATTAAGGCATGGAGGCTGAGAAGGAAGAATAGAAGAAAAAAACGTGTTGTTGCGCCGACCCAAATAACATGGGACAAGAGCGAGAAGATTATGTTGATGACGACGACGCGTAGGTACTGTTTATGAATATATATAACGTTAATTATAGTTTAAGTGATTATTAAAAAAAATATCCGTCTAAATTGCTCTTATGCGCATAACAGGTTGCAGCATATTTTATTGTGTCTACTCAAGTAATCATGTCTACTATATTTCCGCTTCTCGTAATAAATAAAACGTTGTACACTTTACTCTTGAAGATATGTTTTCGCTTTCTTTATTTAATCAACTTAGCAGATGAAAATATGCTCAGAGGGAGAAGATATTTTTTTCTTATTTAAGACTAGCCTAAAATGTCCTACCACAAGGAAAGAGCCTTTATACTCTCCTTTTTCTTGTCTATTGCAGAGCGTGCCCAATCTAATCCAATCAAATTGTAGACTTTTAACCCATAAATCTCCAGGCATGTACGCAACAAATCACACATACTTATATCAGTAATTATTACAATCAACCAGAAAAAACATAATCCTAATTCCTAGTTATAACCAGCTAATGGAGTAATGGCTGTGGTTTTGGGAAACCAAACGATAACATGACTTAAGAAATAACAGCATCCCACCTATTAGAAACAAATAGACAACAAGTTCATGTTACAATTCTCATCCTCAGGGCGAAGTTATGCGAAGTATTGCCGCTTATTTGACACAGGCTACAAGAACTGTGTATAATCTGTGGTATAATGGTGTTCGATAAACTAGAGACAATCGTGTGTTTTTGTGTTCGGCTTACACCAGCTAACGACTTCTTAGAAATGAGAGAACACTGCCTTGTACATACAATGTTCCAGGAACTATGTGGAGTGACGGATTTGTCTCAAGATCAATATCTTATCATACTGGAGGAATTGTGTGGTTTTACCATATTAAGCAGCGATAGCCTAGTGGTGTAATCGTCGGACTGCCTAATCATAGGTCTCGAGTTCAAACCCAAGACAAACACCTCTGAAGTTTCGGATTCATGTGCGTATTGTATAATTATCACTTGCTTCGGTGAAGGAAAACATCGTGAGGAAACCAGCATGCCTGAGAGATGTTTCTCGACGGCATGTAAATCCAAGTCAGAGACCCATGGGCGGCATAAAAACTCTGACACCAGGTCAAGCATTAACCACACGATAAAGAAAGAAGAACCATATTGGTCAATATTTTCTTTCTCTTTCTTTTCCTTGTGATCGGTTTACAGATAGGCCGGTGTAGAAAGAGGCCATCCATGACAGATTCTTTCCTGTAATTTCGCCGATGAATTGTCGGAGGCAGAACCTCCACAGGGAAGTTATAGCATTAACAAGATGGGATTTAAAAGGTTTTTTTTGAGTTCGTAGTATAAAAAGGCCGTAGCTCTTATCAGCAATTCATGGCCTTATCCAATATTATTATTATTATTATAGCTAGCCCATACTGTCCCACTGCTGGGCAAAGGCCTCCCTCCATTGCTTCCAACGGTCTCGATTCTGTGCTAGTACTTTCCAATTCTCAAGGAAGACATCCAGTTCGTCCCGCCATCTCCTTCGTGGTCTGCCGCGACCTCGTGTCACTGTTTCAGGGCACCAATCCTGAGCTTTACGAGCCCACAGCTCATTCGGCATGCGACAGACATGTCCTGCCCAGTCCCATTTAAGTTGGGCAGCCTTTTGAGCCACGTCAACGATTTGCGTTTTGGAGCGCAGTGTGGTGTTTCGAACACGATCTGTTAATTTTACACCTAAGATACTACGCTCCATAGCACGTTGGCAAACCTTGAGTTTGGACTTTTGGATGTTAGTCAAAGACCAAGTTTGTGCACCGTAGGTCAAAATGGGAAGAATACACATGTCCATTAGCTTCCGCTTCAGAGACATGGGCAGAGTGCCCTTAAAATACTCCTTCATGGACCAGTAACTCTTCCAGGCATTTTCCGTTCGTCTTGCAATTTCCTTATCTTGCCTTGCCTGGAAAGAGATTACTTGGCCCAAGTAGATATATTCTTGGACATATTGTATATTCTCCCCGCCTACGTGTATGGTCCTCTTGGAGCTGTTGGTCATGAGCTTGGTCTTCGACATGTTCATCTTCAATCCAACTTCAAGGCTTGCATCGCTAAGCTCTTGTAGCATTTGCTCAAGTCCTGTGGCTGTGGGGGAGAAAAGGACAATGTCATCAGCGAAACGCAGATTATTCAACCTTGCTTCACCGATGAAAAGCCCTCTCTCTTCCCATTTGACTGCCAACTTCTGAAAGACTTCTTCTAGGGTACTGGTGAACAGTTTTGGAGACAGCGGGTCACCCTGTTTGACTCCCTTGAGAATGTCAAACTTTGGACCTACGCTTTCTAACTTAATAGCAGCTGTACTTTGGTTGTAAATATTACGCAAAAGATGTATATATGTAGGTTCTATGTGTTGTTTTGTAAGGGCATTAAATATTGCAGAATGTGTGATGCTGTCAAAGGCTTTAGAATAGTCGACAAATGCAAGATACAAAGGAGTTTTGTATTCTTGGTATTTCTCGACTATTTGATTAACGGTGTGTAAGTGGTCGGTGGTGGAAAGTCCTCGACGGAAGCCTGCTTGTTCTGGAGGCTGTTTAAGATCTAATTGCCCAGCTATGCGTTTTTCAATGACTTTGATAAAGGTTTTGTAAACATGAGAAATTAGACTAATTGGCCTATAATTATTAATGTCAGACTTATCGCCTTTCTTATGGAGAAGTATAATATTGGAATGGCAAAAATTTAATGGAAGATTACCGGTTCGAAGAATGTCGTTGAACAGTTTTGTATCCAATATGCAATAGAAAAAATCAATAGATTTCATTAGTTTCCAAAACCGTCTCTCGTCCACTCATATTCCTCTAGAATGTACGTACATAACGATATAACTTATTATCTATTTACCTACGTTAAACGAGATATATTAATTATACCTAAGTATCAAAGTGCAACATCTCCTTCTAAGTGTCATTGGTTTTTTGTACATGGTCTCAATTCTCGAAGCAAAAACATACCAAATCAAGACGTAACCACTTGTCGTAAAGGACATTATTTATTATCCTGACCTCATCATGTTTAGGTGTTTGCAACTCATACTCTAAGTTGGTAGGTGATCAAAGAAATCATGAAACTACTAAACTAGTAGTCTGTTTCACCTTATCTGGTTGAAGTATGCAATTTGAATTAATCTGCTGTTGGATACAGGCTGCTCCCAAACTCCCAACATCCTCTCGCCTACCTTGAGCATTCAGTAACCTCCTTCTTAATGTCGCCGGTCCATCTAGCTGGAGGGTGTCCCACACTACGCTTACGCCGAAACACGGTGGCCACACCAACATTCGTTTACTTAAGGTGAATGCTCCAACCAGCCCGCGAAATTCAAAATTTCAAGCATTTTTTTGCAATTTGCAGGCCAGTGCTAGGTTGTATGTTGATTAAAATATTATTCGCGGCTGTAAGACGTATGTAGTTACAGAATTATAATCATCAAAATCACCAATACAACCCTCCAAGTTCATAAAGGCGTAGGAACCAAAAAAAAACAGAAAAAGTCATTCCTACAGCTTTATGAACTTAGAGCGTTTTATTGATGATTTTGATGATTATAATTCTGTAACTACATATGTCTTACAGCCGCGAATAATATTTTAATCAACATACAACCCAGCACTGGCCTGCAAATTGCAAAAAACCCAAGAAATTTTGAATTTCGCGGGCTGGTTGGAGCATTCACCTTAAATATGACTCAAGTTATTTAGCTGAAACTGTATTATGTATTTCTAAAAGGTCCAAAGCCTCGTATTTATTTATTCATTCCAAAACTTAGTTTTTATGAAACTTTTCAGTAATCTTTGGTCTAAGTTTTCCCAACTGTGCTATGTAATATCTAAGTACGTTACTTAAGTTACTTCAGTACTTGTTCATAATTCCAAAACTATGGCGAGCTGTGTAGCAAAGTTGTTCAACTATGTACTTACTAACCAGAACAACAAACACTAAAGGTTCTCCTCCTTCAAAGAGTTCAATTTAATCCAAGACTTAGTAAAATCGTTATTACGTAAGTTCCTAATTTAAAGCAAAATGTTATGTAATTTCCCTGGTTAACGACATCAAAGGCTCGACATACACATCAACAATAATTACGTACCTACCTTTATGTTCATGGCAGTAATTGTGGTTTCATTTGAATTACATGAATGACCAGGAGCTCAATAGTGGATTGATTCCCATAACACAGGCGGGGTCAATTTCCGAACGCACCCGCATCTACTTTTTATTGTCCCATAGACAAATTTAGACGATTTTCAACCGTGTGTCTTGGGTCAAAAGATTCAATGCCAGATTTAAATGCGCATTTATCTTTGTAAAGTTTAAATAATGGTCTCTAACAATATTCTTCTCTCCCCTTTTTGGCCGTTGGTCATGCAATTTTTCAATCTAGTTCGTATTGCGGCGTGTCGTGCTCAGTAGCAATTTCTTTGAAATATTTCGGCACATGATTACTTTTACCGTTTCTCCACGTAATGCCTAGGCAAGTAGGCATGCATTTAGGTGTTTAGCGTAGCCTCAATGTTTTTATGTTCATGTGACAACTTGACAAATAATCTCTTTGGCCGAATTTCTTGCTTTTTTGCGTCTTTGTTGAGCGGACCGTAAGTTTTTGACGTTATTTTGTCTGGATGGTAGGTACATAATCATCATATTACGCACCTAGGTACCTACTTCCTTATCTACGGTCTCGGATCCTTTCCTTTTAATTTTAACTCCGGATTTCTTAAATTTTAAGTAGGTATTTTTATCCAACTTTTACCGACATCGACATGGACCTGACTGTACGATCTTCCTCCACCTTCGTGTCTTTGTGGTTGTGAAGATAAAATTTTATTGTCAGTTTTTAGTCGTTCTACAAATAATTTACTAGATACCTACCTACCTACTCTACTGTACTTTCCGTACTAGGTATTTAGGCACCTAGCACCTACATTTATACCTATTTTTGTTGGCAGGTAGGGTGAGACAACATGAATCATGACTTCATGAGTTAGGTACCTACCTACAGCTTTTTCAATTTCTGATTTACTACTTAAGTATAAGAGAATACCTTGTATACCTATAATAGGCACCTATCTAGGTACTTATCTATAGGTATATGTACATTTTACCTAATTATAATGGCTGTTTGCCGTGCCTCCATGCAGTAGGTACTGTTGCACGTGCTGAGTCGCCGATTCCTTGCACTCTGGCCGCGCTTATGATATCTTGGATCCTAATCCAACAGACGATCTGTTTGCTAATGGATGGACGAAAATTTTATTGGTACCTATGATAGAGGAACTTATGAAAGTGCTGTAAACCTTTAATTAATGTTTTCACTTCAATTATTTTGCTTTACTTTGTTATTTTTTAATGTGTAATAATTATAATTGTTTCTTTTATTTTTATAATTTTAGTTACTGGTGGTTTGTAACACAACCGTTGTAATTTAATAAATAAATAATATTTCAGTCGGTCAAAAGTAACGTAAGTAAGAAGGTACCTACCTTAGGTAGGCAATGTAATGAAAGACTTACCTTCTTACAACTGTTGTTGCTTTCGTAAATTAGGTACGGTAGGTATAATTAGCCGGATCGTGCTAATCAAGCAAAACTACTGACTACTTGCGTAGGTACACATAAATAAGTACAACAGTACTTATGTACGTTGTAGGTACTTACTTAGTTACGTTTCCAAGGTAGGTAGGTACCTACTACGTAGGTAGGTAAATCTAAGTCAGTGTTAGGTTCATTTACGATCTACTTACTCTTCGCTTATTATAACCATAAGAAAGCATTATATTAAATTAATTGTTATCCTTCTCGTCTGATAACAAAACATTAAATATTATTGATAATCTAAAAAGTTTTATAGCAGTTTACATAACGTCATAAAAAGTACGTTATAGGATGATTTTATTAACTTCTTATACTCCAAAAATTCCAATCTTATCAACGAAGTACTTACCATTGACAATGAACCTGTGTCTGTCGTTCATAAGCTCCTTCGATAATTTGGGACATTCCTTACTTAGAACAACAGACAAATCATTCAACTTTGCACCGCTTTGTTTACTAACAATCTCGATAAAATAATTACACTTATCACTGTCATTCGCGCCCGTTATTATTTCAAACTCATTTAGATTAAGAATCCCTTTTTTTACTAACACGTCTAGAATATTTGTATCGCATAGTTCTCGTAATAAAATGTGTTTGTGGCGCAGCAGACCGGCACAAACGTCGCCTACCACGGCCATCGTTCAACTAAAGTTCCGTTGTGAAAAAACTCCATTCAATCCCCTCATTCAAAGTTGGAACAGATGCGAACAAGGCATGCTCCACTTTGGTACCTTACCCTTGAAAAGGCGCCTGTTTTTGGGACCTTCTGTCCCTTTCTTACTTCGGTTGAAGAAAGAGATGAAATATTTTCCTTTGATAAGAGATGTTTACGAGTTCGAGTAGATCGTGAGATGTAACTTGACCAAGAAGAAGGGATTATTGTATGAAAGTCAGTGGTTCAGTGTTAATGTATTGCTTAAGGAATAATACAGAAATATTGCCGGCGTTTGTTAGTTGCACACTTGCACTAAAATTTAAGTATTACTACGTAATCACACTTTGATTTGTTCAAAACAAAAGTCATTTATTCAAATTAGGCTGATAAAATCCTCCAAAACGCCCTCCCTTCGACACTTCCTAGTGTTTTACCTGGGAAGAAGTGGCGGAACCAACTCCCCAGCAACACATCAGGGGTTAACTATGACGTCTCTCTAAAGCAGGAGTAATTCCAGTGTGGGAAAGAGACAGAGCTATACAGGTCGTCTAGCGCCATCACTTTCCCACACTGGAATTACTCCTGCTTTAAGATGTCATGGTAGGCCACCAGCTGTCTGTTAGGTTAGAAGAACCAGATTCTATACAATTTTTCGACTTCGTAACTCGGTAAACTAAATCAATACAAAGGTGAGAAAGCTTGGTTGGCTTGGTGCCGTTTGTACAGCTATAGATACTTACCTACCGCGCTAAATATAGTGAATGTGTTACACAATGCAATCACGGTCAAATCGGATCAGAATAAAAGTGAAACACTGCGCTTTTAATAAATATGGCATTGACATTAGCAAAGACTTTTGAATCGACATTATTAAGGGAGAAGCCCGCGAAATTCAATAACGTTTTTGCAATTTAGATTTCAATTTGAATTTCGCGGGCTACCCTGGCGCTTCCACCTTTTTTTTTTTTTTTTTTTTTTTTTTTTTTTGGGGTGAGAAATCATCAAATGACTCCTCCCGCTCTGGGCGGAGCGGAAGGGAGTGTCAGACTCTTACTGACTAAAAAACACCCATGTTCCTTCATTGACCCTTTGTTCCAGGGCCGCGGTATCTCTTTCGAACAGTCCCGCAGCCCTGGCAGGCACCGGCCCTTGCGGGCCCCTCCCGTTTGCTGACATCTCTTTGAGGCGCGCGTGGAACACGAACGCGCCGTCGACACGGCCTGCCCGTCGTCATACGACGGACGGACGGCGAGCTAGCCCATTACTCGCCGTCCACAGGCCCGCGCCTACGGTGGCCGAGAGCCATCACGGCGTGGCCCCCGACGCCCGGTGCTTCTCCCGCGGCGGCTGGGACGTGAGGAGGTTCTCTCCCTCTCACGTTCCGCCGCCTCCTTCGCTAGCATGACTGCTTCGCAGAAGGAGGCGACGGCTTCCCATTCCCTCTCGCCCCGGACCATGGCTTGAACCAGGGCCGGGCGCGAGAGGTCGCCGCCGCCAATCGCCGCTACGAGGACACGGCGGTGCTCCTCCCAAGCGGAGCAGACCTCGACGGTGTGCTCCACCGTGTCCTCCGGTCGATCCTCGCAATAGTAGCACCCGGGCGTTTCCTCCCGCCCGATTCGGTGCAGGTACCTCCCGAAACAACCGTGTTCGGTGAGGACCTGCGTCAGGCGGAAGGTGAGGGCGCCGTGGCGCCTCTCAAGCCACTCCTCAAAGAGGGGACTTATCGCCACTATCGTGGCGTGCCCTGAACGGGGTTGCGATAGTCGCTCCCTCCATGTCGCCATGAGATCACCGCGGAGGTCTGTCCGCCGCGCGACAATATGCCGCGGCAGCGGAGTTACCCCCCGGCTCTGTACCTCCGCGCGCCACTCGTGCAGGCGCGCGAGGACTATGGCCTCCAGATCCCATGGCGGCAATCCGGCAAGGAGGCTCGCCGCCTCGCGGGAGATCGTGCGGTATCCACGGATGAGCCTTACGGCTACCACCTTTTGGGGCGCGTTCAGGTAGTGCTTGGCACGCAACCTCAGCGAACGCGCCCACACCGGGGCCCCGTAAAGGGCCATGGACCGCAAGATCCCCGCATAGAGCCTCCGGCAGGAGGCGTTTGGCCCCCTCAGGTTGGGCAGGAGCCGCTTGAAGGCAGCCCCGGCCTTTTCCAGTCTGGGAGCCAAACGTCGGAAATGCTCCACGAAGTTCCATCGGCTGTCGAGGACGAGTCCGAGGTACCTCAACGTCGACTCGACGCCGACGGGAACCCCTCCTACCGTGAGTATGGATCCCGACGGTGGCGCGCTCCGAGGCCCATGAAAGCACATGGCCTCGGACTTGTGCAATGCCACCTCGAGACCCAATTGCCGGATCCTCTCAACGACTATCGCAACCCCGCGTGTCATCAATTCGGCCGCCGCCTCGTGCGACCTCCCCTGCGCCAGCACCAGCGTGTCGTCAGCGTAGCAAACTACGCTGACGCCGCTAGGGAGGTCGGCACGCAGCACCCAGTCGTAGCCGATGTTCCACAAGGGCGGCCCCAGAACCGACCAGAAAAAGTCATTCCTACAGCTTTATGAACTTACGAGGGTTGTATTGGTGATTTTGATGATTATAATTCTGTAACTACATACGTCTTACAGCCGCGAATAATATTTAATCAACATACAACCTAGCACTGGCTTGCAAATTGCAAAAAACCCAAGAAATTTTGAATTTCGCGGGCTGGTTGGAGCATTTTTTTTTTTTTTTTTTTTTTTTTATTACAAAATGGGCTGCTCTTGACCTCGATCACGCCTGGTGGAAAGCGATGGATGAGGTCTATGATGAAACGAGCGTGCCCAGAAGATGCCTGTTCACTCTTGCTTTGAAGGCAGACGGGTTATATGTGGGAGGGAACACAGACGCCGGCAGAGAGTTCCACACCTTGGCTGTGCGCATAATAAACGTGGAGGAGAAGCGCCGAGTACGACTTGTCGGGATATCAACCAAGTGTGGATGGTACGCCGCAGTACGTCTGCTAGTCCGGTGGTAAAAGAGTGATGGTGGGATTAGATCGTGGAGCTCCTGCGCACACTCTCCGAAGTACAGTCTGTAGAAGACCGACAAGCAGGCGACATTACGCCGATGAGCTAGGCTGTGAAGCGTTGCTACCAAAGACTCGTCGCCCATTCCCCTTAACCAATTCTTTTCGCCCTACGTATGTATGTACGTCTGAACCAAAGTATGTATATAAGTAATTTCTACTTATATTTGCTTATTATTAATCCCATTAAAGTTGATAAGATATTGACGACGAGATTCCTGACGGCGAGAAATTCACATAAAAATATGTTGTCTGATGATATAAAAGATTTTGACTCAGAAAATAGATAATGTTCCAACAGTGGGAAGCCAGGGCCAGGAACGCAAATGTATCTTTAGTCGTAAACATCCGGAAATATCTCAGCGGATAAGAGGTCAGACTAGTGAACGCTAGGTCTCAAGTTCGACTTATTCCGTTGCAGTTTAGCTAGAGTTATGTGTAATGATGTGTTACATTTTGTATTTCTTGATATTTAGTGGGCACGACACCGGCACCGAATCAGTGGGAATGTGATGTGAATGTGTGTATCTGTATGGGATCGCGTCTACTTAGGTCCTATTATAATGCCTACTATTGAATAACTCCTTGGACCTTCACTGATGCTCTAAAAATGGTATAAAAAGGTCAGGACTACAATTCGGTTTATTTTGTTTAATGAGTGGCATTTGAGTGCAGAGATTTGTTCTGTAATGATCAATATTAAAGTATTAACATTCAAAACAAGTTATACTGGTTATGCATAATGTATTATAGAAACCACGTGCTGTGTTTATTTTCCTCATAGACACTTTGATTTGTAACTCTGCATCAAGTAATTCTCCACTTATTTAAATTGTACTTTTCTCGTCAATGCTTTCATTGAATGTCTATAAATTATAACTTTCCTTTTTCCAATTTCACGTCTAATGAAAAAGCAATGACTCAATGACTAGTTTGTATAAAAGAACTCCTACTTATTACAACAGAGAATGACCATGTAATCCCGGTTATAAATACTAATAGAACCACTCTATTGCTCCCCTGGGTGTCGTAAGCGAGGGATACCTACTCTTAATAAATCACATCACCTGTGAATTGTGTAATCAAGTAATAAGTACCTACAATGTATTGTATGAGTATCAATGTGTGTACATCCACCCTTAACAAACGTCACGTAAGGCCGCAATACTGCCAATGGTGTGATGGTACATGAAAGTAAATGACAAGTTGATGGAGCCTATACAGACCTACAAGGCTAACAGTCCCTACGACCCTAAGCCCTAAGCCCTAACCTATCATATACCTAGTATGTAATAGATAAATCTATATTATATAATAAATCTGTAGACGTGGCGTGTCTTTACATTGAAAATATTTAGAAAAAAAATAGTAAGGGTGTTAAAGGATCACACACAGAACCCATTTCTACCATTTTTAGAATTTTTGTCTGTTTGTTGGTTTGTCGGTTTGTCTGTTCGTTTGTGCGCGCATCACGTAAAAACCCCTCATTGTATTCAAAATCGTAATATTGAATCATAAGAAGCATTATTCCGAGTAACATTTAGCGTTTATTTCATCAAAATTGACCACCAGACGCAAAAGATATTAATGTTTAAAATTTAGTTAGTAACCTCATCTATTTATGTAAATAAGTTTTAGTCGAAGTTTCAGCCATTCCGGTTGTCGGAATGGCTGAAAATGAATTTGATTTTATTTTTCCTTTTGTGTTTACTCTTTGCATGGAAGTAATAAGTACTACGTAAAACCCATTACGAAATAAAATCTCTAAAAATTTAAAAATGAAAACAAAATTAAAATTTGATAAAATTCACGACGTTGTAAATTTGTTCCGTGCGGGAAAGGAACCCGCGACACGCAGCGTTGCAATCAATTGCTCAGCCACTGCGCCAACCGTGCCGTCATATAGCTATGGTTGTGTCTTCTTCGAGCATTATTGCAACTTTGCTTAAGGGTGGCCGGACTGCACATTCCATTTTCAAATTGCCGGTGAATCTTGCAAGCGAAGATACCCCAACATGCAACATAACTAAAAACGGGGGAGTCCTTTTGCAGCAGTGAAAGTTAATAGTATGGGACGAGCGCACAATGTCACAGAAGCATGCATTAGAGGCGTTAAACCGCAGCTTGCAGGACATCCGTGGAAACCAGGCGCTGATGGGTGGCGTCGTTCGGCGACTTAAGACCCTGTGGACGGTGAGTAATGGGAGTAATGTTATACAGAAGTGTACCTAATCGTACACCCACATTTCGCCAGTTACGTTGAAGTCCATGTGATAGGGGGCGAGTCAATTTGGGCTGGGTACAAATCCAGATTCCGTGGCTGCTATTGAGAAATTTCTGATAGAATAACCCTATAACACTATTATTTATAGTATTTTTTCAATTGCATACATTGTTTAATGTTAAGTGGAAGAGCGGAGTCACACAAGCATCTCCTTGCTTAAAATGTGATCTCTAAATCATGTGCGTTATAACTTTATGTAATTAAATGAAATATTTTTTTAACACTGCCCGACCCGGGCATCGATCCCAGGACCTCGTGCTTAGTAGTCGCAATTGCGACCACTCGACCAACGAGGCATAAGTTGGCAAATGATTATTTATAATAAAATTCTGCGAACCGTTAGTTGGCAATTGAAAATCTGGCAAACAATTTTCGACGAAAAGGCAGAGAACCCTATTTAAGGGACATTATGACATCATATTCAAAATAAAATTGTACCACTGTCATAATAAAATGTATTAATACAAAGATACTTGTCCTCAAACATTGTTAAGACACTAAAATACTGTTTAATTTTGTATATATATTTAGTATATCGACTCCGTTGACATCTCTGTACTTATTTATTTACACCTTTCATACCTATGTTTAACAAAACTAAAAAACTAAAGATGACTTTTAAATCTACTAATCGACTAATGCGGTTTGTATCAACAGTTAATTTTATCTGTTATTAATTTGGAGAAGGACTACGAGAAAGACAGATGTCCCTTCCCTTCGGGGTAAATAAAAAAATAAGTATTGCTGTTTGTTTGACGCACGTTTGACGTTTCTGTCGTTGGCATTCTAACCTTTTTAACCTATTATTTTATTTTATTGCAAATAGAAATTTCTATTGAAAATATAGCCATTCTTCGTTTGGTTAGTGGTCAGATGGTAAAATAGTGTGTTTGTGTTATATTAGGTGCATAAAATGGCGCCAATAGCAAAGAATTCATTGGATGGTAAGTAAATTAACTTCCTCCCAAAACACAGCCAGACTAGATAAAATTTCGACTTTATTTCCAATAATGAGGATATTTTACTATTTATTTGTGTTGTAAAACAATAAATGGTGCCGTTTAAGAACCTAATTTGTATCTTCAAAACACAAAATGTAGTTGAATTTTTGTTAAGGCGTCATGTAAACACGAATGTATTTCTTCGTTGTAGACACAGATTCGGGCTCCGATTCTGACAGCGGGTCGAGTGCTAGCCACAGCAAGAGCCCTAGCCCTGCGCCTGGCAAAGAAGGGAGTCGTTCAAGGTAATAATTAAAAACATACTGTGGATAAGTAGCAACAGGTTAAGTTAGATGTTTTCTAGAGCATTTTGATACCTGAAACTTTATAACAACTAGTCGAAGCATATTCCAACATTGTTGATAAAACACTTTATATGGATTAGGAAAAGTAGCCTTTTGTGCCAATTAAAGTCAGTTTAGCAAGTTAGCCATAATATTATTGTATCACATTTATTACTGTTTGCTCTATTGATGTGGCATTACCAGTAATCTTTGCTATTTTAAGTTCATATAATACTAACCTAAAATTAAAACCAACTTACCCTGTTTGTTTGGGAAACATTTAAAATATAATATTATAAATGTAAATAGGGCAAACTTCTTCAGATGCGTATTTATATTTTGCATAATACCAATGTGGACAATTATACTTGAACTAATAAAATAAATATTTGACTAAATTTTAATTTCAGATCAGTGTCCCACAGTCCAGTCAAGTCAGGGAGTGAATCTCCTAAATCTGCACGGTCCACCCACTCCAGAAGATCTTCCAATGCTTCTAGAAGCAAGTCCAACTCCCCTGCTCATTCAAACAGATCTCGCTCAGGGTCTGCTCATAGCAACAAGTCCGGTTCCTCAAGCCCAAAGTCTAATGCATCTGGGAGCCCTAAGCAAAGGTCCCGAAGTGGGTCTAGGAGATCTCGGTCAGGCTCAGCCAGCGCTAGATCTCGTTCTGGAACTCCTAAAAGCCATTCAGCTAGCCCCAAGTCTGTACCTCACAGTCCTAAATCTCGGTCCCAATCTCCGAAATCAAGATCTCAAAGCCCAAAATCCCGATCACAGAGTCCTAAGTCCAGGTCGCAGTCTCCAAAGTCACAGGTTGCCAAAAGTAGGTCAAGGTCTAAATCTGCAGCAAGTGCAAGTCCTAAGAGTAGGAAGTCTAGATCTAGGTCTGGGAGTGCTTCATCCAGGTCTAAGAGTCCTGAGGCCAGGCCGCAAGCACATGACAGTAGGTCTAACTCACCGGGGCTTATGATAGATGACGCAGAAGCCAAGGACAAGTCTAAGAGTCGTTCAAGGTAACTAATCATTTCATCAATTTATCTAGGTCTTTATGTAATCCGATTAATCTAAGAAGGTAAAACTCTTTGAAGATTTTACATAAATTTTGGTCTACATACATATTCCTAAAATGAGAAGTATGGAAAAAGAAGACATGCTGCGCCAACGCCAAATAAATTGGTATAAAGGCAGGAATGAAAATGATTCATGGTCATCTTTAAAAAATCTATCATAACTCACAATTATGCATTTATACTAAATTATTAAATAATTTTTCAGATCTGGCTCAAGGCACTCAAGATCAAAGTCCCGCAGCAAGTCCAAGTCAAAGAGTCGCTCGAGGTCGCGATCCAAGAGCTCAGAGCCTGATATTGGTAAGCATTGATTCAAAATATATATATATATGTATTTGGTTAGCTACACCATTATTATGTATAGTGGTTATGAAAACAAGCACCAGTCAGCCCATTTTTACCTGGTTAATGCCTTGGGACTTATAACACAAGTGGAAAGCGTGGCTTCTATACTCTCCTGATGACCCCTTTCTATTCCTCTAGGTTAGGTTCTACAGCAGACTTGTGTGCATCATATAAATATAATTAATAGCCTGTAACACCGACGAGTAATATGTAGCTTTCTGCCAGTGAAAGATTTTTTAGAAATAGATCATTAGTCCTGGAAATTACCCCCTACCTACGAAGTCACAAACAAATCTTACGTCTTTGCAATATGAGTATAAATTTATTAATGACCGCATAAATCATAAATTTGCAGGTATGTTTGTCTAAACTTTGTAGTAAACAACAACATCCCTCTAAAATCACGGAATATTTTTTTTTAGAGGAAATAAGTAACACAACTCACAACGGACCTCTCTAATTTAACAGTTAATTAGAGAGGTCCTCTTGTTATTTCCTGTGTTGAAGTTTAGGCAAATATACCCCTATCTATTCCCATCTCTGTTAATAACGAATTAATTAAGCAAATAATTCTTCACAGGAGAAAAGAAAAAGCGCGCCGTCCTATCAGACTCAGAAAGCGATGGCGGCGCTAATGCCTCTCCTAAACGCAAGAAAGCAGGCTCAGACAGCGGCTCGGAGACCAGTGACAAGCCTAAAAAGAAGACCAAGAAGATTGTCGACTCCGATGATGAGGAGGAGGGTGCAAAGAAAGATGGGGATGGTGGTATGTTGATAAAAACTTTCACTTAACATAACATTAAAACTGTTTATTGTGTCACATTCGATCTATTTTTTGCGTAGACATACTTAATTTGATGTTCAAATCCCACAGTTACGGCCGACGCGCTATTCGGTGACGCGTCAGACATCAGCACTGAAGACGAGGGCGGCGCCGACAAGGCATCAGGGCGGTCTCGATCGCGTAGTCGCAGTCGCAGTCGTAGTCGCAGTCGCAGCCCCGGGGATGCACGAAGATCTGGTGATGAGGGACGAGGCAGTGGAGATGAGGTGGGATTCAATTGAATAATCATTTTTAATGACCCATTGAAAATTTTTGATGGATTATTTGTCATGTAAATCTTACTTTGAATATCTAAAGCCACAACAGGCACGTCTGCACGAATTTCTCTAATATTGCGCATTGATTCTACACAATTTGTACCTACTCGAAATGTCGGAGAGGACACACGTATGAAAATACTTCAACGTCACACTAAAGGAATCCCGCTTTATACCCAACGGAATTAATTGATGGTCGACCAATTTTTTTATTAACGCTTATGCCGTGAGTAATAGGGTTGAAAAGTGGTTGTCCGTCAGTGAGCGCGGTAGTACCTGAGGGAATTAAAATACCTTCCATACTACTTACTCCTGCATTTTCCCTCCGATTATTACCTATCATTCATCTGTCTGACCTTTTCCCCCATCTTGGGGTAGCTTCAAGTCTAACCCGATTCAGCAGAATATCAGTATAACCACTTTTATCCTTTTCAAATTAAATAATTCTTCATATAATATATTCTCTCAACATTCCAGCGAGAACCTCGCGACAAACCGGAAGAGGAAGAAGAAGTAGAAATCCCAGAGACTCGCATAGACGTAGACATGCCCAAGATCTGGACGGAACTGGGCAAAGAGCTGCACTTTGTGAAGCTACCCAACTTCTTGTCCGTGGAGACAAGGCCTTACGACCCCAGTACCTATGAGGATGAGATTGATGAGGAGGAAACCCTGGATGAGGAAGGTCGAGCCAGGTAAGGATGTCTGGAATGCTTCAAACTTTTAGATATAACTTTCAGATACTGCACTTACGGTTTGCACCAAAGCATGCAGCAAGCCAACAACATAACATTAACTAAATAACTTTATAGAATAATTAAGCATAGCTTTACTGTTACTCGTTAACATCAAGATCCAGTTCCTGAGCAGTCAAAGCGTTTAGCAGATTCATCGCCTGGGTTGTAGGCGCATATCGAGCAGTTTGGGCACACGGCGAGAGAGCCGCGCGAGGCACCGCCCGCGACCCGCGGCCGCAGCGAGCTAGACTAGTCGCGTCGTCGATTTTATTATTGAAAGTAGTAGATAGTAGTGCATCTACAGCGCTTGTAGTTGTTCTGTTGTGTGTTGTTCTTTTGGTCGCAAGTAGGAATTCTGATTTTGGGGTTCTGGGTTCGTAATTTAGGTCGAATAAATTGTTATAGGGCATTTCCAAAAAATTTGCATTTCTCAATAGCAACCCCATGTCAAGATTTGTGTGCAATTGATGGCAATAAGCTCGCTCTCTATTGTAAGGGATTTATACGTAACAGAGGAAATTCAGGGTTTTGCTTTACACCTCTGCTTAACCCTTCAAGGTGTATGAATTACAAATACATTACGTGTATTATAATGCTATGTTATGTTGGATATTTCCAGGTTAAAACTGAAAGTAGAGAACACAATGCGTTGGCGAACAGTATTCGACAAGGAAGGCAGCGCTGTTAAAGAGTCTAACGCGCGGATGGTGAAATGGTCAGACGGCAGCATGTCGCTACATCTCGGCTCGGAGATATTCGACGTGTACAAGCAGCCCTTACATGTAAGCACAAACCTCTGGCAAATCTAAATGAAAAGAGATCGGATAAACCTAGTTTGAAGGCTATTGCTCGGTACATATCAGTGAAACGTAACAACAAATGTAACGAACTAGCTATTGCTTGCGTCTTCGCTCCCTTTATGTACAGAAATTCAACAATGGAAACGTTAAATGTAGCCTATAACTCTCAGGGATAATCTATCCGATAGCTTCCCGTTAGTGAAAGAATTTTCGGAAACAGTAGTTCCAAAGATTACCTCCTGCATACAAACTTACAAACCTCCAACAAATATTTGTTACAAATAGTTTTTTCTGAAATAAAAGTAGCCTATATTAGACCTTATAACATCAGCTATCTGCCAGTAAAAGTCCTGTAAAAATCGGTCCCGCTGTTTCGGAGATTAGCCGGCACAAACAGACAGACAGACAAAATATGGAAAAATGAGTTTTTGTTAAAAGTGCCGTATATATTTTCATAAACATTCAGTAAAAAGCTGTTATTTTGGTATTACAAACAGACACTTCAATTTTATGTAGATATTTGTATACTAGACGTATAGATTTAATTTTATTATTTACTAGTTATTGCCTGCGACTTTATCGCGTGAAATTATTGTATAAAAAATATAACTCCCCTTTTTTAATCGGATTTTATTACCAAAAAATTCAAGGGTTTTAATTTTTTTTGCACGGAACCCTAATTATTTTTCGTAAAATAGAAATAGCCTCAGTTACTCCTTATTACATCAGCTATCTGCCCGTGAAAGTCCCGTCAAAATTGGTCCAGCCATTTCGGAGATTAGCCGGAACAAACAGACAGACAAAAATTGAAAAAAATGTGTTTTTGTTAAAAGTGCCGTATATAGTTACATATGCATTCAGTAAAAAGCTGTCATTTTGATATTACAAACAGACACTTGAATTTTATTTATTTGTATGCATAGATTTAATCTGTGCATATAAAAATCTTTTCATTCGCTGCTTACATTTTTTTTCTCACCTCTTCTCTATTCCTCAGGGCGACCACAACCACCTATTCGTCCGCCAGGGCACAGGTCTGCAAGGCCAGGCGGTGTTCCGCACCAAGCTGTCGTTCCGTCCGCACTCGACAGAGTCCTTCACTCACAGGAAGATGACGCTGTCTCTTGCTGACCGCTCCACCAAGACCTCGGCCATTAAGATACTGTCGCAGGTTGGAGCGGACCCTGATGCTGATAGGAAGTATCAGCTTAAGGTATGTAGGAAAATTTGTTAATTCTGTAGATTTTTACACATAAAAAGAAAGTAGTTTAAAAACTAAATTAGGTGTTGCCTATCTGACTGCTTGTTCTTTATCGTGTGGTTAGTGCCTAACCTGGTGTCAGAGTTTTTATACTGCCCACGGGCCTCTGACTTGGCTTTACATGCCGTCAAGAAATATCTCTCAGGCAAGCTGGTTTACTCACGATGTTTTCCTTCACCGAAGCAAGTGATAATTATACTCAATACTACGGACCTTGGCAACCGCAGTTTTGCCTCGAAACTACCGTGCGGCTGTTGATAATTAAAGATAACAATTAATATTAAAATGTGATAACAGAAAGAAGAGATGGAGCTCCGCGCGGCGATGCGCTCGCGCGCGTCCGTGCGGCCCAAGCGGCGCGGCGCGGCGCGCGCGGGCGCACGGGACGACTCCGACGACGAGGGCGGCGTGTCGCTGGCCGCCATCAAGAACAAGTACAAGCAGGGGCAGAAAGGTAACTACACCAGCACTTATCATATGATGCGTATTAAGACAGTTTAAGGGCGTAGCGCCAGGGTAGCCCGCGTAATTCATTTTTTCTTAACATTTTTTGCAATTTTCAGGTCAGTTTCAGGTTGTATGTTGATTAAAATATAATTCGCGATCGTTACAATAATTGTGAAAAAAAAATTGTTACTTTAGAATTTAATCTCATAATCACAGATCGCAATAGATAGAGTTATTTGCCTAAGTTTAAGGAATTAGGTAACAGGGTGGATCATACCAACTTTGAAGCTTAAAAATAATTACGGGATTTCATAGGAAGGTATTATGCACATGTTACTTACGTTTCTTCAGTTTAGGCAAATAAACTCTATCCATTGCGATCTCTACTTAAAATACAACAGTAGAACTCTTTTTTTACATTGAAACATTCGAATGTAAAATTAATTTTAATTTATTGGGTTTCTAAAAAACATTTCTTTCTTCTGTCAATTTTGGGGTTCCGTACCCGCAGGGTAACCAACGGGACCCTATTACTAAGTTTCTGCTGTCCGTCCGTCCGTTCGTATGTCTGTCAGCGGACTGTATCTCATTATCCGTAATAGGTAGACAGTTGAAATTTTCACAGAATGAGTATTTCTGTTGCTGCTTTAACAACAAATAAAATAAAACTAAAAATTAATTAAAAACTTAAAGGAGGCTCCCCCCCTACTACGATAGTAAGGAACCCTTCATGCGCAAGTCCGACTCGCACTTGGCCGCTTTTTCTCTGTTTGTGAATTGCTAATAATATATCCGGGAGTCCAAAGCTGTTATTTCTACTGTCAACTACCAAACACATAAGTATTCAACTACTAAAGCCTTACCATTCTCTTTTCAGCATCAGCAGGCGCGCAAATCTACTCCTCGGAATCCGACGCGTCAGACGTGGAGACCCGCCGCGCGCGCCGGCTCGACCGAGCGAAGGCGCTCAAGGACTCCGACGATGAAGGCAGCGACCACGCGGACGATCAGACCACTCCGAGACGTAATAGTAGTGCCAGTGGCTCTGCCAGCGGCAGTGGCAGCGAGTGAGAAGCTAGAATTAGTGTGTGTGTGGTGGGCGAAAGTTGAAGATTGAAATAGGTTACACTAATGTTCAATTTAGCTTGAATTTCGTCAAAAATCCAGACGTTAGCTCGTGTTATTTGAAAATCTTTCTTGTTTTCAATAATCTGGTCTCATTATCATTCTCCAGCGGTACTTGTTCCAATTTATTTGGAGTCGGCGCTGCATGACTTCTTCCAGATTGCCCTATTAGTTTCTCATGAGCCATCCCCTTTCAATAAACTGATCTCCTTTGTCTAAGTCCTAAGATTTTCCTCGACCGCTCCAAGGCGAGTGAGAAGGGGATCGAGTCTTGTGTGGGTTAGATTTAGACGAAAGTCAAAGTAAAGGTCATATAAGAAGGTTTAATAGTTTGAAGATCGTTAATATCATCTAAAAAACCCAACTACTGAAAAATCACTCTAATCAAATTCGGGGTTTACAAGGTAAAATAGACTCCTCCTATTGTTGAAGTTGGTTAAAATGTAGCCTATGTTACCCGAGCCATAATAACGAATCGAATGACACCTTATTCATCAAAATCGGATGAATAGTTTAAGCACTACGGAGGAACATACGTAAATACAAACATACATAGACTGCTAAAATAATAACCCTTCCTTTTGGCTTCGCCGTAGTATTGTTCGAAAATCTTTCTTGTAATAGTAATACCAGCCTATGACTGTTCCACTGCTGGCCAAAGGCCTCTCATTCAGTAATCCTTCTTAGTTTCCAATAATTTTATCTCCGATATAAACATCCTAGATTTTTTCTTGTCAGCGAGTTAGAAGTAAGATAACTGTGTGTGGGTTGTATGTGGTTTAAAGTTGCAGAATAAAAGAGATTTTAAACTTTTGACCATCAGTCACATATACGTGACAAGCAAGCGCGTGCCCAGTACGCCAAACGACACAAATATGTGACAAAATGATAGGTGAAATTGTGGCTTGGCGTGGAGGGCACGCGCGTGCTTTTTTGCTCTGGCGGTCAAAAGGTTAAGTTGGTTTAATACGTAGAAGATCGTTGATCATTTGAAACACTACGCCAATTTGATAAACAATTAATTTCCCCGATTAGATGCCTGTGCCACAGACTGAAGGCGTTACGTGATCAGTTCTAGCTTTGTACCTATCTGATCTGACCGCAATCTGAACGTTGCCTGTCTGCTACGGTCTCTAAATCGTCGCTTATTACCCAAAACGATGTGATAATGTGTATGATTGGATTCACAACGCTGTGTATGAGATATATTTAGTAAATTCTGACAAAACCAACATGTATTGCGTTACTTTAATATAAAGGACACTGTAATTAATTATAAGTTGTAAATATAAATAGTTATTTTATACAATTCGAGTTTTATTTATTGTTTATTGGTGGTCTGGAGCTGGCAGGTCACTATGGCAGGTACATTGCCCGCGACTTCATCCGCGTGAAATTATTATTAAAATCGATGCTTGAAAGTTACCGTCTTGTTAACAACTACTTTCAAGTACAGTTCTCCTACGTACATTATCTTCCCGATGGCTACTATCTTCCAGGTCCCTGCATCGTCCACCGTTATGTTAGGTACCGAGAACCCACACGTGGCCATGTCTATCCGGTTCCTGTCAAAAAACCTGTCGAAGGTAGACCTAGGAGCTACCAGCTCACAGCTTTCAAGTCCCGGTATTGGAAAGGCTATGTTCACGTTCAACGTGTCACCCGAGTCAAGTGTTGGCTTCACGGAATCCAAGTCTAAACTAACACTTTGGTTGGGTGAAACTTTAGATATGGTTAACGGCACGAATTCTGAAATTAAAGGTTGAGTTTAGTATTTGTAGTGTTGAGTTTAGTATAGGTGCCTACTTGAAACTAGCTTTTACCCGCGACTTCGCTTGCGTTGTGGTCGGAAATTATCGAAATGGAACGCTTTAAATATGCCTTTGACACTCGGAGATAATGTAGCGTTTCATTAGTGATAGAATTTTCGGAATCGGATCAGTATTTCCGGAGATTACCTCCTACATATAAATTTACAAACAAATTTTACCTCTTTTCTTTATAATATTAAGTATAGATTATTCGTTTTAATTTAATAAAGTTTATTACCACCATCTAATAGGTACTATCATTTACAATTGTGGAGATGCCCCAGAGAGAAGAATTATATCCGTAAGAGCAAAATGTTTCATTTACGGCATGCGGCACTTCTTTAACGTTTAAGGGGAATACTCCAACCAGCCCGCGAAATTCAAAATTTCTTGGGTTTTTTGCAATTTGCAGGCCAGTGCTAGGTTGTATGTTGATTAAAATATTATTCGCGGCTGTAAGACATATGTAGTTACAGAATTATAATCATCAAATTCATCAATAAAACGCTCTAAGTGCAAAAAACGCAAGAAATTTTGAATTTCGCGGGCTGGTTGGAGCATTCACCTTAAATGTGACTTGCATTTAAACTCCGGACCAAAATATTTATAAAAGTCAACATAAATAAATGTTGAATAGACGAAGGGCTTGCTTCGACAGTATTTCTTAAATCTATGTGCGTCTACGCTTCGGCAATCATGGTCTATCTTCGGAAATATGAGAACAGAATGGAATCGAGATCTAATAATATTGCCGTTCGATGGTACGTCATATCAAATTATAGACACCCAGGTGACTATCTAATACGCAGGTTTAAGGACACGACACTAACAAGTCGGCCATCGTCTGATCCGCCCCGTATTCACATTGAGCTGCTACCTAGGAAGTACCTATATAATATAATATAATAAGATATCATTTTTTTTTCAGGTAACGTAACAAAGACCCATAACATATATACCTTATAGACTAACATACATATTTATAAAAACCTGAAAATATAATTAGGTACTTATGCAATTATTGTACGGCTATGCCTATTTTATCTATGTATCACCATGGTTAGAATAATACGGATTTGCGACTAAAATCTTTTTAAAAACTTTGAGTAACATAAATAAGACGAAGATAAGATAAGATATATTTATTTGCTAAACATGTGTCACATTCAAATTCAAATTCAAATTCAAAATTCAAATTCAAATTCAAATTCAAATTCATTTATTGGTGTGATTTTTGGTGCATTTTACATGACATCTTAATAATAAATAATTAGTTCCTCAAAAATCTACCTTAGAGGTGTACACTCTTTCACATTATTAAAAAAAAAAAAGAATAATTAAATCAACATATTAAAACAACATAATTACAACAAAACACAATATAACTTAAGACAGAAAATGCAAGCAAAACATAACAATTGAGTAAACATATGAACAATGAATGGAAGTAAAGATTTATAGCATTACAATGTCAAAATTAAATAAATATCAATGTCAAAATAAAATAAAAATGAATGTCAAAATTAAACAAATCAAAATTAAATAAATATCAATGTCAAAATAAAATAAAAACCAATGTCAAAATAAAATAAAAACCAATGTCAAAATTAAACAAATCAAAATTAAATAAATATCAATGTCAAAATAAAATAAAAATGAATGTCAAAATTAAACAAATCAAAATTAAATAAATATCAATGTCAAAATTAAATACGAGAACATTATCAATGTCAAATAACTTACAATTTATCATTAAGGAATTCGTCAATAGTATAATAACATTTTTCCAATAATAGATGTCTTAATTTGTTTTTAAATTGAATAATATTTAAGTCCTTAATTCTATTTGGTAATTTATTAAATATTTTCGGGGCCATGCAAAGTATGCTTTTGTGCATCAAGGCGGTCTTTGATGGTGGAACGCATAATTCATGTCTATATTCTTGTCTAATCATTTTATAGCGATGTTCAGATGCTTTTCTGAATAGATGCATGTTCTTTTTAACAAATAAAGCAGTCTCAAATATGTACAAGCAAGGTAAAGTCATTATTTTTAACAATACAAAATAAGGTTTGCAGCTATCACTTATTTTTATACCTGTAATAGCTCTAATGCATCTTTTTTGCGATTTGAACACCATGTCCTTATTGCAGGAGTTACCCCAAAACATGACTCCGTAGCGTAGTATAGAATCGACATATCCATAGTATGCAGTGACTGCCGCTGCTTGATTGACTACTTTCTTTAGTTTATACAAAGCAAAAGCAAACTTACTGATTTTTTTAATTAATATTGAAGTATGTTGTTTCCAATTAAGTTGATTGTCGATTGTTAAGCCTAAAAATTTTGTATTTGGAACTTCTTCAATTTTTTCATTATTAAAGCTTACATTTAGTTCTGAATTAGTTACTCGTTGACGAAAATTCATAATTTTTGTTTTCTTCAAATTTATAATTAAGTTGTTATGTTCTAACCAGTTTACGGCTTGTTGTAATGCATTGATAATGTCCGTTTCAAAGTCTTTATTATTTTTGTCAAGTTTAACAATAATAGTACTGTCGTCGGCAAATAATGTCATAGGATAGGGTATATTCTGGGGAAAGTCATACAATAATAAAAGTGCATGTAGCATATAATACTTAATAAAGAAAAAAATCGTTCAGACATGTTTGCCATATAGGTAGGTACTATAGCGTGCAAATGTTTTGAAATTCTAAAATCGTAATTTTTTTAAATATATCGTTTCAATCCCATATAATAAATTTGAATAATAAATGTCATAATTAAAAAAGCAAATAATAATATGTCAAAGTAAAAAATTTATAAAATAAAAAGTCATAACTTTATAAATAAAAAAAAGTTACGTCAAATTAATAAAAAACGGTCTAAATGATACAATCATGTTAAAAGAAGAAGAGAAGTGCGACCAAACTGGAGAGCCTTCATAAGTGCGCAATTAATGCAATACAATGCATTGAAAAACCAGACTACATCTGTGGACGGCGAGTCACACTGCGGCGCGACGTTCGTGTTACTTCGGAGACGTGAAGATTACCGAGGCGTAACTGTTGGCGCAGTGGCTGAGCGATTGACTGCTGTGCTTCGTATTGCGGGTTCGATTCCTGCACGGAACAAATATTTGTATGGTCTACAGATAGTTGTTCCGGGTCTGGCTGTTTGTGTATGTGAGTTTAAATGTTTGTAAACGCACCCACGATACAGGAGACATTCGACCTAGTGTGGGGCAACGTTTTTTTTTTAAAAAAAAAGAGAAAAGAAGAAGTATACTCTTTCTGGTTCCATTACTAAATACATTAAATTGAAGCGTTTACAGTATTTTTTTGTAAAGTTTTTTTTTCCCAATTTGGTTTTCCATTGGCTGATAAAGCTGTCAGAGTTAAAACATTTCATATTTATGGTCGGGACCTAGGATAGATCATAAATTGCCTCTATTTGATTTCGTCCCTAAACTTTTTCTTAGTGTGCCGATGGCAATCTAAATTGATCCCCCCCGAAATTGATTATGAGTTCCTTTAAACAAAGATGTACAAACAGGATTTAGTTGAAATTTACAAGTCAGTTTATTAGTATATTATGTGTAGAGGATGTGAGGAATATATTTCGAACTACGGCTTCACGTTCCCATGTAATGTTCCCTGCCAATGCCAAAAGAAAACGCGGACACGTGAGCGAAGCCACGGGCCCAGCTAGTAGGTACCTACTAGTAAGGAACATAATTAAAGTTTCATATTGTCCAAGGAAGAATAATACATATAACTACAGAGATGACGACTGATAGGGACGTAAAGAAGAAGACACGCTGCACTGACCCCAAATAAATGGGGATAAGGGGGAGTTCATTAATTACGTTGAGGCGTTTAGGTTCGTCGAGCCGAATCACACGGAGAGAGAAAGAGAGACCTGAGAGACTCCGTCTCTCCGAAATTTCTCCGTATTTTTTTCCGCAAGTAGTTGAAGTAAACAAGTTTCTCCACGAAACTATACATCCCACATAATGACATTTTAATGATAAATATTCAATGAAAATAATTAAGCAAAATATGTTTTTTAAATAAATCTAACGCATCCAAGCACAGATTTGCATTTTTACACTAAACAACGCATTTTAATAAATCTCACGCGACGAGATTACGGAGAGGGGTGAGGGGGTCAAGTCAAATCTCACGGCATCTCAAGAGGAGAGGGGGTCGAAAAATCCGCCAAAGTTGCCTTACGTAATTAATAGACGCCTCATAAGTAGGACAGGAAAATAGGAACGATTATCCAAAAAACAATACTTATTCAAAAGAATTTCAACGAAAACTTACCT
The DNA here is from genome assembly GCA_950022335.1 of Eurois occulta. Taxonomy (NCBI): domain Eukaryota; kingdom Metazoa; phylum Arthropoda; class Insecta; order Lepidoptera; family Noctuidae; genus Eurois; species Eurois occulta. The sequence continues at coordinate 11,540,587 of OX465500.1, read as the reverse complement.
AAAATCATGACGGTGATAACTTGGAACATCTCAATCCAATTATCATCAAAATCTTTCGTGTACATGCTTAGCACCCAGTTCCCGTGATCCTCAACCAAAAGAGGTCCAATCATAAACTCATTTTCTTCTACCTTTTTCAATTTGGTTTCAGGTCGGATCGCATACACATTATAGTTTTCTTCTTGGTAAATGATAGGTTTCGTATGTCTTCCGTATCTAGCTACGATCGGTAACACGTTTTCTCGCATGTGCTTCAGTTTGGGCGTGCCTATATCTAGTTTTATGGTGTCCCCATTAGGCTTGTTTAGGTAATATACAGCTTTCGCATTTATCACCGGGGCGGATATCCTGACAACATCGTACAGGAACGCGTTGACTGTTATTGGTCGCAACTCCACTCGCGTTTTGGCTGTGACAGAAATTTTTTTTTAACACCCTTGCTCGTAAAGCTGATGTAATTCCACCGGTTTTAAATATGTAAAGCGGGTCATAAAAAACGCGTGTGTTACCAAAGCAAACAGTTAAGTTATAGTCTATACAAATTCCATAACAGTATTATTTGCCATTTCAAATATCTGAACTGATCGCCGCCGCACGACTCCAGCAGCAGCTAGTGAGCAGCGCGCTGTTGCTATTCAAATTTCGAACTAATCACCGCGCGGCGTCAGTCAGTAGGCAGCGCTAGCGCGCTGTTAAAATGGCGGGAAAGCAACAGTGTGCATTCACAGATTGAGTTTATTTAAAATAAAATAAAAAACAGTTTATTCGGTAATTTAATAATTTGGCTGCATGCGTCTTTGCCAACATTTTCACGCAGCCACGGCAGAAAATAATCGTCGCGCCATTTTTCTCAAATTTTCTTTTCTTTGTACTTGTATTGTGAATATCTTTTTTTTTCTGTTTCCTCGCAAATGTGTTAAAAAACGTCGTACGATATACGTGCGTATTGGTTATAACATGCTCGGCTCAATTACGCCCTCGCCTTCGACTCAGGCTGAAATTCCGCCTAGCATGTTATAACCATCTTAACGCACTAATATCGTAATGTGTAATTAAGAAACAACGTAAAATACGTACGTACGTACGTAAAATTCACCAATGATACTGAACGTCTAAACCGCGTCAATGGCCCAGTCCACAAACTTGACAGCCCGTCGAAATATCCGTGCAGGTTAACAATGTTTTTTTGATTTAAGTTATTAATAATATGCAATTAGATATTTTTAGTAAAGCTTAATATTGGTTATAATTATGCTTAATAACTACGTATATTTTTTAAAGTTCTTAAAACTCGCTCTTCTGGTGTTAATCAGGCGTTGAAAAGAGGTCTGTAGTGCCCAACGCAAATCCGAGTTCTGTTTCAGCAATCCTACCGTGGCAACAGAGGCTAAATCGCAAAATCTATCGAGTCAATCTCCTCGACCTTTATGTCCTTGTCATATTATTATTTATTACAAGGTCGATCGATTCACAATTTGTCAGTTTTAAATACCTCAACGGTATAGCAACTTGCAACGAATGTCATCTCACAGATCACCAGTCTTCCTCCTAGAAACAATTATTGTGTTGCCGCTTTTGTTACGCAAAATCTTCTTTTGTTGCAGTCAATCATTTTACATAAAAACCTATTACGTACTAAACAAAACGTGTAAACGTATACGTTACGTCGCAAAAACATATTTACGAACGAACTTCTTCTTTTTGAAGTCGGTTAACAAATGACAAATTTAAATGTGTTCCTACTAAGTATTTGTTCTTATAAATCGAGTTTTTTTATCTTGAGATAATTATTACGTGATATCTACGTGTATCTTATAAATTATTTAAACAACAATTCCTAAATATTTTAAGACTTGGTGTGAGATAAATAATTCATTTTAGGTGTAGCTTATTGTTAGTGAAAAACGAGTAACTGTCGACTTGTTAATCACCTCTCACAGATTCGCTTCACGTCACATTTTACTACTGAAACCGTGAACCAATTTCAGAACTACCATTACTGACTACTTATCAGGTAGTACTTAGTAGATAAATAGTACCCCCTTCTATTTAGCAACTGAATAGAACTTATTCGATCCATTTACGTTTTAAAATGGCTGTAAAATAACTGAAACTCATTCAAGAAGGCAAAGTATATACATTTTAAAACGTCGAAACTAAATTTTATCGGATTTTTTCAAGAATTAATTATTCTGATTCATTAACTGGAGCACTCGAGCTTGACGGTTGGAATCGCTGATAAAGTACGTACCTACGATGTCTGGGTATTCGACTTTGTTGATGGAGAGAGTGTGGGTAAACTCCGCAAGGGTTAATGTCAACAACACTAGTAATTCTTTTACCCCTTTGTTGGGTAAGAGCGCGTTCATTCTCCGACGCGCGGTCACTGAAACTCGGCACATTCTAAGGCAAACTGATGCGATATTTTACGACAACGTCATTGTATAGCAATCAGTTTAGTATTTATTTGTTCAGCTTTACCTGTGGTAGTCGGTTTTCTTGCAGTCATTTATAGGTACAGAGATAGATTTTTTGGTAGGTACAGGAAAACGTTTTGAGCTGATCGTTCTTATTGACTTTTTGCTATCTCCATACGAATATTTTAGAAAAAGGGTATCAGCTAGAAAAAATACAATTGTTATGTTTTATTTTATGATGCAAGTCGATGTAGTTTCATGTAAGAATTAAAAATCTCTTCCAGACCGATATTTGTTAGATTATCTACTAGAAAAGCCACAAATCACACAATAACGTTATAACGTTTCCCATACATTCTGGGCCAAGGACTGCGTCGGCTTAAAAATACTACTTGTGTAAAAATATCAGTAAGTTTTCCGACTAGATAAGTTACGGTTTGATCCACAATGTGACGCAATTGTTTTTTTTTTGCATTATATTCAAGGCAGTGGCGAAGGTTTCATACAACTCGATTCCTACCGGCTTCCATTTGAAAACTGGCACAGTCAATATTCTATAGAGAAATAATATCATCACATTAAAGATATGTATGTACTCCGGCTTACCTCTTACAAAATTGACCCTTCGCTACTGATTCAAGGCAAATCATTATTTTATTTAACTTTTACTTAAGTACACTCGAGAGCAATGAATCCGGGTCACTTAAAGAATGTTAAAAATCTCGGAAACTAAAAATGATAGGTTAATGCAATAAATTGTATTTAATAGGCAATGTAATACTCCTTAAACGAAAGTAAAAAAAAATATGAGTCGCCATACATTTTATTAACACAAAATTACATAAAGAAAAAAACTGCTGATCTCTCCTTAAAACAAAAATAGGAAACATGAAATTTTTTAACTTTATTATGATTTTCTTGAATTTTAATACTTCGTATTGCCTCCTCGTGCTTCCATTACTGCGTTTACGCGGTTTGGCATGCTGTACACCAAGTTCCTTATACGATTTTGGGGAATATTCTCCCATTCCTCTGTGAGAGCAATTTTGAGCTCACGAAGCGTGATTGGGGGAGGGTTTCGTTGTTTTACGCATCTGCCTAGCTCGTCCCAAGCATGCTCGATCGGGTTGATATCCGGGCTGCGCGCTGGCCACTCCATACGAGTAATGTTCATCTCTTGAAGGTAGTCATTCACAATCCTACCTGTATGAGGTCGGGCATTGTCATGCATAAATATAGCATCCTCACCTAAATTGACCATAAATGGACCAACGTGATCATTGAGGATTTCTTCCACATATCTTACGCTAGTTAAAGAGCCGTTTTCTATGATCACCGGCTCTGTGCGACTTTCAGAAGAAATTCCGGCCCACACAAGTACAGACCCACCACCGTAGGCTACTTTTTCTTCGATGCATGCTTGCTTGAATCTTTCCCCTGGTCTTCGATACACTCTGTGTCTTCCATCGTGCTTGTAGAGCATAAATTTTGATTCGTCGGAGAACATAACTTTTGACCAATCTTCAATACTCCAATTTACGTGGCTCTGGGCATATCTTAGTCTTGAAATACGATGCCCACGCTCCAGTTTAGGGCCGTTTGCAGGTCTAAGGGGTTTTAAGTTAGATTCAGCAAGCCGACGTCTTACTGTCCATGCACTTAGGTTACTTCCTCCGAGGCGTCGAAACTGATTTGTTAGTTCAGTTCCTGTGAGAAAGCGATTTCGAAGCATGGTGTTCACCAAGTATCGGTCTTCTCGTGCTGTGGTACACCTGGTTCTGCCCGTTCCTGGTCTGCGTAGGTTAGAACTAGTTTCTTCGTAACGTCGGAGAACTCTTTGTACTGTTGACAGCGACACACCGACAGTCCTGGCTGTATCGCGCTGACTCCGGCCGGTTTCCAGCATTGTAAGTATTCTGGTGCATTCTTCAGGCGTAAGCGACATAATTTCAGCTTGAATAATGAATATAGAGCACTATCAACATGGTTTATGTACCCACATAAATGACAGATTACAAACAAAAGCAAAACCAAATGCTGTAATTTCGTAGATCCATCTTCGAAAGTGGCCCTTTTTCGAATTTGATTTTTTTATGATATAACTTTACAATAACTGAGAAGTTTTAATACCTTCATTTAAAGAGTATTACATTGTCTATTAAATACAATTTATTGCATTAACCTAGCATTTTTAGTTTCCGAGATTTTTGGGATTCTTTAAGTGACCCGGATTCATTGCTCTCGAGTGTAGTTAATTAAAAATTGTGGGAAAACTCCTGCAAATTGCAAAAAAAACGTAAGAAAATTGGAATTTTGCGGTCTACCCTGGAACTTTCACCATAATAGGCAAAAAACTAAACAACGCCAACGGCTGCGATCCTGCCATACCTAGTTATTTTGCTTCCTCCACGTTCATACGTCCATCCCAACACATCTGAACATTGTATGTATCTGTATTTTAACCTCAACGTTATTTAAATTGAACGTAGTTAAATAGAAACAGTACCATTATGCAAAACTTAATAAAAACATTGAAAAATGGAAATACAATCAAATCGAAATTAATCCTGGTGTTCATTTACTGCGCGCTTAGGTTTTTTATCATGAACGTATTTGAAGATGTCTGATCCACTGTTGATTTAATCCACACTTATCAGATAAATCACATCAAATAGGACACTGAAAATAACCTACATTTGAAAGTAAATTTAAAGTTAATGCTTTGCTACTTTATCTATTTAGGTAAATGGCCACTTGAAAACTGGTCAAGTAATAGGGAATATGCATGATTTTTTTTATTTCTTAAATTAATCGTTAACACCTTTATAACATAGAAAAAAATATAAATAGGCTTGAAAATAGTCAAATAATTTTTCAAAGTGAAATTTAAAACTTTGAATAAATTTGAGCCGTTCAAACGCCACCATTTTGCGCGCGCTTTTGATGACGTCATTGGTTGTGTCCCGTGTTTGTTTACTATAGCGTTTCAGTTACTTCATACTTATTTTGTAGTTTTAATTGCTCTACAAATCATGGAAGAAGTTAAAAAACCTTCTTACAAGTATTGTATGGTACCTATGTGCAAAAACATTATTAATAGTACACCCGATAAACTGTTTTTTCACTACTACGAAAACTACGAAAAAAATGGTGTAAGATGATGAGAAAGGATAATGTATCTCTATTATCGGTTGTATTTTGTTGTGAAGATCATTTTAACGGAAGTATGATAAAATTTATGTACCGCTTATTGTGAATTAGCTATTAAGCAGTAGAAAATTAAGTCTAAAACTAACCTAACCTAGTTTACAAAAGATCATAAAAAAAATCTATTGCTCATTCCTATTGTGGTTTTACGAAATTTTGATGTTTGTTAGGGAAGATACAGTTCTGGGAGGAGCTCGTGGCTAAATAAGAACAGCCGCTCGGATCGATCTTTAGGTTAAGCCGTGCTTACCTAGGTTGGTCCGTGGATGGGTGACCACCCATTACATACCGAGTTTCCTCCGTGCCTCGGAAAGCACGTTAAGCCGTTGGTCCCGGCTGTCATTTGGAGATCTTTGACAGTCGTTACAGGTAGTCAGTGGCCCGAAAGTCTGACAACCAGTCTTACCAAGGGGTATCGTATTACCTAGCATTAACTGGGTTGTGGAGGTCCGACAGGCAGTCGCTCCATGTAAAATACTGGTATTCAGCTGCATCCGGTTAGACTGGAAGCCGACCCCAACATAGTTGGGAAAAGGCTAGGCAGATGAGATGTTAGGGAAGATACAGTTAATTATATTGAATATAACATAGTGAAACAGAAAGGAGGAAAATATAATCTACAAGCTATGCAACACAAACGACAAAGCTATGCAAGTCAATATTAAACTGAAGTACAGAAGTAAAGCGGTCAATGTGCCTACTGAAAAGAACTTTACCAATAACACTATCTGTTTTAAAAAGAAAATTGTTCGCTGATAACCCGGCTGATAGTACTTCTATATCATCTTATTCTTCTGTTACATCCCCTGGAATCCCTGGATATGCACCAAGTTGTTCATTAAATTAAAAATAGGTAAATATAAATTCAGATATGTTGACATCATAAATGCATCTATTTTCGGTAGATTATCCGATTCTGCTTTGACAAAACCAGTTTCTGTCATCGTCCTACATTGACTACAAATATAATATTACAAGTGTCACACAGGAATATAGTTTTAAACATTTTTTCTCACAAACACTACTAACACAGTATGAATATCAACGCCGATACATCCAATGTCGTGACCAATGACGTCACATTTCGTTTCGACCAATGGTGACGCGTTTTGTACGTTTGAATTTCCCTCCCTTATTTTTCACTTTTTAAATAATATTTTCTGGGTTTAAATAATAACTAAATAAAAAAAATACCTTTTAAGTATAATGTAAAGACAATAAAGAATCTAGAAAAAAATATTTGAGACAAATCTAAATTTTATGCATATTCCCTATTAGTTGCTGCATTCTGAGGGTTCCTTAGGACGCTCTTCTTGCATAAATTCACGTATTTTCACATCTGTATGGGTCAGAATGTTGGGCTGTGAAAAAGATGAAAAACGATTGCATGTAGCGGAGATGAGAATGTTGAGATGGATATGTGGAGTGGAAAAAGTAAGGAATGAGTAGGTATACTAGGGGAACTGTGAAAGTGGGGGCTGTTAAAGAAAAATTGAAAGGAAGTCGTCTATGTTGGTATGGATATGTAATGAGGAGGGATGAAACATATTACTGAAAAAGTGATAAATATTAATGTTGATGGATGGAGAGGGTTGGAGCCCAAAGAAAAGATGGATTTATTGTGAGGAATGATATGACAGAGAGCAGTAAATGAAGTTGCGACGTCTGACAGGGGAGACTGGAAGAAAAAAACGTGTGGCGCCGACCCCAAGTAGAATGAAACAAGGGCAGGAAGATGATGATGATTTAGGATTTTCTCATCATCTGTTCATCTGTCAATTTCCAAATGTTGAGGTCAGCTTCTAGTCTAACCGGATACAACGCAGTTTACACTGCTTATGTATCCCTCCACAACCCAGTCATTGTGTATTGACTGGCTTGCGTTTGTCCGCATCTCGCCTGATGTGAAGCGATGATGCGATAACAGTGGTTATCAGACTTTCGAGCTAGACTGCCCGTAACGACAGTCAATGAACTATAAATTACAGCCGGGACCAACGGCCTTACATGCTTTACAGCTACACGACAAGAAACGAATGAACTTAATGAGAGTTTGCCAGGAGCCACCGTGACGCGACTTCTGACCCGAAGGAAAGAAGTGGTAAATGCGTGTCGCTTGAGTCGCAAATTGCGCTGTAAAGTCGCATCTCGTGCGGTCGTGGACAAGGCGTTTTGAGGCATGGAGGTGTCTCGTTCATAATGGAATTTGATAGGATATTGTTACTAATAATAAACACATTTTTACCCGACTGAGGAGAGTACTCCTCAGTCGGGTAAAAATGTGACAATAATAATCGAATACAAAACTGAAAACTGATACTTAGGTAACTCCAGGTCTTCACAGTTCGTCATCGCTTACTTTGTGTTTATCATTTTTGTCCTTATTTACATTCGTTTAACGACTGAAGCGTGATTTCAGGATTGTAACAAAACTGGCATTATTTTAAATACTTTTAATGATGGAAGCAAAGTTTGTGAGATAGGCAGTATTAGTTCGTACCTAAGAAGTACCGATATTCAACAGTATTAAACTACTGATAGTATACCCACGTTTTGCATTTTGCACAGTCAACTGTGTTGAAAAAGTTAACTGACTTAAATATTATGTCAGTTTGTAATTTTAAAATAACTGCTTTGTACTAAATGACGGTACTTACAACAAAAACATTTTTTTTTTAAATTTTTGTGTGTCTGTCTGTTTGTTCCGGCTAATCTCCGAAACGGCTAGACCGATTTTGACGGGACCTTTACTGGCATAAAGCTGATGTTATAATCAGTAACTTAGGCTGCATTTATTAAAAAAAAGATTTATTTATTTATATACAGGGTTATTTGTAAAACACCAGAAACCTCTTAAGAGGTCATTGTACTCATCACTATGAACAACTTTTACTATGGGACCAAACCTGAAATCGCGAAAAAAAATCAGCTGTTCCCTACATTTTGACGAGTTAATCGATCATAAATGTCCCTTTGCCCAGCAACAGGATCAGGACCAGTAATATTTTAGACATGTTTTACTACTAGGTATTAGTTTTAGTTGAATTTCTTAATTGCAACTAACAAAATTTTTGACCTTCATTGCATAAAACTTCCAAGATTTTAACCTTATTGGAGAAAGTCACCGGCTCCTGAAATAAGGGCTGTCGAACTACGCTCTGGAGTCAGAGTTTCAAATGATAGGTAATCCATTATAAAACAATAAAGAATTTATTTATTTGTAATAGTTAAGCCCTAGCAGCGTCGATTATCCACCACGTGAAGGAGGAGACACGGGTGTTGATATCAGGGTAGTATAGGTTGGCGCAGTCGTGGGCCCGCGAGAACACACCAATCACAGCCCCGGAAGAGTCCAGTAGAGGCCCACCGACATCTCCCTGAAAATGATAAGGGCGTTGCTATAAAAAAACAAACTGTAGTGTTGGTAGACCACAGATAGTCAATACACGAAGACCGAATAATTTGCGCGACTGATTCAGCGCTGCAAAAGCAATACGTGCTGAGGCAACTCTAGGCTAGATATTAAAGAGATGCATAGTTCTTTTGGGTCTTGAACGATATTGACACGGACAAGTTTTGGAAAAACAAGATGGCAGCGGAAGCTTCTGACAATAGTCATTATTGATAGACTTCCTAATACTGTACCTCGCACTGTCCCCTTTCGCCGACGTCCAGATAGCCAGCGCATACCATGGTGTTGGTAACGGTGAACCCTGCCTCGGTGTGTCGGTTAGTGCAGGTCTGCTGGTTGATCAGCCACACCTGAGCCACCTGGAGCCGTTCTGCGGGAGTAGCACTGCTACCATGCTGTTGACCGGAAACGGAACGGAAAATTAACACGTTTCTTCTTCATCTTGTCAATGATTCCCACTAAATTATTCAATTAAAATGAACATTGCCACTTCGACGTTAGTAGTGGCTTCGGGCAGGTCCCTCAAGATAAGGCTGGCATTATACACGGAGCAGAACAGGAGGTGGGACATCGTTTGTGATATGGCTCCGCAAATACAATTAATTTCATCAGAACGCCAGCAGCGGTCCACCTATCTTTCAGTCGGTTTAGAGAGATTTCCAGACGGACCATGGTAGTTGGTGGCTCAATGGGATCTTTTCTACAGGCTTAAAATAGTGAGCTGGATGTTTGAGAACCCACTTTGGGATGTTTTCATTTAAATTGGTAGAATTAAACTTTCATAATGTCAAACGCTACAAAGACAGCTTCAAGGGCCTCCGTTCACAGTAGCGGTACCGTCATACAAGCCGAAAATGTTGGCTCGTCTTTTAACCTACTGCTCTTACTAATTTAAAAGTTTCTGTTAGCTCAAGCTGATCCCTAGGCTCTGCATTGCCTTCACCAGTTCACGGATGGAAATGGCTGAAGCCCGCGAAGTATAGCTATGATGTACTTACGGATGTAACTCCCCATCCGGCAGCCCAAACCATTTGCCGGTCTCCATACGGATAAGCCGCCCCTGCTATCCTGGCAGCTGCAACCAGGTTGGGCTGGAAGTTGATGGCCAGATTCGTTCTGAGGACAGCGATATCATTGACCAGGGTCGCAGGCTCGAAGTTCTCGTGAAGAGTGATACGGTTGATGATGTAGATGGTGCCTCCAGAGTTGGCGTTGTTAGAACCAACCCTGGCTCGCCAAGTGCCAGGATCTATCCTGTAACAGAAAATCAGTTTTTTTTTTTAACTAAACAAAAACATCATGATCTATTTGAACTCCATCTTCTTTTTTATTTTAGTAGGTACACTTCAGATCAGTTGGGCTCAGTTGGTAGCTACGTCAATACCAGCGTCAGTGGCGTTCATGACCTAGTTACTGAGTAACACTATCAAGTTAACCAAGGCGAAATCCCCCTTGCAAATGTTGATTAGCTCGCCCCTATTATATTGGGTCTTAACAAATAGTTATCGAAATGTAATGTGTAGAACCTGCATACTTTATTAAGGCCACATCTGCATAATGCTTGTTTTTGTGAAAGATGCACTTATTATTGTCCCCACAATAATTCGAGATTTTTTTTAAAATCAGGTTTAAAGAAATTTGACAGGTTGTAGTAGCTTGATGTGCTGGCGTCTGTACCTACCTATTGTGTTATCCATTAGCTGGGTTATGGAGGCCAAATAGATAGTAACTCCCTGTAAAATACTGGTATTCAGCTGCATCCAGTGAGACTGGAAGCCGACCCCAACACATATGTGAAAAGGGTGGACAGATGATGATGTACGTAAGAAATGGGGGCGATGGCGAGCCTGCTTTCATTAAATCGTAACAAATACAGACGTTAGGGTGAATTTACCTAAAGCAGAAATCATAAGTATATCCTTTCTTCTGGCCTCAAAAATACAGGGTGGAGGGGACACAAACGCTAAAACGTTACCACGTATTCAGTACATCATTCTGAACTACAGAAACTTTCAGCTACAAAACTGCAATAATTACACGGTCAAAATGTTCAGAACAGCAGAGCAAATTACCGATGAGTTTCTATGTGCAGAATGATGAACTGAATTTCATTCGTGGTAACCGTTTTATCGTCGATGTTCCTCCACCTTGTCTAGAATATAAATATAAGTAAGTATCCAAATACAATAACAGTTTCTATAGTCGGCACAGCACGTCTTATTCAGTGTAGTACCATGTAACGTGAAGGACATTAAAACAAGATTATGTAAATATCTGAATAGATGGACACAGACCTTTCGATCAGTTAACTCTTTGTTAAGCAGTCACAAGCCACGACTGGCTCTCTTGACTTATTATCAAGCTGTTGGGCATTTTATGAATTTGTCATTATTCGACTAAGCCCAATTTACGAATTAGGCATCATTCGACTAAGCCGACTAGCTTGACCAACAATTTTTATTTAAAAAAATAAATAAAAAAGTTTCGATCGTTTTTGACCTTTTTTTACAGTACAGGTTTAAGTTAGTATGTTTGACCACTGAGAAACGGCAGCGGGCGTTTGGCGTAATTTAACAGCCAGGAAAGTCCAAAAAGATTCCTGGTTTATGCTCGACTTCTCGAGATACTTACTCTCCATTAGTATAGAAGCAGGATGCTGCAGACAAGATGGCAGATGTGGTAAGGATGGACCCTCCACATTTCTGGACGTAGGACCCACCATCCTGGTTAGTCAGCAGAGCAGCCAGGAATGGATAATCAGTGATATTTCCATCTCCTCCGCCAGCTATTCTTGTATCCAAACCTGGAAAAAAAGTCAAAGATCTAGTCAAAGACATTCAAAATTTATGAGATTCTATATAGTTTTAAGATTTTCATGAAAGAAGTATGTCAAAGATCATGTATTTGAAAAACATCTCAATAGCAGCCCCGAGTTTTGATTCGGGATTTATTTAAAAAAAAACATAATGTACTGAATTATTTTCTTTGAATATTTATACAGGGTTATTTGTAAAACACCAGAAACCTCTTAAGAGGTCATTGTACTCATCACTATGAACAACTTTTACTATGGGACCAAACCTGAAATCGCGAAAAAATAACAGCTGTTCCCTACATTTATGATGATTCTGAAACATTTCTCCGACATTCGTTTCGTCGTTGAACGGTTCACCGACAGAACGATTCACTTTTCATTTTTTCTCCGACAGAACGTATCAACGGCGAACGATTCGCCGACACAACGATTCACTTTTCATTTTTTCTCCGACAGAACGGTTCGTTCAACGGCGAACGATTCGCCGACACAACGATTCACTTTTCATTTTTTCTCCGACAGAACCTTTCACCGGCGAGCGATTCGCCGACACAACTGTTCATCTGCCCCTGGGGTATAAAACATAGGTATTCGACATGTAGACCTGTTACCGTTTGTTGTTTACACCTGAATCAAGTTGTGAAAACGAAACTTAAAGTTTTATGCAAAACTTGAACAAAACTAACCAAAAAAGTGACAAAAACGTATTTGATTCAACGTCAATACATGTAACCATACATGTTATGGTTATTCATACGTTTAGAAAGGTTAAATGAAATATATTTGCAAATGAAAATCATTTTTATTATTAACAAATAGCTAACCATGTCGAATACCTATGTTTTATACCCCAGGGGCAGATGAACAGTTGTGTCGGTGAATCGCTCGCCGGTGAAAGGTTCTGTCGGAGAAAAAATGAAAAGTGAATCGTTGTGTCGGCGAATCGTTCGCCGTTGAACCGTTCTGTCGGAGAAGAAATGAAAAGTGAATCGTTGTGTCGGCGAATCGTTCGCCGTTGAAACGTTCTGTCGGAGAAAAAATGAAAAGTGAATCGTTCTGGCGGTGAACCGTTCAACGACGAAACGAATGTCGGAGAAATATTTCAGAATCATTTATGATCGATTAACTCGTCAAAATGTAGGGAACAGCTGATTTTTTTTTTCGCGACCCTTTCTACCTCGTGATATTGGGTACGATTCGGCTATACGGGGGTATAGCCGAATACCCGCCCCCGGGAGCCGGGAGGGGTCCCGCCTTGAACACTAAACGTAATTATTGGACGCCCCCTTCTGGGATTAATATAATAAAATAATAGTAAAATTCTCTATTTCAATACAGTGACAACATTGTTGCAGGCATCTTAAGATAAGACATACAGACATTGTGTCCCACAGATAGATCCGCTGGCTACCAAACTAGGTATTCATCTGTGACTTGGAAAAAAGTGTTTCTTCATTAAGAAAGTCATTATGTATGTCTAAGGCCCGTATTACAGAACGTCACTCAATACTCAAGCATCATTTAAAACTAGTTTCAACCAATCAAATGGCTTGAATCTAGTTTTAAATGATGCTTGAGTATTGAGTGACGTTCTGTAATACGGGCCTTAGAGCTTCTAGAATTTTTTCTTCCTTTTTCGCTACATTTTTGAATGTAGCGAAAAAGGAAGAAAAATTTCTACTGTATAATATAATTGCAATCTCTGAGCAGGTACTAATAATTTCCCGGCATTTCTTTTGTTCAGTTTTTCGGAGACTTGTTCATTTAATAGAAATAAATGAGGGTATTTTTTACAAATATACAAACTTTAAAAATATACAGACAGAGGAGTGGGAAAATTTTTAATTCCTTATATTGGCCTGCAATGGTTCAAATATTGTGCTCCACTCATGGCTCTGATATATTTTTTTTTGCACTATGAATGCTCTTTCCACATCCACCGAATTACCCCATATCACTAGGCCGTAACGCAATAGGTACTGATGAAACATACCCATGATATGCATTCTGGACTGTTTTTTTACTGGACACTACACTATAGTCTTAACTTGCTACAAACTTATGAAGCTTACTGCATACTCTTTCTACATGTTCCTTCGACTTTAATTTGTTATCAATAAATATAGGTACCTGAAAATGGAGCTGATGGTCCTGGTTGTAGAATTGCATTATTGTGTTTAATTGCTGTTGGTATTACTGACAAGTTACATGTTTGAAATTGAACTATTTTGGTTTTGTCAATATTAACATGAAGATTATTGTCCGTCAGCCATTTTATCACATTAATTAATTAATTGTTTGTATGTTTTTCATTTTTTTTTTCATTCTTTGTCAGGTTTGTTGGAACATTCTATCGTCAAAGTAGTATCGTCAGCAAATTGGATAAATTCCTTTTTTAAACATTTTTTGAGGTAATTAATGTATGATATAAAATAAATACTGACGGACCCAGTAATGTGTTTGTATGAGGGGGCGGTACAAAGCTAAGATAGCAGCATTGTTCTCAACTGTGCAAAGTAGACAGTTTGCTTCAATAATCTCAGGTTCAGAAACTGAACACTGAAGTGAAGTTTTTGTGAACATAACAACACCGTTATTCTGATTTGTATTTTTTGTCGAGTGGGCTTTGTAAGCATTATTTTAAGGTTTACGTTATATTTGTTTACATTGTTAGTTTTTCGTTAACAGCATACAGTCAAGACTATGATTTCGCAGTCAAATTTTAATTGGTGCAAGAAAGCTACCAGGTCACCGAAGTTTTTGTATATGCTGCGATTATTAAGGTGTAGTACAACGTTATTTGTTTAGTTGTGTTGTTTATAAAACTTGAGCAGTCTCCGCCTTATCTACCGAGACTTTATAATTTGTTTTTAATACTTGACATGCTTCCAATTCTGTCATAAGTTGATTACACACGTGATGTTATGTTATGTTATACCTATAGGAATTATTCAATGTTTTATAGTTTCCTGCTTGGTCAGTGATATTGCTCCTGGACACGACATGTTGCTAATTGATTTTTACACGCGTTTCAGTTTTCATGTCGTGTTGGTATTTTAACGTTTTATAATACCTAATTTATCGCCAGGGTTTCTGGAGGTGGGTGCAATCCGTTGCATGCACCCCCGTAAAACGTAACATAGGATCTTTACCGAGGCAGGGTGCAAAAAAATATTGAGCTCGCTTTGTGTAACGAATTTTATTTAATTAAGTAAGCGAAAATAATCCATGATTTAGCAGATACAAGACCGACTGTTTTTGTCTAAAAGATGAATTCTAAATGAGTAATATCTTCATAATACATTAATTATGAAGATCAAATCAGTCTGAACAGACGAATCGGATTCGATCAGTCCGATCGGTCTGGAGTTTACAGTCCTCAACATTACAGATCTACAACTATCTAGATCACAGCTTATCTGATTGCTCATGATAATCTATACTCTATACATACAAAATTACAAATAAATAAATTGAAGTGTCTGGTTTTTCAAAAATATGGTTTTTCATAAATTTGAGTATTTTTCGCTACTTATAAAAAAAAAACAACTATTTCAGATAACTTGATCCATACAGTTCGATTTAAATTAAAATAAATTAACAATGAAATCAACATCCAGCATCAAAAATTAAAAACAAAAAAGTTAGCAATGAAGTCAAAATCAAATACTAAAATAAATTACCATTACAATCAAAATTAACAACAATAGAACGTCTAATACTCTGGAGGAAATTATATTGTACTATATTATCATACTTATTACTTTGTATCTCATTATAAGCGGACTGTATGTTCTTATGAGAAATAAATTTCTTTAAACCGAACAAAAAAACATTTATTTATATTTTTGTCTGTCTGTCGGTCTGTTTGTTCTGGCTAATCTCCGGAACGGCTTGACCGATTTTGACGGGACTTTTACTGGCATATAACTAATGTTATAAGGAGTACTTTTCTACTTATATTTTAGAAAAATAATTAGGCCTCCGTACAAAAAAATAAAGCCCTTGAAATTGTTAACAAAATCAGGGAAGTAATCCTATAATAATTTTATAATAATTTCACGCGGACGAAGATCACGCAAACTAAGAAGAAATACAAATGTGGGGGGGGAGAGCACGTCACGCACTGGGGGAAGAACATTTGCTGCTACATTCCTTCAAGGAGTGTCCAGTCTCTCCAGTACAGTACAGCAGTTGCATGTAGGCCTACTTAAAAACAAAACTACGCTGCGTGGCCAAACAGCTGGCAGTTGAAGCACCTGGAGACTATCGTGATAGGTATCTCTCACAGGGCATGAAGTTCAATTAATAATAATAAATTTTTTGAAAAAAAATTGTCAATGTGCAAAATAACATGGCGCCGCCGGTTGATTTCACCGCGGGGAAGTACTGTACATTTTGACAACGGCGGCTGCGTGTTTTTGTTGTACCGGTTGTTTTGGGACTATCGAGTCTATCGAGTTAATGTAATTGGTATCTGCATATTTACATGCCGGCAACCTACATCACTGGTATGGATGAGCACATTTCCTCTTGAATCTTTTGCACGTCGCGCACTGGGGGAAGAACATTTGCTGCTACATTCCTTCAAGGAGTGTCCAGTCTCTCCAGTACAGTAGTTGCATGAAGGCCTACTTAAAAGCAAAACTACGCTGCGTGGCCAAACAGCTGGCAGTTGCAGCACCTGGAGACTATCGTGATATCTCTCACAGGGCATGAAGTCCAAATTTTTTGGGTAGTTTCGATCCTTTTCAGTGTACAAATTCACCTAGAGTCCAAGGTAAATATTAATGTTTTGTAATTTGGGAGTATGAAGAACAGGGTGTAAAGCCATTCAACCCCCATAGAAAAGGGAGGATCCTCCGACGAGACGGGTGTTATGTCTGGTGGGCTACTGCCCGACAGTTGTTGTCGGGTTCTTCCTATATATATAGTCTTAAGTCGCGAATAACTTTACTTGCGCGATACAGGATTTAGATGTATTTCGATGTTTAGTTTATCCTGTGCGTCATAGATGGCGCTGTAGTACTTTTTGTTCTATGTTGCTGTAGTACTTTTTGTAGTGCCGCTACAGTAATAAAGCGTAGTCGACGTAGACCCGCTGCTCGGGGCTCCTATTTCTGTTTGCAGGGTTTAAATAATAATATAATATATCATTTATTTCAGGTAACAAAGACCCATAACATATATACCTTATAGACTATCATACATATTTATAAAAACCAGAAAACATATATTATTATTGTACACGAAGTGATGGCGTCGTGTTGCGCTGCGTGGTGTCGCATAGCCTTCCGCGGAAACGCCGAAACATGACACCCTTCGGCCAAAACTCTTCCTTGAGGAAGGTCTCAATATGATGAATCGGAACTCGCACCATGAACGACTTAAAATTCGTGTTGTGGCGCGACTCCAACTTCTCAACCCTCAAGGTCCAGCTGGTCTTCGCTCGGACATACTCCACGATCTCCTCAACCTTCGTGGTGTGATGTAGCCGGGACACATAAAGCTGCGTCGTTGGTATTGCCGGACGCAGCACATTGGGTCCAGCCAGCGCGGTCCCGCACTGGTTCCGACTAGGGGGCTTCTTCCTCTTCTTCCTCTCCACCTTCACGAAGCCTTCCTTGTCACACGTGCCCGTAGCTGGGCCTTGCTGTTTCGAACCCCTGTTGTCAGGTTCACAGCTCTTCTATTCCCCCTTCTTTGTTTGTGACACAGGTTTGTGCATGTCGACGATAGCAGTGTAGGCACGTTTTGGGGTCGACGTACCCACACGAGTCACTACTTCGACCGGCATCGAGTCAGCGACGGCGGCGGCGTAAGTTGCAACGCGTGCAGTATCAGCAGCGGGTGACGCAGTGGAGCTCGCCGACCCAAAACTGCCGACGCTAGCGTTTCTCGCTCCGCGACATGTGCTCACGTTGGAGGCATCAGGTGACCTATTTACCGTAATAGCGCTGCGCAACAACTTCATTTCGGCACGTAGCTCACCAATGGTGTTATTCGACACTTCCAACTTGGACTGTACCTCGGCCAAGCTTGCCTTGAGAGTTGTGATGTCCTTCAGCAACCTGGTGACGTCGACGTGGTCAAACGTGACTGGGGGCAGCTTATGAAGCTCCTTCGCCACAAAAGCGGGCACGTCGTCCGGGTCGGTGCTCTTCATCAACGTGATGATGTCCTGTACACACTTCTGGCCACCATCCCTCCGGCGGGACTGCATCTGTTCGACTTTGCCGAGCGACTGGAACAGCAGCAGTTTGGCACTGCTGATCTCCTCCTCCTTGAAACTGGACTTGCAGATCTGCAAGATGCTGACTTCGTCCATGTAGTCGATGGCATGTTTGATAAACGCCAAGACCTCGTTGGCTATGAGCGGTTGTGAACTCATAACGACGACAACCGGGCAACGGCTAAAGCCGCGCGATACTTGAATATAATATTCGTATCGAGCAGAGCAAACACGTCCGTACTCGACCGCGCATTGATGATGACTCGAAAAACTTAAAAGTAGCAGTAAAATTTAAAGTAACCTAACACGAAGGGGATGGTGGGGTCTCATTAAACTCGCTTCGCTCGCTCACTAGCTAAGTCCCGAGGTCGCTTTGCTCGCTCTTAAATCCTCAGTTTAGTTATTTGATTAATTAAAATATCCTTTTGCCTATTTAAGAGCTTAATTTTTAGAAAACTGCGAAATAATACAATTTGTAAAACTTTTTATATTAGAAGTTGTTTTACGAGATGACAACTATAAAATAAACTGTTTCAAATCACAATAATATGTTACGTTTTCAAATAAGTAAAAGTTTATCGGGTAAATCTTTTTTAAGGAATTATTTGCCAAACTTGTTACTTTAAAATGATGAAATGACCAATCATGTTTTTGCCAATCGTTGCTTGTAAATTAATTTTCGGTGAAATGACAGGACGTACCGGAAAACCAAATAACACTTCGCCTGACCTGGGCATCGAACTCAGGACCTCATGCATGTGGTGCTGCGACGATCAATTCAGTGGTTTAAGCGTTAAGTAACAGACACACAAAATTCCTTTCACATTACCTACTTAATTATACATATGTAGGATAAGAGAATGATGGTACACTAAATTCTTGAGCGCGATGACTATTGTTTTGCAGGCTCAAAACAAAACATCGTAATTAGTTTAAAAAATAGTTACCTCTGACATTAACGAAAAAACAAAATAAAAATAAAAAAAAGATTTTCAACATTTTGTGTCACTTCACTGCCTCACCAACTACTAGATTAAAAAAACTTATAAAAATATGTGATTATCAAAAATATCTTAATATTTATCAGCATTATCTGCACAATTATCGTCTACGAATTCGATTAACGGTTGACCTTCGATTGATTAAGTTATGTTTAAATAAATGGAGCGATGAGCATGAAATTTGACAGTCGCTGACTCGTTAGTCAGAAGCCCGAAAGGTTGACAACCAGACTTACCTAAGGATATTAATTTCATATTGTATCACCCAGTCACTGGGTTGTCGAGGTCAGATAAGCAGTCACTCCATGTAAAATACAGCTGCATTCAGTTAGACTGGAAGCCGAAACGGAGCGATGAACATTCAGAATTTATTTGAAAGTGTATTAAACAAAATAAATGCATGCATGGCCCTCATTTTCTGATTGCTACTTCTGACAATGGGCTCCTGGGTTCGTTAGCGTCGGGCAAGATATATTTTCATCAAGAATTTTAGCGTACACGTCCTACGATTGGCTACGTTTTGTCTGGTAACTTTCCCGATTCACCAACTCAACAAAGCAACATCACTAAAGTCAGAGGCGGCCCTAGCAAACATTTTAGGTGGTGCAAAATCTTTTACTGGCGCCTTTTCCCCACCCTTCCAAAACAAAATAAGAACTGTTGCAAAGTTATCATAATCTGTAACTCACATTATAATTAACACTAGAAACGGGATATTTACCATGTCCACTGTTTGTCTGTTTGTTTGTTTGTGTAGAATCGAGTTGCGAGTGACAGTGGTAGCGGTACTGAGTGCAAAAAACGAACAAGAAAGAGGGTAGACCGATTTGTCTGCTCATAAACACCCACCCGCAGTAACTTCAGTTTATCCGTGATCATGGTGCTTGCAACAGCGCCGAAATATCGGGACCTCAAAACAAACAGTGGACATGGTAAATATCCCGTTTCTAGTGTTAATAATTATAATCTGTAAGTCAACCGTGAAATGACATTCGTGGTATTTTAAGATTTGCCGCCCACTATTTTTGTCAAGAGCGAGCGAAGCGAGCTCGTATATATTTCACCTCACCCTCGGTTAAGGGGGAGGTGATATTGTATGTGATATTGTATTACCATTCATACAGATCAAAAGTTCCAGAATAATCAAGATACCTTCGGATGCATCAGCAAGCGAAGCGAGCTCGAAATTTTCTAACACCTTGCCTCGGAAATGTTAGATTTTCTTCATCCGTGTCTGTACAGCGAATAGTATTAAACAAACAGATACCAAACCCACCACTCCTTGTATTTTCGCCTGTATGTATGTCACCGCAATGCACAAAACCACTTGGAACAGGACTATAAAGCGGGGGAAACTTATAGGACAAAATGTATGGCAATCAGCTGAAAGCCTGTAATTCTTTTCCCATTTAGATACTTGTACATATTTTTATTTCAAATGTATTTGTAGATTGTAAATAATGTAATCCTTCCTGGGGATCTATTATATAGGATAGATTTAATTGGGATCGGCGCAGCATATCTTCCATGCTTCTCTATTACTCGTCATCTCAGCAGTCACCTGCCTTCTAGCCTTAACACAGTCCATCTATTGTTTCATTGGTCTTCCTCTACTCTTATAGCCATCCACAGTGTCTACACATACTCAACATTTACTGGTAAAAGTTCAATTAAACATATTTAACAAAAAATAAAAACGTTTTATTCACAGTTTGGCTCTGGCATTTTCTATAAGGATAACAATGAGGTACAGACGCCAGCACATCAAGCTACCCGAAACTGTCAAGTTTTCCCAATCAACCTTGAACCTAATGCTTTGGCCATAAAGTTGAAAATCTATTAAAGAAATTTGACAGAATGTAGTAGCTCGTTGTGCTGGCGTCTGTACATACATGAAATAAAAATAGAACATTGTTCTTCATCATTATTTAGGTTAAAAAACAAGTGTGAGTTGGACTCGCGAACCATAAAAACTTATAGGTATTTTGTAATTACAGTATAATTTTACAATTTTCAGATTTTTTCCTTTACATATGCTGTAAGACATTGCTTCTTGCCAAATTTCATGATTCTAGGTTTTGATTCCCTTGTGAAATTGCAAAATATGCGACATAAACGGTTAAACATATCTTTTGATCTTATTGACTTACAAGGTAATCCTAATGTTTGTTAGTAAATATGTTTATCAAATCACAGTCGGAAATTCTTTTTAAATACGAAATTCTAAATAATATAGAGAATACGAATTTTCTAGTCATTCTCATTAAAATTTCCGCGGTAAGTCGGTAAGAATATCAGTATGTACAGGATTGGGTAAGTCGGCCACATTTTGCGGTTGAGGCTGGGGCTGCCTCCTGAAGCTGTTCCTAATTCTGACAGCTCTGCGGTGTGTCCACTCGCGGTTCTTCTTGGGCAAGAAAGACACGACAATGAGGAATACGAAAATGGTGCCGAATATAGACCAAAGGAGGGTTGAAGCAGTCCCTGAAAAGAGAAAAAATATTTTTTTTTTTTGGTTTTATACAGAATGATTGATGTTTGGGTGCATTTCTTGAAATGGGTGATACTAGATCTAATTAGATACAATTTTGGCCCGATAACTAGGGGTCCAAAGTGGGTCGTTATGGAAAAATCGAACTTTTAAAAATGTTTGAAAATTGTCTACCTCTCTACCATAAAGTCAAATCTAAGTAAAATGATACTTTTCTAATAGCTCACGAAATACGAATCCTTCGAAAATCATTTTGTCAAAAAAGTACAGTCTCATTCAGTTGTAGTATGTGGTGAGGCATTTTATTGTAACATTTTAAACAGTACCCCATGAAAGATAAGTCTAATTTAGCTAGCTTGAAACCTGACTGAACTAATTGGTCCCTATTTATAGTATTACACTGGTGTCTGTCATCACTTTCACCAAGTATATGCAGATTTTTTGTGACGTATATGATGTTTTCATAGATGTGTTGACAAGGTGCTCTGAAGCAGCCAGAAGCCCGAAAGCCATAAAACCTGTCTTGCTAATGCGTCTTGTGGCAGTCGTTCCAATGTAAAATACTGGTAATCAGTTTCTTTCTTTCTTGAAATTGATTAACTATGTAAAGCAGAGCGTTGTCATGAAAATTAGTTGATTGTACTCTCGAAACATAACTCGAATGACTCGAACACGCAGTCGATCATTATAACCGAGTACTTACGAGACAGTCCACGCGTGGATTGCAGTGGCGGTACCAAAGTGGTAGTTACAGACAGCTCCTCGTCTTCTTCGCGGACCTTGACCACCACTGACCAAGGACGCAGATCTTCGGCTACGGGCCTCTGAATGTAGAGCATACAGGTTCCGTACGGCTGATCCACACTGAAGTCGTACGGGTAAGGCGCTTGCCCGGAGACAAAACCTGGATCAAACAATTGATTATAGACATTAGTCCCCTTGGTGTTGAGTTATACCAAACTTAAACATCGAAATGTGTACCTAGTACTGGTTTAATATAAGTTTTCAAACTGACATGGTCACTAACATTATCATTAACACTAAAAACGGGATATTTACCATTTTTACTGTTTGTTTTGCACCCTAAAATCGGCCTTAGCTCAACATCTTTTGGAATCAGGATCGAGCCACTGGATTGAGTTACATAATTCTCAGACAGAACGCCACAATACCTAGACTGGTGAGAGAAGCTATTGAGATTACAAAATATAAGAACTTCAACCGGGAGGATGGGTTTCAACTGTCGAGAGTGGTAACGAGTGCAAAAACGGACAAGAAAGAGGGTAGACCGAATTGTCCGCTCATAAACACCCACCCGCAATAAATTCAGTTTATCCGTGATCATGCTTGCAACAGCGCCGAAATATCGGGAACCCAAAACAAACAGTAAAAATGGTAAATTTCTCGTTTTTAGTGTTAATGATAATCTTATACTGGATGGAACAGAACTTCCATTTCCTTTTGCTTACCTAGTCCGTCGCTTCGCACAATTCTACAGTATTCCACCGCGGACCCAGCCGATATGATTACCACCACGCCGCTGCCCTCCCATCTGGGATACACCATCAAACGCTCTGCAACAGAATAATCAGTGTCCTAAACCACCTATTGCCACCATACATTGTTTGTTTTATATCTCAAAGAGTCGCGTTTTCGATGAAAGCTCCCAGGCGGCTTGACTTTTTCCGACACTTCCAACAATTATCGTCATATTTGCGCACCGTTTCACAGCCTCGCTACGCATCCTCGCACCGCTCAGCTACCTCGCACATCTCTGGTGGAAACGATCACACCGTTCCACAGCTTCGCTACGTATCCTCGCACCCACAGATATATAAATATATCTGTGCTCGCACCGCTCACCTACCTCGCACATCTCTGGTGGAACACAGCCTTATACTGAGCTCGCTACATTAGCAAAATATTATAACAACTGTCGCATATTCTTTAATAACACCTATGTATAAAAATATCTTATCTTATTGGCCTTCAAGATTTTGACCGCGACGACATTACCTATTCTCCAAGGGGCTATCTCCACGAGCGAGAGAATCGCGACGGATCCGCGCTTCTATCGTCGGGTCAACTCCACGAACGAGCAATTATTCCGCCAGCGTATCGTCGCGACTGGTAAAGGAATCGCCGCGTGCCCGCGACGACTCGTAACGGAATCGCCGTGTTTCCGCGACGAGGCATTGTGCAATAGTTTTGTTGAAAGAGTTCGCCCGCCGCGCGCTCGCTGCGAAAGCGCCACATCACGCGGCAAGCGCGCGGCGAGCGCGCGGCGGGCGCGCACCCAGATGACGTTACGCGCGCACATTGCCATTTGCCACTCGTCACATCGCCGCGATAATATTGCCGTGTGGAAACGCGTTCATAGAGAGTGTATAGAAATACGTGGCACGACGATATAACCCCGCGATTCTCTCGCTCGTGGAGACAGCCCTCAAGCTAGTCGGTACCTACTTGGTGTTGGCATAATAATCTAATTCTTACCGGTGACGTCAACACGAAAGAAGGCTCTCTTTTCTTCGAAATAGGAAGTATTTGTCAGTCCTACATTGCAGGTCCACTGGCCTTGGGCCGATGTCCAGATGTTATTGAACCTGATGCCGCATTCTCCAGCGTCGAAACCGTTGCCGACGTACTCATAGCCAGCTGATGAGGTTGCTGCAAAAAAGGGTCGTTATTTTTGTGCATCTTAATGGCACACTGCTGGGCAAAGATATCTCCGAACTCATACCAAAATTTTCCATGTTTTGCCACGTCTGCCCTGCAAACACATCTTGTTAACACGGTCAGCCTCAATATGATATTGAGGCGCCCAGCGACGGTGTTATGAAGCAGTCTGCTTCTAACGTAGTAGCAGTATACTGCGCTTCATTGTTCGTTGGCTAATCTTGAGTTTGCATTCAGTTGACAAGCTTTGGGCGCCATAGGTTAGGAAGAGCAGCACACGTGTTGTCTTGTCCGCGCTAAGGGGCCGTCTCCACAAGCGAGAGAATCGCGGCGATATTACGTATTTGTATAGGATAATATCGTCGCGATTCTCTCGCTCGTGGAGACAGTCCCTAAGCCATCGTTGCCAGCACTGAATAATTATGTGACCCGAATTACAAACGCTAGGCTTATATTAAAGGTGTGATACTCACACGGTCCAACATTGAAGACAGTTCCGTTCGGCGCCCTGAAGTAGCAGTAGCGAACAGTGGCGTCTATGGAGCAAGACATCGTAACGGCATCGCCTTCCGTGCACGAAATGTCATCATTGGCTTTCAATACCGGTACAGCTGTTAATGAATTTTTTTTATCAATTTAGTTTTAGCAGTATAGCTTAAATTGTTAAGGGTAAACTACCGAATAAGATAGACATTAAACTTGCAATAAGAGTGCTTGACTAAAAGTTGACGCAGACAAACCACGTTTCCCCATCCACAAAGCAATAAATTATGAAGATGACACATCTATACTAATATACTAATCTATATTAATTTTATAAAGAGGTAAAGTTGGTGAGTTTGTGAGGATGTAAGGGGTAATCTCTGGATCTACTGAACCGATTTTGATCCCCAAGTGTTATTAGGCTACATTTAAAACGTTTTTGCGGGTTAATTTCGTACATAGCGAAACCATGACCATACCCCAGTTAGGGATAAAATAATACGAAAGAGGATCCCAAATATTTCCTGGTAACAAGTTGCTAAAGGAAAAACTTCATGGTTACCTACTTACAACAATGAAGTTTTTGATTCAGTAGAAAACAAGATAAATAGTTAGTTTAACGGAACGCAGCTGTTATCGACAGAATCGCAAAAAACAGTAGAAAATAAATTAAACTGCGTAACGATAAGATAAATACTGCTTTGTTTTGACTTTGAAAGTGAAAAACATGTGGTTAACCTACGGTGGTCCTTATACGGAGGATATTCAACATCTAGCGTTGTCGTGGTGACTACGAGGAAGCCATAACTGGTGCCCCGTGTCGTGTTGACGCCGCAGCGCCATATGCCCTCGACCTCCAAGTTAGGCATCAAGAGGGTCAGTTTGCAGATGTTGTCTTTAGCATACGACTCGAAACTGTAACAGAAAACAATATTACCCTATGTTGTTGAAAAAATTAAAGCACAACACATGTCATGTACCTGTGGGCCACAACCACATTTGTATCATACTACACTGAACTTTATTGTGTAGTAGGTATGACACAAACAACGTGAAACAAGTTTAACACGAAACAACATGAAAAATTGTGTTTCAACTTTCAATAACATCTTCCAAAAGAAATGCTTGGCTTCAAGTTACCAGAATAAAAAGTTTCTTTCTATCTTCAGCATCAATAATTCCTTTAATTTTTTTTTAAAGTGGTAAATACTTTGCTTCTTGGAATGACACTGCTCATTCTACAACTGCTGCACTTTCGCCTCCATCTCAGCAATTTTAGTTATAACTAGCTGTACCCGCGGCTTCGCTCACGTGAGCGCGTATTCTTTTGGCATTATCAGGGAACATTACATGGGAACGTGAAGTCGGAGTAGTGTTCGGAATATCTAACATCCTCTACAAAATAATAAACTAACAAACTAATTTCCTGTTAATTAAAACTAAAACCTGTTGGCACATTTTTGTTTTAAATACGAACTACGAACTTATAGTCAATTTCAATCAATTTAGATTGCCATCGACACGCTAAGAAGGAGTTTATCATAATCATCATCATCAGCCTATAGCAGTCCACTGCTGGACATAGGCCTCCTCCATCGCACGCCATTCAACTCGATTTTCAGCAACTCTCATCCAGTTGCTACCAGCCACCCCGCGAAGATCGTCACTCCACCGAGCCTGAGGGCGTCCCACCTTACGTTTGCCGATTCGCGGTCTCCACTCAAGAACACGTCTACCCCAACGGTTATCGGTCCTACGGCTAATATGACCGGCCCATTGCCACTTCAGCTTACTTATTCTTTGGGCTATGTCGGCAACTCTGGTTCTCTGTCGAATCACCTCGTTCCGAATGCGAACCCTCAGAGAAACTCCAAGCATAGCCCGTTCCATAGCTCGCTGAGCGACCTTAAATTTATGGACCAGCCGTACCGACAGTGTCCACGTTTCGGCTCCGTAAGTCATAACAGGCAGGACGCATTGATTGAAGACCTTAGTCTTTAGGCTCTGTGGAATACGCGACGAGAAGACCCGGCGAAGCTTCCCAAATGCTGCCCAGCCCAGCTGAATTCTTCTATTAGCCTCCCTCTCCAAGTTGTTCTTACCAAACTGCAGAGTTTGCCCGAGGTACACATATTCTCGAACAACCTCGAGAGGACCGCCATTGACAACAATAGGTCCTGGGGTGACGTGTTCGTTGAACATAACCTGGGTTTTGTCCAAGTTCACCCTGAGACCAATGCGTATAGAAGAATCAACTAGGCCATCCAGCATCTGCTGCAAGTCGTGCAGCGATTCAGCCAGTATGACGATGTCATCTGCAAATCTCAAGTGTGAGATGTACTCGCCGTTGATATTAATGCCACGTCCTTCCCATTTCAGCGTCTTAAACACATCCTCCAGTGCGTTGGTGAACAATTTCGGGGAAATTACGTCCCCTTGTCTTACCCCCCGACGCAATGGGATATGCTCCGTTTGCTGGTTTTGAGTTTGGACGGTCATTGTGGCGTTCTCATAAAGGTTTCTCAACACTTGGATGTATCGCCAGTCGACTTGGCATCGCTGCAGAGACTCCAGAACTGACCAGGTTTCGACAGAGTCAAAAGCCTTCTCATAGTCCACAAATGCAAGACACAGCGGCCGATTATACTCTTCGGACTTCTGTATGATCTGCCGCACTGTGTGGATGTGGTCTATGGTGCTATATCCTCCTCGAAACCCGGCCTGCTCCGGTGGCTGGAAGTCGTCGAGCCTTCGCGCTAGACGATTTGTGACGACTCTTGAGAACAGCTTATACACGTGGCTAAGGAGCGAAATGGGTCTGTAATTCTTTAGTAGGGTCTTGTTCCCCTTTTTAAAGAAAAGAACGACCACACTCCTTCTCCACGCTTCTGGAGTTCTCCCAGAGAACAGGACCGAGTTGAAAAGCTCCCGAAGCTCCCTTAATACAGGACGTCCTCCCGCTTTCAGGAGCTCAGTCGTTATCCCATCCTCACCAGGGGCCTTTCCATTCTTAAGCTGTCTAAGAGCCGCCTCGATTTCGTCTTGGCTGACTTCTGGCAGGTCTTCTGTGAAATGGCGGGTTAAGGTGGCTCTGGAATCCTCATTTTCGGGATCAGGTCGAGATGCATGCGATGCGTACAACTGGCCGTAGAAGTTTTCGACTTCCGAAAGAATCTCCGGCTTCGAAACGACGATATCCCCACTAGATTTGGTCAACTTCGTCAGGTGGCTCCTCCCAAGTGATTGGACGAACACTTTCGACCCCCGATTTTGCTCAATCGCTTTTTCTATTGAGCGTGTGTTGGAGCATCGAAGGTCGCGTCGTACCAATTTTCTGATTCTTTTATTGAGTGCCTGTAGTTCTGACGAAGTGACGGGTAGGTTTTCACGTCGTTCCGTCATAAGCTCCAGAGTCTCCTCCGAAAGTTTAGACTTCCTGCCCTTACGCCGCACGCGTCCCTTCCTCCCTGAGGATTTCCACCATTTGTTCGAGCGCCTGGTCAACGTCATTTGTGGTTTCCACGGCCGCGAATCGGTTCTCCAGATCTGACTGGAACGCTTCAGACCCTAGCATGGTTTGGAGCATATTTGGACGGAGCCTAGACTTCATCAAACGGGTTCGCTCCAGCTTGAAATCAATATTCAGAGTGCCTCGAACAAGTCTGTGATCACTACCGGTGTTGAACCTGTTGATCACCGAAACATCTCTAAATATATGCTTTTTATCCGTTATGATGAAGTCATTCTCATTTTTCGTCATAGTGTCGGGGCTTCGCCATGTCCACTTCCTTTGGGGCTGTTTCTTAAAGAAGGAATTCATCACGAAAAGCCCCTCCTTTTCAAGGAAGTTGACAAGCATTTGCCCCCTATGATTTCTGCTGCCAAACCCGTAGGATCCTACTACCGATTCACTGCAATTCTGTACTCCCACTTTAGCGTTAAAATCCCCCATGACAACGTTGTAGTGGGCTTTAGCAGTGGAGTGCAAGGCCTTGGAGATGTCCTCAAACATTTCCTCCACCACGTCGTCCGGATGTGCCGAAGTCGGTGCGTACACCTGAACAACCTTGAGGCTATACCTCTCAGTTAGCTTCACTATGAGGTACGCTACCCTGTTCGACACACTAGACACTTCTACCACGTTGTCACAAAGGGACTTGTGTACCAGGAACCCGACTCCGCCTTGGGATAGCTGGTCTCCCTCTCGAAAGTACATTAGGTGGCCTGATTCAAGGGTTATTGTGTCCTCCCCCTCTCTTCGGACTTCACTCAACCCAAGAATGTGCCACCTTACTCTTTTGAGTTCTTCCTCCAGCTGCACCAGGTGTTCGTCGAGCCGTAACGTGCGTCCATTATACGTCGCCAAGGTCAGTTGGGTTTTTCGGCCATTCGTAACCCGGGGATTCTTAGCACCCCCTACCTTGCCGTTACCGTGACCGCCGCCAAAATCAGGGATAGCAAGGCCGCCGGGAACTGGGGGCCGTGGTTGATTTTGACTTGCCATAAAAGGGATTTGCCCATAATCGCCACGCTGGGCATGCGGGTTGGCGATCGCAGATCACAGCTCCTCGCACTAGCGACGCTGCTGCCCGTCGCTTGTCTGCACCATTTAGCTGTGACATTTATTTCGAAATGGTTATACCGCCATTTAACGGTCGTCAGAGCCTCGTTTGTTGTTCAGCAGGATGCACCACGAGCAGGTGAGGTTGACTTGGGGCACTGAGATGGTAGGTGTGCCCCCTTACATCCCTGTGCCTGAAGGAGTTTATGAACAAACCAAATAGAAGATATTTATGATCTTTCATAGGTCCCGACGCAGACCTATTTTTATTTATTTTATTATTTATGGAAATCAAAAGTGAGAATTTGCAAAAAACCCCGTTACAGAAAAATATTGTAAACGCTTGAATTTAATGTAGTTAGTAATGGAACCAGAAAGAGTGTGCGCTTCGGTGACCTTCTTGTTTTCGAATTAACACGAACGTCGGCCGCAGTGTGATCCCACAAATGGCTTCTAAGTTTAATTTTTCAACGCATTGTGTGCATTAATTGCGCACTTATGAAGTCTCACTTTGGTCACACTTCGTCTTATTTGTGTTTCTCAAAAGTTTTGAAAAGATTTTTTTCAATACATTTTCTCGAAAACCGGTTCTTATCGCACCACGATTGGGTTCGACATGCAATGTATTTCAAGGTTAATATTTTTCCGCACACGTGCGGAAATAATAATTTCTCCTGATTATTGTTCCTGATGCCGATGGGCCATCTATTTTTATATTTTTAAATGATTTGTTTACTTTTGTTTTTAAAAATATTAAAAAGGATATAAAATAAGAAAAATGATGAATAAAGGAGATAACAATAATATAAAAAATATAATTATACACTTCTCATCAAAAAAATCGAAACACCTCGCAGTTTATGATTTGATAAGGATTATCAGAAAAATGTGTATATTTAGGAATAAATGTAAAATGTCATTTAATAGTGAGTAGTATGAGGTTTTTAAATCCTAATGTTATTGTTCTAAATTCAAATTAAGTCTTCATAGGTTTCGTATTTTGTATAATGAGTAATTTTTACCCTGTATGGAATATGAAGGAAATGGGTAAAACAACACGCGTAAATGAAAAAAAAATGTAAGAAACGTTTATTTAATAACTTGTATTCCCTCCGCGAGCTCTTATTACTGCTTCCATACGGTTCTTCATCGATCGGATGAGAGTCACGATCACATGTTGTGGTATATTATCCCATTCCTCTTGGATTGCATTTTGCAGCTGGCTAAGTGTTTCTGGGGCTGGATCTCTTGCTCGAATTCGTCTCTTTAATTCATCCCATAGATGTTCAATGGGATTCATGTCCGGGCTTCTTGCTGGCCATACCATAATGGAGATACCGACTTCGGTAAGATAATCTCGTACGACGCCCGCGGTGTGAGCTCTAGCATTGTCGTGCATGAATATGAAGTCGTTGCCAATAAAATGTGCATAGGGCATCACATGAGGTTCAAGACACTGTTCGATGTACCGATGAGAGTTTAGTGCAGGCAGCCGTGGCCCAGACACAAAGGCAAGTTCTGTCTTACAGTCGGCGCTGATTCCTCCCCAAACCGTCCACGAACCGCCACCATAGCTGACCTTTTCTTCAATGCAGCATTGTGCAAAGCGTTCTCCATCTCTTCTGTAGACCTTGTTCCTTCCGTCCTTACCATACAGCATAATTTTACACTCATCAGAAAACAGTACTTTGCTCCACTGAAGGTATGACCAAGTTAGGTGCTCGCGTGCAAAGTTAAGGCGCGCTCTTCGATGGTCTGCAGTTAATTTCGGCCCATTCGCTGGCTTATGCGGTGCCAATCCGCGTTCCTTCAACCTTCTTCTTATTGTAGAGTCACTTACAGCTACTCTTCGTACAACGCGAAGCTGCTGCTGCAGTTGAAAAGCGTTAAGGCGTCGATTTCGTAAAGAAGTTGTTACAATAAATCGATCATCTCGCTCAGAAGTGACCCGATTCCTGCCAGATCCTGAACGGCGCGTGAACGAACCAGTCTCCCGATAGCGTTTGTAGACTCTATGAACAGATGATAAGCTTAGATGCAATCTTGCAGCCACAACACGCTGACTAAGTCCAGAATCCAGCAATGCCACCACTTGGGCGGCTTCTGCGGGCGAAGTATCCATACGTTTTAGAAAAAAAAGTTTTTTCAGACGTCCCAAAGTCACAGTAAATGAAATAAGAAACAAAAAGTTTAAAGACAAGCGCTAATTTTTAGTTTTTAAACGAGAAACGTACTCCAACCCTAAATACACATTTGTCTCAAAACAGTGATTAATTTCATTTATAGGATAAACAAATGAAATTCTAATTTCGAATTTTGATTTTTTTCTTCTTACTGTAATGACCAAACTGCCAGCTACACAATAATGTTTTTTTTTTCATGGAATTAATTCTCTTTTGTAAAAAATTAGGACAAAAACAATAAAAACGAAAGTGTTTCGATTTTTTTGATGAGAAGTGTATAATATAATATAAATATGGGCACTAACCGCGTGACTTGATCCACGTATCCATCCTGGCTTACCCCTGGGCTGGCGATGAAAACTGTATTGGAGGGGTTGCGGAAAGTGCAGCTTTGGACCTGGTCCTCTTCAGGCACAGAACACGTAAGTATCACGGTTGAATGCGTCTTCACCAAGCTGGTCGTAACAACTGGAGTGGAATCCCCTAGAATGAATCGAGGTCACAGGACTAAAACATTAATTATACTTTGGCAAGCTCTCGTAAGTCATTCGATGTAAAAGATGCATTTAATTGCAAGATTTCAAACAGAAAATGGTAAAATATTCTATACCAGCTGCTACCACGTCTACGTCGACCCAGCTACTACGAACGATAACTGTGCCAGGAGCGCCGACAAATAGCTCCCAAAATCCTCTATGTTCCCTTGTCACTCTGTCTAGCATAACCCTGCACGGACCAAATCCATCGAAAACAGTTGTGCCCTTGTTGTCCTTCAGCCTGCAGTGCACCGCATCTTCAGGTCCAAAGGTAACATTCACGGCACTGCCCGCAGTCCATACGAAACGATCAATGGTCGTTGCGTTTGATTCTGGGAACAGAACGGAAATGGATGTCGTAACATTAGCCCGTAATCCCGCAAGGGTTGGTCAGAGTTGGACCTATCGTACACCCATAGGTACGGTGAAGTCCCATTAATCAGGGGGTGGGTGAGTCTATTTAAGTGCCATCAAGCGTGCAAAACTCTAAAATACGAATATTACTTTCTCCTTGCTTGGATATCAAACCAAAGATCACAATCATAATCAGTTTCTTCGTATTCGTCGTTCTTTGCAATTGTTAAATGATACACTCTCAGCAGGTCCTGGTTCGTCGAGTCGTAATAGTAATTAAATGAACTTTTACCTTTAACACTAACACTAATAACAACAATTAAAAATAAAGCTAGGAGTTTCCGCATTTTGTAATTTGTATCACTTTACTCTGTCCAATTGTGGGCTCGATACCGCCGACTTAATAATACTAAAATTAGTCAAAAAAAAGTGTGATAACCAAAAACTTCTGATTAATCATCGTTATCTTATCGTTGACGCAAAATATCGATTGAACAAGTAGGTAGTCTGTACGTTTAGGTACACGGTGTTGTTTTCGAATGCGAAAATCTGTAATGGCGCAGTTACACTTGGTCGTTAGCCCGTATTCGGGTGCTCGAAAGACTTTACTCCAATTCGGGCACCCGATGCATTTATTCCGAGCGTCGCCGCTCCGAGAACAGCGGTGGCCCAGTGGTGGCGGCCCCGACTTTCGAAAAGTAAGTCGTGGGTTCGAACCCAGGCAGGCACATTAATTTGTGTAATTTATTTCATCACCACTGCTCGCAATAAGAACTGAAAACAATATTAATGAACGTACAGTATCTATGTTAACAATTAGCTATTGCCCGCGGTTTCAAAAAAAAAAAAAAACCAAAATCAAATCATTTATTTTGCTGAATATGGGTACATACAAGGATGAAACACAACAATAAAGCTCAGGACCATATCCTACCCTAACAGGTGTGCAAAACTAGTTAATTTTTTTTAATGTTTGATGGGCCTTCTCTTGACCTCAATCTAGTCCTGAGGACAGAGATGAGGTCGACGTTGGAACGAGCTAACCCAAAAGAAGCCTATTAACTCGCGACTTAAATAGATTGGGGTCATATGAGCTTGGGAACACCGACGAAGGCAGGGAATTCCACTCCTTGCCTGTGCGCATAATAATTTAAATCAAAAAAATCAAAATTAAACAAAATCATAATTAAATAGAATCAAAATTAAATAAAAGCAAAATCAAATAAAATCATGAGAGTTTGGCTTCGCCCGCGGTTATCTCGAAAAATGACCGACGGGAACGTACTACCGGGATTAAATCGGTGCAGTAGTTTTTTAGTTTATCGCGAACAGACAGACGCGGCGGAGGACTTTGTTTTATATGTAGTGATGATGTTGTGTTTGTATGTTTTAAAATATTTATTCCTTTATTCATTCATTAACCATATTAATTACATTTTAAATATTATAATCTCCCAAACAAACCAAAACAAAATTTAAAAAATAGTAACCCACCAGCATTGGGAACAGGTTCCAAGCTACCGGTGGTCAGGGCTCTTGAGAGAGGAACCTCCTAACAACACGCGCCCTATCCAGAAGTACTGCTTTCTGAATCAAGCCCTTGATCCAGCTGCCAAGCGAGAGCCTTTTCAGATGTCTGTCGAAGTTATTGGCTATTACGCCATTGGCCGATACGACTATCGGCACAATGACTGCTGTACTCACGTCCCACATGTCAACAACTTCTCGAGCCAGATCTAGATATTTGAATTGTTTAATCTTTCTCTACTTTCACGAGATTCTCGTCATGCTGGACCGTTATATCAACAATCATTGCGCAACGCTCCAATCGATCTATCACCACTATGTCAGGCTTATTGGCAACAATAGTCCTGTCAGTGACAATAGGTCGATCCCAGTGGTATTACCATTATCGAGAACTGGGTCGGGTGCATACCTACTTATAGTATGGCACTTCTGATTCCACAAGGCTGTACTTCAAAGCAAGTTCATCATCATCATCTGCCTAGCCTTTTCCCAACTATGTTGGGGTTGGCTTCCAGTCTAACCGGATGCAGCTGAATACCAGTATTTTATATGGAGCGACTGCCTATCTGACCTCCACAACCCAGTTAGTGCTGGGTAATACGATATCCTAGGTAAGACTGGTTGTCAGACTTTCGGGCCACTGACACCTCCGTAACGACTGTCAAAGATCTACAAATGCCGGGACCAACGGCTTAACGTATGCTGGCTCGCAGGTTTGCACGTTGTTCTTCACAGGTAAAAATAACCTTATTCAAGGCATATTGCCAGACCTTTTACACGTGCAGCCTGTGGACCAACTTCACTCTGCGGGCGTACAACGCTCTTCGTGTCAAGTACAACAATGCGTTCAGGATTCTGTTGGGGCGGCCCCGGTATTGTAGCGCATCGGCGATGTTCGCTGATGCTGCTACCGATGACTTCTACGGAATAATCCGGAAAAGGAGTGCATCGCTTCTGCGACGCTGTAGGGGTGGCTCGAATGGGATCCTGAGCGTGTTGTCCGAGCGGTGGGATTCTCCTTTCTTGCGGAGATGGCTACAGCTGCATGCCAGCGCCTGCACATATATATATCTTTAACTTTAGGATTAAATTTCAACAAATTTTGACATTTTTATTTTCAATTTTATTTTTGACATTTTGTGACATTTTGTTTTCATATTTTGTGTCGTTTTTTAAATTATTTTTTTTGACATTTTCATTATATTTTGTATTTTATTTATAATTCTAAATTTAATTTTAATTTCTGTTATAATGTTTGATTGATTATGTAACATTTATTGTGCAAGCATGGATAGGTCCAAAAATAATTCTTTTAAATTTTATATGGGTTAAAAACCTGAAATAAATGAATTTAATTTAATTTAATTTAACGTGCTTTCCGAGGCACGGAGGAAACTCGGTATGTAATACAGTCACCCATGCACAGACCAACGTCAAAGCAAGTTGCTGGTGGATAATCTTGGCAACGAGGTTGTGTCTATGCAAGTACTCTCCGTTAGCCAGACAAGAAAATCCAGAAATAATTTACTTAATTTAAATTTTATTTTGTGTACAACTTAGTGAAAATAGTATTGTGTGTTGTGGTGTGCATTTGTCTCTGATATTATTTACTAACATTATACAATAATAAATTAACATTATGGATCGTGGATCTGATGCAAATAAATAAATTAATTATGTACTTATTGTTTTTGAAATTATCATCGTATTCATTAATGTTTCCTTGCCAATTTTATGGCTAAATGTATCATTGCACTACATATTACTTTTACCATCTTTTGGACCATATTTACTGCAAATAAATAATTTTGACTTTGACGCAAAACGGTGAAGGAAAACATCGCCGGGAAACCGGCATGTCCTAGAACCAAAAATTCGAAGACATGCGACATCGACCAACCTGACCTGCACTGGACCCGCGAGGCTATAATCTATTATAGCCCATCCCCTCTCATGGAGAGGAGACCGTGCGTCCCAGTAGTGGGAACATTATAGGCTGATTATGCTATGCATTTATATACGAGTAGTTTGAATGAAGTCGAACCATGAAACCAAACAAAATTGTTGGCACTTGGTCGTTTGTCCGAATTCCATAGGCGATCAATTCGGGCTAACGACCAAGTGTAATCGCGACATAAGACAAGTTCCTGCGTGACAGACACCACAGCCTTGCGATAAAAAAAAATAGTTGTCTGCAAAGTTGGTTTACGGACGATAGTTTAACGTGAAAACGTCATAACAAAACATTGATGAAATTATTACATAGTTGCATGCAGCGCAAGCGTACAATGAGCGTAACGGGACAATGAGTCATCTTTTTTCGTGCATGCAGCCGGCGTTCATCGATTTATTAGACGTTGTCACGTCAGAAATTATAAAGATTGGCCTGGCTAAAATTGTAAGTACAGCTTCGCAGAAAGTTTTCCTAGGGTAAAATGATTATAAACTAGCTTTTGCCCACGGTTTCGCTCGTGTTATGGTCGAAAATTGTGACACTTGGGTGGGAATAATGTAGGTTCCCATTATTGAAAGAATTTTTAAAATCGGATCCTACTGATCCGATCTGAAGATACTTGATTATTAGAATGGATTTTTGGGGAACCGAAGAAGAGTTAGCTACAAAAATCAACTATAAATCTTTATTACAGGACTTAAGCAAAGTTGGGCATTACTTTTGTAAAAGATCACTCAGGTTACACATTAATCTTCTATTTTAATTCACTATCATGAATGTGTAGATACAAAAATATGGTAGAATCTCTGCATTGATCTTGGGAATAAGTACTGAGAGAAAAGGGTCCCGCTAGGCCTCGCTTAGCGACTTTGCGCATGTCTAGATTACTCCACGCTTCGCTACTGTTTGGGGGCGCTGCTTACTGACGGTATTTTGGTAGAAATAAATGTATTTAACAAAAATATAAACATTTTATTCACAAGGCAGTTTTCTAGAAGGTACATACATGAAATAAAAACAGAAAAATGAAGTTTAAAACAATACAAATACGGTACCTACAATAGTTCTTGATCGAAGCAGGCAGACCTTCTTATTTAAAAATAGGGCACCCCCACAATGTTCTGATGCTTGTAACGGTTGTGTAGAAGGGTAATTTAAAAAGAAAAAATCTACACTGATAAAGTCCTTCTAACCTCACTCTACTAAATGGCATTCTTATATGAAGCCTCAGGCAGCTATACTATTTTCGTTGTAAGTACAGTGGTAGTGGAGGTTAGAGCTTAAGCTGACCTAACAAGGGTAACTTAATACGCATTTTCAATAATCTAAGAGACATAGCTTTGTTACCAATAACGTACTAGTTGTAGAAAGTAAATCGACGCTTGAAAGTCTTTTTCAAAAACACAAACTTCAGTTTTTATTGTTGAAAATATAAAACGTAAAGAATCGACTATTTGTCATAACGTAAAACGTACTGTAAAGTTGCCGACAAGTCGCATAGTAAATATTGCCTTTCAAGCGTCGAATTGTTTCCGCTACACTTCACATCACAATAAAAGTTAATATAAATCGAGGTAAACCTAATTTGGGTGAATATATTAAATCACATTCCAAAATTGTTTTCAAATACGAACTTCAAAAGAATATGATTTTTTTTGACATTCTCATCAAACTTTTCGCGGCAAGTCCGTAAGAATATCAGTATGTACAGGATTGGGTAACTCGGCCACATTCTGCGGTTGAGGCTGGGGCTGCCTCCTGAAGCTGTTCCTAATTCTGACAGCTCTGCGGTGTGTCCACTCGCGGTTCTTCTTGGGCAAGAAAGACGCGACAATAAGGAACACTAAAATGCTGCCGAAGAGACACCAAAGGAGGGTTGAAGCAGTCCCTGGAAAAAAAAATCATTTAACTTTGGATTGATTCCAGAATTTGTCAGGAGCCCGAAAGTCTGAGAACTAGTCTTGTTGTTTCATATCGTGTTAACTAAGAACCGGTGGTGGAGGTCAGACATTCAGGGAAACGTTCCATGTAAAATACTGGTATTCAGTTACTTTCTTTCTTGAAATTGATTGGCTATGTAAAGCTGTGTGTTATCATCAGTGATCGGAATAGGTTGACTATATTTGCCTAAACTTCGGAGAACAGAGACAGAAAGGGGAGACTTCCTTACGACTAGGTACATTTTATTTTTCCCAGGATTCGGGAAAAATCTTCAATAAGTTGAAAATAAGCATTATTTAAGATGTGTATAGGTTATTTGTAACTAAACTTGCAATTAACAAATTTCGGGATTTTCACGTAAATTCCCGAAATAAATAATCTAACTTTAATTCATGTATTCGAATTAAGCCGCAATTATATTTAGCCCACGCCGCGTGTCGCAACGCGTGGGTAAGCTATCGGTTACATACATTTAGTATTGGATTGATTACATTAGTCCCGTCCCGCGTGTCGCAGAGCCTGCTGACGCCACGCAGACCGAGCGATTTCGATCGGCGTGGGGTCGGTGGTGGGGGTTGTGACGCGTCAGCTCAGTCGGGTCTAGTGTAATAACGCGTGGGCACGCGCAGACAGCCGAGTGGCGACGTAGAACGTGGACGTGAAAAATGTCAGACGAATTAATAGAAGTATTGTTGAAATTTAATTTCATCGCTTTTTAGTTCTTGCACCAACAAATGATATTCACTTCGGCTTCCTCTTGAAGTATTTAATGGATGCACCCAATATCTCCATTTCTTTCTTTCCTTTTTGAGTAGGCTTAACATGAGTAGGTATGCTAGATTTTCTTCAAAATCCGTATCCGAGTCTGAAGAAAACATTGTAGACGTTTACTCCAACGGCCACCACTGTACTGACTGAGACGATTTTTCGTGAGGCCGCGTGGCGACACGACACGCAAATGTAATAACCCGCCGTTGCGTCAGGTAGCGTGGCGACACGCGGCGTGGGCTAAATATAATTGCGGCTTTATATTTACGATCCTTAAACTAAACGTTGTATCAAATTATTCTAATACATGATTAAAGTTAGATTAGTTTTAGTGAAAATTCTTAAGATTTGTTAATTGCAAGTTTAGATAAAAATAGCCTTTACACATCTTAAATAAAGCTTATTTTCAACTTACTGAAGATTTTTCCCGAATTCCGGGAAAAAAAATAGTCGTCAGGAAGTCTCCACTTTCTGTCTTTGTTTTCCGAAGTTTAGGGTTTAGTCAGCCTAATCTGATCACTGGTTATCATGAATAGTCCTTGATTGTGCTCTCTAAACATAACTCGAACATGCAGTCGATGATTATAACCGAGTAGTATTATACTATCTGTGACCGAGTACTTACCCGACCGTCCACGCATGGAATGCGATCGCGGTTCCAAAGTGGTAGTCACAGACAGCTCTTCGTCTTCTCCGCTGATCTTGGCTACCACTGTCCAAGGGCGCAGGTCTTCGACTATGGGACTCTGAATGTAGAGGGTACAGGTTCCGTATAACTGATTCACGTCGAAATCGTACGGGTAAGTCGCGTGCTCGGAGATAAAACCTGCATCAAACAATTGATTTTAGACATCTGTGAATCTGTCTCCTTGGTTTTAAGTTATACCAAACTTGAACCTCGTTTGTTAAATATGAATTTCATACTGGTTGTTATTTGACACCGCGATTTTAATAAGGGGGACGTGCAAGGATAATGCTCCGAAAAATTCGCAACTTTCGTTTTTGTTACCCTAAGCCTGAAAAGGGTTCATTCATTGTATCTGCTCGTCATTATTAACAACTTTTACTATTTGACGAACCCTGATATCGCGAAACAATACTTAGCTATTCCACACATTGGTTGGCATTAGATCCGGAATGAAATAATCCAGAAAAGAGCGGCAGTTACCGACATAGCGTGCAGAATAAGCAATCTGAAGTGGCAGTGGACTCGTATGATTGTCTGAGGATCGATGATCGATGGAGCGAGTCCTGGAGTGGAGACCGGGTATCAGAAAGTGTAGCGTGGAACGCCCCCGCTAGTGGATCGACTCGACCCTAAAAGGTGGCTGCGATAGACTGGATGCGGGAGGTGGAGAACAGGCTGCTGTCGCGCAGCTTGAGAGAGGCCTGTGTTCTGCAGTGGCCTGCGTTGATTGATACATTTGTTCGATTTATGTGAACACAAATGTATGGGTGGAACAGTAGTCTGCATTTGCTTACCTACTCCGTCGCTTCGCACAAATCTACAGTATTCCAGCTCGGGTCCAGTCGATATACGCAAGCGAACCACAACGGAGCTGCCCTCCCAGCGGTGATACACCATCAAACGCTCTGCAACAGAATAAACAGTGTCTTCAACGAAGCCAAACTAAAAATTAATACTGATGTGCTAAAATAGTCTCTTTGATTGACCTTCAAGATTTTGGCTGCGACGACATTACTTATTCTCTCAGCTAGTCGGTACTTGGTGTTGGCATAATAATTTAATTCTTACCGTTGATGTAAACACGAAAGAAGTCTCTCTTTTCCTCGAAATAGGATGTATTTTTCAGTCCTACATTACATGTCCACTGGCCTTGGGCCGCTGTCCAGATGTTGTTGAACCTGATGCCGCATTCTCCAGCGTCAAAACCGTTGCCGACGTACTCATAGCCAGCTGACGAGGTTGCTGCAAAAAAGGGCCGTTATTTTTGTGCATTTTATATTATGGCTCGCTGCACTCCTACTAAACTCTCCATGTTTTACCACGTCTGCCCTGCAAATATATCTTATTAGCACGGTCATCCTCAATGTTCATGTGCTCCCCTAGCTCCCAGTGACTGTGATATGACGTAGCAGTATACTGCGCTTCTACGAGTAATCTTCAGTTAACAAGCTCCATAGGTTAAAAAGAGCACGACCGTGTTGTCTTGTCCACGCTTAGCAGTCGTTGTCAGCACTGAATAACGTTGTAGACTAGTTATCGACCCGCATTACAAACGCTAGGCTTAGATTAAAGGTGTGATACTCACACGGTCCAACGTTGAAGACAGTGCCGTTCGGCGCCCTGAAGTAGCAGTAGCGAATAACGGCGCCTATGGAGCAAGACATCGTAATGGCGTCGCCTTCCGTGCTCGAAATGCCATTATATTTGGATTCCAATACCGGCACAGCTAAAAAATATGTTTTGGATCACGTTAGTTTTAGCAGTGGAACTTAAATTGTTAAGGGAAACCACCGAATAAGATAGACATTAAACATCCAATAAGAAGGCTTGTCTAAAAGATGACGCAGACAACTGAAGTCGCACCAGTCCGTTATCAGACCCTCCTTGTTTCCCATTCACAAAGCTATATTATGAAGATGACACATTAGGGATATATACGAAGGATGATCCCAATCATTTCCCGAAGTAACAAGTTGATAAAGGAAGAAGTAATCTTGAAGTTAGTGATTCAGTAGAAAACAAGATAAACAGTCAGTATAACGGAACGCATCTGTTGTCACACTGTCGACAGTAGATAATAAATTAAACTGCGTAACGATAAGATAAATATGGCTCCGTTTTTAATTAAAGAGACTTTAAAAAAAAAGATGTAGTGAACCTACTGTTGTGAGAAATATAGGCAGGATCTAGCGTTGCTCTGGTGACGTCAAGGAAGCCATGACTGTTGCCCCATAAAGTGTTGACGGTACAGCGCCATATGCCATCGTTCTCCAACATAGGCAACAAGAGGGTCAGTTTGCAGATGTTGTCCTCAGCATACGACTCGAACCTGTAAAAGGAAACAATATTACCCTATGTTGTTGAGAAAATTAAAAAACAGCAGTAGCTGTAGCCGGGCCACAACCACATTCGTATCACACTACATAATACTAAGTTTAAAACGAATCATATACAGTATTGTTTCAACGTCCAATAACATCATCCTAAAACAATGCATTAATATAAAAAATATTTCTTATAACATTATTTGCCACGCATCTTGCTATGTTGGGACCTTTGTTTCTTAGAATAGCACTGCTCCTCCTACAACTGCTGCACTTTTGCCTCCATCTTTGCAATTTTAATATAAAACACTAACCGTGTGGCTTGATTCTCGAAGCCATCTTGGTTCACCCCTTGGCTGGCAATGAAAACTTTACCGGAAGGGTTGCGGAAAGTGCAGCTTTGGACCTCGTTCTCTTCAGGCACGGAACACGTCAGTATCACTGTTGAATGCTTGTTCACCACGCTTGTTGTAACATTTGGAGCGAAGTCCACTAGAATGAATCGAGGTTACAGAACTTAAACTTCTTAGTTCTTAACATGAAGAAGATAATTGTGAAGAAGATAAATGTGTAAAGATTATAATGTAATTGGTTTCAAGATATTTCACTGAAGTCTGAAAAAGTTTAGTCAGTACTGTAAAGCATTCGATGTAAAAGACATTTTGGTGCAAGATTTCAAACAGAAAGTGGTAAAATATTGTTATATACCAGCTGCTGGTAGCACGTCTACGTCGACCCAGCTACTACTAACGATAACTGTGCCAGGAGCGCCGACAAATAGCTGCCAAGATCCTCTATGTTCCTTTGTCACTCTGTCCAGCACAACCCTGCACGGACCAAATCCGTCGAAAACAGTTGTGCCCTTGTTGTCCTTCAGCCTGCAGTACACCGCATCTTCTGGTCCAAAGGTAACATTCACGGCACTGCCCACAGTCCATGTTAAACGATCAATGGTGGCGTTTGATTCTGGGAACAGAACAAAACGGTTTAGCGCTAGAAATCGATTGTGGAAATGGATGACGTAACACATGCCCGTAACGCAAGGGTTTGCCAGAGTTGAACCTATCATACACCCACTCACCAGTTATGGTGAAGTCCCATTAATCAGGGGCGGGCGAGTCTGCCACGAATCAGACACAAATACAAACTCCGGGCTGTTAAAATACCAATATAACTTTCCCCAACCTGGGTATCGGACCCAACCCTTATGCTCAGCAGAAGCGCTTGCGACCACTAGATCTATCGAGGAGATGGATGAATAAGGCATTGAGAAGACGATAGATGATTTGTCCGCCGGACAGAAAAGACTGCTGAAAAGAATCCTGTCTAACCATTGATTGCCGCGTTACTTTTTGGCCATTAGGTGTAGCAAATTGTCCGCGTTTGTCCGGCTGACAAACAGTCCATTGATTGCTCAGCGCCATAAATAACATTAGAGGTGTGACCAGGTCTGGGCACCGTAGGTTAGGACGGACAGGAAACACCGATCGATAAGTTTTCACTTCAAGAAGATCGACCGATCTTCCTTCAACAGCGTCTTTATTTTTTCCAGGCTTCGTCGATTCGGCGATCGATTTCGTTTTCCTGCCTGTTTTCGAAACAAAGTAACTGGCCCAAGTAGATGTACTCATCGAGATAGTGTATTACCTGTTCATCTACTTCGACCCTACGCATAGTGCTATTACTTATAGTTTTAGTTTTAGACCGGTTAATCACGACTTTGAGGCCAGCCGTGCTCACCTCGTGGCTCTGTAGTTCGAGAACTGTAAGAGCAAACAGGACAATGTCATCGGTAAATCTAAGGATAGTCAGCCTCTTACTGCCGATTTCAACGCCCTTGGTCTTCCATGAGACTGCCAGTGCCAGTGTCTGGAATATCTCCTCAAGTGTGCTCGTAAACAATTTAGGTGAGAGCGGGTCACCCTGTTTAACACCTCTTTGTATTCCAAAAGAAATTCCTACTGAATTCCGTTTAATGTTGGCTGAGCTAATGCAGTATATGTGTCTAAGAAGATCGATATATACTGTGTGTCAAGTTCCTGTTTTCCAAGGATCTGAAGATTTCGGGGTGTTTTATGCTGTCGAATGCCTTTGTATAATTATTATCATCTTCATCATACATTAGAGGTTATCATTACATTATGACGATTATGACTACAATGGCGTTAAGGTTTGGATTAGTTTAGAGTTATAGACCGTTAAATGAGTTGATTTCCCTTTCCCCCCGTAAAGTTGCCAAATTTTTTATCGTGATTTTAATTAATAGGCACCGATTGCTTTGTTTGTTAATCATGATGCAATTAATCTTATCTTTCTTTATTGACACGTTGGTAAGTATGGAAAAGT
Organism: Eurois occulta; assembly: GCA_950022335.1. Taxonomy (NCBI): domain Eukaryota; kingdom Metazoa; phylum Arthropoda; class Insecta; order Lepidoptera; family Noctuidae; genus Eurois; species Eurois occulta. The sequence continues at coordinate 11,496,668 of OX465500.1, read as the reverse complement.
TTCAAAAAAAAAATACGTTTAATTAAATACCTATTCCATTAATGAGTCTAGAATTGAGTGGGACGAACATCTCATAGAGATGTAGTACAGCTTTTTAGGTTTACAAACAGGCGAATATAAAATAAAACGTTCTGCCGGAGGTAAAGTTATTGTCTTTTATGTTTGTCAACTTTAGGGCATCAGTAATCTGAAAACTGATGAAGGTTTAAAAGACTTGACTGTACCTACCTAATACAGTGTACCCACTTGCCAATATGAACCCGATAACCCCACAGTAAAAATCTGTCGGTTGGAACTTCAAATCATTACGACGCATAATTTTCGTCATTCTTTGCAATAGCTAGATAGTCATTAGCAACCGAATACTTAGATTAAAGCGGATTTTTTTGTGCTGATTACACAACAACTCTTTGTCAACTGGTAATAGTAATTAAATAAACTCTTACCTTTAACACTAACAAAGACAAAAACTAAAAATAAAGCTAAGATTTTCCACATTTTGTAATTTGTATCACTTTACTCTGTAGGTAATTGTGTAACCACCGACTAAATAATACTAAAATTAAACAAAAAAAGTGTGCTAATCAAAAACTTCTGACGAATCACCATTATCTTATCGTTCAGAAAAAATATCGATTGAATAAAAGTAAGTACGTGTAGCAGACCAGAAGGTACCTAAGAATCCGATTTCTAACGGCTTCCCACAGGGAACCACCACTCTACGTAGTGTCCACTGTAGTCAAATAGTACATAATATACATCCGTTGGTATGATACAACACAGTACAGACATTTAATACATCATAGGATTGAAAACATGAAAAAATGCCTACACTTTTTATGTCAATGAAGATAACAACAGGAACACCCGAACCGGCTTATGGCCGCCGGCCGGCTGTCAGAATTCGGTACCAAATTCGTATGTACATATTTTTTGATGATGATTTTTTTTTACTTTGTTGACTTATTTTTACAGTAGATAAATCACTTTTTATTCTGTTTTTGGTTCGTATGCATGTTATTCGATATATCAGAATGAAACACAAAACTATTTTTTTTTCTTTTTTTTCGTCATGGGTCATAAATTTTCGGGTAGCCGATAACGAAAATTAGGTCACAATGAAAATTCAAGATGGCGCCGACGAAATTTTTGGTTTTTCCGACATGGGTGTCGTCATTTCCGTGGTTTTCGGGATCGCTGATAACGGAAAATAAAAATAAAAATTCAAGATGGTTCTAATGAAAAATATTGTGGAAAAAATTTTGGTTTCAACTCAATACGTTCCTCATTGTTTTCTTCGGCTTTACTCGTTTTCGAATGTGAAAATCTGTAAGGGCGCAATTTTATTTGGTCGCTAGCCCATATTATGGTGCTCGAAAGACTTTACTCAACCCCATGAATTTATTACACAACGAGTAGTTTGAATGAAGTCGAACCATGAAACTAGACAAAATTGTCCGGAGGTGAACAAGAGGTGAGGTGAAGGCGATTTTAATTAATTCACCTCCGATGATACTTCGGTCTGAAACTCTTTATTTTCTAATATACAGCAACTATCTGTACTCATCTTATCATTTAATTTGTGAAGTTTAGAGAGGTTTCTGCTTCTGTCTGACCTTAGCTCGGACAGAAACAGAAATTTCACATAGGTAATATTGAAAAAATCCTTTTTAAAAAAAATTCTGAACAAGCGGCCTCTGTGGATGGACGAGAAAAACTTGAAGCAACTTAGCATGATGTTGACGAGTAGAACTTGTTGGCAGGGTAGTAGTGTAATCTACTAATACAAAAAGTGCACTCATTAGGCAACAGATGGCGCTATTTTCAAAACCCGTATGGTAGTTTTAACGATGTGTGGTGCGGATAAAGGTCAACCTCACCAATATAATTTCATATAAATTGCAGATTGTAGATCTTTAACAGTCGTTACAGGTAGTAAGTGGCCCGAAAGTCTGACAACCAGTAGTCTTACCAAGGGGTATCGTATTACCCAGTACTAACTGGGTTATGGAGGTCAGACAGGCAGTCGCTCCATGTAAAATACTGGTATTCAGCTGTATCCGGTTAGACTGGAAGCCGACCCCAACATAGTTGGCAAAAGTCTCGGCACATGATGATGATGAGGACTCCAATTCATTCCAAACCAACAAGGTGCCTAAGTGACCAGAGAGCAGGAATAGTGACACTAGAAATATGTTGCGTTATCCTGTAGGTATTTTAGCCAGCTCGATGGTCCGACCAAGTAAAAGAAGATACGTCCTCAAGCAGATTTCAGCAGGCGATGATGGCAACTTTGGCCCGGAGTCGATGGATGCAGATTGTCCGTATAAAGGGGCCCAGTGACCAGACTCCTCAGTAATGAGAGACTATTTGAAGAGGAAGTTGATATTTTTCCAAAGATCTGATCTAATATTCGATATACTAATAAACCTAATTTAACAAGGGGGTTCCGTTACACAGCCAATCAGCCATAACAGTACTTAGTCGATTCTAGGACTTGACCGGCCTAGATTTGATTGATTACTTTGTGCTTAGCTTTAGAAAAATGTTTTTAACATGATCTGCTTAAAACATATTATGACAGTTGTAGTCAATGGTTCGTCAAAATACAAGAATTTTCAACTAGCCGTATAAGCTCCGGTCTCCGGCGACTTTGGTACTTGTTGCAATAGTATGAATTGGAGTACTAATTATGAGCTACAATTTGAGATATATGTATGTATTTCAATTCTGTTGGTCTTACGCCCATTTTGGACTTGACATTTTAGCACTATTATGTAGTCTACGTCACTATTATTATAAAGAGGAAAAATTTGTATTTTTGTGTGTGTGTGTATGTTTGTAATGAATAAACTCAAAAACTGCTGTGCCGATTTCAAAAATTCTTTCACCATTGGAAAGCTACATTCGCCCTGAGTAACATATAAGGCTATATTTATTGCTAGAAAAGATTAGGGATCCTTACTAAAACTTAAGTAACGTAACCCAAGGTGTAAAAAAGTGCCCTAAAACGTCTTTCGTCATATAGAACGTCGATAGAACAAAAGTATGTTCTACAATATTAAAGAACATATCAATATTTCCAAAAAGCTAAGCTAATAAAAAAAAAAATCAAATAAAAATATATAAATAAAAGGTGAAAATAAAAAAAAATCTTAAGTCCACCCGTGCAAAGCCGGGACGGGCCGCTAGTTCTGAATAAAATAAGACAGAATAGAGACCTGGGGCGAATAAAAAGAAACTGAAAGCGAAAAATGAAAAAAATACCTTTTAGTCTGAATAAGCTCTTAAGATTTATAAAACCATGGTTAGAACTGCTGTTTTGTATCGATCAGAATGTTGGGCCACAAAACGCATGAATGAAAGACAATTACATGTGACTGAGATCAGATTGCTAAGGAGGATGTATGGTGTAACGTGAATGAATAAAATAAGGAAAGAGTACATAAGAGGAAGTTTGAAAGTGGCACCGGTGACTAAAAAGTTGTGTGATAATCGGTTATCGTGGTATGGACATGTGATGAGGAGGTATGAGGAAAATGTTGAGTATGAATGTGGATGGCTTTAAGAGTAGAGGAAGACCAAAGAAGTAATGGATGGAGTGTGTGTGGACTAAAAAGGAGGCGACTGCTGATATGACGAGTAATAGAGAAGTATGGAAGAAGAAGACATGCTGCGCCGACCCCAAATGTAAGATGTTGATGATGTTGATGAAGTTGTTTGTGGATAAGGGCAGGAGAATGATGAAGCTCAGAAGAATCGTAGGTACGTAACAAATTTTGAGGTAGCGCCAATGAACAACAATGTAAAGAAAATCTCTTTTGAGGTCTTGCATTTTAGATTCTTGGAAGAACAACAGTTGCATCCGTAAATAGTAAACAAAACCCTTATAAATATGTAATTACACATCCGTGAGCTAGAACCATAGATATATATATAGCACTCAAGTGATAATGTTGATATCTATCTATAAATATAAAATGGTAAACTGACTGACTGACTGGGTGACATATCAACACACAGCCCAAACTGCTGGTCATACAAGCATGAAAATTGGAGGGTGTGTTTTTTGTGAAGAGTAAGTATCCACTAAGAAAGGATTTTTGGGAATTCCACCCCTAAAGGGGTAAAATAGGGGATGGAAGTTAATATGAAAGTCCGTCAGTTTTGAAGTTAGGATCTTCATATTTGTGTTTTGGCTGACGATTGAAAATTGATTTATACGTGTCTCAGCGTTTTTGATAATTCTACCCAAGAAGGGATGTTACCGTAACCTGGATTAACCTATAGCTTACTTTTTAATCCCGGTAGTACGTTTCCCGTCGGATATTTTACAACATCCACGCGGGCGAAGCCGCGGGCAAAAGCTAGTGTCTTTATAAAGTTCTGTTGTAACAAACAATGTAATTAAGTCTTGGAAGTCAATTTTAACCAACTTTTAATTGTCGTATCGAAACGAAACTTTGTAAGTAGGTATATGGAGTACGGATGACAATACTACTATTTCGTATCTTGGAGGTAATCTGACTATGGAGCCAAGAGATGGTTAACGGAACTCTTCGGTGGCTATACTACTATTAAACTGCTCGAGTTTGGGCACATTTACTTCATTTTGACGAGTCTAATAGATTGGACTTGGTAATAAAGTTTTGATGGAGGAGCCAGGAAGTGGAACTCTTTAGTGGCTATTAGTAAACCTCTAAAGGCGAAAGCTCATTTTTCCTACATCTTTGTGCCTACCTGTTACAGTCATGAAATTGGAAAATGCATTTTCGAGATTTTTACAAGCTTTTATTTAACTTGCAATGTATGTTTGTCCGGGTGGCATCTTGTAACTAAATTTTGAAGAAAAAGATGGTTTCTATCATGACCTCATTCTGTGGACAGGATTGTCTTTTCATGAGGGAACTCCTCAACGGTTAATAGCATGGATTCGAAAATTTGTAGATGCGTTCATATTTGATGGATGAAGAGGATTTCTATCATGAACTCAACCTGTAGCCAGGATCGTCTTCTCACGAGAGAACTCCTCAAGATATTATTAGTACTAATATATATATTTGAAACTCAAGTATTTGCGAAAAGAAAACAAGAACAATATTTCTGAAATAACTTTATTTAATAAAAATAGAAAATTCTCTGGTAACACTTTTGCTAATAGGTGATTATAATATTTATTCAAAGTATAATTTTATTTGGAGCACTAGCTTTTTATAGGGTTTGACAACATCCAGTTTTTTGCAACTTTTAACCCACCCTTTTATGTCAAGTAGTTATTTATTATCACGACAAAAATAAATAGATTTCCATTCAAAACCAAAGATTTAAATCGCTAGATTCACCCTACAGCGTCACAAAACGATCAAATAGTATTGTCTCGCTCACTCTTACTGAAACTCGTATCTATCATTCCATACGTGATGTGCTCGTCTCAGTGTAAACACTTTCGCTCGGCCAAGTACGGTGACATCTAATAATTTAAATCTTTGTTTACACTCCTTGAAACTTAATACCACTTCTTTTTTTTCCAAACAAAGGAGAAAAATACGGGTAACTTAAGTTCCGAGTTTTATTACTTTTCTCATTTTAATATTCTCGCTCCCATTAAATTTTTGGCGGTAAGTTGGTTAGTATATCATTGTGGTATCAGTTTGTACCGGAAGGGGTTGTTTTCTTAAACTGTTCCTAATACTGGAGGCCCTCCTGTACGTCCACTCGCGGTTCTTCTTAGGGATGAGGGACACAGCCACCAGGATCAGCACTATACCTAAGATGACGAAGAAAGTCCAAAGCAGAATTCCCCAGATCGCTGAAAATTAAGTTTTTGGGAAATTAATAAACTTCTGATCATTATATCTGTGATTCTCGCTTAATTATGACGTCCTCATTAATAAAGAACCAATGTATAATAAATTTAATTTAACAAGCTCTGGTCTGCTTATTGAAAGAATTCTCATCGGCATAAATGATAAACTCTTATACGAACTTTTATATAAGTCGTTTAGGGTTTTACAAAAAATCCTTCCATAAGTATTAGCTACTCCATAAGGAATGCCTGTACAAAATTGTAATAGGTAACCATGACAGCGATTCCAATCACTGTCGTAAAAGTTTTCATTTACCTACATCAGACGGAGAAAATAGTAAATATTAATTAATCTTATCATAATCACCGTTTTTCAAATGCAGATATTATGTTTTTGTAATTGTATAGTACCGACGCCAAGCCAACGGCAACGAATTGTCTCAATTTATGTTTAAGTTTTTATTTCAAAGATAATTAAATTATTTACAAACTATAATAGTAATAAATATGTACAAGTAGAAAAGGGTTACAGGGCGTCCAAAAATTCCTCCGCATCGCTGTCAAAAGGGCCCAGAAGGCTGGCAGCATTGCCACGTTGGATGGCAATGCTGATTCTTTGGCCAAAAAATAGGCCCGCCCTCTAATCATGAAGAGTCGACCAACCGCTTGGCGATTTCCCGAAAAACTAGGTGGGCACTCGGACCCCATGGCCATAGGGTTCAACCCCAAACGGCTCAAACACATATAGTACCAATTAAATTATTGTATTTGCGCCGTTTACTCAATTTATTGAAAGTTATTAAAACAAAATCAAAGGTCATTTTGTGAAATTAGGTTGAAAATAAATACATTTTGAAGGTCAAAATGACATGTTCATCATTTTCTAGTGTGTTGTCTAAAGTACTTTTATTTTAATACGCTTTTATTGGCTTCACCTGTAATTAAGTATACCTACTGATATCAAATGCAATAGCTAATATACTTACACGACGGTCCAACCACATACTGCGGTGGTGGACGATTGAATGTGGAAGTCATGGACATCTCCCCGTCTGTTCCAACGGCCTTGGCGAACACCGTCCAGGGGCGCATGTCATCAGATTCAGGGTTATAAATGGTGAGGGCACACGCACCGAAGGACATCTCGTATGAGTCCAATTGGTACTCAAAAGGCACGTTGTCGGACATGAAAGCTGTGACAAATAGACGAGTAAAAGTTAATTTTAAATTGTCATGTCTATTTGCGGAATTATGCAGAGGAATGGGATAAATGGTGTGGAAGGCTTTGAGTATGAATAAGGATGTATATAAGAGAAGGAGACCAAAGAAACGATGGATGAATTGTGTGAAGAGGTTGACTCATGACATGACGATTAAGAGAAGTGTGAAGAATTTATACAGTTTAACATATGGTATTTCCTTGATTTATCAGGTGGTTGTCTATACAAAAGCTAATGACCCAAATTGGTATAAAAATCAGCCTGTATAAATCAATTTAACTCATACCGGACTGAGTTTACCACTATACAAAATTACGTGTGTTATTTTATTTTTTCCTACATGTAAGTTTTATTAGTGGTCGCCAAAAATGCTCCATACATTTTCGTTATTGGCCTTTCTGGGTTTGACGATTTTCTGTTCTACGGACGACAAACGCTCAAAGTTGTCTCCAGTGTTCTGCTCACCTAGTCCATCGATGCGTACAAATCTGCAATATTCAAGCCTGGGCGCGTCACCAATTGCCAAACGCAGACTCACAGTACTACCCTGCCATCCGTGGTATATCTTTATGCGCTCTGAAACAGAAGAAAAACACATGGAGTAGAATTATCATGATCTTCCTATAGTTTCCCCCTACCATATTGGGGTCGGGTTCCAATCTAAGCGAATATAGGTGGATACCAGTATTTTACAAGGAGCGACTGCCTATCTGACCTCCACAACCCAGTTAAGTTTCTAACACAGTAAACACGATATATCGGCTATAGGCTTCTGATGACCGGTAACCGGTAACTAACTCAAAGATTAAAAAACAGCTTATCGTACTTTTCAAGACATCATCGTCATCATCATCATCCACAGCCTGAATTCACCGACTGCTGCGTATAGGCCTCTCTTTTCTTCTGCCAATCTCCACGTTCCTGTGCCAGCCTCATCCAGGTTTTTCCCCCGATGGCAACTATGTCGTAACTTTTCAAGACTGGAATGTAATGGATGATCACCCACCCATGGGTCGAACTCAGCAAGCGTTGCCTAGATAACGGGCTGTTTAGGACACATGAGTAATGTGGTTTGGAAGCCTGTTCCAACTTTTCCAAGCTCTTTATTTCCTGGATATCCCATAGACGATTTAGAATTCTATTTTTTTCTTTTCTGGCTCTCTCTCTCTCTCAAGAGAGAGTGAGAGCCGGAGATCCACTGGATGCGAGACGCACGGGACCGAGCAATATGGCGACACTTGGGGGAGGCCTATGTCCAGCAGTGGACGTCTTTCGGCTTAAATGATGATGATGACTCGAGCCGTTCGGTATTCTTTCAATGAAAGTCCACACTGCAACGCACACTTGTAAACTCGGCATAAGGGTATCGCTAGTAAAAATGCGGCGATACTGATCCCATCATCTGCCTAGCTTTTTCCCAACTATTTGGGGTCGGCTTCCAGTCTACTGGATGCAGCTCGACCACCAGATTTTTCATAGAGCTACTGGGTAATACGATATATGGTTGTCAGGTTTTCGGGCCACTGACTACCTGTACCAATTGTCAAAGATCTTCAAATTACATCCTGGACCAACGGCTTAACGTGCTTTCCGACGCACGAGGCAATGGTCACCCATCAGCAGACCGACCTTGCCAAGAGCGGCTAAATCTCAAAAATCGGCCCGTTTGGGTGTTATTAATTTAGCCACGATCTCCGCGTGTGCGGCGACTGCGCTCACGCAGTGCTTATTAGTGTACGTTGGATGCTTGTAGTTTGGACCAATAGCTTTACTTACCGTAGATGTTAACATCGAAGGAGCTTCTCCGTTCTTCAGGTTCGCCGACCAGTCCTACATTGCAGCTCCAAACACCACTGTCATTAAGCCAGAGGTTGTTGAACCTGATGCCACATTCGCCCGCGTCGAGACTGTTGCCGACGTACTCATAGTCTTCCGACGAGATTGCTGCAAAAATAATAAAGAGGGTTGTTTTAGATTTATCCATTACATTAAAATGTTATTTTTTTTTGCAATTTGCAGGTCAGTGAAGGGCTGAATGTTGATTAAAATATGATTCTTGACCATGACACGTATGTAGTTACAGAATTATAATCATTAAAATCATCAATACAACCCTCAAAGTTCATTTAAAAAAAAACATAGCGGGTTGTCATGATTCTAATGATTCGTTACGGTCGCGAATCATATTTTTATCAACATGCAACCTGGCACTGACCCGCATATTACGAAAAACTTAAGAAAATTTAAATTGCGCGGCGTACACTGGCAGTTTCCCCTTAAATTCCGCAAACAGATTTAGGCAATAGATACGGCGACTGCACATCTCCTGAGAATGCCGTGAGGAGGAGGCGTAACACGTGGCGAATATACCTAGGTATGTTTGGTTGCATTTTGCATGCTAGTTTAATACGGGGTGGAAAGGACACCGACGCGAAAACGGTTACCACGTATTCAGTACAACATTCTGAGCCCAATTTATTCATTATTTTAAAAAAAATCAACTGTTCCACCCATATGGGCCGTGTATTAGGTATTGCACTTGGAAACAGCTGTTTTTATTTTTATTATCCGATGCAAAATTTCTAAGGCTCAGAATGATGTGCTGAATACGTGGTAACCGTTTTCGTGTCGGTCTCTTCCACCACATTTTTTTATTTTTTTTATGGGCCTGCTCTTGACCACAATCTAGTCCTGATGACAGAGAAGAGGTCGACGATGGAACGAGCTAACCCAAAAGAAGCCTATTAACTCGCGACTTAAATAGATTGGGGTCATATGATTGACGGCACGGTTGGCGCAGTGGTCAAGCGATTGACTGCTGCGCTGCATGTCGCGGGTTCGATTCCCGTACGGAACAAATATTTTTATGACCTACAAGTAGTTGTTCCGGGTCTGGGTGTTTTTCTATCTATAATATGTATGTATTTACAAAAAAAAATGTATATATATAGTTTATCAGCCATCTAGCTACCATAACACAAGCATTAGGTTGCTTAGCTTGGGACTAGATGGTGCTGTGTGAAATGTCCAGGGATATTATATTATATTATTATTATATTATATGAATTTGGGAACACCGACGAAGGCAGGGAATTCCACTCCTTGGCTGTGCGCATAATAAACGATGTAGCAAAGCGCTTCGTGCGAATGTGTGGAACATCGACAAGGAATGGGTGATAACCCGCAGTACGTCTGGACTCCCGATGGAAGAAGCGAGATGGTGGAATGATCTCGTGGAGCTCTTGGGCACACTCACCGAAGTACAGCCTGTAAAAGACTGACAGACATGCAACCTTGCGCCGGTGAGCCAGGCTATGAAGCTTGACCCACCAGCTTATCGTCACCAATGAGCATTTTTGCTAGAGCGTTCGCTACATAATTATATGTTGTTTTTTTCTACAGTTCAGTGAGTTCTACAAGGGTCACAGTTCGGTGTAAGGTATGATACTCACAGGGTCCAACGTTGAAGATAGTTCCGTTCGGTGCCCTGAAGTAGCAGTAGCGAATAGCGGCACCTATGGAGCAAGACATCGTCTCGGCTTTGCCTTCTGTTCCCCAATACGAATGAGATGAGGGTACCAATTGCCGCTCTGGAAATAAAATTAAACGTATTTTTAATTCATTGATTACGATCATTTGTACAAAAATTGTAATTGAAGATAGGATTATGTTTGATTAGAAAAAAATGTGAAATAGTTATATAAGTTATTCTAGCTTTTGCGCGAGACCGCGCCAGTATGGAGGTCGGAATTTATCCCATGTACCACTACCGGGATAAAAGATATCCCGAGTTCAACCCAGGTCACGAACTATTCACGTGTTCCATACCCCAGATGCCGTTCAGCCGTTAACGCGAGTCTTTACACGCGTTAACAGACTGACTTACTTTCGCATGTGTGTATTTATGTGCCAAATTTCATCCAAGTTCGTTTAGTAGTTTTTGCGTGAAAGAGTAACAAACATCCATCCTCACAAACTTTGTGTAGTATGAGTAAGACATAACTATACTAAACTAGGCTACACTAAAACCTGCTGACTTTAAAAATCTACTCCAGTAACTTACTCATAGTCTAGCCCAGTTCGTTTATCGGTAACATTGATCATTGATGATTAAAAATATCAGTAATTGTACAAACTATTTATTAAGTAGGTCAATACCCTTTCAGCTAGATAATAATATTACTTATATTTAAACGATTATTGAAAGCGCTAAATTTCCTTTTAATTCCTAGACTTTTAATCAGTAACTTCTACATAAACAAAGTATAGAAAATCTAACCAACCCGAGGTCACCGAGGTGCTAACATTTTTGAAGTGGCTATTGCGTTTTAGATTCTTAGAAGACCTTCAGCAACATCGTAATAGTAAACTTAACTCTTACAAATCCGTTTTTACTCGCACCCTTCTGCCCCCCCCCCCCCCCGGGTTCAAAAGCTGGCGACACCCTTGCTAACAGGCATCATCATCCACGCTATGAAAAAACACATAGTGTACTGAAAATGTTATTTTCATATTTCGAGTAAGTAAACCTACCGATATTGTTATTATAATTAATCCCATCCATGGAGAAGTTAAGGAAGCCGTAGCTGGTGCCGTCCGTGGTGTCAACGGCACAGCGCCAAATGCCATTGTGCTCAGAAGAAGGCGTCAGGAGTCGGAGAGCGCAGTCGTGGCTTTCAGAATCAGATTCGTAACTGTTAGACAAACCAAAATGGATTATTTAAGTAATTAGCTCCTTCTCACGGCACGCTCGCGATTGGTTCGGAAATCCCACGGGGACGTTTTAAATATAGCCTAACTAGCGACCCGCCCCGGCTTCGCACGGGTGCATGTATTATACATATAAACCTTCCTCTTCAATCACTCTATCTATTAAAAAAAAAACAACGGGTTGCACTCCGGGAGTGCCGGCAGAAGTGAAAACTTGAATATTAACGTTGTGCATTTTTGATATTTTGAAATGGTTAGGGAATAATTTTGCACGAATTGCTTTAATTATCAATATAAAAGTACTATCATTTATGTGGTAAAATACAATATTCATTTATTGCGCTATCGGACACAAACATGACAATTTATATTACATTAAAAATTTAACACTTCAGAACTCCCTCCGTCTTACGCTTTTTGGATCAGGTCACGTGTCCTGACGCGAGTTTAAGATTTTATACCCATTACAGAAAAAGTGCTCAACGCCGCTAAAGAAGTTTTCACTTCAAAAAACCGCATCAAAATCCGTTGCGTAGTTTTAAAGATTTAAGCATACATAGGGATATAGGGACAGACAAAGCGACTTTGTTTTATACCATGTAGTGATGACACTCGGATATATTGTAGCTTCGAGTTTGTGAGAGAATTTTTGGAATCGGATGAGCAGTTCCAAAGATTACCGTCTACATACAAACTGTAACTCTTTCTAATATTAGTGTATATATAGACAACTTGTCTCCGCCACAAGCCATACATTTTACAGATTTACATAAGTACTAACCGTAAGCCGACCCCGGTGTACCCGTCCTGCCCCACCCCGTGGCTGGCTATGAGGATATTGCCGATAGGATCCCGGAACAGGCAGGCTTCGATATCGTTCTCCGCAGGGACGGAACACGTCATCAGCACAGACGAACCATTCCACGCCACTTCTGTGGTGACCACTGGCCTGTTGTCTGAAATCAGTTGAGGTTATGATCGCTATGGTTCAGTTAGTCTGAAAAGTAGTAAAGGCGAGGCTTTGAGGCCAATATGACTCTTCAGTAAGATGCTTCAAAGCATCGCCTCTACGAAAGGTCCTCTGCTCTTCCAACAAAAACTCCCATTGTTGGGACACAAGGGACTCAAACTTCCTATATAGTAAGAAAATTCGGTCTTCTCTGTCTCACAAGAGAGAAAGAAGACAGATTTATCCCTTCATTTCGTTTATTTTTCGCAAAGACATTCAAATATATACGAGCGATAGACGGGACAAGACAAAAAAATCGTAATCCAATACTTGTTACTACTTAGTAACAAGTCTGTCTGTCTATGTTTAGTGTGTCGTCGTTTCGTCGATTCGTGTGTCAAAATGAAAAATGTTCGGGATCATAATTTTTGTATGAAACTATTCCCTATGTTCGCTCTTTATGTCTTCTAAATCTCTTTGAATTTCCGTGACATGTCTTAGAATTTTTGGCTCTAGTTCATGTCAGTTTCCCTTCACTGCACCGTTTTGTGAATAAAATGTAATATTTTGTTAAAGTTCTAAGCAATAATGAAACATAATTCGGGCTATTTTTACAAACAAAACACAAAATCGGTAGTTATTACTTAAAAAATAATTTCACATGTAGAGCACCACTTGAGGACGGCTCGCTCGACCAATTTATCTGATTAATTTTTTGTTGTGTTTGTAATTGTAACGACAAGGTTTGTTTGAAAGAAAATTTTGAAATTTTCTTCATTAGTTAATTGTGTGCGAGGCTGGGGCGTGTCGCTAGTCGGTAATATTATAGAAACGGGAGACCAAACTAATCCTTCAATGATGAATATAACATACCAGTTGGTATTACATTCACGTAGAAATTGGCTCGACGAAGCATGACTGTGCCCGGAACGCCAACTTCTATGCTCCACCATCCTTTAAGAGCCATCGTTACTCTGTCCAACAAAATTCTACAAGCACCAAATCCGTCGAAAATGTGGTTTTGTTCGCTGTCGAACAGCCTGCAGAACACGGCATCTTCAGGGCCAAGGGTGACGTTCACGGAATTGCCTTCAGTCCATGTCCAATTACCCACGGAGATTTCAACCAATTCTGTGGAATACATTAAAAAAAAAGTGTTTTACATGAGATTATGACTGATTATGGATGGGTGAAGAGCATGTTAGGTACAACTGACGTGTTATATCAACCATCAATGCCCACTAAACCACCGTACCAGTATCTTAGAACTGTGCGAAATGCGAGTTTCTTACGCAATTACAATGCTGGTTGCATTGTAATTGCGTAAGAAACTCGCATTCTCATCATCATCATCTGCGTAGCCTTTTCCCAACTATGTATGTTGGGGTCGGCATCCAGTCTTACCATGCAGCTGAATACCAGTATTTTACATGGAGCGACTGCTTATCTGACCTCCATAACCTAGTTAGTACTGGGTAATACGATACCCCTTGATAAGACTGGTTGTCAGACTTTCCGGCCACTGACCATGTAACGACTGTCAAAGATCTACAAATGACAGCCGGGACCAACGGTTTAACGGAACAGAAGAACCTCGGTATGCAATGGGTGGTCACCACGCCACAGACCAACCTAAACATTGATTAGAGCGGCTGCTATTATGTATTATTCACTCACATTCTCAATGCTATTTATTTTGAATTCAACAACTTTCATTGCGATTTTAGGAAGAAGCGAACACACAAAGATATTTAATTACAAATTGCCTTCAAAATCCTTCGGAATGAGCGTCATTTGCAATTGAGGTGCTAAAATGTTGCATTTCGTCATAGCAATTTTATTGAGGTGCTAAAATGTTGCATTATCTATTATTTGTCATGAATATCTATCGAGCATAATGCCAGTATCACTGAAACATGTCTGTCTCTCGCAAAACAAAACATGGTGTTGAACCAATATGGCAAAACTTGCACAATTAATAGAGCGCTTTAAATTTGAAACAAAGCCAACGAAGGAGCTGTGCAGGTGCCTATATTCTGGTCGGGAATTATTTGAGTCCATCGACACGCAAAGAAGAACAATATAGAAATAATTCAAAAAGTGTTTGTTTTGTTAACAATAATGTTGCGGAAAGTAAGTAAACTTCACTTTGACTAACGAATTCAAATTAATGATATTTGCACAGTGTGATGGGAACCGTTCTCCACCAATATTTGTTAACGTTTGTCTGAATTCTACTTCTACACAATAAAATGTGAATATAAGTATTAAATAACCATTACCTAAAATATTTACTTGAACAGTCGCTTTGTAAGTTATTGTGTTTCCATAAACAATAGCCCAAATTCCACGGTGCGCACTAGTGACATTTCTTACGGTGAACCCACAAGAACTAAACCGAAATTGATCAACTTCAAACTCTTTAACTGGTTCATCATTAGGTCCATACAGCTTGCAAGTGTCATACATGTGCGTGGCATTCGGTAAACTCACATACAGATCAGCCCCTTCAGTTATGGTTATTGGATTTCCCAGAGACGATGTTTCTGAAAGAATGGATTTGTATTTAAATTTATTATCTGCAATCGTTGTCCGATAGAGTGTATTAACTTTATTATCTCGGGACGTGACCTGATAAGCGGATTATCATTAATTTAAATATGATAAATTACCTTCGATTCGAATCGTAAATTTCCGCCTTCTTTCGATATGCGTACGAGTAGACGACCTGGTGGCTCTAGCGATGAGGGTCCATTGTCCGAGCATGTCTAAAGATTCCACATTGATCTGAACCCCGCATTCAATTCCATTTCCTTCTATAATTTCTACGTTGGGAACATTAAAGCCGTCTATAAAGGCGTATTGCAAGCCGTTGGGAGTCAATAAGTGACAACTCTCATTTTCAATAGAGCTCGAGGAGGCAATAGTTACTCTATGCGTTGCCTCTAATTCCGTAGTGAAAATCGTTTCCGTCAAATTTTCAACCACTCTAAAGTCATCTAAAATGGGATTTGCAGGATCTGAAACAAAAAAATTAGAAATAATTGTAATATGTTAACTTTTAATTACTTAATTTTAATGACCCAGGGCCACGTGACGCACAATACATGGCTGGCAAACATATCCACGCAGCTAAAGTGGCAAAGCAAGCAGCAACCTTCTCCTGGCACTTTCACTAGTGGAGTTGCGACTGTTAACGGTATTTAACTTTAAAAATTAACTTACCTTCTTCTATGATATGGAACGTCTGCCGCCTCTCAGTAAACTGATTACCATTACTGAATTTTCCAATAAGCTGCCATTCACCCAGCATATCCTTATTTATTGGGCTAAAAGTAATCTGACAAGCTGTTGTCAAGACCACACTGTTTAAAACGACGCCATTCAAAGCGGCGACAGCATTGTTCAAATCATAAGATTGACCTGTGGGCATTCTGTACTGACAGTTGTCGACTTGTCCAACACTTCTAACACTGACTTCCAAGGTGCGTCCCAAAATAACGAGATACCTGTCCTCTTGTAATGTAGTTACATTGTAGGCCTGTTCATACGGGTGGTCCTCATCTGGAACAGTTTCGTTGTCAGGCACCACTTCAATTTCATACGTTAATAATTTTACTTTAATTGTCAATACTTACTGTAAAGGAAGAATCTTAATGGTAGGTACACTTCATTCAAACCTATCGTCAATGCACGGAATTTACCATAGATTGTCCAGTCTCCTATCGAGGAGCTATCTATGTTGGTGAAATTGATGCTACATAGAGTTGGGTTCAAAGCAATTCTTTCAATGTGAGGATATTTGACGTCAGTTGTGATAACAAGATCTTCGCCATTGGGCGTGATAACGTGGCAGGATTCAGCATTGCCAGTCCCAACCACACCAGGATTGACACTGCCACCAAAGTGAACCGGGTGACTAAACATATTCTGTGTGGCCACACCCCAGTTTGCAGTCGGATTGTTGTTGTCTAGAAAATTGAAATAAGTTACATTTTTCATGAGCGGTGTCAATTCTCTCATTTTGTCTGGTACAATATGTTATAATTGTGCCTTGATTAATTATTTAATCAGTGATGATAATGAAAATAACTAGTCAAGTGCAAGTCACACAGACGCAATTAGTGGACAGCAAAATTCTATTTTTCAGTGAAAAAAAACGATACTTTACAAATTACACACGTTAACCACAGAACGATTAGTCAACGTGTAAAAATGTACGAGTGTACATTTAGTTCGTTCGTTTAGTTGTAGTTTAGTTCTACGGTTAACGTGAACCCCATTCCGGAGCTAAATACTCGTAATTTATCAGAAAATGGCGTGAGCTGATTTCATAAAGAATTTTGGTTAAACTGAATGAATTGATTGAATACAAAGAGTTTCAAGTTGTTTCTAGTACCCTTACCTATTCATTGGAATAGCTAGTTCTAAGTATCGTCATTGGTTGAAAATCGGTTAAAGCCATTTTAAATTTCAAAATAGCTTGACCTCATTGGCCAGATGGGACCCAGCTATGGTCGCGCCATCAACAATGAGCTTTGACAGACCTCTTCCATTTTCGAGAACATGAAAAACATGAAACTTACTCCAAACGATATTAGCAGGCTGGCATCGCATTTCATGGCTGGTAGAGCTGCCACATAGTCTCCATTCTCCTAACAAACTTTCGGACATCGGTCCTATAGTTATTCTACACGAGACGAAGTTGCTGCTTCTTTGTACTACGACGTTATTCATTCTAAACGTAGATATGTGTGTGAGTACACCATTTGGCGGCTGAACGTAACACTCTTCTTGATATGATTGTTTGTCTAACGTTATATCAATGACAAGCCCGATTCTAGTGGAATGGCGGATTGTGCTTAGCAACGTTATACCTGCATCTTCATCTTCTTCTTCGCTTTCTATTGTTTCTGAAATATTTTTAGTATCATTTAGTAAGTTCGATACATGATGACCTTTTTTACAATCTTTTATTTTTTATGCATGAATGTGTAGGTTTATCTTGTAACTGAATTTTAAAACAGTTATTACTTATACCCAACCGATTGAGCTGAAATTTCGCATATACGTTTAGTTTGGATTACAATGCATGGTTAGCTAAGTGACGTCATTCTTAATCCAATATGACGTACTCCAAAAGTCAAACAAGAAAAATTCATCTTTAGGAATGCTCCAAACAGCCCGCGAAATTCAAAATTTCTTGGGTTTTTCAATCACCAATACAACCCTCCACGTTCATAAAGGCGTAGGAACAAAAAAAAAACAGAAAAAGTCATTCCTACAGCTTTATGAACTTAGAGCGTTTCATTGATGATTTTGATGATTATAATTCTGTAACTACATATGTCTTACAGCCGCGAATAGTATTTAAATCAACATACAACCTAGCACTGGCCTGCAAATTGCAAAAAACGCAAGAAATTTTGAATTTCGCGGGCTGGTTGGAGCATTCACCTTAAGGTGATTTGGCCAGGACAGCCTGCGAAATATAAAATTTAACTTAAGTGTTTTGCAAACTGCAAGTAAAAAACTTAAGTAAAATTAGCATTTCGCGGGCTACCCTGGCGCTTCTTTCTTAAAAAGGGATGTTAAATATCTAAGGCACATCAAAACTTTCAAGCTGGGAGAGACGAAAGAAACACTTGGATAGTAAAATTTAAAATTGCGTGCATTCTTTCTCTGCCTTGCTTGTTAAGTTTATACTCTTAGGCCCGTATTACAGAACGTCACTCAATACTCAAGCATCATTTAAAACTAGTTTCAACCAATCAAATGGCTTGAATCTAGTTTTAAATGATGCTTGAGTATTGAGTGACGTTCTGTAATACGGGCCTTAGTGTAGTTTTAGACTGTTTGGGTCAATCACCGAACAATAATAACAAACATACAGTCAGCGTAATTGCGACACCGCGCTCTATGCCTTGAATATTTTATGTATTACCAAAGTAAAACCAAATAGTCAGTACGTCTCGGATATCATATCGGGCGCGACTCAATCTCATCTCATTCACCTCATTAGTTTTAATCGTTATCCCATTTGTATAACTGAAATATAGCTATCTTTTATTCTTTAATCTTAGTTTATCTTAATCTCACCACAACCCCGAACATTAGTCTTTCGAGCTGATGAGGAGATAAGCTGTACAATCTTTATCTTTAATTTGTAAAATTTTTACATTCTTACCTGCTACATTGACAGTGACATTGTAAGATCGTGTGGTTGCATGTTCATGATCGTAGGTCATGACCCAGATTCCTTCATCATTTGAATCTAATTTGTTTATGTTTAACATACAATCCATTGCCGTTAGTACATCATATTTCTCCGTTGAACTGCTTGTATCACGAGGTGTGAATTTAAAATTTTCATCGTGTGGTGGTTTTAAGATGCAAGTTTTGACAACGTGATTGGGCATTACAAAGGCTAGAAAATGACCTCCTTCGGCTCTGGGGGTATCTATGCTCGCATCACTGCTTACGCCACCTGCAAATTGTAGGATCGTATTACACGTAGATTTAAACCCTGTCGGTACCAAAACCTACTCGATCGCGTTAAAGTAAACTGCAATTTGTATGGAAATATAATGGTGATTACCATTTTTGTCAACAGACGTCGCTAGTTCAGTTTCAGGACAAATTGAAGTTTTCGTTTCCCAAAACCTCGCACTAAGCCTCTGACTGTAGCTGCTCATCATCAGCCTAGCCTTTGCCCATCTATATTGAGTTCAGCTTCTAGTCCAACACATGCACGCTGTGTGGGTTAATATAATACCCTTATATAAGACTGGTTGTCAGACTTTCGGGTTCCCGCCTACTCGTAACGACTGTCAAAGATCTATAAATGACAGCCGGGACCAACGGCTTAACGTGCTTTCCGAGGCATAGAGGAAGCTTGGTGATGGTCACCCATCCACGAAACGACCTTGGCAAACGTTGCTTAACCTTGAAGATCAACCTGTGCAGTTATTATTATTTGACCACGAGCCCCTAGAATACTTGGCATTCCATTGAACGCATATCTATGCCCAATTGCCCCTGATACTACAGATAAGTCATTATAATCAAGATAACTCGTCATGTCATAACTAGTTAAGTCCAATTACCTAGTTGATAATGCTTGCGACATGTTTAATGCCTGTTGGTATCTTGTTTTGGTTTCTGGTGTTGCTTCATTTCTGAATAATTGTTTATTCTCGTACTACTTTCAGGTTTTTTTAAATAAGTGTAGCGTCCGCTGGACCACCGCTGCTATACTAATAAATAAAATTGAAGTGTGTTTGTAATATAAAAATTACAGCTTTTTACTGAATGCGTGTGAAAAAATATATACGGCACTTTTAATTTTTAAACCAATATGTATTGATACAATTATAAATGCATTCAAAAGTCTAAACATAAAAAATACTGAAGACTTATGGGGGATATCCGTCAAAGTTCTTGGGGATATTATTGACTCTATTGCTCCTCTCCTAACTGGCATATTCAATCAATGTTTGGATAGCGGCAAGTTTCCTGACTTAATGAAACATAGTAAAGTAATACCAATATTCAAATCGGGTTGTAAGGGTGACCCCTCTAATTATAGACCTATATCTGTGCTTCCAGCATTGAGTAAAATCTATGAAAAAATAATGCTGGACCAGATGCTGTCTCACTTCAACTCAAATGGGATTCTGCATAGTCAACAGTTTGGTTTTACGAAGGGTAGGTCGACAACAGACGCGGGAGTAAAACTCATCAGTCACATTCTGGAATCCTGGGAGAAGTCCCAGGATGCCATTGGTATTTTCTGTGACCTCTCAAAAGCGTTTGACTGCGTCGACCACAACACACTGATCTGTAAATTACACCACTACGGAATTCGTGGACAAGCTGCTGATCTTGTTCTCTCATATTTATCAAACAGGCAGCAAAAAGTAAATGTAAATGGGGCGACGTCCTCCGGGTCTCTAGTAAAGATGGGCGCGCCCCAAGGTTCAATTCTCGGGCCTTTCCTATTTCTTGTTTACATTAATGATCTCCCTTACATGATGGCCAAATTATCGGATATAATTCTATTTGCTGATGACACTTCGCTAATTTTTAAAATAGATAGAAAGGAAACGGATGTCTTACATGCCAACGAAAGTCTAACTGTTCTCTCGAAATGGTTCGCAGCTAACAATCTTTTACTGAATGCGAACAAAACAAAATGTCTAAAATTCTCTTTACCAAATGTACCTCAACGGGATATAAATTTAAATCTTGACGGCAAAAAACTTGATGTTATAGCGGAAACTGTATTCCTAGGGATTACTATCGATTCAAAATTGCAGTGGGGACCGCACATTAGAACTCTTTCGGGTAGGTTAAGCTCAGCTGCATATGCAGTAAGGAAAATAAGGCAGTTAACTGATGCAGCTACAGCTAGGTTAATATACTATGCTTATTTCCACAGTATTATGTCTTATGGCATTCTGCTGTGGGGATCGGCGGCAGACGTTGACTCAATTTTCATTTTACAAAAGCGGGCAGTCCGCGCGATCTATAAAATGGGTCCTCGCGAGTCCCTCAGAGAAAAATTTAAAGAGATCGATGTACTGACTCTGCCTTCCCTTTATATCCTAGAATGTATTTTATATGTCCGCAAAAACCGAGGGCTTTTCAGAATTAGAAGCGACTTCCACAATATTAATACACGCAGTAAACACGAAATTGTAATACCCAAATTCAGGTTAACAAAAACTAGTAAGTCTTTTCTTATTAACAGTATACGTTTTTATAACAAATTACATAAGTCAGTTATAGAACTGACCGATGGAAAGTTCAAAAATTACATTAAACGTGTCCTTATTAAAAAAGCATATTACAAAATCAAGGACTACGTTGAAGATAAAGAGGTTTGGCTTTAGTTCCTTCTGCGCATGCGGCTTCCCTGGTAGCTCATAAACAGCACAAATATGTGGATGTCTCTAACTATTCTCAATCAATTTTTTTTTTCTTTTCATTTTAATTTACAATGGTTTTTTTTTTCTTTTTTTACAATGGTTATCACATCACTTAAACACCCTTTGTTCAGAATAGTTGCAGCACTGATGACAATATTTTTGTCACTTGTTTAATTTAGTCTTTTATAATATTTTCTTGCCTTTGTATAGATTCTTTTTAACGATTGTTTGTGAATGTGTGAACAGTGTAGGCCTTGTAGATTCCTAGATGTGTGTTAACTTTTGTTAACCTCTTATCTTGTTTTCCGTTTTTCTTGTGTAGTAAGCAACGACTTATTGTCGGGCCTATGCTGTCCCCCCATACTTGAGTACTAATGCTGTAACATGATAATATTGTAAAACTAATCATTTTAAAAGAGTAACCATGGAGTTTCTTGCCGGTTCTTCTCCATAGGAAACGACCAACCCGAACCGTGCACCTTTTTGTCGACGTTTCATAAGTGCCCATGTAGGCCTATGTGAAATAAAAATATTTTGATTTTGATTGATTTTGATTTTGAATTAATATTTTTTTTCAATTATTATAATATTTTTTTTCAATTTTTGTCTGTCCTGTCTGTTTGTTCCAACAAATCTCCGAAACGGTTGGACTAAGGAATGCAATCTCGCGAGATTAGGGCTCAGGCGAGATCTCGTGAGTGTATGAATAACAATACCAGCAGTTTTGTGTGTTTATTCATGCAAATAATCACAATATTTGAATAAAATATGAAAAAAAAATAATAACTATAGGTATTATGAAATAAACATTTATTTTTACGAATATTTTCAATAAACTTTTATGTACATATTTAACATTGTTTGACGATCTATCTATCATTTTTTTTTAATAAACATTTAAGTAGTAAACTTTGACGTATCCTATCAAATAAGAAATGAAATAAACAACCAGTCTTCTCTTCTATTTCAAACAAAAGTCTTTTAGTAACAAAACACTTCTTTTATAAGAAAACAACAAGAAGTCAAAAACTAAAATGAAACTCACTAAGTTGAGTTGACTATTAAACTAAGATATTATTCTCAATTAAAGAAAACTATACCTACTCAGAGATCTATTAGAAATTAGAGATTAATTACCAAAATATACCAATCAAATGAAAGGCTCAAATCACACGCCATTATTACGAATTATTTTGAAAGAAGCACTAAATGTCCTAAGAATCGTCTGCTAAAAATATTTCCGTTCTAATATTTTATTTCTTCGAAAGTGTATTGAAAAATGTCGTTTGAAACGCGTGGGGATTTGTTACTGCAGTTTTATATTTATAACAACCGCCTCGAATGCAATAACAAAGTTTCCCCACTTGTATCAAAATGTACTATTTTATTTAGGCTTTGCTTCCGACAAAGATAATAATTTACCTAGGTACCTACTAATTATCAAGCATTGTTATCAGAGTGCGTTTCATAATGTGTATACAAATTTCAAGAATTTATTAAATATATCCTTTTATAAGTTTATCATTAATCCGTTAGGTATACACTTTCACACGTGCCGTGCATAAGCACGTTTGCGCTTTTCAACTGTAGGTTTTTTTTTGTTTTAAAGATAGCATGTAGCATGCTTAGTCACATGAACAAATAGAAAACATGTCTAATTGTCTACAGCATGTATGTATCAGAAAGGTGCGTTGCATGCGTTGCAATGCACCTTTTTACCCTACCCTACCTACCTTCCCCTTTTAATCAACTAGCGGTGTGAAATATACTTTACGACTTATTCTCTTATCTACCAAATATGCATAAAATATTTCATAAAAATCGGTCGAGCCGTTTCGGAGGAGTGCGACCAGAAACACCGTGACACAAGATTTTTATACAATATATAGATTATAAAAGAGGTAAAATTTGTTTGTAAGTTTGTATGTAGGGAACTAATAATCCAATTGTAATCTTTTTTTCACTGTCAGAAATCTACATTATTTTTGAGTGCTATAAGTATTATAAAAAAAAAAAACTAAAAAAAAATAGCTGTTCCCTACATTTTGACGAGTTAGGGATGATTCTCATTAGAGCGGGCCGTGCCCGGGGCGGGCCGTGTACGTGGCCAAGACGGGGCACGGATTTGAAACGTTACATACATTTTGTATGAAGCAATTCATATTACACAGTGCATGTTCCGAGTCCCGTCCGGGCCCGCACGACGCCACGGTTGTAGGCCCGCTCTAATGAAAATGATCCCTAACCCGTTTAACACACGGTGTAATATAAATCGTGCAGCATGGACGGGCTCCGGCCCGTCCCCGCCCGGCCTCGGCCCGCCCCGGGCACGGCCCGCTCTAATGAGAATCATCCCTTAATCGATCATAAATGTAGGGAACAGCTGATTTTTTTCGCGTTTTCAGGTTTTGTCCCATATTAAAAGATGTTCATAATGATGAGTACAATGACCTCTTAAGAGGTTGCTGGTGTTTTACAAATAACCCTGTAAATAGTATTAGCCGAGTTGTCACAATGTTTACGAAGTCGCGGGCGAAGTGAGAGTTTAGTTATACAAAGGGAGACTTAAATGAATATCAAAACAAAAACCAAAGCACTCTGTTGAATTTCAAACTTTCATTGCTGAACCTAAACTTCTATTAAACACTAGCTTATGCCCGCGGCTCCGCCAGCTTAGAGTTCGGTAGTTGTCCCACGGGATCATACTACCGGGATAAAAAGTATCCTATGTGTTAATTCAGTTATAAACTATCTGTGTGCCAAATATCATCCAAATCCGGTCAGTAGTTTATGCGTGAAAGAGTAACAAACATCAAGACATCCATCCATACATCTTTTCAAACTTACGCATGTTATAATATTAGTAGGATGTTATGAGTCAACAAAAACATGTTTTTTTTTGTTATAACTACCGTTTAAACTTACATAATTATGCATTCAGTAAAATGCTGTTATTTTGAAATTACAAACAGACACTTCAAATTCATTTATTTTTATAGATTACTTTAGGTGTCACCCAGACTTAGTGAACACGGGTAATTACTCTTTGAAGCTTAGATACGTGTTCAAATACCTCCTTTGCTACTACGTAACTTAACATCACGTAATGAGGCGTACCTATTAGTACCCAATTTCGCCAGTTATGTTGTAGCCAGCCTAGTGTTAGTGTCATCTATCGGGCACAACTCCAAACTCCGTGGCTGCTACTGAGATATTCTTGATGGAAAAGTCCAGTAACATTTGCTGTTTGGTAAGATAAGTAGTTATACATAGATTGATATAATTCATTGTTGCACTAAGCACTTGCGTAGTAGGTAGCGCCTACTATCCTTATCTGCGCATTAGAGACGACATTCAAATTAATATCTTAATGGAAGGCGTTATTAGGTATTTAATATTTTAATTTGATCGTTTTGATACTTCTTTGATGCTTGGTTTATTGTTTTGCAGGTCAAAACAATAACTAATCTTTATCACGTTTGTGGAACTCACTTCCTAACATTCGTGATTCTAAAATTTTATTTCTATTTAAAAAGTAAGTCACAGAGTATTACCTCTCCGCTATACTGTAATATTTTGGATATCTATTATAGGTATATACTCGTATTTACAGTACTAGGTATGTTTATTTCATATAGGTATATTTTTGTTTTAAGTTCTAATTAAAATTTTCCTGTTTTGTCTTTTCTACAGACTGTGTCTACATTTCTAATCCAACTTTCCTCTCGCAGGTCTGCTGGAAGAAATTTCTTATGAAATAAACAGTGCCTTTGTGCTCTTCTATGTTAATGTAATGTCCTGTTAAGATTTTTTTTGTGTACATAAATAAATAAATCATCTTAAAAGAGCCAAGCCAACCTCACCTGACCGTGGTGCACCCTGCTGTCCAACGAACGAGGTTCTGGCGCAACGTCCACCAACCCGCAATGGACTAGCGTGGTGGACTAAAGTCCAAATCCCCCTTTCAAAACTTCAAACTATTACAGAACAACAAAACCTCAGGCGCCAAGTGCCCGGCAGCTATGGAGAACCTCGCGATAATGACGGTAGTACGGTGCTAAGAATCCCCGGGTAAGATCGATCCACCGTCAACAAAACCAAGCAGCTACGAACATACAGGGTGGAATCCCCACCGACGCGAAAACGGTTACCACGTAATTTAAAAAAAATCAGCTGTTCCATACATTTTGACCGTGTAGGTATTGCACTTTTGTAGGAAACAGCAGATTTTTTTAAATTACTTATTTAGGATTAAAAATTTCTATGTGGGGATTCAGAATGATGTACTGACTACGTGGTAATCGTTTTCGCGTCGGCGGCCCTTCCACCCCGTATAAATTGAAAAAATTTGAACTTACATAGTGCAAATGATGTTTGTTATCTCACAATTTTCCGTTCTATTAAGAATTCTCTGTATGTCTATGCTAGTCCTTGAGTGACACAGTGGCTACGTTGAGGTAGTTATATTAATAAACACAGCTGGTCACGAATTGTTGATAGAGTTTCATTCTTCTCTTTGTTTGTACTGAATGGGTACATCTTGGTGGGCCTAGCAGGAACGCGGAGTAACTTAGACCGAATTTGAAAATACTCATTCTAATCTAATTTGTTTTTAGACTTTGGAGAAATGCACTGCAGTCTTTAAACTAAGAATTTTTCGGAAGAAGTCTTTAAACTAACATAGAAATCTAAGTATAGGTGATACCGACTTATTGAATTTGTCGCTAAAAAGTAACCACAACGCTAAAGGATAATGAGTTTTCGTAAACGAACAATTGTTTGTTGACTACGGAACCCTAAAAATCATTCGAATCCACGTTACGTTTACGTCGTGCTTTTGTGCTAGGGACCTCTGTTTACTCTTCAGTTTACCCACCACCAAAATTTTGTACCCGAGTACATGGGTCTTTAGGTACTTAAGGGGTAAACACAAGGGAAGCCCGCAAAATTGTAATTTTCTTACGTTTTTTGCAATTAACAGGTCACTGTCAGTCTGTATGTTGAAGATAATATGACCGCCACCTCCACCTTAACAAGAACTGCCTCAATTTAACAGTGAGCGTTACTATGATAAATCGAATGTCAAATCACCGAATATCATTTTATCGACTACTACTAATCGAATGTCTCAATAGTCCAACGTTCATTTAATCTAATCCGTATAACCTATCAACATAAAGCTCATTATCAAGAAAAGTTTCGTTTACTAATGAACAGAATGAATTTCAAGAAGAAAGTTTATTTGAATTTGGAACATCGTTTTCTATTTTTAAAAACACAAAAAACGATAAAACCAAAAAAAAGAATACTGTAGCGCAAATATCGACGCCCAACTCACATTTAAAGACCAAACATATTCCTATTTTCCCAGAATGAATTATGATTTCCAATAATTTTATTTATTTATTTAATAATAATTGGTCTTATTAAACCGGATCAGAAGGTTTTTAAAACTGTTTACCATCAACGTTTAATATGTCAGCAGGATAACAGGAAGATTCAATGTATTCAATTTAAGATGCTGATATGTCAGCATAGGTACGTCAGTCAACATCAATGATAGATTTGTTATCTAATACCTATTCGACTGACTGCTCTAAATAAAGTGTGTCTATCTTCTTTGTTTCATCTTATCTTTGCTTATTTAGATAATAGGAAAAAAACACTAATAAAGTAGGGATGCCAAACCCCTAGCTGCACACCTGGGACATGTCCCGGACTCCCGGTCAAAGAGCCATTTGTCCCGGTGGGATACATAGCACAAATGGCTCTTTGAATCTTTGATCAATAAGTAATTTCAGGTATCGGTTTGGTTAGTTATTTGTAGTCGTAGATCATTTACATGTTTTGTCTTATTTAAATAATTCTAATTTCACGGTCAGTGTTTCAGCATTTACGGAAGTCCCAGAGGGCAATATTTTATTTTTAGTTTTTATTGAGAAATATTTATAAGATTACGTACTATTTTTTAAAAATCACAAAATAGCCAGGCATGCAGGCATAATGCAGGCATAACGATCAAGCAGTAGCCTTGCATGAGTAAAAACCAAGGGGTGATTATAGAGTAATTTTGTAAGCTCAATAAACGCGCATTGCCAGTTACAAAGTCCTTTAGCTCTACGGTATCAAAAGCTTCAACGGAAACTTTTTTTTGTGATCCTGTAATTTGAACCATAATATTGTGAACGTTACTCGTTATTTACTTTGGACTGTCCCATTGTTGGACATAGCCTCTCTTTCCTATGGTACCGGTTCTGCGCCACTTCTTGACAATTTTCAAGGAACGTATCCGAAAAACACAGAAATATACAACACTTTACCTGCGAGCAGGATGGTGAGGACCACCGCAAGTGGACACAACCGAAGCATTTTAACACTGACAGACGACTGTGCAACAATCATGAGTTATAGGCGATACCTTACGTAACAGATAAGGCCTCGTAATTCACCTCGTGTGTTATAAAGTCCTATTGGTAAATGCACTAGTTTTATTGTTTTATCTTATCTTTCTTGATCCACGATTTACATAAGTTTGATGAATTAATTAGGAGATCTTGATTGTATCGATGGTCTAGTGGCTATAAGCGCTACGCAAGCGTGAGGGCTTGGGTTTGATACTCAGATCGGGCAAAGTGGTATTGGGTTTTTTCTATCAGGAATTTTTCAGCGGCAGCCCGTAGTCTGTATTTTCTGGCAACAGGCTAGGCCCTTTTAACATGTGACTTAAACTTAACTGGCAAACTTTGTGTGAACGCTTCTATTTTAGGGTAGGTATAGGCCTCAGCCTAACCCTACGGTAAAATACAGACGTGTTGTTTGTTCGAGTTAATTCATTTGTTTTTAATACATTTAAAGCTTTTTCTTTCTTTCCTTGCATTGTTAATTCTTGGACATTTTTTCCTGTTGAGCAAAAATCTGATCGTGGTGGCAACGTCTCAAAATCACTGGCAGAAGGAAGATCATCTGTCTGAATAGGCATCGGCATTTTCGATAGTATCTTACCTACCAATACGATCTTGCTACCAAAAACTTAAATACAGTTTTAAAGAAAAAGTACTGTTCGTCAAAGCACACTGCAAATTTGATGCAAAACCAATACAAACTGGATGCAAATGTTAAGCTAATGTAAAACGAATGTAATGCAAATCCATACAACAAATACTTTGCAGTTACCACCTGGTAGTCCTGGCACTGGATTTGAATTTCTGCTTGACTACCACCTTGAAGGTTTAATTACTAGTTTTTTAGTATTAAGCAGCCACGTGGATTCATCCTAATCAATCAGAATGCTTAACGAAAAACAATGGCTTTGTGAAGAGATATTTGGTATAATGGGTGTGGCACTTAAATTGTTCTCCCTAGACCTGGTAACCTTCTAGTTACGGTGATATTGGGGTCAAAGTTCCAACTATTCACAAGTTTTAATGTTATGACTTTATTTAAAATACCTCCACGACCATCGTAATATTCAATTCATCCATCAGCACAACGTTTTGAGTGCGTTACATTGAGTCCTACTGTGAAACGTGATGTTTCACCCCAAAAAAAAGTCATTTCGCTGCAATAATTTTTGCGTAGAGTTACTTGGTTTGATGTACAGAATGCTTCATTGACGGCTTCGTAAAGGGTCCGTTTACACCCTGTGGAGGTTTGGTAAGATATATACCATTGTATTTCTATTCTCTACCAATATGACAAGTCTGGTGGCCAACCATTACCTCTTATATAGATCTTGCGAGTGATGGTCTGCGCATTACACAATCAAGACGATGCGTCCTCTGCGCCCCTCGGATACCCAAAATTGTGATCTGCGCAGCTTTACGTTAGATGTTCCGAGCCACTGCGCCGACCGTCACTCGCAACTAACTTCCGAGTCGTCATAAAGTTTGAACAGAACTATAAAAGTATTGTTTTGTTTCAGTATATCTTGAATGGCTCCATCTATTTCCCGCATTGAAGTGACATTAAAGTAATTATGCTCTAAGAGTTGGTGGTGCTGGACGGTATAGCTTCGCTAGCTAGTTGAAGTTAATCTGAAGAGTCGACTGAATCTATGGCTGGTTCGAAAAACGAACTTAGCCCGATAGTTTAGTGAAGTGCCATACTAACAAAATAATAAATCTTTGATCCTACCACAAGAGGATTGTCTTGGAGTAGTACAAGGAGGAGTCTTGGCACCGCTCCTTTTTAACATTGTGTACACGGAGACATCGACGCGATGCACAGACAGTTACCATGAATTCAGCACATAAAGCTAAAGAGAGAATTCAGCATATGAATCTAGAGATATTTCCCGACGGCATGAAAAGCTAAGTCAGAGACCCATGGGTGGCATTTAAAAACTGTGACAACAGGTTAGGCAATAACCGCACGATAAAGAAAGAAGAAACACAACTATTCCATACATTTTGACCATGCAGGCATTGCATTTTTGTATGAAATAGATGTTTTTAATAACCGACAAAATAACATGTTGCATTGTAGCTGAGTGGAAAGACTTTTTTTTGACAAAATAATGTCCATCGCAAAACTGAAGAAAAGAAATGCAAGTTTGGTGAAGGGTGAATGAAAAGCAAGACAAAGCTTGTCCGTAGTTGAAACAAAGGCGAACTTAGCGATCAGTGACGCACTGATAAAATAATAAATCATTGATCCTGCCAAATAGAATCGGCAATCAAGCAGGTATAATAAAGTCACGTACATGCTGATAAGAGATAAAAAGGCATTCCGAATCAAAGCTATTGGGGTGATCGATTCTGGACATAGATCAATGTAAAACATTGTCGAAAATGTAGTTACAAACGCTTGATACTGCATTCATTTAATTCATGGATTATTGTTTTTTTAGACAAAAACTTTTATTTCCTATATTTTTAGGGTTCCGTACCCAAAGGGTAAAACGGGACCCTATTACTAAGACTTCGCTGTCTGTCTGTCTGTCTGTCTCCAGGCTGTATCTCATAAACCGTGATAGCTAGAAAGCTGAAATTTTCACAAATGATGTATTACTATTGCCGCTATAACAACAAATAAAAAAAAAATAAAAAAAAAATATATAAAGGGGTCTCCCATACAACAGATATGATTTTTTTGCCGTTTTTATAGATAATGGTACGGAACCCTTCGTGCGCGAGTCCGACTCGCACTTGGCCGGTTTTTATAGTGTTATACATAATCTGTAACTCGTCGGACTAGCGCACGAAGGGTTGCGTACCATTATCTATAAAAACGGCAAAAAAATCATATCTGTTGTTGGGAAAATAAATATTTATTTTGTTTTGGTTTTTAGTATATATTTGTTGTTATAGCGGCAACAGAAATACATAATTTGTGAAAATTTCAACTGTCTAGTTATTGCGGTTCTTGAGATAAAGCCTGGTGACAGACAGACGGACAGACAGACAGCGATGTCTTAGTAATAGGGTCCCGTTTTTACCTTTTGGGTACGGAACCCTAAAAAACGATCGCAATGACGGAGAGAACAACTGCCTTTCTGCATCGTTAAGAGCCTTTTCACACATATTCTGTGAAATGTACTCAATAAAGCATACCTACGGCTCTACGGATTTAGTTAGCACATAATAATTATACTCTTTGTCGCAAGGATTTTTCTATCAGGAATTTTTCAGAAGCAGCCTCAGAGTCTGGATTTGTGCCCGGTTGATGGCAATAGACTCGTCCCTATTATTATATGAGACTTAAACATAACTGGCAAAAAGTGGATGTTTTATAAGGTACACCTTTGCCTAACCCTTCATTTATTATAGACACAACACACAGGATTATAAACTTCATGGATACGCACATTTTCCGGAAAGGTACTTTATGTAGGTTTTCATTTATTTCTCCAAAAGTCGAGAGAAACTGCTGGTAAAAGCTAGTTTTTAGGGTTCCGTACCTCAAAAGGAAAAAATGAAACCCTTATAGGATCACTCGCGTGTCTGTCTGTCTGTCCGTCTGTCACAGCCAATTTACTACGAAAGTACTGGACCGATTGTGTTGAAATTTCACATATGTAAGTCGGTGACCCTAATACGGACGTGTAACGTAAATTAATGAATTTCAAACATGAGGGCCACTTTTGGGGGGTAAATTAGAAAAAGAAAAAAAACTAGCAAACTATATCGTGTTATATATCAAATGAAAGGGCTCATTGTGAGAATCTCAATTATTTATTTTGTTTTATAATTTTAAGATAAATAGTTTTGAAGTAATTTAAGAAGATAGGTGAAAATTTACCACAACTTAACTCCGAAACTAAAGGGCCGAAAATTTTGAAAAAAATAGTCGGCCCTGTAGTTTAATTATAGATTAAGTACAGGAAAACCGGAAAGAAATCTTAGATTTATAACAACTTACGGAATTTAGATAATTAACGTACGCAACCCTCTCCGCGCGAGTCGAACTCGCACTTGTCCGGTTTTTTTTATATCCTATCGTAGATACTGATGCAATACTAGGTACTTATAATTCGTTTTTCATGATGATGATGGATGACTGATGCCATTGTAGAAGTAGGTACCGTAGGATATTTGGAAGTGGTGCAATATTTTTTTATCAGTTCATATAATCGTGTAATGACACGAATTAGATCTAGATTTAAAGAGGTGTTTTCCTTTTCGTATAATTCCGAAGGTAACCACGATCGCCAATCGGCAGGAATGTCGTCATTGACGCAAGCGTTTTTTTTAAGAAAAACCCCGTAATCATCAATACATCTGTGCATACAAATAAAATACAATTGAAGTGTATGTTTGTTATTTTAAAATAACAGTTTTGAATGATATGATCATATCGAAGTATGCAGAATGGAATCACCGACGCATAAAACGATTACCACGTATTCAGTACATCATTCTGAAAGTCTGAAACCAACAAAATTCCAATGACTATTCATTGGAATTAAAAAAAAACAGCTATTTCCTGCAAAAGTGTACTACACAGTCAAAATATAGGTACATAAAGTATGGAACAGTTGTTTTTTTTTTGTTATTTTAAATTACCGATGAAGGCTACTTTTATTTTAGAAAAATAATTAAGGTTCCGTGTAAAAAAATTAAAACCTAGAAATTGTTAAAAAAATCCGATTGAAATGGCTAATGTCCGGAACGGCTGGACCGATTCTGACGGGACCTTTGGGAGCATTCAAGTATTACGTAACGCAATTTGGGGGGGAGGGGGTCTCGTAAAACGTTACGATGCGTTACAGGGGCGGGAGGGGGTCTTTCTTACAAGACCTTACGTAACATTGTTTCTTTTTTTTAATAAAAAATTAGGGAATTAAAACTCCCAAATTGGCAACCCTGGTTAATAGTTGATTATTTTTTAATTTTGTTAAGAATACGATTTTATTTCGAGTAAATGGCTTTCTGTTTATAATTGCATTCCCAAAGGTTAAAATAAACATGTTATGTATTTTAAGAGTTTATTAGTAAAAAAAGATAAAATAGGATAGAAATGACGCAGAAAAACAATTGTGTGTGTGTAAAGCCAAAAATTTAAAGAAAAATAAACAAAATACGCAGGTGTTGCGGATTAAAAATCTCTTTTTTCATTTAGTATGATTACCGCAAAAGCAATTAAAACTATACCGAGGACAAACACTATAACATAACTTTTAGCGCCTTTAGGGTAAAAATGGTCACTTGAGTGTTACGTAACGTTTAAAGAGGGGGAGGGGGGGTACAGAAAAACGTTACGGTGCATTACAAGGGGGGAGGGGGAGTCTAAAATCTTCAAAAATTGCGTTACGTAATACTTGAATGCTCCTGGCAGCTAGCTGATGTTATAAAGAGTAACTTAGGCTAGAATAAGAATTAGGTTTCCGAACAAAATCCGGGTCAAAAAGAGAAGTCATATTTTTTTTAATTTCCAGCGAACGAAAGTCACGGGCAACAGCTAGATAAAAAAAAACAGCCGTTTCCTACAAAACTGCCAAACCTACACGGTCGAAATGTATGGAACAGCAGGTTTTTGAAACCGAGTGGCCCAATTGGAACGAACCAAACGCAAGCAGAATAATATGTAAGAAATACCAATGAAAACAGTTTTGTTTAAATCAAAATGTTTCAGGTAAGAGCATTTGTCGTTCATTTCACATACATATCTACAAGTAGTATGCATGGTTGTACAACGTCTATTATTCTATTTATCTTTATCTATGGTCCATAATGGCTAAAGTTGACAAATGAGACTTTGAATGCAACTTACACTACTTATTATATTGTAATCAATACTGACGAGTGCAGAGAGGTTAAAAACTACGCAACAATTCACTTCTCTATTTTTCTTAATATAATATATTGACTATGTAAGTGTATATGGAATGTAATTTTTTGTCCATGTCCTTTGGAGGGTGTGTTCTTTGTGTAGAGTATCAACTAAGAAAGGGTTATCCGAAATTCCACCTCTAAGAGGGTGAAATAGGTGTTTGAATTTTTTGTGAAACTTTTTATTCTCTGGGTCGATTGACTCCAAAAATGGTATAAAATAAAACGATGAAAATCATCTATTACTTTTTAGGGTTCCGTACCCGAAGGGTGACTAACGGGACTGTTACGGACGACGTAGCTCATTATGTAAATAGACTTATTATTATGTAAACATTGATTGATAAATAAACGATGATTTGGTATTAGGGACTTGTAAATAACAAGAGTAGGTTTGTTTTGATACCCCTTACACACACATGTAAACACAGAGTGGAAGTCTAGCATGGTGGAGACAGGAACGGACAGGTCGAAACCTGTCTGGGACACTAGCACGTAGATCTAGGAATTACGAACTCTCACTTGTAGATAAAAATCTGCACCACACTAGGCCCTCCACTACTTGCACTATGTTAAAAATATATATAAAAAGGGCAGTTTGTTGCAAGCTTGTAATCCTCTCTCAACACTCAAGCAGCAAACTGATCCTGGGAAATAAATGAAGAAACAAGAAGTCCGACGTTTTATTTCAAGATACATACAGTCCACCTCGTCAGCTGGTCCTTCGAGCGAGCCGGATCAAGAAAAACTGAAAATTCAAGATCGTCGATCGAAGTAAATCAAGATATCAAGCATGAAGACTAGAAGCGTTGCGGCCAAGGAAAGTGAATCGGAATCGGGCTACGATAGTCGACGCCCGCGCACGTTCGAGGAACCGCCAAGGTCGCCGTCGACCATCGCGTCCGCGTTGCCGCGCACGCCGTACGTTGCGCCCGCGGCTGGAACCGGCCCCGCCGCCTCCGCGTTCGCGAACGCACCACTCGCCACCGTCGCGGCGAGTCGAGTTGCGCCGACTACGACCGATAGCGCGACCGCCGCGCCGGCTCCACGCCTCGTACCGGCGAGTAGAGCCACCGCGCCCGCGTACGATTATGGCGAATCGCTCGTCACGCCATCCGCGTCGTTCTACCCGACTACGTCCGCCGCGCTTCACACACAGGATTCAGTAAGAACTATGACAGCTGCACACAACGTGTCTGTGAGGGATTCAGCAAGTACGATTCGGTCAAGAAGATCGTATAGCAGTGACGTGGCACGCATGAAGAAGGCAGAGTACGAGGCACAGAGGAAGATCGCTGCGATACGAAACGAACAGCTGGAAATCGAGAAGGCGCTCGTCAACAAGCGATTTGAATACGAAGTGTCGGCAATTGAAGCAGAGGCAGAGGCCCGTGAAGAGGGCTCTGTGCACAGGAGTGATGACAGGGTGGACGAGTGGCTTCAAAGTATGGACCGAAGTCACCCCCATGTTACGGAACCGCCCCAGGAGGAACGGCCTCCACGTCCCGCTACCACGCACGCAGCCCAAGAACCCGCCACCTACGTCGAGCCCGCCACATGTGTTGATGCCATCACGCCTGCCAGACACGACCGAAGAAGACAACGATCGGCATCAAGGTCACCCATCAGAGGAGAACGCCGAGTGGGAAGAGGAATAGAACAGCTGGCCGACACGCTGGACAAAATGATGCGCGTCCGCCCGCCACCACGACAAGTCACTGAGCTGCCGATATTCACGGGAGCAGCCATCGAATGGCTGCCGTTCAAGGCGGCATACACCGACTCGTCAAGCGTGTACAAGTTCACTGCGATCGAGAACTTAGCAAGACTACGAAACTGCGTTAGGGGTGAAGCAAGAGAAGCAGTGTCAGCGCTCCTGTATACTGCGACAGACCCACAAGTGATCATGAAGACTCTGGAACAGTACTACGGGAGGCCGGAGATACTCATGGACCGAGTAATGGAAGACTTGAAGAAGCTACCTCGACTCACCAGTGCGGCCAGTGAATTAAATTCGTTCGCAGTGAAACTACAAAACATAGTGTGTGTGTTATCTAACATGGACAACCGCGGATACATATGGAACCCGATGTTAGTTCGTGAAGTAGTGGACAAGTTGAGCCCGCACATAAAATCAAGATGGTGCGACTACGCTTCTGAGGCTGTGGAATCGTCGCGCGAACCGGAAGTCATATTGTTATCCAGGTTCATGATGCGAGAGGCTGATCGAGCCATGAAATATGCCTTCACTAACACGACGAACGCGCCCCCTCCGAAGAAAGAAACTAGAAGTGTACCGCAAATTAATTTAAAGAAGAAGGCGAGCCGAGAAGTAATCTACACGACATCGGAGAAGGAGGAAGACAGAAAGCAGGTATGTTTGTGTTGCGGTGGTGATCACGAAGTACCTAAATGTGCGAAGTTCCTGAAGATGAGTGTCAACGAACGATGGGAGTGGGCACGTGCTGGAAGAATATGCTTCAAGTGTGTAACGAGGCGCCATCGACGTGAACAGTGCCGAGCGAAGCGATGTGGCAAAGAAGCGTGCAGCCGCCCACATCACGCGTTGCTGCACAAAGAACAGGAGACTCAACATAGTGAAAACCCAGTGAAGACGACCAACGTCGAGAATCAACCTTCAAAAGAAGCAGTGATGGCAGTCTCCGCGCCGAGCAACGCGTCGCAACGTGTGTTATTAAAGATGTGCCCCGTGATATTAAAAGGACCCGGCGGGCAGGTGTCAACGTTCGCGCTAATGGACGAAGGCTCAACGGCATCACTCGTCGACGAAGAATTGACACGGCGTATTCAAGTAAGTGGGCCCGTCTCTACTTTACGTATACAAGGTGTGACCTCACAACAACATGAAGAACGTAGCCAAGAAGTCAAGCTACAGATACGCGGTCAGAACGGAGAGTTTCAAGAACTACGCGCACGAACGATGAAGGACCTGCAACTTCATGGGCAAACGCTAGACAAGTCAACACTACTGAACTACGCCCACCTTCAAGACCTGGAAAACGACGCGTTCTTCAAGGAAGCCACACCAAAGGTACTAATAGGCGCTGACAACTGGCACCTGATAGTCACACGTGAACTACGCATGGGCAAGAAGAATGAACCCGCGGCTTCGTACACTCAGCTGGGATGGGTGATCCACGGCACGGCTCCGCGCGCGACTTTAAAGGAACAAGAGGGACAAGTGGTGCTGCATCTATACGACGTGTCCGCAGCGAGGCAGACAGATGACGTACGTCGTGTAGAAGAATTGGTGAAGTCACACTTCCAGATCGATGCCCTAGGAGTTTCATTAGCGAAGAAAGTCAAACCGGAAGATCAGAAGGCGATCGACGTGGTTCAAGGCACCATGAAGAAGGTAGTTGACCATTTTGAAGTCGGGTTACCATGGCGTGATGAAGATGCTGCAATGCCCAACAACTACAACTGTGCTTTGAGAAGATTGAAAATAATAGAGAGAAAGATGGATTCATCGCCACACTTCGCAGCACAGTACGGCGCTCTGGTCAAGAACCTACTTGATAAAGGATACGCCCAGGAGTGCCAGGGAACGGAAGATCAAAGCAAGAAGGCGTGGTACCTGCCGCACTTCCCGGTCGTGAACCCGAATAAGCCGGGGAAGATGCGTCTGGTGTTTGACGCCGCACACCGATACAGTGGGGTGTGCTTGAATGACTACCTACTGGAAGGACCTGATCTCTTGAAGTCACTGCCAGGGATCCTGTTTAGGTTCAGAGAGCGGCCGGTAGCCGTCACAGCCGACATACAAGAAATGTTTCTCCAGGTCAAGATAAGAAAACAAGACCAAGCCGCACAGATGTTTCTCTGGCGAGACCGGGAGCGCACCGAGCCACCGAACAAGTACAAGATGACATCAATGATATTCGGCGCTTCGTGTTCACCCTTCATCGCGCACTCAGTACGAGACGCCAACGCGAAGCTGTACTCTCAAGAACACCCTGACGCCGTGCAAGCTATAACATCAAGCCATTACATGGACGACTACGTAGACAGCTTCACCACCGAAGAGGAGGCGGTCAAGACGGCGAGAGAAGTCATGAAGATTCACAAGAACGCACACTTCAACTTGAGGGGTTGGTGCTCGAACAGGCACGACGTGGTGAAGAACATAACAATGGAGAAGCAGGCACAAGACACAGAAGTAAGACTCGGACAAAGGGAAGAGAACACCGACAAGACGCTGGGTCTACTATGGCAGACAGGCTCAGATGAGCTAGGCTTCAACACCGGAATGAGTCGGCTGTCACCCGAGGTGAAAACAAGAGATAGGGCACCGACAAAGCGAGAAGCCCTGGGAGCAGTAATGGCAGTCTACGACCCTCTGGGTCTTATCAGCCACTTCACGATCACTGGCAAAATCCTGCTTCAGAACCTGTGGAGGCGCGACGTAGGGTGGGACGAGACCATTCCCGAGGAAGACGCGCAGCACTTCGAAGACTGGATGCGAAGCCTGAGCGAGGTGACGAAGCTACGCATACCAAGGTGCTACGGCAAGGACCCAGATGACCTCATAGAGCTCCATGTGTTCTGCGATGCAAGTGAACAAGCATACACGGCAACAGCTTACTGGAGGATCCAGAAGCCAGACGGAAGAGTGGACGTGAGGCTGGTAGCAGCGAAGTCGCGAGTGGCCCCCCTAAAGCCAGTCACCATCCCACGACTGGAACTACAGGCAGCGGTGATCGGCGCACGACTGGCGGAGACGATATTAAAGGAGCATCGAGACAAGCCCAGAAGCGTTACATATTGGACGGACTCACAAACCGTTCTGAGGTGGATACAGAAGGACGCCGTGAAGTACACAGCGTTCGTGGCGCACCGCCTGGGTGAGATCGCGGAGCTAACCAACTCTAGCCAGTGGAGATGGGTGCCCACCGAACACAACGTGGCAGACGACGCTACGCGCCCTAACTACGCCCTACGCATGAAACCAGAAGATAGATGGTTCACCGGCCCCATGTTCCTGTATGAAGACAAAGAATCCTGGCCAAAAGAAAAGGTCAAAGAAGACGTCGTCGAAAGCGAAGTGACATACGTGGTAAAAGAAGCCAAAGAAGAACGCCCCTCTCACCTACCCGACATAAGAAGATTCTCTTCGTATGAAAAGCTACTGCGAGCGACAGCGGTGCCCTTCCTATTCAGAGAAAAGTGCAGGGACAGGACCAGTCAGATGACCGTCGACCTAATAGAGAAGGCCGAAAAACTATGGCTGAAGCAAGCGCAGGTCGAAGACTACGCAGAAGAAATACACTTACTTGAGAAGGGGAGACCCGTGCCCAAGTCTAGCAGCCTATACAAGTTGGACCCTTACATGGAAGACCAGGTCCTCAAGGTCAGAGGAAGAATTGGACACGCAGCGGTCACAAGCACCACGAAAACACCGGTAATTCTACATGGCAAACACCCGTTCACACGACTACTGGTGGAAGACGCACATCGCAAAGCTGGTCACGCAAACAACGAACGCGTTATCAACGACTTAAGGCAGCGATACTGGGTGGTCAACCTACGCCCTACAGTGCGAGCCATCGCAAAACGATGCCAGCTCTGCCGCATCAGGAAGATTATGCCAGTGAAACCGATCACAGGTAACTTACCCATAGAACGACTAATTCAGACGCAGCGACCCTTCACCCACTGTGGGACCGATTATTTTGGTCCAATGACGGTGGTCATAGGGAGAAGGCATGAGAAACGATGAGGAGCCCTCTTCACCTGCCTAGTCACAAGGGCAGTACATCTGGAGCTGGTGGCGAGCTTATCTACAGACTCCGCGCTCATGGCGATAAGAAGAATGGCGGCGCGTCGAGGTTGGCCCAGGGTCATGTACTCTGACAACGGCACCAACTTCAGAGGGGCAGACACCGAACTACGCATGGCTTACAAGGAGTGGGCCAAAGACTTCACTCACTTTGGAACCGAGCACCGTATGAAGTGGAAATTCATACCACCAGGGGCTCCACATATGGGGGGAGCATGGGAGCGACTAGTACGCTCCGTCAAGACGGCGCTGGGAGCGACCCTGCATCAGCGGGCGCTGAAGGAGGAAGTGTTGCTGACGCTGCTGACAGAGGCCGAGCACTCCATCAACTCTCGGCCTCTGACCCATGTCTCTGTCGATCCTAAGGATCCGGAGGCCCTCACACCCAACCATTTCCTCATCGGAACCTCCTCAGGCCTTCCCCACACTGGGCCTTGTGAGGAGGTCAGCCGCAAGCAGTGGAGAACTGCCCAAGCGCTCGCCGACCACTTCTGGCGGCGCTGGGTGGACGAGTACCTACCTACGCTGGTGCCCCGAGGGGCGTCAGATGACCAACGGCGCTCCCTACAAGTCGGCGACCTGGTCGTCGTCATCGACTCCACGTTACCGAGAGGGACGTGGCCCCGTGGCGTCGTGGAAGCAGTCTACAGCGGTCCAGACGGCAAGGTGCGGTCAGCAGACATCAGGACCACAGCGGGCACCCTACGACGGCCAGTCACGAAGCTCGCCGTCCTCTGCGTGGAAGATTAGGCTACGGTAGCCCTGCGCCGGGGGGAGGATGTTACGGACGACGTAGCTCATTATGTAAATAGACTTATTATTATGTAAACATTGATTGATAAATAAACGATGATTTGGTATTAGGGACTTGTAAATAACAAGAGTAGGTTTGTTTTGATACCCCTTACACACACATGTAAACACAGAGTGGAAGTCTAGCATGGTGGAGACAGGAACGGACAGGTCGAAACCTGTCTGGGACACTAGCACGTAGATCTAGGAATTACGAACTCTCACTTGTAGATAAAAATCTGCACCACACTAGGCCCTCCACTACTTGCACTATGTTAAAAATATATATAAAAAGGGCAGTTTGTTGCAAGCTTGTAATCCTCTCTCAACACTCAAGCAGCAAACTGATCCTGGGAAATAAATGAAGAAACAAGAAGTCCGACGTTTTATTTCAAGATACATACAGTCCACCTCGTCAATTAGAGTAGGCTGAATGTTGTGGTTTTATAATTTAAATATTGTGTTTTTATAGTTAGGGAACTTAGTGTAATTCGTAAGGCGCAGTTAATAATTATTATGAATTGCCACTTTTATGACCATTTTACGAATTTTAATGTAATTCTTACTATTATTCATTTTGGATTTTGCAAAAGCAGCCATGTTAGGTCAGTACTAGGTCTATTTTAGGTAGGTAGACCAGGATGACCATTACAACATGACAACGACATATAATATCATTTGTTTAGTGGAAACAAAGCAAACTTCGTTTTCTAGAAAAGAACGGACGGAGGTTTAACAATAGGGTCCCTGACGAGGTGGACTGTATGTATCTTGAAATAAAACATCGGACTTCTTGTTTCTTCATTTATTTCCCAGGATCAGTTTGCTGCTTGAGTGTTGAGAGAGGATTACAAGCTTGCAACAAACTGCCCTTTTTATATATATTTTTAACATAGTGCAAGTAGTGGAGGGCCTAGTGTGGTGCAGATTTTTATCTACAAGTGAGAGTTCGTAATTCCTAGATCTATGTGCTAGTGTCCCAGACAGGTTTCGACCTGTCCGTTCCTGTCTCCACCATGCTAGACTTCCACTCTGTGTTTACATGTGTGTGTAAGGGGTATCAAAACAAACCTACTCTTGTTATTTACAAGTCCCTAATACCAAATCATCGTTTATTTATCAATCAATGTTTACATAATAATAAGTCTATTTACATAATGAGCTACGTCGTCCGTAACATCCTCCCCCCGGCGCAGGGCTACCGTAGCCTAATCTTCCACGCAGAGGACGGCGAGCTTCGTGACTGGCCGTCGTAGGGTGCCCGCTGTGGTCCTGATGTCTGCTGACCGCACCTTGCCGTCTGGACCGCTGTAGACTGCTTCCACGACGCCACGGGGCCACGTCCCTCTCGGTAACGTGGAGTCGATGACGACGACCAGGTCGCCGACTTGTAGGGAGCGCCGTTGGTCATCTGACGCCCCTCGGGGCACCAGCGTAGGTAGGTACTCGTCCACCCAGCGCCGCCAGAAGTGGTCGGCGAGCGCTTGGGCAGTTCTCCACTGCTTGCGGCTGACCTCCTCACAAGGCCCAGTGTGGGGAAGGCCTGAGGAGGTTCCGATGAGGAAATGGTTGGGTGTGAGGGCCTCCGGATCCTTAGGATCGACAGAGGCATGGGTCAGAGGCCGAGAGTTGATGGAGTGCTCGGCCTCTGTCAGCAGCGTCAGCAGCACTTCTTCCTTCAGCGCCCGCTGATGCAGGGTCGCTCCCAGCGCCGTCTTGACGGAGCGTACTAGTCGCTCCCATGCTCCCCCCATATGTGGAGCCCCTGGTGGTATGAATTTCCACTTCATACGGTGCTCGGTTCCAAAGTGAGTGAAGTCCTTGGCCCACTCCTTGTAAGCCATGCGCAGTTCGGTGTCTGCCCCTCTGAAGTTGGTGCCGTTGTCAGAGTACATGACCCTGGGCCAACCTCGACGCGCCGCCATTCTTCTTATCGCCATGAGCGCGGAGTCTGTAGATAAGCTCGCCACCAGCTCCAGATGTACTGCCCTTGTGACTAGGCGGGTGAAGAGGGCTCCCCATCGTTTCTCATGCCTTCTCCCTATGACCACCGTCATTGGACCAAAATAATCGGTCCCACAGTGGGTGAAGGGTCGCTGCGTCTGAATTAGTCGTTCTATGGGTAAGTTACCTGTGATCGGTTTCACTGGCACAATCTTCCTGATGCGGCAGAGCTGGCATCGTTGTGCGATGGCTCGCACTGTAGGGCGTAGGTTGACCACCCAGTATCGCTGCCTTAAGTCGTTGATAACGCGTTCGTTGTTTGCGTGACCAGCCTTGCGATGTGCGTCTTCCACCAGTAGTCGTGTGAACGGG
Source organism: Eurois occulta (assembly GCA_950022335.1). Lineage (NCBI taxonomy): Eukaryota > Metazoa > Arthropoda > Insecta > Lepidoptera > Noctuidae > Eurois > Eurois occulta. Next base: position 11,453,876 of record OX465500.1, on the reverse strand, counting down.
TGTTTGCCATGTAGAATTACCGGTGTTTTCGTGGTGCTTGTGACCGCTGCGTGTCCAATTCTTCCTCTGACCTTGAGGACCTGGTCTTCCATGTAAGGGTCCAACTTGTATAGGCTGCTAGACTTGGGCACGGGTCTCCCCTTCTCAAGTAAGTGTATTTCTTCTGCGTAGTCTTCGACCTGCGCTTGCTTCAGCCATAGTTTTTCGGCCTTCTCTATTAGGTCGACGGTCATCTGACTGGTCCTGTCCCTGCACTTTTCTCTGAATAGGAAGGGCACCGCTGTCGCTCGCAGTAGCTTTTCATACGAAGAGAATCTTCTTATGTCGGGTAGGTGAGAGGGGCGTTCTTCTTTGGCTTCTTTTACCACGTATGTCACTTCGCTTTCGACGACGTCTTCTTTGACCTTTTCTTTTGGCCAGGATTCTTTGTCTTCATACAGGAACATGGGGCCGGTGAACCATCTATCTTCTGGTTTCATGCGTAGGGCGTAGTTAGGGCGCGTAGCGTCGTCTGCCACGTTGTGTTCGGTGGGCACCCATCTCCACTGGCTAGAGTTGGTTAGCTCCGCGATCTCACCCAGGCGGTGCGCCACGAACGCTGTGTACTTCACGGCGTCCTTCTGTATCCACCTCAGAACGGTTTGTGAGTCCGTCCAATATGTAACGCTTCTGGGCTTGTCTCGATGCTCCTTTAATATCGTCTCCGCCAGTCGTGCGCCGATCACCGCAGCCTGTAGTTCCAGTCGTGGGATGGTGACTGGCTTTAGGGGGGCCACTCGCGACTTCGCTGCTACCAGCCTCACGTCCACTCTTCCGTCTGGCTTCTGGATCCTCCAGTAAGCTGTTGCCGTGTATGCTTGTTCACTTGCATCGCAGAACACATGGAGCTCTATGAGGTCATCTGGGTCCTTGCCGTAGCACCTTGGTATGCGTAGCTTCGTCACCTCGCTCAGGCTTCGCATCCAGTCTTCGAAGTGCTGCGCGTCTTCCTCGGGGATGGTCTCGTCCCACCCTACGTCGCGCCTCCACAGGTTCTGAAGCAGGATTTTGCCAGTGATCGTGAAGTGGCTGATGAGACCCAGAGGGTCATAGACTGCCATTACTGCTCCCAGTGCTTCTCGCTTTGTCGGTGCTCTATCTCTTGTTTTCACCTCGGGTGACAGCCGACTCATTCCGGTGTTGAAGCCTAGCTCATCTGAGCCGGTCTGCCATAGTAGACCCAGCGTCTTGTCGGTGTTCTCTTCCCTTTGTCCGAGTCTTACTTCTGTGTCTTGTGCCTGCTTCTCCATTGTTATGTTCTTCACCACGTCGTGTCTGTTCGAGCACCAACCCCTTAAGTTGAAGTGTGCGTTCTTGTGAATCTTCATGACTTCTCTCGCCGTCTTGACCGCCTCCTCTTCGGTGGTGAAGCTGTCTACGTAGTCGTCCATGTAATGGCTTGATGTTATAGCTTGCACGGCGTCAGGGTGTTCTTGAGAGTACAGCTTCGCGTTGGCGTCTCGTACTGAGTGCGCGATGAAGGGTGAAAACGAAGCGCCGAATATCATTGATGTCATCTTGTACTTGTTCGGTGGCTCGGTGCGCTCCCGGTCTCGCCAGAGAAACATCTGTGCGGCTTGGTCTTGTTTTCTTATCTTGACCTGGAGAAACATTTCTTGTATGTCGGCTGTGACGGCTACCGGCCGCTCTCTGAACCTAAACAGGATCCCTGGCAGTGACTTTAAGAGATCAGGTCCTTCCAGTAGGTAGTCATTCAAGCACACCCCACTGTATCGGTGTGCGGCGTCAAACACCAGACGCATCTTCGCCGGCTTATTCGGGTTCACGACCGGGAAGTGCGGCAGGTACCACGCCTTCTTGCTTTGATCTTCCGTTCCCTGGCACTCCTGGGCGTATCCTTTATCAAGTAGGTTCTTGACCAGAGCGCCGTACTGTGCTGCGAAGTGTGGTGATGAATCCATCTTTCTCTCTATTATTTTCAATCTTCTCAAAGCACAGTTGTAGTTGTTGGGCATTGCAGCATCTTCATCACGCCATGGTAACCCGACTTCAAAATGGTCATCTACCTTCTTCATGGTGCCTTGAACCACGTCGATCGCCTTCTGATCTTCCGGTTTGACTTTCTTCGCTAATGAAACTCCTAGGGCATCGATCTGGAAGTGTGACTTCACCAATTCTTCTACACGACGTACGTCATCTGTCTGCCTCGCTGCGGACACGTCGTATAGATGCAGCACCACTTGTCCCTCTTGTTCCTTTAAAGTCGCGCGCGGAGCCGTGCCGTGGATCACCCATCCCAGCTGAGTGTACGAAGCCACGGGTTCATTCTTCTTGCCCATGCGTAGTTCACGTGTGACTATCAGGTGCCAGTTGTCAGCGCCTATTAGTACCTTCGGTGTGGCTTCCTTGAAGAACGCGTCGTTTTCCAGGTCTTGAAGGTGGGCGTAGTTCAGTAGTGTTGACTTGTCTACCGTTTGCCCATGAAGTTGCAGGTCCTTCATCGTTCGTGCGCGTAGTTCTTGAAACTCTCCGTTCTGACCGCGTATCTGTAGCTTGACTTCTTGGCTACGTTCTTCATGTTGTTGTGAGGTCACACCTTGTATACGTAAAGTAGAGACGGGCCCACTTACTTGAATACGCCGTGTCAATTCTTCGTCGACGAGTGATGCCGTTGAGCCTTCGTCCATTAGCGCGAACGTTGACACCTGCCCGCCGGGTCCTTTTAATATCACGGGGCACATTTTTAATAACACACGTTGCGACGCGTTGCTCGGCGCGGAGACTGCCATCACTGCTTCTTTTGAAGGTTGATTCTCGACGTTGGTCGTCTTCACTGGGTTTTCACTATGTTGAGTCTCCTGTTCTTTGTGCAGCAACGCGTGATGTGGGCGGCTGCACGCTTCTTTGCCACATCGCTTCGCTCGGCACTGTTCACGTCGATGGCGCCTCGTTACACACTTGAAGCATATTCTTCCAGCACGTGCCCACTCCCATCGTTCGTTGACACTCATCTTCAGGAACTTCGCACATTTAGGTACTTCGTGATCACCACCGCAACACAAACATACCTGCTTTCTGTCTTCCTCCTTCTCCGATGTCGTGTAGATTACTTCTCGGCTCGCCTTCTTCTTTAAATTAATTTGCGGTACACTTCTAGTTTCTTTCTTCGGAGGGGGCGCGTTCGTCGTGTTAGTGAAGGCATATTTCATGGCTCGATCAGCCTCTCGCATCATGAACCTGGATAACAATATGACTTCCGGTTCACGCGACGATTCCACAGCCTCAGAAGCGTAGTCGCACCATCTTGATTTTATGTGCGGGCTCAACTTGTCCACTACTTCACGAACTAACATCGGGTTCCATATGTATCCGCGGTTGTCCATGTTAGATAACACACACACTATGTTTTGTAGTTTCACTGCGAACGAATTTAATTCACTGGCCGCACTGGTGAGTCGAGGTAGCTTCTTCAAGTCTTCCATTACTCTGTCCATGAGTATCTCCGGCCTCCCATAGTACTGTTCCAGAGTCTTCATGATCACTTGCGGGTCTGTTGCAGTATAAAGGAGAGCTGACACTGCCTCTCTTGCTTCACCCCTCACGCAGTTTCGTAGTCTTGCTAAGTTCTCGATCGCGGTGAACTTGTACACGCTTGATGAGTCGGTGTATGCCGCCTTGAACGGCAACCATTCGATGGCAGCTCCCGTGAATATGGGCAGCTCAGTAACTTGTCGTGGCGGCGGGCGTACACGCATCATCTTGTCCAACGTGTCGGCCAGCTGTTCGATTCCTTTTCCCACTCGGCGTTCCCCTCTGGTGGGTGATCTTGAGGTCGATCGTCGTCTTCTTCGGTCGTGTCTGGCAGGCGTGATGGCGTCAACACACGTGGCGGGTTCGACGTAGGTGGCAGGTTCTTGAGCTGCGTGCGTGGTAGCGGGACACGGAGGCTGTTCCTCCTGGGGCGGTTCCGTGACATGGGGGTGACTTCGGTCAATACTTTGAAGCCACTCGTCCACCCTGTCATCACTCCTATGCACTGAGCCCTCTTCACGGGCCTCTGCTTCTGCCTCAATTGCCGACACTTCGTATTCAAATCGCTTGTTGACGAGCGCCTTCTCAATTTCCAGTTGTTCGTTTCGTATTGCAGCGATTCTCTTCTGTGCCTCGTACTCTGCCTTCTTCATTCTTGCCACGTCGCTGCTATACGATCTTCTTGACCGAATTGTACTTGCTGAATCCCTCACTGATACGTTGTGCGCAGCTGTCATAGTTCTTGCTGAATCCTGGGTTCGAAGCGCGGCGGACGTAGTCGGGTAGAACGACGCGGATGGCGTTACGATCGATTCGCCATAGTCGTGCGCGGGCGCGGTGGCTCTACTCGCCGGTACGAGGCGTGGAGCCGGCGCGGCGGTCGCGCTATCGGTCGTGGTCGGCGCAACTCTCCTTGCCGCGACGGTGGCCAGGGGTGCGGTCGCGAGCGCGGGGGCGGCGGGATCGGTCCCAGCCGCGGGCGCACCGTACGGGGTGCGCGGTAACGCGGACGCGATGGTCGACGGCGACCTTGGCGGTTCTTCGAACGTGCGTGGGCGTCGACTATCGTAGCCTGACTCCGATTCATTTTCCTTGGCCGCAACGCTTCTAGTCTTCATGCTTGATATCTTGATTTACTTCGATCGACGATCTTGAATTTTCAGTTTTTCTTGATCCGGCTCGCTCGAAGGACCAGCTGACGAGGTGGACTGTATGTATCTTGAAATAAAACGTCGGACTTCTTGTTTCTTCATTTATTTCCCAGGATCAGTTTGCTGCTTGAGTGTTGAGAGAGGATTACAAGCTTGCAACAAACTGCCCTTTTTATATATATTTTTAACATAGTGCAAGTAGTGGAGGGCCTAGTGTGGTGCAGATTTTTATCTACAAGTGAGAGTTCGTAATTCCTAGATCTATGTGCTAGTGTCCCAGACAGGTTTCGACCTGTCCGTTCCTGTCTCCACCATGCTAGACTTCCACTCTGTGTTTACATGTGTGTGTAAGGGGTATCAAAACAAACCTACTCTTGTTATTTACAAGTCCCTAATACCAAATCATCGTTTATTTATCAATCAATGTTTACATAATAATAAGTCTATTTACATAATGAGCTAAGTCGTCCGTAACACTAATCTATACTATAACATAAAAAAAAGAAATACACTACAACACAAATAATACAGACACACAATAATATAATTAAATTATATTTTGAAGTGTTGATACGTAAGATATATTTATTTCACATAATTATACCTAGTAATCACGTAACCGTACCATAAAACGGAACGCGTTGTACAATGTGTCATTGTTTATGTCAAAATGACGGTACTGCGATTGCACAGATCCTCCGTTGCGTACGAACTGTTTGTTTTATTGCGATTATCTTCTAATATTTTTGACTCCTGCTTATCTCTACGGAAAAAAATATTTTTACTTATTTTTACCAAGAAATGAGTAATTATTTATAATCTTTTGTTTTATTTCGTGTTTCCCTTGTCAATTAGTAGTTAAACTGTTGAAGAAAAACATCACTTTCGGAGTCTTCAATAAATGTGACAATAATAACATATACTTTGTCTCAGTTTTCTGTCAGACTTTCTCAGTTCAGTAAATGTTAATCAATATATGGTTAAAAATCCTTAGTTCAGGTAGAATGACCACCTGAAATAAGGATTTTGGATCTTGTTGAAATGCCTAATAATTCACAGCACTTCGCTATTTTAAAACGCCTTGACGTTTTTAATAGCAAAATCATTATTCATACACTTATTGCCAGCAATCTGATAGAAGGTAACATGAAACTGTTTACGTCTAGTTATTTGTAATTCCAAGTTCTTTGAGCTTTTTATTTTTCGCAATTTAATATGGCAATATTCACGAATATGAAACACCAAAAATTATCGTTGTACTCTAAATTTGATAACTATGCAAACGTCCATACAGAAATTGGCCATGTCCTTTCATGCCTCTAGAACCAGCGGTTTAGTCAGTCAGTCAGTCAGGACTTTGAATTTTAAATTGGCTGATGATTTTGGAAAAACTGTGATACACGTTTTAACTGAAGAGTACGTACACAAATTTTCAAGTCAATCGACTCCGAGAATAAAAAGTCTCAAAGAACATTCAACCTTCCATTTCACCCTCTTAGGGGTGGAATTTCGAAAACCCCTTGCTTATAGTGGTTCCTGGCTTTTCACCAAGAATACACCCTCCAACCCGCACGCTCTGCGCCACACTGCGCGCCATAAACCTGTCTATGTGAGTTTCGAAGCCCTATTTGAGTATGTTGGGGGACGAATTCGAAAAAACTGTGGTACATACACGTGTCTCATAATTTTTAATTGAAGAGTGTGTACACCAATTTTTGAGTCACTCGACCCGGGGAATATCAAGATTCACAGAAAATTCAACCCCGATTACACCCTCTTAGGGGTTGAATTTCGAAAAATCCTTCGTTGTTCCTCGTCTACATTATAAATGGAACCTTTGTGCAAAATTTCAGCTTTCTAGGTCCAAGGGTTTGGGCTGGGCTTTGATGAGTCAGTCAGTCAGTCAGGACTTTTATTTTTATTTTTAGAGATCAATCGCTTACTTCATGTGTCTCGTTATAATGTAACCTCATTAGCTCTTACAATTCTTGTAAATAGCAATTTCGTTCAAAACCACCGAACACTATTAAAGAAATTGCATCTCTTTTCATAATTCATATATAAAACGAAATATGGGCAAACTGCCGATCCCCAATAAGAACCAGATACTTGTACCCTAAGTGGAGTAAGCAGACAGGTTTTGTCACCTTTTACAACAAGTGACCCCTCCCCATGCTACTTTCATTTCATCACCAAAATTTTTTGAGTAAAATATTTTTTTTTGCAGTACTGATGCTTGCGCGTTATTTAAAACTAAGTTTCATCCTATCTATTTAAATCTGCCAGATTCTGACAGTCTTAATAAGAATCATGTATGATTATCGTTCTAGATTTTTCTAGAATACAGGCGAGATATATGAACATTATTACATATTTTATACCTGTTATCCAAACTAATATTATAAATGCGAAAGTAACTCTGTCTGTCTGTCTGTCTGTCTTTGCTTCACGCCTAAACTACTGAACCGATTTGTGTGAAATTTGGTACAGACATAGTTTGGAACTTGAGAAAGGACATAGGATAGTTTTTATTACAAAAAATAAAATAAAAAATTTATTCCGGACATACAGCGCCATCTAATTTGGCTACTGTGTGACAATTCTTGGCGACGGTTTGACAACTGACAAATGTCATAGCATGCATTAGAATAGAACGGCTATTTCAAAGGATTTGTCACAGGTACAAGTGGCCTGGCGGTTCAGCGACCGCCCTGTAAACCGAGCTTCGCAAGTTCAAATCGCAGCCAGTGTCTTCACTTTTTGTGATTTTTTTTAATGCTATTAGATTTTCAAAAATAATAAACATGATTCGCGAGTTCGATCCCCAACCAGTTTTCACTTTTTGTAAGTTTTAGGTATTTTGTTTTATTTTATGGTTTAAGTTTTTCAAATCATTACAAAATAGATTAATGTATACGTTTTTTTTTACCATTCAAAAGACAGGTAATCATAAATTAATGAATGAAAATTGACCAATTTACACTGTACAAAAAAAAATCTCTAAAAAGTTTAAAAATGAAAACATACTCAAAACGCAGCAGCCATTCGCTCAACCACTGCGCCAACCGTGTCGTCATATAACTGTGGTTGTGGCTTCCTCAGGCATTGCTGCAACTTTGCTTATGGGTGGTCGGACTGCACATTCCATTTTCAAATTGCCGCTGAATCTTGCATGCGAAGATACGCCCCAACATGCAATATCACCAAAAACGGGGGAAGTAGTTTGGGACGAGTGCACAATGTCGCACAAGCATGCATTAGAGGCGTTGAACCGCAGCTTGCAGGACATCCGCGGCAACCAGGTGTGATGGGTGGCGTCATCAAAATGTTCGCAGCGACTTTAGACCCTGTGAACGGTGAGTAATTAACTAGCTCGCCGTCCAACCGTCTTATGACGACAGGCCGTGTCGAAAGCGCGTTCGTGTTCCACGCGCGCCTCAAAATGATGTCAGCAAACCGGAAGGGGTCCGCAAGGGCCGATGCCTGCTGCAGCTGCGGGACTGTTCGAAAGAGATACTGTGGCTCTGGAACACAAAGCGCTAAGAAGGAACATGGATGACACTCCCTTCCGTTCCACCCAGCGCGGGAGGAGGGGTCATTTGAAAAGCCGACTTTAGACGGATACTGCCAGTTAATAAGAGGGGCCATTTTGTAATAAAAAAGGGGCACACTGGCGGATGAAACGCATGTCTCATGGCGTCGCCACTGTGAAAACCTCCTGAATTGAAAAGCTCCATATTACGTGCATCATGCGCGTCCAACTGTAAAACGACCACGAAGCAGGTGTCTTTGCGAATAAGCTGCTGCAAATGAGAGAGGGTCGTCTGGAATCCGAAGGAGATGGGAAAATTCTATTTTCCGAAGAATTTTCCCATCCAACCGCTGTGCTAGCGCCAAAGAACGAGTGGGTCAGTAAAAAAAACAAAAAAAAAGTATACACATCCATATCATTGTGATGGCTGATGATGATAGTACTGCCTACTCCGTTGAATTTCTCAACTCCCTTGAGTTATCGGGCGTGCCGTCCCATCAGCTGGAGCTTAAATTTGGCGTACCAGTTTTGGTGATGCGAAACCTTGATGAAACCAGACTGTGCAACGGCACCAGGCTTCGTATCACACAGCTGAGCTGCTAATGGAGAGAGCGTTTTAAGTCCCCGCACAGGCATTTAGACAACAAACTAAACAGGGCCTGCATAACCTTTTGGCAATGCAGGAGGATGATAGGTATCCCCTAAAATAATACTCTGGTTATACTGCACGGTGATCCGACCCATGATTACTTACGGGGCAGTGGTCTGGTGGCCCCGCACTAAACTAGCTACAGCCTCCATCAAACTGCAACGCATGCAGAGACTTGCCTGCATGGCGACTGCAGGCTGCATGCGGACTACCCCGACCGCGGCTCTGGAGGCCATGTTGGGGCTCCCACTGCTCGATCTGTTCATACAGCAGGAAGCGACGATGGCGGCAGTACGTCTTGAAACACTTCAACTTTGGGGTAAGAAGTACACACAACACACCGCGATACTGGAAGGATTTTATACCGAGTTCCCCCTAGCGAAAGCTATTAACGATCGGATACCCAAGTAATTCGTATTCGACAAAAAATACAAAATCCAACTCCACGAGGATCACCGCTGTGAGGGTCTAAGCCCCGCGGAAGTACGGATCTTCACGGATGGATCTAAGACAGGTACCGGCACTGGAGCTGGAGTCTTCTCGGAAGATCTCAACATACACATAGCCGCACCATTGGGGATCCATCACACGGTATTTCAGGCAGAATGTATGGGCATTGCCCTGGCGGCATCGGCCATTTTAGCCAGGGAAGTTGTGGACCACTCAATTCGCATACTTTCAGACAGCATGGCTGTACTACTAGCATTAAACAACCACACAGTCAACTCTGGGTTAATACACGAGTGTCATCAACGTCTGAACCAGGTTGGTAATCTCAATAATATAACCATTCAATGGATAAAAGGACACAGCGAGTCCCGAGGCAACGATACAGCGGACGAACTCGCTAGAAGGGGATCAAGCATGGCAGCAGTGGGACCTGAACCCATACTGCCACTCCCCTTCGGGTACCTACGCACACTGGTAAGGAAACGAACCAGTGAACAACACCACAAACTGTGGCTAAACCATGGTGAGTGTAGGCAGGCCAAGGATGCACTCCCTACCATCGACGGCCACTTCACGAAAAAAGCGCTTCGGCTGACCAAACTACAGCTGCGCACTGTTACAGCCGCCATCACTGGACACGGCTCTTTTAACAAACACCTCTTTGCCATATGAGTCACAGACAGCCCTCTATGCCGAGCCTGCATGGACGAAGATGAGACAGCAGCCCACGTGCTTCTGCACTGCCCAGAGGTTGCATCATACAGGGCAAAGTACTTCGGTAACCCAGGTACTCTCCGCGAGACTGTCAGCGACATCAAGGCGCTGCTGGCTTTTCTCGGGGAGCTGAGGTGGATCGAATAGATTTCCCACCCGCACGCAAAATACGCGCATTGGTCGTGGAGTTGCGGACACCAGCCCGTTATATAATAAGTCCCCGCATACCCATTATTGCAAATAACTTACCATTTCAATTTAAGAGGTAACAATTTCCCTTAAAATTGGCTATTACAATGACGATCAACAATTCCAGGGCCAAACCATAAAAGTGACAGGCATTCAATTGTGCACTCCATGCTTCTCACACGGTCAATTATATGTTGTTTTTTCAGTGCCCAAAAATTTCACGTGCTTGCGGAAAATAATAAGTCATTTAATGTTGTATACAGAACGGTATTAGAATAAATAGTGCCCAACAAGGCGTTTGATGGTTTACTTTGAAAAGAAGGTTGTATAGCGCCAAAATAAACGGTTTTAAGCCATATCGTCGCCTCATTTAATTTTGTTACCGATCTCTGCGCCCAGAATTACAGTACCCAAAAGGACGCATTTTGAAGTCATCACCTACATTATCGCATTTTGATCAGCCAGTCAGTTCTCACACAAAACATAACATCACGCCTGAAATCCCCTACGGGTTAGGCAGAGGTGTACCTTATCGTACACCCACATTTCGCCGTTCGTTATGTTGAAGTCCCATGTGACAGGGGGCGAGCCTTTTCAATTCTATTCCACCAACCGGGACAAATCCAGATTCCGTGGCTGCTACTGAGAAATTCCTGATGGAATACCCCAATAACACTATTATTTATAGTATTTTTTCAATTGCATACATTGTTTAATGTTAAGTGGAAGAGCGGAGTCACCTAACACAACCATCTTCTTGCTTAAAAGGTGATCTCCAAATCATGTGCGTTAGAACTTTATATAATTTAAATAAACATTTTTTTAACACTGCCCGACCCGGCAATTGATCCCAGAACCTCATGCTTAGTAGTCGCACTTGCGACCACTTGACCAACGAGGCAGTCTCACACATACACACCTAAATAGCCACGCGAACGAAGTAGCGGGTAGCAGCTAGTCTATTATATATTGTAAATAAGGGAGGACGCTACACAATGAGCGGAATGTGCGGGCGGCACATTCGAATATTTGTTGAAAATCAAAGACGACTCGAAGCAATTACTACACATAGGTAAGTATACATATACACTATAACATAAATAATTATCTTATTATACACTGTGACTTTTTAGTCGTCTTACAAAGATGGTACACTCAATGTATCCGACATAAAATACCTATAGGCGCGATTTTTTTAACCTTTAATAATTATGACATTAGGTACAAAGAAAAATAAATAATACTTACATTAGAATTATGAAACATCCTGTTAATAATGTTTGTGTCAAACGGTAGAACATACCTACCCAGCACTGAGGACACGAGTCGAGTAGATCATCGCTCGCAACAGGGTGTTTCAACAACGTCATGCGTCATAATACTGAATAATATTTTTATTTTTAAATTATTAAAATCACATAAATACGATTTTTTTTTTCGTGAATGTTTAGTAGTCATTGGTTACATGAAGTGGGCTGCCGTTGTAAGACGACTAAAAAGTCACGGTGTATAAGTCTGCTAGAGTGGCCATTTTAGCCCCCTGTTCTGCAAAAGCGCTAAAATGAAAATTTCAATACTTGCAGAAATAAAAATACTTCATACTTCCAACATGTGAGTTGGTTAACTAAAACTACCGAAATTCGTTCTGCCAAAGTGTACAAGAGAGCAGCGGTGGCTCAGTAGTGGCGCCTCCGATTTACGAGCAGTAAGTGCCAGTGGTGGGTTCGAACCCAGGTAGACGCATTACTTTGTGTAATTTATTTCATCACCACAACTTAAGGTGAAGGAAAACATCGTGAGGAAACCGGCATCTCTTAGAACCAAAAATTCGAAGACATGTGACACCTACCAAACCGCACTAAGCCCGCGTTGTGGATTATAGCCCATTCCCTCTCACAGAGAGTAGGTTAGGCTATGTCCCAGCAGTGGGCAATGGGAACATTATAGGCTGTTTATGCTTATGCTAAAGTGTACAAAACCACGTTGACACTATTTGTGATTTTATTTCGTGGATAGCAGCTATATGACCAACTCAATCTTTTTATTAAATATTTTTTTTATGGCTACCAGACAGCCTTTCTTTTACCCAAGTATCAACCAATATGTACATAAGAACAATGTAATATGTATGCTTGGTTCATTGCCCATACGAAGCTCACTGGCTACGTTACCCTTCTGTCTTCATTTTCCTTTACAAGCTTGGACCTCCCAAGGAACCTCCCAATGTTTTATTACAGGGTGCCCATGTCCTGCCTATGTCTTCTTCATGTGATATTTTAATAAGGCATTAGTTTGATTCCAGTGGTTGATAATAACCCATCGTTTTCGATGATATCTTGTCAAAATTCACCTAATGTCCTAATATTGACACGTTATAGAAATGCTGCTATAGATCTGTTATACTCGGCACAAACCTGAACATTTTCAAGCTGCTGAATCACTTATAATTGATGACCACTTCTAGTAAAGTTTATTATCCTACGATCTTGTCTTTCACTCCTTCAGCTTTCAAAGGAGCTATAGCTCCTATTCAAATACCAATTAGAACACACATTCGTAGCTACCCAAAATGAATATAGTGGTATATTACGCATGTGAACTTGCAGTTCAAATTAACTGCTACCATGACCTGCCCTGCACACTGATCTGCAAATGATTATCCATTGTAGGGTCCTGATCTGGTAGGTCTAGTCACAGTAGTCACCATGTTCCAGTCAATAAACTTCATACAATAGATAATTTTCCACAGAATTAACCTTAAAGAAGGCATGGTCACATCGGTCTTCCACGCGAGCGGGCATCGAGTCGGTGCGTGCGCAGATCTCCGTTCATGTAGAAAACTATTTAGCGCAGTGGTCCACATGTTCATCGTGCCACATATACCCACCATCGTGTTTTCCCTTGCCTATGCCCTTATAGGAACCTAACCATGCGTATAATCAGCTTTATTTAAACGTAAAATTTCGGAAAAACAGCCCTGTAAGTAAAATCTTACTGTTTTAAGCTTTCACGGTTTTAAACTAAACTTATACTGTCACTTACGGGATATCTTCCGTGATTGTGTCCGTGATTGTGTTGTTTCCGTTGTTGTGTTATTTTGTAATATTGTTGTCTGGGTTGAAGATATCCCGTAAGTGACCAAATCTTCTTTCGAATTTTTAGTTATTTCTGGATCTAGAATTATATTTGTCTACAATTTGCATTGAAGATTATTTCAATTAAAATGTTTAATTGAACTTTATGACGACTAATTAAAAAAGAAATACCGCTACTTTAGAAATATTGATATTCACAACAGACTTTGCGAAGATTAAAGCACACAAAAATACAAGAAAAAACCCGAAGTAATAAAGTCTGTGTAGTTGGAAAAAACGCTACATTATTAGACTATAACAGTTAAGTAATGAAATAGGTAATAGGTAGGTTTTGTAATACAAATAAATAGGAAGAGAGTAAAATAGGACTCTTAGAAGGTAGAACAGGTGGTAGAATGCATGTGTTTGGAGTTGACAACAGAGAAGACTTAACATAACACAATTAAACAACCGAAAGATGTAGTTCAAAGTAATAGTCTAGACTAGAAATATAAAGATAAAAATGGGACAATTTACAGGATCACAAAGCTGCTAATACGTCTTCATGCTACGCTAAAGTTAAATCAATTTGCAGCTATAACAATGAACGAAATGATTTCATTACTACACATTCTGATTTATTAAATTACGTGGCAAATATAAACAAGTTAAACGAAGTCGCGCCGCAATGTCCTTTCGCCTTTTCTCTCGACTCAAAGAAAGAAATGTGTGTACGACCATGGCATACACAATGTGCATGTGGAGCGAAACTAAAGCAGTAGAACTTGATTTTGACACCAGCCAGAACAAACTCTAACCTGTAGAAGATACTAGTCATATTAGCTTACAAACTTGTCCTAAACTTAGGATGTTCTGTTGCTCAGCATTTGCCAACCGGCGCACCGCACATAAACGTCACCAGTCGCTCACTGGACCGCGTGGAGGGAGGACGCATATCTCCTTCGCGTCACTTCTAAACTATTATCAGAAAAACAAGCGTTAATCCATTATTTGTTAAACAACGGTGTAAACTATACCAGCATTTGTGTTATTAAACCGTGTAACTTCGTCATCAGTGTGTGTTTTAATATTTTTATCACGAGGATTTCGTTTTTATACGTAAGTATTATTGATTTTTCTCCTGCTACGTGACAGGATATTTATTTATTCCGTTACTCCACAACATTTTTGTTGTCCTGATCGATACGGAGTTTCAGTAATATAAGTCAGATTACATTGATTCTTTCAATTAAAAGTTGATGGTTTGCCGAGAAAGCACGTTGCGGCTACGATTCCGTTACTTATGTGTTCTTTTGAACTTGTCAGACTACTATACTCAGTCAGCCATTTCTTAAGCGTTTATCAACACTATCAACTGAGTAGAGAGTACTAATTTCTAAATTTTATGAATATTTAAATGTGTTACAATCGTTTCTTGTTCGGCAGTTGGTTTATGTCCGACTTCGACGTGATTAATAGCTGCTGTGTTTACGTTACAAAGATCATCGGTACGGCCAGTGACTAACATGCGGTTACCCGCTGAGGTCTATTACTTATAAGTAGGTGACTATAAAATAATATCAATTACGGAACTTTGTTTCCGAGGGCTAGTTCTTGTAATTGGTATGTGATTAAATATTTAATTCATTTTGAATTTTGGGTGCTTCAAGGGTCCGATATTGGTCCCCTATGGGACACTGTTTAATTAGCTTAGCTTTTATTTGCATAAGTGGGGTTGCTTTTAGTCAGAAGATCTATTTGATTTTTTTTTTTTTAAACCGGCCCGATTCTGTCTATTTTTAAGTTTCCTGAATAATATATTAAGATGCAATTACAAAATTGGGACTAAAAAGCATTATTCCAATTAGCGCAAGCTTTTTAACAAATCAATTCCGGTTTCAATTCAAAGAAGTAAAACCATTAATTATTAGACAATTATTCGTAACTTAACCTTAAAGACAATGCCAATAAGGAAAACAACCACATCTTTACAAAATTAAAAACGAACTCAAAAATCACACCCGCCATTGAAAAGACTGATCCTAACTCCTTTAATGAATTTAATATATTCAGTAAATGAATAGAAGACGATACCGTACTAAGCAACGGAAAAGGAACAAACATAACAAGACAAGGCGGTAACGAAATGGAAGACGAAAACGGTACTATGCTAAGTAGACGCTTGCAAAACATCGTACTGACACTTCCTAGAGCAGCTAGGTACATTTGTTAAGGGATATGATAAATTAGAACCTTTTGACTCTACAAACTTTTTAAGACGAAGTTAATGGCACGGCAATTTGTTAAGAGATTCATAAAGGAGTATGAGTTCTTATGCCACTATAGATTGTAAAATGTGCACGGTCATATTTGCTCTGGAAAACATATTTTAAATTTAAAGCCCACTAAGGGTCTAAAATATTATAATATCTATGGTTCTCCGAAGGATTAGAGAAAAAACAGAGCGCCTAAACCAAGTCGTATTCTTACTGCGATAACGACGGTGGAAATGACAAAAATGTATTGAATTGACGTAAACTAACGAAAGGCGTATGCGGTATGTTCCCCCTTTGAAAGTCCTTGTAGAAATGCAAAACGCTTTGAAGACGTTTGCCACTTGTCTAGATCAAGAAAACTATCTCTTGTCCTGGCTTAGCATAATATCAAACTTCCCATTGCGCGAGTTGCTACCCAATTTAGGCGTGACATTGTAACCTGTTATGTTGATGATTGTTTACATACATATTTCTCTAGCTGTCTTGTGAATCTGCAAGAGCATTGTTTTGATGTTTTGATGATACATTTCACTTAGAATGTGTCAATATAGAATATCTATGTAGATAAATTAATATGTCTCATTTAATGTCTTCCTTTTCAAACATTGCGAGATCTTCTGCATTGTTGAAGAAAATACTGCAGAATGAGTAAGATTTCTGTACATAACACCATGATTATTTTGATTTGAGACACTGTGGACCAACATCTGTATCGGATACAATAAAAATATCACATTGAATAAAAAGATAAAAGACATACCATAACAAGTAACTGATAAAACAGTGCTAAATTGAGGTCTCCTGAAATCATTTGAGGAGAACGACTCATCTGTGTGTTGTTTTCGCAATTCGCGGAGTTTCCCTGTACAACCGAATTACGAAGTATTGTAAATGAGAAATTAGTCATAGTCACGAGACACGACTAAACTTTTTACACAAGTTCTTCGTCCAAACGTATTCAATCTGACCCAAGTTAATGAGTCACGTACATAGTGATATTCCGTAACCTAATTTAAGCTTTGAAAACATTACATACGTCCTCTTTTGTATTATTGCAAACCGATTCAGCATTTTGCCGATACTGTAGGTTTGATTGGACGACAAAGTTTGTGTCATACTTATTTGCATTTTGTTTGTAAATGTCAATTGTTTTTGCTGTTATTTTCCTGTTTCTCAGGTATTGCATTATCTAAGAGTTCAATAAGTTCTAGTGTTTCAATATGCTTAATAGAAGCATTCAGTGGATCTTCGGAAAGAAACGTCAAATCACCCTGTGATGGCGACTTTGACCTGTTTTTTTTTTCAATCAAAGTCCTCTTTAATAATGACAGGCTTTCATGATTGAGATGACAGTGACGCAACAATGAATACAGTATTATATCTTTAAATTTTAGTTGACTTGCCATCGAACCTATGCTTTTGTCCTACAACCTTCAGGCTCACAATATGTATATCTATTAATCTGAAACAAAGCAAGATCAGCAATTACGTTTACCTACATGCTCCACATCAATTTCAATGTTTCCGAACTCAATTTTTCTAAGTTCTCATGCATAAAATGGCAGTTTTACGTTTACAAGATGTTTACGATCCTAGCAATGACTAACACAATGGCGTATTATAAAATTTGTGCACGCATAAGGCGCACTAACAATGGCAGAGTATGTGTGACGTGGTCTGAACCATTGTTGAGAGGAACAGACTGGTATTGACGATCATTATGAAGTTCGACGGAATATTACCCTTATGTTTTAGAACGTAAGGTCTAGTAGTGAAATCAAGTGCACTGGATATTTTTCCTTTACGAAATCCTCTTGGTTGATTGAAATACATATTGGAAATTGTATCTTCTTCTTCGAAACTAGGTCACAGCAGAAAGTTTATTTGCCTGATAATGAAGATTTTCGAAACCAACATTGTGACGTCTTGGTCAAAAAAGTTTATCTCTAAAACGAACACTACTATGGTTGAGAGACTCGACAAACCAGACACGGCAGTTAAGCAATTTTTAGGATCGTTTTACATAAAAAAGAACGTGTATTAAAAGTGTTTATTGCAACGTTTACAAAACTGTTTGTTTTTGTCCATGAGACGGTCTCTACAGAAATCTTTCTATTGATAAATCTTGTGACAAAACCAGGTCTTGGCTCGAGAGCAAGATGTGAAATTCGAAGTCTGCATGCTCTTTAAATGAAATGAGGACTTGCGTCACACAGTTGCATCGTTCATTGATTAATTTGTAATTATCGACTTTTCGTTAAGCTACAATTTTAAAATGAAAGGATTGATATGAAAACACGATGTATAATTTTTAAATATTGGTTGAATTTAAAAGCACCGTAGGTTAAGAGATACTTTTCTCCTGTATCACTGTTTTTCTTCTCGTCTGTATAAAATGAGGCTTAACAATAACTGCGGCCAAAGAATGAACATTATACTCAGTTTCGTAATAATGTTTATACTAGCCTGGGTACTTCGCTTTTAAAGCTATCTCGGTCATACAATAATAAACCGTCTTACATATCCTGGACTGCAGCCAGCCATTGGTCCCTTGCACTCGAAACAATAGTTACTATTCACTCGCAGTGTATACTATTGTAGACTACAGGGGTGCTACCCCACGGTTTCCAAATTCATTGTTTCCTTTTCGTTCCTGTATTGCAGTAACCACAAATGGCGGCGACGCAAGATTCTCATTTGCAATATTACTGTCATCCACCTTGTTATATTGAGAAATCACAGTTGGCGTAATGCTCAGCGAAAGTCTGACTTTTACAGTTTCTGCAAGAGTTGCAAATGACCAGGGTTTGTGTGATTTATGATAAGTATCAGTAATAATGTTTGTGAATTTGAAGCTGAATGGCGCCTTCATATCGCTTGCAGTTAGAATGCTTGGCTTGATATTAAACGGCGCCTCGTTCCAGAGTTTGGTACAAAGCCAAGAAGCACAATAATTTGGCTAGTGTCTAGTGCTCTTTATAAATAATTTGTGGTGCCATTACAGGATAAGTTGGAAGTCGTCTACCATGTATCTCTCTATTAAAGTTGTAATTTATTGGCAATTTGTCGTGAAGTTATTTTTGAATAGATTTCGTCTGCATCCATCTTTTCAAGACTAAAGTTATTTTTTGTGGGATACACTAAGATTAATGCTTTGGATTTCTTAGTATTGATCAAAATATCATGTAATGACCTGTGAATGGATGACTAGTGCTGTTTAAAACAAATATTGTTTGTCTCAGCACCCGATGGGAACAAGCGTCGAATGTCAGCGTTATATTGTTATTTCCTTATTAGCGACTGCATTATCGGCTAGCTCAAGTATCACAGTACAATAGAATCCAAGTGTGCTATTGTACTATTATAAGTAGTAGGTACTTCGCTTTGATTTCTATTCTTTATGATTCTATAGGAAGTTTCCGTCATTCGTGATCATGAATGGTAATGTTTCTAATACGGTCTAAATGCCTCATCGGCCATTAAAATTATCTATACTCTATCCATACAAATAAATAAAATTGCCTGAAAACAAAAGCTTTTTATTGCATACTTATGAATGTATACACGGTTGAATAACAAAAACATCTTTTATTTTTATCTGTCTGTTTGTTCCGGCTAATCTCCGAAACGGCTGTACCGATTTTGACGGGATCGGCAGATAGCTGATTTTATTAGGAGTAAGTTAGAATGCTTTTGTTTTAGAAAACAAAAATAGGGTTCCGTGAAAATGTTCACAAAATCAAATAGGGAAGTAATATATTTATAATAATTTCACGCGGACGCAGGTCGCGGGCAACAGCTAGTCTATACATACATACAAGTAAATAAAATTGAAGTGTCTGTTTGTAATATTAAAATAACTGCTTTTTACTACATGCATATCGATACCTTTGGGTAGAAAGGTCGTATAAACCAAAACCCGACTTTTCAGGAGACCAGAAAAACAATTTTTTTTTTACATAAAAATTCATAACTTTTTTGTTTTTAAAGTTATAAAAAAATGATCTATGAGAAAGGTTCTTACAATTTGAAAATGAAAAAGGTTAAATCATCAAAACCTATCTATCTGCTTTAGTTTTAAAGTTAGCTTGGATTTACGTCTAAGAAAAAATGAATTCTTGGTTAATACACCCCATGAAAATGTACTTTGAAAAATCTGTATAGGTCGTATATCCATTTTTGGTAAGCTTATGGTCACATTTACTGTCGTAAAAACCCATATATTTAGTTTTTTTTTTGTATTAAAAACCATTTATAAACATAGATCAATTGAATTCTGACTAATAAACAATCCTGTTACTCTCAGAATTAGTAGGAACTCAATTATTATTATTCTAATACCCATTATTGGTCGATTCAAATAAAATAACACTACCTGAAATACGAAATCAACATTTATTATTATAATACCTTCTAATCAACATTTACTATTATTTCAATAATGGTACAACATACCTAACAGGTTTAACATTTTTAAATTGAAAAAATAATTATAACAACTTAAACTGAAAAGTGAAATAAAAAAATCTACTTAGTCATAAAAAAAACAAAAATTATTCAAACTTCTTCTAAATTAAAGTAATCAGGCATTTTAATCATTTATAAAATTATAACTTACCAATTTATTGAATTAAGCCTTTGTACTAAGGCTTACTTACTAAGTAATTTATTGAATTGCAACTAAAAAAATAAAAAACGATCAAGCACTAAACGTAACTAACTTATGCACTAAAAAGTAACTTATTTATGATATAAAGTATTCATAATTAGTTTAAAATTATGTATGAATTGTTACTATAAATTATTATAATTATCTCTTTATTCATTTTTTTACACATTAATTACATTTTTAAATATTGGAATATAAAATAATATAAAAACATTTAAAAATATAAAAAATAGTAGCCCACCGGTATCGGGAACAGGGTCCGAACTACCGGTGGTCAGGGCTCTTGAGAGAGGAACCTCCTAACAATACGCGCCGTGTCCAGAAGAACTGCCTTCTGAATCAAGCGCTTGATCCAGCTGCCCAGCGAGAGCCTCCTCAGGTGTTGGTCGAGGCTATTGGCTATTAAGCCATTGGCTGACACGACTATCGGCACAATGACTGCTGTAGTCACTTATTATTATAATTATTATTATATATTATTTTAAAACGAATTATGAATTGAGAAAAACATTTTCAAAAAATAATTTTAGGTGACAAAGAATACAATCATTTAACATAGTCTCGATTTTTTACTAAATAATATTTTGCCAACGAACGAAATGTGAAATTACGTAAATACTAAATAGAAAATAGAAATAGAAATAAATACGAAAAGTTATTCTTTTATAATAATAATTGTATTATTTAATTAGCTCTTCCTCGTCTTCTTCGTCGGTTAGCGTAAGAGAGTCAGCCACATTTCCATGGGGTACCTAAGTTAAAATAATCATGGTGGTACCTTTTTGGTATAATGCCATTATCACATAGACGTTTTAAATCTTTATATAATACATCCGATATTTGCAATTTGTTTTTATAAAGTGTTTTTCATTATTTTTTCAATTTAAAAATGTTAAACCTGTTAGGTATGTTGTACCATTATTGAAATAATAGTAAATGTTGATTAGAAGGTATTATAATAATAAATGTTGATTTCGTATTTCAGGTAGTTTTATTTTATTTGAATCGACCAATAATGGGTATTAGAATAATAATAATTGAGTTCCTACTAATTCCGAGAGTAACAGGATTGTTTATTAGTCAGAATTCAATTGATCTATGTTTATAAATGGTTTTTAATACAAAAAAAGCTACATATATGGGTTTTTACGACAGTAAATGTGACCATAAGCTTACCAAAAATGGATATACGACCTATACAGATTTTTCAAAGTACATTTTCATGGGGTGTATTAACCAAGAATTGATTTTTTCTTAGACGTAAATCCAAGCTAACTTTAAAACTAAAGCAGATAGATAGGTTTTGATGATTTAACCTTTTTCATTTGCAAATTGTAAGAACCTTTCTCATAGATCATTTTTTTATAACTTCAAAAACAAAAAAGTTATGAATTTTTATGTAAAAAAAAATTGTTTTTCTGCTCTCCTGAAAAGTCGGGTTTTGGTTTATACGACCTTTCTACCCAAAGGTATCGATGTGACGAAACGCTCAGTGCGCGAACTCGCATCCAGGTAAACAAATGCGCCGGTATCTATCTCGCTCGCTCTTCTGCTTGTCGCTGCGCGCCAAATGCGAGCCTTGTGTGTTGGTCGTAAAGTGCTTCTTTCAATGAACATGGTTTATACACCAACGTCGCGAACTGCCTTTGGATTTACGACGTCGAATTTAAACTATGTTTATATAATGCATTTAACACGTTTGGGCGTATAAACCATTTACAATTAACGACTATTTTTACGCCCTGAGTTAATGTAACTTATGGTCATTAAATCATAACAAAACTACAAAAAAAAAACATTCGGCTTTTACATTAAAAATTTACCTATTTTAAGAGGCTATGACCGAAAATTTCTGGGTCGTATTAACCATTTTTGTGCGAATTTCTGCATTTCGTATATACAGATCGATAGAGAAAAAAATTCTGATAAAAATGGTATATATAACTCAATTTGGCCAAAATGGTTTATACGACCTTTCTACCCAAAGGTATCGATATGAATGTTTAAACGATACATATACCTACCTACCAAAATAACATTTTTTTATCAATTTTTATCTGTCTGTCTGTCTGTTTGTTCCGGATAATCTCTGGAACGGCTGGACTGATTTTGAAGGGACTTTCACTGGCAGATAGCTGATATAATAAGAAGTAACTTAGACTACTTCTATTTTACAAAAAAAATAATTAGGGTTCCGTGCAAAAAAATTAAAACCCTTGAAATATTGGTAATAAAATCCGATTCAAAAAGGGGAGTTTTATTTATACAATAATTTCACGCGAATGAAGGGGGGAATGCGGGCTACAGCTAGTAATATATATGTTAACTCAAGTATTGTGGATGAAACTTTAACAAAATATCGATCGAAATCCCGTTCCTTATCAAAAACTGGTGTGATACACTTTCATTTATTTAATTAAGAAGCATGAGTCATCGATATCTATGGAGGATGTCATATAAAACTATAGGTATTATAGACGACTAACAAGCTATTAAAAACGAGTTTTACATTACTTACTTTATATACATTGAACCGTTGATAAAACTATAGGTTCGCTGATCAAGAAATCACCTTAAAGAGAAAAATAAGTAAAGCATTTAAATAAGTAACAAAATATTTACTTAATGATTTTTTGGGGTCAACAACAGTGTTTTTTGTTATAGCATAAATAAAGTGTGTTTTACAATAAACAGTGCTAAAACTAAACAGATCAATGCTTTTGTTTACTGCAAAATACCATTCAGCATTCCCCAGCCAACAACATTGCCAAAACCATGTACGAAAACACGTCACCAATGTAAAACAGTTACAATTTTAGTCAAACACTGGTTGCAAGTCAAATTCTACTAGAATATTCCTCGAGAAGGCGGGAGTCGGTTGCTATGGCAACCGGGGGGTGAGCTATTTCCATCCGTCCTCCTTTGATCTTGCAAGCAAGCATTCCTGACGCTTTCGACATGTTACTGAACGCTATCTGCAGATCAGGTCGCGACGGAATAAGCTGAATTCTTGTACCGTAATATTTGGTACGTTGAGCATGCTGTGACAAGGACGTTTTTTCGCTTCCAGTGAACGTTTACGAAATTAGGTATTGTGCTTGGTGCCTAGATATATGTAGGTAGGTACTTTTTTTGGATCTCCTATGAATAATAGGTACAGTCGCCAGCACACCAAGTTACCACTAACTGTCAAATTTTCCCGTTCGATTTTGAACATATCTATCATCATTTTATAGTTTAAAATCATTTGGAGGAATTTGACAGTTTGTGGTAACTTGATGTGCTGGCGACTGTACACATATACATAGTACATACATTAGACATCACAATGATACAAATAGTTATCTTACATAATTATGTGCGCCTTCAATTATTATAAGAGGAATACGCTTATAGCTACGTGGAAAACAGAATAAAATAGAGGTAAAAAAAATAGAACAGACGAAAATAGAACTGAATCAATATTTAGTTCTATTTAATCATTTTGTTTTCAAAGCTTCTTTATTACTACAAATTAGCTAATTAATTAGTTCTTAATTTCCTTCTTGTGAGTAATTCGTATTTTTTCCCTTGCAGGAATCAGACTTAAGGAAAAGATCATGTTTAATATTTTCAATTCATCTTAATTTTCCGGTTAATTTAATTCTAAGTTTAAACATACAGAGATTAGTAGACATAACGAACTGGTTTAACCTGTCTGATTTGCAAGTTCTATAAATAGTCATTTATATCACATTTCCCAATTACATATACTATACGTTGGGGTCGGCTTCCAGTCTAAGTGGGTGTAGCTGACTACCAGTTTTTTACATGGGGCGACTGCCTATCTGACATAATTATAATACCCAGTTACTGGGTAATTATATATTATAAGACAAACAAGACAATAAGTCGCTACCTAACATTTGATTTCATCATTATCGTAACTTGCAACAGTTATATTTATTTTAGTTATAGTTTACATAAAAGCACTAATTAGGGTCATTTCGCCTGTTCGCGTCCATCACCCTATTCGCGTCCATTTTTCGGACCTCCCTATAACAATTCTCGAAAATAGGTATATTAACACACTAAATCACCGAAAACTCGTTACCGCCAATACCTCATCGTATAAGAGGCGCATACACATAGACAAAAGTTCTGTGTGCCCAATCAATCATGTGTAAAAAAAATAGTTAGTTTCCGTTCTTCAACAAAGAAGCGCGGACGAGCGGAATGTCGGCAAAAAAATAGTGTGCAGGGGCGCGTTCGACGGTAATTATTTTATTGTTTTATGCGTATTTTAGAATACACAGCTGTTTCTAGACATAAAGCATGAAAAAAGGAGTAATATTAATTATGTATTTACTTGTTTTTTTTAAAGTTAACAGTTAAAATAAGGTGGACGCGAATTACTACACCGAATTTATAAAACTTCCACTTTGCGACCACAATGGACGCGAACTCGTCTATTTATGATTTAGTTAGTGTTTATTTTTATGTGATTAAATTATGAAAGGGAATTTGTTTTTATTTTTTATTTATGTACTAATATCATGCAATCATAATGAGCAATTTGCGCCCACATTATTATGATTGTAGAAAAAGATACAAATATCGTTCATCACATGTGGAGTTGTGGACGCAAACTATACCTACAGGGAAATACTATTGTACCAAATTGCGTCCATTTTTTCATTAAATACAAATAATAGCGTAAATATATTTTTTTAACTTATTTGTAAAAATAATTTAATATGTATTAATTTTATTCATTATTTCTCTTATTTAATACATTTTTAAATATTTTAAAAAACAAAAGTAAACAAAATATTTAAAATATAAAAAATAGATGCCCCATCGGCATCAGGAACAAGGTCCAGGCAGGGTGGTCAGGGCTCCAGGGTAAGGAACCGTCTCACAATGCGTGCCGTGCCGCGCAATGAGAGCCTCCTTCTGCTCCTCCTCGACCAACACCTTAGGCACCAACCGCCAAGAGGTCTACATCAGGTCCATGTAGGGCCCGGAAAAAGCGTCCGTGTAGCTCCTTGCTCTGCCATACCTCCCTACGGTCATTAGTATTCAATATCACAGGTTTGCGCCAGTTCTCGTTACCCAAGGAGAGCGGGGTGAGGCCCTTGTCCACTGAGACCACATCTCGGTGCATCCCCACGTCGGTTTCGAGAAAGTATTCCCTGAGACTGCATACCTAACGGTTGTGCAAGGTCTTAGCATTTAAGAAGCCACGACCTCCGCACTTCCGCGGGATATACAGTCTCATCACCGAGACACCGATGATCTTGGGTGATGCATCCGGTTTGCTTTCAATAGTGTGCGGACCCTCCTATCCAGGGCGTCAAGTTCCGTCTGAGTCCATTTGAGTATGCCGAAAGAATACATCAAAACCGGCATGACCCAACCATTAAAGGCGCGCACTTTGTTTCCGCCTGATAAAAGACTGTTTAACACTTTATTCAGGCGACCAAAGAAGCGCTCCTTCTATGATTGTTTCATGTCAGCAGCATTGATGCCAAATGCTTCCGACATACCCAAATACTTGTAGGTCTCGGTTGAGGAGAGGGATCTAAGGAATATGGAATCCGAGAGTTGAGTTCCCAAATAACTATATTCTTGAATAAAGAATCTGTTTTCTTTACATTATCTTAAAAATATCACCCCTACATTCCTTTTGTTAGGTGGTGGACGCAAAATGGTCTATGGGTGGACGCAATTTAGATTTTTTGGACGCAAACTGGGTAAAACGCGTATTTTTGAAGTTTGTCTATTTATAAAAAAAACACAAGTAGTTTCGAACAAAACTGAAAGCGAACCCTATAGTAGACTATATAATGAACACATTACATAACTTTTTCATTGAAACTAGTGCTGGAACATTTTTATCTTCTCCTTCAAACTTGCCAACTGCACTAAATGGACGCGAACAGGCGAAATGACCCTATACAATTGTTTAGAAATAACACTACTGCACATAAATGTACACTTTTGTAATACCTACTTTTTTGAAATAAATTATTCTTATATTATTCTTATATGTGATAAACTGATAAGCAAGGAAATTTTATTATTAGGTTAGAAGTAAATATTGTTATTTATTACACAAGAAAATACTAAAATGCATTACAAACAGTTTTTCCAATAAACAGCTGACGTTCGCGCCACGATATCCGTTCTAAATTTGAACGGTAAGCTGCGTTTACGCTAGTTCACATGCATTGGCTTCATTCATAATTTACGAATCATTGTGCGGCTGATGTCCCACGGTCTGAACTTGAACACAAGACATGCTTGATGCTAGACTTGTTTAGATGTGTAACTGAAGCATTTGGACTAAATAAATGCTTTATTTCCTTACCCGTAGGTCGTAATTTTTGAGAGTATTAGGACTAGTTTATTTACGAGACATAGTCTTGAAGCCCTGCTAAGTTGGACAAAGAAAACGCTCAAATAAAAAAAAACTAAAAATAATTTACTTACTTTATTTATTTCTACACAAATCTAATACATTTTTAAATATTCCTTAAAAATAAAAACAATATAAAAAACATTTAAAAACAAAAATATTAATAATTAGTTTTATTTATAATTCTAATTTTGAGGTAAAACAACAAGTTTTTTTGTAAAACAGTGCAAAAAGTGACACTAACATAACAACGTATAGAATTTCATCATTCCATTGTGTATCAAACTCGGAAACATTAATTTTCACCCAGAAAAGATACTGCAGGAAAGCAGAAGCATTTTACTACAGGAAATTGACTGAACACTGCGTGGCCGGCTCCGGAACAGGAAAAATATCAAAGCAATTTGCTTCACTACAGACAGAGCCACAGGGATCCATCCGTAAATAAATTAATAACATAATTGCCTCGTTGGTCCATTGGTCGCCAGCGCTACAGCTGAGCAAGGTTAGATTCCCAAGTGCAGGAAAGTTACTCAGTAGCAGTCCTGGAGACTGGATTTCTGCCCAGTTGATGGCAATAGGCTCGCCTCCTATACATGGGACTTTAATGAAATGTGGGTATGGCTTCTGCCTAACCCTAAGGGGATTGCAGGCGTGATGTTATATTATGTTATAAATTATAACACAGAACACAGAACCATCAGAACTAATAAGCTGTGACTGCACGGCTTAATAATCTGTGGCACGCCAAGAACAAACAATGCGTTGAGTCACGGACCATAGATAACGTATTGTTTTTATTACACGACGCACGCTGTGAAAACGCGGGATTATTTCTAAAAAGAAGGACAAATGTTTACCAACAGTTTCTTAACCACCGTGCAGCACTATAAATGATACCGCGAACCGCGGATCTTGCTTGATTGATGATGGAAGAAGACTTAAAAGTAAAGCTTATAATTTTCTCTTGCTCCTTGACAGTCGTAGACATCATGTGACAATGCTGGTAACGGCCATCCCCATCATTAGGAAGCTACACTTTCACACACAAAATAATTGATGGACTGCATCGTGACTTAGGATTAAGTAAAATTGTATCAAAATAATACTGTCCGGTATTCTTGGCTTTCTGATAATCGCTCTGAAACATTCCTCTATCTTGAATCGCAGTATAAAATATCACGCAATCGAATTATTTCCTCGAATTCGGATAATATAATTAAAGACTACCTAAGTAGGTATTATTACGCCTTAGGTATGTTGTATTCGATTACTTACACAATTAAAATTATTTAGAACCTGACTACGCATTTATTGACCCGGATTATTTTGCTATTAATTTAAATAATGAGAAGGAAAATCATTACTAGGAAACTCGCGTGTTATTATTCATAAACTATAGTTAAAGGTGTGAATGCACCTTATTGTCTGGTATCGCTATGAGACATAGCGACGGTGTCATATGAAAACATAAGTTTAATCCACAGGTTTAATCTAATAATATTATTAATACCTATCTATTTCTACCTCATAGGTACGGTTCTAGTAACCTTCCATGACCTCATCTTGACTGGCATCTATTGATTATTAAAAAAAAACATGTATTCTGTTTTAACTGCCTAGCAACTGTGCGACTAATATGCATTTTTGTTCTGTTTTCGAGGTCCTCAGATTAGACTTAAAATAGCTACTGATTGGCCCCTTTACCACGCTTAGAACATTGAGTTGTAATTCTAAGGGCTACTTGCACGATAAACTTAACTAGAGTTAAATGCTAACACGAGGTTAAATTTGACAATATTGTATGATGAATTGTCAATTTAACCTCATATTAGCAACTAACTCTAAGTAAAGTGTCTCGTACAAGTGGACCTTAAGAGCTCTAAAACAACAACAGAAAAAAGACTAACAATTAGCGAAAAAAAAATGGCAATGGGCAAGCCACGACTTCGCACAAGTTACAATGACGGGTTCGCCCTAATATCTTGTATCTCTCTAACAACTGGTTGTTGACCTTAAATTTTTTGTCTATCACTAACAGTTCTGATCTCATCACATGACGCAAGTATAGCATTCGCAATTAAAAAGCGATCACTCTTGGCCAGCCATGGAAAAGCTCTATTGTTAAAAGATTACCATCTTAGTTTGCGAAACACTCTACGGAGAACCATAGAGTACTTTTTTTGGCAATGGCTGACTCTCACACAGCCTATTAAGACGCTATTGTAAGAACCTCTTTGGTTTAGTTTCTATGGTTCATTCTTTAATTGAGTTGTTATGTAGTTACAATAATTACAAAGCACGAAATAATTTATTGTAAAAATAGTCATCGCCTTGTGAGTGTAAAACCTCCAGAATAGGTATAAGAACTTATGCATTATGTTCACTTTTAAATAAACTAGGTACAGAAATCAATGGAAAAGGAAACAGTCATAACCAGGTTGTAAAAACGGAATGTCGTACTCTTATAAAAAGGGTTCCCTTTATTCTTAAGAGGGAACAGAGGCTCCGATTCGCCATACAAATGCATTCCCCTTTTTTCTTCCTAATTAATGCCACTAGAGCAATCTTTTTAGGCCTACTGTAGACACTTCCCTGTCATTTCCTTTTTTTTAGCAATTAACAAATTTTGTAATTGACAAAAAATGCCCCATTTTTACGGTCGTGATTAGCGGACTACCAGACCAATTCGAAAAGTTTTTAACATAAAAGAAATTGATAGGAACCTAGACATAGGTAGTACCTATGTCTAGGTTCCTATCAATTTCTTAGGTACTCTTTTTTTAATTAGAATTGCAGAAATAATTGTATCGGCTCAGTTTTCGAGGAGAAAAAAAAGGGGAATACGAAACGTCAATCTCGTCAAAATGTTTGTAATCGGTCTGAGCTGCAGCTGTCCCTGTCGCACTCTACGGGGGCAGGCTGACGCAGCGCGACGGCAATAGTTTCTTCAAATACCTATTTTTCAAATTCGTCGCAGGCCCAGCTGTTCCTTCATAAGGAGCTTCATAGATATTGAACAATGGCTCTTGGCTACTATAACCATATTTATAACTACATCGTTTCAATGTTTCAAACGCCGTGTTTTCCTGCCCAGCCAGGGTCGATACATAATCCTAATCGATTGAATTGACAATCGATTTAACCACCCGCATATTTGATGGCGTACCGCTACTATCGATCTTTTTGTGTTTGTCATGGTAAATTCGTACGTTAGAAATTCTGTTTTATTCTTAGGTACCCACAGTTTTTTTCAATTTCGAACTTTGAAATTTCAGATTAGAATAGTTTTGGTCCATGGATGGCTTACCATCCATTACAAACTGAGTTTCCTGCTTGCCTCGGAAAGCATGTTCAGCTGTTGGTCCCGGCTGTCATTTGTAGATCTTTAACAATCGTTACAGGTAGTCAGTGGCCCGAAAGTCTGATAACCAATCTTACCAAGGGGTATTACCCAATAGTTGTAGAGGTCAGATAGGTAGTCACTCCATGTAAAATATGGTATTTAGCCACAGTCTAACCAGACTGGACTTCAACATAGTTGGGAAAAGTTAGACAAGAAAAGTATTCTATTCTATTCCCTTCAGCGGCAAAAGCGTCTAACCCAGTATCTAAACCAATCACCTTCTACAGTCCTACACAACATTCTATAATCGCAACACAAGACGAAAACATCATAAATAACGTTATTATTAAGTCCCTAACTCCTCGCTGGACACTATCTACCCTTAAGTTTATCTGCAAGGAGGTCCCACGCAAGAAGACGACATTATATCGCGATACATGTCGTGGGAGTACTGTGGGTGTCAACTTGTAGGGATAACACAGCTGCCGTTTATGGCATTCAAGTTTAGAACAAGATGGCTGCTATGGCAAATGTTTTTTTTAAGAATACCATTTAAAGGAAGATTGCAATGAGAATGGGGAAGGTCGATCAATGCTCATTATAGATGGCGTGTCAATAGCTAGGCCCAATCAGACAAAAATGTGGTATATAAAGCGATTTTCAAATATAAAATTACATTACTTACCAGATTTTCAACCAATGATAGAATGTTTGTGGATAGCTTTGCCAGCGACGCCATTACTTTCACAGTTACGACTACCTTCCCAATTTTCGAACGGAGATAGGCATGAGATATTTCAAGAAAAAATAACAAAATTAGCAGACGTCGTCGTGCCGTTACTCACAAACAGCTATTATTTGCAAGATTGGGGGGGACAACTTTTGCCAAACAATGTTATAGCGAGGGTGAATATTTTTGTGACTCACACTTATTTAAGCTTTATTTTTTATTGAATTGAAAAGTTCCTATCTCCCATTTTTGAGAAAAAGTTAAATGGCTTGCAAAATCTTTAAGATCTACAATGAATCTTTTAAGGTTCGCCAGACACCGGACAGATAGCAAAAACGAAGTAGGTATATCTACGTCAATATTCGTCAGTATACTTCGTTTTTACTATCTGTCAGAGTCCGATGTCTGGAAAAGCGTCAGCCATTTTGTCCGGATCAGTTTGACCAACATTCAACAGCAAAAATTAAAAAAAAAATAGTAATACTTATTCTTAACCTAACCTATCGCCACAGTTTCAATTTTTGTTGATATTAGGGTTTATTTTTTTCTTTTCTATGGTTGTACTTTGTTCCAAATAAACAATTATTTATAAATGGCCACTCAATATAAAAGGCCCATTAAAGGCAAGGTTAGAATCTCGTTTCACAATCAAATGCTGGTAGGTACAATGCCAAAAGTCATTAGAAAATGCAATGACAAGTTAGCTTTCTAAACTGCTATAATGCTTACATTCAAAATAGTTGCTACCTAAGAATTAAAACTTCTTTAAATCAAATAAATAGCATGTATATTCAAAATATTATTTTAATGTTCCCATTGCTGGGACACACTCCCAGGCCCAGACAGGGAGTGGCCTGTAATGACATTAATGAATGATTGTAATACACCACGCGAGCCCAAAGCGGGTTGGGAGATGTCACATGTCTTCGAATTTTTGTTTTCTAGGACATGCTGGTTCCCCACGACGCGCGACGTTTTCCTTTTCCGTTTTGAGAGCGTGTAAAATATTCCGAATACGAATATAACTTATGTTTCAAAATAAATGGTCATCACAGTCGTAACAGTCATGGTGAATCTTAAATTTATCTCAAATCAAGTTTAACGATATTCCAAAATCTATGGCTTCATCTTAATTGAATACCTACAACGGGCGTTGTTCATGAGCTGCTGACTGCTATAACACCTTTACAAAAACAAATAAAGCAATGTATGCGAAACTTTAGCTTACCAGTCCAGTAAAAGCCGAATTATCCCGAACACTCCCGACAGTGACCCGAAGTGGTGACTCAGCGCAGACGCACCAAGCACACAGGTGCTTCACCTCGCTTCAAACTTTAGTTTTTTTGCTCCATACAGTTATAAACTTTACATTATTTACTTTTAAGGTCACTTATCCTTTGTTGTTTAAGAAAGTTATGAGATACAAGAAATGAGTTCTCCTATTATGCAATAGTTCGGTAAAAGAAGGGAGGTAGGTAAGTCCTATAAGAATGTGTACTTAAGACCAGCGAAATGAACAGTTAACTACTTAAAAATCTATTTTTGGAGAACTTACACTCCCTAGTATCTACTCGTGTGTCCATTCACCTAATATCATCATCATCACCATCCTCAGCTCGACCTCACCCACTGCTGGGAAAGGGCCTCACTTTGTTTGTTTGGCCAAACTGCATGTTCCAGCCAGTCTCATCCAGGTTTTTAGCCTGATAGTAACATAGTCTCCTAACGTTCTTTATACCGATTTTCTTAACGAATGATAACCTTAGAGTTCCTTGCTTTAATTAAGTTTTACAGTAACAGTTATAGGACGGAAACTGGTTATTATGGTGCCGTAAGCAATGGGCTAGAAAACTGCCGTTAGCTGTTACGCCTTATGAGAATTGCGATTTTTATTATGTACAATGTTATTTACAGGTATGTAATTGTAAGATTGACCCCTGATAGAATGGTGTTTCAATATCGATCGAAAGTTTAGTAACTACATATTAACATATAAAAAATAGATAAAACTGGCCAAGTGCTAGTCGGACTCACGCATAAAGGATTCCGTACCATCGTAGTAGGGGAGCCCCCTTTAATTTTTTAATTTATTTTTATTCTTTGTTGTTATAGCGGCAACATAAATACACATTCTGTGAAAATTTTTACTGTCTTCCTACCTATTACGGATCATAAGATACAGGCCGCTGACAGACGGACGGACGGACAGCTGAGGCTTAGAAATAGGGTCCCGTTGGTTACCCTTCGGGTACGGAACCCTAAAAAGTAAGCGCAGTGTAGGTAGGGGTCATGAATTCAAGATAGATAAAAGTGCCAAACGTTTAATCGAAAATCTTTAATACACCTAATTTAATTTTCATTTACAAGCGGAAGTCGCTTTCGAAGCGTATTTCTACGAATGTCAACGGGATTTGACAAACGGTTTTCGACAGCTTATCGATAGTCCGTCCCATTTTTTTACCTCATCAATCGTCATTGTCGATGAAAAAGGTCTTAATAGTAATCAAAAAGGTCCTGTATCAATGAGGTACAGCTATTGCCATTGGCTGAGGTCGACTGGCAGCCACGGCGCTAGATAACAATGCGAAAACAATAAATCATATGATGATAATAAACCACAGACAGGACAAATAAGTATATTGACATATTGTGATACGTATTTATATATTCATATTTATTAATATATTCTTATAAATTACAATAGGGTTTCGCACTTTTATGCGTAAAATCATGTGGTCGATGAGCTTTCTCTCTAGATTGCTGAAAATCTCTTCAGTAAAACTTAAAACATTCGGTATTTCAATAACTATGTAAGTATGCAAAGTACAACCAAATTTTCAATATTTTACACAGTGAATTAAAGTTAAAAACTTCTTGAAATTCATTGAGATCTTTATCAGTAAACTGCATATTTCCTCGCAAAAAGTTAAAATTTCAGTTTTCAACAAACCACAATAAAACGTTATTGCACAGTACGACAACAAAAAAAAAGTAGGCTGAATATCATTGCCCTAAACCTGTTTTAAAAATTAAACAAAAAGAAACAAAGTAGCCAAAAACAACCTCACTATACTTTATCGGATCGCATGGGACCGTTAAAATCGTTAAAAGGCGTAGAATCGAAAGCGTTTATCGATTAAACAAAACTAATCGGAATAATGTCGCGAGTCGCGACAGTTCGCTCGGGCATGACGAGTTTGGACATAAGTAGTTACTAGATTGGTTAACTTTATCGATTTTCGTAGACATATTGCTACGAATTTTCGAGAAAATGCTTACACTAAAGAAAAACATCTTAAATTAATGGTTATTAAATTAACCATAATCATCTCTTAGCAAAAGGACTGGTGTTCATAATTTCTTGTTATTCCTGAAATTATCTGCTAGACGACAATATAAAGATACTGCTGGCTGACTGATCATTTCAAGAATATTTGGAATTTCTTTTTTAATTTTCTGATTATTTCCTGAAATCAGCTGACTTACTTAATAGTAAGCATGTTTTTTGAAACGTATCATTTTGCCAATAAACATCGTCACAGAAAAGATAAATAATAGTCCTATTGTATGTTCTGTAGACCATTGTACAGCAGACAGCTGTTTAAATAATTATCTCTAACACATGGTAGTGTACTATACATATAACAGAACCGTTTGGCGACAAACAATACGCGTGTCTGCGTCAATTAGTTAATTATAGGATAACCGACCCGTGTGCACACGAGCTGATAATGATTGTAACGCTATTGTCTAGTCCCTACCTAATCTACCTTTTGTTTTTGTGTGTACTGGTTCTGCGACTGTTTAATAACTAGATTGGTCTGGAATATGGGTAAGCAAATAATTAACGACGGTTTACTTTATTGTTTTAACCTTTTAAACGCCAGTGCATAAACACTCGCGTGTGCCCGCCACGCCAAGCCAAAATTGTACCTACCATTTTGTCACATATTTGTGTCGTTAGGCGTACAGGGCACGCGCTTGCTTGTCAAGTATATGTGACAATGGCATTCAAAAGGTTTATCTACATTCGGTTCAATTCCTTTACTGTCTCTTTCAAGCTAATACAATATTGAAATAACAACTGAATGAATGTGTAAGACACGCATTTAACAAAACTGCAAAATAAAGAAAATGACTAACATCCTGCACTTTGCATAAGCTTGCAGCTGCGGTTTATCAACAACATAGCAGGTACAGTGTAGTGCAAAAATATTCACTTATTACCAAAATTCAAAAGAGATTGTCTTTTCTTACCAAATAATGAAATGAACATAAATAAAAGGCTAGTATCATTTTTTATTGATTCCAGGTTTATGACAAAAATAATTGTGAATTTCAAAAAAATATTATCAGCTACTTTAGACGCAATTATATAATACAGTAAATCCTGTCACACATAGGATATTCTCACATACCTTAGACCCAGAACAATGACTCAAGGTAACTTGATCTCCCATCTACAACGGTGGACAATCGGAGTACTTTCCCTATCACTGAGTGATGGTCCAGTGATCCGATA
The DNA here is from genome assembly GCA_950022335.1 of Eurois occulta. NCBI lineage: Eukaryota > Metazoa > Arthropoda > Insecta > Lepidoptera > Noctuidae > Eurois > Eurois occulta. The sequence goes on along the minus strand of OX465500.1, from coordinate 11,418,643 downwards.
ACTTTCACTGGCTGGCGACAACAATAAGACATTATAAAAGTTTTCATTGTCTATGATACAAAAAAAAAATAGTTTTTTTTTGGGTGAAGGAGTGAAAATGTGAAGGGTGAAAATGTTGCCAATCATCAAAATAGGTGCCTTTTTTTCACCAACCACTAACAAAACTATAATATACATATTATTGTTGCCACAGAAAATAACGTTACAAACGCCATACACCATTGCTCCATACGCTTTGGTTATTGGCTATTAAAACGTTTCTTTTAAACTTGCTATCTGTGCTTTTCTTTTAGTAAAAATCTCCGAAAAAATATTTAGGTATCATTAAAGTCCCCACAAACTTCCCCCCTTTCCCATCAATAAAAAGTGCATTGTGCAGAACAGAGGGAGACTCCGTTTCGATGGAAAGACGTTATTTAACAAGAATAATATTTCACAAAACTTATCTGACACATAAAGCCACCCAGACGAAATTGAATCTTCTTTGTATTCTCAGAGATGGATCAATAATGCCACCGAAACCAAAGTCAAAAACTTTTGAAATCTTAGGGAACATTACATTTCTTTTTTACTCTAATCTCGATAAATCTCGCGTGTCCACGTGCATACGATACACTAGTTTTGCAATTTTTGACATTCCTTAAATCCATAGGTACCATAATAACAAGAACAAAAATTACAAAACGTCAACCGCCAGAACCTATTTTATTTAACGTACTTTATCGAATTTAGAATACGGAATATGGCGCGAAAGATTCTTTGAACAAGATGGCGCTAGATTAATAAATATATGACAATAAATCAATCCTTTCTCTTTTTACGTTATTACAATGTGTACACGAGAAGTTTTAGTTAGCCAGGTATCATATTGGGGCCAGCGGGCCGAATACGCTTAACACCGTTTCTCACCAAGTAAAAATAGCTATAGAATTCTCATAGTTTGTAAGTAGTTTTTAAAAATAAAGCCATAAACACATGGAAATGTTTTATGGAAAAAAGCTTCGATTAGTCATGAATTAAACAGTACACGGATTTTTCCCGTTTTTTAAGAGGTGATGCTATTGCTAATTTGCCTTTTACTCTTATTTACCGTAGATAGATAAAGGCCTGCTTTATGAGACGTCAGCTAAGGTGGTGTGAATGAAGGTCTCTAGAATGCACAGAGCACAGTAGCACATACCCTACAATGTCGTCAATAGTGGTCTGACTTGTCCACTTTGTGCTCCGAGTTTTTCGGCCAAAGTTGGATATGCTAGCCACTTGAGAGCACAAACTCAAACTCAAACTCAAACTCAAAGCATTTATTTCAATTAGACCATTACAGGCACTTTTGAAAGTCAAAAACAAAAAAGCTAAGCTACAGTCACATTCACAAGGCATAATAACTTGCGAAAGTACTGTAGTTGCACATTCCAAATGGTAGATCTCTATGGAGAAGAATGGGCAAGAAACTCCATGGACACTCTTTTTAATCAAAATATTGTTACAAAATCTTGGTTACATCATTCATGTTGAGATTATACATATATGTGAGAACGATGTACAAAGACGTGCACATTAAGAGCGTCCAGAGTAAAAGATTAAACTAACAATTTAAAAATAAAGTAATTAAAATAAACCGTGACAGCTTAGAGATGACCAGTCCCAACTGACAGCGCCCGTTCACCAACATGACGCATGGATCAGCGCCATTCAACTCAACCACATTGAAGGGAACTAAATGACCCGACACACCCGCCACCATCAGCGAGACATTTGTGTGAGCATGACATTCTCTCAGCCACCAGGGCACATTCAAGTCAATGAAGATAACTAAATGTAAATGGTAGCTTTACAGTACATAGTACTCACACATGTGCTACATCTGCACATGAAATAGCAGTACACCAAATCTCTCGACAACCACCCTAGAAAGCCATCGAATACAGTCGCTGAGGCCGAAATTGGCTACATGGCATCACCGTTAATACATTTGATAAATAAATGCATATAGGTACCATCCGCAAATCCAAGGTACGGGCTGCTGTTAAATAATCCACTAATAAACTAAGTCTTTGTGCCTATATTACTTTCCGAATTGTCAAGTCTCTAAAAACGTTACAAGTTACAATATGACACAGTGCCAATTTCAAATCTACGCTACAGAACTTTGCTTGCCTTGAAAAATCGTGTAACTATTAGATATAAATAAATATTTATGTTCTCGATATCAAAGTATGACTAAACCTAAGTATATCTAGCCAGACTTCGAACTATGCTTTGTGTGAGTTTTCACTATTGTGAGACTTCTTACATTGATAGCAGACAATGGTCAGATAGGTATCTTATGAGAAACGTATTTATTCGGAGAATTGAGAAAGTTAGTAAGTGTGCTAAGCTTAAGATCAGCTCAAGCGAAGCCGCTGACAGCTCAGATAAAAGTAAATCTGTCAACAAGTGTCGTTCATGCTCTTACAATACCAATGTCTCCTACTTTAAAGCGAAATTACTCTCTCCAAAGAAAACGCTTGTCAGAGACAATAATTATAGTCAGCATAACTTCGCCTTTCACAAATAAAAAACAATAATTAATACATAATTAATACGGTGGCAACTAACTCGGAGCTCATAAAACATATTTGCCCAAATTGATTCACAGATTTTGTGCCTGATCCGCTATCAAGAACATTAATTTGGTAGAGTCAGGTAAATTAATTATCAAAATTGAGTAGCAGTTAATTTTGCTAGTTTATCACCTTTCCTTTAGTGGTCTACAAACCCAGAAAATTGACGAAAGGTGTGCATTTGCTTTAGCAATAAATTTCACTTTTTTCAATTGTTGATTTTTATTTTCTTGACGACAACAATGCTGTTTTCCGCCCAATTTATGGACGCACCCTCTCAAAAAAACTAGAAGCTGTCAGTCATTTCTTACTCCACTCAACCCTATATTCAGTCTCGTCAAAAACATGATGGCCGCTTAGATAAACTATCTGACGTTTAGTCAACCAGTTATCTGTTCCTTCGCCGTGTTCCTGACACCAGGTTAAGACGTGTATGCGTGCAGTTGTGTTAACACGATAACATTCCATGATTCTTAGATCTTAGATAGTGATGTTCACGTGGGATTGAGATCGCATGTACAGAGAATGTAGGTTTTTGATCTGAAAGGAGAATGGCCAATTTTGTGTGGGCTACGTCCCCAGTGCAATGGCTTAAGTCATTTAAAAGTTCACACCCAACAATACAACACTGGGGATGAATCGCCTAGTATCCTTCACAAGACGGATGAACGAAAACAGAGTTGCATTGCATTGCTTGCAAGAATAATACTTGCTACGACCCGACTTGAAATAAATTGAAAAAGCTGAAGGAAAATATATGGAGGAAAGGAAGTATTGTCACCTATCAGCAGACTTGCGTATTGCCTTTTTCGTTCCACCGTAGATCCGGATCTGAGCGTGGATTACAGTCGGTTGCAAAACGGTACAAAACATAGACCGTCATAACTCCATAATGTTTTCCTAGTAAGATTATGTTTCAATATCATCGACAGATGAAGCAGAATCTAGTAAAAAGCCAACGCTAATAAGCAATAAGGAAGCGTAGATGCCAATCCTGGCGGCATACATCATCATCTACCTAGCCTTTTCCCAACTATGTTGGGGTCGGCTTCAAGTGTAACCAGATGCAGCTGAATACTAGTATTTTACATGAAGCGGCTGCCTATCTGACCTCCACAACCCAGTTAGTACTGGGTAGTACGATAGCCCCTGGTTGTCAGACTTTCGGGCCAATCCTGGAATTATTCAAACTTACTTAAAGACAGCTAATCTCATAAATGACCCAAAACCAACATAATATTCTCTGTCTAACACCTTATTTACCATATTTAAGCCTCTCTCGTTCCTCTCTGTTCCTCACACCTGGCTAACACCTCTGCATCTACATCTGTGTTAATATAACTTGTTGCATCGATGTCGCCCAAAGTATGGAGACCGGAACCGGTTTTATCTAACTCACAACACCAAGATAACATTTTATGGCGTTTTTACCAGTTTCCAAAACATTCTGGCATGTATATGGAAGTCTTTAGTAGTTCGGTAGAGAAATATGGTGCTGTAAAGGCATAAACATTGCTTTAAACTAAGCAAGATTGCTCTCGGATCATTAAAAGTGGGCGATTTTAGGAAACTGTATCGATTGGCGAATTTTCATTTTTGCTTAACGCTGACGCCTGGTTTGTCTCATTTTTTAACTGTGTTAGCGGAACGATTTTATGATTTGAAAATATGGCTCATTTCCATATTTTTAACAAGACAAAATTAAACTGGCATTTAGGAGCGTTTAAGCACAATTATAAATAATATTGTGGTTTAAGTTTGCTAGGCTACGCTACAAAAATATGTATGTCTGCTATACCTAGGCTGTGCCTAACTTTCGTTCGTCACGCAGCCAGAAAATTTTAACGCGTATTAGTTATTTAAATACCAATTATCAACAAATTAAATTCATAATGCCAAGCATGACTGTGAAAAATACGTTCATTAACAGCTACATTTACGGTTTTTTTCTCTTCTTAATTGATTACGACGAATTAACTGCGCCCAAAGTCACTTTAATTAGGGGTCCTATTTACTCGCTCAAATTATCTCAATGGCGTCTAACATAGTTAGACAGAACAATTTTTGTTTAAAAATAATTTTTCCTTTCATTAAGGAAAAGTAAATACTCGTTTGTGTTATCATTATCATTGACAAGCCACGTTTTACTTTCAGATGGTATCGGGGAATCATGCGATCAACGTTATCTGTGCTGCGCTCATCTGAAGACTTGTGACGTCACATGAAGTGCTAATCCTCCAGTTACACGAGAATATCAGTGGTACGAGTATCGAACGTTCGATCGCAAGTGTGCATCACTACAAGTTCCGAATTCGAATTCCGTGCTGCGTTCAAGCGGCAGTGACGGTTAAGTAGGACTCGCGTGTGAAGTGGACGTTAGAGAATAGTAATGGCTAGCACTGGCGGTGAAATTTGGCTGCAATGGTTCGCGTGCTGCTACCAGCCCGCTGCGCAGGCGCAGCGCACGCGGCGGAGAATAGACAGATCCATGATCGGTGCGCCGACCAACTTTCAACACACAGGACACGTAGGTAAGTCGGAAATTTGTAGCTTTCTCGCGTATTAGTTATTATTTCTAATAATAGATGTTAACACTGTCGAGTGTTTTTGTCGTTGGTCTGATTCCAAACTAGAATAAGGAAAATCGGAAGTAACGAACCGGAATACACCATGATGAAAAAAACTGTACGGTAGAATTATGCCCATTTGATACAAGGCTACAAACCTAGAAAAACGCTTCGCAAAAACTCAACTTTGTAATGTTTTTGTTAGAGCCTTGATCACATTTCTCATAACAGTGAGTCACTGTATTCTGTTGAATGTACGATTCTTGGTAACGCTACTGGTAAATAAGGCAATGATAATCATATTGTATAATTTTTTGTACGGACGTTGGTATTATTAAACCTTGAGTTATAAAGGGAAACCGGCCTTTTGGACCAAAGAGTTAGTTTGTTACCAACAATCTGAAAAATCTCTTATCTCTTTCAAATAGGCACTCGAGGGCGATCATCATAATCCTGACGATCGATGGTTCGATAACGGACCGTCAGTCAATCGATCACTATCGTAACCTTCCCGAAAGGCAAGGTGAACGACCGAGGCATACAACCCGAAGTTCATACAAATATGCGTCCTGCTAAAGTATAGGTGGCAAGTACTGAGCTAGCTTCAAAACTTTCAACATTAATGATGATGGGGTTATGTAGTTAATAAGTCTGGAAAGTGTTAGATCTAGACTCAGACTAACAAAGTTTTCTCTCATGATGACAATCAATTTGTCTTCATTGCATCCAGGTTTAAGTACAATGAAATTGAAAACTCATTATGCCCTACGAGTTTTTTCGCCATCTTTTTGCATCAACTTGTAAAATGTGAAAACTTTAACACATTATTGATACCTATGAGTTTCGCGACTTCAAGAATCGAACTCTAAACAAAAGACAGAGGAGAAAATATTCAAGGCACAATGTGTCATTAGAAAAGATAAAATACTAAACATATACAAACTCTCTCAAACGCAAGTTCCTAATAAATACATTCTTAACTAAAGCTGAAGGTAGCAAACAGTAATACAACAAACAAACACAGCAGAATCTTAAGTCAACATTCTTGTAATTGCTTAAAACAAACATCACCTAACAAGACCTGAGCAGACCAGACACTTTCCATTGCCGACCATCGTAAAAACGAACATGTCAGGATACGTAAGGATTACAAAACTGAGCCTTACATAATTGATTTAACGACTAAGACGTGTACACACGCGTATAGTACGAACGTTACATAAAAAAATGAACGCATTTGTATTCCACAGGACGAGTGAGCGCCTAATTTGGTTACGGATAGACCGGAGACTCTCTGTTCCTATTAAGGAATGCTATTCTGCACCAGTAGAGATAACTATCGGACTTTAAGGAATGGCCCGTCGGCCGTCATAGTGCGTTTTGTGCAGTCAATGTAAAATGTTTTTAGTTAACAAACTGTCTTGTCAATGTGACAGTTTGTTGGCTTTAAGAGCAGCTTGATAAGCCTTGTTTTGCTTAGGGTTGTACCTTAAATTTGTGTTGCTTTTTATCGATATTTTGTAACCCGATTTAGTATTTAGGCTTTTAGATTAAGTTTAATTACAGTTAAGCATATAGTTAATGTTTTTGCTTAACTTTTTGGTGCGCTTAAAAAATATGTCGGAAATATCATTCATAACTTCGACAGTTTAAAGTTAAATGCGCAATTCAATTATCCTCGTATCTTTTTTTTGTCTAAGTAGTACTTCGAATTGCAAACAAAAAAATTAAATGTCAGATAAAGCTGCAATTAAAATGATTTCCTTTTCCCATACTTCACTGCTAGCATCTGCGCCATTCCTTACTAGTTACTAATAATTTAGTAGCCAGAGCTAATACTAGACTTGTCTGAACCAGTTATAACCCCTTTTCAATCCTGTTTAAGGCTAAATCAGGTGCTTGGTATTTGTATCCGATCTTATTTCATATACCGATCTGTCTTTAATGCTACTTCAATAAATTACGAATCAATTTTTGTTACAGATAAGAATACCATTAATATTTAATTAATTGAACACTTAGTATAAATTATATTAACTAGGCTTTTAGAATCTAGGTTTAATGTTTTATGAAATAGGTACTAAAATGGAGTTGATTTGACTACCAAAAGTTCATTTTGTATACATACGTAAACGAGGCTTTCAAACTTGGATAGTGAACGTTACTAGTAGTTGCACTCGCCTGCCAGTGAATGGTCATAATCGCCAATTAGACCAAACTGTTGCAGATAAAAACTGTTTCATTGAATTTTAAACAGTTCCGGTTTGTTAGAGATATACTGTGTAGGTATGTTCGAAGTTTCTTTATTTGTTTTAGATTAAAATTTCTATTTTTTTCTGTTTACTTTGCAAATTATAACAGAACTTGATTTTGAATTAGAAATCGAATCCTGTCTAATTAATAACTTAATTAATGAAATAAAGTAAATACTAAGGAAATATTTAGGTACTGCTAACGCTTTTAATAATAGCTACCTATATTTCCTTAGGTTTGTCATCTTGGCAACATAAATATCAATTACCTGCTAGATTTGTAACAAACCGAACCTACCGGACTTGTATTCTATGTATATAGTTTTTTCCTAATGCCTTAAGAATTTAACAAACAGTAAGTTACCTTAGTAATGAGCCGTTATAATAAGATTCATTAGATACATGTTTAAGTAAAGCTAATATATCATACAAACTCAGTCATTTCATACGGTCGTAATCACATAAATAAACATAACTTAGGTATAGGTAAAACTGTCCAGACTGCTAATGTACCTAGCACTATCGCTCTTAAAGTTCTGTTGACCCCAAAAGTAAACATACAAAAGATAAGTAAATATACTTCATTCATACTAATGTTATCGTTACGTGTCTATGCTTATGCTGGGAATATTAACACAATAACGTGCAATTCTAGCTTGCCCTGAATTAATTGCATTACACTGTAGTACATCATATCTTTGATTACATCATCGAAATTCAAAAAACAAAGCCAAGTAAAGTAGCCAAAGCAAAAGTAAATTAGTAACTAATGAAAAGAGAATCCATAGACAAAGAAAAATTAGTTTAATGAGCATTGAAGCGTCATGCGAACAGAAACGCAGCGGAATGTCGTTGCATTTTAAATTTAGAACATCCGAGACGGTTTGTACATATTATTTATTCGTAACTGCTAGCTAAGGATGTTAACCACAGATTAAATATTCATCTTTGGTATTTATTAAGATTGCTTAGTGTTAATTCTTATAAATCAGTTTATAAGAACACCTGTTTCAAAAGACAATTTATTCTTGACGTCTCCGAATAAATTAAAAGGTATTTATTACAAAAACTTGGCTGATTAATTTGACTAACGGACCATCTTTTACTGATACAAAATTGATTATTGTGCAAGTAGTAGAAAGATGACGCAAAATGTTAATAAGTTCTTTTTTAATAAACATTCAATTTATAGTTGAATGCAAAAATATTGGTGACTAAGCGAGTAACAAGTAATTAATGCAAATATTTGCAAATATATGTATTTGTTAACGTACTTAATTATGTTCAACTTCAAATCGTTAAATTAAAATGTAAATTAATTAACAATTCACTTGCTTACGAATATATTATTCATGTCTGTCTTCATTTTTTATCCTTGAAAACAATATTAATATTTCGCACATGTTTACAAGAAGGCAGCCCTGTAGTCGAGTTTAAAATAAACAGGCGAGTTCGGCGGCCGTGTCGGTCCGGTCGGCAAGCGAGTGAGCCAGTGACTCATCCCGATTCTAACGTCCTTAGTCTGAACACAGCACAGCCGGTCGCGTCTGTCGCGAACTATCCCCTTAGGCACTTATTAGGCTTTAGCAAATTAGTGATGTTCCAGATTTAAATATAAGAAGACTTTATTTACTAAAAGTCCTAAGGTCCCTGTTTCTCTCAGTTAAATCTTATCTTTCTATTTGGTTACTAAAGCAATATAAGACTATTGAATAATAAACTTCAATTATTTTTTGGACTAGTTATCACAATAACTTAAATGGTAGGTATTGAGAACCTGAGCGAGGTAGCTGTCAATAAGTTTGCAACATCATAACTGATTAGGATTACCTACTAAAGTTTCAGTGTTTGAACCCGAAAAGGTCTTGTATCGTAAACGTAAACCCATTCTATCTATTTCGAGAGTGTTGCCAGCCTTAATAGTTGAGGATTTAGCGCAATTTGAACTTCCTTGAACCATACTCGCGGATAACATTTGCGCTATATACAGATTACTACTTTGTTTGTAAATGTTTAAATGTTTATAAACTGGACTTGATTACAGTCGACGGCGACAGTAAAACTAGATGATAGTCTATGTAGGTGCTATTTAAAAATAATGTAATTATCATGAAATAGGGCCAATCATTGTTATAAAATTTTATTAATAAACAATTAGTAGCATAATTATGGTAAATCAGCGGGGTTATTGCGTAACACACTTACAATCGCAATGCCCTTCATTTAGACCAGGAGTCTCCAAACTACGGCCAGCATCCGACCCCTTATTTAGACCGGCCCGCGACAGCCAATGTCTTATTGTTGTTATGATAAGTTGCAGAAGAAAACACCGAATGGTAATTACCTACTCGGTTTTATTTACTTGCAAGGTAAAACTTAACGACAGAAATGATCACGCAGAAAACTTTACTTATGTATCTAAGTTTAACCATATTAATATCTAACAAATAATCGAAATAAGTGTCACAATACACAATTCGCCACTAGATGTCGTAAAGTGTCACAATACACAATAGTAATTGAAATGAAAAAAGCGTATGTTTGCTTAGGTCGCGCACTTTGCGACTAGTCTAGAAATATAGTTATGGGCAGAAAAATTAAAACTGTTTCGGCCCTTGGAACATACTGAAAAAATCATTATAGCCTTAATAGCCCTATAGGCTTAAAAGTTTGGAGACCCCTGATTTAGACAGTTCAACAACATTCATTGCTTTAAGCGTTTAAGCATATGAACTAATGCGTCACTTTCCTTTAGAATTATTTGGATTGTGATTGAAAGTGTGTATCACAGTTGAGGTGTTGGTCTAAAAACACTCAAATGGTTCCGCAACTGACCGACAGACTGACAGCCTAACAAAACACACATCCCAAACCGAAGACTTCCGTTGAACAAAATTAGATGATTGTTAGATGCAGACAACAGTTAGGTACCGTCGCCAGCTCATCAAGTTACCACAAACTGTCAAAGGACAATGACCAAAGTTGGTACCAAAAAGTCTCGCGCCTCAAAACCAAAATATTATAGTAATTAGTTTCATATTTTTTTACGGCATTACGCGTCGGGGATTTGATTTTTGAACTGGAAATATACTTTTCGAGTTTAAAAGTACGAATATTGTTTTACTCCCTTTATATGACGTTCCGTTTCAACTGAATATAAATGACGTTCCGTTTCAATTGAACAAACCCTTGTCTGTCGAGCGGACTCTAAAATTAATTACAATTAAGTAAGATCAGTACACCAAATCGATTTAGTTTGGTTTATTGCTATTTGCAACAAAATAGATTTTCTCAGCCTAAAGATTTTGATTTATCGATTACATCCCTAAATCCCGACTAGTTTATAGCACTTACTATACTCTATGGTTTATAGTTATCTTATCTGTGGCATCTGACATTTGTACTGTACTGACTGCGTAGACAGAGACTGACTGACTATTGGCAATGTAAAGGTCTAAAATAAAATCGAGTTTCAGTCAAGCATACTGTGGATGTTACTTTAACTCGTAATTCTTACTAATATTAGTGTATTACGCTGTTTTTACAGCAATAATGTAATGTATGTGTGTTAAAATACGTCGTTGGTAGCGTCGAAAAAATAGACCTACTTTTTAGGTTAGTTTCGATTTTATAAAATAACTCTGAAACGCGGGTTTTTTTTTTTCAAAAATAATTTTTGTAGGAGTTAATACGATCAGTGTAGTCTATAAAAAACAAGGTTTGATTTTGATGCAGCATGGTACGGGATTCCATACTTCCATGAGCATTCTCTTTTTCTCATTCGATTTTAAACTTAACCAAGAACATTTTATGGTTTAAAATCATTTGAAGAAATTTGACAGTTTGTGGGAACTTGATGTGCTGGCGACCGTACCATTCTACTTAAAACAAGAACCATTATTCAAATAAAAATAAGTAGAATAAACTAAAGAAATTATAATAATTTACTTGTCTTCGTGACGGGTCGATAGCAATGGATTAGCAATCTCCTTGAAAATCCTTCCATTTTGATAGAAAGTGTTTATACGAAACTAGGATGCTGGTGTTTTAGAAACTGTATTCAAATTCACTTTGATCATTTTTTTAAAAAGGTAGATAAGTTGAAGTGCTACATATCTGATCCCTACGACTTAGGCTGGTATCTATAGTCCAGTTTAAGTACCTAATTACTTATATGTAAATGTTAACGGAAAAGTATGTACCTACAATTCCTAAAACAGATAGGAAATTATGATATATTTTGTAATATGCACTTTTCCTAGAAAATCTATAAAGTTCCTGAATCGGAAGAGATCGGAAATGAATTCTTTTTAGAACAGACAAAAATTTGAACGAAGTAAGAACCGTCAAAGAAAACAACGCTAAGGGGCCGTCTTCACGAGCGAGAGAATCGCGGCGATATTACGTATTTGTATGGGATAATATCGCCGCGATTCTCTCGCTCGTGAGACGGCCTCTAAGAGAGTGTCTAGAAATACGTGGCAACGACGATAATATCATATCGTCGCGATTCTCTCGCTCGTGGAGACAGCCCCTAAGAATTCTAACTTTTGGCAGTTCTAGCTTCAAGTAATTACCTACTAAACTACAGAATGAAAATCGTATCTTATGTTATTACTTTTACTCAAATAATCACTTTGATTTGTTTATAGATACGGGTGTCACTTTTTACTAATGCACTTCGCTCTATATTGGTGCATTTCTATAAAAGGTTACTAAGTAATTAATAACTTTACTCAGAACACCTACAGACAGGCAGCCGTTTCGCTCAGTAACTCTGTAGGGAGGGTCCCTATAATCTTAATTATTCCTAGTATTATTTCCTGTGCAATGTAAAATAAAAACCAGCTTTTAGCAAGCTTTTTTATCGGCGTAAAGCTTATCTAATGCGTTATCGGATAACATGTTTCCTGAAAATGTTTCATAACTTTGTGTGTAAAATATGTGTGAATTACTGCTTAAAATTGAAGGATGCATTTCATAGCAGAAGCTCGTGGCAAAATAAAAACAACCGCTCAGATCAATCTTCAGGTTAAGCCGCGCTTGCCTAGGTTGGTCTGTGGATGGGTGACCACCCATTACATGCCGAGTTTCCTCCGTACCTCGGAAAGCACGTTAAGCCATTGGTCCTGGCTGTCATTTATCGATGTTTGACAGTAGTTACAGGTAGTCAGTGGCCCGAAAGTCTGACAACCAGTCTTACCAAGGGGTATCGTATTACCCAGTCTAACTGGGTTGTGGAAGTCAGATAGGCAGTCGCTTCATGTAAAATACTTGTATTTTGGGGTCAATTCCAGTCTAACCAGATGCAGCTGGCATCTGGTTAGACTGGAATTGACCCCAAAATAGCATTGTTTCAATCAAAATAGTAATATCGCCAGGGCTACTTTGTCTAGTGTCGGCTCAGTAGTAACGGCCCTGACTGACGATTTGCGGGTCGTAAGTTCGAAACCAAGCTGGCGAGTTAAATTATACTGAAAATGGTGGAGGAAAACATCTTGAGTAAACCCTAGAACCAAAATTTCGAAGACTTTTGACAGCTTGCCAAACCGCATGGCCCCGCGTGGATATCCTATGTCCCAGATGGCCTATGTCCCAGCAAGGGAACAGGCTGCTACATAAGATAGCAAAAACTAAAATACTTTCGCTAAACGGCTAATATTGCTATCTGTTAACTAAATGTAAGAGAATAGGTTAATATCAAATGAATATATGTAAAAAAATGTATAATATAAGTATAGGTAGGTAGTAATTACATCATGTCTAAAACCAAACATACCAAAAATAGTACCATTAACACCAATCTTAAGTTTGTAACCCCACATAAGGAAAAACAAATTCCAAAAGTTTTCTTATTCTTTTCCCAAACGTCTCTTGTATGTCCATGTCATCCTATGTACTTGTATGTATAGTTGTAGTGCCTACATAGTAAGAACATATTTATTCAATTAGACGTTAAACAGACATGACCGGAGAATGCGAACAGGACAATGTAAGCTTAAAGTCGACAAGTCCAAAGTTTACCTTGTGATAGGATACTGTTTTGTCTTTTGCTCCAGTGCTACTGAATTCAAACGCTGGATTGAAATACTGGATTGCAATTTAAATCACTACATTTTAACAATGTTAATCAACCTGTGTCTCCGACTAATGCATGCGTCAATACAACAATTTCCCACCAAATTGATTATATATTTTAATTATCTGATAAGTAATGTGAATAAAAGTGGTGATAGCCATTTTTATTCACATTACTTATCAGATTCGATTGTATCCTGAATAATTATCCCCTATAATTGCATAGTATAAGCTAATAGGTACGTGACTGATGAGAAGATGAGGAGATATGATCTTGATGTGTCAATGAGTAATTAAATCATTAGATCAAAATCAATTTTTGTGGCATAATTAATTAATAAACTCAGAAAAAAGGCAGGTAACCAACGAAGAGTTTTTATTTACCATTTAGATAAACGGTTGACAGCAAACTCTTGCAGCTGTTGCAGCACTATTGCGTCAAAAGATTTTGAAGTCCGAATCCTACAGCTAAATATGCTTTATTTTATTTGAAAATACATCTGCTCCCAAATTTTCATTGCCATTGTAACTGTGTTACGCAACTACCCCGCTAACACTTTTCTTTGAACTCCGGTATTACTAATAACAGCCAGTGTACCTTAATCAATAATACACATTACACATGCCAGACAAACAGACACCTAAACATTACTCACTATAATTCATTCAAAACTTTATTTGCATCATACGTAGCTTCGGAACTGACCTCAATTGTTAAAAGATTTCAGTTTTAAATATCTTTAGCAGGAATAGCAGGCGCATTTCGTAACCACATTGGAACAGTGGTCCACACTGGGCCACATGTGTTCAGTGATAATTACGACTAACAGCCACTTCATACGCCATTTGTAAAGAAATAATTAACGGCTTCAAATATGAATTATTATGACGTTAAACTTCAAGGAATGCTTTACCAAGTGCTCTGTTATAAAATGTAAGAGACACTTCTTAATATTTCCGCAATTTTTAATAATTAATTTCTGTTAGTGTTCTAATTTTAAACTAAGGAATATTCCCTAAAAGTCTCAAGAGTTTGGAATATCTTCGAAGAACAAAACGGCCTGCTGTTGTCTAATCAGATTCCAATTTCATTTTCCCTTCCCATGACTACCTGCAATTTAGATGCTATTAACGATACCTGAAAGCAGAATTGAAGGAAAATTTGCTTATGGAACCTCTAGATTTGAAACTAGCCTGCCTCCTTGGTCGAGTGATAGCTACAGACTGCTGAGCATGAGGTCTTCAGTTGAATTCCCAGGTCGGGCAAGGTGTTGTTGAGTTTTTTCATCAGGAATTCCTCAGTAACAGCCACAGATTCTTAATTTGACGGTTATTACATGGGGCATAGACAATTTGTGGGTGTACTAGGTACCCTCTACCTAATGTAATGAATTAACTAGCACTTCGTCCGCAAAAATTGTGATAGCTCGGCTAGTAAGAATGATATAAATATAATTTATAGCTTATAGCACCCACGAAGAATGTAGCTTTCTGCCAGTGAGAATTTTTAGAATTGGATCATTGGTTGCCCCCCTATATAAAAACTTATAAACAAATACCTCTTTATAATATTAGTATGAATAAATAATCAATTCCATAAAATCAACGAGGATGTAGTTCCAAGTATCATGAATGAAACCACAGATAATGCTATACTATTCTAGATACTCGCACCTACGTAATACCTTTGTTTTAGTTACTTTGTAACCTACTTAATCATAATAATTATGATTTACGAGTAATTGCAAAGGTCTCCAAGAACCACCAGAATGGTGGTGATATAGAGTCTAAAGCAATTTTTGCAATGACTGAAATAAAATTCCGTGAATTGTGCATAGAAATGAATGTCGAACCACTTTTCCACAGATATCTAAATACCATTTGAACGCAGCTTTACATTATCCAAATTAATCAAAATTCATACTTTAGGGATTGCTCCTGGATTCGGTATCCTAGAGGTAACTTTTACCATGTTTTCGATTACATTTAGTTCTGTATAGATTAAAAGTTTTATCTTGTATTTAAGTCTCCTTGAATACTTATTCCTTAAACGCTTCTTCTAGCAAACCACTGAAGACTTATAATTCACCGTACCGGTGATATCAGCAAAACATTATTTTTAGCAGGCCTTGTCTCAGCAAGCACTATGACTCCCCATCTTGAACATTCAAGAGCATCTAAAATAAAAAAGCGCACGCATGTCAGAGACAAAGTAGCCTCTATAAATAATACACGCGTGAGGTCGTGACGAGTGATTCTGCAAGCTAATACTTATTCGCGGATGTCATGTCCGCATCACCTTGGCTTTACCCTCAAGAATCTTCAATTTTATTTCTGGAATCACATCTTGTTTCCGCGTCTTCGTGACTTGCTATGTCATTATATCGAGTATTTTTTTGAGAATCAGTTGATGGCTATTAAGAGTTAGCATTATAATTTAAATTCTCAAAGTTAAGGTGCTATTAACAAAGCGCTTGACCCTTTATGGTAGTTTTCAAAAGTAGGTTCTATCATCAATCCTTGTATATGATGCTTGCTTGGCAGTAAGATAGCTCTAACCGCCAAGTGCCACTCGCTACATATGATTCATCTACTATGATTATATATTTCTTAGAGCTCTCTTACTGAAAGCAAAAAGTGTGTGAGTTATTTTTATTCAACTGTTTACAACTTGAACCCGACGCTCAAAAGTTTCCATAGCCCTTTTGCGATAGGCGACAGGATACCCACTTTCACTTTTGGGCAAATATCTTTAAAATTTTGCAGCTTAAAATTGTTAGTGTGCTATCAAATACATAAGATACTCATTTCTGGAGACAACATCGATTAAGATCAGTTTAGATGCTGGATAAGATGTTTTGCGTGTATTATGTATATATGTGCTATCATCTCCAAATTTATTTAAGCACTTTCCTTGTTTAGATAAAGAATTGCAGCTGTGAAAATACCTGGCTTAATCTATATCTGAGTTTTTTCAAAGACCTTCCTTCTTTCATTTCTACTGATGAATCTAATTTGTACGGTTTTTCACAAAAATCTTCCACAGAATCGCATTTAAATCGCCAAGCACCCAGGTACCACTCTGCAATTCATGTCTGCTTACATTCTTACCAAAACGAAGAAAAAACAACATAAGTACTTAGTACACAACATTGCATTCCAAAGTAGCCGTACAGTCGACAATGTTTTTCACATTTGCAATCACAATATTGTTTTTTCTAAGGTCATTCGACGCGACCTTAACTTTTGACTCATCTTCCCACAAGGTGACTGCAAGAATATTATACTCAAGCACTTACTGGTAGTTCGGTATAATCTTTTAAATCCATGTGATTAGAGTAAAGTCTCCGTATTATCTGTTTATGAAGGTCGTTGAGAAGGTTGTAACTTTGTAGTAGCGTGTTTGGTCGCCCTGAGAATATCTGGCTCATTCTCTATCAGTATTTGTGTAGTTAGTCTTTTGGCCTTTAACTTTAGGTAAATGTCGCACATGTTGATTCTAGAGTAGGTAAGCCACCTGTTACATTTTTGTAACCCTCCTCATTATTTTTTGCTATGTTATGGTGAGTGTTGGCTATTGACAGCAATCGACAATTTTCGCACTTCGCACTAATTACAACTTATAGAAACAATAATATTATATTATTTGCTGTTATTAGGACTTTGGAAGAAAAAAAGTAGGTATTTTTATTTATATTGTGCACGCAATCTGATGTCAAAAAATATATTTGCATGCAAGCTATAATCTGCAATCTATCTATACGTATCTATGTTCCTACTGTACATGCCAAGCTACTGATACAAGATAAAAACCAACCACGACTTCGTCTTTACATCAAATCTTATCCTACAATCAAAACGACTGAATCATCTTCTTTGCGCGCCATCACAAACCATCTCTCCGTTTCGTAGAACGCGATCAATCACCGGACTATCACTAGTATCTACCACTTCAAGGACATCTGCGTGCATTAGTCAGGGGGCTATTATATTATTTATCTCTGTTTTGACAGCTACAGTTGTGTTTGTGTCTCACGCAATGGCCGTGGTTTGTTGATCAGTAGTTGTTGTGTTATGTTAGGTAACGCCGTTTGTACGATTGGAATGTGGGCCTTGTTATTGTTTTGTGGTTATAGCTTGCAGTTTGCAATGACATGCACGGCAATACAGGTAGATGTGCCTGCTGCCAAATACATGAAATTGTAAACGATTTACATTTTTGAGCGGTCTGCGGTATTTTCCGTTGAGAGCGTACCTACTGCCTAGCGCTTTGTCGATGCTGCCATGCCGCGAGCTATAGCACTCCCGCTCTGTTTCTCACGAGCTCACGTTTGCAAGGTCTAGTCTCTACCATTTCAGTACCTTTAGTTATACTAAACGATCTATTACTAAGTAGATAGTTATCATAAATCAGCACCGCTAGTGTTGCGACCTTCTGCGCTAATTAGATATATGTCAAACTGACATTACTTTCGTTGCGTGTCGCTACTCATTTGTTTCGTGCAATACTTCACTGTTTTCGTGCCTAGGTAGTTTATTGTTGTTTATGATGATGGTTATTGTTGCTGATAATGAATAGCTTGACTGTTATTTTGGTGAACTTATGATTTTATGTACCCGAGACCTTTTTTTCTGGGAGCTTTGGTCACCTGCCTCGCCTTTTCCCAACTGTGATGAGACGAATTTGGTGTTCTACTTAAAAAATGATAATTTTGTAAAAGCAACACTGGCATTGAGTTTGACCTTTCATAAAAAGATCCGTTAAAACATTTTTTTCTTTTACAAAAATCTCGTGCATCGCGCATGTTATATTTTTAAAATGCCAAGGTCTTAGAACTGTTTTTTTGTGAAATGAGCAGGTCTTGGCTCTAGTTATAAAATGTTTTAAATATAAAAATAATATATATAAATAAAAATCAACATCTATTGACCTTAAAATATATCAGAATAGGTAAAATATCCTACATTAGCTTCAAAAATAAGCTATCCGTACCGAAAAAAAATAGTTTTCACAATATTGATTCCTAAGAAAGCTTACACCCAGAACGTTTACTGATATGTGCAATTGTAATGATTCCAGGCTCAACAGACGTGGACATCCCGTCGTCACTGCTGCACACCATGCAGAACCAGATGCAGAGCAAGGGCGGCTACGAGATGGCGTATGGCGTTAAGGTGATTATTAACTTAAACTTTATGCAGTTTATTTTTTCTGAGATAACGGGCGGCCAATAGAGATGTCTCAGAGATGGATTGTGTGACGGATGATATAAAAGAAGAGAGAGTGAACGATAGAGTGACAGCTGACAGAGGAGAATAAAAAAAAAGTATTGCACCGATCTCAAGTAACGAGGGCAGGATGATGGTGATGACGATGAGAGAAATAGACATGCTGCGCTCAAGACACTACGTAGAATCAAAATCAAACACTGTTTCTATTACGTAGAATTGTTGTTCCCGAAGGGAAGCCGGTAGGAATCGGTTTCTTAGGTATCTTCGGGCCTGCTGCGCTGACCCCTAATAAAGTTGGATAAGGGCAGAAGCATGATAACGATATTATTATTGGGGTTCATCCACAATAGGGAAATGGTGCTTATGTTATAGATAAACTGAAGTGGTTACTAACTAAATAAATACCTAGTATGGCATCGATTTTTTTTGCCTGAAAATTAATGATCTACTTTCTGCCCAACTTCTTTAATCGAACGACTATCGCCATCTTGAATATATTGAATCAAACAATTTAAAAATGCTGATTCTAAAGGTAGAGAGTACGGATTTAGACAACCTTTTAGCTATTATAAAGGTCCTTTCGATATACATGCCCAAACGACCACACGAGCAGTCGAGCAACCTTGAATGTATGCTGTGTGTTTCTAAAAGATCGTGTCTGACTACGAGATAGTCATTGCCAATGATAAGTAAATGTAACCTTGGATCAGATCCTGTATCAGACATTTATTTGTAGCTTAGAACTGATACCGACAATCCCATGGTAGTCCCAACGCTATGCATATCAGGGGCGGGCAGCACTATCGATCAACACGACCGTGATCGAAAATAACATTATAATTATTCGGGAGTGCGCGGGAGAGTGACGTGTTCTTTGAGTTTCTTATAATATACCTATGTGATGTTATAAATATCCATGGTTTGATTTCAAAACCTAACAGAATAAAGGTTAGTGTTTTCGTAGAACAGAATTCCGATGTCGATCTATGTTGTAAGCAAAAGGGGTGCATTAGAGGAAAAAAGCAATCTGGCTTGCTAGTGAAATACCTGAATACTGAACCCAGGATCCTCATCCACCTACAAGAGTAACTATTCTAATATAAATTTCAAAAAAAATCGTTGCCATTGTTTAAAGCCTCCTCTACTCTATTTGGAAACAGCGAAACGGTAGATGCCATAATATTTGGGATCCCTTCTTTTCGCATAATGTTCTTTGTCCTAATATACTTCGGCATAACGATTTTGGCACAATTTTTTTTGGCATAATAATACTTCGGCATAATTTTTCTAGGCATACATTTTATGTTGGCATAATCATCTTAAAGACTAATTTGTTTTGGCATAAATTTGATTCGCATAACTTTAGTAGGCCTAATGACTATTAGCATAATAATATTTAGGCATACCAAATATTGTTGGTTAAAAATTTAATATGCTGTGCAACAAAAGTTAGTGACAGAACCGAATTGCTGCTAAACCGACTCCACGTAGTCTTGTTTGTCCTACCCCTAGAGTGTAATTTAAAATCGCGTAGGCGCGTAGGGGCGAGGCGGCCCGCGGGCTGAGGAGCAGGTGGCTGCGAGCGAGCCGCCGCGGCGGAGGCTGGCCGGCGAAGCCGGCCAACAAGCCGAAGCTGCGGTGGTGAGCGAAAGCCATCTGCGACGATTAGCACGCGTGGGGCCGCCGGAGGCCCGCAGCGCCGGAGCCGTGACAGAAACCCTGCCTGCTGCATGTTGCATGCTCGCTAGAATGCTGCATGCTTGCTTGCATGCTGCATGCTTGCTTCTTTGCTGCATGCTTGCTTGCATGTTTGCTTGCATGCTGTATGCTTGCTTGCATGCTGCATGCTTGCTTGCTTCATGCTTCCTACAGCGAAAAAAAAACCCACAAAATTGTTCAATACGGTATATTATATTAATATGTTATTTATTACCTGATTCAGGAGATATGGCTTTTTTCCAATCGTCGAAATAAATTGGATCGCCCTAGCTTCTTTGCCCGAAGAGGATAATTATCCTCTTCGGGCAAAAAAGCTAGGGCGTATAAAAAAGTTATGCTTTAGAACTTTATGCTAAATAAATTTATGCTTTAGAATATTATGCTTCATCATTATTATGGTTAGAGAAATTATGCTTAAAAAATTATGCGTAAGCTGTTATGCGTAATTATATTATGCGAAAATATAATTATGCCAAACAAAATTATGCTAAGTTATATTAGGTCTTAACATTTTATGCAAATGGATAGTGAACCTAATATTTAATGCAAATATAATCTTCCTCCCACCACATTATGTTTGAGGTGAACGCACTGACTTGCCAAAACTGTTGGTTCTTATGTACAACTAACAAACAATATCGTATGCCGTCATTCATCGGAAATAGACGCCGCTTTAGAACCAGACAGTCAAGCTTCAATGAATCATTCAAGTCTACAAACTACTCACTGTTTTATGGGTACCAGTTTCTTTAATTTGTATTCATACTTAGTTCAGTATGACAATACGAAGTTTGGAATCATTGAATATTTTGACTAAAGAACTATGTACGTAGTTCCCTGCTATCTTCGATAAAACTTATATTAGATAGACTAGTATGAAACTATGAAATAGTCCATCCATAGGTAGAATCTGACCTAAGTCACTTAAATGATTGATAGGTACCTATGTTGTTTCTCTGACTCATTGGAATTTTTCTTAATACAAGGATAAATTATATAGACATCGATGTCTAATAGCATTATTTTGGTTTATAATTTATACGATATCGAAACCCATCATGCTTGTTTTATTTCGCCGTTGTATAACCCTATTAAGTTAGTTTAACCCCAAGTTATCTTTTTCCTGTTACCAATGACTATTAAATATCGTGAGGGGGATGCGCCTGTAATGTGCAGATTTGAGAAACTTCACCTACTTATTTACTTACACTCGGGTTTCTGTATAAAATTACACATAACATAGTATCACGGTGTAATCCCCGAAGTGTTAGGCAGAGGTGTACCTAAGAGTACAGTCACATTTCGCCAATTATGTTTAAGTCCCATGTAATATGAGGCGAGCCTATTGCCATCAACCGGGCATAAATACAAACTCCGTGACTGCTACTGAGAAATTCCTATGGAAAAACCCATTAACACTGGCCGACTCGGAAATCGAACCCTAGGACCTCAGACCGCAGTCAAAAATTAGTGTTTTGCTAATATCGTTTTTATTTCAAATTCCAGGTCTATTGATGCGCGCAGGGCGCCTCCAAGGACGCAAGTGATAAAGCCGAGTGATCGCACTGTGTGAACATGATCTAAATAGACTCTATTTATTAATGACTACGTTAAGTGTAAGCAATAAGTTTTGTTGTGTAAATAAGAACGTAAACCGAATTCAGAATATTAGCGAGTTACCCAAAATTTATATTAGATTTAATACTTTGGTTCCATCCTTACTATGTAGTGGCGACTTACGAATATCGTTTCTAGCTGTTCCCACTGAATAACGACGACAAATGGGAAAGCTGGGGCTGTCAAACCTAATTGTAGATGGAGTGACGATAGCTAAGTTCCAATCTGACCAATGAGGTCAAGCTATTTTGAATTTTAAAATGACGTTGACAGATTTTCAACCAATGACGATGTTAGGAACTAGCTACACTAGCGCCATCAATTTCACAGTTACCACCCCAATTGACAAAACACTATGTTAAATATCGCAGACGACAGTCAATCGTGCCGTGGTTAACCCAAACACCTCCATAAAACATATAATCTACGACATTCTATGGGACGACTATCCGTCGCCACGACACAGAGGGAATAGGACCATACTCGTTTTAAGTATCGTGAAACTATTGTTCCTTTACTCTCTCCCTTTATTTTTAAGTACTGATGTACTGTCAATTATTGTGTGTGTATAACGACGATGAATGTACATAACTATTTTGAAATAGTAAATAGATCTTACCTTCAAAGCTCTAGGGCCTGTGCCACCAATAACAGTATTACTTAAATGTCAATTCGGTGTGAGAAAAAGATGCATTTATACGAACAGAACGTCTAGCTCCATCTCATGTCCACACTGAAGTAAGATTTAACTAATACTGCTAGAGGTAAGCCATATTAAAACTATATTATTTAGTGTATTTTTCTTTTTTGTCTGATTTGGTAAATAAACATAGCTCGATAAAATTAAATGGGAAAATAATGTGTCTAAATGACTAATTTCAAATTGTTTTATTTACCAAATAAGACATTTAAGTGTCCTACAGAAAAATAGACTGTAGATACAAAAATAGAATCATAATACCTACTTCTAGACTGTTATTGTACTTATGTAATAAAGTGTCTTGTGTATTGTGACTTATACAATTATATTTACCTATACGTAAATAATGTGCTGATTTAGTCAATTTGTACTAGGTATACAGTGTTGAAACTAAACGAATGGAATCAAATGAATCATCAATTTGAAAAAAGGCGTGAGTGCAAAAACTGATGTCGTAAACAAAATTGATTGATGTGTCAAATATTGAAGCAAATGTTATGTTGAAACTGCCCTATTGATGACTGAACCTATTGATTCATTTTAGCTTCAATTAAAAATGATGATGCAATTACTCTCTAAAACTTTATAAGACCTATATGCCAATACTTAAGATTTTTATTCTCAATTATTTCTTGTATATTTAGAGAAGTTTGTAACTTTCATCAAAGTCCTGAAACCCTTAACTTCAGACTTCATTTTATAAAGACTATCAACTCTTATAAGACGTGGTTTTACGTCGATACTGCCTTCTTATGCGCAATTATTAGTTTAATGTTCAAGATTATCGAATGTAGACGTTATCTTAAACCCGCTGATATATTAAACGTTGTCAAGAGACTATATTTCATATAAATATTAGCTAAAAATACTAAATGACTGTTTAAATGTAAGGTTGCATGCACAAGTATCAAAAGAAATTATATTGAACATTATAAATCTCGACGGTTCTCTTACAAGACCATAAGTTATGTTAGAGACAAATGCATTTTTCCACATAAAATGATTCTATTCAGCTCAATTATCTTTCTTGCATTTGTTTTTTATTACATAGATACCTAATATTCATCTTATACAAAAAGTCCTATTAATTCCATTTTCAAGTTAGCTATCTTTGACCAATGACGCCTTACTACTACTATTTAAAACGTTCAAATTGATTAAAGGCACCCTTTGTCGAATTATGTAAAATTTGTGCTTAGATTAGGACATTAGTAGATTATTTTGCATTACATACCTTTATGAAAAAAAAACACTATCAAAAAGCATACCTATGCATTTAGAAAAAAATGTCAGATATGCCTTTTTAGCTTAGCACGATAGAAATAATCGTTGTGTTGTTTTGAAACGTCTCATATTTAGCTGTAAGTCTAATTTATAATAATTACTTTTTCTAATCATTAGCGGTTAATAGGTTTAAAGTCAATTTCTCGTCCTGTATAGTCTTCTTGCCCGAACGGTTTTGGGCAACTGAATGACTGAAATATTATTCGTCTGGAGACTGAAACTGAATTATATATTTTTACAAACATGTACATATACATAAAATTTACATATTTACATAGAATCCGTCAGTGTTGAAGCCAAAAGTGGTGCCCATTGTTTGCTATGCTATTTTTTTCTTCAATTAAATTATATAGAGATAGTTTCCGGGTGCTAATAAAAAAAAAATATCAATATTCTGATCTGTTATTGCCTTGTTAGAAATATATAACTACTTCTTTTATGGCTGAAAACATAGCATAACAAACAATCGACTACCTCGCTCTTTGAATAATATAATAATTTTGTCTTTTTTTAGTTAAAATGACAAAGTTTTGTTATAAAACATTAGTAGTTATACATGTGTAGGTAATTTGTAATGTCCATTTAATAACTTGTCCTTTATAAAAGAATTACAAAAGTGTTTACTCGTTTTATTTGGCGTAGATATTACTTATTTCCCGACCTACAAATCTTAAGTCCATAGAAACGGATTATAAAATTTCACTGTAAAACTTAACTGTGCTCCCAAAACAATTTAATACAATAAATTAACACATTGGAAATGTAAGGTACAAGTTCTGTTTTAAAATTACCGCTGTTCGGCATCAAGTTGGCCAACCGCACCAAGTGACACCAAGCGACAGCATATTATTTTCCTATGGTTTCAATCGTTTTGTTCCCATTGCATTTGATGAGATTCTACCTTTTAACGAAAACTAATTCTTAATTAACATGTAGAATAAATATAATGAAACATGTTGTTGGTCTGTTTATATATTTGTTTGGCCAATTAATGCGTTGATTTGGGTTTGTGAGAACAAATAGTTATGCTTTATGTGTAGTCTATGCTTTAAAAGTGAAACAACGCAGTGACGCGACGCCTTACATTCATTTAATTTATCGATTTCATAACCAAACATTGGTGTGAAAAGTACTTAAATTACTTAGCAAATTACACAAAATGCTTCCAATACTTATAGTATTTATTATTTCTGTGGTGATAATGTGTGTACTTTTCAAAATTATTCAGAAGAGGTCGCATAAACCATTCCTATCACGGGAAAGAATACCAAATAAAGTAGTGATCGTTACCGGTGCTAACACCGGAATTGGTTACGAGACCGCCAAAGAATTGTCCAGACGAGCTGGCAGAGTCATACTTGCCTGCAGAGATCTCAACAAAGCCCAGAAAGCTGCTGATGAAATTCAATCTGCGACAGGATATGATGTCGTCGCCAAACATTTGGACTTGGCATCTTTTAAGTCAATCCATGCATTCGCTAAGGACATAATAAACACTGAAGGAAGAGTAGACATTCTAATTAACAACGCTGGTATAGGAGTTCTTGATAATTCTCTCACTGAAGACCACTTGCCAATAGAAGCGCAAGTTAATTATTTCGGTCCATTTCTACTGACAATGCTACTGTTGCCAGTGATGAAAAATTTGGAAAAAACAGCGCGAATAATTAACGTTTCGTCAATAATGCATATGTTTGGGACTGTTCATAATTTGCATAAGCAGGGGAAGACGTATTTGGAGCGTAGAAGAGCTTATGCGAACTCAAAACTAGCGCTTATTCTCTTTACGCAGAAGTTGGCAGATGAGCTGCATGAGAGGAATTACAAGATTATTGCGAATTGCTGTCACCCCGGAGCAGTTAACACTGATATTTTTCGTGATCAACCTAGAATAGTAAAATGGTTTTTGAAATTGTTCTTTTTGACGCCAAAACAAGGAGCGCAGACTTCAATATTTCTGGCCGTTTGTGAACTGAACAGGCTACATTGTTCAAGTAGATACTATTCAAACTGTCAAGAAGATACTCCTTCCCAACTGGCTCAAGATCGTCAAGTAGCACAGAAGTTATGGGACTTGTCACTGAAAGTTTGCAGGAAATTTATGCAATAATGTTTATTTATAATGTATATCAAGACATGGGAAACTATCATTCTGCATTGTTGTTACGTAAATATTTAGGTAGGTTGTGGGAAGTTCAAATCACACACAAAACTTGACTCTAACTCGAAACATTTATTTCTAACTAGCTGTTGCCCACGACCTTCTTTCGCGTGAATATAACAAAAACACTAAATAAACACAAACACACACACTACCTAACTAAACTAAACATAATTAAATAAGTATTACTTCCATATTTGCATAGGATTTTGTTAAAATATTTTATGGGTTTTAATTTTTTTTGCACGGAACCCTAATCCTTTTTAGGGTTCCGTAGTCAACTAGGAACCCTTATAGTTTCGCCATGTCTGTCTGTCTGTCCGTCTGTCCGTCCTCGCTTAATCTCTGTGACCGTTAGCACTAGAAAGCTGAAATTTGGGACCAATATGTGTATCAATCACGCCGACAAAGTGCTAAAATAAAAATTGGAAAAAAATGTTTTATTAGGGTAGCCCCCCTATATGTAAAGTGGGAAGTGTTTTTTTTTTTAATTTTAACCCTAATGTGTGATATATTGTTGGAAAGGTATTTAAAAATGAATAGGGGTTTACTAAAATCATTTTTTGATAATGTCAATAATTTCGGAAATAATCGCTCCAAAAGTAAAAAACAAAGCGTCCCCCCCCCTCTAACTTTTGAACCATAAGTTTAGAAAATACGAAAAAAATCTGAAAAGTAGAACTTTATAAGGACTTTCTAGGAAAATTATTTTGAACTTGGATGGAAACAACAGATGGAAACTGCAGTTAACCAATATAATTTGGTCCCTGAATCGTATGAGCGCCTATACAATCCAGAGGTCAAGTTTCATTTGCCCGTATTTTTTTTTTAACTTCGTTTACATAATATTTTATTATCCTGAACGTATCTTTTTTCAAACAAAAAAATAATTATTAAAATAGGTTCTCGCAATTCAAAATTACCATCGAAAACTTCTGGCACGTCTATGTATTAATTAGTAACCCAATTCATGAATTTATAGTTTTCAAGAACTTTATCATTATGATCAAGAATGAGACATGCAACGACATCTATTATGGATACCCACCTTTAAACTCATAAGTGGGAACACTTATTGTGACGGACGGGAAACTACGGAACCCTACACTGAGCGTGGCCCGACACGCTCTTGGCCGGTTTTTCTAAAATAAAAGTTCCTAGAAAGTTTATTCAACAGACAAGAGTTTAAACGAAGTAAGAACCGTCACAGAAAGCAAAGCTAAGAATTCAAACTTTTGACAGTTCTAACTTCAATAAATATCATAAATAATAAAAATCATAACTTAAATAATAACTTTTACTAAAGCAATCACTTGTGACTTGTTAATAGATACGGGTGTTAGGTATGCACAGTACAGCAACAAATTACTAAGTTCAGTAAAACAATTCAAATAATACTAGAATACTTCACAATGAATTATTCTAATAATTAAACAATGTCAATATTCACAAAAAGGCGTCATCAAAATTGAAGCTAAATTAGTGACTTCATTACGTTTTACAGCAATTCACTCCGTACGTGTATGAACGTGCACCTGCACTCGTGTATGAACCATAAGACTAGTATGAACTTATACCTTTTGACTACAGTAGACTCTACTCTATGACCATGTGGAATGGTTGTAGCCGAAGGAAAGGAGACCAGGTCCGGAGGCAATCGTGTTCTTAGATACCTTCGGGCCTGAGTTGAAGTTGACTAAACTAAGATGGGAAACTTAAACTGATCAGAAATACTTTTGCAGATAATGCATTATTTTAGAACAAATTGGATTGCCATAAAAAGGTTATAGCGAGTCAACCATAAAAGATAGACTTAGGGATGATTCTCATTAGAGCGGGCCGTGCCCGGGGCGGGCCGTGTACGTGGCCCGGACGGGGCACGGATTTGAAACGTTACATACATTTTGTATGAAGCAATTCATATTACACAGTGCATGTTCCGTGTCCCGTCCGGGCCCGCACGACGCCACGGTTGTAGGCCCGCTCTAATGAGAATCATCCCTAACCCGTTTAACACACGGTGTAAAATAAATCGTGCAGCACGGACGGGCTCCGGCTCGTCCCCGCCCGGCCTCGGCCCGCCCCGGGCACGGCCCGCTCTAATGAGAATCATCCCTTATACGATCGCGGACTTTTTTTTTTCGTCATTTATGAATGATTGTTGCGAAGCTCTCAAAAAGACTAATTTTTCCCAGTTTTTTCAACAATTTTCATTGATGCTCCGCTTCTATTGATCGCAGCGTGATGTTATATAGCCTAGAGCCTCCCTCGATAAATGGACTATCTATCACTTTTTCAATTCGAACCAGTAGTTCTTGAGATTAGCGCGTTCAACCAAACAAAACGATTAAAGTAACAATTTATCCTTGTAAAAGAATAAAAGGCCTATTAACCTGTATACTTTATACCTGCTTATCTTAAGTTGAATAAAAAATGTGTGTACCTAATAAGTAATTTTAAGCCAAATTAACGATTTCGAAGATGATCCTTGTTGTAAAGAATAAATCGTTTAACTTACTATTATATTGCTTTTTTTTGGTAGGGTAGCTTAAGAGAACACAAGTTTTAGTAGCTCTCATTTAATATACCTACTTATTTTAAATAGTCTATTGTAATTTTATAAAGTGCATATGCATTAAAAGCTTAGTTTATCCTCGGATGCACTCACTGCACTTATAAACTCTCCATTTCCTTTAATCTAACCTGAACCAACACAAATCTCCACAAAATGGACCTATATGCCAAGCTGTCAAACTGTATGGAGGACCTGTCAGCCAGCTTTCACCACACGGATGGACACCTATGAGGAGGACTTGAAGAATGTCAGCAGCAACGAGGCTTTACACAAGACAATAGCCAGCCTCTCTCGGGACTTGCGAGTTCAAGTGCTTCATTTGGAAGACTATGGGCGCGTTGAAGGCTCAGATGGAGTTGCTGACTGTGGGCTTAGACCGGCATGAAATGACATCTCGCAGGCAAGTTCTACTCCTACATGGTCTTCCTGACTGGAAGGATGAAGATTGCACTTCCCAGGCCGTCCTAACTTTGACAGATAAGATGAAGATTGCAAATGTCTCTTTATCGAACATCACATCCTGCCATCGCTTGGGAGCTAACTCAGGCAAGCCCCGTCCACTTCATATTCGGTTCAATTGCTACAATCTGCTCAGCGAGGTATGGCGCAACAAGACAACGCTGAAAGGTTCTGGTCTGGTCCTCTAGGAGTTCCTAACTAAGCCTAGGCACGACGTGTTTCTGGCCGCTCGCAAGCACTTTAGTGTGCAGCAGTGTCGGACCACCGAGGGCAATATTGTCATCATGTTCCCAGACAAGTCGCGTCGCAAGATTGAATCGGCTACCGAACTTCAACAACTTGTTGCCCAGTTTCCTGCATCTACATCTACTGATTCGGCAGCGAAGGTTGCATCGTCACCTATTAGCAACCCTGCTTTGGACAAGAGATCGCGGAGGCAGGCCATATGATCGCACAAAACATGTTATTTATAACATGTTTTAAACAAACAACATGGTCTTATCTTGTTTGTGTCAAACAGAGATATCTCTGTTTTTTGTGTCGGTCACTGAAAATATTTATCTAGACAGATACGGTTTGACATTTGGACAGTGAGAGATAATGGTGTACGTTACCCCAGCAAGAAAGTATCTCCTAGAGTTATATGAGTAGAACGTATATTTGGTGCCTTATCTGCTGTAAATGTGCCCCCACATAAAAAATGTGTGCCCCCTGTCGTTTTGGAAAAAAAACGGAAAAAACGATTCTTGCTGGGGTAACGTTTTTCTAGCAGGAATCAAGATTATTCAAAAACGCATGCATGAACAGTTTTGAAACTTTGTATGGTTATTATTAGCGTCAAGAAGGACCGAATACAGTTTTCAGCGAACTTATACCTTGTCTCATTTAAGCGCTGCGATGTTTTTTCGGGTTTTCATAAAACCGCGATAACTTGAAAACTATAAATATTTTCTTAAATCTAATTGGGGCACTAAGGTGTGCCCCTTAAGGGGAATGCTTCAACCAGCCCGCGTAATTCAAAATTTCTTGGGTTTTTTGCAATTTGCAGGCCAGTGCTAGGTTATATGTTGATTAAAATATTATTCGCGGCTGTAAGACATATGTAGTTACAGAATTATAATCATCAAAATCATCAATAAAACGCTCTAAGTTCATAAAGCTGTAGGAATGACTTTTTCTTGTTCCTACGCCTTTATGAACTTGGAGGGTTGTATTGGTGATTTTGATGATTATAATTCTGTAACTACATACGTCTTACAGCCGCGAATAATATTTTAATCAACATACAACCTAGCACTGGCCTGCAAATTGCAAAAAACGCAAGAAATTTTGAATTTCGCGGGCTGGTTGGAGCATTCACCTTAAGAGCTACTCGTGTATGTTTATTCTACAGGGGCACATGCAATGGTTTTAGAGATATACGATTCATCAAAACGTTACTCCAGCAGGAAATGCAATATCTCGGAAACCTGAAGGGGCACAGATTTTATTTTTGGGGGCACATTAAGGCACAAATATAAGCTCTCTGGCCATGCACAATTTTTCTCTCTCCGATCATTCGTTTAGAATTTTCCTGCTAGAAAAACGTTACCCCAGCAAGAATCGTTTTTTCCGTTTTTTTCCAAAACGACAGGGGGCACACATTTTTTATGTGGGGGCACATTTACAGCAGATAAGGCACCAACTATACGTACGACTCATATAACTCTAGGAGACACTTTCTTGCTGGGGTAACGTACACGAGATAATGATTGTGTTGTGGCTTGCTCGTTCGCATCGGAAACTTTTACCAACTAGAACTAGTGCTAGTGTACTTGTTTTTTTTTATGACTTGGATACCAGCAATTTAATCTTTGTTTAAACGGCAAGGTGCATCGAGGATATTCGATATAGAATTACTAATTAATTGTTATTTTAGTATTGTTTTGTTTTTTTTTTAAATAGCTTTGCATAATTTAATATAATATTTATTTATCTGTTATGTTTTTTTTTTTATTGTTGTATATATACCCGTCCATAATTTATTTCAAAGATAATTAAATTATTTACAAACTACAAAACTATAATAGTAATAAATATGTACAAGTAAAAAAGGGTTACAGGGCGTCCAAAAATTCGTCCGCATCGCTGTCAACAGGAATAGTGCCTAGAAGGCTGGCAGCATTACCACGTTGGATGGCAATGCCTATATTCTTTGGCCAAAAAATAGGCCCGCCCTCTGGTCACGTGAAGAGTCGACCAACCGCTTGGCGATTTCCCGAAATACTAGGTGGGCACTCGGACCCCATGGCCCTACTTTTTCAACCCCAAACGGCTCAAACACATAACTACCAATTAAATTATTGTATTTGCGCCGTTTGAGGTTTTCAGCACCTGCAGCAGCCGCCCCAGCGCAGCCCACTGTGCTAGGAAGATGGGATGGCGCAGTGTGAGTCTATCTAGCAGGCCCCAACGAGATTTATCAACACCTTGAGCAGGTCACTAACAGAGTTCGTAAACTAAGCTGGATTTTCAAAACATTGAGACATCAATCCAAAAAATGCCAATACCAGTGACCCAGCTAGAAATCTGTTAAAGGATATTTATATCGCTTTGGTGCAATCTGTTTTAGTGTACTGCATCCCTATTTGGGGAGGGGCAGCTAAATCTAAAGGACAATGACCAAAGTTGGTACCAAAAAGTCTCGCGCCTCAAAACCAAAATATTATAGTAATTAGTTTCATATTTTTTTACGGCATTACGCGTCGGGGATTTGATTTTTGAACTGGAAATATACTTTTCGAGTTTAAAAGTATGAATATTGTTTTACTCCCTTTATATGACGTTCCGTTTCAACTGAATATAAACGACGTTCCGTTTCAATTGAACAAACCCTTGTCTGTCGAGCGGACTCTAAAATTAATTACAATTAAGTAAGATCAGTACACCAAATCGATTTAGTTTGGTTTATTGCTATTTGCAACAAAATAGATTTTCTCAGCCTAAAGATTTTGATTTTACATCCCTAAATCCCGACTAGTTTATAGCACTTACTATACTCTATGGTTTATAGTTATCTTATCTGTGGCATCTGACATTTGTACTGTACTGACTGACTATTGGCAATATAAAGGTCTAAAATAAAATCGAGTTTCAGTCAAGCATACTGTGGATGTTACTTTAACTCGTAATTCTTACTAATATTAGTGTATTACGCTGTTTTTAGAGCAATAATGTAATGTATGTGTGTTAAAATACGTCGTTGGTAGCGTCGAAAAAATAGACCTACTTTTTAGGTTAGTTTCGATTTTATAAAATAACTCTGAAACGCGGGTTTTTTTTTCAAAAATAATTTTTGTAGGAGTTAATACGATCAGTGTAGTCTATAAAAAACAAGGTTTGATTTTGATGCAGCATGGTACGGGATTCCATACTTCCATGAGCATTCTCTTTTATTGTTGTGGAGCGAGTCCAACGAGCCCTAATAAAAATAATGTTTTTTAAAAGGATTAGATATCCCACCGAGAGACTTTATCAGATAAGTGATTTGCTCTCGGTGAGGAAACTATATATAATTCACACTGTTTTGAAAAAACACAAAGGGCTGCCTTATGATACCACTATCTTGTCTAAAAGGAGGAAAGATATTATAGCACCGATTCCACAAACAAAAACCAGGTTTTGTAGCAGGCAATACGAGAAACAGTCATCTCAACTTTATAATAAAATAAATAAAAAGGTATATGTTTACACCAAACAATATTATGAGTGTAAAAAACTTGTCACTAAATGAATCAAACCACTCGCATATGAGAACACTGAGGCCCTCCTGCAGCACACGTCATAACTCACTCATTCAAGCGTTCACTTTTACACACCACACATATACATACATCCCACACACACATATCACACATGCCCAACTCACATAAAACATACATAAAACGCACACTCATTAAAATTAGCTTATGTAAAGTCTGTAATGTTGTTTTTCTATATACTTAAACTTTCTTGATCTTACTGCTCGAAATTATATAAATTATAAATAGTAAATAATATATATTATAAATAGTTAATAGAATTCTGTTTTGTACATTACGTAAATTTAAGTTACGGAAGAGTGGAGTGTCCTAATACAGGCATTTACTTGCTTAAAAGGACACTTCTATCACTAGCTATGTAGTACAAACCTTGTGAAAGAAAATAAACTATTTGTATTTGTATTTGTATTTGTATCAACAGATGATAGCTTTTCATAAAGACAGTATTTTGTACCTAAAGAAAATAAATAAGATACTTATATTTTGTACCTCGACAGTTTTTGATTTAATGATGTTTCCATGAAGCGTCTAGCTAGCGGGCCCCTTATGATTATTTTTTGTGAGCTATACTTTAGAAGATATTTGGAGATATTTTTTTTTGGGAAGATTTCTGGACGTTTGTATAAATAATGAATATCTTCTAAAGTATAGCTCGCAGAAAATCGAAATTTTGGATTTGTAAGGTACATAATAGTATCAAGCTCCTAATACTATTGTATGATATAAAAGACTAATATTTAAATAGGGGCCCGCTGGCTGGACGTTTGTCTAAATAACAAATATCTTCTAAAGTATAGCCCACAGAAAGTCGAAATTTTGGATTTGTAAGGTACATAATAGTTGGTAACTTCGAGCACTATTAAGCGATCTGAAAGTATAATAACACAAAAAATAATCACAAGGGGCCCGCTAGCTAGACACTTCATGGAAACGTCATTAAATCAAAAACTGTCGAGGTACAAAATATTTCTTATTTATTTTCTTTAGGTACAAAATACTGTCTTTATGAAAAACTATCATCTGTTGATAAATCTCGTTGGGGCCTGCTAGATAGACTCACACGATGGCGCAAGGGTGTCGACGCAAGTTGCCTCCCACACCAAGGGCCTACCCAACTTCCATGGCATTATGGTCATACCATCTGGTCTCTTCCCATCGACGCGTGCCAAGCCATTGGGTTCTAAGACAGCGGGCACCCCGGCGGTGGCAAGAGCACGACGGATAAGATCATTAATGCTAGCGTGCCGCGCAATCCGACTTGCACTCTTACTGCAAGAAAGGCCATGGTGTCTGAGGCAGTCGACATCTTCACCACATTGACAGCGATGTGGAGCCCCACAAGGAGCGCCCAATCGCAATCACGTAGCGAGCCGGAAGGTTGTGTCACCCAACATAGTGCCTATATTAGGTGACGGTAGTGCCTGAAGCCAGAGGCCCGACTCCCACTCACCCACAGCCAGTAGGCGGGCCCGCTTAGCAGTATTGGTAGACGTATTAATAAGTTTATTCCGTACCAACCTGCAGAGCGGCACATCCCACTGTCTCTGGGAAAACAGGTTCTCGGGCCGATCCGTATCCGGTCAAGCCACTTTCCAGGCGACCTCTGCGTCGGTCAAGCACGGCACTTCAGAGTCAACCAGGGAGAGAGCTAATATTTTCCTGGTTAGCTTTTCAGTGTTGTGGACAGAGGACAGGAACGCCGGTAAGCTTACACTAGAAATTTTGCGGACGCCGAGGCCACCAAAACGAATTGGTAGGGTGGCTTGCAGCCACGCTCGGTCGTCCAGGGTCACATTAAGAATGGATGTTAATGTGTTGCGAATAATTTAGTCAATTTTGTACAAAATTTGGACCAAAACAGCAATATCTGTTATTTTGTCATCGATGAAAGATGAAAAACTTTCTTCTAAAATAGGGGAACCTAGGAGGTGCAGGGCACTTTTTTCTAAAATTTTAATTTGACCCCCTATTGCATTTTTATCTATAGTCGATTGTCTTTCGGTAATGTCAGAGAGGTAAATTTCGCACTTTGAGGGGTTAAGGTCTAGGCCAATAGATTTAAATTGATGTTTGAGGAGTTGTAGGTCATCCAAAACGGTGTCAACATCACCTCTTAGAGTTCCATCATCTAAATACCACACGTTAAATTTTGAATTTAATTGTTGGATTATGGTATGAATAGCCAAACTGAAAATGACAGGCCCGAGAGGGTCACCTTGTTGGCAACCAACTGCAGATTCTAAAACGTCGTCCTTGTAGAGTAATTTTGAAGGGTGTCTGTAACATTGCCACATAAAACCATAAATTTCGGGTAATACTTTTTTGACTTCAGCCAACAAAGTGTCCCTGTTCACGGAGTTAAAAGCGTTTTTAACGTCAACCTTGAGGATGACCTCACCTTTCTTGGAGTTTAAAAAAGAGGATAAGGCATGTACGGCAGCCTCACAGCCCCCTCTGGAACCAAAACCAAGTTGAAGGGGCTGGAACTTAGTTGCAAATGATTCACTATACAACTTGCAACATATTTTGGCTGCCATATCTACGCCTGTAGGTGCAACCGACGGCAATGGGACGAATGCCGCCGTCCTTCTTGCGCAGGGCACACAGGTTAGCCCCATACAAGACATCGACGACGGCATCGTTCACACCGCCGGAGAGCATTAAGTTGATCAGAGCCGCAAGCTCCTTCAAGAGCGACTCACCAGCTTCCCCGGCGCCTGAACTCAACAAATCTTGCAAATCTTTTAATTTATTTACACTTCTGAACACATCTATTGGCCCACCTTAGAGTTTAGGTTTCTATGGCCGAAATATGATTGCTATATTGAACAAAAACTGTTGATGCAGTTTTAAACCTGATACATTTTACCATCTTTTTCGATCGTATTGTTTTAAATTTGAATTCAGAATACCATACGACATGGAGCTACGCCTAACAAGTCGGATATGCGCCTTGTTAAAGGCAATTGATTTTTGAATAAAAAACATGTTTTATCAAATAAAGGTTTAATTTAATAACGCGTGTTGCCTCCATGGGCATCTACCACAGATCTCATACGATTAGGCATAGAGTTTATCAACGGCTCTATGAAATTTTGAGGGATCATCTCCCATTCCTCTTCTATGGCAGTTTTCAACTCCTGCATCGTCTGGGCAACTGGCTGACGAGCCCTAACACGTCTTTTTAGCTCGTCCCACATGTGCTCAATGGGGTTCATGTCTGGGCTTCTGGCTGGCCAGTCCATAACTGTGATGTTCACATCCCGAAGATATTCCCTGACGATGCCGGCCGCATGGGCTCTTGCATATTCATGCATAAAAAGGAAATTTGGGTCCACATAGTCCGCGTATGGTATCACGTGAGGTTCTAAGCACTCACGAATGTACCTTTCAGCATTTAATGTTGGCAGCCGTGGTCCTGTAACAACCTCAAGTTGAGTTTTGCCGCTCGCGGATATACCGCCCCAGACAGTCCATGAGCCACCGCCATAAGCAACCCTCTCTTCAAAGCAGCATTGTGCGAAACGCTCTCCCTTAAGTCGGTAGACCTTCTTCCTTCCATCATTGCCATGTAACACAATTTTAGACTCATCAGAAAAGAGTACACGGCTCCAATCTTGCTGTGTCCAATTTAAATGACTGCGTGCGAAATGAAGGCGCGCTGTTCGGTGGGCTCGCGTTAGTTTGGGCCCATTAGCTGGCTTGTGTGGTACCATATCGCGTTCTTTTAACCTTCTCCGAACAGTTCGAGCGCTCACAGATACTCCGTGGAAGTCGCGAAGTTGGTTTTGTATC
The DNA here is from genome assembly GCA_950022335.1 of Eurois occulta. Taxonomy (NCBI): domain Eukaryota; kingdom Metazoa; phylum Arthropoda; class Insecta; order Lepidoptera; family Noctuidae; genus Eurois; species Eurois occulta. The sequence goes on along the minus strand of OX465500.1, from coordinate 11,381,801 downwards.
TCAATGGAGGTAAGGTGACGATTTCTCAAGCTGGTCGTCACGATGAATCGATCCTGCCTTTCAGTTGTGACCCGAGATCGTGGCCTTCCTTGGCGACGAACAAAGCCGCCAGTCTCTAGGTACCTCCGATAAACATTTCGGACCGCAGATCGACTTAAATTAAGTTGAGCACTCACGTTTCTTTGGCTGTGTCCGGCCTGAATAAGTGCCACAGCTTGGGCGGCGACTTCAGGTGAAGTATCCATAGATTATTGATAGAACCTCACCTTAATGTTAAGAATAAGTAATGTTTGTTGCAAAACCAAAGATATCAATCACTTTTTCAAGAATTAAATCCAAGTAAACCAATAAAACCAAGTTTTCTTAGTATTCGATTGTTTGATATCAACAAACAGGCTCCAAATTGTCTTTTGTTTCTTTAAATTCTGTGTTCGAAATTCAAAAAAAGACTATTGAATGAAATTGTGAATGTGCCAGGTTCAAAACTGCATAAAAACTTTTTGCTTAATATAAAATGTATGTGTTTGGAAATATATATGTATGTTTATCAGTTGTCTGGTAGTACAGGCTCTGCCTAGTTTGGGATCAGATGGCGGTGTGTTGGTTGTCCCCAAGATATTTATATTAAAAAAAAAAAAAAAAAAAAGCTGTGGAGTCAGGCCGTCGTTGTAGATTTATTCATTTTTACACTCCACCAGGGGTAGATTTTATTTTCTTCTGGAAATTCATACTGAAATAGGAGTTATTCAGATACTTTGTCGACCGCCAGCAGACCTACTCCGGAAAGTGCTCACGGCTGCGATCAACTGCGGGGCTGTAATTTTGAAAAAAGGTGAATCCTGAACGAGGAGGGGCTCGGGGGTGTCCATCCGCAGGCGATGGATGTTTACTCTCCAGAGCTGAAAGAGTCTCTGGAGAATAAGGCGCCACCACATCACTGCTGAACAGTATTCTGGCTGCCCCCCTAATGTCACCGTCACTTAACTTGGATTCTACATGAAATGTAATTCAAATGCCTTTCTGTTTATTAAAAAAAGGTCATTTGGAATCTAAAATACGGGCCGAATTGTTGCAGTTTTCTTAAATTTGGTTTGTTAAAGAGTTTTGAGTTGCCAAATTTTTTTGGATATGCTGTAAGGGAAGGTGAGTAACTGCTCCCAGGCACGTAGCGAGTTCTCCTGGGTCGCGAGACGGACACAGCGCGCTAAACTCAGCGCAACAGAGTGTCTCGCGCCACGGGGAACTCTTTTTAGGACAGGGGTGGAATTTATGAATTTGGACAATGTTTACCACAAAGTTGGTTCAAAAGGGGTTGATGTCGGGGACGTGGTTGTAGGGCACAAAGGTACACTGTGAGGTTTGTGGACCTTGCCATAGCGTATCTTGAGCCCCCGTTCACCTTTAAAAAAACGAGCCTGGGAGCAGTGAGAGCATCTTACCAGTAGTACATCCAGTGATGTGACAGGTTGACTGGCACTAATTATTCAGGCGTCGCTACAACCGGCGTTGGACATAAAAAAATTAACTTACTTATTCTGTTATGTTAGATAATATTGATGACAGTTTTGTTTCCTACTCCTCTTCTTGTTCGTCTGACGAGAACTATGCCAGTGCGTTCAGTGATAATTCTGTGCACTTACGCAACCAGCTTCTTCTACATTTTCGTGCTTCAAAAAGTTTTTCATCGCCGTCCATATTAATGTTCAAAGCATTCCAGCCCATCACATCGATTTATTATCCTCATTTGACTCGCATCTTGTTCATGCTGTGCTTGTCTCTGAAACTTTCCTCAAACCTGCTCTTCCTTCAACGCAATATTCATTACTCGGCTACAGGCTTGTGCGTAATGACGGGCAACGGTGGTTACTTACAAAATTATCGATCAGTCTCCGAGTAACTATTCAAAATCTGCTGAACATCTTTTTATTGAGATCACTTTTAATCTTTTAATTTTCTATAGTCCCTCTTGTCATATTGATTATTTCAGTTCTTTCGAAACAAATCTTGAATATTTTTCTTCTTTATATGACTACACGGTAATACTCGGACACCTGTCTGATCAAAGATGATGTGCGCAGCCGTAAACTCGGATCCCTTGTCTCTTCTGTCAACATGCACATCCTTCAGCTCAATGCTACTCATCATGCTCCTCACTGCAATCCCTCACTTCTAGACCTTATTCTAGTCTCTGACCCAAACAAAGTAGCCACGTACGGACATCTTTCTGCCTCATTTTCTTACCACGATTTATTATATTCTAGCTGTGCCCGGCATGCGTTGCAATACATGTTTTCCTACCTACTCGTACTACTTTCACTACCCTAACTACCCCACCTACCTACCCTACCTAGCCTACCTACCTACCCTACCTATCTACCCTACCTACCTACCTACAATTATGTATTCGTCGAGTTTTCATTGTTTTTAAGATGTATTCTGCTATTCGGGGCGGAGACAAATCCAACGAATCAAAAACCATGAAAATTGGTCCAGCAGATCTCGAGTTATAAGTGTGATATAGATATCGTATAAAATTCGCCCTCCTAAACGCAAATCAAAATTTCTCTTGCTACGCAGTTTCAAAAACATTGATCTGGAGCGTTTGCGAGACGATGCGGGCAATATTGACTGGTCTCCTGTTTATGACAGCAATGACTTGGACACTAAGGTGGCCGAATTTACCAAGATAGTGTTGAAACTTTTTGATGTGCATGCCACACTGAAAAAAATCAGAGTTAAGCATCTTCCAGCTCCTTGGTTGTTGGATGCAATTAAAAACGCGATGTCTACAAGGGACAAGGCGAAGAGGCGTTACAAAAGGGACCCTACTGATGAGAACTGGTCCCTCTATAAGAAGCTGCGTAATCGCTGCGGTCGAATGTGTAGGGATGCTAAAAGGCGTCACATACACGACACTATTCAAAACTCCAACACTGCACAAGTATGGCAATTCCTCAAATCACTTGGTATCGGCAAAGTTGCGAATGACAGCACGCCTGATATTGACCTAAACACGATTAATTTACACTTTTCCAAATCACCAGTGACTCAAATCTTCCACTCTTAACAATCTCGCTAATCTTCCTCGGCCAACATGTACTTCTTTCTCTTTTCACCCAGTTATATTAAGCGATATTAAGCGGACCATTACATCTATATCTACAAAATCAGTGGGTGATGATGGTCTTCAACTTCAAATGTTTGTTCCTATCCTTGATTACCTTATTCCTGTTATTTTACACGTTGTAAATTTTTCCCTCTTTACTGGCTCCTTTCCTTCTGCTTGGAAGAAGGCCTGCGTTTTGCCGCTTCCCAAAGGTGCAAATCCTTCTTCTGTATCCCAGTTTCGACCAATTTCCATACTTCCAATCCTGTCCAAAGTCGTTGAGAGCGTTGTTAATAATCAACTATCGCATTTCCTTTCTTCTAATAGCCTGCTTAGTCCTTACCAGTCTGGATTTCGTCCTAGCCATAGCACTGTTTCTGCCCTACTTAAAATTACTGATGATATCCGATTGGCAATGGAAAACCGACTTCTTACGGTGTTGGTTCTATTGGACTTTAGCAGTGCGTTTAATTCAGTTGATTTTGACATCCTCTCAGGCATCCTTTCCTCTCTAAACATATCTCCTCCTGGGACTGCTTGGTTTGATTCATATCTTCGGGGCCGCTCGCAGTCGGTACACTTTAATGAGGCTTGCTCTCATTGGGGCGATCTTTCTGCGGGTGTTCCTCAGGGTGGCGTCCTTTCTCCACTTCTTTTCTCCGTTTTTATTAACGCTGTCACCAAGGTATTAACCTCGCATCATCATCTCTATGCAGACGACCTGCAGCTTAATCGTAATTTTAAACTCGACGAGCTTCCTGGAGCCATCGATGCCATCAATAATGATCTTCAAAACATCAGTCAGTGGGCTAAAAGTTTTGGACTGTTATTTAACCCAACAAAATCACAAGCTCTCATTATTGGTGGCAGATACTTCGTCAATTTATTGAGTCATCAGTCCCTCCCTCCTGTTGTGTACGATGGTGTCGCTATTACTTACTCGAAGAAAGTTAAAGATTTAGGTGTATTCTTGGACTGCAACCTTCAAAATCTTGGCATGTTCACATTGCTGAAGTAAGCAGGAGGGTGTTTTGTTCGTATCGGTCTCGTAAGCGTCTTCAGAAGTTCCTGCCATTTGAAACTAAAATTATTCTTGCTCAGTCTCTCCTTCTACCTCTTCTAGACTATGCTGATGTCTGTTTTCTCGATGCAACTGAGGAACTTCTTAATAAGCTCGAACGTCTGCAGAATTTGTGTATCCCCGCTTCATTTTCGGGCTTCGTAAATACGACCATGTGTCGGATTTTCGAAAGCAGCTGAAGTGGCTATCTATATGGCAGCGTCGAGACTGTCACACTCTTTCTTTTCTCTTATCCATTCTTCACAATTCTAAAGCTCCTTCGTATCTTCGGGAACGCTTCGAGTACCTTGTTCCTCGAGGTAAACCTTGCCGCTCATCATCATCTCTTCTGCTTCGTTTCCCTCCACACTCCTCAAGTCGGTATGATGGAACATTCACTGCTCGTGCTGTGCGCCTTTGGAATTCACTTCCACACTCATTGCGGGATAGTTCATCGTTAGAGGCGTTCAAGAAAGGAATAAAGGAACATTTCCTGTCAACATGAATGTATGTATATGTCGCAGGCATTTTGTATGATTTCGCCATTTACATACGGCGTCGGCAATTTATAAACGCTCGCTGTTATGAAAAATGCCGAAGGCAAAATGTATAATGCCGTGTCATTATCTAATATGCCGAAACACAGGTCGACGGATCCGCGCTGCGCGGGGCTCCTATTTCTGTCTGCAAGGTTTACAGGAACCTAACTAACCGAACCTCGGGGTGCCCCTGACGTCGACCGTCTAGGGTTAGCGTTTCCGTCAGCAGGTCGACGGATCCCCGCTGCGCGGGGCTCCTCGATTCTCTGTTGTTATGTACGTGTCGCAGGCATTTTGTATGATTTCGCCATTTACATACGGCGTCGGCAATTTATAAACGCTCGCTGTTATGAAAAAAGCGTTTATAAATTGCCGACGCCGTATGTAAATGGCGAAATCATACAAAATGCCTGCGACATATATATATATATATATATAGGATTTTATAGGTATGTATATGCGTATGTATTACCTACGTATATTATATTGTATGTATGTAGTTTAGGTTATAAAATTAATTAATTTGTTAATGTTATTGCACCATAAGTATACCCTCTTCTGCAAATCTCGCAGTCAAAATTTGGTTTGCTGTAAGAAAACCCAATTCTGGGTTAAGCTCGCCATTGTACCTACATACGCTATATTATTGCAATTTGTATCCAAAGTTATTTTGTGTGCAATAAAGAATAAGAATATTATTTGTGAATTTTCGTTTATTCATTTCTTAATATATTATTTACATTTTTAAATATTCAAATATAAAACAATATATAAAACATTAAAATTATTGAATAAATAAATAAATATTTATTTCTGACCTATATTAGTCCATAAGTTGTTAGTAAGCCCTATGATTTATTTTTGATCAGCATGTGAAATTTATCTTGAGGGGATCAGTTTTTTAGCCTGTTTCAAAGTAAAGTGATTTCCTTTACCTAGCCGCTGTGGAAGCACCCTCTATAGCCCATCCTACTTACCGTGGGTATTGCGGGCGTCGCGCGTCGGGTGATGATCCGATGAAACGTCATTACAGCATCGTTTTTCGCACCGTTCAGTCGGTGGCATTATGAAACTACCCACTTCGTTTTTTTTTTAACTTAACCGCTGTCCCACTGCTGGGCAAATGCCTCCTTCATACCCTTCCACTTTTCTCTCCGTGCGGTTTTCTCCGGCCAATCGCTAACAAACGCCTCTAGGTTGTCACGCCTGCGTTTTCTAGGCCTCCCCCAGCGACTAACAATCTAAGTAACTGTGTATTATTTCCCCTTCTGAACACCCTTTACATAATGTAGCTATGCCTGTAATTTCATCAGATCCGTTCAGCCGTTAAGCGTGAGAAACACGTTCACATTTATAACATTAGTAAGGTAAGGGATCCTAGGATCAGGAGATTTTTTTGTTTTAAAGTTTAAAAAAAGGCCAAAAGTCTTTTAATTTGTTTAATTATAGCTTGCAACAACAGTCAAACATCACTTGAAACAAAACTTGCTTAAAAAACCAAACAAGAGGATTTTAGAGCACATTGCACAATTTTGTAAATAATTATACATTTTTTCTTAGTTCTAAACTCCCATTAATTTCTCGTATATTGCGATTATGGTTGAATGTGTTGTCGTTACGAGAATTTCGTCTCGGTAGAGGTTTTTCATCTTTTTCTGTGCCTGTGCTCAGAATGTGCAGCCGAAGGTTTCGACTTCTCCTTGTATCTTGGTTCTTCTGAAAGTGCATAAGAGACTTTTGTTATTTGATTAGCTTAGGTATGCTAGTAATCGGACAGACCTTCGGCGCGATCTCATGGCGACATGGAGAGAGCGACTGTCGCAACCCCGCGCAGGGTACGCCACAATAGTGGCGATAAGTCCTCTCTTTGAGGAGTGGCTAGAGAGGCGCCACGGCGCCCTCAACTTCCGCCTGACGCAGGTCCTCACCAGACACGATTGTTTCGGGAGGTACCTGCACCGAATCGGGCGGGAGGAAACGCCTGGGTGTCACCGCGAGGATCGCCCGGAGGACACGGTGGAACACAACCTGGAGGTCACCGCCGTGTCCTCGTAGCGGCGATAGGCAGCAGCGACCTCTCGCGTCCGGCCCTGGTTCAAGCCATGATCCGGAGCGAGAGGGAATGGGAAGCCGTCACCTCCTTCTGCGAAGCAGTCATGCTAGCGAAGGAGGTGGCGAAACGTGAGAGGGAGAGAACCTCACGTCCCAGCCGCCGCGGGAGACGCCCCGGGCATCGGGGACCACGTGGTGGCTCTCGGCCACCGTAGGCGCGGGCCTGTGGACGGTGAGTAATGGGCTAGCTCGCCGTCCGTCCGTCTTATGACAACAGGCCCTGTCGACGGCGCGTTCGTGTTCCACGCGCGCCTCAAAGAGATGTCAGCAAACCGGAGGGGCCCGCAAGGGTCGATGCCTGCCAGGGCTGCGGGACTGTTTGAGATACCGCGGCCCTGGAACACAAAGGGCAAAAGAAGGAACATGGGTGGGTTTTAGCACAGTCTAAAAACCTACAGTCGTCCGACGAAGCCGTCTAGACAGGGCAATCGTGCGGGGTGTGAGGGGCGAGACGCGGGAAAGCCGCTCCCGGACTGCGAACAAAACTATGTTAGTAGTTCGTGAGGCATCATTCAGGGCTATCGCGTGTTTGTTATATTTGTTAATTTAAAATGGTGAATACGACGTGTGCTGTGAAAGATTGCAAGTCGTCATCTTTTATAAATAAAGATTTGCGGTTTCATCAGTTTCCACGCACAGAAGAAAGGTAAATAAATACCTAATGTTTTATTATTGTAAACTGCATAGGTAATTTTGTTTGTAATTTCGTGTCACGTTGATAATGCTAACAAAATGGCCGAACGGCGGACGATAAAATTTCATATATTTATTATAATTGGGGTGCTTGTTACGAAAAAGCCATACTTTTTGAAATCCAAGATGGCGGACGCCATTTTTTTTTAATAATTTGATATGGGTATCAATTTTAAGTATAATTGGGGTGCTTGTTACGCAAAAGCCATCCTTTTTGAAATCCAAGATGGCGGACGCCATTTTTTATAAATCATTTGATATGGGTATCAATTTTAAGTATAATTGGGGTGCTTGTTACGAAAAAGCCATCCCTTTTGAAATCCAAGATGGCGGACGCCATTTTTTTTTAATAATTTGATATGGGTATCAATTTTAAGTATAATTGGGGTGCTTGTTACGAAAAAGCCATCCTTTTTGAAATCCAAGATGGCGGACGTCATTTTTTTTTAATAATTTGATATTGGTATCAATTTTAAGTATAATTGGGGTGCTTGTTACGAAAAAGCCATCCTTTTTGAAATCCAAGATGGCGGACGTCATTTTTTTTATAATTATGGATTACCCTTTCGGTTATACACCTTGTAGATGCACAATATATTTATAAATTTGTTTTGTATATTAATATTTCAGATGTAAATTATGGGTAGAAGCTTGTAGAAGACCAGATTTACTTGAAAGGTCCATCGAAAGTTTAAAGCATACATATATTTGCAGTTTGCATTTTGAGAATGGTATGTACGGGAAGCAATCCTTGAAGAAAACGGCTATGCCAACGTTATTTTTACCAACTAAAGATTCCATCCACACACAGACCGATGCTAAAGATAAAAATTTAAACCGCAAGCGAGATTTGAACCTGCGACCTTCGCATTCAGTACACCCGATGCTCTTACCAACAGATCTACCGAGGTTCTTACCTACAAGTGTCGAATTCTTCAATCCATGTCTGCAGTTCATAAATCTCTTTGTATACGCCTCACTGCATTTTTTATTGTCATACTCAACATCTTAATAATAAATGCAGTAAAGAGCGGGTTTAAAATTGTTTACATTATTTTATTAAGTTATAATATCGTTTTAATTATAATATTGCTAACCAAGTTGATCTACAATAAATAAATAATTTCATAAATATTGTTTACTTGTGACAACCCTGGCATCCATACGCCGTTGCGAGATTGTCTAGACGTTGTCGGCATTTTTCCACAGATCAAAGGCGTCGTCCTACTGTATTAATATTTATACTGTGGTTTTAGTCAGTAAAAGTCTGACACTCCCTTCCGCTCCGCCCAGAGCGGAAGGCGTCATTTGATGATTTCCCAACCCAAAAAAAGGTATGCTAGGGATAACGTATGTGTGAGTAAAAAATGATATTAAATTTAAGTGTTCATATTTTAGTGTTATCAAGTGTAACCAATGTAAATATTCGTATACCGCGTCAAGCGGCGGATATGTCCTGAACCATGCTATTTTTATTTAACAACTTTGTGCCTACCGTATCCTACACCCACCCAGGGGCATGCCGTCCATACAGGCAAATAGGCTGAGCCTACCTTAGCCAAATTCATTTATTACAACAAATCAACAATCATGTATTAAAAAATACAAAATATTACAAAAAAGTTAAAACTCCTGTTATATCATTTATAGCAACTTGTCGCGCCCGTGTGTTGTCACACGGGCTCACGCTACTATTCCTTAGGCCACAAAACGAACTGCCTTCATTTCTCATTGACTCATTGATGAATTTACGCACACTGGTGCATATTTTCGTGTGTATGAACGGCACACATGTATAGATTATGGGCGGTACCTCCGTCTTAAGGGGACTGCCAGCACAGTTCTGATTGGCTGGCCTCAAGATGAATGAAATGCAGTGCAGGGTTACCAATTTGTGGAGATTTCCCCGGATCGAAGAGGAATACGGAATATGCATGATTTTTTTTATTTCTTAAATTAATCGTTAAAATCTTTATAACATAGAAAAATATATAAATAGGCTTGAAAATAATCAAATAATTTTTCAAAGTGAAATTTAAAACTTTGAATAAATTTGAGCCGTTCAAAAGCCACCATTTTGCGCGCGCTTTTGATGACGTCATTGGTTGTGTCCCGTGTTTGTTTACTATAGCGTTTCAGTTACTTACTTCATACTTATTTTGTAGTTTTAATTTCTATACAATTCATGGAAAAAGTTAAAAAACCTTCTTACAAGTATTGTATGGTACCGAAGTGCAAAAACATTATTAGTAGTTTTTTCTTATTCCACGCGTTGTGAAACTACGAAAAAAATGGTGTAAGATGATGAGAAAGGATAACATATCTCCATTATTTTGTTGTGAAGATCATTTTAACGGAAGTATGATAGGTTTATGTACAGCTTAGTGTGAATTAGCTATTAAGCAGTAGAAAATTCGGTCTAAAACTAACCTAACCTAGTTTAAAAAAAGTTCATAAAAAAAATCTATATAGAGCTTGTTTACTCCTATTGTGGTTTTACGAAATTTTGATGTTTGTTAGGGAAAATACAGTTAATTATATTGAATATAACATAGTGAAACAGAAAGGAGGAAAATGTTATCTACGGTTAAAAAAAGAAGTTGTTCTAAATTTCGAAACCGTATGCAAATAACGTACGGTGTTCGTAAGCAAATACTAGAGACGATTAAAAAAAAAACAGGGTGGTATTGTCGAATTTATACCTTCCAAAAAAAAATATAAATTGTAAGGAATAGCAAAAACCCTATTAAAATAAAAATAAAATACATGAATTTAATTTTTTCCCACAATTTTATGAAATTTCGCTTTCATTTTTGGGAAATTAGGAAAATAACTGTGGCAATCCGGCAAAATGATGCAATATTATTTGGTTTCTAAAGAAGCCATATTTGTGTATCAGCGATCTTGAATGTTTTGCTTTTTTTAAAGTACTCAGTCAAAAGTAATTTGTTGTTTATTGTTTGTTTATTTACTTAAAAATGGTGTTCTGTTGTGAAGTTTGCGCTGATAATGTGTGTTTGTTAGAAGTTCAAAGTAGTAAGTTTTCGCATTATCGTTTAATGATAAGATTCAAGTTGTTTATAAAGATACGAGACGAGTTTGAGTGACTGACTGAGTTTGAATCGTCAGAAAATCTTAATTTGAACCTTGAATAATGTGGTGAGTTCTTGTATTTTTAGCTTTTATAACACGCGTTTTAGGCAATAATCTCGTGAATGTACTTACATCCTTAGCTTCTACAAGTTGTGTGTTCATAAAAAACTGATTTCGTTTGTACTATAAAACTATTGTTTCTTTCACTGGATATTAGCCTACACCCCACCATACTTTTGTTTTTACAGGCTTATTTTCAATATTTTTTTTCAAATATTATAAATCAATAAATGTGACTACTTTAGGGTCATCATACGTAGAGCGACGCTGGGATGTTGCGCGAAGTTTTTTTTATTTTTTGGGGTATCCGTACGAGTGGCCTATCTTTCGTGGAGAACCACTGCACGCCACTGCTTCCACCCATCTTCGATTGATGTAAAAGTAATGTGACATTATCTTAAAAGAAATAGACATGTTTAAATATTGTTTTATATTTTTGCTAGCCATATCAATAGTTTGAATAATTATTTACTATTTTTAAATAAAAGTTCCCTAAAGGAGATTGAGCAAGTTACTATAGCACTTGGTTGCGCATCTTTTGACACAGTATAGTAATGAAAATTAGACACAAAAAAGTGCTAGTGTCATACTTTAAAACAAGATTAAATTAAAAATTAAATAATGTGGGGTTTTTGAAAAAAATAACATAAGTTGAGTACCTATTGAGGTTATGTTACATCTCAAAACAATTCATTTTGAAACGCTATTAACTGGCAAATATTTTACATTATTTTTTTACATATTAATTGAGTATTACCTATGTTCATTATTTAAGATATTTAAACACATTGGTCTAGAAATCTTCTCAGAAAAACAACATTTCTAACAATTTATCTGTGAAGTGTAAATCAACAACACAACTTACCCTTTAATTAATTAATAGTTACTTTCACATTGTTTTCTTTTTATTAACAACGGGGAATAGCCTGAAATTGACGTTCATCTCTCCTGATGGGGAGCAATGATAAGGCTGAAGATGGCAGCACACTTCATGGTATCCAACCACAGAGGGACTGGCTATCTTACCTTTTACTGTTGGAAAACGTTTTAAATTGTTATGACGGTAGATTTAGATTAGACGGTGGTAGCTAGCCAGGTGGACTTAAAACCAGCCCTACCACTAACTAAAACGAGCATGTACGCCGGGATCGAACCCGGGACCTCTGCGCAAACAAGTGGGTGAACCACAACACCAGAGGTGGTAAATAGTGTATCATAAATAAAATAAGAATATAGTAAGGTAGTGGAAGAAATAAAAAGTTCAATTAAATAAAAAAAAATATTTATTCAGCCTCTTCCTCGTCATAATTAACATGTTCATAAAACATGTCATCTAAAAATTGAGCAGGAGCATTAATAGAATGGTAGCGTGCCCAACTGAGATACCACAGAACGGTCATCACATGTACACAGCAGCCTACTGTTCGGTTGCCCACTAAACAATTACAATAATAACCAGCAATATCTGATACACGGTTGGTGGTGTGACTATTAACTAAAATATATGCATAATAAACCTTATTGCCAATATGCCGAGATCTAATCCTGCCTCTGATAAGATATTTGTCCGTTCCCAGTACCAATGGCAGTTCATCCTCTATATCAATGGTGTGGGTACAGATGCCCGACTCGTAGATATTTCCACAACATTGCTGCTGGAAGATGAAGGAATTTCCAGATTCCCAATGGTTTCAATAGCAGACTCACTCTGTAAAGCTAGTCTACTTTGATCAAGCTCAGCATATCTTCTTACACTTCTGTATGCATTAGTCCAACAGCGTAAACAAACTCTTTCAAGACGGTGAACCTGAAATCAATATAATATATATATATATACCTATTTATAAAATACCACTGTGTATTTAAATTCTACATGGAACGAGAATAATAGTCACGAGTAGTGTTCCTGGTTTTCAGAGTATTTTTATTTATATAAATTCTATGTGCTTGTGCTATGATGCTAAAAATAGTTATGAAAAAGTACATAAGCATCCATCAATGTATTTCCTCTTGCAGAATTTTAATATAATTAGATTAGAGTGATTTCGGTTATAATTAGGATGATAGTTAACTATTACTACTATATTTCTGAAAGCAGGTAGGAGGAAGAATAAGTTGCCTGCTCATTGATTCCTTGCCTTAATAATTTATAACTTGAGTTACAAAGATAACTTGCGTTATTTACCTGTTGAGAAGGTGTATGTGATAAAATGAAATTCCGTTCAGGGCTATTAAGTGGTACTATGTGAGTCCGAGCTCTTAACACTGATGTTCCACAGCTTAAGCACACTTGCTGGTGTCCAAAGGTTTGTGTAGGAATTGTGCCTCTTAAGTAGTTGCCTGATTGTCTTTCAAGTATAATGTAACATTCCTGACATATGAAATCATCTTCTGATACCTGAAAATAATAAAAATTGTTCTGCTAAGTATTCATTGCTCAATATAAAGTGTATTTTTATGTTCATAAGTACTCTGTAGCTGTTACGTGAATAATCCATACGTAGATAATCTACTATTAATAATGTGAAAACATTATTTTCTGAACGTAATTTTTAAATAATAATATTCGCTTTGAAGGTATTTTACTATTCGAAAGGATATGATAGTTATGGAATAGATTACTTACCGCGGTAGGAGAAATCCAATTACGTAAAATATTGACCATGGAATCCGTTGCCTCTCTGATTTGGCGTCTAGGCAGCGGGTGTGCCAATAAAAGAGAACAATTCATACAGCGCAACATGTTTTAAGTCTAGAACAAATCACCGTGGACGTAAAAACGTTCTAACAATTCACTTCGCAGCACACGCACAAAAAGAGTCAAATTGAGACGTGGAGGAATCCTAAAACTCAACTCGACACGATTTTATATTTGTTAGCAGAGAAAAGCTAAACACAATATTCTCGGCTTAGGCGCTTATCACACGGCACCGCGCACCGCCGCGGAGGGCGGTGGCGGTAAAGCGGATTTCGTAGCGGCCCGCGCGGTAAGGCGGTTTACACGCCTGTCAGCGCGGTTGGATTTAACGCGGATTTGACCAGTTTGATCACAGACACTGCAAGAATGGACGCTGAAGTGGTGGCAATAATCTGGCTTTTATGGTGTAAAAAGAAAAAAAAGAAGATATTGGGTTCATCCATTTTTACGAAGCAGAACTCTAAATAGGACAATTTCTTCCCATTGTTTCATTTTAAGGAGTCGAGGAGCACCGCTCGAACGCGCGGTCAGGCGGTGTAGGTACGTGTGTTAGGCATCGACGGATTTAATAGAGGTCAATGCGACATGAGATCCGCTTCACCGCCAACCGCGGCGGTGCGCGGTGCCGTGTGTTAATCGCCTAAACAGAAACATCAATTTGTTTGACATTTCATCGAATAGTGTTGTGACACAACAATAGACTACGGCGTCAGAACATAATCAATTATATCTTAATTGTTTGATTTTTGCCTAGAAATTGCTTTTTAATGAAAAAATAGTAACATAATTACAGAATAATAATAATGACAACTATAAACACTTTTTAGTTGCAAATGTAGATTATTTTGTTGTTCCACGATTTATGTTAATGTTTAATCGATCGATTATAATTGAAAAAGGAGTCGCTTCACTATATTGGAAGAAATTACGTATTTATTGTATTAAATACTAATTAAAATGAAAATAGAAACCCCACCAATTATTTCAATGAATTTAAGTCAAAAATCGATTAAAATAATATTATGAATTATGCATTAACTCAAATGGCCATACGCGTCAAAAAGTGATACTAAAAGTGCTCTTTGTCCTTTGCCATTATGTTACTAAATTTTTACTGCTGTGATATCAAGCGATGTTTAATATCAATTTCTATTGTTACTTTTCAGTACTTAATGAAAATCGACCAAGTTATGAAGCGGGCATATGACACTAAAAAAGATAGTTAGTGCCAGCCACCACCCCGGTAGCAAGCTCGAAGGGGCAAATGGGAATAAAGGATTCAGACATCGTGCAATAGGCCATAAGAATCGTATCGGGGCTATATATTGTGTTAGGTCGTACCTCTCTCCTTGTGGCGATGCCTGCGGTCCCGCTCGCGACTGGTGCGCGACTCGGGCGAGGAGCGCCGGCGCGGCGGCTGCTGCTGGTCGGGGGCCCACCACCAGGCGGGCGGCGCGGACGCGCGGCCTCGCAGCGGGGAGCCGCCCGGCCCGTAGCCGGCGCCCGGCACGGGCGGCGGCGGCATGTGCTGCCCAGAGGGTGGAGGTTACTTACAACTTTTTGACTTATTTTGCATCATTTTGCTGCATCCGGTTAGACTGGACGCCGGATCCGGTCAGAAAGGCTAGGCTTTCCAAATTTTATTTATTTACTAGCTATTATCTGCGACCTTCGTTCGCGTTAAATAATTATAAAGAAATATTACTTGTGTTCCCAATTTCAAGGTTTCGATTTTTTGAACGGAACCCTATTTTTTTTTCTAAAGTAATTTTTTTTCTAAATTTTGTTAGACCTTATAACATAAGCTATCTGCCAGTAAAAGTCCCGTCAAAATCGGTCCAGCCGTTTCGGAGATTAGCCGGAACAAACAGACAGACAGACAGACAAATCCATGTTATTTATTTGTATAGAAAATTTGTGCTGATAAGCAAACAATAACTAAAATATATTTAACAGATCTTTGCAAGATGATCATGACGAACTCAAATGATGTTTTCACGGAGGTGAACTTACCAGCCCAATGCTATTTCAGCTTAGCAGACCCTTAGCGGCTGGCGGTTTCGCTTGACCTTAATGCGATTTGTTATAGAGCTTATCTTTTTAAGTCTAAGAAAGAACTATTACCATATCCACTTCATAACACGACCTGGGGCTTACTATGACGTCTTAAAGCAGGAGTAATTCCAGTGTGGGAAAGAGACAGAGCTATACAGGTCCCAACTAATTCAAGTGTGGGAAAGAGTTGGCGCTAGACGACCTGTATGTATAGCTCTGTCTCTTTCCCACACTGGAATTACACCTGCTTTAAGACGTCATATTATCATCCGATTATACTTCTGCTAAAGCGGCGATTTTAGGCCGCCAGGTGGCCTACCATGACGTCTTAAAGCAGGAGTGATTACAATGTGAGAAAAAAGATGACGCTAGACAACCTGTATAGCTCCGTCTCTCTCCCACACTGGAATATGTAAGCCCCCTGTTCTGTAATAACAATACAACTGACTATGTTACATAACTTACGTGTGGAGGGTAGTTAGGCGGCAGTCGGTAAGGAGCGGGCGGCATAGAACCTTCGCCCTCGGCGCACGCCAACGGCTGAGCAGGCAGCCGCGTAGGGCTCTCGGGCTTCGCAAGCTGAAAAGTGCCCGACAATGAGGTAAAATCTACAATTAAACTTTTCATGAAAAATATTCTCTTTAATTTTGTTGACGGCACGGTTGGCGCAGTGGCTGAGCGATTCACTGCTGCGTTGCGTGTCGCGGGTTCGATCCCCGCACGGAACAAATATTTCTATGCCCTACAGATAGTTGTTCCGGGTCTGGCTGTTTGGTGTATGTGAGTTTAAATGTTTGTAAATGCACCCACGATACAGGAGAAATTCCTAGTGTGGGGCAACGTTTAAAAAAAAAAAAAGAAAAAATAATAATAAAAAAAATTTGGAAGAGGCATGATGTCTCTAAAACACATACTGATTTAATTTTGGTACCGGTATTGTCGAACCCACCTAGCAGGAAATGACTACGCGGTAGACCCAGAAGGAGATGGCGGGATGTGCTGCACTCGTTATTAAAAACTTGGCATAAAATCGCTCTAAATCGCGATAACTGGAAAGAGGGAAGGGAGGCATTTGCCCTGCAGTGAGAACATATATATGCTCATGAATGACAATGGGTGCATCAGTTCACTTAAAATGTCAATTGGTTCTCTATGAGTTGGCTCCGGCTCCAGGTACGCCTTTCAAAATGCCCGGGATCCATGATCCCAAGATATGTAGAGACATTGAAATAATAATAATAATAATCGTCGACTCGTAAGAGTCGTTCTTTTCTTCTAGTCGTTTCGTTTTAATTTAGCTTCCACACATTACCTGCACTTGCTGCTTCAGGTTGTTGAAGTCGTTGCTCATGTCTCGATACCGCTGCAAGCACTCCTGCCACATGGTAGCCATCTCTGCCATCTCCGAGCGCTGCTTCTTGATCTCCTCCTGAAAATTAACCAAAGATTTCCTATTTCACACCATTTTATTTGTTCTCTTAGATGTAACTCGTGTCTTTTCGTATCGACAAATAGTCACGTATTGGAATTCTGCTGGTGACCAACCAGGCTAGTGATATTTATTTTTGTTTGGAAACATCTAATACATCGATCCGTAGAAGGAAATTGGGCCTTATGGCTTGTGTTGAACGAAAAGCCGACAGACTAGGTCTCGATTAAAATGTTACACTTCGAGTCAATTTGCCGTATTATTTCCCTGATTTGCCTATTATAAAATTGGGTGTCAATTTTGAACGATATGAACCATGGTTGCAAGACATTTTCAATAAATGTTTTGGGCTCTTATACGTATGGCACTCGTGGGCTGCAGTTGAAAATCAGTGTCAGGTGGTATACCTTGCGTTGCTATCTGGCATGATGCT
This sequence comes from Eurois occulta, assembly GCA_950022335.1. Classification (NCBI taxonomy): domain Eukaryota; kingdom Metazoa; phylum Arthropoda; class Insecta; order Lepidoptera; family Noctuidae; genus Eurois; species Eurois occulta. The sequence continues at coordinate 11,364,523 of OX465500.1, read as the reverse complement.
GAGCTGAGGCCCTTTTGGCATTATTAATTTTGTTTAATTTTAAGGTGTTTGCGAAGTTGCATAGATAAATACCTAATCAGCCCAACCCATAGCTAGTGCAGGATGCGGTCACGGCAGTGTGTTTTAGTGGGTGCAAACCCCACTGAACCAAGCTGTCTCCCCGGACGGTGCGGTATGCGAAGGCACTTCACCGTTAAAAAAAAGGGTGCGGTCAGCCCTTCAATCACAGAACTAGACTGTTAGAACAGTGAGCAATCTTATATTTTAAAGATGTAAAGTTTGAATGTAATCTCCAAACTACTCCAAAGTACTGGTCCAATTACAAAATTCTTCACCATCTCTGATAGGGAGCTACATTATTACTGGATGCTATAGGTCTTATAGTAAAGGATGTGTTCGGGTTCGAACCCAGGCAGGCGCATTACTTTGTGTAATTTATTTCATCATCACTACTCTCAAAAACGGAAGAAAACATCGTGAGGAAAGCGGCATGTCCTAGAACCAAAAATTCGAAGACAATATGTTACATCTACCAACCCGCACTGGGCCCGCGCGGTGGATTATAGAGAGAGGCCGTGTGTCCCAGCAGTGGGAACATTATAGGCTGATTATGTTTTGGAAATGTTGAAAACCAGAAATTTCACGCGGGCGAAATTACGATGAGAAGCTAGTCTATTGTCTATTGTTTGTGGTATTCTGTAGTTACAATTCCCACTTACCATAAGCCGCGCGTCTGTGTCCCCGACGTCTCTCGCGACGGTCTCGTACCGACGCATACACTCGCGCCACAGCCGAAGCTGCGCCGCCGCTGATTCCCGCACGTTAGCAGCTGAATCCTGCAGATACAAAACATCAACGGCTATCATCATCTGCCTAGGCTATTCCCAATTATGTTGAAAAAAAATATCGATCTACGGCGGAACTTTGAAATTCCATTGTTTGGCTCAACGTAGAAAATTTAAAATTCAAGAGTACGTTGAATATCCATAAACGAAAAAGACAATAGGTATTTATGCTTAAAAATAACCTGCAACCAAAGACAATTCAGATCTCCCCTCATTCTATTCCAAATCTAAAGTCACAATCACAATCGTGGTAAAACATCAAAACGTATGATATTTACTCTTATATTCTTATCCTGCGCTTGAGTCTGCGAGAAGCCCTTAAAGCAGCGCATGAGCTCCTTCCAAAGCTTCATCATCTTATCCATTGCCTCTCGCTGTTCCGCTATCTCTTGCTGCAACAAGCCACGCGTCTTATGAGTTATCCTTGTAGGGCTCTGTAAAATAAGTGCCCAAAGTGTTGGATCTTTACATAAAAAGCCTACTTTCATCAAACAATAGAAAGAAAAGGGAAATGACTCATGAGATGGCGACTTATAGAGAAGTATGGAAGAAGTCATGCTGCGACGACCTCATAAATTGAGATCGGGTCTGCCCCGATCTCAATTTATGAGGTCGTCGCAGCATGACTGATGATGATTTTCTGGAATTGACAAAGGCGTCAAACAGACTTCATCATAAAATGCTGGGGGTTCTTTAGTAACAACTAAGCCATACATACCTTCACAACCTTCATATAGTTGCTCCTCCCACTAATGGTGCTCGTCTCTCCATCAGCCACACTCATGCCCGAGTCCCTCTCCCTCTCAGAGTACCTATCTCTTTCCCTGTCCCTCTCTCTGTAGTCATCCTCCCGCGATGCCACTGAGGCTCTATCACATCTCTCCTCATTCCGTCTCCAACGTCGATCCTTACTCGACACGTTAGGCCGTTGCTCCACGGGTTTCTCTTCGTAATACTTCGCAGGTTTGTCATCGTAGTACTTTGCCGCATCGTCATATCTTTTGTCTCTCTCATCGCCACCATAACGCCTGAATTTATTCGTGTCGCTTCGTGCGGTTCTATTACGACAATTCCGTTCATCGTCGTAACCTTCTCTGTTCACCTCAAAGCTACGGGTCGTCCTCTGCTGCTCATAGTACCGTTTCTTCTCTTCTTCGTACTGTCTTCTCTCACGGTCGTAGTCTCGGTATTCAGGAGGCCGTGTTTTGAACGGATCGACACAACTCCTCGTAGGGACGGGCCCCGGAGGGTACTCGGGGTATCGCTCGTCTTCCAAGTGACGCATTCTTGACCGTGCAATATCTAGCTTGCTACGATATTTAGGGTCCCTTTCGTAGTAAGATCTATCTAGCATTCCACGTTCAATTTCATTAGGTATTACAATTTTACTATTTTCCCGAGTTCGGAGTTTGCCTGTTAGTATGTTCTCCTGACTCCGAACTCTAGACGAGTTCATCTTATCTCTAGATTTATCATGACTTAATTTGACTGGGCGATGATCAATATCGTATGCGTCTGATCGTTTCGTAACGACTTCACATTGTAGTGACTTGTGACTCTGAGTGCGAGGCTATAAGAAATAACTTGAGTAAAAAGATGAAAGGCAAGTATGTTAGATATGATTAGGTACTTATAGAATAATACGTACCACTTCATATTTATGGACGTTGTGGTTACTTTTATTGGTGTTTATTTGTGCGCAGAGCTTCGCGAACGTCTCGATGAGCATGGATTGGTCTATCGGTGCGGCGGGAGAAGTAATTTTGTTTGGTTGGCTGAAAATATGGCAAATAGAATAACAGAAGACCTACAAGTTGATGGAAATGAATTTCAATTTTATTTACTCAAACCGAGGTCCGATTCTACGAGCCATAAAAGACCAGATGAACAAATCATTAATCCGGTAAAACTTGTCTGTCCAGGACGGAATCTAGTCGAAGTTATTACCGAACTACAATAGATACGCAGCCGTTTATATATCAGAAAGGCACATTAGAGTTAGAACATAAATATCATTCTTAGTAGATAGTAACAAAGGTGTTTTTTAAGTATCAATAAAATCTGTGTTATAATGGGTGTAAAAGGACCCTTAGGGCGCTTTCAATTTAGACGGTTGGTGCCGGACTGCTGCCGCACGGTTGTTACGACCATGAGCCGTACTGCTGCCGGACGACAGCAGTACGACGTAAATCGTCTTATTTGAAGAGATACGCGGCTGCAGTCCGATCGAATTTTAGTGATTTCCATCGAAACCCAACTTTAGTCGGTGCCATGGACTCTGACGAGGAAGTGTTATTGTTAGTTCTCTTGCTTCGGCAGAAACATAAACGACGCCGTACTAGGGCGTCGCCAATGTTTTCTTTAAAATATAAAACTGGTGATTTTTATACACTTTACCCTAGATTAAAAGAAAGCTCAGCTGATTTTTTGAACTATTTTAGAATGTCTAGAGAATGTTTCTATGAATTATATCACTTCGTTAAAAATGGAATACAACGTCAAGAAACTAAATTCAAAAATACTATATCCGCCGAAGAGAGACTTGTGATAACGATAAGGTAAGTAATATAAACACATTTAGTATTTTAATAAGTATTTATTGCTACTCTTAAACAGATCCGATAGAGATTTTGATGATTAATGTTTTCTTTTTTGTTGATACGCACGCATTTATACTGTGTCACCATCGCTAAAAAGATCTTCATATAAAGTAAAATCAGAATTCGTTGATGTATTAGACATAGGTGATTGTTGTTGTAACTCAGTAGACGGAGCATGAGCCTGACTACGATATTCGGAAGATTGACCTGTGTAGTAACCCTGTTGTTCATAATAATCAGCGGCATATGAACTTGACCCGACGTATTTTCTTATGATTCCAATTATCTCGTATTTAGCATCCATTTTGCGATGTTCCGGAATTTTTTTAAAATCATTTAATAATGACAACAAGAAATATCTATCGCCGTCTTCAAAATTGTCTGCATTTGCATTGTTTTTGTTTTGCATTCTTTCAGCAAGAAGTTTTAAAATCTTATTAGTCTCATCGTTGCTCGAAGATGCTTTTTTAATTTTTGATGACGATGCTATTACAGAAGAATCGGTTTCAGGAGAATCAGATTGCTCGTTGGTACCAGAGTTGGAAGGTTTTGATTCATAAAGATTAGACAGAAACTGAAGCCGATCAAAATATACGTACTTCCGATGATTTTTTCCAACAGATCCACTTTTTAATTGTCGTTGCTTATTCAACTCTCGTGAATAGGAATCCCTAATATTTCTCCATTTTTTTTGGAGTAACAAGGCTGAAATAAAATTTTCTGTTATTATTTTCAGATATTTATCAACTGGCTGTACTATGACTGATCTGCATCACTCTTACCAACATGGCGTCTCAACAATTAGTGGAATTATTAAAGATACATGTCAAGAGATATACAAAGTTTTGAAAGATATCTGTATACCTGATCTTAAAAAGGAGGATTGGTTACAAATAGCTGAAGGGTTTGAAACAAAAGCAAATTTTCCTAATTGCTTGGGAGCTATAGACGGCAAACATGTGAGAATAATAAAACCGACAAGAAGTGGATCGTTGTATTACAACTATAAGCATTTCTTTTCTATTGTGTTGTTGGCTATTTGCGATTCTAATTATAAATTTATTTATATTGATGTCGGTTCCTATGGGAAGGCTTCAGATTCACAAATATTTCGGAGCAGTAGTTTTTTTAACAAGCTTCAAAACAATAATTTAGATATACCAAGTCCTGCACCAATACAAGACAATGGGCCACCACTACCTTTTATTTTTGTTGGCGACGAAGCATTTGCCGTCAGCAATTTCATACAACGGCCATTTAGTGGAAACTTTTTGGAGGGGAAAAAAAGAATTTTTAACTACCGCCTGTCACGTGCACGCCGGTACATTGAGTGTACATTTGGTATTATGACAAATAAATGGCGAATATTACATCGGCCATTAAATGTGGAAATATCGTTTGCAACAGATATTGTTAAGGCTATTTGTGTTTTACATAACTTTGTTCAACGCGAAAATACCACTATGCATGGTCAACCAATTCGAGTTAGGCCAGTTCAGCCACAAAGTTATCAGAATTTGTCAGCCACAACAGTCCGCGATATATTTACGGACTATTTTGTTAGCCCAAGAGGACAAGTATCGTGGCAAAACAGTAAAATATAAATAATACTAATTGATTACATTATAATATATTAAACTGTTTTACCTGCAGTATTCTTTTCAGCTGCTTTTTTAGTTTTAAAATCGGTAATAAATTTTTCACATAAAACATCCCAAGCCTTTTTTTTCTCCAAGCGATTTGAATACTTGTCACATTTAGAATCCCAAACGGCGGGCTGCAACTCTATTTCATTTATAAAATCTTCTGTATTTAAATCATCCATAATTAGGTAGGTATGCACGAAAACGTCTAAGAAACACGATGCGTTCACAGCACTAGCGAACAACGACTGAGACAGGTTGTTGCCGTTCCGCCAACGGACGTGCGCCGCACTGCTGTCGCACGACTTTGCGTCGAGACATTTTGTATGAAAAATCATAACCGCCCGTGCGCAGTACGATACCCGGACTGCAGCAGTCCGGCACCAATCGTCTAAATTGAAAGCGCCCTTAACGAAACCGAAAGACACCGCAGCTTCTTGTGACGGAGATATTGGAGGTCAAAATTGCAAGTCGTTTCCCAGAAATACTTTTTGCGTAGAGTTACTTAGTTTGATACAGTTCACGGCATCGTGAAGGGCCCGTTTACACCTAGCACAAACGCCCGAGTGTCTTACTTGTCGCGATCTCTATCTCTAGAAGGTACTTCATCCCTGTGTCCGTCCCTGTGGCGGTCCCGATGGTGATGTCGGTGCCTTTCCCTGCCGATGGAATGGTCGCGGTCATCCTCTTCGCGACCGCGCCTCTCCTCGCGGCGTCTAGCGTGGCGTTGTCTGCAATGTTTATTACAAGTAGAATAGATTGCTGTGGTTGTTTTTTGGGACAAGGCCGCACTCTATTCCCAGACCACTGCAACTCCTGAAAGCCAGAATCAACATTGGCGACCACCAAAAAAGCGCCGGGACAATGAATGAGAAACAATTGAACTGTCTTGGATCCCGCAACGAAATTAATCAGAAAAGAATAGCGGACGAATAGGAAAACCACTAAAACAAGCGTATAAGCTTGTACCGAACGAACCGTAAAAAATCGAAGTACTAACATGATCATTGAACACTGCAAACGAGATATTTACCATGTTTAGGTACTATGTGTTTTGATAATGTTAGTGACCATGTCAGTTTAAAAACTTATATCGCGAGTACTAGCGCCTATTCTCGCTTCTCGCTCGTATTCTCGCTCGGTTATTATGAGATTATGACAGCAAAAGTGATGACATATCTCGCGACTCGCGCTTGTAGGAGCTTACGCGCGCGTAAACGCTCGTACGAGTTCCGCGTGTGGCAAAAGGCGTGCGTATACGCGCATGAGCTGACACACGCCAAAAATACACTAATCTGTAACCGCGGGGTATAAACGTCTTTCGGGTGCCAATAGAACATTTTAAAACCATAATTGAGCCGAGATCCGTACTTTTTTAAATGCTCCTCTGATAGGTATAAAATACCTAACTCGTTAACCGTGGCCGCATTAGATCTTATAATGCAAAAATATTATGCAGATCAGAGTTCTTTTATGGCTGATTATAGTTACTCAGCTAGCCCTTTTTTTGGGATGGGAAATCATCAAATGACTCCTCCCGCTCTGGGCAGAGCGGAAGGGAGTGTCAGACTTTTACTGACTAAAAACCATCCATGTTCCTTCTTTTGCCCTTTGTGTTCCAGGGCCGCGGTATCTCTTTCAACAGTCCCGCAGCCCTGGCAGGCATCGGCCCTTGCGGGCCCCTCCTGTTTGCCGATATCTCTTTGAGGCACGCGTGGAACACGAACGCGCCGTCGACACGGCCTGTCGTCATAAGACAGACGGACGGCGAGCTAGCCCATTACTCACCGTCCAAAGGCCCGCGCCTACGGTGGCCGAGACCCACCACGTGACCCCCGACGCCCGGTGCTTCTCTCGCGGCGGCTGGGACGTGAGGTTCTCTCCCTCTCACGTTCCGCCACCTCCTTCGCTAGCATGACTGCTTCGCAGAAGGAGGTGACGGCTTCCCATTCCCTCTCGCCCCGAACCATGGCTTGAACCAGAGCCGGACGCGAGAGGTCGCCGCCGCACTCAGCTAGCCCTAAGACGAGGTTTATAATTATCTACCGCAAAAATAAATTAATGTTCAACTTACTTCTTCTTGTCTCTTTTAATGGCTTCTTCTAAGAAAGTGTATATAAACGAGTCCTGGTCTTGTGGTATGGATTCACCGGCAGCTTCCTAAACCAAATAATACTTACATTACAATAATGTGTCTCTAGATAATATCTAATTAACATAATATTATTATAACATAACGCCTTTAATCCCCAGAGAGCTAGGCAGAGGTGTACGCATTAGTACATATCGCCAGTCATGTTTAACCCTTAAGTGCATAGTTTATCAAAAATGATAACATACTTTTTTATGCGTATAACTTCCGAACAAAACATGTTTAAATGAATGTAACGTTTCTGAACGTTTGTTCATGCGTCATTTTAATAATCTGTCACCATGACAAAACACTATTCGGGCTGTGATTGGTTGAATTTGAAATTACAAACTGAAAGGTCGTAATAGTTGCATAGGAACGAACTTGACTAACTAAATCGGTTTATATCTAATTAAAAATAAGTGTTATTTTTCTCAAAAAATATTTTTCTGAAAGGTAAGGATCTATGTTTTGCTATGATGTGTTTAGTTTACAAAAAATATTTATTGCATGATACTAATTTTGCTTTGGAATGTTGGTATCAAAAATGATAATCTATGCATTACCGGTATAACTTTTTCTTACTATGGATGCTTATGAATATTTTTTCTATGTTTTTTTTTGAAGCAAGTTATGTGTGTTTTGGTGTTGGGTTGCATGGTTTTCCCATGGTTTTAGATCGCTATTGATACGACGGTAAAACATGGATGACAGAAATATTGAAACACTGTTACGGCAACTGGAAAATGGCGACATCTCTGAGGATGAAGCAGACATCGATGAAAATGTTATTGATTATTATGATGGTGGGAATGAGTTGATCGAAGACCTTTGAAGATGAAGAACAGGAAGTAGAAGAAGAACAAATGGACTCAAATGGTAATCTGGACTGTGATCCCCCATTGATTTCTGGCGATTTACCTGAAAATGAATCAAGGCACACTAATTATACTCAAGTAAGAAATTTAGTTTGGAAAAGGAAAAATATGCCTTTGGTTGATCAAGCTTTTACCTTTCTTGGCGTCACAGACTACCCTCAACATATTTTAGATTTATCCAGTCCATACCAAATTTTTTCTTATTTTTTTGATAAAAACCTACAAGAAGTAATCGTTTCTGAGTCGAATTTGGATTCATTTGTACAGACAAATGAATCCAAATTTTTCCGACCCTATCAACTCATAAGAACTTCGAAAATACCTTGGCATCTTGATATACACTTCAGTATACCATTACCCCAGCATCAGATCGTATTGGGCAAGAGCTGTACAATTCCATCCAATTTCAGACACAATGACAGTAAACAGATTCGAAAAGATTCGCCAAGTAATACATTTCAGACACAATAGATAGTTATTTGGGTAGATATAGAATTAGAATGAAATCCAAAAAATGGACAAATAGACTCTTTTATCACATGTTGGATATGGCGGTAATCAATAGTTGGATTTTGTATAAAAAAGTTTTGCTGAAGAAGGGCACGAATCCTAAGAATATTTTGAAACTGGCTGATTACAGCACTGAACTTGCGGAAACTTTATGTAATTATGGCAGCACCATATCAGATAATAAAAGAGGCCGCCCAAGTCTAAATAAAACTGAAGTCCCTGCAATCAAGCAAAAGAGACCAAAGCTGGGTGCCCAAACATTACCCCCTGATGACATACGTTTTTATGGTATTGATTGGGCATGAAAAGTCTTATGGTTCCAAAAGGAACCAGTGTAAATATGCCCAGTGTAAAAAACTTACGTCAGTCATGACTCATGTGTGAGAAATGTCGTGTATCACTCTGTGATAACCGAAACAATAACTGTTTTAGGGTTTTCCACACTAGGTATATAATTTTTTACTTTTTTTGTGTACTTACTGCATGATTTATCAAAAATGATAACAACCTTTTTTCAATAAAAAATACACTTTAAATACATCACTGATTTTTTTTATTATTTTTCTCGTATTTTAGAGACCTCATTTCATAATATACCTATATTTTTTTTACGAAAATATAAAAAGTCATGCATCTAAGGGTTAAGTCCCATGTAATAGGCAGCGAGCCTATTACCATGAACTGGGCTCAAATCCAGACTCCGTGGCTGCTACTAAGAAATTTCAGATGGCAAAACAGAATAACACTTTCGCCCGACCAGGGAATCGAACCCCGGACTTCATGCTCACCAGTCACGATTGCGACCACTACACTAGCGAGGCAGGCAATATTTTATACAAGTTAAACATTAATTATATTAGAGGGGAAGACTAAGGAAACGAAGAATGCCTGAATAAACTGTGACAAAGATGATTTTTATAGAACGAGTTACTAACTGAGATAACTAATAGAAAATATGGAAGCAGAAGACGTGCTGTGGTTAAAGTGAAAAATGAAATAATAATAACTAGTAACAGAAATAAATAGTAACCGGTGCAGGTGACATAGAACGTGGAGTTGAAGCCAGGCCCGCTTTCAAAGCCAAAGAGACACCCTCTCTTCTGAAATATCAAAAAAAAATGTAGTGTTTAAATTCTGCTATTTGCCTCACTCTGGGAATTTCTCTTGTATCGTAAATGAGTTTACAATCATTTTAACACACATACACAAACAGCCAGACCCGGAACAACTACTTTTAGGCCATGCAAATATTCGTTCCGTGCGGGAATCAAACCTGCGACACGCAGCGCAGCAACCGATCGCGCAGCCACTGCGCCAACCGCGCCGTCAAAACTGTATTTAACCGTTACTCTTCTGCTGTAGCTGTTGGTTCCTTTGTACTTGAATAAATAAATAACCACGCTAAATATAAGTGAGCATTTTATATAAAAATAACATACGCCGATCGGCGGTGTCGTCTCGGCGACCGCGCGTGTCGATGCGTCTCTACCGGTGACTGCGATGCTGAGGGACTGCTATCTCGGTCCTCCCTGTGGATATTGTCAACAGTTAGTTTCTATATTTTTAGTAGAAAGTGTATACTAGAGTAAGATTTAGGAAAGTAGAGACGCCAGCACATCAAGCTACTACAATCTGTCAAATTTCTTTAATAGATTTTCAACTTTATCGCTAAAGCATTAGGTTTAAGGTTTGTTCAACCGTGAACATAAAGTTACACGCGCCAACAACAGCATCACAGCGTCAGCATTAAGAGCGACATACCTACATTCGTCCCACGCGCCGGCAACACCAGCACACCGTCAGAGCTAAGAAGTGGCTTACTGAGATCTTCGGTTCATCGACTCGATACACACACAATACACATGTAAATAGCTATCAAATATCAATGTGTATTTACCACAAAATATGTATATAATTAACTTCATTATTTATAATAAATTAGTCATCAAGCTGGAGTCGAGTGTGATTCATCTCCTATACCTACCTCCTCTCATTGTGGCCAAGACACCTTTAGCCATCATCGATCCTATGAGTCTGTGGGATCGGCAGTGAGAAAACCATTTCCTGTATACATTGCACAATTGAGAAAATTTTGACAGTTTCGGGTAGCTTGATGTGCTGTGCTGGCGTCAGTACATTTTTACTTCCAATAACTAGAATTATAGTTTTTCTGTTACTAAGTTGTGGAGATCAGATAGTCGCTCCATCCTCCATAATACTGGTATTCAGCTGCATCCGGTCAGACTAGAAGCCGACCCCAGCATAGTTGGCCAAAAGCTAGGCAGTTGATGATGATAATGTTGATTTAGCATCACTGCCAAAACATTATTTATTATCATCCCTTTCGAGTTCAACCATTCCTACTTACAACTTCAACAACGTAACAGAATTCATACAACCTCTTTGTAACGTTGGAATCATGATGTGCACTCAAATTCTGCACAGTGGCTGTCTCTTGTAAACTAGCTTTCGCGGAGGGCGCTCGACAGACAGCTGGGCAACCCTGCAAAAAGAATAAGTGAAACACAGACTAACAGGAATAAACATTTCTAAATTCTGCTAGCTATGTAAATCTCATCAGAAGGTACAAAGTTAACTGGAGCCTCCCACTCTGCCCCACCAGTGACAACGTTGGACCAAAGAAGATTTATAAATAACAAGCTGTCGTCCGCGTGAAATTATTATTAAGATATTAGGTACATATTTGGTTCCATATTTGAATCGGATCAATTTCAAGTTTTAATTGTTTTGCACGGAACCCTAATCCTAACACAACCCTATCTTACTCCTTATAACATCAGCCAGTAAAAGTCCCGTAAAATCGGTAAAGCCGTTCCAGAAATTAGGCTAAACAGCCAGACAATAGTTTCATTCAGTAAAAAGATGTTACATATTTGATATTTTGAAATCACAAACAGACACTTCCAATTTTATTTATTTGCTGTTATACCTACATGATGTAAATAATATTTATATAAACCCCGGCATTATAACGAATCCTTTTTGTCCTACTGGTGGGAATATCCCACCAGTGAGATAAAAATGATTCGATAGAGCAAAGTGGAATAATTCTAAAAACTGGCCGATAAAACTTAAATTAATCGCAGACCACTGCTCGAATATTTTCACGTTCTTTCTTCAAGTCTGTGTTTCTTGCCAATTGCAAGAAAGGCTTTTTAACTGTGACTTATGTCGCTAACTGTGCAAAGGATTCGATCATTGTTGGACACCTCTTACTTAGGTACTGCCTTTTCTAAAACTTACCGTTAAGTTGTCAGTCATCACCATCAGTTATGATTACGCATCAGCAATTTCGATAAAAGCGTGGCTCAGCGTATTGACAGTCAGTCAGATTCTCAGATCATCTGGGTAGCTATCGTGACAGCGAAGTTCACGAATGTACCGATACAGAATACTTACACTAGTAGAGTCTGTCACTACGGAGTTTGAGTCGTCGAGCCCATCCCGTTTTTTCCTGCTCCTCTTGCGTTTTGACGCGTCGAATACTTTAAACAATTTTTTGCTATCGCTCTGCGTACACTCCATCGTAAATAGTCAATTGGATCTCCCGACATTGGAGATTAATATTCCTTAATTAATTTACTGCTATAACTCTCATCGCTGTATTAATTATGGTTTTTAGTAGATTTTAACGAAAGAAATAAAATTTTAAAAAATGATAACCAAAAATACACGGTCAAAACTGATGGATGACAAATGTGTATGTAAAGTTGAAATGAGAATTTTGTACTCCGAAAACAGATTCTTGACTGCCAGAGCCATAGAATGTAAAAAAAATGTAAAAACTCTTTAGTTAGATTATGAAAATTGGTAAGGTTGGGGGAAGATCCATAGACCGAAGTATACCTAAACGTAAAAAACACCAAACAGAAAAAGGGGCCTGGGAAATTCTACTTATATAGGTACTCGTATAATATAATTATAATAATAAGTAGGATTTCTCGCGAGGTTGTCAACATGTGGGATGTGGACTCGGCGATCATCGTGCCGATAGACGTGTCAGCCCATGGCTTCCGCTCCGCCCAGGGCGGGGGGGGTCATTTGATGATTTCCCACCCACCAAAAAAAAAAAAAAAGCCCATGGCTTAATTACCAAGAGCCTCGACCACTACCTGAGGAGGCTCTCATTAGGCAGCTGGATCAAGGGCTTGATTGAGAAAGCGGTACTCCTGGACACTGGTCGTATTGTTAGGAGGTTCCTCCCTCTGGAGCCCTAACCGCCGGTAGCTTGGGCCCTGTTCCCGATACGTTTTTATTTTTTATTTTTTTGAAATTAAAATATTTAAAAAAGTAATTTATATGTATAGTTATGAATAAAGGGAATAATAATGTTACTTAATATTATATATTATAAATGCGAAACTTAGTGAAGATGGGTGGATGGATGGATGTTTGTTACTCTTTCAAGCGAGGTTGGGTCATATCCGGGCGTCATGACCAGCCACCCCGCCCTGGGCTGGGGCTATATCGACCGTTCTTAAAACTTGAAAATCTAACTATCTCAGGGGCAGGGCCGTAGGCGGGGGTTCAACCCCCCCGAGAAATCTCTGACAACTATAAAGAAATCAAACTACCCCGAGGCGAATTTCAAAAATTTTTTCGCTCGGCAATACATCCTATACTTATTCAATTTTGCAAGAGTTGACAGGACCCTTCTATTCTCATTTCTGTATAAATTAACAAAAGGAGAGGTGCTAAAAGTTTCCAGCTCACTTCACTCGCTAATACATCCTGTACTTTTCCATTGTCCATAAGTTGACAGACTTCCTCCTATTCTCATTCAAAGGGTGCGAAAAATTTTCGAGCTCGCTTTTGCGTGTACCTACTGACAGTAGGTACAGTCGCCGTCAGATATATTGTAGCAGACAAGGTGACCAAATACTTCTGAACAATTTAAAATGTCAATAAGTTCCTTACACTACAAGTTACCATTAGTATCTGAACATTCATTAGTTCATTAATATCTGAGCAGATGCTTCTCAATAATTTCTATACACACAAGTAACCAAAAATATCTGAACATTTACAACGTCAAGTGTATCAACGCAGATGGGGTAGTCTTAGATATCTGAGCAGTTGAGGAAAAATTGCAGTAGGAAGTACTACTCGCGGTAGGGGTTACTATAAATACAATATATATAGGAACTCTTTTGCTAATTTATATACTACTAGCGGCCCGTCCCGGCTTCGCACGTATGCCTGTGTTACTCAGGGATAATGTAGAATTCTACTGGTGAAAGAATTTTTGAAATCGTTCCAGTAGTTTTTGAGTTTATTCGTTACAAACAGACAAATCTTTCCTCTTTATAATATATTAGTGTAGATGATGACCCTTTTTTTCCGGTGGGAAATCATCAAATGACTCCTCCCGCTCTGGGCGGAGCGGAAGGGAGTGTCAGACTTTTACTGACTAAAAACCACCCATGTTCCTTCTTTTGCCCTTTATGTTCCAGGGCCGCGGTATCTCTTTCGAATAGTCCCGCAGCCCTGGCAGGCATCGGCCCTTGCGGGCCCCTCTCGTTTGCTGACATCTCTTTGAGGCGCGCGTGGAACACGAACGCGCCGTCGACACGGCATGTTGTCACAAGACGGACGGACGGCGAGCTAACCCATTAGTCTCTGTCCACATGCCCGCGCCTACGGTGGCCGAGAGCCATCACGGCGTGGCCCCCGACGCCCGGTGCTTCTCCCGCGGCGGCTGGGACGTGAGGTTCTCTCCCTCTCACGTTCCGCCCCCTCCTTTGCTGGCATGACTGCTTCGCAGAAGGAGGTGACGGCTTCCCATTCCCTCTCGCCTCGGACCATGGCTTGAACCAGGGCCGGACCCGAGAGGTCGCCGCCGCCAATCGCCGCTACGAGGACACGGCGGTGCTCCGCCCAAGCAGGGCAGACCTCCACGGTGTGCTCCACCGTGTCCTCCGGGCGATCCTCACAATAGATGATGACCCTGGCAGTTTATAACATTTTGTAGCTAATGATTTTCTATACAATTTTTATTCCCTTTCCATAGTATTTATACCTTTTTATTTCTTTTTTTGGGGTGGGAAATCATCAAATGACTCCTCCCGCTCTGGGCGGAGCGGAAGGGAGTGTCAGACTTTTACTGACTAAAAACCATCCATGTTCCTTCTTTTGCCCTTTATGTTCCAGGGCCACGGTATCTCTTTCGAACAGTCCCGCAGCCCTGGCAGTATTAGCTCTGGCAGTATTTATACCTAGAACAGTCATTTGGTGTTCAAAAAGGGTGTTACCTGGAATTTTTGCCGGGAGTTTTGAAAATAGGTTATTTTAATGAGTTCGACGTGTTCTCTTCGAATTTTCACTTTGTCGCTCATTGTTTTATCTTGGCCACTCGCACCGCCATACAAGTTTTTGGTAAAATCAAGTCATTTAAGCCTTTGCGGTAGACCTCTGGGAACAATGTGAAAAATCGAAAAGTGCACGTCGACCTCAATAAAATCACCAGTTTAAAAACTTTCCTGGTAAAACTACCAAATGACTAGACTAACCACCATAGTCAATTCGATAGTCGTTTTTGGTTCATCCTTTATATCACGCAGTAATGAATTAGGTAAACTCAGTGTTTGTCTGCGTAGATACACTTGACGTTGTAAGTGTTCAGATGTTTTTGGTTAGTTGTTTATATAGAAATTATTGACAAGCATCTGCTCAGATATTAATGAAGTAATGAATGTTCAGATATTAATGGTAACTTGTAGAGTATGGAACTTATTGACATTTTAAATTGTTCAGAAGTATTTGGTCACCTTGTCTGCTACAATATATCTGACGGCGACTGTACACGCAAAAGCGAGCTCGAACTACTGTATAGCTCCTAGCTCCATAACTGGGTGCTAGATTTCATCCAGACTTGTCTCAATTGATAAGCATTTCTGTATAAGCCGACAAAATTATTGAATAGACACCGACAAACGAAAACCTAACATATCCGTGGTGGAGTACAAGCTGAAGATGCAACCTGCAAACAATAAATGCAATGCAAACAATGCAAGAAATAAACCTGTAGACGTTCATGATCGTTTTATTAAGGTAAATCTAGAGAAGGTTGATATAATTTCGTTTTTCAAAAGTTGTTTCTAATAGTTTAACCCATTAGTTTAGTACCCTCCCCCAATCCTGTAACCCATCCCAACCAAATCTGGCTACGGCCCTGTGTGACCCCCCCCCCCCCCCCCAAAGTCGTTAACTGGGACCGTGCCTGTTTATACCTGTGGAGCGGTCACACGGGTTGTCCATTTTTGTTTCATTGCATTTTCAGACAAGACGTAGATGAAATAACATACAATTTTGCATGTTTCTTTTCGAGCGGGACCAGAGTGAGAAGTCACGCTGCAGCCTTGTTTTTTTTTTCAACAACTTTATAAAAATGTTTACCAACGGTTCTTAACAATATCATTCATTACAAACTTAGGTACATTTATTTTTCGATCAAACGAGTAAGAGAATGAAAGATGCCGAGTGCCGAAATCCAACATCGTTGGATCGGTTCAATATTTAATGAATTTTTCTTCACATTGTATAAAAGATGCCGATGAAAGGGAAAAATAATACGAAAACGGAAGCGTCAGAAATTAAGACATCCACAAGAGAATAAAGGTTACCGACGTAGCCCGAAGAATTGCCAAACTTAAGTGGCAGTGGGCAGAGCACATTGCTCGCAGAATGGACGGCCAATGGGACCGACAAGTTCTGAAGTGGCGACCGAGAACTGAAAGAAGTTGCGTTGGAAGGCACACTAGGAACACTAGGTGGACCGATGACCTGGTGAAGGTGGCGGGAATCCGCTGGATGCGAGATGCACGGGACCGGTCAATGTGACGACACTTGGGGGGGGGGGGGCTATGTTCAACAGTGGACGACTTGGTTGAAATGATGAAGCGTCTGATATCGGTTCAAATAATACAAATATGCCAAGACATAATATTATCTAATGACCCTGCTGCTTAAGACATAAACGGTGTCGTACCATATGATATGTCCTGAAAACATACACAACACACGCTTGCGTTCCCAACACTACATGACACCATCATGCCTAATAAAAGTAAACTGTTGAATTTTCAACTGTCAGCAATGAGTCGCGACTTGATAATTCTACAGTGTGCTGCCGAGCGCATCGTCAATGCTGCCGCGTGCGATAGCAATCCCGCACTGTTTCTCGCTCTGAACCACCGGAAAGCTTAAGAGCATGGAAACGGCGCAAGCGCAACTCATAATAAGCATAACATTTAGGTGTCACTTAGTGTAAATGAAAACTGGCATAAATCTCTCACTGTCTATCTCATCACAAAGGATTTCATATAACTAGTATGAAGATTTCAGATACTAGTATAGTCGAAACTGCCTCCACAAACTAAGTAAATAACAATTAAACCAACATAAACTCAGTACCAGTATTTATACCTTTGTGTATGTTAATATTATGAGAATACCCTAGTGTTCTTGGAAGTTTTAGAGCCTTGTATTTTGTTTTCGCACTACATTTATAACAGTATAATACCGTTAAAGGGATGGAATTTGTTTTCGCCTTTTCATGGCGGTTAGCTGGCTTTGACCGAAAATTATCAAAATAAAAATTTAATTTAAATGTTATGATTTTGATGATGGTCATAATTCATCATTGTCTGAATCAAATTTTATTCGGTAATAAAGGTACACAAAATTATAAAATGCCAATTCATGAAAAAAAATAAAATTCAGATTCAATTTCAATATATTATAGATTATTGTAATTCACATTAAACTTAATTAAACTTATAGCCCACATAAGCTCCTCACACTCTCCACTACGTTTTCTCTTATAGACAAAGGCGCTAAAGGTACTCGGTATAAAATCTCCATCATAAAACCAATAAACAGATTCAAGTCCCATTTTATTATAAAAATCAAAATTACGTGTTATAATACATCTTTTTCACAATCGAACAATAGAAATCGATTATAGCACATTGACATTCTTGTTGTAAATAAATCATCATGGACATAAATAACAAAATCGGGTCGTACAGCCTAACACTTGAGACACCGCTATAATGAGGTCGGAGTCGCTCGAGTCACTCTCGTAGTGGGCGCGCCGGGCGTCCGTATCACTATATGTACACGTACCGTCGTACCATCGGGTAGCGCGGCATGCGTCCTCACTACACACACTCGTCGTCCGCGCGCGCCTGGCTGCAGTGGAACAGCACGTCGGCCAGCTCGTGCGCCACTTTCTGGTCCAGGATCTGCGACATCACCAGCGACAGCAGGCGCCGCTCGTGGCGCCGGATCAGCGGCCGGTTCTCCGGGTGCTCCGCCAGGCGCAGCAGCGTCGCCGCCGCGCGCCGCAGCATGTCCAGCGACGTGCCCATGGCGTCCGGGTTGTCGCGCAGCGCCGCTACGCCGTGCTGATTGGCCACGCCCAGCGCAGTCTGCTCTGCGCGCTCAATGAATGCCACCAGCTGCGCCACGGCCGGCGCGTGCAGCGCCACCTCGCGCGCCGCCGCGCCGCCCGCGCCCGCCAGGTAGTGCAGCAGGTTCACGGCGAACTCGCGCACCACGGGCCGCTCGGGCCGGCACAGGTCGCGCGCCAGCCCCGCGCACAGCGCCGCGATGCGCCCGCGCGGCGGCGTGGCCAGCACCAGGTCCACGTTAGCGTCCGTGACGCACAGCTTGCACAGCGCCTCCAGCGCCAGGCGCCGCGGCGACAGCGGTGAGGCGGCGCCGGCCGCGGGAGGCGCGTCACCCGCCACGGCGGCGGGGCACACGGACCAGTGCAGCAGGCCGTCCAACAGCGGCCGCGCCACGGCCTCGGGCTGCCCCGCCAGCTCCACGCCGCCCGCGATGTTGGCGCAGCACACGAGCGCATCCTCGCGCAGCTGCGCCAGCGCGTCCCACCACCACTCGGCGCCGCCGCGCAGCGACGAGCAGCACGCCGCCTGGTCGTGCTCGTCGCGGGCGGCGCGCTCGTAGGCGCGGGCGCGAGCTGCGCGCGGCGCGTGCTCATGGTGCAGCAGCAGCAGTTTGCCGGCGAGCGCCAGGAAGGCGCCCGAGCGGCTGAACTCGGCCTCGTTGCCGGGCACGAAGGTGAGGCCGCGCAGGATGTTGGAGAGCGCGATGCAACGGCGCGCCAGCGCGTCGCGCGTGTCGTCCACGAGATTGAGGCTGGGCTCGTCGCGCGTGTAGCACTCGTCCTCGTAGTCGGCCAGGCGCCGCCGCCGCAGCACGCCGGCCGGGTCGCGCACGGCCAGCGCCCGCCCGGCCGGCTCCAGCTCCATGGGCTCGGGCGCCAGGTTGTCGGCCGCGGGGTCGGCGGGCGAGGGAGCGGGCGAGGCGCGCGGCGTGGCGGGCGGCGAGGGCGCGCGCTGGCCCGGCATGACGCGCACGAAGGGCAGGTGCAGGAACTCCGCGCGGAACACGGGCAGCACGTGCGCCGCGCCGGCCGTGTCGCCGCCGGTGTGCCAGGGCTCCAGCACGTCGTGGTGCTCGTGCTCGCTTGCGTCGTCGTCCTCGGGCGCGAACAACTCGTCGTCAGGCTTGTACACGACGGGATGCCGCCGCCGCGACTCGAGCGTGTAGTTCTCTCCGTTGAGGAAGCACACTCGGTCGGCCGGGTCGGGCGGCTCCCGCGGTTCTCTCGTCGTTTTCGCGCTTTTGATCACGGGCTCGGGACTGGTGGGCGGCGCGTACCAGGGTCCGTCTTCGTTCGACGGCGAATCAAACACATCGCTTAGACTTTTATGGAAGTGTTCAAGTAATAAGTCGAGCAGGCCTGGCATATGCTGTAGGCCAAAGTATCCTATGCAATTGTCGTCGAAGAGGAGGATATTGAGGATGTCTAACGCCCAACAGGTCTCGGCCAACAGGCCGGACTTGAGCGCCATCATGATCCGCCACGCGTCGACAGGCGCGACGTCTGCCTTGGTGAGTCTTCTCCGCTTCTCGCCGGTCGGCACGGCCGCCTCCACGCACTCGGCAGGGAATGTTAGCTCCCGTTTTAATTGTCCGGGGGCAGTCATAATTGGCGCCGAGCCCTGAAAAATTATAAAATCATAGTTTTAGTAATGAAGTCTACCAAATTCCTGCACAATGATAATATCATGATCAATGACAGTATCAGCCGTGCTAAATATGTAATTAGAAGGCAGTGAATAGGTGTTGCAACGTACCGGTGAGGGCGCGGTAGAGTTGTAAGGGTCTTGCGTCGGCGGCCGGGGTGCACCTCCCCACGCAGGAGGACCTCCACTTGGCTGAAATACGTACAATTTGTTTATTAATTTCGAGCCTTTTATTTGTGTAGACACAAAATAACGACAGAAGAGCACACAGACTTTTTAAAGTAACATGATGAAGCACAATAGGTCCCATTAATTCACATACCGTGTTGGAGTAGGGCGGATGCGTCCAGTTGGGCGGCTGCGGCGCGCCGGGCTGCGGGCGCCAGGGCGCGGCGGGCGCGGGCGGCGCGGGCGCGCGCTGGAACTGGCCGCCCCAGGCGCCGCCGAAGCGCGCGGCCGCGCCCGGCGCCGCCTGCGCCGCGCCGGCGCCGGGCGCGGGGGCGCCTGCGCCCGCGCCGCCGTACGCGGGCTCGCCCTTGGCGAAGTCGGGGTGCCTGCGCGGCGCGCCGGCCACTGCGGGCGCGCCTGCCAGCGCCTTGCTGCCGCCGTACTGTGGACACGCAGCGACACGTATGAGTGCGCGCTCGTTGTTCCGTCCGAGCCTCGCTCTCCGTCAACGCGGCAGAACCGAAAACGGGACTCCGGAAATCAGGAGATCGGTTCGAATCGTCAGTGTGTGAGATTGTGATACATAAAAATATACAGCAGTATAACAAATCTTGATCAAACAACTACCATGTGACTTTACTACTGTTTATTATTTTTGATTGTTCTTTTAACGAAAAATAATATTTATCTAGCAGAGTACTTATATTTTACGTAAATTATCCTTTTTTGCACATTTTACAATTTCAAACAT
Source organism: Eurois occulta (assembly GCA_950022335.1). NCBI lineage: Eukaryota > Metazoa > Arthropoda > Insecta > Lepidoptera > Noctuidae > Eurois > Eurois occulta. Next base: position 11,343,919 of record OX465500.1, on the reverse strand, counting down.
TTAAAAACTGACGATACGAACCGTGACGAGGTGGTATTCGTTACAGAAAGCAACATTTATATATCTTTGTTACACTGGCCGTGCACCCAAATGTGTTCGCTTAAGGATGATTATTTCTTACGAAAAACAATCGAAAGTTTCGTGAAATAATGTTACAAAATTCTGTACAATTAACATAACATACACTAAAACATTCGATCGATTCGTGTTGCTGTAAAATCAAAGCTACGATTCCGTTAACTTACAGCTAAGCTTACATGATTTGTGAGAATTGAATGCATGCACATGATTTAGTGACCAAATTGTTCATATAAAGCCACCACCACACACTCTAAACCTTTACTTCCATGTTTTGATTATTTTTGTTAAATTTTGAAGGAGTGGACGAGTTTTTGGTTGGCCATCGCTCAGCCAAACGACCGGCGACGACGAAAATCCGAAAAGCCAATTAATCACACCGCAAGCCAAAAATTTTGTTAAACAAAAATAGAAGAAAAAATTAACAGTGATAGCTTAAAATTTTGTCAAACGAGTGGTATTATTTGAAAAAAAAAATGAAGCCAAAACCACGAATGAGATTTGCCCCTTACACGATAATCGTTTTCTGAATTTCCTCCCAAAAAAAAAACTATATTGCGAAGGAGATTTTAATTATAGTAAATTGCTAGAATCATATTGATCTGCTAAAATAAAGAAATTGTGTTGTTTTGTGAACTAGGAAAAATTGAATCAGTGAAATGAATAAATAGTAAAAAAAACTACCCTGTGCTTGTCAAATCGCTAGTTTGTTGTAGAAATGATGTGCGATGGAATTTATTTGCTCAATTAGAACCAGTACTGTTGATTTAGCACCATTAAGAAAAATGCATCATAACTTTCGAACGATGTTTTTATTTTCGCACACGATAATAATTTAAAATCGTGTGCAAACGAGAATCGTGTTGTGGGGCTCGCGTGAGCAGTCCGTGCGGGTGAGAATGAGACCGTATCGCCAATCGATGGGAAGCGGTGTTGAGTGCGTGGTACAAACGGGGCGTCCGTACGTAGGGCCTGGGCGTCGGCGACAGTGGCGCCACCAGCTGCCGCGCGAGCTGCGAGTTCAATAAGTTACTGACAGACGCGGCGCCGCCCGACATCTACACACCAGACAGAACCGTCACTCGTACGCACGATACAACGACATCACGACGCTACAGGGAACGTCACTTGACGCGATAACACAAAAGAGTTATAATGCTAATACGTCGACCTTATACATAGATGCCTGTAGACGTCTTAATGCCACACTTAATCTGAAGAAAACTATTTAATAGTACAGCATACACATAGTAATGCACAACCCTTTAAAAGTTAAACAAAAATTAGTGAGATTTTAAGACGTCTACGGGCTCTCTTAGCTGGCCGTTCACACGACAATTTATCATCAAATGTTTCATAATAGACATACCCTAATGGGAAACATAGAATGTATAAACACAGATTTATATTTCTCTTCAAGACTTTACTAAAGGATATATAACGTCTGCCGATAAATTGCCCGGTTTGGCTTTACAACATACCAATGGTTTACGACGCCTATCATCATTTCAGTTAAGAATTACGCCTGAGTATCCAGTCTATGAACATCATAGCGTCAAACTTAATTATTATATTTAACACCATGATATTAGACTATAAACTTACTCAACTGATATTATGGACTGATTTAAGTACTTAAAAAAATGTCACTATAATTTGGAAACCTATAAACTTTAGTTAGGTACTCTATGGACCGTTACAATCTAAAAGGCCCTAAGTAATTGGATGCTGTTCAATTTTTTTTTGTTTTTGAAAGATTGAAATTGATCTAGTTCTTACTAAATCTGTTATGCTTCCTGGCCGTCCTGGACTTATCTTTAAAACTGAACATCAACCAAATAATTATGTAATAGTGCAACGTAAGCATTATTATCATTTACTTGACGAAAACTATAGTCTAATACTCCTTACATACTAGACATGCAGGCCAATATATAGACTGGCTACAGGGAAACTATTGACATTCCAGACTAACTTTCGTTTAAGACAAAATTTTGGTAGTATTTAAAATGTTGACTATCTTGAATCAACTAAGATATTGGAATATAATCGAATTGAAACAGGAAGTATTTTTGTATCAAATATTATCTCTAAAATAACTTATTTCTAAAATTGCTCTTCATGCTAGTCATATCAATGAGGCAACTTTACACTACTATCATCCATAATATTTTATTTTTATTTTAAGATGCATGTACTAGAAGTTGCATCAATTTAAAACCCATAGTTTGGAAGCACCGTTTGCAATTGAAAAGAATTAGTTCATGTTCAGTACACGCAATTTTGATGTGCGCAAGCGCATCGTTACATTATTGGTGCGTCCAGATTATGGCGAACCTTAACTAAATCGTCGACAAACACATGTGATGGAGCTGTGTGTATGTACGGAGTAGTAGTTACCTCATGCGGCGGCTGCTGCGGCGAGATGGGCGGATGCGGCGGGTGCTGCGGGTGCGGCGGGTGCTGCGGGTGCGGCGCGTGCGGCGGGTGCGGGTGCGGCGCGTGCTGCGGGTGCGGCGCGCGGTAGTAGTCGGGGTAGGGCTGCGCGGGCGGCGGCGTGGCGGCGGGCGGCGCGGCGCCGCGGTAGGCGCCGGCGTAGGCGCCGTACTGCTGGTACTCGCCGCCCGCGCCCGGCCCGCCCACCGCGCCCACCGACCCCACCGACCCGCCTCGGTACCCTCTGCTGAACACACACACACACACGTTACCGACGAAAACACTAAAGAATATAGGACAAGTTTGCAACAATAAAGTTTCAATGCGTTGTTATCGTGCGACTGCAGAAATCAGGTCAATGAAACCACTGAAACCGGGTCGGACTTGACGATATCTAAAATGAACCGTAAAATATACATTTTGTTTAATGAGATTGAATGGTGCATAATGTCATTCATAACAAACCTTATTACACGGCCCATGACTTAATCTAGTTTTAAAACAACGATCACAACATGATTTCTCGATCGTATACACGTCCGCACTGAATTATTTCGAATTTACTACTGAGCTTAGGCCTTCCCCTTTACGCCCAGCTGCTACAACAATTGTAGAAAATCCCCGAGGTAAATCCAAGCGATGTAATCATACTGCGCCTTATGTGGCGATAAAAAATTAATAAACCGGAAATGGACGACGAATTTGTATTTTTATCTACGGCGACTTTTAAGTGTTTTATTTTTGTTTTCCAAAGTAGCTTTTGATGTTAACGCAGTTGGTGTTCATACAAAGATAAGGCGTCTGTGAATAAATAAATGGATAAACTCACCTGTCACCATCGGGACCATAAGGAGGATAAACTGGCCTATTTTGTTGGTAAGGAGATCCGTATTCGTACCCGTAGCCTTGTTGGTAACCTATCAATCGAATTACACATTATGAAAATATTTAATCAAATAAACACATTAACAAATACAGTTCCCAGAGGTTAATATGGCACTTTCGAGTTTTATAATAAGTTAAGCTTTATATAGCATCATATGTGTCACTTCCAGCCTGTCCAATATTCTCTTTCTATCTATTTTCTCGATTAGTCATATTAACATGCAGGAATTGAAACTGTTTTACATTGAAATCGTGCACATAACGATAATTATATACATAATGTTATAATAAAATCATGCAGTTTTTACATATTATGGGACATACAATAAACAACACTCAATAAATAAATGGGTTTTTTTGCAAAATTATATAAATACGGCCATAACAAGCTACGTTTATATATTACAGAAAAATAAAAATAAACACACAGACAAGAAAATGATTTAAAAATGTACTAAGGTCTGATCACTTGATACCGTAAATAAATCTCTTTTTTTTACTTTTTGGACAATTTTAAAGTACAACAATTAAATATTTCGTTGTTAGCCACCTTATTGTCGGTAGGATTGAATATTTACTAGAGATGACTATGTACTTGTTAATTTACCAAAATTAATGCTTTTTATAGATAGATCCAAAATATGAAAATTAATTGAATTGACTTGAATTATAACATAAATATGGTATTTTGTTACTATTATGTTATAACCGGTATCATGCGAATTGACAGGGTTAATATGTGATATAGGTAAGAGCCACGGAGTAGTAAACAAATGGAGCGCTAGCAGAGCGGAACGCCAAATGCAGATTGTCTTAAAACTTCCCAGTATTTGTACAGGAGCTCTCAATTCGTTTACCACCCGTGCAGTGAGGAGATGTGCTCGTGTTAAGTACCTGGGGGTCTCCTGGGCCCCGGCGGCTCGTCGAACGGGTTGGAGGCGGCTAGGTTGTCGCCGCCGGGCCCGCCGCCTACAACCACACGTCTTTGTACCCACACGTACCCGAGAGGAACGGTAACCCGCAGACATTCACTTCCATACTAACTATGAGCAGAGAATAAATAGCGACAGATGCTCTTTGCAACAATGCTCGAATAGGATTTCGCACAAAACGACACACATTATGAAAATCCAGATTAAAGCTACTATTATTACTTTAATAAATCAGGATTATCGCAGCTATGGAAAATCAAGAGTTAGCAAAAAAAAAACTTAGACAGCAGTCGCACACGGTAACCGCTTTAGGCGATTTCGTTTATCGTCGAAGTGCGCGTCAACCTGTCGCGCATTGTATGACGTGAGCATTCTGTAACTATTTATTCTGCGCCACCAAAGTGCTCAGTGTAACATCGGTATTAAACACCAGAAAAGAATTGTTATATTTACATTAGAACATAGTTTATTCACATAGATGTTAAATTCCTCTGAGATACGACAGTTAACCCTGGTTTCTGAAAGCCTGTATCGATTCATCTGTTGTAAAATCTCACGCCAAGATTATATGGCTGTGGTTATTTCAAATAGCCAATCACAACAACTGACGTGCGATTTGACATAACAACGAAGCCTTGCACCACTTATCACTTTCCATTTAGTGCTAAACATATTTAACCCTTCATATCTGCAAATTGCTTGGATTTGACAGACATAAAGCCGTGCGTCAAATATTTATAATATTAAATGTCTTCAGTAATTTGTGGTGCAATCGCGGGGCACAATGATCATCCACGAGCTATCAGAAGCCGGGTGTTAGAAGTTAGTGGTAAGCGGTTAGAGCCGTATGATCGGTTGGCAGTGGCCACTCGGAGAGGGTTAGATAGTTAGTTGGCACAACAGAAACAAAAAAAGCGCCGGCGCGGCGCGTCGTGCAGTGTCAGCATCGCACGGGCGCGCGACGCTCAGCTAGGGCTAGCTCATGTACAGCGGAACTATGGGTACTGTCAAAACGGTACGGACAGATTTTGAACTGGCGGACTTTGACAGATACTTCGGTATTATCAAGTCCGGTGTCGGTCCATCTGTCCGTACCTGTTTGAGAGTACCTTAACGGGGCCAGCTCAACGAACACCGCCGACATGATTATTGTTTAGTTTTTTGACCGTAAGAAAAATTAATACGACTTCAATCAGTTTGTGTTTAAAAACACCCTTTTTTGTCGTTATACTGATGATTATGTACAAAATACAAGGTTTAGGCATATCTGAAATTCAAAAGTAACATAGGCGCCTCAACAATTCTAAGTAAAACAAAATACGCGGCATTTTAGCCTTTGCATACTATTGCACAAATTAACCGACAGTCACAAATAGTAAATTTTTTGAAAACGTAATACTCTTTTTTTTTTGTCAATCTCGTAACCTCATTATCATGGTAAACTTTTATTGAAATAACATGAATACAAGGCCATATTTTCTTAATTTCATATACTAAAAGAAACTTTTATATTAGGAATTATATTCCCTATTTTTTATCTTAAAGAGAATAAAAGCTGCAGGGTCGACGGTGTTCAAGAGCGCCTATCAGTGGACGTCCGTGCGAGTGACGCGGTGCCACTACAGTCGAAGCTACCGACTGTCTATTCACACTAGCAGTCAAGAGGCCGTGGCCGTACCACCAACTCTTATATCCATGATCTTTGGAAGCTGCCGTCTATGAAGCACGGCTTAATCGTGCCTAAGCACAGTTATCCAGCTGCTACACAGCATTTGTGGATCGATTTTAATTGATATAACTTTTTTGCATTGCCGTAGTTATAAAGACAAACAGTTTCATTCGAAAATTGAATCAGAACCATCGGACTACCGTAATTTTAACCATATGCGCATGGGCATCTATCTAGATTTTTTATAACAAAACGAATTAGAGTTGTTGGTACGGCAAGAGAAGAGAGGAAGCGACATTGAGAGAGGTTTAGGGCGAATTTCGCCCATGGAACTGAACGCAATTGCGACATCTAAAGAACGGCCAGGAGCTGTCAGAGTCAATCCATACGAATATTATTAATGAAAGAGTAACACAAACTAATATTCCATAACTAATTATGTCACTGAGAGCTCTTGAACGCGTTTTAGATGTGCTGGCGTTAAGTTTGATTGGTGAAATCTGGTTTTAGTCGTTTGTATATGATGGTTCAGGTAGTAGGATGTACCTTGCGAGTGGTTGGGTTGCGGCGGGTACCCGGCGTACTGCGGCGCGTAGCCGTCCATGGCCGCGCCGCCCGCGCCGCCGCCGCCGCCGCCGCCGCTGGGGAATGACTCTTGCGAATTTGATGATCCTACTGGGGAATACGAAACGGATGTTATATGACTCTCAAACTCAAAGCCAGATTGGCTACGTTCAAATCATTTATTGGTGAAACTTCGAGAAGTACTAAACACACATATTTTTTGGGTTCAATCTTCAATATAAATAAAACGTAATCCAGAATTCTTTTAATCTGGTCTCTCTGTGAAACTTAGGGTTTATAGGAAAAGAAATCATTATAGTAACTGACAGTCACATTAAGAATTGATTAGAAATTTTCACAGCAAATGTACTGTAGCGAACCACTCATGTCTACAGAAAGTGAATTTATCCGAACAAACCTGTACTGGACGTGCTATTGGATTTGCCGCTCTTTTTCTTGGTGGAAGCTTCAACTTGGTTGATGATGGGCTGCGGGTCGATGCCACCGCGGTCGAAGTGGCACTCATACGCGAGCAAGTTCTTCGTGTAGTGCTTGCGAAGCGTGTACGCCGCGGACGACGACGCACCGATACCCAGCAACCCCGCAATGTCCTTCCACGTCTTATTCTTCGTCACCTGCAAACACAATAAGTAAACGTAAAACGCTCAACTTTGCAGTTTTAAAGTAAACAAATGAACACGAGGCGACAGTTAACTCGAACATAAAGTGTGAAGGTTTAGTGCTCAGTGGAAAAGGCGATAACTCGCGCGTGTTAACGAGTGGAAACCTGACCATGCCGGCGAGTCTCTAATGCGAGATATTTCCCTGTCGCTCGGCCGGTGCCGCGGACACGCGAGCGACGCGCGCGACGGTTCGCGCCGAACTGCGCTCTGCGCGCTCCAACAGTACAATGATAAAAATTTATTAACTATCGTTAAAGGCCCGGCGGGTTTATGGCGCCTATTCACATAAAGCGCGGTACATGCACTAACATAAATCCTTGCTGAAGTCTATTAGTCTCAGTTGCATAGAGCGCTGCGCCTCGGTTTTACTGGCACCGCTAAAGTGATACTCGAGAATACGAATGTTTACAAATGTTAACGTTTAAACTGTAAAACCGAATTGAATTACACACACCGTTCGTCCTCTTGTACATTTATTTGTTCGACTTTAGTGTGGTAAGCAAATTAGAATAGTATTGAACGAAAGAGTTACGTTTATAGCGAGTTTAAGTAACAGAAGAAAAACTTCGTAATGAGAAGGCGTGTAACGACTGTGTAACGATCATTTTCATTGGACTAGTGAAGTAGACATTTAACAAACAGAATTTGTCTTTTCATTTGCATTTGGGAATGTTTTTTATTTCAATCTTTAATGTACAATGTTGAGTAATAGAAATAACAAGTAAACTAATTCCGCAGTAACCCGGTTTTTACAAAAAACGTAAATTGAGCGCGCATTGAAAAGCGAAGCTAAATATGGCAGACGCCTTCACATTGTGCCACTTATTCTCTTGTTACAATATTTAAATCAAACGACTGGTAAAAGTTGTTTACACTCTCGAAACTTGGCTGTTGTGAAAAAATGCCGGACATTTTAGGCGGCAGTGCGTTTGAAATGTTAGAGATAATGCATTTTTATAAGATAACAATTTGGATCCCCGCGCTTAGAATGGTCAAAGCATGGTCTCGTCTTATTTGCGAGATGAAACCGGTATCTGGTAAGTAACATAATAATGCATTTCCTTCCGCCGACCCCTGCTACTTCACGCCGTGAAAGGTAGCTGATTTTCATTTAACGCTGTTTTCTAAGGCATTTATTAGAAATCAAAAAAAATATCTCCTCCAGTTGAAGTAGTTTTTGTAAATGAATTACTACTTTGTCAGCCGATGACAGTTTGACGCCACGATAGAGCCTGAGCGTTCCTCTGACCTGTGCCTATCGTCGAATTGACACTGTTGAGCTGACCAAAACAAGCTGGCACCTCACCCAATCAGTCAATCAGTCAATCTCTCGCTAGGACCCGGCTATTCAGGTCGACCGAACATCTTCATACAGCAAAACGCTTGGTGTGTGAACAAACACTTTAGCCTTTGAGAGCAACCTTGGTTGATCCAGATCCGACTGGCGCTGGCGGCAACACTGCTCGATCCGGGAATCTTATGCGTAACAGTAGCTTTACGGCTGAGCCAACGAAACAGACGTTACTAGTTTTAGTTGACAGAAAAACATAGGAATAGCAGTAAGTACCTCGACGAAGCCGCCACGTTCGCGCACGAGCAGGTACAGGCGGTACAGGTCCAGCGGCTGCTTGGAGATGGTGGGGCAGGCGGCGATGGGCGTGCGGCGCTCGTCCATGAAGGCCAGCAGGCGCTCCACCCAGCCGCGCCGCTCGGGCGCGTCGTCCATCTCGTACAGCTTGCCCAGCGAGTCCGACTTCTGGCGCAGGGACACACTCATCACATACCCGACCCGAGGTACTCCCATACGACATACTGCGAGCTTCAGCGACAAATGTCTTGGCACCCTAAGGCCGCGGCTGCACCGGTAAAACCCCGTTCACATGGCGTTGATATCCACGCTATTTTGCAGTATTATTTTGAGATCACATGGCAGTTCTTACTGAATTTATTTTTAACCGTATGAACATTCGAGTTATTAACATGTGACCTCAACATTCTACTGTAAAAAAATCGTGCAGGACAGCGCCGTGTTAACTGCGACAACGACTAAGGTGGGCCAAATTGGTGGAGCAGAGTGGAATAATCCGGAGTTTGTGTAAACGGAACCACCGACGTGTTGTAATCGCTTTACCAGTGCGTCCACGGTCTAAACTACAACAATTCGTCTGAAATATTTAATTCAATATCATGCAAGGTTTTTAGATAATGGGCATTACAAGTTCCTCTTTGTCTTGATTTTTTTCTCAGAGTAATAGATGATACCTCACAATAACAATTTACTAGGATCGATTTTCATCAGAAAATCTATCCTTTACCATTTGATTTAATTAGCAATGTAAAAGAGTATGTCGCATGGGTCGAAATTATCAGGCAAGTCTACTTTTGATTGATTCTAACCACTAGTTTTTTTGTTTTAATAACCAAAATTTGACACTGCTTCAATTAAGTTAGTAATCATTTCATTTTTTCTTATATAAAACTAGTGCTTAGTTTTTTTATTTCTAGCAAATACATCTAAGTATAAATATAGTATAGTCTTATTTTACGCGGAGTATATTGTATATGAAGTGAGCTATTTTCACGGCAATCAAGTTCAAGCGTTTAGATTGATAGTGTATGTGTTACCGGGCCTGACGAAGACTCGCCTATTCGTCGCCTTGAATTTTCAGCCTAGAATGAAAAAGTCCACTAATATAAATTTTATGTTCAACAAGCTACTTTCGTCAGCCCCGTTCGTTTGGAAAAACTCCTTATGATTTATGAACAGTTCGAAAATAAAACAAAATAAGAAAGGAAAGAGGATAAAAAGAAATAGAAAATTAAGTGAAATGATTACAAAATAAGGAGTTTTTACGAAATGGCATTCCAATACTAACCCTTTTCAATAAACTACATCAAGCTAGTACATAGTTTACGAAACGGGGACTTAGGGTATTTTCATGCAATCGATGCACAGTGCATATCAAACTATAAGTTTAACAGGCTTCGGATATCATGCTATTCACAAGTGGCTACAGTATACAGTTGGCAAGAAGAACACGGAGAATTCATTCAAATCAAAAATGTGTAAGAAAATGCTACATAAAAGTGTAATTTAGAACCAACAGAACCTTTTGTTGTGTAAAGTGTTTAAGAGTATTAAAACATTTCTCAGTTGAAAAGTTCCTAAATTGTTTCTTCAAGCGAGTCCACAACCAAAAAGAAAAACTGTAGCAGAAAGCGAAACAAAAGTGAACAACTGAAGGATTTCTCAAGCTTCAAGCTAAAAGTTCGTGTCGAAAGTTGAAACTGAAAAAAATATGTACATAGATGCAGTCAGACAATGTTATGCATTAAAAGGCAATGCATTTTGTATTATGCAGATAGAAAATGACTAACATGCAATCGTAACACGTTAAGTGAAAATATTAATCGTATCGAGCACTACTCATGCTTATGATCTTTAACTTGATATAAACCTTTGATCTGTAGGACTCCGGCGCAATGTGACTGTTAAATACCTGAAATACATGATAAAATGCAATGCCTCCCTTTCGCTTACACACAGCTCATGTTAGGAAAGAACAAGACAGTTGAAATGTATGAGGGAAACCTACTAAAAACTTAAATGGCCGGTGTTGTGGCTCTTAATTGAAAAGGAACAAAAAATTATGTTGTGTGCACGTATGTTGACCACACAAATAAGTTGGGTGTACCAAGTGTACAATGCATCCCATAGTATAATGCAAATCTTCATGGTTTTCGTGTGATCGACACCCGTGACCAGTGAGGTTCGAATATGGATTTCCACATAAATGCAACAATTATGTGAATAGTAAAAATACGAAGAGATTTAAAAAAAAAATTTTTTTCATTCATCCTTTTTTGTTCTCGTAACCTGCATGACTTTCGATGCTATATTAGTGGTTTTTTAATGTACTATCTTTTTTTTCTCCCCTATCAAAATTACTAAAGTAAACCAAACCTCTTGGAATCGAATATTTTCTGGGCTTACGAAAACAAAAATGTCCTTCAGACAGTTGTCATCAGAAAACTGGGTAAAGGACAAGGTATTAGGGCTTTTAGTTAATCATCCATTCGCAAGTTAACTGAAAGCCCAAAACCTTTTGAACACAAGATTGTTGTTGAAGTCTGAATCAGCTCAAAAAACAGAATAGACAAAGAGTGGTACTACTTGAGACTAATATCTGTGGACCTCGCCCATTATTAGGTTACTTTGGGGTCTTTGCTTACAAAATCCATCAATTATAGTGCTACATGGTTCTGTTTGCGCGTGGCCATAGACAGAACTAAAGCCATCATCTTGTTTTTTTATATAACTTCACAGTTTACCAACAGCGCCCTGATGAAAATGCCATTCAAGAGTCAACAGAACCATGACGCACTCGAATTAGATGTTAGGGTTCATGGTAAGTAAGCTCAGTGTCGAGCTGGCCAGTTCCACAGATTAGGTGAGTGTGGTGACAGGTGTGGTGTGTGTTGTGTGGTGTGGCGAGACTCACGGGACTAGAGGGTGGGCGCGGCCACGACGACGGTGAGGCGTCGTAGTCGTCGTGCAGCGACGAGTGCGAACCGCCGCCGGGCGACGGCGACGGCGCTGCGCTTCCCGGGCCGTACTCCTTGCGCGACCCGCCCTTACTCGAGCCCGACCCGCCGCCGCATGCCTCTTCGCCTGATGCTGCAACAATGCATACTGCCATATTAGTTTAAGTGTCAATGGAGGTGCAAGGCATTTTCGACGTTGAGCTCAGAGAGAGACTGTCTTTTGTCTTTTAATGGGCATGTAGCATTTAGCGTGACCCATAGGCAAGACGGAACGATGGTCTGGGAAAGGTTGCAGGAAGCCCTTAGATGCGACAAGCGCACAATCAGTCGTTATGGCGATGCTTTTCGGCTGAATGACGATGAAGAATCAACACGAAACTTAATTGATTAAGTTCCTACCTGCGGAAGCATTACTAAGCGTGCTCTGCTGGCTGCCCTCGTCTAGCGGCGCACCGTCCGGGCCGGTGGTGACGAGCGCGGTGGCGGGCACGGCCGGCCCGTTGTCGTGCGGCTCGGCCGGCGCCGTGGGCGGAGGCATGGCGCCTTCGGGAGCTCCTGGTGTACCCGGCCCGCCCGGGCCTGGGGGACCCATGTGCCGTGGTTGCTGCTGAAACACCGCGGAAGCACGGTTAGTCAGAGTTCGTGAGACGTCAGTGTTGAAATACAGACTTTCGATTAATACTTTAAAGAAAGATCGCCTGTTGCTCTCAGTTTACAGTTGATGAAACTCGTCAGTGGGTCAGTAAGCTACCAGTCCAGTTGCGGTACCTTGAGAGGAGGGTAGTGCTGCGGCGGATGCGGTGGCGGCGGGCGGTACCCGTACGGGTAGGGGTGGTGGTTCCTCGGCGGGTAGCCGTAGGGCTGCGGCGGCGGGTAGTGCGGCGGCTTGTAGCCGGGATGGTGCGCGTAGGGCTGCGCCACCATGGCCCCGGGGGGCGGGCCGCCGCCGGGCGTGGGCGCGCCCGCAGCGCCGCCGGGACCCGGCCGCGCCGTCGGCCCGCTGCCATCCGACAGCGATGACGACGTTCGCGGCGGCATCGCTACGTTCTGCGTGCCTGAAATTAAGCAATCAAACAATAAGATATAATTCATTCATGATTGAAACTAATGTGAATAATACACAAACTCTTCGAACTTCAAACCGCACCAGATAACTAGCTCTACTACAGAGTAAACAACATTCACTAGTCATAACTCTGAACTAGCGTCGCGCCAGTTTATAACACAAATCCAAGTTGAGTGTCAAGTGTATCAATTAAATTGTATACGAGAGTGCAAGCGACAAACATTGGAGTATATCGGTTTAGTGATCGATCGTGGAGCCCGGCGCCGGTGCTCGCACACACAATTTGAATAATACAGTTAACGAGGGCTTGCCTAAGCCGGCCGAGCATCAATCGAGGGCGGAGAGACGCATCCGATCACTTTCGTTTTCCGTCGGCACGTGAGCAGAATGCGCCGCTAGCCTGCGAATTCTCGCTGCACTTTATTGCATCCGTATATGTGCATACGACATGCACGCAACGCATTGACCGAGGCCGAGATACGAGCGGCAGTGATTTGCGACGACGAAAGTGGTATTGCAGCTTTTATGTAGGTCGATTTGGAGTCGGTTATGTTAGTGTTACGTGAGAGCGACTACCGTCTGTTACACAGTTAATATACATTTGCAATTATGTCGGTGCAGTGACGAAAACTGCGCGCCAACTAAAGCGGTGCGCGTTCAAGTTTTTCAGTGCACATTTGAAATGCGCCCTTTACGACGACGCGCGACGTTTTGTATGAATAAAGATAAACACGTGCGAGGGTCGTCACTTTAATCTCATCAGCGGGCTATTATCGGGCCATTATATTGTGTCGGCGCGATCAGACGGTCGGTAGACGGCGAGGCGCCAGTGAATCATAGATAACAGCGCTGTGCCATACGCGCCCACCTATATATCTATTTGTTTACGGCGACCTTTAATGAGTGTAGCGCCACGGTAATGGGGTCGTCCCAACTCGACTCACATCCGCCCAATGTCTCGTAAAAATAGCACGCGTCCTATTTTGAAATGTGTAATAAAGATAGCTTGCATTCGTGTCTGTGACGACACAAATATTTTGTTTTGCTCATGATCCTAAGCCTAAGATCTGTTAGTAAACAACAGCTGACAGGCTCCTAACATGCTTGAGCCAACTGTTATCAAGTGGACGAAATGCCGTGTAATCTCCATTGTTTGTTTGTAGACAGTCGCAATCTTCAGCATACGAGTGCATTGTTTCCACGTCACAACAACAGCGTCTGTAGATACCGAGAATGACGCGAGTGCAAACGACAGAATCTACAGACTATTAATAGCCCATGACGACATCTTCTTTATAAAATGTTTCAGTTACTCACATGTTACTTTGTGCACTCTGCAGACGTGCCAACATGGTGACAGAGTTACATACTTACCAAGCATCGGTGCAAACAATAAATTTTCTGAGATCCAATCGTGTCATATTTTCTACGTTGAAACAGAAAACCACAGACTCCCTGTACTTAGCCGTTTTTGATCGTTACTTTTCTGATCACAAAAACAAAAGTCAAACAGTTTGCGTGTCCAATCGCCCTAAATGCAATGTCTTTTAGTCTGATTGAGCAACGCAGCAAGTCGTGGAGTCGAACCAGCTCTGTCAAGGGTAGCGCCCGTCACCGCGCGGCCGCGTGCGTAACGCACCAAGCCGAGGTCTTTACTTTCCCATCCGACAATAACGCCACAGTTGCACGTGCACCTCGGTGCAAGGTTTCTGTTAATGATACTTTGAAGTTTGAACATGTATTGTTTGGACGTTTCTCGAAAAGAAACTGACACGATTTATTCGGTAATAGGTGTTTCAGCAAATTGGTGTGTAATCAAACAGGATGCTTTACAGACATTTCATCGTTAGTTTGATTGTCTAGCATGTTATCAACCTATTTGCACAGAGACTAGAAATACCCCTTTTTAAAGTTAGATGATATAATTTCGTGTTAGAAAATGACTGGAGCCATTTGGGACGAATAACTTTCGAGTGAGTACTGAAAATCTGTTCTGTAATACTATCCTCTCCCTTTTTAAAGTAAGTATCAACTGTGAGTCCAACAAGCTTGTACAGATATTAACAAAAATTTGATAAACCATTTATTCGTCTCTAAAACCTTAGTTAGAGCATAGACATAACACGGCGTGCATCAAAGTCAAGTGTCAGGCACGAAGGGTACGGGCTTGCGAGCAATGTGCGGACAGCGCGAACCCACCGCGGTCATAGCAACCAACACATTCCGCGCATACGATCAACCGCGCCCACGTTACCTGCATATAGGGCTACCGAATGATCGGAATCGAAATGGATTGTCGGTAGAAAGCGTGGAATGTCTCAGCTCGCTGTTTTGTTGCCATTCGGTGGAACGTATGCACTTTCAGATCTCTTATTCTCTTATGGGGGATATGAGAAAAGAAAGCATGCGGGCGGGAGTAGCCAGTAGCATTGACTCCACAGTTCCATGAAGTAGGAGGTAAACGAAGTGCTAGGTTAAATACTTTTTCAAAGAACCACCTGAGCGTCCTCCAGTACATAATAAGGATAGTCAAACCAGTTCGGACAAATTTCGGGCGGCTCCGAACACTAACAGATACTTCAGTAAGTATTTCTATGGAGGTGTCCGTGTCCGGTGTCGCATCTTGTCCCATCCGCAATTTTTCGTACCGGTTTAAACAAACCTTGTACGATTTGGTTACGTCCAAAGACCTCAGTTATGTCTATTTTCAAACATTATCTTAAGTGAATACAAGGAATAGGATAATCAATCTCAGTATTTATAGGTTTCGTAAAGGCAATGTTTATTTTTATTTGTAAACCCTAGATAACCATCGCAAATTACTTCAACTGAAACCAACAAGACAGGTTATTTAACTGCGTCGATGTAAGATATATTTACAGCAGAATTATACATAACAAGCTTGATACATTATGCTGAATTTGTAGTTTAAATAAACAAGAGGTAATAACAGAAAACCTTTTGACAGTAGAAGATACAGCATATTTATACTTGGTGTAAATTGTGAGCACAATTTACACCAAGTATCTAAACTGACTCACAACGTGGTCGTTCAGAAGTGGTGTGACATGAGTATTTGTACTAAGAGAATTCAAAGTCACGCAGACACAATGCTTGCAGCAGCACGATGTATGCCATGTATTCTATCTGTACATGAGGACTCATAACATATTTCATGTCATGTTTTGGTTTTTAAATGCATTTTCCAATGCATAAGCTTTAGTCATTTCGTAATATATTGACTGGATATTGTGCCCGTCTTATTTCCCTAGTCAATAAATAATTATGACTCTTTAACAATAAAACATGAGAATGAGCCAAAAAGAAACACTATTTTTTTTTAATATAGCACATCCTAGGGTACATCGTGTATACGTCGTGTTAAGAGCAAGGAGTATAAACAGAACATAGACAATAGCGTTAACAAGCGGCCTAGTTGAGACAAACGGTGGCGTCGGAGCGTCGGCGGTGTTTGTCGACCCATTTAACTTGATCACCACTAACACACTCGCCGTCCCCACATACCACAAGATATACAACGCTGATTTATCTTAGAATTTACACATTTCTACAGTTTACATTCAACATTGAACTATGCTGAACACTGCAGCAGCTGCATACTAAAACTTTTGGTTACATCATCTCGGGAATTCCAAAATTAAAAAGGATTTTAAACCGTGTCTAGCGATTTCATACGAACGGTTGAATAAGTTTCATTTATTCAATATCCGAGAACCGAGGCAAATTGTCACAATGGCTATGTAACAAACAAAACAAATCAAATGAAACCTTTAGAAGTGGTTCATTGACAAATTAAATCTCGTTTTCCTTTTCAATCTTACAACAATCTCGGGGAGAGGGACCGCAAACAGGGTGGTTGTTACGTCTGTGAGGTAAGTACATCTGGTTATCGGGCGTGGGGGTGGGTACACTTGTACTCTTAGTGAATGTGTATAGTATACTATAGAGTGAGCCGGGCAAGTCTGGCCGAGGTTAGGGAAAGAATGTCCGCACCATTAGCCAAGGGGGCAGACGGAACGGGGTGAATGGGCTGTCGAACCCTCCGTCGACCTTGACTCGCCGAGATTTATCACTTTTCCGGGGTAATCTGAATACAATTAGGCGATGGGCAGCCAACGGGCGGGACCGCAGACACGCAACAGGTCCCCGTTACAGGAGTCATATTCTTTTACAAGTTTTTTTTTAAGCTCCCTCCGTTACTCAGGACCGCAATGTATTCAGATCTTAAATCTCAAAGTCGAACAAGAATAATGAGAATCATGTTTACATTGAATGGCACTTGTGCTTTGCAAAACAAACCTGTGCGTACTTTTGATCAATATCAAAGTGAATGATACTTGAGCGTTGAAGAACTCAACTCTGGACTTGTTGACCAGAACAAAGACAGATACAACAGAGCTGATCACAATAGAATTAACTTAGGTGACTTTTTGATGTAGAAATCTAAAAGAAGAATAATCATTTTACTGGGTGGAAATATTCTAAGAAATAGCATAACTATGAAATAAATTGTACGCGACAGCAATAGGTGGGCGGTAGTTGGTAGAAAGAACACCATAAATAATAATAACGACCACGTCGTTCCTGGCATGAAAAAAGTATTAAAAACAAACCACGGAGGATCGTTTACGTGAAAACGATGAAAACAAACATTATGGCAGGATCGGGGCAAAAAGCGTTTTGTTTTACCTTTTTTTTTTCAAAAGTTGGAGGTCGGCGGCCCTGCCAAGGACGTGCAAGCACGTGGCCGTACATAGAGGCATTTGACTTAAACGTCAAACACTTATAACGACCCTCACTCACACATGTGTGAGGGTGAATAGGTACTTAATGCACACAATCAAGCACAGATCACTTCCCAACTTAGTAACGAGCGATAAAATACGATAACACATAACTGCATTATCAAACCGTATTAATTAGAATTACGTAAAGGCTTTATAACGTTTTAATTGTCATTATGACACATGTTATGTAAATGAACCAACTCAATTTCATTGATTTGCATTGTTTTGCCTGAAAATGCTAATCGGCACATGATCTAAACACGTTTTATTATGATAACACAAAGTAATAGAAACTTATACTAACAGCTTTAAAACAAATGCAACAAAAAACAGGATCAACTTCAAATATTTCTATATAAAATGTTAAGCATCGAGCTAAGTATAAACCGAAGTAAATATAGGTTTCAAATGTCACGGAGAAACAGCGAGCGGCAGCGTTCGACTCGGTCCCAAGAGCCAGCCTTATCTTAGTTGATGGCATTCCACTGCTCGGCGGCCGATACGCACGACGGACGACTGCGAAACGCTTTTAGCGCCCGTATACTCAACAACGACCAGTGGGCCAAGGAATTATCGCCCAACACGACGACAGCACAAGGTCTGAAATACCACAGCCGCGATAATAGGTACACTTCGCGCAAAAGAAACCTTATTGGTCGAAAATTAAAGTCGTTTTCGAAAGTCACGTTGTATGCGGGCGTCAAACAATACGCAATTCACCTTCGAACGCGTCGGGTTGCGGTATTGCGGCTTCATTGTGTTAAAATAACGATGGAACTTGGATTGGAAACGAGCACAATGCGGTCGATAAACAGAAATTTATTTTTATTTACACATCGATAAAGAATATTACGATCAATCAATGAGACTGCCGCATAGATAAGAGATAACGAATTCTTGCACGCAGATGATACCTACCTATATTTTGATAATATTTCCACTTATTTCGATTTGCTCGAATAAGCATACCTATTTTATTTACTTGATTCCAATTTCGTACAATAATATTGACCTACATATTTTTTACAAAAGATATAAAACTGTTAGTCATTCTTATTATTTCTTTTTCTTACCTAGTAACTAGATTACTTTTGTCACATTCTATAATTAGAATTTGATTTATGTATTATTTGATAACCTATCAGTCTATTTTTAGATGTAGGTACGTACTGTAAAACATTTAAAAGTTTTACCAACTTATAAAACAATGTGACTCATTATATTAGTGCACATTCGAGCACAGGCAGGCCACATATAAAGCAGCGTATTTTTCCTCAAACGCTTCGTCTATAATTTTCTAGCGCGAGACTTCACATATTCACTCGATGTTTGTCGAGAGTCAAGAAGTCCGACGAGCCGAACGGTTGACGTCATACAGTCATGTTAACCTTCTACCACTCCACCAGCTCGTGACAACTTATGTGGCGGGCTACAATACATTGCTGCGCAAGTTGTCGCTGTATTTGCCGGCAAGGAACACGAGCAGCGTTGGAGTTGGAAGTTGTTTGGTTCGCTCGGACCGCTGGAGATACAGTGTGAGGGTGTATTGCGGTCATATAACCGGTATTCGAGTGGCGCGGTACAGCGGCAGTCGGAGCTCGGCCGGTCTACAGCTCGATGTTTTGAGAAAGCCACGTTCGGCAATCGGCGACGTTAACAAAACACGATTGCTTTTGCGGTTGCCGTTCGCTACAGCCGGTTTAGGCAAAATACCAAATTGCTTTTTATGATACCTGCATATATGAGAGCGGCAGAGCGGCACAATGTTTATTTTGAGGCCAATTACTTCACTCAACCGGGACAAATTGATAACTGTTAATGCTTTGTATACGAACTTAACCAACCTTAATAAACCCTAAGTGATTATCCAATTAGCATAAGCTTAAATAATAACTAAATTCTGGCCTTAGCTTCGATGTTCGTGTTAGCCAAACATCTGAAAAGATGGAAAGTTGGTATTTGTTTTCATAACGGCGGCGGTTTAGACAACAACATAGAAAGTGAAAAAATACATAGAAGTAACGACTGCTTGTTGTCACATCATCAGATACAATACATTAAAATGGAGTAAGTGTGATGTTCAAAAATATGATTTTGTAATGTTGTTTTAAAAGCATAAAATTAAAATATCACTTCAAAGCATGATTCCAAAGATTTCTTTTACGTGAGGTTCTTTGAGAAAGCCATGCATGGTTCCTGCTATTGAGAAAAGTAGCATCTATGACTTGGCAACCTTGGCATACACAATTGAAAGCCAAAATCGCAAATTGAATTATGTAAATCTCATATTTGTTCGTAATATGGGATCTTAAAAGGCACTTATTGCGAAAAATTCCAGCGTGAAATAAAACAATCGAATTTTAATGGTTTGGAATGGTCACTAATCGTAAGTTATTGAACATGCGTGAATACATTTACAAAGCAATTTGCGCTCCGAGTATACTTCAAGTATGCCAATACCATACCGGTCTTTATTAACTTTTAATACTGACTTACTGTGAAATAGTCCCTTATTATTAGAACATGAGACATTAAATTAGAAAAAAAAAACTATAAACCACAACTGTTAGGTATCTACTGCCACAGAAAACGGACTTTATCGTCCCATTACTTGTTTGCGTCATACTTCAGCACGAATACCTGTTTTACATCGTTTGTTTGTTTGTACGGGTTAGTATCAGATACGATTGAAATGACTTTATTATTGACTGATAAGGATATCATCATCAAATCAATGTGCATCGTTTTATTTGAATATCATCTGCCTAGCCTTCTCGCAACTATGGTGGGGTCGGCTTCCGGTCTAAATGACCTCCACTACCCACTACCCAATTAGGACTGGGTGACACGATACCTCTTGGTTAAATTAGTTGTCAGATTTTCGGGCCACTAATTACTTAACGACTGTCAAAGATCTACAATTGACAGCCGGGACCAACGGTTTAACGTGCTTTCCGAGGCACGGAGGAAAGTCGGTATGACCAACCTAGGCAAATGCGGCTTAACCTGAAGATCGACCAGAGCGGCTGTTATTATTTAGCCACGAGGTCCTCTCTGAACAATATTTAATTATTATTTTATCTGAACAATACGTAATAATTGTCTTTAAAGGGTTAGTGTTAGACAAAACTAGTTTTGATTTTGTTTGGACTACTTCAGAGGGAAAGGGAGAAAAGTAACCCAGACATTGTATTCAAGCCAATGTCAGATATGTACTAGCTTATCAAGTTAGGTACTACATAAAGTTTATAATTATTCAACTGTTCATGAATGGAATTGTAGTAGGTTGTGTATTACCCGTCTAAAATAAGATGGGAAGGCAAAAGTACTTAACTATGTATTCGTATTATACATATACCTACGTCAAACAAATCGTGACAGTGAGTAAGTATATAAGATGCGGCGTCCCCGGTGGGTGAACTCGTCAAGGTCACTTCGAGGGAAGCCCCACAAGGGTGTTCCAGGAATCTCTACATTTCAAGCAGATGTTAATTGGAATATCAACAAAAACTTTTTAAATGTATTTGGATTCGATACGCGACTCGTTCATCAAATATCGAATACATTTCTAGCATATTAGTCAGCCTATTAAATAACGCCGTCCGTTTCAATTGATCGATTGTGCGAATTCATCATTTAACGCAATCAATGTAGCTCTACTTTTCCATCGGGTTTTTTTTTGCCTTTATCAAAATCGTGCCAAGTTCGGCAAAGTAAAAGTCGGTTTCGTTTTTTTGTTGTTAAATAGGTGGGAAGGTTTGTCAATGGTGAGGTCGGTGGCGATCCGGCACATAGGAGCGCCTCGTGGGCCTCAGGGGTAGAAGGTCCTGTTTTGCGTGCTCGCCCCGTCCGTCGGTGGGGGTAAGTTTTTCACGAGGCCCTATATACCGCGACCACCCCGACTCGTACATAAGGTGGGCGGGCTGGGGTGGTTCGCGCCCGCAAAAGGGGCAAAATACGGCGTACTCTGGGCGCCCGTTCTATGTGGGTCAATGTCGGGAAAGCCCGTGTCTACCGGTGACGGAGTATGCACAACGAATCTGATCAACACACCCGTGACAAAACAAAGGATAAGGCAAAACCTCCTAAGAATATATTAAGACCTTAATCCCTGGAAATAAGGTTCAAATTCGAAGAGAACTCAAACGAGGTGCCACTTTAAACAAAATTAGTTCACGAAAACACTGATTAGGATAATTAGTTGATTAATGATTACACTTAGATATTATGTAAATTATGTGATTAGAATCATATTCGTTAACACAGCAAGATTGTTTTTAACTAGCTTGTTTCAAAAATAAACACACTCGTGATGAAATTACCATTAAAGTTCTGAGTCACCAATACACTATTCACATAAATCGAGCCTTACTAATAATTTACAATATTCTGAATTGCAATGAAGCTTGGTTGGTTTTACTCATTCATTAAAAATTGATATCATTACTCTTCACATTGGGACTTTAACTTTATACAGAGTGAATTTTTCAAGTACGCGTGGATGGCCAAATCCGAGACTATGAGGAATAGCGAAAAATGATAAGGATTCTCGAACCCGATTTTGATGAAAACTAAAACTGCATTATTAGATTTTTGAAAAATCAATATTCCTAGCCAGGAGTCGAACCCATTGGTTTTGAAAAAAAAAAAAACACACTGTATTATTATTACACCATTCGATTGTGTCGCTAATAAGTATCAAATTATGGGAAGTAATGAGATATGGAAAACTTAAGATAAATGTTCAATGTTATGTTTTTTCATATTTTAAATTAATGTCCTTGATTGATGACACCCGCAACGCAGTCGATCTTCACAACATTATGTTCAAATTTCAATTTTGTTGACTCTTCGTGGCTTCAGGCCAAAGTAAAAGAAAAAAATCGTAAACAATTCGAATCGCAACTTACAAGTGAGTTGGCGCCAATAGTGATTTTGGCTAGGACTATTGATTTTTTCAAAAATCTAATGATGCAATTTTAGTTTTCATCAAAATCGAGTTCGAGACTCCGTTGAGTATTTTTCGCTATTCCTCATAGACTCATAGTTACGGATTTAGCCTTCCACGCCCACTTAAAAAAAACCCTGTATATTGACTAGTACCCAAGAAATCAGACCTTACCTTCAAGTAAGATGCAACGTAAAAGGTGTTTAGAAAATAATTTTCGGGCATAGCTTGGGACAAGTCTGCCACATACTGTTCCCAAACCATGGCATGGGCATGCGGCTTTAATGTGACTAGAACCGCATAACTTGTATTCAACTTCTTCCACCGGATGCGTAGCGAAGGATGTGTGTAAAACTAACCAATGGTAACGCTTCTTTTTCACACCTTGAGCTAAGCTAGCTATCTATGTGATTGAATAATTTTACGCACATCAGCACGCAGCTTATGACCTGAATCTTATCTTACCGCTATTATAAATGCGAAAGTTTGGATGGATGGATGTTTGTTACTCAATCAATCCAGAACGGCTGAACGGATCTGGATGAAACTTGACACAGAGATAGACTATAGTGTGGAATAGCACATAGGCTATTTTTTTGTATCTCATGCACATTTCCATGCGAACGAAGTGGCGGGTAACAGCTAGTTTGGAAAGTTTGTGAGGATGGATGGATGGATGTTTGTTACTCTTCAATACAGATAGTTTCCAACCTGGATTAACACATAATCCTTTTTATCCTGGTAGTACGATCCCGTGGGAAAATGCCCAGCGAACTCTACGCGGGCGAACCTGCAGGTATCAGCTAGTCAGCAAATAACATTAACTTACCAACAGCCGGTGACATGGAGCGTGAGCCAGTGGAGCCTGTCGGGCTGGGCGTCGGCCTCAGGTGCGGCGTGGTAGCGCGCCCAGCGCCGCCGCTGCCGCCCGAATCATTGCTATTCTGACCGGTCAGATCCTGGAACAACACATTATAACATTAATTTCAACAATCACGACATGTATATAAAAAGTCTAAAGTGGCCGGAAGAAACTGGATAGCCATGACACAAAACCGCAAAAGTGGATAGATTTGAAAGAGACCTACACTTGAGAGTTGGGTGGCTACAGGTTGAAGAAGTTTAAAGAAAAACATTTGGATGAAAACTAGACCTAATCATTCCACCAACTGCAGTATTTCAACTAAGCTTATTTCGATCAGCACATCTAAACCACGTTCAAGAACTGTTAGTGTCAAATTGTCAATATGTCATCGCAATGATGACATTAACAGCTCTTGAACGCAAATTCGGTCTAAGTTGGATAGTTTGATTTAAAATACAACCAGAAGGAACCTTTATTCCGCAATTATGATTTGAGTAGGATAAGCATGATATAATTTATTACGATAACGTTAAAGAATGCTAATTCTAGGTTAATACGTAGTTACGTACATAAGTTCAAGTTCGTGAACTCGGGTATAAACCTAGCATTACAGTTGGTACTTTGATACGTAGATTATTTCTTGGAACTAAGCTCTCATGAATTGAAATCTTTAGAATATTTAAATGAAAACCAACGAGTTAATCGTAGAATGAAATTTCTTTGATAATATCCTTTTATATGAGTAAGAGCCCAAAGAAAAAACGTTAAAAATACTTGTATGTTGAAAGTGTTGAAAAGTCCCAGTATCTAGTGCCTGTGTATTTTTTTTCGTGAATGTGGAAACAATTGTGTCATAGGTAAATGTTGCCTTTAGGAAAATCCATACCAAAATTGTGAACGTTTTAAATCAACTCTAAATTCGGTTCTTGTAAAATATGAAAAGAGATCAATATTAAAGGACCAAGGCTGTATTACTTCCACTCAATCCAGTGTGTGTTATTGCCATCCAAAGTCAATCACTTATTAAGGTAAACAGTTGATAAGGTCTATTATCGTAAATGATAAAAGAAGAAGCATCCTCGAACACAACCCTAGAATTTGTAACACAAAAAGGTACATAAACAATGAAATGTCGTAAGGGCAAATCTCATTTGCATAATCCGCACGGCATAAAGTGTACATTCTTGTGCCTAGGTGAGATGCCTTGACACTGCAACCTCGGCAGTTAAGAGCAACAATAGCACGCAGAGTCAATAGAGCACGGCCACTTGCGG
This sequence comes from Eurois occulta, assembly GCA_950022335.1. Taxonomy (NCBI): domain Eukaryota; kingdom Metazoa; phylum Arthropoda; class Insecta; order Lepidoptera; family Noctuidae; genus Eurois; species Eurois occulta. Next base: position 11,319,166 of record OX465500.1, on the reverse strand, counting down.
TAATCGTGCAATAAAACAACGTACGGAATCTCCGCAAACAATGCGCTCGCAACCAACACCAAAATAAAAACAAATGTGGCACGCCTCGCACTAATATTAAACTTAGATGCAGATCATCTTTTGTACGGTAACTAAGTTATGTAACGTAAACCAACAGTCGTTAAAGTACAATGGAACAACGAGTTATGCATAATAATGCAAATTCATATGATCCCATAAAAGCTCACCCGACAAACTATTGTACACAGTTGACAATCATATGATAGTACGTACCGTTTCAGCGCAGTAAATGTTCGTAGCTCGTAAATCAATCAGTGGTCCTTTTCTATTACAACATACAACGGTAAACGCGATTAGAGCGAGCTTAGAGCGGACGAGAGCAACTGTGCAACGGACGCGTAAATGTTAAGCTTTTTCAAAGTTAAAATCGAGTCGTATTATAGAGAGAGCGGCGACGGTGCAACGCATTCTCAACGTTCGAACGGGCTCGACGAGGCAACTCACGACCCCCCGCTGTCGAGGTTAGCTCGCCTGCGAGAGGCTCCGGCGTCGATCAGACGAGTCCGGCCGGTGGGGCGGGGCGCGGGGCGGCGGGGAGCGCGATAACTGCGGCGATGTTTTTGCCCAGCGCTCCAGCTCGCTCGCTCGGAGCACCAGGCGCGTTCTTCATTTCGTACAGAGTCCATTATCTCTAAGGCTGTCCCTCTCGCACTCGTTGCTCGCTTCGTCGCGCCTCGCCGCACCGGCCGCTGTTTTATTGCCAGCCGACGATTTTAACGTGCGCTCGCAACGTCCGCCGGAGCACAAAAGTTTTTATGGAAATTTCATTCCGAATGCGCCTCGCTCGCTTGCTCACTCGGGAACGTCAATATAAAAGCACGATAACGAACGGACGAGTCAATTAATTATTATTGTTGGAAGCTGTCGGGACGTGCTGGGCGGCTCTATCTAGAAACAGTATCTGCTGTAGTGTTTACAGATGTATACCTAGTAAATTGAAAGCGATTTTATTATATAGGCCACGTAACTAAGCTAGACAAACGTAAGTGACTGTCTGATAAGACACAAGACTGTAAAAACTTGAGATGAAGCATGGAAAAAAAAAGGAAAATTATTAAATAAAGTGGACTCTTTGATATTGATTCGAATGGTATGTCCTAAAGTAACCCATTGATAACGGTGTAATAATAGAATCAACGAAGGGTGAAATGGTGTTTATGAGAGACAACAATTTTAGGATTTCGTAAAGAAATAGAAGAAAAACCGGCCAAGTGCGAGTCAGTTCCGTACCATTATCTATAAAAACGGCAAAATAAATATCATGTCTGTTGTATGGGAGCCCCACCTAAATAGTTTTAGTATTTGTTGTTATAGCGGCAACAGAAATACATCATCTGTGCAAAATGTCAACTGTCTAACTATCACGTTCACGGTTCATGAGATACAGCCTGGTGACAGACGGATGGATGACAGACAGACAGCGGAGTCCTAGTAATAGGGTCCCGTTTTACCCTTTGGGTACGGAACCATAAAAAATGAAAAATACTAACAGAAATCACAGAAGGTAAAAGGCTCATGTTGTACAATGAGTCCAAAAGAAAGTTAGTACAACCGCAGAAAGAGGACTAAGGACTATTTTGAGACAAAGTTCAGTGAAAATTCGAATTAACTCGGAAACTTTTAAAGTACATCTACATTTCAGAACTCTATTAAGATCTAACGAAACATTGATCAGCTGTTTGAGTGATTGGGCTACGTCGATTGCGATACGTCAGTCGAGCACGAACGAACGAGATCGGCTTAAATTGACCGACTGCACTTGGCCCAAATCCCAACGCAAATAAACACAAAATCGCTCTTGTTGGTGTGTCTACACAATGTGTGGAGGCTGCCAGCAGCACGGTAAATAGAGGGACTAACGCAACCACACAAACCTACGTAGCCTACGTACCTTATATAGGTGAGGTGCAGTGGGAACGAGGCGACGACGATCATGAAACCATCTATTGAGTCGAGAGAAACGCTCACGTGGGCCTGACTAACAATGTGCGGTACTTATACAGGATTGATATATACAAACTCTTCGCTTTATCATACATTCACAACACTTCGCTTTATAGTATCAGAACCAAGGTGCGGTTAGTTAGGCATAAGATACACTAGTTCATTACATCTTGATGGACTTAAGAGTTTTAAGTCATGACTCAGTTATTTTGACATTATTTTCGAAGGTTTTAGTAGAACTTGAACTCGGGACTTTCCAAAAGACTGCGAAGTATTACAAGTATCTACATATATCTTTTCCACGAAATGCTCTTGATAAACCTTGATCATGTAACAAGAAACGGTGAGTCATTTAGCAATCAGGGCGATCACAAACGGTTATCGCGTCTCATATCGCTATTACGTTCATTACTGGTCGAGCAACGCACGGTAGATGGTTAGATTTTATTATTAATATCTGGTAGGCTAGGTCAGTGGCTCGGGAGACACGCTTCGGAGTGACGTATGCTATAAATAGCCCTCAGATGGGTGTTGAAGCTCGTCTAAATAATCGCAAATCCCCTGCCTTGCAGTTCTCTGCATCATCAAACGTGCAAAACTGAACATTTCATTTTACTCGCTTTTCATCGCAATTGAATGTTAAGAAGCTATGAATTCGGGTAACATTGACGCTATTACTTTTAGAATGTTTGAGTTGCTCTCATAACATATTTAGTGATAGGCAGTCAATTTGGTTCAAGTTTATTGCATTGGTAAAAATCTACGTAGAGCAACGATTAAAGTTCTCAGACTTATAATAAAATCATGTTGAAAGAAAGGATTGAAGCCCAACGAAGTTACCGTGAACCCACTTTCTTCATTTCAAGTAATAACAAAAGTATAATATCAATGTCATACATAAGAGACATGTCGAAATTAATCGGCGTAAATGCGTTCCAAGATCATTCAAGAGTTCGTCGACCGGCGTGCGAAAATGTTGTCGTAAATAAATAATTCACAAGGCTAGTGTTCTCGGTTGGGGCACGTGGTGCCGACCACGTGTAGTAGGTACGTAAACATTTACATTACATAACCGGCTCGTCATCGACGACCGCGCGCTATTGAGAGCGAAATGCTGTGCAACTCTTACGAATCGTTGCACCGTACACCAACTTACCCCGCTCTAATACGACGCCTTATAGGTTTACAGCCTAATCATTCGTTGGTTATATGAAACGCTGGATGTACCCGAATCGAGACTCGGGCCCGATGGTAATATTCTCACCAGAAACTATGTTTCTTAAAAAACACAGAATGCCAAAATGGAAGAACTCAACAAGTTCTTCATTAAGAACAGGACGAAGGGCGTGCAAATGAAAGGTAAACAAAGAGGGTGCTCAGTGATGTTTTGTGTAGGGACGGGTAGTACGTAGTGCCTGGAATGCCTAGTCTACAATAATCTTACACGGCTCGTACAATTATATACAACGAACCACGTGTAGTGGGGGACAGTGAGAAGGTCGCGACCCGTTCCCACCCCACACCTTTATTCGTTCAAAGTAAATTTGCATACGTATGTCTACAGTTTCCGAACTACGTTGAGCTATCTGTGTGGTGGATGAATCACTCAGCTGAGACTGCTACATAGTCTGATATTTTGCGTAATTCTTGTCAATGACATAGCTGCAGGAGCATTTGAAAGACAAAAAGATGGGAGTCACAAAAGCGTTTGTGCGTTCATGCATGTAGATACATGACCATCCGTTGGAGCTGATCGGCGGAAGAACTTGTTTTCAACAAGCTATGCAGCCAGCATTCAGTCAGTTATTCTTTACAATGTCAAACGAAATATTTTGTTGAGTAGACGTAGTGGACCTAACGGATAGCAAAGTCACATATATACCCCTATTTCAATAAAAGCCATACTCAACAATGGAACAGATAACTTGCTCAAATCTTATCGGAATAGAATACCAATGGTCGGTAAGAATGAGAAAGATGGCAAAAAGTTCAACTGACAAACGGTAAGTAGTGGGTCTGCTTGTATGTGTGAGTGTATTTGTGTAAAATAGACGGTTCCGCAACGAAGGCAAGTGGTACACACTTTATTGAATGTCTTTATAGGCCACCTGTTACTCGGGTCGGTGTCGGCGAAACAGCTGATCGGGCTCGAGCGAATTATTATTATTGTTGTCGGATGTCGGCTCTGGCTTATTTATTTGTGACGAAGGGGGTTGAAGTGGGAAGGGGGAAGCGACGCCGAAGCTCAACTTTCCCCGCCAACTTCTACTATTGTTCAATTGTAACGTGATGACGTAGAGCGCCGATAATTAAGTAAACTAGGCGTCAGGGTTTTCACGTGGAGAGCGTGAAAGTGAAAATCAACAGCCAATGAATAGTTCTGAAAATTCGAAACGATGCAATTATAATTTAAATAATCTTGCAGTACGAGTAATTGTTGTTTACTAAATGCATATCCACATTGTTACCGCATATTATCAAGCGCCAATAAGATCCACCACGATATGATACCTCTTTCAAACAACAAACACTGCTTGTAGGGCTTTGAGGTCTTCTGCGACTTACTTGTCACGATCGCTGTTTAAGCAATAGTCAACTATGTAACTATAAGATCATGAAATAAACCTGTGTACAACAGCCGGCCCTCGAGCATGCTTTTTGGTACATTTGCTTGATGCATCGCCGCCAAAAGGACGTCTCTCTGTCAATGTATCTGTCTACAACATACAGCTATTCACTTCCACAACATGATGATGAAACATAAGAAGTAAAAACGGTTTTGGTTATTTGTTCTGATTTGTGTGGCTACTGTTGCTGTGTAACGAGCGTGATATGAATTCTTCAAAAAATCTGCTGGATGTCTCCTATTATTTTTAAAGACGATCATAAAATCTAACTGAAACATCGAAAGTAGTTTGAGCGTCTTATACAAATGACTTGAAACAGATAGGTAGACAAGTTGATATATTTTTCGTTTCTTGGGAGATCTTTAGAGTATTTTTTAGAGAGAGATTAGTACACTAAAATATTCTGATTATATGGCTCGTGTAAAAGATTTTTGAGATATAATAGTATTTTGTCAATCACACAGCACTAATGTTCAGTAAAAAAAGTATGCGACATCTTTTCACCAATTCTGGCAGACAGGACTAAATAACCACAGGGTAAGACTGTCATCTTGGTCTCATGAAAGTTGACCGAGTGGCCACTCTGAAATCAATGGATATTGAAAAAACTTGATTGTGTAACAAAGCCTACATGTACTAATGTTGTTACAAGTAGAGTATCCCGTTAAAGAGGATCTAAGAAAGATTTTCAAAACGGCATAATACTTCTAAATAACGTCAAGATGCTCAAGCTATTATTACTACGTGGAGCAGCTACACGGGCAGCAAATGTAATCACCGACCACGTCATGTTTTTTAGCAAATGACATGTTTCATAATGACTGTTTACGTGCAAACCCCAATAAGGCTTGAAATTACAGTGTGCTAGGTAATGACTTCGTGTCCTGTAAAGTTATCAATCATGCCCGTATACTGGTCAAAATAAACTAGATCAGACCAAATTAACTTAGAAACGGATATCTTGTAACTGTGTTCAGTTACAAGATATCCGTCTAAGTCCGTCCGTATCCGTAGTAACTAGTAAAAAGTATCGGGTTATACTTAAATGACTTCGTTGTAGCCAAGGCATGATAGTAATTAATCAGAATTCATTAGCGTTCTGACCAAACACCCTTTATAAGTCAAATAACTTTTATGAACGAATTGGCTGTATACATAATATTGTCGAGAAGCCGTTATCTTCCATAAGCTCAGAGTGCAATTTGATTCAGATGTTGACTAATTTACAAAATACTGACAACTGAAAAAGTCAATGAATCAAGTTAACAAAAAAAACGTGTCGGCTACTGCAAATCAAAAACAAACGTCAAGAAATAGTACTTCACGCTTTTATCAGGCATATCAATCAATATGGCTAAACAGAAAAAAAAACAAGAGGGAACAATGTGAATGTCCAATTAAACGGAGCTCGCACACGTCATCGAAAGGTGTTTCCCGAAGAACGCACACACACACATGGACGATCAGCTGACTGCTCCGATTTTAACCCACACCACTGAGCCGACTGTTAGAGAACATAAATAATGACGGCCCACCTACCTAGCTATACGTAACACACATCGTATAATTTGTATGAGCCACCGACGGAAGAGGAATGTGTGATATGCCAACGTTTTCTCCGCCATTATAGTTTTTACGACAAGATAAATAAAATCGACGATTGATCAGCCTCATTGCTGGCAGTTAGGACCTTATTCAAGTGAACTTGTCAAGCGTGAGATCGCATTAAATAATCAGAAACGCATACAAGCATTACGAACACATGCGCGTTGATAACAATGCTCTTTAGTAATCACATCACAAGAACACTGAAGAGCTTTTTGCCAACGTTAGTAATATGAACAACAAAATTTAATTAAAATATACCCTTGATGCAGTGTTTCTGAAGAACAAAAGGAATATAGCTGTAAAGAATGTCAAGTTAGGAACTGCCCAAAACAAATCTGCTAGGGTAATTCATACAGATAGTAAAGACTGAAAACATGTTGTTGCGTTGCTGGTCATGGTTATGTCCCTTATATTACCATGACCAGCAACGAAACAAGAAAAGCCAAAGCAAATGAAGCAAATATAGATAAAATCGCTTAAATACATAAAAAGATTTTTTACAACTACAAAATATTGTGGCTGAGTTTGAAGTTAGATCTTAGGTCCATTAAAACTTTAATTTCCGTTTAGTTTGGCTAAAATCTTATTTATTTGCAGGAAAACGAAAGGTTGCTCTGGCTTGTAAATGAAGCAGCCAGTTGAGTTGAGAAATGAGGACCATTTTAGTTCCAAAATACTTGATGGATTTTGACAAATTAAAGTGTCGTTTGTCCAATTAAAGTAACAAATTAACTTGATGTTAATTGTAATACTGGGTGTTTCCACCAAATTGCCGGGTTTCTTAAAGCTGGTATTTCGTACTCAACGCAACTGAAAGAATTTTACTAGTGACGTTGTTAGATCTTTCTCCTGCGTTTGGCAAGTCATTATAAATTAGACGTTTAAGCAAGACTATATCCAAAACATTTGGGTACTCCTTATGTACAGAGAGACATGCTTTTTAGCGCACTACGGCCAATAATTATTTAATTTTGACCGATTGAAGACATCGAATGCAGATATTTCTTGAAATAAGCTTCCAATGTTCAACAAAGAACAGATAGGTACCGAGCGCCGTACAAATACGCCTACAACGTTGCCGACGGCAAATGAAAACCAAGTATGCAGCAAGCAGAACACGCTAGCTCACGGCTTTCATTCCAGTGGCATAATTTCTGTTTTAGTATTACAATGTAATAAATACCTTTTTGTAGATACATTGACTTTCAATTAGTCCAAATCATTATTGAAATCACATTAATTCTCGTCACCGCCCTTTAATAGTTCTTGCATAGATCCATCAAAGTCCTACAGTACTTGAATTTAAAGCAAGTAACAGCAGTCGCCGGTCATATGATAATAAAAACAAACATCTAGCCGCTCCGCCACAAAATAGAACCGAGTATTGAGCCAACGCACACAGGCACGGAGGCGGTCGGATGTCACGCAAACACTGACAAACTCAGCGTCGGCACACCCACGCACACAAGTGCGGTAGATAAGAATCGTCCCATTTTACATTGAGTCATGCGGCCGCCGCGATACTTACTGTGTTCGCAGGCAGCCTTATGATGACAGCCGTCTTGAATCCTTTTCTTAACTACACCGAAGCACAAATTAGGGCGAGCTGCGCACATGCACTTCTCACACACACAACGGAATATTACGAATGTCGAAAAGGTGACAAATTTTGCTTTACAGCAAAACGTTCCGAATCATCGACCGGCGCCGGTAATAGGAGCGGTGCCGGGACGAAGGCGGTGGAAGCTAGCAGAGAGCGAGAGCCTCGTGTGGAATATTGTACGTTCGATTGCGCTAGCAGTGCGCGCGTTTCAGTTGGCGCACGGCGACTGGCGCAGGCGAGGCGTGCGGTGCGACGAAGCGGGCGGGCGAGCGATTTCACCGGGCTGATATTGCGACGGCACGCCGCTCGCTACGACCCATATGTATAGCTACAGCGAGCGAGGGCACGCCAGCGAACCTCGAGCGGGGGGTCGCCGAGCGCCGAGCTGCACGCACTCAACCAACTATCCAACTCAACCAGTTATTTGTTCGCCTCAGCCAGTCTTACTTTGTACCGAAGGCACGTAACTACTTTTTTGTGATACATTCAGTTATTATTTATTCACTCGGTCTTCGAAACCTATGAATTGTTCAAAAAGAATAATAAAGTACCGATTATGAAAAACTACAATGAAGCTCTACCACGAAAGCCATTTAAAATAAATGTAGCAAACTTCAATGGTATACGAAGAATTATAAAGGTTACAGTTTACAAACACTACAAACTGGTGTGCGTATGTGTGGAATGTATATACAGCCGTAAGCTATCATTATAATATGAAATTGTTCATATACACATACACACAAGCGCGATACTGTCGAGTAAATATGAGATCGTAGACTTATCATTGATAATAATGAACAGAATCGCTTATCAGTTATTAACATAATAACAGATAATACAATTCACGTTACCGCAAATACACGCAAAATCACAGTCGATACTCCTAATAACTAATTAGGAAATATTGATCGGACCGCGCGAGCCAACAGTAATATTATCTTCCATATACTACATCTCATTACTGTCGCAGTGCAAACAGTGATGGCCTATTGGGAATGCGGGTCAATGCATATGCGCACTGTGTCCGTTCATGATATTTATACTGCATTTATATAGAAGCGATACATACGCTATCTCTACATAGTCGATGATAGTAGTTATCGCGTGAAATGTCGCCAAATTAGGAAATCATCAAAACCTTCTGTACACAATAATGCATTAGGAAATAACGTTAAGAACATGTCATTTCCAATTATAATGACACACGCATAGGGGAAATGCGTGCCAACTTTGTTCGAGCGCAACAGTTATGTAGTATGTTGAAGCTGTGTGAATCCATTAGCGTCGTGTATCGAGTGTGGTGAGCGAGTAAAACTATAATATACGTCCAATCGTGGAGCTGAGAAAAAATGAAATGGTTGTAGCTTGATTGAACACGGCGCCAACGACGACGCCTCCCTGCGGGACTCCCGACTAGACGCCCAATGGTCTACGCAAAACCATAACCTTACATCACACTTAAAATTCTCTTGTAGCGTCATTTCACGCTAGTATTTTTATTGCTATGTTGACAAATAAACTCGGTTGGGAAGGTAATCTTTACTGAAGACGTTATGAGCAGTTGATCACTTAATCAGATGAAGTTAATTTTAATTAGGCCGATTTAGATTATCTGTGAAGTGTTTAAACTAAAATTAAAATGCAAACAAAAAGTCAATTGTTAAAATAATGATTAAATTAAAAAGATGCGACTAACTTTAAAGAAATATCATGATTGAGTAGATAACGAAAATAAGGAGGTATGCTTTGCTTTGTAGTGTAAAAAAAAAACTACAATTATTATCAATATCATTGTTGAAAACCAGGTATCCAAGCCAGAGTACAATTAGACAACCAGCTCTTGGTAATTGCTGTAGCCAACATTACCACAATATCTAAACGAGAAGAAAACACAGTATTACTGTGCCAAATTATGTCAAAATGGAAAAAAAATAGTAGTATAATAATATTGGTTGATGCCAACGAGATCCACGATTCAGCATTGTTACGGCCAAAAGTTGATATAGGTCTGGCTGTCGCATGTCTGTTAGAAAACGTTTAAGAGGCAAAAGAAAAAGTTTCAAGTAAACTTCAATTCCGTCCAATTCGATGCCGTGTATATTGTTAAAATATCACAATGTCTTGTCACATGTTGTTGCAAGTGGTATTCTAAAATATCAATATAGGCTCCAAAACATGGGGAGTGAACTACCAGATATATTTAAAAAATGTCGAGTTATTCTCGAGATTGAGGAAAATATGCAGAGAGGGTGAGGCGGCACCTCGCAGGCGGATTTATCGTTAATTTTGATATAGGAACCTGTTCTGTAAAGTGGCGGTCCGACCGAGCCCGAGCGCGTAGTCAACCCGCTCCGCAAAATAAAAGAAATATGTTTTAGTGGGTTAGCGTTAGCGAGCGTGTTTACGATCGGATTCCTCGGGATCGATTATGCCGCCATTAGTTACATAAGCGGCCGGGCGGCACCGTAATTAGACAATTTGTCTTATAGCCGATAATGTCATAAAAATATTTCACAAGGGACCTTTGGCAAATTTAACCGAAATTGGATTAAACTTCAGCTATTAAAGTACACGATACGAAGGTAATTTTTCCAACAGTACCTAATCTTTTCATAGAAATAGGCAAATGATAACCAATGAAGACCATGACTGTTTCTACTTATTATGATTTTGATCGCACAGAATTTAATCTTAAATATTAATTTCAAAACTGGTCAAGCTGATTGATCAAACTTATACAATGATGTGTAAGATAGATCTTATAACATTTAAGTATACGTATAGGAACGAGGCTTACGATGCACAAGTAATATACACGTGGCGCCATCTGTCGGGCGCTGCGCGAGGCTCGGACCGGATGCCAGACCAGTTTAGTAGTGACATCGAACACCTGCAAGCACAACCGACACCACTGTTCTGCCTACGTATTCTGTTTTGATAAAACCATTGCTATCGCATGTGAACTAAGCAAAATATTTAAATCTACACGTTTGTTACGCCTACAAATTTTATAGAAAAGAATATACAATGACTCTTATATCAAAAAACAAACAAAGCGGACTTCATTTTACATGAGACCAACGAGGTTGTATGGACTGGGTTATCAACGAAATAGATCTCCAAAAAGGATACTTGCAATGTCTATAAAAGCAGAAGCCGATCGCTTTAATAGTTAATTGTTCCTATGTATCGAATAGGGGAGCTCCTATAAAAAGTTAGTTCAGGTCAGGACTACGAGAAAGCTCAAGGAAATAAAAGCAAAAGGATGACTGAGAGCAAAGTTCAATTAGCATAGCAACGGTCCGCCTGCGTAAGACTACCTATATTTATTTTTACGTTTTGTATGTTTATGCGTGGAGCATCCTTGTGTCCTTGTTTGGCGAAACAATACGCGGTTGTTACGTAAGTTTAAAAGACGCGTCAATGGCATCTCGACCCTGCCTCTGTTCTCGTCACTGACCCACATTACTCACTCGCTACACGCAATAACAATAACGGTTAACTCATTCATTACATAATATTGCACCGTCTGTGATTACGTTACAGTAACGCGCATTAATTAACATCCGTTTAATAACACCTCATAATGATCGTTTGTATGATTGATAACTGCCAATTTTTTATGAAATATAATAGCTAGCTCATCATATCATTTCGGGGAACTAGAATGAAATTGCTTGATTTATGCAGAACAATATTATGATTCGTGGCATTATGTCTAAAAGCACCTCTTCGTTGTTTTTGTTCTTATTTCGAACTTCTTTAAATATATACCAACTTTCTTTTCTTTTTCTTATTATTTTCCTCCATCAGTTATAGCAGTAATAATTAATCAATTGACTCGCAGGCCTTTTAACATCACTCTTCAGTGTATTAGTTCTACATCATTTTGCAGAGATTATAAACTACCGTTTTTTCTCTTGATTTCAGGTTCTCTGTTTGAGATATTTCATACTTTTGTGAAGTATACATATATTAGTTTCCCCGTAGCAGAACACTTAAAAAACGTCAGTTCGAAAGATATGACCACTTCACAAGTGTAATTTACTGAAGAAAAGCTCGTCAATAACAATGTATTCGTTTTGATACAATCAACTGGTTTCGAAGAAGTCTATCAGATAGGCTACAATTTCATAATATATAAATCATCGCTCTTTGAAACGACATGTGAATTTATTTTAAAATCATTGCAATAAATGGTGTCTCGTACAACTGCTCTCTAAAGCTTAAACGTCCATAGCAATTGAGCGTCAAAGCTACACCCACACGGCAACAGAGAATTCTAGGACGATGCGATGCGAGTGAATATTCTTTCCTGACATATTTCCAACCTTTCATGGAAAAAATAACGTGAACACCATTTTCCAGCTAATATTAAAAGTAGTGAAGCAGCGAGACGATGATAAATGTTGAGTCTCTGCTTAATGCTATCCTACCTTTTCGCACTGAACTACATTCTAAATCTTCATTGTTTCTGTGGCACTTCGAAGACATGGTTCTATATCATCCAAAACGCCCCGTATAAATTCTTCCACGATTTACGCGCTGACAAGGGTGACGATTTATGAGAATAAAAGTAGAAAATATTCAATCCAAGTAGTTCTGGACCATGGATCATATTAGGCCTTGTGGCCATAATGGTCTGAACATAAGTGTGTGTGGGGCAGTGTGGTGGTGGTACCTGTTCATTTGAACCTGAGGAATTGTTCAATGAGAAATGCAAAAGCATCTAATAATATTGGATATATTTATATAGGAAATCAACAGAATTTCTTAGCGGTCTCGCTCAGTTAGGGAATGATTGGATTGGTGTATTAACACTGGCTCTTCTTCACAGACTAATTCATAATTGTCAGTGATCAATTTCTTACACCAAAGGAAATTCTCAACCGTCTCTTTAGACATCTCAAGGTCGTAATAGGTTCACATTTTAGACGTAGCAAACCCAAAAATGTAATAAATGAAGTTGAGTAAGATGCTGCTTTCAATAAAATAACATAATTTCGACTGTGAGTTGGTGTAGCATAAAGCCGACCAGCTTCGCAGACAGACAAAAAGTGTAGAGCTATCACAGAAGTCGCAAAGTACGTGACAAAGGCCTTCGACAATGTCACCGTTACACAACAAAGATAAGGCGAGGGTTTAAATAGCGTGCTAGATGAGTAAACACGTCACGCTTATTATTTATAGCGTTGAGAAGTGCCGAAACATTGAATGAACTTTTCTTTTCGTGACGAGAGAAGTGGGCGTGTGTGCGTGTCCCGGTGTCGATGTAGGCCACTGCCAAGGTCGAATGTTTAATATAAAGTCTGGCGCCGGGACATTAAAATGGTCGGGCCCTCCCCGGACCCCCCTTATCCCCAGCCCCGGCGGTCGCAATCGTTGCACTCGTTATTTATTATCTGGAGGCATCCCCCGCTCATGAACGCCTCAGTCTTGGGTACCTACACATTTGTATATGTATAGGACGTCGCCGTCGTCGGCACCCAAGTACGGTATCGACACAATAATGAATTTAATGAAACACGGATTTCGTAACGTGAGGGATCCGGAGAACAGCTGACGCGACTCAATTACCGCCACCCTGACCTATTGAATTGAGTGACGAAATTCGCATCAGATTACTACGGATAGATGTAAAACGTAGGCGTGATCGCTTTGAAGGTCTTGATCAAAAGAAGAAAATCGTCAGTCTCAACGTCACAAGGCGTAGTTACGGTAACGTAATAAACGTGCGAGTAAATATTGATATTCACAAACAGTGTACGTAACATTGTTTTACATATGAATGAGTATAAATGTATGAACACAAGGGTTAAGGTAAATACACGTTTATACAAATTCATTATGAGAATGGATTCGTAACTAATTGTAAATAGTTTTACGTACAACCGTTTCTAAAGATGTTTGCGATCAATATTGAAATGGAGAATATACAAGTACAATTCTACGTAAATTATTAATCAGTTTATTTCAGATCAAATTAATCTATACAATACAATTACAAATTATAAAAATACAATGAAAAAATACGGAGAAAAGAAATATAGTAACTATTGTGTCACAATATGCATCCATTTGTGTATTCATGGATAGGGCAATCCGCACGAGATCCAACCATCTGCAGGATACTGTTGCTACTGCCTCGCACGCGCTGCAAAGAGAAGGCTACTTTCTTCCGTATAACCGCATGAAAGCCGTCCGTTCGCGCCTCCGCAAACATTCCGGACGCACTACAATAGCGAGGCAGCCGCATCAGCATCCTAAAGACGTTGTTGTATTGGACACGCAGAGCACTATCAGCCCCGCGAGTAAAGGTTACCCACAGACTGCTCGAGTATAACGATTGGCAGTACGCCTTGAAAAGAGCCAAATCTACTTTCACTGCCCTCGAGCAGCGAGCAAACCTGCGTGCAACCATACTCCCCCTGACTGCTAATACTCTGCGCGTCTCTATATCTGCGTCATCTTTCAACTCTTCTGATACAATGTGGCCCAGATACTTGAAACTGCTCACCACCCCGTAGAGCACAAAACACTACACAAACTAGTAAAACACTAAAGCTATACAACAAATCTGGTGTTGTCGGTCGATTCTACGACGAAGCAGAGCATGCTCCCGAGAAACTTGGAACTCTCGCTTTCGAACAAGAAACGCTTGGTTACTGTGGCACGACAACTATAAACACACAAACAACTTACACAAAACATAGATGGATGCAGCGTGACATTCACCTACATTTTGGATATATGTGACGGTAGCTCTCTGAGCATTGGAATATCTCTTGAATGAATGAATACAAATACAAACATGAGTAGACACATACATTAACCCACATAAAAGTCCATAATTATTAAATCGTCTGGTAAATGTTGGGGATACCCCGTTGGATGGTTGCCAACAGGAAGGGGCCATCTTTAAATAAATTCAGAATAATAATGCGTTCAAGCGCCGTGGATTGACGGCAGGTTGAATTTTGACATTCCACCACTGTGCATTATTGTGCCATGATTTATTCGAAGGAATAAAAAATGAATTTTGTCGATCTTGTTTTGTTGGAGATACCTCGAGTCGAAATTTCGAAACATAAAAAACTGTTGTTCGCGAAGCTACGTAGACTGCACGAATGTTCAGCATGGAGTGAGGCTAGGTATGCACGAGTCGTTTAGAGTCTTGGTCACGAATCAGCGACGGAGGCCGAGGCGTGTCCGCCCATCGCAATCAGATGACATCATGCTGCCACCACGGACTCCAATTCACTAAATGGGCTCCTTGATGCAAGACTGTTGCATTCAGGTGGTAAAAGCTTGTGTCATTACTTGTTTAAGCCATAGGTGAAGAAGACAAATAAGCTTTTAATAGGAACGAGCATTACCAAAATGTTGCATTAGATAAATGGAAATTACCGGCGAGTGGTTCTCGAAAAGAGCGTGTGACTGTGTGCGCAAAGACGCGGGTCACATTGGCTTAGCTTTCGGTTCGGTGTCGTCAGAGGCGCAGGTCGCAAAACGTCACAAAGCAGCCAGTGATTGATGGTTGCGGTGACACTCGTTACGTCAGCTGCTGGGGGTCGCGGGGTCAATGCCGTCACGATTACAATAACCGACGGGATGTAATAATAATCATCCAGCTGAGCGATGTTTACGTCTAGGTATTCACTTTTGCGATAGGGCTGTTTCTATATTGTTTGGAAACAGTCAGAATCGGTTTCTCAATTTACTTACATCAATTAAAATAGGATTGTCAAGTTCTGGATGGATCAGTGACAATTGAACGAATGAATGATTAGTGACTGTATGGCACAACTTTCGCCGAAAGCAATTGAGACAGTGTTGTTTAGTTTATTAAAATTCATAAAACA
This sequence comes from Eurois occulta, assembly GCA_950022335.1. Classification (NCBI taxonomy): domain Eukaryota; kingdom Metazoa; phylum Arthropoda; class Insecta; order Lepidoptera; family Noctuidae; genus Eurois; species Eurois occulta. The sequence continues at coordinate 11,303,459 of OX465500.1, read as the reverse complement.
AGGAGGGTGGTCTCAGGTTATGTTACATTACGACCACCCAGAACGGTGGCTGTTCGACCCCATTCTGAAGGCAGGGTCGGTGCTATAAAACGACACGGTCGCTTTTACGACAAACATCTACAACACACATCCGCATATTGTAACGTAATAACGATCCGGTAAAGGTCTACGATACGATGCGAAGTCGAGTTATTCAAGTATTCTATTGACTGAAAACAAACCTATTGAATTACATTAGGTACGATCCCGAGAAAGAAAACTATACCGTCTTACGTTTTCATACAACGGCAACGAGCTGATGTTATTTATATAGCCGAGCCGTCTCGACTTGTATTCTGCGATAGAATGAATAACGAAAAGATTAAGAATCATTTCTGTGTATTTTGATAAAGAGACGATGTTCCCACGGATATAACCTTGGATATAAACTATGCTCAATTATATTTGACTAGTCAGCAAATGTTGGCAGATATGTCATGTCAACAGACGAAGCAAACTTAAGTTTAAGGTTTGAAACTGGAAGTCAACACTTTCGTATTTACCTTGCTAGCTCGTCTCTATATCGCTGATCATTATTGATGATGATGACTAATGATAATGAAAACAACTTTTCTTTCAATATGTTCATTTCACTGAAGGATGTGAGTCTTAGCTTAGTGAAAAAATCAATAGAAATAGTGCTTATAAAACCCCCTCACGACTGTTGTTCTCTTCTATTGCGAACTATTGAAAAGAGGAAGAGGACGTTAACGCTGTTGTGAATACTACGCATCAAAAGTTATTAAAACATTTGCATGATGTTTATAAGGGACTGGCATGGGAATGTTATGGTTTAGTGACGTAATTACTGTATTAAAGCCATTAGATCTAATCGTTATAGGCAATATCGTGAGTTTACGATGATTAATAAAGAAGGCAGACTGTAAAACTCTCGTTCATCAGGTATGGAGCAGTAAAATATGTTAATATAAACAGTTTACTAAGAACATAAAGTTGACAAAGTAACCGCAACGGTGGTACCGGCGCACGCAACCGACCGCATGGAACACGAAACATTTTGCATTTAGTGGTCTACAACGGACCCCTAATATCGCCTGCTACATGAATGTACGAGCTTTTGAGGTAACTGAGATTTCTGCCTGTGCGGCTCCACATTGGGGAATGTAATAATACGCTGTACGTTGCAGTACATTGGAGTTTTGGTAAAGCCGATTTAGTAAGGTGCAAGCGTCCTTTCAAGTTCTCTTTAAATATTTCAGATATACGTGTAGTTACTTGAGTGGAGGATTGGCATGACACTCGGGTACGCAAATCGTGCAATGTTTTAGTGCTATCACGGAGCAGTTCGTTTGGTTATGGGACGCCGGTCCGGTTTACTGCCTCGTTACCGGCGATCCAACGTTTTTACAGCCCGATTAAACCGCTCACCCGACCTACGGTCCCTGTAATTGGGGTAAATCTTTTTATTGAAATCTCTAGAGCTAACAATTCTATTGCCGTACCGTATTGTGTACGCAAATAGATTTAAATATACAACAAGGCTGTAAATCGATTTAAAAAACAATTGTACGTTCTCATTATAAATAATTTATGCGGTCCGTTCATCATCCTGACGTATGATAGATTACCTACAAAATTGAAACATGTTTAAAATTCGTGTAATGCAAAATTGAAATAACACAGAAACGCTTTATCTGCTCTGTGAGTCGTATAAATTATTAAAATGCAACAAAACGAGTGGGCGACCACATTTTGTTCACAACCGGCCTCGCGGCGCATTATCGAAATCGGACCGCAATAATTACATTCGAGCCGAATGCGGCCACTCCATCCATCTGTCCAAACGACTAAATAAAATATACGTCCGCGATAAAATTTTATCAATGAAAAATATATTATTCGTTCTCTGGAATAGCGAACATTTAATTAAACATGGTATTCAAATAAAACCATTTCAATCAGAACTGAATTTAATTTTTTAAATGTAGAGAAATATTACGTACACGCTTTGAAGACAGAATATTTTATGAAGTAAAGTAAAACTCCGCTATGAAAAATACATGGGATGATTGTTAAATAGGATTTTCCAGATCAAAAAGTCTGCCACCAAAGTTACCATAATCGGTACTATTCTGGTTTCGAAACGCAAAGCAAGAGTCAGGTACCAAATCACGACCCTTCAGCGTGATAAATGATAACACAAAAATTTGTTTGAATGCACAACCGAGAGATAAACAGGAGAAAGTAGAAACGGTAAAGCAGAGACTGTGTAACAAAAGCAAACAGAAGGCAACGTGAATTTTGGCGTTGGGCGGCACCGGCCGGATTATGTAGCACCCTCGGCTTATTCAATTAAAAAGGAAACGTACTCGAGCGCGCATTCTGACTACTCATTTCTGATACAGAAGATCCTATTTGACAAATGAGATTCGTTTTAGCCGCGTCACTAGTCAAGTCCAATCTATAGACAGAGTTAAACTGTTTAGCTGTTGCAATTAAGTCCTACGGTGAAGCACTGTGTTTTTTTTGTTTTTATTCAGTAAGTTACTTGAAATGTTTTTATCCGGTTTCATAAATTACAAATGAGTAGTCGATATTTTGCATAAAATCTTGTCTATTTACTTTTTTGTTTGTATGAACTCACCACTTAATCATCGTTTATTAAATTAGTTACTTTCCATGTTTTCACAAAACTAATATTATGCAAATAGATGAGTTGTCTCTATTTATTTATTAAAAACATCCACATTTATATTATAAATTCGAAAATATTCCGTAATGACTGAACGGAGTTCGATGAAATACACCGCTTGACCAATACATAGGATATTGTTTTCCACGTAAGTACATTCCCTTGTGTTAAATTCCGTCCTCAATTGTACGTGCGAAACCGAGGGCATATGTGCAAATGTTAGTTCCTTATGTAGTGTAACATGTACTAAGCGTCACTAAGCAGATTCAAAGAAGGAAGAAAACAAGCACGATGGCAAGCATATTTAGTAGCGGACATGAAAGCAAGAATAAGCAAAACAAGTTCTTCAAATTAGTAAGCAAACATCCAAAAGGCAACAAACGTGCAAAAACAAGCAAGCGTGAAAAAAAACAAGAAAGCACACCAAGAAACAGGCAAGCATTAAAAAAAGCGCACGTTAGAAATAAGCATGCAAACAAACAAGTGAACAGAAAAGTGAGCAAGGCAGTGTTTTTGAGTGTTTCACGGAAGTGATATGTGGTAAGTGGTTCTAGTCTAGCCTAATGAATCCCTGAGTAGTAAAAAGCGTATTCAATATGTGTGCCACAGCCTGTATAATCAACCCTCACACAAAGTGAAAATAAAGAAGTAAAATACCATTTTTAAATTCACTGCAAGCTACAGTCGCTAATAAAGCGGAGTGACAAACAGAAATTTTATGCGGAGTCTGCAAAAAGATATTTTCTTTTTCATAGCTAATGTGATAGAACACTAGTTGAATATAAAAGTCATTTATTAGGCATGCCTCGAGAAATGTTCATGTGAAAATTTCGAGTAAAATGTATTTGCTTTGTTTTGTACATGCGAACGCACGTCGCCTGTCGGCTGATTACGCTCCGCGCTGTTACCGTCATTCATTTGAGTCTGTACACCGCCCCACTCAATCTCGTTTATTATGAACGTGCAACGGGCGAGCAACCCTGCCTCTCGCTTTTTACATTTGAATATTTTGCTTCATGCATTACTTTTACATTGTTAGAAAAGACTCTTTCTGCCAGATGATAGTGTACATGAGTCGCAACGTTCATTTACGCGCGGAATGTTTTTAATTGACATTATTCCGTTTTATTTTTAATACTCATTTACGCTCTGCACCGTATAATCAGGCAGTTTGTAAAAGCAGCCTGGACTGAATTAAGTTTAAATAAGAACTTATGTTAACACTGCAGTAACAACTGCTACAAGACAAAGCCTGTACAAGTTTCATTAATTACATTTTAGATTCGCGTTAGGTTTCCAGAAATTAGTTTGATGATATAATAGCGCTCAAAACAGCTGGAAATTACAGGGGTCCGTAACATTACAATAGAAGTACTTGCCTTTTTGGGATTCTAAAGCGTTGTAGGCGCTTTTATTGCAGCAACTGGCACGAGGCAACTAGCTGTTTACATATATTTCAATGGAACTGCGCACACGTAGCAACTCGAGTTGCGAATTCCGGTGATCGAGAATAGTTTTCAGTTGCTGCAATCGATGACTAAGTTTTTAATTACCGCAACTAGCAACTGTCGAATTTGTATCGGTTGTGTAAAGTTGCTGGTTTCCCCAACCGGTAATCGCAACGCTTCGACCGATTCCACACCCTCCTTCCCTCCAGTGTTGGTCCCCCGCAGCGCCAGTGTCGCTCAACGGCGGCGACGTAATATAATGAGAACAAGTGCTGCTTCTTCGATATTTATCATCACACTGTACGTAGCAACTCAGTTATCAAAGTTGCTCACAAATTGCCATAAAATTGCGGCAACCGTAATCCGGGCTATTTGGTTGTAGCAACTGGCAACTTTTAAAGAAAACTTTTAAAAAGTTGATAGTTGCCCCAACTAAAGTTAATCCATCTGCAAAGCGACGTAGAGTTACTCTAAACACTTTCATTCAATCTCTTGTAAGTATGTTTGGTAGCTATAAATCTTGTAGAGAAGACTAAATTGTCAATACAGGAATTATTTCTCTCCGCCACTAAATCACTAAACACAATCTCGTCACTAATAGCTCCAATATCCTACGTTTGACAAATGATCATCATCAATACTGTCTAATGAAGACAAATTAGTGCGAACACCATTAACATTTCTATAATACTACATGTCATGTGGCGCCGAAGCTGGGAGCTTTGGACGACAATGTATGGAAATTGTAAAATGAGTAAGGACATTTTGCATTTCTTTATTCGAGTCATGGGAGCGGCACATTTCTCCTGAGCATTCACAATGCCGGTAAAGTTGCATAAATAAATAACTCGAATTAGAACCCTTCACGTAGCGCGCAAACGTTGAATGCTCGCGACTCACGGTGAATAATTTCTTACCCGCTTTTGTGTTCAACGTCTCAGTAAATACCTGACATTTAACTGACAATTGATGAATTTTATACGGAAATGTTTTTGGAGGAAATATTCGGTAATTCTGTTTTCTTACCGTCATAGATTATGGAAGAGAATAGTAACAAAAACTGTTTTCCAAAGAAGAATATTTATTGACTTCCCACGCAAGTTGTTAAGAAACGGCTGGATAATAAAAGTCCATTAAATTTTATGGTTAGATTGTACTTTTTGATAACGATACACGACAAGCAATCAGTCCAGAGTTCGTTAATTGAAAAAAAAAATATAGAAATGCTGAGAGCATTTCTAGATTTTTTTTTTTTCAATTTACAAATTTTTTCAACGCTTTTCACCGAGTTTTTAGCTGATCTTCCTACCCGTAAGTGGAACAGCTGATCCTTTGAAGACGAACAACAACAAAAAATAAATCGCACTCATTGTGATTTCAAAATTCCCCATTAAAACATTTGACAATAAGGCCTGGGTGGCAGCGGGGCTGGGGAGCCATGGGTTGTTGCTACAATTGATAGGAGCGGCGAGTTTCGGGTTCCCCTCGTTTCGGGCGATACACAGCACTCGGTACATTCATTACAAAAAGCGTCACATCGCAGAACGGGTCCCGGTTTAATAATTCCACTCATTTGGGTTCCCCCGGGCGACTCGGCGAGACAATGCGCGCCCGGCTAACGGTATCAATCAACATCAAACAACCCCGCTACGCTCTATCTATACACAGCTTTAGGGTTGTACGTTTCGCGCATATATTAGTTTATTGAGATTATGCAAACGTTAAATCCCACGCAATGTATAGTTTCTAGAGCTTTGAACTTGTATTTAGTCGATTAACAATACATGAACTGTTACTTAATCTTTGTGTTGAACTAGAACTATTAGATCTAATAGAATAGGAAGCTATGGTTGAAGTCTGTTTACTTTCATCTGTTACTTGAAGACATAATGAGCCATCACCACAATGATGGTAGCTTCATAAAGAATAAACACGTACTACGGCGGTGGCGTAGCAAATTCAGTTCACAATATAATAGCAGCCAACATTTGGCTTGAAAGCAGCTTTATTATAAAGCTGGATTATGATTACACTTTCAGTATAAAATATGGCGGCCCTAATGCGCTTTGAAGTTTGTAGTAAACGATTCTTTTTATCACACAGTCGTTATGCATGCACAAGCCGACGTCGATAAGCAAACGCCCGCGGGATGTGTGCTCATCTCAATCCTCGCAAACACATTAGTATTACTAGTAGGGCACATTTGCTCATGACGCATTCTCATCAAATAACCGAAACATGCGTTTCAAAACAAACAGCACACCCACGCAAATCCATGCTCTCATAGACGCAAAAATAAAACTCAAAACAGATTGTAAACACGAAATTAATCATGCACGTTTATCTATAAATAACAAATTCTGACAAGAGAACGTTTATTTCCTCCGTTTACATTGTTATGTCAGGGGAAATTGCTTTCATTTTTAGTTGAAAACAAAGTATGTAAATAAAATCTATTTACGATTACGCCCACAAAGTGTACACGTCGAACACTTGCAGGTTTTTCAGTGAGGCGACGCGATTCAGCAAACAAGCTTATTGTCAAGTGTCGTGCGCGGACGGCTACTAACGCTGAATATGGAGTGCTCGTCCACAAATAGAGGCAGAGTCGTCCGAAGCTCACTCGTTTTCGTGGACCACATGTGCGCTAATGAAGACACGACGTTTATGATTATGTTTATTCACGTCCGCTCGGTTTCTGATGTAGGATGATGCTATACGTAACGAACAAACGAGCTCATTTATCAATTCAATCAACAAATGAATGAATTGACGACGTCAGTCGAGAATTACAAAATATATGTTGTTGTAATTGGTGAAAAATCTTTCAACAAAGCGAAACTTAATGATTTTCTGAAGCATTTTAACGTTACACTCAAGTGAGAGGCAGGCTTACTCGCATGTACATGTGAAAATAAATGAACATCCTCGACGAGATGTGAGTATACAAGGAGCTTCATTAGGCGCGGAAACTGACGTTGTATTTTGTTCTTTGCGTGACCAGCTGCCTACATTATTCAGCCATTAGTGTTCGTCTGTACGACACACCAGTCCTACGTCAAACAGGACTCCGTCATCACGATAAACTATTTAAAAATGTATGGAACGTAAATGAGTTATTTACCTATGAGGAAAGTCTCGTTCCTCAAGTGCCAATTCTCATTAATGTATTTCAGTAGTTTAAATGAATCACTACGCGGATATCAGCCGTTATATTTACTAGTAGTACGTAATTTTTAATAGGTAAGTACGTGTGTTTCTCTAGAGACTACTTAGTTGGGTGAATGGTTTGCGGTTGATGGCTTTTTAATACCCTGCCTTCTTGATTCATCGAGCGGCAGACACCGTTGATTGATTGTGGGGAGAATTCTAGCAACGGGCTAATAATATGCTCATAGCTTGTAACAATTATGATTGCTTGTTGATCGATAATTGACTGTTTATTAATTACTTACAGAGTCTGGATCATGTGCGTTTGGCGTGGACGGTTGTGCTGGCCTAGGAGGTGGCGGGTAACCCTGCAAAGAAAATTGGTTTAATTACTTTTTTTTTTACAAATATCCATAATTTTTCTTAGAAAGAAACTATCCAGTTCTTTTGTGTGAAAGTAATGTAATCAAGGATATTAGATTATTCCATAATACTGTACGTAAGAAACTAAATTGTACCGTTAGAATAACTTCATAACTAAGCAGGCAATTCAAGTTACAATAGGTTACAATGTAACTTCAATTGCCCGCCTTGCTCGCTGATATGATCGTACGTGGTTCGTAAGTTCGAATTAACAACATCCTAAAGTGCCGACATTATCAGTGTTAACGATAATATCACCGTACTGGAATAAGAGCGGGCATTTGAAATGTTACCCAGACTTGTCAACTATAGAAACTAGTGTGTGAAGGACTGCGGTTAATAATATCGGCATTATGACTAGACGCCGCTCGGCTCCGGTCGTGACACGGGACATCTAATTGAAACCAACTCCGGCTGGCGCCCGACTAAACAATTCTGTAATCTACTGGCAGCAAAGCCATAATAACTCCCAAATGATAACACAAACAAAAACAAAAATTCCAGCGAGCAACGCCGAAGTGTAACTCGAAGTTGGCGGCGATTCGAATTAAATCGCAATTTCGAACGGGCCATGATGACAAAAAGTTCACAAGCTTAAGCCCAAAGTTAGTTTCGTGCGCCACTGTAAGCCGAAGGCCAGACTTTCGTACTGAAACTACGTCCCAACACCAGTACTAAAACACTTAATGTAAAATGAAGTCACAGAATACTAGGCGATGGAAGGGATGCATAATGGACTCACATTCAACGGATATATTAGACAGATACAACATTTCAGTGTGATTACCCACTTACCGACGAACGAAAAGAAAAGTGAGTGAAAATACATGACGTCATGAGTTCAAATCTATTAATGAATCATTCAAGCTGAACCACATTCATTATTCTAAAGTTAAACTAAAGTTTCTCGAAATGGAATATTTGGTTAACTTTAGCTCAAAGTTAAAAATAGTGTGGTAATAATTTTACGGCAAAACATTATGAGTTCAAATACGAATATTTCGGTATAGAAAGTGAAGGCAAACTTTGTCGAAATATCAAATAAACATCTAATTCAAAATTTTGTGCTCGCGAATATCACAAAGTTGTAACGGACTCCGCAATTTGGAACGCTCAAACTTTATCTCGCAAAACATACTAATTGTTTTACCTCGTTGACATGATAAATGGGAATTTTATGTAACGGCTGGCTGCAGTTACTTTATGTTAATCATTTTTAGGCCGTAAATAAAACTGGATTTTATAATTGGGCGGATGGTCCTGGATCTAGTTCTGTTCACTTTTTGGCAGAGATAAACATTTTGTTGTTGTTATACAGGGGGTCTAAAATGGCCGCTTTAGCAGAAACATAAAGTGTAATAATATGAATTACGTTTAAATTCGTAAAATGGTCATCATCTTCCTGCCCTTGTCCCATGTTATTTGGGGTCGGCGCAACACGTTTTTTTCTTCCATTCTCCTCTGCCAACCGTCACGCTATCATTTACTTCTTTATCTTTGATATCATTCCTCACACAATCCATCCATCGTTTCTTTGGTCTTCCTCTCCCTCTCCATCCATCAACGTTTATATTCATCACTCTTTTAGTCATTCGTCCCTCCTCATCACATGTCCATACCAAGACAGTAAATGGTCACAAGGTGACAATTCATAATAGTAGGTACGTCTATGACCATTTTAAGAATTTAAACGTAATTCATATTATTATCCTATTATGATTCTGCTAAAGTGGCCATTTTAGACCCCCAGGTCATACCTAATTTACTTTTTTTTTTACTTTCTTGTTGTAGTTGCCCTATAAAGGAGTTTAAGTCTTATTTGAAGTTATTTCAAACTTTTATTTACCTTAGTAATCTTAGTATAGTATAGTATAATGGGCTGATGTCCGCAACTCCACGCCCAAGCGCGTATTTTGCGTGCGGTTGCCTTATACCCTAGGTTCTTAAAATGCAATAAAAAGAAGAATGAGTATTTATTTACTCTTACTCCAAAACCAATTAATTAATTAAGTTCAATTAACAATCCGATCTAGGTGGTAACTTGTGGTAACCCAAAATTAAACAGCTCAATTTCAATTTACGATACATATTAAACTGGATCCGCAATTTCAATTCCAAGCCGTTGACTTAGAGAAACGTCCGAAAAGAGGATTAATCCGTTTAATATTTCCGGTATTAACTCCGGGAGTGGCTGCTCAAAATTAGTGAGGAAAGTGCACGCCGACTGTAACAGAGGTAAGTCTGTTCCAAACTTATAATGAATTGCAAACAAGTTTGTGGAACGGCCACGACATGATCTCTTTATCAGACAGGACACGTTCCAAATAGGGACACGGTGTAAGCTCATTAACAAATATTGACTACCTTGCTGGTTTTATCATTATTTGAATCTATTCATTGATATTTAAAACAAGCAAAAAGATTCATTTATACGGGTCTGGTATTATGAATAACAAATGATAGTAAAATAATTTCGGTAAAAGTTGATTAATTCAAACAGAATATTGTTTGGAAAATAAAACATCCTTTTCTCGAAACTCGTTAACAGTGTTTAAAGAGAGTATTGTCAAAGATGATACCCGGTGGTAGCTCTCCAGTGTTGAGTCGTCTGCGACTACCTCACCTGCGAGTCCACGCTCTCAATAAATTGGGCCACCTCTAGATGCAGCCTCACAGCTCACGCTTAGGGCTGTCTAAGCAACACCTTCAATAAAACTTTATCATAATAATGGGGCAGTAAGTAGACGAGTCACACAATAGACAAGACAAATGTCAGTTTCTCTTCTCTTTACAATTGAATTGCATTATTTTGCGGAGATTGCAAAAGGGGGGAGCGAGCGGCATAATTTATCCAAGTCGGCAATTCCCGACAGCCCTGCCACCGTGACTCCGCCACAGGAGAGAGAATGTACGCCCCACCGTCAGCGCTTTAGAGGTTTCCAACGGCGAGCGGGGCTGCCACACTAAAGTTCGGAGAATCCGGAGCATTTTGCAGTTTGTTATTATGAGAGCGGAGTGCTGCCAGCGATAAGTTGCTCTTTATGTACAGGGAAAAACAAGGACACAGCGTAAAGTCGCTTCTTAGTTAATGTTGGAGTTGCGATAGTTACGAGAATAAGTTAGCTAATGCGAAACACGGACTATGAAGCGTAGTTTTATTGTGAGGAGATTAAAAAGATGAAATAGAAAATTACTGGAAATATTTTCCTATCAATCGCGTCGCATCCTGATAATTCGAAAATTGCTTGCATAGTGCAACTTAATGTCAAAGAGACTCCTAAAAGAAAATCTCCCGGAGGCGCACTTCAGAAAAGTCAAGCAATTAATCGCATGGCCTTTGACAAATATATTTCCTTGACAATAAAATATACTGAGTTTTTACTGGCGAAGGCGAACGCCCGGGCTAGAGAACGGGTAGAACTGTCTCGTGCAACCGGCGCGCCTACTGTGGGGGAATATTAAACGGACCGTACCCCACCAGCCATGCCATTATTATTATCTTGCCATTCTGTCCCAGTTCCGGGATCCAATATCCAGTACGCTACGCTATCAACCGATGTGATTGCAAAGCAAATGTTGTGTATCATTACTATTCGACTATCGAAAGGGCAACGTTAACGATATTGGGCCTTGCAAATAGAAGCATGAAGTAAAGTAAGGGTATAAATAAAAGTATCGCAAGGTGTATTATATTTGTACAGCTCTAGTGTATTTAATGTTGCTTTAATACGAAAGTCCAGTAAAATATAATTAGTGATTCCTCATTACCGCGCGGCTGGCGTGGCCCCTCTGGACGTTCGTGCGTCTGCTGGCTTATGGTTATTAATAACGCTGGCCGCCCGCCCCGCCCTGCTCGCGGCCCCCTCTGGCCCCCACGCTCGCCCGCGCTGCCGCTGCCGCACGTCTGACATTTTAATTCCGGAGCCGCGGGTATGAGTCCACTGCATAATTTTTCTATCGACAATTTTGTCGACATCCTAAAGGTACTTCTCTATTTATACTTGATGCCAATGGAGCATAAAATTATATTGTTTCGAAGTTGTACCGAATGAAAGCCTCGAAAGTTTGTCGAGAAATTCAGAAATAGGCCGGTTGCAGCTTTTATTTATTAAACGTGAATAGTTTACTTTCTGTTTACAGAAAGAACCGATAAGATTATTTTAGTCTGAAATGCATGCAATCCAAAACTTCAAACTCTCAACTCATTCAAAATAACATAAATGACTTATTTGCTCCTTATCGATATCGATGAGATAAACTACTAAACTATTCGTCGATAGCCGTCAATTCGTCATCAATGAAATATACGTAGTTAGAATTATATTAACGGTTGTACTGCGTTCGCTAGTAATATTCCGTGTAGTCGGTGGCACGCGTACAATAATATCGAGTGAGTCAGTGAACATCACTAGCCACGAATGCTACAATGGCGGTCGGGCGAGCGCAGGTCGAGCGCAACATGGCTGCCTGGTAGGCGGTTCGAGTGAAAGGGACGGAGCAAGCATCGACTGTTGCCTTCCCTATCGCACTCGCACGCAATGCTCGCATCGATCTCCACTCTCTGTGCTCGCCCCCAGCACCAGAAAGGCGGAACTAACAAAATTACAAAGCGCTTTCGAGCCGCTAATCATAAAATAAGATACGACGTTTCATTTCGACCGTACGACTCTCGAGCGATCACGATGCTGAAATGGCCCTTGACTCTCAAAATTCTCTACTGACATCGTGGAGTATTACCAAGCGAAGCTCGCCGAGAATTTAGTTAAGCCCCCGCACAGTATGGATAGATTTATGTTGTTTGTTCGAATGGAGCAACAATAGTTGTATGCGGGAAGGTGAAGTACTTTTATCTATAGCAACAAGTATAGGGGAATTCAGACTCTATTCGGTCTCTTCTAGTTCTATGTATGATATTTTTAATTACAGCGTTACTCTGAATGGAAGGAACAGTGCCTTTCTGAGCAATACGAGAGTTGTGTAGGAGTAGAAGAAGACATAAAGAAGGTTAAAAAAAAAAGGGCAGAAGGTTTAAAAAGGTATAAAGTTCTACATCTCTTCGAAGACGGCGCCGATGCCGGCCGGGTTTATGTTAGCATAAATTGTAGCCGTAGCCTGGCGGCGTTTAGTTCCAGAGCTGTATAAAATCGACACGAGTCGCGCTCTCCCACTGCTCGCAGTTTCTGCTCCGTCGATTACATGATATCTTGAGTGACGTTTAATTTTTGCACGAGGCGCTTTTTTTTTCCATGATAAGATTTCGGAGATGAATGCGTGTGACCTTCTTTATTTTTATCTTCCGGTGATGATTCTTTTAGTTGTTTATATTATGTGTGGAAGGACTGCACAAATAAGAATATGTATTTTAGAGGTCTATTTTGCTACACTCTATCTTCTGCTTACGTAGTGAGCATAATAGCCTATACAGCACACACAGTCTGGCTATCTAAAATAATAATATGATCAATCAATACCAAACATGAGATACAACTTTTATCGTCAATAAAAACAGTAGAAGAATGAGTAAGCGCGAGGAATGCAAAACGAAATGTTTCATATGGAGAAACTTGTGACTTGTTTAGAGCGTTTCGTTCGCATGCAAAGCTGCCAACATGTGCTACATCTCCATTATATCGTGAAGCTGTCGCTAGGCCGGCCACGGCGGCCACGTGCGAACCATACGCCGGGCGCGGGCGAGGCGGCGAGTAAGGACATAGAAATATGTAAATCGCACGGCGAACCAAAAACGTTGGCTCACGTTCACGATGAATGCTGATCGCTGCACTATGACGAACCGATCATCCACGACGCCGCTCTACGAGTCACGAAAGACATGATACCAATTATTTCGCACTCGTGTAAGGCATGTCTCCTTTTTTCGTCCAATATCCTTTCAATTTCTGGATGAGTTTCGATGGACTGGTTCTTGAGATGATTGGTTCATGCATCAACGGTCTTGTTACGATATGTAATCAGATTGTGAAGGTCATTTAAAAGGAATAAGATAAAATAAACACTTCAACTGTACCACCATTCATGATGAATCTAGACAGAGAAAAATGGCCTAAAGGTACACTTCATCCATATCAGAGAATTAGACTAATGTCTTTGGAGTTCAACATAAACTTACAAACTTTTCAAGCATATGATCCAAGCAAAGTTTCCGTAGTAACACCAACCACTTGGAAAACTACTTATTTATTTGTTACTGTTGCGCGGCACTGTAAACGTGCAATTCCCTGATCGAACTTATTGACTGCTTTATTATAAGTCGCTCAAGTTCTAGTTGAACCAGCTCTTGAGACTAGTTTTTAGGCCAGCTCGAATGTCCACAAGGGCAATGTTAAATTTTATACCTAGACTAGACAAACTAATCTAAAACATTCGGCAAACGTCTTCAAAGGGGCTGCAAACATTTTGATATAGTCAAGATAAGTAAAGGTATGCGAAGATGTTTACTCGAGGGCAAGTACAGATATTATTGTTAATGTTCACAAGAAAAACAAACCTATATTCCACAACGACGGTTATAATACGTAAAATAAAAGAGTGGAAAGAATAGCGAAACAGGAAAACAAACATAACGAAAGTAAAAGTCGTCCATTAGGTGGGGTATGGTATGACCATAGACGGTTTATTGAAATAGTTATGGTTGGGGATGGTAATTTTTAAAAATTGCTAACAACGAAGGTTTTCGTACATTCGGCAGCAGTTTAATGTGTAACGATAACAGTAAAGTTCATAGCCAAAGTTCCATCCACCGAGTTCCCTGGATTACTATACTTTCCATATAGAGTGGGTTCAATTTCGTTAAAGCTATACAGATTCGTATCTACGCGCGTGCTGACAAGACTACACAACTAAAAGTGTAAGAAGACATTACAAATGAAAATATATGTTTATTTATATAGTAACTGCTTCTACACACGCCATGCCAGAGTATTTTTAGCTGTATTGGGTACGCTGATAAATGTATTTTCGTTTGTATTTAGTAATACTTTCATTTTTTGCTCGGATTGATAACATTCTTTCTCAAACCCATGACCAATTTGAATTAGAATTCAGTATTATGTCTATGAACAAGATAACAAACAAGAGTAAAAATACAAAACATGATTCACTTGTTCAAATCTAAACACTTCGTGTTATTACGACAGAAAGATTTTATTTAAGCAATACTATAAAATAAGTTAGCAGATAAATTCGCGTTGGTTATTTTCGATTAGCAACAAACCGTTTATCATGTTTTCGGGTAGCTATCTCGCGCGGCGCACACTACGTAGTCTAGCAGGAGAGTTTCGGGCAAAATTATCGAAAAGGACAATGACCAAAGTTGGTACCAAAAAGTCTCGCGCCTCAAAACCAAAATATTATAGTAATTAGTTTCATATTTTTTTACGGCATTACGCGTCGGGGATTTGATTTTTGAACTGGAAATATACTTTTCGAGTTTAAAAGTATGAATATTGTTTTACTCCCTTTATATGACGTTCCGTTTCAACTGAATATAAATGACGTTGCGTTTCAATTGAACAAACCCTTGTCTGTCGAGCGGACTCTAAAATTAATTACAATTAAGTAAGATCAGTACACCAAATCGATTTAGTTTGGTTTATTGCTATTTGCAACAAAATAGATTTTCTCAGCCTAAAGATTTTGATTTATCGATTACATCCCTAAATCCCGACTAGTTTATAGCACTTACTATACTCTATGGTTTATAGTTATCTTATCTGTGGCATCTGACATTTGTACTGTACTGACTGACTATTGGCAATATAAAGGTCTAAAATAAAATCGAGTTTCAGTCAAGCATACTGTGGATGTTACTTTAACTCGTAATTCTTACTAATATTAGTGTATTACGCTGTTTTTAGAGCAATAATGTAATGTATGTGTGTTAAAATACGTCGTTGGTAGCGTCGAAAAAATAGACCTACTTTTTAGGTTAGTTTCGATTTTATAAAATAACTCTGAAACGCGGGTTTTTTTTTCAAAAATAATTTTTGTAGGAGTTAATACGATCAGTGTAGTCTATAAAAAACAAGGTTTGATTTTGATGCAGCATGGTACGGGATTCCATACTTCCATGAGCATTCTCTTTTCCGTCGGCGACGACGGTCTACGCGATATGGGCGCGATAAACCAAATGCAAACATGACGCCGACTCGTCGGACCAACATGTCTTTTACTTAATTATGTTTCGGTTAAAGATACAGCCAAATGGAGATCATTTAAGAACGTGGTTAAATAAGGATTTATAGGATGTTCTTTTAAATAGCAGTACTCTTCTACATAAAAATGCCCGCAGATTTCTCCATTATAAAAGCAGGTATACAGCGTGCATGCTCATAAATTAGTTATCGAGCAAAAACTGTTTTCTATTATAATATCTTAACCGCCCATCGATGTTACGGAACATTATCTTGTATTTCAATCGAGATGATTAATTTGTCTTTACTAAATGAATATTCTTTAGTTTTGCAATGTTTAAATAAGCTGGGTTAGTAGGTAAAAAGGTTTTCACATTCGGATTTTACAGTGGAGTATTGACTGAGTTTGCAATTCAGGGAGAGTCGGCAGAACGGCGTACGTTAACTACTAGTAGGAATTACCTTTGCTGTTCAACGTTAGCTACTTCATCCGCACGGGCGTAAATGGAATGCAATGAACTTTTCATGTGGTGTTCAGACCGCTAAGTAAAGGCGAGTTATTCTAATCACTTGAATTAGCTTAATGAAGGTGCAGTGGGCTATAAAAATAACGTTTGCTTTAATTTAATTAGTTTTACAGTAAGTAGGAATAAATTGGAATTAAAGGGGCTTTGGGCTTTAGTTTCGAGGAAGGAAAACGGCTGTGCAATAGTTTTTTTTTTAACGAACGAAATTGACAAATAATAGTAAGTAAAAATACAAAAATGTCCACAAATACACGTGATTTCTAATCTGCGGCTAACGATGTACAGAAGCCTTCATTCAATTCAACATTGAATCTACAAGATTTCCCTTTATACAAATATATTTTCCAAGCAAAACTGAACACGGCAGCTTGTCACAGTAGTTAACTATGTACTTTAAAATTATTTTGCTTCAGTAATGATATTTTTAGTTTTAAAGACGAAGTAAACATATTATTTATACAGAAAAAAAAATATTTATCGGCTATGTTTTTTAAATATTGTTTTGATTAATGAACATTACTAGCCTAATCCTTTTTTCAAGTTACTCCTTATGACATCAACTATCTGCCAGTACAAGTCCCGTCAATATCGGTCCAGCCGTTTCGGAGATTAGCCGAAACATACAAGCAGATATAAAAATGTTTTTTTTTTTTTTGTAATCAGACCCGCCTACTTTCACAATTATGCACTCAGTAAAAAGCTGTTATTTTGAGCATTATTATTTCCAAACAGACAGTTCAATTTTATTTATTTGTATAGATAAAAAGAGTGTCTTCCGATACCGATATAATTTGTATGTGTAACAGCAATTTTTTATTTTAAATCGATGAAAGTAACAGCGAAGAAGTAAAAACAATCAATAGAAAATACAAGTCATGACATGGTTCAAAGGAGGTTCAAATCGAAACAAGAATTCTATTCATTGTCTTGTCTTTGCTTCGGATCCCATTGATATTTTTTGTCGTCAATTAATTTGGATATTAGCCAGGAGTAAAAACATAATGGTTATTGAGTTTCGAACGAATGATTTGTGAAGTTGTGACTAGAATCATTTATATAAGTGCTCATAAATTGAATACAAAAACATTTAAACCAAACCAGCTTACAGTAACCTACATAATAGGTCACTGGTTGACAAAAAGTTTGGTTTAAACTGTAAATCATGCATAACAAAATGGTTGAAAACTTAGCTTCAAGGCTAATAGGAAGTTTACCGTCTTAACTTTGTAAGTTTCAACTTAAACTTATGTGTTTAAGAAGTCTGAAACGGCTTTCTTGTCAATTAGTCTACTTTCGTTTTCGGATACTACTGATATTGTTCATCTTTCGACTACTACACTTATCATCACCTGCCTAGCCTTTTCCCAACTATGTAGGGGTCGGCTTTCAGTCTTACCGGATGTAGCTGAATACCAGTATTTTCCTCTACTACACTGTTACATTTAATTATTTAAATACATTGTTTGTTGGAAAGTTCAAAAATGTATTTTCCAATTTTTACCAGTACCAAAACAACACGCATAATAATTTCGGAGCCAGGGGATTTATCTGTGGGACATAATGTCTGTATATTGTACTTTAAGATGTCTGTAACAATGTTGACACTGTATTGTAATGTTGACAATGTTGACACTCTTCTTTCTAATAAACTTGCAACAGAAAAGTGAGGCGGGTGGTTAGTGTCCACACTGTCCCCATTCCCTTCAAAAACCTGTTTCTAACACACAAGATTTGCTGTCTTTGCACGTGCTTATTTCCAACACTAAATGTTTCCGGACATCGGTATGATTACCGGATATAAATGGGACAAATTCTCCGCTTCCGATAAAACGAGATTTCGTTAGCGGCTTTGGTCACTTGGACGCTATGACGATATTAGGTACTGGGTAACATCGAAGTGACTATAGTAGTTTTGAAACAAAAGTTTACTTATGATAACTTCGTTGTTTAGCCGATAAAATCCGTTTCTTCCTGTGTTTTATCAAGTGGGAAATACCTTAGAAATCAAGCATTGTGATTCATGTCATAACAAAAAAAGTTCTCATTAGAATAATCTATTTCAACCTTCCGACATTTATGAATCAGTCTGAATAGTGGTGTTAACATAACCACAACAATGTCCGTTGCCAAAACTTATTGTTTTTTTTCTCAGTATTGTTACGCACAAATCTCAGGGGTGACTCGGATTCAATAGTAGATATCACCCGTCAGCTGGGTTCCGGTTTGGGGGCTACCCCAAGGTCGTAAAACACAACAAAAGGATTATTTACAAAGTATAGCAGATGGACTGGACGGCGCCGGTCTTATCTACCTGTCAATAAATTACATCACGTCAAACAACACGCCTGTCCTTCGTTGTGATTACGGCACCGAACCGATATGTGTATGAATGTTTTCTACAATTTGTGGCTATCGTCTAGTTACACGCGAAAATTGTTGTTTCAACAACCCGTACCTACTGCAATAATTTTTTTTTGTGGGAAAGAAAGGTTTTATTTTTCCTTGGGTTCAAGATAGCTCATTTTTAAATTATTTTAGGTAAGGGTTTTGGCTTGTGCCATTTTTGAACCGAAACCTTTGGTCTACCAATGGACCTTCCAACCAACGATCTTCAATGAATTTCGGGGATCATACCTGATGTGGCGGTGGTTGCGCCCCATGCGGCGGCATATGGGGCGGGTGCTGTGAGTCCTGGGTGGGTGACATGGCACCAGACGCACTTTGACCAGCACCCGGGCTGGGCGCGCCTGGCGGCTGTGTTGGCGGCTGAGGGGATCCGCCTCGCTCATAGCCCTGCACAAATTCAAATATACTTTTAATTATAGTTAGGGAAGAAAGTTGTACTGAGCGCTGGTTTGATGAGAATTCCTGTAGATTTAGTTGGTTGAAATTCAGCGATCAATTTCTTCATCTATTTCGGTGCGTAAATCATATTAGAGAGAGACTGTTCCACCAGCACTACATTATTTGGCATTTAGCCTTATTTCTTTCTCTTCTAGACGCGACAAAATATAGCTACGGACTGTCAGATATCACTTCACTTAATAATTAATTATAAAAGCTTTCTTACTCAGGTATAAGGAAGTTATATGAAGTTACCAAGTTCCCGACAAAGATCGAAAACTTCAAGAGGGTGATAGCTACTACATTGAATATCCGTGCCATATAAAAGATTGGAGAAACCGGAAAATTCAAGAAGTGTTCCGGTTGATACAACGATGACTTTGACCCCCTTTACTTCCTTACAAGACCGTAAAACATTCGAGTGTTTATCGCCCCGCGTCTGGTATAAATTCGGGTGAAGGAGTCGAATGATCGTTGCATGCGAAAACGCTCGGAAACACGAGATATTCATTTTCATTGAACCTTTCAGAGTCGTCTGTTACATTAAAAAACCGTTATAAATTATTGTGATAGGAGTCCGGCCATTTACTTTGTATTTTACATCGCGTTTAATTTTGCAAAACAAGCGCTGACTAAGTTTGCTGGACAATTCTTGTTATCTTTATTAAAAAAAAAAACGAAGTAGCCGAGTGCAATTAGACAAAAAGGTGGAATGAAGTTTATAGTGGTCGTATTTTCATGGGGATTTTATATTATTGAGTTCATGTAGGTGTGGAAAAGACGTAAAAAAAAATTTCGCCGATCACGACTTTTCTTTTTAATTTCGTTTTGCATTTTTTTTTTATCAATTTCACAATATAAATTCGTCAAATTTCAAGTTAAACATAAACTTGAAATTTGACGAATTTATATTGTGGCTTATTAGTCTTGTGACCTATGAGCATCCATGAAACGCCAATTTGGTATTTAATTTTTTTAATTTTTGTAGATGAAATGCGTACTTGGAAGTATTTTTTATTTTTATTTTAAGACTAAGATTTATTTTGTCATTGGCAAAGAGATTAAAAAGACTTATAGAGCGGACATTGAGAATATTTTCATTGAATAATTTTGATCCCGCACATTTTTGATTTGACACACGAATGCTACCTGACAAGGCGGCGTATGACACTAAGACAAAACGATTTGTTACTAAGTAGTAACAAGTATTGGATTACGATTTTCTTCGTCTTGTCCCGTCTATCGCTCGTAAATATTTGAATGTCTTTGGTCATTGGTAACTGATACTTTTCTGATAATTTTCACAAATAACTGAACATAGCGTTCAATAAAACCACATTCATGAGTGTAGTGACTCAAATTCATTCTGGCTTTCTTTTCTAGTAACACAAACCGAGCTGTAATTCATAAGGTAGTAGAAATACAGCTTGTCTACAATAATCTATCAACAATTTGTATACGGTTAACCCACTTGTTGGTGTATATGTCCCAAGAGACTTTCCATGACTTGATAGGCTAGCAGAATACCCCTGAGACTACAAGGAACGGCTACAATGTCTTGGTTCTTGAGTCTGTTAAATCAGGACTATCTGTTGTAGATTTTGAAACAGACACATGTCCTGTTCTTTTTCAGATCTCGGGAAGTAATGGAGAAATGGGTAGCTTACGCAGTTTCTGCCTAAAATGTAGGTACTTCATTGCTACAAGAATATGCTTCTTTTGTAGAACTTCCATCATCAAATCACAAAAGCATAAAAGAAGCCGTAATGTCAAATCTGACAAAGATTTTAAGTAGCAACATTAGTCTCCGACTCTCCGCATAAAACTTTCATTGCTTGGGGTTCGCATAAAATGTAACCGGTGTTGTAATAATGAATCGAGCAGCAATTGAAATGGGAACACTCAATTAATCACAGCCGACAAAGCTCTCGTGTCCTTGGCCGTGACTCAGAATCGCGAGCACGCTCACTCTAATTACCAACCTTTTTGTTATACACTCATTCGGGGTCTTCGAGACATTGAAG
This sequence comes from Eurois occulta, assembly GCA_950022335.1. Taxonomy (NCBI): domain Eukaryota; kingdom Metazoa; phylum Arthropoda; class Insecta; order Lepidoptera; family Noctuidae; genus Eurois; species Eurois occulta. The sequence goes on along the minus strand of OX465500.1, from coordinate 11,282,201 downwards.
CTTGAAGGTATTATGGTAATAGCATTGTTATCCGTCTGACAAATAGAAGTAATCTTTTAACCAAATCCTTCGTAATGAGTATGACATTGTCTGTTTTAGAACATTTCGGGTTATTTTGTGATGTTAAGAGACTTTAAGCCAAACATGATAACAACACGAGTTCAAACTCTTTTCGAAGAGACTAGGCAGACATTACTAAACCTTGCTTACTTCATCTTTCACATGGATTCCCAAAAAGCAAAACCTCTTTTGCTATTGTCACACTGAAAAGCTCCCCTCGAAAATGTCATCCGGTTGACAATGACTTGTCGCAGGACGACGACAAGCAAGCTATTGTCACAAAACGGGTTTTGTTAACCGTCCTTAACAACAAGTTCACCACACTAATATAACTATTAATGATGTTCACACACACACGCACATTAAATACATAGTTGGTATAAAGCAACGGGCACGTGCAAGAGCAGGGTCGGCGACCACGAACGGCCTTGACCGTGCATCCATTATGCACACCCGTTTACTTGCAAACGAGTGCACCGCAACGCATCTACGCCTACTAGTGCCTATGTAAATATATCTCTATGTATAATAAACCAGCACGAAAGAGCTCCACTACTATCGGATGACGTAACATGATTGGCCGTTCCGCCGGTATTATTGTTGGCCGTTTCTAGTTGTGCCGGCGGTTTTGATGCAATGCACACGTTGTTCAATTAATTGAACGTTTCGCAGGGAAACATGCAGCGCAATAACATCGTAAAAACATCGTTCAGGTTTTATTGGATAAGTAATTTGCGTTTAGATTGAAGCTAGCATCCAATTTAGACTCAATTACATGACTTGGATTACAGTACGAGTTTTTTGGAAGATAATCTTGATTCAAAACATACGGGTTTTTGTAGTACTTCAACTCTTTCACTTAGATAAACCTAACGCTGTTTTTAGTTACCGTCTGTGTTACTAGCCGTGTTGGGTTGAAGTAAGATTACTGCAATACATTAAACATAATATAACGATACCAGTTAGCATAAATCGACTCCATTCGTCCTCGACATAGATCTTGCTGACAATGCAGACATTCATTGCATCAGTCAGTCGTAGTACAATGCTTTCACTCGGTAGCCAGTTTCCGCGTCACGTTTCAAGGCTGCAGATAAGGTTGGCCTGATATTTACTAATCCAGGTCAAGAGGAGTCATTCACTTTTTATGTTTCCCCCTACCGGCTGGCGATAATTGAATAATAATCGTGACGTCAACAGTTCACGGCCTCCTGTTACGTGTTATTGTTCTTGATAACGAAACAATATGTTTGTAATTATAGCACATGTGACATTGTAATCGTAGTGCCAAACAAGTTTTAGAATCCATTAGTTAGTATTATGGGAATGTGTTTTTGAGGCGGGTGAGTAGCCGGGTAAGTTGCCACACAGGTTTGCGTGAAATTGCGTGGGTTTATTTGTTGAAGTATCGTTTATTTCAGGTACGCATAGGTATGACCAAAGTTGGATCCGAAATAGCAATGTTATAATCAGCTTAACCTGGCTCTTACATAGTGGGCTCTGACTAAAGCTACTGTGTAATTGGATATGCTGCGTTCATTTACCGGTAAAGCCGAAACCTATTGAATACCTGGCAGACGACTGCTAATAGCCATTGTCATTCCCATTAGCGTTATACCGGAACGGTAGACGATTTGTGACACACGCTTAATGACATTGGACAGACACGCTTAATGGCCTTGGACTGTGAGAAGAACACTAACTAGTCACTGTAAATCAAAGCAGATACTTATGTAACAAAAGCTTTTCCAAAATAAACATTTTCGTAGTCGGTTCGAACAATTCGTCAGTGTACATAGTAAGTTTCAAAGGAGGCGAGGGTGGGTCGGGTAGGTCGTCTGCGTCCAAAACAAAATACAAAGAATTGTTAGAACTTTCACTGAATAATAATTTCGCGGTAAAAGTTTGCCGAACAGAACATAGCGGGAAATCGAGACTAATGCTTGGCAACTGAGTTTGGCTGAGTTTCAGTCGAACATCCGCGCCAGTCGCCAACCAATCCATCAAAGGAGGGTGGCTGGATCGGGTGTGGGGTACACCCCCCCCGTACCCACATAAATATTGCGGGTAGGTGAGTACAAACCCTTTGACCGAGTTCTGTTTACTTTCGTTTTCGCTCAGCTGACGGGGCCGCCACCCCGCCCGTGTGCCTCCACTATTATTATGATAATTAGAGAGCTATCAACGTGATATTAACTACACAGTCTAATTGTAGCGACGCTAACGAACGACAAGTTCGAGGGCGTGACGGCCGTCGGCCTCAGTATCACTCAATATCAATAGGCTCTAATTTACGAAACTGTACACAAAATTAGATAACCTGTTAAGTGTGACTTTTGTGGTATTCAAGTTTTACGGAGTGCTTTTGTGCCGGTCCATTTGTGTTGCGGTCGTCGAGTTTTTTAAAGGCCTCACCCGGAGGTGCGAACAGGGGTGTCCCCGAGAGCACTCAAGGTTGCAACGAGTGCGGACGCGGTAGACAGGGCGTAGACGTGCATTATTAGGTGGGTGCCGGAACACCCGCGGGAGCTGAGTTGGGGGCGGTAGGGGTGCGCGTACGTCATCACCTGAGGCGCGCCCTTGAAACCGTCGTCGCATTCATTGCACCCGGATGCGGGTCGTATCTCTGAGCCCGCAATACTCGCACTCAAGACACCACCTACCTATCTCATGGTCTCGGGGACACACCCCCGACACCACTTTGAGTACATCTAAACACTGCAAGTTGTGAACATTTCAGCTGATCGTGTGTGCGACGTGCTTGATGACGTAGGTTTTTATCGTCGATCTTATACCGTGCTGCCGTTTCACAAGTTCAGTTTACTATCAAGTGTTTTTGATACTTCGGATCAAAGATCTGTGAATATCTACAAATTACTGTTAAGGTCAACTTTGGAAGACTTGGCATCTTCTTTAATAGTTACAGTGGGTAAACTTGTTGGAGAATAAATCTATTGGTGGTTGAATTGTGACTCTACCGCCGGCCGGGTCTAAAGTTTGATGTGATCTCTTTTAACAGACTAAGACCAGATAACAATAAGAAGCACCGGATTCGTACTGATTACGAATCTAGTAGGGCTTGGTAATTTGTACTTGTGCGAGATGAACAAAAAAAATGTTGACCAGCCTTTTGATGATTTGCAGTAGTAAGTTTTGAAACTTTTTATGAAGCGTTTTCAGACTACAAGTTTTTGTATGTTGCGAAAAATATTTGATGTAAATAGATGAATTACACTAATGTGTCCAATATAATGCAACATCGTTAATCTTTCAAACTGGATTAAGTAACTATTTCTTTACATAATTCACGCTGTCTATTTTGTCTAACAATCGTAAACGATACTACTGAGCATGAAATCCTGGGTTCGATTCTCAGGTTGAAAAGTTTTATTAGTATCAGGAATGTCTCGGTAGAGACCCGGAGTCTTGTTTTGTGTCCAATTTGTGACAATAGGCTCGCCCGCTGTTTCATGAGACTTAAACATTGCTAGCGAAATGTGAATGGATGTAATATCGTGATTGTTTTTCAAAATTCTAGGCAGCCTCTTTCTTCTACCTTCATGTGTTGAATTATTGGTAAATATAATCAACAAAAACGAACAAATCAATGAATAATGTGGAATGCTCACATTATCTTTGTCGATATTTTACATTATTAGAGTATGTAGCTAATTTGTGTGCTGTGTTGGGAACCACGGCACATAAAATTGACAATTTATTCAAAGCAACTACAAAAGTTTAGAAATGAATTTTGGCACTTTATTTTATTACTTTATATAGAAACAACAATATCAATCAAAAGAAAGACAAAAAAAAACTCCATTAATACACCTTTTTTTGGCAAGCTTAATTTGTTTTTGCCTTAGATTTTTACTGTAAAGCTATTAACGTTTCCTTTTATGTACCGGTAGCGATAAAAACAAAGTGCACAAACAAAACATTGTACGTCCGTTATTCGGAACTGTCAATGATTAATGTGAAAGCAACCCGTAGATTCCTTGAGAGGAAACTTATTAGTTTGAATGGCTCATTCCAAATTCTACGATCAACCCATTCTAGCGCAATTATATTTAATGAGGACATTAACACATCGCTTAGTGTCTTGTTACAAAGAAAAACAATGCGCTAATTAGCTTACAACATTGTTTGGACCTCTACCTATATTCCAAAAGTTAATTTTATAATATCACGACAACAAGCTATATTCAGGTATCCGGAATATCAAGCAGGTGTCAGTTTATCTTTTCTTTTTCTGGATTTCTAAAATAAATCCAATTACTACATATTTTACAACAAAGGCCTTCCGCCGCGTCTGCCTGTCTGTCTGAACACGATAAACACAAAAACTAACAAACGGATTTTCATGCAGTTTTCACCAATGCGTGGATTTATTCATGAGAAAGGTTTAGATGTATAATTCTTGAAGGTTTAAACTGGCTGAAATATATGTTGATAATTATAGAAGATGTCGGAAAACATCATGCCGATTGGGAGTTTTAGTCTGCTTCCTGGGCGAAGTTGCTAGTTATGATATAATCTACTAGCGACCCGCCCCGACTTTGCACGGGTGCAATTTCCTAAAGATGTTTTTATAAAAATTTTCTTTAATACAAATCTTGCCCTGACAATTGCGAAAACAACAAAAAAAACCGGCCAAGTTCGAGTCGGACTCGCGCATAAAGGGTTCCGTACTATCATAGTAGGGCGGAGCCCCCTTTAATTTATTTTTATTATTTGTTGTTATAGCGGCAACAGAAATACACATTCTGTGAAAATTTCAACTGCCTACCTATTACGGATCATGAGATACAGTCCGCTGACAGACAGACGGACGGACGGACGGCGGAGGCATAGTAATAGGATTCCGTTGGCTACCCTTCGGGTAAGGAACCCTAAAAAACAGCGAAATAGGTCGAGCCGTCCTCAAGTGATGCTCCGTCATATACGTATGAGGCTATTGATTTTTATTAATATAGACATAGTGTTATTTCAGTTCAACCAAGTGTCTATAAATGATTAAATGAATCTGGAAAGACTAATAAATAACATTTTAACAAATCATGTAAAATATGAAAGGCTTCTTAAAGATGCAAAATGCGGGTTGACCGTTTGAATGAATGAAAATCTGATTTCGAATTTGATTTTTTTTCTTCTTCTTGGTAGCCAAAAGTATCGATTTACTTGGTTTTGCATTTCAAACGGCTGATGCTTAATTCAGTAAACTCAAGTGTTCTAATCCCCTTGCAGTGTATTTATTACATTACATGAACCATATTAAAAAACCTCGATTTAAATAAATCATTGATTAAGCCATAGAATAATTATGCCATTTTCACTTTCCGAAGCATTTACCATGCAGCTCTATAAAATGGTAATTAATGCTGATAGGGCCCTGCACACACAGGGTTCCGTTCCGTAGCACCAAACAATACATATAATAACAATATTTTTAACGCTCATTCATTTGAAAATTTACACTCAACAGTAAACTAAATTGGTTTTTATAGTATGTTAATAAAAAACCAAGTTACTGCTGCAATTTGACGAAAGTGTCCCTTAACTCAATAACTAAATACCACATCTTATTCAAACCAATTTCCACAGAAAGGTCCTTTAACGTTCCGGAAACCTCTTTTTTTTTCAGAATTTTCCTCTCACTTTAGAAATTAGAGGGACACACAATATTTACGGCATTAGAAGCAACAATATTTAAGGCTTGAGGAGCTCGTGGCTAAATAATAACTGCAGTTAGAGTCGATCTTTAGGTTAAGCTGCGCTTGCCTAGGATGGTCCGTGGATGGGTGACCACCCATTACATACCGAGTTTCCTCCGTGCCTCAGAAAGCACGTTAAGCCGTTAGTCCCGGCTGTCATTTGTAGATCTTTGACAGTCGTTACAGGTAGTTAGTGGCCCGAAATTCTGACAACCAGTCATACCAAAGGGTATCGTATTACCCAGAAGTAACTGGGTTGTGGAGGTCAGATAGGCAGTCGCTCTACGTAAAATACTTGTATTCAGCTGCATCCGGTTAGACTGGAAGCCGACCTCAAAATACTAGGGAAAAGGCTAGGCGATGAGGAAGCAAATATCTCATCAACCATTGCCTTTAGAAAAAAAAAGTTTTAGGAACCTCCATATCATTTTTCAAGAGCTGGCGATAGACACCCCACATAGTTATATAGAAAAAAAGAAAGAAAAAATTAACTGGTGCCAACAGTCTCGGAGTAAAATGGCTGTAAAATACAGACGAACCGACAGATTGCCAGGCGAATTTATAAGGATTCCATTTTAGCCATTCGGTTACGGAACCCTAAAAAGTTTCATGGCAGAGTACTAACATAAATCCAAATATTTATAGCTTAGCAGTCATGAATGTGCGATATTTTTGAGGTCCTGAAAGATAGGATCGACGAGTGAAGAATTTCACTTTTTGAGGACTAGCGGCCCATCCCGGCTTCGCACGGTGCCTATGTTACTCTGGGATAATATAGCATTCTAATAGTGAAACAATTTTTGAAATCGATCCAGTAGTTTTTGAGTTTATTTGATACAAACATACTTTCCTCTTTATATTATTAATATAGACAAAGCACATATTAAGGTAGTCTATAACCAAAGTACGTAGAGGTATATTTGAAAACGGCCTTGTTCGTAGTAAAATCATTTCTTAACATCGATTTCTACACGAGTTCGCTCCAAGAGCCCTGCTTCAAACGTACCTCTGGCTCCGTTGCACAACGAGCTTACGTCAGCGAGCGCGCGGAGCGGCTTACGTCATTCGAGCGTATCTTGAGCCTCCAAGCTAAGTTAGAACTTGCGCCTATGGGTTTTAGAGTCGTGTTCCTTCGAAGACGGCTTAAGTATGATAGAACGTTTATGTTCACGTGAGTGGATGAGGCTCCGACGCGCCGCCGCCGGCTCAACGATTCTGAGAAACGTTCGAGTCGGCTCTCTAGTTTCGGACTTGAATATGAATCCTCGAACACGAAGACCGAGCATAAACATATTTCTCAGAAGACGACATCGTCAGAATCGTTTACAGATAATTTCTTCTCCATGGTGTTTTATTAGAAATGTTTCATGAATGCAATCGAGCAAGGACTTTTGGAAAATAACATTAACTTTACTATTTTAGTATAAGATTATTTACCAGCGATTTTATAGATTTGATATTAATTAACTTAAGAAACAATCTTAAAATCTTTTCCCGCGTAGGATGCAAAAATCTATTAAAGAAACAAGTTTTTAATAGCGCAGTAGTCGACGGAGTAGCCACCGGATATGGCTATCATTATAGCTGTAATATGCCTCTACCTCTACCGGCATGCCTTCTAGGATACCTCTAAAGATCGTAGCTTTTCCTGTAAGATATACAGATAAACTAAATAGCTTGATATTAAGTTTCAAACTGACGTGGTCACTAGCATTATCATCACCGTTGCAAGCACCGATCAAGGATAAAAATTAACAGCCGAAATTTCGAGAACTCAAAACAAATAGTAATTATGGTAAATATCCCGTTTTTAGTGTTAATGATAAAGAATGATATTACTTCAATCAAAATTGAAATCCATGGAAATTCGTGTTTCTTTGCATAGTTAAGGTTTCACACAAACTGTTTCATTGGCACTAACTTTATATATCTGATTCTCAGTTTTCAATGTACATAAATTGAAAGGTGCTTCCATTCAGATATCGCATCTTTCAAAAAGGCATAAACACGAGCTTACGGCAGCGTGCACTCATGAATCGCTTTATAAATGCTCGCCGTATCTGCTTAAAAGTTATCTCGCATTTTGCTGTCAAAAGGAATATTTGTGAGATGACAAACCCTGAGTGCTGTGATTTGAAAAGCAGGTGTATTTGAGACTATTTACTGACAGTTAACTTTATCAAAAACCTCCACTAGCTTGGTTTTGGTAGATAGTATTCTAAGAAATAGAATAAACTTAACCCCGAAAAAGTTTTTGAAACGTTTCAGGCAACATTTGTTACAGTTGTCCGTGCAGAAAGTGGAGATAAATTGAATTGTCTAAATACTTTAAGCGCCAGTTCAAGACATAAATACTTATCTAAACAAGGTTTCTGGCAAACATCGTAGCACTTTTATAAAATTGGACAGTAGTTTTTATCGGTACAGAATTATATTTACACAAACATGGAGGTTGTATTGGCAAAGGGCTTTGGTGAATCAATAGATAGCACAAATTGCTTTGCTATGGATATTGATACACGCTAAGACGTTTCGCAGGTCCGAACTGTGTATAGAGGGCATTAACCCTTGGTCCTATATAGTGTTGTGAATGTGTAGGGTTGATGAATACCAGAATATACATTTAGGTATATTGTTATCTATCACTATTAATTAACGTCATATAATGGATGCATAACAGCATGCATTATATGACGATGATTAGTTCTTGCCATTTCTACTGTTGAATTGATCATGGTTGAACGCTCTGTTAGCGTATACAAATCATTTAGCTGAAACTACCGTTCAATCCAATAAATGATTGAAATAGATTCGAGCGTTGGTAAAAGCTAATCTGAACACCAACAAAGTATTCAGCAAAGATACCTAATATCACTACCCTGGATTAAACTTAGCTGTAAGACTCGACTTAGTTTAGCTATCACAAAAGTCTAAATTCAGAAAGATAGATTCGTCCTAGTTTATTCAAACAAACTTGGCATTATCTTCTTGCAATTTATTTGCATGCAAGTATGTTAATGTGTTGTGCAAAAACTCAACCAAGTCTCCTGCTTAAAGATAGACCAGTTATCAAACTAGTTTCTTTTACCAAACACTTTGCATTAACACTGTTTAAAGTTGTCTATAGTAAAAGAACAAAATTGTATGTTCAACAAAGTGAGTTGATCGAGAAACTTTGTCTCAGTCAGATACCGATTTTAAAAATCCAAATTTATTTAGCCTTTGGCACAGTCAATTTATTGGTTGTTTGCTCCAAAAATATAGATGCGAATTATTTTTAAGCTATTTTCAACGAAAATATATACTTCTGATATATTTTTTTCCCAAAATGGTTTTAATGAAGTAGAATCTTAGTATGAGAATGTTTGGGCCAACAAATCATGCGGATCATGCGATATTAAAGGCCAAGTTAGCGTCTTCAGAGCCCTACAGCACATACTGCTGATACTGACATGGCGGACTCTGAGCCGTTTCTATTATTGTTTTTTAGGGTTCCGTACCCAAAGGGTAAAACGGGACCCTATTACTAAGACTCCGCTGTCTGTCTGTCTGTCTCCAGGCTGTATCTCATAAACCGTGATAGCTAGAAAGCTGAAATTTTCACAAATGATGTATTACTATTGCCGCTATAACAACAAAGACTAAAATTTAAAAAAAAAATATATTAAGGGGGACTCCCATACAACAGATATGATTTTTTTGCCGTTCTTATAGATAATGGTACGGAACCCTTCGTGCGCGAGTCCGACTCGCACTTGGCCGGTTTTTTATTATTATCTCTTATTCAGGCAAATATCAACGAAATCTGGATACGTCTCCACATCAAGATAAAAGAAACTGATACAACTAACCACGCAACTATTATAAATGTTTCGTCTCTGTAAACATGTCTATCAAAGTATACAAACATAATATCACGCCTGTTATCCCCTAAGGGTTAGACAAATGTGTACCTAATAGTGCACCCTAATTTCACCAGTTATATTTTAGTTACGTGCTAAAGGGGGCGAGCCTATAGCCATTAATTGGTCGCAAACCAGGACTATTGGTTGGGCTGCTTGAGAAATTCCTGCTGAAATCGCTAAACCAGATCCGATCCAATAATAGAACGCAGAAGCTCGTGCTTAACAGTAGCGCATGCGACCACTACACGAGTACAATATTAAAGCACAATTAGTGTACAAATGACACATACCTGGTGTGGCGAGAAAGGCGGTCTTGAGTTGGGAGCACCTGGAGGTCCTGGTGGGGGGTACCGCTGAGGATATGATCCAGGCGGGCCGTAAGCCCCCGGGGGCTGTTGAGGACCGCCCGGGGCACCCCCGTAAGGGGGCCCACCGTAGCCCCGAGGCGGCTGAAACAAAACATTGGAACTTTAGTAATCAACTTCAAAGATCATTGACTTAATCTCATATAGGGAATTACGTTTTAAACCAGTTTACCAGATACAATAATCAAGTAACAGAAAAACTCTTCTGCATGCTCTTCTGTCAGTGCATGGATAACGGAGTCACGGAGTTACCAGGTCTGGAATTCTGGATCCAAGAAGTAGACACAATCAATAATTATGCATAGCAGTTTTCCTAAAGTAACTTATGGGTACAAATCTGTCGAGACACGTAAAAAGCTAATAACAAAGGCACAGATAAAGAAACAGTCGCATTACCGTCAATTTCAATATTAGCGCAATAACACGAGGTCGTTAACCGAATTCGGGAGCCTTTGGAATTCGGAATAACGTGCAAAATGTAAATAAGAAGTCGAGCGCGCCTGTCTTTAGACAAGTTTAATAGTCAAATACCTTTGACACCCTGTTCTAACTTATTCTTCGGCGGTGTTATACCAGAGACAGCAATTATGACAATCATATTATGGAGGTTTGCAAGCGCAACCTGAATATACATTATTGGTTACCATAATGGCTCGTGGATAAATATTAAATGCCGCTCGGGTCGACCTTTGCCTAGGTTGGTCCATGGATGGGTGATCAATCACCCATTACATACCGAGTTCCCTCCGTGCCTCGTAAAGCATATTAAGCCGTTGGTCCCGGCTGTCGTTTGTAGATCTTTGACAGTCGTTACAGGTTGTTAGTGGCCCGAAAGTCTGCCAACCAGTCCACTAACTGGGTTGGGTTAGTGCCTAACTGGGTTGTGGAGGACAGATCGAAAGTCGCTCCATGTAAAATACTGGTATTCAGCTGCATCCGGTTATACCGGAAGCCGGACGTCAACCTAGTTGGGAAAAGGCCAGGCAGATGGTTACAATGATATCGTGGTGACTAAAAATCTATCTCAAAGATGGTGGGTAATAAGATCATTTACTCCTAATCTAAAAAAGGTTATGAGACCAGCTTTTTACGATAGAAATAATTGTCAAATTTATGACAATTCTGAGGTAAGCTGGTCCAAAATTTGCGAATCATTGAAGATAACTTTTGGGGAATGGATTAATGGTCCCTGGAAATAATCCTTACGGATTTTATTGTGAAGGGTCTAGAAAACTTCAGCTTTAATTGACAAACAGAGTTTTAGTTTTTTAATTTAACACATTTAATTGTTCGTAAATTCAAACCGCAACTAAATTATGAATGGCTATAACACTGAAAATTTAAAGTATTGTGTCAATCGGATAAAAATTGAGATTAACAAACCGTTCATTCCATGCCTCTTAAAAGATGACTTCATAGAAAACTGACTGACTGACGGAACGTCTGAAGAAACTCCAACGTCATGATGTTTAGTTTTGAACTCAAATCCTTTTGAATTTTTGTTACTCAATTCTTGGGGTGCATATTTGACCTCCACAACCGTCACTCTACGTAAAATGCTGGTATTTAGCAGCATCCGGTTAGACTAGAAGCTGGCCCCAACGTAGTTGGGGAAAGGCCAGGCAGATGACGAATTCTTCAACTCAATGAATTTAAAGTCATAAAACGGAGAGGGGCACAACCACAACAACAATAATCCTAATCCGCTTAAAAGTATTTCGGGGCAAAAATAACAACATTATTTTATTATTTACATTCAAATATTATTTTCATTTAGATAAGGTTCTCAATTTATTTTCGTACTCATTCATAATCTTCAGGACTATACACGAAGGTATTATAGATTAGTACTGATATAACATAGCTACGTTTGTGGGCTACGATTCATTGAGAGCACTATAAACATGTTTCTGTTTGCATAACAAATTGTGCAATAGATAGACCATAACTGATTTTTATTTTACATGGACTTTTTGTCCATCGTTGATCAATGGGAGTGATATCAAACAATCGTACACTAGAAACCAATCGTAAACTAGTTTTACGAAAGGTAAACAATATTTTGTTTGTATCAAATTATCAATCGTTCCGAGACAGAGGAAAACACTTCATTAGAAGTAAAGCTTTAAACGAAAATAAACCAGGATTTATTCATTTCGTATTTCATTACGGACACTGCTATAAAAACTCATCACTTATGCGCTGGGTTTAATAAAACCTTTTTTGTCGAGTCTCTCTAATGTGCCCGTAAAATTAATGCGCTTTTACTGTAATATCAATTTTCAGACAGATACCGTGACTAAATAATTGACGTTCGAAATAATTCGCTGTGCCAACAAAGTCGCCCGCTTCAGTTTTCAGCTCTCATTTTGTTCTATGATGGAAATTCAATTATTCGTACGAGCCCCGCTCCGACGAGGCAAACGAGCGAGCGAGCGGGATCCGTATTACTCTTTGATCAATGTTTTACATCTCCAAACTAAGGCCTTGTCCTGAAGGCTTCCGGATGTAGTTTGACTAGGAGATATGAGACCTGTGTTCGCCAATTAGAGTTACATTTTTACGAACATTGGGGTGTTTTATGGCGGATTCAATGATTTATGGGGGCGGTGTGCCGGGGTGCGGTGTGCGCGGGGTGTGGTGAGGGTTGCGCAGGGTACGGGCGCCGGGGGGCGGCGGCACGCCATTGGCCGCCTCGGCATCGATCGCGCGACGAGCTCGCAGCGGCCCGCCCGCGCCAGCCAGCCTCCACCTACGTTAATAAGTAATCATCCGACCCCGCGATACCTCAGCGAGTTTTCCGGACAGAGCTGGAGCCGCCGAGACGGGCCTCGTCTCTCCAGTCGGCTGGAACAAAGAGCCACCGCATAGGGCGACATCCGTATTGATTTATGCAGTAATTGACCCGCGGGTAGGTGCGCAGCCCGCGCACCGCGCTCCATACGCACCTATCCTATTTGTTTCATATTATGTCATCTCAATAGTACTCAATAATGTTGCCGACTTATAGAAAAAAGTAAATACCAATACTTTGAAAAGATACAGGTACAAAATTTATCAGGGACGTCCGTCTCTCAGGAGTACCTCCCTAATAAAGACTAAAGAAAAGCTTGCCCTATATTTTGTAATACGCAATAAGTGAAACCCGAATAAAATCTCGGTGACCCATTGCCTCAAAGCCGCCTTCAAGGGCCTCATGAAAAGTTCATTTAGAGATACGAAAGGCTGTTTGTAGTCTCGAGTACTGCAGGGATCAGTGAATACCACAAGTCAGGAAAGCAAAACAGACAAAACCGCTCTGTAATCGTTAAGGTTGCGGGTTGAAAATACGAGAGTCTAACGTAAACCACAACGAAACGTAACGTAAAAGGTATTTCATTTTCGCAAGCGGCTCGGAAAGCAGCCGAGCCGTGGAAAACAGTTTCGAGAATGAAATATAACTTATACATCTTTTGAGTGAATTTTGCCCAGCAAATAAACAAGATAATAATTTAAATGCTTTAACAGAAGAGTTTGTTGTTATAAAAGGCAGTCGCACGTTTTCCTTGTGTAATTTAACTAATTTTACGAAAGAAGATGTGGTTACATCTATTCTATTAGACAGTGACGTTAATTTTCTACAACTTTACTTCATAGAACTTTTCTATCTTTGACCATATTCTTATCTCATACAGGTAATTAGCATAACAAATGTTACTCATTCTTAAATTCTAAAAGCCTTATAAAAACAATTCTAGTTAGAGCACATAAAATAAACATCATTTGCTTACGTGGTGACCAAAATAGACTTTGTGTGACTATGTAACAATGTAAATTGTGCGTGAATAACGCTTTCCGTAGTAAACTCAGCTGTTAAGTGTCATTGTGACTGAAATGTAAAACACCTCTTACGAATAAGGAATGTTGTTGTAATATTTTATCAAGCCGACTATACGACGCGTGTTTCTAAGTTTGATAGGAATGTATTAATATTTGCCGTTTCATATCTCGTAATGGTTATTAAAACTAGAGGTAGTGAGTATCTAAAATAGCGATCTCAGTCGGTTAAACTGTCATAAATATTCAAGTGCTTTAAATTCAAACTCCAATAACCGGGTAAACGACACAATCTAAACATAGGACTAGTTCTGCCGGCTCAGTAGCTGGTATGAGACAGCGTGGTGCGAAATGCGGTGTACCAAGTTAATTGGCATAATTTAATGAGATAATATGGAAGATATTACGGAGCGCGCGAAGTGCATCAAACGCGACAGTGCAAGTGTGCAGTGCCGTTAGGAATGTGACCGGATTCCGATCCAGCTTGTCGACACGACCGCATTCACCCACTTGCACCGCTATTATGTCATTACCACTGGCCTAAACATTAACCCTATTACTCTTACATATCGAATAACTCGGCATTTTTATTATAAGTTACCACGGTCTTAAAATAAGTTGGTTATAGGTATGTTGTCCTATGTTCGTGGAATTCTGCTTAAGGAATTCAATTTTTCCTGGAAATAACTATACAGACTGCTTTCGCGCGACGTGGAAATTTCTTCTTCCCACGCCACGGCTGCAGTCGCGGGAAGTTGAATTTCAACCATAAAAGGTTGTTCTGTCTATTTTTAAACATTGTTACTGTGTAGACGTGTCTCTCTAAAATCAGGTTATTACGTATAACGGCAAAGCTTAGCAAAAATGGCAATACTAACGACTTCTCATGAGAAAATGGCATCAAACGGCCTAATAATAGTTATAATACCACGGCATACCACGTCACAATGTTTTCAAACCGGGTTTCCATCCTATTGGTAAGGTTATGATTGTGTAGAACTCGTGAGTTCAGTAACAAGATCATAATGATAAGTCCCTTAGTTCATTTACTAATGATCTTAAGAGTTTACTAGGCAAGGTTGCCGAAAAAATACATCAATCTGATGTTTTTTTTTTCGGCATCTTGATCTAGGTTCTAGTTTTATATTATTTATGTATTGATCGTATCGTTGGTACATTTTGCAAGCCCAGTCGCCAGTATCCGGTCTACATCTTCACGAATTCAGTCAGCTCCTGTTCATGCAGGGCAGTCAGAGCAAAATCAAGAACATTGCAAGCATTTTGATTATGGTGGCCGGTGTGGTTTAGTCGCCTTCAATGCCCACACACAGAAAACGGTGGGTTGATCTATACTTAACCGGCCATCATGCGGTCAATTTATTATTAATATTGTGTACGTCCTATAAATATAATCTATTCATATTCATGATTGTGCATACGTCAAACGAATAAAACGAAATGTCAGCAATAACTTACGAGTATATCCATCCTTTAACGGTTTATGCTACCCTCTTTGAAGCCGACTAAGCTTTCAGCTATGCAGGAGCAAGATGCTTAGAAAACTTGCAAATTGGAACGCCCACAGCTTCAATCAAAGAAATATCGAGTCTTGAACTTAATCTCCGGTAACAATTTAAAAATAGTTGAATGAAGGCATTTTATGAGTTGAAGCAACGTTGATCCTCAGAATAGCCTGGATATTGAGTTGCTGTTCGGATTTTTTTAGAATTAACAATTCTAGAAGATAATCCTGGCATTATATTAAGGCTACTTAATGAGGTAGCGTTAACCTATTTATGCCCAGAACTATTTTAGGATTCCGATTTTGGTTATTTTCAGATAGTTTATGTCGATTCGACGATGCTTTTATGAAAGTACTACTTCTTGTTTTGTTTTCAAATCAATGGACATATATGGGTTAAGTAAACAAAGTTGCTATTTGCCAATTAACACAACACGACCGATGAAGCTGATGGACCTCTTTTTTCAAAGGCAGATTAAGATATGCCACACCGTTTTTTATACCGTTCTGAAAGGTGTTATTTCGTGTTCCACGATGAATTGTAGTGGCGTGGCGTGGGGAATGCAGGTGAAGGGCTTTAATAGCCCGTGGCCGTGCAACTTGATGATTACACACGTGTGGAAAGTTGTTTGGTGTGAGAGCCACTTCACGCTTTGCGTAACACTTTTGAGATAGCCGGTATTTCTGGTACAAAGTAAAAGGAAAACTGTATTTTATTTTGTTGGCTGTTACTGTTGGATATTATTTTTGTCATAATTGCCTTTATGTAAATGGTGCTTAAGGTGCATTGAAATTGTCAACTAACCGGAGTTTTTGCTATTTCTACCGAGTCATAATTTGTCAGTATCGGTGACGGTTTAATCACCTGCATCCTCCAAGGAGGTATAGGTATATGTTTAGCAGCTAAAGGTTGCTATCCAAATGTTGAGTAGTTAAAACTAATTACGGCTACAGCCATTGAGTATTTCAAATCATCTCCGCTTCTATAGTAATCAACGAAGTAAAAATATTAGAATGACCAGGTGAATGCAGTTTTCAGCAGTGGTCCACAAGCTCCCTTTTTTATTTTAATTTTAACTGAATTTTTGTTGTAGAAGATTGATGAACTGTCCAAGTCGCGCTTATACACACCGTCTGTTTGAGTATCCTAAGTGTCATGGGTTTGTTGGATACCATTTTTGATTCTTTGAGGTGAGATTTGTCCCAAGTTCCCAACTGGACAACATGTTACCCAATATTTATTGCGCAGTAAGTTTTTTTGACTTGAGGTAAGATTTACCCCAATCTTACCTCAAACAACAAATCTCAAACTGAACAACATGTTACACAACGCAGTAAGTTTATTAGTTGAGGTAAGATTTGTCCCAACTGAACAACATGTTACACAATATTTTTTGCGCAGTAAGTTTTTTGACTCTGAGGTGAGATTTGTCCCAAGTTCCCAACGAAACAACATGTTACACGATATTTTTTTCCGCAGTCAATTTTTTTTATTAGTTAAGGAAAGATTTGTCGTAACTGAACAACATGTTACACAATATTTTTTGCGCAGTAAGTTTTTTTGACTCTTTGAAGTGAGATTTGTCCCAAGTTCCCAACGGAACAACATGTTACACGATATTTTTTTCCGCAGTAATTTTTTTTTATTAGTTAAGGAAAGATTTGTCGTAACTGAACAACATGTTACACAATATTTTTTTCGCAGTAAGTTTTTTTGACTCTTTGAGGTGAGATTTGTCCCAAGTTCCCAACGGAACAACATGTTACACGATATTTTTTTCCGCAGTAATTTTTTTTTATTAGTTAAGGAAAGATTTGTCGTAACTGAACAACATGTTACACAATATTTTTTGCGCAGTAAGTTTTTTTGACTCTTTGAAGTGAGATTTGTCCCAAGTTCCCAACGGAACAACATGTTACACGATATTTTTTTCCGCAGTAATTTTTTTTTATTAGTTAAGGAAAGATTTGTCGTAACTGAACAACATGTTACACAATATTTTTTTCGCAGTAAGTTTTTTTGACTCTTTGAGGTGAGATTTGTCCCAAGTTCCCAACGGAACAACATGTTACACGATATTTTTTTTTATTAGTTAGGGAAAGATTTGTCGTAACTGAACAACATGTTACACAATATTTTTTTGCGCAGAAGTATTTTTGACTGTTTGGGGTAATATTTGTCCCAACTGAACAACATGTTACACGCTATTTTATACGCAGTATTTTTTTTTTACTCTGGGGTAAGCTTTGTCGCAACTGAACAACATGTTACACAATATTTTTTTGCGCAGTAAGTTTTTTTGACTGTTTGGGGTAATATTTGTCCCAACTGAACAACATGTTACACGCTATTTTATGCGCAGTATATTTTTTTTACTCTGGGGTAAGGTTTGTCCCAACTGAACATCATGTTACACAATATTTTTGGCGCAGCAAGTTTTTTTTACTGTTTGGGATAATATTTATCCCAACTGAACAACATGTTACACTATATTTTATGCGCAGTATTTTTTTTGACTCTTAGGTGAGTTTTGTCCAAGTTCCCAACTGAACAACATGTTACCCGATATTTATTGCGCAGTAAGTTTTTTTGACTCTGAGGTAAGATTTGCACAAATTCCCAACGGAACAACGTTACACGATATTTTTTTCCGCCGTAAGTATTTTTTTATTAGTTGAGGTAAGATTTGTCCCAACTGAAAATTATGTTCCACAATATTTTTTTGCCCAGTAAGTTTTTTTGACTTTGACTGTTTGTGGTAAGATTTGTCGCAACTGAACAACATTTTACACATTATTTTTTTGCGCAGTAAGTTTTTATGACTGTTAGGGGTAATATTTGTCCCATCTGAACAACATGTTACACGCTATTTTATGCGCAGTAAATTTTTTGCCTCTTGGGTAAGATTTGCCCCAACTTAACAACATGTTACACAATACATTTGGCGTAATAAGTTTTTTGACTGTTTCAGGTACGATTTGTCCGAACTGAACAACATGTTACGCAATATTTTTTTGCGCAGTAAGTATGTTTTAGTTTGTTTTTTTTTTTTTATCGTATGTGCCCCCTAGCTAATTGTAGATAAATAAGGCTGATTATGTAGGCCATATTTTCTTTGCAGTCATAGACTCTTGTTTTCCGCAGCCAATCATCTTGCTAAGTCGCAGGCCATAAGACAATTTCGTTTCAACTAACCGTAACAAAATATTTACAATTCCAATATAATTATAATTAAGCATCGTAACAGTTATATAATTGACGAACGTCATTCAACATATAGAGCGAAACGAATTGTTAAACACCTCAAGGAAACAATATTATTATGTATAAAAAGTAAACACCGTTTAACAGCGATGTTAATGACCTATGACTAATACAAGAGGCCTGTAATGTATAACATTGGCATTCGTACAAACAGCAGCGGCAACGCGCGCGGACGGATACGAGCAAACATTACATAACTTTGATTGTGTTTGTAAAAAGTTGGGGATTCCCTCCACTACAAGCGCATCTTGCTTACACAGACACACTGCAGATGTGTGCGTGTAACCTTGCCTTCCTTTACATATTAAACGCCGTCGGGCTATCCCTTTGCGTACCCACACAAAAAAGTCGAACCATAACTATATTGTTAACAGAAAAAGAAAATGAATGAGTTTCTCTGTTACCGCTATTATTATTATCTCCAGCGTGCTCCTGTGAGGAACGATAAAGGCCCACTGACCGGTTCACTTTTTATACGTGTCGAGTATCAACAATGGCACGTAAACCGTATTCATCGAATCATCTGTTTCTACTTCCGACCACACGTGCCTTGAATAACGGTTGCAGGAATCTTGACATTGAATAAGATTTCATGTTGTCGAGTTCTACCTCTCGTCATCTGAACCTATTTCAAGAAATTTTGTCTTGGATTGAATGTAAAAAGAATCTCAAATCTAATATGAATGTGTTAGCAGTGTTTTATGATTCAGAAAATGTGTCAAGATTAAGATGTCGTTGAACATTTTTATTACAAATATCCTCTCGTTTTCGACTTGGCAACGGTTTCCTTTACGAGGTTGTAAATTATATGAAAAAAGTAAACAAAAGAAGCGTTGCATTAGCGGTTAGCGCGAACGATAACACGCACGTTTGCGTCCGCGACTTTGTCGTACCGGACTAGCGGAAGGCAAATACGAATGTCTGTGTATTTAATTATAAGACTCTATAAATAGAAAGAGCATTACGTCGTGTTATGCGGTCGGTTACGGCAAGTTATTTCGGTCCGCGCCGTCACGAGCCCCCGTGAATGTCAAGCTCGCGGTAACTCTAACTAGGTGCCACGGCGGTTGGGCAACAGGTGGTATGCACCGCGATCTTAGACAAGTAAACATTTGCATGCACCCAACAAATGTAATTGTGGGCTAAACATATTTGATTCCTCCCACTGCAGCAACTATTCGCGTTTGGGCTGGGATGAATATTCGGGAATTTACTTCAGTAAATTCCTGAATATTCATCGTTACTGTAAGTTGCATTGGACTCAAAAGACGGGTCCAGAAACCACCAAGTTTAAGATGCAACAGCCAACATCTCCCTTGATTAGTTCCTCAAGGAAAAAAGTGACAGACAGTCGTTCGATGATCATACTGTTGTTCATCATAGGCCACCTGACATTAAAATCATAATCAGAATTTGATACAACATCAAAAACTTACAATAATCAACAAAAATCATAATCAAGAATGTAAACAAACGATCACAAGTGCTACTGACCTAATAAGGCGACCCCTTTTCCACCCAAGACGGTTCAATAAAGAACTCCCTTTAGGTACGTAGTATCTAAAGTAGGTACATAAGAGTGGCGGTCGTGACCTTTTAATATATACTCCAATGTATAGACACGCTCCCCGCTTTACAAAGTACCTACTGACACATCACATCAAGAAATACTCTCCCCAATATGGATAAGGCGTCTTTGACAAGTTGATCCCATTTAAATTGAGATTTGAGATAAAAATGGAGCTTAGTTATAAAAGTATTTCATTGATAAAATTATGACTATATTTAGATTGGATGAACTTCTTACAATTCAACGAATTGGAGAGACTCAAGGCTTAATCCAGAATAAAAACTTTTAATGAAACATTACTAGTTGTTTTATTTCTGAAAAATACCAAAACACGAAAAACGGGATAGGAATGTGAAACAACCCAAGAGATGGTTGGAAGGATGCATGCTGCTTTGTGCATACGGTATTATCATACCGGATTAAATACCGCATCCTGTTTCGTGGCGAGTTTTCTTCGCAATACTCGGACTAAACCAACACTTGGGGCATATTTTAACATTTTCAACCAACCATGTCAAGACAAAAGTTATAAAAAACATTTTAGTAACTGTTTTACTTTTACGTTAAGTTTGATATCGTCAAAGTTATTGCTCTCAGTTTCTAAAGAACGCGCTTACTTTAACTTCAAAAACAATAAACATAAAAAGTAGAACAATAACATCTTTTTATAGACTTCTAAATCGGCTTAACGTTGTTTGATAATGGCACTCGGTAATAAACATGAATCCTGGCCGTAATCTTTTTACATACATCGCGTGTAGTATCTAAACATACACTATAGGTGTATAAGCATGAAAGTCATTTACCTTTCCGGCTGCGCTCAGACTCAGTCCTTGGCAATGGCCCCTTTCACATACGAACAAGTATACACATTTATCGATGTTACGTAACATTGTTTGCATCATTAATGTTGGCTAACGTTTGGTTTATAAAATTTTGCTCGTAAAACTGTTGTGTGGGAACGAAATTCGTAGATCTTAGAAGCTCGATGACGGCAGTAGTTTGCGATATACTAGTTTTACATAACCCAATTGCGAATATGATTTTGGTAGACATGAAATTAATTAACGTTGATTACACTACGAATATGTCTATCTTAGTCATCTACAGTAATTAGAGAGCAGGTCGCTCTGGTTGTCACGCACACAAACCGAAGTGATAATGTGCTTGACCTACACAGACCTCCCTTGTTATTAATCCGACGTTTTGATTTCAACCGACGACCGGCGAAGGGAGCTGGCAATTACGTGACGTCACCACGGTTTAACGACCCCATTACAACATCCAACATATTGTATGAATGAATGCAAGCCGCGTGACGGCTGACGTTTTTGTTCGTCGATACGTCGCAGAGTAAGGTGCAGTTTGTTGCGCCACCACTCAGATGAGGTGCGACGCAGGTGTTTAGCAAAGTTTGTCTGTACATGGTTTCATTCATACGGTGGGAAATTATTTTCAATCAGAAATCATCGTTGCCAAATTGTATAGATTGACAATAGGTGGACGTCAAAACAATTTGCGTGCGTCATCGATACACGCTTCAATTTAAACATTTGTGAGAAGGTCACTACACCACAATGTTCGAATCAAAATTGGCACATGCCAAGTGAAATTTTAATAGATGGCAGTTAAGCGTTCGTTGACCTAATGCGGTAGACGATCGAGGTCGTGCCCATTTTCCCAGCACAGCACAATGACACGATTATCGGACGGCACGCGGGTCCGAGACGGCTCGCATTGATTTTACGAAATCCACATCACGGACTCAGAATGAACGGTCTCCGTCGGCCCATTCATCTCGTTACACACCGCCGCTATTGCGATACGAAAGTGAGAGCGAAATTTACTCGGGCTGCAACTACGCACAGAACCGCCATGTATTGTCCTAAATACGACGAGAGAATAGATAACGGCCATTAGGTAATTAATAATTGAACAGCGTTTGGATTTGAATAATATGCTATTGTGGGGGTGATTTTGGCGTAGATTGTTACAAGAATTGAATTACAGTTTCATAAAAAGTGCTGTGTATATACAAACTGACCATAACATACTACTCTGTCAAGAAAGTACCGGGAAACGATCAAAAATACACAAAATGATAGTTATTCATCCAAAGTTATTTTATCGCCTTCAAATGATGCTCCTTCAGAAACGATACACTTACGCCAACGAACAATCCAATCATAAAACATTTTTTAAACGCTTTTTCCGGAATTGAGTTCAGTTCTCGCCGCGAATTCTCCTTTATGTCTTCTACCGAATGAAAACGAGTACCACGAAGTGGTAATTTGAGTTTAGAAAAAGAAAGAAGTTGACTGGAGCTATATCTGGTGAATAAGGTGGTTGCTCGATGGTGTTTGTTGAGTTTTTGGAAATTCGTTCACTATGATGATAGCCTTGTGCGACGGCGCATTATCGTGGCAAAATCCAAGAATTTTCTTTCCACAAATCTGGCCTTTTTTGTCGAATTTGCTCCATACACGCCGCAAAACGCACAAATAATATTCTTTAATTACTGTTTGACCTTCGGGCAAGACTTCCGAGTGCACAACACCGCGATAGTCAAAGAAAACGGTCAACATGACTTTGACTTTTGTTCGACTTGGCGTGGTTTTTTCGGTTACGGTTCAGTTGGAAGGCGCCACTCCGAAGCTTGTTGACGAGTTTGCATGTTTAACTCGTAAAACTACGTCTCGTGACCAGTAACAATGAGTTACATGAATGTTGGGTCAGAATTAACTCGTTCTAGCATGTCCTCAGCGACTCTTATGCGATGGAGTTTTTGGACTACCCTTTAAAATGGTACGGATCGACTTGTGAGACACAGAAAGTTTAGCGGCTATCTGTCTCAAACTTGAATGAGGATTTTCAGTCACAATTTTTTTCAATTTTTGCGATGTTAACTTCAGTTGAAGGCGTTGATGGCCTACCAGAGCGAGGCAAATCTTCTATCACGTCTCGGCCGTTTATGAACGCTTTATACCACTCATAAGCAAGTGTTTTTGCTTCGATTCACCGTAAGCCTTCTGAACATTTTCAGGAACTCCGAACACGAAATTCCATTGGCGATGCAAAATTTAAGACAACTCTTTGTTCGATGTTTTTGTCCATTGTGTAATTCGTGAAATGAAATGCAACTCAAACTCCGCGCCAAAATTGAAAACAGTTGTGCCAATCTAAGATCAAAAATAAAACAAAAAATTTAATTTGGAACCATAAACAAATCATCCATTCCCGATATTTTTTTGACTGAATGTAGGTACGGGAATAGAAGTAAACGTATTTCGCCAACCACTTAACTCTGATACAGTCAAACGAATTTGGTATTTCTTGAATGAGAATTTCGTAACTTCATGAATGAAATAATTTCAACTATGTTTGATATACAATATGAAAACAGTTACTGATAAATCCAGATAACCTTAGCACAATGCCATTGTTTTTTGGAACCGAATATTGCGAGATGTAGGCCTCATAACGGAAAGGGGCGCAAAATCATGAATCAAGATGTTGAAGGTAATAAAGGATTATAAACAAATCAAAACCAACGTAGTGCAAAGGACCTAAATATTACATCGATCCACGCCGACGATGCAGAGTTACCGACACATTCTATACAGAAAACAGATGAATCGCATAGACTAAAACGTACACAACGAAGGATACCAGATGCAAGACAATTGTGTATGTAGACAAACACACACATACCCACATCACACACAGCTAAATCTAAATATAGCGAGCGCCGATATCAGCGGCTCGCCCTTGAACCAGTCGCACGGAAACATTTTATTATTATTACCGAGCTGTCGGCGAGCACGAGTATGTCGGGTCGTCGACCCCGCAACCACGTGTCTCCTTATCGACAACTATCTAACACGATTGTGGGTAAACAACATGCCGAGATAAATGACTAATTCCACAATGCTTGCCTATTTGAGCCATTCATAAATAATCAGCGTAACGTCATAGTGATTTCGTTGACAATAACCGTCTGTGATTCAGAGTACCGCGTTGAATTCTCAATGAGCTAGGACATCCTACGTATAATCAACAAATTGTCCTTAAGTTTCTTCACAGGTCTTAAGTTTTGCAATATCGGAAACTTGGACTATACACTGGAGTGAGTCCGATTAACATCCATAGAAACAAAAACAATAGTAGAGACTGCCAGAAATCGATACCCCACAGGCCGGCCGCGCGGTCGAAGAAAAGCAATGCAACACGTCCATAAATAATAAATCGTCTAATTGTAAAAGGCCGTGACGGACGGAAGAACGTGCATATCGTGGGAAGTGGGACATTGTTACGTAACCGGTATTTGTTCAATGGCCAGCCTACACGGGTACATCCTTACAAATGCGTACGACCTTGAATGTGAACTCGAAAGTGTAAACAGGCACGTGCTCGATGCATTGTTTTATAGCCGTCGGTTGTGAAATACCACAAACAACACTACGTTAGAGCAATGCGCTACTTTTGATGTCAAGAACATAGCTTTTGGTCCTTAGCAACGCAAATCTTCAAATTCTCTCAAAAGATTGTAAATATAAGGCAGTATCTTGTGGAAACAATAATGCAGAAAATAAATAAGGAAAACAGTTCTGTAAAACTGTTCCGCCTTCTAGAAAGGTATATCAAATAAACATATAGCATCTCATCAACTAAGTAATGGAACAAGTAGCGACATCTATTTTTATTTGTCAACATTACTGATCAACACTGTAAACCAGTAAATAAATCCAGCTATCAATTTTTGCGGAAAATGTTAAACTACTTTATTCTACACCAAAAAAGCTGAAAATTGGAAGCGAACGCAGCCGATATCGAAACGAAAAGCCTTTCAAAGTTCACGTCAAGCCTGATAGATACACGTGTCACATGTCAAGTTCCATTCACGTTGATTCCGTCAAACACACGTCCCGGCGCGTTGCCTCTACATAATGTATGTAGGGGGAGCGGCACTGGATCGGCGGTGAAGCCTCGCGTTTCACTACCCTTTAGCCCGTTTTTGAACCGAGAGGCAAACGCGCAAATCTCCGCCTGGAAGCGAGTACTAGTATATTTGCCTACACATCAAACTTTCACTATCGCCGTGCGCTTTCGTTTTTATATCTGCTAACAGCGGCGGGTCCGCTTTGTTATTCCTACGTACATTTTTTTTCCTTTTTGCGTCTGACAACCGACACGCTGCTGACGCCAACAGGCAATAGATCGCCTGCCTTTGTGGCTCACTTTAACGGAAATAACGGCAAGCTTGATCATTATTTGTAACAATTTTTATGTTGATATTTTACAAAAAAAAAATAGTGGATTTTAGGAGTCACATTAATAAGGGGAATAGGTTAATTGCAGTGCTTTCAGATGGTTGTTCACGAAGGTCTCAAATTACTGTTGTGTTGGCTAAGCTAAGCACTAACTGCCAAATGTGGCTTTGAGACTGTGCTAAAGTAATTTATGTTGAAATGCCTGTCCCTTTTTAACCTTTGCCCGCGTATCGGTTGAAAACTATCCGAGAACGTGCCACCGGAAAGAAAGTATCATTTGTCTTATCTAAGCCCAGGTCATAATCTTCCTACGTGCCAAATTTAATAGAAATTCAGCGGGTAAGGCGTGACGTGCACAGACAGACAAGAGTTAGTTACTTTTGCGCATTTCTAATATTAGTATGGATTATATGTAGCTTAAAGTTACGTTTGCCACATATTCTTGAATCTTGCAAAACATGACACTCAGTAAATATAGTCATCTGAAATCAAAATTCGGTCTCCAGCAAAACGTCGGATATGCATCTATCACCATGATTTTATTATTGATCCAAGATTTGCTTAGAAGTCGTTTTTATGGTAAAAGATCTCCTCAGACCTAAATCAGTAGAGCTACAATTCTACATAATATATGAAGATTATGTTAGTTAATACAAGTACGCGCGCGCGCAGTCCACGTGGCTGCTACAATCGACCGGCAAAAAAGATCACGCGGCGTCCGCGTGGTTCTACTACTTGAGTTCTAAAGGGTATTAAGGCGAGGTATTCCTGCAAAAGTAGGCATTTAGCGCTGTAGGCTGCGCGCAAAATACTTCTCGTGGACACAGCGCGTTCGTGAACTCGCGTGACCTTGCCTAGCGACACAGCATAGAAATATGCAGTTGGATAAGTAATATTACTTGACTTTTATGAAATATTTTTTCTATGATCAAAATTTGTTACTATCTAGTAGCGATAAATTAGAGCTTTGTTAATAAATGAAATAATTGTCTATAAAATATAAGAATATAAAATAATCATAATTGGGCAGTTTGAGTAACTAATTGAAAATAAACAGCCAGTTCGCTATTAGTAGGTTCGAGAACTGTAAAGATAAAATTTTGATTTGTTTATGTGTTTTTGTGTAAATTGCAATAAGTGTATTTTTATTGAACCTTCCTATTTCATTCAAACAAATTTCATTTTTTTTTAATAAAAATATAACATTAACAATCACAAAACTAGAAAGAAACTCAACTAAGTAGATGAAAATAAAATATTTACTATAGGCCCGGCGCAGCCCCATCGCGTACCTACCACCCGGCTGTAGGTAATCATTTCAAAGACAGGGCCGAGTCACAATACTGTATATATTTGTACTGTGACATATCTTTGGAGTGCATTCTTTTTATTTGTTACTTTTATTGCTTTACACGACTTTTTTCGCTTGCGTTGTTTATTGCCCATTATAACTTGCAACAATTATAATAAACTTGGTCAAAAACAGACGGTATGGTACGCGAAATTGTCGCCGAAAAAACTGACACAGGTCCGTCGTCGGTAAGCGCCAGCGCGCGACTAATCGGGCCTGTCCGAGCCGCCGCGAACGCTTTTAATTCATTTTAAAACATAGTAATTAAGAAAATAATGTTATCAAGTCAAACTCTGCCACTTTGTCTAGAACTAATTAGTTTCTTTAATTTAATATAAAAATTAAATGTAAAACATCAGTAATTTAGTCATAATATTGAAAAAAAGTTACAAAAAGGGGTAACTTTGCGATTTTTTTCTATCGAGTGAAGTTCATCAGGTCTTGCAACTGAATGCGACTGTGACTAGATAAGATCCTTAACTATAACATATATTTTTTTTTAATTTTTAAACACTATATTCTTTGTCTCAGATGGTTTTAAAAAACTCAAATGTGCGCCCACCTCGCCTTAAGTTGAAAGGCAGTAGATTTTCGTGATAAGTATCCGCATTAGGGCTTCAAGTTACCTTATCTGGTTTGGGATCGGGCTGCAAACATCGCAATTTTTTCTTGCACTAACGAAAAATATCAGGAGTTAAGCTTGTCTAACCTGACGGCCAAAGACTTTTTTTTGGGAAAATTGTAACCTCTTCCCGCCAATCAGTGGCCTGGATCCAGCATAAAATACTCTAACTGTGTTCCTGACGTGATCAGTTCCGAACGTCTAGAAAGGACTCTGAATTGCGACCCCAATTCAATACATAAACCGATACGGCATGGATTTGTACTGCGATTTATATTGAACGTGCAGCCTCCCTCGATAAGCCTGAAGGCGAATTTTCCGGCTTTTCTCAAAGAGCCCAAACATCGTATTTCTGGTTTATGTCGTCTTTCTTATTAATTTCGATAAATTTCAGTGTTCTAATTGAAATAAATGTGATGACTTTTAACTCAAGACGTAAAAGTACAAAAACATGCTTATTTCAATTTCTCTTTTCTGTTCCTGTTTACGAAAAATGTAAAACAAACAAAACAATATTATACAAAGACAATAAATCAGTCATCAAAATAGATTTTAGCTTATTAAAAAATTTGAAAATTTCAGTTTGTCGCATAACTTCTGAAAAACTGTAGTTGTTGAAAAAGAAATTGTTTTGGAAACCAGAAGTGTAGGAGACCATTGCGAAAGTTATTGCTCTATTCATGTTTTGAAATCAACAGATAAAAAGTGAACATCTCAAACTTATTTCTTGGTGACAAGTTTTTATATGTTTATTGATGTGTCATCGAAATTTCGGCGTAAGCTTAGATGTAACAAGTTTATATAAGCTTTAGGCTAGGGACTTAAAAAATACTCTAGGATGGAGAGATGTATTCCGCTAGATTTGAAAGCAGATTTGAAGAGTCAGTAGGAGTGATCAAAAGGAGTTGTTGGAAATTTCCTATAAATATTCTAATGATTACTATTTAAATGAATTAGCAGTATTTTTAGTAATTATAATATTAATAAGGACACCAGCTGTCTTTAAAAACAAGTTTATAATGTCCTGTAGCATGTATTTTTCATGCAAATAATTGAAGATATTATATGTATAACATTTCTTTTTTTATTGCTATGGGAAGAATATTATTTGATTGTGATTTGATTATTGTTTGTGTGGAATTAATAAAGCTGTATAAATAAATAAATGGGAAGACAGGTAGTACGTTTATTGGCTTAGGTTTTTATAATTTTCTTTGTCATACAGTTGAAAAGAAAATCAATGTTAATTCTATCCATTTGGTTCATTCCTTAGACCAGAACCACATCTTAGTTGTATGAACATTATGCAAAATTGGCAGAGTACTAAAAATTACTGTTGTGAATGTTACATTAATGCAAGTGTTTCAGCGAGTTATTGTGTGTCTACACACATCTAGGATATCCAATTCTGATCATTCTAACAGTTTATGTTGTAACAACAATTGCTGCAGTTCTAACAAAATGCCAAAACAAATTCAATCCTTGTGAAAAATCTCCACTAGATTTTTTTCCCGTAGATTTCTTTTTTTTTTTTCTAAAAAGTGATTATGGTCTATGATTCATTTTTGTGTATCCATAAAGTTACTGGTTTTACAGTCAACCACATTTCAGTGTGCTTTGATGCTAACCTAGCATAGTATGGACTTTCAATAGAATAAGAGGCCAGTTTATAGTGGTTTTCTTACCACTGATATGCAGCCCACTACAAAAATGATAGTCAAAACTTTTTACAAAGCTGAATGGGCCTAAAATAAGCACAGTATGTAATGACCCAATAAAACAAATAAGACAACTTAGTTACAGTAACATCTTGCAGGCAACATAGAATATGGTTATGTTGGAGCAACATCAGAAGTTGCAGCAAACAATGTTAGGCTAGTATTATTTAACATGTATGTACTATAAACATGAGGCTAATGGGCTATGTAAGGCTTGTTATTGACAAATGATGATGCCATTTAGTTGAATTTGGCCAGACAGCATTTGATGGTTTTCTTGGGTGGTTGTTGAGAGCTTTGGTGAGCTACTCTTTCACATCCACTCAAGTGTATGTAATGCATGTAAGAACTTCATTGACAACATTGTAAGTGATAACTTGCATGGTCTACCTTTAAAAGACAAATAGTGCCTAACATAACACGCAATTGAAATAGGTAAATGAAACCATGAAGAAGATGTGTCCTCCTTTTCAAAGATGTTTCATGTTTTCGAGGTGATGCAGGTGTCTAAGCTCTGGCGTACCTACAGTCATGTTTCAAGTACATTCACTGGGTGTCTTTTTATAGCTTTCTATTGAGTCTCAGTCTCAGAATAGTCGGACAGTGAATATAAAATGGGGCACTACAAAAAGTCAACATAGCCCATTTATGTCTGCAGGTTTCAAAGTAATCTAACCTAACGTCGGGGTGCCCCAAGTCGTAAGCTTGCTTCGCTCACTCTTGCATCTAACACTTTTTTGGCAAAAAAAAAAAATGTTTTCCTCAGTGCCCCATTACGTACACTCCAATCGAATAGTCAAATGACTAATTATGATTACTATAATTGTTCAGAATTAAGATGCAATGGATTAGGCATAGATCTTGGAAGCAAATTTTTGTTTTTTAATCCAGTGTGTTAAAAGCAAAAAAAATATTGAGTGATCCACAAAAATATAATTTCCAAAATTACAAAAAAAAACAACTAATTTAGTGGACCCACAAGTATTAAGAGTTTACATTTTATTAAGGGTTCTAAAAGAAGGCCTTTTTTGGAGATTTTACTTTAAGATTCGACTGATTTCTACAGATTGTTAAGATGGCAGAATCACAAAGTTGTGGGCAACATTTAGTAAACATGTATTTTTTAGGTAGTCTGTGGTTTCTGCATAATTATAATAATATAATTATATTAGCTAAATTCATTTTCATATTTAAGGTTAGGCAATTTAAAATTACCTATATTTTTTTTTATTCTTTGTTTACATAATTTATCAGTTAGTGGTAAATTACCCTAAATCAGTGCACATTGTTTTAAGCATACATTTGGCAAATGTAAATGCACTGATAAATTGACAAATAACAATCATTCTTGGATTCTTCTATCTGTGTTTTGTATATCGAGGCATGTAACAGATTTTAAAAACAAATCAACAGCTAAAAGCTGCAGCTGCTGTCATTTGCTAAAATAAAAAGGCTTACGGCTTAATTTTGACATAAATTCTTAATAGACTGCTATTGATATGAATGTTTTATTTTTACAACCTTTTCTTATTCATATGAACCTTATTTTAAAGTCATTGACATAGTTGAAGTTTCATCGCCTTTAAAAGGCTCCAAGGGGTAGCATCATTGTAATTCTTGTAGAAGATAATTCGTTCCTACCAAACATTATTAGAACTTGTAATAAAAATACTAAGCTTACCGTAGAATTTCTATATGGGCTTCCTTGAGGATTATAAGGCGGCATAGGCCTGTGCTGCGGCCAGCCGGGGCCCGGGCCGTAGCCCGCCGGCGGCTGTTCATAACTATTAGGATAGCGGTGCGGCGGCGCCCCGCTTGATTGCAATAACGAATTCAGCGTGGGCGTGGGGCCAGGTGCCTGCGACACCGCTTGTCCCGGGAAAAAGCGCGGCTGCTGCGGCGGTGGCCGCGGTTTGCCGGGAAAACCTGGCCGTGGCGCGTAATAAGGATCCGCGCCTTCAGCGTATCTATACTGGCCGTACTGGTCCGTCACTGGCCTGTCTACGCCTCGGTCGTGGCCGGGCGCCTCGCCACTGTCGCGTGGCTGCCCCGGTTCGGCCGACATCGGCGATTTGCTCTTTGTGTTCACGACGCCATCGGGCGGAACGCGCCCGACGGACTTGTCGGTGCCGTTTTGCAACAAAGCGTTCCGAGATTCACTGAGCTGCTCCGATGGATTCTGCTCAACGTTCGCTTCACTACGCTGAGTCTCTGCCTGCGTCGCAGCCATGTTCGGCTGGCAACGGCCGTCCCTGCTTACACTCGCTCTGGCGATCGACCGGCTCGCTTACGTTACATCGGAATCGGGCGTCGGATTGCAAAACCGCGACGCGGACACTTCCATCACTAACGAGAAGATTAACTATACACAAATAGTAACGCGAACCGGACGAATTATCGTTCACCGACGCACACACATCGATCACATATCTACTCCATTGGCGTAAACGAGGTTAGGGAAAAGGTTACATATCTAGAAGGCGATTTTGTCACGCTATAACTGAACATTTCATATCACTATCACGTTAATAACACTCCGTATACGTTCACTTATGACAAAACTCATTCCCAAACCCACAACCAAGTAAAATACTTAAAAACAGAACAATAGAATCACGAAACTTCCAAAATTATTAGCGTCCGCCATTACGGACTTGAAATTCTGCGCTTGACGACGCTTCTGCCTATGTTCACTCCGGTTACAAAAAAATATTTTGTTGAAACTTTAACCATAGATAGCTGAAACTAGCTCTAAATATTTGTCTCGATATTTTTTCAGTTTCGATTATAGTAAATAATTGGCTAATTGTAGATTAATTGGAGGAAAATAACCCAAAATTATCTGTGCATGTTTACATTTTTGTACTATTGCGACCACGTAGTTACTACGGCAGTACCAACATAAAACATGCCACAAAGTGACAAGTTCCGCTGGCGCCAAGGCTTTCGCTGCTAAGTTCATTTCAAGTTGATGACTCCTCTTTATTGTTAAAATGCTTTAATGCCTAGAATTAAAACACTAAAAATTATTTTAATGATTTAAAAGCCAATTGATGGCATTTAAAGTTTAAACAATATACTGGTTTCTTCTTGTTATTTTAAAAAGTATGAATTTAAGATACCACTTCCGATTTGATCCCAACATAACAACTGTGTAGATTCTAACCATAGAGTAAAAATAATTTAGACATAGAAATATTTTGTTTATAAAAAAAGCGAGTTTCAGGTGATTTCGCTATCACAAGATCTTATTTTCATGCTTCATTTTGGTTTTTGTATAAAGAGCTCAACCAACTGTAATTTTATAAAAAGTTGCATGCTTCACTACTGACTTGTCTATGATCAGAATTCAATAGCTGGCATTAGTCGATTCGAATTAGGGATAGATTACCTACTATAATAAAAAAACTATGCTATAAAATGATACGGAAACCTATTATTTATAACCGAACAGGTTCCTTTTCGCCCCACCAAACACGTGTTTTACTTTTGGGTGACCATAGGTGATCAATCTTCAAGATGGTCTCGCGAGATTTTTAAGTAAAGCAGCTGTCCCGTTACCGCCGCCGTCGCGGGCATCATCAGCATCTGCAGTTAGCCTTTTCCCAACTATGTTGAGGCCGACTTCGTCTTTCAGAACCTAGAAAGACCTAAATACCAGTATTTTAAATGGAGCAACTGCCTATCTCACCTCCACAACCCAGTTGGTACTGGATAATACAAGACTTCATGGTAAGACTGTCAGACTTTCGGTCTACTGAGTTGCTGTAAAGATTGTCAAAGATTTTCCAATGACAGCCGGGAACAACGCTAGCACAGAGCATCATATATAATACTGGTAAACGTATTATATAATTATGACTAGCGACCCGCCCCGGCTTCGCACGGGTGCAATGCTGATACTAAATACACTACAGAAAAACTGTGAACGTTGTATATAAAAACATAGCGGCCCACTTCGGCTTCGGGTGTAAAATATATAGCCTATGTCACTCACTGAAAAAATGATTAAAATTGATCCAGTAGTTTTGATTTATTCATTACTGCCCGTGGCCCGCACGCGTTAAATTTGGAGCCGCCGTCCGCCTCGCCGCGCCGGCCGGTGCCGGCGCAAACGCTACGTCCCGCAATTTTTAAATCTGTAATATCTTCGAAAATATTCAATTAAATCATATGCTGTAAATGGCCATATAGATCTATATTAAATCAACAATGTATTTAATTGGATAAGGATTAATGCCGTATTGGTTAAAATCGCTTTGGAAATTAGCCATTATTTGGCGTAAAAAGTAAATGACATAAACATGTTATTGTGGGATATCCATAAGAGATAGACATATACCATCGCGGAGTTTTCTGTAGACCTTTTTAACCACTCTGCTCGACAAGATTTTGACACATGACACACCAGCTGAATCGGTGGGGGTGATGCGATTTGTCGTGAAATTCAAGAATTTTCGTGAACATTCAGCATTCGATTTTATGATGATAAATATGTCACGGCAGCTGTTTCACACGATGAGTTTGTGTTAAATATCTTCAATACCGTGTTGAGGTTGGTAAAACGGCGTCAGTCTATTGCCAAATATGTGTAAAATACATATTACGGCACGCTTCCAAAAAATAGGTAACTTAGATGCGCTGGAAATAATGTACATAGACAAGTTTCTCGTTTGCTAAAAAACTCGAAAATGAAAAATAAATACAGTAACATTCTATCTGCGTTCTTATTTTTGCTATTATTCATACATAATTTCATAAAAAAACACGATCAAAGTCTTGACAAATATTACAAAAAACTATGTTGAAAGTGTTGCAAAATGACACTTCTTAGTGCTGACCGAAACCCAAGTTCTATCATTACGATTAAAAAGTGGTATTCAGCCTAATCGATACTCGCAATGAAATCGAGTTTAGAAAAAAAAAAGAGTTGAGACTGAATTCTTGGTATAATTTCGAATAATAATTAATCATTTAATTTTATCTTTTTTAATAATTTCATTTAGTAATTATTCAATGCTTTTGGTTGACTTCAAGAGAAGGAGATTTATAAGTAATAAAATAAAATATAAACTTGATTCTATGTAATCATTTTGATGATTTGATCTTTCTTTCCGTTGAACTAGCAGCGTGAAATTTGGCAAGAAATAAGTCTCACAGTTCAAACAAAGAAAAACCTGAAAATGGATCGATTTTCAATTTAATTGTAAGCACGGACAGAACCTATGGCTAAATACGCGTCGATTTTTTTGGTTTCAAAATTTAAATTAAGAATACGCTCGCAATTCACCATTTTAAAGTATTTTAAGTTACTACATCATTTATTGTGAATTTGGTTTTCTAATATCTGGCGGTTGGACTGGAAGCCGACCCCAACATAGTTGGGTAAAGGCTAGGCAGATGATGATGAATATCTGGCTAGGCATAATAAAAAATTAGTTTGATCCGTCAAAGATACATTACATTACTTATTCTACAATATTGTGTATAGTACGGTTGGGTTATTGTGTTAGGTTGGGACAAACTTTTCTTTTGTTTAGATTATTCTTTCCCACTGCTGGGCAAAGGCCTCCCCATACCTTTTCAACTCTCTCGGTGTTTTGCCTTCTCTGGCCAATCAGTGAAGAACGAGTGAGTCCAAATCGTCACGCCAGTGTTTCTTGGGCCTGCCTCGGTGACGACGACCGACAAACTTATTGTCCTATATTTCGCAATCAGCAGTGCATAGGCCGTATCCTAAATAAACATTACTTTCTTTTTTCAAAGCGGTTCACTGTCCACTCTAAAACCTCTTTTTACAACTGCAAAGTTCAGGTTATCCATCATAGGCCGTGGGCCGTGAACAGATATAAGACAGAACCCTCAGGGCAAGAGTCCTACTCGCATTTCTAGAAGTTTTCTTAAAAACACAATTTTATAGTTTTTGGGGTTGCTACTAAACCAAGCTTATCTACGCATCAAAAAATAATGACGATTAAAAGTATTGGTCGGAGAAGGCAAAAGATAAAGAAAATTGGAAAGCCATGGGGAGGTTTGCCCAGCAGTGGGAGAGAACTGTCTGATAAAAAAAAGTATTTGTAAATAGTGAATACCTAATAACCAATCCATCTAACCATAACCCAATTTTGTAGACTAAATATAATTTATCTTGGTGGGAACCAAACAAACACTATGGCCTACCAAGATCCTTGGCGTTCTATATTCAACCAACCAATAGAAAAAAAAATTACAATAAATTATCCAGTAAATAGAAATACAATATAAATTGGAACAGCGAGTGCATTCCTAATTTAAATTTTGACATGGAAACAAAATCGGCGCGAATTTAACCATAGATTAATCTGTTCTGTTTATTGTTGGGTCGGTTTTAATACCTAAAATGTACGAAAATCTATTAAGATTAGCATTATAAAAGCTTTAAAAAATATTATAACATTTTTTATTGTATTTAACGCTTAAAACAAAATTATTTTAATTTCTATCTATCGATTTCTTAAATTCCTTACATTTAATTACTCGATTTAATCGAAATTTACAAAACAAGAATCGATTGAAATAATCGTTTTCACACATCACAATAATTTAAAAAAAAAATGGCCGTCAATTTCGAATACAAATTGAGTAGTGGTAATGAATATTACGTGTTCTTGGTCCTGAATTAGTAAATTACGCTAAGATCTGGGCATTTTCATGTTGTTTATTATATTTGAAATTATATTTGTCACATTTGTTATCGAATCTTTATGCGTTTGTGTGATATAATGTGAAAAATAAAAATGTAAACACGCACTATTGGCGCGAAACTTCGACTTTAGATACCAAAATTCATCATTACCACTGCTTATTTAAATTGAACTGTGGATGAATTCGTCACATAATTAAATGACGAGTTAATTATTATCAATAAAGTGGAATTTGGATGTCCGAAAACCATATTTTTTATGATTTTTAGCCTCGGCCAGCACTGCTGTCAAAATGGCGATGACCGTATTTACGCACTTGGATTTTGTAAGGTGAAATTAAGAAACTTGCGCGCTAAATACAGAAGTTTTAATGGCGTTGACATATGAGCTTTTTATCCAACTCTCTTAATTAACGCACACTCATACTATTTGATTATCAGAATATTAAATATTATCATAAATAATGACGATGACGTATGACTAAAATGCTAGCCCCTTTCGGGGCCGATACCGAGCCAGCGGAGGTTTGTATGTCAAGCCCCCGAAGGGGCCCGTACCGAACTATATGGTTAATGTGTACAATACTTAGTACATTATTTTGTTAAATCTCGTAGGGTTCAGCCTGCGTTTGCAATGTAAGCGGAAAAAATGAAATTATTTACGACTTCACAATAGAAATCTTGAAATTATCAGTGGTTCTCTAATATATTAAGCATGTAATTATACATATAAACCTTCCTCTTGAATCACTCTATCTATTAAAAAAAACCGCATCAAAATCCGTTGCGTAGTTTTAAAGATTTAAGCGGTCAAAGGGAAATAGGGACAGAAAAGCGACTTTGTTTTATAATATGTAGTGATAGTGATACTGATGATCTGTGGATCAACTGCCTCTGGGCTTAACGTGCTTTCCGAGGCACGGAGGAAACCAGTTATATTCAGGTGGTCAGTCATCCACCAAGATCGACCCAAGCGGCTGTTGTTATTATAGCCGTGGGCAAGTTCTTAGCCTAAATCTAACCAAGACTGAATTAATTTCGCATAGTCATTGCGCTGGTAAAATCACAGAACGTTGTAAAATCCTCCACAAAAGTTATTGGTGATGAAGTAAACCCAAGTTAAAATTTACAGGAATACCGAACTGATTTTCTTTGAAAAGTTAGGTTGTACGGGGTTGTACCTACATAAGACCATCAGTTTTCGTTTTTTGAATTTCAAACGCCGCGTTGTGGCGTCCGAAGTGGCGCGGTGCCTGAGCGAGATATTATATCACACGCACGCATTTGCAATTAGCGAGACGAGCCGGGGAGAGCTGCACGGCAATGCGCCACAGCGCATTGTATGTATTGTATAGAACCATAGCATCCCTTAGTCTGAAGTAAGACTGCGTTTCCACCAGACATGTGCGAGGCGAGGTGAGGCGGACCGAGGCTGTGGAACGGTGTGAGCTTTTCCACCAGAGATGTGCCGCCACCGCTGAGCGGTGCGAGGATGCGTAGCGACGCTGAAACGGTGCGCAGATGCGAGCGGTAACCACACCGTCTAGTGACTGTTATTTTTTCACTCGCGTCCGTCCCTGGCACACATCTCTCGTAACACATCCTTCCCTTGTTTTGTATGTACAAAATACTCGCTCCGCTGAGCCGTTTCCACTAGAGCTGCGCTGAGCGAGGCTAGGCTAAATGAAGTGAATCTATTGGTTCTTAACAAATACATTCTCGCACAAGTCTGGTGGAAACGCAGCCTTAGGGTCTCGTTTATTACGACGGCTTTTTACCGTATTGCTAGCCGGAAAGAGATGCGTATTTGCGTATTTCTAGTTGCGTAAAAAAACGCTCATGATTATTATTAATTGTCTAACTTGCCCGTGGTGGGTATAGTTAGAACCACACAGCACCGGGCACGGCGCGAATTAGTGTCCGACCGAAACTGGTTTTTACGACCGAAACCGAATTTCGACAACAGTCTCAGTTTCGGCCCAAACCGAAACCGAAACTTCCTAACAAGGATCATGTTTGGAGGGAAAAATAAAGAAAACGTTATTATAAACAGTCAGTCTTAATTTTTTTTTATCTTTATTCACATAGCTATGCAGTCTTCGACATTTTCAACCCCTCATTTAAGAAAACAATATTAATTGCGCCCTAAAAATACTTAAAATAGGTGAGGTGTTTATTAGTGACGTAGGTAGTATCGACTTGCTACTTGAATACCTTGGTAATTTTGATGTTTAAAACTTAGGTAGGTACCGAATTCAAAATAAATCACACGAAAACTCACAACAAACAAAACGAACTGCAAACACAAGCCAGTCACGACATACTTAGGCACATGGACGCGCCAAAATCGTCGCTTAGGCCTCATTTACGGAGACGCGGCGCGTCTCGCGTCGCGTGTGGCGTGGCGTCTCGCGGCGCGTCGGACGTTTTTTCTGTTTACGGTGGGGCGGCGCGTGAAGCGGCACGCATCATCGCACGCGTAAACACAAACTTATAGCAATATACGACCATGTTCATAGAGAAGCGAGACGGGAAGCGTGGCGGTGCCCGCCGCGGCGCCCGCGGCGAATCCTCTAGCGTGTAGCGAAGCACGCGGCGGGCATCGCGGCGGCGCACGCTCGCCTCGATCAAATCGACTAGTTTTATGTTGGCGAGAGATGGGAGCGCACGATAGCTTCATCGAGAATTGCCGCTGCGTGCGCCGCCGCGATAAACGCCGCGTGGGACGCGTCGGTGCCATCCGCGGGCTCGGCCGCAAAAAACGCCCTAATTCAAACAAACGCGTCTAAAATCGCTTCTCCGTAAACGCACTCGTACAACGCCATATATTTGAATTCAGTGCGGGCCGCGCCGCTCAACGCAACGCGCGACGCCCCGCGTCTCCGTAAATGAGGCCTTACTCGCTTGGATAGAATTTAACGCGCCGAACATGACCGATCACGGCGCAAGAACCCCCGAATGCAGTTTCGGTTTCGGTCGTATATTCGGCAGTTTGCCGCCGAAAGCGAAACTCGTTTTTTTGCCAAAACTCTACTGAGACCGAACTTTCGGTCGGACACTAGCGCGAATTCAAAGTGGGTGGGTTGGGTGGTTATACTTCATTTATATAACTGACGACCGGACCGGCGCGCCTTGCCGGATAGAAACTGGTCGCCAACAAGAGCCCTAACTGCTCTCGAGTGATCCTGCGACTCCACCTACCTAGTCGTAAATGTATATGTAAATGTTACACCGTACATTCTATAAATCGATAATGTAGACACTTCTGCAAATGTTTGGGAATTAAAACAAATACGAAACACGTATTTTAAAATTTGATTTATTTTCATGTCGATAAACAAGTTTGTTAATTTGTTTGCAAAAATATTGTTATCTTCACCAATGTTATTACACCAAATATGTTTTATTTCAATCATGTAGTACCGGTATGTCTGAACACAAGATTATATTACTGCTACTTTACACTAGTTTCATAGTAAAATGATAAAAAGGTTCACTCAAAGAGGTGGTGATGTGGCTTCTTCAGAAAATCGTTACAATTTCTATCTAAACACCTCGCAACATAAACACGGGAACATGCTAATTTTAATTGAGCGTAATTCTATAATATAAATGCCAAATATATATCTCATTTCATAAAATAACGTAATATAGCATTTTAATTTTAAAAAAATCTATAAAAGTACACATAAATTAGTTATGGCATAAAACTATTATCTAAGTATAAAACAAATCTCAAATTTAACCTAATTTAAGTACAAAGATCACGGGTCTCAATCTATAGGATAACATTTGAAATTATATGTGATGACAGATCTCGCTAGTGTAAGCTCGATTGAATGCAGTTAGTATAATGTATAATAATATTAATATGTACATGGAACGAAGTATCTTATTGTGCTTTATACAATGTTCAAGTTTATAATGATCACGATTTGTATAAATATTTCGTCTTGAAAGTTATCAATAAAATGCCAACAATTAGTAGAGTTAAACCCAGTTTCCGTATGGATGATCAACATGAATTAGCTAACAAACTGATTTTATGGGCCGTTGTTACTTTCGTCAGTCAATCTCAGTAGTTAACATAGTCTCGTAGCTTATTTTTGTGTTGATTATCCTTTAGAAACCGGAGGGCCTAGCACGAACGTGTGGAAGGTAACAAAAATTCGAACAGTTTTAAAATTGAAAATACTTCTGCGCTTAATATTATTTAGCTAGAAGATTCATATTTACGGATGCTATATGTGTTTGCCGTGTAAATTTAATCAAAATGCTATAGAATAGTTGTATTTTCGATTAGAAAATCAATCGAATATACGATACGTTTACTCGCACGTTCGTGATAGGATGGTGAGTTAGAAGCGTATTTACATTACATTTGAAAACCGGAATGTTTCACTCTACCGTGTCAATAGATGATTTCTCTTTTCACTTACATAATATTATCAATTTCGATATGCCACTATCAATTTTATACTTTCCATATTAATACTGCAACAGTCTGATTGTTACTTCGTTTAACTTAAATATTTTATTACATTGAGTTTTTATAAGGCAATTTTTCGTGTTTATTTATATTCTGTGACAAATGTGTTTGAACATTTGAGACAGAAGTTTGTGTTACATTGAACACTGGACAGTATTGTCGCAAAGTTAGTGCTTTAATCAAGAGGAGCCGAACTCTGCCATCCAGGACAGGTACTTCTGGATGTCACCCTTGGACACGGACTTGTTGCACTTAGACAGGGCTTCCATGAAGTCCTGCTTGGTGACGGGAAGGTCGAGCTCTTCCTTGGCAAGTTGTTTGATCTGCTCGGGCTTTAGGCCAGCTATTTTGCGTCGCATCGACATCATTGATGCGTCCCTGGAAATTTAAAAAAAGATTTTCATTAGTCTTATTCTATACTGAATGCGGTTTTACGTTTACATCATAAGCTCTTTTATCCGGAAAGCTAATAGGCATGGTTTGCCAGCTAACTAATATAGCCCAGGCCCACAAAAAATGGGGCTATCTATTTTATTTGGAGCCTAGGTTCCCCTTCCAGTAGTGGCACTAAGTTCTCTCTCAACCTTTTTTATTAATATTATTCTTATTAAGAGTTTAAAAATAGTTTTTATTCAAATTTCCATCACCATCAACTACATAGCTTATTTCCAACTAGGTTGGGGTCGGCCTCCAGTCTATATAGATGCCGCTGAATACTAGTATTTTACGAGGAGCGACTGAATATCTGGCCACCTAAACCACGACCCAGTTACCGATTATAAGATACCCCTCGGTAGAACTGGTTATCAGACTTTTGGCTTCTGACTATCTTTAACGACTTCTAAAGATGTATTCAAAGTTTTCTATCAATAAAAGTTGTACCAACCTGCAGACATTAGTAATATCAGCTCCGGAGTATCCTTCAAGCTTCTTGGCGATGGCTCTGAGGTCTACCTCGGCGTCTAGTTTCACCTCTCTCAAGTTTATCGTGAGTAGCGCCTCGCGGCCATCTTGCGTGGGCAGCGGGATGTAGATACGCTTCTCCAGCCGCCGCCGCAACGCCTCGTCGATGTCCCAGGGAAAGTTTGTGGCTGCTAATACCATTACTACCTGGAATATAGAAAGATGTTGTTAGTATTTACTTGCGATGGGTTGTGAGAACTTTCATATAATCCTCATAAGAAATGTTGTTCTCATCTATGTTTCTGGTTATAAAAAGGTTGTCTATTACCAATCGCTAGTTGTTATAAATCCATACAAATACTTATAATGAAAACATGCTATAAGCTGCCATTTTGTTGTGATAGTTCCTTGTTGGTATCTTTATATCCTTTTAAACAAAAGCTTGGCATTTCACTTGGAATGTATTTATTTTCGTATTTGCACCGTGGCAGTATTTTCATCCCTAACTTGCTCAAGGTTACGAAAGCATCCCAGTTGCTAGGTAATTTTTGGGATAACCATACTCATTCCTCTATATCCAGTATCAAGCAACAGAATACTTCACTACTCACTTTAGCAGGCTCATCGTTGGCCGAGCCCAGCCCGTCCATCTGCACGAGCAGCTCCGACTTGACACGTCGCGACGCTTCGTGCTCGCTGTCGGAACCGCGCCGCGAGCACAGCGAGTCTATCTCGTCGATGAATATCGTGCTTGGCGCGTAGAACCGGGCCTGGAAACAATTTCAATAAAAGTTGAATGACAAAAAAGCTTTGCTTGATCTTGTCTTCATCTGTGAAAGTCACGAATTTCGTGACTTTCACAGATTGTATGAAATATCCAATAAACAATGACTTCAGAATCTTTAAGTTCTTTTTCTGCCTCGTAGATTCCCCGGTTGGGCATATTGTAATTGGGTTTTTTCATTACGAATTTCTCAGTCGCAGCCATGGAGTCTGGATTTGTGTGCGGTTGACGGCAATAGGCTCGCCTCCATTACATGGGACTTAAACATAACTGGCGAAATGTGGGTGTAGTATTAGGTACACCTCTGCCCAACTCTTCGGGGATAACAGGTGTAATGTTGTTATGTTTAGATTTTTTTTTCGTATTCTTTTAGCCTAAAAAAATGATGCATACATTTGCAGCTTCAGAAGCTTTTGGGAATTTATGCCCGGTTTTCTTTATTAGGTACTGGAATCACAAGTACAGTAAGGGCCTGCACAGACGAAGGACTTTTGTCCGCCGGATCGAAATGACCGTTCCTATTCATTGGTTGATGTGTTGTTATTTCATCTGTTGGTTGACGTCCATTGGTTGTTGCAAAATTGTTCGCGGACAAATTGTCTATCGTCTGCGCAGGCCTAAGGGTGATGCATACATGAGACCGGGATAGGAAGAGTATTTGACTCAAAGTTCAAGGAAGTAAGTAACACGTCGACAATAGCTCCCCCTAATTTAACAGTTTTACATTGAAGCTTGAAAATAGATAGGCAGTTGCTCCATATAAGATACTGGTATTCAGCTGCACCCGGTAAGATTGGAAGCAGCTTTTCCGAACTATGTTGAGTTCGCCCAACCAAGCTGGGAAAAGGCTAGGCAGATGATAATGAGACTTCAAAGCTAAAAATATTCCGGAGTTTTAAAGGGAGATATTCACATGTTACTACCTCTTTGAAGTTTAGGCAAATTCAAATTTATTGGAAGCAAGCGCCGTAAGTCTTCTTCTTCCATACTTCTCTAGTCATCCCCCTAATTAACTATATCGTAGTTGGTCTTCCTCTACTCTTAATATACGTGTTAGGCCGTTTTCGCGTCAGTGTGCCTTCCACCCCGTATAGCCATCTCT
Organism: Eurois occulta; assembly: GCA_950022335.1. Lineage (NCBI taxonomy): Eukaryota > Metazoa > Arthropoda > Insecta > Lepidoptera > Noctuidae > Eurois > Eurois occulta. Next base: position 11,239,063 of record OX465500.1, on the reverse strand, counting down.
GTGTATTACATTTGCTCCAATGTTTTGTTACGTAAATAAAAACATGTCTTACCATTTCAAAGAGCAATCTGACTAGTTTCTCGGACTCGCCGCGATACTTGGAGGTGAGGGTCGAGGAGGACACGTTGAAGAAGGTGGTGCCGCACTCGGTGGCCACGGCCTTCGCCAGCATGGTCTTACCGGTGCCGGGCGGACCCACCATCAGTACGCCCTTCCACGGCCGTCTGATGCCCTAGAATAAACAGAAGAAAGTCAAGGTTAGCAAAGAGCTGTGTAACAAAACAAACAGTAAACATGGTAAATATCCCGTTTCTAGTGTCATGTTAAGTAACAATTTTACCAATTTTCGTTGTATTATTGCTTCCTAAACATGACGCATTCTTTACCCTGTAATTTTGTGTCAAAAGCCAAATTGAGCTGTGTAGCTGCAACTTAATAATCGAACAGAAGAAAATGGTAAGCAGTCACTACACAGATGTTGTCCAGTTCATGACAAAAATGTCTCATGAGGTTGGGATTCCGTGTCCCAGCAGTGGGAACATTATGGGCTGATTATGCTATGCTTATGAGGCTGGGATTACAAAAATAGCCATTCCCCCTAAATTCCGTATTGCTGTATTCCGGACAGCAATGTTATGGTGGTAGTAGTTGTTGTAATACTCAGACAAACGTTTTATTAGGAGCTAGTTTTACTTAAATTACATTGTTAATACTTATAGAGTATACCTTTGTCTATCTATAGATTATTAGAGGCAAAAACATCCACCAACACCAATTACATCATTCTTAAAAGCTTCTTTTTTGGAGGAGATGTCAGCCATCTCCAGTCCAGTGGTTCAGTTTCAAGTTAAGACTATTATTTTCTACCAGCTTTTGCCCGCGGCTTAACCCGCGTGGATGTCGAAAAATATGATGCCGACGGGAACGTACTACCGGGATTAAAAAGTAACCTATAGGTTATTCCAGGTTACGCTAACAAACATAGTTACATACCTTCATCCCCCTTTTTAACCCTTCGGGGGTAGAATTATCAAAAACGCTGAGACACGTTATTAATTTTCAATCGTCAGCCTAAACACAAGATTAAGATACTAACTTCAAAACTGACGGACTTTCATATAAACTTCCATCCCCTATTTTACCCCTTTAGGGGTGGAATTCCCAAAAATCCTTTCTTAGTGGATACTTACTCTTCACAAAGACTACACCCTCCAAGTTTCATGTCTCTAAGACCAGCGGTTTGGGCTGTGTGTTGATATATCACCCAGTCAGTCAGTCAGTTTACCATTTTATACAGGGTTATTTGTAAAACACCAGAAACCTCTTAAGAGGTCATTGTACTCATCATTATGAACAACTTTTACTATGGGACCAAACCTGAAATCGCGAAAAAAAAATCAGCTGTTCCCTACATTTTGACAAGTTAATCGATCATAAATAACCCTGTATATAAAATTGATAGAGATCATAAACCTGCTAAGTACTAACTTTAAAGAAGTCGGGCATCCACATGGGCAAGACTACGGCCTCCTCCAGCAGTCGCTTGGCCTCCGCCAGGTCCGCGATGTCGTCCCACCGGATGTTGGGGTTCTTTTGTACTATGTCACGCTCTGGAACAGCACACAATACAGTTAAAACTATTTCTTGATACATAATCTTGTAGTTTTCGCTTATTGGCCACATTAATGGCAACTTGGTCATTTTTCGCGGCTAAATTGTAAGATGCTTACGTCCTGCAGCTAACTGCCATAGGTTGATTGACTGATGAGTTAAAGCTGCTCCTGCCGTCTGATATCATTATTATTCAACATATGGAAGCAATTCGCTTTTAAAAAGGCTTTGCTGATTTTTTTCTAAATATATATTTTCAAGAAGACGAGTCTACCTACACCAAACTTAAAACAATTCTGAATCTAATCAAATAAACGACTCGTTATATTATTTTTAAACTGATGCTAAATTCGCTTGAGTGATAGAATCCAAATGATCGGTGCATTCTAAGTTGGATATTTCTATCGTTCAGAAACTGTCATATTTGGTCTGAACAAATGGCCAAATGTTGCACTTTCTTCAATATTTTTTTTGTGGGACTTTTTCAGCCACCAGAACTTTTTCAGCATAAGAGAACATCTACCGATACTTATTCCCTTTTTCATAAACAATTGCGTTTTTGCAGGAGGCCTATGTTCTTCTTCTTCTTGTCGCTAGCACGGCAGTATTTTAAGTTCTGTTGACCAAGTTTCGCCTTCGTCTCCGAACTCAAGTGGGAATATGTAACCACAACCTCGTGAAGTAGGGTTACCTCGTCGGTGTGGGTGTGGAACTGTGTCGTAAACTATGTTCCAAGGTCGGAACTTGCCTTCTGAGCCAAAAAGATCTTTGCGCTGCCACCGACGACACCGTGGCAGATACGAGGCCATGTTAATAGAACAAATTCTACTTACCGAGCATATCGACGAGGTCGCAGTCGGCCGCTGACGGGGGCTCGAACCTTCTCTCTTCGTCTTTATGTTTCTCGTCGTCTGTATCGCCATTGTTGTTGTCTCTGTCCTGTTTATCTTTGCCGTGATCCTTATTGCTTGTGTCTTTTGTTTTTGCTGTGAATTAAGCAGAAGTAAAGCTTTAAACTAATTTAAAGTATGAGTTCGATCATCTAATCGGACAATTGGAATCTCTGTATAATATATGTTGACGAGCAGTGCGACTATGTCTTACATAGCCACCAATTTTCCAAATTCAAAACCCGTTTTCTATTGAGGCACAGGCCTGGTGTCCACAAAAGAAGTGACGACCGGAGCAGAGAGTACAACGACTATTTACATTGGTTGAAATCAACATTGCGTCGCTTGTCTCTCCTGTGATTGATCGAATTTAACACGTCGTCTCTCCGCTCACACCGACGGGGGAATACCTGCTCAGGTAGTAAAGATAAGTCGACAGAAAACAAGAAATATACGTCAATTCTACAACAGCTTTACACCTAGCTTCAAGCACCCACTAAAATTTATAAAGCCGTCTTAACTTCAAAATCACGTAACAATAACACCAAACGACTTAACGCACGGCTATTAACTAAAGTCTCACAAATGCTAAACATTAAAATGTAACATTATTGCTAAACTCAGCTGCAATGTACCTACGTGAGAGACCATTTAATATCATCTCTGTAAGTACACATAGACACTAAAAATGTTAAGTTCAGAAGGTACAGTCAGAACTGAGGACGTGAAAGAAAGATTTGCATTGACTGGAAAGGTAAATAAAGTAACAGTTCTGAATTTCAAACAGGACATTAGCAGTAACAACGTCTATTTTTATGTTGATAGCACAATGTCTTGCATTTTGCAGGTGTGCTTGCAAAAATTACGCAGATTCATCATCATCTTCCTGCCCTTGTCCCATGTTACTTTTTTACAATTGCACAGATTGAAAGCTAAAATGCATTTTGCAGTAAGATCAAAGTGACATGCAGTATATTTTCTGAGTTTAATTATTATCACAATATGCTATGCTCAACACTAGTCTGTAAATATTTTAAAACATTTAAAGGTGTGTTTTCTTACTTAGCTACTTGATAATCCCTATAATAAGAAACATTATTATGCAATGACACTTGAAAAACTATTTTTGCCCAGAGTTGGCTTGGACTTCAAGTAAGTCTTTTTCAAAATACTCCATTGAATGAACCTTCTGAACTCTTCTGCCATACGTATACTCTACAGAGTTTTTGTGCATGTCTTATCGCCTCCTTGTATACATTTTTTATTAAACTCTGCGGAGCGGTGAGCACGTTTTACGTTCATATTCTTCAAACATCTATTAGTTATTTAATATTGACACTAGTAATAAGGCGTGCATTTTGTGAGTTGATAATTCCTACTTTTTGTAGAAAAGTTAGTTTTTATTAACAATGTTTTCCGGAGCACGTCTTGTGAAATCTTGTGACAATATAGAACAGCCAGTGCCCTGCATTGTGGGAAACCTTACTAAGATTAAAAATACAATTTCTGGTAGTATTTTTTTCTATGGTTTACTTACATCATTCTCCATAACTAGTGCGGTTCTGTATCTTACAATATGTATTGTACAGTTTTTTTTTATTAGCATCTCGGTCAACCTAAGAGGCTGGCTTCTGCTTAACCGGACTCTATTGACTAAAAGTTTCAAGTATTTATAGCTAACAGTTAAAACAGAAAAGTCAGATAATTCCAAGCTACTGGATAGCTATTAAAACGTAAAATACCAAACAGTATATGGGTTAATATCTAAGAGCACGATTCACAAAGCATCGTGATTCGCATACAAAATACGCTCATAATTAATTAGTAAACATTGATTCTAAGTCGTGTACTTCTATATTTGTAACCAAGAGCCACCTACTTCCTATTTCAAGTACCTACCTGTAGAATATATTTTTTCTCCTTGTATAAAAACACTTATCGTAAACTCGTACAGCCTTATAAAGTCACTGAGTCGTGTTATTATTAAAACATTGTTATATTAAATCGATTGTATGAAACGTACACATTTAGCATTTGTATTGAGTCAACCGCTAACCACAGATGATTGTTTTGTGTTATGAAACCATCTCATTGTTGCTTCCTGTTGTTATTTACGTAAAATATACCTTCCACGAGGTAGATTTCATTACCTAATAGTAGTAGGAATATAGATAGCTTTGTCCTTTTTTTGTTTCGGGGTGGAAAATCCTCATGGATGTCCTCCGCCCTGGGGTAAGCGGGGGGGGGGGGGGGAGAGGGATCTGTTGTCAGACTCTAACTGACTAAAAACCACCCGTGTTCCCTTCCCACACTTAAGATAGTTTTGCCCTACGGTAACTTAACAATAACTAGATATGACCTATGACCGGTGTTTTTCCTAACAACAGAATGGTCGTAATTTAGCGGATATCAATGTTCAATAGGGAAAACAAAGCTCTGTGTCGTGTTCATGGAATTTAGGAGCCACTATAATAAATCAAATGAAAAGGCGACATATTAGGTTGCTTAGTGGGGACAGTTGCTACAAATACTAGTACTCAGCTGCATCCGGTTAGACTGGAAGCCGACTCCAACGTAACGAGGTTGGGGTCGGCTCGGGAAAAAGGCACACACGTTATCTTAAGGCTGTTGACAGATGATGAGTGTGGACAACTGCATTTACACATCCTTGTTTACTATCGTTTACGAATAGTACGAGCCCGTAAAAATTTTCGTAGGTTACTTGTACTAAAAAATTCAGCTATACCAACCGAAAGTGCAATTCCCACACGAAGGAAATGTATGGAACAGCCGATTTTTTGACGAAAGTTTTCAGCTCCTGTCGGGTCTAGATTTATGTACTGAATTCATGGTAAACGGTTATCGTGTGATATGTGATTTTAATGCTATTGCGTCACTTGCAAACTGTCACAGTGAACAAGGAAATATGCAAGAGCATTGAGTCTACAGACACCAAGTCCAGACAACAACGCAAGTACACGCCAAGAATGAATAAATAAAAGTATTATCTATTGTTACTAACCGCTGTGTGCCTTATTTGCTGCAGTCTTAGGATTCCTAACGTCAGAGGTCTTCCGATTCGATGATGTGGCGTTGCGGTTCCCCGGCGTGATCTTCTTGTTGTCTGTGCGTGCCGTCCGGGGGTTAGCTCGTGCCGATTTCATTGCGGGGGGCCCTCTGTGGACAATTGAAATGTTTAGTTGACGTTTTCCTGTAAGGATGATAGTTGTAAACTTGTAATTGGTTGGGTTTGAGTGTGAACATAGATGCAGGTCGAATTTGACAGTGATCATTGCTCTGTTCACCATGCATATGTAAATTCTCGGTATTTCCTTCCGAGCGGCGTAGACAGGGACTTTTGTGATGACCATGTAATTTGAAGTGTAGAAGGTTCATAATATGTTGCATTGCACCGCATCATAAAAGTCAACCTGAGATGATGTGTTAAAGTTGCCTTTAATATTTCAAAGCACATAATAGCCAGGATCTAAAATAGGTTATAATGTGTTTCAACTAGATAGCTATAATAAAATTTATTATGATTTCTAGAAATCTTTTCTTCTCTAACAATATTTATTAACCTTAGTCAAGTGATTGCTGAACATTATCATAATAACTTTATATTTTATAATCTTGACTTGAACTACGTTATTTGTAGATCTGTATAGAATTATATTTTGTATCGACGTCATCTACAAGTATATCTTTATTACGTAATATACTTAGTTTGATCACGAACATTATGCTTTGTGTAAAAACAAGAAACAGCTGTACGTTTTTATCTTATCGTTAAAAAAGTTAATGTCATAATTAAGGCATCTAGATTAAATAGAATCATTGTATTGTTACGTCAGTTATTCCAAATTATCTCCATGAAGCTGTTTGCTTTTTTGCCAAGAATTAAAAAAGAGAAGAATGATATAAGGAAATGGACGCAAAAGGCAGAAAACAAGGTTTTATCAAGCAGTATCATTATTTGAAGGGGGCTTACATTTCTTAGTTTTCTTTTGCCAAATAAGCTGGAACCACCTATCTCTCATCTACCTGGGTAGAAGCATCGCAAGTGCCATAACAGACACAAAGACAGAATCAAAATTTGTACCGATCATCATCTGCCTAGCTTTTCCCAACTACGTTGGGGTCGGCTTCCAGTCTAACCGGATGCAGCTGAATACCAGTATTTTACATGGAGCGGCTGCCTGTCTGACCTCCACAACCCAGTTAGTGCTAGGTAATACGATACCCCTTGGTAAGACTGGTTGTCAGACTTTCAGGACACTACCTACCTGTAACGACTGCCTGTAACGACTGCCAAAGATGTACAAATGACAAAATTTTTACCGATATCGATAATAATTATAAAATTTGCAAATAAATATACAGCCTCTATTTACAAACTACAAAACTATAATAGTATTGTATTGTATTGTATTGTATAACGGGCTGGTGTCCGCAACTCCACGTCCAATGCGCGTATTTTGCGTGCGGAAACTATAATAGTAATAAATATTTACAAGTAGAAAAGGGTTACAAGGCGTCCAAAAATTCGTCCGCATCGCTGTCAACAGGAAAAGTGCCCAGAAGGCTTGCAGTATTGCCACGTTGGATGACAATGCTGATTCTTTGGACAAAAATAGACCCGCTCTCTGGTCACGTGAAGAGTCCACCAACCGCTTGGCGATTTCCCGAAATACTACGTGGGCACTCGGACCCCATGGCCCTAGTGTTTCAACCCCAAACGGCTCAAACACATAACTACTAATTAAATTATTGTAGTTGCGCCGTTTGAGGTTTTCAGCACCTGCAGCAGCCGCCCCAGCGCAGCCCACTGTGCTAAGAAGATGGGATGGCGCAAGGGTGTCGACGCAAGTTGCGTCCCACACCAAAGGCCTACCTAACTTCCATGGCATTATGGTCATACCATCTGGTTTCTCACTATAGCCTCTTAGTTTCAAGGCTAAGCAATGATATTGGTTCAGCAAACCGGTTCGTCAATAACAAAATCAATATAATACCAAACTGATATAATTATGTAGGTCAATCAATTCATTAGAACATTTAAGCCAATTTAATTTTAACACCTGTGCGTCAAAATGTCCTTTGTTATAAACAGCTGTTTATGCACATAAGTACATGTTAATGTTGCAAACATGATTGACCTTCGACACATCGGCGACTACGCAACTCATTTCCGAATGATTACGAAGTGAAACGAAGATGTAACGATACCATTTGGAGCTATACTACTTTTGAAATTGGTAATGTTGTGATTTTGTATGATTATTTCTATGCCTTGCCCAAGCCAATATGAGTAATAAAACTAGAGCCTTGTGCTGGGATTTGCATATTTCATGGCTATTTGGTTGTATGTCCTATGTTAATGATTTATTTAAATGTCGTGAGAAAAACACGGCAGAATCAGGCCAATCCCACTGCTGGAATACAGTACCCTGTACCGGCCTCCTCACTGAGATGGAGTGGGCCCAGTGTGGGTTTGATGGATGTCGCATGACTTCGAATTATTTTTAGTTTTCTCACGATGTTTTCTATCACCGTCTTGAGAAGAATACGGCAAAGGTAGCTTACACCAACAAACGGTCATTACAGAAATAATATTATTGAAAAAGCAGTTGCCTGGAGTGTTTTTCCTCAATGTTCCTCAGCAAGATTAGTGAGAGGTAAGACGAACAATTCATTAATTGAATAAGATATGGCTAGAAAGACATGCTGCGCCAACAAAAAATAAATTGGGATAAGGTCAGAAGAAAGTTGGTGTTGGTGAACACAATATCAGTAACTTACGTACTTAACTTAAAACGAATATCATTTCAGGGTCACAACTAAAGTTTACCTTACTGCACGTGTTGAACGTGGCAGTTATTAAACTAGTTAGCACATGCACCGCGACCACGTGCTAACTTTAACTGTTACTTTTAGCTGCGTCGCGCTAAGAGTAACTAACTGCACAGCTTAATTAACTCGTCAGGTAGAAATACTGTTCAAACAAATAGATGGAAAGGATGTCATCAAGTTCTTTTAAATATTGGTGGATCTAAGATTCTTTTGACGCTGATTCATACATGCTAATAGGATTAATGGAGTATTTCGACGAAAAGGACGTTTTAGCTGCCAGTATAACAATCACGTAGCGACTATACGGCAATAAAACAACCTCATACTTAAAATCATGCTGCAGTTGTGCTGGTTACGGTTAAACTTCCTTAGGTAAACTTCAACAGAGCATGGTCTTTCGAATTTGTTGCAAAAACCATCAAACCTGTAGCTCCTATAGTCATAAAGCTTGCGACAAGACACGGCTTTTGACCAACAGTCATCATCTTTCTAACGTAACAACAAGGTCCGTCAAATGCATCTGATTTTATTAACTTGCGTCTTGTCGTGAAAAGCCGTTAACTAACCAGATGGATACAGAAGGTTGTGGACAGGGTGTTGTAGCGCAGTTTGGGAGAGGCATATATGCACTTGTCCAGCAGTTGGAGTTGGTAGTAAGTAATGGTTGGTACTAACTTGTGTTCTACACTGGTGGGTGGCGGCCACGCATTGGGGTCTCTGTCTGGCGGTGGGGGCCAAATATCGGGGTCAATCTCGTGCGGCGCTGGGCCCCACATCTGGTCGCGTGTTGGTAGATCCTCGTAGTCTGCAAAATAACAAGGCAAATATTTATGAAAGGTCAACAATCTAAATCAAAGTATGGGTGAAGGAACTGGTGGGATCTGGAGATGGTCTTCAAAAATTCAGATCAGTTCAGTGTATGTGATGGGTCTTATGTATAGGCGAGGGTTTAACATACAAATCAAAAGTTGCATACAACCCACACTACTAGTATATTTAGAAACCTTTAAGATGATTGTGAAAGTGCAAACGGAAGAGCCGCATAATCGATCCACTTTTTTCGCAACTATGTCTCAACTTCTAGTAGTCATTAGTAATTGCCGACTTATTTTCTTGGAAGCTAAATTAAACGCTGTTACAGCAATTGAATACATACATTCAAACAGCTGCTTCAATTCCCTTGCAATGCAAATTATTAAACTCAATTACACATGTTCGATTATTAGTATTACACAGCAGAATAAAAGTTAAGGTAAACCGCTTTATTACAATTTATGCCGAACGAAAACTAACCTATACTTCAGAACAGGTTAAGAGCACTTACCGTTAACTACAAGATAAGGATAAACTCCAACCCTTATAACTCACTGATAACCCTTAAGAAGAACGGTTCAGTAAACATCATTCTGTTTGTAATATCCTAGTCTTTAATACACAAACATGCACTAGCACTATAGGTACAACAACTGTACTGCAAGCTTAAACTAAAAGTTGTTGAACAACTTTCAGCCATTACCTCGCACCAAAGACGTCTGTCTTTAATGCTTTTAAATTAATTAAATGTGGAATAAATTACTGCCAGTGTGGATAAGAAAGCGAACAGGAAATCAGCAAAATGTGAGAAGTGACTGGTTTTATTGAAAAAAATCTTCGATGTACGGGAGAATAACAATTTCCTTTAGCAGATATCGTTTGAGCGGTGTGCATGCATGTTGGAACTTTCAATATGACATAAATCTTGTTTTGTTAGGTTTTAGGTAATGCTACTGTTTCATCATAAATAGGCCAGTTTTAGGAATGAACTGCATCAGAATTAAAACGATCAGAGAGTTGAAAGTCAAGTTAGTTTTCGGTCAGTAAATTTTGTTCATGAGTTCAGAGAAAGCAAATCTGTAACTGTGTTTTTTGGAGACGAGAAAGAAGCAGCCGTCCTCTGCATCTCATGACAACTTGAAGTTAGACTTTTTCTTTAGTAATTCATTGTATTTTTTTATTCTTCGTGCTTCATTTTATGCTTAGCAAATGTAGGTAAATCAAGTGCAGTTGACACTTGATTTACCTACATTTGTTAAACGAGTCTGTGGCCCATGGGCGGCATAAAAATTCTCCGACACCAGGCTAGGCACTAACCTCACTAGTCACGGCCTTTGACCGAAGAAAGCCCCTATCACTATGAAAATCCAATTAAAAACAATGTTCAAGGTACCATACAATGTATAGGCCATTACACGCACGTTATTAATTCATTATCTACGAAAATCGATAGTCACCTAACAGGTTATAGTCGCCGTGTAATTGCGTTTATTGAGATTTAATGACTCCCAGGGAAAGCCGTTACTTAGTTTTATCTCTCCGACACGGACGATTACGCGCCCAATCTGCGCGTAAAAGCGTCACCTGCGTAAAACGCGGATGACATTGAGAGGCCCACTTTAATTTAATAAAATTATACAGCCAAATAGCTTAATAACTGGTCTTGATAAAGCGGAGTACCGTTTGTACTCCCAAGAGTTGAAGACAGTGGTGAAACATAACATCAACAATTCAAATTTTGTAAGACCCATGTAATGGGATGAGCTTATTGACCGGAAACAAAATTGACTGGAATCCAGGTTGTTTGCTATGCTGAGAATTCTTCCAATGGAAGAACGCAATAATAACACTACCTAGGGTTATCTTATAACAAGATCAATAGGGCACACAAAAGCTAAACTAATGTTAATGTCTCATATTGATCAGGGAGTAGAATTAGTAAGTGGTTATTATCAGTTGGTCATTATCCCGCATGTGTCAAAAGTTAATGGAGGGAATCGGTTATCGAGGACACCCAAATGCGAACCTTGAGAACTAATTACTTTGAGTTAGAATTAATTGGTTATTATGTTTTGACTATGGTAGTCTAATATGGTGAGGCCATCTTGTTTTATTATACAACTATATTGACGATGTTTTAGTACATCCCCTATTGCTGTAAACTATTCCCGATGGTGCAAATAATTTTTTTATAGCCAGATTGGACTTAGTTTAGGAGCGTCAAGGAATATTAATTTGTGTTTCTATGGCAACGATTTACATCAAGATTGGCATAGTGCCCGACAAAACGCGTTATTGATCATCCTTATATCACATGGACCCAAATTGGGTCCTTATGCCGTCATTGACGACCTTGGAATGTACGTTACATATCATAACGACTTTTCGAAAAGTTCCAAACACGATTATTATGTAAATAAGACTTATTAAATCAAGTTTAGGTTAACGTGTTTGTCACTCAGAATACATGCCCGGCCACTATAAAAAACAGCATACAAATTATTTTTAACGAAAGCTACGAACACAGAAACGAAGTCTAGACACCTAGAAATTATTGAACAGATAAGAAACAGAATATTTAGTCAAACAGTCCAAAAGTATAACGATAAAGCACCGGGGGTTCCGTGTTACAATTCATCATACTTTCTACAACTATGTTTCAAGATACGAATCAAATTTTATGGTTACGTAACTAAAACGATACAAAACTCATCAAAGACAAAACTAAACCGATTCAAAAAGACACCGACCTCCTTTTGTACGGAACTCTAAAGACGTTTTGGGGTATATTAGTAGCCATTAAATTCTAAATCCGTGTTTGTAATGGTTTTCGTCAAAATACAAGCATAATTTTGACTGAAGTGAGCTTGTATGATACTGAAGGCTTGTAGCTGATATTAAAAGAATTGTGAACACAAAGAAGACAGGATGAGAGCCAGACTGACTCAATTTTATGTGCGGTCTTTGACAATGGTAAGTGCAAAAGAACTTTTAGTGCACTGTTATAAAAGTGATTTTTGTTAGGTTCATTGTGATGATTGATTAAATAAATCATAAGTTAACTAATGGCAAAATAATCTGAAAATGTATAACATCAACGTTATTAAAAATGTTTCCTGGTGTAGATAATCAGGGATAGGTACCTGATAAAATTACGACGAGTATTTTTATCAGACACAAGGTAACACTAAAAATCGATCAATCATGGAATTGAATCTAATTAATTGTCAATTTTACCTGTCGACGATTAGATAATAAATAACTGATTATCTGAGATACTAAAGTTGAGCTAAATGAATTCGTTCAACCTCCTAAAGAGATGAAACGAATATTTTCAGAAGAGCTCAGGTCTACCTGAACTGTGAGGGTGACGACTCTCACAGTGAGCCAGCTGGACCTTGTGGCGAACTAGGTCCAGGAAAATAAAGAGTTGAACTTTAGAAACAAATTGATCAGACGACTCTGAACAGATCAATAGAATCCAACATGCATCATTTACAAGCACCCCAAATAACCCAATACCAATAAACCGTTCCATTCAACCAGACCCACAATTTTAAACCACAAAGCATAAATCTGAACCAAAACAAAGTAGGCAATAGCAACGGATGAATACAAGCGCGGTATGGTTGGTATCGTCCCCTATTGTACCACCATGAATGGTGACATAATTGACGACATGGTGGCCTTTATCGGTCGTTCAATGGTTCCATCGAAGGTCACAGTCGATTACCATCGTCTTTGGCCTCATGACGTGGGTTAACGAACTTTTATTGCTAATTGCTTGCTCATCGGACTGACTGACGTTTCACTTTTTAGTTAGAAATCGGGTGATTGAAATTGAGCGTTTTGGTGATTGCTGTTTTAGTTTACTGAATGACTGTGCAGATACCCGAACAATGGCTTAGATTAGATCTGCGTGTTTTGATTTGTGTTCTATTCTTCTCTTTTATCTAGTTTCGTGTTCAGTGTACGTTTTTGTAAAAGAAATGGGTCTTCGAGTTAATTACTTTTACAAGCAGTTCTTTAAACGATTGTACGATTAGTTTGGAGTTTCTTTTAGCTTTTTTAAAGACTCATTAAATCTTTGCTCAATAAAACTGCTGACGTATACACCATAGTGTCCTGATTGTTAATACACATAAGTTGGCATAAGATTTAACACTATATTATTTTGAAAAGCCTTTAGAAATCTGGAGTAAACTGTAAACTAAATATCCCACGGTCATTTTTCACTCTAGTTTTTTTTTTTAACTTGAAGCACATCAAGAACTAGTATTGTAGCATTCAAGCCATAAATAAAGGAGCGAGTTTCTTGTTCAACCAAACCTGTCAATCTAGACCTTTATGTTAAAGGAATTTCTATAATCATTCAAGTCAAGGGTGGGAAATAAATTTACTGTTCTCAGCTGTTGAATGTCCTCGGTAGAGTTGATCGAACTACATAGACGGTACACGTGAACGAAATTGTTATTTTTTACCCGTAATTTTCCACTGGTAGCTCCATTATAATAATCGTGAAATGAAAAGGCTTTCCCCGAAGTATGCATTATTTATCATTTAGGCCAAACTTTGGATCAAAAAAAGTAGTTCTTAGTATGGCGATGACGACACTAAAAATATGGTGACATCACCTTATCGTCATGGGAACTCCAGTTTTTGGGCAATTCAGTTAAAATAATTGCCATAGCTGTAATTCTCGAAGGAAACATCGTGTCGTGTCAAGAGGTCAATACGGTAGTAGCAATTTTTTGTTTTTCTTAGTTTAGCTTACGACCAGGAAACAAATTGCGGAAATTATTAAATCCAAATATCTATTATGGAAGCATAAATACTACAATTAAGTTTCAGTCATGACTAGGCTAAGTCCATTGTGTTAGGATATTGAACCTACTCTAATTTTTTATTAATGTTTGCTATAGAAACATGAGTCAAAAAGTCTACGACCTGTTAGAGTTCCGAATTAAAAAATGTTTATAAATTACTTTGTATATTGTGTGTTGATTGGGTTTATTACAGCTGTGTATTGGACTAATTTATTTCGCAGTGTGAGCAACTCAAATTGAGGGAGAAAAACGATTTCAATGAAATTTTTTGAATGTGTGTAGTTGGTTCTAGATTTAAAGATAAGACAGTTTTGGTCCCGATAAGTGGCACCGTACGAAGCAGAGGCGGGTACATACCTTTATAAGGAGGTGGTTCTCAATTCGTCGGCATAAACGCAAATAGTATATTCTCGAACTCGATTAAAATAAGGGGACAATTTACGTTTAATTGTGAACGGAAATACCAATCTACCTGCTGTGCGGTAAAAACAAAAAGTATTTTTATCCTGCATTTATCACAACATCCTCTCAGCCCATCCGGTTTGAGATACTTCCCTAATTTCTTTCTTCCACATAAGGCGGTGGTCTCACTGTGCGCTTAACGATACGAATCCGACCATTTCCCCGCTAACGAATTCACGTTACACGCTAATCGCTGGTACTGGGAACTACTGCCTAACCTTAAAGTAACTTTAATAGCGCGAAATTAAATATAATTTCCAGTTTTATTATGGTCGTCTGTTTCCTTCGGAAGTGCTGACCAACATAGTGTGATAGCTCATTTCCAGATGAACTCGTTGGAAAACATTCACTGTTATGTTATCAGGCCGTGGCATTGACCGCAACACGGGTTTTTGTGTATGGTAAAATGAGATGTCCAATGATATTCTGTTGAGTTCTGGAGAGAACTTTTAACATTTAACTTGAATGCTGTCTAATATGGGGTGTTTCATTTGGAATGAAGACAACGCGGTCTTCATTTATCGTTCCACTTCAAGCTATAAGAGGAAGATCTCATAGACATTGCCCTTCATTATCAATCTCAAACTACTACCCTGCATAATTTAAGATCAATAAATGAAGCTGACGACACTGCGAAAATATCAGATAGCCAAGGCTCCTGAAAAGGAATTCCGATCATCCTATGCTCTTGTCTTCAAGTAGCAGGAGAAACAGTCGTATGGAGTTTATTTGCCCATGGAAAAACAGGCTTTGTTCTACTACACCTAGTGTAGGGTTTTCTTTGTCATTAATCAGGAATTAAGATGTATACTTACTGCCTGTAAGTGGCGTAATGGCTTTCTCCCCGTCGTGCTGGAACATCTGCAGGGTCGCCACCGTCGCCTTCAGCTGCTCATATTCGCGTGCCATCTGTTTCTGAACCTGCACAACCAAGAAGATAGCCCATCAGTCCATCATCAACTAATACCTTATACAAAGCTTTGACAATACTTTAGCTGCAAGTGTTAAGTTGGTAACAGTTTCGAACACCAATATTGTTGGCAGTCTTGGGGTGAAGAAGAATAGCATAAGCATTTCATAATCCTGCCGGGACATACGCCTCCTCTTTATGTGAGTGAATGGGTGGGCTGCTATGTCATCCACCACGCTAGCCCAGTGCGGGTTTAGACGTCACATGTCTTTGAATATTTGATTCTAGGACATTGTATGCTGGTTTCCTCACCATGTGGGATACCAGTGGTCATTCACCAGCCTTTAACGTAGTATTATTCTTCAGTATGACAAGAACTTATTATGAGGAGCTGTTTATCAAGATGTCACGTTAAAGATCTTGCTGATATCGCAAAAGTCAACAAGGTGAACTTAGATTACGAAGATATCAGGTGAAGGCAAAATAAAGAGATCATTACTTAATGTTTTGGAATTTTTTTAAAAGAAAATGGACCACGTAGTATGACCATATTAGTTTATCTATATGCAATAGCTCTAAAATTTCAAATCACTATTCGAAACAAATACAAAACTTCCCAAAGTAAAGCCTAACTAACCAATTACAATGTATTCAAAGATTACTACACAAAACACGTCTGTATTTCCCATAGGATTATTTAAAACTATCCGTTATTATTTTAATAGTACCAGGAGTGCAGACTTTGTAGGAGCTTACCGAGGCTTAAAGAGGCGTGACTTACTCGTACTTATTAATATGTAGTTTGTATGTGGGCGAAAATGCGATATTAAATTAATCACCGTTCACTAGTCAACGTTATACTACTGCTTTATAGTTTATTATGCAGAAATGCATGTCGGTCGGTATAATGACCTGAATTTGTGCCCAATTTTATGTCTAGACTTCGAGTACATAGAACCGCCGTTGTATGAAGAAGACTTGTTTGAACTAAATCTTATCAACGGTGATGATGAATAATGTCTGTAAACTACTTACTACGAACAAATAGAGATGAATATGTGAGATGTAACGCCTTCAAGAGAAAGAGAGTGCCTTGAATATCAATGCTTCTGAACGACCGTTTTGAATATAAAAGATGTAACGACTTCTGCAAGACGAGAGCAGGTTTAAAGTGTCACAATTAAAATGAAGAAGCAAATTGTTAAGACAAATTAAACGTGAATGAAACTTGATAACTTCTTAATAGATAAGTCTCAATGGAAACTCATTTCATAAATGGCATATTGTGTTGAGATTAAACCAAGTTCACACATGTGAAATCTCAGTATTAGCATCAAATTACAATCTAATCCTCGAAGCGATCGTTCAGCAACTTGCACATAAAACACTAATATACATTAACTCAATAATGTCTAGAGATGCATCATAGATACGCACATGATTTTCTTGATGTGGGCACAAAAGTGAAAATGACGATCTCTCACTACGATTATCACACAATACTTCGCGCACAATAAAAAATATCTTAAGCACTTCCCACACAAAAACTCCAATTCGTTGAGTAATATCCGGCCATCACACGCCACATAACGTGCTTATTTTCACCTAATTTAAGCTTAAATACCTTGACCGACTTCTTTAAGGAGCCGCTAATATGAACAGCTTTAGTTTAAGTAGGACGGTAATTAAAACTACCCACAAAGTTAACAAAATGAGCTCGTAATTAGGACACAACGATATTCACAAGTCACAACGTAGTAATAAAACTATTCGTCAAAATAATATATGCCGTAACATTGTTCGTGTAAAGTTGGAAGTGGCGTGCATAATTTTGACAGATCGGCACAGTTACAGTGCTGTACAAAATTGGGCAGTCCGTACGCGTCACCGAACGACCGATATACTGCGTGGAGAAGGTTCGTCGACCCGCGTCGTCAACACCTCGCGGCCTGACAGGCAACAACACGCATGACAATATAAAACAACCACGACGACGGTACGTCGACAATAGAACAAACGCTTGGCGTCCTTCCAGTCTCTAATTTAGACTAGGTGACCTAAACTCAAGTAAAAAGCCTGCAGCTCTTAGCACCATAAAGTCCTCATATTAATCAAGACAGTTATTGCGAACGGAGGCTAATATATGAGATGAGTGGACGCGGTCGTATTATGTTTTATTAGTTCAGTCAGAACCAGTTCATGTTGGACGGTATAGTGCTTGGGCAATACTTGTCTCTCTCGCCGGTAAAATATGTAATCTTGAGTTGAACAAACACGACATTGTCTGATGTTGCATCCAACTAAAAATATTCTCTAATCGTCAGAAGAATTTGCACTTTTACATATCTACGACTATACAAATGTTGATTAAAAAGAAGACACTACAATCAAAAACTACAACAAAATTGAACCATTATTTTCACAAACGTAATATTTACGTAACGTTGAGAACAATAGAAATGCAGACATTACTTTTTTTACCATCTCTTGTACAGACCATGGAAACAATGACTACAGAATCACTGGAACGGTCACTCGCCTTTCAAATAAGATAATTTATTTATAATAAATTATTAAATAGCACGAAATCGCCTGACTCAAATCATTTAGTTAGAAGTTACGTGTTCATATGCAAATGTATGGAGGTGCAAAAACCAACGCATGACGGCAAAGTAGTAAAAGTGTAACAATTTAATTACAAATGATTGGTAATCATTTAATCGATCGATTTACGTTCCAGTGAATTAACATGGAATATTTCTTGTAGAGTTACATGAAAGAAAGAAAAGAAGAATCTCTGGCATGATTTTTCTCAGTGTTTATTATGTCTCAGTTGCTGATCGATACGATATGGTGAGAGGTTTTATGATTTACTTATCTTTTTCATCGAGCAGGAAATATGTGGGTAGATGAAACATTCATATTGATTGAAGACTATAGCTAACACCTCTAAAAAGCGTGATAATATTTTACTGTTCCTAAATATAAATGCTGAGATTAGAACCGTATCAATTTAATTACTTTCGACAAACGTTGGTCGTAAAACACAGGAACGTATGGCTACGATTGATTAGCCAACTGCGGTCTGCAAAAAGGATGGGTATTTTATGTTTATGATTAACATAATTATATAAATTCTTCAGGAAATCTCTTGTAAAGGAATTTTACTATGTTGCTTAGAGACAATTGTCTCTTATGCTTAAAGTTAAAGTAAATGCTAGATTGAGAAAAGGAAACATTGCTTGTTGTCTAGCAATGACAATAACCTGATCAAGAGAGTTGTTGGCTGAATATTTATCGGTACATGGATATTTTGGCGCCTGAATGACATTAAACGCGGGCATTTTTGGTAGATGTTTCAAACGGCCAAAATTCGGGTTGTATAGTTTAAAATTCGGTCATCGACATGTATTACATTACAGTAGAGATTCTGTGCATTTTAGAGAATAACAATAACACTCGACCAAAATAAAGGTGTTTCTAGGTTACCGTTGTTTCAAATGTTTATCGGCCCTTTCAAATGCCGACTCGAGTAAACTGGTTCACAGTCATATTGCTTCAATATTCCTTTCCCTTTATCGCTTCATAAGAACTGAAAGGAATTTAATAGAATAGAAAGTATTTTTGAACTTAAGAAACCATATAGTCGAAGTTAAAGGACGGGACGGTTTTGATTTTCCCAAAAACTGTTGTCATCATTTTTGGTGATGATCACTTTCACTCATGATATGAACGAATGGTACTTAATTTAGCTAAGTTTTAATTAATTTTATATAGTTATTAACTTATTAGCTAGCTTTTATAACGCTTAGTCATTTTTATTATGATTAAAATGTCAAGTAGGTACTTCAAGGTGATTGTCACCGCTACTGGTAAAGTTTCATTGTTACTGATTAAGTGAGTAACATCAACATGAACAAACTCGATCACTTACAAAAGAATTTGTCGGGTTTCACTTGCCTAGCACAAAAACCGTCGCTGTATCGATCGCAAGGACATGCTATACAATAACAACTGTTTGTCTATTTTGTATTTCACTAAGTGGATTAATGTGGGTGTCGTAAGCGGCTACAATAGGATTATTATAAGGTCATTAGGCTTTAGCTTATCTTCTCGACCTATTTGGTCGATTAATCAACTTTCCTAGTGTTTAAAATCTGGTTCTTCTAACCTAACAGACAGGTGTGTTGCTGGGGAGTGTGTTTCGCCACTTCTTCTTTCAAGCTAAAACACTAGGAAGTGTCGAAGGGCTGGCGTTTTTGGGCTGTCTCTTGTAAAGTTTGACGTTCAAAAAGTGCCAGCCTAATTCGAATAAATGGAATTCACGCTATTTACCCATCGGAGTAGGCAGAAAGTATAGAATGCGACCTGCTATGGTCAATACTCATGTTGCTTCGTCCATGTTCATGTCTGGTCATACAGGTACCGGTCTACCCGCCCACCTGATTTTCTGAAGAACATCACATGCATCGGAATTACTTTGGGAAGAAGTTGGACATAGCTGCTTCCTAAAATTCATCACAACGACTAGACCTTACGCTTTTCCATTCCAGCGGATTCTCCAAGACATCGGTCCACCTACGACCATAAAATGCCCTGCCTGATTATTCAATTAGTGCTCAAGAGCGTCTGGTGTGGCGGTTTGTGACAAATCCTTCACAAAAGGGCATCGAGAAGGTCGTATTCATATAAAATAACAGCCTATAAAATTCCACTTGACTCCCTGTAGTCGCTACCTCGAAAGGTCAAGGGGCAATGGCCAGAAGCCATATTTCACAACACTTGGCAGACTGATTGGCGATCGCAAAAGGTTGGAATTAGCAGACAGGAGGACTCGACTGACCATCTTATATATCATTCGGTTTTCTTAAATTTCCATTCGGAGCTCCTTGGTATATTAATTAGCCCAGCCAAGACCTTGGTGACTGAGTTATATTCCTACCATTACAAGACCTCAACATTATCTGCTCAGCCTTTACCAACTATGGTGGGGTCGGCTTGCAGTCTAGCCGAATGAATATCATTATTTTACCATGTCAAGACCTATTTTATGTATAATGAGAGAAGAAGTTGCATTACACCGAGACAAAAAAGTTTGAAAGACCCATCCTTAGCCGGAATCACAAGAAGCAATGGTCAAATATTTAAGTTGGTAATAATTTATGCAGTACGTAATTTCATCAAGTATAAAGATATTCTTTTCAATCCAACAGACCCTAGCAAAATAAACAGCGTGAAGATTAAACAATAATAAAGTACGTGTATGACTTAGCAAAACCATTTGTATGTAAATCAAGCGTGTATTGAGTGTGCAAAATCGTTGTTTAATTGTATTTGCAGCGCGCCATATTGGTTGGTCCTTGGAGGCGTGACATCAATTTACCAAGCTGGCCATAAGGAAAAGATCTTTATACCTATTGATTTAGTCTAGTTATTTCTGAGATAACCTGAATAGTATGGCCTAAAGGCAGAGCAACGACTACAGATTTTTGCGGCTCATGAAGCTGGCGGATCCGTTCAATAAACGAATTAATGATGAAGTTCAGATACTTCATTAACTACAAAACTTTTGCCAGGGGCGAAGACAGATGGACAGCGGTTGTGGGTGGGAACTAACGTCCGAATCAACATGAACTAGCAATATGGCGGTATACGAAATGATGGGATGAGTTTGAGTCTTTAGACGAATTGGCCATGGGTATACTACTTAGCAGATCCTGGTCGACGCTGCTCTCTGTCTCTTCCCCAATAGCACATTGCGAAAGAGACAGAAAGTAGCCTTTTGTTCTACAAGGCTATCTTATCCACATTGATACAACAATGATCTGTACCAATTTTGGTATTTTGTACATTAATTCTAAATAGTCAATTGAATAGTGACCAGCGCGTGCCATTTTATAAACTATTATGAAAATTGCTTACTATGACCAGCTAAATATTATGTAAACAAGTTTGTTTTCATACGCTGGCCTACGAATCCCGTAAACACAATGATGAGTCATTCAATAATATTTGAAGCCGTGTCTTGTGCTCACAGTGAAATAGTATGTTGTACATTGGCTCCGTACTTTATGTAATGTCTTCATTTAAATGCAAGATTTCTATCAAAGTTTTCTCACACGTTTTCCTGCAAAGCTAAGCCACCTTATTTTGCTCTGTAGCTGTGCTAAAATGAGGCTAGGCTTTGCCTGAGAACGGGCAATGGTTTAAGGGTGTAGGGAATACTGACGCTGGTACGGGGTCAGTGGCATTGAACATAATACATTTTGAAAAGAAGCCTTGAATGCAATTTCTTGGCGTATTAACCAAGTTGTTACCGACATACTTTGCAAAGCAAACTGAAGTGGCAGTGGGCTGGCCATGTGTGGCGAAGGACCGGTAGTCGATGATGCAAACGAGACCTGGCGTAGAGACCGCGTATTGCCCAGTTCGATGGAGCTACGGACTTTAAAAAGGTGGCTGGGTCAGACTGGATGCGGAAGGTAGAGGACAGGGTGTTGTAGCGCAGCTTGGGAGAAGCCTAGATCCAGCAATGCACTGCGATAAGCTTAGTTGATTGATTGAACCATTTGTTGACAGTCTTGCCCTGCTAAGTCTGGAAGTCCATTGGTGAAAGGCAGATGAAGGGAACAGCAACTTGTGAAGTTGTGTGAGTGTTGGCAGATCCGCGTTCAAAGTCTCTCATACGTGTCTCAGTAATTATTCCAAGGTGTTCTATCAACTAATGATGGCGTGCATAATTTGATCATGCGATGTTTTCTACTTCAATTGTTCATAATTAACTATTGCGGTTAACTTTATTGCTCGCTGCATTATTACTTTTTGTTTTTAATTTCATTTTAATGCTTGAGCGGTTACGCGGTACGGGACAAAAAAAACCGACTTCCAAAAAGACGAAAGTAAAGTTATTTTAGACTCTTTCTTATGTTTTTTGGAAGTCGTTTTTTTTGCAGAATGTTCTTTATTTTACCCATTTTAGTTGTAGTTGAGACAGCCTCGTTGGTCCAGTGGTCGCAAGCGCGGCTGCTGAGCATTAGGTCCTAGGTTCGATTCCCAGGTCGGGCAAAGTGTTATTGGGTTTTTCCATTAGCCACGGAGTTTGGATTTGTGCCCGGTTGATGGCAATAGGCTCGCCCTCTATTACATGGGACTTAAACATAACTGGCGAAACGAAGTGGGTGTAGGTACTATGAGGTACGCCTCTGCCTAACCCTTCGGGGATTACAGGCGTGATTTAATGTTATGTAGTTGTAGTTACATTGTAACTAGAAGTTATAATGGGATCATCATGTCATCAACATAGCCCAAAAAGAAAAAAATACGTATTATAGGAAAAAAAAAACGAATTACTGAACCGATTTTGATGAATTTTCTATGGCACCAATCGGGAAGTAAATCCTTTCACCTAAAAAAAAGATTTTTTCTAATCGGTTTATAAATGACGGAGTTATGAGGTAACAAAAAACATACAACCGAACCAAAACCAACTTCCTTTTTTTTGAAGTCGGTTTAAGATACGTGTTTTGGGATAAACTTTTCGTAATATCCTTGTTTCATGTTCACAATCCATGTTTATGTTAGTTAAGTCTAAATATGCGCCCGATATTAGTGCAGTAAACAAGGCCAGAGATTACACAAGATAAAGAGGTTTGGAAGGGGTAAGGAATATCTTTGCCCAGCAGTCAACATGTCATATAAATTGGAAAAAAATATGGTGCAGTACGTACGATGCCAATGATAGATCTGTTCAGGTAGTTACATATTGGCCTGACAAAATTTGAGTGAAGTAGGAACGTAAGTAGAAGAAGTGCATATAAATTGGGAAGCCCAGAATGGCTCAGAACTTCAGAACGTTTGATCAACAAGTCAAGCTGTTCCAAAGACCGCATTTCCGTGTTGTGTTAAACCAAACGATGATTATCTTGTAACATTTTTTGTCTATTTTCTTCCACAGGGCTTTAATGACTAGCGGATGTGGAACTAAGCTGGCATTAGGACTAACGACTGTTGTACGTCTTCTATCAATACCATCACAATAGCCACTTATGCGCGTGTTTAATCGTTAAATCCATACGTTATGGCTGTGCGTGGCTTCAGCTGAATTATGACGTGCGATTCGATCGCCCCTTGGGTTCCTGGTAGGCAGGTTGATAAAACATTACCTTATAGGTGAAAAGTGCAAGAACTGGTAAGAAGTGTATGGCATTATGCGTTTATTCTTGGAAGAATCGGACAGAAATGTTGCGCTGTCCACAATTTTGATCATGATTACATGAATTAAGGTCCAAACAATAATAATGATATCCTGCAGTTGTTAGTAATGCCACTGCTGGGCAAATACCTCTCAATTCCCTAAATAACCATCAGGAAAACCAAGCCAAGAAAATTATCTACAACAAGGAAACTAAAGGTGCATATGGGATTTGCCATAAGAAAAACCTAACTAAGAATCAAGGAATTGATATAACACTCACGTATATAATATCCAAAGTAACTGCCATTAAAGCAGGTTCAATTCTCCAGCCACTAAACGGCGTGCGGACGGAGCACTTAAAAGAAAGAAAAAATGGGAGTGACCTTTTCGAGTTTCAAGCGTTTCGCCTACCTAACTTTAGGATCAGGTAGTCCGAATTCTGGCTGTACATTCCAGCCGCCATAAAATCGCGGTTGTGTTCCACGAAAGGGTGGGTAGAAGTGTCGTTAAGTGCGAATATTCACCAGGGTTAAGTATTAATATGGGTGAATCTAGCCATAAACAGTTGACAAGTCAAGAGTCCGGCCTGCTACTGTAAATTCCCCAATAGAAAAACCAAGTAGCACTTTCGGGGATGACAGAAACTCACTCTCAGACGTTGTGCTTTAAGTCACTAGAGACAAACAAGGCAGTCAAGTTAGTTCCAATACCAACAACTTCCATATTTGCTAAATGTTCTCTCTCAATACAAATTAGATAGAAAATAGATTGATAGTTTTTAGATGCAAAACTGCAAAATTGCGAAAATTTATAAGAATGGAAATGAGATACTTAGTTGTGCTTGTGAAATATGCATGCAAATCTATGCAAATGTGTTAAATGTTTAGGCAATCTAATATTCATGGAGGTTTTGAAATAAGTAGGTACAGATACAGTAGGCTGACACACAGGTTTCGTTTTAGCTTAGGTATCAGATCAGTCTTTGCAATAAATAACAGGGTGATAGGAATAACATGCATAGAATGGGTGAAAAGCAGGAACTAAATCTAGCTAGAAATTAAATGAACTCTAAAGGCCAGCGCACGGGTACGGCAGGGCAGAGGATTTTATTTGTACCCAACGTAATTTCATATGTAGCTGGTGCAGATTCCAATGTTTAGAGATCGATCCCAAAGCATCAAAACACATTTCCCTTCACGGCATTGAATAGCGCGCTAGAAGATGCTGTGGCGGGATGTGAAGAATGCATGCGACGGCAAACTGAGTGACGCCGAGGCATACTAGGGTAAGCGCGGGCATGCCGTGGCAAAACACCCTGCCCTGACTCGGCATGCCGCGGGATGTCTCGGTAGCTGCCGGCATGCCACGGTATCGAATAGGTCGCTGACATCATCCCCTATCCTGCCGTCCCCGGTGTGCACTGGTCTCAAATGAATTGGGATAGGGACAAAAAGATGATGATGACATTTCGATGGATAGAATTCTCTTTCATTCTGTATACCTAAAGGTTATCACTAAAACCGATCTTTTCAAGACAACCTACTATTGTTTACCTGTTAGAAAACCGTTTTCGGCTATCGAATTAATAGAACCTTTAAACGCAAGGACAAGGTTGAGTAACTATAGTAAATGGCGTTGATCCAAATATGGTCATTGAAAACCAGATAAAGACCCAAATGTTTCCAGGCCAAGTTTAAGTCAACATGTATTTCGAAACATTTGTTGCCCATATAGCACTCATTTTCCTTATTCTTACAAACAGAAGTTTTCCGTGCAGAATAAAGTGCTTAGTTTCAACTTTTCAAGGCTAGCCATTACTGTGTATATTAATAATATAATAAAAACGACAAGGAGGATGCTCAATAGATGAACAATATTAAAACCAATGACCTTCAGAGTTAAAGAAATACGTATAAGATGTGTTCAATGCCAATTTAAGTCTGTAGTCATGGAGCAAAACCTGTATTGAGACCACAATGCACTTAATAAATTCTATAAAAAAAGAAAAGGTTAAATGTAACAGGATGTTTATTTGAGATCTATTTTCATCAAACTTCATGTAAAAAAAAAACAAATTGAGACCATTTAAGAGCTTTTTGCACTGGAGCTGCCTCTGAGAAACTTTTCTGACAAATCTCAATAAACTTATTATTCAGTATTAAGAACTTATAGCAGGTAAAACACACAGCTAGCAGACACTAACTGTTAAAAAGCATTGTGATACAACTTTCCTAGAAGTCAGTAAAGAAACATGAATACAAAACAAGTGTGAGTTCGACCCGGGTGGAGAGGGTTCCGTACGTTAATTATCTATACATTCCTTAAGTTGTTTTAAATCTAAGATTTCTTATAGGTTTTCCTGTAATCTATAGGCAAAGAACTATTTTTGTATTTGTTTCCACAAAAATTTCGACGCTGTAGTTTCGGAGTTAAGGGAGAGGGGGGGGGGCGGGAATGGTTAATTTTCGCCTATTTTCTTAAATAACTTCAAAATAACATAAAATTATAAAAAATATATATATATTTGAGATGCTCACCATGAGTCCCCTTTCATTTGACATGTAACACAATATACTTTGCAAAACATTTTTTTTTTTCATTTTCTAATTTAACCCCCAAAAGTGGCCCCCATGTTTCAAATTCATTCATTTACGTAACACCTCCGTCTTTGGGTCACCAACTTACATATGTGTACCAAATTTCAACTCAATCGGTCCAGAAATTTCAGAGAAAATTGGCTGTTACAGACAGACAGACACGCAAGTGATCCTATAAGGGGTTCCGTTTTTCTTTTTGAGGTATGGAACCCTAAACAGGTTATCAACAAAAGAGGTTGTTTATCCACTTCTTTCCATAGACTAGCATGTGTTTGTGTTAGTAACCAGGACAGATATCAGGTGAACACTGTTCTGTTTTGTTTCTTTGTGCGCCATCAATTGACTCAGTTCAGTTTGTGAGTCAGCTGCACTTTCGTACTCATAAAATGCATGATATATGATTAGGGTTTATCTTTATGGTTGAGATATGAGATGTTTAATTATGATAATGAATGTCTGCTTGTTTATGCCGGGATGTTCAATTAGATTGCTACCTTATGGTTGATCAGATACAAATTGACAAGATAGGGAAGGAATATAGTTTACACAGTTTATGTAAACTTTGTTTGTGGCAATGCTTATGTGGTATTTATTTCTCTAAATTTGTTTTAAAAAGTACATTTACATTTCAAAAAAAAAAAAATTGTTTTTAAAACAAGATAAGGTTGGTGTTTCACACAGAAGTAACATCAGAGGTCACACACAGTCTTTTTTAAACTCCAGCCATATGTAATTTTGGTCAGATTATGTGGCGACCATGTAGATGGTCTTAAGGAGGTCTATGCCCAACAGTGATATTTCAGGCAAATAATGATGATGCAATCTATAGACCGCTTATACTGAAGTATGTTTTTTTTTAAATATTTTTAATAGCCTTTTGTAAAATACCATGTCCACATTGACAAGATTAATTTATCTTAACTTTAAAGTAAACCTTCAAATAAGTGTGAAAGTCATGCTAAATATTATATACCAATGAGTAATATTTAAACACATAAAAGAACTGTGCTTTTTTATGTCACTAGTACAAGAGTATGTACACGTGAAACCTAAAAGAAACTGATTGTTTAAAACCAATAGTTTACAGTTATCTAGTGTAGAAGTTTTAAGTCAATAATTGATTATGATTATGCATGCATGAATAGTTTAACAGTCTATTCGCAATTATGAACATAGCCAGGCAAAATTCCTGGCAATTTTCTTTGATAGATGACTTTTAATTATTAGGTGGAGATTTGGTATAATTGAGAGAATTTGACAATATAATATGGCAAGGGTTTATATGGTAACCATCCCATTTCCTTCAGCAATAGTGATGAACTTGCAATCAAACTTGCTCGTCTACTTAATCCTTTTAGGGGGAGATATATCAAAAATCCTTCTTTAGTTGAGCATACTTTGATATAAAAGAAAAAAAGTTGCAGAACATTTCATGCTTTTAGACATGATTGTTCAGGCTTTGCATTGATTGTAATAAAAAAAAATCTTAAGAGTTTTACAAGTGGACATTTCTTAAAAGTCTTATCTGACACAACCTAAGGGCTTGATAAAACTAGATACTATTAAAATGTCATAAAAGATACGACAATGCAAACAAAGATAACAGATTCTCATAAGATGTTTATCAAACTGTTTTACTACTCTTAACACACTGATAACAATTATTTGGTGTCACTGACTTGCAACAAATTATATATGTATTATATTATTGCTTATCATGCAGGTGGAATTGGTGCATTTCAAGATTACAAAATGCATAATTCATATATTTAAGGTATGTAACCCATATTGGAAACAAGAATAATAAGATAGTTAACTTATGTAAGTGCTAATGAAATTGTTATACTTTTGTCAATGTGTGAGTAATGTAGCAGTTCTAGGAATTTTCACAGGCTAATAACTTATTCTTTTCCATTCAGAAACATGTTTTGGTAACATTCAATAGATTAGTTTAAATCAGTTTCTTTGTTTGAAAGAAATGGGTGCTTTTTAGCTTAAACAAATGAGGACATCATTTGTTAGTGGGATTATTCACATTTTTCTTTCAAAGGTAGATTTTTGGAACAATAAAAACTATGAGGTGGTATTGTTTACACTTGGTGTAAGGATAGTCATGAATTTTTATAAATATCTTTTATAATTATCATGTTATGTATGACATTCATTGATCCACATACCTGTATGGAATAAAGAGAAACAAATGGTATAGAACAAAAACTAAATTAAAAGCCACATGCAAAATATGTATTTTTATACAGATAGTCTGGCCACATGCAATAATTGTAAACAAAGAGTTTTTAGTGTTATTGGGAAAATTGCTATAGATATCATAAAATCCAGACCAAAAATCTGCTACTTTCTACTTTCAAGTATGGTATCCAACCATGGACTACAACAGACCAAGATAACCTAGAATAAAGAACATAAAAGGACATAAACAAACCTACATGGTAAATTATGTGAACGCTGCGGGTGGCCTTCCGCCTTCCTACCGTCCGCGTAACGCAACTAATTAGCACCACAGCTTATCATAAAAGGAAACGTTAATATTCAAGGTAAGCAGCCATCGAAGTAATACGACAACACGCAGAAAACTTGCAGGTACTCACCAATTGCCACTTGGACTTGCGTGTGGGGTCTGCGATGGTGATGAGCAGTCTGTGGATCATCTGCACCGTGCCCTCGTAGTAAACCAAAGCCGACTCATAGTTCCCCATCAGGGCCATCTCCCTTGCCAACTTTGTGTTCTCGCAAATTTCGCCAACAGAAACTGCCATTATTGTCATTCCCGCTGCGTACATGTAACTTATCCACCGTGAAAACTTTATGGTTCTTCGAGGAGACCACTTCGAAGATTACAATAGCGTGTGACATCCAATAATCCAAATGTAACACTTCGCATTTTCACAACATTATACACACGACTTTCATTGTATTTATGCTTTATTCCCTTGACGCATTGCAAAGGTATGTTTGTATGTGGTACAACTTATTTCATGTTTTCGCTGAATTTATAAAAACTAAGACCATATTTTTGTGACAAAACAAACTTATCAATTTCGTTCGACAGTTCACAATCACAATCGCAAGTCAACTGCCAACCTAAAATCAATCAACCAATGACGAACTCGAATGTTAGTATCTGAACGTTGGTGGCTCTGAATAATGAGCTCGTTTTCTTTTGCAAATGTAAACCACTACTAGTAATGCTGTTAAATAATCGACTAATGTAGTAAAACCAAAAATTAACTGCAGTGGTTTTTATGCTTTTGCTAGCAAAAACACTTTTCCTTGGTTTTTTGTTTTGAAGATCAAGCAAGACCTATTCAAAGTCAGACTGCTGCTGGACACGCTTCCTTATGAGCAATTTTCTGCGGATTTGGTGATAATTGACATCTAGTATTCAGTAAAAGTTTTCTAAAAAACCTCACTCACCGCAACTCACCTGATTTGAAGCGATTACCTATTCTAGAAGAAACCGATTCACGCGAACTTTGGAATGTGGCATTAATGGCCTTAGTTTTATTGCGTTGACTAAGAAGCTTGATTTTTTTACAGCTCCAAAGGACCATAGACCTAAGTACTTGATATTGGTTTTAATTTGATACCACCACGTGTTCTTGAGAAAAAAGGTCTTGACAGAGAGACAGACGGACAATGAACAGTTCCTTTAAGTGCAGGCCTGAGGCCACACCGCCAGCTAGCAAGCGAGTGAGCGAGCCGGGTGTGCACCGTTTCTCCTCTTTTCATATTTCTGTTCACACCGCAAACTACCGAAAGTACCGAACTGAAGTATGAAAAGTGGAGAAAGGATGCTCGCACGGCTCGATCGCTAGCTGGTGTTGTGGCCTGCGCCTGCGCTTTACGAGTTCCGTTTTTTCAATTTGAGGTACGCGGCACCCTATTCTATTCTATTTTTATTTGATGGCAAGCAAAGCCGATGTCGACTATTCTGCCAATGTCCAGTGAATTGGAAAAACAAGTGTGCATGTTAATAAAACAAAAAAAAAAAAGGAAAAATTAAAAGATAAAACTACAACTGAGGTCAAAAGTTAAACTTTTCTTGGCATTCGACACAACGTGGATCTTGTCAGGTTAGTACAGGACTGAAACAAACAAAAAATAAATACATAAATATTACAATTGTTAAAACAGAATATACGCATACCACACCCACACAGGCAGATTTATAATTTTAAGTTATTGTGACGGATGAAAGTCATCAGCGCCACAAGCAGTTCAGGGGAGGAATATGTTAGCAGGGAAGATAAATTAGTAGGGAGAGGGATTTTAAATTTAGGGAGACGGCTATATAGATCTAGAGGAGGGATGTTGTTTGAGCATTCGAAGAAGATGTGATCCAGAGTGCCCTCGTCTAACCCGCACTCACATAGAGAGGAGTCCCGAACCCGGATTTTATGCAAGAAAACGGGAGTGCTACAGAATCCTAGTCGAATACGACAAAGGACGGATATGACATGTTTGGAGACCTTTTTGTAACCATAGAACCAAGGTTTTGACGATATAGTTGGCTGTACTGCGTAATAAAACTTGCCCTTTTTCCTTCCAGTGGTATTCCATTGTTCCTGCCACGAAGATTGGAGTTTAAGTCGTGGGAGGTTCAATAAGTCATACCCCTGGTGAGAGTTGTGGAAAAGATCAGCTACAGTCGATGAGCAAGCATCTTTGGCCAAAGCATCAACGCACTCATTGCCCTTAATGCCACAATGACTAGGTATCCAAACTAACTGAACCTCTTTTTGATTGGTAGCACAAGATAATAATGATTTTTTAATTTTTAAAACAAGGGGGCTGTGCAATTTACTTTTAAAGGGGTTTTGGACTAAGGCTTGCAGACAACTAAGAGAGTCTGTGAAGATCACGGCTTTGTGGATATTGTGGTGTGACTCTATAAAAAGGCAAGCTTCCAGTATAGCCACACACTCACCAGTGAATACAGAAGACTCCTTAGGACACTTAAACTGTAAAATTATTCTAGAGCTTTGGTAATAGACCGCAGCTCCAGTGTGGTTTAGATCTGTTAATTTCGAAGCATCTGTAAAAAATAATTGGTAACCATTCCAACGCTCGCCCACCACCGCATTGAAAGCCGAGTTCGCTAAAGGGGATTTTTTGGATATACCAATGTTATAGATAATTTTTGGAATATAACTTAAAACTTCATACGCAAAATTAAAAAGGGGTAATCTGGGGAACTGAACAATCGGACATGCTAAATTTAGAATTTGTCGAAAAGATTTTAGTATTAGGGGGATTTCTTTATTTTTCCAATAGTTGGAGTTTCTGCATATGGCATCTAACTCGTACAATTTCTCTATAAGGGGATGTGAAGTCCTACATATAAGCCGGGACAGAAAACGGGACGCCAGATATTGGCGTCTTAGCGCCAGAGGAGGTTCAGCACACTCAACCTGCAATGCGTTAATGGGGGAGGATTTCATACAACCCGAGATGATTCGAAGGCATTTAGACTGAACCCTATCCAGCCCAACCAAGGCACCTTTGTTACACGGGGTCAGAAGATATGTTCCATAATCTAAAACACTACGAATTAAGGCATTGTAGACTAATTTCATGGTGTAGGGGTGAGCACCCCACCAAACGCCCGCAAGAACTTTTAAAATTGAAATAACTCTTTCACATTTTTGTGTAAGAAAATTTATGTGATTTTTGCCAGTTAATTTTGCGTCCAAAATAACGCCTAAAAATTTGACTTTATTGACTATTGGAATATTTTGGCCTAAAATGTCAACTGTAACATGAGGAGTACGTCTTTTACGAGAGAAGATTACTGCCGAACTTTTTGGCGCAGATAGAGACAGGCCATGGCTTAAAAGCCACTGATTCAAAGAATCCAGAGAGAGGCACAAAGATGACGCAGCATCGACTATAGAGGAATCTGTCACATATAAGACAATGTCATCGGCGTATTGTAAAATCTGACAATTGTTGTTTAGGCAGGACCCAATATCAGCCGTGTACAAGTTGTACAGTATGGGACTGAGGGGAGAGCCTTGAGGCAGTCCTTTCCATATCTGCCTTTCATCGAACTCCTCTCCCTGGACTCTCAGGACCACTGAGCGGGACAACAATAGCTCACATATACATTGTATCATCTTAGCCGGTAAACTCAGCTGTTGCAGTTTTTGCCTGAGTACAGGAAGAAGTACATTGTCATATGCAGAGGAGATGTCCAGGAATGCAGCTACAACGGACTCATTTTTTGAAAAAGCTAAGCGGATATCCGCAACCAAAATACCAACACTGTCCATAGTACCTAGTCCCTTCCTAAAACCAAATTGGTAATTCGGCAGTAAGTCTCTCGACTCAACAATCCACTCGAGACGATTTTTAATGAGGTGCTCCAGTAATTTGGCTAGGACTGAAGACAAAGCAATTGGCCTAAGGCCATTTGGATCATCTGCTTGCTTGCCTGGTTTCAATAATGGGATAATTATTTGTAATTTCCATTGATCTGGGACCCAACCATGAATATAACAAAAGTTTATAATATTTAAAAAATAAGTTTTTGCCTTTTTACCAGAGTGGGTTATAAAGGAATATGGCACGCCATCAATACCAGGGGCTGAGTCCCGGACATAATTAACCACCACATTCAGTTCCTCCATAGTAAATGGTGCATTAAAAGGATCTTCTGATACAGGTTGATGAGACATGTTTTCATATTCAGACAAAAGCGGGACATATGGTGGAGCAATTTTATCAAAAAAAAGTTCAGCTGTTTCCCTAGTGATTGGAGAGGAAACTGATGGCGAGCACCCACGTCTGAACCTATTGATGCTTTTCCAAACTACTGACACAGGTGTAGAGGGAGACAAAGAGGTGCAGAACTTAACCCAACCCGCACGTTTCTTCTTGCGAAGGTGACGTTTGGTTCTGGCATTTATCTGACAAAATGCTAACAGATTTTCAGTGGTCATATCTGCATTGTAAAATTCCTCGGCCTCGTTCCTGTCCCTGATTGCCGAAGTGCACTCTGAATCCCACCACGGGGGTGAAGGTATTTTATCACGGGCGCTGTTCTTCAGTGGAAAGCAGGAATCAGCACTGGAGGTGATGGCAGTAACAAAACCCTCATAGCAACCCTTGGCATGGTGGTGACCAGGAGGATCAAATAAACTTGAATTTAAATTTGGCAGAACATCAATTTTATCCTCCAATAATGACACAAATTTTGTCCAATCTGGTTTGGACAAGTTATATTTCAAAAGTGGGGGAGAACTTTTCTCTAAATAAGTTTTATTAACCAAAGATATAACAATAGGGTAGTGGTCACTACCATGCGACAAAGTTGTACATTCCCAATGGGTCGAAGCTGCCAACTCAACTGAACAAAATGTTAAATCAACACAACTCTTTTGTTGTCCAGGAGGGGATCTGCGGGTCGGGCAACCATTATTAAGAATACAGAGATTCAGATCATCCAAGATCTCAACCAAAGCCACTCCAATAGCATCACAGTGTTCAGACCCCCATCTATAATGGTGGCAGTTAAAATCACCCATGACCAAGATTGGTCCTTGAATACTCAAAAGAGTGTTTTTTAAAATATCCAAAAATTCAGGTCGAGGGTGAGCAATGTATATTGAAAACACTGTGATGCCTTCCACCCTTCCTGCCACAATACTCATATCTCCTGAGAGTGAAGGCAAAGGGAGGGACAGAAGAGGGACCCGATTGTTGACAAGGAGAGCCGAACCTCCATAGCCATCAGATCTGTCACATCTGAGAATGTTGAAGTGTGGCATGCGGAAGCTAAGACTTGGGGTGAGCCAAGTCTCAGCTATGGAACAAGCCAGAGGCTTGAATTTATTTAAGAGGAATATGAGGTCGTGCTTTTTATGCCACACGCTCCTCACATTCCACTGAAGGAATCGCGGCACCCTAAAAATGAGAATGAAACGGAATGAAACGTCAACGTCAAATGTCAATGTCAATTGTTAAACATCTTGTCTCACTTGTCTGATGAGCGCAAGCTGTTTTTCGCTCCTGTATTTTGTAATTTCTTTACATTTTGTATCGAGAAAATATTATCTCTAAATTTGTGCAAACGCAACGCAAGCCAAGCTACGTTGAGCAGAGCACCAGGCTCCTCCGTAGTCTTGGCCAATCTGAGACAGTGAGACAGGACTCGAGTGTTGTGATAAAAATTTGCGATTCGCTCGCTTTTTTTATTGTGTTTAATATAATATGCCTCGCCCGTGTTTTTTGGGATGCCCAAGTGGTAAGTTGCATTCATCATCATCATCATCATCATCATCTACAGCCTGCACTGCTGGGTATAGGAACTCTCGTTTCTTGTGTCAATAGATCTGTGGATTGAATAATTCTCACGTTTTTTTCAGAATCGGCAGTTCACTTACACGTATTTCCCAATCCGGACCGATTCCCCGAGCGATTTAATAAATGGGTTCAAATTGTTGGAGGAAAATTAAACACATCTAATGATTACGCATTCTATCGAAAGAAAAGGCTATGTGACAGACATTTCACAGAAAAGGACAAAAACAGATATAACCGTTTGAATGCTCTTGCGGTTCCTTCTTTATCGGATGTAACAACAACAATAGAAACTATAGGTATAGTTAATTACACAATATAATTTTTCCTACCAGACTTAAATAATAAAAAATGTGTATGATGTACCAAAAGCAGAAAAGAATTAAAGGGCAATATCCCAAAATACTAGGTGGGCAGTCAGAACCCATGGCCCTAGTATTTCAACACAAAACAACCAATTAACTTTTGTATTTGCGCTGTTTGAGGTTTTCAGCAACTGTAGCAGTTGCTCCAACACGCTCCATGGTACATATATGAAGATGAGATGGCTCAAGGGTGTCGACACTATTGGTTGTATGTTTTCTCAAAAAAAAGATGGAAAGGCGTAATAGCTACCTACTTACAGGTTTTTATGTATTTTACAGAAAACTCAACAACTGTCAAATCTGCTCCTGCAAGCTCCAGCACTGTTGTGGATGTGGAAGAGGATCCTCTTAAGATTACAGAAGACCCCATGACACACGCTAGCCTCATTGAGAATGTTCCCTCTCCTCAGACTCCAGAAAGCATCTCATGCCCTAGTCCTACTATGGATGTTCCTTCTCCTCAGGCTGAAGAAGTCATCATCTCATGCACTAGTAGTCCTATTATGGATCATTCTCCTCCTAAGCCTACTGTAGCCCAAGAAGCTTTGAATAAAGGTAATACAATATTTATTTCGTAAGGTTTTTGAGATTCATCATTTCAATGACAAAATAAATAATTAATAAATTTATCTAATGAATAATTTTATCATTTCAGGCTCGTCTGGATTTGCAGTTTTGAAACATACTTACAGCAAATTTCAAGTTCCAGAAAAATGTAATGTTGCTGCCCCTAACAGCAAATCACAAGTTCCAGAAAAATGTGATGTTGCTGCTCCAAACAGCAAAATTCAAGTTCCACAAAAATATTATTTTGATGAATGTGAGTGTGTGTGTAAGAAATTTTATTTATTTATGACAAACACTAAAACTAAACTTCGGTTATAACCACAATTTCAGCTTATTAATCCCATCTTGTTTTTTTATGTTTGAAGTAAATACAGGATGGAAGGGTTACCAAATTTCCGCGTCAGTGTCCCTTCCACCCTGTATAAGTAGTGTTTATTGGAATAAACTATCTGGAAACCCAGTAATAAATTTGTTTTTTTTTCAGATGTGACCAAGAAAAATGCTTTTGTGTCTCTCAGCGATTATAAATGTCAGCAACGTCAGATAAGATATTTAAAGCAACAAGTAAGATCGCTTCAAAAGCGATGTATATCCTATAAGAACCGATTGGCACAGGCGTTGAAACCTAGCGTAGCTTTCCAAAAAGTCACAAAAAATATGACAGAACCTGCTAAATTATTTATGAAGATGCAATTCACCCAAACACATAAAAAGCCTGGTGGACGCCGTTACTCTTCAGAAGATAAAAATTTTTCACTGGCGCTTTATAAAACCAGCCCAAAGTCGTATTCTTTTCTTGCGCATTGTTTTACCTTGCCATCAATGAAAATGATCAAAGCTATGTTGGCACAGGAAAAGCTAGAACCTTACCTTACCTTAGATAAAAACGCTACCTTACCATCAGACAAAACTCTTGTACAGGAAAAGTTACAACCTTACCTTACCTTAGAAAAAAATTCTACCTTACCACCAAAAATAACTCTCACAGATATGTTGGCAAGGGACAATTTCGAACCTTACCTTACCTTAGAACAAAACTCTTCCTTACCATTAAGAATAACTCTCAAAGATATCTTGGCACACAAACAGCTAGAACCTTACTTTACCTTAAAAAAAAAGTCTACATCACAATCAAAAAAAACTCTCGCAAAGGAAAAGCCAGAACCTCACCATACCTTAAAAAAAAAGCCTACCTTACCATCAAAAGGAGCTCCCAAAGGTTTACAATCAAAAGGAGCTCTCGTAGGTTTACCATCAAAAGGAGCTCTCAAAGGTATCTTGGCACAGGAAAACCTAGAACCTTACCTTACCTTCAACAAAAACTCGACTAAAACCTATCTTGGTAAAAGAAAAGCTAGAACCGAGGTCGAATGAAAATATATTCGACAAATTAAAAATAAAAGTCACTGGTGTCAAAACCTATGTCTTTTCTTGAATTGAATGTGCCTTGGCGGTTGAGAGTGTGTCATGCTCACTTAAATGTCTCGCTGATGGTGGCGCGTGTGTCGGATCGTTCAGTTCCCTTCAAAGTAGGCCATTACTTGAAATAAATGCTTTGATTTTGGCTGAGAAAAAGAGAAAACCAGCAAGAGGAAAATATGGATCTACATGGGAAAGAGAAACTAAGTCTGCGGCTGGCTCGTAAAAAAATGTGCTATGTTGTCAAGGCTGTGGTCACAGCAAATCCAAATTAATAGTAAGACAGGAAAAATAAGCATTATTACTTGAAACGGGATATTTACCATGTTTAATATATATTTCGGGAAATTTCATATTTTGTTCAGCAAACAGCCTGACATTGTCCGGTAAATTGCAAAAAATCGTAAGAAAATTTTAATTCGCGGGCTACCCTCGCGCTTCCCCCTTAACACCTTTTTATTATACGAGGGCCCTCTATTCCTTTTGGTATAATCTTCTTACTCTGGACTGCTGGCTAGCACTTGTTGGGGGCAAGAAGAGATTTGAATCAGCGACAAGATATGAATCTGAATGGTGTTGAAAATAATGTTTTAAAAAAATGGTAGTACTATAAGGTTCTCTTGGGTTGTGCAATTAAACAAAGATTCTAACAAGAAACATTATATTCATAGTTCTAGATATAATACATAGTATGAAACATAAATACAATCTGCAGTTATACAGTATTACGTCTATTTACATTAACACCTTGCTTTGTATAGCTTTTATAAGTTGACCAACGAAATAATCAGTAAATATTAAGAAAAAAAAGTCTGATATTGTAAGTTGATTCACTGGTTTCAAGTTATTTTTGAAGTATTTTTCTCATTCCTTTATGTCTTTATTGTACCTATGTGTTACTACCAATACATTTCAGAATATCGTTAAACAATAATTATAATAAAATCCATTATAGATGATTTAGTCTTCTTCTTAGCGTATCGATGGCAATTTAAATTGTGATTACCCAGAACTGAGCTACTAGTTTGGCGCTTTCAGTAGCTTCCGTCACGTCCTGTAGTGAACAAACAACAGGACACGATATTAAGTGCCCCATCGTTTGTGGAACAGCACTACATTTACACTCTGACAGAGTTAGAGTAATTAATGTTGACTCGACTACCTTTCTTTTAAAACCAAAGGTCAGTGCACCACACTATTTTTAATGTTTGAATTGTCGTTAAAGGATTATCATTCGCTTACAAAAATAAAATAAATACACTTTATAGAAATCTCAATAACTTAATGAGAACTATACGATATTAAACCAACTATAATATTTACTCTAACCACATCTACAAGATAAAAAAAAAACATACTAACATTTCATTAAGTTGCAACACTGAAACAATTTGCCAGCAATTATTTTGCAATTTACTGAAACGCCATGGTTAACAAATATCTAAGCTTCTTAAAAATAATAAAAATATGTCACACCTACTGAGTATACTCATTTTTTTCTTTGTCAATTTTATACAAAGTCATATTTTATCGCGGAAATGTAACAAACATCGTTTGCCTTTTGCATTGTTAGTTTCAGCTATATAATTACTATGATGGCTAGCATTAGTAACTAAAGTAACAGATTGTGTACATCAACTTATTCTTTGGATAACTTATGCTAAGGAAAGCTCATAAATATTAGTTTAGACAGAATATAACATATACAGGGTGTGTATTTGCGCACGACGAAACTTTCAGACATTCATTCTTCATTTCGACATTTTCTTTGAACGATTGAAAAAAATACTCTACTTAGCGATGAGAATAACAACCAAATTGTACTGGCTTTTCGTCTTTTATTCATACCCAATTAAAATGCACCCATTAGTTTAATATATCCTTTACTGAAATACACAACCTGCATAATTTATTTCCAATTCAAGTACATAAACATTGCTATAATATGAATATCTTATGTCAAAAATTAACCAAAACAGCTCTTAATAACATACCTACATGCACCAGTATATAACTTAACTGAGATTATTGTAACAAGATATACACAGATAACTTAATAACTTGAATATAAGGGCGAATTTCACCATTATGACTGAACCCGCACATTTAAACTGCGTTTACGAGCTGTCACTATGAATATTCCATACCAACGACAAATGACATTGACAGCTCTTGAAACTCGGTTTAGATGTATTCGTTCAATTCCAATGTAATCGGCCTTATGAAGAATTTGGTGTTAACTCTATTATAAATCTAGCACCAAATTGTATTTACAACTTATATAAGAAAAGAAGAGACAAGAAACAGACTAGGTTGACATAATCGTTGTGGCGAAATAAGTATGGCGACGATGGAAAGGTTTTTTACCCGACTGCGAAGAAGGGTTATGTTTTGTGTCTTAAATAAATAAGTAATTTCAAGCTCAGTTTTCATTTCAAGAACAAAACTCGGTTTTTGAAAGCTTTTTAGTTTAACAAGTAATTTGAATGGATGCTATTACTTCCATCTACTAACTAAACTGAACATTTAAAGACTAATGCTGGTTGAAGACTCCTGATCAGGCTGTCTTCTTTGAAAATAAGGGTGATATCTATAAATTTTTTACTAGGACAATTCTCGCGTCTGTCTTGCTTTTTAGGGTTCCGTAACCAACGGGACCCTACTACTAAGCCTCCGCTATCCGCCCGTCGGTCTGTCAGCGGGCTGTATCTCATGATCCGTAATAGGTAGACAGTTGAAATTTTCACAGAATGTGTATTTCTGTTGCCGTTATAACAACAAATCAAAAATGAAAGGGGGCTCCCCTACTACGATGGTACGGAACCTTTCATGCGCGAGTCAGACTCGCGCCTGGGCAGTTTTTTGGTTTAACAGTTGTGCGACAGTGACACGAATAACACTTAGCCATAAGCATAATCAGCCTATAATGTTCCCACTGCTGGGGCACAAGCCTCCTCTATGAGAGGGAATGGGCTATAATCCACCACGCGGGCCCAGTGCGGGTTGGTAGACGTCACATGTTTTCGAATTTTTAGTTCTACGACATGCCGGTTTCCTCACGATGTTTTCCTTCACCGTTTTGAGAGCAGTTGATGCCTGCCTGGGTTCGAACCAACGACTTACTGCTCGTAAGTCGGGCCGCGACCACACTTAGCCATAGTAACGTTTAAATATCTCGCACGCACTCCTTTTTTTGAACTTTGAGTTCAACATTTTCAAGTCTAAAGGGGTTCATTCATGTGTATCGAGCTCATACAAATTAAAAGATTGTCAGCACAATAACACTACATTACACACATAAACTTCTAACACATAGCTAGCTATTTAAGTTTAGATCTAAATTTTAGTGAAATAAGATCTAATGTTGAATAAAAGAGAATGAGGCATAAGCACTGACTTCCTTGTAGAATGGCAGAGATAAATCTCTACGCACGGCGACCAATCAAGGTATACAAAACCAGTTTATGCGGATCTCTCATTGTACGGAAATGTATACAAAGCGAGGCGATGTTATACTGGAAATGTATAGTTTAATGTGTGTGTGTGTACCATTTTGAAGTTTGAAAGACCTTTCAACTATCGAA
The DNA here is from genome assembly GCA_950022335.1 of Eurois occulta. Taxonomy (NCBI): domain Eukaryota; kingdom Metazoa; phylum Arthropoda; class Insecta; order Lepidoptera; family Noctuidae; genus Eurois; species Eurois occulta. The sequence continues at coordinate 11,198,650 of OX465500.1, read as the reverse complement.
AATGTTATAATCGAACATCAAAAATGTTGACGTTGTGTGTTGAAAACCCACATTAATTTAACGTTTTGACAGCCAGAGCATAAACACACGAGCGTGCCCTCCACGCCACGCCACAATTTCACTTAGGTACTATTTTGCGACATATTAATTGTGTCGTTGGTGTACAGGGCACGCGCTTGTTTGTCACGAATATGTGACGATGGCATTCAAAAGGTTAAACGTTTTGCTTTTGAAACGATATGGCACTAGATGATAGGAAAAAAAGTTATGAATCCTTGTTTTGTATTTTTATAACCAAATAAAATAGTTTGATGATAAAAGGTTCTGTTTTTCCTGTTAGGTCGAACCCTCCTCATAAAAAAAATCAAGTATTTTTGACCAAGTCTATTTTTTTTTGTTGGAATGCTTTTATCGTCATAGATTTTTAATCATTCGTTGTTGTAATCAAGTAACCTTTTTTACTAACTTTAACTTTTTTTATTTTCTTCATAACGTTGCCAAAGCAATAACAGATAGCTGCAAGATCAGAACGTATCATACATATATATTTAATATAATATCATTAAATATACACACATACAACCTTACGAAGCATATGAGTTATCACATGTGGTGGTCCGATTCTTAGACATAGAATAGAATTTTGTAAGCATTACAATAGTATATCGTTCGTTCAATCTACGAAGACACGCCCAACTTAATTCCGGGAGGGGTCCGCAGAGTTAAAAAAAAAAGCGTTTTTCCTTCAAATCACCTGGATTGCCCACACAGACACCAGGTAGCGGCACTACAAAAAATACTACAGCGCCATCTATGTCACAAATAAATAACTAACATAAAAAATCTAAATCGCGCTGTTAAAGTTATCCGCAACTTAAGAGTTTGTAGAAAAACCCGACAACTTCTGTCGGGCTGTAGCACATCAGTCATAACACCCGTCTGGTCGGAAGATCCTCGCTTTTCTATGGGGGATGAAAAACTACACTGTTCTTCATAACCCAAAAATAAATATGTGTGTTACAAATTTTACAATAGAACTAACTCACTAGCAGAAAGATTCACACTTGCTCTGTAAGCTTTAGGGGTATGAAAAACAGTGTGTAAAGTTCCACATCCCCCATAGGAAAGCGAGGATCCCCACACCAGACGGGTGTTATTTCTGGTGGGCTACTGCCCGACAGAAGTTGTCAGGTTTTTCTACAAACTCGTTAAGTTGCGGATAACTAACTGCACGATTTACATTTTTTTTTGTTAGTTCTTCTTTTGTGGCATAGATAGCGCTAGTGTACTTTATGTCAACTTGATTATGTCCGCTACAAATCAATGGGGATGGCAACTTTGAAACTAATGGCGCTAGCATAGCTGGTTCCAAGCATCGTCCTTGGTTGAAAATCTGGTAATGTATTTTATATTTCAAAATAGCTTGACCTCATTGGTCAGAGTAAAACCTAGCTTTGGTCGCGCCATCTACAATTAGCTTTTAACGGTCTTTCCCATTAGGGGGAAGAGTGAGGCGCGTCTTCATGGATTGAACGATATGTATCAGAGATCATAGCCGAAGTGAAATTGAAATCATTGGAATTCATGAGTACTTACTTTTTTTTATTTAAAACATGCCAATGATTTCAATAACACTCCGTATCTCTCATAGTATAATATAAGCTTTTTTATTCTCTTCGAGTACAATATCAAAGCAACGTTTTTTTCTAATATATGGGTAGTATTCAAATGTGCGTTGTATTAATAATACACGATTTACTTATGACTCAAAAGGGCACGCATTTATGAAGCTTCTTTTATAACTATTTTAAAAAACGCACACCAAAATAATATCCATTAAGTATAGTCTTGTATGCCATAGATTACTAAAGATACTTTTAAAATACATTTAAGCATACAAATAATTCGTTTGTCCCTAACACGAAACATCAATGTATAATATCAATTTATTTATTTTTTTGTTATTTTATCACTAATATTAATGAATACATTGAACATAATTTATTGAGCCTGGTAATGTTACAACATTTCAAAAAACGCAATGGACGTATTTATTTTCACAATCTGTGTATTTTGATAGCTAGTGTTGTTTTTTTTTTAGTTTAGTCGATTATTGTGGTGTATGTCATGAATAGTCAGTTTTTATTTAAATAAAATGTTGGGATGTGAAACTCGCAATTTTCCGTTTTGAGTAATTTAAAGTCTTTTTGTATTCGTTTTTTGAATGTTTCAGAAGTTTTTATCATTCGCAGAGTTATGAAACATCTTTAGACTCCGTTCCAGACGAAGTCTTACTACGTGCGGGTTTAAGTTTTCCATTCGTCATGTGCGTTTAGCACGATACGCGTACCGCCTATCAACTTCGGCCGTGCGTTGTCTGAAAGTCAATCACGGAACGGCTTTTACAAAATAAATATAGAAGAATTATTTATTCATAAGAATGTTTTATCTGAACCACCACACAACATCATAACCCTAATTTAAAGATATCTAGTCACTTCTTCACATAAAACATTTTTCTCAAAAACCTGCGAGTCCCACTTCCCTACTAGCATAATTACTAAGCTCATCGTCTAGCCCCCACCTAGCCTAACATACGCGACAAAATATTACCCTTATAATATCTCGCGCTCAACGAGTCACTACACTCACTACTTCTCCTAAACACAGTCACATGCTCATTTCGGCGCGAGATGATGTGACGACAAAGTTATGTCGACTTACGTTAGTTTGCTATTATATCCAGATGTTCCTTAGGCATTGGAGGTAGTACGTGGACCTGCTTCGCTTTACCTGCGTGGTAGACTTGTCCCGGACTGAATGGTTCTAGGCGAGGGTGGGCTGAGATGTCTTTCTTTGGATCTGTGATAGAAAATTATGTTATTTTATCGATCGTACTTTCATCGTGTGGTTATAGTGAAGTGGTGTCAGAGCTTTTATGCCGCCCGTGGCTTTTCATGCTGTCGGCAAATATATCTCAGGCATGTTTTCCTCACGATGTTTTGCTTCACCGAAGCAAGTGAATAATTATACAATACGCACATGAAACCGAAAAATCAGAGGTGCGTGTTTTCGGTTCGACTCGAGACCTATGACTTGTTAGGCCAAGTTGGTATGATTTTATCGGCAGTCAGTAGTCTCTTTTATTTACATATAGATTTGGAACTATGGACGAGTGACCTGAGGCTGGGGAGCGAGCATAACCCACCGCCGTCTATTCGACGTCTATCACGAATAGGATGGATCTAAAGACGAACGTGTTTGCTCCTTTGGTGTAATTTCTGAACAGTGTTCCAGTGCGAGGATATTTTTTTTCATTTACCTATAAATGTTTTCAAAATACACCCAGTCATTCACATATCTAAAGAGTACAAAGTGAGCTCACAAAAGATTATAGTTGTGAAAGAAGTTGAGAGGCTACTCCCAGAGAGAGGGGATTCCTCTTAACATTATAAATAAGTTGGCGTTTTACTCTACCTTTGGTATTCGCTGCTATGTATTTAGACAGTCGGACGGTCGGCAGCGGCAAGTATCCAGCGACTAACGGCATCACATCTAGTGTCACATTCTGTGGCTCCGTGCTCGTAAATTCCATTGTTATTACACCTAGAAAATACACGAGATTGTTCGTTAATTAATCAGAGAATTCAAAATCTATGACATTCTATGCTAGTCCCATGTTTCTGGGATTGAACTCACACATCGACGCAGAAAACGCGGCTTAAGCCGTAGCATTAAATTTCTCACCACATTTGTAGCATTTAGATTGACTTGGTGACGAATCGCGTCATCCGAAACGAAACGAGGGGTGATGTCATCATTTTCGCTTTTATTGCATAATCATAATGCTCTTTCTGATAGGCTTAAGCCGATTTCGCGTCAATCAATGTGGCCACTCCCTAAACAAATCTTTGGGAATTTGCTATCGATGTTGCATTTAGTTGGTCATAATACCTACAGCTAATCAACGATAGTCGATTTCCGAGTTATTATTATTATGAGAACCAGTTAAACTCTAGCTGTAAATATTTCTTTGAAATCAACAATTTAATGCTAAAGTAGAGGAATGACAGTTCTCAACTTTAAATACACTATTCAGAAACCAACTGTAAGTGACAGTAAAGATTTATGTAAGAATATATTTTTAGAAAAAGATAAATCTAATAGGGTTTCACCTGCAGTACGTCCTAGAACCGCCCACATAGTCTGGTCAGCCAGAACTTCGTACATAAGTGACGTGTACTCTGTTTCATTTACCTGAAATATTGAACATAGGTTAGACAGACAATACTTCCAAAGTAAGAATGTTATCAGTATATGTAAACATAATAAATTGAGTTTATTCTGCCTGCCTAGCCTTTCCCAACTGTATTGGGGTCGGCTTCCAGTCATGCCGGATTTAGCTGAATATCAGTATTTTACGCAGAGCGGCTGCCTACCAGACCTCCACAACCCATTAACTGGGTAACACGGTATTTCATGGCAAGACTGGAGTCAGATTTACTGGCTTCTGACTATCCGTAACGACTGCCAAAGATCAACCAATGACAGCCGGGACCAACGGCTTAACGTGCTTTCCGAGGCACAATAAATTGAGTTTATTGTAAAACTCAATTTGTTATATTTACATACGTTAAGTTTGTAGTGTTGACCTGAATAGTAGTATTGTAAGTACTATTCAGGTTATTATTAAGGATGTAAAAATACCCTTAACGAAGCTAAGAAGCACTTATTCTTTTCGCCATTGCGATAATTGTTTTGTTCTGGAATATACCGGGGAACCTTCTAGTTACGGAGATATTGAATTACAACATTTTATTTCAATACAAGTTTTAAATGTTATAATTTTATTTTAAACTAGATGTTGCCCGCGACCTTCGTTCGCGTGAAATATTTATAAAAAAATTTACTTCCATTTTTAAGTCGAAATTTGTTACCAATTTTGCAGGGAACCCTAACTATTTTTCTAAAATAAGAGTAGCCTATATTAAACCTTATAACATCAGCTATCTGCCAGTAAAAGTTCGGTCAAAATCGGTCCAGCCATTTCGGAGATTAGCCGGATCAAACAGACAGACATACAGACAAAAATTGAGAAAATCTGTTTTTGTTATAAGTGACGTATATATTTTTTAGTTTTTCATTCAGTAAAAAGCTGTTATTTTGAGATTACAAACAGACACCTCAATTTTATTTATTTAATATAATAATAGAATTGAATATAGATATTAAGGATGCCATACAGGGTATAAACGGACCCTTCACGAAGCCGTGAACCAAACAAGCAAGCAAGATGCGCTTACACCACATAAACTCAACGTTAGTTAAAGTTTAGACAAATCAGTGGTGAGATTACGTACGTAACAAACTCACAATACCAATACTATTATCTATTTGACGAATCAACAACATCAATTACGTTGTTTACGTTGTCGGGGAGAAGAATTAATTAATTTTTGATTAATTATTTATATGAAGCAATATACGTATTACGAATTTCTTACGACATACTTAGGATTGTGATCGAAACCGGTGTTACTGCTACTGATTTAGAACAAAATATGTAATAAAACGCAACTACGATAAAAGCGGCAACTATATAAAAAGGTTTATAAGAGACATTGGTGTTACTTTTTTTTCGGTTTTCGTATGACCGGAGTCCCACGTCAATGCTAAATAAAACAACATAAAATTAATTTGATTTCAGGCAACTTTGGCCCATACCTTACAGACTATACGACTATATAATTTTTTTTAGGTTATTTAATTTTGTTTTATTGTTTTGTCTTGTACAAGTCAATAAATACTTTTTCAGCTTTGCCATAGTCTGGTCAAAATAAGATTTTCCTCACTTACCCTCTGCACGCTCAACTGCAAACAGCACATCTGCGACGCCCTACAAAAGTCGGAGCCCTTACTAGGCTCCAATTTAGTCCTTATAACAAACAGCGTCGTATAGTCCTGTATATCGAACGGACAACTGAAAGGCCTGCCTGGCCCTTCGGTGTCTGAGGGATGATAGTGCACTGAGAATGTGGCTTTCATTGGACCTGCTTTCACTAGGGGGTCTTTCAGGAGTTCCCACATGAACGAGGCTGTTGTACCGTCGGATGCTACCATCTGAAAGAAAGGAGGGAGTTAATATATATTTTTTTTCTATTAAATATATAATTTATTTACCTTTTAATTTAAAAATAATAGTAATTTAAGTAAAACTTATTATGATGCCATTTTGGGAGTTTCAAATCGAATGTGATTCTATTCATCGGCAACATTAAAATAATAAAAAAATATTGTTGCATTATGCATGCAATTGATTATACAAAATTGTCCAACTAAAAGAATTCGGGGGGTAAATCGTAAGTAAACGTGGCCCGTCCACGACTCAACCTTCTTAGCATGTACTTAGTTTTACAGAGACCGGTTCTGATATACCGAGGTGCTATAACAATGATATTGGTTCTGGTGCAACATTCGATTCTGCAGTTTTTGTTGAACAACATCATACAAAGATATCGCTTTTAAATGGCTCCTGTTTTCCAGCAAACTGCGTGCCGTACCATCGGTTAATCACGACCGCGCCGGCGGCTCGGCGCAATACAAGCTATGGCTAACATATCTGAGTTATAAATAAAAATAATCCTTACCATATGATCAGAATTCTTAGGATTCATTTCCGCCACAGAATTATCAGTCCCATCGCACTCCAACTTGGGATCAGTGAGCGAGAACTGCACCAGATGTACCACGGTAGACTTGAGGGTCACGTGGACGAACTTCCGCGCGTTTGAGGTGAGGAGTCGCCAGGATGCCACCATGGGCGGCGTGAAGTGGAGCGGCACTTCCGTTACGGCTTCCCACCAGGGACAGGTTAGCCAGACCTGTGGAAGTAGACTTTAAGGTAATTTTTGCCATATTCATAAGATCAATGATGGGAAATCTATAACATTGCGTAGTCTATGTTGAACAAAGATTTTTGTGAAGACAAGGTCTCATAAGCAACACTGCTCTGTTGAATAACTTTGCACTAACGTAAAAATCAGTGTCCTCGCGGTCAACGAAACATAACTTACCACTCCAATATCTACATAAAACCTACTTCACATGAGTTGACTCCCAGGTCTGGCAAAACTTTCTTAGATTTTTTTCGGGAATTTCTCAGTATCCCGGACTCCGGATATGTACCAGGTTGTTAGCAATAGGCTCGTCCCTTATTAACTTCAACAGAACTGGCGAATTTCGAGAATTATAGGTGTGAAAACCTATTTGTAACTCACAGTATGCTCAATGCTCTTCTCCTTCCTCGGCTGTAGGGTCGAGAACAGTCGCAGAGGTACGCGAGTGGTCTCGAAAGGCTCCATAGACGCCACCTTGATCGATAGCTCGCGGCACATCGCCGTCTCGTTGTCGGCGAAGCGAATGAGCAGCCCTGACGATGTTTTGAGGAGTATTGTTGTGTTCTAAGGAAGAAGAGAATTTGATTCGTTAAACCCATTGCTAATTAATTAGTAAGATAAGATAATATTTATTTGCATAAAGGTGTGTCATACATACAAGTAAATACATGCATGCAAGATGGCAACAACATTATTAGGTACAGGCATGTTTGCCACATGATGTGACGTGCAAATGTCAAGAAATATTATTAATTAAAGCATTCTCTTAAAATAACAATAAACTAAATCATTAAAGAATAATAATAATATTGTAATCTATATATATAAAAATGAATTGCTGTTCGTTAGTCTCACTAAAACTCGAGAACGGCTGAACGGATTTCTCTTATCTTAGTCTTGAAATGTTCGTGGAGGTCTAGGGAAGGTTTAAAAGGCGAGAAAAAATCGAATAATTTCCGGGAAAACCCTAAAAACAGCCCTTTTCTATTTCCCATACAAACGTTTTCTAAATAAAATGTAGTCAATTTGAAATTAATTTATACAAAAGTTTAGGTCTTTTATTTATCGATTGAGGCAGTACGAAGTCTGCCGGGTCAGCTAGTAAATTACTACAAGTACTACTAGTACTATTATTACTATAAGTATAGAATTCAAAACCTGATTGCTATGTCGCAAAATCTGCGAGAGAGCTTGTTGCTTGTGATGCTATTTGCCATTTCAGTTTAGAATATCGGCCTTTACGGTGGGTAGTTATTGTTTAAGTTATCTGGCTACTAGGGACTGTAAATCTTATGAACAGACAAAGGAATTTGCTGTTATCATGAATGATAAATTATAAAAAGCCATGTCTACTTCTCATACGAGTAAATTCAATGATAATATTACAATACATAATATACGGAGATATCTGCATGGCCGGCAGGCGACTCTTTTTATTGCCCAACAAAATTACAGGCACAACCATTATTCATCGTTCTCCTGCGCAAATCTCAGAATTTATGTTTAGGAAGTTAAAAAAAAAAACCGGCTAAGTGCGCGTCGGACTCGCGCATGAAGGATTTCGTATCATCGTAGTAGGGGCCCCCTTTAATTTTTAATTTATTTTTATTATTTGTCGTTATAGCGGCAACAGAAAAACTCATTCTGTGAACATTTCAACTGTCTACCTATTACGGATCATGAGATACAGCCCGCTGACAGACAGACGGATGGACAGCGGAGGCTTAGTAATAGGGTTCCATTGGTTACTCTTCGGGTACGGAAATTACAAAGAATCCACAAACCTCCTCAATATGTGAGCTACCACTGGTCACTACCAACTCCATCGCCTGTTCTAGCCCAGCAACCAGATCCTTCTTTGCTTCCACTTTATTTAAAAACACATTCACCCCCTGGGTTACCACTTCACACCCCATCTTGTTACCAATGAGAACATTTGACAGAAACTCTAATTTTCCTTCAACAACCAAAGATACCTGAAATGAAATGAATAAAATTAAAATGCATTGACCTTCGGTAATACTCAAATTATTTCAGAAACTTTGCTCTAAATAAAAAGCCACATTTTGGTAATGCCGGTTAAAATCGGCATTAAAATCCATATTTTTTAGAAATGGTGCATCATTAATCAACCATGCAAACCGTGCATCTAGCACTTGATGTTCCATAAGTTTCAGATTTATGTGAAGTAATTATACAATGTTTGAAACACTAAAGGAGATAGAGAATATCAGTGTGAATCTGTAAAATTTAGATACGTATTCACAAAATAAAAGTAACTTGGTATACGGGGTGGAAGAAACATTGACGCACAAACGCTTACCAAGTATTTAGTACGGCTGATTTTATAGCAGCGCCGTCGGGCCTGCGCGCGCTCGGATATGTATTGGGGTAGTAGTAGCGTTTCAAATTCGCGCGCTTGAGCAGCGCCGTTCGGTGTTCCTGTTCAACAGCGCGCTGCCCAACGGCGCGTCTAGCGGCGTGACTATAAAACCAGCCTAAATCATTCCAAGCCCCCCCCCCCCCCCTCCACATAGAAGTTTTTCATAGGTAATTAAAAAAAAAATTGCTGTTCCATACATTTTGGCCGTGTAGGTGTGGTTATACAGTTTTGTTGGAAACACCTCATTTAAAAAAAACCGGCCAAGTGCGAGTCGAAAGGAACGAAGGGTTCCGTACCATTATCTATAAAAACGTCAAAAAAATCATGTCTGTTGTATGGGAGTCCACTTAAATATTTTTTTATTCTGTATTTTAGTATTTGTTGTTATAGCGGCAACAGAAATACATCATCTGTGAAAATTTCAACTGTCTATCTATCACGGTTCATGAGATACAGCTTGGTGACAGACGGACAGACAGACAGCGGAATTTTAGTAATAGGGTCCCGTTTTACCCTTTGGGTACGGAACCATATAAACATACGGATGAAAAAAAAAACACTAGTTTGGAATGATGTACTGAATACGTGGTAAGCGTCCTACGTGGTAGATGTCCTTTCCACCCTGTATAGTCTACCTATCCCAAACCCATTTCATCATCATCAGCCTATAGCAGTCCACTGCTGGACATAGGCCTCCTCAATCGCACGCCATTCAACTCGATTCTCAGCAACTCTCATCCAGTAGTCCCAAACCCATTTAAATAAACCTATTCCAAAAGGATTAATCACAAACCTGACCAAGTTTGAAGACACCACATTTACTCGTCACAAAATCGAGTAACAACTCATTCGATCCCGGTTTTAAAATAACACCTTCTACAGAAAAACAGTTTTCATAACTATTTCGCATCGTTGCGGACGGTTTCCGGTATTTGCAGCTGTCGGAGCGTTTTAGGGTTACTTTAGGGTTTTGACATTCGACGGTGACTTTCTGCAATGATCTGTCTTCTTTGTAGTGAAGTTGTGAGGTTATGTGTAAAGGGTTTAGTAAAGGATTCTTGGGTTTTAAGTCGTCCAGTCTTATGCTGAAAAGGAAATTGTAATATAACATGGTGGAAAAACAATTGTATATTTTAAAATCCCCATTTATGTTATCAATGAATTAAATATTCTTATATCAATGTTTTTTTACTTGAAAAATCCCAATTGTGCCATTATAATCATTCATCCAAAAGATGTCCTCTGCTAGACATAAATAAAATAAAATTCATTTATTTCAGGTCATTGACCCATATTAGATACAAAACAATATAAACTTTTGCCAATTTTACAGGCTTCACTATTCGTGATAAATGTTTACTATTCGTGCAATAAATGTTTATAAATAACTGATTGATTAATAAATAAATAAAGTTAATTAAATGACGTAAAAATTTGAGAAGCAAATAAATTGGACATTGGACACGTAAATTGGAAACTGGACAGCACACAACGACCGGCAAAATATAAATGGTGGGTCTCTGACACATTGGGACCATCGTCAAGTTGGAAATACAAAATGGAATAATTCCTTTTAAACTATTCTAACTGTACTTTTCCCAGCAGTGGGACAGAATAAGCTAAACTTATACTGTTACTTACGGGATACCTTCCGTGATTAACTATTAGTCTGAGTTCAGAATAATAGTTAATTACTGAAGATAAACCGTGAAAGCTTGAAACAGACAGTTAGTATTCAGTATATCCGTGATCATGGTGCTTGCAATTGTGTCGAAATATCGGGAACTCAAAACAAACAGTAATCATGATCATCATCTGCATAGCCTTTTCACAACCATCTTGGGATCGGCTCCCAGTCTAACCGGATGCAGCTGGATACCAGTATTTGACCTCCACAAACCAGTTGGTCCACTGGGTAATACGATATCCTTGGTAATACTGGTTGTCAGACTTTCGGGCCACTGACTACCGTAACGACTGTTAAAGATCAAAACAAACAGTAAACATGGTAAATATCCCATCCCATCCCAGCTAGTGTTAATGATAATGTTAGTGACCATGACAGTTTAAAAACTTATATAGTGTTAGCATAGTAACTTACACTAACACTATATAAGATTTAAACTGTCTACTAAAAAAAAAAATATTCTAACCTTGTAATTAAGTCAGTAGTTTCACTCTCCGGTTCAAACACCCCCCGTCTTGGCGAGCTCATACTACCGCTAACACTTAAATCAGTCTTATAACTTTTAACAGGGGTTCTCTTCTCCGTTTTATCGTCCTTACACCTCTCTATACTTATTGCTGCCCTAGTACACGTCACGTCCTTCGGCAAGTAACTCAACACCGTCAGGCGACATTGTACCTTATTGTCAGTGATATAAACACCACGTTCTGATGGTACTAAAGTTGCTGAAACGACCTTAAAACATTCGTTCAACTCTGTGAGGACCGTTTCGGTCTTTTTTGATAGGTGCTCTCGTATTGCATTCATCATTTCTTCGAAATAGAAGTTTCTGACGAGGATTTCTAATTCGGCTGTACTTGCTATTGTTGCTGAGAGCTTTGTGTATCTGAAAAATTAAATCAATATTTATATTTTTTTTTTCATAATTCTTTGTGCTTTTCACTAGAAGTGCAAAGAACTCAAGAGCCTTTACAATAAAGAAGTAACTGTGGACAATTCTGCTCAGCAGGTAGCTTTAGACAAATGCATTCCCACTTATCTTGAAATTTTTCTAAAGGATTGTATAAATCGGCCTTTAAAAAAGCTAGTAGCTATTTCAATCGAGATCCATTGGACTGGACATTGGACAAATACCTGCTATATTACACCACAAGACATTTTGTCATCTTGCATTAAATAAACCCACACACATACATTTTGAAAAAAATTAATAAATTAGTAAACTCACCTGTCCATATCATTCATCTTCTTAGCAGCTGCCACGAGCTCAAGCCTTGTCTGTGCAGCGAGATCCCGCCAGCCCTGCTCCTCGTAAGACCTGAGGGCATCCATGAGGAACACCACCGCTTTACCGGTCTCGCCAAGCTCCGAGTAGAAGGCGGCTAGGTCCCGGCCTATTAGACGGGCGAACCTATAAATAGGGGAGAAAATGTAAAAAAAAAATTGAGGGTCCAAATTACTTTCCTTTGCAACACTGTTTTCGGATATAGTAGTTTGGCTAGTTTAAAAGTTCTCTTGTAGTCCAGTCAAAATAGACTAAATTATGATTCCAGTTTGCATTAATTCCCAACAAGCTGGATTTTTGTGCAGGCCTTGGATGCGTCATTACAAATGACATATCAAAAGTCCCCATCGATCCGGCTTGTGCGTTGTTTTTTATTCGAGGTCAAAGGTCACAAATTTGCGTTTTTTGCGTATATCTCTGAAACAATGAGAGCTACCGAAAAATGGTTCAAACAAAGTTTGTAGATCGTAAAATTGTCTACAAAAAAGATTTCAACACTTTTTCTTCTACGGTGCACTGTTCTCGAATTATGGCTATTTTAAACATAGAAAATACGAATATGCACTCATACGTGGCCAGTATGCATCATCGGGTTAACCATTTGAACAAAAAATATTAGAACATAGTTTTATTTGCCTCATGCACACAAAGTACGTGAAAAATATACAATTCTGAGTGAGTCATCGTCCGTCCCTAATTCTATTGGGCGGTTGGCCTTGAGAAACATCTGCCTGCGACACTCCATTTTTCGGGTCGAAACCAGCGTATACGTGCTTTTCCCGAAGGACATAGCTCTAGTAAATGCAGTCAGTTTTGAACGGTTTTTCGTAGTGAATAGACGTGTCGTATCGTGTCTCTTTTTAAACAGTACCGTTACAAAATTTTGTAAAAATGTCAGAAGTTTGCTTTATTTGCAATGAATCTTTGACTGAAAGTGAAATTGTGGTTGTTGATCGTGGGCTAAAGTCTTTAATGGATTCAAGTACTGAAAGGGGTGATGGGTTCGATGAATATTTGAAGGACAAAACATATGTAAAGATACATAAGCTGTGTCGTAAAGCATACACCCGGAAGAGCAGCATCGCTGTAGCTGAAAGACAGCGTGAGGCGGAGATAGCTACCACATCTGGGATTAGTCCTCCTCGTACTAGAGCACGAGGTAATGAATCGTCTTTTTGTTTCAAGAAATACTGTTTGTTCTGTGGCAATGAAGCAGATAAAACGGCTGAAATGAAAAAAGCGTAGCATCTTCGACGAAGAGTGTCTCAAGTTTCAACCCTTGACTTCAAGAAAACCATCTTGAAGGAAGCTCAGACTCGTTCTGATGAGCTAGCAAGAAGTGTCATTGCCCGCATTCAGTATGAATATGACATAGTTGCTACTGAGGCTAAGTACCACAGTGATTGTTACACTTCGTTTCTGAAACCCATTAGTAGAGGTAAAATCGGTCGTCCTGAAAGTGATTCTATTACTTCAGCGATGGAAGAAATATTTGCATTTAGGTATTGAAAATCATGATGATCGTCAATTTTCAACACAAGAATTGAAAGATATTTGCAAAGAACCATCGATCGATAAATAGAACAATTAAGTCAAAACTCAAGTTAAAGTATGGTAATAGAATCATTATAATATATTATATTATATATTATTATTATATTATATTCCTACTGGGGAAACCACGTTACAAAAAAAGCGCCGTGTACACTACCTCAGAGGTGGTGCGGAAATGTGTGCATATAGTCGAAAATACGACTTTCCTGCTGTCTGAAGTCACGATATCTCGAAAGCGATGCTTTGTAGAAGAAAAGTGTTGAGATCTTTTTTGTAGACAATTTTACGATCTACAAACTTTGTCTGAACCATTTTTCGATAGCTCTCGTTGTTTCAGAGATATACGTAAAAAACTCAAATTTGTGACCTTTGACCTCGAATAAAAAACAACGCACAAGCGGGATCGATGGGGACTGTTGGCATATCATTTGTAATGACGTATTCAAGGCCTGCACAAAAATCCAGCTTGTTGGGAATTAATGCAAGCTCGAATGTCTATTTTGACTGGACTATTGATGCAGTAGTTTCGGTTGGAATTTAAACCTTAGTAAGTGCTTTAATAACGTTTGTATGATAATATCTTTCTTTTGTTTGTTGACAGAAGACCAGTCATGCAGTCATTAATATTATTAAAATGACATTAAACCCTCAAGATGCTCACACCGAGGCTTGGTGTGATCAGGGTCCTTGGTGACCACAGTGAACCAAATCAAGATTTGGCCAGCCGTAGAAAATCTTACCTTAACCGCCCAATATGCTTATAGGTCCCCATAGCCAACTCAGCCAGCTCCAAGTAATATTGCTGAAAGCAGGTCTTACTACATAGTGCCTCCTTCAACCGATCTGTCGGGGTGGGATGCTGGTTGTTGGTCTCGTTATCGCCCATACCGGCTGATAACATGACTACGAGGTGCAGTTGTTCTGAAGAGGGGTCGGGGGAGCCGGGGAGTAAGCCGCAGAGTTTGCCTAGTTCATGGAGCTGAAACAAGGAGTTATGAAGTAGAAAATATAGGGATTATTGAGTTACTGTGTGTTAGTAAGAAATTTTGTGTAAATTATTATTTCCTTTTTTCCTATAAATTTTTAAATATTCCTTAAAAAATACTTAAAAATATAAAAAAAGTGTTGATTTTTGTTAACAAATTTCACTTATTTCGGATACAAAACAGAGCGCTTATTCATGACTTCATGAGCTTTTCAAATGGCCCCCCCATTTGAAAAAATCCGGTCCATAAAGCTGAAAATTGGAAATAATCCTGCAGACGCCCATGATCGTGATGTTGAAGTCAATCCAGAGACGGTTGTACAGCGATAGCTATTCCCGTCGAATACCATTAAAAAAAAAGGTTTTCTTTATATTAATTGTCCGGACTGCTTTTTTCACAGTACTCCCCCCCCCGTACTAAATTCCTGGCTACGGCCCTGCATGTGATTAAAAACGATGGCAACGTCATGTAGGAGAATCATGCAAGCCTATTGTACAGGCGCTCCTTCACCGGGAGCATCTGTAATGTAACAGTTCAGATTCCAACATTATATCAGTGAGTGAACATTACAGTGCGCTATCCATAACGATAAATTTTTTAACAATCACTTGTTTCTGTATAGTCGAATCTTGAATTGTTACATTACAGCTTAGGTGAATGCTCCGGTGAGTGAGCGCTTTACGGGCTTGTTATATAACCCTCCGTTTATATATTTAACAAGATGTCGACGATATGTTTTAAATCCCAAAATGATCTAAAAACTGCCTCGTTGGTCTAGTGCGCGCCTGCTGAGCATGAGTCTTGGGTTCGATTCCCAGGTCGGGCAAAGTGCCACTGGGTTTTTCCGTCAGGCATTTCTCAGTAGCAACCACAGTCTGAATTTGTGCCCGGTTGATTGCTATAGGGCCTTGTTACATAGGACTTAAACAAAACTGGTGAAATGTGGGTGTACTATTAGGTACACCTCTGCCTTACCCTTCGGGGATTACAGGCGTGATGTTATGTTGTGATAGAAGTGGCCAGTTGCGTTAGTTTTAGACTACTTTAGACATTCGTAACGTAACAAGGATACATCATTCAACAGAGCAATATTGTTCACACGCACAGTTCTGGCTCCAAGCCAACATTTAAAACATCAACTGTGGCCAAGGGCGTGCCCAAGGGGCTTGGCTGTCAGGTGATTCATTTCAGATTGTATAACAAAAATTAAATTACTACAATGAATGACATAATGTCTATGATACCTTCAGACTTTTAATAATTTGTTTAAAATTATTTTGACACTGAAAAGTTTAAAAAATAGTGTTGCAGTGCACTATATCCTTAGAATTATACTACCATTACGAGCATGCTTTTGTTATAAAAAAAATAATAACCGACTTCAAACAAAAACACAAACATGTGGAAAATAAGTTTACTTTCGGAAGTATGAAATTTACTTTCGGAAGGACTTTGATAGTATAAAAAAAAATTACTTTAAAAAAAAAAAGATGCTAGTGGTATACATAACCTCTTTTTTTAGAAGTCAGTTTAAAAAAGTAATTCACGTGCGCGTAATGTGTCTGTGCATGTCCATAGTACAGTTGCCTGGTTACTCTCATATGCGCGCAATTACAAGAAATCTTATCTTATCCTTTGGATTATGAAGCACATGGAGCCTGCGTCGCAGTACACATATTTAAGATTTTTTTTAGTATCTGCCAGTCTCTCACATGCGAGTACCGCATTTTTTTACTTAGCCTCTATTGTCCCACTGCTGGGCAAAGGCCTCCCCCATAGCCTTCCCACTCTTCTCTCCGTGCGGTTTTCTATGACCAATCTCTCATAAACGCCTCTAGGTTGTCACGCCAGCGTTTTCTAGGCCTCCCTCGGAGACTACACCCGTCTTCTGCCACCCACTGCGTGACGACTTTGGCCCATCGGTCCTGATGCATTCGCTGAGCTTAATTCCTAATACGCTACGCTCCATCGCCCTTTGGCAAACCTTGAGTTTGGACTTCAGTTTGAGTACCTCATATTATTTGAATATCATAGATTTATTCTTACCTTATCCTTAGCATTGTGCAGTAGAGGTGCTTGAGTGGCAGTACACATATCCAACGCGTTGTTATTAGCTGCCAATCTCTCACATGCGCGCAACGTCTCCGCGCATGCCAGTTGCGCCCAGCAAGCGGCCGCGCCTTCCACTGCGGTTGCGCCGAGGAGGGATAGCTCCACTAGAGTGTTGTGGACGGTGGATAGGCAGCGGGAGGCGATCTGGAAAGAAGGGCATTTAAAATGAGAAGATGGTAAGTAGGTGCAATAGTGAGTTTAACACATCATAAAAGATGACCACGACAAAGATGATTGACGATTGATGGCATTAGCAAATGTGCTGCTGGTCCGCCACTTAAAACACTACGATGAAGTACACTACTATCTTATGTAATTCTTGACGTTCAAAAATTGCTGATTGTCAGTCTAATTTCAATAGATTACTTTGATTTTAGATAATAATATATATGTGGTTGACGATCTTGAGCAGGAGTTTCTACGGAGTGCTGCAAACTTACTTAAGCAGTTACAATCTTTTCCTCTATCTGAAATTTCAGGTCGACGACCGAAAAGAGTTCTTACAAAATTGTAAGTTGTACTTTACCGAAAGAACAGCCATTCAAAGGCTTATTGTCAAATAAACCGCTATCGTAAACAATAAAACAATACACATTGTTCTAAATATAACCCACGTAATTAACATCAACAGTTAACAGATTAACCGCTCATCCCGTTTATTATTATGCCATCACGGCATAACGACTTGTTTCCTCACGAATGACTTAATTCCACCGTTAGTTACAATGTTCATACATAACAGTATTTCAACTTTGAACAAATGGTCGGAATCGGACACATACAAATGCAAAGCGTTTACAATTTACACGAATTCTAAGCATGTTTTAGGTAACATGTTACTCGTGAGCAAGTCGGGGCTGAATAATAACAGTCAACGATCTACAGGTTAAGCCGCGCTTGCCTTGTTTGGTCTTTGGATGGGTGACCATCCATTACACACAGAGTTTTCTCCGTGCCTCGGAAAGCACGTTAAACCGTTGGTCCCGGCTGTAAATTGTAGATCTTTGACAGTCGTTGCAGGTAGTCAGTGGGCCGAAAGACTGACAACTAATCTTACCAAGGGGTAACTATTACCCATTACTAACTGGGTTGTGGAGGTCAGATAGGCAGTTCCTCCTTGTAAAATATTGGTATTCTGTTATAGCTGCATGCGGTTAAACTGGAAAACCGCAGATGATGAAGTCGGGGCTGTTGCAAGGAGACAAGCCGTTGTTTTATGTGGATTAGTGAATCAACAGAAAAACTTTAGTTGACTTTTACACTAGCATTCAGCTACTGTTTTAAGTTTTCACGGTTTCAAACTAAACTTATACTGTCACTTACGGGACACCACCGGGGTTATTGGGAGCTCAAAATAATGAACAATCTCGGAAGATATCCCGTAAGTGACAGTATAAGACTAGCATTCAGCTGCTACCGGTTAGGATAGTAGCCAACCCTAATATAGTTGGGAGAAGGCTAAGCACATGGCGACTAACCTAACACCCAAGTTTGATTTCACAAAAAGTAACCAATGAAACTAGATACTTTACTGGTTACCTTTACACTATGGTATTTGTCCGCACTTGACCTACCTCAACAGTCAATATACGAACAAATAACAGGGCTTTGATAATGACAGGTCGTCAGCGTTATACATGGCTGATCATGGTGAAAATATTGGTTTGAAGAACACAGGTGGACATGTAAATCAAAGTGGGGTATTACAGTTGTACCGTGACGGAATAGAAGTGTCTCATGGATGTAAATTGCTTAATCACTGAGGAATCTAAAGTTAGACATTTGCAGGTTGTATGTAGTCCGATTTCAGCTAATATTAATAACGGATCTACGACGTTCAGCTTAAAATGTGCATTTCAATAAAATACAAACTTGATGATGGTAGAAGATTAATTAAACTATTTTAAAAGAAATATTGGTTTTACTTTGGCAAGTTTGAATTGAAATTTAAACCGGAAAAGAGCAACTCATTTACTCATTTTGCACCTAGTGCTGTAAAATTGGTTTTCCCAGCTTACCGGTTTAAGACAGTTTTACACATCAAGGACATACTAGGTTCACATAAATATGAGATATTATAAGACAAACTACAAAAAAATCAAACCTCAGATGACTTTTTACTCATTTCTGACGTCATTCAACGCTCGTTCTAGCCAATAAAAACAATCATTTCAAGTATGGAATCTTTACCAAGAACCACTCCACGAACAATTCGGAACATACATTCGACGTTATAAATAATTCACGGTTGCAACACTTTGTTGGACAGTAATTGGCTCGTAATTATCTTCAATGCTCGCGTTTGATTGTTTGCACATACATCATGTAAACTGTATATCATTACTTGAAATAGGCTAAGCTATTAGTTTTATATTCTAGTGCTTATTGGAGACGATTTAAGAGAAAGGTTCTTTTCTTGGTAAAGAGTGGGTTCGCGAATTTTTAACTAGTATTAAGTATTGCTTAAGTTAAGGTAAGTCTGAAATCTCCAATCCGCCTTTGGTGATCAATGCTCATACTTTTTCTCTATGCCAAGTATCCAGTGAGATACTGGTGTTTGCGCGGAAGAAGTGGAGCCGCGGAATAGGCCGCAGATCGGATGGTAGATGGGATAAAAAGGTATTGGAGTCGAGACCAACTGGTCATAGGAGCGTACGGAGGCCTAGAGCTAGGTGGACCGACGAACTGGTCAGAGGAGCAGGCAAGAGTTGGACGCAGAAGGTCGGATTAAGACGCCTGAAATGGAGGAGACCTACACTCAGCATTGTGAAGATACAGGTTGTAAACATATTTTCATATAAAAATTACAATTATCGCCTTAGAACCCTAACGAGCTACTGAAAGTCAAATCGAAGGCGCCACATCTAGCAGTAAGGAATCGAACTTTTCCATGCTTTTATCCTTTTCTGTCGCTTTGAACCGTCATTCGCTAAAGAGGGAATGCTACAGCACGCGGCAGCATCGGCGATGCGGTCTGCAGCACGCTCTGTTTCCAAGGTTCCCAGGTACAAGAAAGTCGGCGTGATTACGTGTCTTCGTTAATTTGCCTCAAGTAGACCATAATTTCCCCACTTATTTTCATCAGCAGGTAATATCATGTCCACTAATTACCTACAGGCCTCATTAAGCAATGTAAAACCAGCAGAGAATAATCTATTAATCTAATAAATCAGAATACACGGCCGTGTGTTCATAATTGCAGTATACAGCATGTGTGGGTATGTAACGTCAGAACGGGGTTATATTTCATGCCACGCATGACGTATTAGATATAAGATGCATGTTAGTATCATGGTTACTGTGATAGCTATAAAAGCAGACGATGTTTATGGAACATTTATGTAGGAATGCTGTAATAGGTTGAAGCGTAAATTATATTTTAAGTATAGTCCGCGCATAGGTTAGTTGGATGAATGCGGAGCACAGCGTATACGTGCGTATTATGTGAAAGGTGGTCAAATGTGATAATACGATTTCTGAATGATAGAGGACGGTAATAGTGATGGCACGAAAGGAGGTGTCTGATGAGATGACGAGTAATAGAGAAGCTTGGAAGAAGAAGACATGCTGCGCCGACCCCAAATAAATTGGGATAAGGGCAGGAAAATGATGATGATGAGAGGATGGTAATAATCCTTCAGACCGTTTTCGGTCGTGGCGGTCATCGGCGCGGGAGATATTATAGTACACAAGAGTTTGAGCAAACACAGGTCTCTCACTTCTGTTACATAAACCGATGGCACGGCAGTCCCACACGACCAGATAGAGATCAGGAGCAGGTTCAAAACCTTAAGAGCGGTTTCAGACTAGGGTATTTTTCTCCGCGTATGAGCTCGTATCGGCTTTATACGCGCTTACACGCGCGCTACATTTTGCGCTTCAAAAAACCGAACGCGCGAACACGTGCTTATTCCAGCGAGTTCGCTCGAACCTTACTGTGTTTACGACCACGATACCAACGGGGCAGTTAGAGGACGATAAACGTTGGTAGTATATTTTTGTACGTCACAATGGTCTCCGATACGGTTACAAAAAGGCGGCTGAAGCGTTTTTAATGTCGTAATGATTTAAAGACGCAGATGATTATTATAATGACTATTTCGAGTGACGTAATGCTATTTTGAATGTTATTTTTAGCAATTGAAATGTCTTGGACATGGACATGTTTGAAAATGAAAGTTTTATCCGCCAGTAAAACAAGCAACTCTTATACATACAAACATATTTATCACCCATGTAGCATCCCGTTTAGGCCCAAGTCATAATAATACAATAGAGTACTATTTGGACCAAATACAACATGCATTGTTTATTGATAAAAATGCAAAAAATATAGTGAACAATCCTTTTAATAAAGTCAGTGGTCCAGCATGATATGTTAAATACCTATACTTATTTATGTATATAGTATAGGTATTACCATGTGTAGATACACAAATATTCTATGTTTTTCCCTCATTCCCGTGGGAAAATAGTTCGATAAAATGGTAATAAGGAAAATTCTGTTAAACATGTAGGCATGCAAAACTGATAATACATACCTCCCAAGGTTTGGATGAAGGAAGTAACATGGCACTTTGACGTTGAAACAAATAGCTTCTAAAATCCAATAGCGAAGCTTTCTTCTTTATAATCAGTTCTCTAAGATGTTGCGGAACCAAGGCAGTTAATCTCACCGCCTGCCAAGACGTCACAGGTTGCTTGAATGTCTCAAGCCACTTTGGACTCTCTGTCACATTTGAATTGAGCACAAATTGGGAGAAAAGAGCATCTAATTCGTCATACTGGACTAACGCTTCGTCATACAAGCCTAGCATTTCTAATACAAATGCTAGTTGTTCCTGAAAAAATAATGGAAAGTTAGGAATACCTATCAGAAAACATTTTTACAGTAAAAATCTACCAAATTTAAATATCATATATTTCTGTTGACATGAGACTGTAGGTGTCGTCAATAGATTAGAAACTCTGAGCTTTATAAAGCCCCTCAGTTATTGAGACAGTTATAAAGAATGATATTTATGTTCATAGTTTAGCCAAAAATTGCTTACCTGCAGAATAAAATATTTACAAAAATCCCAATCCGGATCATTTCGTTTCTCCCTTTGTTCTCTCATGTACTCCTCAAACTTAATAAGGGCCTTATTATATGCCACGAGGACAAAATGTCTAATTTTTGCTACTAGTGCTCTCCATGACTCCGCACTCCTTGCCTCAGATTTAATAGGATTTATAACTGATATAAATCTATCCTCTGTCTGCTTCACGCCAAAATCACCCTTAATTTTATCCAAGACTGTGGTTCTCGGTAATAATTTGTTTGTTTTTCGTATGTCATAAGTTTCTACTAGTACTATCATCCAGTCTGTAATGCCATTTTTTTCGAGTTGTTTCAGCCATGCCTCTATTTCTTCTCTTAGAGTTGTCTTATAATATTCTATGTCCTGTTAAGATGGTTGAAATTTCAATATTAATTTTGTGATAGTTACAATACAAAATAAATAAAAAACAGAACAATTTTGAGTTTCGTCCCAATAATAATATAATATATAATTAATATAATTTTTTTTTAACATTTTTTAATTTTTTTATATATTTTTTTAAAATTAATATTTAAAAATGTAAAAGATTTGTAACAAAATGAATAAAGGTAATAAATATAATAAAGTTATATACACATAACATAACATCGCGCCTGTAATCCCAAAGAGTTAGGCAAAGGTTTACCTAATATTCCACACACATTTCGCCAATTAGGTTTATGATGTGAAAAAATACTATGCAATATGCAATACATCCAGAATTGCATATTGCATAGTATTGATTTTGTGGGTCTGTAACCACCGAAGTTTTCTGTTAGAAACTAAGTAGTTTGCCAAGAATGCTAATAAGCAAGCATAACAACTCACATAGCAATAAAAACTTCACAGTGTGTGCATTCGCAAATAAAAGTTAATCCATAGTGCCTGTTTTAATTATAGAATGTATATCAACAACACAGTATTAAAATGAAGAATGCTATCAAATATGAACTTTAGTTAAATACCAATAAGTAAACCTTATCAGCGGAACACAACAAAACCTTATCTTGGATCTATTTTTATTATTGTTACTTAACCATTGAGGTAAGGTTTTTAAATAACACATTATTATTAATGTGAGTGTACGTGTCTCTGTTTGCATAATATTATTGTGCCAGTATACAGTAAGACAGATTTTTATTAATTTAGCTATAGATTATAGGTTGCTTGTCCCTTGGCAAATTTATGGAAGTGATATTTTTAGCCAACAAAATAAATAACTGACTGACTGTATAATTTGGGTAAACTGCAACAAAAACAGTGCAGGTAAATAAAATTAAACTTGATTTGGTTTGGTTTGAATAAAATAGGTTTTATTAGCTATGTGGAGCAACAATCGATTATTAAAATGTAAACAAAAAGTATACAAACCACACAATCTGTCCAGTAAATATGGAATATTGGCTTCTTCAATAAGTTCAGCTCAGGCTGCACCCTGTCCTTATTATACTTGGTGAACGAAGCCTCCAAAGACACAGACTTGGTGGCCCGTCCGTACGACCGTCTCCATTCACATGAGTCCTGCGGTATGGCGGCCACCAGGGGCGCCTCTAGGGTACAGAACAGATTCCAGTCTCCCGCGCCTAACATAAATAAAAAATTATTTGTTTATCCAAATAAAAATAGTCAAAGATTTGCATAAACATAAGGTGAAAACTTACATGTAACAATCGGTTTGTGTGTCATGCCTTCACGGTCGCCTGCTAAACTATCGACACCTTTCATTTTTCATCTGCTTTTCATCATCAGCACAATCCGTCGATTTTGCGGGCATGACACAAATAACACTCCAATTATTAGCCCAAACGGAATCCACCCACTTTATTCACGAATATTAATAATTTACAACCAACACATGGATATAGCAATTCTGTTGAAATTGCTAATTAACTATGGTGGATATTTTCATTAATTCTCATTACTTTTAACTCGTTTTGACTTTTTTGAAGAAATTAAAAACGAGAATTTGTCAAAACTCGCTGTCATCACCCAACTCGACAGATAATTGCGTTTCGTTTCATGTTATTGTTGTCATGTTTATAAAAAATTGTCACAGGGATCTTTTTTGTTGTTTTTGATAAAATATATCCCATTAAGTGAGTAACAACGAGTTTGTAGATTTGAGTATCTTTTACAACCATGTAATGTCAATATAACACACTTACTGAGCTTTTTGGAGGCCAATCTCGGTGAAAGCTCAATGCCCAGTGTGTGCTTCTTTAGCTTTACTCAAGCGCACAGCGGATCGAACGATGAGATGATAAATTCACACTACAGAAATATGACCTAGACAGACTTAAGCTGCAGGAATGGGGGATAGTTGCTCCCAATTTAATTTATCTCTATTGTTCAATTATAAATAATAAATAAAGCCTCGGTTCTATAATAATGGTTTTATGAATTGGATATGATATGGCATGGCAACATTATTTACTCTATCTGTCTATGGACCGCCAAAATGTCGCATTCTGTTTTGGTATCGTCTCACAATAAAAGAAATTAATTTCGGTAATTTACTCATTACTTTAGTGAATAAAAGCAAAGTGATTAAATGCTTTCATTTATAAATATTTGAAGCAAGTCTGGTGCATCAATCAGGTAATTTCTTAGCTCCTAGATATCCTAGAATAGATCATTTCGTTATGTGAATAATTCCTTTTATTTTCAGTTTTATTATGACTTATTTTTGTGAATTTCTGTTTTAAACCATGTTCCTGGCCATATTTCGGACGGCCTAACTTAAACTTTAACTAATATATTACACAAAATTGACGTTCACTGTTATTTAGCTTTTGTACTTTATTATTCTGATTTGAAATTAATTAAGTGCTCATTACTTTGTCTAATTATTTCATTTATGGTGTCTCAGAATACAACTGTTAGTAAGCCTACCAAATAAACTGCAACTTCATTTAATTTCGCTAATAAGTGCATTCTATGAGCAACAATTCATAAAATTGGTGTATTTGTAACCTACAATTCTGTATTGTATCCTTAGTCATGAATACCACGGCACCAACGTCGGCGGATGCATGCCTGAGCATCGTGCACTCGCTGATGTGCCATAGACAGGGAGGAGAGAGTGAGGGCTTCTCCAAGCGTGCCATTGAGTCTCTTGTGAAGAAACTGAAGGAGAAGCGGGATGAGTTAGACTCTCTCATAACAGCAATAACTACCAATGGAGCTCACCCAAGTAAATGTGTAACGATACAGAGGACCCTTGATGGCAGATTGCAGGTATTTTCTCAACCAAACATTGATTTAATAAAATTAACTTCATGCATTAGACTTTATTCTGAATGAATACAATTTCAACACAATCTTTTGATTCCAAGGCAGAGGCTATAGGGGGGGGGTGGGATGATAGAATGAACATTAGAAACTACTGATCATAGATTTGATCTTCCGCTCTCTCTAATTTCCTGGATACATACACTTTGGATGAAGAGTCTGAATAGCGCATTTATTCTCAAAAGTATATTGAAGATGTCAGTATCATAAACGCACATTCGCACAAGGACATGTAACCTGTTACTAATGCATGATTTTTTCCTTACCATTTATTTGAAAATCTTAATTTAAAAAAGACCACTAAATATCTTAGCCAATAATTTTCTATAATTTATTGTTCTGTACCAGTGTTTCATATTGCATATAACTGTCTTGTATTTATGAAAACATGAGTCACTGTAATTTTGGGGGTATTAGAAGGATTTTTAGGATGACTAATCCACCTGGTTTTTCCATCTGCCATTTAACACCTACAATCAGTGTTTTTTTACAAAGCAAAAATTTCTCAGTTAAAACATTTCTTGATAATTCTCCAAAATTAAGTTCTGAATGGTATTTGGTGATGGGTCGGAAGTGTTCAGGCTATTGTAAATTTTTGGCATACTATCTTTTCAGTATTGCTTGTAAAACAATTATTGTGTGGTGTTTATATAAACTGTGTCTGAGAGGGGCTCATGGCTTAATGATGACAGCTGCATGGGCCGATCTTCAAGGTTGAGTAGTGTTTGCCAAGGTTAATCTGTTGATGGATGTTCAGAAGTTCAAATGTCTGACAACCAATCTTACGAAGGAGTATTGTACTAGTAAGTTGGTTGATCCCACTTACATACATCTTCTATGTAAAATATACAGAAATAGTACGGTCACAATAAAATTAAAAACCACAGGTCCCAAATTCAAAATAGAGAAAGGACTCAAACAGGGCGCCCTGCTATCTCCTAAACTGTTCACCACCCACCTGAAAGAGGCATTGTTGTCGGCGAGACGAGACGATCAAATCTACGTCTCGCCGACGTCATTGTTCTTTTTGCATCCTCAGCCACAGAACTTCAGCTTATACTTCAAGATCTAAGCGATGCAAGCCTTGAGGTTTGACTGAAATGAATATGTTGAAGATCAAATTTATGTGCAATGTAAGCCATGTGGGCCAAGTAGTCTCTTTCCTCGCGAGGCACGACAAAGAAGTCGCAAGACTAGAAAAAAAAACTTGGTTAAGGAGGTCAGATAGGCAGTCACTGTTGGCTAGCTAGTAGACTGGAAAAACCTCAACATTGTTAGGAAAAGGCTAGACAGATAGATGGTCTACAAATTTATGGTTATGAATAAAGATGTGAGTGAAAATAAACATGAGATTGGTCGACTATACTGCACGTTAGACTAAACCCAACAGCTAATAAGTTTTTGTATAGTAATAGAAGGAAAAGGTATTTTTTGGAAAAAAAAATAAGTGAACAAAGGAAATAAAACTAAATATAAAAGGTCTTATGGGTTAGAACTGTGACCAACAATGTGAGACCCGAGAGGGTCGCAGTAACTAAGCTAGGGCACCCCAACCAAATGAGTTAGGTAGATAGAGTTAGTAACCATCAAATGAATCCTTGATTCAACACAGTTTGCACCCCTTATTTTCAGCCAGATATGGCCCCAGCTTTGTATTGTATAACAGGCTGGTGTCCGCAACTCGCATGTCCAAAGCGCTTATATATAGCATACGGGAGAATTGATCATTCGATCCGCCCCAGTTCCCCAAGAAAGGCTAGCAACACCTCCTTGGTGTTACTGACGATTTCACGGAGAGTATTTGGGCAGCTTAGAAGTACGTGGGATGCTGTCTCGTCTCCTGCACGCAGGCTCTGCACAGTGAGCCGTCTCTGAGTCCTATAACAAAGAAGTGTTTATTAAAAGAGCCGTGTCCAGTTACCGCGGCTGTAACTGTGCTCAGCTGTTGTATGGTCAGTCTGACCGCCTAATGAAGTGACCGTCGATAATGGCACCAGCTTTACAAGGACGTTTTGTTTCAGGTGGCAGGTCGCAAAGGTTTCCCACACGTAATCTATGCGCGCATATGGCGGTGGCCAGATTTACACAAAAATGAATTAAAACACGTCAAGTTTTGCCAGTTTGCTTTCGACTTAAAATGTGACTCTGTGTGTGTAAACCCCTACCATTATGAGAGGGTCGTCTCCCCAGGAATCGGTCAGTATTAGTAATCATGTCTTTTATTACAGGCCTGCCATTTGCAGCGGGTGTGGTGACGTGACATGAGCAGAGATTAGGTTGACTTCATTTGCCTAAACTTCAAGGAAATAACATATGGATAATACCTCCCTCTAATTTAACAGCTTTATTTCGGAACTTATAGAAATTTCGGGATTTTATAAGTAGGCTATCCACATGATTGTTCCTTGAAGTTTAGGCAAATAAACTCTACTTATTCCGGTCTCTGGTCACGAGAGCTCAGTCGTTAGCCCGCCGTTGAGCGTTAACACCCCTCCCGCACCTTAGACACCGTCGTAGTTAGGCCTATTGTGAGTCCAACCGGTTTGAGACTAGGCTAGACAATAGACTGTCTAGACGGATCCCATACTACAGAAAAAAATGCTATTATTATTTTCAAACCCTTAAGTTTCTTTTAAACTTTCACTTCAGTTGCATCAACACTTCCGGCTGATATCATCCATAGACGCCGTTTCCGCTTCTCTTGTCAGTAATAAGTGTATGTGTGTTTATCTGTTCCAATGAAGAAAACTTTTTCAGATTTATCAGGTCTCACCCTGCAGTCGGGCCCCAGTAGGTTAGTAAAGGATGAATATACGGCCGGCCTTAGTGGAAACGGCATGGACATGGATACTGGGGAGATGGTGACCATTCAGCATCATGCGACAAGTCCTCGGCATCATCATACGCCGATGCCGCATCACCATCAGCAGTTCCAGACGACAAATATCATTATTAACCAGGGACAAAGTAAGTGGGATTAGTGTTGAAGTTTTGTCTGTTGTGAAGTTAAAAGAAGGAAACACATTTGGATGATATGGGCTGGAAAGCGACAATGTCTTTAAGGGGCCGTCTCCACAAACGAGAGAATCGCGACGATATTATCGTCGTGCCACGTATTTTTATACACTCTCTTAGCGGCCGTCTCCACGAACGAAAGAATCACGGCGATATTATCGCATACAAATACGTGCGCCGACGATAATATCGCCGCGATTCTCTCGCTCGTGGAGACGGCCCCTAAGAGTATTCTCTTCAAGATGTAATCACCAATATCATAGGTTAAAAGGGCAAAAAGGTTTGACAAAATCTCTTTTGTTTGATTTTTTTTTGTGTATTTCATCCATCCAGCCTATTTCAACCAAAATATTTACTCCAGTAGTATCTGTGTAAAGTTTTATTTTTGCTGCATGCTAAATATTATTTTGCGTTGTGGTTACTAGCGCCTGAAGGCGTTCCGAACATGTTTTCGCCGACGCACGCGCCGCGGACCCCTTTGCGTGCGCCCGCGCCGCCTCACGCGCCGCTCGCGCCGCCCATGGGCCACGCGGCCCCGGCGCCTCAAATGTGTGGGCCACACCCGGGCCCGATGTCTGGGCCACAAATGGTCGGAGCCCAGTCACCGCTAGGAGGAGGGATGGGCCAAGGACAGATGTCATCTCCTCGCCTCGCAGCAGCCCCTACAATGTCTCCAGCGACGCCTCAAATGCCATCAATGAACAGACCGATGTCTCTACCCAGCCCGCAACAGATGGCTATGGCTCAGCAACGCGCGGTGGCTCCTAAACTTGAGCCCCCCGATACGATGGACGCTCGCGCTATGTGGCTGCCTAAACGAATGAACCATTGTAAGCTTTATTCTTTTGATTTGCACTGTATTTTCATTTTGATTCACATTTTTATCTTATTTGAGTGTTTTTTTTTTTGGGTATTATGAACGATTTTATTCAACCAAGGTTCTTATAAAGTTAATATGTATGAGTATTGAATGAATGCGTGTGTTCTAGCTGCCATGCCAGTGACTATGTCTCCGGGAGCCACTACTCCTCTCATTGATGGCTCAACAACCACTTTCTTCACTTCGGATCAAACTTCCAGTGATTCTCCTCAGCTTACGCAAACTTTGTCTAGTAAGTTTACTTACATTTTCTTACATCATACTTTTAGACTTATAAATTTTAAAATTTTCTACTATGATAAATCAGTATCGAATTATTTTTTTAGTAAACCAATGAATTAAAACTTAAACTATTTATTTAAATAAACTGGGACTTTTTCCGTACAGACGCGCGCTCCATACTAGTCAACACTCAAACTATAGGTAAATATGCATCCGAATATCTGATCCCTAGTCATAACATAGCGTCTTATTACCGTGAAAATCAAATAATTCTCCTACAGCCTCACAAAAAACTCACAAAATAATCCTCTCATCAGATACCCACGCAGCCGGCACAGTATCGCCTGGTTCGGGGGAAGGCTCGCAACAGAACGGGTTCACGACGGACGGCAGCCCTGGGCCTCAACCCAGCCCACTGCCGCATCGCACGCAACATCAGCAGCAACAAGGTAAAATTATTATGAACTTGTAGTTGATATAGGTCCCGTTACGTAAACAGAACGCTGGCGGCTCATATCAACATTTAGCTAAGTGCAATTAGACAAAAAATACTCAAAAGGTGGAACGATATATATAGTTAAAAAAGAAAATTACGCTACATTTTTTTTTTGGATTTCCTTTGGAATATTTTTTTTCTTTTAAGAATAACTTCAAATTCAACGAATTCATATAAGTGTAATTGTCTTATTGTAGAATCATACATATACTTTACTAGCTACTTGGTACTATGCAATAGGCTGAAATTAAAGAAACAGATAATTAGTCGAGTGCGATTAAACAATTAGGTGGAACGAAGTTTATAGTGCTGTCTCTGTCTAATTGCACTCGACTAATTAACTGTTTCTTTAATTTACACACACACACACACACATTTACACTTATATTATAATACAGTAGCCGAGTACATTCGGACGCGACTGTATAACTTGCGCAGACACATCCCCTCCACTGCGCTCAGTGTTCCTTTTACGTGACGGGACCTGTACTTGATAGTTTATAACTTCGTTTTACGTCCTCTCTTGTTATTTTCTCTTGTTTAACGTTTAGGACAAAGCCTTAGCGAGGAACTTAACTCAACATATAGGAATTCCTTCCTATATGTTAGGTAGTAGATGCAGAATCTAAACCATCCTTGATGTTTACTTTAGCCAGAAACTACCCCAATATAGTTTACCTTCAGATTCTATTGAATCGAATCTTAAGAGCATAATTGTTTTCTTCTCCAGGCACTTGGACGGGCAACAACACGCTAACATACACACAGAGCCTAGCGCCTCCGCCCGCCGCGCCACCCGTACCTCTGGACGCTCCTCCACATCATCATTACTGTAAGTTGAACATATATTTATAAGTCAGGGCTGAAGTCCACCAAAGCTGTTCTGGAATGGCGACCACGTACCGGAAGGTGCAGCGTGAAAGCGCAGGAATCCGCAGATTCAAGAAGCATAAAACCGATTGTGGCGACGCTTGGGTGAGGCTTATGCTCAGAACTGGACGTATGGCCTCTGAAACGTTGATGGTGACGCTACAGGGTTGGTCCTATCGAAGGGGCTAGAGATGCGGTGACATTACTCAAGCTGCATTGAGTTGCGATACCGCATCGCTCGTGAAATCATAACGGTATCGATAACGCCTCACTCTGAAGGTCACAGGCGATACGGTGACGATGCCTTTCCGAGTGGATATGTCTGCTATTTCGTTTAGGCACCTATTCCCACAACGCGGAAACGACTATTTTGTCGCTCAAGAAACGTACGGTTGATTTAGGTCCCGTGTCAGTAAAAAGATACATAATACAGGGTGGAAGGGACACCGACGCGAAAACGGTTCAGTATATCATTCTGAGCCTCCCTACAGTCCCTACATTACCCGCCATACATTTCGACGAT
Source organism: Eurois occulta (assembly GCA_950022335.1). Lineage (NCBI taxonomy): Eukaryota > Metazoa > Arthropoda > Insecta > Lepidoptera > Noctuidae > Eurois > Eurois occulta. The sequence goes on along the minus strand of OX465500.1, from coordinate 11,167,369 downwards.
AGGCCTGTTGGTGTAGTGGTTAGTGACCCTGACTGCTAGGACGGAGGTCGTGGGTTCGATTCCCACACAGGACAAATCTTTGTGCGATGAGTACGATTATTTGTTCTGTATCTGGGTGTAATTTATCTATAATATGTATGTATTTAGAAATATAAGTATAAGTATGTTTATCAGTTGTCTGGTTGCCATAGTACAGGCTCTGCCTAGTTTGGGATCAGATGGCGGTGTGTTGGTTGTCTCAAGATATTATTATTATTTTTCATTGGTTATAAAAAGGAACAGCTGTATCCTACAAAAGTGCAATACCTAAATGGTCAAAATGTATGGAACAACTGATTTTTTTTTTAATAAATGGGGTCTCAGAATGATTTACTGAATGCGGACTTGCGGAGTAACCGTTTTCACGTCGATTCCACACCGTACAGTTAGGCAGAACACTCGCTGAAAAATTTCCTTGATAGGTGTAAATAAGTAAGATAAGTGTCTGGGCAGCTTCAAAACTATCTGAACTACACACTCACTGCTCGCTAATTAATTGTTTTTCACTAATCGTCGACGGTGAGACCGACATCTTACCAAGCGACTGCCAATCATAAATCGCCAGAGCACTGTTAACCAAAGCAGATCAATTGACTGAAAATGAAAACAATCGCAGGATCAAATTGTGTGTGTTTAAAATCATGAAGTATTGTTATTCGAAAGTTTATTGTGCCTAGAATGTTATCATAACACGTCCAATAAAATAAAGTCATTGTAAGCTTTCCAAGACATACGAGCGTCAGAGAGCCAGGAGTATAAACGAATTGGTGGAAACCTCCATGGGCGGTACGTTAAGGCTGCCTCTCCTCCCAGAGATGTGCTAAGCTGCGTAGCGCGAATGACATCAACCAATGACTTTTATTTTTATAGCTCTGTGGGAAAATATTGAACGTAGGTAATATGAGCGCGAAGCGTTCTTCAAAGCGCATCTCATCCGCTTCCGCTACGTCAGTTAGCTCGAATTAAAATAAACATATTTTCGTCGCATCGACTGGTGGAAGGAAAGGCATCCTATAAGACAACTATTTAACCTTTGCAGTGAATACTTTTCTCACTCCAAGTTCATCACCAACATCATTCTTCTGCCCTTAACCCAATTTATTTGGGGTCGGCGCAGCATGTCTTATTCTTCCATACTTCTCTATTTCTCACTCCAGGTGCATCATTCCGGGCTGCGGGACTGTTCGAAAGTGATACCGTGGCCCTGGAACACAAAGGGTTTTAGTCAGTAAAAGTCTGACACACCCTTCCGCTCCGCCTAGAGCGGGAGGAGTCATTTGATGATTTCCCATCCTAAAAAAAAATAATAAAAAAAAGTTGCATCATTCCGACCGAGCCTGCTTAGCGCCTACGGAGCAGCCTTATTACTAACAAAATCTTTTCATAGACTAGTTTCCATGTGCCTTTTTAAACAAAACTAACGCAATCGCAAGTAAAGAGTTCATTATCATCATCACAGCCCGAATTCATTCATTACTAGGTGTAGACCTCTTTTGCTTGTTCCAATTTCAGTTTTTATTCAGTTTTATGACTTAAGTATAGAAAAAGCTTAATGAATCTGAAGAAGAGAGTCTTGTATCGACGTTTTATAAGTGCCCATGTAGGCCTATGTGAAATATAATATTTTGATTTTGTATTTGCCATCGTGTCGTGTCGTGAGGTAACCGGCATATTCTGGAAACAAAACTTCGAGGACATGTGACATCTACGAACCCACAATGCCTCACCACTGGTCCACTTCCTCTTGCCAAGAGGAGGTCGGTGTCCCAACTGTGGGAGCCTTATTAACTGATTATGCAACGCACCACAACGCATCGTATGCTCCACTGATAACCAAAAACTTGCTTTTGAGTTGCATGCCTGGTTCAAATTATTCCAGTCCATTAATCCAGCAGGTTAAACCAGCTCAGTGCTGAACTGGATCATATTGTCTACATTATTCCAGTCATTATGACAAATGCAGGAATTACAACAATGTGTATTCACAAAAACAACAATGCCTGTTCACTGTTGAACGTTTAATCCAGCACTGGCCCGTCTACGCTATTCCATTGGCGCTGGAATGGGCGAGCTGGAAAATGTAGACAATCCAATCACAGGACTGGATCGCTCACTGGAATGGGTATATTCCAGTGTTGGTTCAAATTATTCCAGTGGCATTCCATTCGTCCGCTGGACCGGAATGTGAACCGGGGCATTAAGAAATAAAATAACGAATGTTATCATGTTCCAGATAACGGCAACCCAGGCGGGCTCCTGTCAAGTCAGCCGGCGCCCGAGTACTGGTGCTCGGTGGCGTACTTCGAGCTGGACACGCAGGTCGGAGAGACCTTCAAGGTGCCCTCCAGCCGACCCAACGTTACCGTGAGTATGATATCTATGAATAAAGTTTTGTTTTTATTTACAAACAAAGTCGGATCGAGTACCTCAACATGAAAAATTCACTTCGATCGTGTTGAAATTTCTGTTTCACTCTCTCTCCTCTTAATTAAAATCATTACACTCAACATCAACAGACGACGATGTTTTTATGTGAATCGCCAGTGGAAACGCCCAGTAAGTAAATTGGACGATTTGTTGATTTCTGACTGAAACAAGTAGATTATACAACTAGTGAAAAAAGGGAATTTAATTCGAGGGACTTAAGTTGGATCCCGTGAGCAGCGAAGGATTCTAGAGTAGAAAGGGTTTCTAGAGTAGAATCCTGAGCGGAGCGAGGGATACAAGAACCGAGATGATTTTTTTTTCACGAGTTGTGTACTCTACTTTTTACCATTTACTCCCGAGAAAATAAATAGAAGTATAGTATTTATATTTCTCGTGGGTTAATAATAACAGCCACTCGGGTCGATCTTCAAGGTTAAGCCGGGCTTACCAAGGTTGGTCTGTGGATGGGTGACCACTAATTCAATACATACCGAGTTTCCTTCGTGTCTCGGAAAGTATATAGAGCCGTTGGTCACGGCTGTCATTTGTAGTTCTTAGATAATCGTAACAGGAAGTCGGTGGCCCGAAGTTTTGAAAACGAGTCTTAAAATTCTTAAAATTAAGGAAATATTATAATAAGAAACGAGTGTTTTTAAATTTAAAATCGACATATTTATGTTACGTATACACCGCGCGTAAATTTCTTTGGAATATTGTCATGTGAAAACCCTAGATTGAACAATGGACGATTTTTTTTTTGTACCAGTACTCCTGTTTTATTTAAAAAATACTTTGTATTTCCAGGTTGACGGTTACGTGGATCCTTCAGGTGGCAACAGATTCTGTTTGGGAGCACTCAGTAACGTTCACAGGACAGAGCAGAGTGAGCGCGCGAGGTAAACATAACCATTATCATTAATTAAAGTTATTACCACAAGTAAACATACTCTTGAACCTGCCCATCCACACACATGGAAGTCTAGTGATTTTCTAATTGGCTTTTAGATATTTATCTATCAGATTTTAAACAGATCTTACTAGTCTGGCTTCCGTAACAATTTACAATCAGACGTAAGACGGCACGGTTGGTGCAGTGGCTGTGCGATTGGCTGTTGCCCTGCGTGTCGCGGGTTTCATCCCCGCACGGAACAAATGTTTGTATGATCTACAGGTAGTTGTTCCGGGTCTGGCAGTTTGTTTATGAGAGTTCAAGTTTTTATAAACGCACCCACGATATAGGAGAGCTACTAGTCTGGGACAATGTTAAAAAAAAACTGCGCTAATATTCAGTTTGCGCTAAGCTGCTCGTAGCGACTACCTTTGTTATGCATTAAGCGCAGGCCACACCGCCAGCTAGCGAGCGTGCTAGCGACCCAGGCGGGCATCGTTTCACCTTTTTTCATACTTTGCTTCACACCGCGGACTACCGTGCTAAGCTACGTCAGCGATACAAACGATGCGAACGAAATATCCGATGAGGCCAGCGATGCTATTCGTTCACATCGCCCGCCTCGCCCGGTGCGAGACGGAACGCTCCCCTTGCTCTCCCGCCCGCCCCCTCGCTCGCCCGTCCGTCCGTAGTTTAGCCATACCAACCCATAGTTTAGCTCGCCATATCTTCGCGTAATTTATATAGTTTCCATCGCTTGTGGCCTGCGCTTTATGCACTCGAAGATATGTTTCTTTATATTTTTTTGCTACTTTTCGGTATATGCGCTAACACAAACCCACCGTCTCAATTCCAGACTACACATCGGCAAAGGCGTGCAACTAGACCTACGCGGCGAAGGCGACGTGTGGCTGCGTTGTCTGTCTGACCACTCGGTGTTCGTGCAGTCGTACTACCTCGACCGAGAGGCCGGACGCGCGCCTGGAGACGCCGTGCATAAGATATACCCCTCTGCTTGCATCAAGGTAACGTTGTAAACACGTCTTTACTGCTCGAAAGATAAGGTACGAACTGTAATACCTGGTTTTATGATACTAAATGGCTAAAGAGCTAGTCCGAGGTTTTGTTGAAATGAATTGTTTGCTATGTTTTGTAGCTTTACATTGTAGACACAATTATGAAATAATGATTGTAGACAATGAAATAGTTCCTTTTCCGTGTTTACATCTTTTTGGGTCTGAGTGTACACCAAAATTTTAATACAGCTCTTTTATAATATTGCACAGTTAAGAATGACGAACAGTAACCAAACCTCTATCTTCCAAACCCTCAGGTATTCGACCTCCGGCAGTGCCACCGCCAGATGCAGACGCAGGCGGCCACCGCGCAGGCCGCGGCCGCCGCGCAGGCCGCCGCAGTCGCGGGACACATACAGCCGCAGCACCCCACCATGAACAAGTGTACGTTGGAGACATATGCGCTGGGGTTCGCGACCGCTCTGAGCACTATAGTTCATTTGTTTAGGTAGTTAACTAAATGTAAACAATCTTAGCATGTCTTTTATCTAAAAAAATGACTAAAAATTGTATCTAAAAATGTTTACAATTAGGTATTTACTTAAATAGATGTTAGGTAATTAACTTCATTTAAATAATCTTTGTATGTCTTTTATACGATTTATTTTACATAAAAAGACATATCAAGATTGTTTACCTTTAGTTAACTACCTAAACAAATGAACTATAGACGGAAATTTGGAATAAGACTAGTCTTGCTTGACTGGACCGTATTTCGATTCTGTGACCAATTGAAACTAATTTCGACAAAAACCCAAGTTACAGCTATATGTAGCGTTAAAACATGGTAATAGCGGTCTTTGTCCTTGCTCTTATATCTAACTTATCTCTTCGAACGAACCAAAATGATAATCACGATAAATGTCGGATTCAGGACTTTATGAAGCTTTTTCGTTTGTGAAATGGAATGTAATACATGAATCAATTGTCCGCTTGTGCCATGCTAAAACACAACACCTTTAGTCGTAAAAAATCTCATCTTACGTCATCTTACCAAGTTCAGAGCGGTCGAGAATATTTAGCGCCCGTCAGTAGTATCACCAGTAGACCGTAGTTTGTTAGTTAGATCATTTTAGTTAGCTCTAAAATCTTTATCCTTTTTTATGAGCATTACACGCGAAATTGGTTGGTAAACAGTTTTGATGACACGAGCGAAGCCGACTCTACTCGTTACTTAGTCCGATTTCCAAACTGGAGAGGAGACTTGCGAGAAAAGACCAATCACATTGCAGTATTTATTAAAATCCACATCGCGTTTCTTTTGTTTTTTTTTTTTTGTGATTGGACAAAAATTGCACGTCTCTTGTCCGTACAGCTTGTCTCACGCTTCGGTAGGAACCGAGCCACAGCGTTGGCTCTTCACCAATATTGTTCTTGGTAGCTATTCCAACTTATTCAAATAAGATTTATTCGCGAACAAAAAATAAATAAGGTTGAACCTGTTAAAAATCATGAACCTTATTGCAGGTAAAATAAAGTCGAAAATAACTAAATTGCCAACCAGACTTTCGGGGGCATCTAGAAAGTACCCGAACCATGATAACCGTGTCCAGTCCATGTGTGTCTGAAGTCTCCAACTGCACAGGTCTATCGGCAGCGGCGGGCATCGGAGTCGACGACCTGCGGCGCCTGTGCATCGTGCGCCTGTCCTTCGTCAAGGGCTGGGGACCAGACTACCCCAGGACTTCCATCAAGGAGACGCCTTGCTGGGTGGAGGTGCATCTGCATAGGTGAGGAAGCTTTTATATTTATTTACTAGCTATTTCCTGCGGCTTCGCTCGTGTAGATCTCCAATTCGTATTTTTAAGATTGGAGAGAAGTGTTCCTACATAAAACGAGGTTACACAAGTGCAATCGATGATTCCTGAAAAACCGTTTGATATCTGCAACAATTTTGCCATTTATAAGCTAGACAATAAAGGTGTATTATTTAAAAGACATCAGAAAAGCCTTGGCATTGCTATCATTTCGGTTGCTGATATTGAGAGACCTAAGCTCTTCCAAGTTGCATCAAAAAACATTAAAACTGAAACACTTAGAATCACCAGCTCATGAGAAATCAAGATAAATGATGCTAATTTCTACACTGTTGGAAAACAGGCTATAGAATTTTGCGGAAACACAACATTTTGTTTTAACTTCTTCCCTACTTTTTCCTCAGAGCCCTCCAACTCCTCGACGAGGTCCTGCACACGATGCCAATCGACGGTCCGCGGAGCACCATCGAGTAGGAGTTGATCGGCTTCTTTTGAGGCCTTCGAGCGACCGCGCGCGTCGCATCCCTAGCGACCCCCACACTAGTGCGAGACCAGGACGACAGTGTCGATAGAGTGGCGAATAGTGATGTGATTGTATCGAATGAATTGTGCGGGAGTGAGTGTGCCATACTACTTGTGTGACACTGAAGCGGCAAGATGGTGATCGATGTTGGAACTCTATCCTAAATGTGTCGTAGCTTTATGTTGTTCTAGCATAAGTAGTATGCCATACTTTTCATTCTAAAAGAGTAAGATGCCATATGAATAGCATTTATTTAAGTCATTATTTTTAATCAAAATTGTGATCACAAATGTATTTGGCCTATGTCTTCCAAATTTATTTGTTGTTTGTCTTCCGGCACTAAAATTGTTTAGTTCATTTGGTTTTGGTAAAGAAATTGTTGGTTTTAGAAACATGTTTGCACCAGTCGTGGATGTGCATCGCTCGTTAAAATGAGGTGAACTTATAATTTATGTCTTGTATCTATTTATACTAAAATGTAAGTAGTTACAGTAAATAAGTTAAATATTATAGATATGTATGTAACAGTATTGAGATGGAACAAACTAAAGAACATTTATGGGATCTCAGTAAAATATTTTTCACAAATCCTAAATGAAGTTATATTAATGTAAGATATTAGTATTTATGAAGAAAAAATCTATGAACGACGAATACAAACATTGTCATTGCTCAATCGAGATGAAATGAGTTCATGATTATTTGTATAAACTATAAACAAACGAATTTTAGTAACAGCTATACCAAATTAAGGCATTTTTTTATATTAAATCGTAGTGTAGATGATATAAAACAAGACATAAATATGGTTCAACTTGAAAGAAGCCAAATGGGATTTAGCTTTCGATAGAGATAAGCTATCGTTGTTATAAGATAGATTTAGAGTAATTTATGATATTTGTAACGTTTAGGCGGTAGGGCCGAGGCGTGCGAAAGGAAAGGCTGTATTTTTGTTAGCGTGATGTGTGCCTCATTAGAGGAATTGCATGGACACTTATGAAGCCTGCACACACTACACACACCTACATTTTGTGTGAATGTGTGTAGTGTGTTCAAGGTCCCCCTATTTCGTTATTTATTTAGTTTTAAAATTACAAACGTTCATGCAATTTCGCTAAGTCTTTAGATGATCTGTGATGTGCTAACAAAACGTGTATAGTATGCGCGCGCGCACTCGAAGTCGGATAACGTCTAGTTCTCACTGTGGAAAGTGTGACTTTATTATTTTCGGTGAATGTGTACACTAGATTTAAGTTAAGAATAAAATGACATATTTTGTGTACGAAAATCGTAAGCGGTTATAGATATTAAGGTTAGTAATGGTGTTTTTTTAAAAAAAAGTATATGAGATTTTTTGTCGTTTGCTTAAGATTTGCTTTAATTATTATTACTTGGCAGATTAATAATTATCTTGTTTTGATTTTATACAGTTACTGTTAGTGAACGTTAGTGTTTTCGATTTTTTTTTATGATAATTATTTTTTATTAAGATAAATATGATCGAACTTGTCGATGATAAACTAATATAGTGTTTATTATTTTAACTCTAACAGAGAGAATATTTTGCTTGCAGTTTTCTTTTTACATAAAATAATCAGTTTTTTTTATAAATGTTCAATTTTACGTTGATAAGGAGTGATCATCACAAGATATTATATTATTTTTGTTATTGCTTATAACGGTTTAGTTTATGCGTCGGAATTTTACAATTTACAATTATTAATATTGTTACCAATGTCTTTGTAAAGATTCGGATTTTGCAAGTTTTGTAAATAGTACAATTTATTGAGAATATTTTTACTATAATGTGAAGTGTCAGCACTCCCAAAATTACAAAGCAAATAAATCGCGAGACGGTACTTAGTATAAACTATTCATAAAAATTTTCACTTAGCTTCTCACAAAAAAATGTGTATCAAAAATACCTCTTAATAGTGATGAAAAGGATTCAAAGGGTTTTAGATGATATTAAATACGTGGTAAGTTTTTTAAACGATGTTGAAGTTTTGAAATACTAAAGTTATTTGTCAAATTCTACATGTATAGGACAGTTTATCGAGAACATGTAACCTCTCGCGTACAATTATATTGTAAACCATATTGACTTACAGTTATTGGAGATATACCGAAGTTATCCAAAGGTTGAAGACTAATGTTTGTTGTTCGTATGAACATTAATAAACTATGGCTTTTGTAAATAATTGCGCCGTATTCTTGTTAAAAACAAGTTGATTGATCGTTGTTTCGACGACGTCGTTGTGGTCCTATATCCCGTTGAAATGATTTTGAGTAAATACAAACGATTTTAGACGTTATTGTGATTAGCATAAGGGCTGCCAAGTTAGAACAAGATTGTTGGCATCTTAGGGAATGTTAAAAGTTAGTATTGATTGAAAGGCGAATTTTCTACTTGCCTGTAAACCTGTTAATACAAAGTGATATTTTTTCTTGGTAATAATAACAGTTTTGATAATATTTTGACGGTAGCTAATTTTCAAAGCGTGTTACGAGTTCCAAATTACAATACAACATAGATTTTCTGAAGGCAAGTTGAAATTAAGCATGACATTTAATAGTTTATTCAGTTTGACGACTAAATAGGGTAAACGTCTTGTCATAATTGTTTGTAAAAGCAATATCCTCGCAACTTTACATAAGAATTTTGTGAATTCTAGTAGTATATTAAGAAACTGCCATGTATTTTTGACATTACACTGTTGTTTTTCACTTAAAAGCAGGTGTTTGTTGAACAAAGAGGGATGTAGAATGCACACCGTGTAACATAGCCTTAAGTGCATAGTTAAGAGTGAAACTATGAAAGAAATGAATATAAAGGTTATTCCTCTAATAATCGTTTTATTTTTTACTAAACAACTACTGGCCGTTTTTTCAGCGAAGACTAGCCATCGATGCCAGAAGTATTATAGTGCACACCTATGAGCAAAAAAAAAAATAGTTATAGTCCGAAACGATCAGAGAGAAATCCGGCACAGTCATGGGGCACAGTACACAACGGCTTGACATGCCTTCCGAGGCAACGCCAACTATGCTATTGACAAAAATCGAAATGGAAAACCCCAATAATACTTACCAAACTGAAGTTCTAAACTAAAATTTTGCTTAAGTTTAGATTCGATTTATCAGTGAGTGAAGAGAAACGAACATAAGTACTCACAACTTGTATCGTTACAGTTGCAGGTTGTGAGTGACACCCACATGTTTCTGTACAAAATCGAATCTTGCATCTTTATATTACAGGCAAATGCCCTCACCGTGAACGTTTATTTGTAACAATGCTCAAAATCGGATCTTGGATTGACATTACAAGCAAATGCTCTTGAGGGAGCGTTTTTATATTTTCCCGACCGCAGCATAGCAAAAGAAGGTAATGAGTTTAAATACAGGAAACAACACTAAATATTATTTCAATTCATAAACTCAGGGTCTTTGGTAGTCAACGATCTCGTGGAGGAATTTCCCGTGGGAAAAAATCTTGTTGCCCATTCCCATGAGTTCTGGGAATGTGTTCAACCCTAAGCTTTTGTCTATTTTGGATCTTTCTCAAAAAGTACCTACGATTCGTGATGAAATCGCTTACGATTGTAAAGGCTTTAACAAGGAATAGGTATCTTTTTTAGGATTCCGTAGCCGAATGGCAAAAAACGGAACCCTTATAAATTCGTCATGTCTGTCTGTCCGTATGTCACAGCCACTTTATTCCGAAACTATTAGGACTACACAGTTGAAACTTGGTAGGTAGATGTATTCTGTTAACCGCTATAAGCCTTACTTAAAAAAAAACCTCGAACCTATACGTGCGGGGTGTCTATAGATAGGTATTTAAAAAGACATTGAGTATTCTAAAACCATTTGTTTTCAAAGTCAATGTGCCCCCCCCTCTCTAATTTCTAAAGTAAGAGGAGGAAAATTCTGAAAAATTGTAGAACGTAAAAAATCTTTCAACGAAAATTGGTTTGAATAAGATTTGATGTTTAGTTTTTGAGATATGGGACCTTTTTCATCAAACTGCAGTAACTTTGTTTTTCATTAACATACCTACTATGAAAAACTAATTTAGTTTTGCTGTTGAATATAATACAATACAACATATAAATGAGCCTTCAAAATATTTTATATTTATATTGTTTGGTGCTACATATATTATTATTATATTTTTATTACATTGTTCGGAACCCTCGCACCTCGCTCTTGGTCGGTTATTTGTATTGTAAATGTTCTCACACGTTCTCCTGTCATTAATACTAAGCCAATTATAACTATGATTATTCATAGCGAAATCTGTATTTCAAACTTCATTGTCCTTCCAAATAAACGTCGTAAGTCATAAGAGGAAGCGTTGTATCGTCTAAATGTCAGTCTGGTTTTCCCAAAAAACAAATTTTGAGAGATCGAGTTTTCGGAACCGATGAAACCAAAGGCAGTCTAAAAGCAGGAGTAATTCCAGTGTGGGAAAGAGATGGCGCTAGACGACATATAGCTCTGTCTCTTTCCCACACTGGAATTAATACTGCTTCAAGACGTCATAATAACCCCCCTGTTAAACTGAAGCAATCTTTTTATTAGAACCTTCTTCTGTGTAGAGCGGTCATTTTTGGTTTTACGACGTTTGGCAGTAGGTAAGAGATTCAAAATTAGTTATTTGTGGTGCCAGCGATTAGCTATACAGAGTGTAAGGGAAACCGACACACAATCGGTTAGTGTTACCACGTATTCAGTACATCATTCTGATCCCCCCACGTAGAATTTTTTCACCGGTAATTTAAAAAAAAAAACCGGCCAAGTGCGAGTTGGACTTGCGCACCGAGGGTTCCATATCAACTTGTAGGTATTTTGTTATTTAACTACATATTTACGGTTTTCAGTTCTATTTTTATCTTCTATTTTTTCCTTTACATGTGCTGTAAGACATTGCTTCTTGTTAATTTTCATGATTCTAGGTCAACGGGAAGAACCCTATAGGTTTGATTCCTTTGTGAAATCGCAAAATATGAGAGATAAACGGTCATATCTTGTGATCGTGTTGACTTACAAGTTTGATTTTTTCACTGCTCTAAGGGGAGTAGACCTGAGTACTTATTTGATTTAATTTTTTCTTTATACTCCATGCGTTCCTGAGAAAAAGGGTCTTGACAGACGGACAGTAAAGTGATTTTGCCGACTGAGGTACGAAACCCTTAAAAATCTGCTGTTTGCTATAAAAGTGCAACTTTTACGGTAAAAATGTACGGAACAGCCGATTTTTTTTCTGTTTCAGAATCGCGTCTTTAATAGGTACGAGTACGTGGTAACCGTTTGTACGTCGGTGTCCCTTACATCCTGCATAACAAGATATCAGTATTGCTCAGTTAGATTGGTTGGGTTGTCGATGTTTGGTGGAATAGCACCCTCTCGTTAGATTGGAAACCAACTCTAATCTAAGCTAGTCAGAGGTCCATTTCCCATAATCGCTGATCTCTCCTCTCATATCCCACACCTCATCATTGGTCACTCCACTATAAATACTGCGCGACTCACTCCCGCTCATCGGCACCATTCCAATCCACCGCACCGCGCCTTTCCAACAACGAACACACAGCGACACCGTGTCATTTCGCAATAGTTATTAGCAATGATGGTGTATTGTAGGAGACACAGTTTTTCGTGTATGTAGGTGGAATAGTGTTTTACCGTGCTATTTTTGTGAGTGACCTGTGGCACTGGCCCTCAGGTTTTTTGACGTTTTCATTGCTATTCTTCATTGACAGAAGGAAGTAATTTTGAGTTACAGAAATGTTAGTTTGACCTCTGTTTCTGTTACTCTTCTTTGAATCTTAGCAGTATATTGATTTATATTCAAGTCAAACAACTCTAGCAATAGGAGTTACCAAGTTAGAAGCTGATTACTGAACCTATGTTACTGTATTCATATTTCTCTGAAATGTTGATAGATTAACTCCGAGTATTCTAGCTTCTAGTTATATTCCTCTGAAATCCTCTGTCGTAGAAGAGGGCTGTGAGCTTCTTCGAAGACGTCGTGAGATATCCAATCCTTACAGAGCCCACGCGATGGAACGAGGACCTTCAGACCGCATTCCGCCCTTTCACAGAGAGGAGGCCTGTCATCTAGCATGGGGAACATTATAGGCTGATAATATGATAAATCCACCTAGTTTCAATCGCAATGGGTAGTTTAGGGTAAAACAAAAATATCTCATGAAGTATAATCTTAATCATAAATCTTTATTTATCTCGACATCAGAATTTACAGGCGCTGGTATATGTACAATCTTATATAGAGAAAGGTGTCTGAAGTAGGAAGGTCCTGAGTTAGGTACAGATCACCTCTCCGGCTAATATATAACAATTATGTGAGGCAAAATTTTTTGTCAAGATTATAAAGTTAAAATTGGGTGTAGGTAAACAAGTACTTAAAATTAATTATTTGAAGACATATAAAGACATTTAAACATAGGTAAAGCAAAATATGAAATTAGCATAAAAAAAAAACATACATAACATCTTATCGTATCTTTGAGTACTAAGGTAACCTAGTTTTTTTTAAGGACAGCATCTTTCGAATCGAACAAACAGTTAAAATATTTCTGCACAGTAAGACAAGATTTAAATATTTACAATACAAGTGTAGTCTGCGGAATGGCGTGAGGCGAGAATATTCCGAAATATTAGTTTTATTTTTAGCGTGCGAGGCCGGCCCTGTTTACATGTTTTTCTCTTTACGATCGAGTTATTTCACAGCTTCCCAAACGATCTCCATCGAATTTTATTTTTTTCGTGAATTTAAAATTATACACTTTATTTGAGGCTTGACAATTGTTCCGCAAATACATTGTTAAATGGAATTTTTTAGTGTAAGATTTATGTAAATCTTGTCAGGACGTGGTTTTACAGAAAAGCTTTATAACTGGCTTAAAATTACTGTGCTGCCATCTTACCTTAATCTTTTTAGGGTTCCGTACATCAAAAGGAAAAACGGAACCCCTTATAGGATCACTCTCGTGTCTGTCTATCTGTTCGTCTGTCACAGCCAATTTTCTCCGAAACTACTGGACCGATTGAGTTGAAATTTAGTACACATATGTAAGTCGGTGACCAAAAGACGGATGTGTAACGTAAATTAATGAATTGAAATATGGGAGCTACTTTTTGGGGATAAATTAGAAAATGAAAAAAAAAAGTTTTGCAAACTATATTGTGTAACGTCATTTCAAATAAAAAGGCTTATTGGATAGGTAAATAGTTTCGAAGTAAGAAAATATCCGAAAATTGACCATAGTCCATACTAGAAAATAGGAAAATAAAGTTTTGAACAAAATACAAAAAATAGATGTTTGGCCCTAGATTACAGGAAAACCTATCTGAAATCTTAGATTTAAAACAACATACAGAATTTTGAAAATTAACGTACGGAACCCTCTCCACGCCAGTCGAACTCGCATTTGTTCGGTTTCTTGATCACCGACTGCGACTGCGTCACTGCGACGTGATCAGTACAAACATTGATCAGCAACACTAACGTGACGACATTTTATTTATGGACATAAATCCATGTTTCAAAATGAATAGGGATGTTGACACCATTAAAAAATAATTCCAAGACAGCTTCTCTAAAAAAAACACTCAATTTTGGACCTGAAAACGCGATTAATTTTCATTTAATTGCTTAATTAGATTTTTAGTTACTTTGAAATCAATAAATAATTGAGTCATTGAGTTGACCAAATAGTGACGTCACAGCGTGCTATTGCCATACAAAATGTAAGGGGGAATCGCGTTTTGACAGATCATAAAAAGTATGTCAATTGATTGGTGTGTCAACTACCCCGACTACCTTATTCAATGAAGTATTACAGGGTCACATTGACAGTTAGCAATGGAAGGTAATTGTCTAGGTAGTCTATGTACCACATAGTATTTTATTTTACAGAAAGTTGGCTAGGTATCTCTCTCGATTTTGCGAGTTTGGTAGGTGGCTTACCATGGCGTCATAAAGCAGGAGTAATTCCAGTGTGGGAAAGAGATGGCCTGTATAGCTCTTTCTCTTTCCCACACTAGAATTACTCCTGCTTTAAGACGTCATGGTAACCACCCATATCCTGTCGTACGAAAGTGTAGTCCTGAAGGGGTGTAAAACAGTGATCAGACAAGGATCTTTTTCTCAACTAATGATGGTCTAATGGCCAGAACAATTAAGAAAAATTAAAACTTGGCATTTCGCCGGGAAACCGTAAGATAATGCAGGCATTGAAGTTTTTTCTAACACACAATTGTTGGGTTTTTTCATTTCCAAATATTTTTGTCATCCATCATCGTCGTCCTAAAATTTCATTTTCTACCTTCGATCCAATGCTTTATTTATTTATTTAAAATTACGTAAATAACACCTTAACAGCTAGAACGCCAATGCGATGTTACTACCACCAAATTTTATAACAAAAAAAAAACATTAGAAACAAAAAAAAAAATAAGAATACACTTAAAAAAACACCTCAAACATTTTCAATGCACTTCAGTTCTACTCCTGTGAACTTCATCAGGCTACAGTGAAATATATCTACCTCAACTGAAATACTATTTAACAATCTTATGGCGCGTGACAAGGGGGCAAACTTATTAAGATTGCTCCTAGAGGATGGCTCCAGTAGCGTAGGCGTGGGGCGACGTGCGCCCCCGCAACCGGGCGCGGCGCACGCAGCCCCAGCTCCGCTAACAGATCGGGGTGATGTAGCTAGCTTTATCTTGAATGTCTTATAATTATTAATGTAATAATTGTTGAATTTACCTTATAGTAAAAAAAAGAACTCTAACATGCTTATTGCTTGACATTCATCCTTAGTCTAAATGTTGTTTTTTTTACATTAAAAAAATGTGCAGGGTTTACGACGTCTGTAATATTGTGCATGTTTTTTTTAAATACATAAACAAATTGCATTTTAGCATTTGAGACTATTGTGCCTAAATCTAGGTCTCCTCGGGATAAGTTTGTGGCGTCCAAAACTAAGAAAGTACTCGCATAAAGCTTACCCCGAAATTTAAAAAATACATGACATTACATCACATCTGTATCCCTCGAAGGGGCAGAGATGTAGTCAAAGACTACTATATATATGTACTTATATGGAGAAGAGAAGATCATCGTAAGTTTTCCTAAGTAACATAACATCGCAGTGACAATACGTCGATTGAACAAGGCTTCGCAGTATGATATTTACTCAGTAAAATAGTTCGCAGTACAGTTTTTCGATGTAACGAAATGTCGCAGTAACAAGACGTCGATCTAAACAGGCGTCGCAGTACAGAGATGACGTTGAAAGGTTTTCGAAGAAACAAAATTCGACGATACGACTTTCGCACTCAAGTAGGACACACACATATTTCACCAGTTTTGCTTAAGCTTCATGTAATAAGAGGCAAGTCTATTGCCATCCATCGGGCACAGATCCAGACTCCTGGCTCCTACTGAGAAATTACTGGAAAACCTTAATAACATTTTACTCGACTTGGGAATCGAACCTAAGACCTCATGCTCAGCATCATCGCTTGCGACCAATATACCTTGTGACCCGTTGAAAAATTAAATACGACATTTAAACACTTTCATACATCATCAGTCAAGATTTTGATCTTGAAATGTTTTCGAGTTCAACCTTCAAATTCGTGTTGTTATTTTCGTTTATGTCATACGCTGTCCTTGCCAGTTTAAACCTTGTGAACCGCGAATAGATCGATACAGGTTTGCGTGTGATTCACCAGGTCACTTTGATATTGGCACATGGCATTTCCGATCAGTTTATACCGCAAATGAGTTTGTATTTATTAATTGAAGGTTTTAGGCGGTTCTTATGCAAAGCTTGAGTCATATTTATGTTTGTTAAGACACGGTCCCATGTCTAGGTAACGATGTGTGGTATAACTGCGAAATCATTCTGCTTTTTTTCTATTCACTAGGTCTAGTGTGATGAGATATGCCGTGAAATGGCAGGAAAAATTATAGTTAAGTAACTTGACTACTAACTAAAATGGTATCAATTTGCTTAACAATGGATTTCTCTGGCGGTACCTGTACTGGCTGCTGGTACTGATATTATTACCTGTACCCAACGAAAAACCCGGAGTTATTAGTACCTTTAAGAAGCAATGTTTATATCTAGACCAATGAGTCAACACGAAACTATATAGGTAATCTACTTCTGACTAAGTGTAGTTATATAAGCTCGAAATTTTAACTGTGTTAGGCAATTCTGACAATTTCAGGGAGATCTCTTCTCTATATTCTATTTTGTCATACACTCATCTTAGTAGGCCATAATTAGCTTGTGAAGATGTGCATCCCGGCACGACATTGAGAGCGAATGATTTCAATCAATTAGATACCAACAGAACACATAGTGCATCTCAGTCAATTAGGAGTACACTTTTTATTACGAGTACACTTAAATTTATTATTGTCCGAACAGCTAACCTTGGACATTGCATAGTTTGTACACTACGGACTAGAATTTAAATCCTTCTTTCCAGAACAATTCGTCCTTACTAATATCCTCATATTAAAAATGCGAAAGTAAGTTTGTTACCTTTTCACGCCTAAACCACTGAACCGATCATCGTGAAATTTTGCATACTTATACGTTGTCAGGTGTACAGAAACGGACATAGGGTACCTTTCATCCCGAAAAAAAGTATTGTTCCCGAGGAAAACAACAATAACGTTCTTATGGTAATCGATGGCGCCACGTGTCTTTTGAATCATAGCATAAGCATAATCAGCCTATGATGTTCCCACTGCTGGGACACACGGTCTCCTCTCTAGAGAGGGAATGGGCTATAATCCACCACGCGGGCCCAGTGCGAGTTGGTAGATGTCACATGTCTTCGAATTTTTGGTTCTAGGACATGCCGGTTTCCTCACGGTGTTTTCCTTCACCGTTAAAGCAGTGGTGATGAAATAAATTACAAAAAGTAATGCGCCTGCCTGGGTTCGAACCCACGGCTTACTGTTCGTAAGTCGGGGCCACCCTACTGGGCCACCGCTGGTCTCCTTCCAATCATGATTGAATTATATTATTACAAGCCGAATTGATTGTTAAATTCTAATTTAACGCGTGTGAAGCTGCGGGCAAAAGCTACTTATTAATAATATACTTCATTCATCTGAGATATTTGATGAGCTACGTCAAGATTTTCGTGAGAGCTCTAGACTATGCACTATGCAGGAAAACATCAACATATTGTGACGTGCCTATTTCCCGAAGTGGATTTTGTCCCATATTTCGGCAGTACTTAATGTTTTATTATGTGTAGGATTATAGTGAGCAGACTAATTATTTTTGTCGTTAGGTTGGCCCACAATAGGTATATTACACATCGCGCTTTTCAGTCATTACAAATGTTCAAATGTTCGAACAGCTAGCCTCAGGCGTTGCATAGTTTGCACACTACTCACGATTGAGACGTACCCAAAGTATCTTCCTCTCAAGAACAATTCGTTATTGATACCTACTTCATCTTAGATATTTGACTTTCTACGTCAAGATTTTCGTGGGAGCTCTAGACTATGCAACATAACATCAACACATATGACGTGTTCCCCGAAGTGTCTGTTCACACTGATTTCGGTAGTTATGTTTAAATCATATATTATGTAGGCAATAGGGGGCACACTAGACATTGTGCCAAGTTATCAAAAAAATACGAAATGTTTGAAGGATTTAGGTTTGTAAACTATTTAAATAAACTAAAGATTAGATTTAGGTGATTAATTGCTCTTATAATATTATCGAATCAGACATAGAAACAAATAAGGATAAACGATTGTGGGGCTATTAAAGCTAACGATTGTCCATTATCAAGTTAAATCAACGCCTACATTTTATAACAGAATCTTAATAAAAATAGCGCCTAGCGATACTTTTAGAAATATGATTAGTAAAAAGAGATGAGTAAGTAGCCTAATTATAATGTGTGATTTGCAAAACATTGGTAAGTGCGCGGGACGTCGACTGAAGCGCGTCTACAGGCGGCGGGAACTGTGAAACTTTTCATTACTTAGTGATGGGCTTCAGTTTCAGCTGAATTGTCGATAAGATGGGGAAAATTCTAAGTAAATAAATACGAAAAGGTGAGATCTTAGAACATTCTACGCTTTTATAAACTTGCAGAATCTTCAGTTTCAATGAGACAATGCGATGTTTCGAAAAAATACTTTGAATATTATAAATACTGTGAATGATGGTTAATTAAAAAAAGGTAATGGTAAAAAATCAAATAGCTTAAATGTTCTGTGTTTTCTTTACTTACTACAAATTACCATGCTACTCCTCTGAGCTTTGTAATAAATGATCTTGTGTTGTAGTCTTATTTTGTTAAAATGTGCAAGTTCAAACACAAAATTTGTTGCTGCTTAGCATTACCATTACCTATTGTTTTTATCCCCTCCAGCTCGACCCAAGCTTCTCAACAATAGAGAAAAAGGACGGGTGGGGCAAAACCCGCAACCCGTGGATCGCCCTCACACAACGCCATTAGCCATTATTTATTATTTGTTCCTTCTCGTTTACGTTTGCTCGTTCATCAAATACTTTAACTTAATTGTTAACTATAACTATTTGTGCATACTGTAGTCTAAAGTAAAGGAGTATACACCTACTTAAACCTTGCGTTATTCGTTATTTATGTCAAGTCTTGTGCAAATCTATTGTTGGATATCGTCACTTAATAAATAAACTGTCCCACCAAATCTTCACCGATATCGATACTCACTCTCTCCCATCACTATTTCCGTGCATTCGGATCGCGCGGGCGTCGTTCCATACTGGCCAAGCGGCCGGCATCACATCCGAACGAACGAACTGTCCCACTCGTGTGCCGTGTTTGCGAACCCTGCACTATCCTGTTACAACCCTATTCTGAACAAAAATATTCTTACACCTTATTTAACTTTTGGTTATTTTTTTGTGCTGTGCGAAGGAGTTTGGATTTTTTTTTTAAACGAAAGAAATTCAGGTGAGTCGAATACTTGAATTATTTGAACACAGTGTTTATTCTTTGTTTAATTAAAAGATACACATATCTAAGTGACTAATTACAAGCATTTTGGGAAACTGGAACATATATTTATGTGTTTTCAAATGTTAAATATTTTTCATGAAAGAGCTTTTTGCAGTAAATAATATCCGTTATAACGTAGTCAAGGTTTTTCCTCAAATATCTAAATTGGTAAGGCGCGATAAAGCGATTGATTAAAAGATAATCGCGAATGTTTCAGGAAATAATTTCAGTTTCAGCTCAATACGTTTTTGTGCCTTTTGAGTTAGTGCATAGCCATACCACGTGAATGTTTTTTTACTTAAAATATATAATAAAAACAGATGTTTTTAATCGTGCGTTGTTTCACCTCATGCGACTGTCGAGGTATGCAGAATTCTTCAAGACATTTCATCTTTCATAAAGTTTTCTGAACCAACATGAATTATACTCATGAACTATTTCCTTGAATTCTATATTAGTTTTCTATTTATACAGCTCAATAAAATGTATAAATACTTCTCTTAGCCATGTGATTTAGATATCTACGTCATGATTGGCGTTAACGCTTTAGCAGAAGTATCTGATCTATCGTAGTAATGAGTGCTACCAGTATGCTTAGTGCAAGTTTTTTTTACGTATCGAGCGCGTTAACGTTTACGCACATTTGTATGGCGCTGGGTAAGCGCCACCTAGCGTCATACGTGAGAACTAAATTTTGTGAGTGTGAGTTTTAAAATTTACGTCGTCGATGGTGACGAGTGAGTGCTCCTCGCAAGTGAGCACGGTTTCGAGCATTTTGCATGTGTAACGCGAGTGTAAGTTACAATTTTGACAGTTTTGACAGCTCGAATAAGAAACGCAGTCACTTGCGAGCGCGTAAAGTTGTCACGTAAGATTTTGTGGTGAGAGCATCGCGAGAGTGGTGAATTAACAAAGTAATTAAATTTAATTTCATATTGTGAATAAAAATTACAATGGCATCTCGTATGTACTTCGCTTGGAGGATGTTTGAGACCGCGAGAGCACAAGATGAGCGTAATTTAACGTGCATTGGTCGTACAAGAGCACGTAACTCGAGCAATCCGCTAAGAGACCTTCCGGAGGCTGAATTTAAGAGAAGATATAGGCTTCCTAAGAGTTTTGTCAGGTTTTTGTGCCGAGAGCTTAGGTAGCTGGCTGGTTTAGTCGTTTCAACGGGTATCCTTGAAAAATAAGGTAATGTATCAGTACTTTTGAAACACTTTTTTCAATCTGCCCCCTGGCACAATGTCCTTATTTTCCATGTTTATTATTTTAGGTCCTTACAGCCCTCCTTTTTTAAGCAACTGGGTCTTACCAGCGCCCAGTGGGAGTTGATAAAAACGTTTCACAAAAAATGTGTAGTGTACACTGAAGAGGGAACCAAGGCTCTGACACATAAGAACATACTAAGAAAATATATTGGGTTTCCTAATACTTCAATTACCAGGCAAACAATCAGTCAAAGGTATGGTCTAAATGATTTAAATACTGTAAATAATTATTCAATATCAGTATCATTGTAATATGAAATGTATGTTGTTTGTTTCAGGTTTTGTGACAAATATGGAATACCCGGAGTAATCGGGTGTATTGATTGTAGCCATTTTAGAATATATGGCCCACCAAAAGATGAAGAACATCTGTTTTATTGCCGCAAGCACTATCATTCAATAAATGTTCAAATGGTACCTAAATAATAATTTAATTAGATATCTTCTATATATATAAAAGGAGAACTGACTGACTGACATATCAACGTACAGCCGAAACTACTGGGGCTAGGAATGTGAAATTTTGCACACGGCTTCCTATTATAATGTAGGCGAGCACTAAGAAGGGGTTTTTTGAAATTTAACCTTTAAGGGGGTGAAAAGGGGGAATTTTGTTTGTATGGAAAATCTTATTACTTGTGTTAATAAACATGAAACTTGGCACGAACATCTATCTAAGTAAATTATGAAGTTTGGCATTTTTTGTTTTTCCAAATTACCTCCTGAGAGGGGTTGAGGGGGTGTGAAAATTTGTATAGAAGAATTTAGATACATGCAACGACATCTATTGGGCCCACATGGTACTAACGAAATACATTTCTACATAAAATACATAATATTATTACAATTTAATTACAGTAAAATACGATGAAACATTTGGTTTTTGTTTGTTAGCAATCGTCTAAGTCCAATCCAATCAAAAGATATGCGAATTTAAAGTTTTCAAAGTGCATCGTTTATAAGTTGAGGAGTGGTGATTTTAATGGCGCTACCTGCCATCACGATCCTAATCAATTTTATTCAATGTAAAACTATAGAGTAAAAATATATTTATAGGAATAAATTTTCAGTACTTTTCGGAAGTCTACGTAGCATAAAAGTGTTTACTTTGTACGAACGAATTGTAAATGCATAATATTTTGACAGTTTAACTACGTGATCGATAGATGGCGTTGTGCTGTGACGTCATTTTTCTGAATCGCGGTGTTAAGATTTTCCACGGAAGAATGACCCTCATTGTCGTTTGTTAAGTTTCTTGTCGTTTGTTAGGTGTCTTGTCTTCGGTCTGTCAGTGTCGTACTGTCATATTGAAAATTGTCATCTTTCGTTTCGGTTCGATTTCGTTCACTTGAATTGAATTTATTGAGTTGTCTCTTGACTGACTGTTGAGTTCAAGTGTGGTCTGTGGTTATTTAAACTTTACTAAATATTATAATTTTTAGTAGAGTTTTGTAAAGGCCATTCGATTTTTTAAATATTTTATTGGTATTCTATTCTTTATTATTGCACTGATTGATAATATAAAAAAAAATGAAAGTGGAAACCATTAAAATTGACGGAGAAATGGTGCAACAAGTGATTGTACCCATTATTGGGGACGGGGCTTGCCTGTTTCGATCACTTTCGTTTTTGATGTATGGCAATCAAGAAAAGGCTTTTGTCGTACGTCAAGAAGTTGTCAATTACATTTTAGATCGTTGGGATGAATTTTCTATCATGTCACATGATTGCAATGGTGACAACTACACCTTATAGAAAAAATTTATCCAGATGTAGCTCAAATAAAGGACAAGCCTTTAGAATGGCTACGTGAAAGAGCTATAATGACACCTAAAAATGACCAAGCAGCAGTAATTAACGATATTTTGCTGAAATCATTTGACGGCACAGAAATGGTATATAATTCAATAGACACGGTGGTAAATACAGACGAAGCAGTCCATTATCCGGTTGAGTTTCTGAACACTATTAATCCAGCCGGACTTCCATATCATAAACTAACACTGCGCGTGGGCACACCTGTGATGTTACTTAGAAATTTGAAACCCCCAAAACTATGCAACGGTACTAGGCTACAAGTAAAAGCTTTGCATCGTAATATTGTTGAAGTTACCATTTTAACTGAGTCTTCCCAGGGAGAAACAGTCTTCATTCCACGTATTCCATTAATCCCGAACGATCTCCCTTTCGAATTCAAAAGACTTCAGTTCCCTTTAAAAGTTTGCTTTGCGATGACAATAAATAAATCACAGGGTCAAACCCTTAAATTTGCAGGAGTTGACTTGCGACAGCCCTGTTTCCCCCATGGTCAGTTCTACGTAGCATGCTCTCGTGTGAGCTCATCTTGCAGCCTGGTCATATTGGTAACACCCTCCAGAACGACCAAGAATGTAGTCTATAAAGAAATATTATAAAAACTTAATTGTTTTGTTATAACCATTAACCCGCATATTTCTGGATACATACTGTTTCCTATTTTTAGATGTTCACGTAGCCAATTCTTCCATACAAAAACTGTCAGATGTCAATAAAAATTATCTATCGATTGAAAAATCAGCCTTCGAATTTTTTAGAGGAAAGTACGAAACCCACGCGGACGAAGTCGCGGGCAAAGTGCTAGTTAGATATACCTAGTTAGTTATGATTTATTCTTAACTTCTTAAAGATTTATTTTCTTAAATGTATTTTTATTTTACAGATATATGTGATGACCAATATAGAATTTTAAATGTTAATGCCAATATTGAAGGTGCAAATCATGATTCTTTTATATGGGAAAGCAGTGATATCAACCATTATATGCAGTCCTTGCACCAAAAGACAATTAC
The DNA here is from genome assembly GCA_950022335.1 of Eurois occulta. Lineage (NCBI taxonomy): Eukaryota > Metazoa > Arthropoda > Insecta > Lepidoptera > Noctuidae > Eurois > Eurois occulta. The sequence goes on along the minus strand of OX465500.1, from coordinate 11,143,494 downwards.
AACCATAAGCATGTGGCAGCCAGTCGTCATAGAAAATATGTTTGAAGAATCGATGGCGATGTCTAAACAAAGATAGAGAGCTCTACTACTACAAGCCGCTGAAATGTGCAAGAATTATACAAGCCTACTGCGTTTTACATAATATTGGCATTGATCTGAATGTTCTAGAAGAAGAGGACATCACTGGTATTAATTAAGTAATCAATGGCACAAATGAGTATTTAATAAATAATTTTTGTTTTTAGGATTGGAACATGAAGAACTAGATAACACTGAGCCCATTCCCACAGAGAGAGTAATAGGTGGTTCAACGTCTGACCTAATCAAAGGGTTCTAAAGGAACAATTAGTTAGAAGACTTGAACACATTTAATTTTAAAATACCTAATGATGTTTATGATAGCATATGTTGTTGTACATATTAGTTTATTTTTTTTTGATAAATTAAATCTGTAATATGTTAATTATGTATTTGCATAGCACATGTGTGAGTAAGTACCATGTTCCTCCTATGAAGCTAGTATTTTATAGATATTTGTATCTTGCTGATGGTGGCGGCACATATTGTATTCTTTAGATCCCTAAAATGGTCGAGATCTTTTTACTCTTATTTAGTTTCTTAAATTAGATTTCTATATAAGTTAAGGCATTGTAATAGTGACTGATTGGTCTAGAATAAATTATGAAACACTTGTATAACACTATAATCTTGTTTTCCTAACCAAAATCAGACCTTAAGGCTTGCCCAACGTTGGTTTGGGCTTCCAATTTCACTTGATGCTGCAGAATACCCATGGTACGTTTATATGGAGCAACTGCTTGTGTAACATTCATCACACACTGCATATTAAGTAAAATTAATAATACTAAACATTTCTAAGTATAGATTTGTAAGAATATACCTAGTGAGCTCATTGTAAAATGACGCTAAGCTACTTTATTATAAAGGAACAGTATTAAAATACCAAACACTAAGGTTGCAATACTTTTATTAACATAATTCTTTCTTGAAATTATGGTTCAAACCAGGAACTTTATTTTGATATTTTTTACAACACTTCAAATATTAGATAACTGTTTACACAATAATAATAAATAACAAGTTAATTGTTCCAGACATGAGAAACACAAATAAAATATGCACACACACATAACACCTGCTTTAGTTAAGCATGATATAATCAGTAATTTGGTTCTAATCATTTAACTTAAAGACTATTTTGCAACATTTACCATGTGTAAAACATAAGATGAGTGAATACCCGTATAAGTCCGATATTACTATCATGACAATAATTCACAGTTGAGTTCGGACTTCATTATAGTTTCAGCATTTAAAGTAACATAAACAGTTATAAAGGAAACACTCCAATCTGTAGAATGTAAATTGCATCAAGTGGAATAACATCATAAAACACTCAGTAACATAATTCCACAAAAAAATTAAAGTGACTCCCTAATGCACTATTAAATTGCACTCTTGGACTAAATGTAAACGTTTTTTGTACCCCTCTCATAAGAAAGAAACATTGGAAACACTTGAAAGTATATGTTATTGCAGGTAGAATATGCAAGATAAGCGCGATTCTGTGTCGCTGAGTGTATAATAAAGATATTCTAAATAAAATAATAACAATACCAGCCTGTAACTGTCCTACGGCTGGGCAAAGGCCTGTATTATATTATTTATTTATTATTTCTCTATTAACAAGGACATAGTTGATAAATACTGTAAAGATAATTTTTGTAATTAATCTTAAGAGTATTTATCAGCTAGTTATTCCAAAACATTAACAACTCTTCCGCCTATTGCTTGCCAGTCTATTATTCGATTCTGCTCTCTTCTCAATTTGATGTCATCTTTGTGTTGTTGTTCTTTGAAATTTGCAAGAGTGACGGTGACAGTGGTGATTGAGCTGTTGAGGCAATATTAGTCTCAACTTGGTTCGCATTTCAGAGAATCTGAAACAGAAAATGTATAATTATGTTACATGTTTTATTAGAAACCATATAAGGTACCCATTTTTAAAGAACAAGGTTATATTCCAGGCAACTTACATTCTTCAAACTGATGGAGAGCTTTGTGTGCTTTGTTCATCATCATTGTTAGGACTGTGCTGAATGTGAACTTCCTGTAAGAGAATACAATTTATAAGACACCAATGTAGGTACCGCAATCAATCATCAAATCAACAAGCCATGTATGTAATATCGGTATAAGAATTTAAAATATACCTGTGACAACCCAGCCTCTTCCACTGCCAATTCTGTAGCTACTTGGACCCACCCATCAGATTTAGAACTCACTGCTCTAAATCAGATAATTTGGCAGAAACTGCGGGCCCACCACCAGTACCACTAGCTGCTTGATGCAAACGTGCAGCTTTTTTTGGTATTATTCTTGAAGTCACTCCAAGCCTTAAAGCATACAAAGAAGCCAACACTTTATTCCCCATCACCATATCCAATTCAAACCAAACTGGGTTAGCAATAAACTTTTTGACAAACCTACTTCCATTTCTGTGGTTTTAGTGTCACCAGCACCATCACTGTTCAATAAAGCAGTAAATTCCTCCCAATTCCGTATGCTCGTTATCCTACCTCGGGCATTAGTCGATAATTTGCTTAGATCTCCATGCCTAAAAAGTAACAAACTTAGTTTTACAAAGTTCACAGATTGGATTAAGTTCACTACACACCAAATTATATAAATTACACTTACTGCTTCATTTATGTCACCAGCATTTCAAATTGGGACGGGGTAGACTTCATTTCAATAATATTAAAAACTGTAAGTATGCAAATCACAAACTTTTGTAAACACAAACAAAAATTAACCTCCAATCTCCAAATTCGTTGTATAACCACCACAATTTGAATAGGCAGTCGCTTCTACCATGAACACAAAATACGAATGTCGATTTATTTTGGCCGGGTTACCAACGTTCGATCGGTTGTTAGTTTCGTTCGTTCACCAATCGTCACTTCTCACGGTGAATGAACGCGGTGAGTAAGTTGTATGTATTGGTAACCCACACTCACAATTTAACGGTGGTCGATGCGTCTGACGTAAACTCGATTTACGCGATCGAGACGTTACTCGAATTTTAGTATGAGACTCGCACTAAGCATACAGTAGCGAAGGGTCAATTTTTGTAAGAGGTAAGCCGGAGTACATATCTTTAATGTGATTATAATAAATGTGTATAGAATACTGACTGTGTCATTTTTCAAACCGAAGCCGGTGGGAATCGAGTTGTATGGAACCTTCGCCACTGAGTGCTACATAAAATATTGGTTGGTTATACGAAAACTTTCATCCCGATTTTCGATTTTGACACACGAATGCTACCTGACAAGCTGGCATATGACGCTAGACAGACCGAATTGTTACAAAGTAGAAACAAGTATTGGATTACGATTTTCTTCGTCTTGTCCCGTCTATTGCTCGTAAATATTTAATTGTCCTTGTTGGGTTATCAAATAACTTGAAGGTAAAAGGTTTCTGACGTGGTTATTGCGAAGAGTAGTCCACTCTTAACAAAATCCAACATGCTATACTGAACTTGATTAAATTAAAAGACTAGTTAGTAGTTACTGCTGACAAACGACCGTTACAAAGAACGGTCAAAGGAAAAATCGACATTAAGACCACGCTTTGCACACGGCTTATTTCCACAATTCGTTGTTTTAAGCTGCTACGATATCTTAATTTATCTTCATAATGTGGGTTCAGTAAAACGATTTGTCTTGTTTGAAATCTTCTATTTGATTTAAATCGTCCTACTTCATAAGTTATGTTACTTCTTTCTCTTGTCGTTATTTGTTGTCTGCCACTCTTACTTCCACGCAGTGTTGTCATGCTGATGACGCGGGTAAAGACTGAGTTGGAATGAGTAAATGAGCCTTTCAGTTTTATTTATTTAATCTTTGACACATAAATATTGAAGAAAGGCGAACTTAACAACAGCATTCTTTACCAGTCAACCAAACTCTTTCTTTGGATCTTTAGCTCTTCAACTGGTTTGCAATATTTTTTGGTTTAGCGTCAATAGAAACCTTGACGGGTTATATTTTGTGCACGAATCCCTTCATTGTGTACCTATGACCGCGTAGCTGACCTTCCACCATTGTATAATATTATATGCGTGTGCGCGTCTATGTAAGCTTTACGATGAGTAATAGACTGGTTGAAACATAGTTGGAACAAAGCTCTGACTTCAATGTAAATAATGACATATCTTGGAGTTGGTGAGACAGGTGAACATGTTGTATCTGTAATGTCTCTCCTCGGATGTTAAATGGAAACAAAATTGAACATCTGAAAGAAAACTTAAAGCAGAATGTGAAAAAAGGAATTTTCAGTGTCATAATCATGAAAATCTAGCAACGTCACATAACATTACGTCTGTAATCTCCAAAGGGTTAGGCAGTACCTAATATTACACCCACATTTTGCCAGTTATGTTTTAAGTCCCATATAAAATGTCGTATAATTCCTTACATTCTGTCAGCGCGCTTAGTACATAATTTATAAAATGAAAATGTAGAGGGGTGGGATCCTGGTGTCCTGAAACACAGGCCACGAGCCTAGCTTAGGCACCAGTCTCCCACAATATATACTTACCTGAATTGTGTATCATTGTCGAATCTGACCAATGTAAAATAATTTATGTATATTGTGGTGAGAAAATAAAGTTGATTGATTGATATAATAAGATGGCGAGCAGGCGAGCCTATTGCCATCAACCGAGCACAAGAGAAATTCCTGATGGAAAAACCCAATAAGTGTTATTGGATTTGTGCCCGGTTGGTGGTAATAAGCTCGCCCCCTATTACATGGGACTTAAACATAACTGGCGAAATGTGGGTGTACACCTGTGCCTAACTCTTCGGGGATTACAGGTGTGATGTTATGTAGGTACACTATAGTCGTCTCCTTTAGCGATATTTACGAGATTCAGGTTCAGCAGAAGTTTTAAATGAACAATGGTTCTACGCTCTCTAAAACTGATTAATGAGAAAGAGCTTCAAAACTATAAGTTTTCGCTTGTTCGTAGGTAAATTACCTAAAGGCAAATAGTTACATTGTTTGTTTTGGTAATAGGGCTTTTCTGCAAAACAACTTAGGTACATAATTATAGGTTCATTAAAACCTTCGATATTTACCACCTAATTAGCATTCCGTCAATGGGACTTTACCAAGAATTCAATGGCAATAATAAGCTGGAACCAAAGAGATTTAAAATACTCGTAAATATTTTAACGTCTTTGGCTGGAACCGACATAAGCTATCCAAAAACTTATGTCATTCTTGTTCAAAATTAGTAGCAGTGGATATAAATCTTTATTTTTATCATAATTATTATTATTGTCACCTGTTTAGTTTAGATCTATCGATTTATTCCAGGAATCTCCACTGATATACCCCCACCTATAGACATTGTCATTTTGTTTTCCAGAAATTCCCACTGATTAATCTTTTGAACGCTATTGTCACAAATACGTGACAAGCAAGCGCGTACCCTGTACGCCGAACGACGCAAATATTTAATACAAAAAAAAAACAAATACAGAAAGGTAGGTGAAATTGTGGCTTGGCGTGGAGGGCACGCGCGTGCGTTTATGCTCTGGCGTTTAACCACCATCACCCGCGTGGCGGGTGGTGGTGGTGGTGGGGTGGGTAGCGTGGTAGTGTTAGTAGTAGTAGTAGGTTTTATGTTGTTCTCAAAAGGAAATCGTGGGCCTGACTCTGTTCCGCCTGTGATGTTGTGTAGTGTTGCACTTAACAGGGTTTGTCAATTTAAATATCTGGGTCACTTGGTGTGTGCCGACCTTAAGGATGACGCAGATATCGATAGGGAGCGCAGGGCATTGACGGTCAGGGCTAATATGTTGTTCAGAAGATTTGCGTCTTGTTCAAAAGAAGTCAAAGTTACACTATTTGAGGCATATTGTCAAAACTTCTATAGTAGCTTATGGACAACATATTCTCTAAAAACCGTCAAAGCTTTGCGCGTCCAATATAACAATGCCTTCAGAATGCTATTGCGGCTCCCACGTTTCTGCAGTGCATCTGCCATGTTCATGGAGGCTCGTACGGACGGATTCGCAGCTATTTTACGCAAAATAGTCGCCACCTTATTGAGCAGAGTTCGTGCTAGCAGCAATGGCATTCTGGCGGTTATTGCGGACAAATTTGACTGCCCTATTCTAAGTCATCACATTAGGATGCTAACTAAAACGAGTACCATAAAATTGATGAACTAATTATTTGAAGAATGAATTTTAATTAATTAATGTACCTTAATCACCAAATTCTTATCACTAACATAGTTCTTAAGTAATTATTCACTAACACTTAAGGCCCTTGTTGTTCGAAATTAATAATTATTTGATTTGATTTTGATTTGTAAACATAGCCTTAGTGGGGGTTTTTGGAAAAAATAAGTCCAATGCTCCTCGCCATACGTTTCTAAATCAAACAAAGATCCGGCCATTACGTCAATATCTGCATACGAGATATTCGCATTGAAGTTTTTTTGTTTCAATGAAAACAATTATGTGATGAACATTTATCCATTATATTGACATAACTTATTCATCCAATTAAACGTATTAATCAACGGATTTTTGATTGATTTAGAAACATCTGGTGGGTATCATATGACTCATTTTTCAAAAACACTAAGCTGTAGGTATGTTCCTAAGCAGTGGGGCTTCTGAAAAAAAAAATGACAATCGCCACTGGTGGCGATACATCAGTGGCGATTTCTGGAATAAATCGATCTATCGTGTCCGAACAACATACCCAACCGCCAATCAGTTTTCCAACCGTAGCGGCCATGCATACTACTCCATCAACAATTCATTGTATCTAGTTGTCATTACCTACCTCTCCACGGTCTCTACCTGAGCAGTGGGCGTGGACGTAAATCACGTACCGCGAGTCCACGATGCATCATATCCCTATTGCAATTACATTTGAAAGACATGACACTTCAAAATATCGTCTCCGATGACAGCTACATTATAAATACTGGTTGTATAATGTTTTAATGACACATTAACGCATCATGTAAGCCCGGTACAAGTGACGTCACATTCAAATACACTAATCATGTTGCCAGGAAGAAAGCCTTCTCCAGTCCTCTGCCTATTCCTGCAGAGATTACAAGCCGTGATGTTTTGGTACCTATTTATTTAGTTTTATGACATTGTTCATATCTATGTCTAGGTGATATTATTTGTGTGCCACAAACTAAAGCACTAAGATACTTGTATGTTCGATCTTGCGTTACGTTAAGTCCGCGCAAGCGTGCTAGGGCCTCCGTTGTACCTATAATGAGTTAATGACACATTATGGCGTCATGTAAGCTCGGTACAAGTGACGTCACAGCGACTCGGATTTAGATACGCGGGCGCAAACAGACATAAACAACAGTTTCCCAGAAAGTTTACTGATCACTGTGTAGGGGTATACCTGGTTCTGATGTAATGTTTACTGATGGTGATCCGGTAATAGGTGTTTGGGGTTATATTAGAATGTTTTGAATTGGGAAGTATCGAAATTCTTTCAGACTATGGCGAAAAAGTAAAGCCCCATTCCAGTCGTGCCAGACGCTGCTAGAGTTCTACTTATCCTCTACTTTATTCTACTTTATAAACTACTAGCGACCCGCCCCGGCTTCACACGGGAGCAATGTGTATACCTACCAGTGGCAAAGAGTCCACTAAGAAAGGGATTTCCAAATTCCACCCCTCAGAGGGCAAAATCGGGTGTTGAGCTTTCTGTGAAACTTTTTATTCTAGGTGTATAGACTTGAAAGTCTACATACTCTTCAGTTACAATTATGAGAAATTTGTATCACAGTTTTTCCAAAATCATCCTCCAATATAAAATTCACAGTCCTGTCTGACTGACTGATATATCAACGCGTAGCCTAAATCACTGGTCTTAATGACATGAAATTTGAAGGATGTATTTCTTTCTGAAGAGTCCACCAAGAAAGGGTTTTTCGAAGAGGTTGAAATGGGGGTTGAATTTTCTGTGAAACTTAATATTCTCTGGGTCGGTTGACTCAAAACTTAATGTACACATCATTCTTCAATTAAAATTATGAGACAAGTGTATCACAGTTTTTGATATAACACGATATAGTTTACAATTTTTTTAAAAAAAATTTAATTTCCGTCCCAAAAGTTTCCAAGTTCCATGTTTCCGCTAGTTTCAGAGTAAATTGGCTGTGACAGACGGACAGGCAGACACATAGACACGCGAGTGATCCTATAAGGTTTCCGTTTTTCCCTTTGAGGTGCGGAACCCTAAATACCTACTAATATTACATATATATAATCTTACATAAACTATTTATAAATGCGAAAGTTTGGATGAATAGATGTTTGTTACTCAATCACGCCAGAACGGCTGCACAGATCTGGCTGAAACTTGGCACAGAGATAGATTATAGTCTGATACAGATAGATATAGATACTTATTATCCCAGAAGTAGGCAAGATCCGTCGGCAATTCCCGAACTGCATGCAGGCGAAGCCGCGGGCAAAAGCTAGTCACATTATATCACAGCTTATAATTTTATACTCATAATAATAGCACTTGGGTGACAAAACTTCCTTCCATTAAATCCGTCTGCAAAGAGGTCTTGGCACAGGTGCATGTAATTAATAAGTCGGCCATCTTGCGCTTGTAATAACCGTTCGCACCTGAAGTTTCAGCCGTGTTCGTGGCCAAACCGGGGATGATATTATTGCGATATTTCCTGTCGTAAAGAGTTCGTGTGTTTCATTTCGCGATGAGAATAATTCAGGGAATCAATGTTTGGTAATAATGAATTTAAAAAAAAATGTAAATAAGCTAAATATATCGAATAAAATATCTGTTGTTTAATAGAAAATGTTATACCTAAATTTTTTTGCAGTTCCAAAGTTGATTCGATTGTAAAAGTTGTTCATATTCATGCTAGGTAGGCTAGGTACGTCGGATTGGACGTCAGAAAAAATGCCAAGGATTGAGCCCGAAAAACGATTTTAGATCCATAAACCAAAGTTTTATTAGAATCATAAGAAAGACGACAAATGTTAATAAAGTAAAACAAAATACATTTATTTTACGCGTTTCTTTAATTTTATTATCTCTGACGGCGCAAGGGATCAGGCCATGAAAGATGGCAGGGCAAAGTAAAATCCATATTTCCAATTCAAGTATCTTATGAAAAGCTAGCTTAAAATAACATACCTTGTAAATCCCTGGGTATTTGTCCCTGACACGAGAAAAACGATTAAAAAGAAAACAAACAAAGAATATAAATGTTAATAGATGGAGAGGGAGAGGAAGACCAAGGAAACGATGGATGAAATGTGTGAGGAATTATATGGAAGAGAACGGAGTAAATCATAGCATGGCGGTTGATAGACTAGAATAGATGAAAAAAGTAACTTGGGACAAGGGCAGAAAGATGCATAAGCATAAGCATAATCAGCCTAAATGTTCCCACTGCTGGGACACACGGCCTCCTCTCTATGAGAGGGAATGGGCTATAATCCACCACGCGGGCCCAGTGCGGGTTGGTAGATGTCACATGTCTTCGAATTTTTGGTTCTAGTACATGCCGGTTTCCTCACGATGTTTTCCTTCACCGTTTTGAGAGCAGTGGTGATGAAATAAATTACACAAAGTAATGCGCCTGCCTGGGTTCGAACCCACAACTTAGGTACTGTTCGTAAGTCGGGGCCGCCACCACTGGGCCACCGCTGCTCTCAGAAAGATGACGATGACAAGAAAAACATTTTTTTTTATAAATATCTGCAATCGGCTTTTAGCCATAATCAGATGTTTTCTGGGATTCATTTGGATTGGGTGCGATTCTATTAAACAGCACCTTATGAGTTGGCAGATACTAAGTTATTAGTTTCTCTGGTCTATGTCTAGTATTTGCCATCTTTTTAGGCGAATTACTCGTACATCTTCATGTCGGGTTAATAGGTTCTTAGCCAATTCATTTGTGTGATTATTGAGCCTCTCCTTGTATCTCTTGTCTTCCCTTATGGTCGGTCAAAGTCATTCTTGTCAGTCAACCGCCAAAATATCCTTGTGTTACTGTAAGTTGTTTATTATTTGATGCCTTTTCTTCAGTTGGCTATCACCTGCATTCTATACCGTTCATCGTCACTCATTGAACAGTCAGAAATAAACCTGTTGACAAACGTTTGTGATTGATATGATTGAAGATTGGGACCAAGGGATCAATATAGAGGCGAAACATTATTATAGCCTCATTAAAAATCATCGATTTATTCAATTACCGACAGATAACGCACAGCCTGTACATTCAAGTGTTCAGGCTGCTGGCTCAAACGTTAACGAACAACAGCCAATAACAATGCAGTCTGGGGGCCACATTTAGAGTTCGCGTACATCGAAAAAATACTCGCAAAAGATAGATCTCGGTGAAATTAAGTGGGAAGCGCCTGGGTATACCGCAAGAATTGCGGTACCCCTTTTTTTAATTTTTTTTTTTTACTTTTTAAAAACGTTGTAAAATTTTCTTAGGTTTTTTGCAATTTGCAGGTCAGTGTCAGGCTTTATTTGATTAAAATATGATTTGCGACCGTAGCACGTATGTGTTTACAGAAATAAAAGCATCAATACAACCTTCTAACTTCATTTAATCCAATGAAGTGTCTATTTCATGAAAAAGTCATTCAATGGGGTTGATTGAATTTTGTGGACCTTGGAGCCTCCGCCTTAAGTGAACATTTGGTTTTTTAACTTTGGGATAAGCCAGGAGAACTTTGTTTAAATAGCAGTGTTGGTTCACTTTGTACTGATAAATATAATATAAAGCATTTCTGTTATTTTCTTATTTCCATAAAACATTTTTACGGAACATACGGTCCAGTCGGAAAGCTCCTCGCTTCTCACCTGCGCGGGCGCACGGCCCAGTTGCACGTCCTCGGCTAACAATAGTCCGCAAACGTGCGGTGCCAGCGTTATCATAAGTTTCATAACGGGGCGTAGTGCGAAGTGTTCGGATGAAAGGGAGTGGATAGCACTTTTGTTTTAATTTATGCAGAAGAGACATCTTATTTGATAGCAAATTAACATTTACACAAATCTAGTAAATGTGAAATAATTGTTGATCTATACAAATAAATAAAATTGAAGTGTCTGTTTGTTTATCAAAATAACAGCTTTTACTGAATGCATAATTATGAAATTATATCCGGTACTTACGGTACGGTAAAAACACATGTTTATTTTTTAATGAAAATTAAAAAAAACATGTGTTTTCTCTGTCTGTTTGTTCCGGCTCTCTCTCCGAAACGGCTGGATCGATTTTGACGGGACTTCTACTAGTAGATAGCTCATGTTATAAGGAGTGACATAAGTGACTTTTATTTTAGAAAATAAAATTAGGGTTCCGTGCAAAAAATTAAAACACTTGAAATTGATAATAAATCCCGATTCATAAAGGGAAGTAATAATTTTTTTCATAATAATTTCACACGAACGAATGTCACGGGCAATACATAGTTTTTTATTAGATACTACCTGTATCTAATAAAAAACTATGTATCATGCAAGACCTATCTCAGTGAAAAGTATGTTTTTTAATGTTACCAGTGTTGTTGTGGACCAAAATAGATCTTTATTTACTACCTTTTGAAAACAGATAGAGAACAATTTGAAAATGTGTAGTGCAGTGCAGCCCACTTGAGCGTAGTTCTGCCAAAATGTACCAAAAACATCAAAATTTCTCCGTAGTAATTGTAATGATTTGGAATAGGAAACGCTGATTATTTTTAAATCTGTTCTAAGGATGCGTTTTGGATGCATTACTGATTTAACAGAATAGTAATACGGGGTAGGGCGGTTATACGTACAAACGGTTACCATGTGTTTAGTACATCATACTATACCCCCCCACACAGGAATTTTCCATAGATATATTTATTTTTTGCTGTAATTTTTTAAATTACTAATGAAAGAAAAGTGGGGGCGTGGAGTCGATGTCCCTTTTACCATATATAGCACATTTACAATAGCGGATTAATTTCTCGTATTAGACTGAAATAATAAGAAATTGTGGTTTGCCTCATTATAGCAGAAATTGAAACTCGTGCACTTGATATTTGTCACACTACCTTGTAGATCCATATCTAAAGATTTGGCAACACACTTTTTCTTTTCTTTTCACGTGTGGATTTGGCAAGACACTTTTGTCTGGATAATACCGAGAGTAATACTTCTTCTGTTTACTAGTGTGTCACGCGGCCCTGGAACATAATAATAACTCCAATATATTTTATTACAGTGGCACGAGCCATCTTTTCTTGTTCTACACCCACTTTCTGACACGCTTCATTTAAACTAAAATAATGCCAACAAGATATGTTATGATTGCAGTGGCTTGCCCTGAATAATTCCTAATATAAGTATGTATTATGAAAATAATAGTATATCTTTTGGCACTTATTTGGAATTACATGATTCGGAAGCGCATTTGGTAAAAAATCGGTAAAATTAAGTAATGGAAAAACAAGATGGCGGCGTAAGTGGCTTCGCGCCAAAATATCCTTTTAAATACAAACTATAATGACAAAATAGATACCAATTAACAAATAAACAACAAAATTTTGGAAATAATTGAAAAACAATAAAAAAAGATTTGCAACACATGCTCAAAAGAACTATGAAAACTATAACACACGTAGGAATGGGAAGGCGCAGTTAGAACCTAAATATAATTTTGGCGGTAAGCCATGCTCTATAATTATAGTAAGAGTGCCAAAATTCTATAAGCATTACATGCCTTGTCTGGCATCAATACTTTATGGACATAAGTTAGTCCTGGACGGTGACTAATTACTGCTGTGAGACGTAAATATTTTGTGACAATGATTCTGAATATTTGGCCGGTGAGAGCTCTGTGTTTAGTCCGAAAGGATGTGACTAGGTAGGTATGCTGTAAACAATGTTGAAAGAGAAAGAAGTAGTTTTAGTTGCCAAAACATGATACAATCCAAAACAATTTAGGGGTCAAAATTGATGACTTATTATGTGCTGTACTAGATGTCAAAACCACTAAACGAATATGAAAAATAAGACGAAGAAGACTGCTAATCATAATTTAGATTAAACCAGGAACGAATAGATATATATATATATCTCCTTATACTGTTTAAAAACCTCACAATTTATTAGAAAAACATATAAAATATCGAAGACGCAAAAGGCTTAAACAGAACTGCATAACATAACTGCTCCAGTTTCCAAAAATAGACTTTCACCTAGCTTCCGACCTTGGCCAAACGAAGCGTATGGTATATATCATGAGGCGGGGCTTTCCGAAGAACATGTGTTTACATGATTACAAGTCGTGATCTCATTTTACAGGAACGAGAGTCGTGTTTGTATGGCCTGTTGACTGCATCCAAAATCGAAAAAATGGCTGAAAACGGGTAAGAAACTTTGCTAATTCACATTTTTTACGTTGAACTTTTCTGGCTACACAATGCCTGAAGGTTGGCTTTTAGATCTTATGATTGACATAAATAATTCTCAAGAAACAGCAGAGTTAAATAACCATTGTATTATTGTTTCGAAATGAATGTCGACGTTTACGATTCCAGCCATCATGCAAAGCCACAGAGCTCGATCCCATAAATCTTCTACCCAATGAGGAATGGGCACACCGATATCACGATTAATAAAAGTATTCTATTTTGATTTTTGAACAACGGTTTCCGGATAACTGGCTTAAATGTGGAATAGGTCACAGCAATCGCCCTCGTCGGGCAGTAAGCAAGTGTCCGCGGTCCACGATGTCAGTCCATGTAAAAATAACGCGAATCTTGGCCCGTTTCCAGGTACGGCCCAACCGCTGGACATGTCGGCAGAATTCCCAACTACGGAAAAACTCATGTTAACGTAAGTTTTAAGTTTGATACTTTATGATGATGGATGAGAAATGTTATGAGATCGTATTTCAAGGGAGTGCTGGATCTTGATACAGCGATCCTTCAACGAAATAAATGATTTTTTTCTCGTGTGCTTCTTCGTATGCTTTTTATGTAACCATAATGTTTGTAGAAGACATGATTTTTCCACATAATGACGTTTATATTACTTACTTATATTTAAAAAAAAAAACAGATTTTAATTATAACACTTGTATTCACGTAATCTTTTATGTGATTTCCAGCCAATGGGTGCCGTCGAACCACCAGCATGCATTCAAAACGCCATGATGACGAAGGACAAGAAGCCTTTCACATATACACCAGGTGGCCTTGACCTGTCCCAGATTAAAACTCCCAGCATGGCGAGAAGAATGGCTAGACAGCGGTCTCATGAAGACCATGAACAACAACAGCACTATGCTCAACATCCAACCAATGGTGGTTACCACCCACAAGGAGGACCAGCCCCCCCACCCCCTCCCCCACCGAAAATGCCCGTTCCTCCCCCTCCACCACCACCAATAGTCATCCAAGCTCCAAACTCAAAATCCCCCAAACCCATTGCACCCGGCGAACGCCCCGAAATTGTCATCCCCGAAAATCCAATTGGAATGTTACGAAAAACGAACAGCCCTTACCACTGGGAGGTTGAAAAGCAAGAACAGCAGAAGTTAGGAAATACTCCTAGGTATGTGGAGAAAGTTCCTAGTCCTCTGACGGTTAAAATGCCGCCTTCTTCGTTTACGCAGCAGCAACCCCAGACGTATACACCTCCATCGCAGAACAACTTCCAACGTTCTAACGGCAATCAGCGTAACCCTGAAAGCCCTATCTACAAGCCTGAAGCTCAGTATGCTCACCAACATTCTGCCTCCCCACAAGGATCGCCACCAACAAGAGAACTCTTACAACGACAGGACTCTCAATTCAACAAGAGTCCTCAGCCATTTGTTGGCGTGCCTTCCTCAAACAGCTCGCCCTATTCACCTAGCCCCAATAACAACTGGAGGCAGCCGGAGAAGAGAGACTCTCCTGCTAGCAATGTTCACAATAGCCCACAATCTGTAAATCGTAGTCCATTTTCACCAAACACACAACAGTACTCGCCGAACAATCAGCAATATTCGCCGAATAACCAGCAGTATGCCCAAAACCAAAGCCCTCCAACCAACTCCGGTCCTATTTTCCATACCTTACCAAGAGCTGGTCAAAGAAACGCAGAACCACTGAACAATAATGTGGTGTACAATAATACGAAACCAAGTCCTCCAACTGAATCTAATGCTGCACCTTGGAGGACAGCTACTCTTAACAGACATCCTAGGGAGCAAGAAAACCAACAACCTATTTATAATAACACCAACTCAAATCAAGAACAGTACATCCCTCCGTGGAAAATTAACCAGAATAATAACACGGCAGCAAATAACGAAAACTCGAATGTTCCTGCTTGGAAACAAGAAAATAAACCTCAGCAGCAGTACATCCCACCATGGGTTAGTTCACAGGACTCTAACAACAATAGGGTTCAGGAGAATAACTCAGCACCCTGGAGAAGTCACGAGGCTCCCTCATCACCACCAAGGTCGAACCAGCAAGAACAACCTCGTTATCAATCGACGATGTCCATTCCTGTGACACCTAGAAAGCCGAACCCACAACCAGAATATAATAACGCACCACAAAAGGAGGTTGTATATGTGAATGAGGAACCAGTATACTTCTGTCCCGAAAGTCCAAAATCTATGCCTCCATGGGTTAAAACACAGAAGGAAAAGACCAAGACTCCTCCTCCAACCTGGGTTCAAAGGCCTTTAGATGGCAGGAAAAGCCTTTCTAGGGAGCTGAATACGCCACCCCGAGACACAAACCAAGAACCAGAATGGGTGAGAAAGAGTAACGAAATGCAAAGAGGTGCCCGCGAAGTTGTGAGCCCTCCTAAATACCAGCAGCCCGTACAACCATCATGGTCGACAAGACCTTCAGAAAACCGCAAAAGTTTGCCAAGGGATAATGCACCAGGTTCCCCAGGCACAAGGATGATTCCTATCCAGATGGAGGTGTCAACCACGGAGACGAGAGATTCTAGGCACGGTGGTCACCCACAGCCTGGACTGAGGATTACAATTGGTATGAATCCGAACCCAGAAGCTCGTGCGCCGTTTTCGCCACCAACCCAGCGTATTATGAGGGTGTTGTCACCACAATTGGTGAGGTTAGAAGACACAAACCAGCAGCCTGATCTGCCGACCCTGAACAGAAGTTTCCAAGACAGTCAGCCAAAGACGAGGATCATTCCGATTCAGATTGAAGGTGGAAATGGCGGGACAAACAAGAGGTAAATATACATTTGACATTTGTATATCTAGGACAATTAAATGGTAAACCCTTTTTTCAACTCACACCTTTTATCGTACTGCCACAATATAGGCACAAAAACCAATGTCATCGAGAAATTTATAACTTATAATAGCACTTTATGCACACAAATATAGAAGTGGGTTTAATGCCGTAGGCATTTTCTACCAGTCAACCTTTGGGTGATGTAGAGACAAGAAGAAAATTAAATTCTTCGAATTCTACATGTCAAAATAAAATCCAAGGACACCCATTTATGTCATAAAATCCAGGATTCCCCAAATTTCTCCAACAAAATATTATATTACAATATTATCTGTCCTCGTTTCAGCTTCGGTGGCCGGTTTTAAGGGAGCTACTGGTCCAAAGTAAACAGTTTTTACTGCACCGCTTCTCAATGACTCAGTGTTACGCTTGCTTTATATTTAGCGCTCTTCAACACGTTCTAATTTTATTTTCAACTAATCGAATCATTTTCTAACGCTCTTGCCGTAATAATTAATTGGCTATTCAGGTTGATCACGATCTCTTTAATATTTCATCGGTCAGGTCAAGGCTATTTTCTAATTAATGATAGGTTAATTTTGCTCAATTTGCTGTTATTTTCGTGCTTATTAACGGCGTTGTATTTTGTTTAAAACAGTGTTATATTTTGTATTTTGTTTAAATAAATTGGAATCACAATAAAATCGTTCAAATAACTAAAAAGTAACAAAAACTTTAAAGCAAATCTTCATACATAATTAAAAACTAAAAAAATCTGTGTAATATTTTTCTGTAACTATTTATTAGTGGAAAAAAACTAAAAAATATTTCGTTCACAACTATATTAACCATCATTCAACATTTAAAAAATATCAAAATCTATTCGGTATAGTACACATAATTCTCACAAAAAACATGCTCTAACTAAAAGTTATATTATATTTTTTTATAATATCGTATAATATTTTACATATTTCCAGTGTCTACTACCATAAGTTCACTCAAGAAGGGCCCCCACGACAATCCAAGGCATTCAGAGTTCTGCAAATCATCACAGGTACCGAGGATCTGGACAACATTCAAGTTATCGAAAAACATCACGGATTCACCGATTTATAAAAATTATAATATGTAAATATATATTTTATATTTATCATAAGTATATATATTTTGGTGTTAGTTTAAATAGTAAATGTAATAAGGCAATCCACGTGAGTAAACACTTTTAAAGTTAATTTTTTTAAATACTTTGTCACGAAAATGTACTTTATATCTAGTGAATAGTATAAGCAATTTACTAGCATTATATAATAATAAGTATTAGAAGTAATAAATTATGTCGCAGATATTATGAATAACTTGTCTAAATTTAATTTGGAACCAAGTTCCTCTAATTTTAAATCTCTAGAATTAATTACATTTGGTTCTACCGTCAGATTGATGATAAATTATCTTTATTATTACTTCAGAAACAGAATTTGCAATGTAAGCTATATTTTCATAAAACATTTATAGTTTTTTTAATAAATGATGGAGGACAGAAATATACACGTTTTTCTAATTTAATTAACGATATTGTTATATTATATAATTTATAAATATTACGAATAATTATACGTTTTGTATATAAATCGAATAATAATGGCGAACCGAAATATTATGCTTTACTTTCGGTATTTTACTAATGCTCATGAACACTCACAGCTAGCTTACCAAAGAATTCTTAGATATAATTATAATAAATTATTCTTAGATATATCGGAATAATGTTTAAATTATAGTTTTGAAATATATTACATAAATATAAGTGTAGGTATTCTAATTATTAGCTATAATAATTGTTATAAAAGTTACCAAATCTATTATTTACTTCTCTAAACTTAGATGGCGTAAATAATAAATTTATATTTCCTGTTACTAATGCACCCTTTTATATATTTTTATAATATTTATTGCCTCTATTTTATATATATATTTCAATATTTTATTTATTTCTTTCTTCCTCTCAATTTAATTTATAGTCCCTACTAATCGTTAATTAATTTCTATATGTATAATAAGAAATATTTATATTTTGTTTTAGACTGGATTAACGAAGTTATGGATACTAACAAATTAATTCTGGAAGATTCGTGTTTTTATAACGATGTTGGCATTTCCAAAGTTCCCGATAAATAAAAATGTTTTGTGTATTGTGATTAACTAAAAATAATTGTTTATTACTGTAGTGATGAGACTGGTTAAAATACTTTTATATGTATGTCATTGTAATCTTTCATACTTATTATATACGTGTAATTTATGGATTTCTATATTTAGAAATCGATTATATTATTTTGATGAATAGTACATTTCATAGAAAAAAACTTAAATACAAAAAATGCGTCCCTATATTCAAGCTATATCTTATTTAGAAGTCAGTATAATAACTATTGTTATATTTTTTTGTAACAATGACCAGTTATCGTCACTATAATGTTTTAAACATATTGAAAACAGACGAGGGGTGTGGCAATCTAGTCAGTGTGATCTTTCTTAAGTATATTACGTATATTATTATACATATACGCCTAGGTATTATACAATTTATTTTATATTAAATTATTATAGATTTTATATTTTGCTTAATCCTATTACATATTATATAGTATGTAAGTATAATTTAATTTTATAATAAAACGTTATAAAATTGTATTTGTCTTTAATTTTTCTGTAGTCATTAGATTTATTGTTTATCAAAGACAACTTGGGAAGCTTCTAATAAATATGTACTTATATTTTTGAAGAAAAGGGAATGAAAATTCTATCCACCTTCACCCTAAAACTACAACGATTATTAAAGTTTTTTTAGATTGCCATCGAGACGCATCAAAAAACCAACTTAGCCTGCATTATTTACCTTGCCTGACTTAGCTTGTCTAGTTAGCCATATTTCTTATTTCAAAGCAGTAATATTTCCAAATTAATTAAAACAGGCAAATATTTGACAGCTTTTTGCGACGTTGCCAACTTTTTGGATGAACGCTCTTAAAATGAATGCGCCAGGGTAGCCCGCGAAATTGAAATTTTCTTACATTTTTTGTAATTTGCTGGTCAGTGTAGCAGCTAACATACAGTTTAAATAAAATATGATTCGCGACCATAACACGTACGTACAGAACTATAATCTAGTATATAATATAATTTATAATCATTACATTCATCAATACAATCCTCTAAGTTTATTTAATCCCATTCAATGACTATTTCATGAAAAAGTCATTAAATGGGCTTAACTTAACTTTTCTTGTAATTATGATTTTAATTCAGTAAAGCCATATTAGTTACGATCGCGAATCAAATTTTGTTCAATATATTGTACAGCTTGAAAGTGACCGGCAAATTACAAAAAAACCGGCCAAGTGCGAGTCGGACTCGCGCACGAAGGGTTCCGTACCATTATCTATAAAAACGGCAAAAAAAATCATATCTGTTGTATGGGAGCCCCCCTTAATATTTAATTTTTAGTATTTGTTGCTATAGCGGCAATAGTAATAGGTACATCATTTGTGAAAATTTCAGCTTTCTAGCTATCACGGTTTATGAGATACAGCCTGGAGACAGACAGACAGACAGCGAAGTCTTAGTAATAGTGTCCCGTTTTATCCTTTGGGTACGGAACCCTAAAAACGTAAGAAAATTTGAATTTCGCGGGCCACCCTGACGCTTCCACCTTAAGTGGCTAAAATAGGCATCAGGTATCCCTGATCCTCTTTTTCCTGACCGTTTGATATTGCATATCAATAAAATAATTTTGTTGTCATGGAAAATCAGAAAATCTTCCCTTTTTCATATAACTATTACAAGAATTGATATTGAAACGAAAACTTTTACCAAAGTGTACACTGAAACATTTCAGTGGCTCCATCTGTAGTTTTCAAGAGTTATTTCTAACGCAATCAGCCACTAGCCCCTGCTGTTAGTTATAGACTTTGTTCACAGAGATCCAGTGAGTAGTGCTGCCATCTGCCAATATTTATTGGAAACAGAAGTCTAAAAATGTTGCTGGGATTTGATTTTGAAAGGAGGTTGTAGCATAGCATACTGTTCGTTGATGACAACAATGTTTCGATAGGTTTCGATCAATAAATCAATCTGCCTTGCTTTTCCACGACATTTTTGGAGTCGGGGCGGCTTTCAGTTTAACCGGATGCAGATGAAAAAGAGTTTTTTACATGGAGAGCAGTGGCGTGCCAAGCAAGGAGCCGACAATACGGCAAGCCCATAAGAGAAGTAGACTGTTCAGAAACCCTAACATAATGAACAGTAGGAGGCTATAAGGGCTGGCCAAGCTTGTAGGCTTGTATGAAAGTACTGCCACTACATGGAGTGACTACCTATCCAACTTCCACATTCCACAATCCAGTCACTGGGTAATAGGTACGATACCCCTTGGTAAGACAGATAAATATTGTGTAAAGGTATTCCCAATTAACACATTTTGATTCAGTCCATTGGGTCAAAAATATTCTTCATCAAAAATCGTGGACATATTTTTGTAAGTTAGCTACGATTGCTACGAGCTACGAGACTGCGTAGCGGGACAAACTCAGGAGTTACATTTAGGAAAATCCTTTTTTATCGCAACGTACTCCTTTTTCTTACTATGACTCTTAATTTATGTTTATTATCGTAAAAAGTTTAAACCAGTAAATTATGTTTAGTTTTAAAACAGATTTTTACAAACAATTTTACACGTATTTTTTTTGAACTAGTTAAGCTCCACCGAGCTTAACTTTTTGTGCCTGACTACTCTAAGAAGAAACAGCCGAAACAAACTCTGAGGTAAAAGTCTCTTTGAAGGCCCAGATATAATCTTAGACAACTCACATGATGAGTATTTAAACTGTGCCTCTTATAACCGTTATCACAGTTTGTCTATGAAAACAAATCATACAGAATTAAGTTAAGTTTTCCAACTTACAGCGCGCTTTCTGCCAGTTTTTCATTCACGGAACTATGTTAGCTTCAAAGACGAGAATAAACTTTTTATCTATCATCTGATACACTGACCAACTTCCTGAACCCGCACACTGGGTCATAAGGACACAACTAATCAGTCTTATCAGTCCGTGACATCCCTGATTTAGCCTAATGGATATTTACGATCCCCGTCGCGGCAGTAAAAAGCACATATAAAACTTCTTTTATTTAACATATGTACGAGTACGAACAGTGGTGGATAACAAACAGTTTTTATGGCTTGACGTACGCACGTATCGGATTATGTGATGAACTTGCGTTTCGTTTTGTCCATGTGTAATTTATTTTTGTCTCATTGTGCAGTTAGGGTCGTTTATTATGTAATCGAATTCGAAATCGGAATTAGACCAAATCGCGGTGAAAAAGTATCGTAAATATGCTGATTATTAATCGAAGATACAAATTATCCTAGTTAAGTTGTTTGCAACAAGCACAATCAGCATATAGCAGCCATAGATATGAATACATTCTTGAAATTATGAAAATATTATTATGTGAAACGGGTAGTTCTAATTTTAATATCGACGTATTGACGTTGCGTTAACACCGTGCGCTTGTGGAAGGGCCTCTGTCTGTTTGAGATTTAACATAAAATTCTACTTTGGTTATTTTTCCAATGTCGTTCACTACGAGCTATTTCTTAAATAACTTTGTCAAGAAATCTCTACTTTAAGGTGGAAGAAAGCAACGCAATAATAGCGAGACTAAATCAATGCTAGTTCCTTAGCCCTACAACTTAAATCGAAGACAATCGCCATCTTTCGTATTTTTATTGCGTAATACGACTTACGACTTTTTGTTTGTTGTTGCATTGACGTCATATTTTCGATACCTTATAATAATTCAATGCATTTGTTGAGATTTTCATCATCATACGTACATACACTCACGCCATGTTCCCCATGAGGGTAGGCGATCTGCCACGATCCTTACACACTCCTTACGCCCTGTCATACATGCACGCCATTTGTAAGTACCTGACTATTTTGAAGAACCTCGTCATCAAGGTCAGTGTATGTCCTTTTGGGGCGGCGCCTCCTGGCGATGCCTCTCACATCTGCCGTTGTTATTCACCTTTCATTCACGCCTGTAATCCCCGAAGGGTAAGCAGACGTGTACCCAATAATACGCCCACATTTCGCCAGTTATGTTAAAGTCCTATGTAATAGGGGGTGAGCCTATTGTCATCAACCGGGCACAAATCTGGACTCCGTGGCGGCTACTGAGAAATTCCTGATGGAAAAACCCAATAAAAATTTTCCCGACCAGGGAATCGAACCCAAGACCTCTTGCTCAGTAGTCGCTGCTACCACTAGACAACAAGGCAGTTGCAACGTTCTCGTTTAACCTCATTGCTCAATTTATCGTTCAAAATAACACAAATGCTTCGGAAGTTGGCCTTTTCACAACATTTATCAATATAATAGAAATATATGTTTCCCTGCTGCAGTGGGTTCTTAGTGGGTATAGAAATGTTAGATATCAACTGATACGATTCTTTAGGATGCCAAAAACGCATGTGTTTACGTAGGCCTTGCACGCGCACATACTCAATAACAGCTACGTTTTCCATCAAAAGTTAATAGCTGTTTTTATTTTGTCGTATATCTAAATCCATATCAAAGCGTCGAGCGACTTGGCACTGATATCTCTCATTTATCTAGAAAGAAGGCTGTTTACAACGAAAGTAGTTTTATTTTTATTTTTACTAATTTTCAAATGGTTTCAAGGCCATTTTAGTATCATAAACAAGATTCCATGCCATTCATGTGGGTCAAGCCGACTTTCAATGAATTATTATTAAAATAAAAGACGACGTAAATGTTGTCGTATTTTCGATCAGAAATATCGAGATGAAAGTAGGACGGCACTTGTCATTTCAGTGTCCTCAAAATGTCTATAAATCGTTATAGTTGGAGATTGTAGTGGGCGGTGGGTATAAACATAATGGCAATGCTGTAATACTACCAAAGTAAAACACGAAGTCTTTTTAAACAACTACTTATATTCCAGTACATCCACCCACACAATCTATACAAATAAATAAAATAGAAGTGTCTGTTTGTAATACTAAAATAACAGCTTTTTACTGAATGCATATGAAAGTATATACGGTACCCATAACAAAAACACATTTATTTCATTTTTTGTCTGTCTGTCTGTTTGTTCCGGCTAATCTCCGAAACGGCTGGACCGATTTTGACGGGACTTACTGGCAGATACCTGATGTCTTAAGGAGTAACTAAAGCTACTTTTATTTTAAAATAAGAATTAGGGTTCCGTTCAAAAAATTTAAAACCCATGAAATTCGTAACAAAATTCGATTAAAAAGGGAAGTCATATTTTTTATAATAATTTCACGCGAACGACAGTCGCGGGCAACAGCTAGTTTTAAATATAAGAACTGACTTTGACCTGGATGTATGTATCTGAATTCGGAAATGACACTTATGAGGAATTTCAAAATATATGTGCTGTGTGTCCTTCGTAAGAGATTGATTATGTTCATCTGTTAGTATTAATCATGTAAAACAAGGTATAAGGGACACCCGCTAAACGTTTCAGCGTCAGTGTTCCTTCTACCTTGTATCTTTTAATTGAGACGTTCGAAACGTTCATTTGGATATAGCAATGGACTGTTAGTAACGGATCATGAAACCGACTATCTCTCCTCACTTTGAGAGCCAAACTATTACATGCTTACCGCATCCGCTACGCACGACAATTTTTCTCCTAGTTGCAACAGCTGAATACCTATCAACACATACTCTTCTTTAGGATGAGAAAAGCAACTCATAAAAGGTATTTTGCAAGGCAGATGTGAGTGGCAACGACGGGAGGAGACGCCCTAGAAGGACGTACACCTTATTGGTGCGGTTCTTCAGAAAGGTCAGGTGAGTAGTACCTACTACCGGAGGACACGGTGGAGCACACCGTCGAGGTCTGCTCCGCTTGGGAGGAGCACCGCCGTGTCCTCGTAGCGGCGATTGGCGGCGGCGACCTCTCGCGTCCGGCCCTGGTTCAAGCCATGGTCCGGGGCGAGAGGGAATGGGAAGCCGTCGCCTCCTTTTGCGAAGCAGTCATGCTAGCGAAGGAGGCGGCGGAACGTGAGAGGGAGAGAACCTCCTCACGTCCCAGCCGCCGCGGGAGAAGCACCGGGCGTCGGGGGCCAAGCCGTGATGGCTCTCGGCCACCGTAGGCGCGGGCCTGTGGACGGCGAGTAATGGGCTAGCTCGCCGTCCGTCCGTCGTATGACGACGGGCAGGCCGTGTCGACGGCGCGTTCGTGTTCCACGCGCGCCTCAAAGAGTTGTCAGCATACGGGAGGGGCCCGCAAGGGCCGGTGCCTGCCAGGGCTGCGGGACTGTTCGAAAGAGATACCGCGGCCCTGGAACATAAAGGGCCAATGAAGGAACATGGGTGTTTTTTAGTCAGTAAGAGTCTGACACTCCCTTCCGCTCCGCCCAGAGCGGGAGGAGTCATTTGATGATTTCTCACCCCCCAAAAAAAAAAAAAAAAAAAGTAGTACCTACTCGCATCCATCCAGGGTGCGTATATGATGTTGCCGCCGCGGGAGAAGCACCGGGCGTCGGGGGCCACGTCGTGATGGGCCTGTGGACGGTGAGTAATGGGCTAGCTCGCCGTCCGTCCGTCGTATGACGACAGGCCGTGTCGACGGCGCGTTCGAGGGGCCCGCAAGGGCCAATGCCTGCCAGGGCTGCGGGACTGTTCGAAAGAGATACCGCGGTCCTGGAACATAAAGGGCAAAAGAAGGAACATGGATGGTTTTTAGTCAGTAAAAGTCTGACACTCCCTTCCGCTCCGCCCAGAGCGGGAGGAGTCATTTGATGATTTTCCATCCGAAAAAAAAAGGGTGCGTATATGACCAGATGTATGAACATGGCGTTCCGTTGTTTCTGCCTATCTCCATGGGAAAAGCCGTGAGTTAATGTATGTATACATACTCTTCATAACTGATAAGTGATAACATATCTCCCTTCCCTCAACGATCTCAGGTCACGTTACATAGCCGGGCAACGTACATAATATCTATGGCAGGCCAATTATTCCTTCGCCCACATTCTTTCACAAACAGGTTAGGAGTAGGACATGTTTATTTTTGACGTCGACGTCGACGTTTATTCGCGGGACGATAACGTGACGTCAAGATGACGACTACAGTTTTTTTGTTTGTTGGAATTTCTTGAGATCGTGTCCTGAGCGTGATTATTGCAGTTGAATCTTGAAGTTTTTGCTGGATGTGTCAAACGTTCCATTTATTTCGGACTAGGTTTTGCCTTTACTTCACTCGCGTTGATTTAGATTTGACAATCAATTCGGGTTGTACCTACTCTGCTTGTAATAATATAATTCAATCATGATTCGAAAGACACGTGGCGCCATCTATCTTAAGAACGTTATTGTTGTTTTCCTCGAGAACAGTACTGAAAGGCATAGACTAATATATTGAAAGGTACGTGGGGGTACCTGTGTCCGTTTCTGTACACCTGATAACGTGTCACAGAGCATCATAATATAATAACGTAAATGCAAAATTTCAGGATGATCAGTTCAGTGGTTTAGGTGTGAAAAGGTAACAAACAAAGTTAACAAACCTACTTTCGCATTTATAATATTAAGCTAGAATTAGTTAGGAAGTTAGGATAATCAATCTGTAAAAAAAAATAGAGGCAGGCTGGACCTAGAACATTCACACCCAGGGCGATCACTAAAGAAATCTTATTTTATGTTTAAAACTGAGAGTTCGTTGCATGAGTACGCGATGACCTTACAAATTTCATAGAATTATCAGATGTGCGATATGTCTACATTACTTTTACTGTCAAACTACTATTTACATTTACATGAAACAAATATACAAATTTGTTTCAATATGATTGAACCCAAGGATACCTCGTTCTTAGTAAGCATTCTCGTTATTAGTATTACTCGTTATTAGTAAACATTCTCATTATTAGTATTACTCGTTATTAGTAAGCATCCTCATTACTAGTAAGCATTCTTGTTTTTGGCTAAGTCGTTACTCGTACTGCCTCATTGGTCTAGTCATAGTGGTTCCAAGCGCTACTGCTGACCATGATGAGGTCCTAAATTAGATTCCCAGGTCCGGTATTGTTAGATTTTTTCATTACCAGCCCGTAGTCAGGATTTTTCCTGGGTGATTGCAATAGCTTGCCTATAACATGAGACTTAAACACAACTGGCAAAATGTGGGTGTACAAACCTATTCCTCTTCAGCAATTGTGTGGTCGTGGTGCTATGGGATGTGTAAATTCGTGTGCAAAATAAAGAACTAAACAATTTTCTGTGCAAATAAATAAAATTGAAGTGTCTGTTTATAATTTCAAAATAACAGTTTTTTACTGAATGCGGCTGGACCGAGTTTGATGTTACTTACTAGCAGATAGCTAATGTAATAAGGAGTAACTTAGGCTTAAACTTACTAACTTAATTTTATTTTAGAAACTAGCTGTGCCCGCGACTTCGTTCGCGTGGATGTCGGAACTTAACAATGTATTTTTTAGTGCGAAGAGCTGTTGGAGGATTCCGATACAAATCATTTTTTTTTATTTATGCTAGTGCTAGACCATGGGAAAAGCATCCAATACTTAGGTCCACCCCCGCAACGGAAAATGTCTGGCCCTGAGCTTTATTAATCGTCATGGCATAACAGAGACTGACTGGGAATCGCGTTCGTTTGAAAGAGAAAGGAAAGTTGTTAGGAATTATAGGTATTCTTGGAATAAAAACAATATCACCAGCGCCGCAACCGGTTAATATTTCAGCTTCGATTATGTTTTGCTGCAGATAACTAACTAACTAACTGCTAACTTT
This sequence comes from Eurois occulta, assembly GCA_950022335.1. Classification (NCBI taxonomy): domain Eukaryota; kingdom Metazoa; phylum Arthropoda; class Insecta; order Lepidoptera; family Noctuidae; genus Eurois; species Eurois occulta. The sequence continues at coordinate 11,116,292 of OX465500.1, read as the reverse complement.
GAGCCGAGGGCCGTTACAAAGTTTGGAGGACATAAATTTCTGAGGAGAATTATTGGTACACCGATTTCTTAAACTATTTTGTGGGCTGGAAGTCCGGGTGTGTTGAGGGAATCCAAAAATTCTACCGGGTAGTGTGTGGCGTCATCTTCTTCCATAACTGTATTTATAGAGGTGTATTCTCTACTATTCCCGGACACATGAATCAATATTTCTAAATTAATTGCCGCAGCTTGGACATTGCGAGGAGTCAAAATAGCTAGCTGACATAGCCAAGAACCGGCTTGATTTCCCATGTTTGTGGAATCTCCGTACACAGAAGAAATTAGCTCCTGTAGTGATGTAACGCAAGAGCAGAGATTATCAACCAAAATAACTTTTCCATCTTCTTGTACGGGGTATGTGCCATCGCCTATTTGTAACAATAAATTGGGAAACTCCTGTGCATTTTCGCAGCCTCGCAACTGTGCACGCATATGTACACTCAGGTGTGTAGATGATATATTGCGCCTTAGAATAGAACTCTTCAGACAGGCAGCAATTTCTTCGGCTCCCATCGGCCGGTCATTTTGCCTTATGTCCTGTAAAGTTCTATTCACTGCTTCTACAGCTTTGCGGTTTGCCATAGTGCACTCGTCCCAAAAAATTAAAACACAATCGCATAAAACCCTTGCTTTATCGCTATTTCGCGATATGTTGCAAACCCGGCTTTCCGTGCGGTCTAAGTCGATAGGAATTATAAATGTTGTGTGTGCCGTTTTTCCTCCAGGCAATAATGTGGCTGCTATCCCTGAAGAGGCGACAGCAAGGGAAATTTTATTTTGGTTCTGTAGCGGCACTACAAAAAGTACTTCAGTAACATAGAACAAAAAGTACTACAGCGCCATCTATGACGCAGAGGATAAACTAAAAATCGAAATATAGTTATTCGCGACTTAAGACTATACAGAAGAACCCGAGTCCCGACAACAACTGTTGGGCAGTAGCCCACCAGACATAACACCCGTCTGATCGGAGGATCCTCCCTTTTCAATGGTGGTTGAAGAGCTTTACACCCTGTTCTCCGTACCCCCAACTTGGTGACCCCGAAATGGACGTCAGCGCAGCCTTCGAGCAACGTGACGTCATCAACATCACTTCCTCAAGCTTCCTCAAACTTCCTCAAGTATTCGAGCAGCGAGTCATATAGCCAGCCAGCTTCAAAATGGGTATTCCTGACCACCAGCATGCAGCGGAAGCACATTCCTGGTCAGCACCCTCAGCCTCATCAAGCTACCTTGGCACTGCACTTTCGGCCGGTTGAGAGCTGTACCTCCCGGTCGATGCGAGCAGTCAGCCACATCGTGGCGCTGTACCACGTCCGACGCAACGGAGCACATGCAGCGCCGACCCCGACTCAAGGGGTTCGCACTACCGCCGCAGACAGTTCCGACTCACCGTGAACAATGCGGCAACGACTTTCCACTGGTCTGGCAATCAACGACTCATTCTACTACCGACCCTAGTCTGGGGGGAGTGATGTAGCGGCACTACAAAAAGTACTACAGCGCCATCTATGACGCAGAGGATAAACTAAAAATCTAAATATATCTAAATTCTGCATCGCGCAAGTAAAGTTATTCGCGACTTAAGACTATATAGAAGAACCCGACACCAACTGTAGGGCAGTAGCCCACCAGATATAACACCCGTCTGGTCGGAGGATCCTCCCTTTTCAATGGGGGTTGAAGAGCTTTACACTCTGTTCTTTATACTCCCAAAGTTCCTTATTCGAGCCAAAATAACTTTGGTTAGGAAAGTTTTACCTGTTCCGCCCGGTGCGTCTAAAAACAGGAATTCGCCCGAGGCGTTTTCTGCACTGCAGCATACCCTATCAAACGTCTGGCGCTGATTCTCTGTCTTTGCGCAGCCATTTTGTAAAATTTCTGCGAGTTCCACGGGATGATAACTAATTTCTGATACGTACTCTCTGTTAATACGTTCCCCATCGACTGTCGGTGTGGGCAAACCGTATTGACTGATCGGGTTCCCTGGTATACTTATAACTATCTCTTTAATAGCCAATAAGCACCTGTTGTGACAAATTTCACGTACCCTATAGGTCAGGAATTTCTCCATCAGTATTTAGTTAAACATGCCTCAATCAGAAAATAACGTCACACGCACAATGCCATCTATCGAATATCTATATTCAATGCTGCACGCAGTTGATGTCTAGATATAGTCCAGTCCGAGTTCGACAGATGGCGCTGTTTTAATATTTTACTTCGGAAACACTATTATAATTTTATTAATTTACATTTTTCTTTCTTTCCATTTATAAGGTGTGAACTGATTACGATGAAACAAAAAACTTAGTGTTCAATTACTTCAATTTACGCACATATTGTTGTGTATAAAAGTTACGGGAAGTTGTGAGACCAACTGCACATAACCCTAATTTTACTTCTGTAACACTTTAAATTCAAATATCTTTTGATAGACTGAACCGATTGCAATGCAACAAAAACTAAATGTTACTCCAAGTTACGCTCAATCGTTTTGTATAAAAGTTATCTACATTGCTTTTGTACATTTTACGTGATGCCCGAACAAATACACAGACAAACAGACAAACAGACAAACAGACAAAAATTCGAAAAATGCTGGAAATGGGTTCTATTGGTTGTCCTTTAACACCCTGGCTATTTTTTTTTGGAATTTTTTTCGATGTACAAAAACGACTTTTCTACAGTTTTATTATATGTATAGATAAGATTAGGGTTCCGTGCAAAAAAAACTAAACCCTTGAAATTGTTTACAAAATCCGATTGAAATGTTAAGTTATATTTTTATAATAATTTTGCGCGGACGAAGATCGCGAGGCACAGCTAGTTATTTAATAAAACTCTGTCACTAAGTCACATCCAGACGTTCTACGTCCACAAACAATCCAATTGCTGCTGCACGCTGCCGGCTTGCCAACGGGACTGTGACGCACATACATATTGTCTTGTAGCTCTTATCTGTTATCAGCTGCAATTGAAACTAACTCTATCGCGCAAGCGAGACTAATAGAAAAGATACGGGAGGCTGGAGTATGGTAGTGTTTATGTATGGACGTAGAGTAGTGGTTGGAACTGAGTTGTTTTAAGGTGAGGTAAATGTTGTGAGAGCAGCGGTGGCCCATTGGTGGCGGTCCCGACTTACGAACAGTAAGTCATGGGTTCGAACCCAGCTAGGCGCATTACTTTGTGTAATTCTTTTCATCACCACTGCTCTCAAAAACGGTGAAGGAAAACATCGTGAGGAAACCGGCATGTCCTAGAACCAATAATTCGAAGACATGTGACATCTATCAACCCGCACTGGGCCCGCGTGGTGGATTATAGCCCATTCCCTCTCTAGAGAGGAGGCCGTGTGTCCCAAAAATGGGAACATTATAGGCTTATGCTATGCTATGCTAAATGTTGGATGGTATAAGATTATTAACAGAATTGTGATACAAAAAAAAATTGTTGAATTTCTCGGTAGTAGCCCATAGACTGTCTTGTTGGTCCTGGGTTCGATTCCTGGGTTGGGCAAATTGTTATTGAGTTTTTCCAAAAGGAATTTCTCAGTAGCACCCACGGAGTCTGGATTTGTGGCCGGTTGATGGCAATAGGCTCGCCCCCTATTTATAGTTTTGCCAGTTTTATTTAAGTCCCATGGAACTTAAATAAAACTGGCGAAATGTGGGTGTACTCTTAGGTACCTCTCTGCCTAACTCTTCGGAGATTGCAGGCGTGTGTGACGATTGTTTGTAGATGTAAAATAATAGCAAGCCCCTAATGGGAAGGAACAGAAAGTGAGAAGTTACAGGTTCGAACGAGGATCGATTGGAAATGATAATCATCATCTGCCTAGCCTTTTCCCAACTATGTTGGGGTCGGCTTTCAGTCTAACCGAATGCAGCTGAGTACCAGTATTTTACATGGAGCGACTGACTGTCTGACCTCCACAACCTAGTTATTACTGGGTAATACGATACCCCTTGTTAAGATTGGTTATCAGACTTTCGGGCCACTGACTACCTGTAACAACTGTAAAAAATCTACAAATAACAGCCGGGACCAACGGATGCACCAACCAATCGATTCGAAATGATAATCTTATCTTAAATTAATTCGATCTTGGGTCCAGCTGGAAAAATCTTCGATCCTATTCAAAAGTAAACTATGTTTCTAAATGTTTATTGCGTAATTTTGACAGCCCTTTAAAAGTTTTATCTACAGAGAAAATAATGTGCGCGCCAGCTCACTGGGTGCCAAAAAATACTCAATGATTGACGATCAATATATGCTAGAGCGAATATTACGTTGATGGTACATTTATACTTTGAATGTTGTTTATGAAATAAACAATGTCGTTGAAATCGTAGCTATGAGAAAAATGTGAAATTATTTCACATTTTAGTTTAAAAACAAAAATTGGAATGAGCGGTCATCGTTCTAGGTCATTTCATTTCGTAAGACGGTCAATAAGGGCTACAATTCTGTGTTGTAACTTAGACCGTTGTTTATACAGGGTGAAAAGTACAGAAGACAACACAGAAACTTTTTAACGTTGGTCTATCGTGTAGGTGCCTACTAAACAATTTGAAACAATCTTATCCAAGGAATAATTTCCATGGATAAGATTGTTTCAAAGGAGACACCAAAATCTTCGTTGTTTATAGGTACAATTCCATGGGTATGCAACCGTGCCTCCACCACTTCACGCGTCCCAACGGGCCACCACTATACAACCACATAGCATAACCACTTCAAGTTTTACCGTTAAACGAATATCCTTCACCTCAAGACACTCGACTATAACCTCTTAGATTAATCAGTAAACTTTAACTGTCTTAATTCCAGCGAGACAAACTCAATTACTGACAACACCGGCTACATTTAATGGCCGTCTTCAGTGATCCGTAACACTGGGTATAAAGCGCCGGCCATATTGACCGGGGTCGTCAACGTTTTGTTACCCTTCGATCGGATTTGTAGGGTTAATTCTTGGATTGAAAGGGTAATTTTAATGTGGTGATTTTAGGGTATGATTTTACGAGTAGGTAATAGGCAGTCGTAAAAATAAGGTGTGTTTAAATCGGTATGAGTATTGAGTAGTGTGGCACGCTTTCTAGCAAGATTGGCCCACGATCTGGTAAGGGGGCTGGGGCAGACTGGACGCGGAAAACGGAGGCCGGTGTTGTAGTACTAGTACCTTGGGAAAGCCCTATTCTCGCAGTGGAATGCTATAGCCTCGGTTGACTCGCTATCATCGTGCTGGCTGAAATAACTGAAAATTTGAAAGGAAGGATCATTATTAAAGATGCCAAAGACTCACCATGGGATCACCATCGAAAGAAAAATCTGCTGTTTTGTACTATATTTTGTTTGTCCAGAATTGATCAAGTTAGGAATGAGAATATTATAGGAAGTTTGAAAGTGGTGCCTGTTACAGAAAAATTTAAAGGAAGTCGTCTCTTCTGTATCTTGGTATGGACATGTAATGAGGAGGGATGAAAAGCATGTTACTAAAAAAGTGATGGATATAGGAAGAGGGAACGGGAGGGAGGGGGTTTGTTTGTTTTCTCCGGGTGTAGGGAGAGGGAGGCCAAAGAAAATATGGATGGATTGTGCGAGGAATGATATGAAAGAGAAAGGAGTAAATGATGCCGTGACGTCTGACACAGGAGAATGGAAGAAGAAAACGTGTTGCGCCGACCCCAAGGAAAATGGGACAAAGCAGGAAGATTGTGATGTCCTATATTTTGTCTAGTAAGGCGAAGTCAAATTTTGGACCAGCAGATTTTATTTTGATTTCAGGTTTGGTCTCTTAGCAAAAGTGGTTTATAATGATGAGTATGACTTCTTTTCAGGTGTTCAGTTATTTCCATTATACCTTGCATGCTTAGTTCACTTTGATACAATAAATGAAGATCGAATCCGCTGCAGTGTCATAATTATAATTTTGGGGAATTCGGAGCGATTAAAATAAACTTCCTTGAGAATGAGGGCAGGTGGCGCACTTGTCGTGTACCTACGGAATAACGAATAACGTACATAGCATAACCCTATTTAGTTTTAAACATGATCTGATGAAATATTCCTGGAACTAGCTCTTGCACTACTTTCTACCTTCCATATAAAGATTTCCTTATTTTTTACGTTTCGTAATTCTACAACGACGATTCTTCAGCAGGAGTTTCTCACAAGTTTTCCTATAGTCAATCTAGTCAATTGAAAAAATTCATTCAAAATTCAAAACTGTTGTGACATTTCATATTTTGAAAGAAAAATTTCAACTAACTTTTGGAGGCCACTGTACATTTTTGTTTTTCCATTATTACTATCGGTGGTAGAATGCCACTTTAGTACCCGCTACCGTACTTAAATACTACATTTAAATTATATAGATAATCTTATATAAGCTAAAATCTGGAGAAACACCAAGTAATAACACAACCAATTAATGAAAACGTCTCCAAAACTATGAAACTTGTATCAAATAAAACAGTGACGTCACCTGGCCATCCTGAGTCCGTTGATTAACAATTTCATGAGGAACGTCGCGGGATTATGATGCCCAACACTATTACCTATGTTGATAGCAAATAGATCCCCATAAAATGGCCGGCGCCTTTATTGGGGATCTTAACCTGTAACTTGGGGATGTCAGGATATAATTACTTTGTGTGAGGTAAGGATTAGGACGTCTTTTATTGTATTGATAGATTGTTATTAAAGGGTTGACGTCGTAAGGTAATGGCGTTAAATTGTGGCGTGCAATAGTGACGATCATTATGCATAATATAAGTTTTGAATACACTTACAGTTTGTTAAATTAGTTTTTAATAGTTTTACAAGGGGCAATACATGTGTTACAAATACGAAGTTTTTAAAAAGGGAAGAAGAGGCAGTGCTGCCAACTTATAATTTAAAAATTGTAACATAATGTTGCCTTTGGTAATAATTTAAAAGTATTTAGTTGAATGTTGAAAACAAGGTTAGTTACGATGAAAAACGGCCAAAGTATGTAGGTAATAACAACTACCATATTGCTTGCTGGCTTTAAAACTTGTTTCTTAATACTTTTTCTATAATTTGGGCAGACACTGACTAAACGAATCCGACTAGAATTAACGTAGTTGGTCACCTGTTGTTGTTTTTATATAGCACCTTGAAAGGTGTTTCTTATGACCACATAACCAGAGATTTTAATTTTAAAATATTATTTCCATAATTGCATCAAGGTATTGTTTGTTTGCATTGTGTAAGCAGTGATAACCTACGTAGTGGTGTGACCATCGGACTGCCAAGTCATATGTCTCAATTTTGACCCAAGATGCGTATTGCATAATTATCACATGCTTCGGTGAAGACATCGTGAGGAACCAGCTTGCCTGAGAGACATTTCTCGACGGCATGTAAAGCCAAGTCAGAGGCCTTTGGGCGGCATAAAAACTTTTTCACCAGGTAAGGCACTAACCACACGATAAAGAAGATAAGAGATAATAAATGGCAATTTGTGTAATCAAATCACCACGCACACGATTAGTTGATCGATGTTAATCGCAATTATCAATAACTGTTTTATTCTTTAGTGTGTTTTATACTTTATAGTTTAGTAGAAGTCCTAGTTAGCCCCAGGTAATCTTAGATCACACTTGAGCTAAGTAATTAAACTTAGTTGGCTAAGTTTTCTCTTGAGTTAGTTCTCGCACCTAATCGTCTATGGTATCTGTTGAATGAATAACTTATTTATAGCAATTAAAAGAAAATTTAATGGAATTATAGGTAAGAAAAGTTAAACGACCACCGGACTAGCAGACGTACTGCGGCGTACCATCCACACTTGGTTGATATCCCGACAAGTCGTACTCGGCGCTTCTCCTCCACGTTTATTATGCGCACAGCCAAAGTGTGGAACTCTCTGCCGGCATCTGTGTTCCCTCCCACATATAACCCGTCTGCCTTCAAAGCAAGAGTGAACAGGCATCTTCTGGGCACGCTCGTTTCATCATAGACCTCATCCATCGCTTTCCACCAGGCGTGATCGAGGTCAAGAGCAGGCCCATTTTGTAATAAAAAAAAAAAAAAAAAAAAAAAAACGATTATCTTTAGAAGAAAATAATAGTATTGGGATTGCAAGAGTGAGTTGCTATCAATTCTTAGGTCGGATTCCAATTGAATAATCCAAAAAGATAGATACGATTCTTTATACTAGCTTTGCACCCAGCTTCACTCGCGGTTTAGTCGGAAATTATCCCACGGTTTAGTCGGATACTCAAGGATAATGTGGCTTCGTAATGGAATTTAGTTTTTTTTTGGAATCGGATCAGTGGTTCCGAGGCTAGACGTGTAAGATGGTATACCTCTAGCCTCTGTCCATTTAAAGCGGAACTTTAGGAATGGTTTGCGCCATAAAGATGACTATTGCCACAAATGTTGCGACCTACCCTAGTAATTACCTATTCTACTGACATTATTATCATTTCCACTACAGGAACTTTTTTTTAACATAAACATAAGATCACGCTTGTAATCCCAGAAGGGTTTAAGGGGTGGTTGAAGGGTTTAATTTTTAGTACTAAATAAGCTTGCGTTTGCTTGGCCACAACTCGCCTGACGTGAAGCGATGATGCGGCCTAGGGTGGAGCAATGTTGCTTAAAAGAAACCGATTCACTCGAACTTTGAAGAGATCCAGATTACAAAGATCGGGAAACAGAGAAGCCGGAACAGAGAAGATCAAGATATAAATTGCCAAATTATCAATAGCAATAGCCCAAAATTCCTATCGCCGTATTTAATACCACCCGCAGGTATACGAATTGACGAGGAAACAATCGAACTGATCGGATTGTGTTGCCGAACTCAATTAACTCGGTAGTGGCGGCGTTTGCGCCGATAGCTCCCGAGCTGAGCCGAGCGCGCCCGACGAGCGCCGATTGTCACATTGTCACTCCGCTTTGAAAAGGAACGCACTTTGAAAATGGAAAATTTAAGCCCCATAGTTTTTTTTATGTAACGGAAAACCGTGCAGTGCCTGAGTGATATCGACGCGGATTTAAAATGACGCTGGGAAATTGGTTTGGGTAGTTACTATGAAGGCTCAAATAAGTACTATAAAAGAAAACAGTAAAACTGAAACAATAATTACAAGTACCTAGTCATCAAAAGCGTTTGTTGGATTAACGCTTTGAATGACTTTCTGAATGGCCTTCCTTCGTCTGTCTGTTTGTTTGATTGTTCGTCTAGCGGATTGCTAAGCCCTTTTTTATGACCCCTTCCGCTCTAGGCGGAGCGAAAGGGAGTGTCAGACTTTCACTGACTAAAAACCATCCATGTTCCTTCTTTTGCCCTTTGTGTTCCAGGGCCGCGGTATCTCTTTCGAACAGTCCCGCAGCCCTGGCAGGCATCGGCCCTTGCGTGGAACACGAACGCGCCGTCGACACGACCTGTCGTCATAAAACGGACGGACGGCGACCTAGCCCATTACTCACCGTCCCCAGGCCCGCGCCTACGGTGGCCGAGAGCCACCAGCGACTGCTGAGCCTGAGCTCCTGGTTTCGGTTCCCAGATCAGGCCAAGTTTTATTGGCTTTTTCCATCAAGATTTTTTCAGAAGTAGCCAAGGAGCGTAGATTTGTGTCAGGTTGATGGCAATAGGCTCGTTCCCTATTACATGGAACTTAAACATAACTGGCGAAAGGGCTGTACTGCATACAACTCTGTGTAACCCTTTCTCTCATAACAGGCGTGATATTATGTTATGTAATCATAATTTGGTGAAACTGGACGCTAACTTCTAAAACAAGCCTGTCTCAAAATAATATCTGTATTGTAAATAATGATCTCAACATTTACAACTATTGGTTTCCAGTTGCAAACTGTTCATGGGCAATTACAATTACGTCGTATTGTTTATGGTAACATAATCAGCCTGTAATGTTCCCACTACTGGGACACAGGCCTCCTAGATAGGAACCCACGTGGTGGATAACGGCCCACTGACCTGACCTCCTGACCTCTGTCAGGAGTGTTCCGTTATCCACTACGTGGGCTCAATGCGGGTTGGTCGATGTCACATGTTTTCAAAATTACGGTTATAGGTCATGTCGGTTTCCTCACGATGTTTTCCTTCATCCTTTTGAGAGCAGTGGTGATGAAATAATTTACACAAAATGAAGTCGCACCTGAGGTTGATCCCACTACGTAGGACCAGATATCGAGTCATAACTCAGAATGCTACTATTAAAGGGAGAAAGCGCTAGAGTAGCCCACGAAGTTCAAATTTTCTTACGTTCATTTTTTAAATTACAACCTGACACTGACAAACTAAGAAAATTTGAATTTCGCGGGCTACCCTGACGCTTCCACTTTTATTTCGAAATCTTTTCAAGACATTTGAGCCCTAAACACAGCTACTAGTTTCTCAAGTCCCTGCTAACTTCTAAAACCGGACTATCTTAAAATAATATATTGTAAATAATGATCTCAACATTCTCAACAACTGGTTTCCAGTTGCAAGCTGTTCTGGACCATGAATCACGTCGTATTGTTTATGGTAACGCAGCGGAAATACTATAGTTCAGAATTAATGTTGATATACATCATTATTGCCTCCAACGTTGATATACAATAGCGATTAAAAGGCATCCCAGATCTGCAGTTTAACTATTGGAGAACTGAAATTTGGGTGGAAGGAATAACAATCAGTATCGTTTTATTGGTTGATAGACATCATTTGCTGGACGTTTTTATTTTATTGTATTAGGAAAACACTGTACTTTATATCATTTTATTTGAAGTCGGCGCAGCATGTCTTCTTCTTCCATACTTTCTATACAAAGAGTAAACTGACCCTTCACGAAGTCTTCCATCAAGCATTTTATACTGCAATTAACTAAGTCATTCTTCGCAAAAATTATTGCTGGGAAACGACTTTTTTTGGGGTGAAAATTCACGGGTTACGAAAGGACTTAATGTAACGCACTCAAAACAATGTGCTGATGGATGCATTGAATAGTACAGGGGTCATGGAGGCATTTAAAGTTATAACAATAAAAACTTGTATTTAAAAAAAAGCCTAGTGAAAAAGTTGGAACTTTGACCTCCAACATCTCTGTAACAAGAAGGTTCTCAGGTATGGTCCAGTCTCGCCAACAAGCACCAAATAAGTATGTTGCCAATGAGCCCACTCAACAAGTCGGCCAACCTGACAAAACTATCCCTGGTACCAAGTTCGCAACCTATGCAGAGTCTTTACGAAATAATACTCCAACCAACCCAACGCACACATGTGTCGCACTCGAACAATTACTGTTAAAACAATCTGAGAAGTTTGACTCTATCTTACAACAAATGAGTACTCTAATGAGCCTCATAACTAAACTCGTCGACAGACTGACAAAATGACTGCTTTAAGAATTGGAACTTTCAACATAAATGGGCTAACCCCAAATAAAAATGAAGTTCAAGTTTTAATGACAGAACAAAAGCTAGATATTCTACTGATTTCTGAAGCACATTGCACTTCAGCCAGTAATGTTAAATTTGCAGACTACCAATGCTACCTGACAAATCATCCTGATGGGACGGCCCATGCTGGAACGGCAGTGATAGTAAAAAAGACAATCAAACATCACCTAATGCCAGAATATAAAACCAACCACATTCAAGCTACAACAATAAGCGTGGAAGATGAAAATGGGAGTCTGAATGTGTCGGCTGTTTACTGCCCCCCAAAACATAAAATTAGCGACACCCTGTTCTCACACTTCTTTGTGTCACTCGGTAACCGTTTTGTAGCAGGAGGCGATTGGAATGCGAAGCATACATCTTGGGGTTCGAGGCTAATTTCCACTCGAGGTAGACAACTCAAACTGAGCATTCAAGAAAACAACTTGTCTGCAATTTCTACTGCTGAACCAACATACTGGCCGAGCGACTCACAAAAAACCCCAGATCTGTTGGATTTTTTCATAAGTAAAGGTTTGTCTAAAGACTACCTTAAGCCAGAACCGTGTTATGATACATCGTCTGATCATACACCGGTATTATTAACAATAAGTTCAAGACTGATTGAAATCGCGAGACCATCTACATTAACCAATAAGTACACCGACTGGGAGTGTTTTAGGAAGTATATTGTCGATAATATTGAGTTAAAAATAGCATTAAAGACTCAATACGATATAGATACTGCTACTCAGTATTTAACAAATATGATCCAGGAAGCATGTTGGAAAAGTACTCCTGAATATCCAAGTAAAATTAGATCCTCTGATTACCCCCTGGAAATAAAAGAATCATTGCTTGAGAAAAGAAAACTTCGACGTATATGGCACCAAAGTGGCTTGAACGAAGACAAGTATAATTTCCTTAAGGCCGCTAGCAAGCTAAAAGAACTGCTTCAAACCTGGCATGATAACACCCTAGAAGCCCAGCTTGAATCACTCACTCCTTCTGCCTCAACCAATTACGCTCTCTGGAAGTTCACAAGGCAATATACTAGACCCCAGGTAGCTGTACCACCTCTCAGAAGGAACCAAGGTTGGGCAAAAACACCTCAAGAAAAGGCTGATACATTTGCTGAGCATTTGGCAAGTGTATTTCGTACTAACGAAGCAACAAATACCGTATCTGAAGAAGAAATCAACTCATTTCTAAACCAAGATTTTCAAATGTCACCTCCACCACGGTCCGTTACTGCCAGAGAAGTCTGGGCTACAATAAAAAGCCTCGGAAGTAAAAGAGCACCCGGCTTTGACCTAATCACGAAGGAAGTCTTACTGCAACTACCAAAAAAAGCCATCGTGTTTCTAACGACACTTTACAATGGGGTCCTAAGAGTGCAATACTTTCCACAGGAATGGAAGGTTTCACAGATACTCATGGTGCATAAACCAGGCAAACCACCCAATGTGGTGACATCCTACAGGCCTATTAGCTTACTACCAGTACTATCGAAAATCTTTGAGAAACTTCTGCTCCGTAGAATACAACCAATCTTAAAGGCAAATAAAACGATACCTTGTCATCAATTCGGATTCAGACCTGAGCACTCCACTGTCGAACAGGTTCACAGAGTGTGTGACAGGGTTAGGAAATCTCTGGAGGAAAGGGAGTTCTGTTGCTCAGTCTTCCTGGATATTCAACAGGCTTTCGACCGCGTTTGGCACAAGGGCTTACTTTATAAGATAAAAGCTTGTCTTCCCCACAGCTTCTATGAGCTAATGAAAAGTTACCTAACAGATCGTCTGTTTTATGTCAAAGAAGTTGAGGCAACGTCGGAGCTATTGGAAATAAAGGCCGGCGTCCCCCAAGGATCAGTGTTGGGGCCAATTCTGTACACGTTGTACACATCAGACTTGCCAGCAGAGGACAGTGTGACTACAGCTACATTTGCTGATGATACTGCAATTCTGGCTAGCAGCCATGACCCCACAATTGCGTCACAAACGCTGCAAAAAGGTCTAGACAAAATATCTGACTGGCTCCAAAAGTGGCGAATAGCAGTCAGCCCATCTAAGTCGGTACAGGTCACTTTTACGCTACGCAGAGGTGATTGTCCGCCAGTAAAACTAAATAATAATTTTCTACCACATAAAGATTCTGTGAGATACTTAGGACTACACCTCGATCGCCGCCTGACGTGGAAGCAGCACATAAAGACCAAGAGAGATGAGCTCAACTTGCGATACAAAAACCTACACTGGCTATTAGGGCGGAACAGTAAATTATCGACTGACAACAAACTCCTTATATATAAAACGATTCTAAAGCCTGTCTGGATGTACGGCATCCAGCTATGGGGGAGCTGTAGCAACTCTAATATTTCCATTATACAGCGAATGCAAAATGTGATTCTGAGAACTATATACAATGGCCCTTGGTTCATTACAAACACTGAAATACACAACCTACTTCAGATGAACTCGGTGAAAGAGGAAATCTTGGCCATAACCAAAACATACTTGGAAAGGCTGGAGAGGCATCCAAATGAACTGGCCGCTGGACTGACAACACGCACGTACCAAAAACGTCTCAAAAGAAAAGACATTCTGTCTGTACCCTCTTGAGTAGCATAAATACAGGCTACACCTATGTATGAGTAGTTGCTCTCGATGGAGAGCACACTCCAACTGCCAATTGTCACCTACCACATCTGCTTAAAGTACTCAAGACTGATTGCAGATTCAAAAGAAACACAAAAAAAAAAAAAAAAAGGTATGGTCCAGAACTAAAAAAATATTGCAATGACGGGGACAATAAGTGTTGGCTTCGTTAAGGTGAATGCGACCAACCAACCCGCGAAATTCAAATTTTCTTACGTTTTTTGCAATTTGCAGGCCAGTGCTAGGTTGTATGATGATTAAAATATTATTCGCGGCTGTAAGACATATGTAGTAACAGAATTATAATCATCAAAATCATCAATACAACGCTCTAAGTTCATAAAGCTGTAGGAATGACTTTTTCTGTTTTTTTTTTGTTCCTACGCCTTTTTACACCCATTAATATGTCCAACATAAATTCTAGGAGAGGCTTATATTTAATTGAACTGCCTCGAATGGACCCGTGGGTCTTGCGTTCAATTCCAGGTCAGGAAAAGTATTATTGAGATTTTCTACCAGAAATTTTCCAGTAGATGGAAGCCCAGCCCTGATTCTGAATGTGGGCGGATATAACTCGTGATTATTATCTCCTAGCGATGCACAAGTGTTAACAGAAGTCCTAACATAGCCAAGCTTCATTTAATCAAAGTGGTTTTGTAACAACGCATCTTAAAATAGATGATGATGATCGGATAGGCCAGGTACGCAGTACTTGCAACCGCTGTCCCGGGTGTTTGACCAGAGGGACGTATGAACGTGGATATAGCAATAGGAGTAGGTATGCTACATCGTAGCAGTAGTGGCGGTACTTTCATACAAGCCTAAAAGCTTGGCTGGCCCTTATAACGTACTGATCTGCCTAACCCGACTATACCGGTTTCCAGTCTAACCGGATGCAGCTGAATAACAGTATTTTACAAGGAGCGACTGCCTATCTGACCTCCACAACCCATTTAGTACCTGGTAATATGATACCCCTTAGTAAGACTGTTTGTCAGACTTTCAGGACATTGGCTAACTGTAACGACTGTCAACGATTTACAAATTACAGTCGAGACCAACGGCTTAAAGTGTTTTCCGAGGCACGGAGGAAACTCGGTATGTCATGGGTGGTCACCCATCCACGGACCTTCCTGGGCAAGCGTGGATTAACCTAACTATCGACACGAGTATGTGTTATTATTTAGACACGAGCTCCTCCCTTATATCTCTATATGATGTTAGGGTTTCTGAACCGTCTGCTTGCTCTAGGAGCTCCCCGTGTTGTTGGCTCCTTGGCACGCCATAGTAACAAGTGGCGTTTCAGCCTACCCCCATGGGCAAAATCCGTGAGTTTATTTGTGTGTCAGTGATCGATCGACTTCCGCTTAGAACAGTCGCGTCGCACACGCTCGCTCTTGTGCTAGTTAGTGTTCGGGTATAGCGCTGACGCAGCACCATACCGCTCGTTACCTCTAGCCGTGCGCGGCCGCCGCGATGACCCAGTTACCGAATGTATTTCGCAACTATTTGAGTAAACAAAGTGTTAAGGTGAAGTTGTAATTTTTTTGTAATAATTATGGCTTGTTCATCGTCAATTAAAATAAAAACTGAAACGGAACATCTGTTGTATAAATATTATACTGAAGAAAAGTTAGAACGAGAAAAACTGCAAAGTTTAGTAAATGACCTCAGAAGTCAATTAGAAGATCTTCAGCACCAGCTGGATAAATCCCAGGAGCAAAAAACTGCAGACCTGGAAAATAAAAATGTCATTACCGAGAAGCCTATGCCAATTGAGTATGAGACAGACGAAGAGGAACTAGCAAAGGAAACAGAGTGGGTACGGCAGAAAAGCAGAAAAAAAAGGAAATTGAATTCATCATCACTGTCCTCACCACCCCAACAAGGAGCTGAATCCAGCGAAAAGCCTAAACAGAATGTGAAACCGAAGAAACAATCTTCACCGCCACCTATAGTAGTGGAAAATATTAAGAACTATCAACAGTTCTACGATCTTCTTTCGATTAATATCACGAAAGACACGTTCATTATGAAAATGCTGAATGGAGAAAAAGTTAAAATTAACTCTAATAACGATGATTCATATAGATCTATTACCAAGTTATTGTTGCAAAATAACTGCCTTTGGTACTCGTATGAAAATAAACAAGACAGGCCTATCAGGGTAATGGCAAAAAACCTGCATTTTTCTTGCCTGCCAAACAGAATAGTTGAGGACCTGACTGCTAAAGGATATAAAATAGAGGAGGCGGTTAACAAACTGAGCTGGAAGAGCAAAGAGCCTCTCAGTATGTTTATGCTGTCATTCCAAAAAGATGAAGACATCAAGAAAATTTACGGAATTAAATCTATACTGGGTTGTAAAGTAGACATACAGCCACTGAGAACTTCAAAGCTAATCCCTCAATGCAAAAGGTGTCAAGCATATGGCCACACACAAAAATACTGTTCCAAAGAACCCCGGTGTGTGAAGTGTACAGGTAAGCACCTAACTAGAGACTGCAATAAACCAGCAGAAGCAAAGCCAAAATGTGTTCACTGTGGTGAGCCCCACCCGGCTAATTATAGAGGATGCATAGTAGCTAAAGAGCTACAGAATATTAAAAACAAAAACATCAGAAATAATGTGTCGGTACCAAACTCTCAGGGTCCAAGTGCAAACAAAGACAAGAGACCTATTGCCAACAAACATGTTATTAAAAATGTATCGTATGCACAAATGACAAAAGGAGTCCAACCACCGACACAGTCACAAGTTAAACCAACGAGCCCTAACATGAATGAAAAGATAAATACAATTATTAATCTTTTAACAACTTTCGACGAAAGGCTAAAAAAACTTGAAGGTAGTACTAAAACAGCTACAAAACTAAAACACAATGCATAAATGGCTAATTTATTAAAAATTATGGCATGGAATGCGAATGGACTGCTGAAACATCAGAATGAACTTACGGCAGTCCTAAACATGGAAAGTATTGATGTGTGCCTTATATCAGAGTCACACTTCACTAAAGAATCTCACATTAAAATTAACGGTTATAAAGTATATCATGCATTGCATCCCAACAACACATCGAGAGGTGGTAGTGCTGTCATTATAAAGGAGAATATCTATCATTATGAAGAACATAAATCTGAAGAAGAAGAAATACAAGCAGTAGCTGTCTGCGTGAAAACGAAATATTGTTTTGTCACCATATCAGCTATATACAGTCCACCTAGGTATTCGCTAAAAGTAGATCAGTACAGGACCTTTTTAAAAGGTCTTGGAAATAGATTTATATTGGGAGGCGATTTTAATGCTAAAAATACGTATTGGGGATCTAGACTGACCACAACCAAAGGAAAAGAGCTACTGTGCGCAATTAGAGAAACTCAATGCAAAACTCTATCAACAGGTAAACCCACTTATTGGCCTACTGATCAAAAAAAGATTCCAGATCTTATAGACTTTTTTATATATAAAAATATTTCACCAAATCTTCTCCGCATTGAAGAAGGTTATGATATGAGCTCTGACCACTCACCTATAATACTTACTCTAAGTGAAACTTTAATTCCGAAAGAAAACTACCCCACATTAGTAAATAAGAACACTGATTGGGAAAGCTTTAAAATAGACGTGGACTCTGTAATAGATCTAAAAGTTCCACTAAAAAATCCGGAAGACCTGGATCGGGATATTCGTCAGTTTATTACACAAATACAACAATGCGCTTGGAAAAACACGCCTACATTCAAGACAAAAAACAGAGTTACCTACTACCCAGCATATATTACAAAGCTCATAGCCGAAAAGAGACAAAAGAGACGAATATGGCAACATACAAGATTTCCTGAAGATAAACGGATTCTGAACAGCCTTACAAAACAACTAAGAAGGGCAATTCAGAAGTTCAAAGATGAATCAATGAACAACTACCTAAGTCAATTAACTAGCGATCACACGACAGATTATTCCCTGTGGAAATCAACAAAAAGTTTAAAAAAGCCTATTATGCATATCCCACCCATCAAAGATACTAACGGGCGGTGGGCAATAAGCAACGAGCAAAAAGCTATTAGGTTTGCACAAAATTTGGAGCTCATTTTTAAGCCTAATGAAGATGATGAAGACTGCACTTTGCCGGATGAAACATCAAATAATGAGGAGCTAAAAATAAAATTCGTAACACCTAGAGAAGTATTCAATGAAATCAAGCGTTTAAGTCGAAAGAAATCACCTGGCTACGATCTTATTACTGGAGAAGTTCTTAAAAACCTCCCCCGTAAAGCCATCGTTAAACTTACCACTCTGGTAAATGCTACGTTCAGGCTTACGTATGTACCTGATCTGTGGAAAGTTGCCGAAGTTATAATGATACCAAAGCCTGGTAAACCACCTCACGAAACAACATCATACAGGCCGATCTCTCTGCTGCCAATCATGTCAAAATTATTTGAAAAGCTTCTCTTGAAACGGTTAAAACCCATCATAGAAGAAAGAAATTTAATCCCTGACTACCAATTTGGATTTAGGGAAAAACATTCGACAATAGACCAAGTACACAGGATTACTAACATTATTGAAAAGGCTTTAGAAGAAAACAAAGTTTGCACAACAATCTTCCTGGACGTAGCGCAAGCATTCGATAAGGTGTGGCACAAAGGGCTCATTAACAAACTGAAAACTATGCTCCCAAAACAGTTTGCTGACATCTTAGAGTCTTACCTATCACAGCGTATGTTTAGAGTAAGACAAGATGATGCATACTCAGAACTCAAACCGATAAAAGCTGGAGTACCGCAAGGAAGTGTTCTAGGTCCCATCTTGTACTTATTGTACACTTGTGATATTCCTGAGCTAGAAAACAACACCATTGCGACATTTGCGGATGATACAGCTATAATGGCCACAGGTGTCACTCAAGAAGAAGCAGTGGAAAAAGTTCAAACAGCCGTCAATACCATCTTTGACTGGACAAAGAAATGGCGTGTGAAACTCAATGAAACGAAATCCGTTCACATAGACTTCACAAATAAAAAGCCAAATTATCATCCGGTATACATAAACAGCCATGTCATACCGTACGAAAATACAGCCAAATACCTAGGCATGACATTGGACACAAAGCTTCGCTGGAAAGCTCATGTTAAAAAGAAACGCGACGAGCTAGAGCTTCGCTACAAGACGATGTACTGGCTAATAGGAAAACACTCCTCACTGTCAGTACACAACAAAGTACTTTTATACAAACAAGTCCTCATGCCTGTATGGACTTATGGTATCCAGCTTTGGGGCTGTACCAAACAAAGTAATATTAAAATCATACAACGTTTTCAAAACAAAGTACTCAGAGGAATCGTTAATGCGCCCTGGTACATTCGAAATGACGACCTTCATCGGGACCTCAAAGTAGACCTCGTCATAAACGCTATTCAAAAGCATGCAGAAGCTCACGAACGAAGGCTTCATCATCATGTGAACGTCGAGGCTATCCAGCTCCTCGATAACACGGACATAGTGAGAAGACTAAAAAGGACAAAACCTTTTGAGTTAATTTAGTGAAGTGTCAGTGTAGTGTAGTAAAGTGAGTGCTACCCATAAAGAACACAAGAACAAAGTGTCTTCCCCTTAATAGAGACAATAAGAGAAGTGTTAATGGACACATTCTTAGGTTTACTCTACCTAGCAAATTAAGTTCAAACTGTATTACTCATTAGCTTTAGTAATTAAGCTAGATCGTAGTTATTTATGATGTTACCGTATAGGGTCCATCATATAAAAAAAAAAAAAAAAAATTTATGTGTACTTCTTAAAATAATCTGCCCAATATCCAGCCGGAATGAACAGCTGTAACTCCGGTATTGCCAGTTCTCGAGGTTGCTCGTAAGTCGCAACTATCGGTAATAATCCCATAAAACCTGACCTTGTAGACGAAACAGTGCTGAACAATGTATGCGCGTTTATTTTGTGCTGGTATTTACAAGACCATTCATTGGAGTGGTTTGTGGAAGCCCTATTGTGAAGTTCAGCACATGGCTTCATGAATACGTAAAGCAAGCACCAGCTTGTAGAAGTTGGGGATACTTTCAGCATGTTCCTAATGGTTCCCCCATTAAGGGAAAATTGCTTTTCTGAGGAGTTTCTTCAGCCACTTCTTCACCCAGCTAAAACACAAGGAAGTGTAGAAGAGTAGCCGTTTTGGGGGACTGTCTCTTCTAAACTTTGACGTTCAAAATGTGCTGGTTATCAGCCTAATTTGAATAAATTACTTTTAATTTAGATTTTGCCCGGACGAGTCCCAGGCAATAAAAAACGAAACAGAGAAAGGGGAATACAGGGTAGTTGCTAATAATTTCACACAGCCCCTCGCCTCCTCCAGACGAAAGTTTGTGAGGATGGATGGATATTTGTTACTCTTTCACGCGAAAACTCCTGAATGAGTTTGGATGAAATTTGGCACACAGATAGTTTATAACCTGGATTAACACATAGGAAACTTTTATCCCGGTAGTATGATCCCGTGAGACAGTTACCGTACTTCACGCGAGCATAAGCTAGTATTACATAAATAGAAAATTCATCGAATTCTTTTTTTTTTTTTAAACGTTGCCCCACACTAGGATGTTCTCCTGTACCGTGGGTGCGTTTACAAACATTTAAACTCACATATACAAACAGCCAGACCCGGAACAACTATCTGTAGGCCATACAAATATTTGTTCCGTGCGGGTTCGAACCCGCGACACGCAACGCAGCAGTCAATCGCTCAGTCACTGCGCCAATCGTGTCGTAGATTTAATTTCATGAAGGGCCAAAGTTTTCATCACGTCCGCGCTCACGCGTGTTACGTCATCATGCGCATGGGCACCTCGCGATGTAAACATTCACGTTTAACTGGGCTCGGGTTGAATAACGCTGTAGTTTTCTTTATTTATTGACACTGAGCGTAGTGTTAAGTGGTCCAATGTGTGGGACGTTAACGAGAATTAATCTACCAGTTAACTGACGGTTACAAAGAAATTAATGAAGTATTTTACTGAAAATACTTTAACCATCGGTCACTGAAATTGTAATTCACTTTTGTGTGTTGCCTTATTAAATGTCGTGTCAAACTATTAATATATTGGCTAGCATTAATGAGTGCCAAAGTACCCGTAGCGAATAAAGAATTGAGTATTGATAAAGGCACTTTAACTCGAAACAGTCGGGACTGTTGCAGTCAATATTCCATATTGGATATACGCATATTGATTTTAGTCTAGATTATTTAATGGGTCCCTACTGTTGCGGTCAATAATAATATGTTCCGGACACCCCAGTTTTTTTTTAAGTTATTAGTTAGTTATTATTCGTTTTTTTACGCAGTCGGGTTTTTTGTATTTATTTTTTTTATTTTACAATTTTTAGTTACAACAAATTAAAATATGGTCATGATAATTATACCATTTTAAAATCCTCATGATGAGCCCTTTAATTAGATACCCATATTGCAGTAAATTTTTGTTTTTACTTTAAACCATAGCGTCTCATAGTCGGTATGTTGGTTTTTTTTCGCGTCTAAGAACACTTGGGTTACCAAGATAAATCTAACGATATGTTTAAAAAATAATTAAATAAATCCGTGCAGTGGTTTGGAAGATATGAGGTAATAAAGAATATTATATGCATACAAGATACACGCGAAAAACATAACCCTTCCTTGGCAGTCGGGTAAAAAGAAGAGTCATCTAACAGAAGAAGTATTTCAATTACCTGGATAAAAGTATTTTATGTAAACGGATATCGGATTTACCCCAAATAATTGGGTTTCGAAGGTCAGTTGGCACTCGCGTCAGGTATATTAAGTATATACAGGCATTTCCGGTTGGAGTGGAAGCCGGCTCGATTTAACGAAGTTGGGACGGATGAAATGCATGAAACTTTGTAAATCTATAGGACTCCGGTAAACTTACCTTCGTTTGTAATATACATCTGCAGTCAGATGTCATTTGCGCTGATAAACCTAAGTGTAATTACACAAGTATTACATATAATGATTATACAAGGTGTAAACGGACCCTTCACAAAAATTATGTCTGGGCAACGACTTTTTTTTGGGGTGATAAATCAGTCATAAAAAAAAACAAAATATTATGCTGATGGATCCATTGATTAGTATCATATGGGGGTCGCGAAGGTATTAAATATAAAGTTATAACATTAAAAACTATTATTTAAAAAAAACTCGTGAAAACTTTGACCAATATCTTCATAGCTAAAAGGTACCCAAGTATGGTCTAGACAAAAGAAAAGATCACAATAAAGGGGAGAAAAAGTGCCTTTATCAATATGTTCCGGATACTTCAGTTTTTATTTAAAGTTATTAGTTAGTTAACATTAGTTTTTTAACGCAGTCAGTTTTTTTTTTGCCTTTAGATAACATCCTTATTTGAGTCAACCTAGAATTGGGTTGCGAGTTCCCTACAATTTGGCCTTCATGGGCATTAGCGCCCTTCAGTAAAACGTGCAGTCAAAGAACACGTGGGACTTGATATTAAAAATGTTCCATCGTTTTTGCAACAACTGAAAATTTCACCCCTGAGCAGAGTCATATTATTAATCTCCACCTGACCCAGGGTCTAGAAAACGGAGGTCGATTGAAATTAGAAACCTGCTGTGGTTTAGTCTATTTAAAGTCTGCCTGTTCCAGACGTTTAAATAATTGAATTAACTAGTAGTATGCGAAAAAATCTCAAGTCAATGACCCGACGACATCTACAATTCCAGATAGACTTAAATAGACTGAAAAAAGCATAAAAAACATGTTTATACACTTCATAAGTCGGCTAATTTTCAATGGCCGCCAGACATTCCCGCCTTTCAAACGTCTTTGAATTAATGCATCAAATAATAATTTCGTGTCACTTACAAATAAATTTACAACGTGTGAAAACTATTTACTTTTTAAAACTAGTATGATATTTAAATACAACCATTTGCCCGCGATTTTGGATTTTTCCATTCTTTCATTTATATTTTGAGCGCGCTTTATAATAAAAGTCTGTCTATGTTCTTCCTTCATGCTATCTCTATAAAGCATTTCATGAAAATCGGTTCTGCTGTTTAGCCGTGAAAATGAAACCTACACACAGAGGCATCAAGACACTTCCATTTTTTAGGGTTTCGCACCCAAAGGGTAAAACGAGACCCTATTACTAAGACTCCGCTGTCTGTCTGTCCGTCTGTCACCAGGCTGTATCTCATGAACCGTAATAGTTAGACAGTTGAAATTTTCACAGTTGATGTATTTCTGTTGCCACTATGACAAAAAATACTAAAAAACAGAATGAAAAAATATTTAAGTGGGGCTCCCATACAACAGACATGATTTTTTTGCCGTTTTTATAGATAAAATGACCCTTCTCTCGCACTTGGCCGGTTTTTTACTTCTTTTGGCCACGGTTTCATCCGAGTGCTAGTCGGAAATTAGCCCAATTAGAAAATGTGTTTTTGTTATAAGTAGTCAAGTACCGTTTACATACTTTCTTTCATCTGCATTCAGTAAAAGCTGCTATTTTGAAATTACAAACAGACACTTAAATTTTATTTATTTGTATAGATTAGGTTTACATTAATTACAACATGTGAAAGAAATGTTAACTGAATAAAACGATCAGATTTTTTTATATTTGAGTACAAGAGCTTTTGAACAGATATAGTGGTGACGGACATGTTTATACGTTTTTAACACCCGGATATTTATAATGCGATCGTACCGTAATGCTGCGGTTTTTATAATCACATGATCATCGGTAATGTGCATTCCTTGTTTTTATTTTGTCGTAGTACATTTATATTTATAGATTTTTAAAGCTCTTTTGAGGAGCTCGTGGCTAAATAGTTATTATTTAGCCACGAGTCGCTCGGGTCGGTCTTTATGTAAGCCGCGCTTGGTTAGGTCGGTCCGTGGATGGGTGACCACTCATTCAATACCGAGTTTCTTCGAAAGCACGTTAAGCCGTTGGTCCCGGCTGTCATTTGTAGATCTTTGACAGTCGTTACAGGTAGTCCGTGGCCCGAAAGTCTGACAACTAGTCTTACCAAGGGGTCCCGTATTACCCAGTACCGACTGGGTTGTGGAGGTCAGATAGGCCGTCGTTCCATGTAAAATACTGAAAGAAAGAATTTAAAAAAAATTGTCGCAGGGACATGACGTGCATTCCGTGGGTACTGCGCGATCTACCGCGAGGCGGCGAGCCTCCTTGCCGGATTGCCGCCATGGGATCTGGAGAAACTCCGCTGCCGCGGCAAATTGTCGCGCAGCGGACAGACATCCGCCGTGATCTCATGGCGACATGGAGAGAGCGACTATCGCAACCCCGTGCAGGGCACGCCACGATAGTGGCGATAAGTCCCCTCTTTGAGGAGTGGCTAGAGAGGCGCCACGGCGCCCTCACCTTCCGCCTGACGCAGGTCCTCACCGGACACGGATGTTTCGGGAGGTACACGGGGCAAACTTAATCGGTTTGCAGGGCACACCACAAAGATGTTGGTGTGCGTAAAATCAACTGGTGTATTACTTCGCCTATTTATTAGTGTTTGCTACCCGTTGTCCACGCACACACAATAAAATTTCTTGTCACTAATGTTGCAGGGAATATGACGCATAAATTTAGCTTATCATACAATCGTCTTCGTGGCGCATTAGTCGAGCGTGCGATAAATAATTACTTACTGCGCCGGCGCCGTAGGATCGAATCCGACTGCCAACAGCATAATGTTTTTGTATGTTTTAATAAAATATTTTACATTTGTTTGTTCAATTTATTGCTTAACTATTAGCAAGTCTCTTTATATTTGGGTTAGAATGTATTAGTTGTCTACCCTCTAAAAATTACAAATCATGTTTAAGTTAGTAGTTTAAGTTCATCGTCATAATGCTATTGACTATTGGGGTTTCGTTACGTTTTTAGACATTATACCCTGCGTTTTTTGAGAAGTGCTTTTATTTGTGAATCAATATGAATCATTGAACCACACTTTTATGAGCTGAAATAATTCTTTTGCATGAGCAAAATGTTTCAATTAGTGAAATTGCGAGACGTTTAAAGATATCGGTGAGTAACAAAATGTTATTATGATGTTTAGAAGTTTAATATGTTTAAATAATCCACATGTTATTGATTGTTGTTTTTTGTAACAATATTTTATTATTGTTCACAGAGAAGGACTGTGCAATTGTGGGTCCATCGTTATGCAGATTCGGGAAGCATTGATCCTTGCCGACCGGGACCAAAGGCTGGATTTGCATTCACAGATTGGCATCTGATATAGTTGCTACGCATACCGCTGAGCCCTTCCTCACTACTCGTTCCACGGCAACTAAACATGACGTGACATTACAAACTGTACGAAACCACTTGCGAGCAGCTGGTGTGAAATGTTGTAGGCCAGCCAAGAAAATTTGAATGTCAGATATTCACAGGCAAAACAGGGTACGCTTCGCAAGAGAATATTTAGATTTTGATTGGTGCAATAATATAGTTATATTTAGAGATGAAAAATGTTTTAAATCAGACAAGGACGGTCGCAAAATATTGTGGCGAAAAGATGGTGAGCGCTATCATAAAAAAAAATATTCTTCCATGCAGGTCTAGTGGAGACATTTACTTCGTGCATGAATAAGTCATAGATAGCGAAGGCGCACCAATAGGATATTAATAAAAATATCAGGGGGTAATTCGATTTGTTTTATGTGAGTGATGTTATTGTTAGTGAGATAACAATTTAGGATACCTGTATCTTAATATCTATCTTATTAACATGTTTATTCATTTCACTAATAAATAAATTACCCACTTGAATAAGAAAAGTAACGTTATTTCTTGTCCGACTTAGAATATTTGTCATGCACAAAACTTTTTAATTTGTGATTATAATATAAAAAAAAACCTAGTCAATAAATGTTGTTGATTTCTTAATACAAATTGTTTAATTTTTACTTCCATATTTTTTTTCGAATAATGTTCTTATTATCAGGTAAATTACAATAAAAATTCAACAAAATGAAAATAAAAGTTTTTTAATAATGCAAAAAGTTGACGCCAGCGGCGCAGATTCGATCCTACGACACTTGATTTACCAGCCGAATGATTACACATCTATGCCACGACACCGGTTAGTCATAGGGTTAAATTGATGCTTCATATTCTTTACCTCATATTATACATATACTATAGTGAAGCAAACACTAACAAATAGGCGAAGTAATACACCAGTTGATTTTACGCACACCAACATCTTTGTGGTGTGCCCTGCAAACCGATTAAGTTTGCTTTGTGTACCTGCACCGAATCGGGGGGGAGGAAACGCCCGGGTGCTATCATTGCGAGGATCGCCCGGAGGACACGGTGGAGCACACCGCGGAGGTCTGCTCCGCTTGGGCGGAGCACCGCCGTGTCCTCGTAGCGGCGATTGGCGGCGGCGACCTCTCGCGTCCGGCCCTGGTTCAAGCCATGGTCCGGGGCTAGAGGGAATGGGAAGCCGTCGCCTCCTTCTGCGAAGCAGTCATGCTAGCGAAGGAGGTCGATATCACATGTTTTCAAAATTACGGTTATAGGTCATGTCGGTTTCCTCACGAAGTTTTCCTTCATCCTTTTGAGAGCATTGGTGATGAAATAATTTACACAAAATGAAGTCGCACCTGAGGTTGATCCCACTCTAGCGAAGGAGGTGGCGCTAGCGAAGGAGGTGGCCGAACGTGAGAGGGAGAGAGCCTCACGTCCCAGCCGCCGCGGGAGGAGAAGCACCGGGCGTCGGGGGCCACGCCGTGATGGCTCTCGGCCACCGTAGGCGCGGGCCTGTGGACGGTGAGTAATGGGCTAGCTCGCCGTCCGTCCGTCGTATGACGACAGGCCGTGTCGACGGCGCGTTCGTGTTCCACGCGCGCCTCAAAGAGATGTCACCAAACGGGAGGGGCCCGCAAGGGCCGATGCCTGCCAGGGCTGCGGGACTGTTCGAAAGAGATACCGCGGCCCTGGAACATAAAGGGCCAAAGAAGGAACATGGGTGGTTTTTAGTCAGTAAGAGTCTGACACTCCCTTCCGCTCCGCCCGGGAGGGGTCATTTGATGATTTACCACCCTCCAAAAAAAAAAAAAAAGGGACATGACGTGCATACAAAAAACAAAGAAATAACATCTGCAACAACAATAACAACAACTGCAACTGCTGGTATTCAGCTGCATTCCTTTAGACTGGACTGGACTGGAAAATTCTAGGCAGATGATGATTTTTATTTATCGATTTTTGTTGATAGTTTTGTAAATGGGGAAGTAGTGATATTAATAATATTAGAAGGAGCTACGAGTAAGTTTGTAGTTTCAGTAGAAAGAGTTTAGCTGGTGTAATATTATCGTATGTTCTAATTTTTGCCGATTTCTTAAAAAGGAGGAGGTTATGTATTAGGCCTTACGTTAACGGCAAATAAAATAGCTGCAGTTTCTGAACTAAACTCCTCAATTCCCAGTGTCACTTGTAGGTGCAAGAAGTTTTTTTTCTGAAGAACCTAAAAGCCTAAAGAATAATAAAAATGTCATGATCATGATCAGTATTTTATTATTCTTTAGGTAGAAATTAAAAGCAAAATTGTCTTGTAGTAGAGAAACATCATTTAACTTCTGCCAACAAGTGACACTGAGAATTGAACAGTTATACATATTATTCCACAGCTTCTTGTATATTAGCTGCAATATATGTATGTCCCATATGACAATAACACAGCTCTAAAGTTTTGCTGTACAACAGTTACTCCATGTAAACAAATAAATAAGGTCAGCTCCGAGCTAAATTAGCCGCGAAACACGACGCGTGCGCATATTAACGGCGCTAAGAATATGATGAAGAACTAAATAAATTAGGTGGTAAGGTCGAAGTGTATTTCTGGAGTATATGACATGTGACAAATGCTGAGGTTTATGAACCTGCTTCTTTACCATCTAATTGTAGGTTCAGAATCTGCCATTCAATGAGGTTACTTTTCAATGGGTTTTCGCATCGACTCCAGTAAATGCTGAAGACTAAAAGTCAGGCAAGTGAGACAGGCAGGCATGTAGGGCTGATCGATCACGGTTAGTCGGACTGAAAATCTAACTCTAGACTTTCAGTCAAAATTATACATGGTTAAGGATATCCTTCGGAAAATAGTCTTCTTCGTTTTCAACATCATTGTCATCTCGACAGATAAAAAGCATTCTGAAGACTTTTTTTACCGTTGAGGGCTCGGAGGGGCGTACGTGTGGGTCCACTACCGGACAGACCTGTGAGTGGGTAACCTGAACCTAACCGATAGCGCACATAATCCTACCTCAGAAGGATTGAGCGTTATTTTTTAGTTGTAATAGTCGTGATAAATACTTTTGGAAATAAATCGATTTAAATTTAATTTGGATTTTTTTTACTTGTTATGTGAATGAATATTCTATATTATTTCGATCATGCTAGTTGCATTATAAAACTATTCTTCTTAAGGAGACACAAAACCTTGTTTTTTTTAAAACCACTTAGGTAATCGGGACATGAAAATGGTTGGTGGCAAAAATAGATAGACCAGAGTAATGTTGTTACGTATAAATTTTTGACAACGAGTACTAGAAAGGTTATTTAAATAGTAATAATAATGTCATCCTGTCTTCTCACACAAAACACTGACATAAAACTGCCAAAATCTTTAGTTTACGACGTACAGTATATTTATCAAATGAACGTTATTTGCTTTCTCTTGTCTTGGTTCTGTTGTCGAAAAATATTCCACGAGAACATCCTGTTGTATAACACTAGTGGAGAATGTAGTTTTCCACTACTAAAAAAAAAAATCGGATTCGGATCAATTTTGATTCCGAAGATTACGCCTTTTTTTGGATAGGAAATCATCAAATGGTCCTTCCCGCTCTGGGTGGAGCGGAAGTGAGTGTCAGACTTTTACTGACTAAAACTCATCCATGTTCCTTCTTTTGCCCTTTGTGTTCCAGGGCCGCGGCATCTCTTTCGAACAGGCCCGCAGCCCTGGCAGGCCGAAGATCACCCCTTACATCCAAATTTACAAGCTACCTCTTTATAATATTAGTGCAGATTCTTTGTATTTCGATGCTCAGACGCATTTGTTCGTCGTACAATGGCATTTAGTGCAAAATAACACATTAAACGTTTAAGATCTCACTTTTACGGCAGTAACTGGAACTGCAATAAGCTGCTAATTTTGACTGTATTTTTGTGTGAAAATGGGTCATGTGGAATTAGACCACTTGGGTGGAAAAAACAGTATTTTGTTTTTAAGGAAAGTCCCTCTGTTATGCAGTGCACTGTTTTATATATCCGTTTGAGGTTGTCTTGTATGCTTGAAATTGACGAGGAGCTTACAGTTTTTTGATTGGTTATGAACTTATGATTAACGAAACAATTTCAGCTAGCTGGGAGCACCAACATCGAGTCGTTTCATGACACTGGGTATACATGCTTTGTATAAATAAAATGAATTCCCACTGACATCATAAATAGGCGTATGGCAATGGGTACGACGCAAATAAAATCACCGACTTCTCATTGTCCCATCAATGGTGGAGGGTTATTACCCTCCACCATTGAATGGAAGGTTCATATTTTTCTGTCGTTCCAATAGGAACGAGAGAAAAATATGAACCGTCCCCGTCGTCTTGTTATCCGCATCAATGAGGACAAGACGAAGGAATACTTCGCGTCCTAAAAAAACCGTCATGTCCTATAATCAAAAATCATCGATAGTAGTCGAGGATATGTGATGTCTACCAGTCCGCACTGGGCCCGCGTGGTGCATTACAGGCTTACAGCCCACTCTCTCATGAACACGATTGTGTCCCAGCTGTGAGAACATTATATAGGCTGATTGTGCTACTGCTGTCAAACTAGTTTACAATATTTTCGCCTTAGACCTTAACCAAGATTATAATATTTACGAGCTAAAATGATCATGATTACTAGTTAAAGTCAGAAAGATCTGTTGTTCAAGAATCTAAGTTGACCTCTGTCGTAAATCTATCCCCGACAATATTAGACTCCCAATTGCAACCACATTAAAATATATTGGCAGATAAATGTGCTAAACGATAATAATGTTGGCGAATTGTGTGGAATTTTCTATACACGCTTGCATACGTGATGTCTAAACATGTATACGTGCGGGTGGTGCTAGTATGCGAGTGATGCGAGATCATTGACATGCAACTCCATCACCCACGTGTAGTCTACGTGCTGCCAACAAAACCATTAAGAAGAGGAATGGATAAAAAATTGCACCCGGCTGTAAAGACCAATACTTACTTGTTAAAACCACTGACAGATCGTGAAAAAAAAAGAAATTTGACTCGTATATGAGTTAAAAATAGAATTAAATATTGTTTATGACGAAATTCAAACGTTCTAA
Organism: Eurois occulta; assembly: GCA_950022335.1. Classification (NCBI taxonomy): domain Eukaryota; kingdom Metazoa; phylum Arthropoda; class Insecta; order Lepidoptera; family Noctuidae; genus Eurois; species Eurois occulta. The sequence goes on along the minus strand of OX465500.1, from coordinate 11,085,741 downwards.
TAGAAACATTTGAATATAGAAAGCAACGGAAATGAGGAACATTTACTTTTTTTTTATGAAATATCAAAAGCGTCAACTATGACGCGTGAAAGCGGAAGAATCGATGTTAATTAGCGACGAAAACATTTCTCAGTTAGAAAATCGAAAAGTCGAAAAGAACGTTACGCAATTCAGTTCTCAAAATAGCGTCGTTGTTTCGTCGTGCGTCCGCGCAACGACCTTGGTGACGACACTGACAGATCGTGCTTGCCCACGCGCAGGGGTGAACTTTCTATTCGAAAAAAGAATGCGGATTAAAACAACCATTTGTTATGTGGTCAAAATGACATTGTTGTAAAACGTAAACTGAAATGCAAGAAAATTCTCGTAATTTACGGTTATGTCGGTTATATTATGAGTTATTTGTTTTTGGTTTTAATATTTCTTAAGTATATTTTAAGGTTTTAAATCTTCTTTTATTCCCAACTAATTGTTTTTTATTTTAATTTTCTGAAATTTTCGCTGACAACCCTGCGTTTAATATTTAACATGTTGAATTAGTTATAAATAAAACGGAACAGACATATTGTTGCAGGCTGGGTTTTATTTATAAACTGCAATATTTTGTAGTGCAAAGTAATTATCTTGCCACTGTGGAGGCCACTGCGAATATACATATTTTGTAAATTAATTTATTATTTTCGGTAACTGTACAATTTCAGTGCAGCATGAAAATATTCGTACGATTGAATTGTGATTGAAATTTTATTTTATGTGGTTATTTAATTTGTTAAACAAAAGATAGAAGTCAATCAAACACGCGGTGTCCAAGCGCGACGGCCAATGCCAACGGCCAACGGTGGAAACATACTATTGAAACGTGACGCGACGCAATGTGTCGACACCCCATGTGCACCGTGCACATTACCAACACGCGATGCCATGCGGATCTTCTAAGTAACGAGTCAGATGAAGATTTTGAAGAAGATTTGATGCTTTACTTAAACGACTCAAGAAGAAAAAAATAACTAAGTAGACGTTATTGGGTGCATGAAACAAATCAAAAGAGAAGGACGTGTGGTAAATTTCATACGCTATATCCAGACTTGCTTCTAGACAATGAAAGATTTGATATGTATTTTATAACAAATGATGCGTGGCGCCGGGTCTGGACTAGATACACACTGCGTGTGCTGCGTCGGGTGGCGTATTAGGGTTGGACCTCATCTGGCAGCACGGAATCGCCTTTTTCCGTCGCCCTTTCTCTTTCTGTCGCTTAGAACTGCCATTTGCTAGACCGAGACAGAAAGCATAATGCGATAGCACGCGGCGGAATCCTCGAGGCGATCGGCATCACGGACAAAATGCAATGGTCGGCAGGGAGACTCCAGAACGCTGAAGCGCGCGATAGCATGCTAACGCATCCTTTCACCGCCAATCACTTGCTATCGCATGCTGTCTCACTCTATCGTACAATGGCAAAATACTAATTCATTAAAATCATGTAGTCATTCCATAATAATCTACGAAACTATCTGGATATGTTACTAAATCCGGAAAATGCGTAACATATTGTCCATGAACCGCTCTCTGCTTCCAAAAAGGATGAACCCAGTATCTCTCCGTTTTATTTTGCGAATGCGTTTCTTTTTATTATTTTGATTTTGCATTTCCTGCAAAATACACGCTAGAATCACTGCTCTCTCTTCCGTGGTCCTATCCATCTCGCGCTTGAAACTAAACTGATCATGAAAGAACGCGGCAGTATGCCACCCATGCTGCAGCATGCTGACGCGTGCGATCGCTTTTTTTGTCTGCGGAATGCGACAGCGCGCGTTCGCATGCGGCAGCATACTGCAGCACGTGGTAGCACAGGCGGAACAAATGCGATTCCGTGCTGCCAGATGAGGTCCAACCCTTAACCCCGACCACCGGCAACACGTCGATCTGGCAGGTACGGATCGGGTGGCGTTTGCGCGCATTTCGTCGCGACGGGTGTTTATAATGTGATTCTGGGCATAGAAAATAATACGATTTGATTCAACTCAACACGCATCGCGTTTTGTCAGGTCGCGTGGCGTTTCAATAGTGTGTTTCCACCTTTATTCTTTATCAGTTTAAGAAGAGGCTGCTGTCCTGCAGTTAGATAATATATTACTATTGTTATAAACAGCATAGGTTATTGTGTTAAAAAGTTGTTCATGATTGTAATGTCAGAAAGTTTCACAGGAAATATCATCATTTGCCTAGCCATTTTCCCAAATATGATGCGGTTGGCTTCCAGGTTAATCGGTTGCAGCTGAATACCACTTTTCACAGGAAATAATCGTTATGAAAACCTGACCCGACCAAGCCTTCGATGCTCGAGTAACAAAATGCTCAAAAATCCGAAAAAAACTATGAAGGGTTACAAAACGTTTACGTAAATCTGATTTTATGATATAAACACTAAACACAGCATTCAACTGAACATATATACCATAACATCACGCCTGTAATCCCCGAAGGTTTAGGCAGAGGTGTCTTACAGAACACCCACATTTCGCCTGTTATGTTTTAAGTCTCACGTAATAGGGCGAGCTCATTGCCATCAACCGGGCACAAATCCAGACTCCGTGGCTGCTACTGAGAAATTCCTGATGGAAAAACCCAATAACACTTTGCCCGACCCGGGAATCGAACCCAGAAGCCTCATGCTCAGTTAAGTAGTCGCGACGTCATGCTCATGCTACACTGAAGTACCTATATTTATAAAGAATTAGGTCGAAACATGTAACAACATGAGATCAGATGGACAAACATCGAGTGCAACATTTGAGTCATTTATTCTCAGAGGAAAATATGTATTGCATTCGGAAACATTGAATAAGAAAATAGCGAAGGTCCGCAAATGAACGAATAGACACAAGAATCACAGCGATGAAAGGTTAAACAAAATACCATCTTTGAACAACTCTTAAGAGGCCACAGGTGCTGCGATTCTCCAAACAAATGTAATCCCCTTAGTCATAATTTTTTACTAGAGCAATAATTTTTTAATATTTTTTTTTTTCATAAAATCAAGGTCTACTGTAGAGGTAGACACGACCCTGTCATTTTCTTTTCAGCAACTATAAAGGATAAAAATATGACACTGCAAAAATGACAAAAAATGCCCCATTTTTACGGCCGTGATGAGAGGACTACCAGACAAATTAAAAAAGTTTTTAACACAGAAGAAATTGATAGGAACCTAGACATACTCTTTCTTATAATTGAATGTCAAAAATAATAGTATCGGCTCATATTTTGAGGAGAAAAAAGGGGAATACGGTCAATCTTCTCAATTTTTTTGTGAAATAATTAGTCTGAGCTGCAGCTGTCCCTATCGCCCTCTATCGAATTTCGTTCAGGCTTTTTCCCTCTTAACTCTTTCTTATTCAAAGATGCTACCCTGTCGTTATTAGGTAATCGTTGTCTCGATTTGAATTAGATTCTCGAAGAGAGATTTTGCTATGACGAGCGACTTAATCTATAGATTTTTACTACTTTGATGCCTATGCGTGATATACACCCATGGGACCTCTGACTTGACTTTACATGTCGTCGAGAAATATCTCTCAGGCGCATGCCCGGTTTCCTCACGATGTTTTCCTTCACCGAAAGCAATTTAGTTTAGTTTATTTATTAATAATTATCAAAAATTACATATCAGGTTTAAAAAAAAACACACATCATAATCCATTAAAAATAGCATCAAACTCATCTTCAGTCCCAGCACGCCATGGTCGCGACGTCGAAAGCTTTTCAGAGGTCGCAGAAGAGCACTACTACGTGCTGTTTTTCCTCCCGAGCTTTCATTACATGGCGGATGACCACACGTGCAAGGGCAGTTGTTGATCGCTCCTCCCTGTAGGCATATTGTCGGTCGGTGAGTCAGTTTGTCTTCTCAAGAAACTCAAGCAATCGGTCACATAGTCCATTTTCAAAGGCCTTAGCGACTGCTGGAATGATAGACACCGGCCGATAATTTTAGTTTATATCACTCTTCTTGTCTTTGCCCTTATACAGCGGAGACACCTAGATATTTTTAACTGTACTGGGATAGCAAACACCTATTGAATAACACCGCCAGAACATTCACCAGCGATGCAGCCGCTGTATTCAGTAGCTCCACTGATGTATCGTAAGTAATAAGGATATCGTATTTAAGTCTTTTGTTGGTTTGCGTGCGAAGGGATGTAGCCAAACAGAAAGCAAGTGTAGCAAGTGATAATTATACAATACGTACATGAATCCGAAAAATCAATCGAGCTGAAAATGTGGCATTTATACTGCCGTCTGCCAAATGCAGTAATTCAAGAATTAAGGTTACAAATATTAGAGGCTGTGTCACAAATTATTAACAGGACGTTCAGGAGTTCTTCCCGCATAACATTGTTTTTAAGAGATTTGGACAGCTGGACTTTCTGCAACGTTTTCTTTATATCCTAGCCGTGCAGAGAGCTAGCCTGGGTAAACAATAAGTAAAGTGTACTACAGCTTACTGGAATTTTTATCATGGCGAACCACACATTCACAACTATTTCAACATAGTAACAATACAACGCGGTAGTTTTAGTATGAGTGAACGTTCACCGCAAAATAAACTTATAAAATTGTTAAATTGTACGTCGATGCCTCATTTAATTTTTATTTCCTCATTTTAGGGTTCTGTACCCGAAGAGTAACCAACAGGACCATATTACTAAGCACTATCACAGAATGTGTATTTCTGTTGCCGCAATAATGACAAAAAATAAATTAAAAATTAAAGACAGCTGACAGCTGTGATACTCGTCCGTGTTTTTGATAGTTAATTGAGTAATAATTATAAAACTATGGATAAGTCGAGATAAAAGTGCAGAAAACATTATTATTATAATATAAATAACCCGTGACATTGTTTGCTAAGTGAAAAACTATCGTTGTGTTAAACAAAACTGCCAAAAAGTGACGACCTAGTATTTCTTTACAAAAAACAACAAGAAAGCAACAAAAACGATGCAAAAAGACAATTAGTGAACCAAATTCATCTCAACTGAGTTTATTTCAAGTAAAGACCTACTAATAAGTGGAAAACAGTGCTTAATTACTAATTTGGACAGTTGTTATGAACGTTAAACTTTAAAAAAAACAATAACATTGCACCGTAACCAACCGCCATTGGTCAAACGGTGGTCGCGTTCCAGTCACAAGCTTGGTCATAAGATCAAATAATAGCATCATATGCACGCTATCTAGCGGTGAGTAGAGGAACTTATCAGACGCATTCCAGGTCAACAGAGTTTACTTTGAACATTGTGAACAGCAGTGTTGCCATCCTGAAGAAATTATTCAAAATTAGGGATTTTAAAATACTTTTGGGTTTTATTAAAATAATAGTATAAACTTTTAAAATGGATTCTTCCAATAATATAACGCAAAGAAAAAAGATTCCAACCAATCTATACCAATCGAGATCATTGACCGATTTATCTAATTCTCACATTCTTGACTCAACAATGACAAGCCTTCCCAGCACATCCCTGGATGTAAATCATTCATGTTGTGAAGTACTCCAAGCACAAATAAATCAACTAACATGTGACCTACAGTCAGCAAATAATGAAATCGATGCATTAAAGGAAGAAAACCGAAACTTGAAATGTGAGTTGGTAAAATGCCAAAAAATTATAAATGTCTATAAAAAACTCGACTTCACAGAAAATTCTCCTAAAACCTCGAGTAGGAAAAATAAAAGAAATAAAATACACGACAGCAACAGAGAAAATGCACGCTTACAGTATACGACACCAGAAAAACGTAATCAACTACCTATTGAGGAAATATCATGCACACCGCTGATGGATAATTCAGGAGAGTCGGTTCAGAAAGATCACACGAAGTGCACACAGGTGAAGAATAATTTGGAGGACGCACAGTCAACTAATAATAATAGTAACACACCGACTACTAAAAATCAGATGCCAAAAGTAGATATGTCGCCTGATGAAACAAAATTAACGCCGCCGATGAAAAATTCAACACCAGAGGAGAAAACTACAAGAACGAGCGTCCACAACGAAGCCAAACATAGGAAACTGTGTGTATTAAGTAATAGCTCACAAAGAGGCATACTACAAGCGATTGAAGAAAATTGTTCTAAAGAATTTAAATTCTGTAGTTATTCATTACCAAACTCTACGATAAAACAACTATTAGCTGATATAAAATCAAAATTGAGAGACTTTAGTTTGAATGATTATTGTATAATTTTATTAGGAGACACTGACATTAAATATAGCAATAAATTTATTGAATTAGTAAAAGTCATTAACGAAAGCTTGGTACAGATAACCGACACAAATATAATAATATGCACTCCTACTTATGTACGAGGAGCGCCTATATATAACTATAAGGTTGAAATGTTTAATAACCTACTTTATATGGACCTCCAACATCATAAATACGCATACTACTTTGATACTAATTATGACTTAACATTTGAATTTGACATGTTCTCAACTAAATCAGGTATGTTAAATAAAGCTGGAATACAATTCACATTTAAAAATATAATGAATAGGATCAAAATTGACTTGGAGTTATTCCCATACGTAACCAGTGACAAAAATGCACAAAGTTCGCAGTTTTTTCTTTTATAATAATATTCGCATTCTACACCAAAATATTGCAGGTCTTATAAACAAATCTGACACTTTGGCGGTACATTTAGAGGAACTGGAACTAGAGAATCTACCCATTGACGTAATTTGTATTACTGAACATTTTATGACGCCGGGACAGGAAACTACTATTAATTTACCCAACTTTCGCTTAGCAGCTAGTTTTTCAAGAGACGTAAATAGGGGAGGTGCTTGTATATTAACTAGAATTGGACATCAATATATAGTATTAAATAATAAACATTCGATTAAAGGTATCATAGAATATAGTGCTGTAGAACTAACGGAACATAGTCTTATAATAGTTTGTATTTATAGAGTACCCAACTCATGTTTTACAGTATTTTATAATATTTTAGAGAAGTTATTACGCCAAATTTGTGATAATACTAATAAGAAAATTGTTTTATGCGGAGATTTTAATATCAATATATTAAAAAGGAACCGGCAAACTCTAGACTTCGAAAATGTTCTGGAAAGCCATAACTTGAAACTAGAAATTAAAGATCCAACTAGACTTATCAGTAACACTTGCATAGACAATTTTGCTCACAATGCTTTTAGATGCAAAAGTGACATAATTGAATTTGGATTATCGGATCATACAGCCCAACTATTACATTTCCCGGTTAAAAAAACATGTGTGATAAAATCTTGGCGTATTAGAAGACGTGATTATAGTAAGGAAAACCTCGTAAAGTTTAAAAACTGTATGAACAATTTGACTTTTGCTGACATTTATCTGACAAATGACCCCAACGAAGCTTATGATCGGTTTCTAGAACTGTTTGTATGTTTCTACAATTTGTGTTTTCCTTACAATGTAATAACTAAAACGTTAAATAAAAAATCTAAATGGATATCAAAAGGTATCAAAATATGTAGCAAAATAAAACGAAAATTATTATGGCAGTATAGGGCCCATCCAACAAAAACAAACAAACATATTTTAAAAAAATATGCTGCTAAGTTTAAAAAAATTATATACCTAACACAGAAGTCACAAAATAACCATCACATAAATACTTCACAAAACAAATCAAAAGCCACATGGTCGATCATAAATAATTCTAAATTTAACTTTCCCAAAGAACCTATCACAGAAATATCAAGAGATAATATCAAAATCAGAGATCCTACATCAATAGCCAATAATTTTAATGACTATTTTATCGACCAAGTATCACAATCAGTAAATGCATCTAATTCTAAAAATAATAAACCACCCTCGAATCACCACATTAACACTAACGTAAATTCAATTTTTCTTACCCCAACAACTCCAATGGAGATTGATAGGGAAATAAAGCAATTAAAAAATACCCAAAGCGTGGGTTATGATGGTATTTGCACCAAAGTCATAAAGTATGTGTCACAGTCTATTGCTACTCATCTAAGTTACATAATAAATCTATGCATTTCCATTGGAATTTACCCAGAAAATCTTAAAACATCTATTGTTATTCCAATCCACAAGAAAGATGACAAACAAAATATGGAAAATTATAGACCGATAGCGTTGATCCCCATCTTCTCAAAGTTATTTGAAAAAATCATATATAGTCGACTATACAACTTTTTAGAAAAATATAATATTTTAGTAAGCGAACAAAAAGGATTTCGCAAGGGAAAATCCATTAACCTTGCTATTTATGACTTAATCAAAAGTGTTTACTCTGGTATGGACAAAAAAAATCCAATATGTGCTATCTTCATGGACATGAGCAAAGCTTTTGACTGTGTTGACCACAAAGTATTGCTCCAGAAATTAAATATGTACGGCATAAGAGGTAAAGCGCTCGACCTAATCTCTTCATATATTTCTAACAGAAAACAATTCACAGAAATCACACGAATATGCCAGAGAACACGAAATGAGATCAAATATAGATCCCACACTAGAACTATAGAATTTGGAGTCCCACAAGGTACTGTTTTGGGTCCCTTATTCTTTCTAGTGTACATTAATGATCTCCCTAGCCAAGTCAAGCAACCAATGGTACTGTTTGCAGACGATAGTACAGTAATAATAAAATGTGACAAACCAAATGATTATGAAGATGAAATCAATCAAACATTAAGTACAATAATTCAATGGTTAATAAACAATAATCTTAAAATAAATATGGACAAAACAAAAATAATGCACTTTCACCAAAGAAATCAACCTAAAAATATTAATGTTAATTACGATGGACAGAGAGTACAGCCTGTAACAAATACCAAATTTCTGGGAATTGATATAGATTACAATTTGTCATGGAAAACACACCTAAATAATCTCTGTAAAAGAATTAATAAATCCTCATTCGCTCTCTACAAACTATCCAAAATTGTCAACAAAGAAGCCCTCCTAACGGCATATCACGGACTTGTTGCACCTATATTAAGATATGGTGTAATATTCTGGGGCAACTCGGTAGACAAGGAATTTGTATTTAAAGCGCAAAAGAAATGCATCAGAGCAATGAACCATTTAGATAGTACTACAAGCTGTCAACCTTCCTTTAAAAATTTAAAAATTCTTACATTACCTTCCTTGTACATATACGAATTAAATATATTTGTGAAATCGAATCCAAGCTATTATAAGACTGCCTTTAAGAGCTACTATAGACAATTACGAGACAAAAAAAGGTTAGATGTAGAAATTCCGTATGGAGAAACGGCACTACTCAATAAAAGTGTTATTTGTATGGCATCACTGGTTTATAATAAATTGCCCGATGACATTAAAAAGTTACCTACTCCTCTATTTAAGAATAAATTATACAACTTTCTGATTAAAAAATGTTATTATAATGTAAAAGACTATTTAGAAGATGAAGACATTGTATTTTAATTGTAGAATTTATTTGTGCAATAATTAAATATGATTGATAATATAATTACTATGACCTATGATATTATAAATTTTTATGACATTATTATTACTTAAAACTTACTATTTTAAATGATTTAATTATGTGTAATGAAATTGACCATCTACATCCTGAATGACATTGTAATTTAATAACTAATGAATATGAATAATAATAATCTCTGTTCCTAATAATTTGCGCACCAATATTTGCACACCTCGCATGGTTATAATGCAGTGCACCTTATGAACCTTTGTACCATCTTCTGAACCTGTGTTATGCAAATAAATGATTTGTATTTGTTTGTATTTGTAAGGGGACGCCCCTATTTTTTTATATTTTGTTCGATAAATAATTACACTAATTTGGCTGAAAACCGGCCAAGTGCGAGTCGGACTTGCGCATGAAGGGTTCCGTACCATCGTAGGGGGAGCCCCCTTAATTTTTTTATTTTATTAAAACGGCAACGGAAATATAAATTTTGTGAAAATTTCAACTGTCTACCTATTACCGATTATGAGATACAGCCCGCTGACAGACTGACGGTAGGACGGACGAACGGACGGACAGAGCGGAGGCTGAGTAATAGGGTCCCGTTGGTTACTCTTCGGGTTCGGTACCCTAACAACGGTAAAACAAAACAAATCACGGTAGATTTCAGGCTAGTCAAAGTTTTAGGCTGATTATGTGCCGGAACCCAAAATTTTCCCACTGCTGGGACTCACGACTCCTCTCTATGAGGCGCCCTGTAATCAACCACGCGGGCCTAGTGCAGGTTGATTGATGTCACATATTTTCGTATTTTTGGTTCCAGGTCACGCCGGTTTCCTCACGACCTTAGCCTTAACCGTTTCAAGAGCAGTGGTGATGAATTAAATTACACAAAGTAACCAACCTGGTTCGAACCCACGTTCTATAATTCTTAAGTCGGGGCCGTTACCACTGAGCCATCACTACTCTCAATAAACAAATTAATAAAAGTTTAATTCGTCAGTTAATAACGTGCACTAGGAGCCGAGCCAACGATTCCGACAGTTTGGTTCTGTCAAAGGCATCATTATCATTAACTTTTGTCGGAAACCAGAGACAAATTAATTTAGATAATGAGTGCTAAATGTCTATGGCATAGATCAATCGAGAGCTATTGATATGGCTTTAGATGAATGGTCGTTTGTTGCACATAGTGAGCTATCAATCTCTCGAATTGATTGACAAACAAATTTTGTATGATACGGGCATCCATAGATTTGATTCTGAAAACGCAATATGACAAACAGTATTGATTCTGTCTATTCTAGTTACGTTTACTCTACTGTTGTACTGTTTTAAGTATATATTAGGCACTAAATATCAACGTCATTCTCCCTCCCTTATCCCAATTTATTTGGAGTTGGCAAAGCATATCTTCCTCTTCCATATTTCTCTATTACTCGTCATCTCTTCAGACACCTCCTTTGTATTTCATCCTTCACACAGTCCGTCCATCGTTTGTTTGGTCTTCCCCTACACTTATTTGCAAATTAGAGGTTGCAAGTTTATAGATTGGTTTATTATCTACTAAGTAGCAACCCGCCTGTACTTTATTTATTTGGTACACTAACAGCAGTACATACAAAGAATTAAAGTGAAACAATAAAAATAACACAAAAGTGCATAATGTTCTCAAATCTTAATATTAAACTAAAACAATTTGAATACAATTTAAAATTTACTTAAAAAATCGATGCAGTCTACTAAAGTAGCGACAAGTCTTTTGCGAGATGTCTGTGCATATCAACGGTATTATACAAAACTTGGGAATAAATGATCTAAATTATAGTGAAAACAACAGTAAAATTCATTGTGGAGTTTAACAGATCAAAACTAGATTAAGACAAACAACTAAGAAGCAAGTTGTCAAGTATTCACGAATGAAAAGCGACTTCGGTAAATTACCTTGTGAACGATAACAATTGTTATTCAGTAGAAAAAACCTGTTGTATATTTAAGCCGAGCTGCATTTTAAACTCTGTGTTGCCAGTCGATAGCCACGTCAATAACTATTGTTGTCTATTTGCGTTGCCAGCGCTGTCCAAGTTTTTGCTTTTTTGGTTTTTATCGGCAATTGTTAACGTATTTTCAATGTACGATGGATTTGTTAGCATTTTGACTGACATATTGGATTCGAATGAATTTTGAATGTGATTAATGGATAATCTTAATATCGGAATGTCTTAATTCTCACAAAGGAGACTCAACTTAGAGAACTTTTTCATGGGATGTCGTGTTATCCAGTCAGTTGGTTGTGGAGGTCTGATAGACAGTCATTCCAGGTAAAATGCTGGTACCAAGCTGTATTCAGATGAACTGGAAGCCGACCTCGACATAGTTGGAAAACGTTGGTCAGATAATTATTATGACGATGGCAAGATTTGACTGTATTTTTTATAGTTTTCGCAACTGACCTTTCTCCGGCCTATCATTAATATTTGTCCATTATTAAAGAATTTGTTTTAATGTCGAAATCTAGTCTTGCACTCTTGGTAGATTCGTTTCTAGCTGAGTGACTGGACTCATTTAATCCCTGGAACCCAATTACATACTCGGCAATTCCGATATCCTTACGTTTGATATATTGTCAAGCTTCCAGACTTTAGGTGAAACCACTGTTCTGATATCCACATATGACAAAATGGGATTGACGATTTAAGATCCTAGGCATTCAAAAGGTCAATTGAATTAATGAACTAGCCATAAATCAACATACAACATTCTGATTAGACAATGTTGATGGATTGTGTGAGGAATGATATGAAAGAGAAAGGAGTAAATGATGCCGTGACGTCTGACAGAGGAGAATGGAAGAAGAAAACGTGATGAGCTGATCTCAAGTATAATGGGACAAGGGCATGAAGATGATGATGATGAGCACATTCTGATGAAATATAGTCCTCTAAAGTAAGTATCTGTGATTTAAATATTGTAATTTTATTTGCCTAAAGCACTATCTATCCTGGGTTTAAGAGCCATTATAAATTAAAGTTAATAGTCGAGCAGCTAGCGAGGCATGCTAAGAATTTTTAAAGTAAGATGCATTGTTATTGTGCTCAAAGTTCTGGCAAAGGATACAAAAGTTAGGGATTCATATTTTTCCTAAGGTTTTCTGGTGTAAACGGACCGTTCTCGATGCCTTCAACAAAGCATTCTGTACACTAAACTAAGTAGGCAATGTAACGCACTCAAAACATTGTGCTGATTGATGCTTTGAATAGTACCCCCGTACTATTCAAAGCATCAATCAGCAATCAAGAAAGTATTAAAAGTAAAGTTAAAGTTAACATTGAAAACTTGTATTAAAAAAAAACTTGTGGAGATGTTGGAACTTAGGATCCCAGTGTCTTCGTAACTAGAAGGTTCCCAGGTATGGTCTAGAACAAAAAAATGATCACAATGCCGGGGAGAACAAGTGTCTTTCGGCGTCGTTAGGGTACTTTTACATCCATTATAAGCTTTAATGACATTAACAACAAAGTTAGGGAGTGTATAGTACGCATGGCTCTTTTAGTTCTTGAATGAGGAGGGCAGGAGGGTGCTGTTGGTAATCATTTGTGAAATGATATGTGGAAATTTAATTGTAAAAACAAATTGGCCGCATTTGTTCTGACTTTGGTCACGCGCTAAAAGAATTATGCAGCACTATTACTTGGTAAGTATTGTAATTGTACATACTGCAATTACATGACATAACATCACGCCTGAAATCCCCAAAGGGTTAGGCAGAGGTGTACCTATTAGTACACCCACATTTCGCCAGTTATGTTTAAGTCCCATGTAATAGGGGGCGAGCCTATTACCATCAACCGGGCACAAATCCAGACTCCGTGGCTGCTACTGAGAAATTCCTGATGGAAAACCCAATAACACTTTTCCCGACCCGGGAATCCAACCCAGGACCTCATGCTCAGAAGTCGCGCTTACGACCCCTATACCAACGAGACAGTCTACATACTATAGTATTTGAACTTGAACATACTATTATTGGCAAATTACTTGCTTTTTTAATTAACAAACTTTTGCTCTTTGTAGTTTTTTTTTAAGAAAAATGCACCAGTTTAGTGTAACAACAAAGCTGTTCAAACATTCATATTTTACTAAGACAAAGCTTAATACTTGAGATATGCGTCCGTACAACAACACAAAGGTGGAATGTTCCTTGAAAAGCACAAATACTTATACTTTATAGTACTCTTTATTAAATATCTGCTACTGCAAACAGAACACAGTCGTCTACATAATAAAACGGAGTATGCTTCGTATTTTACGTATGTTGGCTGTTGCAATAAGACCGCCGAATTGTAGTAAGTGCTTGTGTGTTATTTTCTTCTTACAATTATGTGCTTTGTTTTGACAAATATATTTATTTATTTTATTCATGATCACATACATTTGTTTTAACAGGTATGACCCAAGCTAACAAAAGTACTTAGTCATGCATTGCTAACTCCAGTCCAGTCCCAAGTAACGAGTCTGGATAGATTGAAACACAAGTTACATAGTGGATAACATACTAAAATACTAATAATAATAATAAAAATAACAATCAATAAAAAATAATAATAATAATAATAATTTATTATACTAAGTGTCACCCTCTGGAATTCCTCCAAAGAGCAAGAAAATATGTCCAAACGCCGAGAGACACTATTGAGTATTCTTACTGCACGAATCACTGGTGCAAACTTTAATAAGTTTGTACGGGTTGCCGGAACTAATATGTGATGATGAGGGATGGAACGCACGTGACTAAAAGAGTGATGAATATCAATGTTGATGGATGGAGAGGGAGAGGAAATTAAATGACGGATTTTGTGAGGAATGATATGAAGGAAAAAGGAGTAAATGATAGCGTGACGAATGACAGGGGAGAATGGAAAAAAAAACGTGTTGCGCCGACCCCAAGCAACATGGGACAAGAGCCTGCAGGAAGTTGATGATTTGACAAATATACATGGTAGACAATCATGTTTGTATTACACGGTGTAGAGGAAGGACATTGACATTTTGTTTTGTTCATTATTGTTCATGTAATTTTTACCATTTAATTTTGTTGGTAGAGATTAGGGCGCACAATGCCACATTCGCAAAATGACATATTGAAATTTCGTAAAATGTCACATTCTCAAATTGTCATATTCCGAAAACGCCACATCACAAAACGTCACATTAGCAAAATGCCATTTTCGCAAAATGCCTTATCGCAAAATACCATTTTCTGTGTGTTGCGCTATGTCTTTTGTGTGCACTTAATAAATGGTTTATCTATCTATCTATCTACACTGTGTCATAAAGTTTTACAATAAATTCAGTCAAAAGTCTGCTGTTTCATACAATAGTGCAATATTTACTCGGTTAAAATGTGTGGAACGATTGTTTTCTATATACCTCCTAATAAATGTTTTACCTGAACATCGTATAACCCACTACTAACTGGGTTGTGGAGGTCAGATAGGCAGTCGCTCTATGTAAAATACTGGTATTCAGCTGTATCCGGTTAGACTAGAACCCGACCCCTACATAGTTGAGAAAAGGCGAGAGAGATGATGATGACGTTTGTTGCCTGATTTAACTATTTAAACATCTATTTTTCTGAATCGAAGTCTGCGATTTGGTGTGCCATTTTTATTTATTTTAGACACGGAAAGCCAAATACAAAATAACATAACACACAATTTAATTTTAAGCAGGAAGGCAGGTGGTGGTATTTTCTTAATTTTGTTTTTGGACAAAATTTTTATGTTTTTTAGGGTTCCGTACCCAAAGGGTAAAACGGGACCCTATTACTAAGACTTCGCTGTCTGTCTGTCTGTCTCCAGGCTGTATCTCATAAACCGTGATAGCTAGAAAGCTGAAATTTTCACAAATGATGTATTACTATTGCCGCTATAACAACAAATACTAAAAATTAAAAATATATATATATATTAAGGGGGGCTCCCATACAATAGATATGATTTTTTTTGCCGTTTTTATAGATAATGGTACGGAACCCTTCGTGCGCGAGTCCGACTCGCACTTGGCCGGATTTTTTTTTGCTACTAACACTATGGTTTATGGTTTATTGGCCGAAATAAACGCTTAAATAAAGATATACATTTTAAAGAAGTATTGTTATGGCTACAATAAAACAAAATTCTGTAGCAAATTGAAATTCCAATGTTGTAAACAAATTACTTATTCTTGTTTTTGATCTTAATGTACGATTTTTGTCTTAATTGTCATTGATACAAATAAACTGTCGTATCTTTGCCAATATTAAAGTGACCTATTTGACTGTTACTAAGATAACACAAGAGATATGCATTTATCTATACCTACTAATAAAATATTTTAGAGCTTGGTCGAGCTTTTTGGAGCGAGTTTGTTTGGTACTGGTTCGAATTGAAACAATCTTTTAGTGTTGGATAGCCCATTTGCCGAGGAAGGCTATAGGCTATATAACATCACGCTACGACCAAAAGGAGCGGAACATCAATGAAAAAGTTGCAAAAACTGGGAAAATAGTATTTTGATAATAATTTCCTGCGGATGAAGGTCGTGAGTAACAGGTTGCATAACTAACGTGCATAGATAAATCTAATTATCATGACTACACCAAGAAAGTTTTGTTATTGTATTTTGTTAAATTGAAAACAGTGGAACGAGAAACCGTTGGTGTAGCCCAGTGGAAACGACCCCGACTGTAGGCCGTTGGTTCAACCGTCATCTACCGTGGTCACAGCGGAGAGTGGAACCGGCGAGAGATGTCGTGCGGTGTTCCACAGGGATCGGTTCTGGGGCCGACCTTGTGGAACATCGGCTACGACTGGGTGCTGCGCGGCATATTATGACTTTCTGGGATTGAACATGCACGCCTGTAGTTCCCGAAAAGGCTAGGCAGAGAGAGTGTACCTAATGGTACACCCACATTCGCCATACCGCATTTCGCCGGTTATGTTTTAAGTCCCATATAATAAGGGGCGAGCCTATTGTCATCAACGGGGTACAAATCCAGACTCCGTGGCTGCTACTTACATATTCCTGATGGAAGAACCCAATAACGCTTTGCCCGACCCTTGTCTTTACTCGACCTACGAGGCAGGATTTATGATGAAGGAAAACACCGTGAGCATGTCAAGCCAAACCATTAGCCCAATCAACGGGGCTTATGTAACCCGAAAATTTCCCCTGCCAGTGAGAATAGGTAGTGTGATAAAGTAAGGTAATACAGATTACAGATGTCAAATTAGCCAAAACATTTTGATAAGAGAAGTTAGGTATTTTTACCTAAACATGAAAATTGCTTATAAGTCTTTGTGAAAAATTCCTCAGACTGAAATACTTTCTGTATACGTATGAATATATTAGTTAGAATAGGTAAGTATAAGCATCCAACATTTTTTCGATTTGAGAGATACTCCAAATTAATCTTTTAACTTTTTGCGCTTTAACTGCTCCTGAAAAATTGGTCTGCTAATTTTTACTTTTTAATATGGTTTTATTTCCTTAAATAAATAGCTTTGTTAAGTTATCCAAAAGATTTTCCTTCAAAACATTTATTTTTTATTTTTTACTTAATTAAGTCATGTGAATAATTGCTCAGGCTAATTCAATACGTTTATTAGTTATGAGTCGCTGTATTGTAATAGATTTTCCAAGAAGCCAATGGAAATTCGGCCTAATACCAAAGTTTTTACAATCTCAATAATTGTTAAGGTGAATGCTCCAACCAGCCCGCGAAATTCAAAATTTCTTGCGTTTTTTGCAATTTGCAGGCCAGTGCTAGGTTGTATGTTGATTAAAATATTATTCGCGGCTGTAAGATGTAGTTACAGAATTATAATCATCAAAATCACCAATACAACCCTCCAAGTTCATAAAGGCGTAGGAACCAAAAAAAAACAGAAAAAGTCATTCCTACAGCTTTATGAACTTAGAGCGTTTTATTGATGATTTTAATGATTATAATTCTGTAACTACATATGTCTTACAGCCGCGAATAATATTTTAATCAACATACAACCTAGCACTGCCCTGCAAATTGCAAAAAACCCAAGAAATTTTGAAATTTCGCAGGCTGGTTGGAGCATTCCCCTTAAGTAAATGCATTGCCGTCAGTTAGCAATGACCGGTCGCGGCAGTGAAGAGGGGTGCGGGGCGCACGCGCATCGGTGCGACGGCGGCGGCGCGCAGGCGGCATCTTCTTTGTGTCTCGCTCGAAGTACGAAACGGAGCAGTTGTGCACCTACTTGTGCAAGGAGCGTTTGTTTAAAAATGACGGAGGAAGGCGACGGCGGCGAGTTGTGTGTGCTGTGTAAAAAACCTCTAATAGTGGGGTTTGTTAAAGTGACACAAAAGGCCCTTGAAAAGATTCGACAATCAAGCAGAAGAAGAGATGATGGACTTTTCCCGCATGTTATGGAACTATTGATGATAGCGATGCACCAGATGAGGATGAGACAGTATTTGAACAAATGCTTACGTGTTGTTCAAAATCTGGCCAGCCTCATGATTCTGATATGGATGAAGATGAACCGATTATTTCAGCATCAGATGATTTATCAATCTATGTTGCTATTGCTGACGATGACCAAGAAAATTTAGAAGAAGCTTCGTGCTCCAAAAGATTAAGATATCAGATTTTTGCTGTAAGACAAATAAATTCATTAGAAATAAGTAATAAAACCTTGAACCCTAAAATAAAAATATAAGCAAACTAAATAAAAATAAACTCTTTTGCAAAAAAAACGGGCACTTTAGATTTTGTTGTCTACTTCAATGAAGAAGAACAAGAAATAGAATAATAAAAGAAAAATAATGATTATTGTGGATTATTCTAAAATTGCTTTACTAATGGCGCGAATTGCTGAAACGATTTTTAACTGATTACGATATTTTAAAACTTTTTGAATATTTTCTGCAAATTAAACAATTTAATCTTTCTTTTTACATTAAATACCACTTTTTGATATGATCACTCATATCAAAAAGTGGTATTTAATGTAAAGCGATAAGGGCCGGTAAAATTGCCCTACTTGAAGAAGGTTATTCGCAAACTTACGTGTCTTAGCGGCAAAATGTGATACGTTCAACTGTCCAGAGGACTTGGCAACGGTATCAAGAGACCGGTTCGGTCAAAAGAAGACCCGGTTCGGGAAAAAAACGATGCACAGAACCAAGAGATGACCGCTTTTTGGTGAGTCAGGCGTTGCGGAATCGTAAGGCGTCAAGTGTGGACCCGAAGAAGAGCCTTGAAAAAGTAAGAGGAGTAGAAGTTAGCTTGTGGACGGTCAGGAGGAGGCTTTTGGATGCCAATATCAGGAGTTACCGCCCAGCTCGGGGCCCTAAATTACTCCGTGAGCACCGTGTTGCTCGACTTCAGTTTGCTCGAAACTGTGCTTCATGGACTCTGGAGGACTGGAATAAAGTATTGTTTTCTGATGAAGGTAGAATTTCTTTGTGTGGAGCGGACCGACGCCGGCGAGTGCTGCGAAGACCACGGGAACGCTATGCGGGAGTGTGTTTTGAAGAAATCACTCCTTATGGCGGAGGCTCCGTTATGTTTTGGGCAGCAATTAATTCGACGGAGCGTACGGAGTTAGTTTTCATAGAAAATGGAACATTAAATGCACACCGGTACATAATGGAAGTCCTAATTCCATATGCACAACCCACATTGACTGCACTTGGGGAAGATTCCATTTTTATGGACAACAATGCTCGACGTGGAAGCGTACATGCAATAAGTTTTTTTTTTTGTTTTGGCAGGAGTGGGAAATCTCCACGGACACCTCCATTATCTCACAGGGTGTGAGACAGTGGAGGTAGTGTCGGACTCGAACCGACTAAAAACCACTCCTGCCCCGCCAGTGTCCCTCTGACATGATCAGAGACCTTATCTACTTGTTACAGCTTATTTAGCGACTTATGTTTAAGAGGCCGAGGAGACCACTCTCTATTGTCTAGTAACTTTTTTCATTTTACTCTTTTGTTTTTAACTCATAAATGATTCTACAAACAATATAAACTATTTAATAATTACATTTAAGTTTTGTTTTCACTAAAAATATCGTTTATTTTTTAAGTTTATTTACATTTTCTAATATCGTTACTATAATACTACCAATAAAATACTGTATTTAT
The DNA here is from genome assembly GCA_950022335.1 of Eurois occulta. Taxonomy (NCBI): domain Eukaryota; kingdom Metazoa; phylum Arthropoda; class Insecta; order Lepidoptera; family Noctuidae; genus Eurois; species Eurois occulta. Next base: position 11,066,054 of record OX465500.1, on the reverse strand, counting down.
CACTAAATTATTTACCCATGTTTAAGTCTTTTACCCTTATATTTATACCTCTACAAATTTTCAGCTCTTACGTCTTCCTACTTTTAATTTTTCCATGATATTTGCTTCATATACTCATTATATATGTCAATATCATGTATTGATGCCTAATTTGCAGAATGCTACTTCTGCTTTAGTCGAAAGACTGCAGAATGTTTTACCAGATTCGACACAATTTGACGATTCCACTAGAGTTGGCTTACGGTCCAGCATAATTTTAGCCACTTTCTCAAGAAAGTGACTCCAATTATCGTTCTCCATTAAGCCAACCCTAGTGGTTCGCTCAATGCGTCTGCTATCTGGTTGTGTCGAAGCGGTCATCTCTGTGTGCTCAGAAGTGGGCGCAGCGTCGACTTTAATGTTCGCTAATGCGTCCCACTTCTTACGCACGGGGCAATCTTTGCTGAATGCGTTGTGCTTGTGCCGGTGCTCCCCCAGCTTGGCTCTGGTGCAGTTTACGTACACCGCTGCTTCGCCAATCTGTTTGTCCGGGCAGTCCACCCTGAGGTGCGGACCGCCACAGTGACTACACAGATCGGCTGGCTCCGTGCACAGGCGTTTGCCGTGCCCATATGCCAAGCAACGGGTACACTGCACCAGAGGCGTCTGATCTTCGACGCGCAATCTCTGGAGGTCAATCCGAAGCTTGCCTCCTTCGAGTGCTCCTATGAGCGATCTGGAGGAGGCTCCAGATTGCTGGGGTGACACTCAGCACAACGCTATTCACGTGCGGGTTTCACGACTTTTTGCGAAACTTTACTGACATTTTGAGTTCCACGTCCCCGAGGCCGTGAAAGATCTCCCGGTTCTGGTTCCTAAGGGCTCTCAACACTTCCCCGTCACTGTGTACTAACAGCACGTCCCTAAGAACCAGAAGCGGGTCCCGATTCTTCACTGCCTTGACGACGAGGTTCTCTCCGGCCGATTCGAGTCGCTTTTTTAGCTTCTCCCTCTCCTCCTTTGTTGCGCACCCCATGATTACCTTTTGATCCTTGGCCTTCCTGACCCTCTCTACGCGCACCCGGCCCTCCTTCGCGTCCACTGCCTTTCTAACTATTTCGAGTATTTCGGCCCCTGTATCCATCTCCTGTGTCGAGGAGACAACCACGGAGTGCAGCGTCGTTCGCTCCAGGGCCTGAGCCCCGGTGTGGCACTTACTGACGTCTACTACACTGGCGTAGGTTGTCTCCCCCGCACTTTCATTGCTAGCCAGACTGTCTCGGAGTTTCTCGAGTTTCTCGGAGTTTTCTTTTAACTCCGAGATGTGCTCCTTGAGAGTGTTAAGGAGCTCAGTCTGGCTAGCAAAGACCTCACTGATGATGGGTTGGGGACCGTAGCAGTTAGCAGGGGAAGCAGGTTCCGGTACGGCAACGGGTGCGGCAGAGCCCTTGTCTCGCTCCGACTCCTTGACCAGCTCATAAAGCCTGTTTATGGCTTCGAGCACCGTAGTCTTGATTTCCGCCTTGAGGTTGCGAGAGTTGCCCAAATTAAGCTTTGCCTTATTTAGGCAAGCTCTCGCCTCCGCAATGCGACTGGGGTGCTCAGCCTCAGGCTTTATGAGCGATCTTGGAGCGTTGACAAGAGCTCGGCGCATCAGCGGAGTAGCAGGACCCTCCTGGGACGCGAGAGGTGTATCGTTTCCGAATACAATTTTCCTCCTCGCGTCAGGAGACGAGGGGCCCGCCTTTTCCGCCGATAACGGCGAGCTCCTGGAGCTCTGGGTCTTTGAGTTCATGGCCAGGGTGCAGAACATATCAGTTGGAGAGCAGATAGTGCAAGAACGGACCCCTGTAAAGAGGAGGTCAGGACTACAATATCTGCTCGAGGAGAGGTTTTTGGACACTGGTACTTGTGTTGCCCTGTAAAGGGGGGAACACAAAAAGCAATAAAATTATAAAATCAGTTAAAATATAAATACAATTATGTCATATAATTTTAGTCGCTCATTGACAAGCGACTGTCACAATAAAATTACAAAAATATAATAATAAAACATGCAATAAGTTGGGATCCGTCGTTTAGATTGGCCAGCTCGAAGTCCTGACCTCAATCCAATTGAGCATGTCTGGGATGTTCTAAAGAGACGGGTAAGATCAGTGCAACCTGCTCCACAAAACATCAGGGAGCTAAAAACAGTCATTGCAGAAGAGTGGGAACGTATTCCTCAAAACGTTATTAAAAACATCGTGGAAAGCATGCCCAGAAGGCTTCAAGCTGTGATTTTGGCAAGAGGAGGTCACACTCGTTATTAGGTTTTTACATTTGTAACTTTATTTAATTAAAAAAAGTTAAAAAAATCTTGTCTTTATTGCCGACCACTTCTTATTGTTTGGGCGTGTACATCGGTTTTGAAGGATCCATCATTTTTTTTCTTTTAATTGCCCGAATTCACTTCACGCGCATTAATTTACACGATTATAAGTATACAGATTACGTCAAAGAAATAAATTTCATTTAATTAACTTAAATCGACCTTAGAACGTAAATTTCCTTAGGTGCCCGTTTTTTTTTGCAAAAGAGTGTTTAAAATAATAATAAAGCCTAAAATTATTGTAGGCACGTGTTGTTAATTCTTATATTGAAAAAATATAAACCAAATACAAATAATGTGATTATACCTAGTCGATTATCTATGTTGCTATTGATTAAAGTGATTAAGTTACATAACCTAGCTTACCGATTGTTTTATTTAGAAATACCTACCACTGTTTTTTAACTCTTATAGATGATTGCCAGATTGATTGATGATGCCACCAAACTCGCCTACACTACTCCAAAAGTAGTGCGTGGCAAAGCAGCTCCGAGCGGTCAAGTAAAGGTCAACCCTTACGTTCTAGCATAAATCAGCGAACTTTCCTCACAAATATAGTGAACGTTCGAAAATTTGTTGGATAATTGATAAATCTGTTTTAATATTAAATCATATGACTAATAAAGGTATGAAAAAGCGCGGAGATATTTTTCACATTATGTAATTAAGCAAAATTAAAAAAAAAATGTTTAAAAAGGAAAATCTTTTGGATAACTAAACAAAGCTATATAATTAAGGATATAAAAACAAATTAAAAAATAACATTTAGCAGATCAATTTTTCAGTAGAAGTTATAGTGCAAAATGTTAAAAGTTAAATTTGGGGTATCTCCGAAATCGAAAAAATGTTGGATTCCTCTACATACTTATTATAAGTAGTACATACGTATATTTACAGAAAGTATTTCAGTCTGAGCAAATATTCACAGAGAGTTATAAGCGATTTTTACGTTTAGGTAAAAATACCTAACTTCTCGTAACAAAATTTGTTGGATTATTGTACATTTGTAATCAGTATTACCTAATTTCATCACATGCCAAATTTCATAGGCGGGAGAATTTTTCGTAAGTCTCCATATAACAAATATCCTCGTTGATTGGACTACGATTGGGACTATTTTTTTCAAAAAGTAACAATAAAAAAAAACACGAAAGAATAAATTTAATTTTTTTTTTTGTGAAATAATGAGAACTCAAATGCATATGTGTGTGTAAAACGTATCCACGATCGGCAACACATGCGAACTATACCCATTGCAAAAAACATTCATCGATCCATTCTCATTATTTCACAAAAAAAAAAACATTAAATTTATTCTTTCGTGTTTTTTTTATTGTTATTTTTTTTTAAATAGTCCCAATCGTTTCGAGTTCGATGATCGAGTTAATGGTATTCGGTTCCAGAACGACCTAAAAATAATGGTGTATATTGGCAAGCATTAATGAGTGTCAAAGTACCCGTAACGAATAAAGAATTGAGTATTGATAAAGGCACTTGTTCTCCCCGTTATTGTGATCTTTTCTTTTGTCTAGACCATACTTTTAGCTATTGACACCCAGCCTTCAGCCTTTTTGCTTTTTTTTTATATTGGGGGTCAAAGTTGAAATTTTTTCACGAGTTTTTTTAAATACTAGTTTTTAATGTTATTACTTTATATTTAATACCTTCACGACCGTACTATTCAATGGATCCATCAGCATAATATTTTGTTCTTTTTTATGACTGATTTATCACCCCAAAAAAAAGTCGTTGCCCAGACATAATTTTTGTGAAGGGTCCGTTTACACCTTGTATAATCATATATGTAATACTTGTGTAATTACACGTAGGTTCATCAGCTCAAATGACATCTGACTGCAGATATATCCTGCCAGGGCTGCGGGACTGTTCGAAAGAGATACCGCGGCCCTGGAACACAAAGGGCCAATGAGTGGTTTTTAGTCAGTAAGAGTCTGACACTCCCTTCCGCTCCGCCCAGAGCGGGAGGAGTCATTTGATGATTTCCCACCCCAAAAAAAAAAAAAAAAACTGCAGATATATATTATTACAAACGAAGGTAAGTTTACCGGAGTCTTCTACTGCTAAAGCAGTACCTACCTATAGATTTACAAAGTTTCATGCATTTCACCCGTCCCAACTTCGTTAAATCGAGCCGGCTTCCAATCCAACCGGAAATGCCTGTATATACTTAATTTACCTGACGCGAGTGCCAACTGACCTTCGAAACCCAATTATTTGGGGTAAATCCGATATGCGTTTACATAAAATACTTTTATCCAGGTAATTGAAATACTTCTTCTGTTAGATGACTCTTCTTTTTTATCCGACTGCCAAGGAAGGGTTATTTTTTTCGCGTGTATCTTGTATGCATATAATATTCTTTATTATCTCATACCTTTCAAACTACTGCACGGATTTATTTAATTATTAAACGTATCGTTAGATTTGTCTTGGTAACCCAAGTGTTCTTAGATAGGTGACGCGAAAAAAAACCAACATGACGACTGTGAGACGCTATAGTTTAAAGTAAAAACAAAAATTTACTGCAATAAGGGTATCAAATTAAAGGGCTCATCATGAGGATTTAAGACCATATTTTAATTAGTTGTAACTAAAAATTGTAAAATAAAAATAATTAATACAAAAAATAAAAAAAACCCGATTGCGTAAAAAAAAAACTTACTAACAACTTAAAAAAAAAAACTAAAGTATCCGGAACATATTGACTGCAACAGTTGGGACCCATTAAATAATCTAGACTAAAATCAATGTGGGTCTATCCAATATGGAATATTGACTGCAACAGTCGGGACTGTTGCAGTCAATATGTTCCGGACACTTCAGTTTTTATTTAAAGTTAGTTATTATTAGTTTTTTAACGTAGTCGGTTTTTTTTGCCTTTAGATAACATCCTTATTTGAGTCAACCCAGAATTGGGTCACGAGTTCCCTTAAATTTGACCTTCATTGGCATTAGCGCCCTTCAGTAAAACGTGCAGTCAAAGGACACGTGGGACTTGATATTAAAAATGTTCCATCGTTTTTGCAACAACTGTAAATTTCACCCCTGAGCAGAGTCATATTATTAATCTCCACCTGAATCAGGCTCTAGAAAACGGAGGTCGATTGAAATTAGAAACCTGCTGTGGTTTAGTCTATTTAAAGTCTGCCTGTTTCAGACGTTTAAATAATTGAATTAACTAGTAGTATGCGAAAAATCTCAAGTCAATGACCCGACGACATCTACAATTCCAGATAGACTTAAATAGACTGAAAAAAGTATAAAAAACATGTTTATACATTTCATAAGTCGGCTAATTTTCAATGGCCGCCAGACATTCCCGCCTTTCAAACATCTTTGAATTAATGCATCAAATAATAATTTCGTGTCACTTACAAATAATATTTACAACGTGTGAAAACTATTTACTTCTTAAAACTACTATCATATTTAAATACAACCATTTGCCCGCGATTTTGGATTATTCCATTCTCATTCTTCGTGATAGTTAGACAGTTGAAATTTTCACAGATGATGTATTTCTGTTGTCACTATAACAACAAATATAACAAAATATATATATTTTTTTTATTCTGTTTTTTTTTTATTTTGCCGTTTTTATAGATAATGGTACGGAACCCTTCGTGCGCGAGTCCGACTCGCACTTGGCCGGTTTTTTATACTTGCTTTTGGCCACGGTTTCATCCGAGTGCTAGTCGGAAATTAGCCCAATTAGAAAATGTGTTTTTGTTATAAGTAGTCAAGTACCGTATACATAGTTACTTTCATATGCATTCAGTAAAAAGCTATTTTGAAATTACAAACAGACACTTAAATTTTATTTATTTGTATAGATTAGGTTTACATTAATTACAACATGTGAAAGAAATGTTAACTGAATAAAACGATCAGATTTTTTTATATTTGAGTACGAGCTTTTGAACAGATATAGTGGTGACGGACATGTTTATACGTTTTTAACACCCGGATATTTATAAAGCGAAAGTACCGTAATGTTGCGGTTTTTATAATCACATGATCATCGGTAATGTGCATTCCTTGTTTTTGTTTTCTCGTAGTACATTTATATTTATAGATTTTTAAAGCTCTTTTGAGGAGCTCGTGGCTAAATAGTAACAGCCGCTCGGGTCGGTCTTTATGTAAGCCGCGCTTGGTTAGGTCGGTCCGTGGATGACTGACCACTCATTAAATACCGAGTTTCTTGAAAGCACGTTAAGCCGTTGGTCTCGGCTGTCATTTGTAGATCTTTGACAGTCGTTACAGGTAGGAAAGTCTGACAACTAGTCTTACCAAGGGACGGGACCCCTTGGTAAGACTAGTTGTCAGACTTTCCTACATTGCCCAGTACCGACTGGGTTGTGGAGGTCAGATAGGCAGTCGTTCCGTAAAATACTGAAAGAAAGAAAAAGAAAGAATAAAAAAAAAATATTTGTCGCAGGGACATGACGTGCATACAAAAAAAAAAGAAATAACAAATGCAACAACAATAACAACAACTACAACTGCTGGTATTCAGCTGCATTCCTTTAGACTGGACTGAACTGGAAAATTCTAGGCAGATGATCGACTTTTGTTGATACTTTTGTAAATGGGGAAGTAGTGATATCCAAACTAATATTATAAATGCGAAAGTAACTCTGTCTGTCTGTCTGTCTGTCTTTGCTTCACGCCTAAACTACTGAACCGATTTGTGTGAAATTTGGTACAGACATAGTTTGGAACTTGAGAAAGGACATAGGATAGTTTTTATTACAAAAAATAAAATAAAAAATAAAATTTATTCCGGACATACAGCGCCATCTAATTTGGCTACTGTGTGACAATTCTTGGCGACGGTTTGACAACTGACAAAATGTCATAGCATGCATTAGAATAGAACGGCTATTTCAAAGGGTTAGTCATAGGTACAAGTGGCCTAGCGGATCAGCGACCGCCCTGTAAACCGAGCTTCGCAAGTTCGAATCGCAGCCAGTATTCACTTTTTGTGATTTTTTTTAATGCTATTAGATTTTCAAAAATAATAAACATGATTCGCGAGTTCGATCCCCAACCAGTTTTCACTTTTTGTAAGTTTTAGGTATTTTGTTTTATTTTTATGCTTTAAGTTTTTCAAATCATTACAAAATAGATTAATGTATACTTTTCGTTTTTTTTTACCATTCAAAAGACAGGTAATCATAAATTAATGAATGCAAATTGACCAATTTACACTGTACAAAAAAAAATCTCTAAAAAGTTTAAAAATGAAAACATACTCAAAACGCAGCAGCCATTCGCTCAGCCACTGCGCCAACCGTGTCGTCATATAACTGTGGTTGTGGCTTCCTCAGGCATTGCTGCAACTTTGCTTATGGGTGGTCGGACTGCACATTCCATTTTCAAATTGCCGCTGAATCTTGCATGCGAAGATACGCCCAAACATGCAATATCACCAAAAACGGGGGAAGTAGTTTGGGACGAGTGCACAATGTCGCACAAGCATGCATTAGAGGCGTTGAACCGCAGCTTGCAGGACATCCGCGGCAACCAGGTGTGATGGGTGGCGTCATCAAAATGTTCGCAGCGACTTTAGACCCTGTGAACGGTGAGTAATTAACTAGCTCGCCGTCCAACCGTCTTATGACGACAGGCCGTGTCGAAAGCGCGTTCGTGTTGCACGCGCGCCTCAAAATGATGTCAGCAAACCGGAAGGGGTCCGCAAGGGCCGATGCCTGCTGCAGCTGCGGGACTGTTCGAAAGAGATACTGTGGCTCTGGAACACAAAGCGCTAAGAAGGAACATGGATGACACTCCCTTCCGTTCCACCCAGCGCGGGAGGAGGGGTCATTTGAAAAGCCGACTTTAGACAGATACTGCCAGTTAATAAGAGGGGCCATTTTGTAATAAAAAAGGGGCACACTAGCGGATGAAACGCATGTCTCATGGCGTCACCACTGTGAAAACCTCCTGAATTGAAAAGCTCCATATTACGTGCATCATGCGCGTCCAACTGTAAAACGACCACGAAGCAGGTGTCTTTGCGAATAAGCTGCTGCAAATGAGAGAGGGTCGTCTGGAATCCGAAGGAGATGGGAAAATTCTATTTTCCGAAGAATTTTCCCATCCAACCGCTGTGCTAGCGCCAAAGAACGAGTGGGTCAGTAAAAAAAACAAAAAAAAAGTATACACATCCATATCATTGTGATGGCTGATGATGATAGTACTGCCTACTCCGTTGAATTTCTCAACTCCCTTGAGTTATCGGGCGTGCCGTCCCATCAGCTGGAGCTTAAATTTGGCGTACCAGTTTTGGTGATGCGAAACCTTGATGAAACCAGACTGTGCAACGGCACCAGGCTTCGTATCACACAGCTGAGCTGCTAATGGAGAGAGCGTTTTAAGTCCCCGCACAGGCATTTAGACAACAAACTAAACAGGGCCTGCATAACCTTTTGGCAATGCAGGAGGATGATAGGTAAGAAGTGGGGCCTATCCCCTAAAATAATACTCTGGTTATACTGCACGGTGATCCGACCCATGATTACTTACGGGGCAGTGGTCTGGTGGCCCCGCACTAAACTAGCTACAGCCTCCATCAAACTGCAACGCATGCAGAGACTTGCCTGCATGGCGACTACAGGCTGCATGCGGACTACCCCGACCGCGGCTCTGGAGGCCATGTTGGGGCTCCCACCGCTCGATCTGTTCATACAGCAGGAAGCGACGATGGCGGCAGTACGTCTTGAAACACTTCAACTTTGGGGTAAGAAGTACACACAACACACCGCGATACTGGAAGGATTTTATACCGAGTTCCCCCTAGCGAAAGCTATTAACGATCGGATACCCAAGTAATTCGTATTCGACAAAAAATACAAAATCCAACTCCACGAGGATCACCGCTGTGAGGGTCTAAGCCCCGCGGAAGTACGGATCTTCACGGATGGATCTAAGACAGGTACCGGCACTGGAGCTGGAGTCTTCTCGGAAGATCTCAACATACACATAGCCGCACCATTGGGGATCCATACCACGGTATTTCAGGCAGAATGTATGGGCATTGCCCTGGCGGCATCGGCCATTTTAGCCAGGGAAGTTGTGGACCACTCAATTCGCATACTTTCAGACAGCATGGCTGTACTACTAGCATTAAACAACCACACAGTTAACTCTGGGTTAATACACGAGTGTCATCAACGTCTGAACCAGGTTGGTAATCTCAATAATATAACCATTCAATGGATAAAAGGACACAGCGAGTCCCGAGGCAACGATACAGCGGACGAACTCGCTAGAAGGGGATCAAGCATGGCAGCAGTGGGACCTGAACCCATACTGCCACTCCCCTTCGGGTACCTACGCACACTGGTAAGGAAACGAACCAGTGAACAACACCACAAACTGTGGCTAAACCATGGTGAGTGTAGGCAGGGCAAGGATGCACTTCCTACCATCGACGGCCGCTTCACGAAAAAAGCGCTTCGGCTGACCAAACTACAGCTGCGCACTGTTACAGCCGCCATCACTGGACACGACTCTTTTAACAAACACCTCTTTGCCATATGAGTCACAGACAGCCCTCTGTGCCGAGCCTGCATGGACGAAGATGAGACAGCAGCCCACGTGCTTCTGCACTGCCCAGAGGTTGCATCATACAGGGCAAAGTACTTCGGTAACCCAGGTACTCTCCGCGAGACTGTCAGCGACATCAAGGCGCTGCTGGCTTTTCTCGGGGAGCTGAGGTGGATCGAATAGATTTCCCACCCGCACGCAAAATACGCGCATTGGTCGTGGAGTTGCGGACACCAGCCCGTTATACAATAAGTCCCCGCATACCCATTATTGCAAATAACTTACCATTTCAATTTAAGAGGTAACAATTTCCCTTAAAATTGGCTATTACAATGACGATCAACAATTCCAGGGCCAAACCATAAAAGTGACAGGCATTCAATTGTGCACTCCATGCTTCTCACACGGTCAATTATATGTTGTTTGTTCAGTGCCCAAAAATTTCACGTGCTTGCGGAAAATAATAAGTATGTTGTATACAGAACGGTATTAGAATAAATAGTGCCCAACAAGGCGTTTGATGGTTTACTTTGAAAAGAAGGTTGTATAGCGCCAAAATAAACGGTTTTAAGCCATATCGTCGCCTCATTTAATTTTGTTGCCGATCTCTGCGCCCAGAATTACAGTACCCAAAAGGACGCATTTTGAAGTCATCACCTACATTATCGCATTTTGAATCAGCCAGTCAGTTCCAACACAATACATAACATCACGCCTGAAATCCCCTACGGGTTAGGCAGAGGTGTACCTTATCGTACACCCACATTTCGCCGTTCGTTATGTTGAAGTCCCATGTGACAGGGGGCGAGCCTATTCAATTCTATTCCACCAACCGGGCACAAATCCAGATTCCGTGGCTGCTACTGAGAAATTCCTGATGGAATACCCCAATAACACTATTATTTATATGTAGTATTTTTTCAATTGCATACATTGTTTAATGTTAAGTGGAAGAGCGGAGTCACCTAACACAACCATCTTCTTGCTTAAAAGGTGATCTCCAAATCATGTGCGTTAGAAATTTATATAATTTAAATAAACATTTTTTTAACACTGCCCGACCCGGCAATTGATCCCAGAACCTCATGCTTAGTAGTCGCACTTGCGACCACTTGACCAACGAGGCAGTCTCACACATACACACCTAAATAGCCACGCGAACGAAGTAGCGGGTAGCAGCTAGTTAATAATATTAGAAGGAGTTTGGTTTGTAGTTTCAGTAGAAAGGTGTAATATTATCGTATATTCTAATTTTTTGCCGATTTCTTAAAAAGGAGGAGGTTATGTATTAGGCCTTACGTTAACTGCAGATAAAATAGCTGCAGTTTCTGAGTTAACTCTTTAGTTCCCAGTGTCACTTGTAGGTGGCGGAAGTTTAATGTATTTTTTTCTGAAGAACCTAAAAGCCTAAAGAATAATAAAAATCACAAGATCATGATCAGTATTTTTATTATTCTATGTAGAAATTAAAAGCAAAATTGCCTTGTGGTAGAGAAACATCATTTAACTTCTGCCAACAAGTGACATTGGGAATTGAACAGTTATACATATTATTCCACAGCTTCTTGTATATTAGCTGCAATATATGTCTCATATGACAATAACACAGCTCTAAAGTACAACGAGTGCTGTACAACAGTTACTCCATGTAAACAAATAAATAAGGTCGGCTCCGTGCTAAATTAGCCGAGAAACACGACGCGTGCGCATATAACGGCGGCGGCGCTAAGAATATGATGAAGAACTAAATAAATTAGGTGGTAAGGTCGAAGTGTATTTCTGGAGTATATGACATGTGACAAATGCTGAGGTTTATGAACCTGCTTCTTTACAATCTAATTGTAGGTTCAGAATCTGCCATTCAATGAGGTTACTTTTCAATGGTTTTTCACATCGACTCCAGTAAATGCTGAAGACTAAAAGTCAGGCAAGTGAGACAGGCAGGCATGCAGAGCTGATCGATCACGGTTAGTCGGACTGAAAATCTAATTCTGAATGACTTTCAGTCAAAATTATACATGGTTAAGGATATCCTTCGGAAAAAAGTCTTCTTCGTTTTCAACATCATTGTCAGCTCGACAGATAAAAAGCATTCTGAAGACTTTTTTTACCGTTGAGGGCTCGGAGGGGGCGTACGTGTGGGTCCACTACCGGACAGACCTGTGAGTGGGTAACCTGAACCTAACCGATAGCGCACATAATCCTGCCTCAGAAGGATTGACTTTTTAGTTGTAATAGTCGTGATAAATACTTTTGGAAATAAATAGATTTAAATTTAATTTGGATTTTTTTTACTCGTTATGTGAATGAATATTCTATATTATTTCGATCATGCTAGTTGTATTATAAAACTATCCTTCTTAAGGATACACAAAACCTTGTTTTTTTTAAAACCACTTAGGTAATCGGGACATGAAAATGGTTGGTGGCAAAAATAGATAGACCAGAGTAATGTTGTTACATATAAATTTTTGACAACGAGTACTAGAAAGGTTATTTAAAAAGCAATAATAATGTCATCCTGTCTTCTCACACAAAACACTGACATAAAACTGCCAAAATCTTTAGTTTACGACGTACAGTATATTTATCAAATGAACGTTATTTGCAAATTTCTCTTGTCTTGGTTCTGTTGTCGAAAAATATTCCACGAGAACAATATCCTGTTTTATAACACTAGTGGAGAATGTAGTTTTCCACTACTAAAAAAAAATCCGGAATCAGATCAGTGATCCGAAGATTACGGCTTTTTTTTTTGGATGGGAAATCATCAAATGTTCCCTCCCGCTTTGGGCGGAGCGGAAGGGAGTGTCAGACTTGTACTGACTAAAACTCATCCATGTTCCTTCTTTGCCCTTTGTGTTCCAGGGCCGCGGTATCTCTTTCGAACAGGCCCGCAGCCCTGGCACGCCGAAGATTACCCCTTTTTTTTTTTTTTTTTGGTAGGTGTGAAATCATCAAATGTTCCCTCCCGCTCTGGGCGGAGCGGAAGGGAGTGTCAGACTTGTACTGACTAAAACCCATCCATGTTCCTTCTTTGCCCTTTATGTTCCAGGGCCGCGGTATCTCTTTCGAACAGGCCCGCAGCCCTGCCAGGCCGAAGATTACCCCTTACATCCAAGATTACAAACTGCCTCTTTATAAAATTAGTGCAGATTCGTTGTATTTCGATGCTCAGACGCATTTGTTCGTCGTACAATGGCATTTAGTGCAAAATAACACATTAAACGTTTAAGATCTCACATTTACGGCAGTAACTGGAACTGCAATAAGCTGCTAATTTTGACTGTATTTTTATGTGAAAATGGGTCATGTGGAATTAGACCACTTGGGTGGAAAAACAGTATTTTGTTTTTAAGGAAAGTCCTGTTATGCAGTGCACTGTTTTATATATCCGTTTGAGGTTGTCTTGATTGCTTGAAATTGATGAGGAGCCTACAGTTTTTTTGGTGGGTTTATGATTAACGAAACAATTTCAGCTAGTTTGGAGCACCAAAAAATCGAGTCGTTTCATGGCACTGGGTATACATGCTTTGTATAAATAAAATGAATTCCCATTGACATCATAAATAGGCGTATGGCAATGGTGACAACGCAAATAAAATCACCGACTTCTCATTGTCCCCATCAATGGTGGAGGGTTATTACCCTCCACCATTGAACCGTCCCCGTATTCTTGTTATCCCCATCAATGAGGGCAAGACGAAGGAATACTTCGCTTCCTGAAAAAACCGTCATGTTCTAAAACCAAAAATCATCGATAGTAGTCGAAGATATGTGACGTCTACCAGTCCGCACTGGGCCCGCGTGGTGCATTACAGGCTTACAGCCCACTCTCTCATGAACACGATTGTGTCCCAGCTGTGAGAACATTAAATAGGTTGTTTGTGCTACTGTATCTGTCAAACTAGTTTACAATATTTTCGCCTTAGACCTTAACCAAGATTACGATATTTACGAGCTAAAATGATCATGATTACTAGTTAAAGTCAGAAAGATCTGTTGTTCAAGAATCTAAGTTGACTTCTGTCGTAAATCTATCCCCGACAATATTAGACTCCCAATTGCAACCACATTAAAATATATTGGCAAATAAATGTGCTAAACGATAATAATGTTGGCGAATTGTGTGGAATTTTCTATACACGCTTGCATACGTGATGTCTAAACATGTATACGTGCGGGTGGTGCTAGTATGCGAGTGATGCGAGATCATTGACATGCAACTCCATCACCCACGTGTAGTCTACGTGCTGCCAACAAAACCATTAAGAAGAGGAATGGATAAAAAATTGCACCCGGCTGTAAAGACCAATACTTACTTGTTAAAATCACTGACAGATCGTGAAAAAAAAAAGAATTTTGACGCGTGAGTTAAAAATAGAATTATATATTGTTTATATAAATGACGAAATTCAAACGTTCTAATAGAAACATTTGAATATAGAAAGCAACGGAAATGAGGAACATTTACTTTTTTTTATGAAATATCAAAAGCGTCAATTATGACGCGTGAAAGCGGAAGAATCGATGCTAATTAGCGACGAAAACATTTCTCAGTTAGAAAATCGAAAAGTCGACGAGAACGTTACGCAATTCAGTTCTGAAAATACCGTCGTTGTTTCGTCGTGCGTCCGCGCAACGACCTTGGTGACGACACTGACAGATCGTGCTTGCCCACGCGCAGGGTTGAACTTTCTATTCGAAAACAGAATGCGGATTAAAACAACCATTTGTTATGTTGTCAAAATGACATTGTTGTAAAACGTAAACTGAAATGCAAGAAAATTCTCGTAATTTACGGTTATGTCGGTTATATTATGAGTTATTTGTTTTTGGTTTTAACATTTCTTAAGTATATTTTAAAGCCAATCTTCTTTTATTCCCAACTAAATGTTTTTTTTTTTAATTTTCTGAAATTTTCGCTGGCAACCCTGCGTTTAATATTTAACATGTTGAATTAGTTATAAATAAAACGGAACAGACATATTGTTGCAAGCTGGGTTTTATTTATAAACTGCAATATTTTGTAGTGCAAAGTAATTATCTTGCCACTGTGGAGGCCACTGCGAATATACATATTTTGTAAATTAATTTATTATTTTCGGTAACTGTACAATTTCAGTGCAGCATGAAAATATTCGTACGATTGAATTGTGATTGAAATTCAATTTTATGTGGTTTTTTAATTTGGTTAATTTTGTTAAACAAAAGATAGAAGTCAATCAAACACGCGGTGTCCAAGCGCGACGGCCAATGCTTATTCTTTATCAGTTTAAGAAGAGGCTGCTGTCCTGCAGGAGCGTGGAACCTGCAGTTAGATAATATATTACTATTGTTATATACAGCATAGGTTATTGTGTTAAAAAGTTGTTCATGATTGTAATGTTAGAAAGTTTCACAGGAAATATCATCATTTGCCTAGCCATTTTCCCAAATATGTTGCGGTTGGCTTCCAGGTTAACCGGCTGCAGCTGAATACCACTTTTCACAGGAAATAATCGTTATGAAAACCTGACCCGACCACGCCTTCGATGCTCGAGTAACAAAATGCTCAAAAATCCGAAAAAACTATGAAGGATTTCAAAACGTTAACGTAAATCTGACTTTATGATATAAACACTAAACACAGCATTATACTGAACATATAATATATACCATAACATCACGCCTGTAATCCCCGAAGGTTTAGGCAGAGGTGTCTAATAGTACACCTACATTTCGCCTGTTATGTTTTAAGTCCTACGTAATAAGGCGAGCCCATTGCCATCAACCGGGCACAAATCCAGACTCCGTGGCTGCTACTGACATATTCCTGATGGGACAACCCAATAACATTTTGCCCGACCCGGGAATATTTTTTTTTCATAAAATTAAGGTCTACTGTAGACACGACCCTGTCATTTTCTTTTCAGCAACTTTAAAACAAAAAAATATGACCCTCCAAAAATGTCAAATAATGCCCCATTTTTACGGCCGTGATGAGAGGACTACCCGACAAATTAAAAAAGTTTTTAACACAGCAGCAATTGATAGGAACCTAGACATACTATTTCTTAAAATTTAATGTCAAAAATAATAGTATCGGCTCAGTTTTCGAGGAGAAAAAAGGGGAATACGGTCAATCTTCTCAAAATTTTTGTGAAATACTTAGTCTGAGCTGCAGCTGTCCCTATTGCACTCTATCGAATTCCGTGCAGGCGTTTTCCCTCTTAACTCTTTCTTGTTCAAAGATGCTCTGCCCTGTCGTAATTAGGTAATCGTTGTATCGATTTTAATTAGCTTCTCGAAGAGAGATTTTGCTATGACGAGCGACTTAATCTATAGATTTTTACTACTTTGATGCCTATGCGTGATGATCAGAGGCCCTATGGGTGTATACCCATGGGGCCTCTGACTTGACTTTACATGTCGTCGAGAAATATCTCTCAGGCGCATGCCCGGTTTCCTCATGATGTTTTCCTTCACCGAAAGCAATTTAGTTTAGTTTATTTATTAATAATTATCAAAAATTACATATCAGGTTTATAAAAAAACACACACACATCATAATCCATTAAAAATAGCATCAAACTCATCTTCAGTCCCAGCACGCCATGGTCGCGACGTCGAAAGCTTTTCAGAGGTCGCAGAAGAGCACTACTACGTGCTGTTTTTCCTCCCGAGCTTTCATTACATGGCGGATGACCACACGTGCAAGGGCAGTTGTTGATCGCTCCTCCCTGTAGGCATATTGTCGCTCGGTGAGTCAGTTAGTCTTCTCAAGAAACTCAAGCAATCGGTCACATAGTCCATTTTCAAAGGCCTTAGCGACTGCTGGAATGATAGACATCGGCTGATAATTTTAGTTTATATCACTCTTCTTGCCTTTGCTCTTATACAGCGGAGACACCTAGATATTTTTAACTGTACTGGGATAGCATCCACTAAGCAAACATCTATTGAATAACACCGCCAGAACATTCGCCAGCGATGCAGCCGCTGTATTCAGTAGCTCCACTGATGTATCGCATAAGGCTTTTGTTGGTTTGCGTGCGATCCGTATAGTAATAATTCGGTATACCTCAATCGATGAGAAGGGAAGTAGCCAAACAGAAAGCAAGTGTAGCAAGTGATAATAATACAATACGTACATGAATCCGAAAAATCAATCGAGCTGAAATTGTGGCATCTATACTGCCCTCTGCCAAATGCAGTAATTCAAGAATTAAGGTTACAAATATTACATGGAGGCTGTGTCACTAATTATTAACAGGACGTTCAGAAGTTACATAACATTATTTTTAAGAGATTTGGACGGCTGGACTATCTGCAACGTTTTCTTTATATCCTAGCCGTGCAGAAAGCAAGCCTTTTTTTTTTTTTTTGGAGGGTGGGAAATCATCAAATGACTCCTCCCGCTCTGGGCGGAGCGGAAAGGAGTGTCAGACTCTTACTGACTAAAAACCACCCATGTTCCTTCATTGGCCCTTTATGTTCCAGGGCCGCGGTATCTCTTTCGAACAGTCCCGCAGCCCTGGCAGGCACCGGCCCTTGCGGGCCCCTCCCGTTTGCTGACAACTCTTTCAGGCGCGCGTGGAACACGAACGTGCCGTCGACACGGCCTGCCCGTCGTCATACGACGGACGGACGGCGAGCTAGCCCATTACTCGCCGTCCACAGGCCCGCGCCTAAGGTGGCCGAGAGCCATCACGGCGTGGCCCCCGACGCCCGGTGCTTCTCCTCCCGCGGCGGCTGGGACGTGAGGCTGAGGCTATCTCCCTCTCACGTTCCGCCGCCTCCTTAAGCCTGGGTAAAACAATAAGTAAAGTGTACTACAGCTTACTGGATTTTTTATCATGTACTAGCTGCCCAGCGCTACTTCGTTCGCGTGGTGTCCTACCTCTTACCCTACCCTACTCCTAACCTACTCCTACACTACTCTTATCCTACTCCTACCTTACTCCTACACTACTCTTATCCTACTCCTACCCTACTCCTACCCTACTCCTACACTACTCCTACCCTACTCCTACACTAATCCTACCCTACTCCTACACTACTCCTACCCTACTCCTACACTACTCCTACCCTACTCCTACACTACTCCTACCCTACTCCTACACTACTGCTACACTACTCCTACCCTACTCCTAACCTACTCCTGCACTACTCCTACCCTACTCCTAACCTACTCCTACACTACTCCTACCCTACTCCTACCCTACTCCTACACTACTCCTACCCTACTCTTAACCTACTCCTACCCTAATTCTACCCTAATCCGACCAAAAAAAAAGTATCCTATTGTTGTTTTTAGACTTATCCAGGCAATTTTTTAAATTTTTCTCGCCGTAAAAACCATCCTTGAACTTCAACGAAAATTATAAAAAAAAGAATTAGCCAAATTGATCCAGGCGTTGTTGAGTTATGCGCTTACCAACACATTTTGCGATTCATTTTTATATTATAGATGAACCACACATTCACAACTATTTCAACATAGTAACAATACAACGCGGTAGTTTTAGTATGAATGAACGTTCACCTTAAAATAAACTTATAAAATTGTTAAATTGTACGTCGATGCCTCATTTCCTTTTTATTTCCTCATTTTAGGGTTCTGGACTGGGTAACCAACGGGATCCTATTACTAAGCACTATCACGGAATGTGTATTTCTGTTGCCGCAATAATAACAAAAAAATAAAAAATAAATAAAGGGGACTCCCCTACTACGATGCTACGGAATCCTTCATGCGTGAGTCCGACTCTTTTGGCCGGTTTTCAGCCAAATTAGTATAATTATCGAACAAAGAAGTGTTGCTACTAATCACGGTGATTGCAAAACGCGAGGTATCAAGAGTAAGCCTTCACATTTTTTTTTCCTATAATCTCTGTGTTAACACCTAGTTTTATGTGCATGCTGTGGTCTCCTGTAATTGAAGGAACACACTTAAAATAACCTTTGTATAACTGTGACTTATATTGTATCTGTGTATCTTTTGTTGGAGATCCAAATAGATAAATAAATAAATAGGTATGGTTGAGATGGCTCGATCGCTTTACTGGTTCAACCAACCTACTGATTGAATGCTCAAAGCCCTGATTGACATTATGTACAAGATAAAATCCGGCCAAGTGCGAGTCGGACTCGCGCATGAAGTGTTCCGTACCATCGTAGGGGGAGCCCCCTTATTTTTTTTTTGTTATTATAGCGGCAACGGAAATATACATTTTGTGAAAATTTCAACTGTCTACCTATTACCGATCATGAGATACAGCCTCTGACCGACTGACGGTTGGACGGACGAACGGACGGACAGCGGAGGCTTAGTAATAGGGTCCCGTTGGTTACCCTTCGGGTTCGGTACCCTAGAAACGGTGAAACAAAACAAATCACGGTAGGTTTCAGGCTAGTCAAAGTTTTAGGCTGATTATGTGGCTGCATCCTAAAACTTTCCCACTGCTGGGATTCACGACTCCTCTCTATGAGGCGCCCTGTAATCAACCACGCGGGCCTAGTGCAGGTTGATAGATGTCACATATTTTCGTATTTTTGGTTCCAGGACACTTAGCATTAGCCTTAACCGTTTTAAGGGATAAATTAAATTACACAAAGTAATCAACCTGGTTCGAACCCACGTTCTATAATTCTTAAGTCGGGGCCGTTACCACTGAGCCATCACTACTCTCAATAAACAAATTAATAAAAGTTTAAATCGTCAATTAATAACGTGCACTAGGAGCCGAGCCAACGATTCCGATCAGACAGTTTGGTTCTGTCAAAGACATCATTATCATTAAGTTTTGTCGGAAACCAGAGACAAATTAATTTAGATAATGAGTGCTAAATGTCTATGGCATAATGTCTATGGAGAGCTATTGATATGGCTTTAGATGAATGGTCGTTTGTTGCACATAGTGAGCTAGCAATCTCTCGAATTGATTGACAAACAAATTTTGTATGATTCGGGCATCCATAGATTTGATTTTGAAAACGCAATATGACAAACAGTATTGATTCTGTCTATTTTAATTACGTTTACTTTACAGTTGTACTGTTTTATGTCTATATTAGGTACTAAATATAATCGTCATTCTCCCTCCCAATTCCCAACTCCAAATAAATCCCAATTTATTTGGAGTTGGGAAGCATGTCTTCCTCTTCCATATTTCTCTATTACTCGTCATCTCTTCAGACACCTTTGTATTTCATCCTTCACACAGTCCGTCCATCGTTTGTTTGGTCTTCCCCTACACTTATTTTCAAATTAGAGGTTGCAAGTTTATAGATTGGTTTATTATCTACTAAGTAGCAACCCACCTGTACTTTATTTATTTTTTATTTATTTGGTACACCAACAGCAGTACATTCAAAAAATTAAAGTGAAACAATAAAAATAACACAAAAGTGCTAGTAGTATGTACGCCTATTATACGCAGCATTCACCATAGGACAACAACATAATGTTCTCAAATCTTAATAATAAAGTAAAACAATTTGAATACAATTTAAAATTTACTTAAAAATTCGTACAGATGCAGTCTACTAAAGTGGCGACAAGTCCTTTGCGAGATGTCTGTGCATATCAACGGTATTATACCAAACTTCGGAATAAATGTTCTAAATTATAGTGAAAACAGCAGTAAAATTCATTGTGGAGTTTAACAGATCAAAACTAGATTAAGACAAACAACTAAGAAGCAAGTTGTCAAGCATGCACGAACGAAAAGCGACTTCGGTAAATTACCTTGTGAACGATAACAATTGTTATTCAGTAGAAAAAACCTGTTGTATATTTAAGCCGAGCTGCATTTTAAACTCTGTGTTGCCAGTCGATACCCACGTCAATAACTATTGTTGTCTATTTGCGTTGCCAGCGCTGTCCAAGTTTTTGCTTTTTTGGTTTTTATCGGCAATTGTTAACGTATTTTCAATGTACGTTGATGGATTTGTTAGCATTTTGACTGACATATTGGATTCGTTTGAATTTTGAATGTGATGGATAATCTTCATATCGGAATGTCTTAATTCTCACACAGGACACTAAACTTTGAGAACTTTTTCATGGGATGTCGTGTTATCCAGTCAATTGGTTGTGGAGGTCTGATAGACAGTCATTCCAGGTAAAATCGGGTACCAAGCTGTATTCAGGTGAACTGGAAGTCGACCTCGACATAGTTGGAAAACGTTGGTCAGATAATAATGATGACGATGGCAAGATTTGACTGTATTTTTTATAGTTATCGCAACTGGTCTTTCTCCGAATATAGCCTATCATGAATATTTGTCCATTATTAACTAATCTGTTTTAGGTTGAAATCTAGTCTTGCAGTCTTGGTATATTCGTTTCTAGCTGAGTGACTGGACTCATTTAATCTTTGGAACCCAATTACATACTCGGCAATTCCGATATCCTTACGTTTGATATATTGTCAAGCTTACTTTAGGTGAAACCACTGTTCTGATTTCCACTTAAGACAAAATGGGATTGACGATTTAAGATCCTAGGCATTCGAAAGGTCAATTGAATTAATGAACTAGCCATAAATCGAATATTTTCATCATACAACATTCTGATTAGACAATATTGATGGATTGTGTGAGGAATGATATGAAAGAGAAAGGAGTAAACGATAGCGTGACGGTTGACAGGGGAGAATGGAAGAAGAAAACGTGATGAGCTGACCTCAAGTAACATGGGACAAGGGCTGGAAGATGATGATGATGAGCACATTCTGATGAAATATAGTCCTCTAAAGTAAGTATCTGTAATTTAAATATTGTAATTTTATTTGCCTAAAGCACTATCTATCCTGGGTTTAAGAGCCATTATAAATTAAAGTTAATAGTCGAGCAGCTAGCGAGGCATGCTAAGAATTTTTAAAGTAAGATGCATTGTTATTGTGCTCATAGTTCTGGCAAAGGATACAAAAGTTAGGGATTCATATTTTTCCTAAGGTTTTCAGACCGCCTGATAAAATATTAGACCAATACAAACTGAAAATAAGAACGAGACCCTGCTGTCGCATCTGATGATAATTTAATTGCTGTTGACTAAAATGGTAAAAATGTTCATTAAAGGTGTAAACGGACCTTTCTCGAAGTCTTCAACCAAGCATTCTGTACACCAAACTAAGTAACTCCAAGTAACGCACTCAAAACATTGTGTAGATGGATGCTTTGAATAGTACGGGGGTCGAGAAGGTATTAAAAGTAAAGTTATTATGACATTGAAAACTTGTACGAGTATTTAAAAAAAAACTTGTGGAGATGTTGGAACATAGACCCCCAATATCTTCGTAACTAGAAGGTTCCTAGGTATGGTCTAGAACAAAAAAATGATCACAATGCCGGGGAGAACAAGTGTCTTTCGGCGTCGTTAGGGTACTTTTACATCCATTTTAAGCTTTAATGACATTAACAACAAAGTTAGGGAGTGAATAGTGCGCATGGCTCTTTTAGCTCTTGAATGAGGAGGGCAGGAGGGTGCTGTTGGTAATCATTTGTGAAATGATATGTGTTTTCATTGTAAAAACAAAATGGCCGCATTTGTTCCGACTATGGTCACGCGCTAAAAGAATTATGCAGCACTATAGTTGATAAGTATTGTAATTGTACATACTGCAATTACTTGACATAACATCACGCCTGAAATCCAAAAAGGGTTGAACAGAGGTGTACCCACATGTCACCAGTTATGTTTATGTCCCATGTAATAGGGGGCGAGCCTATTACCATCAACCGGGCACAAATCCAGACTCCGTGGCTGCTACTGAGATATTCCTGATGGAAAAACCCAATAACACTTTTCCCGACCCGGGAATCGAACCCAGGACCTCATGCTCAGAAGTCGCGCGACCCCTATACCAACGAGACAGTCTATATACTATAGTATTTGAACTTGAACATACTATTGTTGGCAAATTACTTGATTTTTTAATAAATAAACTTTTGCTCTTTGTAGTTTTTTTTAAGAAAAATGCACCAGTTTAGTGTAACAACAAAGCTGTTCAAACATTCATATTTTACTAAGACAAAGCTTAATACTTGAGATATGCGTCCGTACAACAACACAAAGGTGGAATGTTCCTTGAAAAGCACAAATACTTATACTTTGTAGTACTCTTTATTAAATATCTGCTACTGCAAACAGAACACAGTCGTCTACATAATAAAACGGAGTATGCTTCGTATTTTACGTATGTTGGCTGTTGCAATAAGACCGCCGAATTGTAGTAAGTGCTTGTGTGTTATTTTCTTCTTACAATTATGTGTTTTATTTGACAAATATATGTGATGAAGAGGGATGGAACACACGTGACTAAAAAATAAATAAAAATAGTGATTAATATCAATGTTGATGTAGAGGAAATTAAATAAAAGATGGATGGATTGTGTGAGGAATGATATGAAGGAAAAAGGAGTAAATGATAGCGTGACGAATGACAGGGGAGAATGGAAGAAAAAAACGTGTTGCGCCGACCCCAAGCAACATGGGACAAGAGCCTGCAGGAAGCTGATGATTTGACAAATATACACAGTAGGCGATCATGTTTGTAATACATGGTGTACAGGAAAGACATTGATTGAAATTTTAAATTTTATTTTTTATTTGCCTACTCTTAATTATATGCTCCTTGTTTTACTTAAATTTAATTTTACTTTTAATTTTGTTAATAATCACCATAAACGTCCACTTTAGATAATAACAAAAATGTACAACTCTGATCCCCAAGATACAGACTAACGTCTAGTTTGGGGATCACCGTTCAAATTGCTATGTTATTATACCTACTTGATTATTAATAAATAAAAATAAATAAAAAAATTTTTAATGTTCATATATTTTGTATCATTTAGTTGTGCTTCTGTGTGTTGTGCTATGTCTTATGTGTGCACTGAATAAATGGTTGATTTATCTATCTATCTACATTGTGTCATAAAGTTTTACAATAAATTCAGTCAAAAATCTACAGTTTAATACAATAGTGCAATATTTACTCGGTCAAAATGTGTGCAACAATTGTTTTCTATATACCTCCTAATATTTTTTTTACCCGAACATCGTATAACCCAGTACTAACTGAGTTGTGGAGGTCAGATAGGCAGTCGCTCTATGTAAAATACTGGTATTCAGCTGTATCCGGTTAGACTAGAAGCCGACCCCGACAAAGTTGAGAAAAGGCGAGAGACATGATGATGAAGTTTGTTGCCTGATTTAACTATTTAAACATCTACTTTTCTGAATCGAAATCTGCGATTTGCTGTGCAATTTTATTTATTTTAGACACGGAAAACCAAATACAAAATAACATAACACACAATTGAATTTTAAGCAGGAAGGCAGGTAGTGGTATTTTTTTAATTTTGTTTTTGGACAAAATTTTTATGTTTTTTTTTTGCTAGTAACACTATGGTTTATGGTTTATTGGCCGAAATAAACGCTTAAATAAATAAATACATTTTAAAGAAGTATTGTTATGGCTTACAATAAAACAAAAACCGCAATTCAGTAGCAAATTGAAATTCCAATGTTGTAAACAAATTACTTATTCTTGTTTTTGATCTTAATGTACGATTTTTGTCTTAATTGTCATTGATACAAATAAACTGTCGTATCTTTGCCAATAATAAAGTGACCTATTTGACTGTTACTAAGATAACACAAGAGATTATGCATTTATCTATACTAATAAAATATTTTAAAGCTTGGTCGAGCTTTTTGGAGCGAGTTTGTTTGGTACTGGTTCGAATTGAAACAATCTTTTAGTGTTGGATAGCCCATTTACCGAGGAAGGCTAAATAACATCACGCTACGACCAAAAGGAGCGGAACATCAATGAAAAATGTTGCAAAAACTGGGAAAATAGTATTTTGATAATAATTTCCAAGGTTGCATAACTAACGTACATAGATAAATCTTATCATGACTACACCAAGAAAGTTTTGTTTTTGTATTTTGTTAAATTGAAAACAGTGATACGAGAAACCATTGGTAGCCCAGTGGAAACGACCCCGACTGTAGGCCGTTGGTTCAACCGTCATCTACCCTGGTCACAGCGGAGAGTGGAACCAGCGAGAGATGTCGTGCGGTGTTCCACAGGGATCGGTTCTAGGGCCGCCCTTGTGGAACAACGGTTACAACTGGGTGCTGCGCGGTATATTATGACTTTCTGGGATTTAACATGCACGCCTGTAGTTACCGAAAAGGCTAGGCAGAGAGAGAGTGTACCTAATGGTACTCCCACATTCGCCGTACCGCATTTCGCCCGTTATGTTTTAAGTCCCATATAATAAGGGGCGAGCCTATTGCCATCAACGGGGCACAAATCCAGACTCCGTAGCTGCTACTGACATATTCCTGATGGAAGAACCCAATAACGCTTTGCCCGATTTATGATGAACGAAAACACCGTGATCATGTCAAGCCGAACAATTAGAAAATCATCCACTAATATGAGCGTGGTGGATTATATCCCATTTCCTCTTACGGAGAGGAGACGAGTGTCTTATAAGGGGTAAATTATGGTTATAATGCTATATGAAAAACATGTGTCTCCGTCGAAGATGCGCACTCAACTCCTCGATGTTTGTCTTTTCCATGCCGTTTTCTGGGAATAAACTAATATAAATAAGCATACTATGATTTTCACTATCTTAATCTAGAAACTCCTTAAAACTTTTGATAACTTAGTACAAGCGATACTTGTCTCAGTATGAATATGCACACAATCTGCGTGGAACAACACTTAGCCTTTCGTAAACTTCGTCGAAATCGCTCAAGAAGCGATATTACTCAACTTAAAGTTACGTCGAGTCGCTGAGTAAGCCCCGTGCACTACATGGAGCATGGAATATGGAGCGAATGGAGTGATTATGTGTGACAGATTGGTCATATCGCATGCGTATAATATGACAGGTTCAGTATTATGTTACACGTGAGACATGATATTTAGCGACAGTTAGTACGTGTAGCGATAGAAGTACACATTTCATTGTTTAACCTGTTTTTTTTTTAATGAGTTATCTACCACAGACATGGTGGTCCGCGCCCTTGTTTGAAATTGTTTTTTTGTTTACATGGTTTTACTACTTAAAATTACATTCGTGCTCCTACTTTGGACACTTACATTAACCTGGTTAAAACGATACTACTATAGCTATTGACTATTTTCTCAATCAAGAAATGCACTATATAATATGTAGGGGAGAAACACTATTAATAGTTGATCACTGACTGATCCCACTTCTAATCTAGAATCGTGGGCATTTATTCACTTTGGTAACTCTTACGACAAATCTCAGTATGGGAAGAAACACATATAAATAGCTGATCACACTGCAGGCGAGAAATTTCTCTCCACGAATGCTACGCACTGTCAAACAAGCTGTAGTTGCTGCTTCTACTCGCTTTAAGCTAATCGTTGACGGTGTGAAGACACCGTGTCGCTGTATCAGTGGTGCTGACGATTAAAGCCGATAACTGTATGTAAAATAAATACTAGTATTTAGCATTCGGTTAGGGTGTAAATCGACCCCAACATATTTATAAACTGATGGTATCGGGACGACATGAATCAACCCTTTTTATTCTTAAACATCGGTCCATCCAGTTTATTTTCTAAAACAAAATTGGATTAGAACTCTGTTTGTTTCCTTACTCTGTTGTAAAGCACTACTTCACGCTAAAGGTAATCGATACACTAGCTTGGCGGACGGCTCTGTCAGTGCGGCGTGAACATTATAGTGTTGTATTACCAATTTAGAACTACGGAACTGTCTGCCGATGTGTGAAGTGTTCAGCGTTTTAGGGTTTAATTTAAAATACAGCTACTGTTATTTTGATGGCATGTGCCTCTATACATCCTCAAAATCTATTTACAAACGCGAAAGTAATATTGTTTACTAGCTGTTGCCCGTAATCTTCGTCCGGGTGAAATTATCATAAAAATATTACTTCCATGAGAATCATACACGTTCGCACATACACGCACTTACTCCATTTGTTTATCTTATCTTTTTTTTCTGTTTGTGTATACCTGGTTATAAAAGTTAGTTTTTATATTTATTTATTTATTTTATTTTTGTGTAGATTTCTTCTTTTTTTATCAAAATAAATTATGTAAATAACTACCTAGTTGGTCTAGCTAGAGGAAGGTGGTGGCATTCGTGATACAGGGTAATCCTAGTACAAGTGCCAAAGCACTCCTGTGCACATTCATTCTACGAAATTAGTATTTAAGGAGATTTATTTTACCGATTTTACCAGAAATAAAGATTTTTATATTTATATTTAATCGGATGTTGTTAACAATTCCAAGGGTTGCAATGTTTTTTGCACGGAATCGTAATTTTTTTTCTAATATTAAAATAACCGTACCTTACAACATCAGCTATCTGCCAGTAAAACTCCCGTCTAAATCAGCCCAGTCGTTTCTCAGATTATCCGGAACAAACAGTCGGACAGGCAGACAAAAATAAAAATAATGGGTGTTTGTTAAAAGTACCATTTCTTTTACATTCAGTAAAACGCTGTTATTTTGGAACCACAAACAGACACTTCAATTTTATTTATTTATATAGAATTGCCTGATTTTTTTCGATATTGGAAATCGCGTTACGCAACTCAAATGGAGGTGGGCAGGACACCTAGCAAGCCACAGTGATGACAGGTGGACTAAGGCTGCCACCGAATGGCGTCCAAGAACGGGGAAAAGAAATGTGGGTCGTCCGGCGGCCAGATGGGCAGACGACATAGTTGCCATCGTTGCACAGGAACGTGGAGATTGCCAGAAGAAAAGAGAGGCCTATACGCAGCAGTGGGTGAATTCAGGCTGTGGATGATGATGATGATGCCTGATTGTCCGTCGGTTTGTCTTTCTTTCTGCTATTTTTCAGTCCATAACAGATTCTGATCTGGCACACAGATGGACCTAGGTCGGGAAAGAAGGTAGTTTTATCTCTTCCTTTCTGTCCTATTAATATTTTAGTATGCTATAAACCTGTAAGCGTATTAAGAAATTTGGTTTTAAGTTTTTTCAAGAACTAAACTATAGGCTGAAACTGTTCATCATCATTTTCATTCTCCTGCCCTTGTCCCAATTCATTAGGGGTTGGCGCAGCATGTCTTCTTCTCTAGCCAGGGATCGTGGAAGGCGCACTAGTTCCCATGATCGCCGGTGCAAGTGTGAGAAGGGAACACCGGGGTGGTTTTTAGTCTGTTAGAGTCCGACAGACCCCTCCGTCCCAGGGCGGAGGACATCCGAGTGGATTTTCCAACTCAGGAAAAAAAAAGAAGGACGTCTTCTTCTGCCATACTTCTCTATTAAAGGTCATCTCAGCAGTCACCTCCTTTCTTGGCATATCATCCTTCACACAGTCAATTAATCCATCCTTTCTGTCTTCTTCTACTCTTGTATTGTATTGTATAACGGGCTGGTGTCCGCAACTCCACCTCCAGTGCGCGTATTTTGCGTGCGGCCACATTCATATTGAAAACTTTTCTGGCTGGAATAGTTGTTGGCGAAAGTTCAAAATCAGTAATAAAATATCGAGATACTATTTGAAACCGTAATACTAATATTGATAGTTTGATATGGGCTATAAAATAATAATGATTTTTTAATCACTGACCGTGCGTGTTTATTACATGCATAGTAGTTTGATCATTGAATAATTTCAAAGGAATTTTATAGCTTGTCTATACCTTGTTAGTTACATCAAAATTATGTTTACGAAATTGACTGCCTCATGGCAATCGCTACTGCTTAGTATGAGGTCTCAGGTTCGATTTCCAGATCGACCAATGTTTTATTTACCTGCTCTGTCCTGGGCAACTTTACTGGACACTTTCGACTCCTTCCATTTCTCGTAAACCTGCGCGTCTTCCTTCCAGTTTTGAAGGAACCTGTCCAATTCGCCCCGCTAGCTCCTTGGTGACCTGCCTCACTGTCTCAGGGCACCAGTTTCTTGCTATTTTGGCCCACAGTTTGTCCGGCCATCCGGCAGACCTGTCCTGTCCAACTCCATTTGAGTTGGGCAGCCTTTTGAGCCACATCAGCTATATTTGAGCCCATATCTATTATCGATTTTTATTGAACTAAGATGACATGGATAATTGTTTAAAATCTTTACAAATATTTTTAACAAACTCCAAATAAAGGTCAAAGTCAAAGCATTTATTGGAGCTATTTTGCATTGCAAGACTCAGTCAGTTAGTCAAAAAGCTGACATAGTTGGCCGTTCAAAATCGTACCTAGATGTCTACGGAGAAGATCGGTTAAGAAACTCCGTGGACACTCTCGTTTTGTACATTAAATGTTTCTATTCTAAACCCACCTACTGTGTCTATGTTTATTCGCTACTCAATATAATTAGCAGCATACTAATGTTTAGTGATATTATAATTAGTCGCTTTCAGCCGGATTGATGGTCGTCGTGATGAATTAGTGAGCAGGTGCGCAGGTGCCTTATCACGCTGATAATAATGATATTGTCCACTTACTCAGACATAATTGGGTGGACGAGTAGAGATAGATCTATTATTGCAATATTTTAAACATCGCATTTGGACTGCTACGTTGTTCTAGTGGTCGCAAACAATTTTACAGTTACACTAGCTGATGCCCACGTGGATGTCGGTTATCGCGACCAAAAGTAATTATGAAATTTGGATCCCGTTCCCGCAACCCATGGGAACCTATTCCAGGGATAAAAAGAGATAGACTTATGCCATCGCGGACTTTTCTATAGACCTAAAAAGATACATAATTCCACCATACATTATTTTTTATATCTCAAAGGGTTTAGGCAGCGTTTTCATTGAAAGCTCCCAGACGGCTAATATTTTTCCCACACCTCCAACAAACATATACATTTTAGCCTTCCTCGAGAACCAATCTATCCATTGGTGAAAACAGCATGAAAATCGATGCAGTTTTTTGAGTTTATCGAGAACAGACAGACGCGGCGGAGGACTTTTTTATAATATGTAGTGATGATACACTTTACATGGTTTCAGACTCGCCTTGATTTATAGACATAGCGCAGTAGGGATTTTTTTTAAATCTAGCAACAAAAGAGAATCTCTTGGGATAGGAACAGATATAAACACTGAATGCAGATTATATTGCTGCGTGTTATCATAAATTTAGAGTGCAATAAAAAGGAAGCTTTTGTTGTTGAGAAACAGATCTATAGGGACTATTAAGGAAATATATATTATAAGGAGGAAAAGTTTGTTAGGTCGTCAGTTTATAGGGCAATCTCCGAAACTCCTCACCCGATTAAAAAATCTTTAACGGATGGGAAGCTACACTATTACCGAGAGCCACAAGATGTTTCTTCGATGCGGACGACGATCTCCTTGCTGATATACGTTCTGAATATTCACAATAACACGTTACAGCAATTTTAAAAACAGTTTAGTGTAAAAAAAACATCCGCAGGTATTGTATATCAGATAGCCAAAAACATTACCTATAGGTATAAAAAGTACAATAATAATTTCAAATAACACACAACAAAATACTCGCAGGCGCACGAACGCCAAACTATTATACAATACACCGCAAAATGCCGGCAAAATACCAGATTACTGCCAAAATTCACGCCCCTTCAACCAGCCGTTCAGAAATTCAACGCCCGTCGAAGTTTGACTGACATTGTTAAGTCATGGGATAGTTTGGAATAGTTTCCATACCTAGAACTGCCAAAGAACTAACTGCTTGCCAAATTCTGGCTAAGCACGTGAGCTGAACGGCAAACTCAAGGTTATATTGGATATTACCGTATGGAGGAAATGAGTGAATTTTCTCCTCGTTAAAGGAGAAAATTACCTATAATTCTTCAACGAGTTCATGCACAAAGTATTACTGTAAGATTCTTTTTATGAAATTCGTTACCTAATTGCTTTCCTTCATCTGTCAGTTTCTTGCCACGCTTGTTGCAGAAAAATAGCCTTGTCCTTGCTACCGTAGATTATGCAATACTGCAACATTCTTATGTTTCGGAAGAATAACAAAATAAAAAGACCTGACCTGTAAAAAACACAAATCTGTCAACAGGTTTTCAAAGCCGTCAAATAAATCGCTAAAGGTCAGGCGATGTTCCAGAAGATTTTCTAAACACATAATATTTCTATAGTAGCAGTAATTGTCAATATAAAAATTGTCTTTTTTCATAGATGTTATTACGGAATAGATTTGCCTGCATTATCAAATGAATGTTAAGGTCGGGTTGTCAATTTCAAATAAATATTTCATTAATGTTTAGCTTTCTACACAAGTTAAAACTTTGAATGAACTTCGAATATTTCAGTACCTTTTAAAATATTCAAAGCATCGTGTAAAAGTCGCAGCACGTAGGTACTCTGTAATATTTTAGTCAAAATCAATAGTACAAGGTGAACTCTTTTTCAATTTCATCTCGGAGTGAAGTATGGCAGTTTTGTAACTTTTCACTGAAACTCCGCCGCTGTTCTAAAATTTATGCTCGAATCCTTTTTACTTTCGTTTTGACTTTAGTCTGTTGACCTACTCGTACATGTTAGGTTATCCAACATTGAACGTGACAGCCGATCGGGGTCGGATGAGGGCTAGCGAACTCACAGAAGACTTCGACGAAGGTCGCCGATGATTTGGAGACCTTTTAACTGTCTTTTATATCAACAACTGCTGGAATTATCAATGTACCACGTAGGGAACGCCTTGAAACTGGAAACATTCGAGTTGGCATTAGTGTTACGACCGCCGCGCGTACTTGTCGCGTTCTGGCTTTTCGCTCAAACAATAAAATTATAAGCGATACGTTTATAAATAGCCGTTTCGGGCTCGCGGGCGTGTGTCGAGAGGGAGCTGCGTAGTTCTACTCTGGAGGTCTGGAGGCGTGTGGTGCGCAGGCGCTGACACTCGAGACTGCTCTCAGGTACACCTGTCTCACCTAACGCAATGTCATTATCACTATCATAATAACAGACGTGGATAACAAAGCTAAAAACTCACCGGCCATTCACCGCAGTGTTGTTGGCACGGAAAAAACACGAGTTAGTCTCGAAAACACGAGTTAATTTCGTTGTTTAAGTATAGGAAGTAATTATGGAGTGGGAAATATGTTAACGACTAGGGAAGCAGAGAGGTAGGGAAGTGGTGACTGTCGGTTCAGAGAAAACAGTGTTGGTTTAACTTGCAACGATTGAGTTTTGTGTTTAATTTAAACTGTCGACTCTTATCTAGTTAATGCTTTAACCTGCTTTATGTGTAGTTAATTACGTTTATTATGTGACGGGATTCAGTTTGTGTTGACTCTTTCTTTTAAGAGGTTTCAAGGACTTTTTTTTGCAAAAATGTGAAGTGGATTTTGTGTTTTCGAGAATTGAGCTTTTTCTAATTTAGAAATAATACAAAGATACATCATATCATTTTATTTAAATCTATTCGCTGGAAAAATGTAATTTAATTTTAGTTTTTTTTTTTGTAGAAATAAAGCTTCTTTGTAACTATTCTAAAAACGGTGTTAATTACGTGAACTTTTCCTCAAAACTATTTCATATTCTTTGAACCTAATTTAATTATCTTGATTGATCAGAATTTTTAATGAAATACCTACCTACATTCGTATGTTCAAAGACTTCACAAAAATTCAAGAAAATTCTCAACTAATATAATTATACAGTGTTATTCGTTAGTTACGAGAAATGATAGGATATTTTTATTAGTTCGCGTGGGAGGAGACATTTTGTAACATTTTCCGTTGGCGCACAAGATTCTATATCAAATCTATTTCTAGTTCCAACATAAATCTCTCTGGCTCAATGAGCTTCTTGCTTTTAAAAACAAAATGTTTATAATTTTAATATGTCAGCTCCTATGATGGACAGGGGTATTTTGGAGTCATATAAACAGTTAAAACTTCAAAGTTCTCTTTAATTGACTGTTAGTTAAGTTGCAACAGATGTTGGTAGAGAAGGGATTGGTTATTTGAGTGGTGTTAACGGTTTTATTTTGTAATATGAACTTAGTGTAACTGAAAACAAACATTTCATCAAAAGGATCAGAATGTTGAAGAAAAATGGCCATATTTTGATTCAAAACTTTCTACAGTTTAACTACCTAAATGAAGATTAGGTGTCGCCGAAAATAGAGTGCATAATCACCAGGCCATACTCAACAAAGTTCGAAAAATACCTTCTGTATTGGACCAATAACACATGTCACAAAACTACATCGCAGGAACCAATTTTCAGGACTCCAGCATTCCACCTCTGTCATATGTATAAGTTCTACTTCTGTCATGCAATAACATACACAAATCTCATAAACACGCAAGTCTAGGTCAACCCAACATTAATGCTGCATGAATTAAACTCACGACCCTGGACACCGAAGGTCGTATCCCCCACTGGATATCCGTTAAAACAACTTTTCGGATATTTAGACGATCCAGCCAGTTATTTCAAATATTTTTAACTCGTTTTATGTAGTTTTCAGCCTTGCATTTCATCGTGTATGATATCATGTGTTATAGAGATGCTAATAGATTGCGTCTTCGTCTGAAAATGAATGAGTTTGAAATGCAGTTTTTTTGGCAGAATTATAAATATGTGTTTTTTACGCCTTGGTTTTCCTTAAAGGTGTGTAAAAGGGAAAGTTAACTGTTTAAACTCCAGAGAAAAGGTTCAAGCGATTGATTATAAGAAATTAAAAACCAATTTATGAATTTCTTAGAAATTCTCTCTTGGAATTTCGTTGTAAACGGCGAGAAAAAGACTGACACACTACCTTATATCGGCTCATAGCAGGTTCAAGCTGTGCTTAATCGTATTTAATTAAGAGAATTTCAATCGTTATAACAATATGACATTCGAATACTGAAATTAGCTTTATTACTCAGGACTTCTCTCTCGTTCTGTATGTTTTTATTTTAAATTTCAAATATTTGTGCGTCGGAAAGCACGTTAAGCCGTTGGTCCCGGCTGTCATTCGTGGATCTTTGTTACAGGTTGTCGGAAGCCCGAAAGTCTGACAACCAGTCTTACCATGGGTATCGTATTACCCTGTAACTGGGTTGTGAAGTAAGATAGGCAATTGCTCCATGTAAAATACTGGTATTCAGTTGCATTTGGTTAGACTGGACGCCAACCCCAATATAGTTGGGATAAGGCTAGGCAGATGATGATGATTTCAAATATCCAGGACAACAAGTAACTAACGTCATTCCCCAGGATCCAGGCTGTCAAATTACTTACGCAGTCAGAGCTCCTTTTGCATTTAAAACATTAGTATGCACCTTTATAGATAGCCTTTTACGATCACCTGATTTTCATGGAGATTATTTTTCAATCTTTCTGCAGTTTGCTATACTGTTTTTAAACACTATGAAAGTGTTTGATGCACATGTTGTTTGACGGTTAAATAGTGTATTTCCTTGGAGTATAGTAGTAAAAAAACAGTTTTTCGGCTCGTTGCCACGAACTGAACAGAGAATGATCTCACCGCGTGGTTGCCGTGCTAACAATATTCGTAAACTATGTTCTAACAAACATAACAGAATTTGTAAATTATTGTTTTTTGGAAACCAGTCTTTTGAACTGGATGTAAACACTTTCACGAAAAGACGAGTTAAGTTACTTAGAGGGTCGCAGTTATAAAATTTATGTTGAACGTGATGAAGATTAAGGTTTTGAACTTTTCTTTGTACTGTTCAAAGTTTTCAAAACATTCATTGTTATTACAATTTCAACAAGAATTAAAAAAAATACGCTTTTATCACGCACTAAAAATTCTCGTATTCTTCTCAGTAAACCCTTTCATTTGATATCCGTATCATGGGAATGCATCCAAAAAAACTAGTCCGCCATCTTTGGGAGTACACCGTATTGGGTTTAAAATGACGTCATTTAGCTAACCATGTATTGTCATCCAAACTAAACATGTATGTAAAATTTCAACTCAATCGAAAACCGGGAAGTGAGTCAAATTTAACTTCTAAGATTTTTTTCACAGTTACAGCTGAAGCTAGTGAAAACGTGTAATGACTAGAACCACGCAGATACCTTCATGTTTCTTTGTTCATGCTCCATTTATCAAGACATATTAGCTGACGTCCGTTGGGATATACGTGTTCCTGATTAGGACACCTTTAGTCCCAGAAAAACAGAAAATCATCGTTAAGATTTTCGCAAGGTGGTGGATAGATCAGAGTGGCCAAAGATCTAAGAAAGTGGCGTGTTGTTCTAGGACCAGCAGTCTTCACGTTCAGCATAGTGTTAGCCACATTACGCT
Source organism: Eurois occulta (assembly GCA_950022335.1). Lineage (NCBI taxonomy): Eukaryota > Metazoa > Arthropoda > Insecta > Lepidoptera > Noctuidae > Eurois > Eurois occulta. The sequence continues at coordinate 11,030,867 of OX465500.1, read as the reverse complement.
GAACGTAAAGATTGGTAATTGCCAAAGTGATTTAAAAGAATTATAGAGCGGACATTCGTAAGATTAAAAATTTTGATAACAAGTATTGGATTGCCATTTTCTTCGTCTTGTGTGTGTAACATTTGAATGTCTTTGTTATTGCTAAATTTTTGAATAATGAACGAAACAAAAGAAGATAATGCTAAAGATTCTTGTTTCGAAAATCCAGCTGCAATGCAAATTATACACTTCCTCATCGGTACATATCTTCGTTTTGCACACGTACTAACATTCAATCACACCCGGACTAGTCCGCATTGCCAAAAGTCTTACATGTAAATCAACATTAGGAAATCGATTGCACCAAGATTTATAACTAGTCCAGCGCTACTTTTCAATCTGGTTACGTCACAGAACTTCTGCTTTTAGTTGAATGAGAAATGGGTGCAAACAAGAACTGTTTTTGTTTTCGTCTAGCATCTAGAAAGTTAGGTTTTGTTGAAGATTTTGCTATCAGCGATGAGACCGAAATTATATCCATAGATTTGAAACAAGAGATGCGTTACTTGTGTACAAAAACCATGGGTCCTATAGGATTTTCAATACCCAGGCGCGAGTCGGACTCGCGCATGGGTTCCGTACCTACCATCAAAATAAATTAAAAATTAAAGTGCCCCCTTTAACTTTTAATTTATTTTGATTATTTGTTGTTATAGCGGACAGACAAATTCTGTGATTTCAACTGTCTACTTATTACGGATTATGATATACAGCCCGCTGACAGACAGACAGACGGACGGATAGCGGAGGCTTAGTAATAGGGTCCCGTTCGTTACCCTTCGGTTACGGAACCCTAAAAATGATGTACTTCCATACAAATTATCACCCTCAATTTAAGCCTTTTGCGGTATGAATTTCTTTTTCGTTTGTGCGAAGTTCCGTGTGTTTAGAGCCAGTGTTTTTGACTTTTCTTTGTCTGAAAGTGAATTTGAAAGTTTTTTTTTTAGTAGACTGCTACATACTAAAACTTTTTTTAAGATAGAAGAACTTGTAGAATTTCACTTCAATAACAGTTATATAAGAACCATTGTCGATTGCCCTTGCTGCTAGTATTAAGATTATTGGACAATTACTCCAAACACGTGTACCATTATTAGTGTGTGTTTCAACGAATTATTAAAAGATACATACTGTTTTAGATAAGTTTATTGTCAGTTCTCAATTAAGTGCTAAATTTTATTGATGTTTCGGCTTGTTTTTGACTCCTCTGATAATTAACGTCATTATCACTGATTCTCAAATAGAAATTTTGCCACAAGGAACGCGATTTGCACGAGAAACATCTAGTTATTCAAATAAATAGTGCCTAAGTACGCAGATGGTACTTCTGGCCATTTTAAGTGCCAAGAATACATGGCCGATTATGTAGATACAGCGACATAAAATCTTGTTTATAATTGCTTCAAAACACAACAATTTTAATAGGTGACAGAATACGACTTATATGTAGGTACACGTACGTTAGTTTGGCATACATACGTACGTAATATTTAACCGTATTTAACCATTTATAATACTGTATTTTGTTGTGATTACTTGCCAACTAATAACCACACCTGAAAGCTTGGCATGGTCAAGCTTGTAATTTTTCTACCATTTTTGATAAACAATTCCCAGTAAATTTAAACTTCAATAAGTTTGAAACGTGGTTGAAACTATCTAACTGTCACACATACAGGGTGGAAAAGACACCGACGCACAAACGGTTACCACATATTCAGTCAGTACAGTCATCATCTGTCGAGCCACTGACTACCTGTAACGACTGTCAAAGATCTACAAATGACAGCCGGGACCAATGGCTTAATGTGCTTTCCGAAGCATGGCATAAACTCGATATGTAAGGGGTGGCCACCCATCCACGGACCAACCCAGGCAAGTGCGGCTTAACCTAAAGATCGACCCGAACGTCTGTTATTATTTAGCAACGAGCGGGCTGTTTTATGTAACCCTTTTGGCTAAAATAGCCTTTCAGTACATAGTTACTCTACGTCAGAGCATCAAAGGTGCCTCGTCTACGTGTACTATAAATCGTTTAATGACGTCACCTGCGCCGGCGCCGCCAGACAGGTGAACTCCGCTACGTCATACGCCGTCTGAATGATACTCACCGTATCACGTTTATTATTATTTCTATTTACCAACGTGTTTTCTGTGTTTTGCGAGGGGATTACCGGTAGAATGGAAACGTGAGTAGATACTATGAGCTGTGAATGGATTCAAGTATCTGTATGCAAAGTTTAGGTGGTTTTTATTCATTTAATTCATCATTATTCGTATTTCTCCTACCCTTATATCAATTTATTTAGGATCGGCGCAGCAAGTCTTCTTCTTACATACTTCTTTTATTCACTTAATTATTTAATTAAAGATTTGTGCGCCTTTAAATTTAATAACTGTAGAAAGAAGGGCTTAATTTCTAGGACATTTTCTATCCTAGGCTAATGGATATAACAAGATGATGAAAGTGGGATGGAAACTGATGTCTATAGTTGTATACAGTTGATTTTTTTTATTAATCAATGCACACTGTTACACTATTACAAAACTCAAACATACCACACAAACCATCGTGGGTTTAACAGTGGTATGCCAGATATGGCAACTCGGTGCCACAACATTATTAATCATTACAAAGTACCAGGTATACGAAACAATATATTATGTAGAAAAAGTATAGGAAAAGCATAGGTACCAAAAATTCCTAGATTGTAACACAAAATAGAAAGTATCTCTTTATCACCTTCGAGCAATTTTTTACATTTATTGAACTGCAGATTTCCAACGGTAACTCATTCATAATAGATGGTAGCATGCATTCCCACGTCCTTGCTCCATAGACATAATTAGATTTAGGGAGATTAAAATTCGTACTTATCAACCCTTGGTTTCCGAAAGGGTTTTCAATATAATTAACCGTATAAAACTTATATAATGGTTGTTGTTATTTTATAAAACAGGTACAGTTTCACATTAGATTTCTTGTTTTCAGAATTGGATTTTGTTTTGACGTTTTCAGGCTTTTAAAAAACGAACTCCGTTAAGATGTACTTCTGTTCAAAAACCAAAATCAAAGCATTTATTTTAAGTAGGCCTGTTACTGGTACTTTTGAACTGTGGAAACCAAGACTACAATAAAATGAAGATACAGTCACAGTCGCAAGGAATAATAGCTGTGAAAGCACTGTAGTTGCCCATTCCAAAGCGTAGATCTCTATAGAGAAAAACGGGTAAGAAACTCCATAGACACTCTTTTAAATCAGAATATCGTTATAAAACCTTGGTTACATGATTGATGTTGAGATTGATTGCTTTTCACCCATGTGAGAACGATGTAGCAAGATGTTCACTTCATTTGTTAAAAGACCGATACACAACACAGCTTTCAATAAAAGCTGATAAATATGGAAATCCACCACAGCAAGATGCAATCTTTGGCGAGAGCGGTTTAAACATCCTGACAACTTCAACGATCCAACAGAAAAGCTTCCACTTGGGCACGAGTTGCCGTGGCCGAAATCTCTAAACAGACCTCGAACCCATGTCGGCCGGAGCAAAGACAATCTCTGCAGATGGGGGTTCGTGGACGGCTCAGACCTCAAGTGCGTATGCGGCGTCTCCCCAAAAACAATGGCCCACCTTCCATCTTGCACCGCATGTCCTATCACCTGCGCTCTTGATGATTTATTTATTGCATCAGTGAGCGGGGTTCGCGTGGCTGAATTTTGGTCTAAACATATTTAAACTTTTTGCCATCGATACGCTAAGAAGAATATGGAACTCCGCCTGTGTCTCCTAGTTAGTACCTACTAATTACTGAGATCTCCATCGCCTGCCAGGCGTTGTGATTATAGCCATTTTCCTGCCGATATGATACAACCAATTAATTAAACTTTTTACAGACCACACGTAGAAAATAGCCTTTTCAACATCTATCTGGTCTTCAACAAAACCATAACTTTTACTTAACTATTAAATTCATCATCTTCCTGTGCTTGTCCCAAGTTACTCTGGGTCGCCGCAATACGCTTTTTTCTGCCATTCTCCTCTGTCAACCGTCAAGCTATCATTTACTCCTTTTTCTTTCATATTATTCCGTTCCACACAATCCATCCATCGTTTCCTAGGTTTTCCTCTCCCTCTCGATCCATCAACATATTTTATATTCATCACTCTTTTAGTCACTTGCGATGCGTCCCTCCTCATCACATGTCCATAACAAGACAGTCGATTTCGATTCAACTTTTCTGTAACTGACACAACTTTCAAACTTCCTCTAATATTACTTACTTTATCCATTACTAGCTGCTACCCGCTACTTCGTTCGCGTGGCTATTTAGGTGTGTATGTGTGAGACTGCCTCGTTGGTCGAGTGGTCGCAAGTGCGACTACTAAGCATGAGGTTCTGGGATCGATTGCCGGGTCGGGCAGTGTTAAAAAATGTTTATTTAAATTATATAAAGTTCTAACGCACATGATTTGGAGATCACCTTTTAAGCAAGAAGATGGTTGTGTTAGGTGACTCCGCTCTTCCACTTAATTAGGGGTATTCCATCAGGAATTTCTCAGTAGCAGCCACGGAATCTGGATTTGTGCCCGGTTGGTGGAATAGAATTGAATAGGCTCGCCCCCTGTCACATGGGACTTCAACATAACGAACGGCGAAATGTGGGTGTACGATAAGGTACACCTCTGCCTAACCCGTAGGGGATTTCAGGCGTGATGTTATGTTTTGTGTGAGAACTGACTGGCTGATCAAAATGCGATAATGTAGGTGATGACTTCAAAATGCGTCCTTTTGGGTACTGTAATTCTGGGCGCAGAGATCGGCAACAAAATTAAATGAGGCGACGATTTGGCTTAAAACCGTTTATTTTGGCGCTATACAACCTTCTTTTCAAAGTAAACCATCAAACGCCTTGTTGGGCACTATTTATTCTAATACCGTTCTGTATACAACATTAAATGACTTATTATTTTCCGCAAGCACGTGAAATTTTTGGGCACTGAACAAACAACATATAATTGACCGTGTGAGAAGCATGGAGTGCACAATTGAATGCCTGTCACTTTTATGGTTTGGCCCTGGAATTGTTGATCGTCATTGTAATAGCCAATTTTAAGGGAAATTGTTACCTCTTAAATTGAAATGGTAAGTTATTTGCAATAATGGGTATGCGGGGACTTATTGTATAACGGGCTGGTGTCCGCAACTCCACGACCAATGCGCGTATTTTGCGTGCGGGTGGGAAATCTATTCGATCCACCTCAGCTCCCCGAGAAAAGCCAGCAGCGCCTTGATGTCGCTGACAGTCTCGCGGAGAGTACCTGGGTTACCGAAGTACTTTGGCCTGTATGATGCAACCTCTGGGCAGTGCAGAAGCACGTGGGCTGCTGTCTCATCTTCCTCCATGCAGGCTCGGCACAGAGGGCTGTCTGTGACTCATATGGCAAAGAGGTGTTTGTTAAAAGAGCCGTGTCCAGTGATGGCGGCTGTAACAGTGCGCAGCTGTAGTTTGGTCAGCCGAAGCGCTTTTTTCGTGAAGCGGCCGTCGATGGTAGGAAGTGCATCCTTGGCCTGCCTACACTCACCATGGTTTAGCCACAGTTTGTGGTGTTTTTCACTGGTTCGTTTCCTTACCAGTGTGCGTAGGTACCCGAAGGGGAGTGGCAGTATGGGTTCAGGTCCCACTGCTGCCATGCTTGATCCCCTTCTAGCGAGTTCGTCCGCTGTATCGTTGCCTAGGGACTCGTTGTGTCCTTTTATCCATTGAATGGTTATATTATTGAGATTACCAACCTGGTTCAGACGTTGATGACACTCGTGTATTAACCCAGAGTTGACTGTGTGGTTGTTTAACACGTTTACTGCGGCAAGTAAAATCATATTTCTTCATCTGGTGCGGCGGCGGGCCAAAATGCGCCCCCAATGATATTTCCGCCAGTGCGTGGCAGGTCTTTCTAGACCCACCAGCACTAGGATAGATTAAATTGCTATAACTTTGTGAAAACATAATGTATTCATTTTTTTTATATATTGTTAGAATGACCTTGAACCCAACTTCCTTAGGTTTGATTCGCCCCGGGATCTGCCAAACAGGAAATGAGAAATAAAGCAGGAAAAGCGGCAGGCCGATATCGACCTGAACCGCACTAGAAAGTATTTTTAGTAGTGATGGGACAGAGAAAAATAAGGGGATATCGAAAATAAAACAGAATTATCGTAAAAGAACTGAAAAATGTTTTTTTACTTATGGTCTTGGAAACATGTTACGCAAAGATTTTGGTTGCATTTCCTGCAATATTTTTTCATTATCTTTTTTTTTGCTTGGGTACTATTAAAGGTTTTCCGCAGTCTGTCGTAGCACCCTGCACAATTTCTTCGTTTAGCGCTCATCTCAAGGACATGGTCATTGTCCTTAGGTTTTACTTGATTTACTGAAATGATTTTTTTTTCTTAATTCCGTGTGATTTATTTATTAACCATTTATGAGTTTTACCACAGAACTCGCGAAACTGAACAAATAAGACGTTATCACGTCAAAAATTATATTGCAAAAAACTATTTACTGTAGAAGGCTAGTTTTTAAGAATAATCATTTTCATAAAGGATGGTATTACATAAAAAATCCTCACGGCATTATGAGTCTAAGGCTGATATGTTGATATGTGTAGGTGGTAAACAAAACTTATCGCTTGTGCTTCGTTTTCCGTGCACATTTGTTTTTCCAAATTCTTTTTATTTTTCTTAGTGGAAAATATTTCTTCACTGCTGTCACTATCACTGTCAATAACTGCAGGGCGAGTTACTCTATTTTTCAAAATTTGTATTTTTATTTTATTGCTTGCCATCGTTGATTATATCGAACGCTACGTCAGATCAGTTAGATAGCACAACACTAACTGGCGGGGCGCGCGCTCTGTGCGGTATCGGGTCGCTTGCTGCCTGTTGGGACGGCGGGCCGGAATAGGCCCACTGCCGCACTCAGCGGATGTTTTTCACCGTCAGTGCGTGGTAGGTCGATAAAAGCCTGCCGTTATGTTTTGATGGGGAACACCTACAATTTTGACCGCAAGATGAAATATATATTTGTCTCTGTCGAATTTTTACAAACACCTGAGATAATCGTTTCGCACAAGCGAGAGGGACATAGTTTTCTTCGTCCGCACCAGCTGAAGTACCGCGGCGGGCCGATATCGGCCTGTTACGCAGTGAACGTGTTAATGCTAGTAGTACAGCCATGCTGTCTGAAAGTATGCGAATTGAGTGGTCCACAACTTCCCTGGCTAAAATGGCCGATGCCGCCAGGGCAATGCCCATACATTCTGCCTGAAATACCGTGTTATGGATCCCCAATGGTGCGGCTATGTGTATGTTGAGATCTTCCGAGAAAACTCCAGCTCCAGTGCCGGTACCTGTCTTAGATCCATCCGTGAAGATCCGTACTTCCGCGGGGCTTAGACCCTCACAGCGGTGATCCCCGTGGAGTTGGATTTTGTATTTTTTGTCGAATACGAATTACTTGGGTATCCGATCGTTAATAGCTTTCGCTAGGGGGAACTCGGTATAAAATCCTTCCAGTATCGCGGTGTGTTGTGTGTACTTCTTACCCCAAAGTTGAAGTGTTTCAAGACGTACTGCCGCCATCGTCGCTTCCTGCTGTATGAACAGATCGACCGGTGGGAGCCCCAACATGGCCTCCAGAGGCGCGGTCGGGGTAGTCCGCATGCAGCCTGTAGTCGCCATGCAGGCAAGTCTCTGCATGCGTTGCAGTTTGATGGAGCCTGTAGCTAGTTTAGTGCGGGGCCACCAGACCACTGCCCCGTAAGTAATCATGGGTCGGATCACCGTGCAGTATAACCAGAGTATTATTTTAGGGGATAGGCCCCACTTTTTACCTATCATCCTCCTGCATTGCCAAAAGGTTATGCAGGCCCTGTTTAGTTTGTTGTCTAAATGCCTGTGCGGGGACTTAAAACGCGTTCTCCATTAGCAGCTCAGCTGTGTGATACGAAGCTTGGTGCCGTTGCACAGTCTGGTTTCATCAAGGTTTCGCATCACCAAAACTGGTACGCCAAATTTAAGCTCCAGCTGATGGGACGGCACGCCCGATAACTCAAGGGAGTTGAGAAATTCAACGGAGTAGGCAGTACTATCATCATCAGCCATCACAATGATATGGATGTGTATACTTTTTTTTTGTTTTTTTTACTGACCCACTCGTTCTTTGGCGCTAGCACAGCGGTTGGATGGGAAAATTCTTCGGAAAATAGAATTTTCCCATCTCCTTCGGATTCCAGACGACCCTCTCTCATTTGCAGCAGCTTATTCGCAAAGACACCTGCTTCGTGGTCGTTTTACAGTTGGACGCGCATGATGCACGTAATATGGAGCTTTTCAATTCAGGAGGTTTTCACAGTGGCGACGCCATGAGACATGCGTTTCATCCGCCAGTGTGCCCCTTTTTTATTACAAAATGGCCCCTCTTATTAACTGGCAGTATCTGTCTAAAGTCGGCTTTTCAAATGACCCCTCCTCCCGCGCTGGGTGGAACGGAAGGGAGTCTCATCCATGTTCCTTCTTAGCGCTTTGTGTTCCAGAGCCACAGTATCTCTTTCGAACAGTCCCGCAGCTGCAGCAGGCATCGGCCCTTGCGGACCCCTTCCGGTTTGCTGACATCATTTTGAGGCGCGCGTGGAACACGAACGCGCTTTCGACACGGCCTGTCGTCATAAGACGGTTGGACGGCGAGCTAGTTAATTACTCACCGTTCACAGGGTCTAAAGTCGCTGCGAACATTTTGATGACGCCACCCATCACACCTGGTTGCCGCGGATGTCCTGCAAGCTGCGGTTCAACGCCTCTAATGCATGCTTGTGCGACATTGTGCACTCGTCCCAAACTACTTCCCCCGTTTTTGGTGATATTGCATGTTGGGGCGTATCTTCGCATGCAAGATTCAGCGGCAATTTGAAAATGGAATGTGCAGTCCGACCACCCATAAGCAAAGTTGCAGCAATGCCTGAGGAAGCCACAACCACAGTTATATGACGACACGGTTGGCGCAGTGGCTGAGCGAATGGCTGCTGCGTTTTGAGTATGTTTTCATTTTTAAACTTTTTAGAGTTTTTTTTTTGTACAGTGTAAATTGGTCAATTTTCATTCATTAATTTATGATTACCTGTCTTTTGAATGGTAAAAAAAAACGAAAAGTATACATTAATCTATTTTGTAATGATTTGAAAAACTTTAAGCATAAAAATAAAACAAAATACCTAAAACTTACAAAAAGTGAAAACTGGTTGGGGATCGAACTCGCGAATCATGTTTATTATTTTTGAAAATCTAATAGCATTAAAAAAAATCACAAAAAGTGAATACTGGCTGCGATTCGAACTTGCGAAGCTCGGTTTACAGGGCGGTCGCTGAACCGCTAGGCCACTTGTACCTGTGACAAATCCTTTGAAATAGCCGTTCTATTCTAATGCATGCTATGACATTTGTCAGTTGTCAAACCGTCGCCAAGAATTGTCACACAGTAGCCAAATTAGATGGCGCTGTATGTCCGGAATAAATTTTATTTTTTATTTTACTTTTTGTAATAAAAACTATCCTATGTCCTTTCTCAAGTTCCAAACTATGTCTGTACCAAATTTCACACAAATCGGTTCAGTAGTTTAGGCGTGAAGCAAAGACAGACAGACAGACAGACAGAGTTACTTTCGCATTTATAATATTAGTTTGGATTGTCACATCACACATCCACCCCAAAATCATTTATTAAATTAAAACTATTAAAAACATGACACAATTAAGTTTAAAAGCAGAGTATAATCTCAAAACTGTTTCGGAAATTAGTGTTATTAGCCCAGAAGATTGGGTTCATCAGTATTAATTTAAATGAGTTCTATTAAACTTTGGCTAGGCTCCAACGAATTTTCCTCGTCTCTAGTTTTATTGATATATTTTTCGTTGAAGCATCTCTGATTATTATTCTTACCGTGTTGATGGTTAATCTGCTAGAAAAACCACGAAACTGGATTGTTTGCAGCTGTTTTTCATTGAACGAAATATGATCTGTGATTGTCCGTGATGTTTTTAGTTGTTTCCGTAGTAGTTTCATCTTTTTTGTTGAGAATTATATACAAACAATAATTTTTATTTTCGAATCAAAAAGACCCCAAGGGTAGTCATGTTACGGTTGTTTTCCATAAATTTTCATTAGGAAAAAAAACTTACTTTGATGCTTTCGCTCGTCCGCGCTGTCGGTCGGTGGCGGGGAAGATTTACATGGTGGTGGGCCACACGGAGAGGCAGAGCACGCTGTACGTGTCTTCAGGCATCAACAGATTTCATGTAAGCCAATGCGACGTGAAACCCGTCGTGTGAGAATCGGCTCAGTCATACGAGTGGAATTACGTTTTAGGAAAGCTTAACCAGCTATTAACAGCTTATTTCAGTCCTCAAAAAGTCTTTGCTATGATTCAGTTTAAAGGAAAATTTCAGGTACAGTTAGATTTATCTGGGTTTATATGTCTTTTTGGTTCTCTCATACATACCTTACATACATACTCTCTCGCAACATACCTTACCATAGACATACTATTTCCCAGTCTGTCTTAGAACTATTAGTGACTCCAAACTAAAATCTAGAACACCTACGTTTACAAATTAAAAGCACAGTTTACTTGTAAGAAAGACGTGGTTTTCACCACATCATAAATATCTCCAAGTTATAACGTTACTAGAATAATGTTTAACAACAAAACAGTGTGTTTTATCTCACATCACGGCCGCGGATCTTTTGTAACATTTTGTAGAATTTCTACAAAGATTTAGATAGCTAGATGTGCCTTAAATTAAAATGGACTTTCCATGCATAATATCGCATCGGCTGTTGCAAAGTATAAATAGTCCGTTTTTTTATGGAATCCAATTTGATGGTCTGAATAGTCACTTATTCTGTTACACCCTGGATGTAACAGACAACTGAACGTGATCGTGACGTAGTTTTCCGATCGGCACGAACCGATTGGTAGCCAAAAATGAGTAGTTTTTGCTTCGGATCAGCTTTGTTGTATAAATTTAATAATACCGAAGCGGATGTGCTGACTCGATCAAGTGGACTTAACCTTACACTAAGAAAATTAAGCGTTATGCGTGCAGGAACTCAGGAACGATAGATACAGTATGAGGTTCTGCGATCGATTCCCGGGCCAGGAAAAGTGATATTGGGTTTTTTCATTACGAATTTCTTAGTAGCAGCCACGGAGTCTGGATTTCTGCCCGATGGACGGCAATAAGCTCGCCCCCTTACATGGGGCTAAAACATAACTGGCGAAATGTGGATGTAGTATTAGGTACACCTCTACAGATGTGATGTTATGTTATGAGCGAGACAATAGGGTCTATTTTAACGTAATTGTCATTAAAACAGAAATTGTGAACATTTTTGCCGCGATACATCTTATAATTTAAATCTTTGTATTTCTGTCGTCCTCGTTGATTTAGTTTGAACTTAGTTTGCCTCAGCTGAAGTTTACCTGCTTTTTCATATTTGTTACTTTGTTCGTTCTGTTTATAAAGCTTCGTTGTTCTCGTGAATCCTAAGGTTAACTACATAATTTGATGCTATTCTTGTAATTATTTTGTGTCATGTTTTAACAAGGGACAAACCGCCAGCCTGCCTTTGTACATAAGCTATTTATTGTAATGTTGTGTATATAAGTATCTTTTAATTTTGTGTGCAATAAAGAATAAGAATAAGGGACAAACACTAATATAACAGATTAGAAAATAGCGTTAATATTGCTTCTGGGGCAGTTTGCGGTTGCAGACCACCTCGTCCTGCTACCATCTTGAAGACTACTTCAAGGCGTTTTAGCATAGGCAATCCTCAGATTATGTTTTCAGACATTGTCTTACTATACAAAGCTTTAGGAATATTCAAAGATATCCGGTAAAGGTCTTTAGGTGTGATAAGCGTTCCTTTACATCTATAACCCTTTTGCGCTGTGACCCCGTTTCTACGAATTTGACGAATTAAGGTGAACGACACTTTCAACGATATACAAGGTGTAAACGGACCCTTCACAAAGTCGCCAACCAAGCATTCTGAACATCAAACTAAGTAACACTACGCAAAAAATATTTTATTACTGGGAAACGAGTTTTTTTTGGGGTGAAAAATCACAACTTACGGTAAAACTCAATGTAACGCACTCCAAACATTGCAGCATTGTGCTGATGGATGCATTGAATAGTAAAAATGTCATGGAGGTATTTAAAGTAAAATTATGACCTTAAAAACTAGTATTACTATATCCAATATCTCGGTAACTAGATGGTTCTCAGGTATGGTCCAGAACAAAAAAAATGGTCGCAATGACGGATGAATGGGGAGAACAAGTGCCTTTAGGCTTCGTTAAGAGTCTATTTACATTCTTTATACGTGAAACGTAGATATAGACAACTTTACAGTCAACGTATTAATTCTTTAATTTCATTGGTTGTCTAGGTTTGAATCTATTGGTTCTCAAACTATTTAGAAATTGTTATTGTTTAAGTCCAAAGGAAACTTTAATACACGGCGTGTCCTGTTGGCTTTTCTAACGGCAAAAATTATGTTCTGGCACTCCCCTTTAGGGGATAAATTTGCAAAACTGCTTTCTTAGTACTTAAATTCTTTGTTGGAACTCGCATAGACATTAGCTTATGGCAGCGAAGCTTATTTGAAGTTCTGGAACTATCCTACGGGATCATACTACTGGGATTAAAAGTAACCTATATGCTATTCCAGTCTATAAACTATCTCTGTGCCAAATGTCATCCAAATCGGTTCAGTAGTTCTGGCGTGATTGAGTAACAAACATCCATTCATCCAAACTTTCGAATTTATAATACTTAGTTATAAGATTTCATGCTTCTAGAATCAGTTTCGGGTGTGCGTTGTCCGCCAGTGAGAGAATGAATGAATTTAACATTTAGAGTTTTATTTTTAAACTAAGTCATTTTTGTGCACTGGATTTCTGTTCACCTAAGCGGGAACAAAATATTACGAAATAATGTATGGTATTTTTGAAGACTAAGCTTAACTCTATGTTTTAATTTTTGATTGATTTGATTGATATTTTTAATGATTTTGATTGATATTTTTTTTAATGATTTCTTTACTATTTTATTCGACTCAATTTATTATTATTGTTGCATATGGGTAATTTGCCTGAAATACTACACAATTGATTCACCTATTTATAACGCTTCACTACTCATAATATCAAGCGTTATCAATTTCATAATTTCGAACATTACCGCAAAAGATATCTCACACACAATGTTCTATGTAATCCTCGTCCTAAATTGTAAGTCCTTTCTGCCGCCTAGGCCTACCTTTGTACCCGTTCACACAAATAGTATAAATACCTCCCGACCCAATAATAACATACTGGGACGACTAGGACCCGACATCAATCATATGTGTTATCTTTAAGTTTGAGTTCTGTGTAGGACTGTAAGGACGTCCGCAAACGGCCGACTAAAATGGCCAATGGTTGTTCAAAATAAGTGCCAATATTGGAATAGCTGCCCAGTATTTGCTGGACAATTTTGTTATTTTTACCAGGCAGTAGTAGGGTCTCAGTTCTTTAAGAACATAATTATGCTGACAGAAAATACTGGTATTCAGCTGCACCCGGTTACACTTGAAGCCGACCCCAACATAGGGAAAAGGTTTGGGAAATGGCGTAAAAAATTACAAAATTGAGGCGTTTAAGATTTAAGACTGAAAAGTTGTGTGGTAATCGGTTATCGTGGTATGGACATGAGATGCGGAGGAACGAGGAAAATGTAGTGAGGAATATGTGGAGTATGGATTATGGCTATACATTCATACTCAAAATTATTCCGTTAGAGTAGAGGAAGACCAAAGAAACGATGGATGGAGTGTGTGATGGATGATATGGCTAGAAAGGAGGTGACTGCTGTGATGACGAGTATGGAGATGTATGGAAGGAAAAGACATGCTGTACCCAGACCCCAAATAAATTAGGATAAGGGCAGGACATGGATGATGAGTTTAAGACTAAAGACGTTACAATTGGACCAACGTCGGTCGATGTAGGAACAGTGGATCTTCTAGTAAACGTTGACTTTAGCTGATTCTATTTTTGATTGATAGAAGACATCGATCGACGTCAATCGATTGGAAACTGTCGCGTCAGTGAAAAGTCGACTGTCTGCAGACGTCCTAAGATTTCTCATACTGAATAGAGAATGGGTACATAGGTAGGTCTGGCAGACAGCCAAGCCGTAGGTGGTAAAAGGTGTTTTACAGGTGACGTATGTCTCCTGCCAAGAAGCAAGTGGTAATGAACTTTCAGAGTCCGTCCACCTCTAGAGATTTTAGTTTTTGCCAGTCTGGAGTTCCGTGTTAGTGTTCGGGTGAACTCGGCTTTTAGTTACGATGTTCGTTTGTTTTTTTTGTGTGTGTGTGTGTGTGTGTTTTTTTTTAACGATGTGGCTAAGGTTAACACTGTTTAATGCACAGACAGCAGCACATCAAGCTACTACAATCTGTCAAATTTCTTTAATAGATTTTCAACTTTATCATTAAAGGATTAGATTCAAGGTTGATAGTAAAAATTTGACAGTTTCGGGTAGCTTGATGTGCTGGTATCTGTACAAGCCGTCTACTTATCATGCTTGGGGTCGGGTAGTCTTTTATTGATGGTTTATTTGCTTTTCGACATTGGTAGGTCATAGGTTTGTAGTGTAATAGAGCATTCTATGAGAAATTTCGTTTTCTGCAAATCGGTTGAACCTGTAGGAAATCATTTTAAATAAAAAATTCGAATATTGTAGAATTTTATGATGTCAACGTTACTTTAAATGGTTTTCTTAGGTATCAGTTAAAGAAACGATATTATCAAATCATTTTACTCGACATCAAATTAATTTTAACATAAACACGTGTTTTTACTTTAGATAATATTAATTTTAGATGAACATAAAACAACATCACGCCTGTAATCTCAGAAGGGTTAGGCAGAGGTGTACCTAATAGTAAACCCACATTTCGCCGGTTATGTTTAAGTCCATGTAATAGGGGGCGAGCCTATTGCCCTCAAACGGCCGCAAATCCAGACTTCGTGGCTGCTACTGCTATTTTAGATGAATACGGAAGTAAAATGTTTGCAGCTTTTAGCTTTGAATTGAAACGGAAGCTAGTAAAACGTTTAACATAAACACAATGTAAAATCTTTCGATAAAACTACGTTTTTGTTACAATAAACATTGTTTAAATAGCTGGTAGCACAATGTAAACAAGACTGGTAGAAAAACACTACATATCTTAAAATAAGTTTCCTTTGATAAGTTAACAATTTCGCGTTGTAGACGGAATTCGGGTATTTACGGGTTCATCATCTTTCTGCCCTTGTCCTATTCTACTTAGGGTCGGCGCAATATGTTTTCTTCTTCCAGTCTCCATTGCCAGACGTCACGGTATTTATTTATTTAATTAAGGTTCACCAACAGTTGTTACATATAATACAAATAGGAAAATATAAGTAATTGTGTCTTAAATCTAACTGCACAACCAATTACAGGCAAACACCACATGCAAAGTGGTCTAAATACTTAATGTTCTAAAATTATATTAAATACTAATACTAATTACGTCTGACAAACGTCGATATTGAGTCTGCGTGGACGTCAACCAGGTCGCTGCGTTCGTTTATGAGTTTGCACATGCGGGGTATAGGCGAATTAGAGCCAAACACTGCACCACACCGGCGAAGATGTGGAGCTAAGGGTGTTATAGGTTTGCGAGGTGGTCTACGGGGCACTCTGAAATTGAACTCAGATACCAATTGTGGGCAGTCAATGGTGTTATTGAGCAGTTTATATGCGAATCTCAAATCCAAGAGCTCCCATCGAGCTTCCAGGGTACCCATCACACCCCAGGTATCATTTACTCCTTTCTCTTTCATATCAGTCTTCACACAATCTATTTTTTCTTCGGCCTTCCTCCCCTCTCCACCCATCAACATTCATGTCCATCACTCTTTTAGTCACATGCGTTTCATCCCTCCTCATTACATGTCCATACCAAGACAAACGACTTCCTTTCCATTTTTCTGTAACAAGTATATTTATGAGCTCAAAAGTGACAATATTAAAAACTGGTAAGTTATTTCAAAAAAGTTGACGCTATTAGGCGACAGCCAGTGAGATATAAATTTTGTATAGGAAGTCCAAAATTTTTTGTTTAGGCCCCTTTGTTAGGGAAAGCTTTCCTGTTGAATGGTCCGAACCTCCTATAAAGAGGTATTTCGCTTATTTTGTTACATCCTGTATCAACAATGTTCTGAAGTGGAGTTGTGAATGTAAGATAGAATGTCCTCAGGCTAAGTGTAGAGACGATCTACCCTGGGTGACAGATAGCAGCTGAAAGGCGGCATGGTTGGCGCCGAGGCTAAGCGTTTGGCGGCTGCGCTGCATGTCGCGGGTTCGATCCCCGCACGGAACAAATATTTGTAAAACTTACAGGTAGTTGTTCCGAGTCTGGCTGTTCGTGTATGTGAGTTAAAATGTTTGTAAACGCGCCGACGATACCGAATAAATTCCTAGTGTGGAGTAAAGATTTTCCGAAAAAATAAAATGAAAAAAAGAGAGCTGCTGATGATCGAGAGCAGTAGACCAGAGATTTGATGATGATATAAACAGTACAGTACCTACATACTTTTGTCATTAGCCATACTGCTAGTCATTTTAAAAGAAGCAATAGGTTTGGTGATACTAGAGTAATGAGGTAGGTACATAGGTCTTTGTACCAAGTCAAACATCAAACAGCTATCTTATTTAGAACACATGAACAAATACTAGTTACCCAGCAGATTACTACTCAAATAACCGTGATTGATGTGGTTTCGTTCATAGTCCTACTTTTCTCTAACCTGTCGACAAGTCAACGACTCAACGATCCTGAAATAATGACTCAAATGCCTGAACTAAAACCGATTTTCTTTTTAATGACACATACCTCATTAAAAAGTAAATAGGTTTTCGTTTTTTTGATCTTTTCGTCATTATTGGAATGTGGTGTAGTGATTCAGAGGGTGACATAGTTTTCTATGTTTTCACAGTTTTCACAGTTTTTATGATGAGTTATTGTGAAAATATAAAGGCACGTGGGACGTTTTCTCTGGTCAATTCTAATATTCAAATGTATTTTCTGTGTAAAGGCGGTGGTCAAGAAACGAAACTTGCGAAAACTGTTTGAGAAAAAACTTGTGCGAATTTCATTGAACAGTTTTAATTTTTTCCTATATAGACATAACACTTCTCATCATTTAAAAAAAAACGCGATTACCTTTCCAGTTTGAAAAAGAAATCAAATTTATTCTGAACTAAAAGGATTTTGGTGGGATTTGGTACACGTCATGTACTCGTAGATCATCAGACCTGGGAAATAGAACTTTTTATCATGGTAGTACGTTCCCGTAAGATTATATCCGACCTTTATTCGGGCAACTCCAAAGCTGGCATACCACAATAAAGTTTTTCATATCAATCGGGTACACTGTCTGCTACTGTAACACAGCCTGCCAAATGTACGGAGAGAGTCATCATCCGCGGCTGTTATTGTCACAGTCTGTGATACGGCAGTTATTAGACCCCATTCCCGGTCTCTGATGATGGGACTTGCTTGCTATGATGCATACTTGTAAGTGACTCGCGTTACTTCTTTTCCGTCGCTCTGCTAGTTGCGGGACATTCATTTGTTTTTGTCACAGTTGCTTGAGCGTGGTGGTTTGAGCGTTGAGCTTTTGCACATCAATCGGGTACACTGTCTGCAGCTATACACAGCCTGCCAAATGTACGGAGAGAGTGACATGTCACCCGCGGCCATTATTGTCACAGTCGGGCTGGTACGGCAGTTATTATAGTCATAAATGTTGAAGTGATGTATGGAGGGTCACAATGTGATGATGGCCGTGCCAAAATATTGGAGACTATGTTTAATATTGTGCAATGGACAGACTAATAACTCTTTAGTGTTTTATATACATATGTGTGTAAATATAAGGTGTAAACGGACCCTTCACGAAGCCGACAACCAAGCATTCTGTACATCAAACTAAGTAACCCTACGCAAAAATTATTGCTTTTCTTTGGGGTGAAAATTCACTCAAAACATTCTGCAGATGAATGCTTTGAATAGTAAACGGGTCATGGAGGTATTTAAAGTGAAGTCATAACTTTAAAAACTAGTATGTATTAAAAAAAAAAACTTGTGAAAAACTTGAAACTTGGAAGCCATTAGCTCCGTAACTTAGAAGGTTCCCAGGTATGGTCCAGAACAAAAAATGACGGGGAACCAAGTGCCTTTCGGCTTCGTTCAGGGTCTATTTACACAGTTTTTTGGCATGTTACTTTCCCAATGGAAATGCACAGTTAAAATTATATAATTGAGTGTAATCGATTTTAGAAAAAAATAATCTGCTTATATTTCCCACTGCTGGGACAATATTTCACCCCGCGAGTCGATGGGTGGGTGCCTCAGGTGTTCGAATTTTAAGTTCTAGGTACTAGCTGTTGCCCGCAACATCCGTTCGGGTGAAATTATTATAAAAAATATTACTACCCTTTTTTAATCGGATTTTGTTACCAATTTCAAAGTTTTAATTTTTTTGCACGAAACCTTATTTTTTATCCAAAATAAAACTAGTCTATGTTGGACCTTATAACATTAGTTATCTACCATTAGAAGTCCCGTTGGAGATTAGCCGGAACAAACAGATAGACAAAAATTAAAAAAAAATGTGTTTTTGTTATAAGTGCCGTACTATATATTTTCTTAAGCATTCAGTAAAAAGCTGTTATTTTGAGATTACAAATTAAATTTTATTTATTTGTATAGAAGATAATGGCGGGCTTCCTCACGATGACGGTTTCCTCAGCCGGGCTGTAATACGGCTGTTAATATATTCATAAATGTTGAAGTGATGTATGAAGGGTTACACTGTAGTGATGGCCGTGCCAAAATATTGGAGACCATGTTGAATGTTGTGTAATTGTCAAGCTATTAACGCTTTAGAGTTATGGTTGGAGTTTCTACCAATTAGGTGTTACAGCCAAGATTTACATTGATTTACGTTATATGCCTGTAAATTTGCTATTTAATAATTGTGTGAAGGTTATTTGGAACTTTCCATACTGATATTATAAATGCGAAATCAATTTTGTTTGTAATTTTCTCGCCTGAACGAATTTTGATGATTTTTTGTAGATACAGGTGGATTAAGACCTGGGTTAGAACTTAGGATACTTTTTAACCCTGTAAAAGTTGTGGGATTTTTGACTCCCATGTGGGCGAAGCCGCAGCTAATAGCTAGATTCCTATATTCTGTTATTCTTTAGGTACGCCGGTACTATATTTCGATTATCAGTCGGTCGATCTTTAGGTTAAGCTGTGCTTGTCAGGGTTGGTCCGTGGATAGGTGACCACCTATTACATACCGAGTTCCCTCGTGCCTCCGTACCACTTGTAGATATTTTGACAGTCGTTACTTGTAGTCAGGGGCCCGAAAATCTGGCAACCAGTCTTACCACGGGGCATCGTATTTCCCAGTAGGTAGCTAATTAGGTTTTGGAGGTCAGATAACAAGTCGATCCATGTAATACACGTTTTCAGTTAGACATCATCCGGTTAGACTAGAAGCCGACCCCAACATAGTTGGGAAAAGTTAGGCAGATGAGTTCTTCTTGTTCTATTTGTAATATTCTACAGTATCCTGTTTATAACTTATTAAAAACCTCCTCTTTGCTCGTTTACAAGAGATCCATCAAACTAGTTGGTCCATCCATCAACGTACGTCAAACTGAGACCAAATTGAGTCCAGAAGCTATTTAATGGAAGTGCATTGTAATATTACTACGCTTTTAGTAGAGATAGATACATTTATAGCTGGATTATTTTTAGTATTAACAAACAGCGCTTGTTGTAAGATTAAATACATCACGCCTAATTTCCCTGTAGGGTTTAGCAGAGGTGTAGGTATCTGATGGTACAACTTATACTGTCACTTAAGGGGAATGCTCCAACCAGCCCGCGAAATTCAAAATTTCCTGGGGTTTTTGCAGGGTTGTATTGGTGATTTTGATGATTATAATTCTGTAACTAAATACGTCTTACAGCCGCGAATAATATTTTAATCAACATACAACCTAGCACTGGCCTGCAAATTGCAAAAAACGCAAGAAATTTTGAATTTCGCGGGCTGGTTGGAGCATTCACCTTAAGGGATATTCCGTGATTGTTCGATTTGAACAATCACGGAATTTGATCAATGAATGAGTACTCGTATAACTTTAGTTTTTAGACAGCGAGAGCTTAAAACAGTATCTGATAGTAAACCCATATTTCGTCGGTAGTTAAACTACAAGAAGCTGTTACCTTTTCTTTTTCAGCTAGTTATCTGATCTACTTTCTGTAAAGAGCTCTGCTCCCTTAAAAAGTCTTTGAAAAAGCCAATCTATGTTATTATTATTTTTATTTGTATCTGCGTCACCCAAAAGTTGAAAATGCCTATGGCATTAATTCCGCCTCTGTACTTTGTACTTGAATTGTTAAATAAAACAACCAATTTTGAAACGCCACGTCTTGAAATATCTTTGTCTTCTCCCTCCATCGGCTATACAAAGATTTGAACCCCAGAAAATTTTCCAAATCAAAATCACCATCGTAATTATTTTGCCGAAAAACATTTTACTGTTACCCATACATACGCAGTCCAAAATGGCCCAGAACCATATTATGATAATATTAATATGAATTACGTTACAATTGTCCTATTATGATTCTCCTAAAGCGGCAATTTGAGGCTCACAGAAGCTTATTGCTCGAGCTAAAACTATGCAGCTAAAATCAGCCTGGACTTATACCTAATAGCTATTAATCCAGCCCACGCTGTTTATATTGGACGTACTTATTACTATAGGCACTGATATTGTACAAGGTATAACAGTATGGCGATTTAATATTAATTATTTCCACACTCAGAACACAGCTACCTATAACAACAACATTTTGTCCTGGTAGCGTTGAGATGACAAGTGTTTGATTTTAGAATAGTAACCCACGGGATTCATTATAATATAAAATTATTAAAATATGGAATGGGTCCCGCCTGCTTCCAAATGCGCTTGTTTTTAGGGTTCCGTACCCAAAGGGTAAAACGGGACCCTATTACTAAGACTCCGCTGTCTGTCTGTCTGTCACCAGGCACCAGGCTGTATCTCATGAACCGTGATAGTTAGACAGTTAAAATTTTCACAGATGATGTATTTCTGTTGCCGCTATAACAAAAATACTAAAACAGAATAAAAAAAAAGTAAGTGGGGCTCCCGTACAACAGACATGATTGTTTTGTCGTTTTTATAGATAATGGTACGGACCTTTTGTGCGCGAGTCCGACTCGCACTTAACCGGTTTTTTTTTGCTTTTCAGACGAGTTTTTTAGCTCATACCCCACATAACATAGTTCATCGACTTAATTTATTTATTTTTCACAATTATTAAATTTCGATTACTGTCATGTATTTAGTGACATTTGCAAGATTAAGACAAATCGATTGACGTAAGAATCATCAAAATCGGCCCACGCGTTTGGTCTCTAGAGCGCTACAAAGGACACACTCATATTTAGGCTGATAAACACATTACCATCCTTTGTCGGGTAAAAATCACAATTCTTCAAAATTATTTTTAGGCAGTTCAATATCTTATTTCTAAGTGCCAAAACTACTTTTGAGCACAGAATTGATTCCAAATCAGTAAAACAACAATTAAAACATGCATAAAACATTTCCAAATGCAAAATATACTAGCACCTAATTACAAACACCTTTGAACCAAAATAATCACACCGTTTAATTTTAAAACAGCCAGAGAAAATGTCATCATATTTGACGAGAAATTTCGAGCAAGCCTTTTGATATACCAAGTGCGTTAATGGCGACAAAATGATCTTAAAATTTGAATTTCAAACGATGTGATCGCTGCTCGGAAATAATTCAAACGACCGATTTTACAAACAGGAATTAAAACACAATGAATAAATTAAAGATACCAAGTTGCGATTAATCTTGTTTATGTAAATATGTATTATATAACGTTTTATATTGCTGGGAAATAAAGTGAACGGTTTTAAACCAGAATCAGGTAATAGGAACTTGGAAAGTCTGGACTGAAAACGCATTGGGTAACATCGTATCTGCAGCTAAGGGCACACGGAATGTAGTACTTATCATCTACTTTGACAATGATGTTAGTTCAACGTGATTTCCGATTCCACACAACAAAAATAATAATAGACGCAGCAGTGAGTGATTCCAATCTGGTAAAATGAAAAAATTCAGTCAGCATTACAGAAACGATGGATGGACTGTGCGAAGCATAATATGGCTAGGAAGGAGGTAACTGCTGAGATGACGAATAATAGAGAAATATGGGAGAAGAAGACATGCTGCCCCGACCCCAAATAAATTGTAATAAAGGCAAGAGAATGATGATGCTTACTGACAAACGTTCGTCATTCCCCATGGGGGTGGGCAGAAACTACAGAGCGCCACCAGCTACAATCCACACTTATTCTTTGTACAGACGCCAGCAGGGCAACCTACCCGAAACTGTCAGATTTTCCCAACCAACCTTGAACCTAATGCTTTCGAGATAAAGTTGAAAATCTATTAAAGAAATTTGACAGATTGTAGTAGCTTGATGTGCTGGCGTCTGTACTTCGTCCACCTTCGTACATGCATTGGGTCAAATATGCGCGTCGATTGCGAGTTAAAGTTATATGCAGATTGTACAATTTTTTTTATCAATGAACTAGATAGATAGGAAAAAAAAAGAATATCGGGAACTCAAAACAAACAGTGGAGATGGTAAATATCCCGTTTCTAGCGTTAATTATAGATAGATAGGCATCAAAAACTCTCCTCTATTCATCTTATAATCTCAAGAAATAAATTAATCTAGTAAAAAATATACTAATAAAGAAACTGGTCAATCGGGTTCAATGCCTCTAACCGTGGATGCTTGTGAAGTTGATGTTACGTAGTCTGAAATCCATCATGAAGTTGTACAGCATGTCTGAGAGATATTTCTCGACTGAATTTAAAGCCAAATCAGAGGCCCATGAGCAGTATAAAAGCTCTGATACCAGGTTAGGCACTAACCACATGAAAATGAACAAAGAAGACCCCGAGTTATCTTAAAATAGGAGGAAACTCAAATTTCAAAACCAAAATTAATTCATTAAAAATAATCTAATAATGAAACTGGCCAGAGAATCGGGTTCAAGGCCTGTAGTTCCGCACAGCTTATTGCCACTAAACCAATGAAGCAATTCAAATAACAAGAATAGATTTCTTACCCAAACGTTGGCAGAGCTTCGTTAAATCACATTTAACGATTTAGTTCGCGACTGTACCGGTAGGGCTGAGCCATTTCAATTTAATTTAAAAAAATAACCATTTTTTTAAATAAAAAAAGGAAAACAATAGTTAAATATTTCGAAGGAGCACGTGGCTGAATAATAACTGCCGCTTTAAGGCCAACCTAGTTTGCCTAGGGAGTTCCGTGGATGGGTGACCATCCATTATATACCGAGTTTCTTTCATACCTCGATAAGCACGTTAAGCCGTTGGTCCCGACTGTCATTTGTAGATATTTGACAGTCGAAAATGGCCCGAAAGTATGCTAACCAAACTTACTAAAGGACATTTACCCAGTACAAACTGGGTTGTGAAGTTGTGAAGGTCAGTTAGGCAGTTGCTTCATGTAGAATACTAGTATTCAGCTGCATCGAATTAGACTGGAAGCCGATCCCAACATAGTTGGGAAAAGGCTAGACAGAAGATGCCGATGGAAGATTTAAAAAAACATCATATTGAAGAAGTTTTCGATTAGAAAATATGAACAATAAACAGTGATAAATATATTATTATAGAGTAGTAACCCACTCCTGTTCAGGTCCAGAACTATATCCAATATTTCAAGCTAGAACCTTTTAAAGCTACGTACGTTCGTACTCTCATTGCGTTGTGGCTTCAACTTTGAACGGAATTTTGAATGAAACTGTCACAATATAAATTGTTTATGAATAAATGAAATGAAATTACTCTGAGTCTAATTACTCTAAGGTCTAAGGGAATAATGATCGAAAAGATTAAAACCAACTTCAATATTGGTTGAATAATTGTCAATTTTACTACAAAAACTGGACTAGAATAAAAAACTTTGTAGAAAAAAACAATAAAATGATTATTTCTTGCTTGATTGAAACAGATATTGCCCATCCCTGAACGGTAAATATTCTGTCGGTACATCGAGTCGTGGCCTTCTGCCAAAGTCCCGAAATGATTCCTTCAAACACATTATCTATGTATTATCTCTATTGTATTCGATTGTACATAGTCTTACAAGAATGTAGTTACGTATTCAACTTTTTGGAAAACTGTCAAATGGTTGTAATTGTCGTAGTTGAGAAATCGTTTTTTGATTTCTGTTTTGATGCAAATAACTTATGCATTTTAATAGTATATTTTGATACAAGTAGGTAAACTTTGTCATTATAGTCGAGGCGGAATAGGTGAGGATGTTATGGAGCCGAGAAAAAATAAACATTAAACTCCGACTATAGGAATTGAACCACGATGGACGTAGTTTATGGTTATATGTGGAAACAAAACACTGGTAGTAGTAAGTAAAAAAAAAAACCACGAGTGTGAAATACACTGCATTCTAAACCTAGTGCAATAAGAGCCAGTTTTCGAGGAAGTGTAATGAAAAATTTTAAACAAAACTATTTCGTCATTCAATGGAGAGCTAAGTATAAATGATAATTACTTTCAAAGCGTTTTGTTAAAACCATGTGTATGTGAGTCCCATAAATTTCTCACTTTTTCATAATTATTATTGCTGAAGGAATATAAATTTATAGGCCGTCTAATCATCTGAGAAACATTTCTAACATATTATAGTTCAGTTCAAGACGAAGTTATGTGTGACGATGCACACATCAGGCAGACACTGGTATTTTCAGGCCTAAATAACTGTAAAGATCCAATTTCATAGAACCAATAAAAAACGAAGGATTTCAGCCATATTTTTCCGCCATCTCAGCCTACCGGAAAATAAATACCTGATAGCTTAAAATTGCCTTTTTCCAAGAAGTGATTAACTTACGAAATAATATTCCAGGAATATCCTAATTAATACATAAACCTAGGAACCGTGGCTCAAGTTAAAATAACTTAGTTTAACGAGAAAATTTAATATAAATGTAAGAAAAAGGTCAGCTCGTTCATTAAGTTATGAAGTTTATTAACCTTTAGGTATAAGTTAATTGTTGCTTGATTGCTATCGTTTCAAATTAACTTAGTATAGTTACATTTATTCGTTATTGTGTTATAAAATAATTGGAGAAGTGTTAGTAACATTAGGTCTATTTTTTATAAATGATTGCCAAATCAGTAAATATGTAGTTAGAGTTTATCCTAGTCAAAAAGCTTAGTCATTGGAGCATAATTATCCAGTATTTCAAAGACGTGTCAACGTACAAAAACCGATCACGTGCGAGTTGGACTCGCGCACCGATGGTTCCGTATAAACTTGCAGGTATTTTGTTATTAAACTACATATTTACAGTTTTCACATGTGCTGTGAGACATTGCTTCTTGCCAAATTTAATGGTTCTAGGTCAACGGGAAGTACCCTATAGGTTTTGATTCCCTTGTGAAATCGCAAAATTGGCGACATAAACGGTCATCTTTTAATCGCGTTGACTTACAAGTTTGGTTTCACTGGTTCATGGTGTAACAAACCTAAGTATTGATATCAAATTTAAGCTTGATACCTCCACGCGTTCCTGAGAAAAAGGGTCTTGACAGACGCGTAACAAAGTGATCCTAAAGGGGTGCCGTTTTTCACGACTGAGGTACGGAACCCTAAAAATTAGTTGTACTTTAATAGTTGTACTACTTGTGCACATGTTCATCCAGCTAATCTTGGACAGTCGGCCTCACCACCCTAACAAAAGTCTACTGGAAATGTTTTCAGCACGGCTTGAAAAGAAAATAACAAATGTACGAAGATCACAGTTTTGCTAATCGAATATAGGTAGGAGGGGGATCCTTTAGATTCTACTTACTTCTTAAAAATATGATGGGATTATCATCATCTGTGTAGTCTATTCCCAACTACGTTTGGGTCGGTTTCCAGTCTAACCGCATGCAGCGGAATACCAGTATATTACATGGAGCGACTGCCTATCTGACTTCCAAAACCCAGTTAGCACTCGTTATACGGTATCCCTTGGTAAGACTGGTTGTCAGACTAGGGCCAGTTAATGACTGCCAAAGATCTACAAATAACAGCCGGGATCAACGGCTTAACGTGCTTTTCAAAGCACGGAGGAAACTCGGTATGTAATGGATGGTCGCCCATCCCATCCACCGATAGGATCTATATAAAAATATGATAGCACACATACCTATATAAATACAGTTCCACAAATCAGCCAAAATTCCTCCATCTCCCCAAATTTTACCGAAAAATGCGTCTCCTACAACAATTTCTGGATACGAAGCGAAAAGTAACTCCGTACACACATGGGTACTAAACCATTACCCTGCTCCCCGAATCGTAAACTAAGTTACCCTTTGCCATGGGATTGCGATATTCAATCTTGAGACCTTGCTATCATGTTTTATCTGAAGCGAGGGAGCGATCAAAACAAATGTTATAAGAAATATTGCTGCCGAATCTTGGGGAAGAGTCTTTTGTTAAGGAATTTTGCTGTTTGCTTAAAATGTAGTTGAAAATACAGTGTATTGTTTCTTTAAATACAGTGTATTGTTTCTTTAAATACAGTGTATTGTTTCTTTAAATACAGTGTATTGTTTCTTTTCTTTTCTTTAATTTAAAAATGTTCCTCTGCAGGACTGAAGCCTTTTAGCATATGTACATTTGTTAAGGTAAACCCGCGGAATTAAAATTTTCTTCAATTATAGAATTATGGTCATTAAAATGATCAATAAAACCACTCATAGAGAGGTGGCCATGTGTCCCAGCAGTGGGAACATAATAGGCTGATTAGGTATGCTATAGACACTCCCGTAACATCCGTAGTTCAAAATATCTTTAGTTATAATGTTAAAGGGCAAAATGCCTACTACGATGACTATACCATAGCTTTATATGACCACACCTTTCTGGGGGTCTAAACTGGCCGCTTTAGCAGAATCATAATAGGATAATAATATGAATTACGTTTAAATTTGTAAAATGGTCACAAGGTGACAATTCATAATAGTAGGTACGTCTATGACCATTTTAAGAATTTAAACGTAATTCATATTATTATCCTATTATGATTCTGCTAAAGCGGCCATTTTAGACCCCCTGGTATAAGCTGTATACGGACCGTGTTTGGATAAAAGCAAAACATTTAACTTTCCAGTTCTATAAATAAACACCTAGAATGGACATTGGGCGGCCTTTATCCTTCAGCAGAACAAAAGTGGACCAACATAATATTATTTAGTATTCTTTATTGATAAAATACGTCATAACAACCTACGTTTGACCGACTTCTACTTTTATAAGTTTAAAGCTAAAATAAATTATATTTATTATACTGTTGACTTTTATTCTGGAACAAATCATTTCACAAAATGGTGCAGTTCAGATAAATGGATTCTGTTCATTATTGTGTTTTAACAGTTAATTTTATAACTGTTAAAACTGTATACTAAATGTTAAAACTGTACTAATATTTTATTATAACTACGCCATTTTTAGTTCACTAGGTATAAGTATCAATGATCACCTACTTTTGACTAGTTATTGTACATATCCCAGCACATCAAGCTATCCGAAACTGACATTTTTTCCCAATCAACCATGACCCTAATGCTTTAGCGATAAAGTTGAAAATCTATAAAAGAAATTAATTTATTCGAAATGTGAATTTTAGTTGTAAAAAGGATTATTCTGCAATGGAAATTGAGGGCCAATTTCACCAATAAAACTGAACGTAACAATTTCGAGCAAAACTCAGTTCACGCAATATGAACGGAGTTCAGAACACTCAAAATGAACGCAGTTGAAGCTAAAAGGTAAACAGCAGTTTATCATCGGTTGGACGTAAATCGAGATTACTTAATAATATCGACATTTGTAGTCGTTTATGCAGAACTTAGTTATATTGAACGCGTTTTTAACTCAAACGGTGAAATGTACCCTAAGTGAATATCAAATAATCCGATTAACTTATCGATATAGGATCAACGGTAACTATTAAAATTACTATGAATCGGTCAGAGATTAAATCGAAACCCAATTTTATGGTTTTATTTATGTATATTTGTTCGGCTCACATATTCATGTGAATAATTCAAAGTTGATTACTTAGTTTTGTGTAGGCAGGCATGGGAATTTGTGGTACATTCGTAATACATAAAATTACATAGTTTAATATTCGATGTAGATTTGAAGGGATAAAATAAACTAACGAAAGAAAACTAGCAATAAACTAAAAAGTACTTGAATATCAGGAATTACATAATATCACACCTGTAATCCCCGAGGGGTTAGGCAGACTTCTTTTCCAACATTTTGCCAGTTATGTTTAAGTCCCATGTAATACCACCAACACCACCACATTGCCACCAACCTGGCAACCGGGCAACCGGGCTGCCTGCTACTGAGAAATTCCTGAAAACCTAATAACACTTTGCACGACCTGGGCATCGAACTCAGGACCTCATGCTCCGCAGTAGCGCTTGCGACCACTAGTAACAGTAATCAGTGTCTAAAACTTATTTTACTCCATCTACATAATCTAAATAAAATATTTATACCCACTTACCCCGCAAGAAATTTACATTTTTACGAGAATCAACTTCCAAAGCTATACGAAAAATAATAAAAATCCTAAAACAAACAAAAGATGGCGCCACCCGGATCATATTATGCAGACACCACTCCCGAGCAAAACTATCTTGTGGAACAGAATTTGCCTTTCAAGCCGGCAAGATTTTTCCGCAAGACATGACATTATTTCATACAAGTTACCGCTCCCGGTATATCCTCTACAAACAAGCTAACGTGCCTCAACCAACGGTACTTCTTTGCAGTTTCACAGCTATATTTTATCAGCACTATCTTTTAAAAGAGGGTAGAAAAAACAAAGAAAAAAATGTTGTGAATCGCGCGGTTGTCCGTTGAGAAATAAGACCCTTTGCCCACGGCGACTTTTTTAGCGATGCTGTCGCGCGTTTTTAACACGCGCGTTTTAAACACGCGCTTTTGCGCGAATCGAATTCAGCGCGTTTGCAATACAAAGACAGAAGCTATACAAATGCGCGTCAGCATCGCCACTGTACCGATGAAAACGCGAGACTTTTTTCTTAACGGAGACCATCTTGTAACTGTAGCGTTCATAAGCATTTCTGTATCGATACTGAAACACGTTTCCATCATCGCGGCTGAAGCACGACAGCATCTCGGTTGCATCGATACATAATCGTGGTTACGTCGCCGCGTCGCGTCGGCGAACACAGTCACAGTCAGCGACAGCATTGCGACTGTATCGCGGCCGTTCGCGTTTGCATCGCTACTACATCGCTGAAAACAGTAGCCGTGGATGAAGGCCCTAAAATAGTGCAACGCGTTCGCCCAACTCGATTTATGTGGATGGTCTGGGATCTATTTTTACGTTCTTTTTCCTCGCGAAAAAATTGTTTATTATGACGTGCGCGCTTTCTATTCGGTCTGTTCGTTTGTATGCAGATGTGATAACGCTATAAGCGGGGTTAACGCACGTTTCTTGGAGTGTTGCCTAATGTTCTCTTGATGAGCGACTTGTGTTTTTTTTGCAGTTATCAACAGGAGAGTGTTTGGGGTTTTCTAATGTGGTACTAAAAGTGGATTTGAAAATCACGAAATAAACTTTTGTAAAGAACGAGGGTTCTAACGTTCTAACGTCCTGAGCAGCAATAGTGACATGCCTAGTATTACCTACTAGGCTTTATTTCAGCTTATAGGTGATAGACACATACATTTGCAGGGAAAAATATTCCCCATGTTTCCACTGAGGACTGTATATGAACATCTCCGGCCAATGAAATTACTATAAAAAAGGTCTTTGCAAAAGTTCAGTTACAGAGACATCAAAATTATGCAGAAAACAGTCAAAGAAGTCGAAGTTTCCGCATTTTCCCTCAATCACTCAACACATGACAATGCTTCCAAGATTCCCCGCCAATACTATCAGAGAATAAAATCAAGCAATAATAAACCAGTAACAGCATCGGAAACGTCCGATATAGTAGTTCCGGTTGATCCGTGAAATCCGTAAGATCCGTATAACCGGATAGCCGGACAAACAGTTACGATGTGCAAACGGTTCATATTACGTCTAAATGTTATTGCAGTCGGCTATTGATCCGATTGTCTGGAGTCGGCAAATGGTATTCGTCTTGATTTGTTGTAGACTGAGAATATGGTTGTAAATGGCTTGTGTTGAATTGAGTGTTTAGTTATATGTTTTTGATTTTGGATTTTAATATTTGGTCTGAAAAACCTTCTTAGCGTAAAGTGTTAAAATAACATGTAGCAAATGACCGGTCGGAGATGCGATGCTTGGCAATGCCTATATCCAGTGAACGCCTTTTTAAAATGTATAATTACTTCATGACAATAATTTGTGTGGGATACTTAAGCTAAAAAGGGTAAAATAAAAAACTTTTTTGTAAAACCGACTTCCATAAAAAACACTTAAGAAGTCTAAAATAACCTTGCTTTCGAAAGTCAGTGCATGCTTTGTGTGTGTATCATTAGCCGAAACAGAACTTATTTTAGACATTTTTAGTTTTTTTTTTTGGAAGTCTGTTTTGTTTTGGCAAAAAAAGATTTTTATTTTAAATTGAATATCGTATCATAGTATCCAGTATTTGACCTCCACAACCCAGTTAGTACTAGGTAATACGATACCCCTTGGTAAGACTGGTTGTCACACTTTCGAGCCACTCACCACCAGTAAAGACTGTCAAAGATCTATAATTGACAGCCAGGGCTAACGGCTTAACGTGCTGTTCGTGGCCCGGAGAAAACTCGGTATGTAATAGGTGGTCACCAATCCACGGACCAACCTCGGCAAGTACTGCTTAACCTAGAAGGTCGACCCGTGCGGATTTTATTATTTAGTCACGAGCTCCTCTCCAACCAAACCTTAAAAACCCTCAAAGTAACTACAGGAACTAATTGAAAAACGATATCCAAAATCCCTATTTCTTAATACCAAACCCGAAGCTTATTTTCATGAAAGTTCAACTTTCCCTGTTTAATTGCTGGCCGGAACTAATTGAACGTTCAAATTAGAACGTAATAGAGATAAAATAACTATGAAATAAGGTCCGAGGGCCCTTTGGAAAATCCCGACGATTCATCCTAAAGTTATGTCGGACCGATAAAAAGTTAATTTCGAGAGCCTTGAGATTAATTTAGTGGTAAACTGGAGATTATAACGGTAAAGTTTGGTGCGTTGTGGTTCTATCGGTTTAGCCGTAAACGAAGTAGGCACATACTTCATTTGTAACATACAGGGTGGAAGGGACACCGACGCGAAAACGGTTACCACATATTCAGTACATCATTCTGAGCCCCCCACATAGAATTTTTTCATTGGTTATTTAAAAAAAAAACAGCAGTTCCATACATTTTCACCGTGTAGGTATTGAACTTTTGTAGGAAAAAGCTGTTTTTTTTTAAATAAACGATGAAAAATTTCTATGTAGCTCAGAATGATGTACTGAATACGTGATAAGCGTTTTCGCGTCGGTGTATTTGGCTCAAGCATCCATAAGCAAAAATCAAGCAAGCATGGTGATGAACGAAATGAACATTTTATTCATAACGTTTGTAATAGCGAAATGTGTTGTCTGTCGAGATCACGTAGCGCACTCGTCTTATTTTTTATTTATTTTATTGTGTTTGGGTGGCTAAACCATTACCACGACAAGCCATTCACAAGCTTCCAATGTCAGCAATTAACTACTGTTGCACAGACTAATAACTAAGCATTATGTAGTAACAAATAAATAAATAAAAGAATTAATTTAATATGAAATTAAATACCTGCACAAGCAGGCATGCAGGCGTAATCACTATTAAAATTCATCATAAACAACACAGTTTTTAGACAAGACATAGACAAGGCAGTACTAATTTTCGCTAAGCTATATAGCTAGCTTCTTGTCGAATACTGTTTATATTATAAAGAGGTAAAGTTTGTGAGGTTGTAGGGGGTAATCTCTGGATGACTGAACCGATTTCGAAAATTCTTTTACCATTAGAAAGCCACGTTATTTGTGTGTCATAGGCTATATTTATTACTAGAAAAAAAAAAGAAAAGATAAAAAAACAAATGTCTACCCGTGCGAAACCAGGACGGGCCGCTAGTTGCTAATAAACAAATCGGTATAGTGCAGATTGTATTCAGCTGCATCCGGTTAGACTGGAAGCCGGCCCCAACATAGTTGGGAAAAGGCAAAGGCAGATGATGATGAGTGCGAGGCACACCTCGGCCTGACCCTTTGGGTGTCACAGGGGTGATGTTATGTAATGATAAATTAAGAGAAATATCTTCTTTAAGAGAAATACCTTTTTTTTCTGTGTCTGTCATAATTTCAGATTTAACCTTGCAATTACACGAGTCAGTTATATCGGTAAACTCATCCATCATTTGCCTTGGCTTTTCCCAACTATCTTGGGGTCGGCTCCCTGTCTAACCAGCTGCAGCTGAATGCCAATATTTTACATGGAGCGACTGCCTATCTGACCACAACCCAGTTGGTCCACTGGGTAATACGATATCCTTGGTAAGACTGGTTGTCAGACTTTCGGGCCGCTGACTAACCGTAACGACTGTCAAAGATTTACAAATGACAGTAGGGACCAACGGCATAACGTGTTTTCCGAGGCACGGAGGAAACTCGGTACGTAATACGGTCACCCATCCACAGACCAACTTAGGCAAGCACGGCTTAACCTAAAGATCGACCCGAGCGCCTGTTAATATTAAACCACGAGCTCCTCCAGTAATCGGTATCGGTAAACTCATCCATGAATGCATCTTCAAAGCCAAACATTAGAAAACAATTACGTAATAGAAATTCGCGCAGATACGTAATTCGCGCAAATACGTAATTCTGTGCTATTGTTGGCCATTACAGACCAACATTAGCCTGTATGTTAGTTTAATGCGCCAATCATTAAATTTGGTTTGATTACGATAACCATCAACGATCGAAGTAAATCGATTATAGTACTTTAAGATTGTAAAATAGCACAGAAACATAACATAGCATGACGCCTGTAATCCCCCAACGGTCAAGCAGAGGTGTACCTGATAGTACATCCATATTTCGCCGGTTATGTTTAAGTCACATGTTATCGTGGGTGCGCCTATTGCCAACAATCGGGCACAAATCCAGACTCCAAGGATCATCATCGTCATCCATAGCCCGACTTCAACCACTTCTGGGTATAGGCCTCTCTTTGCTTGCGCCAAGTTCCACGAAAGCAATTGGCTCGCCCCCTATTAGGTACATGGGTATGCAATTGTAACTGGCTTAATGTGGGTGTACTCTTAGGCATATCTCTGCCTAGCCCATTGGGGAATACAGGCATGATGTTATGTAATTATGATAATATGTGTATGGGTCGTAATCGCGACTACTGAGCATGAGGTCCTGGGTTCGATTTCCGGGTCCGGCAAATTGTTATTGGGTTTTTCCATCAGAAATTTCTCAGTATTAGACACGGAGTCTGGATTTGTGCCTAGCGAAATGTGGGTATCGGTACCATAAAGTACACCTCTGCCTAACCCTTCGAGGATTACATGCGTGATGTTTTGATATGTTAATTTTATTTGTACAGCAATTCTGCTTGTCAAAATGTAGAGAAGAATAATAATTATAGGTAGTAAGTCATATAAAGTTTAATATCCATTTTTAGACAAAAGATTTTACACATTGGTATTTAGTAAAACTGTTTCATAAAAATAAAATTATTCGCGAAATGTGGGTAGGTACTTACCCACTTAGTTATCAGCAGCATAACTGCTAAATATGTACTAAATATTTTACGACTAGCGTAATTCCTGTTAATGTTTGGGCAAAATTCGTAGTTATTCGTTTCGGTAGTTTTTAGGTAGTAAACAAAAATATGTTTTGTATTTATAAGATTTCAGCCAAACATAACCATTAACATAATCGGCAAAACGTGGGTGTACTTTATGTACACCTCTGCCTTTCCCTTCAGGGACTGGCGTGATGTTGTATTATGTTATCAGTTTATCACCATAAATTGCCTGCCGCGCTACCGCGACTGCTAAGCAGTCCTGAGTTCGATTCCCGGGTTGGGCATTGTTATTGGGTTGTTCCATCAGGAATTTCTCAGTAGCAGCTACGGAGTCTGGATTTGTGCTCGGTTGATGGCAATAGGCTCGCCCCCTATTACATAGGACTTAAACATAACTGGCAAAATTTTGGTATACTATTCGGTGCACCCCTACCTAATGTTATGTTATGTATGTGTTATGTGTGTATCACCATAATAGCTACTAAGATGATCACATCATCCTCCGCCAGAAATAAAAATCGCAAAAACTTACTAACGGTTAAAAATACATGTTCTATCAAATCGGTTCACAAACTGTTTTAATAATTTTTATGTGTTTTAAATGTTTCTTTTACCATAAATCTTCGAAACCAATAGTCCATTACTGTTTTATTTTACTGCTCCCGGATTGGATTGAGTAGTACTTACCTACCTATAATAAAATAAATACATTGAACTTGTGAGACCCAGGGTATAAGAATAAACTTTTTATTCTATGCTCCTGGCCTGTTCTAAGCTAAATATAAAGATAATAAAGCGCAACCACACCGCCAGCTAGCGAGCGAGCGAGCCGAGCGAGCATCGTTTCACGTCTTGTCATACTTTGGTTCACACCGCGAACTACAGAGCTACGTCAGCGATATAAACGATGCGAACCAAGTATCTGACGATGCCAGCCAGCAATGCTATTCGTTCACCTCGCCCGGTGCGCCCCCTCGCTCGCCCGTCTCGTAGTTTTCGGTGTGAACCCACATAGTTTAGTACGCCAGCAGCTTAGTAGCTTCGCTTATTTTATAAAATTATTATGTAGTTTCCCTCGCCGCGATTCGCCCGCCAGCTCGCTCGCTCGTTGATTCCTTGATATGGTTTCATTCATACTCGAGTTATGGAATTTAAAAAAAAAAACACCTTTTATAAAAATCTTCCAACACTGCAACCCTACGGTAACATAAAATCCTCTTAATCCAAAACTGAACACCAACCAATTGTTGGTATTTCCAAGTCAGTTATTATCGAACTAAATTCATAGCCCACAGAACTACCCAATAATGGACATAGACAGGATTAGTTTAAAGTTATGTGCAACAGATGTTAAAACGTACATTTATTTTTGGAAAATGGAAAAGAAAACGGCAAAATTGATACTGTTCTGAGTTTAGGATAATATGCGTTTGCCCTATTTAAAGCTAAGTAGGAAGAAAATAAAGTTTTATGTTTATTTGTAAATAGCTTTCAGCATTAGGCAAAGATTCCATAAAGCACTTAGTGCATAAATATTTTTTTATTTATTTAAAAACGCATTTTTGTTCATGTGTTTTCTAAATTTTTTCTTTTTTCATTTAAAAATGACTAAAAATATTTTCTTTGTTTACAGAATGTCGTCCAAAGGAGAATCTGTGAAAACAGAAGTCAAAGTGAGTATTCCAACGGTTAATTCGGGAACTTTTACACACCTATGTGTTTATTCAAAAACGTTGCTAAAGTTTAGTATTGGTTGACGGATGTTTAACCATAAACTTGACGTTTAAACGTTTCTCTATTTTAACCATCTTTTAGAAGACATACCCCTAGTGTTAAAATATTTAAAGCAATAGCAGACAGTGTCCATAACAGACACTATTATTATAATTACACCGACAGACAAAATACGATGTGCACATAAATCTTACTATGCTATTATAGATGCGAAAGTTTGGATAGATGGATGTTTATTACTCAATCACGCCAGAAAGGCAGAACGAATCTGAATGAAATTTGGCACAGAGATAGATTATAGCCTGGAATAGCACAGGCTTTTTTCTTTTACTCACACACATCAAAATCTCCACGCGAGCGAAGTCGAGAGCCACAGTTAGTTTGTAAACAAATACGTAGGTAAGTGGTTCTTATATTTAGCTGTTCTTACATCCAAGATAAATAATACCAAAGAAAAATGGTTTGATACAGTTTGCAAGTAGTATGTAGTAGTAGTAAGTGAAAATACATACTTATATTGAAAAGTTTTCCACTTTACTTTGAGCCATTAATTGACTTTTCCATCTGGGTATACACACCAAGGAGTTCGAAACATTAACAAAATACCTACTTATATTGTAGGAATGAGGAAAAGATTCTATTGTTTATGATTTTGTACTAGAAAAAGTTGGAGAGTCAATGGTGTGGAGAAGCTACTGTAATAGTTTGAAAGAAGTCGTTTCCTGAAACTACGAAAGATTCTGATGGAATTTGTAGTTTCAGCGTGTCGTATGAATTTTAATGTAGGATCCTTATAAAGGAAATTTAAACATTAACCTAGCAACAGTTTTCGTTTTCAAACTTTGCTAGTTACATACATCAAGTAAAAAAAATATAAAAACAATTGTTAGACGTGCTTAAATTAAATCAAGATTTGACAACAACGTGTGCTGAACAGGTCAAGCAGAAGGGAAAAATATAAAAAGTGAAAATGGAGCACATATTTTAGAGATCAGCCGCAATATGTTAAAGCCTCAAAATTGCGGGAAACACCTGAATAAGGGACATACGTAACCGGAAAGTGTGGTAGAAGAAAGGAGAGGTCTATACTCAGCAGTGGGTAACTCCGGGCTGATATGAAGAGGATGATGATGAAGCTAAAGCCCAACTGATTGGCCACAAGTATTTGGCTCAAGCATCACGCATGATGTGACAGCAAATGCTGAGAAAAGAAATTGCTCATAGCGCGATGCAATGGCACAATGGCACAAAGGGAACATGTGACACACGCGCGTGTCGCATTACGCTATTCGCATCGTATGAGGTCGTGGACGGGGCGTAATTAACACATTCACAAATACATACAATATGTATCAAATACATAGTATAGTGAGTTCATGGCTAAATAATACCAGCCGCCCGGGTCGATATTTAAGTGAAGCCGCGCTTGCCTAGGTTGGTCCGTGGATGGGTGAACACCCATTAAATACCGAGTTTCCTCTGTGCCTCGGAAAGCCGTCGGTCACGGCTATCGTTTGTAGATCTTTGACAGTCGTTACAGATAGTTGGGATAGGACTAGGCAGATGATGAATATACGTTTCAAATACACTGCATGTATCAAGCCCAAGTTCCCAATTAATTCCTCCATCAAGGAACAAAAGTCATAATTTATTAAATACATATTCAGGACTCGACTACAGGTGGACCGAATGGCGGGTTGCGGACCCCGGGGCAAGGAAAATGCCAGATTGTATTGGAAGTCAATAATGAAATTGTTCGACTGAGTAAACACTCAAAAAATGTAAAGGGGTCAAATACTGGAATTCATGTGGAAACTGGTATATGTTACTTAAACGCTGATTTTTTGAAGAAATAACTTAAATCTGTCAAACCCTTTTTCAAAAGATAATTTAATGAACATACGTAACACATATATAACATATAAACACAGCATACGTAAATGTGCTTAAATATATAAACATAATGTATATAGACAAATATCACGAGTTACCGACAGGTTACTGGCAATGTACTCTGTCAAGATTCCAAGTTTTACTAATTATTGTACTACTTGCGTAAGTAAAACGTAAAATAACTAGCGTATGCAATGTAATGTTTATATAAATGATTTTCTTTCAACACTACTGATGATTTTACACAGTCCATTTTCCTGAAATTTTACAGCTGGGTATGTGTTCCCAGGAAGGTTCCCAGGTATGGTCCAGAACAAAAAATCAACGCAATGATGGGAGAACAAGTGTCTTTCCGCTTCGTTGAGGATACGTTTACACTCTTTAGGTCTTCTTGGCATAATTTTATTCATGGTGCCCAATCTCAGCGGAGACTATAGTCCATGACTATAGTCTCCGCTGAGATTGGGCACCATGCATAATAAATTGCACAAGTCTGAGCTTAGAAACAAGTGCACTTTCTCTTCCCTTATTCTCATGGTCCAATGGAACGACAATCAACCGCGACCGGAGAGAGATCAGGGGGTCTAAAATGGCCGCTTTAGCAGAATCATAATAGGATAGTAATATGAATTACGTTTAAATTCTTAAAATGGTCATAGACGTACCTACTATGTATTATGAATTTACATTTATATTTTTAGTATTTATTTAAATGATTCTGCTAAAGCGGCCATTTTAGACCCCCAGGCGCAGTATCAACGACTTTTCATGCTTTCTGACGGAGCAAGGAAGTTAGTGGTATGGTATACCCATACCACTAACTTCCTTGCTCCTCTCGAACTAAGACATGACTTATTTATTCATCTACAGCTACTGACGATGTCGATTGTTGCCAATATCCATGATATCTGCGAAGTTTCAACTATTAATTTAAAAGGCCTATAGAATCAATACATAATACTTTATTATTATGCTGATTTATTTTGGCAGTTAAGCAATTCAGTTGGTCATTAAATGTTAAAAGCATACATAACTTATCGTATGAATGACCTAATAAAAGCAGATGTTTTGTCTTTAAAGTTGTAATGAAGATATTATAACTACTATCGTAGAAAAACCTTGGCTAAGCGATTAATCAACAAATTATGAAGTTTTATCTGCCTTCATAAACGAAACATGATTTCTTTGCAAAAAAATAGTGGGAGGCTGACACAGTTTTTATCCAGCACAATTTATTTAGGTCAATAAAATTGTTGAAGAATTGTTGAAAGTCTTGAATTTAGGTCATTGTCATACTATGTTAATGTAGTTGTTACAGTTTACAACATTTGTCTAATATTTTTAACTTAAAGTATGTGAAAAATATGTTTCGACTGTTCTTAGTTCGATTTTCATTTTTCTTTACTCATTTCTACTATATGAAACGAAAAGAATAAAAAATCACGATTATTCATTGCTACCTGATATTAAGCCAAAGAAACCGAGAGAGTAGAATTTTCTCAAAACGGAAAGTTAAAAATATGGGTGTAAATATACCCCTAACGAAACCGAAAGACACATAATCTCGCCGCCATTGCGATAAGTTTTTAATTTCATAAATTTACTTTAAATACATCTACGACCCCCGTACTATTTAATGCATCCATTAGCACAATAATTTGAGTGCGTTACATTCAGTCCTACCGTGAAACGTGATTTTCACCCCAAAAAAGAAGTCGTTTCCCAGCAATAATTTTTGCGTAGAGTTGTTTAGTTTGATGTACGGAAATGTTTGGTTGACGGCTTCGTGATGAGTCTGTTTACACCTAGTTTAAAAAGAAAAACTGAAGCAACGTTAAATCATCCTTAATTAGCTCTTAGCCGAGCTCTGTACCAAACCATTGGTCATTATTTAGATTAAACATGACCAAAGAATATCAGTCACATTTGTTATCATTCTTCAATGCCTATTGTTAAGCCGTTTAAGCGAAGGAATCCATTGAAATAAATAATGATATTAATCTTTGAGTCAACAAACAACATCACGAATGCAAACACAGAAACTGTAAATTCGCGACCTTGGATTAGCAAAAGTCTCTCAACATTATTCTTCATTAGACCTATGACTTCTCCGACCTCAACTTAACGGCACACCACTTAAAGTGAACAACTTTATTCCCAACACGAAAGTGCCAGCGAAAGCTTTGGATTTATAGCCCTTTTATTTGACAACTCTTTATAAGACACTCAAATTGACTTTGTTTACACAGACACACAGTCGTGCGTGTCGAAACGACAGATGCAACCAGCTATTAGTGCCAACTTCTGAATTATGGCTATTCATTAAACAAATTCCACAAACAACATTCTATAGGCGAAATTAAAACATAAAGATGCTATTTAGATGCAGTACACAATACTGAGTACATAAAATCTTCAAGAAATGCACCGAAACGTAAAATTTAATATAACTAATAAATCCAATATCCTGAATGTATGAATACCATTCGATTCAGTAGCAAATGTAAGCAATGTCGAACCAGAAATTTTTGGTTTGGAGCCAACATTAATAGCGGTGTGATATTTGGACGAGCAACCGCTGTCGGCTGTAAATCTCGGGATAAAGCTGCATTTATATAAATATTTTTCTTTTATCATCAAAACTATGCTCCGTCTAGGGAGTCACGAGAAAAACGTAACAAGTTTATTGTAAAACAAATTCTACAGCCGCCTTGAATCCTTGTAAAGATCAAGTACAATGGAATACAGAAATATAAAATCGTCGCTTTATTTTAAACTTTTCCGAAATGCGGGAAACAGAAATAGAAAAATAGGACAATGTCATTTATAATAGCGGTGTTTGCAAAGGTGGATGAACTACGCGATGAAATGTAAAGCGGTGAGAATTCGGGCGCAACCCACGTAAGTGATCGGTCTGCTCGTGATGCAATCGTAATGCAAATAAGATGAACGGTAGCTGCATCGTGGATGAATGGAGGTGTAGAATAGCAATAAATAATAATCGCGAAACAGTCGGAAGCATTATGGATGTTGTTTTGATGATTTGCTCAAGACAAATTGTAGACGAGGCGCCCGTTATTGGGGTCGGTACGAAAATACATGGCGGCGGCGGAGCGTACGGCAGTAGGCGGCAGGCGGCGTACGCGCCGACCGCGCGCACCACCTCCCGGATTCAAATGTACCGGCTCGTTTACTACACCCGCGCTATATTTAACCGCTGCGACCAGATTAATATCTGCATGTTCCGTCACAAAAATAAGTGATCCGTCTCCCGAAAGTTGTGATGTGAAAATTGATCTACGACTAGTGCGCTACCTTCAGTGTCGGATATAAATGTGCACGCTGGATAAACAAATACGCTCCTATATCCGTAAATTATTGCATCGCAGGAAGTAAATACATATAACATTTTGTGGTGAAGATCAGACTTCGTGAGTACCTCGTATCTATTTTCTTCTGTTTTGTCAATTTGCCAAAACGCGTCCCGAGCTTTTAACGTTTTAAAAATTATGTTACATATAATATTCCATCCCATCGTAAACTTTATGATTTTTATACTCAATGGCTTTGGAGTAACAAATGAAAACTTATTTCAGCGACATGAATCCGCCGTCAGCGCTCCACGGCGCGATGAGCCGGGACCGCAAGCCGTTCACCTATACCCCGGGCGGGCTCGACCTCTCGGAGATTAAGTCTGAGCGTATGGCACAACGGTTAATGAGGAATGCTATGAATCAAGGAGTCCCTGAAACCCCAGTGCAGCCAGTTCACTCGCAGTCAAATACATCGGCTCCAGTAAAACTTCCGAACTTCAATTGTTTGCCAGTTCAAGTGTTCCCAACGTTTAACTTACCAGCAAATCCAAAATCTTTGCTCAGAACTAGGAGTGACTCAAGAGATACTCCAATTCAAAGAATTGTTCCAACGACTGTAAACAGCACAAGATTTGATAACAATAATGATTCATTTAATAACAATAATAACAAATATACGCCAGCGTACTCACAGGTAAACAATAACAGACCTGTGTCGATGTATGAGTATACCGCGCCGCCTGCGCCGGCGCCTGTTAATACTTACAGTTTACCGAGAGTAAATTATGGCAGCGATGGATATACGGCCCCAGTACTTCCGGAAATTAGTTACGAGGCCGAGTATTTCCGTGCTCCACCGAATGTGTATAGTGCAACTGAACAATTACCTAAGTTGGAAATAAGTGAAGAAAAGGACAAATTTCCTAATAATAAAAGTGTAGAAACCAGTTTAGATATGACAATCAAACCAACTATTTTACCTTCATCCTTGTTACCAAAAGAAGTGACTCTTCCAACTGTTTTGTCTACACCCATAGTACCAAATGAAGTGACTATTTCAACTATCGTTCCTGAACCGGCAGTAACGAATGAAGTGACTATTCCAAATATTGTTCCTACACTCACAACAACAAATGAAGTGAATATTCTAAATATTATTCCTTCACCCGTAGCAGAAAAGGAAGTGACTATTCCAAATATTGTCACTTCACCAGTACAAACAGAGGAAGTGACAATTCCCACGATTATTCCTACATCTGTAGCAACGAATGAAGTGACTATTCCAACGATTACCCCTACATCAGTATTAAATGAAGTTACTATTCCAACAATATCTCCCACACCAATTATAACAAAGCCTGTTGAAGAAAATGCGGGGACTGACAATGAACAGGTTCAATTAAAATTACTGTATACTTATTATGTCTATATTTATATGTCTGTTTACGTTGTCTGTTATACATACTTACTATACAACATTACGGAACTATAGAGAACATACTAACTCTCATTGTGAGTTTCAATGTTTTGTTATTCGTATTTAATTATATTTATATTTGTACATATATACACAAATACACATTATTTATTTATTTGTTGTTACGTATCTAATAAATAGTTCCTAACATTTCCAAGTTTTAGAAACAGTATACCCATTATAATATGTTTTCATTTAATTTTCAGAGAGAAGTCAAAGTGGTAAAGAAGCAAGTTAAGAAAGAAAATAAAGTAGAGGAACAAAATGGTAATCAGAATGGAGACGCAAACGTTGAGGCTGAAATGACTGTGAAATTGCCAGCAAAGAAATCGGCAGCTAAAACTGAAACTAAGGTAGAAGTTGTAAAGAAAGTTCTACCTGATGGGTCTGTCGAGGAAGTGAAAACTACAACAACAAAAACGACTATTGACGGAAGGACAGAAATCAAAACAAAAACTGAAACAACAATAATCCCGAAAGAAGATGAATCTGAAGAGGAAGTCGTAGAAGAAGAAGAAGAGGAGGGAGAGGCTGAAGAAGTTCAGGAAGAAAAACCAGTAACAACAACAGTCACGAAGACAGTTGTAAAACCTAAAGAAAATGGGCAAGAGAGCAACGTTGTCAAAACCGA
The DNA here is from genome assembly GCA_950022335.1 of Eurois occulta. Lineage (NCBI taxonomy): Eukaryota > Metazoa > Arthropoda > Insecta > Lepidoptera > Noctuidae > Eurois > Eurois occulta. Next base: position 10,987,562 of record OX465500.1, on the reverse strand, counting down.
AGAAAGGTCTGAATCAAAAACAACAACGACTAAGAAAGTGGTTGTAGTTCAAGACTCTCCTAAAGAAGAACAGTCTGTAGTAGAAGAACAACAGGAAGAAGAAGAAGAAGAAGAAGAGGAAGTTGAGGAAGAAGTCGTTGAAAAAGCGGAACCAGTGACGGTAGTCCTAAAGAAGCCAGTGACACCAGAGCCTGTAGTTGAATCTAAAAAAGTTGAAGAAGAAGAAGAAGAGGAGGAAATTGAAGAGGAACCAGAGGAAGAAGAAAAACCAGCACCAGTAGTAGCAAAAAAAGAAGAAGTACCAGAAGAGGAAGAAACTGAAGAAGAGGAAGTAGTAGAAGTTAAAAAACAGGAAGTAAAAGCACCTCCCCCTAAAGATGAAGAGGAAGAGGAAGAAGAAGAAGAGGAATATGAGGAGGCCGAAGAAAAGGAGGAAACCAAAGTAGAAGTTAAAAAAGAGACTGAAGTTAAGGAAACCAAAGAAGAAGTAGAGGAGGAGGAAGAAGAAGAAACTGTCGAAGAAGAAATAAAAGAACCCGTCGCAGAGAAACCTGCAGAAGAACCAAAAGAACCTGAAGAGAAAGTTATTAAGGTACAAGTTGTGCCACCTGAAGAATCGAAAGGAGAAAAACCCGAACCAGCGCCTCAAAAAGAATACAATATACCTATCAGGGAACCGTCCGTTCCTCTCGAAAAAGTCGAAGATGTTGAAATTAAACCTATTGGAAGCTCTCCAATCATTTCGAAAACACACTCAGAGAATACTGAAATTATTACAAGCACAATCGACCCACAAAATGGTCTCAGCAGACAGACAGAATACAACAAAATCGAAAACATTGTAACTGTGAACCGTACTACAAAGATTCTAGATCATAATTACGAGAATTTGACCCAACAAGGTATTCCGACCGTTAGGACATATTTTCCGCCTCCTAGTATAGATAGAATTTCCACTTCCCCGTTGCCTTCAAAGCCTTATCAGCCTGTATATTATCACCCTGAACCAACTCCTGAGAGACGCCATAGTCTACTATTAGAAAGGCTTAGCACGGAACGTCAAATGCCATCTGATATTTACCAATATGGTAATCAGAACAATCAGTCCTATGACCAGCAATATCAGGAACCGAGGGCTGAAGTTCTCACTGTGAGCAACGTGAAACCTAGTTCGATTTCCAGGGACCAGCAGTGGTACCAAAAAACGAACGAACAGAATATTATTTACAATAACGTTTCGTCTACCCCTACTCCTTCAGGTCAGCCATGGGCTCAGCCTAAGTCTCAATCTCAACCACAGCAGCAATATCAGCCGCAACCTCAGTATCAGGCTCAGCAGCAGTACCAGCCACCCCAACAGCAATACCAACCGTCACCAACTCCCCAGCCCCAATACCAGCCATCACCGACTCCCCAACCCCAGTACCAACACTCTTATTCAGAACCCGCCCCCGAAAGGGCACCATCAAGCTACTCTACATACACGCCTACACCGACATGGTTGCCCAACTCTGACTCACAACAGAACAGCACACAATCTAACCAATACTCTTACAAAGACAGTTCAGACAGCTACTCAAAATCTACACAGCAGTACTCCTCAAGCTACGTCCCTCCTCCATGGGAGCAGGACACTAGCTACACATCAGTCAATAACACTTCACAAGTATACTACGCACCAGCTCCTCTCCCTGAAACTCAATCTTACAATCCTGCTTCTGCCTCTGGCTGGAAACCACCGCCCGCTAAATTCTCCAAAAACGCTCCAATCTCCTACATACCGCCAGCACCCAACCAGTCTTTCGTTAGGTCCGCGTCTGTCTCCGAACCTCCCAGAACACCTGGACGTAAGACTTACTACAGCGAATATGAAAGACGATACATCACTGTCCCGGAGTCTACTTACATCCCGACGGAGACCAAATACCAGCCACAGCCTGACCCGTCCCCTCAGTACTACTACGACAATAATGAACCATCGGAGGAGGTGGAGCCCCAATGGCGTAGAGAGCTCAGAGAGTTCACTGAGAAGACTTCCCAAACTACGACTACAACAACAGAGCAGACAAGCGTGCAGCCTCCATGGCAAGCAGAGGCGCAGTACCCGAAGAATCCGTCCGTGGCGTACACGCCGACCCCGACTTGGAGCCAGACCTTAAGACCGCGTTCTTTCCGCGAGAGGAGTTTTGAATCTGAATATGTGTCGCAGGAATGGCCGAAGACTAACACTTTGGGTAGGAGCAGGCCTCTGAGTACTCTGAGCAAGAGCGTGGAAGCGCCGATACCCGAGAGGACCCGAGGCGTGTCAGTGGACCGTTACAACCCTGTGAGCTATCACTCGCCGTCGGAGCACCCGCCGGTGCAGGCGCATACGCTGACGACCCCGGTGCCGCACGGTGGCTACCACAACCCGAACGTGCCCGCGTATCATGCTCGTGCTTCAGCTGAACCAAGGTGAGTGAGACAGAAGATTTGATGAATCCATTAAATCACAAATGATGAGTAATGGCGTCCATGATACTTTTTGCAATTGTGAAAAATACATTATTTCTGAATCGTAAATGAAATGATTTTTCTGCTTGACAATTTTCAAAAAATCTTTTAATATTTATTCTATAACATGCTGTAAAACTTTTAAAAATACTTTGTCGAGGCCAGAAAACATTCAATACACCAGATTTAGCGACTAAAGCTCTCGACATTCCTCTCAATGGTCATAATTGTTAGGCTGAAACCGAAACGTTTTCTCAAAATAACCTGGATGTTCGCTATTTTCAGAGAGCAACCAACTTCGTACCAGCCACGCGCGTACCGGGAATCCCGCGCCAGTCCCCTGCAATCCAGATCCTTCAAGTATCTGCAATGGATCACTGGCACTGAAAACTAAACCACTTAGGACTAACTTTAATTTTAAGCCTCCTTATAAATATTAATTTTACTCGAAAGGTATAAACATCGTTTGTAAGAAATGTTCTATTTATGTAAATTGAGGAATGTGTTGATGACCACTGTAGACTAAAGAAATCCTTCTAGATAATCCTAAAATTCTTTAGACCGAATTCATAGCGATTATCGACGAAGAGAATGTTTGTCGTGTACAAATCGAAACGAATCGATTGTGAGGTGCTGTAAATTGTAAGTTAGGTTCTTTTAAATCTCTATCTTGTCTACTATTAATTTTCACTTTCAAATAATGTAAATACAGTTTGCCACGGGCCTTGTTATACGTACTAAATGCATGTTTTCAAGTATTTATTTATTTCGTCTCACTTATATCACTTTTGTATTGAGATACTGCGCGATATTGTGATAAATCTAATGTATTATTGATTTTTCTAACCTAGTCAGCGGAGACATGAATGTCGCTAGTCTTAGATCTTTAACATAATAAAAATACACCAATGCATTTCTGCTTCATTTTGTACTAATTAAGTACTTCAAAATTAAGTTTAATAATTACAATTAGCATTTATTTATATTGTTTGAATTTTAAAAGTTGTTTTGCTGTCTAATGAACTCGAAATTCAAGTTTGAAAAATGAATCAGAAATGTTTTTTTAAACCCTAAAATGAACAGTGGTGTTTACTATTCATCGTTAAAAAATACATTTCGGTTTTATTTAAAACTTGGATTTCAAAAGACGTAAAATTATTTTTAATTTTCATGAAACAATATTTGTAAGCATAAAAATTAATTGTATTATTAGAGTGTACAGTCATGATACATTGCGTCTTTTGTCAAAAAAGAACGATTTATGTGCATTAGTTGGTACACGTTTTGCTTTATTAATTTACTTATCCTAAATATTACCTTTTATCTATTTATTTAAAGCTACAAATAACCGCATTATAAAAACAGGTGTACTATTACTTCTTAAAGCAGTAAAACTTAAATATCTCTTCGGTATGGGAAAGAGATGGCGCTATACAAGGCGTCTAATTCCATTTCTTTCCCACCTTTGACATTCAAGTGATACTTTTTTAAGAGGTAATGATGGCCCCCCTGAGGTGTGTTTAATAGAGTTTCTTGTCTATTACATAACATAACAAAATAAAATAGATGCATGGTCCTTAAGTTGTAACAAAGTATTGTTTCATTTCTATGTTATTTGTGAAATCATTGTTGAGTTTTATTTAATAAAATATTCAAGTTTATCGCTTGTTTACTTCATTCGTATTTAGGTCGTGGTATAAAGTCTCGCATTATGAAATTTCAGCTGTAAAGTTAGGATGTAGTTTTGAACTAAAATGGTTGTTTTATTTACTGATTGTATGTGCCAGATATATTGTGCGTAAAGAATGTTTTACTGCAAATTGGTTTAGTGTTTTGTATTTAATGTATTTTAGGTTTTAAACTGTCCTGTCGGTCTAGTCGGAAGCTTTGCTGTTGACTGCAGGGTTCTGGGTTCAATTACCAGGTCGCGTTAATGGGTGTTTTCAACGGAATTTGTCCGTATCAGGTTAGGCATAAATAGATATTCAAAAATGCTGCTACAATATGGGTATTAGTACTATTAATACCTCTGTTAAACCTTCCCAGTTAGTAAAGGTACAAATATAGTGTTATTCCATTCTTATTATTAGCTATTCTTTCTAGGATTACGTAAAGCTAAAAGGCAAGCCTTTAAAAAGCTACGTAATTAAAAATTACGTCACACATGCAGGCGTTCGCCAGAAAATCTTACATAATTAAAACTCTAGCGAACATTACCTACACAAGCTACTTAACATAATTAAATAAATTCCCAGTTAATTCACTTTACGAAACCTTTTAGAATGCAAGGTTGCGGTCACGTCCCAGCAAATAAGGATATACGTCTTTCACCCCCTCCCCCCATTCTCTTATCCCCTCTTTACCCCACAAAACCGTAAAAATCTTTCTTTACAGCACTAGTACAGGGAAACGCTCTCTTCCTTCAACCAAAGTACTCTAGTCGACGTGCATCCCTTGTACATTATGCGATTTTAAAATGCACTGATTTCAAACGTGCAAAAAGGTTTTATACGTAATCCTTTTCGGTTGGAGCCACTTGGCAGAATGGAGTTAAGTATTTTTTAATGAATCGGAATTTAAGAGTAGAATTCTACGAATTTAAAGATATTGAAATTAAATGCTGTCTACTATTCTTGGAATGCATTAATGACAAAAGGGAGGCTATTGAGTGGAACATTTAAAAATATCTCCCTAAATAGTTTTTGCCTCCAGAGTCCAGACGAAGACCTACAGTGTGCCATTAACTGGTATTTAGTTTTGTTTGTGTAACTTTTCTAAACATTAAAACAAACTTACAAAATAATTACCTACCTTCTCCAGAATTTTTCGCATTCATATGCTAGTGACCTCGCAACGACGTTGAATCAGCATGAGCCGGTCAAAAAGTGCAAACACCAACGTGTGTTCGAGTCGCATCGGTTGCGCGAATTGAAACGCGGCGTATTAAACACATTTTCGCCTTTTATTTCATTAACATGAAGCTCTTTTTGAGCGGCGCTAGCCGATGCCACGTCGATAGGTGTGGTCACTCCATAACTTAGAAACTTTCTCGAAACCCAAAATATGCATGTCTGTCAAGTAAGTACACACGTACTAAAAAAAAAAAAATATTGACGGCACGGCTGGACCAGTGGCTGAGCGACTGCCTGCTGCGCTGCGTGTCGCGGGTTCGATCCCCGTTCGGAATAAATATTTGTATCGGCTGCATGTAGTAGTTCCGGGTCTGGTTGTTTGTGTTTGTAAGAACATTCGATACAGGAACATTTACTAGTTTGAGTCAAAGTTAAATAAAAATATGTAGTAAAAATCCAGCACCGTAGCGAGTAAATATCAAATTTTGTACATAGGTATCGGCAGATATATGGCAGCAGGCCAAGTCATTTATGACGTGTGTTTAGTGATTCATGATGCAACCGCGGTCTTATCCAATTATTACGGGATTTCGCGATAAGCATCACTTGTCCTACTGCGAATAAGCGTATTTTCCTGAGATAGTGGTAACATCGTGACTTTTATAGCTATTTCAGTTGATAACCTTACATAACGTAACATCACGCCTGTAATCGCCGAAGGGTTGGGCAGAGGTGTACCTAATAGTATTTTCACATTTATCCAGTTAAGTCCCATGTAATAGAGGGCGAGCCTGTTGCCATCAACCGGGCACAAATCCAGACTCCGTAGCTGTTACTTAAAAATTACTACTGCCTCGTTGCCGTTGGTCGTGGTCGCAATCGCGACTGTTGAGCATTAGGTCCTGGGTTAGATTCTCGGGACGAGCAAAGTGTTATTGGGTTTTTCCATTAAGAATTTTCTCAGTCGTAGCCACGGAGTCTGGATTTGTGTCCGGTTGACACAAAGAGCCTGTTGCCGGTTGTGGGCAACAGGCTCTCTAAAAAACATAACTGGCGAAACGTGGGTGTACTATAATTGGGTATACCTCTGCCTAACCCTTCGGGGATTACAGTCGTGATGTGGCTTGGTAGAGGCGTGTGTTTAGTGGACAGAGTTTTTTGAAAAAAGTATAGTTCGCACAGGAACTAACAGAGACACACCAGCATCCGTAATCTAGTTCATCAACGCCTCTAGAATATCAAAGACTTGTGTACCTAAGCCTAATATCCTCCTCGTAACTCCTGATAGCCTAGTACTGATATTTAGTGACGGCTCATGTAACCCTTTGAGGGATAACCTCGGCTTTGCATAGTTGATAGGGAATCTGTGGGAAATTGGGCTAAAGGTACATTAGACTAATGGTGGATAGGTAATCTGTGATATGAATGATTAGAGCTAGATTATTATTGCGGGATAGTTTACTGCACACAAAGACTTTTGATGTATATCTTGAAAATACGCCTGTGGTCACGGTGAGATCTGCTAAAGTGACGTACTTAAATACAATCTTTCATCCCCTATAGCCTTTTAGGGGATGAATTAAGCTAGCGACTTAGGCCCGGACTCCACCAAAGCGAAGACGAGCGAAAGAGAAGACAAGATGTGCTAAACGGCACACCGCGCTGAGCCAGTACCTTTAAACCAGCCCCTAAATAATCTAAACCAGATCCAGCCTGTCCCCTTGCTGCCCTCCCCAGCGACGCCCTAAGCCGAGGCTCATACCCCACAGGGGGTGCCCTTAGCGAGTCGTCGCTTAATTTATAAGTTTAGTTTTACGCCCCTGGCTGGAGGCCTTACATTCAAGGCATCCACAGGACTTGCCCGGTTAAGCAGTAGCCAACCTCAGAGGTTGAACTGCGAGACGCGCTACAAAAAAAAAAAGCTAACAGCACACCACTCACTGCACGCCGCCTATCTGCTCACCCTCTGCTCAACCGTTTCCACTAAAGGTAAGCGGAGACGAGAAGTATTTTTTATTTTTTATATTAAATGGATCTACTCTTGACCTTAATCTAGTCCTGAGGACAGAGATGAGGTCGACGATGGAACGAGCTTACCCAGAAGAAGCCTATTAACTCGCGACTTAAATAGATTGGGGTCACATGAACTTGGGAACACTGACGAAGGCAGGGAATTCCACTCCTTGGCTGTGCGCATAATAAACGATGTCGCGGAGCGATTCGTGCGAATTTGTGGAACATTGACAAGGAATGGGTGATAACCCGCAGTACGTCTGGACTCCCGATGGAAGAAGGGAGATGGTGGAATGATCTCGTGGAGCTCTTGTGCACACCCACCGAAGTACAGCCTGTAAAAGACCGACAGACATGCAACCTTGCGCCGCAGTATAAATAAAGAAATTCTATTGGTGGTTAACAACACATCTTTTCTCCTCTCGTCTCGCCTGCGCTTCTGTGGAGTCCGTCTCCGGCTGTTCGTTGCTGGTTATCCTTGGCCAAAAATGTAGGTTTTTTCTCAAAATTACTTATTGTAGGTAGGCTTTAAGTATGTCAATGTTTTTACAGGTGCTTTAGCAAGGTTTTGTTCAAATAAGTACATAATAATAATAGAACTTTAATTCAGATATACGTCCATACATTTATACACAGAAAGCGTTAGTAGGGGTGTTAGTAGTACACACAAAAAAATAAACAAGAGACAATAAAAAGGTGTTAGTAATTGGTTAGTAAACAAAACAAGTAACTAAATCTATTTCCTATTTCTGTGCAGGTGTACACTTGCCCAGTACACAGTAAAAGGACTATCTATTTTGCACGCTAACGTTCTGAAACGTTGTATATTATAAACACGTGTACACTAAAAAAAATTAGGTACTTATCATTGTCAACAAAGTGAAAATTCAAACCTGTAACGGCTTTTTAGTCTAGATTTTTAACTAAAGGCAAAAATATATTCCTACTGTGTTTCACCAAAAACACCTTAAACAAAAGCAGTTCATATACCAATCCTATTATCCTACCTCAGACGATTCACAAAGGACATTCCCCAGAGAATATCCAAAATACCACTCGTTAAGCGATTAGGGCCCTAATGTTTTCGATTTCACGATAAAAAAACGTTCGGTTACAAGTCTCGTACAATTTGCCGGGACGAATGCCCCGTGGAGCTTCGTTATATCTCGCTAGAGGGAGCCCATTATCTTTGAGGAGAAAAGAAATACCGAAAATTGCGTTAATTTATACCCCGTGCGTGTAAGTATTCTGTTGTCTGGGTGTTTGGGGGTTGAATTGTGGATGATTCCGGAATATGGGGTTGTGTCGTCGGTAAGTTGAGGGTTATTGGTTGTGATTATGATTCGTAATGGGTTAAGTTGTTTGTCGTTTAATTATGATTATCATGTTAGACGAGATGAGAAGTCGCATTAAATGGTTTTGTTGAGTTATTTCGACATCATTTCTAAAAATTTGAAGGCCGATGTTAAATTAAAATTTTGGTTTTGTGTTTGCTAATTCTGTTGTGCTTGTTTATTTAGTATCTATGGGTGAAGAAAGAAGTTTGCTGCAAATAACGTTAGAAAACGACGTGATCTAAACAATGGACACTTAACAACTTTTTACTTAAACAATATCATCAAGATACACCAACAATAGCACTTGTAAAACCCCAAGAGAAATATCTAAATTAATGAAAAATCAGCATGAACATTCTTAGGCTTATTTTAATGGCAGGGGGTGGAAGTGTGGAAGAGGGTTAAGTAAGGAGTTACGTCCAGTGACAGCCAGCCTTCGGGAAATCTCCACAGGTATCCAATTAGCAACGAAGGGTAAACCGCCAGGGCTGCGGGACTGTTCGAAAGAGATACCGCGGCCCTGGAACATAAAGGGCCAATGAAGGAACATGGGTGTTTTTTAGTCAGTAAGAGTCTGACACTCCCTTCCGCTCCGCCCAGAGCGGGAGGAGTCATTTGATGATTTCTCACCCCCAAAAAAAAAAAAAAAAAAAAAAAGGGTAAACCGCCTTCAAGCTTGGAGATAGGGATTTTGTATGTAAACACGATTTTGTTATGTTTTTTTTTTGGCAGATTTAGGGTATGGTGGATATGATTTGGTTAGTAAACTTAATAGCTTTTATTAAACCATTTGAAGTTTAAGTTGAGTACTGAATATGATGGACGATTCATCATCTGTCTAGCCTTTTCCCGACCATGCTGGGGTCGGCTTCTAGTCTTACCGGATGCAGCTGATATCAGTATTTTACATGCAGCAACTGCCAATCTGACCTCTACAACCCAGTTAGTACTGGGTAAAACGATACCCCTTGGTAAGACTGGATGTCAGTGGCACATTTGGGCCACTGACTACCTACCTGTAACGACTGCAAAACATCTGGGTAATATTAAAATAAATTGTACAGTCACCAAAAAGAAACGAAAATGAAATTCGTTACAAAAATGAAAAGTGTTACAAAAAGGAAACCAAAAGGAACTATTAGGACAATTTCACAATTAACAAAACAAAATAGGATTCCGTTTTTTTTTAATTATCATCAATCACAAATAATAACTGAACAACTTAGATACAACTTGGATAGGTTCATTTGAACTTTTAATAATACCAAATCAACTCTTGATAAAAAAAAACTAAAAAATAAAACAGTAAATACGATAAAACTTTTAAATATGATTATACTTTAAATCACAAAACAGGTCACAATGTCACATTTTTAATGGTTTCATATTTTTTCTATTCGAGATCAATTTATCAGTCTCATAATTCTTTCTTAAGTCATTCGTCATCATCATTTTCATAACTTTAGGTACTACACAATAAATACACACAAAATATGAAGATGAAACACAAAATTTTTTGGTAACCGGTGAAATTCAAATTTTCCCTTGTTTTTGCAAATTACGACCGTCAGGTTATATGTTGAGGAAAATATGATTTGCGACCATAGCTAAGACTAATTTTCACTATTGCTATCTACTAGTATTCCTAGTTCCTACTATGGAAGGTGAAAGCATTGCTAGATTTTTTTTTGTAACAAAATAAACGTGTAAGAATTTTTCAGTAGGTAACTAGTATAAAATCGCCCTTACTTCCTTTTTGTTAACTCATTTTTGTTACGTAACAAAAAAATGTAACAAATTATAACAAAAAGGAATGTAAAACACGTGTTGAATATAACCTCAAACGAATTAAAAATCAGTGAAGCTCCTTAGCTAAAATTGTTGTTTACTTTTGATTTGGGCGAGAGTAATACAATATTTAATGGTCTAATAGTAAAGAAACAACTTAACGGGTGATAAACAGACCACCGCACAAAAGGGAATGTAATTTATTGTTGAAAAAATTCATCACTGCTTTAGGCACATTGCTCTACCAAGAACGCACGTTGCAAAATGGCCGACTGTCACTAGTTAGAGCTACGTGATTGGCTACTCACAATAAACGCAGTGTTGCCAATTCTACATTTTAAAAACTACCAAATATTGATGTTACAAAATGGAATAACAAAAATGACGAAAATCGTGGACGAAGATTTGATATTAAGTTAAGTATCTATTTCTTTATTATTTTTAAGAAATAATGCAGGATCTAGATAGTCTTAACAATACTGAAGTTAATTTTAAACTTGAATTAATTAGATATGTAGCACCCAAAAAACTAGAGGCTTTTTTGTAACGCACAAGTCTTCGAGGACAGTATTATTTACATGGGAGAAATATGATATTCCCCAAAACAAAAATCTGTATTTTAATAACTATATGCTATAATCTGCTGTAAAAATCATATTATTCATCCATAATTCTGTATGTCTACGTCTAATAACTTGTTTTATAAATTTTTCGCATTATTTCGATAGAACCTGCCATGGACATTTCAGCACGTTAGAATGTACAATTATTTTTGATATTACCCATCTACAGACAGCAAGATACTCAATATGATGGATGAATAAGGTTTAAAAAAGACTTAAAATATGTCACAGTTCGCAAGTCGTAACATTTTGTTATTCTTGTATGATTCTTTATTTCCATTATTATTATTATAGTTCATCTTTTGCGTAATTCACTTTGTTTCCTTTGTTGTTTGTTTTTTTATGTAATGTTTTTGATTTCTTTAGATTTTTTGACCTTGTCAAATTTACTGTATGTACCTAGATTATAAGTGAATGATGTGGTCTCCTATAATTGGAAGCGCACACTTGTATTTGTCCCTGTTGTATGTATGCATGCATGTAATTGTGTAGTTTCTGTTGGAGATCCAATAAACAAATAAATAAATAATGAAAGAGAAATGAGTATTCCAGAAGAATTCCAACATAACAATGGTTGGATGTATGGAAACAATAGTGGGCAGATAGACAAATATCGAAGACAAAATAATACACCGACCCTGAATAAATTAGGCCCAGGGTAGGATGGTGATGAATTTTTGTAACCAAATATGAACAGGAACCTTTACAATTTCACTGCATCAAGCACTCGGCATTTCTAAACAAATACAACACAAATACCTGAGACCGGTTTCACTAGATTACCCAAAACGAAAAAGTCTCTAAACGGCTCTCATACTATAACTTCGGGACTGTCAAAGGGTCCGTCATTGTAATACAACAGGCCCCTGCGTACCTTAGGGACCACCCCGATATTTATGGGGACCAAATGATAGGGGTTTGAGTCTTTTTCCATCGAATTCTATCGATTCAGAGGCCCTAGTACTAACGTGCGACGTTCGACGTAATTTCGAAAAATGCGTGCGTGTATGACCTTGTATGGACGGTGACGAAGCAAAAGGAGTATGTAAGGATCTTGAATGGTGGCGTTCTGTAGTTTCTGCCTGCTTAGTTGCTTACCCGACGGTAAAAAGGCGTGATTTTATGTATGTAAATTAAATCGATAGATGACTAAGTAGCTGTGCTAAACCAATTTAAAATCGTTGGATCTACCCGACGAGTTCGTGTTAGGCTTACTAAAGGTAGGTATTTGTGTGGGGAATATTGATGTTTTTATCGATTCTATATTCAAATGTTGTTGGCAATTGTTTTTTGGGGTCGAAAATGCAAGTTCAATTGTTTTTCGATTTTCTTTTTGCAAGAAGTTTTATTGGATTGGCTATCGTTGTTTTTTGTCTATGAAATCATCAGCCTATTTATTTATTTTATTTATTTATTTGGTATACCAACAGCAGTACATACCTACTAAGAATTAATGTGAAACAATAAAAATAACATAAAAGTGCTGGTATGTATACCTATTATAGGTATACACAGCATTCACCATAGGACAACAACATAATGTATCAAATCTTAATTATAAAGTAATACAATAATAAAAATTAAATATTGTTTATAAAAGTTACTTACGACTAAATGAGATGAAATGAATTATGAAGATATATGTGTTATTAGTCTGATATCTGAATTTTTATTTACATTTTTGTTAACTAGTCGCAAATATTGAAAGTATTGAATTGAAAGGAATTAGTTGTTTAAAGGCAAATTGGTGCACTCCCGTACCTCAGAAACGTATCTTCTGAACTTGTTGAGGGAAACACCGAATAAATTGGTTTCCGGTGAAGTGCAGGAGCTATTGTAGCTTCTACAGATTCGTAGCAAGCCTATCGTATTTCGAACTGTATTGGGGTCGGCTACCAGTCTAACCGGTTGTAGCTGAATACTAGTATTTTATATGGAGAGAATGCCTACCGAACTCCATAATTCAGTTACTGGGCAATACGATAACCCTTGGTCTCACTTTTGGACCCACCAAAATATTCAATGAAAATATTTTTCAATGTTTACCGCTTGTGCGATACTATATCAATCAAGTTTCAAATGGCAACTGTTCCAAAATGTCCATGTAAAATACGGCTTAACGTACTACTAGATTGCTATTTACTTTACTTGGCTCAGATGGATGGGATTCCTGAATTACAGCATTGTGTGGAACTCGCAGCATGTAGTGATAAATGAGATTTTAAAGGCAATATTATCTCCATTTTGAACTGATTACGTACTTAAGTATCTAAGTAATTTAAGTAGTCTTTGTATGCATTTTGCACAATAGGTTTTTACGTTCACAACCGTTCATCATGTTCATGAAAACTCAATTCTGGGCTGCCTTTAGCTTTTTCATACGAGCCCCAAGATACAGACTTACTGTCTAGTTTGGGGCTACCAACAATACTATGTTAACTAGTTTTAGGTCATAATTTTAAACCATTTCTAACAATCTCTTGTGTATAATTGTACCTGCTTATGGATCAGCTGGTTTTTTTTTTCTAATGTTGGTTCCGGCTAGCTATCTAAACGGACACACCTAAATACCGGTATTTTACATGGAGCGACTGCCTATCTGACATCCACAAACTATTTAGTACTCGGTAATACGAAACCCCTTTGTAAGACTGATTGTGTGGTTGTATACAGCGTCTAACGGAAGGGGGGTATAAACCCTGAAGGAGGTGAATGTGCTCATGAAACTCAACAACTTTCCCCAAAGAACATAGGTCGAAATATGAAAAAAAAATTGGCCCTCCCTTACAAAACTGACTACTTACCAGCTGATTGATTTACTATGGGAGGGCCAATTTTTTTTTCACATTTCGACCTATGTTCTTTGGGGAAAGTTGTTGAGTTTCATGAGCACATTCACCTCCTTCAGGGTTTATACCCCCCTTCCGTTAGACGCTGTATAATAAAGTACGTAACTGAATGTTAGTTGCCTCAACTGCAAAGTAAATATTTTATAGTCTGTATTAAAGAACATCAACTAAACAAAAAAAATCCACTTCAAAGTTCCCCAATCACAGCTCGACATAGCTTCACTCCACTTACCAAACTCATAACTTTTTACAAGCAAAAAACAATCACATCTATATCAATCATACTATTTTGCGTATCAAGTTAAACGAAGTATACTATTCGCAGTAAAACGATAATCGTTGTTTGGCGAAGTTTCCGACGACTTTCGCGAACTATAACGACTTCCCGTCGAGTAAGGAATAAGGATGCGAATTCGCAAAGTTTCGCAGTGTGAGTTAGTTTTTATGAATATCGTGAGAGGACGCGAGGTGTATATCTTAAGTGTTTTCTTAGCTTCATGTACGGTAAGTGTAATGTTATGTATAGTTATATTTATATATTATATAGTAATTAGTCTTGGTATAGGAGTTAGGAATTCTGAGGATTCTAAGCACTAAGAAGCCGTTCGTTCGTGCTTTGTCGAAAATTATAATTTGCTTCTTTTGAAAAACACCAAATTTGTTTCCCGCTAATGCCATTAATAATTAAAATGACACAGTTATATTATCTATTAAAAGTAAAGTTTCCTATAAAAGGGTCCATATAAGAGGAAGTCTGACAGTGACACTGGTTCTCTGTTGTCGTGGTATGGGCACTTGATGCGGAATGAGGAAAACGTCGTGAGGAAAGTTTTAAGTGTGAATGTTGATAGCTATAAGAGTAGAGGAAGATCAAAGAAACGATGAATGGGCTATGTGAAGGATGATACGGCTGAAAAGAAGGTGGCTGATGGGACGACGAGTAATAGAGAAGTATGGAAGGAGAAAACATGTTGCGCCGACCCCAAATAAATTGGGGTAAGGGCAGGAGAATCATGATTTAGTATAGGTTACTTTGTCAAATCTTTTGTAGATTACGTGTTTAAGATTTGAAAGTTTTAATCAAAAATTCAATTGGAAGCAGGAAATTGATAGTGACCATCACAGAAGTCCCACAAAGTATTTGAATTCGGCACTAGGACCTCAAAACAATTCGTGAATCTATAGTCATCCACAAAACTTGACTCGAAAATCATATTACACTCCAAGCAACTAAGAACACCACACAACAGAACCAATTTAACCATACAAGAGAACATAAACGAAAACATTGTACTTAATAATATTTTTCTTGAACAAACATGTTACAAACAGCTGTTAAGCTGGCAATATCCGTGATATAATCCTGCTAATTTACGAGGCACAGTCGTTCGCTGCAACAACAATAATGTGAAATGCCTCGCCATTTGACAGCATTATACTGGTAACGTTGGGATTATTGCAATAATCGTGATGCAGTGGGCTGTGAACTAGAATGTTCTAGCATTACTGCTGCCTGTGACGCTGTCTGTGTTAAATTTATGGTATTTGTGTATTATGTCGTGTATTAGGATTTGGGTTGGTAATTGTTGTGGGCAGTCAGGGCAGTGTGTGATTAGTATGGGGAGTCTATCGTCGTCGCTTTGCACGGCCTTCACGAGTGGTGGCGATGTCTCAGGTGAGCTTGGACATCGCCAAAGGAGTTTGGTGCCCGGAGGCGGGCTGCGCTGGATGGGTCGCGAATGTCATACGTAGCAGTTCTCGCGGCCCATCCGCAAAGGCGACAGTAGGCTCACGGCGCGGGCGGTGTTTTTTAGTGGGTGCAAGCCCCACATAACCAAACCGTCTCCCCGGACGGTGCGGTATGTGTTAGGCATTTTTCACCGCTTAATAAATAAAAAAAATGTGTATGATTAGTATAGTAAGTATTTGCATCTTGGACCACGTACTTGACAATTACATAGAAACCGTGAAAGCTTAAAACTGAGGCGTTATACAGACAGTGGCCCGAAACTCTGACAACCAGTCTTACCAAGGGGTATCAACTATCGTATTACCTAGCACTAACTGGGTTGTGGAGGTCAGATAGGCAGTCGCTCCATGTAAAATACTGGTATTCAGCTGCATCAGGTTAGACTGGAAGCCGACCCCTACATATTTGGGAAAAAGCTAGGCAGTTGATGCTAGGCACTTTTAAAGAAAACTTGGATAAACGTTGTTTTTGGTAGATTTGAAGTTCCAGCAACAATACCAGAGACCAATATAGTTTCATATAGTTGGTTATTACCGATATGAAATTGCGTTGGCTTAGCGCCTGCTAGGAGTACTTGCAACGCTATGCTTTTGTGTGGCGGTTGTTAAATGTTCGTCCTTTGATCTCAAGGTAGCTAGTCTCGCTACACTATCCTGGTGACTGGCAGGTATTTTTACCACTGCATGCATATTTATAATCCCCGTAGAGTTAGGTGGTCGTGGGTTCGATTCCTACGGGAAGCATACTTTGTGAAGTTGTTTCCAGTTTGGTTAGGACATTGCAGGCTTGAATCACCTGATTGTCTGATAAAAAGATGATTCCGTGCCTCGGAAAGCACGTTAAGCCGTTGGTCCCGGCTGTCATTGGTTGATCTTTGGCAGTCGTTACGGATAGTCAGAAGCCAGTAAATCTGACTCCAGTCTTGCCATGAAATACCGTGTTACCCAGTTAATGGGTTGTGGAGGTCTGGTAGGCAGCCGCTCTGCGTAAAATACTGGTATTCAGCTAAATCCGGCATGACTGGAAGCCGACCCCAATACAGTTGGGAAAAGGCTATGTATATCAGAACGTTCGGCCAGTCGGGATAGGGAGCTGGCTGCTACTCAAGTTTTTAGTGACGATTATGTGACGCATAAAGATGCCAGCCAAAGAATTTGGGACAGAACATCTTGAAAGTTAGAAGCATTTATTTATGGCCGAACGACCTGATATCAGAACGTTCGGCCTACCTGAATCTCCATAACTGAGGACCTTAGAGAATCTGTTACTGAATAAATATTTTGTGACGATTTAGTGACAAACAACCACTGCTTTACTTTTACTCGTAATGCCACCGGTTAAAAGTAAAATTAATTGTAGTTCCTGGAACATCAGGCCGTTCGGCCAACGTAAAATCTGCGTACCTGAGGACCTGAGAGAAACCGTTAATGAATAAAAATTTAGTGACGAGACTGAAACGTATTTTTATTGCTTTATTTTTTTTGTGACGGTCCCTTTATATAGTAAAATGAAAATTTAACATATAACTTCAAAACATTGGGATTATCGATTCCTCCACAAGGAAGAAGCCCAGAGAAACCGTTAATCAATAAGGATTTAGTGACGACACTGAAACGAACTTTTATTGTTTTATTTTTCTTGTGGCGGCCCCTTTTTATAGTAAATTGAAAATGTAACATATATTCTCTAAACATTAGCATTATCGATTCCTCCACGAGGAAGAAGCCTAGAAGACTCGTAAAACCCCTGATGTGTTATAGGTTTTCAGTGCAATAGTGTCAGTATTTTTGTTAATTCAAGATTAATCTATAAAAATGCACTATGGCGGATGGCGACTGAAGTAGGGTGTCCATATATTCCAACGAAACAAGTATTTATCGAGTAGGTACTTAATTACTTAAACAATGAAGCAAAACACGTCGTAATATTAAATTATATAGGTACAAGCAACGTTGAGCTGATGCCTGCATACCATTGTCCACTTGTGAAGTTTTTGTTATATTAGTCGAGTCTATTTTGGCTAAAAGCAAACGAAAGAGGAAAGGTGACTGACATTGGAGATTGGGAAATTTAAGTACAAGAATACTTAAATGAATAGGTACACCAATTAAAAAATGCTTTATTTGTAATCAATCAATCATCCAAAAAAGCGGTAGGTAGTTAGGTACATAATAATTTGTACTTTTTAGAATCACAGTTATATTGGTTCACCACGAGAGAAGATAGATCGATTTGACAGCTTCTTGTGTTTATTGCTAGGTGATTGACTTGAAACTTGTCAAATCGGATTCTTTCGATGGTGGCCCAGCAATATTATTATTAGTTTGATAAACTAGATTACACATTTTACAATTAAATAACAGTTCTATAGATAAATCACAGTAAGATTATACAATAACTACACCAAATGAACTCTTAAAAATACTAGTCGACAACATTACGGCTACCCATTTTCAATAGTCCTGTCAGGTTCTATTATAGGACCAAAGGATCTCTGCAGCTGACCTCGATGACGTCACACCAGTGACATGACTGGCGAGGGAGAGACAGCAAGCCACCGCGAGGAAGTTGCGGGGGAAGGAACGCATTACACCCGGATGCAGAGATCCCTTGGTACTATAGCAGAAACTGATAAGAAATCACATTAAATAATTTGACTAGCACGAGAGGAAAGAAATACACCGGTATATTTGCTTGCCCTTGCGCAGTTTTAGTTCCAGCGTATAGTCCAGAAATACCGAAATTCCAGCATAGATTGTACTTTGTGAAAGTGTTAACACAGTGTAGATATATCTTTGTACCTTTCATTCACACAAGTTTTAAACTTGTGTGTCTAAAACATCCATAATAATATACGCATATTTATTATGTACGTCAATAACACAGTAAACGAAATACGTAGCTATAAATATCGATATAAGTAGATGCACCTACCTATTATAAATATTCATTTAGTTCATTGCTTGGCGTTCAGAGGGCGCTGATTGGTAACTTCCCGGAATATATTGGTAACTAATCTGCACTCCTCATATTCCTCCGTCTGCGTATCTATTTATTTTGTTGCAATACCTACATCGTCACCTTATTTCAACTATTTCGACGTGTTTTGCTTCATTGTTTAGGTAATTAAGTACCTACTCGTTAAATACTTGTTTCGTTAGAATACATGGTCACCCTATTTCAGTCGCCATCCGCCATAGTGCATTTTTATAGATTAATCTTGAATTAACAAAAATACTGACACCATTGCACTGAAAACCTATAACACATCAGTCTCGGTCTCGGTCTCGTTTTACGAGTCTTCTAGGCTTCTTCCTTGTGGAGGAATCGATAATGCCAATGTTTAGAGGTTATATGTTACATTTTCAATTTACTATAAAAAGGGGCCGTCACAAGAAAAATAAAACAATAAAAGTTTGTTTCAGTGTCGTCACTAAATCTTTATTGATTAACGGTTTCTCTGGGCTTCTTCCTTGTGGAGGAATCGATAATGCCAATGTTTAGAGGTTATATGTTACATTTTCAATTTACTATAAAAAGGGACCGTCACAAAAAAAAAATAAAGCAATAAAAATACGTTTCAGTCTCGTCACTAAATCTTTATTGATTAACGGTTTCTCTCAGGTCCTCAGTTACGCAGATTTTACGTTGGCCGAAGGGCCTGATGTTCCAGGAACTAAAATTAATTTTACTTTTAACCGGTGGTATTACGAGTAAAAGTAAAGCAGTGGTTGTTTGTCACTAAATCGTCACAAAATATTTATTCAGTAACAGTTTCTCTAAGGTCCTCAGTTATGGAGATTCAGGTTGGCCGAACGTTCTGATATCAGGTCGTTCGGCCATAAATCAATGCTTCTAACTTTCGAACTGTTCCGTCACAAATTCTTTGGCTGGCATCTTTATGCGTCACATAATCGTCACTAAAAACTGGAGTAGCAGCCAGCTCCCTATCTCGACTGGCCGAACGTTCTGATATACATAAAAGGCTAGGCAGATGATGTAGAGTTAGGCAGAGGTGTACCTAATAGTATACCCACATTTCACCAGTTATGTTTAAGTCCCATGTATATGCGTGCATGCGTTCACAAGCTAATAATGAATAGTCTTCAAATAAAAAAAGGAAGACTTCCATTGATATTTAACAAATCGCTAATTTTGACAAGTCAAAACTTTCATTCAGTAACCAAACCAACGGATTACTTTCAATTCATCATCTTCCTGCCCTTGTCCCATGTTACTTGGTGTCGGCACTCGACGCAACACGTTTTTTTCTTCCATTCTTCCCTGTCAACTGTCACGCTATCATTTACTCCTTTTTCTTTCATATCATTCCTCACACAATCCGTCCATCGTTTCGGTTTAGTGATTAGTATTACACACGCATTGACAGCGCCAGCACGTCCACAACAGACGGCCAGACAAACGATCTCGCGTTATATATTTAGCCGCAGCTGCCCCGTCACTCAGTGTTAGGCAGTTTCACACGGGCTGGTAAAACATGCGTCTGAGCTACGAACTTAGTCTGGTGCTAAAAATATGCTAGCGGCAAAGTTAATTGTATTTGTTTTTTTTTCTCTAAGTAATATTGCGCAAAAATTCAAGCTGGGAAATGACTTTTTTTTTGTTGGTGTGAAAAATTACGGGTTATAGTAGCGCTCAATGTAACACACTCAAAATATTGTGCTGATGATGGATCTCAAAATAAAGTTCTAATATTATAAACTCGTATTTTAAAAAAAGCAGCGGTGGCCCAGTGGTGGCGGCCACGACTTACGAACAGTAAGTCGAGGGCTCGAACCCAGGCAGGCGCATTACTTTGTGTAATTTATTTTATCACTACTCTCAAAAACGGTGAAGGAAAACATCGAGAGGAAACCGGCATGTCTTAGAACCAAAAATTCGAAGACATGTTACATCTACCAAACCGCACTGGGCCGGCGTGGTGGATTATAGCCCATTCCCTCTCATAGAGAGGAGGCCGTGTGTTCCAGCAGCCGTGTAATCAGCCTATAATGTTCCTACATTATAGGCTGATTATGCTATTTAAAAAAAAGTGTAAAGTTAGAACTTTGACCTTCAATTTCTCCGTAACTATAAGGTTCCCAGGTAGGGTTGACGTACTTCAGCGAGTACTGGCGTGAGCACTGGCGCGAGGTATTGGGGTGGGAAGTGGCACAAGCAATGGCGCGGGCGGTTTAATTTACAACGAGGGTATGACTGGATAATTCCTGTCAGAAAAGGCTCTCATGAGATAGAAGTAAAAAGATGATAGATAGGGAAAACTCCTAAACATAGTAGACTAATCTAACCTAAGACCTATTAAAGGTGCAGCAGTTGACATTCAAAAAACGAAATCCAGATTCTAAACTTAAAAAATAAACATCGCTGTAAGTAATACCAACCAGAGGTTGTACACTAATCACATTGCTGCATTGTTCGAAGAGCAAAGCAGATTGTCCCCCCCTCCCGCTATTTCTCTACCCCCCTCTATGCCTGTTCCCCCCTCCCTCCTGATGCAACCGCTCTCAATCCTTTTTATGATCATCGGGTAACGTGGAAAGTTTGTTCGGGACACGGTAACTGATACCGGAACAGACTGGCTTCAAGTAAGACAATAACAGATGTACCGATAGCTCAGCGACGGTGCTGACATCTACAACTTACGGAAGAGTTTTACAACTTGGGCACGATTTGAAAATGTTTACCTTCTCTGAAGTTTTGGGTGAATTGTTTTTGTGTTCGTCTGTTTAATCACTAAATCAAAGAAGAAGTGGATGCTAGTATGAAAGTTTCATTTTGGTATGTTTTACTACCGTTACAGTTTAATTTACTTTAGATTCTTAACGTAAGCATCTATAATTAATAGGGTAAAAAATACCAAAATGAAACTTTCATAGTTTTGTCATGCCTAGGTGGCCCACCATGACGTCTTAAAGCAGGAGTAATTCCAGTGTGGGAAAGAGATGGCGCTAGACGACCTGTATAGCTCTGTCTCTTTCCCACACTGGAATTACTCCTGCTTTAAGACGTCATAGTAACCCCCATCTGCTTACCCATAATCCAATATAAATGGTATGTTATGCGCAAGCTTAGAACCGAACATAATTTCTATGATTAAAATTAAATGTTGGTATTAAAAAAATACACAACACTAATTATTTAAACTGTCAAAACATCATAACCACTTCCTCTGCTGTATAAAAATTAAAAGTTCAATATAAAAATATTGTACAATTATTTAAAGCGTGCGACATAACCACATAACCTCAAAGATTTATGTCACCACAGACTATATAAAACTTCCTTGCTAAGCTTTTTATTATATTTTCAAGCTCAACATCACTATTTTAACGTAAACACGAATTTATTACAGAGACTAGGGAACTCGGGGACACGTAGAACAACGGGAAGGCTCGTAATTAAAAAAATCATGTACATACGTGGGAAAAGGTTTTATTTCACAAAAGTTGTGAGCAAATGAAGAGTAAGGCGAATTAGGACGCACGCGGAGTCCGGACTTTTTAGGGTTGCCAAGTAAAAATTGAGCTCTGTGTGGTCCTGGTCTCATTTTACAGTTTTAGTTTTGGACTTAAAACAGACATATGTTAATCTTATGTGCCTTTTTCCAACTTTGTTAGCGTCAGCTTCCAGTCTAACTAATTGCAGCTTAATACCAATATTTTCTTGTTTTCATTTAGCTATTAAGATTTTTTATTTTATTTTCATGGAACATCATTCCATTCTGTATCTGGAGAAGGGCGTTGTTAGCTGCGCTGCAGTTTATACTTTTGCAGCTACCATCGTTTTATTTGTACCTTGTCTTGTGTTTTTGTTCCGAAATAAACTTTTTATTATTATTATTTTATTATTATTTTTTATGGTCTTCATAGAGCAAAAGAAAGGAGGTCTCTGATGAGATGACGAGTAATAGAGAAGTATGGAAGAAGTGACGCTGCGCTGACTCGAAATGAATTGGGATAAGGGCAAAAGAATGATGATGGTCTTCAAATAGTGACTGTTCGTTTCCATAAACATATAATCCATCTAGTGTCTGTTGATATTTTGAAAATTAGAATATTAATGAGATGTAGTTTAGCGCGAGATATATTACATATTATTTTTATGTGATTACGGGAAAGCTTTATTGTTTTAAAAGCTGTTTTTAATACCCGACTACGTCGAAGCCAAAAGAAAGGGTTATGATTTTAGCAGTCTATGTACATACTATATGTATTTACGTATATTCCTCCGTAGTGCCAAAACTATTCATCCGATTTTGATGAAATAGGTATCAATCGATTCATTATTATGGCCCGGGTAACATAGGCTACATTTTAATCGACTTCAACAAAAGGAGGAGTCGATTTTACCTTGTAAACCCCGATTTCAATTGAAGCGTGATTTTTCAGTAGTCGGGTTTTTTAGTTGTAGTATACCACACAAATTCTTGTTGTTTTAAAAGCTCAAAGAGAATTCAATTTCAATTGTGTAAAACTTCGTCTCAATTGGATCATGTTTTGGACCAGAACTTTACACAAACAAATTCTAGAAATGGGACACTAAAACTAAAACTTGCTACCAAGCCCTGGTACCAACTTCAAGAAATTTCGTTTCGGTCTTGGACACAAAAATAGTTAACAACATTAAGCTGAGCGGGCGAGCGGAATTCTGACGAGTTTCTAATGAACCGTCCCCTGTTAGCGGCGAATTTTCACGTCCTCACGAAATATGAGAGCTTGCCACACTAAAAAATAAAAACCGCAGGATGAACTGACGTAATCTAAGTAGAGAAGTCCGTTACGTGAGTCCGGGCTGGAAGATTATTCTTTGCAATATTTTTGGAGGTATTTGTGAAATGGGAATAAAATATTTTGCAAGTGCTGAGTAATTTTCTTCAACGTGTTGAATTGTTTCTGATTGTTCTTTCTTCCGTTTCTCTATTTAGTAACTCATACTACGCGTCACGCGTCAGTGGTAACGAAGCCAGCATACACTGGCCTCTTATTCTATTGCAACTACCTACGTACTGCGCCAGGCCATCTCAAGGTCCAAGTGTTACGAACTGTGTTGAGGTCGACTGTCCTAGGTATACCGAAGCAAGTCTAGCAAAGAATACGCGCTACTATTTTTGTTTTTCTAGTAAAAGTTCAGGATTTACCTGAACTTTTACTGTATTAATAGATAAGGTGAATAGTCATATTCAAAAACGGTGCACCAACATGAATAAAATTGTTTATCTAAAATCTTAAAAACTGGGATAGCTGCCGCAGTATAAAATCCTGCACTCAAAATACAAATAGCCTGTACCAACATAGACAACGGGTGACGCCATCAAAATCATGCAATCTGTTTGTGCGAACTTTTTAAAATTCCAATTGGAACGCAGCAATCACTAGGAAGTGACACATCAAAGTGACGCGCAATAAAGCGTCCCATTCCAAATACGAATTTCGCGCCAAAACATGGCACTGGCCACTGACGAACAACCTTTTTCATGTTTTTGCTATGAATTTTTAGTTTTCCATGTTTAAAATTTGCCGTTTTTAGCCTATGTTTAGATTGATTTTTGTTTGTTTTCGCTGTGCGCTGGACTCGACTAAATGGATGTCGATAACGTTTGGCGCTGTCAAATCGGTGTTTGGCTTATAACCTCAGTATGAAATAATAGTAGCAGATTGTTTAACGCCAGTTTTCGATGGAGTTTCCTATGTCCATCTTTTATTGAAGTAAGTAAACGATGACTGTAGCGCTCCATGGTTCTTTTCGAAATTGTCAGGAGGGTGCTGTTGGTAAATAACATAAGATCACGCCTGTAATCCCAAAATAGGGTTAAGCAGAGGTGTACCTAATAGTGAACCCACATTTCACCATGTTTAAGTCCCATGTAATAGGGACAAACGTATTGCCATCAATCGGACACAAAATAAAGACTACGTGGCTGCTACTGAGAAATTTCTGATGGGAAAGCACAATAACACTGCCGAGCCAGGGAAACCAAACCCAGGACAGTTGCGTTTTGCGACCGCTAGACAAACGAGGCACTGTTGGAAAGTATTTGTGGAAAAATTGTACAAGTGGCCACGACAAGGACTACATTTCTACACACAGTTATAGAATCCGATGTCTCACTAGTGATTATTAGAATCGATTCAACAAATAAATCGACTCCATAACTGCGTACAAACGATCAATAGGCAAAGCGGACGAACAATACAAGAACTAATCGGAACTTTTAGTTAGTTCGGTAAACTGAGATCTACCAACGCTTCGGGCAACTTTTGATTAGCCAAGAGATGCCCAATGGTCTTTGGTGATCTGCGAATGTTCTTACTTTTGTTTATTTGTGTTTACCGTGCGTTAACTAAACGAGATTTGTACAACTCAATTAGACTTGGTTGTTATGGTTTAATCGGGCTGTGCCAATTAAGATTGTGGAGAAAGGCTGTCGACAATATAGATATTAGGTAAGATCCAGCCTGTCCCTTTGCTACCCTCCTCCAGCGACTCCCTAACCCCGGCTCGTAGCCGCTTCTGGGGGTGCCCATAGCGCGGTGTTGCTCAGTATATAAGTTATTTGCCCCTGGCTGGAGGCCTTACACTCAAGGCACCCACAGGATAGTCCGGTTAAGCAGAAACCGGCCTCTTGGGTTGACCTGCGAGATGCCATTAAAAAATAAGTGGCGAAAATGACAATTTAGGGAAAATTGGAGTATGTACACACTTTAAACTGCGATAAATTAAAAGACCAATTGCAACCAGGCACAAATTTAATGAAGCCTCCTTGCTGCTACTGAAAAATTCCTGAAGGAAAAACCCAAAAACACTTAACCTGTGAACCGAACCTAACTTCTTCTTCTTCTTCTTTGCGACCACCTAGGCCATCGAGGCAGTTGACGCATTTTTGTTAATTAAAAATCTCCCCTATTTATCTCAACACTGCTATTTCTACTGGCTTATGCCCGGTTCGTCACTGTACCGATTCGTCATCGAAAAACAAAAGAACAACTGTTTCTAACCCGTAAATGCATGGCATCGGAACGTCGAATTAATGACGGGTCTCTCAGACCCCAGGCACTCGTAATCTCCAATCAGACAGTGCTTACTGTAGCGAATTAAATAGCGCTCCAGTTCACGGATCATCGCCTTTGTGACCGGTAGCAAACTAGAGGCCTTCATGTCAAAACATGTTGTGACTTTGTTGTGTAGTTTGGGTGTTTTAATATGGGTGGATTTAAATAGGTGGATTAAAGTTTAAAAGCGGCCATATAAGGTAAAATTCAAGCTTGGGATGTGGAGTTGCGGACATCAGCCCGTGAATGCAGAAGAAGCGGCCGTTTCATACACATGTTAGGATGAGATTCGATGACATTATTTGATGTTTCCGAAAAGCTCGCTCGGAAGAGCTCGTGGATTAATAATAACAGCCGCTCGGTTGATCTTTGGGTTAAGGCGCGCTTGCCTAGGTTGGTCCGTGGACGGATGACCACCCACTACATACCGAGTTTCCTCCGTGCCTCGGAAAGTACGTTAAGACGTTGGTCCCGGCTGTCATTTGTAGATCTTTGACAGTCGTTACAGGTCAGTGGCCCGAAAGTCTGACAACCAGTCTTAACAAGGGGTATCGTGTTTCCCAGTATTAACTGGGTAGTGATGGCCAGATAGGTAGTCGCACCATGTAAAATACAGGTATTCACCTGCGTCCGGTTAGACTGGATGCCGGCCCCACTAGAGTTGGGAAAAGGCAAGGCTAGACTATGATATAAGAAGTTCTGAAAAAGGAGTAAACGTTTTTTCTAGGTTTGGGGGCCATAGTCGCCATAGTCAATGGTGTACGCGATAACATAACATAACATCACGCATGTAATATCCTAACGGTAAGGCTGAGGTGTACCTACCTAATAGTACACCCACATTTAAGTCACATGTAATAAAGGGCGAGCCTATTACCATCAACCGGCCACAAATCCCGATGATGGAAAAGTCAAAATATGTATCGGATTGATGCTAAGCTATCGAAAAGTTTTAAAGCTATGTCATTGCCGATGAAATATGAAAACTAAAACGTTTGGAAACGAATTCCACTTATTTTCCTTTGGTAAAATTGATGATAGCAATACCTTTGTTGCTACAAGCACAAATAAATCTGTACACATTATCCACTATAATAATAATCGTTTATTGGACTCAATAAAGTATAGCCTAATACAATTTCGTCTATTAGGGTCTATACACAAAAGGCTGCTAGAAACTAAACGGACGCCTGACTTCCAAACTAGGTAAAAAACCTGTATCTTGGAAATCAGTTCACTTCCATGGACAAAATTAAATGGAGACGCTTGGTTAATATGACAATTCCAACACTAGCAGTAATTAGACTATAAAATTTTAGAATTTAGATATTATACAATAATATCCACTGTTAGCTGTTATGTTGATATTTTCTCGTGAATCCGTTGGGATCTTTAAGATACTGCAAATTGTAGACTTTTCTCACTCACACATAGGTGTACAAGTAGGGTTTTTATTTAAAAAAAAAAAAGTTTTTATTTTTGTGTTTTATGTACTGTTGTACACACGGCGACACATCAATCTAAACATTCCCAGAATAACATAGCCCTGCTTTGTATAGATTTCCCGAATAATGAGAGATCTGGATAAACGGGTTTTGTATAGTTTGATTCGTCGTCGTGACTACGTAACATCCAAAAAAAATATTTATACGACTCGATATGCAGATTTCCGTGTGACATAACAAACCAACAAGATTTATTTATTTTAATTCCATTGGTCCAGAGAATTCGATTGAACGAACGCAATTTATTAGAAAAAAATGTCATATCCCGTACGAAACGAAACACCCCACAAAAAGAGATAAATCAAAGGCGAAATGTAATAAACTAAATAGCATATTGGTGGAGGGGCCAGTGTGTTATTAACGAAACATTTCAAGCTTCCCCAAGTTATTATTGCGATAAATAAATAATTTCACTATTGCCATTTGTCACGTCACCCGACGTGTTTACTGTTTACTGTTAACAGGAAACCACGTACGGAATAACAGTCTAAGTATTACGTTTCACCCTCAGGGATTTTGGATATTACGAGATATTGCAGATAGCAATATAGTTACATCCCGATGGTCAATCGAACCCAACTATTATTGCGAACAAATTCCCTCTAGCGAAATTGTCACATTGAATGGGTTAGGCCGTTCATCAAAGAGATGCTTCTGGTGTTCAAGATCGCGAAATCCCGTTTAGATTGTAGTAAGAGCCAATATGTGTCGGTCTTCATTGAAATCCTGAAGCTCGAAGGTTTATTGGCAATTGGCGATAGGTCGGGGTTCTAGAAACCGTTTGGTGATCGTTGGCTGTAAAAATCTTTACGGCGTATAAACTACGGCAGCGTAGGGTTAAGTGTGATTAGGGTATGCTGCGTGTTGCGAAATCGACACCTTCGGATGAGAGGTTATTGGCGTTTTGAATTCAGAACGCGTTGAATGAGATATATGATTTAGTAATTTGATCGGAAAGGCTTTTCATCACTAGGAAATATTATGGCTTGTTTCGAACTCGAAACAGCGCGCTTACAAATTGTGCTATACTTATGTTTTCAACTTCTTACCAGGGTGGGTTTCGGAAATTCATCTACAAGCAATACCGGGATAAAAAGTATTCTATGTCCTACTAGATATAGTCTACCAGTGTTCCAAACTTCATTGAAATACCTTCCATACAAGATTCAGATGGATAAACCAACAGGCAGGCTGACAGCCTTACCTCAATTAGCTTACTTTCGTATTTGTGATTTACTTAAGTATGGATCAGACACGATTTTTAAGAGAATTTATCTACAAGGTAAGTACAGTCAAACTAAGGAACTCTACGCAAAAAAAAAATTGCTGGGAAACGACTTTTTTTGAAAAAAACATTAAATTTATTCTTTCGTGTTTTTTTTTATTGTTACCTATTTGTTGAAAAAAATAGTCCCAATCATTTGGAGTTCGATGATCGAGTTAATGGTATTCGGTTCCAGAACGACCTAAAAATAATGGCGTATAGTCAAGTCGTTGATAACTTTATAAGCGCGATTCAGAATTTTGATGTAAGTTCTTCCGTTGTGTCATAGATAGCGCTGTACTAATTTTTGTATTATGTTGCTGTAGTATTTTTTGAACTGCCCGTTAAAGAAATATTAAGTACTAAAGTAAGGTACCCAACATTAACACATCAAGCAGAAACCATTTCCCTGTCAAACATTACATTAAAAATGGACGTTTTAAAGCAAAAATCGTTGAAAATAAAGCTAAATCCCAGTCTGACATGTTTGCTAAATATCGTTCCCGTGTTGGTGTCTCGTAAATCTCTATATATACTAACGGGTAATGTTGTTTGTCCGAGTTTATGTCCGACTTCATTACTGGGAGGAACGGGGTTGGATGGTCGCTTCGGTATTCTTACAGGGGAGTTAGGATTTAAACGAAATGACCTATATGTTTTATGGCAAGAAAACCATTTTCAAATAACATAGCATAACATCACGCCTATAATCCCCGAAGGGTTAGGCAGAGGTGTACCTAATAGTACACACACATTTCGCCAGTTATTTATTTATTTAAATAGAACGGCCGAAGCCAATTACACTATTTAAACATATAATTTATGTAACACAGTCATGCATTCTTCTCACAAAAATTCAAACATTCTGACAGGATCACCTTCCATTCATCCGCAAACATATCAAGAACTGTGTTTGAGTTCAGGAGAGCGTTAATAGCGGCTAATGTCCGAGGAATAGGTGACTTGGAGTGGGCAACAGTACGGCAAGTTGGAACAGCCAGTAAGCGGTGTTTTCTGCCACGACAGTAATTGTCTGGGACAAATAGATTGCAGATGTCATTATGCAGATCGGGAACATCAATAATCCCCCTAAGAATTTTGAATATTACAGTCATCTGATCGCGCGACCGTCTTACTTCTAGAGAATTGAAACTTAAGCAACCCAACAGGAATTTAGTGGGATACAAGAAAGGATTATGTTATGTTTAAGTCCCGTTGAATAGGGGGCGAGCCTATTGCCATCGCCACCGGGCACAAATCCATACTCCGTGGCTGCTACTGAGATATTCCTGATGGAAAAACCCAATAACACTTTGCCCGTCCCGAGAATCAAACCCAGGACCTCATGCTCAGCAGTCGCGCTTGCGACCATTCAACCAACAAGATACTCAAATATCTCTCTCTTCAAATATTACTTAAAAATACATTGCACTAAGCACTATGACTGCTAATTTGATAGATTACTTTTTTTTTTATTTAACGGCGTCAGGTCAGATTGTTGTCATTTGCCTACAAATTGAAAATAGCTAGCCTATACAACAGATTTCTTTTTGAAGCACTCAAACGATCATAAACACAGTACTCAGAATCACTAAAATTCGCTCTCTATCCATAGCATTGAACTATTTTAGACAAATAACAGTTTCCACCACTATTCTAGCATTAAAAACTACCAATCAACTAACAAATAGTTTCCCCAATCAAGCTAAAACGTTTTGTCAATTTACAATTTGTAAAACCAATAGGTACGGTCTACGGTCCACTACAAAGTACCTACGACTCCATATCTTTGTTTTCCCAAACCGTCCCATAAAAACAATGGCGTTTTCGCTTCCAACAGCCTTTTATCTCGAATTGTTCAGGATTCAGGACTCTTTCAAACCATCAACCGTTCGTCCGTCTACTTTCTCGCTCTAATGCTTTGAATGTGAAAGGGTTGGCATTATCGTTTCGGGAACAGACCTGTGGGTAATACGTACGGTACGTCTACTTTGAATCGTAAATCTGATGGTAGTTTAAATATCTGGTTGTTTTGAGCAAATTAGTAGTTCTCTTTATCAGTTAGTAAGTCTTGTTGGTCGAGTTGTCTTTAGGTGCTGAGTTTGATTCTCTCAGGTCGAGCAAAATGAGAATTTCTCTGCACCAGCTTTGTCTGGATATAATTATGTAGATCCAAGGCTGATGGCATTAGGATAGTCCTCTATTACATGGGACTTAAACACTTAACGGGCAATATGTGGCTGTACTAAAAGTACAGCTCTGCCTAACCCTTACTGGAAAACAGGTGTGAAGTTATGTTATATCGGTGTCTTAAAATTATTTGAAAGCTATGGGGTCGTAGCAATGTGAGGAGAGTAAGTAGCTGGTGGCTAAATAATAACAGCCGCTCGAGTCAATCTTTAGGTTAAGCCATGCTTGCCCATGTTGGTCGATGAATTGGTGGCCACCCATTACATACCCGCTAAGCCACTGGGTCCGGCTGTCTTACCAAGGGGTATCGTATTACGCAGTACTAACTGGGTTGTGGAGGTCAGATGGGCAGTCGATCCATGTAAAAATACTGGTATTCACCTGCATTAGGTTAGACTGGAAGTCGACCCAAACATATTTGGGAAATGGCTAGGCAGATGATGATGGGATTGGAGAGATGACATGGCATTTATCTTCTAAGTTAAGCATGGCTGGAGCGCTGTTGTCACGTGTTAATTTATGGGGGCTGTTTCAGGGATGCTACATGCATCTTTGAGACGACCTGATTAGGTACAAGACGGGCTTAAAATCGAATAGAAATTTTGCCACCTGGATGTACCGATTCAGGTTGTGTAGCATATTTAAAACTGTGATTGAGAAGCGGAACAGTAGCGATTAGTTATATTAAGAAAGCTCCTTACAAATCATCTTTATTTTCGATAGTTATCAAGTTAAAATGCAGGGCAGGTCACGTAGTCATGCTAGCGAAGGAGGCGGCGGAACGTGAGAGGGAGAGAACCTCCTCACGTCCCAGCCGCCGCGGGAGAAGCACCGGGCGTCGGGGGCCACGCCGTGATGGCTCTCGGCCACCGTAGGCGCGGGCCTGTGGACGGTGAGTAATGGGCTAGCTCGCCGTCCGTCCGTCGTATGACGACGGGCAGGCCGTGTCGACGGCGCGTTCGTGTTCCACGCGCGCCTCAAAGAGTTGTCAGCAAACGGGAGGGGCCCGCAAGGGCCGGTGCCTGCCAGGGCTGCGGGACTGTTCGAAAGAGATACCGCGGCCCTGGAACATAAAGGGCCAATGAAGGAACATGGGTGGTTTTTAGTCAGTAAGAGTCTGACACTCCCTTCCGCTCCGCCCAGAGCGGGAGGAGTCATTTGATGATTTCCCACCCTCCAAAAAAAAAAAAAAAAAAGGGCAGGTCACGTGAGCCGTATGCATAACGACCGCAGGGCAAAAGTCTCAACACGATGGATGCTTGAAGATTGGCGGCGCCGCCGACGCCGGCCTAGAAAGACGTGACGAGATGGTCTAAACGCGTATCTCGAAGGCTGGTTCGAGGTGGCGCAGGAGAAGAGAGAGAGTGGGAGTAGAGTAGGTACCTGAAATGATATGGTAGATGCCTTTGCCCACTAGTGGGGCATACAATCCTTCCTTACCAATATTATAAATGCGAAAGTAAGTTTTTTTGTTTGTTTGTTACCTTTTCACGCCTAAACTAACAACCGATTATCCTGAAATTATGCACATACGTTGTCAGGTGTACTGAAACGGACATAGGGTACATTTCATCCCGAAAAAAAGTACTGTTCCCGAGGAAAACAACAAGAACGTTCTTATGATAATAGATGGCGCCACATGTCTTTCGAATCATGACATGATCGAGTTATATTATACAACCCGAATTGATTGTCAAATTCTAAATTAACGCGAGTGAAAACGCGGGCAAAAGCTAGTTATTAATAAATACTAATACTTATTAACACCCAAATATTTTCAACAACAGGCAGCTTTCATACACCTTTAGCTATGTTTACAGACGTAATCAAAAGAAAAGGCGCCCTCAACATCGTGTAAACATTGTTGTGGGTGTACAACGAACTCGTACCTAGTATTCGAGCTCGAAGCGATTCAAGTTTTGAGCCAACAAACAACAATAACTTGTTACAATGTTGTAAGTATGGAACTGATCCCAAGTTGTGGTCACATTTGGGTTAGATAACTATACTTAGAAATAAGTTGTCGGTTCTCTCGTCTCTTGTTAACTAATCTCTTTGTAACTGTTGACATTTAAACCCCTTTTTAACATAATATAACATAACATTATGCCTGTAATCCCCAAAGGGTTGGGCAGAGGTGTACCTAATAGTACACCCACATTTCGCCAGTTATGTTTAATTCCCATGTAATAAGGAACGCTATTGCCATCAACTGTGCACAAATTCAGACTCCGTGGCTGCTACTGAGAAATCCTGATGGAAAAATACAATAACATTTTGCCCCACCCGGGAATCGAACCCAGGACCTCATGTTCAGCAGTCGCGCTTGCGACCACTAAACCAACGAGGCAGTCAAGGTCTTTTTGTTTACGTAGTATATTTGTTTATAGGATGAAAAACTCAAAATGACTGCCGTGCCGGGACGAACGGCTTAACGTGCTTTCCGAGGCACGGAGGAACTCGTATGTAATGGAAGATCAGCCATCCGTCGACCGTTCGACCCGAGTCATCATCATCTTCCTGCTCTTGTCCACTTGGTGTCGGCGCAACACGTTTTTTTCTTTCATTCTCTTTCGTTTTTTTTGGTTCTTTCTGTCAGACGTCACGGCAAAAATTTACCGGAGTGGCTATTATTATTTGGCTACGACCTCCTCACTTTAATCTCATAGTGAATGAAAAGTAAAATAAATAATTAATTGAGACAGACATTTATCAATAAAATTGCTTTTTACCATTCTATTCAGAATACCTATAAATATTTTTAATTAACAATCAAACTCATCACAATAAACTATCTACATTACATTTGTGTCGTATTTAACCAATAAAACCGTCACAAACAGTCATGTTTAACACCTAATTTATCGCTCGAACAAACACAATCCTCTTTGACATTTAATTTAGAAGCATCACCAAAACATTTGTAACCCACAATAAACACACATTAGGGGAAAGCAGGTAGGCTTCGTACAGCGGGAGCGTTCGTACAGTAGTCATATCTACACTATCCAATACGTTGCCGCGTTGATGTTTGTGTGCGTGACGCTAACTCACACGCATGTGTGAACCGCGAGGTGGCGGGTCAGTGCGGCCGCCGGCTTCAACGTGACGATTCGATACATGTTTTCGCTCTCGGTAAGTATTTTTCATATTCACTTTTGAACACGTTTAGTTGTTATAAGTCTTGGTCGAACTGTTAAAGTAATTTTATTTATTTTATGTAGTGATTGCGTAGTTTATTACGTCAATAGTAATTTTAGGCTAACTGTTACAGTTATTTTTATTTTTAATTTTATTGTGGATTTCTCTGGTTGGGGTACCTTCGTGCAGCTATGAATGGGGTAGATTCGTACTGTACGAATGCTCCCCATTATTACTACTACCCTACAATTTACTTTGTGCCAGCAAAAACATTAATCACTAAAGTGTTCTTACAGAACCATGCCGCGAATATACATGAAAAAACCGGCCAAGTGCGAGTCGGACTCGCGCACGAAGGGTTCCATACCATTATCTATAAAAACGGCAAAAAAATCATATCTGTTGTATGGGAGCCCCCATAAATATATTTTTTTTAAGTTTTAGTATTTGTTGTTATAGCGGCAATAGTAATACATCATTTGTGAAAATTTCAGCTTTCTAGCTATCACGGTTTATGAGATACAGCCTGGAGACAGACAGACAGACAGACAGACAGCGAAGTCTTAGTAATAGGGTCCCGTTTTACCCTTTGGGTACGGAACCCTAAAAAGGGGACAAGGACAGGAAAAGTAGATGAAGATGCAATGAAGTCTGCCATGAAAGAAGTTTTGGATTCCTGTTTTTGAATTCCTTTATTATTTTTAATGTGTTTAAATTTGTATGGTTTAGAAGTTTATAAGTTTTGAAAAAAAAAACAAAAATTGTTAATTAGTATTACATAAGACTGATTACTTTGATCGCAATAAACGTTTATATTACATTTGTAAAATGGAATTTTCATTGACTGTACGAATGCTCCCAACGCTGTGTACGAATCTACCACACGTGTGGGGTAGTTTCGTACGTTTTCCATGTTTTAGAAAAGTAACCGTAGCTTCGCCATGCTGAATAGTATCAAGACAAGACTACACTATTTTTAGAGCTAGATATATAGGGTACCTAGAGACATTAAAAGAATTTTAAAATAGTTAATAGTGTTTCGTTTATACGGCTAAGAATAAAAATTGTACGAATCCTACCTGCTTTCCCCTACAATATCATTTCGGTACAAATCAATGATTATATTATAACAAGCGGGTAGTCCCCACGGAATTACCCCTTTTACCCTATAATTTGGTATACGAATTGCGAAGTACCCTTCCCGTTACCTATAATAAAATAGCTGGAGAAAGTATTAAAATGTCTGCGGAGGAGCCTGATTAAAACTGGGCATATTTTTGGGGTAAGTTACTTTCATTTTTGGGAATAAGGGCTTAAGTTAGAAAAGGTTATTGCTGAATTATCTTTGGATAAGTTATGGAAGCAGACGTTACTTAGGAATATAGGTTTCGGCTGCATTAGGCTGCGTTTCCCCTAGAGGTTTGCGAGGTAGCTGGGCGGAGCGAGGATGCGTAGCGAGGCTGTGGAACGGTGTCAGTATTTCCATCAGAGATGTGCTAGGCCGCTGAGCGGTGCGAGGATGCGTAGCGACTCTAGCGACGCTGTGAAACCGTGCGCAGATGAGCGGTCCGAGCGCCCGCTGCTTGCGTCTCAGTTTAGTTGTCGTACACTAGACATCTGCCTCTTACAAACACCTCTAGTGACAGCTATTTTTTCGCCTTCGTCCGTCCCTAGGACACATCTTCCCTTGTTTTCTATGTAGATAATCCTCGCTCCGTTTCCACTAGAGCTGCGCTGAGCGAGGCTAGGTAAATGAAGTAATTCTATTGGTTCTTAACAAACACATCCGTCGCTACGCATCCTCGCACATCTCTGGTAGAAATGCAGCCTGATGGCTACCGCACCTTCTTCATTTGCATATTTTTAGGGCTCGAGGGTGGCGCTTCACCATGCACCCAAAACCCTGGATCTAGTTTTTGCAGAATTCTAACACAATTTCTTTGTTTATCTGTTGGTTTGGTAGCTAATTCTACATACTTAGTTGGGTTTCAACAAAGAGATTTAAAAGACTTATTACAGAGCGGACATTGCGAATATTTTCATACAAAAATTTTATTTTCGATTTTGACACCCACCAATGCTACCTGACAAGCGGGCGTATGACACTAGACAGAACGATTTGTTACTATGTAGTAACAAATATTGGATTACGATTTCCTTCGTCTTGTCCCGTCTATCGCTCGTAAATATTTGAATGTCTTTGGGTTTCAACAATGAAGGAATTCTGGAAAAGTATAGTTAATGCATAACTTTTTATGATGTATCGGACCTAAAATTATAAACATGTTGCTAAAAATTAATAAATACTAACATTACTTATATTTATAAGTAATGTGTTTTGAGTAAAGATTCAGCAATACTATGAATAATCATAAGTTGGTAAGCGGCTTTTAAGTTCCCCCGCAGATAACGGAATCGAAGAGCATCCTTACAACTTGCCTCGTGTCCACACGAGCTATAAAAGAGTAGCCGACAGATAACTCAGTCAGCAAGATCAGTATCGAAAGAGAAAATATAGTGAAACATGTTTCTTCTAGCTCTTGAATGACAGTGTCATGAGGGCTGTTGCTAAACATTTTATTGAAATTGTCTATGAAAATAGTATTGAAAAACAAAATGGCGGTGTTAGTTCCGATATTGCGCGCCAAAAGAACCATAGAGCATTATCTTTATCTCTCTCAAGTTGCTCTCGAGTGACAACATTAATGTTATTGTCATCGAAAAGGCTTTAAAGTTTATAAATATTGAAAAAGAAAACTAATGATTTAGTTTTTCCT
This sequence comes from Eurois occulta, assembly GCA_950022335.1. NCBI lineage: Eukaryota > Metazoa > Arthropoda > Insecta > Lepidoptera > Noctuidae > Eurois > Eurois occulta. Next base: position 10,950,910 of record OX465500.1, on the reverse strand, counting down.
TTACTAATATTTTGCACAAAAGGCTAAGTAAAATATATTTATTCTTCACCAGTCCGGGCCTAATCTTAAATACTTAACTAAACAAGTAGTAGGACGAATAAATTATTCGCAAAGAAGAGCGCCTTCCACAAACGCTTCGGAGGACGAGGATAATTAAAAATTTAAACTATGAAAAGAGGATTCATTTCGGTACGTTTTTTTTTAATCAGCCATTGAAGTGCTGTCGTCAACGAGAATGTTATAGGAAACTTAAAGGAATATCATTTTATGTGTTTTTTTTAAATTTCGTTTTTAAAAAGTGTCTAAGATCTTACAGAAGAAAGAACAATTTTATTGCCCAAGTAATTAACAACATTATTTTCTACACAATATTAAAAATTCGTCTGTGAGGACCTCGAGACTAAAAATTAACAGCTTGGGGTTGATCTCCAAGGTTAAGCAGTGCTTGCCTAGGTCAGTCAATAGATGGGTGACCATCATTAAATACCGAGTTTTCTTGGTACCTCGGAAAGCATGTTAAGCCCAGTTAGGCCGTTACGTCCCGGCTGTCATTTGTTGATTTTTGACAGACGTTACAGGTAGTCAAGTCGGTGGCCCAAAAGTCTGACAACCAGTCTTATGGTGTAAGTGGTAGGTATCGTATTACCCAGTTACTGGGTTCTAAAGGTCAGATAGATCGCGATTGCGATCAAGATCGCTCTATGTAAAATACCTACTTATATTTCAGCTGCATCCGGTTAGGCTGAAGCCGAACTCAACATAGTTTGAGAAACTAGATAACACAGCTAGACCATAACCTATGTTAGGTCATAGGATACTTTTTATCTTAGTAACACGTTCCCGTGGCATAATTTTCGACCACCACGTCCGTGAAGCCGTGGGCAGACTCTAGTACTTAATAAGTCCATTCAAATATCCGCAGAAAATTCCTTACCTACCTTTTACAATACCCTGAAAGATATGAAACAGGCTATATTTAGCCTCGGACACTTGATAACACTGTTCGTAATAATTTTGACAGCTTGACCTTTTAGACCCGTTGACGTCATATCCGATGGATATTTGACGTGAATATTAATACCATGAAATTATTATGTACCTGTTCAGGGTTTATAGGTTATTATATTCTGTTGAGTTTATTGTTGTTTGTGTATTTGGATAGTAATTAACTGAGAAGGTGCTATAAAATACTATGTAAACTAGTAGTAAACAATAAGGCAAAATTTCGTTCGGGTAATCCCGTGGAGACTTACCAGCACTAGATATAGACATAATAATTAGGTTCGCAACTACTACACGACAATAAACACACAAACACTGGCAATACTTTTTCATAAATATAATTTTAAACTATCAAACAAATAATATATTTTTTTCAAACAAATAAAATAGCATAAAACTGTTAACGAAATACAGCAACATTTATAAATATTGGTTTACTAACTTTAGATATAATTTGCACTAATTTGATACTGGAAATAAAATTTAAGGAACGAATTTGGTAAATGTTTTTGAAGTAGCGCGTTCACAACATGTGTTTAGCGTGTATACCGATGCGCGAGTCGGTACTAGCCTATTAGTCTACATCATGCACGTATGCAGACGGGGAATGTCATAAGGTGTACGAAGTCTTATTTATTGTCGTACTAGTTTTCCGCCCGCGGCTTCACCCGCGTCGAGTTCGGTTATATCGCGTTTCCAAGAGAACTCTTCAAAAGTCCGGTATAAAAACTATCCTATGTTCTTTCTCAAGGTCAACTCTATCTCTGTACCAAATTTCATTAAAATCAGTTCAGTGGTTTAGACGTGAAAGCGTAACAGACAGACAGAGTTACTTTCGCATTTATAATATTAGTAGGAATTGTCGGCGCCACCCTGTATACCTATTTAAATCACCAATTCATTATTTAAAGAAAAGAGTCGTGTTTTCAAACCGTATTGTCAATGTTTTTGTCAACTGCCAAAATTGTTCCTTTCGATTAGTTGTGAAAATCGCTGGATTTGGAAGACAATTATTGGTGATCACAGTCATTATAAACAGGACTGCCTTTACTTTGGAAGCAACTCTACTAATGGATTAGACTAGTCTTCGTCAAGAGTAGTCTAACCATCCAAAATTAAAAAGGTGCCAAAAAACCGAATACTTTCGATGTCTCGAAAAGTCAGGGGCTCAAAAACCGGCTTCCAGTCTAACCGGATGCAGCTGAATATCAATATTTTACATGAAGCGACTGCCTATCTGACCTCCACAATCCAGTTAGTATTGGGTAATACGATACCTTGGTGAGACTAGTTGTCAGACTTTCGGGCCACAAAGATCTACGAATGACAGCCGGGACCAACGGCTTAACATACTTTCCGAAGCACACGCGCACGGAGGAAACTCGGTATGTAATGGGCGGTCACCCATCCACGGTCCGACCTAGTCAAGCGCGGCTTAACCTTAAGATCGACCAGAGCGGCTGTTATTATTTAACCACGAACTCCTCCAAAAACCTGTCACATGTCCGAGCAATATTCAAGAGGCAACTTTTACAGAACCCTCTACTTTAAGGGGGCATCTTTGCCGAGCACTATTTGCATCTAGTATGACCTAGATCTGCCTTTGTACCGTAAAGGTAACAGGTAACAATATGCAGAGGAATGTCACAACCTCATCCTTTGCTCCGCATTCGAGTGGTGTATTTGAAAGCATCTACATTCCCACAATGATTCTATTTCTGGGACTGTAGGTACTGCCCCTTGAGGTTATAGCTTTAAAACCAGCGGCTAAAGTAAGCGGATTTTTGTAATTGATAAATCTGCAAAATATGTTTAAAAATTCAAGTTAATGATCGATTGATGAGCATGAGGTCCTGGGTTCGATTCCCAAGTAGAGCAAAGTATATTGGGTTTTGGGTAATTTTGTATGCAACATCGTGAGAATATGAGGCGCTCAGTACGATAAGTACTGAGCGCCTCATATTCTCACTTTTGAAAGTTGGGAACATATCTAGATCCCTGGCTGTTTCTGAGAATTTTCTATAACCAACCATATTAAGGCGATAAAATGGGTATTTTAAATTATATTTTTACCCTATCACAATGTATAAAATCTTTTTTCACAATGTTTAAAATATTTTTTCACAATGTATATTTTTTCACAATGTATAAAATCTTTTTCACAATATATAAAATCTTTTTCACAATGTATAAATCTTTTTCACAATATATTAAATCTTTTTCACAATGTATAAAATCGTTCTTCTGACTGACAGATGTGTTGCTGGGGAGTTGGTTCCGCCACTTCTTCTTCCAAGCTTAAATACTAGGAAGTGTCGAAGGGTTTTGAAGGACTGTCTGACTGGCCAATCCAAAGGTTGTCTGGTCGACAATGCCTAGTGGCAGACAGCCTATGTACCACTTCTTTACATGCAGTTTAAATAACAAAAAATATATTGCCCGACCCGAGGATTGTACCCAAGCATTTCCGACCAACAAAACAGCACATAAATGCTGTTTTTTCCACACACGCGTTTGTCGAAATCCAGTCGTCAAAACACCCAGAAAATCCGCTAAAAACCCCGACTTAAAAGCCCAACACAACCCACATTCGGGCACGTCGCGTCGGTCCCTAAGCTATAAGCCGCGCCTTCTGAGATTACCCGAGCGCGTGGGACATTCGTCTTTGTCATGGTGTGTGAACGCCTTTACGATTAATTCGAAGATCATCTGTCGTAGATCAGCCTTGTATTGTGGTTACCCTTTTGGTTGATGATAGGGGTTTAAGAGGTTGATATGACAATGGAGAGGGGAGGGTTATACCCCGTATTTGATCTTCGCGAAGTCATCGTGTGATCCGGTAATGTCTTACATTGAGTTTTCGGTGACGAAATAATATGGGGTATATCATTCTAAGACACAAAGAAAGGAGACTGATACGCTTTCGTATATTCTTGGGCCTGAATGTAAAAAGATGAAAGTGGTGTCATTTATCAGTTTATATATTATCAAACCTGCAAACAATCACTGAAAATACTGCGGATTTTGGCATTCTGAGAGCTGAGTTATAAGAAATTTAGTAAAAGTGAGGATAATCAACAAGTTGACAACAAGCAGCTGATTTTTGAACTGAGATTGCTATTTTGTTTTAACAGACAGTTGTTTACTGTATTAATTTTAGTATTTATTGCATTGTATTGAGTGGGAGGATATAAGATATAAGTCCGTAGACAGAAAGCACTGGTCTAAGAGGAAAACAACGGAAACACACTCAAAACGCAAACGTACAAAACGATACGAGACGAGTGACCATAGATTGCGAGTTAGGGAACTGCAAGGAACTTATATACTAACAGGAATGATTACAAACAAAATCTTAATATCAAAAACCGTTTAAAAATGAATTTTATCTCAAACACATAGAGTTCGTATTACTTTTTTAAATTCAAAGGGGTAAAAAAACTTCAGAGCCAGAAATCTTCCAGAGCCCTGTGTCCTTCTTCGTCTTGACATTGCCAGTAAAATAAAATAAAAAATAATGTATAATCGGAAATCACGTTGATAGCGTGTAGCTATCAACCCGTTTTATTTCGTCCGTAAACCAACAAACTTTACAGACAACCAATGTTTTAAACCATATTTCATCTTATTTGGCCCAAATCTTTTCATCGGTTATTAAAAAAAAACAAAATTGGTTGTCTGTAAAGTTGGTTTACGGACCATAGTTTAACGTGATAACGTCATACAAATCATTGATAAAATGATTGCATACTTGCATGCGGCGCAAGCATACAATGAGCGTAACGGGACAATAAGTAAGGTTTGCTGTAAGAAAACCCAATTTTGGGTTAAGCTCGCCGTTGTACATAAGCTATATATTGTAATGTTGTGTATATCTTTTAATTTTGTGTGCAATAAAGAATAAGAAATAAGAAATAGAAATAGGAAATAAGCGTTACGGGACAATGAGTCATCCTTTTTCGTGCATGCAGCCGGCGTTTATCGATTTATTAGATGTTGTCACGTCAAAAAAATTGGTTGTCTGTAAAGTTTGTTTACGGACGATAGTTTAACGTGACTAACGTCGCATAGGCCAATCGAGTGGAAGAATGATAGATGCGGCGCAAACGTACAATGAGCGTAACGGGACAATCAGTCATCCTTTTTCGTGCATGCAGTCATCGTTCATCGATTTATTAGACGTTGTCACGTCAAAAAACAGCTGTTTCCTACAAAAGTATTATTCCCTACACGGTCAAAATGTATGGAACAGCTGATTTTTTAAATTACCGAATACGTGGTAACCGTTTTCGAGTCGGTGTCTCTTTCCACCCCGTATAAATACTAAGGCGGTGCAGACATGAGCTGGCTCATTTTTAGGGTTCCGTACCTCGAAAGGAAAAAACGGAACCCTTGTAGGATCACTTTGTTGTCCGTCCGTCTGTCTGTCTGTCAAGACCCTTTTTCTCAGGAACGCGTGGAGGTATCAAACTGGAATTTATATCAAATACTCAAGTCTAATGTCCCTTGAAGCTGTAAAAACATTAAACTTCGAAGCCAACGCAATCAAAAGATACAGCCGTTTATGCCGCAAACGTCCGCAAATTTTCGACACTCGCAAGGGAATCATAACCTACAGGGTACTTCCCGTGAACTCAGAATCTTGAAATTTGGTACGAAGCAACGTCTTATAGCATAGATAAATAAAAAATTGCGGAAACCGTAAATTTTTAGTTACATATTATAATAAAATAATAATATTTTTAATAATTTTAAACTTACTACCCCTTTCCTCATGAATGCTTAGAGGTATTAAATTGAAATTCATATCAAGTACTCAAGTCTATAATATCTTTAAGCTATAACAAAATTAAACTTCTTCGTCAACGCGATCAAAAGAAACAGCAATTTAAGCCGCATATTTTCAAACTCACAACTACTCGCAAGGAAATCAAAACCTAAAGGGTACTTCCAGTAGACCTAGAATCTTGAAATTTAAAATTTGCTTAAAGCACATATAAAGGAAAAAATCCGAAAACCTTAAATTTTTAGTTACATTACATATTTTTTTATAGATTACGGTACGGAACCCTTCGTGCGCGAGTCCGACTCGCAATTGGCCGAAATATTTTTTTTTAATTATCTCTCTCACTCAACAATAATGGTGCGCACGTTCACTAAACAATATAGTTTTTTCTTTGACGAACAAAATCTACAAAATAGAGTATCTGAAATTCACTGATAGACATTGCACAGCCTGATTACTGCTATGTCTAAAAGCTTGGTAATTTTGCGAAAAGTTTCATATGATATCGAATGTGAACATTAAAACGTTGAAAGATTTTTTAGTAGATTTTTAAGCATTCTGGGTGTAAACGGATCCTTGACGAAACCGTCAACCTAACATTATGCACGTCAAACTAAGTAACTTTACGCAAAGTAACTTTACGCAAAAATTTATTGATGGGAAACAACTTGACGACACGGTTGGCGCAGTGGTCAAGCGATTGACTGCTGCGCTGCATGTCGCGGGTTCGATTCCCGTACGGAACAAATATTTGTATGACCTACAAGTAGTTGTTCCGGGTCTGGGTGTTTTTCTATCTATAATATGTATGTATTTACAAAAAAAAAATGTATATATGTAGTTTATCAGCCATCTAGTTACCACCCAACAAACAAAAACGTCATATAAGTCTTGACTTATACGACATAAAGTTGGATAGCAGTCTTATAATGATAGTGAGATGACTACTAGGTCCTTTAGACGTCTTTAATTTAACTTATTAGTCGTGTGACGAATATGTCATAATAAGCTGGTCTTAGAAACGTTGGTAAGACTAAACTAAACGACGTTATATTACAGTCTTAGATAAAACGTTTGTACGACAACGCAATAGTCATACTAACGTTATAGTCCATTATACGTTTTGAACTGACCAAATTAGGTCTTTGAAAAACCTTTATATGACATCTATGTAATGTAGCAGTTGTATAGACGTTTTCACAGTGACGTTTATATAACGATCACTATCCTGTTTTACAGCGGTCAATTGGAGACTCTTAAATGACTTGGTTGTTTATTTAATACTCAAATATAACCTATATATTACATGATGTCCGTTTAATGTCATGCCCTGACTTTAATCAAACTTGTAGTCGCATTTAAGTCAGGTTTTGACTTTAAAACGTCTAGGCCGCCATATTTACGGAACGTTTGATGAAATTTACTACAAAAAATGGAATTAAAAAATTCGTGGAGATAGTGGAACTTTCAAAAGGAAAGTAAATCGAGATTTCCTTTTATTAAAAAGTACAACGACAACAACCGTGACATTAATAACAAATATTGAAGAAGAAAAGTGTACAACACATGAACAACTAGCTGTCATGGCGTATTGCATGGTCTTGAAATAACCTTAATACGACTTTATGTCGTTACAACGTCGTAAAGAGATAAGTGTGTGACAAAAGCAACATGTCCTACACTTTTAGAAATAAACACATTTTTATTAATAAAAATATAATCATTTAAACACAAAATTGCGAGGGGGCATGAAAATCTGAAATAGAAACACATAGGTATATTATCATATAACTTTAATACCCAGTCGAACAAAACGGCATGAGAGACAAATACAGTTATTAGCGAGATATATAAATATAAGTTAAATAAACCCTCACCTTTTATTTCCTTATTGTATTATTTATTTTGCACTCAAATCTCGAAACAAAACGTTTTAGTCATTCAAAAACACCTGTATGATGACAATACAACAAACCAGCCGTTGTAAAGTGTTGATGCGACTTCTTTGCGACAAAAGTAGTAATTCCATAACCTTCATACGACTTTTGAATGACGTTAACGAAGTCAGCTTGTGACTTTTGTACGTCCATTATACGACAATGTTGGTCGTATAACTGGGGCCATTTTCGCGTTTAGTAAACGTTATTATAACGTTAGTGCGACTCAGGTATTACGATCAATGGAATTAAGATAACGTTTACTAAACTTTTGAACGACGTTAAATTGTTAGTTGGGCATAACACAAGCATTAGGTTGCTTAGCTTGGGACTAGATGGTGCTGTGTGAAATGTCCAGGGATATTTATTTATTTATTTATTTATAACTAATTTTGGGGTGAAAAATCACGTTTTACGGTAGAACTCAATGTAGCGTACTCAAAACGTTGTGCTGATGGATGGATTGAATAGTAGTAGTGGTGTTTAAAAACAAGTATTAAAATGAAAAAGTTGGACCTTGACCCCCAATATCTCCGAAACTAGAAGGTTCCCAGTTATGGTCTAGAACAAAAAAATAATCACAATGACGGGGACAATAAGTGCCTTTCGGCTTCGTTAAGGGTCTTGTTACACCCTTTATATTTTAAAGAAGGTTATGACTTTATGTGTTCTTATTTTTTACGGGTGATCCCGTCTTGCTTAAGAAGCAAGTACTTACTTATTATCTATGTAGATAAATATTGTTGTTTTCACTCATAAGTTCATAATCGGTTAAAAGTATAGGTAGGTTAATTCACCTGAAGGATATCAAGGATTGTTTACGCGCAGAATCACTTAGCCGAAGTGTTCATTATGAGCTCAAAGTGTTTTCTTTTTGAGGAGGCTTCGTGTCGTTTGTGCTTAGAATACTAAACACCACCAGATATAGGTACATCTACATAATGGTTTTTTCAAGTCAACATTATTTATTCCTTTATTAATTTCTCTAACATAGTATTTACATTTTTAAATATTTTTAGTAAAAAAAGAAATTTATTATTGTATTTAAAAAATAAATAAAAACCGACCAAGTGCGAGTCGGACTCGCGCACGAAGGGTTCCGTACCATTATCTATAAAAACGGCAAAAATATCATGTCTGTTGTGTCGGAGCCCCACTTAAATATTTTTTTATTCTGTTCGGCAACAGAAACACATCATCTGTGAAAATTTCAACTATCTAACAATCACGGTTCATGAGATACAACCTGGTGACAGACGGACAAACAGACAGACAGACAGCGGAGTCTTAGTAATAGGGTCCTGTTTTACCCTTTGGGTACGGAACCCTAAAAAGGAATAAGGACGTACAATAAAACTTTTCGTTCGTGTACATTTAGAGACTAGAACTATATTAGAACTACAGTACTTTCACAGTTTTTATGCCTTGTGACTGGGACTGTAGCTACATTTCATTGTTGTCTTTGTTTCGACAATTCAAAAGTGCTTGTAACTGGTCTACTTGAAATAAATGCTTTGATTTTGATATTGAGATATGTACTCTCTCATCAGGGCATGTAGACACTAGTAAATAGGGAAATGAGAACGAAAACAATACCTAATAAGATACCTCTAAATATTTATCTACTGCCTACCACAATTCTACCCTCATCCCAAGCTCAGCTTCCACAAAAGAGGGTGTAACCGTCCTTACTATAAACCTAGGAACGGACCGTCACAGCCTCACGGCTTACGAGCTACGCCTCGTTTGTCATGCCTTTTGCTGTCACTAGTAGGCGAAGCAACGGTATACCTGCTGTTTCTGGTGTTCTGAAGGTTTAACTTGCAATGTTTGTTTAGGTTAAATCTTGCAACTGAATTTTAAAACAGTTATACCTAAAATATTGAGCTGAAATTTTGCATACATGTTTACTTTGGATGACAATGCATGGTTAGCTAAGTGGAGTCAAAAATGGTGTTGTAATGTCTTATGCGGATGATACTGCTCTGTTATTTGCAGCTAAATCAAGGGCTGAGGCCTATGAACATGCTCAGAATGGTTTCAACATTGTATCTAATTGGCTCCAGAATAATCTTCTAACCCTGAATGCTGATAAAACAAAATACATTTCATTTACAATGAGAAATACTAACATACCGCTTACTAACCAAACAATTTACGCGCATACCTGTAGCACGTACGCTGACACTGCATGTTCTTGCCCTACTTTAGAAAAAGCTGACCATTTGAAATATCTTGGTGTCACTATTGACTCCAATCTAAATTTCCGTAAACATATCGAGTTACTATGTGCTAGAGTGCGCAAACTAATTTATGTTTTTAAGTATTTACGTAATGTAGCCGACTATAAATTAATAAAACAGGTTTATTTAGCGTTGTGTCAGTCTATTCTAACCTATTGCATAACATCCTGGGGGGGGGCGGGAAATTCGATTCTTCTCCCCCTAGAACGTGCTCAAAGAGCAATTCTAAAGGTTGCTACCTTTCGTCCGTTTAGATTTCCTACACATCTGCTCTACAAAGCATGTAATGTGCTCACAGTACGGCAATTATTTATTCTTCACATTATACTACAGCAGCACTCTACCCTTCCCTATGACCCAGTTCCTTCCGATAGGAGAAGAAAAGACCTGGTTTGCACAAAGCCTCAAACTAGACATGCGTTTGCTAGTCGATTTTATGTGTTTTTAGGACCTTTTCTGTATAATAGACTCAACAAGAAACTAAACTTCTATAGTCTAAGTTATAGGAAATGTAATTTTGTAATATCGGATTATTTAGCGATGCTTAATTACACGGACACAGAAAAACTTCTAGAAGTCCTGGTTTGATTTGATATGTCATCTCCTCGTTTTTAGTTGTACATATTGTTATTAAGTTAGTTTTAATGTTTACTGTTTTTGTTCCTAGATTTACTTTATTTTAAAACTTTTCCTGTCCTAATTAAATTATGCATTGTAAAGTGATGGCCTGAAACACAGGTTTAAATAAACCTAGATCAGGCAGGTCGCTACCTAACATTTGATTTCGCCATTATCGTAACTTGCAACAGTTATATATATTTTAGTTATAGTTTACTTATAAGCACTAATTATACAATTGTTTAGAAATAACACTACTGCACCTAAATGTACACTTTTGTAATACCTACTTTTTTGAAATAAATTATTCTTATTCTTATTCTTATTCAAAATCCAATATGGCGGACTCCCAAAAATGGCAGACTAGTTATTTTTTAGGTACCTTAAGAATATGGATATCAATTAAAAGGGGCTGCAGAGAAAATTATGCCACACGTACCTATGTATGTATATTTCTAAAAACTTGATTTGATTTTTTTTTTTAATTCTAGAATTAGCTTTCGCGTTTCTCCCGCGTTTTTTTTCTGTGTCTTTAAACCTTCGCGCAAGTGCAAGCAAAAAGTTGACAGTTTTGATGAAGATGAACGGTATACATGTATGCCAGTGTAACAGTACAATACTAAGAAACAAACAGACATAAATTTTATACATTGACGCGAAAACTGTTCCCACGTATTATTTCTGATATTCTGAAATTTCTGTGTGGGGAGAAACCGATGAAAAATTTCGGTGCCCCCACAGAATTTTTTCATCGGTTATTTTAAAAATAATCAGCTTTTGACATTACATTACATATCACCACGTCTGTAATTCCTGAAGGGTTAGGCAGAGGTGTACCTAATAGCACACTAACAATTTTGCCAGTTATGTTTAAGTCCCATGTAATAGGGGGAAATCATATTGCCAGCAACCGAGCACAATTTCAGACTCCGTGGCTGCTACTGAAAAATTGCTGATGGAAAAATCCAATAACACTGCTCGACCCGGGAATCGTACCCAGGACCTCATACTCAGCAGTCGCGCTTGTGATCACTAGACTAACGAGGCAGTTTATGAAAAGTTATTTAAGTACGATAAATAACACAAAATAATTATTTGAAATTAAGCACATTATTTATTATTCAGGTGCAAAACTAGTGCAGCTATTGAACAAAAACTTTCGATTAGTTTTGAAACTTTCTCAGGTGTTTTTAAAATATTACCTTTAGACTAAGTTATCTACTATAATTTGGTGGTTCTTGAAAGTTTGAAGGAAGATTGAAAATAGTTTTATTTATCAGCATTATTAAATGGTGTATCATGAACGAAATTAATATATTTTAAGCAATCTTCTTTTCTACGTCATAATCTGATGGGCAATGCCAGCTCCTAATTAAAAACATCATTACTAAATTTCGGACAACCATTCTACCTCTAAATATAAAAAAAAAAAAAAAAATATGACTAGCTAATGTTCATTATGTTGTTAGTAACAAATTCATTATCTTAAGTTAGTGGCCATTTATGTAGGTAGTCCAGATGAATACGAATTAAAATTAAAAAAAACTTGATTGAGAATTAATTAATTTAATATCTTTATCTATACACATAAATAAAATTGAAGTGTCTGTGTGTAATTTTAAAATAACAGCTTATTACTGAATACATATGAAAATATATACATATAATACGGTACTTATAACAAAAACACATTTCATTTTTGTCTGTCTGTTTATTCTTACGAATGTCCGAAAAGGCTGGACCGATTTTGACGGTTCTTTTACTGGCAGGTAGCTGATGTTATAAGAAGTCACTTAAACTTATGTATATGTGTCTTTTATTGTAGAAAATGACAAGGGTTCCCTGCAGGAAAAATAACCCATGAATTTTTTAACAAAATCTGATTTAAATAAGGAAGTCGTATTTAGTCGTATCGAAGGTCACGGGCAACAGATAGTCATTAATAAATCCTCAAGTTTATACATCTATTTTTAATTTTTAGTAAATCGATATAAGACTCCATCCAGTTTAGTACAAATATTATATGCTACATTGATATAATATTTGCACTACAAAAAGTACTACAGCAACATAGAACAAAAAATTCTACAGCGCCATCTATGACGCAGAGGATGAACTAAACATTGAAATACATCTAAATCGTACATTATCTGCGATTTAAAAGACTATACAAACCCGACAACAACTGTCGGACAGTATCCCACCAGACGTAACACCCGTCTGGTCAGAGGATCCTCCCTTTTCTGTGAGGGATGAAGAAATTCACACCCTGTTCTTCTTACCCCCAAACTGGTGACTCCAACGTGATCCAGATTAACGCCCGAAAAACGCGCGCCATCGACATCTTGTACCCCATACCTATCTGTTTTCTCTTATAACTATCAAAATAGATCAAAACAAAACCTCCCGAAAGTCCACTGTGAAATCTACAACCCGACCTAACTTTGCACCGAAGTATATTCGACTTCAATATTAAATTCATCAGAGGGTGTCCGAAATACAAAGTCACAGCTCCCGGCACAGATGTCGACCTTACGTAATAGACACTTCCTTGCTTGCATCTTGCTAGTTTCGTCACAATTTGTGAATTAACAAAGGAGTAGTGGACTGCAAAGTTCTGTATTATATATTAATTTGGAGACTGCAGGTACCTTGAGAATTTGGAAGTAGATGGAAAGTGGAAAAGCAGTCTAGGAATATACAGATGTGGAAGGGACACCGACGCATTAACGGTTACCATTATTCAGTACATCATTCTAAACCAGCCAATTAACTGTTCTCTAAATTTGACCCTGTAGGTATTGCACTTTTGTAGGAGACAGCAGATTTAAAAAATAAATCCTGATGAGTGGGGTTCAGAATAATGCACAGACGTCAGCATATTAAGCTACCCGAAACTGTCAAATTTTCCCAATCAACCTTAAACCATCGCTTATATGATATATTTATATGATATACGCTTTAGCGATAAATTTGAAAATGTATTAAAGTTTGACAGATTGTAGTAGCTTGATGTGCTGGCCGTGTACATGGTAACCATTTCTACGTCGGTGTCCCTTCTACTCTGTATAAATCTTATGATTGTATATAGGGCTGGGCCATATGTTAAACAAATTAAGAAAATATGGCTGTATTCAGAACACTTGTGAAAATAAAGATTTAAGAAAGTGAAAAAGAGACTCGAAGAATGCTTTGCAAAGAGCTTTTTATACCAATCACAAAATGAAGATTATACTTTTAATTCTGCTTTCGTAGAATGTATTAAAATGAAAGTTAATATTTTGTTCATACTAATAACATTTTAACGGATCAGAATGAAACGGTTCGTACAGAATGCTACGCTCCTATAGTTTCATGTTATTTTGTTCCATCAAAAGGATTAAGAGATTAATTTATTGCCGAAGTAGGCTTTTACATATTAATTTAAGTAGCGTATTATTTAAAATCTATCCTGACTTAATGGGACTTCAAAATACAGAAACACGGCATGTCATGGAGTCTGGATTCGTGCCCGGTCGATGACAATAGGCTCGCCCCCTATTACATGGGACTTAAACATAACTAACGAAATATGGATGTACTATTAGGTACACCTCGGCCTAATCCTATTTAGATTACAGGCGCGATTGTCATGAGTAAAAAAATAAATGGTGGATTAAGCTCAACGCAGCATATATTATGAAGCCCTTTACCAGATCAGTATCAACTTGAGTCGTTCAGCATTATTTTTGTAAAAAATCATAGAAAGATCGTAACAACTTCAACATCTTCATCTTTGCTCCGGCATTCGTACGGTCAACATACGTGTTTATTTGCTCTGTATTTGAATAAGTCTAATTCTACTCAATTCCAGTATAATTTACAATAAACTACCACTCAGTGACAGCAGGACATCAGTAAAGTGAATTACTTAAAGAAATCAACGTGATATAGTGCATAAACTCAACTTGAAAAGTGTTAACAGTTAAACATTTTAAATGACAACTGGTCAGCTGGTGATTGAATGACAGGACAGTTTGCGCGCAGTGCACTGTATTCTCACGGTTCGGCAGCGCGCAGAAGTCACATTACCGCTTGCACCGACGCGCGGTGACGCATGCGACGGCCCGCACCAAAGACTAACCGACAGTGATCGCGCAACGTTTTGTACCGTCAGTGAATTGCCTCTGGGAGGACGACTGCAAAAAAAAGTTAGTTTTTTTTTTTTTGTTTTGCTGTATTGTTTCTATTTCTGAACCCATAACTTTATTTGGTTATAATGGGTGGTGAAGCTGCACACTGGGGTTGCTGCGCTAATAAAAATGAAACGAACTTGGAAGAAAAATATTTGATGTGTTCAACCTGTGGGAAATCTTACCATTACACCTGTATCTCCATTAATGAACCTCCGAATAATATTAATACTTGGAAATGTCCAAAATGTTTGAGTAGTGCCCCGAAAGTAGGCCGAAACGACTCAACTCCAATTCGTAACGTCTCCATGAACAGGGGCCCTAAAAGACAAGCCATGGGCTCGCCCTCGCCTCCAATACCATCGTCTAGCAATAAAGATGACATTCGCTCTGTCATTAAAGAAATATTGAGAGAAGAACTTAGCGAGATGTTAGTAAAGATAAATGAAACTATTATCAGCACTATCAACAAAGAGTTAGAACCGTTAAAGAAAGAAATGCAAGGAATTCGAGATTCAATGTCCTTTATAAACGAAAAATTTGAAGACATAAAGAAAGAACAGGAGTCTTCAAAAGAGAGTGTCAAAAACTTGGAATTAGAAAATATAGAACTCAAGGCCACAGTTATCGATATAAACGAGAGACTTGCCAACTTGGAGCAACAGTCCCGTTCAAATAATTTGGAAGTGCAATGTGTACCCGAGAATAAAAATGAAAACGTTTTCAATATAGTTACACAACTCGCGCGTGTGGTAAAGTGCGAAATAAATGATAAAGACATCTCACACTGCACACGCATCGCTAAGTCCAATCCATCCAGTGCTCGTCCTCGCTCAATTATAGTTCAGTTGGCATCACCAAAACTACGAGATCAACTACTGGCTGCAACTATAAAGTATAATCAATCAAACCCGCAAGAAAAGCTTAATTGTACCCATCTTGGATACGCAGGACCAAAATCTCCTGTGTATGTTACGGAACATCTGTCACCAACCAATAGAGCCCTTCATGCAGCTACTAGGATCAAAGCCAAGGAGATGGGCTACAAGTATGTGTGGGTCAGAAACGGTAGAATATTTGTGAGGAAAAACGACGGCGCTGAATATATTCAAATCAAGAACAAAAGTAACATAAGTAAAATAGTATAACAAGTATCTTTTATTATAATTTTAATGCATGTAATGGGTCTAACTCTTATAAAATTCAAGAATATTTTAATGTATTACCAAAATTGTAGAGGTTTGCGAACGAAAACTAAAGTTTTTTACTGTAATTTGTGTTGTCAGAATTATGATATAATAATATTGACGGAAACCTGGTTAAATAGTAGCGTGCTGAGCAGTGAGTTATTTGATGATCGATATGAGGTGTACAGGAGAGATAGGGAAACAACTGGATTTCAGGGTAACAAGGACGGGGGTGGTGTGTTGATTGCTGTTAATAAACAGATTAACTCATCAAATGTTGTACATTGGCAAGGTAACTGTGAGGATCTCTGGGTCACTATTGATATATCTCTGTCTCAAAAATCTCATAAAATGGCTTTATGTGCAATTTACCTCCCTCCGCCTGTAAGTCCAGCAACTCTTGAACATTTTATCGAGCACTGCAACAAGGTTATCGACTCAACAAACATTCCTATTTGTATTGTAGGAGACTTTAACCAAGGAAAAATCAATTGGGACTTGAAAACGGTAAATGATTCTTTGCCTAAAACTAGCCAAATACTAATGGATTTCATAAATGTAAGTCAGTTAGTACAGTGTAATCTCATAAAAAACAATTCTGGGCGTACACTGGACCTGGTGCTATCTTCTGTGCCCTCATGTTCAGTTAACGAATCCAACTTTTCTTTAACGGTTATCGATAAACTTCATCCTCCCCTTGATATAACTCTTTCATCAGTAAATAATCGTAATCTGCCATATAATAGCTCCAATTTTAGACCTAACTTTTATAAAGCAAACTATAAAGAAATTAATAATTATCTTAATAAGCAAGACTGGACTGAACTTTTTAAAAATACTGATCATGTAAATGACATGTTAACAATATTTTACAATCATTTATACGAAGCCATTAAAAATTTTGTGCCTGAAAGAAAACAGAAGAACTGTCGTTACCCACCTTGGTTTGACAAAACAATAATTAAATCCTTAAAGGAAAAAAATAAGTTGAGGATACGCTTTAAAAAATATAAAAATCCTATGGATAAAATTGAATTGAATTTAATTTCCAAGCGCTGTGAAAAATCAGCAATGAATTTATATAATGATTATCTTAAGAATTTAGAACAGGGTATCAAAAATAATCCTAAACTTTTCTGGAGTTATATAAAAGCTAAACGAGGCGGAACTAGTGCTTACCCACAGACTATGACTGACGGACAGACTATAACATGTAATGGTTCTGAAATCTGCAATCTTTTTGCCAATTACTTTTCGTCCGTATACACATCTGACAGTAAAATGGAAATAAATAATTGCAAGACAGAGTTCCTACAAGCTCTACATAGTAATAGTCAGTGTTTGAGTGCCCCGGTAATCAACCGCGACTGTTTGCTTAAGAAACTCAAAACAATTAATATTACCAAGGGACCAGGACCTGATGGCATCCCACCGATATTCATTTCTTCCTGCGCGGCAACTCTGGTTGCTCCTTTAATGATAATTTTTAATGCGTCGTTAGCCTCAGGGACTTTTCCGTCCGAATGGAAAAAAGCAAAAGTGGTTCCAGTGTACAAATCAGATAGCAAAGATATCATTTCAAACTACAGGCCTATTTCAATACTTTCCACTTTCGCAAAGATTTTTGAATCTATTCTTTGTCCGTATATACAACATCATTTTAAATTATACCTTAGTGACCATCAGCATGGTTTTGTAACAGCGAGATCTACAACTACAAACTTAGCAACTTTCACGGAGTCATTGGTTCAGGCAGTAGACAAAAACAAACAATTTGACGTAATATATACGGACTTCAGTAAGGCGTTTGACAAAATGTCCCACGCTATACTAATCTACAAACTTGCAGCTTACGGTGTATCAGGGTCCTTACTTCAATGGTTTGAATCATATTTAAGAGATCGCAATTTCTACGTCGTTGTGAATGGATTTAAATCTTCAGAGCACACAATAACTTCTGGCGCCCCTCAAGGTACGCACTTAGCTCCAATAATATTTAATATATTTGTTAATGACCTCCCCCAATGTTTCCAATATTCAGAACCTTTTTTATATGCCGATGATTTGAAATTTGCACGATTGATTGAATCCCCAATAGACAACGAGCTTCTACAGAACGACCTTAACAGAGTAATTGAATGGTGTGAAAATAACAGAATGCAACTGAATTCTAACAAATGTTATCACGTTAAATTTACGAGGAAAAATAACTATATAAATACTGAATACTACATTGACCAAGTTAAAGTACAAGAGCTCGAAATAATCAAGGACCTAGGAGTACTTTTCGATAGAAAAGTAAGCTTCATACCTCACTTTGAACATATAATTAAAAAATCATCCAAAATGCTAGGCTTCCTGCTTCGTAATACGAGAAGTTTTCGTAAGAGCAGTACCAAAATAATGTTATACAACAGTCTCGTGCGTAGCATATTAGAATACTGCAGCGTGGTATGGAGACCTCACTACGCCACTCACATGCTGCGGTTGGAACGAGTGCAGAAGCGTTTTGTGTGGCACTTAGCTTTTCGTGAAGGGAAATCCAATCAGCTACCCTCCTACAAAATGCGCCTGCACTATTTCAAAATGCACACGTTATCCACACGCAGAGATGTCACCGATGCCATATTTTTGTACAAAATTGTAAGAGATCGAATTGATTGCTCTAAATTGTTAGGTCTTATTAGATTCCGTGCTCCATCTAGATATCCGAGAAATATAATTACACCGTTATGCCCACCTCAACGTAGGTCTGTACTTGGCACAAACTCACCTATACCTAGATTATGTAAAATTCTCAACAGCTACAGTGACTTAGTGGATATACACCAGGACAATATTAATAAAATTATTAAAGTCGTTGTAAATAATTCACGCGCAGAGACTTGAATC
This sequence comes from Eurois occulta, assembly GCA_950022335.1. NCBI lineage: Eukaryota > Metazoa > Arthropoda > Insecta > Lepidoptera > Noctuidae > Eurois > Eurois occulta. Next base: position 10,932,073 of record OX465500.1, on the reverse strand, counting down.
ATGTTGTAATAATAATAATAATTTTAAATCTCATTGATCCGTTTAATTTATTATACCAATTAACTTATCCTAATGTAATGTAATATTTGATCCAATTTAATTTAATTTAATCTAATTTATATACCTGCTTCAATTATATTTTTTTGTAATATGTCATTACTTAAATTTCGATGAGCTTAATTAATGTGTTTTGTTTTCCTATTTATTAATTAACTTGACATCCTTATTATTTACGATTCCATTTTTTTTGTTAATATGTTTATAAGTAATTAATTTGAACGTTTTAACTAACCTAGTCTTAAGAACAAAACTAACCTAAATATAATCAAAGAATAATATGTAATAATAATAATTAATTTTGTATGTTATTCCGTTTCCTGTGCATGGGGTGTTAGCCTTTAAGTAGTTGTTACACTTGCCAATGTATACCTGTCAATCTCAATGTAATGTTACGTGTAAACAATTGTTGGCTAACCTTAAGTAAAAATAAATAAATAAATAAATAAATCTTAACACCTTAACACCTTTTTTTTTTTGGGATGGTAAATCGTCAAATGACTCCTCCCGCTCTGGGCGGAGTGGAAGGGAGTGTCAGACTTACTGACTAAAACCCATTCATGTTCCTTCTTTTGCCCTTTGTGTTCCAGGGCCGCGGTATCTCTTTCGAACATTCCCGCAGCCCTAACAACATCACCTTGGATCGGGATCACATTATGAGATAAGGAGTTCCTGAACCGGTGCAGCACTTAAGCGTGTGCTATGAAAATAAATAAAAATAAAATAAAAAGCCTTTTAATCCTTGCATTTAACAGGGTTTCCTTATTTCTAGTAGGTACACTAATTGGTTAGTTAACTTAGATTAATTGTTAGTTTTATTTATTTCTATATTATATCTATATAACGCTATTATGCAAGAACCCCAGGTAGGATGAGCCTCCTCCAAAGATGCCCACTTGTTTCTGTCCTGTGCAATTTCTATCCAGTTTGGGCTAGCTGTTCTTTTGATCTCATCTTCCCATCGTGTCAGGGGTCTCCCTCTGCTGCTTTTGCCTTGCGGTCCTCTACATTGAGTTACTTTTACGGTTCATCTCTGGTCTGTAAGCCTCACTACGTGACCTGCCCATATTTATTATGTATCAGCTTTTAATTATACAATATTTCAGTTTCAGCAATAATATTACAGTTTCAAAACTAAAAAACTCGCTTTTGAGTGACGTATTTTTATTTCTCGTATTCTTCAAAAGCCCCTGTGATACCCATACCTTGGGAACGCATAAAAATAACTAGTCCGCCAACTTTGGGAGACCGCGATATTGGATTTAGAATACTTACTTAGCTAACTATGCATTGTCATCCAAACTGAACATGTATCCAAAATTTGAGCTCAATCGGAAACCGGGAAGTGGGTCAAATTTAACTTCTAAGATTTTTTTTTAAATACGTAGTAATAACACACAGGCACAGGAAAAGGCGCGTCTTCATCTTCAACCTATGCTGCAGATTCAAAACATCAAACAAAACACAATAATTGAATCCCTAAAGCAAAACGTTTTTTCATGTAATTTACATTTAACAGGCACGCCAAGAAAACAATCTCAAATAATATTTCTTTTCAATCAACTCTTAAAGTCTGACAATTTCCTGAGAAAAAATGAAAGTCAACATTTTTCAACTTTTTGATTATCACGTATTCAATTTTGATGATAGGAGGCGTCGAGGTCTCGTAAACACATCACCTTCGGAATATCAAAGGAGACGCAGTGTGTGAAATAAATGGCGAAGCACAATCAACGCCGAGCGGTTCAAAGCGCTGGGATCTAACATGAACGATGGTGGTATGCAGGGAAATTGAAGAAGACTAGCATCAGTTTTTTTTCGAAATCGCTTGCTTGATTTGTTAAGATCAGGTGTTAAATGGGATAACTTTTATGGAGTGGAAGTCTTCTTGGAAATAAGCTAGACACACCAAAGCGTCGGCCACACAGTTAGCGAGCGAGCGAGCAGGGCGATCATCGTTTCTCCTCTTTTCATATTTCGGCTCGGTACTTTCGGTAATTCGCGGTGCGAACCGAAGTACGAAAAGTGGTGAAACGATGCTCGCCCGGCTCGCTCGCTCGCGAAAATGACAACATTTTTTATCGCTCCGTAAACAGTGCTATCGTTGCGGGATCTAGGTCCTATAGAATAGAATAGAATAATATTTATTTGCTTAAAAACATGGTATAAAAGATGGTAAAATAAAAAAAAACAAGAGCATACATGTTTTTGGAAGCGTACAAAATTTAACATTTATTGTCAAAGAAGTCTTTGACACTATAAAAACTATGACTACACAACCATTCATGCAATTTATTTTTAAATGAACTTACATTTAACATCTTGAGACTACTTGGTATTTTACTATGTATACGCACACACATAGATATACAACTTTTATTATATTTAGCTAGTCTTGGAAGGATATCCAGAACTAGCTTATGGGGGTCTCGTTGGTTGGTTAGTTTGGTATTATTCGAGCTTCGTGGCCTCAGCGCTTTTCTAGTGGTCGCCACTCTGGATCCTATCTGTCATGAAGCTATTGGGAGTAGTGTGCCGGATTTGTCCTAAAAAACACTACTTTTCGCAGGCAAGCTTGTGGTCCTCCGCTATTCTTTTCTGACTAATTTCGTTGCTTCCAAGACAGTTAAATTTTTTCTCTAGGACCTCGGTGAGCTTCATTGTCGCGACACTTTTCAGATGGTCGCGCCACTGTTGATGCTGGCTTTCAGGAGTTGCAGTGGTTTGGGAACAGTGTGGCGGGCTGGTCCCATTAAAAAAAAATGCAAACTTTTAGAAACAGGTACCTACACATTGGGCTATGCTTGGAGTTTCCCTGAGGGATCGCATTCGACAGAGAACCAGAGTTGTCGACATAGCCCACAGAATAAGTAAGCTGAAGTGGCAATGGGCCGGTCATATTAGCCGTAGGACCGATGACCGTTGGGGTAGGCGTGTTCTTGAGTGGAGACCGCGAATCGGCAAACGTAAGGTGGGACGCCCTCAGGCTCGGTGGAGTGACGATCTTCGCGGGGTTGCTGGTAGCAACTGGATGAGAGTTGCTGAGAATCGAGTTGACTCGGTGGAGTGACGATCTTCGCGGGGTGGCTGGTAGCAACTGGATGAGAGTTGCTGAGAATCGAGTTGAATGGCGTGCGATTGAGGAGGCCTATGTCCAGCAGTGGACTGCTATAGGCTGATGATGATGATGACCTAAACATTATTTCTTTTACACTAGGTTGAAACTGCAAGTAACGGCCTATTTATACAAGGAGGTTTGTAGGAAGCTGTTTCAGTTTGTTCCGAATTTGATCTTCTGTTATCCACATGCACAGTGATACGCCCGGAGCATTCACCTAAACGATTCCAAAGATTTCGCGCGGTTGGCTCGAAATTGCTACATTATAACATAACAGCATTGGAACAGATAATGCAACACAATAGATTCTGTATACAAATTGATGTTGTATTGGATCACACAGGCCCTTTAATTATCTATGTATGTGGAGTTTGAATTATTGAGGTTTTGAATTGCAAATTGAAGAGAATTCTGTGTTTACAAACTGTGGAGTTGTTTGAAATGGGTTCAACTTTTCTTCTACAAAACATCAGGAACAGGGTCCAAACTACCGTTGGTCAGGGCTATTGAGAGAGGAACCTCTTCAATACGCGCCGTGTCCAGAAGTACTGCTTACTGATTCAAGCCCTTGATCCAGCTGCCTAGCGAGACCCTTCTCAGATGTTGGTCGAGGCTATTGGCTATTAAGCCCACAATGATTGCTGTACTCACATCCCACATGTCGACAACCTCGTTGCTAATTGCTTATCTTTCTCTGCTTTGACGAGGTTAATTGAAATAGCAGTCAATATGACAAACCATTGCTTTGATTTATTTCATTATTGTTGTTTTTTACCGGAATATTCTCAAAATTCGTGTGCCTGCAATGTTATAAAGTTTCCCACGAATTTTTGGCGCAAAAACAAGGAACCATTACTGATCTAAAAACACTATATAAACTAAACTATCTCCTTTCTAACTGTTAACTACAAACACTATATAACAATAGATTGATAAGTGTTTCATCTCCCATTATAGTTTCGATATTGGCTGGCACACACCGGCTAAGTTAGATGTGAACCCCGCCAACGTTTACAAGTTGTTGCCTACACACGGTAGATTGTGGGCTTCTTTACGTAGTTTATGGGAAGTTGTGAAGTTTATAACTGAGAAATCGTTTTTTTTACGGTTCCGTACCTCACAAGGAAAAACACAGAACCCTTATAGAATCACTCGCGTGTCTATCTACTACTACGCGTGACTATAAGACCCATTGAGTTGAAATTTGGTACACATGTAAATCGGTGATCCAAAGACGGACGTTTAACGTAAAATTAATGAATGTTAAACATGCGGGCCACTTTTTGGGGGTAAATTAGAAAGTGAAATAAAAAAGTTTTGCAAACTATATCGTGTGCCATGTCAAATAAAAGGGCTCAATGTGAGCATCTCAAATTTATATTGTTATAATTTTAAAATAAATAGTTTTGAAGTTATTAAGAAAATAGGTGAAAATTGACCATCCCCATTAACCCCGAAACTACAGAACCGAAAATTTTGAAAAAAAAAACAATAATAGTTCTTTGTTTATCTTTTATTTTTGAGTAAAGTTACTTAGTTTCAATTTGTTTGATGTGTACATAATGCTTGTTTAACAGCATCGTGAAGGGTTCGTTTACACCCTGTATTACTAAAGCACGCAAACTTATTTCACGCAAAGTAATCACATTAGTTTTTGTGTTTTCTTGGTAATAAAACTTATTTTGATATCTACTCAGACTCTTCAAGGCCCCAAATACCTACTCTAGAAGTTCTAGGTCTTCTATCAAAAACTTTAGGGATCTTTGCATTTTCTCTTACAAAACAAACTATGTGGCTGCCCTGATGCTGATGCAGTTTTCATACGACACCGCTCATTCACGTGGTGGGGCGGTGAAGGGTATCGCACGTCCCATTAGCTTGTATGAAATCCATTGATCCCTAACACACGTACACCGCCCGAACGCGCGGACGAGCGGCGCTCACCGCCTATCCGCGCGGCACACAGCCACATAATGTACGCCGCTTCTGCCCGACCGCGCGGACGAGAGCTTTAGTTAGTTTCAGGGCAGTAGCATATATTATTAGATCAGTGCTCGATAAGTAATGATAGCTTCGCCCCTTTTCTCACTAATACCGTCACGTATTACACCTCTACGCTTTCGGATTACAGAAGGGTAGTAATTTATTTTCAATTAATTTTTGACACATATTAGGTCCTCTCTTGTATTGACACGAACAGAAAAAGCTAAAAATTCCTTTCATTCATTTACATTTTTAAAAAGAAACGGTAAGAAAAACATTTAAAAAATAGAAGGCCCATCGGCATCAGAAACAAGGTCCAGGCTACCGGTGTGCAGGACTCCAGAGAGAGGAACCGCCTCACTATGCGTGCCGTGTTCAGGAGTATTGCTTTTTGAATGAAGCCCCTGACCCAACCGTGCATGGAATACTTCTAAAGGTGTTGGTCGAAGTTCTTTCCTATTAGTCCATTAACCCTTAATCCTTGCTTCGTTGATCTAGTATGCGTAAGCGCTAGTACTGAGAATGAGGTCTTGGGTTCGATTCCCAGGTCGGGCAAAGCGTTATTGGGTTTTTATTTCAGGAATATCTCAGTAGCAGCCACGGAACCTGGATTTGTGTCCGGATGATGGCAATAGGCGTGTTGTTATGTTATATATCTAATCGAGCTTCTAAAAATATACATACCTATTTATACCGTTTTTGAAATATAAAACAACCTCTATAATACTGAGTTTTTTGACAAGTTCGTGTAGATTTAAATGCACAATCGACCAAAGGTAAGGTATCTTAAGTATTAATATCTTAATGGCAACTAATTTAGCGTAAATGGAATTAATTTTTCCTTTGATAACTCTGTAATTAATACATTATTATATATTAAAGTGGTACTCAGAACTAAAATCTAGCTTTATCTTTTTATTTGAAAATTAAATACTCTCAGATATTTAGTTTAGATTAACAACGGAATTTTAAGTGAATAGTTTTGTCGTTCGTTGGAAATCTATTTTATTAGATTGAAAAACAGTTATTCGTTTAAAATGTAGACTGAAGTATTTCAGAATTTCTTCATTTAATAGCTAGTAGAATAATAGTACCTATAGTGTAGTAATAAAATAACCTTTATTCATTCTGAACACAGGATATTTCATTTCATTTATTGCATATCAGTTTACGTTGTCTGAATGTGTTACGTTAAAGATAGTTAAATAATTAAAAAAAAAGAAGTGTCAAGAACATAACGCACAAAATCCACTTTAAAACATCTCTCATAAAAAAATACGTTATCAATTAATGTCCAATAATAAATAATACCGAGAATCGGAAATCATAATCACTTTCAAAATTAAAATTCATCTGTTGTTCAGAATAATCAGAATGATTCGTGAATCATTTTCATAAAATAATGAATAGAAAAAACAAATAATCAATAATAATTCACCTAAAAAGATAAGAAAAAAACATATAAAAGACACTAATAACAAATATTTTAAAAGTACTTTAACATTAAAAATTACGAACACCTACTTTTTATTTGTTTGCTTAAAGGTGCATTTAAACCAACAGAACAAAAAGCTAGAGCTAGAACAAGAGCAATCTTTCTTAATCTTTTAGTGTAAACGAATGTTCGTTTTCAGTGTTTATACCAAAATATTAACGAGCAAGAATGAGAACCAAGAACTAGAACTAGAATGCACAGATGTTTAGATCAGCCGAACGTATGCTAATCGCTCATTTGTGTCAATTCTGTGGTTGGTAGTGCATCGTTATGTCCGACTCTGACAGCGATATTATAATTGCAAGTGCTGAATTTATAATTTTGTCATCAACCCTCAAAAATAAAAGATGGAAGAGACGTTGGTGGTTGACCAATTTAATGCAACGAAGGATACTGGATAATGTAGGAGAAACAATGACACATATGCCATAATAGACCAATCCATAATTAAATTGATAAGTATGATATTCAAATCGCTAGAACACTAGAACGCTTTGAAGAGACCGCCCCGGGGAGCGAACACGTCCGAACACGAAAGAACGCTCTAAGCAACTGTTCGCACGCTCTTGTGCCGTTTAAATCAAGGGAGCGAGCATTTTTAGAATATTCTATAGAACGCAATAGAACAACGAAGGAATGCTCTGAGGAATTTAATGAAGTGGAGATAGAATGAGCATTCGCTCGTCTGATGTAAATGCACCTTTAAAAAAACTAAACATTAACATTTTTGTGCGTGTTGTCTTTAGGGGTCCGACGAAAGGAGGTCGCTTTCGAGAATCAAGGGTTCTGAAACAAATAATATGAGCCTATATTTAACTATCAGCTGCTTTGAACGCCCTAGGTCCATGATGAGACCACATTATCATCACAAACGAGAAATAAACATAAATGAAGTCGGTTTAATAAATACCTAGCCTTGCCGGAGACGTCGATGGACCTGGAGACAAATGCTGCAATGTGGGACCAAAACGCACTGCAGAGGATGACGTGCTCGGCGACACCCCAACCAGCTCAAAGTTCGTATCGACTAGACTCTCATCGATCTCGTAGCCTTCACCCACCACAACAACTCCCGTGGACGGGGTTAATATTAGTGGCTGAAATTCCCTGTGAAATAAAAAATATATTAAGTCGACTTCCTTTGAAGAATGTTTCAAATTCTTCAATAGAGATTAAGTTCAAACTTACTGCGGGCGAGGCGGCGTGGCTTCACGAGGCGGCGGCGGCGGCAGTGTGGCTGCAGCACCCTCCACCTCCATCTCCTCGACCCTCGACGGCCCACTTGTGGGCCATGCGCATGGCTCAGCGCTGTATAGAAAAGTATTAAAATATGTTAGGGTGGAAAAGTATTAAAAATAATTAAAATATGTAGGCAGACAATTTACACACTTAACGTCTGCATCTCCCACCTCTGCAGGACTCGCGGGGGCGGGAGGCTGGCGACCTGGCGTGCCCGGCAATAAAGGGCACGGCACCACTCGCTCAGGTGACACTTTTCTGGAAATATATAAATCATTTAAACATTTGTGGCTGAGAAAAAAACGTAATAATTATTTTTCTAAATATTTTTCTTACCTACGGCTCCTTGGAGGGGGCGGCGGAGCGTCGGGCATCGCAAAATACCTGGTCTCTCGTTTCCTTCGCGCTGCGTGAAGCTTTGCCCGCATATCGGCATTTAGCTTTGCCTCCCGCTTTTTCTCCAAGGAGGCCTTCTTTTTTAATAACTTATGATATTCTTCGGAGTATCTTGAAGATAATAAATTCAATGATTAAAAAAAACATATTATGGTATTGCTTTCAAATAATGACTAAATTTCAAATAAGTGTTTACTTACACAAGTGAGGTGCCCGCGAGTGGCTGCGAGGGTCCCGCCGCTGCAGAAATATTAAACCACCTAGAAGAAGAAAAAATATTGAATGAAAAAAAAGACTCATGATTAAATTTCAAACAAACTTTTACTTACAGCGTCGGCTCCGCTGCTGCTGCTGGTTGTGGTGGAGGAACCACCACAAGCAACCTAAAAGAAGAAAAATATCGAATGAAAAAAAAACAATTATGATTAAATTTTAAATAAACGTTTACTTACGGCGTCGGTTGCGACGGCCCGCTGACCTCCTCATCTCCTCCTGCCCCTTGCAATTCTATTTGAGAGAAAACCGATCCAAAATACCGAATATTAGAAAGAATTAGCTATATTATTTACGACGGGCAACGTGAGCCCAGATGGGCTCAGAAGCAGCCGTGCTGTCAAAATTTTGATGGGTCCGTTCGGGCTCAGGCGCTGTTTAGCGGATGGTGTTAAACAAAATTAGAATGGCTCAAACATGTTTAGTTAAGATTAAACATATTCAGCATGCATTTCTGGGTTTAGCAGGTCTTATCCCCAAAGACCGATCGCCTTTGAAAGGTTTCTCCCCAAAACTCAAATAAAACTCAAAACTCAAAGCATTTATTTCAATTAGACCATTACAGGCACTTTTGAAAGTCAAAAACAAAAAAGCTAAGCTACAGTCACAGTCACAAGGCATAATAACTTGCGAAAGTACTGTAGTAAATAAGATTAGAAATTGCTATGAGAAAACACATGGAGAGAAACGAGTGACCATATAAAGGAGTGTGCCTACTACACCGTACCATACCATGGCGAACGTGCCAGGCAAACAAAAATCTTTGTATTGAAAAGTATGAGACTATGTCCACTAGACCGTTCCATCACCGACCTTATGGCCCGGACTCCACCAAAGCGGAGACGAACCGATATTTGCAAAGCGGAGAGGAGAGGAGATGCGTAAGAGCTAGGGTATGTCCACCGAAACTGTGCGGAGAATGGCAAAATGGAGAGAAGAGGAGATGCGTAAGAGCTAGGGTATGTCCACCGAAACTGTGCGGAGAATGGCAAAATGGAGAGAAGAGGAGATGCGTAAGAGCTAGGGTATGTCCACCGAAACTGTGCGGAGAATGGCAAAATGGAGAGAAGAGGAGATGCGTAAGAGCTAGGGTATGTCCACCGAAATTGTGCGGAGATGTGCAAAGCGGAGAGAAGAGGAGATGCGTAAGAGCTAGGGTATGTCCACCGAAACTGTGCGGAGATGTGCAAAGCGGAGAGAAGAGGAGATGCGTAAGAGCTAGGGTATGTCCACCGAAACTGTGCGGAGATGGGCAAAGCGGAGAGGAGAGGAGATGCGTAAGAGCTAGGGTATGTCCACCGAAACTGTGCGGAGATGGGTAAAGCGGAGAGGAGAGGAGATGCGTAAGAGCTAGGGTATGTCCACCGAAACTGTGCGGAGATGTGCAAAGCGGAGAGAAGAGGAGATGCGTAAGAGCTAGGGTATGTCCACCGAAACTGTGCGGAGACGGGCAAAGCGGAGAGGAGAGGAGATGCGTAAGAGCTAGGGTATGTCCACCGAAACTGTGCGGAGATGGGTAAAGCGGAGAGGAGAGGAGATGCGTAAGAGCTAGGGTATGTCCACCGAAACTGTGCGGAGATGGGTAAAGCGGAGAGGAGAGGAGATGCGTAAGAGCTAGGGTATGTCCACCGAAACTGTGCGGAGATGGGCAAAGCGGAGACGAAAGGAGATGAGTAGTTAAGCACTACTAGTTTTTTACTTCTTATGTTGTAAACAAGACAATTTTAAGACTGAGCTGTCGCATTAGGGATACACCTTGTAAGCGAGATTTTAATAAATTAATTAATAATAATGAGCACTGCACGCCGCTAACTGCACACCGTTCACCGAACACAGCACGCCGCACACAGCACACTGCTCACATCTCTTCTCGTTGTGCGCTTGACCGCCTATTGTGGAGGCTGGCCTAGTCGATTACTACACAATCTCCTCTCAGGAGACGAGTGTAAAAAACGAAATTCTATTGGTGGTTTACAACAAATCTAGTCTCGTCTCCGCTTCTGTGAAGTCCGGCCTTACCTACTCGTTCTTGCTCAATGAGAGAAGAGGTTTTTGTGGCGACAAAAATACCACTTGTAGGTATTATCTTGTTTTATTTGTTCCAATAAATTCCTAAGGACAAGTTTTGTAAGAACATTGGATAACTTCGGAAATCCGTACCATCGTTAAGCAATCAATTAACCTTACCAAAAAGTTAGGACAGAGTAACTTTTACTTTGGATAACAAAGAGATCGTACAACTTTTGTTAGGAACCCAACTTTTTACTAATCAGATTATTGCCAATAGATCATTGTCCTCGAATAATGTACCTAAATAAAACTAACTAGAGAATCTTGTTTCATTGAATAAAATTTATGTGGGTACTCGAAACGATTAGGACTTTTTTTTTCAAAAAGTAACAATAAAAAAAAACACGAAATAATAAATTTAAGGTTTTTTTTTGTGAAATAATGAGATGAATTTTTCAATGGGTATCGTTCGCAATGCGAACTTCGCATGTATTGCCGATCGTGGATACGTTTTACACGTCATATGCATTTGAGTTCTCATTATTTAAAAAAAAAAACATTAAATTTATTCTTTCGTGTTTTTTTTATTGTTATTTTTTGAAAAAAATAGTCCTAATCGTTTCGAGTTCGATGATCGAGTTCATGGTATTTGGTTCCAGAACGACCTAAAAATAATGGTGTATAAATGCTTGAAGCTTTGTTTTAAATGAAGATGATTAAATTAAGCTGTTAAATTGAAATTAATGAGGACATAACTCATTTCTCAAATCTTTCTTATGTGTACTCTCCCTGACCAGTTTTTCCTCATACGTTTCAAATTCATGTATGTATTTTTTGAGATTAGTCAGTAGGACTAGAACGTAGAGACTGGGTACTGTAAGGATGTTTAAATCTAAGAAATGTGGACGACAACTCTCTCTTTGTGAAATACGGACAATGGTACGTATAGCTCTTTTCTGAAGGACAGAAGCTCGATGGCAGTTATAATTATAGGTATTCCCCCAAAATGTTATGCTGTACCTACATTAAACGTAACGTGTACGGCCTCCTCATTTTTGAAGATAGAAAAAATACAGATGCATTGTTCTCGTGTTACCTATTTTTTAGACATACTGCTAACAAAAAAACATTGGTGTGACTAATTATGACACGATTTTCCTTACACGGTCCATTTCATCGATGCCTCGGAGGACTTTACCCGGATTTTGGAAGTTAATATAAGCTGCCAAACAAGAATAACTTACTTTTGAGGCCTATCTTTACCAGCCCAATTAAATAAAACATTCATCATCATCATTTGCCTAGCCTTTTCCCAACTATCTTGGGGTCGGCTCCCTGTCTAACCGGATGCAGCTGAATACCAATATTTTCACTCCACAAACCAGTTGGTCCACTGGGTAATACGAAATCCTTGGTAAGACTGGTTGTCAGACTTTCGGGCCACTGACTACCCGTAACGACCCAATTAAATAAAACACCGACCTTTAATAATATCAGACGAATGTTTCGATTTGTCCGACCCCCAAATCGGTACAACCAATTAAGTTACCCTTGTTGGTGACCAGTACAAACACCATTTTAACCACTGTACGACAAATTAAATCGACAGCACAAAGTAACCGTCAAATGCTTACCAAAACAAAGGTCCACGTCAAAGAATGAAGATGTGATGTAGAAAGAAGCGACACTCCCTCTCTGAATAGATATAAATGCTTACAGGTTCGGAGTTTAAAAAAAAATTAAAGCAATACTTAATTATTAAAAGCTATTACACAGTCCACGAATATACATAATTATGAATAACAGATATTTAATAAGTAAAATAACAAAAATAAATTATGCTATAGTACTTACACATATATATATACACACAATAATTTATACTAAAACACTTATATAAAAACTATACTACAGTAATAATAATGAACAATTTTTAATTAAGCGCTCTTCTACTCACTATTTATTTTAAAAAAAATGCTGTGCCCGACAGGGTCCATAATTGTTTCTTTTTTTAGTTATTTACCACCTGTATGTTGTACATTATGGATATAGCAATAAACGATTTTGATTTGATTTGATTTGAGTGGTGTATGTTAGGGTCGGCTTCCAGTCTCACCAGATGCAGCTGAATACCAGTATTTTAAATAGAGCGACTGCCTATCTGAGTTCCACAACCCAGTTAGTACTGGGTAATACGATACTCCTTGGTAAGACTGGTTGTCAGATTTTCGGGCCATTGACTCCCTGTAACGACTGTCAAAGATCTACAAATGACAGCCGGGTCGATCGGCTTAGCGCGCTTTCCGAGGCACGGAGGAAAATCGGTATCTAGTGGGTGGTCCCCCATCAACAGACCAACCTAGGGAACCGCGGGTTAACCTGAAGAATGATCCGAGTGAAGTACGCACAAAGTAAATTAATGTACCTATTAAATGACACAGTGTGCGATAGGTTGACACTGTCAAACTGGAAGAAGTGAGAGATTGATTGATGACGATTAACGGAACCACGGTTTTTTGGTACGTAGCCTTATGTTTATTCTATTTTATTTATGGCAATTGGGTCGATCAAATATACAGAATTATGATAGCAAAAATCAGCTGTTTCATACATTTTGACCGTGTCGGTATTGCACTTTTGTAGGAAACAGCTGTAATTTTTTTTAATTACCAATGAAAAAGTTCTGTGTGGGGGGAATTCGGAATGATTTATTGAACAGGTTGGCTGTATTAGCTTATTTCAAATTAATCAATTTTGACTTCTCCAAAATTTAAGCGCTATTAAAAATGACCCTTTGTATAGGCCACAGATTTAAGCACTTGGGTCCTCCGTGAGTCCCGTAAGTGACAGTATAAGTTTAGTTTTAAACCGTGAAAGTTTAAGGTGGACGCGCCAGGGTAGCCTGCGAAATTCAAATTTTCTTACGTAACCCAATTGAATGACTTTTTAAATGATCTTAGAGGGTTGTATAATTAATGATTTAAATGGTTATAATTCTGTAACTACATACCTACGTGTTACATGCACCACTCATTTTTCATCAACATATAACCTGACACTGACCTGCAAATTGCAAAAACGTATTGAATATACACTGTGACTTTTTAGTCGTCTTACAAAGATGGTACACTCAATGTATCCGACATAAAATACCTATAGGCGCGATTTTTTTTAACCTTTAATAATTATGACATTAGGTACAAAGAAAAATAAATAATACTTACATTAGAATTATGAAACATCCTGTTAATAATGTTTGTGTCAAACGGTAGAACATACCTACCCAGCACTGAGGACACGAGTCGAGTAGATCATCGCTCGCAACAGGGTGTTTCAACAACGTCATGCGTCATAATACTGAATAATATTTTTATTTTTAAATTATTAAAATCACATAAATACGAATTTTTTTTTTCGTGAATGTTTAGTAGTCATTGGTTACATGAAGTGGGCTGCCGTTGTAAGACGACTAAAAAGTCACGGTGTATAACGTGAATTTCGCGGGCTACCCTTGGACTTCCACCTTAAAACAGTACTTGGGAAGGCATCTACTGTTCTGTTCTATAGATTTCATAATCTGTGGCCAAGCCTACACGTCCTTCGTATTTAACAGTGAACATGTTAAAAAGCCGTGGCAGTTATAAGGGTTCGGGCAGTCCCGGAGGCGACAGCGAGACGGGGGTTGGTTGACAGTTGTAGTCACATGTCCAGAGAGCAAAATAGACCTGTTCGGACGGGTTTTAAAAATTAACAGGACTTTATTAACGTGTGGGATTTTTGTAGAGGGAACAATGAGGGTAGAGAGTCCATTACAACGATAAAACGGAGGCTTTTTCTGAGGGGAACTGAAACACAGAAATATTTGTTTAGGGTTTTGTGGCAACTCAGTCGGTTAGACAATTATCTTATTTGCGAGATTTTCAAACCACGACTGGATTAAAAATTTAAAGAGCAGGCTTAATATTGCTGGTTCTAGTGGCTTTGTATTTTAATTTTATCTTATTTTGATTTAATGGTAATTTATATTTTAGTTTTTGATTACCGGATACCAATTCAAACTCCGTGGCTGCTTTTGAGAAATTCCTGAAATCAAACCCAGCACCTAATGCTCAGCAGTTAGCTACCATAACAAGGAAAAGGGCTAAAGATCAGGTAAAAGATGATGATTAATCCTCTGGATGTTTTTACCACGGCACGACTTTTGCAATTTTCGTGAAAAGAAAGAGGAAGACTGGAAGATGGCACTGGTGACTGAAAAGTTGTGTGGTAATCGGCTATCGTGGTATGGACATGTGAAGCGGTGGAATGAGGAAAATGTAGTGAGGGAAATTTTGAGTATGAATGTGGATGACTACAAGCGTAGAAGAAGACTAAAAAAACGATGGCCGTACTGTGTGAAGGATTAAATGGCTAGAAAGGAGACGGCTGAGATGACGAGTAATAGAGAAATATTGAAGAAGAAGTTGAATGCTTCAACGCAAGACATAGATAACACCCACCCCTGTACAACCTCTGTCTACAAATAAAGATTTCATTTTCAAAGAAGACATTCTGCGCCGACCCCAAATAAATTGGGACAAAAGCCAAATGAAAAGCAGAATGATGATGAGCCTACGACACAAAAAAACAAAGCACCTAAAGATGTCCAAAAAACCAAGATAACCATCAAAAAGTCCATTATTCAACACACACCTCAACTCAATCTACACATTAAGCCTACGTGTTTGAGTATTCATCAGGTCGGCGGACGGACGCAGGTAATCGACTCAAACTAAATAGAGTCGGTAATCCGAAACTCCCGGTGGTACGCAATCAAGTGCCGGGAATTACGTGTGAGAACTTGTCTGGTACGTATGAGCGTAGTCTTATGTAAGATGTATAAATGTAATTTTGTGAATAGTTTGAGAAATGGGGATAAAGCTTATTAAAGCTTTATTATTTCTTTTTACCATTAATTAAAATATTACGTACAAAGAAAAATAAATAATACATTAGGATTATGAAACATCCTGTTAAATAATGTTTACGTGTAAAATGGTAGAACATACCTACCCGGCGCACGAGTCGAGTAGATCATCGCTCGCAACAGGGTGTTTCAAATACGTCATGCGTCATAATAATGCATAATATTTTTATTTTTAAATAATTCTAATCTCATAAATACCTATTTTTGTATGAATGTTAAGTAAAAGGATCACCAAAATGAAAATCTCATTTTAATGTGAAATGATAACCAAAAATCTTACATTTTGCTATCCTATTAAAAAGTAAATGACTCCAAACTAAGGCGTAGTCAACCTAGCCCCGCTACGCCGGGCTCTTATTTCTGTTTGCACGGTTTCAAGTAACCTAACATGAAGAGGATGGCGGGGTCTTAAGTTCGCTCACTCTATAGACCCCGTCATCCCCTTCGAACCTGTCTGAGTCAGGGTGCCCCAAGTCTCGTAATCGCTTCGCTCGCTCTTACATCAAATAGTGAGATCGTATAAATCGCTTTCATACTAGTATTACTATGCTATATCCCTAGGTGTATAACTATATCACGGCTGTAACTATCATATTACGACTTAAACAAAGGGTATTGTAAAAACTCTTAAATAAAATAAGTTTCAGTGTTAATTTAAAGGTAGTGATGAAAAGTACAAAGACTAATGTGTTACTTTTAGTATACAACCTAGCACCCGCCGTGGCTAGAGGAAATTCCCTAAACTTCCTGGCAAGCTCAACTTTCAAGCAAGCTCAACTTTCGGCAAGCTCAACTTCGCGACTCAAGTGTCACTGTCGGTTGGAATGTGTTAATGAGTTTTGAAAACGACTCGGTATTTTAACTTGAACACTGCATTAAGTTTTTTGTTTTGGTTAAACATAGGGGTTAATCTTTATAATTATGTGTAAAAGAAGCATTGATAAAGAATATGTTTCGCCGTTTTATTCCAATTATCTGTATTAGGGGCCATCTCAACCTGCTCAGGCAGAGAGTCATTGATGGCTCTGTCTTGGACTGTAAATGTGGCACTGTTCCACCAACGATGAGGCACTTAAAATCGGGTCCTGCAAAGGAACTGATGGACGTAGCTGAAATCGCCAAACTCATGGCTCAGTTTTGGGTCAATTTAGATTGCCATCGACACGCGAAGAAGAGTATTTCACCCTCACTCTAGCCATTCCCATTTTTCTTTTCCCTTTTTTTTCCTGTTTATATTTAAGTTTTTATTGTGTAGATTTAAGTTTTTTATTTTATTTTCTGTTGTGTGCATTTGTGGCATGTGCCAAATAAATGTGTTTTCTTTCTTTCTTTCTTTCTATTACTATCTTTCACACAATCCATCCACCGTTTCTTTGATCTTTTTCTTCTACATCCGTTTCCTTACATTTATACTCAAAACTCTCTTCACTATAATGCGAGTAAAAGTACCGAAGACGACAGGCACTTGTTTTCCCCGTTATTGCGACTTTTTTTTTTGATCTGCACCATACCTGGGAACCTTCTAGATACGTAGATATTGGGTTTTTTTTATTAAATACAAGTTTTTAGTGTTACAACTTTTCTATACACCCGCGACCCCCGTAATATTCTATTAGTACAATGTTTTGAGTGCATTACATTGAGTCCTATAGCAAAACGTGATTTTTCACCCCAAAGTCATTTCCCAGAAATATTTTTTGCGTAGAGTTAGTTTGATGTACAGAATGCTCGTTTCAACTTTGTATGCTCGTTGGTCCAGTAGTCGCAAGCGCGATTATTGAGCATGAAGTCCAGGTCGAAAAAGTGTTATTGAGTTTTTCCATCAGGAATTTCGCAGTAGCAGCCAAAGAGTCTGAACTTTTACCCGGTTGATGGCAATTGGCTCGCCCCCATGAGCCTTACACATAACTGGTAAAATATGGGTGGACTATTAGGTACACCTCTGCCTAACCCTTCGGAGATTACAGGCGTGATGTTATCTTATGTCCCTAGAGAAGAGATTCTTAGAAGTGGATTATAAATCAAAGTTCGCTAACATTCGTACTATTTTTGATATTGAAGTTTTACTTACGACACCCAAGAGAGATCGTCATAGACAAACATGGGTATACAATTTGCAAAAAATAAAGCGAAAATAGGTCAATGGATGGCGAAGTAATGAGATGGTTATTCATTATGGTTCTTTAAAGTTCTTTCACTTTAATTTGATACAGGGCATAATAATAACTATAAAGTTTGTTGTTGTTAAGTTGGTGTTTAATTATGCAATTTCTGTACATAAAAATAAATAAAATTTACGTGTCTGTTTGTAATTTTAAAAGAACAGCTTTTTACTGAATGCAAATGAAAATAGTATAAGGTACTAACAACAAAACTCTCTGTTCCTACTAATCTCCGAAACGGCCGGACCGATTTTGACGGGACTTTTACTGGCAGATAACTGACGTTCTAAGGAGTAACTTACTTTTATTTTAGAAAAAGGATTAGGGTTCCGTCCAAAAAACTGAAAACCCTTGAAATTGTTAACAAAATCCGATTCAAATAGGGAATTCATATTTTTATAATAATTTAACGCGGTTGAAGGTTGCGGCAACAGCCAGTCTTATGAAATAAAATTCAGAATCGGAAAAATACTAGGACCAGTTTATAAGAGATAAAATTTCCCATTCTTCTTAAGCCTGTTTTACCATAACACTACGTAATACTTGAAAGAACGCCTGAATTAAAGCAAGCTGTTGGAAAATCCAACAGGGCGTGTATTTAGGCATTCATGTAAAGTTAAAGTAAAAGATTTTATTTTGGAATACATAGTTGTCACAATTACAAAGATAACGATGCTAGCTACAAAAGTTTATAACTGTGTGTGTAATGTAGGTGTCAACCTAACATTAGTACTAACTGGGTTGTGGAAGTAGGAAAGGCAATCGCACCATCTAAAATACTGGTATTCAGCTGCATCTAGTTAGACTGGAAGCCGACCCCAATATAGTTGGGAAAAGGATAGGCAGGTCATAATAGGTGTGCCTTGTTTTAGTGTAAAATGGGTAGGCAGTTCTTTTTGTTGCTTCTGCAGGTTTGACTAACTATTCGATTTCATTACGATTGGGACAAGCGCGCCACTCTATTCCCAAACCACTGTAACTCCTGAAAGCCAGGTACAACAGTGGCGACCACCAGAAAAGCGCCGACACAATGAAGCTCGACGAGGTCCCAGAGAAACAATTTAACTGTCTTGGATCCCGCAACGAAATTAATCAGAAAAGAATAGCGGAGGACTAGCAAAACTATAATTTCTACTTCCCTCCATATCAGCAGGAGACATAACGAAACAAGGTCAATGGGCACAAAGGGACGTTTACAACTGGGGTAAGTCTAGTTGCCTAGCATTACTGGGTCCTAAGTTGTGAGCTGTTATATTTGATTCCAATAATAGATATGGCAAAAACAAAATTTCCGTGCGTTCACACGGAAATTTTGTTTTAGTTTTTGTTTGAATTTGTTTTAGTTGTGTACAGTTTTTGTTTCGATTTCATTATTTAAAAGAGTAAAAATAACAATAAATAGACCAAGTACCTATGTAAAGGAAGCATAGAACTGCTACAGAAATAAAATATTTTACGCCGATTGAATGAAGGCACTCAAAAGTAACCATAAATAAACAATAAAATCTGAAAGCGAATGAATCTTACAAAAGGGAAGGGTTTTGATTGGCATAAAAGTTATTCTCTTCACTCTAGTTTTTGTATAAAATGGCCGGAGCTTTTTGAATAACTGGTTAAATAGATTCATATAACATCACGCCTGTGATCCCCGAAGGGTTAGGCAGAGGTGTACAGCGTCGCAGTGTTCGCCAGTTATGTTTATGGCGATTATCAGAGTGCCACGCATCACGCTGCATGTTACGTGTCAACGCACCTACGCGTGTACTTGTGGGAGTGCAGATCTGCATCATCGTGCGGGTTTTTTACGCACTCACGCGCGTAGAAAGTTGCGTTTTGTGGATTCACGGTGGCTCTGACTCATTTCATTCAAAGCTGCTCGCTGTGGTGATAGTGTAGTGTAGAGCGTCGCGTCTGTTTTGATATTAAAAATAGTTATTAGTGTGGAACTCATTCAGGCCCATCCAAAATCGCGCACGGCACTCCGAGGCTCGGTGTGCCATACCTTGCGTCTCGCCCCGCACCCACGCGCGTTTGCGCATGTTTCTCAGCTTGTAGGCGCGTGATCTGAATGAACGCCAGTGGATGCATTTTCTGTGTGTTGGACGTGCGTGTTTTCTATACAAACGAAGATACTTACAAGCAACGTTAGAACACGTATTCACGTGCTACTCTGCGTGGTGCGTGGCCGTAAATCCTAGGTTATAGGCGGCGAACCTATTCCCATCAACTGGCCCTTATCCAGACTCTAATCCAGGCTTCTAACACCAACACGCTTTCATTTATATTTCGGCCGTTCTAGCTTTCAACTAATTCTATTCAGGATTAAAACTCAGTTGTCCACGTGTACCCCACATTATTGCTTCAGTATGGAAATTAAAACAACTTTCAGTCAAGCAGAGTTTGGGCAACCCGGGCAATCGGGGCAATGGAAGCAACCCTGGTAATAGCCCCGATGACCCTTCAGAATGCTTTGATAACTGTAGTTTTAGTTTAGTTTAGTTGGATTGCTTGTAAATTGGCCAATAGAGGAAACTGAAAATTGACACAGTTAGGGTGTGTGGATTTAATTTTCTGTCTAGTAGGGCTGTAGATGTAATAGGCCTGTTTTGTGTTGTTAAGTAGAACTACCTACTTGATTTTGTACGTTGGCAAAAGGGTAAATTTTTGTTACATACAGCCTTATATACATAACATAATTATATACATGAAAACCAGCGTCGGTCACGAGCTACTCGGCAGTTTGCTTAACGGGGCCTATTTGGCGCAGCCTGATACAGACGATAATATCTTTATTTTTGTTTAGATTTAAGTTTATTTTATTTTATTTTCTTGTTGTGTGCAGTTGCGGCATGTGCCAAATAAATTATGTTATTTCTTTTCTTTTTTTCATACATAATCAGGCAGTAGGTAATCAGGTAGGCAGAATGCCACGGCTTCAACGATCCTTATAATCCCCTTTTGCTACATCCGGTTTCCAGTCACACACACGAGAAAAATTTAGGGGTTTTTTTCCCTTTCTGGTGCATAAATACAGTATTTTCCTTAAATATTGTGACAATTACGACGATGAAATGTATAGTTAAGGGGATGTTTCAACATTAAAATCATTGTGTAAGCATTTGACGGTTATAAGCATGGTGGGTACTTCATAAGGCGGTATGCCCGGTTCGTCAAAGTTCCGATTGGTCACCAATTTTTTTTCCATACAAGAAGACCTGATTCATCATCATAGGAAAACAAATGAATTTTTATCTAATTTTGATGTTCCCGATTCGTCATAATAAATTATGATGTGCTTTAAAAAGATAAGATGCGTAGTCCCAACGGCGGCCTTCTTAACAAAAGATGCATTAATGTAGAAGATGCAAATATCAGCATCTTGCTCGCGGTGTTTTGTTGTTTCTGCCTGCAAAATGCTAGTTTATTTTGAGCAGTGATACAATGTCTTATTTAAACACGGTGTTCAAGTTGAGTCTCATTTTGAGCCCAGTAGTAGCGGAATTGCCCCTTGAATTGAATTTAAAATCTATATATAAGGATTTAACGGTTACAAGCATGGTGGGTATACAAACATCTTCTTCAAATGATTGTTTAGTAATTCGATTTTCGCTTGCATAGAAGAAAATTGTCCACATAAGGAGATATATTACGATTTACCGAGATATAGGTCTCAGGTACTCAGGTCATGGTGTTTTGTGTGTGAAACATCGAAATCTGTTCAACCATCAAGGCGTAAAGGTTAGACAGAGAGGCCGGCAGAGTTACTTTCGCATTCATAATATTAGTACGGACGGTAATGAATTTACGGTATGCTTACCATAATGTCATGCCTATGGACTTTGGAAAGCGCCCAAACGGGTAGGCAAAGACATTTAAGTAAACATATGGTGTCCACACCAATCGATCGATCTTCGACCGAAGCCATCGATCGACGGTAGAAGGGATTAGTCGACGTCGATCAACAGTTTCTCTCTTTCGACTGACTCTCTCGATCGACGATCGAGCGATTGGTGTGGTAACACCCTAAACTAGAACAACGCGAACAAAATTATTATCTACTTGCAAGTGCCTGATCGCTGTCGATAACGAGACAAACTTGGCATAGTTGTCATTTTGCTTGCACATGGACATGGGATCATAAAGGGTGTAATAAGACCCTTAACGCAGCTTAAAGGCACTTGTTTTTCCCGTCGTCACGATATTTTTTTTTGTTCTAGACCATACCTAGAAACCTTCTAGTTACGGAGACATTGGGAGATTTTTAAATGCTTAATTTTAATGTAAGATTTTTACTTTAAACACCTCCACGACCCCTGTAGTATTCAATCCATTCACCAGCACAATGTTTTGAGTGCGTTACACGGAGTCCTACCGTAGAACGTGATTTTTCACCCAAAAAAATATACGTAAAGTTACTTAGTTTGATGTAAGTACATAATGCTTGGTTGACGACTTCGTTAAGGGCCTTTTAACACCCTGTATTATTTATATAACATATTTTCTTCTGATAGCCACTCTATTGTATCTTTAATCTCTTTGGGGGCAGATAAAAGGCATAGGTGCGCACATTTCAGCTGTAGCGGACAGTACAAAAAGTACTACAGCGCCATCTATGACACAAATGAAGAACTAACATCAACATTCTGGATCACGCTATTAAACTTAAGCCGATATAGAAAAACCCGACAGCAATTGTCGGGCTGTAGTCCACCAGATACAACACCCGTCTGGTCAGAGGATCCTTCCTTTTCTATGGCAGTTGAAAAACTTAATAGCCTGTTCTTTAAGACCAGCCATAACAAAAAAATCTCACGAAATGGAGGCAATTCCGTTACTACTGGGCACAAAACGAGATTCAACTTCAACGCCTTGTTTAAATAAGACATTGTATCACTGCTCAAAATAAACTAGCATTTTGCAGGCAGAAACAGCAGAACACCGCGAGCAAGATACTGACATTTGCATCTTCTACATTAATGCATCTTTTCTTAAGAAGGCCGCCGTTGGGACTACGCATCCTATCTTTTTATAGCACATCATAATTTATTATGACGAATCGGGAACATCAAAATTAAATAAAAATTCATTTGTTTTCCTATGATGATGAATCGGGTCTTCTTGTATGGATAAAAATTTAATGACCAATCGGAACTGTGACGAACCGGGAATAAGCCTTATGAAGTACCCACCATGCTTATAACAGTTAGGTAAATGCTTACACAATGATGTTAATGCTGAAACATCCCCTTAACTATGAATTTCATCGTCGTAATTGTCACAATATTTAAGGAAAATACTGTATTGGGCATAAATACAGTATTTTCCTTAAATAAAGAAAGGAAAGGAAAGAAAGGGAAAAAAAACCTACATTTTTTGTCTTGTGTATGGTAAGCATACCGTAAATTCATTACCATCCGTACTAATAGTATGAATGCGAAAGTAACTCTGCCGGTCTCTTTGTCTGTTAACCTTTACGCCTTGAAGGTTGAACGGATTTCGATGTTTCACACACAGAATACCATGACCTGAGTTTGAACATAAGATATACATATATATATACTCTACCTATATCTCGGTAGATCGTAATATATCTCGTTATGTGGGACAATTTTCTTCTATGCAAGCGCAAAATCGAGTTACTAAACAATCATTTGAAGAAGATGTTTGTATATCCAGGATATCCTACAAAAACGGCTCATTGAAAGAAAACTTTTGTTAACAACCGAAAAGGGGACCCTTATACCTGGCGTGAACTATCCCAAACTGAATAGCTATGGACCCGTACAGTATATTAGTAGTAAGAATATATAAATAAAGCACAATGCAACCGTGATCTGCACAGTGTGTGGGCATTACTTCCACGTATTTATAACACAGCATCCTGTATAAAATAAAGCCGGGCGGCTTTATTTTATACAGGATGCTGTGTTATAAATACGTACTTTCTTATGTTGTCAAGTTATGTAATCAGGTGTCAATTTTGCCGAAATCCATGACATTATAGGGTTTTCTTATCTAATTTATCTTTTCTTATTATCTTACTACTTACTATTTTAAATGCGAACGTTTGTGAGGCTGGATGGATGTTTGTTACTCTTTCACGCAAAAACTACTGAACGGATTTGGATGGGCACACAGATAGTATAAGCCCAGGATTAACATAAAATACTTTTGATCTCAGTAAAATGATCCCGTGGGGTAATCACCGTACTCCACGGGGGCGAAGCCGCGGGAAAACTATTTAGTTTTAATTCCACAAATATGTTGATCCAGGCTTGGCGTATTAGTTTTACTTCCTCGCAGTAGGTGTGAAAAGTAGAGTATGCTTCTCAGGGTTAAAGGGGTCTTCGTCTTGGCCCAGCTAAAGTCCCTCACTGCTCTCAGGATTCTAGTCTTAACTCCCTTACTCCGTTCGGGAGCCCTAAAATCCCTCGCTGCGTTTGTGATTCGAAATAGCGCTCGTGACGTAAGTCACTACTTTATCCTCTTGGTACATAATATACCATTAGCAGTTTTCTGCCTATAGACGGAAGAAAAGAAAATAAGCTTGACACAAAAGAGAAGAGGCCTTGACTCAGCAGTGAGTGTAACAGGACTGCCAATGATGCTGATGATCATAGAGAAGGAAGGAGCATAAATAAAATGGTCGGATGATTGTGACTTTTAATTCACAATATGTTTCTTATCTTATAACTGCCAACTGCGGCGTTGGCCTAGTGGTCGCAAGCGCGACTGCTGAGCATGAGGTCCCGGGTTCGATTCCCAGGTCGGCCAGTGTTATTCTTTTTTTTCATCAGGATTTTTTCAGTAGCAGCCACGAAAATTGTGCGTGGAAATAGGCTCGCCTCCTATTACCTGGGACGTTTAAAATAACTGGAAAAATGTGGGTGTACCAGTACACCTCTAGCTAACCCTTCGGGGGTAACAGGCGTAATGTTACAAATTAACATAGTAAAAATATGAAATGAACTAAGACTTTGAATCCAGTTTGCATATTACGTGGGTTCCCTATTCTTCAGAGCAATAAAACACGTGTATCACGTGTATGGGTTTCTTCCATTAAAAATAAACAGCCTGTATACAGAGTCTTTGTGAACGTTACAATAGCGGACGAAGGTAAAGACTTTTATTTACCTTTAAGAGTATATTCGTTTGTTTGTTATTTTGTTCGGTTAGTCGCTAAACCACTGGCTGTGACGGCTTGGTCAAAAACTTGAGTGGGGCTTGAAGAATGCTATCTAATAATATTGTATAACTTGAAAACCTCTGCGAAAGACGGACAATATTTATAAAGAATCCGTTTTCCCTTGAATTGCCCTGAGGAGCTCGTGGCTAAATAAGAACAGCCGCTCGGGTCGATCTTTAGGTTAAGCCGTGCTTACCTAGGTTGGTCCGTGGATGGGTGACCACCCATTACATACCGAGTTTCCTCCGTGCCTCGGAAAGCACGTTAAGCCGTTGGTCCCGGCTGTCATTTGTAGATCTTTGACAGTCGTTACAGGTAGTCAGTGACCCGAAAGTCTGACAACCAGTCTTACCAAGGGATATTGTATTACCTAGCCCTAACTGGGTGTGGAGGTCAGATAGGCAGTCGCTCCATGTATAATACTGGTATTCAGCTGCATCCAGTTAGACTGGAAGCCGACCCCAACATAGTTGGGAAAAGGCTAGGCAGATGATGATGTTTTACCTTGAAGTTCACATTTCATCCATTATCATTTCATCCTATTAATGTACCTTACCTACTTTAAATGAGACTAGATTCAGATAGGAAACGTCTAGCTATCTAGCTTGCAAACAATATGTCGTGTGAAACTGATTTCGTTGTCCACAGAATAAATAATTTCATGTCATTTTCCAGTACCTGAAAGTCTGATCAGTCTCGCCGGGGGTAAAGTATAATCTATACTTCGTCATTCCATGTAAAATGCTAAGAATTCAGCAGCATCCGCGGCAGTCATAATGGTGGGGAAAAAGCTATCCTTTGTCCCACTTTTTCATTGTTTCTTTTATTTCAGTCTACTTCAAACTAACACCCATTCAAAAACGGTACACACTAAACTCGCCACCATTCGTGCAATTCATTTCTTTCTCCCGTTCACGCTGGCAGTAGTTGGTAGCCCGCTTGTACGTGCTGTCAGCGGCGGGCGCCCGGATTTCGCCCAACTCTCACAGGCTAATCCGTGGCCGAAGTGTCGGACGACTAGCACTCGAGATTCGCGTAAAGGTTTACGAGTTTGACGCTTGTTTGATTATGATGTTTTTTATTTTCATTTTATTCAAAATCTATGTAACAATAACATATAAAAAGTCTGCTAAACTGCAAAACAGTTTGTCGGCAGTTGTTCTCATTTCACAATATCATTATAACAAATTTTTATTATAAAGTAAAGTGTAAAATAAGAGAAGTGAGTTTACAGAAATAAACACATTTTACACCTATGGAAAATTACTATTATCCGCAGATGCAAAACTACCTATGGACACAATGAGAGGTAGTGTTTTTGAAGCACAATTTTAAGTTGGTCTTTAGATTTAACATGCGATATCAGCTGTGGGGGTAGCTCATTCATTAACGAGATGTGAAAATCATTTTCACTTATTATAATATTTGATTGTGATGTGAAAATCAATTTTATTTGCAGTCTTATTTGTTCGGAGGTTTATTTAAAGTTTAATTAAATCATCATCTGCCTAGCCACCAAGACTAGACACCAAGGCCGACTGGGAGTCCTACACGCGTTCGATTGATGACGCCCTCTTGAATGTATTGCCAACCCCGCCAAACTACGACAAATTTGTTGATATTGTGTCCACTACTTCTAGAAGACACATCCCAAGGGGTTGCAGGACTTCCTACATTCCAGGGCTTTCGACGGACTGTTCTGAACTACTGAGCCGATACGAGTCATTGTATCAGACTGAGCCTTTCTCGGAGGAAACTACGCTAGCTGGCGAAATGCTGCTTTCGAAATTAGGTGAAAATAGGCAGGAGAGGTGGATCAACACTGTAACCAGTATTGATATGACTCATAATAGTAAAAAAGCTTGGAGCACTATTAGAAAGCTGACTAGTGAGTCTCCTCATCCCTCACCACCAAGCCAAGTTACCGCCAACCAGGTAGCTCACCAACTGCTTGCAAATGGCAAACCAACACGCCGTCCCAGTAAGGTCCCGAAGTCACAGAACCTCGATGGCGCTTGCAACGATATTAGTAAACCGTTCAACCTTACTGATATCGTCGTAGCGATTAGGGGCCTTAAGTGTGGTAAAGCCTCCGGAATGGACGACATCTCAGTTGAGCAAATAAAACAACTAGGCCCAGTTGCTGTGTCGTGGTTGCTGCAACTATTCAACAACTGTCTGGAATCAGCTTCAATACCCCGTCTCTGGAGAAAGTCTAAGGTCATAGCTATACCCAAGCCAGGTAAAGCAGCAGACGACCCAAAAAACTTCCGTCCAATCTCTCTACTGTGCCATACATACAAGCTTTTCGAGAGACTGCTGCTTAACCGTCTTACGAGCGTGATTGACCCGAAACTAATCCCAGAGCAAGCTGGTTTCAGACCCGTCAAGTCTTGCAGTAACCAGACCCTCAAACTGGTTCAACACATTGAAGATGGCTTCGAGAAAGGAATGGTCACAGGTGCTGTGTTCGTGGACCTTTCAGCTGCCTACGATACAGTCAACCTCAAACGTCTGTTGTGGAAGGTGGAGACCTTGATCAGCGATCAGAGGTTTGTTCGTATACTCCGGGAACTTCTCCATAACCGCCGTTTCCAGGTCCACCTTCTCTCAGATAAAAGTCGCTGGAGGGCACAAAAGAACGGCCTGCCCCAAGGTAGTGTTTTGGCACCGCTTCTATTTAATATATACACCAACGATCAACCATCAAGCCCGAACACGTCCCGCTTCCTGTACGCAGACGACCTTGCCCTCACCTCCCAAGCCACCACCTTTGAGGTGGTCGAGGACCGCTTGTCAGATGCTCTTGGTGAATTAGCCACATACTACCTCGCTAATTCACTCAAACCCAATCCGAGCAAAACACAGTCTTGCATTTTCCACCTTCGAAACAGAGAGGCTAGGCGAAGGCTTAACATCGTCTGGGATGGGGTGTCTATCGAGCACAGTAACTCTCCAAAGTATCTTGGGGTTTCTCTGGACAGATCATTGACCTTCAGCAAAAATTGCCGTACCATCAAGCAGAAGGTGCACACTCGCAACAGTCTTTTACGGCGACTAGTCTCTTCAAAGTGGGGTGCTTCGCCTCGTGTCTTGCGGACTACTGCGCTGGCGCTATCTTTTTCAGCTAGCGAATTTGCGTGCCCCGTGTGGAGCCGTTCAGCCCATGCAAAGCTAGTGGATACAGCTCTGAATGAAACGTGCCGGATCATCACTGGTTGCCTTAAACCGACCCCGGTGCAGATGCTGTATCCACTGGCAGGAATAGCGCCACCAGAAGTTCGCAGGACAGTGGCAAGCTCTAGCGAAAGAGCCAAAATGGCTTCAGACACTCGACACCCTTTACATTTAAATACCCTCGTCTCGCAAAGGCTGAAAAGCCGAAACAGCTTCCTGAAGTGTGTCACCCCACTCACTGGCGAGCGGTCTACGGAAAGATTGAGATTGTGGCGAGGTAGTGCATCTTTACCTAACCCATTCGTTCCGCCTGCTGAAAATCTCCCGCCTGGACATGAGCTGCCATGGCTGACCTGGAAGTCTCTGAATAGACTCCGGACCCAGGTTGGTCGCAGTAAGGAAAACCTGCTCAGGTGGGGATTGATTAATGATTCTGCCCTGGAGTGTAAATGTGGTGCTGTTCTGCAAACGATGGGGCACTTAATATCGTGTCCTGCTTGTCCTGTTGTTTGTTCGCTTCAGGAACTGATGGACGCTACTGAAAGCGCCAAACTAGTAGCTCAGTTTTGGGCTGATACAATTTAGATTGCCATCGATACGCTAAGAAGAAGAAGATCTGCCTAGCCTTTTGCCAAAGTATGTCGAGGTCGGCTTTCAATCATCCGGCTCACCGGATGCATCTGAATGCCAGTATTTTACATGGAACGACCATCTATCTGACCTCCACATTTCCACTACCCATTTCAGGACTGGGTATATACGATACCCCTTGGTAAGGAAAGTTCCACAACACACAATATTTCAGTCAAAATAATGAAGCAATTTTTGTGTAACAGTTAGTATAAATAATGGAATGGCTAATATTGTACGTTTTTCGTCAAACTCTGCGACTTGTTATCCTAATTTACCTAGTTGTTTCTCGATCTTTAGGTTAAGCCGCTTGCCTAGGTTGGTCTGTGAATGGTATGGATCTTTGACAGTCGTTACAAGTAGTCAGGGGCCCAAAAGTCTGACAACCAGTCTTACCAATGGGTATCGTATTACTCAGTACTAACTGAGTTGTGGAGGTCAGGTAGGCAATCACTCCATATAAAATACTGGTATTTAAATGTATCCGGTTAGACTGGAAGCCGACTCCAATACGGTTGGGAAAATGCTAGGCAGACGATGAAAACCAAGCATTTTCCAAACTGTGATGGAAAATTATGTTTTTAACTTTGCGGTACCATTAATTTAGTATACAGAATCAAATCAAATCATCATTTATTTGACAGAACATGGTCGGTATGTATATTACATGGTCTTGATCTTGTCATGGTTTTGTCTTATCATATTGTACCGCATGGGCATACAAATGTTAAATACATAATTGTTACATTGGTGATAAATTATAATATTTTTAATAATTATAGTTAAAATTCAAAAAGTAATGGCAGTTACGAATGAGATTAATAATTGAATTAAATGTCAGTGTCATTTAAGTAGTCATTCAAATTATAATAGCATTTTTTAATACATGAAAATGTTTTAAGTTGCTTCATAGATCCAGCCAAATCTAACTCTCTTTTTTTAATTTTATTACAAACTAGCTGTTGCCCGCGACTTTCGTTCATGTGAAATTATTGTTTAATAAAAAACCGGCCAAGTGCGAGTCGGACTCGCGCACGAAGGGTTCCGTACCATTATCTATAAAAACGGCAAAAAAATCATATCTGTTGTATGGGAGCCCCCCTTAATATTTTTTTTTTTAATTTTTAGTATTTGTTGTTATAGCGGCAATAGTAATACATCATTTGTGAAAATTTCAGCTTTCTAGCTATCACGGTTTATGAGATACAGCCTGGAGACAGACAGACAGACAGACAGACAGACAGCGAAGTCTTAGTAATAGGGTCCCGTTTTACCCTTTGGGTACGGAACCCTAAAAAAATATAACTCCCCTTTTTTAATCGGATTTAATTATCAAAATTTCAAGGGTTTGAATTTTTTTGCACGGACCCTAATTATTTTTCGTAAAATAGAAGTAGCCAAAGTTACTCCTTATTACATCAGCTATCAGCCAGTGAAAGTCCCGTCAAAACCGGTCCAGCCGTTCCAAAGATTAGCCGGAACAAACAGACAGACAAAAATTGTATAAAATGTTATTTTGGTATATGTACACATAGCGGTTATTTTAATATTATAAACAGACACTTCAATTTTATTTATTTGTATAGAAGATGTAATAGATGTATAGATTTGCGAGGCTCTGCAGAATATGCTTTTCCGCATAAGAGCTTGGCTCTACGTCCGCGTAGCATGTCATTTCGCCTGTTACGTTGTACAGTACCAGATAGGTAAGAAAACAAAGTTGGATTTAAAAACAGGCCGATATTTTAAAGTTTAACTACATATTATGTATTTCCGCTGTAATTATTATATGTACTTACTACGAACAGGCCTTCACGTTTCAATGACTCTATTCAGTTTTCCACTAAATAACGCAATTAAAGATGAAATGATTAATTGGAAATATTAACAGGAATTCTCAAGTAATTGCTACCTACAGTTACTGAATCCGGTAAATTAATTTTAAAATGAAATTTTGTTTAAGTTATTTTATGTTACAATTGGTTTCAATAAATCTTTTGGACCTTTTAGCGGAAACATAGGTAAGTTTTTTTCAAACTTCCTTTTAAAATCTTATTCTTTATTGCACACGAAAAAAAAAGTACATACATACGAATTGCAATATGTATAATTATGTATGGCTTATGTACAATGGCGAGCTTAACCCAAAATTCTGTTTTCTTACAGCAAACCTAATTTCAATTTTAATTTTTAAATATTTTTTTTTGTTCAAATGAGTTAGCACTACATTGATTAGTAGTGTGAAGTGTACAGACGCCAGTATATCAAGCTACTACAATCTGTCAAATTTATTTGAAAGATTTTAAACTTTATCGCTAAAGCATTACATTCAAGGTTTACTGGAAAATTCAGTTTCGGGTAGCTTGATGTGCTGACGTGTGTACAATAGGACAGTTTTAAGAAAACATCCAGCACCATTCTTGCTCACTGGTAATATTATTAGCACGGTACAGCAGACATCCTGGGTTCGATTCCCAGGTTGGAAAAAGTGTTATTGGATTTTTTAGTCAGGAATTTTTCAATAGCAGCCGAAGTCATGGATTGTGCCTGATTGATGGCAATAGGTCTAATAGCTCTATTACATAGCTCTTACTGACGAAATATGGATGTATCTACCATCGGTACAACTCTACCAAACGCTTCGGCGAGACACAGGCGTGATGTTATGATTTATTCTCACAAATAATTCTAAATTAATAATCGTTAATAAAAAGAATGAGTATTTGTTTACTGCCTCATTGGTCTAGTGGTCGCAATCGCGGCTGCTGAGCATGAGGCCCTGGGTTTGATTCCCGGGTCGGGTAAATTATTATTGGGTTTTTCCATCACGAAGTCAGTAGCAGCCACGGAGTCTGGATTTGTGCCCGGTTGATGGCAATAAGCTCGCCCCCTATTACATGGGACTTAAACATAACTGGCGAAAGGTAGGGTTAGGTACACCTCTGCGTAACCCTTCGGGGATTACAGGCGTGCTGCTATGTTTTTTTTTTTTTATACAAGAGGGACAGCAAACAGCTACAATATATAATATAAGAAAAAGTATACACATAAAAATTGGAACAATATTGTAGCCCACAACGCTGTTCACAGAATAACTGTGGAATATGATTTACAGATAATAAACGCTAGGGTATTATTACACAAAA
This sequence comes from Eurois occulta, assembly GCA_950022335.1. Taxonomy (NCBI): domain Eukaryota; kingdom Metazoa; phylum Arthropoda; class Insecta; order Lepidoptera; family Noctuidae; genus Eurois; species Eurois occulta. Next base: position 10,900,235 of record OX465500.1, on the reverse strand, counting down.
TAATTAAAACTAAACTTACTTAACTATCATACTAATGTACTATTACACATCAATCAAGAGAGCTCCTTGAGTATAAGACCCTTGAACTTACTGGGAGAACAAGCAAAAATGTCACTAAGTTCAAAAGTCCCATTGTAGGTATCTATCATTCTGCGAACAGGTGAGCGCAAACCAGTGTTAGAATGGCAGGTACGCGTGGAAAATAGCCTACCAGCACCTTTCGCTTGTACACTGTTCTAGAGACAACGTAGCATAACATGTTGGTTAACTCAATGCAGTCAAATCTACTACTAACAATGTTATAAAGATTCATGGCTTCCAAGTACTTACGTCTACTTTCGAGCGTTGTGAGTTTGTACTTATTAAGTAAGTCCTGATAAGGTAAGTAATATCCGAAGCATCTAAAATGCATAGCACATAGGAACTTCTGTTGAACACTCTCAATCGCCTCAATGTATTTTTTATAATATGGACTCCAGATGGACACGGCATACTCCAGTTGTGAGCGTACAAGAGACTTATATAGGCAAGTAAATGAAGAGGGATTCTTAAAATCTGTCGAGCGCATGACAAATCCATAAAGTTGGTACGCTTTATTAACTATTTTGCTAATATGCAAGTCTAAGCAGAGCTTGGAGTCAAGGATAATGCCGAGATCACGGACAAAGTCCACTTTTGTTAGGGGAACATCGTACAGAGTGTATGTGTGTGTTATGATGTTTTTATTTTTTGTGAAATTTAGAAAATTACATTTGGGTAAACTAAGCTGCAGCTTATTTCCACGACAGTAGTCAGACAGTCTATCCAGGTCTTGTTGTAACAGAAGGCAGTCATTAACATCGCGTATTGTTCTGTATACCTTAAGATCATCGGCGTATAAGAGGAATTTGGTATTAAGAAAACAATGGCTGATGTCGTTAATATACAAAACAAATAAGAGGGGACCAAGAATAGAACCTTGTGGTACACCAGAGGTGACCTGCGCGATGCAAGAGGAATGACCATTAACTACAACTTTCTGACTTCGATTAGTGATGTAGGAAGCAAACCACCTCAACAAGTTTCCACGGATTCCATTAAACGCTAATTTATTGAGTAGTATTTCATGTTATTAACTTATTATTTGTTTGCAAATTGCAGACTTCAAACCGTATCAAACGCGGTTACCGTAACGAGAGTACTAACACAAAAGTGCTGTGATTTTATCTGTTATCACCAACTGGCTTATGGACCGGCCTCAGTTAAATCCTGTGACGTCACCACTGACCACGGATGCCTCTCAGTTATTATGCTAATCTATCATTGTCGATGATTAGGAAATTGATTTGTTCGTGTTGTATTGGTGAAATAGTTATTTAGGAAGCTTGGATTTAAGAAAGTCTTCATGTGACTAAAAGACTGATGAATATAAGCGTTGATGGATGGAGAGGGAGAGGTCTACCTCTCCCTCTCCATCCATCAACGCTTATATTACGCAACAATCCATCCATCGTTTCTTTGGTCTACCAAAGAAACGATGGATGGATTGTGTGAGGAATGATATGAAAGATAAAGAAGTAAATGATAGCGTGACGGTTGACAGAGGAGAATGGAAGAAAAATACGTGTTGCTCCGACCCCAAGTAACATGGGACAAGGGCACGAAGATGATGATGGTTTTAAGAAAGTCTTCCGTGTCTGTCTTTCAAGTTTTATCATGGACATCGTTGATATCAGTGAAGGAAACCTCGTGACAACACCTGGACTTATAATATAATTAATATAAGTATGAAATAGTCTCTAATTCGACTGTCTTATTGGTCTAGTAATCGCAAGCGCGACTTCTAAGCATGAGGTCATGGGTTCGATTCCCGGGTCGAGCAAAGTCTTATTGGGTTTTTCCATCAGGAATTTCTCAGTAACAGCTACGTGGGTTGGATTTGTGCCCGGCAATAGGCTCGCCCCCTATTTCATGGGACTTAAACATAACTGGCGAAATATGGGTGTACTGTTTGGTACACCCTACCCCTGTCTGCTTAACCCTTCGAGGATTGCAAGCTTTGAGCTAGCGTGGTGATCAATGATCATGGCTTCTTTGAATGAAAAGAGGTCTTTGCCCTACAGTGGGACAGTTACTTATCGGGGTGGAAAGGACACTGACGCGAAAACGGTTACCACGTATTCAGTACATCATACTGAAACTATGTATGTGGGGGGCCACATAGTTTTCATCGGTTATTAATAAAAAAATCTGCTGTTTCCTACAAAAGTGCAGTGCACGGTCAAAGTGCATGGAACTGTTGTTTTTTTTATAACCGGTGAAAAATTTCAATGTAGAGGAGCTCAGAATGATGTACTGAATACGTGGTACCCGTTTTCGCGTCGGTGTCCCTTCCACCCCGTATTATTATATTTTGTCTGCCGAAGTCAACCTTTTTATTTGAGTGGTAGGGTCTTACTACAACAACAGGTTAGGGGTTCATGGAAACCTAAGAAACTGAATTCCAATAATCGATTAGTTTAACGAAAGCTTTTTCAATAAGCTTTTTAATGGAGGTGATCGTTTCACCTAGTGGTCCATTCTGGTGAATCATTGACATCTATGACGAAGTTAAGAATAATGATGAAATAACTGTAGGTATGTTAATAAGTGTACTTAATGACGTAGCAGACAGCATAGATCTTTTTACTTGTTCCCTGAGTGAGTTCACAAAAACCACGATACACAGGATATGTTATGGTAAATAATAAAACTATAATTATGGCCACACTATTGAATTAGGATATCCCTGTAATGATAGTGATGATGAGTTAATAAAAATAAATAATGTTGTATTAAGCACTTAGAACTACCCTCTTACCTCAAACAACTTAATCAACCCATACAATGATGCACCATTACACAACACCCAAACACCATCAACAAAGTTATAAGAGCATTCGCTAATGATTCGTCATTTAATAAAGTGCTCTCTTCCCGCATCATGACCCCGCAACTGCCACACTGGCCGCATCGCCCGCAACTACCATAGAATAGATACGGTACAGAAGTATAGCTCGATACTCCATACAAGGAGAGAAAACACAAGTACACGTAACCACGCGACTCTGTACAGTGAGTGCCAACCATAGATATGTACTTGAGCCTGCGCCTGTTTTTGCGCGTTAAATGGAGCTGACCTTTTGTAACCATCTATTCTGTGGTATATGCGACCGCACCATTAAACATATTAACGTGTATTATTAGTTCTTAATAAAGTTCGCGCATAACCACAAAGTTTGTGTTTCTGGTATTTGTAAGGGGCCGTGTATACTTGCGGTGTTGCTGCGATTGTAATCTGTTGCAAGTACTGAAAACCCTTGTATGATGTGGAATGAGAGACAGCATTTTTTTGTTAGTTTGCAATGGAGTTATCCACAAGAACTCGATAATCTTAGATGCTGTTTATCTTGATGAGGAAGTAAAGAACAGTTTAAAACAATCGTAATAGATTGTAATAATAGCATCTTAATCAAAATATTTTCTTATTTCTTTCTGATTAGTTTCTTTTTCCTCTGGTCAAAGTTTGTGGCATTAACTGGGACCACGTATTGAATTAGCCTGTATCATTTAGCTTTAGCGTGGCTAATCCAAATAATATATACTGATCTTTTGTCCGGCCAGTGCGTAGCAACCTGGGTCGTTTGCCTCAAGACCTGGAGGGTGCAAATAGTTGTGCACGACGGGCAGGAGAGAAGCTGTGGCATATCCAGAGTTGGGGCTTCACAATTGCATTGTGTCCGAGATGGGTCGATTATACCCCAATTCAATTCTGCCAATCCAATTGCTGACGATCCAATTTGGCTAGATGTATTTTGATACAACTTAATTTTTAACGTCCTCTCCATTTAGTGAAAACTAGAGCGTTATCTAATATTTAATTTTTTAATTCTACTCTGAGGTTACTCTAAACTCAAAATAATAGGTCATCATCATCTGCCTAGCCTTTTCCCAAACTATGTTGGGTTCGGCTTACAGTCTAACCGGATGCAGCTGAATACCAGTATTTTACATGGAGCGACTGTCTATCCGACCTCCACAACCCAGTTAGTACTGGGTAATACGATACCTCTTAAGACTGGTTGTCAGACTTTTAGGCCACTGACTACCTGTAACGACTGCCAAAGATCTATAAATGACAGCCTGGACTAACGGCTTAACGTACCTACTATCCGAGGCACGGAGTAAACTCGGTATGTAATGCATCCACCCATCCACAGACCAACTTAGGCAAGTACAGCTTAGCCTAAAGATCGACCCGAGCGGCCGTTATTATTTAGCCACGAGCTTTTCAAAATAATAGTAGTAGTTTTTAATTTATTACTTTTGAAAGCAGTATCTGAATGTGGTCTGATCATCAGTCAATTAAATACACGGCACTCCTATCTTGGTGTGGGCTGTAATCCACTACGACCGTGCCGGACTCTTGGTGGACAGCAAAAGGTACGTAGATCCTACCCTAAAATAACCACCAAGCTGGCTTGCTTGGTGCTTTTTCAGTCTGGTAAATCTTTTAGTAAACAACTTCTCGAAATGTTCGAAGTAGAAACTTAAAAGTCGCCTCTTTACCGATTTTCAATTTTAAATTAAATGATGATGATTTTAAATTAAATGATGATAATATTATTCTACTCGCGATCCCGGAAAAATTAAACCATTACACGTGAGAGCCACAGGGTGGAAACAAAATAAATTACATTTAATAATCCAAGACCACTTATATTGAAAACCTCTTAAAAATCCCAAAAGATCCACAAAATTCTCCATACCAACAAAATACAAGATAGATTAATTCAATAAACAGTTAAAACATACAAAATCTACGTACGTACTTATTTGAGGCGAACCTTCGGTATATATATATCTTAATTACCGTTTCTCAGGGGACTGAAGCCCGTGTATAAGAATCGTTTTCACCTTTTAATTATTAAGGCTTTGTGTTTGATGTTAAAGCGTGTTGTGAATATTTTATGCTGAACATTTAAAGGGAACTAGGTGGATAATTTATTTAACTTAAGTTGTAAAATCATTTTTTTCAGGAAAGTTTGTTTTCCTCATCTATTGAACCATTTACGGGCAATTGTTCAGGAGTATTATTCACTCTGAAAACGCAAGACCCCAAACACAAGGTATACTGTTGAGGAGTTCTTCCTCTTCCTTCCTTGATCCTCGTGATGCCTGCGCATCGTATGTAGATAAGCTTGACCCTTTTGACAAGTGGCAGGACCTTGAGTATTGTATTTTATGTTTAGTACAGACCTGTATTTCTTTACATCGATTAGAAATGAGGTGATGATCTTCAAACGGCTGAGTAGATTTCTTTAAAGAACAGTCTCGATTTCTTAATCGAGAGTGTTCTCGGCCTTTCTTCACCTTTCTTCAAATCGGTTCATCCGTTCAGGAACTATGATGCCACAGACAGAGACACAGATACAAACAAAACACCCCTCTTTTTTCGTCGGGGGTTAACGAAAGCATAAAAGAAAAGAGAGTGAAAGAGTTGGTTATGAATGGCGGACAAATGAAGTCTGATCGACAATCGTCAATAAACATCCAGTCAGGTTCAACGCCTCCACAGCAAGATGCAGTCTCTGGCGAGAGTGGTTTAAAGCCCATTTTTTTTTCGGATGGGAAATCATGAAATGACTCCTCCCGCTCTGGAAGGAGTGGAAGGGAGTGTCAGACTTTTACTGACTAAAAACCATCCATGTTCCTTCTTTTGCCCTTTATGTTCCAGGGCCGCGGTATCTCTTACGAACAGTCCCGCAGCCCTGGCAGCTAGGCATCGGCCCTTGCCTGTTTGCTGACATCTCTTTGAGGTGCGCGTGGAACACGAACACGCCGTCGAAACGGCCTGTCGTCATAAGACTCATTACTCACCGTCCACAGGCCCGCGCCTACGGTAGTCGAGAGCCACCACGACGTGGCCCCCGACGCCCGGTGCTTCTCCCGCGGCGGCTGGGACGTGAGGTTCTCTCCCTCTCACGTTCAGGTTTATACCCCCTTATAACTTCAACGATCCAACAGAAAAACTTCCACCTGAGCACGAGTTGCCGTGGCCGACTTGGAAATCTCTAAACAACTTCGAACCCAAGTCGGCCGGAGCAAAGACAATCTCTGCAGATGGGGGTTCGTGGACGGCTCAGACCTCAAGTGCGTATGCGGCGTCTCCCCACAAACAATGGCCCACCTTCCATCTTGCACTGCATGCCCTATCACCTGCGCTCTTGATGATTTTTATCATCAGTCAGCGGGGTTCGCATGGCTGAATTTTGGGCGAAACATATTTAACTTTTTTGGCATCGATACGCTAAGAAGATGCATTTGGATCTATGAATCTTACCTATCTTGGTAGACAACTAGTGCTGACTAATCAGAGACGATCAACAATATTCTCTACTCTATAATATTCCTCGGAGTCGGCGCAACACGTTCTCTTCTTCCATTCTCCCCTGTCAAACGTCACGCCATCAATTACTCCCTTTTCATTTTAATTGTTATTTTTTGTTTGACAATTTACACTATTGTTTTGCTGTTTGTTGATTGGGCAGGTGACTTGGTTCAAATTCAAAGCATTCACTTCAAATAAACCCGTAACAAAGTGTATGTGCAAGTAACAGGCTGAGAAAGGTCTAAGCCTATGCGGACGAAGTCGCGGGCACAACTAGTTTGTTATAAAAGAATGAGACATTCCGTAATCCCAGAAATATAAACTAAAGAATCAGCTATATATTTTTCTAGCTCAACTACTATGATTACTTCCATACATTCATACATTTCCATCTATTCTTATTATCGTATCCACAAAACTTGAGTGCAAACATTGTCCATTACACTCAGCACCCTGCTTACCTTCTAAGCGAAAACGGGCATGAAGATAAGTGCTATCAGCCGTCTATAACCCTATGGGCAGTATGGGCGAGTGCCTATCTGCGTCAATAGTGCATTATTTGCCCGTTCCATTAGCGGGCAAGACTTTGCTATTTGGACAATGGGATGCTTTGATACAAATACTACATTATGGAGTAAGTATACATGGTATTACAGAATGAACTCAAGACCTCTCGTGTGGTGACTCAGAGCACGAAACTGACCCAGTTTTGTTCATGTAATGAGTTTTGGAAATTTATAACGTATTAATCAGCTTTCCCATACTCCTTGATCGCATCAATTCCTATCATATCCATTTGTTTGCGAATTCTAAGAATTTGTAAAACAATAGTTGGTTTAAAAACCAGTTGCAGGAGCGCTGACACAGCATTTTGTATTCGTCGTACGCGCAGCGCTCGGCAACACCAGTAACCGGCAACAGCTATAGACGCGCTTTAAACCTAAATATGTACTACGTTGTAATATTTAGAACACGCTTCGCAAGTAAAGAAAAAAAAAATTGGCGAACTGCAGTCGCCGAGCGCTGCGCGTACGACGAATACAAAATGCTGTCAGTGCTCCTACACAGTCATCCCGCGATCAGCGATTGCAACAGCGAGGAAATATCGGGAGCTCACAATAATTGAAAACAACGGAAGTTACATAGATATCCCGTAAGTGATAGTGTAAGTTTAGTTAAAGACCGTGAAAACTTCAAACAGTGTTTGAATAGTTGCTCAATTTCATGGTCCGAGCCACCACGCGAGAGGTATGTTACACCTTTGTATAGTGATAGTCATATATAGCTAGGACCGCTTTTGGTTACAGCTATTGCTAGATATTTAGCTTGTTTATTTATGAAAATAAAAAACCGGCCAAGTGCGACTCGGGCTCACGCACGAAGGGTTCCGTGATGGAAAAACTACAAAAGCGGCATAAAAATCATGTCTGTTGCATGGGAGCCCCACTTAAATGTTTTTTTATTCTGTTTTTTAGTATTTTTTGCTATAGCGGCAATAGAGAAATACATCATCTGTGAAAATTTCAACTGTCTAACTATCACGTTTCATGAGATACAGCCTGGTGACAGACGGACAGACAGACAGCGGAGTCTTATTAATAGGGTCCCATTTTACCCTTTGGGTACGGAACCCTAAAAAGGGACAGCTAAAATATACACATCATACTCAACGCCAATTCAATTTAGATTGCCATTGAACACACGCCAAGAAAATGTTAATTACTCGTAATATACTCCTCGTACATCTTCATGATATTTTTTTCCTTCCATAAATCAATAAGCTATTTGTAAACCGCATCAGCTTTATAACATTAATATCATGATATCAAACTTCTACAATGTTAAGTCGTGGGTCTCGTTCACACATTTTGCTTCACTCTCTCAATATAACCTACATGTAGTATTACCTATGTCTACCCAAGGATTAAGATCTGACACAAACTATTATTCATACAAAATCTGACATACATTCACCGAACATTGAAGATTCAAACACAAAAATCAGTTAGTACTTTTAAACTAACGTGGAAGAGGCAAAAGTTGGAGAACTGTCTCCGGACTTAACGACCAGTACACCTGTGCAGTTCGCGGCAGGCTCGCTCCGCCGAAAATACCCGAAACTTAAACATTTTCTGTGAAGAGACCATGTTTTCGATGTATTCTAATAGGTTTTTAAACTGTCATGGTGACTAACATTATCATTAACACTAGAAACGGGATATATCTCGTTTCTAGTGTTAATGATAATAGATTAATGTTTAAAGAATAATGACAGACGCACGGGGCGATCTTCAGGGTTAAGCTAGCCAAGGGCGGTCAGTTTGGGTGACCATCCATTACATGTATACCGAGCTTTCTCCGTGCCTCAGAAAGCACGTTAAGCCGTTGGTCCCGGCTTTCATTTGTAGATTTGTTGACAGTTGTTAGAGGTTTTCAGTGGCCCCAAAAGTTTTATGGAGTTCCATGTAAAATACTGGTAGGTTAAGATGCATCCGGTTTGACTGGAAGCCGACCACAAAATGGAAATTGACTTGTTTGGTGATGTTTATATTTCTTTCCGATTTCGTAAATTAACTGGTTTCCAAACGAAGTGCTAGAGTGGAGCTCCCTTACAGGAATACGTAGTTCTCAATCAATACGAATACCAGAAGTTACCAAAATAAAGCAATGCTGCTTGTTTTTAGCAATAAATAAATACATTTCCAAAAGGAAGGTCTTTTTTAATACGACTTATTGTAGAGGTTTATGGACAGTTTGAAGAGCAATTTCAGCAAAAGCAAGATTTATCGCAGGGTGACCGTTAACATCATCCATGAACAATTGAGTGGTGAAAGAATAATTTTCAGCAGAATTATTTGGTGCCTAAAATATCGTGGCCTCCCTACACCCTATATAGTTGTCCCAGTTATTTTAAATGAGTTTTTAAACTCTCGTACATAGACGAAAAGTCGACATGTTGCGACCGTATCTGTTGCCGATGTTTTGAACTACCCACTAAATGTGTGTTAGTTGCAAAACTGTCTGTATCTAAAATCTAGACTATAACGGTGTTCATGTATGACAGCATAGACGAAAAAGTTTGTATTTTATAGGGAGAAAGATCTATTTTTCATATAAGGTGGAGATAGGAGGCGCGAACTTGCAATATGGCGTCGGTAATACAGCCACGATTAGTGTAGATTTATTACGGTTGCCTCGCTGGTGTAGTGCGGTCGCAAGAGCTACTGCTGAGCTGATCGTGGGTTCGATTCCCAGGATAAGGATTATTGATCGCGAAAAAGAAATCATCTGTTCCCTACATTTATGATCGATTAACTCGTCAAAATGTAGGGAACAGCTGATTTTTTTTCGCGATTTCAGGTTTGGTCCCATAGTAAAAGTTATTCATAATGATGAGTACAATGACCTCTTAAGAGGTTACTGGTGTTTTACAAATAACCCTGTATATTTATATATTTATTTGTTGTAAAATCGCTAAAAAGATATGCAAAGATGAAACAATAAAGACTAGTAACTGTTTCAAGATATTAAAAGAGAGCGTAAAGTGAGCACAGTGGCATCAACTGTGCAAAGCACGGAAAACTCAAGTTCAATGAGGTCTAATTGCCCGAATCACGACTCTTTCTACGCTACAGGATTTTTAAATATTTGTTTTTAGTGCTCTATTTTATTTTATTTGTGGATTGTTCGGGAATGTAGGTCATCGATTATTGTGAACAGCTTCCACGAGGTTCTTGTATTCGTTTTTTTTTTGTCTTTGTCGAATTGGGGGTCAAAGTTTTTTTAAATACCTGTTTTTAATGTAAGATTTTGCCTTTAAACACCTTCACGACCCCCGTACTATTGAATTCATCCATCAGCAAAACTTTTTGAGTGTACATTGAGTTCTACCGTAAAACGTGATTTTTCACCCCAAAACAAAAGTAGTTTCCCAGCAATAATTTTTGCGTAAAGTAATTTAGTTTGATGTGCAGAATGCTTGTTTGACGGCTTCGTGAAGGGGGTCCGTTTACACCCTGTATAATTAATCCTTTTTCTTTCTAGAACATTCATCTTCATCATGGTTCACAACAAATTCACTAACTGCTGGATATAGGCCTTTGCTTGTTCCGATCTCCGCGTTCAGACTATTAGCATGGGAAAATGAAGTCGTAAGGAAAAGCTTACCAATCCAGGACTTCAATAGGTTTAATAGTGAGAGGGAGAGAACCTCACGTCCCAGCCGCCGCGGGAGAAGCACCGGGTGTCGGGGGCCACGTCGTGATGGCTCTCGGCCACCGTAGGCGCGGGCTTGTGGACGGTGAGTAATGGGCTAGCTCGCCGTCCGTCCGTCGTATGACGACAGGCCGTGTCGACGGCGCTTTCGTGTTCCACGCGCGCCTCAAAGCGATGTCAGCAAACGGGAGGGGCCCGCAAGGGCCGATGCCTGCCAGGGCTGCGGGACTGTTCGAAAGAGGTACCGCGGCCCTGGAACATAAAGGGCAAAGAAAGGAACATGGATGGTTTTTAGTCGGTAAAAGTCTGACACTCCCTTCCGCTCCGCCCAGAGCGGGAGGAGTCATTTGAGGATTTCCCATCCGAAAAAAAAAGGACTTCAATAGGCCACCTAGATTAATAACGTTACACAACCAAGTAAAAACCACAAGAAAACATGTGTGTTCTAGAATCTAGACGAAAACAGAAACATTTTCTCTACCTCATATTTTCGCTGATTGCGTAAATAATTAATAATTCCCTCGGACAGTTATTGATAGTTTTTATCACTCTCCAGACTGCGATATTGGGTTAATGATGGAAACCATCCGCTTAATGGATAGATAATAATATAAATTATGTTTGTGCTTCGGCTTTTTCTTAGAAGAGAAAGATTTTTCTCTGATTTCTTAAGGACTATGTTAGGATTAATTGTTGAGGATTGCGGAGGGGTTTTGTGTGTTACCTTGGTAGTTTTTAGAATGTAATTTTGCTTGTTTTTGTGTTGCTGAAAAAAAAAGTTTTAGTTTACAAAGTAACATCAGGCAACAAACTTGGAAGTACCTTGGTATAAAAACATAACACTACATCTTTTGGGTAGTCTTGTAAAAGTTTGGAGTTAACGAAGTAAACTGTACGTCTGGGTTCCACACCCAGACGTACATTTTGTAAATTTTCTGCAACCTCATTTATTTATTCACTGAACTGATATAAGACGCAACTGAAAACATATTATCATTTTAATAAAAGGCACTAAATCATATGGATCTCTGCATTTAAACTAGATCATTTATAGATTATACCTTCATCTTTATCGTGTGTGTCTAACCTGGTGTCAGAGTTTTTATGCCACCCCTCTTACTTGGCTTAAAATGCCGTCGAGAAATATCTCTCAGGCAGGCTGGTTTCCACAGATATTTGAATGGATTAAATAATATAGGTAGGTACATCAGATTATTAAGGATGTAAAAATACCCTTAACTATGACGAAATGCACTTATTCTCCTCGTCATTGCGATATTTTTTTTGTTCTGTACCATAGCTGGGAACCTTCTAGTTACGGAAATATTGAAGGTCAAAGTTTCAACTTTTTCACAAGTTTGGTTTTTAAATACTTGTTTTTAAAATTATAACTTTAATTAATTTAAAGTTTTTATTACAAAGTTAATTAAATTATTTACAAACTACAAAACTATAATAGTAACAAATATGTAAAAGTAGAAAAGGGTAACTTTAATTTAAATATTTCCATAACCCTGTAGCGATTCAATCCAGCCATCAGCACAATGTTTTGAGTGCGTTATATTGACTTTGACTGTAAAACGTAGTTTTTCACCCCAAAAAAAAAAGTTGTTTCCCAGCAATTTTTTTTGCGTTTACGGCCTGTAGATCGGACCAAAACTCAAAACACACACAAGAAAATATCCCCTAAAAGTTGCGGTAAGCTTGTTCGCCAAGAATGGGGTAAATAGGTCAAAGCGGTACCTAATCAGTAAACGTCCTGATAGGTCGGGCTCCGCGATGCATCTAATTAAATTTAGAGGTTGGGTACTCTGATAGGGGAGGTTTATTGTGGGCCCAGCTCTGTTTAAGACGGTGGTGTTTGTTTACATTATTATTTCTGCTTGTATGGGTAATAAGGATTATTATACAAAATGTAACAAGACCCTTTTCGAAACCGTTAACCAAGCATTCGGTACATCAAACTAAGTAACTTTATGCAAAAATTATTGCTGGGAAACGACTTTTTTGTGGTGAGAAATCACGTTTTACGGTAGGACTCAATGTAACGTACTCAAAACATTGTGCTGATGGATGGATTGAATAGTACGGAGGTTGTAGAGGTGTTTACAGTAAAAATCTAGAACAAAACAAAACGATCGCAATGATGGGGAGGACAAGTACCTTTCGACTTCGTTAAGGGGCTTGTTACATTCTCAATGCTTGTGTTTTTGAGTTTCGTATTACCCAGTATTAACTGGGCTGTGGAGGTTAGATAGGCAGTCGCTCCATGTAAAATACTGGTATTCAGCTGCAACCGGTTTGACTGGAAGCCGACCCCAACATAATTGGGAAAATGCTAGACTGTTGATGATGATGATGCTTGTGTTTATAAAGCAAAGTGAGTGTATACAACTGTAGTTTGATGAGAATATGTAGCTCATACAGCGAAGTTCGAAAGAGTTGATTTTTCTTCAGTGGGTTTTTTAATAGGTAGACTTCGTCATTGAATTCAATAATAGTTGCTTCTTGTATCTTGTCAAATGTTTAGCAAATTCAATTCATTGTTTAATATCTAGTAAGTAATAACAAAGTCTAGATACAGGAAAGGTAAATTCTTTCTGACTGTCATTTCTGGACTTTCACTACTGAGTTACTAGAGGAGCTTGCTCGGGTTGATCTTTAAGTTAGGCCGTGTTTGCCTAGGTTGGTCGTGGATGGGTGATCACCCATTACATACCGAGTTTCCTCCGTGCCTCGGAAGTCCCGGTTGTCATATTTTGTAGATATTTCTGGTGTAGTCAGTGGCCTGAACGTTTGACATCCAGTCTTGGATAAGTCTGGATAAGTCATCATGTAAATTGATTCCTGTGTTACCTGACCACTTTAACAAAGATGAAGAGGCAAAGTGGCGTCGGAAGAGAGGCCATGTTAAGTATGTCACTGTCTGAACTAAGGTTATCATCTCCATTTGCCTAGCCTTTTCCCAACAGTGTTGGGGAAGGTTTCCAGTCTAACCGGGTGCAGCTGAATACCAGAATTTTACATGGAGAGACTGCCTCCACAACCCAGTTAGTACTGGGTAATACGATATCCCTTGGTAAGACTGGTTGTCAGACTTTCGGGGCACTGACGACTGAACTCAGATATGTTCTTCTCATGTATCTAGGCTGGAAAGCTCATGCTATGGTGAAAAGATAAGCCAGCCAGCAGTACCCACATAGGCCCTGCCTATCCATTACACCAATGCTAACAGAATCAACATACACAAGCAAGTATCGCGGTATCAAATTGTTACATTCAATTAGAGGCAACGAGACAGTACCGCGCTCGTGCTGATGAATATTAATTTAACAAATAAACTTATTATCCTGTGCCCCGTCAGAGGTCGCTGGTGAGCTATGAAAACAACGACGAGACGTTGGGGTGGTGCGTGATGATCACAATTATGGCGGTTATTTTTGTTTCTGCATTCATTGTAGTAGTTTCCCATTAGAATACCAGAGATGTGACATTTATTCTGAACTAGCTGTTGCTCGCGACCTTCATTCGCGTGAAATATTATAAAAATATTATTTCCCTGCTTGAATCGGATGTTGTTAAAAATTAATTTGAAAAATAAGCAGTCTAAGTTACTCCTTATAACATTAGAAGTCCCGTCAAAATCGGTCCAGCCGTTTTGGAGCGAGTAGCCGAAACAAGACAAACGAAATTAGACAGGCAAAAATTAAAAAAATATGTTTTTTGTTTAAACGTACCGTAGCATACTTTTATTTTTATGCATTCAGTAAAAAGCTGTTATTTTGAAATTTTAGTGTATGTTATGTTTTTCTCTCTTTAAAGTATATCATTTTGTATATATACTCAATCAACATGAACAAGAGGACACAAAGTGACAATTTTTATGTCACTAGCTTTCGTTTGCGGCTTTGCTCTCATGGAAATATAAAATTATCGCATGACAAAGTGCTATTAGTATAATACGTATGTTCATCATGTTCTATTAAGCTCAATTTCTTCGATATCTGTTGAGTAGGCAAAGGAGTGACGAACAGACAAGATCACTCTCACATACTATTTAATTTTGTTGGTTTTTTTTATTTATAACAAGCATGCAAAAAAAATCAATATTCTTATAGAAGAGGAAGATTCTGGAAACCTAACAGCGGATATCACACTGAAGTAGAACAGAAAAAAATTGGTTGCCTGTAAAGTTGGTTTACGGACGATAGTTTAACGTGACAACGTCATAACAAAACATTGATGAAATGATTGCATACTTGCATGCGGCGCAAACGTACAATGAGCGTAACGGGACTATGAGCGTAACGGGACAATTCGCGTAACGGGAGAATTAGCGTAACGGGACAATGAGTAATCCTTTTTCGTGCATGCAGCCGGCGTTCATCGAATTATTAGACGTAAGCTATTATTTGGTACATTACACAAGCTTAATATTTGGTACGAAAAAAACTAAGCTACCGCTGCTGATTTTAAATTCTCAATTCGCTTATTTCAGTGCCCAAGCCGCTCAGCTAATACGGATTCCTCAGCTTGAATTTTTAATGAAATCCACTGAAACCACAATAAATTAGATTGTAAAGATTTTTAAATAACCCTGCATTTCGGCTGTGAAATTATAGCCATTTAGCACATCGTCACTTTATTCATTTTCTTTCTATTTAAGTATTTATTTTAGTTTATTTTATTTTATACTCAATCAACATGAACAAGAGGACACAAAGTGACAATTTATATGTCACTAGCTTTCGTTTGCGGCTTCGTTCTCATGGAAATCTTATCTTTTCGCTTAGTTGACACTTCCCCGTGACCCAAGGGCTGGCTTTTACCTTGGCCAGAGGCTTAGCGTTGCCATAAAGCGTGGCAACGCCGCCAGTCTCTTAGGGACTGAGTTTTTGAAGTCATTTTTTAGTTTATTTTTAAGTTAGTTACTTTCGGTTATTTTAATTTATAAGTGTTTATAATATTGTTATGATTTGGTTTAATAAAGTTTATTTATTATTTTTTAATTTACATCTTCTTGTTGTATGCTTGGTTTAATATATTTTTCAAGTGTTCTTTAATTTTTCCTTCTTTGTTGAAGCGACCAGCACTTCGTAATCGTAATCCTAATTTATTTAAGGCGGGGTCGGCGCAGCTTGTCCTCTTCATACTTTATTTCATTATTTCCAGCCAACACTATGTTATATTGCTTGTATATTTTTTTTGTCATCGAAAACACAACAGGGGTCTTCTTTGATTACAGTTTTGTGCTCAGTACCACGTCACTTTCAAATAATTATCACCTTAGAATCCAAACTTCAGTTCAACAGTTTTTTTTGTTGTTGAAAGTTGGTTCAACTTTCTCGGTGTAGTTCGATGAGTTAGGAACGAGTCCAAATCGTCAAGCTAGCGTTTCTTGAGCCTGCCTCGGTGAGGACGATTGTCTGTCTTCAGGCACCCACTGTGTGACGGTTCTGGCTCATCTGTCCGGACCCATCCTGGAAATGTGACCCGCCCAGTCCTGTTTTAACCTCGCACACTTATCGCCAACATCGGTGATGCCTTTTTTTTTTTTTTTTTTGGAGGGTGGGAAATCGTCAAATGACTCCTCCCGCTCTGGGCGGAGCAGAAGGGAGTGTCAGACTCTTACTGACTAAAAACCACCCATGTTCCTTCATTGGCCCTTTGTGTTCCAGTGCCGCGGTATCTCTTTCGAACAGTCCCGCAGCCCTGGCAGGCACCGGCCCTTGCGGGCCCCTCCCGTTTGCTGACAACTCTTTGAGGCGCGCGTGGAACACGAACGCGCCGTCGACACGGCCTGCCCGTCGTCATACGACGGACGGACGGCGAGCTAGCCCATTACTCGCCGTCCACAGGCCCGCGCCTACGGTGGCCGCGAGCCATCACGGCGTGACATCGGTGATGCCTGTCTTGGAGATGTTGACTTTTATATTTTAAATGCTACGTTCAATCTTTCTTTCTCCAAGTCTGGGCGCCATAGGTTAGGAATTTAGGATAGTCTTATATCCAAATAAACTAGATATTTATAGTCTAAGACATACCACACCATCAAAATATCATCAAACGTTTCTCTTGATCACAGTTAATCACGACAGCATAAAGTATACCTAGACTAAGCCAAGCTCAATAGTTCAATGAGCCAGTTCAATAATGTAGTTCATACGGATCAATCTAATATCTATGACAGTCGGACCAGTTACCTGAAAGTTTTGACTAAATCCGGTCCATTTCAGATGTGATTAATGATGATGTATCACTCGGCCTAGCTCTGTAACTAATATCTAGTTTGAATAGTTATCTGATTGAGAGTTTAGGCTATCGATGTTTGGAACGGATTTCTGGTATAAAAGACTAGATTTTTCGATGTTTGACTTTTTATTCTTTTAGTCTTACCTAGGTGTATCGATCGTATTACCCACTACGAACTGGGTTGTGAAGGTCAGATAGGCTGTCGCTACATGTGGAATACTGGTATTCAGCTGCATCTAGTTAAACTGGAACTGGCGGATAAGACTAGATTTTGTGGTTAAAACCTATGAAAACTTTTTGCGAAAAGGATGTTTTATATGAAAGAACTAGAATAAAATTAAACGTTATCATTTCGTATCATTTACATTTGGTTTGGTATAGGTACCTATGTTTTATTTCTATCCCTAGTGAAACGGCTGGTTTCTGTACCTTACTCTACAAAAACGCTTCCATAGAATATCTTAATACATTGCCGTTTGTTGTTTTTGTGACTGGAAACAATTCTTGAACAAACTTCACTATAATCATCATCTGCCTAGCCTTTTCCCAACTTTATTGGGGTCGGCTTCCAGTTTTACCGGATGCAGCTGAATATCAGTATTTTACATGGAGCGACTGCTTATCTGACCTCCACAACTCAGTTAGTACTGGGTATAATAATATGGTACCCCTTGGTAAGATTGGTTGTCAGACTTACGGGCCACTGACTACCTGTAACGACGGTCAAAGATCTACAAATGACAACCGGGACCAACGGCCTAGCGTGCAAAGAACAAACAAGCTTCACCATACTTTCGAATAATTGTTGTTAAATAATAGACATGGCAATCACAATTATTTTATGTATTAATGCCATTATGTACCTATTTCTTGCCATGCACTAGAAATAGCTTAGGAGACTTACTTGAATGTCCTAAAAAACCCAGCCAAGTGCGAGTCGGACTAGCGCAAGAAGGGTTCCGTACCATTATCTAAAAAAACGGACGGACGGACGGGATTGTTGTCCGTTTTAAGGGAGCCCCACATAACTATTTTTTTATTCTGTTTTAAAGTATTTGTTGTTATAGTGGCAACAGAAATACATCATCTGTGAAAATTTCAACTGTCAAACTACCACGGTTCATGAGATACAACCTGGTGACAGACGGACAGACAGACAGCGGAGTCTTAGTAATAGGGTCCCGTTCTAAAAAGATAAAAACTATTTATTTAGGTACCTTTTTCTCTACGTAAAGGCAAAATAGATTCCGTTGTTTTTTTACATTGGGAAAGGTAAAAGGAATCGCGACATTAGAGGGTTATTTTATGGTAATTTTAGGCCTTATATATACGATCATAAAACAATGTAGGTACTACCAACAAAAAGATTTAAGAATATTGTTATTATATGCTTGCGAAAGATTGTTTAGTAATTCTTGGGTACGTTAGGTTAGTCTCTACCTAGAAAATACTTTGTATGTACGTTGTTGATATTATGTTCTAGTGGGCATAGTAGTCCGTGTCATGTTTCTTTACGTGCCTGATACGTTGATAGCACGGTCATGGATGCTACAGTGTATTAGGTAGAATCTAGAATCATATAGTGAATAAAAGTAAGGATTTACAAGTGTTTATTTATAGTGTTTAGCAGATAAGCTAAGACTGAATAACAATACAATATTCTGAATAGAATTTCTGTAGATATATGTACATAATTTACAAGCTAACACCAATATTAATATCCCAATGTCCCATACATTTGTCACAATACACACACAAGGTGATGTTGAGCTCGTTGAGCTATGCGATGCGATTGCGTTGAGCTGGTGAGCTGAGCTCTGATAAATCATTGGACAATTTAATAATACGCATAGCTGTTTCATGGAGGATTAATGTTTCTGTCTTGTCGTTGATATACGCTTTTTATTAGCATTGGTTTATTGCTGGTTTAGGTATTTTTGGGACAATCATAACTGGGTGATCTATAGGTACCTACACCTTTTTTTTTTTTTTCGGGTGGGAAATCATCAAATGACTCCTCCCGCTCTGGGCGGAGCGGAAGGGAGTGTCAGACTCTTACTGACTAAAAACCACCCATGTTCCTTCTTTTGCCCTATATGTTCCAGGGCCGCGGTATCTCTTTCGAACAGTCCCGCAGCCCTGGCAGGCATCGGCCCTTGCGGGCCCCTCCTGTTTGCTGACATCTCTTTGAGGCGCGCGTGGAACACGAACGCGCCGTCGACACGGCCTGTCGTCACAAGACGGACGGACGGCGAGCTAACCCATTACTCACCGTCCACAGGCCCGCGCTGTAGGTACACCCTGCCTTACCCTTCGGGGATTACAGGCGTGATGTTACATAGCTATCAGATTCAAATGGTATGATATGAAAGGTAAACAATAATTAAGATTCCAAATAATTTGGTACTTAAAATGAATAACTTTTTCTTTATAGAGACTTAAGAACATCTCAATCAATCAACTGGAATTTATCGCAAGCAATTTACAGCAAGCTTCTCTCTGAGAAGAGTCTTCACAATACACCATAAGGGGGCAGGTTGGGGGAAGTAATCTTGTCTTTGCTTTTTTATTCACAAATAGGATGTATAGGATGTGTACTATGTGTAGGATGTGGGTGTTCGGTATAATATTTGCAACCGAACAGCTCAGCACTTTTGCCTTCGTGCATTTCCATGAATGCATGTATCGGAATATTACCAAGTTAGTGCGTGTTCGGACACCAATCGCGTAACTCAACCAAACCATATCAAACCATCTTAGTGCTAATTTAGCTTAGATTTACCGTTTTATAACCAGTTTCAATATAAACTTAAAACCATATAATTTCGTATAATTTAACGAGTGGTCATAAACCAACAACCAAACCATAACCAATCAACCAGATATCAACTAACCCAGGATTTAGAGCTAAACCAACCGAGCGCTAAATTCTACAGTGGATATGTTAAAAATCCTTTCCGATCCGAAAGGGTACCAATGACATTACCATAAATTGAGAAACTTAAAATATCCATGAAAGTAATAATATTAATGAAATGCATGATTTTTATCCTAAATTACCACCATTTTCCTACAACGTGACAAAATTTAAACACCTAACACCATCTTCGGCATTAGTATGTTCGATCGTCAATAAATTATTATTTGTTATTGACGTCACTACTCGAGAAGCGACCGGACTGTCGCCGTCCGCACCCTTGTGTTGCCATGTAAGTTTCCTCATTTTCGGGGTATTTTTTTTACTTGTTAGCTAAAATGGATTACATAAATAGAATCTAATCTCGGTACCTAATAATAGTGTCACGGATCGGACAGGCTTATTTTTTAACATCTTTTTAAGGGGTGGAAGGGACACCGACGCGAAAACGGTTACCACGTATTCAGTACATCATCATGAAAATCTGTTTCCTACAAAAGTGCAATGTTTGTACGTTCGACCATACAATCGATATCCTATTCGTGCCTCAATTCATTAAAATACCCATAATCATCGTCATCACAATTAACCACTTTAGAATCCAATAACCGACTTTCAATTCAATTCAATTCAAATATTGTTTATTTCAAAGATAATTAAATTATTTAAAAACTACAAAACTATAATAGTAATAAATATGTACAAGTAGAAAAGGGTTACAAGGCGTCCAAAAATTCATCCGCATCGCTGTCAACAGGAAAAGTGCCCAGAAGGCTGGCAGCATTACCACGTTGGATGGCAATGCTGATTCTTTGGCCAAAAAATAGGCCCGCCCTCTGGTCACGTGAAGAGTCGACCAACCGCTTGCCGATTTCCCGAAATACTAGGTGGGCACTCGGACCCCATGGCCCTAGTGTTTCAACCCTAAACGGCTCAAACACATAACTACCAATTAAATTATTGTATTGTGCTAGGAACATGGGATGGCTCAAGGGTGTCGACGCAAGTTGCGTCCCACACCAAAGGCCTACCCAACTTCCATGGCATTATGATCATACCATCTGGTCTCTTCCCATCGACGCGTGCCAAGCCATTGGGTTCTAAGACAGCTGGCACTTTTCAGCACCTGCAGCAGCCAATTCAATTCATTTATTTATTCTCTCTTCACAATATTGGTTTCCTTAAAGATTAACAATGTTTTTGACTGATGTTAAAAACATTACTTGACTTTGATCACATCTTGAAGAAAACAAGAATATTTTTTAAAGCTTCACTAGATTTATCTAAAAAACAAAAGAAGTCAATAAAAATACCTATAAAACATCTCCAAATCGAACTTCCACAGTCGACACATAGCGATGAAATACGTAGAAACGTTACGCGTCATACGATAACATGGTTTGACGTTTATTTGTCTAGACAATCCCGCAAGATTCAGATTTATTGTACACCCCCTATATATTCTGTTCGAAGGGGTAACATACAGATAAGGTAAAGAAGGGAAACGGTTTATTATCTGTGTTCAATAGGAATAGTGTCTTTTTAAATGTATTTTTTTATCAATATCAATCAAATTACGCAGTTATTTTAGACATTATTGTTATTTTAATAGCAGTGACAGTTAATATCCTATATGCAAGGAGAATTGGCTTGCTTGTTATATATTAATAATCCTACTTCTTACTATTATTATAAATGCGAAAGGTTAAAGGCTCTCCCACATAGGCGCGTTATTATCGGTCGATAATACCGAATGCGTTATAGCGATAATTACTTGCACACAACTGCGTTTTTATCGTCGAATAATTCTGTTTCGTATTCGTGTTTTTGGGAGGTTTTTCAACGCGCTTGGAATTATACCACAGACATCTTTCAGTAAATTACATGTGTCAAAAAACTAACGAATCAGAAGACACTGGATTGAACACAAAAATAAAAATACAGAAGAGAAAAAAAGCGAACACACTTATAGAAGAACTCATATCGGAATATCGCAGGACGGAGGAACGCAAGCGTCCTACTTCTATTGCGTCGTTATTATCGCAGCAGTGTGTAACTTTGCAGCCGTCCTAATACTTAAATGTACTATAAACAGATATCGCAATAACGCATCCGGTATTATCGTCTGATAATAACGCGCCTATGTGGGAGAGCCTTTATGATAACTACGAAATGTGGGTATACTATTAGGTACACCTCTGCCTTACCCTTCGGGAATTACAGGCGTGAGGTTATGTTATGATAGTTATGTTACAGTAAACGTAATTCTAAGGTAATGAAATCATTATGACTTGAACTTCTTATTATTCTTTTTACGATAATAAAATATTTATTCCTGTTATATTTGACATGGTTACTCGTACATGCGTTACGAATAAAATATATTGTGACCTAATAAAA
Source organism: Eurois occulta (assembly GCA_950022335.1). Taxonomy (NCBI): domain Eukaryota; kingdom Metazoa; phylum Arthropoda; class Insecta; order Lepidoptera; family Noctuidae; genus Eurois; species Eurois occulta. The sequence continues at coordinate 10,878,042 of OX465500.1, read as the reverse complement.
GACAATATATTTCTTTACTTCGCAGAGACTTGAATAAAAGAACTAAAATCAGACATTTGTTTATCTTTTAGCATCTTTTCTTGAAATATATTCTCCGAGTCTACCTAAAATCAAGTCATTCAGTGATTCAAAGTAGGAATAGAAAAGAATCTTCAAATTCTAAACACATAATAATCTTAGAACCAATTTCCCTTTTCTGAAGAAGTTATTGATTTGCAATACAAAAGATACAGAGCTATTCAAATCAAAGATTAATAAGCGATACAATTGCGAAGACGTTGGACACACATACTGACAGCCGATCTTGAAACCAAACCCTTTCAGAATTTAGTGAACATAATTCTAGCGTAAACAATACTACTCTTAATTAGGGACATAAAAACATAAGCTACTGATGATATTACCAAAAGCTAAAAAGTGATGACATAAGTTTCAATCCCAATTGAATTACTACCACTATTTGCTCAGCCCACAATCTGCAACCAACCCACGATTAGAGCCTAAGAATTATAAGGCGAAGACCTAATACCTCTTGCAAGGTAATTACAGCACTCTGGTAATTACCAGAGAACTACTATAAATATAGATCCGACAAGATTTAAAAGCTAGAAAACGCAATGGATATTCCGAGCACGCAATGACTAGCAATTACAAGAATGCAGTCAGTGACAAAAAGCCAATTACATTGAAAGCTCTTCGGTTCGTTTCGTGGAGAGTTTTCTAACTTTGAAAGCAATGTAAGTTGAAATTCAGTTTGATTCTGAAAGTTTTGCGTAGTGTCGGTGTGGCGGTTATTGATGGATTGTGTTCGATGCAGTTTTTCGTTTAATGGATTATGTGATGGGAGGTAAAAGTTATAGCGAAGTGGATGTGGTCCATGTGTATGGCAGAAAATACATCGAGTAATCAGTAAACGGCATTTGACACATCCCCGAAGGATTAGGCAGAAGTGTACCTAACAAGTACACACAGATTTCGCCAGTTGTGTTACAGTCACAAGTAATAGAGGGGCGGGGGGCGGGGGGGGGGGCAAAAATCCGGACTCCGTAGTTGCTACTGAGAAATTCTAGATGGCAAAACCCAATAACACTTTGCCCGACCCGGGAATCGAACCCAGGACCTCATGTTCAGCAGACATGCTGGCGACTGCTAGACCAACGAGGCAGTCGACAGTCACGATTGATGCTTTAATAAATTGTTTTTCTCTTATTTCCTTCAATAAATGTATACGTAGACGTCATAAAATTCTTCAGCCGAAAATGCCACTGTCTATGTATGATCTAATGTCCAAGCCATCAGCAACGGAAATACCATTCGAGTTGCACTAGTTATGGCTTAGTAGCTTTTGGTGTTGATAGTGTTTTCTCATGTCAAGTGAAGTGCTAATCCCTTCGCCAGTTTATGGTACACTTTGGTGTAACAAGCCCGCAACAGTATTCCCAAACTACTGCAACGCCTGAAAGCCAGAATCAACAGTAGTGACCACCAGAAAAGCGCCGAGACAATGAAGCTCGAAGAAGTCCCAGAGAAACAATTTAACTGTCTTGGATCCCGCTACGAAATGAATCAGAAAAGAATAGCGGAGGACTAGGAAAAACATGATTCCCACTTACCTCCATATCAGCAGAAACGCCTTAGAGAGAATGAAAAGTTGAATTTGTATAGAAAAGTAATCAACTACGTAACGCACGTTCACAGTGGCTGACAATATGCTTATTTTGAATGCGGTCTACCTAATATAAAATTCACGGCAAGCCTCAATCCGATGACACAGCCTCCAAAAATATCAAAATAAACATCCCAAAAAGGGCACCAAAACATACCTATTAAAATTTGAAGAGAAAAGAGCCCAACAATCTTGGCATATTGGTAGCGGCAATCTATCGGCCATGGATCGTGGTAACGGAGCCGACGGCACGTGCTCCGGTTGCCGATAGCTCTCGATAAACACGCTGGTGTGGGACACGGTCCATGCAAGTATGTGAGGATATTACAGGGTAGTTTTATAGTGTGCGGTGACATTGCACTTTGTTGAAATAGTTCTATAAAGAAAGCTGCAATTTTGTAAGCAAAAAGCTAACAAAATTGCAGCTCGCAGCTCGTGATGCTTCTTACTGAAGGTTTCCATTAATTCCAAATATTTCTCCTAGTGCCTCGTTGGTCTGGTCGCAAGTGTGACTGCTGTGCATGATGGCTTTTTCCATCAGGAATTTCTCAGTAGCAGCCACGGTTTCTGGATTTGTGCCTGTGATAGCAATAGGCTCGCCCCTTATTAATATAATGGGACTTAAACATAACTGGCGAAATGTGGGTGTACTAATGGGAACACCTCTACCTAACCCTTCGAGGATTACAGGCGTGTTTTTACACCCCTTATTATCTTCGAAAATGAGATTACTCAGTTTCTTCATAAAATCTTGTCAACTCTTATTAAGAAAATTTAAAGCCAAAACACTATCAAAAGACTATTCCCCCAAAGCCGCCATCTTGCAAAATCACAAACGAAAAAAAAGAACTACCCACGACATTATTTTCTTGTCGAACCTGACTACAACATATTTCCATACAACTTTTTCAATTTCCTTTACTTACCAAGTAATTGTGTTATAACAACATTTTTAGTGTTCGTTATTTCTCAAAGAAATTTAATATAAGCGACGGTCATGTGGGGACCTCATAAAATGAGCTTTGGAATTAATAAAGAACTTTTTCCGTTAAAAATTTTGCCTCTCATGTGCGCGGGGTATATTAACCCTTGATTCTAAATTGTGCATGTATTATGCAAGCAAGTGTAGTTAAAATCAAGGGTTTGGGTATGTTACTGTTATTTTATGTCCTGTTATTTTGATAGAACATCCCATTTTGACCTTTACCGACAATTTGCTTGTCTATGAAGTTCCACCAGCTTTTGAGCACGAACGGCAACGTCGCAAATAGTTGTGAGAAATTTCATTGCTTTGATGAATGAATACATTATGAAATATCTTTCCGTTTTGTACTAAAATATGTTTTGAAAAACGAAACACTTGGAAATTTCTAAATGCTTTTATAACTGTTACAATAGTAATACGTAATGCTGTGTTATTATTTCAACTATAAATACGAGTACATCGCTTTGTTCTTTTATGGTATGATTAGTAGTTTAGTCTAACCAAGTAAATATATATGTAGGATCAGGAGTGCCGAGAGGTATATCTTCAGGGTTTGGAGTTCCCATTTTATTGGGATAAACAAGACTGTATATGCAATTACAGTATTTTTATTACAGTAGGTACACAACACACAATACAAAATGGTACACAACACAAAAATGGTAAATAGTAAAAAAAAAAAGATAAATCAGATAAAAAGGTACACACAGTTAGGCGAACAGACCTTTTAAGGTCACAGTTCGTACAGTGGACAAGCCACCCAAACACAAAGTGTATCGCTATCAGAAAGCTAAATACAGCTATGTGCAATATACAGCAGCGCTGTACCAGGTAAACCGACAGTTTTGTCGGGAGCAGGGGAGCTCTGTAATGAGTCGAATCCGAAGACCGACTGACGAGCTTACTGAGAGCACGCTCTTTTATAGTACGATGCCCCCACTGTAATCCCTCCACAACAATTCTGTCCGTTGACGCACGGAGGTGCGTCACGCGTTTACAAGATACAAAATGTGCGCGAAATCTAATAAGATTTACGATACAGTAATCAAATAATACAAGAATAATTGTCGTAAATAAACAATGGTGAATTCACAAAGTAAATCATTTAAAAATTAAAATAACATGTCGTTAATTGTTTTGAACAAAACTTATCGGTCACACTTATCGAAATAAGTTGCCAAAAATCAATTACTAGCACGTAATAAATTATGTTTCGATTTATAAGACAATAATTGACCATAATTGATAGTAAAAATCACTTAAATTAATAATCAGAAAACAAAACAACTCATAATAAAATTTGGTGACTACCCACAATTGTAATAATTGACAACCAACTCCGACACGGCCAGAACTGACGTTCTACACGACCTCGTGTGATTCTGAAAAAGAAAATCTCTTGTGAATATCGATCGGCCTTTCTGACAAACAAAAGCCTTAACAAAAGGTATGTCGTAAAGAAAAATCCTGAGTTAGTCAAATAAAATTATTATCAATTATAGCAGTTGCATCGCAACCGTTCAAAATGACCATACTGCTACTGACAATACATAGTTCAACTAAAGTAGAGACACAGTCTCCCAGCCGAAATCACACCATGGGATTCGACAAGTAATTTGGAGTCAAATAGACAACCCGCATAGGCGTCAACATAGACAACCCGCATAAGCGTCAAGTTCAACATCCAAATCCAGGAGTCAACATAGACATCCGATTAAGCGTCAAGCTAAACAAGAGTCATCATAGACATCTTATCAATTCAGCTATACTATGTCAGCAGCAGATGAATCATCATCAGTGTCAGTATTGACATCATCACTAACAGTAACTGGACATTCAGGCATTTTTCGTACACGATCATGGGCATATTTGTAAATTCTATTGCTACTCAAAGCTTTTAACAAATATCTATCACCATCTAATAGTTCTAAAATTCTATAGGGACCTTTAAATTTAGGATCTAATTTAGTTTGATTTCGTTCCTCATTAGCAATAAGTACAAAGTCTCCAACTTGAAACTTTTTCAAAATAGCTTTAGTCTTATCGAAACGAACTTTATCGTATTCGGCACTTTTAGTTATACCCAGGGCTGCTTGTTGAAGTTTATGTCTAGTATGTACTTCAGTAGTAAATGCTAGTCGATGAGCACGGGAATCAAATTTGGAGACATGGGCCAGTACAGTAGAAACAGCAATGTGTTCGACACTCAGGCTATTCCATTTAGATGTCAGTGAAGTGACCTGTCGACTGGCATATGCGGCTAAAGATTCTCCTTCTTTTGGTTGACTATTATGAAGGTTAATGAGGGTAGCGGCAACAGTTTCCGAAACGGCGTATCGAGAAAGAAAGAGACTCTTAAAGTCTGTCCAGGTCATACCTGCATATGATACTTGGGAAAGCCATACGTTAGCACTACCTTTTAAGGCTTTAGTAAGGGCAATAATGAGAGTGCTACCTTGAAGAGGCTTTTCCGAAAAACAAATATCAACAGTTGTACTCCAAGATTGAGCATCGGAATCGGGTAGGTCTGGGTCAAAATCGGGCAAAGGAATTACAGTAGACGAAGCGGAGTGCGTCTTAATGGCTTCAATTAACTGAGTCATATTTTGATTCTGAAGCTCTAACATTACTCGCCATGGATCACCAACACCTTCCGATTCCTGGGCTCTCCCTAATCCCACTTCTGATGTAGGATCAGGAGTGCCGAGAGGTATATCTTCAGGGTTTGGAGTTCCCATTTTATTGGGATAAACAAGACTGTATATGCAATTACAGTATTTTTATTACAGTAGGTACACAACACACAATACAAAATGGTACACAACACAAAAATGGTAAATAGTAAAAAAAAAAAGATAAATCAGATAAAAAGGTACACACAGTTAGGCGAACAGACCTTTTAAGGTCACAGTTCGTACAGTGGACAAGCCACCCAAACACAAAGTGTATCGCTATCAGAAAGCTAAATACAGCTATGTGCAATATACAGCAGCGCTGTACCAGGTAAACCGACAGTTTTGTCGGGAGCAGGGGAGCTCTGTAATGAGTCGAATCCGAAGACCGACTGACGAGCTTACTGAGAGCACGCTCTTTTATAGTACGATGCCCCCACTGTAATCCCTCCACAACAATTCTGTCCGTTGACGCACGGAGGTGCGTCACGCGTTTACAAGATACAAAATGTGCGCGAAATCTAATAAGATTTACGATACAGTAATCAAATAATACAAGAATAATTGTCGTAAATAAACAATGGTGAATTCACAAAGTAAATCATTTAAAAATTAAAATAACATGTCGTTAATTGTTTTGAACAAAACTTATCGGTCACACTTATCGAAATAAGTTGCCAAAAATCAATTACTAGCACGTAATAAATTATGTTTCGATTTATAAGACAATAATTGACCATAATTGATAGTAAAAATCACTTAAATTAATAATCAGAAAACAAAACAACTCATAATAAAATTTGGTGACTACCCACAATTGTAATAATTGACAACCAACTCCGACATATATATGTGTCGCCAGCCTGAAACTGAGTTTGAGCTCCGGGTGGCACAAAGCGTTATTAGGCTTCTTCATTAGAAAATAGTCAGCACGAAGTCTGGATGTGCATGTAATGTGTGGATTACTAACGATGATGGTGGTTCGTGGTTAGAAATGTTGCTTTGTCGTCATCAGCCTCGCAATGATATGTAATATACATGGTGGAAGTAACATTGACGCAAAAATGGTTACCAAGTGTTCAGTACATCATTCTGAACCCCGCCACATAGAAAATTTCATCAGTACAAAAGCGGCGATCGGAATGATGTACTCTGTGTACCTTCCACCCCACATAATGAAATGTCTTTAGCTTTAACAAAATGGTTAGCGTTCTATCAAAAATAAAAACCTAGTACAAAACTCCAGTATCAATTATTCCGGTTCACTATTTCTAGATTCAGTAAATACAATATTTTCGATCCGAAGCTCTCAAAGTCCGTTCCAATTTCACTTACCGCCGTCAAAGAATAAAAAAATAACAATTTTATAAAGTGGACTCTCGCAATTGTAGGTAGAATACAAGCCCTGGTCCCGCACGGAGGGGCACGTTCCTGAGAAAATCGTATTTGTCCCAAGAACACGTAGGAAATAAACTGCTAACTTCGATACATCGGGACTTCTGTTTGCGGTTGCTAACTGAACTTATTTGGCGTTTGACAGTTTTGTGTTTTTTTACTTTTATCGATGTTTTTTTTTTAAGTTATTGAAGGCGTTATTTTGCGGAAATCTATGGCATTAAATGTTATGCAAAATATGATATTCATATTCATGTTTTGTATATTTTATTGATGTTTTTTTTTTATTTGTTATTGAAAGGACAATTGCAATGAAAACAGCCTTTGGTAGTTTAACACGACTTTGGATAGATTTGTTCTTAGGTAATATTATTGTTTATTCCACAATTGGATAGAATATCTAAAAACTCAGTGGATTTGCGAGTTAATGAAAACAGTCTACCAAAAAGGAATAAATGCCTCCTAGACAGTTCGATCTGCTGGGACGAAATCTAATAAAACTTGTTTATAAGACATTGCATTTAGTGGTCGTGTGTACCTTTTTCGGAAACTGCAGTAGATCAGCAGATGTAGCTACGATTTAGTCAAAGATATCTTCACTCTGACTCAGTGGTGTAGTGGTTGCAAGCGCTATTGCTGAGCAGTGAGGTCCTGAGTTCGATTCTCAGGTCGAGCAAATGTGTTATTGGGTTTTTCCTTCAGGAATTTCTCAGTAGTGGTACCACGGAGTCTGGTTTTGTACCCGGTTGTAGGCCATAGGCACGCCCCCTATTACATGAACCTTGAATATAACCAGCAGAATGTGAGCGGACTATTAGGTACACCGCTGCCTAATCCTTCGGGGATAACAAACGTGATGTTATGACGTTATATCTTTACCGAAAACCACAGTCCAATCTCAGCCCAAATCGTTTCCTCATGACTATTTCCATTCCACTTTCTTATCTATACAAAACAGCATTACCATTCAGCCAGCGTCCCTTATTCTTACAATCTCGGAGGAGGTCGCAATTACTCTTAATTAGGCCTGTACCTAGCCCATGGTATTTGTTATGCAAACATGGATTCCTCCATATGTCTTCATTGAGGAGTGGGAGGAGGCACGTAGCTAATCCTCTAAAGAGTCTTGGGTAATGAGTGTATGGATCTCAGATAGAAAGTAAGAAAATACAGAGAATAGTTGAGAAAGTTTTCACAAGTTCATCTGATACGCTGTGGTTCGATTATATTCGTTGGTTTAGAAGAAGTTTTTAAAGCAGTTAATCGTATACTATTTAAATGTATATTTTGTAATCACGTTCTCGAAAACTGCTCTAATGATTTCGATGAAAGTTGCAATATAGGGGTTTACGGGGCGCACAATCGATCTAGCTAGGTCTCAGACTCGGTTCCCAGGTACTTTCGTCTTCTCAATTAATAACAAAATTTTATTTTATCTAATAACTCTCCGACGACACACTTTTTTCAGCTTTACATAATTTTAATCGAAACCTCACCTTAGTATCTATTGGTAAACTTTGTATTTCTTTAGGGATCGGCTTTGTGGCTTTTTCTTATACTGACCTAAGTCCTAGAAGTATTGGATTTACAACTGTATTATTCTTTTAAGAAACAACTACACAGTGGCGAAGGTTAATAAATAATAATAAATATAATAAATATATATAAATATCCCTGGACTTTTCACACAGCACCATCTAGTCCCAAGCTAAGCAACCTAATGCTTGTGTTATGGTAGCTAGATGGCTGATAAACTACATATATACATTTTTTTTTGTAAATACATACATATTATAGATAGAAAAACACCCAGACCCGGAACAACTACTTGTAGGTCATACAATATTTGTTCCGTACGGGAATCGAACCCGCGACATGCAGCGCAGCAGTCAATCGCTTGACTACTGCGCCAACCGTGCCGTCAACTCGATTCCTACCGGGTTCCCTTTGAAAAATGGCACAGTCAGTATTCTATAGACAAATAATATAATCATTTTAAAGATATATATTCCGGCTTACCTCTTAAAATATTGACCCTTCGCTACCACTACATACTAAATGAAAAATGACGATTTATTAATTAGTGGTACCATGTTGAATGTAATCAAAAGGCTATTTTAACATTTAAGAGTTAAAGAACCAGGATGAAGCAAAAGTGAAGATGAACGTAAAGACCCTAGCAGGTGGACGGTGAGTAATGGGCTAGCTCGCCATTCGTCCGTCTTATGACGACAGGCCGTGTCGACAGCGCGTTCGTGTTCCACGCGCGCCTCAAAGAGATGTCAGCAAACAGGAGGGGCCCGCAAGGGCCGATGCCTGCCAGGGCTGCGGGACTGTTCGAAAGAGATACCGCGGCCCTGGAACACAAAGGGCATAAGAAGGAACATGGGTAGGTTTTAGTCAGTAAAAGTCTGACACTCCGTTCCGCTCCGCCCAGAGCGGGAGGAGTCATTAGATGATTTCCCATCCCAAATTAAAAAAAAAATAAGACCGTAGCAGGTGTACTGCCTACCTCCAGAAAATGTTGTGTGTGTTAATGTAAGATCAGCCTGAAATCTAAAAAACATTCAAATCGCTGGTTGCTGTAAAAATCTACATAACCATTGCGATCCAAATACATACAGCTGATCAATCGTGACAGATTATTCAACTTGAACCAAACCAACATCCCCAGAGGTCGCTATAGTAACTAGTGGTACATAAAATCAGGACTAGTGATGTATCACAAATCGTTTACATAAGTAGGGCCATTCTGCCTGATTTAGGGTTGGGAGAGCTGCCTCAGCGGCCGACGAATCGGCTATATCGTAAAGTCACTGTACTTTCGTGTCTCCTGATTACGTGGCTGGTACTAACGCTGTTTTAGGGTATAGATAAAATCATATAGGTAGTTTTGTTGATTCATTAGTTCAGTGCGAGGCAGTGTTTCCATAAGATTTCATTTAAAAAAAAAATAGAAATATTTATTAATTATTATTAATCTAGTGATTAATGCAAATGCAAAAAAAAAAAAAAATTGTACCAAATAAAAAAAAGAAAAGAAAAGTAAATAAAGGAAGTAAGTGAAGGTTTTAAGTTTTTTAAATAGATCCAATAAAAAATTATTGGATCTATTTAAAAAATCTTAGAAGAACTACTAAAACTAGATATACTAGAACAAGTGCCTTTCGACTTGGTGAAGGGTCTTTTTATACCGACGATGAAAACATCATCATGAAATTCCTCAGAATCTATCTAAGGTAATAAAATGATGAGGGCACTAAAACTGATATTTATATTTAAAAGTTAATTTAAAAAAGTTTCTAAAGGGTGTAACAAAACCCTTAACAAAGCTGAAAGGTACTTGTTCTCCCCGTCATTGCGATATTGTTTTTGTTCTAGACCTTACCTGGGACCCTTCTAGTTACGGAGATATTGGGGGTCCAAGTTCCAACTTTTTTACAAGGTTTTTTTTAATACATGGTTTTAATGTAAGATTTTCGTACGTTTACACCCTGTATATTGGACTTTATAGTTCTTGGAATAAATCTCAGATTGCCACAAACACATTCAGCAATCCTTCGCTACGAGAACTATGGGGATAGCGAGAATGGTGTTACCATAATAATAAAGCTAGTTTAGTAACAGCTCTCACTGTTCGTACTGGCCAAATATACATCTAAAAACATGTTGAAATCTTAATTTCTCTCCCTCTTTTCGTAGTTGAAATCTTTATCACTATCAAATAACATGTTTTTATCTAAATGTTTCACCAGTACGAACACACAGCTGCGATCTTACCACATTATTACTTGACATAACCACTAAAGTGCGTAACACAGCACAGCAGTGTGTCAGCGGTCGCTCAATTCGATATAGTTCAGATATAGCTCAGTATAGGACAGGCGGGGTACGCGGATTACGCGGAAATATCAACCATTTAACTTAGTTCAGTATATTTGACGAGCCGCAATCAAACTGATGTGTGCGAGTTATCTGGAATGACACTCAAATTACTGTTAGATAAGCTTTTGAGTTGTAAGAGGAAGCGGTTTAGGTAGATTATTTTGAGAGCTTCTATGAAAGTGTACAACAAAATGTATTACAGCGCCATCTATGACACAATTGAAGAACAAACATCATAATTCTAAATCGTGCAGTAAAAGTTATCCGCGAGTATGACTGTATAGAAAAAATCGACAACTATTAATTACGGGCAGTAGCCCACCAGACACACCACCCATCTGGGCGGGAGGATCCTCCCTTTCCTCCCACTCTGTTCTTCACACCCCTAAACACTGACAGAGTGAGTCTATAAAAGTCGTCACATTTTTCCTAAACCATGTATGATAATTCGATCACTCGACTGTTTTCATAAGGGAATAGACGTATGAAAACAGTCAAGTTATGAAAGCCTGATACACAGCACATTTTGAACGTTGAACTCATAAAAGAAATCCGTTAAAACGCCTCAGCATTTTTGTGCTTGAGCTAGGAATCAAAGGCGCTACAAACTGCCTATCTTAAATGAAAAGTCATCATTATGGGCCTGAGCGTGCGTGATCCCACTGCTGTGCAAATGCCTCTCCCAATGAGTTTCAGTTATTTCGATACAGAGCTATTGTGAACTATTTGTATACGGTAGTATTTTTTCTTATAAAATACTACATTCACATTTCGCCAGTTATGTTTAAGTCTCATGTAATAGTGGACGAGGCGAGGCAAACCGGGCACAAATCCAGAATCCGTGACTGCTACTGAGGAATTTCTTATAGAAAAACTCAATAACACGTTGCCTGACCCGGGAATCGAACCTAGGACATCATGCTCAGCAGTCGCGCTTGCTACTCGACCAATGAGGTAGTGTATTTTTTCTTATTTTTGTTTTATTTCAATTCTCGCTTTCCGCTTACACCTTGTTCCTCAAAAGCTCTGGTCGCGAGTTTTGTATCGCTATGAATATCGCCCGGTCGCTTGGGACCAGTGACTAATTCCGCCACAACATACAACACAGCCGGAACAAACGGAGCGTGGTATAGGCGCAGTGCATGCCAACGCGCTTGTAAATATATTTATATTGGACTAAACATTTATATAGGGTATATTTTTAGAAGAAAACGCTTGGTGCGGTGTTTTGTGTTGTTTTGGGTGTCCATTTTTGGGCATTGAGATTTTTTTCACTCTTGGCCACAAGATTCACGCTCAAGCGACTCACGTGTGGCGACATCGGCTGCGGAAAAAACAAAAGATAAAATTGCTGAGAAACCACGACCCAAGCAAGAAAATATGTGAATGCGCGTGCGTATCGTTTGACACAATGCATGTTGCATCACCTGAAGTCATGATCGAGGCATCATCAGCTGCCTAGCCCTTTCCAAGCTATGTTGGGGTCGGCTTCCAGTTAAGCAGAATTTAGTTGAATATCAGTACTTTACATTGACCGACTGCTTGTCTGACCTCCACAACCCATTTAGCACTATACACTCTTGGTAAGACTGGTTGTCAGACTTTCGGACCACTGCTTACCTGTTACGACTGTCATAGATCTACAAATGACAGCCGGGACCAACGGCTTAACATACTTTCCGAGGCAAGGAGAAAAGTCGCTATGTAATGGGTGGTCACCCATCCATGGACCAACCTAGGCAAGCGCGGCTAAACCTGAAGATCGACTCGAGCGGCTGTTATTATTAAACCACGGGCTCCACCAAATCGTGATCAAAGCATTATGTTAAATGCAAATAAATGATTTATGTTTTTGTTTATTAACCAGAAAAGGATAATGCGTTTGAATCTGATTTATAGATTGACTAGGTTTAGGACATAATTTAGAATTTGACAATCAATTCGGGTTGTACTCTGCTTGTAATAAACGAATTCAATCATGATTGGAAAGACACGTGGCGCCATTTATTATCATAAGAACGTTATTGTTGTTTCCCTCGGGAACAGTACTTTTTTTCGGGATGAAAGGTACCGTATGTGCACCTCGGTGATCGGTGCTGTGGTTTAGGCGTGAAAAGGTAACAAACAAACATACTTTCGCATTTATAATATTAGTTAGGATTATAATATGACGACTGTCTTCAGCTTGTTGTAAGAAACATTTACGTAAAGAAGTAGCTAAATAGGTTATGCCATAGTCTCACGCTTTGTAACATAAGAGAGACAATGTATTAGCATGCTAGAAGCAAACTTCAATATTTAGTGGGGAAGAAGCTAGGCAAGATAAGGTTAACAAGAACATAGTACTTCAAAATCCAATACTAAGCCCATGTACAAAAAAAAAACCGACCAAAACAACTGAACGATTCTGATTGATTTCTGAACGATTTGATTTGATTTTGTATAGAACTCCGTACCTACACGGTTACAGGCGATTTTACTAAATTTAAAATTTAAAAAAATAACGCGTCTTTCCACGCTTTTGTTTATAATACACGTGGCGATACCCCCAAGAAGAGGCTCCTATCAACAGTTCTGAAATCAGAATTACATCCAAAAATATCCAAACAAAAACGGTTTCCTTCGTTTTCGTCCTCAATTTTCGAAGGAATCAGGTGAACAGGAATTAACGAAGGTGCTAACAAAAGACCCATCTCGGATTTAGCCTCCAATTAAAAGTTCAGCCTTTGTGGAACAAACCAACTGAGGTGCTAAGTCGATCGGCGACCCTTTCGTAATCCTTACAGCGATTCTTTTGGTGAATTTTTAAAACTGAAATGTCAAAGGAAATTGTCGAAAAGATGTAACAAGTTGTTTGGATATTTGAGTTGTTTTATTTTTTATTTTGTGTGTTTAATTGAGTGAGGCATTTTTAACCGACTCTAAAAAAGGAAGAGGTTTTCAATCAGTGGCCGTAAAAATGTTGCAATTAAAAAAAATAAAACATAACATCACGCCTGTAATCCTTTAAGGGTTACCAGAGGTGTAAATACTAGTACACCCACATTTCGCCAGTTATGTTTAAGTCCCATCTAATAGGGGCCCAGCTTATAGCCATCGCCATCAACCGGCCGCAATTCGAGGCTCCGTGGCTGCTACTGAGAAATTCCTGATGGAAAAACCCAATCACACTTTGCCCGACCCGGGAATCGAACCCAAGACCTCATGCTCAGCAGTCGTGCATGCGACCACTAGACCAATGAGGCAGTTAACAAAATTACTAAAATAACTTTAGTAAGGTGGTGGAGATCTAGATTAATTCTTAACGAATTGGTCAGAGAAGGCAAAATATAACGAAAACTGAAAAGCCATGGGGGAGGTCTTTGCCCAGCAGTGGCAGAGAACAGGCTGATTAAAAAAAGGCAGTGGCAAAAAATAATCTAGCAACAAAAGCCACCGACTTTCCAAACTACCGTCATTTTGGATTTTTAGTGATTTTTTTGTATACTAGTAGGTGTAATAAAATAAACGTAGGACCTCTCTAGTGGTGTATCGGACCACGAAACGGAATAACTTTCAAAATTCGCAAAAATAAAAACGAAGTTTCTATAGGAATTGACGCGATCTAATGGTCAACATGTAGATTTACACTAAAAAAAAAAGTGAATTTCCAAAAGTCTGAATAAAAGTGGTTCAGTTTCGTGGTGTGAGTCATCACATGAGAGGGTATTGCGTCTACTATGTTACACCATGTATTGTTTAATGATTTTTAATTAGGGGCAGACTGACAAAATTCATTTTGGGGACCTCGGAGCTCCTACTACGAGCTAAATAAAATTAAAGGTTTTAAATTGAAGCACTTTTAGAAACAAATCAGTCTACCGATAAGCTATAACAGAATACAAAGACTATCAAACTTAACAGACTGAATGATAACTGGATCAAAATTTGAGGAGCTGAGGTAGTGAGGAGTTTCTGCTTGGATCCGATACTATTGTAATGGAATCGAGACGTGAGCAAATTACTGAATTGGAACTTAGATTGGTTAGTGCAGGATATGAACCGTGCGAAATATATTTGTGGTTTCTTGGCCGAGGAGGAAAAAGTAGTGTAGAGTGCAGTGAATACTCGTACGAACGTCATTGATATTTCTCAGTATTTGAATTGGGTGTAGAAATATAAGGACACATGATTTGATGCCCTGTAATTCTTTTGCTCTTTTGATACTTGTATATATTTGTATATATACAATTTGTAAATAATTTCCATTTGTTATTTAAATAAAAGACAAATTTAATTATTTGGTTTAATTCTACAGACATAAGAGGAGCTCGTGGCTAAATAATAGCAGCCGTTCGGGTAGATTTTCAGGTTAAGCAACGCTTGCCTAGGGTGGTCCGTGGATGGGTGACCACCCATTACATACCGAGTTTCCTCCGTGCCTCGGAAAGCACGTTAAGCCGTTGGTCCCGGCTGTCATTTGTAGATCTTTGACAGCCGTTAAGGTAGTCAGTGGCTCGAAAGTCTGACAACCAGTCTTACCAAAGGGTATCGTCTTACCCAGTGCAAGCTGGGTTGTGGAAGTCAGATAAGAAGTCGCTCCATGTAAAATACTGGTATTCAGCTGCATCCGGTAACACTGGAAGCCGACCCTAACGTAGTTGGGAAAAGGCTAGGCAGATAATGAATTCTACAGACATAACGTGTCGATACGCATGAGGACGCTGGAGTTGCTAGTTCAATTTGACCCTGTCTATTTTAGTTAAGTAAGTTCTGACCATATTGCCAGATGGTTTGACTGCAAAATGTAAGTAGTGCAAATCTGTAAAAAATTATATATTATTTAAAAAATTATAATTATTATTTAGTGGTCATATTTCTTGAGGAAAATACGACACTATCTAGAATTCTAGATGATGTTGCTTTGAAATAATTCTATAGTGGTCTCTTAAGAACAAGCAGAGATGGTTGTTAACATTATAAATATTATATCAACCTTTATTAATTTCCCAATCCTGTTTCTAAATTCTTAGTTACAGACGCTACACAAGTTACAATAGAATAACCTAATCGATATATATGGAGAGCTGTTTAAAGTTATACCCTAACCCGATTTGCTTATGATTTATTTACAAGTTCCCAAATTGTAATGTTATACAAATAATTCTAACTAATTTACCTTAGTTACGAGCCTCCACGAGTAAGTTTAAGTCTTTGTACAAATTTTGACCTTGTTGATATTACTATTATGTCGACTTCTATGGAAAATTTCTTGTTTAATCATAGAATCTACATCATCTTCTTGTCCTTGGCCCAGGATACACGTGTTTTCAATCTCACCGTCACACTATAATTTACTCCTTATTATTTCAGCTTTCCTCACAAAATCAATATTTTCTTTCGTCAACATAGAAAGAGACAGCAGAAGAAGTGTTAGCAGACCAAGATCGCGGATAACACCTGGTTGAGACTCTCGCAGACCATTGAAGACCGGTACAAAGAAGAGGACCCCTATACTCGGCAGTGGATGGAACAAGGCTGCCGATGATGATGATGACTCCATTAATAATGGGAGAGGTACTTTTTTGAATATGATTTTTTTGACAGAGGAAGCGTGAATCGCTTTAACTTAGCATGGTTTTTTTGTTCAGTACAGTTTGACATTTCATCTTGAAATGAAGTCTTTCGATCTCGGCACATCGTCTACAAATTGTTCAGCTGTATTACGATAATCAGCGTTCTACGAGGAGGGTGTTTCGTGGACTTGGAGTAACTTATGGTCAACATAATCGGCCTACCAAACGCACGGTTCGCTATACCATTGAAACATTTGTAAACAAACCTTCTTGCCACACAGCACGTGAAACCAAAATGAAAGCTTCTAGTCAATCGAATTTAGGACCACTAGGTCTGCAATTAAATTTAAATCCAGTCAATTTGCCTGATTGCCCAATTGCAATTGAATGTGCAACAAAATATTTGGCATGAAGGTGGGAAGTATGCTTGAATAAATCTGTCAATAAATTCTGATATAAATATTTTTTTATGAATTTATATTATTTTTAAACAATGAAAATAAAAGTTACTTCAGAAAATTATATACTAATCATACTGTTTTAAATATAATAATATTAATAATTTACAATAAGTAAATAACTACACCGTGTCAAAATTATGTAGTGGGCAGGACAGAGACTTTTTGAATTAATTTTCTTTCGCATACAATCTTTTCACTATAAACACTACGTGAATTTAAATAATTTAGAAATCGAAAATAGAACTATCCTTTATCATGTTATAGATTGCATTTTGGTGATCACCAAGAAATATGAATACAAATCAACACACTAGCCTATCAAAAACTGTGCCAGACAAACCGCGGAACGAGTATTTTCAATTTTATAAGTTCTAAGTACTCCGTGCTCATGCTAGGCCCACCGCACTCATATCAACTCAACAACAAAATCTCTCAAACAAAAGATAGTCAATAACCAGCCAGAACCAATCCGGGTTACTCCAGAACAAAAGCACTTTTCTTGCACAACATCCATTATTCAGAGAGATATGGGCAATCCGCCATTGTCATACCACCCGCGAGTGTCCATCCGGGTGGAATCGATTGCGTCCATCACTAGCGGAGATCGAGACGAGTGCATCAATCGATTCTGATATTACCTCGTTTCGAGTCACATGATGTGGTGTAGGGGAATCAGGATGTTTTTGTGTAATTGGGATTACGTTGGTTTGGTGTCGGGCTTTCGGGATACTGTTTTTTCGAGCTGCAGGTTGTTTATCTTTTATTTTGTCATTTGCGTTATAATGAAGGTTGCATAGCAAACGGCCTCGATGGATGAGTGGTCACAAACTCTACTGAATAAGAATACATTAAGACTAAGAATACATTCCGAACCTTGATGAAATGAAATGAAAAAACCGGTCAAGAAAATCATGTCTGTGGTATGGGAGCGACTTAAATATTTTTTTATTCTGTCTTAGTATTTGTCACGGTTCATGAGATACAGCCTGGTGACAGACGGACAGACAGACAGACAGCGGTGTCTTAGTAATAGGGTCCCGTTTTACCCTTTGGGTACGAAACCCTAAAAATGAAATTCATAAATAAATAAAAAAATATATATGTCGGAGTTGGTTGTCAATTATTACAATTGTGGGTAGTCACCAAATTTTATTATGAGTTGTTTTGTTTTCTGATTATTAATTTAAGTGATTTTTACTATCAATTATGGTCAATTATTGTCTTATAAATCGAAACATAATTTATTACGTGCTAGTAATTGATTTTTGGCAACTTATTTCGATAAGTGTGACCGATAAGTTTTGTTCAAAACAATTAACGACATGTTATTTTAATTTTTAAATGATTTACTTTGTGAATTCACCATTGTTTATTTACGACAATTATTCTTGTATTATTTGATTACTTTATTGTAAATCTTATTAGATTTCGCGCACATTTTGTATCTTGTAAACGCGTGACGCACCTCCGTGCGTCAACGGACAGAGTTGTTGTGGAGGGATTACAGTGGGGGCATCGTACTATAAAAGAGCGTGCTCTCAGTAAGCTCGTCAGTCGGTCTTCGGATTCGACTCATTACAGAGCTCCCCTGCTCCCGACAAAACTGTCGGTTTACCTGGTACAGCGCTGCTGTATATTGCACATAGCTGTATTTAGCTTTCTGATAGCAATACACTTTGTGTTTGGGTGGCTTGTCCACTGTACGAACTGTGACCTTAAAAGGTCTGTTCGCCTAACTGTGTGTACCTTTTTATCTGATTTATCTTTTTTTACTATTTACCATTTTTGTGTTGTGTACCATTTTGTATTGTGTGTTGTGTACCTACTGTAATAAAAATACTGTAATTGCATATACAGTCTTGTTTATCCCAATAAAATGGGAACTCCAAACCCTGAAGATATACCTCTCGGCACTCCTGATCCTACATATATATATGTATAAAAATCTTTATTTCTGGTTTAAATGGGTACAGAAAATCTCCTTAAATACTAATTTCTTAAAATTAATGTGCACTTAAGTGTCAAAGGAGTGCTTTGGCACTCGTACTAGGATTTTTGTTTTTTTCGTGTGGTTAGTCCCTAACCCGGTGTCAGAGTTTTTATGCCGCCAATGGGCTTCTGACTTGGCTTTACTTGCCGTTGAGAAATATCTCTCAGGCATGCTGGTTTCCTCGCGATGTTGTCCTTCACCCATACAAGTGATAATTAATACAATACGCACATGAATCCGAAAGATCAGAGGTGCGTGTGGTGCGCGTGGTGGTTTAAACTCGAAACCAATAACTTGGCATTGGCAGTCCTACGGTCACCCAGTTTTCAATAAAAATATGATGGCGTCCTTGTCTCATTGGTCATTTTTTAACTGGAAATCAGATTCTAAATAATGTATAATAATAAGGAGCGAAATATTTGCTAAGAATGCCTTATGTATCTCAAGAAACCCTTAGTAAAAGGGGCTATTTAAAAACATTAGTCGCTCCGTTCATGTGATAGCAGTAAACAGAAAATATTTTGACTAATCAACACAACATCATCTGCAAAGCACGCAAAATGCACAAGCATCATCAGCCTTTTCCCAACTATGTTGGGGTCGGCTTCCAGTCAAACCGGATGAATACCAGTATTTTACATGGAGCGACTGCCTATCTGACCTCCACAACCCAGCTAGCACTGGGTAACACGATTGCCTTTGGTAAGACTGGTTATTAGACTTTCGAGCCACTGACTACCTTAACGACTGTCAAAGATCTACAAATGACAGCCAGGACCAACGGCTTAACGTGCTTTCCGAGGCACAGAGGAAACTCGGTATGTAATGGGTGGTCACCTATCCACGGACCAATCTAGGCAAGCGCGGCTTAACCTAAAGATCGACCCGAGCGGCTGTTATTATTTAGCCTCCGAGCTCCTCAAATAATAATATTCTGACTGATCAGTATTTCTATAATTAAGCATTTCAATAGTTAGAACCATCTATATCATGTGATGTGTGTGAACATTGAACAAACCAACAAATGGGACATCCCCGAATCTACTCCATCCAATTAATAAACGTTAGCAAATAACTGGTAACCGGAAGCGTCGCAAGCGCATAGCTGATGTCACCACAAACGCATGGTGCACTTCCGATGCACGCCGCACAATTTCCGTGGGACGACCGACCTGTGGGGCAAGCGTGGAAGCAGGTAAGGTTACGAAGTACCACTGCCAAAATTTTGAAAAAAAAATTGGAATTGAAGTGCATAGTTAATACCTATAGTAGTAATGTCAAGTTGTAATTGTGAACGTCACTGTCAGTATGACATCTGACATAAGGTAGTGTAACAGCAACACTGGGAAGCTCTATTATCTTGGGGCCCGGCCACAGAGCATCATATATAATACTGGGGCCCGGCTACGAGATACAGTGTAATTTGTAACTATAGATAAGTTAATTAAAAACTATTAAATAAATAAACTAACCACGAACAGAAATTCAAAATTAAGATTAATTTAAATCATCATTCTTCTGCCCTTGTCCCAATTCATTTGGGGTCGGTGCAGCATGTCTTCTTCTTCCATACTTCTCTATTACTTGTCATCTCTTCAGACATTTCCTAGATTAATTTAAATAAATCACAAAATACCTTCGGCAAATTGATTTATTAAAAGCAGAACATTACATTACCAGCTACATAGGTCGATTGTCAAGGCTCAGCAATGCATGCCAAAGGCGATCCAAGGATCCATTACATACGAAGACGCTTCTGGGCCTTGGAAAATACGTCATTTGCTTGATGTCATTTGTAGACGTTTGACAGTCGTTACGAGTCGTCAAATGCCCGAAAGTCTGACAACCAACCGCTCTTAAGGGGTATCGTATGACCCAGTAACTGGATTGTGGAAGTCAGATAGGCAGTCGCTCCATTTGAAATACCAGTATTCGTCTGCACCCGGTTACATTGAAAGCCGGCTCCAGCTTAGTTAGGAAAAAGACTAGGCACATGATGATTTGTACTTCTGTATTTATCCTATCGATAGACAAAGACCCATCACTGCTATCTTCTGTGACGTATTAGTGTATGGACACACAAACTACGGGGAATTTTAATTGATTTCATCCGACGTGGCGGTTTAATACTGTTCCAAATTATGGCTTTCATTAGCGCTGATGTAAAGTGTAACTGTTTTTAAAGAGGAATGGCGGAAAATGTGATATTATGGTAAATTTTGTTAGTTTCTTACTTTATTCAAGATTTTGTAATGTAGATTTCAAAATTTTGACCGGATTGAAATTACATTTCGTCTTAATTTCGAAGAATGCGTAAAGCAAATATAAATGGGTTAAACTTTCAAGTAACGTGGGCCCAACAAACTCGATGGATGGTTCCATACATATATAAACTCACGCTTTTGTCCCATATGGGTGGGCAGAAACCACAGAACGCCACCTGCTAAGATCCTTACATACTCCTTTTGCCTCGTCCATGTTCATCAGTGCATCTGCTCATACACACACGGCGGTTGCGAGTACTACGCACCTAACCTTTTTGAAGAACCTCACCAATAAGGATGGTTCCAATTTCAAAAATTAAGAACAATTCTTTCTTTCCAGTTCTTTTAAATCTTGCCTTTCGCAAAAACAACTATCGATCCGTAAAAACTTATTAAACCTGTCCGCAATTTCATGTCAATGCTACCAACCTCATTCCGGAAATTCAAACATGAAACATATTTAGGAAGCTGTCACCGACGCAAATCCGCTTAACCCTAGAAGTTAGTCTAGCACAAACCAGAATACATTGGAATTATGCACCGAGTCTGCGCTCCGAGAATATAAATAACTTACTTTAAACGCTATTTTATAGCGTTGAATTATTATGTAATGTATGTACGAGGGAAAGATTGCAGGATTTGTTTGTATAACGTGCATAAAGAAGGCGCGAATAATGGTAGGATATTGCTGTTAGAATTTTAAGTCCAAATGTTATGATAAGGTTAAACAAACCCAGGTTGCAGATCATCATCTTCCTGCCCTTGTCCCATTCTACTTGTGGTCGGCGCAACACGCTTTATTCTTCCATTCTCCCCTGTCAGACGTCACGGCATCATTTAATCCTTTCTCTTTCGTATCAGTCTTCACACAATCCATCCATCTTTTCTTCGGTCTTCCTCTCCCTCGCCATCCATCAACATAAATATCCATCACTTTTTGACGTGATAACGTCTTACAAATCTATGAACGCCAGCTGTACGCACGAAAAAGCATGACTCATTGTCACGTTCCATCTGAGCCGAGCGTGCAAGCGAGAGCGCGGAACAAGCGATAGAGAGGCACGATCGGCTTAAGCGTTCGGCTTGTGACGCTTCTATCTCTCTTCCACTCCATCGTCCGATGCGTCTATGACGTTATCACGTAAAATTATCGTCCGTAAACCGACTTTACAGAAAACCATTTTTTTAGTAACTTATATGTGTTTCATCCCTCCTCATTACACAGGTTGCAGATGTCGGAGAAAAAACAGCCAAGCTAAAGTGGGACTGAGCTAGCCACGTAGCGCGAATGCACCCGGAGAGATGGGCAAAGATGACTCACTGGATGCCTGACGGAAGACATTGTCGTCGTGGTAGACATCGGCGAAGGTAGTGTGGACGATCTGATCTTGCATGAGGGGCGAACATGGCCAGATATCGCTCAAGATAGAGAGGTTTGGAAGGAGGAAGGGGAGGCCTTTGCCCAGCAGTGGGACATATGACAGACCAACAAAAAAAAGTATATACGGGGTGTCCCTTCCACCCCGTATGTAAAGAAACAGTATGTAGTCATTTGTACAAGTCTGATGACAACGAGTCTTGGAGAGTCATACCGTGACGAATTAAATACTCGAAGGTTTAGGTAACCCACATTTCGTCAGTTATGTTTAAGTCCCATGTATTACGGGGATAGCTTATTGCCATCAAACGGGCACGAGCCCAGATTCCGGTCTGCTCCTAATTCCTGGTGAATGAAACCTAATACCACTTTACGGACCTGGATTCGAACCCAAGACTCCATTCAGCAGAGGTACTTGCGACCTTAGACATCATGACTGGGGTTGTCAAATTCAGCAGTTATACAAATTGTATAACTACTTAAAATAAAAGACAAGATTTTTATTAAAAACCGGCTAAGTGTGAGTTGGACTCGCGCACCGAGGATTCCGTATAAACTAATAGGTATTTTGTTATTAAACTAAAAATTATTAACAGTTTTCAGATTTTTTCCTTCATTACATGTGTTGCTTCTTGCCAAATTGCATGATTCTAGGTCAACGGGAAGTACCCTATAGGTTATGACTTCCTTGTGAAATCACAATTATGTGCGACTTTAAACGGTCATATCTTTTGATCGCGTTGACTTGAAAGTTTAATTTTATCACTGCTCCAAGGGGTAGTAGACTTGAGTATTTGATATTAATTTCAGCTTGATACCTCCACGCGTTCCTGAGATAAAGGGTCTTGACAGACTGACAACAAAGCGATCCTATAAGGGTTCTGTTTGTGCCGACTGAGGTACGGAACCCTAAAACCACACAGAATTTAAAGCTTAATAAGCACTTTATGCAACTGAAACAGTACCTATAAATCTCTTTATCTTCAACAACAAAGGGTTATTCAATCTCAAAACACAAACATAAAATAAGTCAATAAAACTTCCTATGAAATTGTAAACAAAGCCGCTTTCAGCCGCTTTATGGCTGAGTAGTACTAACGTCCATTTTCAGCGGAATATCACAATACTTATTTGAAGAGTATAATGTCTAGTGAAGAGACTAGCATGGAGGCTATTGTACTGGAACCTTTTAGCTACCTAACTAAAGAAGAAAATGGCAATAAGATGGCTGGAAAGGCTTTCACTGGAGTGTTGCTTGTGAATCCTTTTTTTTTTTCAGAACAACTGCCTTTTAACACTGGTCTAGAAAAGGGGGCTGTTGGAAAAATATTCATTGTCAATAGGAGTACGGATTTATTGTTGGA
This sequence comes from Eurois occulta, assembly GCA_950022335.1. Taxonomy (NCBI): domain Eukaryota; kingdom Metazoa; phylum Arthropoda; class Insecta; order Lepidoptera; family Noctuidae; genus Eurois; species Eurois occulta. The sequence continues at coordinate 10,854,427 of OX465500.1, read as the reverse complement.
AGCGCTTCTTTGTGTTTTTTGTACTAAGCTAATTTATTATTTGGTTTTGCGCTCGTGAGCCTGGCTCCATAATGTTTTCTAAAGACTAAAAATTAGTTAATAATTAAAACACAAAGAAGAAAAATCATCACTAGATTTTTACTTTTTTTAACAATTATTTTTCTGTACTTACATTGATAACTACGGCCCACTCCTAGGTACTCACAGAGTGGCCTGTTTTCCAGCAATGGACACCTTATTGGGTGCTATGCTATATTTATAATGTCTTGAAGTTTCTGGGTAATTTTATCTTGTTGTAACATCAAATAGACATTCTGATGTGTATGTGTGTGAACATGTGTGCGTGCCTGCACCATTATCAGTGATAGGAATAGATAGTGCCTATTTGCCTAAACTTCGAAGAACAGAGACAAGAAACGGAGACTTCCTTAGGACTAATTTTTTTCCGATACATCTGTCCCGGAATTTCGATACAATACTTAAATACATTTAAAAAAATGTGTTATTTGGAATAAGTAATTCGTCTATATTTATCTAAAGTTTGCGACTAGATATATCATAATAAATAACATACACAGTCGTTACAACCATCAAACTCTCTTTTAGGCACTATATATTCCTATCACTGACCATTATGTAGTGAGCACAGTATTAAACTAGCATCCAATCGCAACGGTGGTTTTGGTCGGTAGCTGATAGATCACATTCTCAAAGAGTATTTTAATTGGTAACATTCAATTACTTTTAAAGTTTGTATAGTACAAACTAAATGATTTTATTTTGTTACTTTTAATCAGCAACTGTATATTAGTCCTAACAAATAGACAGTTCGAACTAACAGCGAGAAAATTGAAGAGAAAACCATGAAATGTAACAGATGTAGGAACGGGCTGTTAATATCAGTTGGATTGCAGCGATCGCTCCGAATTCATTGCGGTGTGTCTATGAAGACTACACACTGCAGTTAAGACTGAATAGCACAGAAACAATAAAGATGTAGGTATTGTCTGTATCAAAATCTATGAAAATTTTGTCTAAAGCAGACAGAGACAACATTTTGCCTCGTTGGTCTAGTGGTCGCAAGTGCGACTGCTGAGCATGAGGTCCTGGGTTCGATTCCCGGTTCGACCAAAATGTTATTGGGTTTTACCATCAGGAATTTCTCAATAGCAGCTACGAAGTCTGGATCTGTGCCCGGCTGGTGGCACTAGGCTCGCACCCTATTACAACAAGGGACTTAAACATAACTGATGAAATATGGTTGTACTATTAGTAACACCACTCTGCCTAACCCTTCGGGGATTGTATATTTTGGTTTAACTGCCTCGTTGGGCCAGTGCTTGCAAGTGTTACTGCTAAACAAGAGGTCTTGGGTTCGAATCCTAGGTGGAGCAGTGTTATTGGGTTTCCATCAGGAATTTCTCAGTTGCAACTCGGAGCCTAGATTTGAAGCCGGTTGGTGACTTGAAACTTAAAACATAAATGGTTGAATGGCGGAATAAGGCGACTCCGCAATGATGAACAGTTTAGTAAGGCTTGAAGTAAACTAAATAGAATAGCACGTACAGTCACCCACTGTCAATCGACCATAATAACATATTCCCTAGTTTGATTACCAGGTAGTCAGTACCAGACATGTGTAAGTCTCGTATAAAAAGGGGGAACTTATTTGTCAACAGACGAAGATTCTTACATGAGTACCATCCCACTCAGCGTTGACATCACTTTATGTCATCGAACATGCTCGCCAAACCTTCCACCCGTACCTCCCCCGCAATATAACTTCACCGCTAACCACCAACTGTTATTTTCACAGTGCCTGACTTTTGGACAATAAAGCAATTTAGTGTGAGTTCTACTGCATCGTTTGTATGACTATCCACTATCCATTGGTAGGAATAGTTTTCCAAACGGCTCTGTATTGGCGGCTTTTGATTGTTACAAAGCTATTAGAATCTTTAAATCTGACCCGTCAGCTTTGAGGGTTCGAGGAATTGTGGCTGTGAAACGGGTTTTTGGAATCAGTGGTGAAATATTTTGGGTTTCAATCTGATTAATGGAATAGTTGTAGTCTTTCCAGCAATCCGTTATATGCGTCCCTTCTATCAGTGCATTTTGAAGTTTTAATAAACTATTGTTTGGAGCCTGGCGTTTCCTGGAGAACTTTATGCTCGTAAAGTCCATCCAAAGATTTTCTGGAAGATATCGCTATCCATACCCACATAACCATAGAATTAGCAATATAGTAAAACAGATGTTTCAATTTTGGTGTACAATAAAGTTTATACAATTCTATTCTAACCTGACATAGTATTCTGAAATTCGTTGGGCAATTATAACCCAACAGACACAAAAAGTTTCGTCCGACTGGAGGATCCTCGTTCCCCCTGTACCACATCCCATACCACTCTCTTAAAGGGTATTCGTTACTCGTTATTGCGGTACTTGTCTAAAAATTAAATGTAAATAGTAACTCTAAAATAATTAAAAAAATAATAATAATAAAAAATATTAATATTAATGTAAAATAATTATTAATTTATTTATTTTTTATTTTTGTTTTTTTTTATTAATTAAAAAAATTAATATTTTTTTATTATTAATATATATTTTTTTATTTTCATTCATTTAATTTCTGTAATTCTATTCTATTATTTTCGTTAGGTATTATCTAACTAGTTTCATTGAAGAATTTACATTGAAGTTAGGTATGATCTAATTATAAGAACACTAGCTGCTACCCGCTACTTCGTTCGCGTGGCTATTTAGGTGTGTATGTGTGAGACTGCCTCGTTGGTCGAGTGGTCGCAAGTGCGACTACTAAACATGAGGTTCTGGGATCGATTGCCGGGTCGGGCAGTGTTAAAAAAATGTTTATTTAAATTATATAAAGTTCTAACGCACATGATTTGGAGATCACCTTTTAAGCAAGAAGATGGTTGTGTTAGGTGACTCCGCTCTTCCACTTAACATTAAACAATGTATGCAATTGAAAAAATACTATAAATAATAGTGTTATTGGGGTATTCCATCAGGAATTTCTCAGTAGCAGCCACGGAATCTGGATTTGTGCCCGGTTGGTGGAATAGAATTGAATAGGCTCGCCCCCTGTCACATGGGACTTCAACATAACGAACGGCGAAATGTGGGTGTACGATAAGGTACACCTCTGCCTAACCCGTAGGGGATTTCAGGCGTGATGTTATGTTTTGTGTGAGAACTGACTGGCTGATCAAAATGCGATAATGTAAGTGATGACTTCAAAATGCGTCCTTTTGGGTACTGTAATTCTGGGCGCAGAGATCGGCAACAAAATTAAATGAGGCGACGATATGGCTTAAAACCGTTTATTTTGGCGCTATACAACCTTCTTTTCAAAGTAAACCATCAAACGCCTTGTTGGGCACTATTTATTCTAATACCGTTCTGTATACAACATTAAATGACTTATTATTTTCCGCAAGCACGTGAAATTTTTGGGCACTGAACAAACAACATATAATTGACCGTGTGAGAAGCATGGAGTGCACAATTGAATGCCTGTCACTTTTATGGTTTGGCCCTGGAATTGTTGATCGTCATTGTAATAGCCAATTTTAAGGGAAATTGTTACCTCTTAAATTGAAATGGTAAGTTATTTGCAATAATGGGTATGCGGGGACTTATTGTATAACGGGCTGGTGTCCGCAACTCCACGACCAATGCGCGTATTTTGCGTGCGAGTGGGAAATCTATTCGATCCACCTCAGCTCCCCGAGAAAAGCCAGCAGCGCCTTGATGTCGCTGACAGTCTCGCGCAGAGTACCTGGGTTACCGAAGTACTTTGCCCTGTATGATGCAACCTCTGGGCAGTGCAGAAGCACGTGGGCTGCTGTCTCATCTTCCTCCATGCAGGCTCGGCACAGAGGGCTGTCTGTGACTCATATGGCAAAGAGGTGTTTTTTAAAAGAGCCGTGTCCAGTGATGGCGGCTGTAACAGTGCGCAGCTGTAGTTTGGTCAGCCGAAGCGCTTTTTTTGTGAAGCGGCCGTCGATGGTAGGAAGTGCATCCTTGGCCTGCCTACACTCACCATGGTTTAGCCACAGTTTGTGGTGTTGTTCACTGGTTCGTTTCCTTACCAGTGTGCGTAGGTACCCGAAGGGGAGTGGCAGTATGGGTTCAGGTCCCACTGCTGCCATGCTTGATCCCCTTCTAGCGAGTTCGTCCGCTGTATCGTTGCCTCGGGACTCGTTGTGTCCTTTTATCCATTGAATGGTTATATTATTGAGATTACCAACCTGGTTCAGACGTTGATGACACTCGTGTATTAACCCAGAGTTGACTGTGTGGTTGTTTAATGCTAGTAGTACAGCCATGCTGTCTGAAAGTATGCGAATTGAGTGGTCCACAACTTCCCTGGCTAAAATGGCCAATGCCGCCAGGGCAATGCCCATACATTCTGCCTGAAATACCGTGTTATGGATCCCCAATGGTGCGGCTATGTGTATGTTGAGATCTTCCGAGAAGACTCCAGCTCCAGTGCCGGTACCTGTCTTAGATCCATCCGTGAAGATCCGTACTTCCGCGGGGCTTAGACCCTCACAGCGGTGATCCTCGTGGAGTTGGATTTTGTATTTTTTGTCGAATACGAATTACTTGGGTATCCGATCGTTAATAGCTTTCGCTAGGGGGAACTCGGTATAAAATCCTTCCAGTATCGCGGTGTGTTGTGTGTATTTCTTACCCCAAAGTTGAAGTGTTTCAAGACGTACTGCCGCCATCGTCGCTTCCTGCTGTATGAACAGATCGAGCGGTGGGAGCCCCAACATGGCCTCCAGAGCCGCGGTCGGGGTAGTCCGCATGCAGCCTGTAGTCGCCATGCAGGCAAGTCTCTGCATGCGTTGCAGTTTGATGGAGGCTGTAGCTAGTTTAGTGCGGGGCCACCAGACCACTGCCCCGTAAGTAATCATGGGTCGGATCACCGTGCAGTATAACCAGAGTATTATTTTAGGGGATAGGCCCCACTTCTTACCTATCATCCTCCTGCATTGCCAAAAGGTTATGCAGGCCCTGTTTAGTTTGTTGTCTAAATGCCTGTGCGGGGACTTAAAACGCTCTCTCCATTAGCAGCTCAGCTGTGTGATACGAAGCCTGGTGCCGTTGCACAGTCTGGTTTCATCAAGGTTTCGCATCACCAAAACTGGTACGCCAAATTTAAGCTCCAGCTGATGGGACGGCACGCCCGATAACTCAAGGGAGTTGAGAAATTCAACGGAGTAGGCAGTACTATCATCATCAGCCATCACAATGATATGGATGTGTATACTTTTTTTTTGTTTTTTTTACTGACCCACTCGTTCTTTGGCGCTAGCACAGCGGTTGGATGGGAAAATTCTTCGGAAAATAGAATTTTCCCATCTCCTTCGGATTCCAGACGACCCTCTCTCATTTGCAGCAGCTTATTCGCAAAGACACCTGCTTCGTGGTCGTTTTACAGTTGGACGCGCATGATGCACGTAATATGGAGCTTTTCAATTCAGGAGGTTTTCACAGTGGCGACGCCATGAGACATGCGTTTCATCCGCCAGTGTGCCCCTTTTTTATTACAAAATGGCCCCTCTTATTAACTGGCAGTATCTGTCTAAAGTCGGCTTTTCAAATGACCCCTCCTCCCGCGCTGGGTGGAACGGAAGGGAGTGTCATCCATGTTCCTTCTTAGCGCTTTGTGTTCCAGAGCCACAGTATCTCTTTCGAACAGTCCCGCAGCTGCAGCAGGCATCGGCCCTTGCGGACCCCTTCCGGTTTGCTGACATCATTTTGAGGCGCGCGTGGAACACGAACGCGCTTTCGACACGGCCTGTCGTCATAAGACGGTTGGACGGCGAGCTAGTTAATTACTCACCGTTCACAGGGTCTAAAGTCGCTGCGAACATTTTGATGACGCCACCCATCACACCTGGTTGCCGCGGATGTCCTGCAAGCTGCGGTTCAACGCCTCTAATGCATGCTTGTGCGACATTGTGCACTCGTCCCAAACTACTTCCCCCGTTTTTGGTGATATTGCATGTTGGGGCGTATCTTCGCATGCAAGATTCAGCGGCAATTTGAAAATGGAATGTGCAGTCCGACCACCCTTAACCTTCGGTATGCCTGGTGGTAAAAAGTTACACGGTATGCCTGGTGGGTTTATCAGACCCGGATTTTTAGCTTTTAATTGCCCAAATATTTATTGAAAAATAAGTTATTAAAATGTTTTAATATGTTTACTAGAGGTGTATGTTAGGTAATAAAATAAAGAAATAATGCAAATCAACAACTTTTAATAATTATTTTTGTAATTAAACTTAGGTAGTGTTTTTACAAAGTTTTTAATTTCGCTACTCTTATAACACACTTTATTTATTAAAATCTAAAGAGATCCCAAACTATATAAAAACCAGACTATATAAAAATATAAGGCACTTCTATGTACTTCTAAATAGTTAAAAAATATTCAGTCTTCATCACTTCTCTCATTATTTTCCAGGGCTCTGGTTTGAAAGCAAATTGCACATAGGAAAATGGCATGATCCAGACATAAATGACTCTTACAGGTCTCACAAATGTATTGCGTTTTGCGATCTTTCTTGACTGGGCACGCCAACCAAATCCAAACCAAATCCTTCCACCAAAGGGAGGGGGTGGGAGGGGTTGGTTTGGTTTGGTTTGGGGGTTTTGGTTGGTGGTTTTTGGCACGCTCATTTCAGAATCGGACGCACTTTCTTCCGTGACAGTTCCAGTCAAACAGTCCAAAATCATTGTTTTCTGCCTCCGAATCAGATGCCTCGCTTCCATGACTCACATGATCGGACTCTTCTCCACTTGAGTTGAAAATTACGTCATCTTCTTCAGCCGCGTCGAGTAATAAATTACTAATATCATCATCGCAGAGATGGCTCCCCATTTTGAAACTAAAATAATGTAAAAAATATTATATTGAAGTCCAAAAATAACTTCAATTTCCAAAAACACACAACAAATACTTACATAGAAACGTCACGTCGTATGCCTGGTCGGGTCCGTGGGACCCGCGCGAACTATACGCACGTCTTACTACCACGGGAGCGCACTCTGGACTGAGGTAGCGGGCGGCGGGCGTCTAGCAATTCATAACGGCCAGCTACTAAGTGCGGTTAGGCGCGAAATTCGAATTTGAAAGAAATACAATGGTTTAGGTACACAGGTGGGTCTGACGGACCCTACCAGGCATACCGAAGGTTAAGCAAAGTTGCAGCAATGCCTGAGGAAGCCACAACCACAGTTATATGACGGCACGGTTGGCGCAGTGGCTGAGCGAATGGCTGCTGCGTTTTGAGTATGTTTTCATTTTTAAACTTTTTAGAGTTTTTTTTTTTGTACAGTGTAAATTGGTCAATTTTCATTCATTAATTTATGATTACCTGTCTTTTGAATGGTAAAAAAACGAAAAGTATACATTAATCTATTTTGTAATGATTTGAAAAACTTAAAGCATAAAAATAAAACAAAATACCTAAAACTTACAAAAAGTGAAAACTGGTTGGGGATCGAACTCGCGAATCATGTTTATTATTTTTGAAAATCTAATAGCATTAAAAAAAATCACAAAAAGTGAATACTGGCTGCGATTCGAACTTGCGAAGCTCGGTTTACAGGGGCGGTCGCTGAACCGCTAGGCCACTTGTACCTGTGACAAATCCATTTGAAATAGCCGTTCTATTCTAATGCATACTATGACATTTGTCAGTTGTCAAACCGTCGCCAAGAATTGTCACACAGTAGCCAAATTAGATGTATGTCCGGAATAAATTTTATTTTTTATTTTATTTTTTGTAATAAAAACTATCCTATGTCCTTTCTCAAGTTCCAAACTATGTCTGTACCAAATTTCACACAAATCGGTTCAGTAGTTTAGGCGTGAAGCAAAGACAGACAGACAGAGTTACTTTCGCATTTATAATATTAGTTTGGATGCCTAACTTAATAGGTGTAAATGACAAACGATACGACGACATCAAACGATAGAACGGAATGTCACTTAATATCCAAAACACTTCAAAGTTTTCTCGCAATTACGAGTCATAACTGCATGCCAGATAATCAGTAGATATACTAAATCCACTAAGTTTCTTTGACAAAAATACACAGGATCCTCCCGCTTATCCACTTAGCGAGGAGACACCTAGTATGGCAGCGTATATTGCTATCCTCTACCACTATCCCTACCTTCCCTCTTGACGGGCACTCCAGCTTGTTGACCCTAAGCATAGACTATATAAACACAATACGAGTAGATACGAGAGAGGAGCTCATGGCTAAATAATAACAGCCGTTGAGGTCGATCTTCATATTAAGCTGCGCTTGCCTAGGTTGGTCCGTGGATGGGTGACCGCCCATTACATATCGAGTTACCTCCATGCCTCGAAAAGCACGTTAAACCAATTGGTGGTCACCACCAATTTTTACTTTTTTTTATTTTTTCTACTAACTGGGTTGTGGAAATCAGATAGGCAGTCGCTCCATGTAAAATACTGGTATTCAGCTACGTCAGGTTAGACTCCGACCCCAAAATAGTTGGGAAAAGGCTAGGCATATGATGAAATGTGAGACTGGATAGTACCCGAGTGTAAACATGTGGTGGATTTTTGAGACGAAGATGTAAGTTTTCCCAATAAGCTTTAGTACGGTTACAGAAGTTGGTCCAAAAGTGTACTTTAATGCTTATACAAAGCTGAATCGATTGGTAAGATAAAAATGCAGTAAGCAATTAGGTACTCAAAAACTCCGAGACTTCAGGTGCCTCTGCTTTCTGCCCCAGCTCAAAAATTCAGCCTGCTTAATAGGGAAGACCGATGCTCATTATAGATGGCGCGACCATAGCTAGGTCCCAATCTGACCAATCAAGTGAAGCTATTTCGAAATAATTATAAAATGACATTATTATGACAAATTGAGTTTTAGAAAAAAAAAACTTTGCTACCAATGATATTGTACATTTTATACAAAATTTCCACCCTTTAAATTATAATAAATCATTGTTTCCCACACAATTTAGAGACAACGTGCTACAAACCCGAAGTTTTGAAGCTTCAATATTGTCGGTGATTGAGCATGCGCACAAGCAATGGCACATCACTAAATTGTGTTGAACATTATAAACACCCTGAAACTGTAGGCATCTAAGATGCACCCAGAGTGTACTTGTCGCTTCTATACCTTCTTACTCTATGCCGGTCTCGATGGCGGTCACACAATGGGCGATCCTTCGCCACTGCCATTTCATTTCATTTCTATTTGATGGCGAAGCATTGCGTGTTTTGTTTGAGTGGATTGGTGATTTTTAGTTTTTTTGATTACAGTTTCCTGTTGCGTGAACAATTTATCTAATAGTTATTGAGTGTTATGTTTTTATTTTGCTGTTAGATAGTGCTGTATGGTTCTGTGTTCGTTTTTAGGGTTCCGTACCTCAAAAGGTAAAAACGGAACCCTTATAGGATCACTTTGTTGTCCGTCTGTCTGTCTGTCTGTCTGCCTGTCTGTCAAGACCTTTTTTCTCAGGAACGCGTGGAGGTATCAAGCTGAAATTCATATCAAATACTCAAGTCTATGGTCTCTTGGAGCTGTGAAAAAATCAAACTTCTAAGTCAACGCGATCAAAAGATACTCCCGTTTATGCCGCAAATTTTCGACACTCGCAAGGGAATCAAAACCTACAGGGTACTTCCCGTGAACTCAGAATCTTGAAATTTGGTATGAAGCAACGTCTTATAGCAGAGATATAGGAAAAATTGCGAAAAGTATACATTTTTAGTTATATCATATAATAAAAATATTTTTAATAATTTTACGGAACCCTCGGTGCGCGAGTCTGACTCGCACTTGGCCGGTTTTTTTTGCTTTATGAAAAGTCAATAATGTGACGTCCGTCCCACGTGACTTTCGAAGAGGCGGGAGGGGGAAAAAAAAAATCAGCTGTTCCCTACATTTTGACGAGTTAATCGATCATAAATGTAGGGAACAGCTGATTTTTATTTCGCGATTTCAGGTTTGGTCCCATAGTAAAAGTTGTTCATAGTGATGAGTACAATGACCTCTTAAGAGGTTTCTGGTGTTTTACAAATAACCCTGTATAATGAACGAGCGAACTTGTGTTTTTTTATTTATTTATATTCAAAAATGGTAGGTAATCTTATAAACTAAGCCCCACAAAACCGTAGTAATGGTTTGACTGTGGGTTCAGCGAGTCTCTATTAAACGTACTTAAAACCAATTATTATTTTTTATGTAGCACTTTAACACATTTCTAAATAATATCTTTTTAATTTATTTTAAAGCTATTTTTATTCGTTTTTTTTCAGAAGTTCGGATATAATCATCTCTTCTTTGTTAATCATTATGGTGCTTGTGTAGCACTATCGAGGTATGAAGAACATCAAAAGTGGAACGGCTAGGCAAATGATGAACTGCAAGCTGAAACAAGCAAGTCTTTCAGCGTTAACCCTAACCCGTAATTGAGCCCGTTAAACCTGTAGCAGCAATACGACGATCCTGGAAGTATTCCCATAAAATATTTACGGTTAAAAGATAGCCCGTAGCCGCGTAAACCGAAATAAGCGAAGCATTTTACTGGTTTACATCCCGGTACGCAAATAACTTGTTTTTTACGATTCTTACTGCACGCATCTAGAATTTTAAATACACATAACAACACGGCTGTAATTTCCAAAGGGTTAAACAAACGTGTAACTAATAGTACATCCATATTTCGCCAGTAATGTTAAGGTCCCATGGAATAGGGGGTTAGCCTATTGTCATCAACCATGCATAAATCCAGACTCCGTAGTTGCTACTGAGAAATTTCTGATGGAAAAATCCAAAAACACCTTTCCCGACCTAGGAATCGAACCCAGCACCCACAGTCGCGCTTGCGACACACCAACGAAGCAGTAAAAATATGGCGATTTTTTCGACAAAATGGCGTGCGTATGACAGTATTGATATGTCAAGATTTGCGCACGAGTGCCTTCAAGTGGTTCGTGAAAGATTTTTTTCATTTTGTGGACACGCATGAACGAAGTTGTTTATCTGATCGGGGTTTTGGGGATATTTCACGCGTGTTCGTTCGCGACATGGTCTGAATATGTTGTTTACCGACTGTATTGAATTTATTTAACATTTTAACATAACATCACGCCTAAAATCCCAGAAGGGTTAGGCAGAGGTGGACTAAATAGTACACCCGCATTTCGCCAGTTATGTTTAAGTCCCACGTAATAGGGGCCGGGCGGGCCTATTGCCATCAACCGGGCACAAATTCAGACTGCTACTGAGAAATTCCTTACGGGAAAACCCAATAAAACTTTAACCGACCCGGGAATCGAACCCAGTATACCTGTAACGATTGTTAAAGTTGTACTAAAGCAAGGCCGCTCAACCCCAGGCCGGATGTGGACCTCCAACAACGGCCAGCTAGCGAACAGATTTCATGATTTCAAACCTCGAACAAAATAATACTTTGCTTGTTATGAACCCGTTCTCAATAAGGCAATATCCTGTTGGAAAGTACAGAAATCCAAAACTAGACAGACTTTCTTGTCACAAGTTTTGCTGATAATATCTTCACAATCAGAGTAGGTATTCTTTAGTAATTGCTAAGAAGACGTCTGATCTTGTTGTGCAGATTTTAAGCAGATATGGACTATCGACATCAGATTCGTCGCAAAAATAAAAAATAAATTCGAAGTGGCTGATAAGTTTTTAGAAAATCATTATTTAACTATGATTAACTGTTTAGATAACTGTATAATAAGCAAGTTTTATTTGCTAGACGGTCCGCCAGTTGATGTAGAACAAAAAATTCTGCCCACCTTGAAAATAAATTGAGCAGCCTTGTACTAAAACATAAATCCCTAACAAAAAGAAAATGCCCGGCTCGACCATACAGTATACACTTTTTCCTAACTACTAGATAAATACGTCATATGAAATGAATTGCCTTTTGTGTAAAAACGCCAGGGTCAAACACACTATATGAATAAAATATGAACGAACTGTTGCCATGACAACTGTTTATGACAATGGGGGGGAGGAGGGTGTGGGGGGTTCTTAACATTTTACGAGTCTCTTTAAAGATGGTGTGTATTGTTGAGTGACTAATTGTGTGTTCTATGACGTTTTTTTTTTGTCCGGTATGTAATAACAGCCGCTCGGGTAGATCTTTAGTTTAAGCCGCGCTTGCCTAGGTTGGTCCGTGGATAGGTGACCATCCATTACATACCGAGTTACCTCCGTGCCTCGGAAAGCACGTTAAGCCGTTAGTCCCGGCTGTCATTTGTAGATCGTTGACAGTCGCTAAGGTAGTCAGTGGCTCGAAAGTCTGACAACGAGTCTTACCAAAGGGTATCGTTTTACCCAATGCTAACTGGGGTGTGGAGGTCAGATAGGCAGTCGCTCCATGTAAAATACGGGTATTCAGCTGCATCCGGTTAGACTGTAAGCCGACCCCAACATAGATGGGATAAGGCTAGGCAGATGATGATGTAATAACCAGCGGAGATGCGAGCTATACCACTGCATGAGCGCAGACGCATTGCTGATAGGGCATACTTATTTTTAAAACGCAAATGGTACTATAGATTGCCCTGAGCTGTTAGGTAGTTTAGAATTAGTTACACACTGCAAAATGTTTCGTAAACCTAGTATGTTTCATGTCCCTCATTCCAAGTCCATGTACAGGCAGAATTCGTTTCTAATCCGTGCGAGTAGAAGTTTTAATAAACTGACCAGTGAACATGATTTGGATATTTTCAATGCCAGTGTTTCTCGGTTTAAGCATTTGTTGGTGAAAAGCTTTTTTACGGAAAAGTAATTGTTTGCGTCTGAATGATTTTTAGTTTGTATTATGTGCCTTTACCTTTTTTGTTATCTTTTTTTTTTCAATAAAGAAAAGAAAAGAAACTTGTAAATGCCTTCAAATTCACATTAGGGGCCATCCATAAATTACGTCACACTTTAAGGGGGGGGGGGGGGTCGACGAAGTGTAACATTGTTTGTGACGTCACATATCAAAATCCAAAATATTATGTAAGAATTAAAACACGAAATTTGAACTATTAACGAAAAACTTAAAAATATTTTCAACTTCATATATGTGTGTGAACATGTAAAATTTGCGAAATATGTGACGTCACACTAGGTAGGGGGAGGCTCTACTGAAAAACATTTGTGATCGGTTCCCTATCCATTTGCATAAAATTTAAAGACCTAATATAACTTAGCATAATTTTGTTTGGCATAATTATATTTTCGCATAATATAATTACGCATAACAGCTGACGCATAATTTTTTTAAGCATAATTTCTCTAACCATAATAATGATGAAGCATAATATTCTAAAGCATAAATTTATTAAGCATAAAGTTCTAAAGCATAACTTTTTTAAGCATAATATTCAAAAATAACAGGGTTTACAGGAACCTAAGTTACCGAACCTCGGGGTGCCCCTGACGTCAACCGTCTAGGTTTAGGGTTTCCGTCAGCAGGTCGACGGAGCCCCGCTGCGCGGGGCTCCTATTTCTGGCTGCAGGGTTTACAGGAACCTAACTAACCGAACCTCGGGGTGCCCCTGACGTTATTTATATTAATTGTATGCCTAAACATTATTATGCTAATAGTAATTAGGCCTACTAACGTTATGCGAATCAAATTTATGCCAAAACAAATAAGTCTTTAAGATGATTATGCCAACATAAAATGTATGCCTAAAAAGATTATGCGGAAGTATTATTATGCCAAAAAAAATTGTGCCAAAATCGTTATGCTGAAGTATATTAGGACAAAGAACATTATGCGAAAAGAAGGGATCCCTTTGTGATCATTGTTGTTTCGAAGATTTCATTATCTATTTCTCTTATTTTTTATAACACGGGAACTACGGGATCCTGCCGTTTTGCCGAAAAGATTTTGCCAAATTTTCATTACCCAAACAAATTTTAGCAACCTTTTTTTATGCCAATGTAATATTTGGAATAATTTTAGTACGCACATTTTCATTTGCTCAAATGTTTAATTGGGGATCCCTTCTTTTCGCATAATGTTCTTTGTCCTAATATACTTCGGCATAACGATTTTGGCACAATTTTTTTTGGCATAATAATACTTCGGCATAATTTTTTTAGGCATACATTTTATGTTGGCATAATCATCTTAAAGACTAATTTGTTTTGGCATAAATTTGATTCGCATAACGTTAGTAGGCCTAATGACTATTAGCATAATAATATTTAGGCATACAAAATATTGTTGGTTAAAAATTTAATATGCTGTGCAACAAAAGTTAGTGACAGAACCGAATTGCTGCTAAACCGACTCCACGTAGTCTTGTTTGTCCTACCCCTAGAGTGTAATTTAAAATCGCGTAGGCGCGTAGGGGCGAGGCGGCCCGCGGGTTGAGGAGCAGGTGGTGAGCGAAAGCCATCTGCGACGATTAGCACGCGTGGGGCCGCCGGAGGCCCGCAGCGCCGGAGCCGTGACAGAAACCCTGCCTGCTGCATGTTGCATGCTCGCTTGAATGCTGCATGCTTGCTTGCATGCTGCATGCTTGCTTGTTTGCTGCATGCTTGCTTGCATGCTTGCTTGCATGTTTGCTTGCATGCTGTATGCTTGCTTGCATGCTGCATGCTTGCTTGCTTTATGCTTCCTACAGCGAAAAAAAAACCCACAAAATTGTTCAATACGGTATATTATATTAATATGTTATTTATTACCTGATTCAGGAGATATTTGGCTTTTTTCCAATCGTCGAAATAAATTGGATCGTCCTAGCTTTTTTGCCCGAAGAGGATAATTATCCTCTTCGGGCAAAAAAGCTAGGGCGTATAAAAAAGTTATGCTTTAGAACTTTATGCTAAATAAATTTATGCTTTAGAATATTATGCTTCATCATTATTATGGTTAGAGAAATTATGCTTAAAAAATTATGCGTAAACTGTTATGCGTAATTATATTATGCGAAAATATAATTATGCCAAACAAAATTATGCTAAGTTATATTAGGTCTTAACATTTTATGCAAATGGATAGTGAACCCAGGGGGGGATCCTTTCTTTTCGCATAATGTTCTTTGTCCTAATATACTTCGGCATAACGATTTTGGCACAATTTGTTTTGGCATAATAATACTTCGGCATAATTTTTTTAGGCATACATTTTATGTTGGCATAATCATCTTAAAGACTAATTTGTTTTGGCATAAATTTGATTCGCATAACGTTAGTAGGCCTAATGACTATTAGCATAATAATATTTAGGCACACAAAATATTGTTGGTTAAAAATTTAATATGCTGTGCAACAAAAGTTAGTGACAGAACCGAATTGCTGCAAAACCGACTCCACGTAGTCTTGTTTGTCCTACCCCTAGAGTGTAATTTAAAATCGCGTAGGCGCGTAGGGGAGAGGCGGCCCGCGGGCTGAGGAGCAGGTGGTGAGCGAAAGCCGTCTGCGACGATTAGCACGCGTGGGGCCGCCGGAGGCCCGCAGCGCTGGAGCCGTGACAGAAACCCTGCCTGCTGCATGTTGCATGCTCGCTTGAATGCTGCATGCTGCATGCTTGCTTGCATGCTGCATGCTTGCTTGCATGCTGCATGCTTGCTTGCATGCTGCATGCTTGCTTGTTTGCTGCATGCTTGCTTGCATGCTTGCTTGCATGCTGTATGCTTGCTTGCATGCTGTATGCTTGCTTGCTTCATGCTTCAGCGAAAAAAAACCCACAAAATAGTTCAATACGGTATAATTATTTTATTAATATGTTATTTATTACCTGATTCAGGAGATATGGCTTTTTTCCAATCGTCGAAATAAATTGGTATAATTATCCTCTTCGGGCAAAAAAGCTAGGGCGTATAAAAAAGTTATGCTTTAGAACTTTATGCTTAATAAATTTATGCTTTAGAATATTATGCTTCATCATTATTATGGTTAGAGAAATTATGCTTAAAAAATTATGCGTAAGCTGTTATGCGTAATTATATAATGCGAAAATATAATTATGCCAAACAAAATTATGCTAAGTTATATTAGGTCTTAACATTTTATGCAAATGGATAGTGAACCGTCAGGGGCACCCCGAGGTTCGGTTAGTTAGGTTCCTGTAAACTTTGCAGACAGAAATAGGAGCCCCGCGCAGCGGGGATCCGTCGACCTGCTGACGGAAACGCTAACCCTAGACGGTCGACGTCAGGGGCACCCCGAGGTTCGGTTAGTTAGGTGCCTGTAAACCCTGCAGACAGAAATAGGAGCCCCAACCGAATCCAAATAGGAGATTCCAACTAGTTAATAGTGCTTTTGACTGAAATGGTAAGTTTAAAATTGACGACACTAAATATTTGGCTTATTTAATTTTGCGTAAAATATGTTATACCAACTGAAATATTTGACTAGATAAAAAATGGTAAAAGTGGTTCACTATCCATTTGCATAAAATGTTAAGACCTAATATAACTTAGCATAATTTTGTTTGGCATAATTATATTTTCGCATAATATAATTACGCATAACAGCTTACGCATAATTTTTTAAGCATAATTTCTCTAACCATAATAATGATGAAGCATAATATTCTAAAGCATAAATTTATTAAGCATAAAGTTCTAAAGCATAACTTTTTTAAACGCCCTAGCTTTTTTGCCCGAAGAGGATAATTATCCTCTTCGGGCAAAAAAGCTAGGGCGATCCAATTTATTTCGACGATTGGAAAAAAGCCATATCTCCTGAATCAGGTAATAAATTAATAACATATTAATATAATATACCGTATTGAACGATTTTGTGGGTTTTTTTTTCGCTGTAGGAAGCATGAAGCAAGCAAGCATACAGCATGCAAGCAAGCATACAGCATGCAAGCAAGCATGCAAGCAAGCATGCAAGCAAGCATGCAAGCAAGCATGCAAGCAAGCATGCAGCAAACAAGCAAGCATGCAGCATGCAGCATTCAAGCGAGCATGCAACATGCAGCAGGCAGGGTTTCTGTCACGGCTCCGGCGCTGCGGGCCTCCGGCGGCCCCACGCGTGCTAATCGTCGCAGACGGCTTTCGCTCACCACCACGGCTTCGGCTTGTTGGCCGGCTTCGCCGGCCAGCCTCAGCCGCGGCGGCTCGCTCGCAGCCACCTGCTCCTCAGACCGCGGGCCGCCTCTCCCCTACGCGCCTACGCGATTTTAAATTACACTCTAGGGGTAGGACAAACAAGACTACGTGGGGTCGGTTTTGCAGCAATTCGGTTCTGTCACTAACTTTTGTTGCACAGCATATTAAATTTTTAACCAACAATATTTTGTATGCCTAAATATTATTATGCTAATAGTCATTAGGCCTACTAACGTTATGCGAATCAAATTTATGCCAAAACAAATTAGTTTTTAATATGATTATGCCAACATAAAATGTATGCCTAAAAAAATTATGCCGAAGTATTATTATGCCAAAAAAAATTGTGCCAAAATCGTTATGCCGAAGTATATTAGGACAAAGAACATTATGCGAAAAGAAGGGATCCCGGTAAAAGTACTAGTTGGTGAACAAGTTATTGTTCAAACGTTCACTTGCCAAACATAGGTTTTCGTAACAATTATTTGTAAAGAGATTTTTTGGTAAGTAATAATTTGGCAAATGAAATTATGCGAAAATTTGTTTGGGAAGTGATAATGTGGCAATTTCTTTTCGGTCAAACAAAGGAGACCCTTTTTGGGATCCTGCCGTTTTGCCGAAAAGATTTTGCCAAATTTTCATTACCCAAACAAATTTTAGCAACCTTTTTTTATACCAATGTAATATTTGGAATAATTTTAGTACGCACATTTTCATTTGGTCAAATGTTTACTTGGCAGATTATTACTAAGGATAATGTCATTAAGGCTTTTGGTCTTTAATCAAATGATTTATTACAGCAAACAAAATTAAGACAATAAACGTTTACTCAAATGATTTGTTATGACAAAAAATATAAAGGCAAAATTTTTGGAATGAAGACATAACACAAATTGATTTAATATAACGTAATTGAAATTTAACAGATGCTGACAGAAACCCTAACCCTAGACGGTCGACGTCAGGGGCACCCCGAGGTTCGGTTAGTTAGGTTCCTGTAAACCTTGCAGACAAAAATAGGAGCCCCGCGCAGCGGGGATCCGTCGACCTGCTGACGGAAACGCTAACCCTAGACGGTCGACGTCAGGGGCACCCCGAGGTTCGGTAAGTTAGGTTCCTGTAAACCTTGCAGACAGAAATAGGAGCCCCGCGCAGCGGGGATCCGTCGACCTGCTGACGGAAACGCTAACCCTAGACGGTCGACGTCAGGGGCACTCCGAGGTTCGGTTAGTTAGGTTCCTGTAAGCCTTGCAGACAGAAATAGGAGCCCCGCGCAGCGGGGATCCGTCGACCTGCTGACGGAAACGCTAACCCTAGACGGTCGACGTCAGGGGCACCCCGAGGTTCGGTTAGTTAGGTTCCTGTAAACCTTGCAGACAGAAATAGGAGCCCCGCGCAGCGGGGATCCGTCGACCTGCTGACGGAAACGCTAACCCTAGACGGTCGACGTCAGGGGCACCGTCACGTCATTTATATTCAGTTGAAACGGAACGTCATATAAAGGGAGTAAAACAATATCCATACTTTTAAACTCAAAATTATATTTCCAGTTCAAAAATCAAATCTCCGACGCGTAATGCCATAAAAAAATATGAAACTAATTACTATAAAATTTTGGTTTTGAGGCGCGAGACTTTTTGGTACCAATTTTGGTCATTGTCCTTTTGACCGGATTGAAATTACATTTCGTCTTAATTTCGAAGAATGCGTGAAGCAAACATAAATGGGTTAAACTTTCAAATAACGTGGGCCCTACAAACACGATGGATGGTTCCATACATATATAAACTCACGCTTTTGTCCCATATGGGTGGGTAGAAATCACCGCACGGCGGTTGCGAGTACTACGCACCTGACCTTTCTGATGAACCTCACCAATAAGGATGGTTCCAATTTCAAAAATTAGTTCTTCTAAATCTTGCCTTTCGCAAAAACAAGTACCGATCCGTAAAAACTTATTAAACCTGCCCGCAATTTCACGTCAATGCTACCAACCTCATTCCGGAAATTCAAACATGAAACATATTTAGGAAGCTGTCACCGACGCAAATCCGCTTAACCCTAGAAGTTAGTCTAGCACAAACCAGAATACATTGGAATTATGCACCGAGTCTGCGCTCCGAGAATATAAATAACTTACTTTAAACGCTATTTTATAGCGTTGAATTATTATGTAATGTATGTACGAGGGAAAGATTGCAGGATTTGTTTGTATAACATTTTTAAAGAAGGCGCGAATAATGGTAGGATATTGCTATTAGAATTTTAAGTCCAAATGTTATGTTAAGGTTAAACAAACCCAGGTTGCAGATCATCATCTTCCTGCCCTTGTCCCATTCTACTTGGGGTCGGCGCAACACGCTTTCTTCTTCTATTCTCCCCTGTCAGAAGTCACGGCATCATTTACTTCTTTCGCTTTCATATCAGTCTTCACACAATCCATCCATCTTTTCTTCGGCCTTCCTCTCCCTCTCCATCCATCAACATAAACATTCATAGATTTTGTAACAATATTTTGATTTAAAAGACTGTCCATGGAGTTCCTTGCCCATTCTTCTCCATAGAGATCTACGCTTTGGAATGTGCAACTACAGTACTTTCGCAAGTTATTATGCCTTGTGACTGTGACTGTAGCTTAGCTTTTTATTTTTGACTTTCAAAAGTGCCTGTAATGGTCTAATTGAAATAAATGCTTTGACTTTGACCATCAATTTTTTTAGTAACATATGTGTTTCATCCCTCCTCATTACACAGGTTGTAGATGTCGGAGAAATAACAGCCAAGCTAAATTGGGAATGGACTAGCCACGTAGCGCGAATGCACCCGGAGAGATGGGCAAAGATGACTCACTGGATGCCTGACGGAAGACATTGTCGTCGTGGTAGACATCGGCGAAGGTAGTGTGGACGATCTGATCTTGCATGAGGGGCGAACATGGCCAGATATCGCTCAAGATAGAGAGGTTTGGAAGGAGGAAGGGGAGGCCTTTGCCCAGCAGTGGGACATATGACAGACCAACAAAAAAAAGTATATACGGGGTGTCCCTTCCACCCCGTATGTAAAGAAACAGTATGTAGTCATTTGTACAAGTCTGATGACAACGAGTCTTGGAGAGTCATACCGTGACGAATTAAATACTCGAAGGTTTAGGTAACCCACATTTCGTCAGTTATGTTTAAGTCCCATGTATTACGGGGATTGCTTATTGCCATCAATTGGGCACGAGCCCAGATTCCGGTCTGCTCCTAATTCCTGGTGGATAAAACCTAATACCACTTTACGGACCTGGATTGGAACCCAAGACTCCATTCAGCAGAGGTACTTGTGACCTTAGACATCATGACTGGGGTTGTCAAATTCAGCAGTTATACAAATTGGACTCGCGCACCGAGAATTCCGTATAAACTAGTAGGTATTTTGTTAAACTAAAAATTATTAACAGTTTTCAGATTTTTTCCTTCATTACATGTGCTGTAAGACATTATAATAATAATAATAATAAAGCCCTTTTATTCTGACTACATAGATTATTACAATTTGAGTTTTACAAAATATCTCGTAGATCAGCGTGCCTCTTGGCATAGGCCTCCTCCAACAATTTCCACTGGGTTCTGTCTCGCGCTACCCTTCTCCAATGGTGTCCAGCCGTAAGCTTCAGGTCGTCTTGCCATCTGGTTTGTTGGCGACCTCTATTTCGTTTCCCGTCCCTGGGGTACCAATCGGAAACTATTGTGCTCCATTTGTTTTGTGGGTCTCGAATCATGTGGCCGGTCCATCTCCACTTCTGTAGGTCTATTCGAGTAAGTATGTCTGCTACTTTGGTCTTTTCTCTTATTTTGCTGCTTCTCACTTTGTCCTGTTTCTTTATACCTGTCATACTTCTCTCCATGGCTCTTTGGCATCGTTCCAGTTTTTCTCTGTGGTGTTTGGTGAGTGCCCATGTTTCGCATCCGTAGATGATGACTGGCAGTATACAGGTGTCAAACGCTTTCCTTTTTGTTGACATACTTAGCTCTTTGGATTTCATGATCTCTCTCAAGGACCAGTACTTCTTCCATCCATTTGCTATTCGTCTGTTGATTTCTTTAGTGGTTTGGTCGCTGTGAGAGATTATCTGTCCCAGGTAGATGTATTCTGGTACATATTCGAGTGGTTGATTGTCAATATTTATAGCTATTGGCTTGGAGTTCGTGAGCAGTTTTGTTTTGCTTTTGTTCATTAGTAAACCTACTTTCTTACTTTCCTTGTCGAGTGAGAGTAACATTTCTTCGAGATGTAGGGGGTTTTCTTCAAACAGGACTATATCGTCTGCAAATCTTAGATGATTTAGTTTTTAGTTTTACTCCGTGTACCTTGAGGCCAAATTCGTCCCAGTTCATTTTTCTAAAGATACTTTCCAGTACGGCCGAGAAAAGTTTCGGTGACAGGGGGTCACCCTATCTTACCCCCCTCTCGATCTGTAAGACATTGCTTCTTGCCAAATAGCATGATTCTAGGGCAACGGGAAGTACCCGTACGGGGTTTTGATTCCTTTGTGAAATCACAATATATGCGAATTTAAACGGTCATAGGTATCTTTTGATCGCGTTGACTTGAAAGTTTAATTTTATGCTGATCTTAGAGGAAGCAGACCTGAGTATTTGATTTGAATTTCAGCTTGATACCTCCACGCGTTCCTGAGATAAAGGGTCGTGACAGACTGACAACAAAGCGATCCTATAAGGGTTCTGTGTGTGCCGCTGCCGACTGAGGTACGGAACCCTAAAACCACACAGAATTTAAAGCTTAATAAGCACTTTATGCAACTGAAACAGTACCTATAAATCTCTTTATCTTCAACAACAAAGGCTTATTCAATCTCAAAACACAAACATAAAATAAGTCAATAAAACTTCCTATGAAATTGTAAACAAAGCCGCTTTCAGCCGCTTTATAGCTGAGTAGTACTTACGTCCATTTTCAGCGGAATATCACAATACTTATTTGAAGAGTATAATGTCTAGTGAAGAGACTAGCATAGAGGCTATTGTACTGGAACCTTTTAGCTACCTAACTAAAGAAGAAAATGGCAATAAGATGGCTGGAAAGGCTTTCACTGGAGTGTTGCTTGTGAATCCTTTTTTTTTCAGAACAACTGCCTTTTAACACTGGTCTAGAAAAGAGGGTTGTTGGAAAAATATTCATTGTCAATAGGAGTACGGATTTATTGTTGGAAGCGCTTCTTTGTGTTTTTTGTACTAAGCTAATTTATTATTTGGTTTTGCGATCGTGAGCCTGTCTCCATAATGTTTTCTAAAGACTAAAAATTTGTTAATAATTAAAATACAAAGAAGAAAAATCATCAGTAGATTTTTACTTTTTTTAACAACTCTTTTTCTGTACATTTATAACTACGGCCCACTCCTAGGTACTCACAGAGTGGCCTGTTTTCCAGCAATGGACACCTTATTGGGTGCTATGCTATGTTTATAATGTCTTGAAGTTTCTGGGTAATTTTATCTTGTTGTAACATCAAATAGACATTCTGATGTGTATGTGTGTGAACATGTGTGCGTGCCTGCACCATTATGTAGTGAGCACAGTATTAAACTAGCATCCAATCGCAACGGTGGTTTTATTCGGTAGCTGACAGATCACATTCTCAAAGAGTATTTTAATTGATAACATTCAATAACTCTTAAAGTTTGTTTAGTCCAAACTAAATGATTTTATTTTGTTACTTTTAATCAGCAACTGTGTAACAATCCTAATAAATAGATAGTTCGAACTAACAGCGAGAAAATTGAAGAGAAAACCATGAAATGTTACAGATGTAGGAACGGACTGTTAATATCAGTTGGATTGCAGCGATCGCTCCGAATTCATTGCGGTGTGTCTATGAAGACTACACACTGCAGTTAAGAATGAATAGCACAGAAACAATAAAGATGTAGGTATTGTCTGTATCAAAATCTATGAAAATTTTGTCTAAAGCAGACAGAGACAACATTTTGCCTCGTTGGTCCACTGGTCGCAAGCGCGACTGCTGAGCATGAGGTCCTGGGTTCGATTCCCGGTTCGATCAAAATGTTATTGGGTTTGACCATCAGGAATTTCTCAATAGCAGCTACGAAGTCTGGATCTGTGCCCGGCTGGTGGCACTAGGCTCGCCCCCTATTACAACAAGGGACTTAAACATATACTGATGAAATGTGGGTGTACTATTAGGTACACCACTCTGCCTAACCCTTCGGGGATTTCAAGCCGTGATGATGTTATGATCAATTTGTTTAACTGCCTCGTTGGGCCAGTGCTTGCAAGTGTTACTGCTAAACAAGAAGTCTTGGGTTCGAGTCCTAGGTGGAGCAGTGTTATTGGGTTTCCATCAGGAATTTCTCAGTTGCAACTCGGAGCCTAGATTTAAACCCGGTTAGTGACTTGAGACTTAAAACATAAATGGTTGAATGGCGGAATAAGGTGATTCCGCAATGATAATCAGTTTAGTAAGGCTTGAAGTAAGCTTAATAGAATAGCACGTACAGTCACCCACTGTCAATCGACCAACATAACATATAGTCAGTACCAGTGATGTGTAAGTCTCGTATAAAAAAGGGGGAACTTATTTGTCAACAGACGTGCTTCTTAAGATTCTTACATGAGTACCATCCCACTCAGCGTTGGCATCACTTTATGTCATCGAAACTGCTCGCCAACCTCCCCACCCGTACCTCCCCCGCAATATAACTTCACCGCTAACCACCAACTGTTATTTTCACAGTGCCTGACTTTTGGACAATAAAGCAATTTAGTGTGAGTTCTACTGCATCGTTTGTATGACTATCCACTATCCATTGGTAGGAATAGTTTTTCAAACGGCTCTGTATTGGCGGCTTTTGATTGTTACAAAGCTATTAGAATCTTTAAATCTGACCCGTCAGCTTTGAGGGTTCGAGGAATTGTGGCTGTGAAACGGGTTTTTGGAATCAGTGGTGAAATATTTTGGGTTTCAATCTGGTTAATGGAATAGTTGTAGTCTTTCCAGCAATCCCTTCTATGCGTCCCTTCTATCAGTGCATTTTGAAGTTTTAATAAACTATTGTTTGGAGCCTGGCGTTTCCTGGAGAACTTTATAATAATAACAATAATAAAATATAACATTTATTTCAGAAACTTGTTCCATAGGTTTTTGTTAGTAATACAGCTTACATAACTATGTTAGTACCTATACTTACTTACAACTACTCTAATTCAAATATTTTCCTGCAGCATCAGACCCGCTGTTATGCATACGGGTCCAATACTCCAGGAAAACTCCGTCTAGCCTATTCCCAATCACCTTCAGGATGCTGTTGGTACTCCCCCGAATCCTGCGTAACAATGCCGTTCGTTTTCGCATAATTGCTGAAAAACTGTCGACAGCCGATTCAGCAAACATGCCTGACGCGCTACAGAATCACGGTAGCCCCAACAACACCCGGAAAGCGTTGTTATACTGGACACGAAGAGCGTTGTAGGGTTGTGGGTTGTTATGCTCGTAAAGTCAATCCAAAGATTTTCTGGAAGATATCGCTATCCATACCCACATAACCATAGAATTAGCAATATAGTAAAACAGATGTTTCAATTTTGGTGAACAATAAAGTATATACAATTCTATTCTAACCTAACATAATATTCTGCAATTCGTTGGACAATTATAACCCAACAGACACAAAAGTTCCGTCCGACTGGAGGATCCTCGTTCACCCTGTACCACATCCCATACCACTCTCTAAAAGGGTATTCATACAAGGTAGTGGATACAGGCTTTCAGAAGGTGGTTGCGGTACTTGTCTAAAAATTAAATGTAAATAGTAACCCTAAAATAATAATAAAAAAATAAAAAAAAATATTAATAAAAAATAATTATTATTATTAATTAATTTCTTTTTTTTTAATCCTTAATTTTTTTTTAATTAAAAAAATATATATGTATTATTATTAATATATATTTTTTATTTACTTTTTTATTTTCATTCATTTAATTTCTGTAATTCTATTCTATTCTATTCTAACTAGTTTCATTGAAGAATTTACATTGAAGTTAGTCATGTTCTAATTATAAGAGCATGCCTAACTTAATAGGTGTAAATGACAAACGATACGACGACATCAAACGATAGAACGGAATATCACTTAACATCTAAAACACTTCAAAGTTTTCTCGCAATTACAAGTCACAACTGCATAGCAGATAATCAGTATATCGTATACAAAATCCACTAAGTTTCTTTGACAAAAATACACAGGATCCTCCCGCTTATCCACTTAGTGAGGAGTCACCTAGTCTGGCAGTGTATATTGCTATCCTCTACCACTATCCCTACCTTCCCTCTTGACGGGCACTCCAGCTTGTTGACCCTAAGCATAGACTATATAAAAACAATAGATACGAGAGAGGAGCTCATGGCTAAATAATAACAGCCGCTGGGGTCGATCTTCATATTAAGCTGCGCTTGCCTAGGTTGGTGGATGGGTGACCGCCCATTACATATTGAGTTTCCTCCGTGCCTCGAAAAACACGTTAAGCCAATTTGTATCGTATTACCCAGTACTAATTGGGTTGTGGAGGTCAGATAGGCAGTCGCTCCATGTAAAATACTGATATTCAGCTGCGTCTGGTTAGACTCCCGGCCCTAAAATAGTTGGGAAAAGGCCAGGCCAGATGATGAAATGCGAGACTGGATAAACTCAAACTCAAACTCAAAGCATTTATTTCAATTAGACCATTACAGGCACTTTTAAAAGTCAAAAACAAAAAAGCTAAGCTACAGTCACATTCACAAGGCATAATAACTTGCGAAAGTACTGTAGTTGCACATTCCAAATCGTAGATCTCTATGGAGAAAAATGGGCAAGAAACTCCATGGACACTCTTTTTAATCAAAATATTGTTACAAAATCTTGGTTACATCATTCATGTTGAGATTATACATATAAGTATGTGAGAACGATGTACAAAGACGTGCACATTAAGAGCGTCCAGAGTAAAAGATTAAACTAACAATTTAAAAATAAAGTAATTAAAATAAACCGTGACAGCTAAAAGATGACCAGTCCCAACTGACAGCGCCCGTTCACGAACATGACGCATGGATCAGCGCCATTCAACTCAACCACATTGAAGGGAACTAAATGACCCGACACACCCGCCACCATCAGCGAGACATTTGTGTGAGCATGACATTCTCTCAGCCACCAGGGCACATTCAAGTCAATGAAGATAACTAAATGTAAATGGTAGCTTTACCGTACATAGTACTCACACATGTGCTATGCGATTATATAATACTAAGAGATTGAATCTATACAATTCAAAGATATTTTTACAATCTTCTGCAGCTTCCACAATAACTTCACATGGTAATCAATTAGTTTGCCCCTATGGTTGTGGAGCAGGACCAGCATTGAGCCAAGCATTTTTATCATCAATGTAATCCCCCAACTTATAATATGCTTGCCTACATAGTGTGCGTTTTATACAAGATTTAAATTTCGTCTCATTCAGTTGTAGAATGTGGGGAGGTATTTTATTGTAACATTTTAAACAGTACCCCATGAAAGATGAGTCTACTTTAGCTAGCCTGAAACCTGGTTGAGTTAGTTGGTCCCTATTTCTAGTATGATAGTGGTGTCGGTCACCTCTTTTACTAAATAAATGCAAATTTTTCCTAACGTACATGATGTTTTCATAGATGTATTGACAAGGTACTGTCATGATGTTAATTTCCTTAAACAGTTCTCTTAGAGAATCGCGTCTACGTAGATCATATAAGGCTCTGATAGCTCTTTTCTGCAGAATAAATATAGTACCCGAGTGTCGCGAGTGTAAACATGTGGTGGATTTTTGAGACGAAGATGTAAGTTTTCGCAATAAGCTTTAGTACTGTTACAGAATTTGGTCCAAAAGTGTACTTTAATGCTTATACAAAGCTGAATTGATTGGTAAGATAAGAATGCAGTTAGCAATTACTCAAAAACTTCTGAACAATCTACTTAGTATATTTATCTGAAGCTCCGACACTTAAGGTGCCTCTGCTTTCTGCCCCAGCTCATAAATCCACCCTGCATAATGGAGAAGACAGTTAAATGCTCATATATGTATTAAATAGATGGCGCAACCATAGCTAGGTCCCAATCTGACCAATCAAGTGAAGCTATTTCGAAATAATTATAAAATGACATTATTGTGACAAATGAGTTTTAGAAAAAAAAAACTTTCCTACCAATGATATTGTACATTTTATACAAAATTTCCACCCTTTAAATTATAATAAATCATTGTTTCCCACACAATTTAGAGACAACGTGCTACAAATCCGAAGTTTTGAAGCTTCAATATTGTCGGTGATTGAGCATGCGCACAAGCAATGGCACATCACTAAATTGTGTTGAACATTATAAACACCCTGAAACTGTAGGCATCTAAGATGCACCCAGAGCGTACTTGTCGCTTCTATACCTTCTTACTCTATGACGGTCTCGATGGCGGTCACACAATGGGCGATCCTTCGCCACTGCCATTTCATTTCATTTCTATTTGATGGCAAAGCATTGCGTGTTTTGTTTGAGTGGATTGGTGATTTTTAGTTTTTTTGATTACAGTTTCCTGTTGCGTGAACAATTTATCTAATAGTTATTGAGTGTTATGTTTTTATTTTGGTGTGGGATAGTGCTGTATGATTCTGTGTTTCTTTTTGCTTTATGAAAAGTCACTAACGTCCGTCCCACGTGACTTTCGAAGAGGGGAAGGGGACCAGAAAAAAAATCACGTTTAGATAAGACTTGGGGTTGTAGAATAATTTGACAATTACATAGTATGATTTCGTGCGACGAAAAACATAATGGAATATACGACGTGACAAATATTTTTATGAAGAATAAATTGTATTGAAGTGTGCGAGCATATAATGAACGAGCGAACTTGTGTTTTTTTATTTATTTATTTACATTCAAAAATGGACCTACCATTTTATAAACAATCTTATAAACTAAGCCCACCAAAACCGTAGTAATGGTTTGACTGTGGGGTCAGCGAGTCTCTATTAAACGTCCTTAAAACCAATTATTATTTTTATGTAGCACTTTTACACATTTCTAAATAATATCTTTTTAATTTATTTTTAAAGCTATTTTTATCGTTTTTTTTTCAGAAGTTCGGACGTAATCATCTCATCTTTGTTAATCATTAAGGTGCTTGTGTAGCACTATCGAGGTATGAAGAACATCAAAGGTGGAACGGCTAGGCAAATGATGAACTGCAAACTGAAACAAGCAAGTCTTTCAGCGTTAACCCTAAGACGTAATTGAGCCCGTTAAACCTGTAGCAGCAATACGACGATCCTGGAAGTATTCCCATAAAATATTTACGGTTAAAAGATAGCCCGTAGCCGCGTAAACCGAAATAAGCGAAGCATTTTACTGGTTTACATCCCGGTACGCAAATAACTTGTTTTTTACGATTCTTACTGCACGCATCTAGAATTTTAAATACACATAACAATACGCCTGTAATTTCCAAAGGGTTAAACAAACGTGTAACTAATAGTACATCCATATTTCGCCAGTAATGTTAAAGTCCCATGGAATAGGGGGCGAGCCTATTGCCATCAACCATACATAAATCCAGACTCCGTAGTTGCGACTGAGAAATTTCTGATGGAAAAATCCAAAAACACCTTACCCGACCTAGGAATCGAACCCAGCACCCACAGTCGCGCTTGCGACACACCAACGACACAGTAAAAAAAAATATGGCGATTTTTTCGACAAAATGGCGTGCGTATGACAGTATTGATATGTCAAGATTTGCGCACGAGTGCCTTCAAGTGGTTCGTGAAAGATTTTTTTCATTTTGTGGACACGCATGAACGAAGTTGTTTATCTGATCGGGGTTTTGGGGATATTTCACGCGTGTTCGTTCGCGACATGGTCTGAATATGTTGTTTACCGACTGTATTGAATTTATTTAACATTTTAACATAACATCACGCCTCAAATCCCAGAAGGGTTAGGCAGAGGTGGACTTAATAGTGCACCCGCATTTCGCCAGTTATGTTTAAGTCCCACGTAATAGGGGCCGGGCGGGCCTTTTGCCATCAACCAGCCACAAATCCGGACTCCGTAGCTGCTACTGAAAAATTCCTTACGGGAGAACCCAATAAAACTTTAACCGAACCGGGAATCGAAACCAGTATTCCTGTAACGACAGTCAAAGTTGTACTAAAGCAAGGCCGCTCAACCCCAGGCCCGCGGGCCACGATGTGGACCTCCAACAACGGCCAGCTAGCAAACAGATTTCGTGATTTCAAACCTCGAACAAAATAATACTTTGCTTGTTATGAACCTGTTCTCAATAAGGCAATATCCTGTTGGAAAGTACAGAAATCCAAAACTAGACAGACTTTCTTGTCACAAGTTTTGCTGAAAATATCTTCACAATCAGAGTATTCTTTAGTATTGCTAAGAAGACGCCTGATCTTGATGTGCAGATTTTAAGCAGATATGGACTATCGACATCAGATTCGTCGCAAAAATAAAAAATAAATTCGAAGTGGCTGATAAGTTTTTAGAAAATCATTATTAACTATGGTTAACTGTTTAAATAACTGTATAATAAGCAAGTTTTATTTGCTAGGCGGCTCGAAAGTTGACGTGGAATAAAAAATTCTGCCCACCTTGAAAATAAATTGAGCAGCCTTGTACTAAAACATAAATCCCTAACAAAAAGAAAATGCCCGGCTCGACCATACAGTATACACTTTTTCCTAACTACTAGATAAATACGTCATATGAAATGAATTGCCTTTTGTGTAAAAACGCCAGGGTCAAACACACTATATGAATAAAATATGAACGAACTGTTGCCATGACAACTGTTTATGACAATGGGGGGGGGAGGGTGTGGGGGTTCTTAACATTTTACGAGGTAGGGGCAAAGGAAAGGTCTCTTTAAAGATGGTGTGTATTGTTGAGTGACTAATTGTGTGTTCCATGACGTTTTTTTTTCCGGTATGTAATAACAGCCGCTCGGGACGATCTTTAGTTTAAGCCGTGCTTGCCTAGGTTGGTCCGTGGATAGGTGACCATCCATTACATACCGAGTTACCTCCGTGCCTCGGAAAGCACGTTAAGCAATTGGTCCCGGCTGTCATTTGTAGATCGTTGACAGTCGTTAAGGTAGTCAGTGGCTCGAAAGTCTGACAACCAGTCTTACCGAAGGGTATCGTGTTACCCAATGCTAACTGGGGTGTGGAGGTCAGATAGGCAGTCGCTCCATGTAATATACGGGTATTCAGCTGCATCCGGTTAGACTGGAAGCCGACCCCAACATAGATGGGATAAGGCTAGGCAGATGATGATGTTATAACCAGCGGAGATGCGAGCTATACCACTGCATGAGCGCAGACGCATTGCTGTTATAGCATACTTAAAATCGCAAATGGTACTATAGATTGCCCTGAGCTGTTAGGTAGTTTAGAATTAGTTACACACTGCAAAATGTTTCGTAAACCTAGTTTGTTTCATGTCCCTCATTCCAAGTCCGCGTACAGGCAGAATTCGTTTCTAATCCGTGCGAGCAGAAGTTTTAATAAACTGACCAGTGAACATGATTTGGACATTTTCAATACCAGTGTTTCTCGGCTTAAGCATTTGTTGGTGGAAAGCTTTTTTACGGAAAAGTAATTGTTTGCGTCTGAATGATTTTTAGTTTGTATTATGTGCCTACCTTTTTTTTGTTATCTTTTTTTCTCAATAAAGAAAAGAAACTTGTAAATGCCTTCAAATTCACATTAGGGGCCATCCATAAATTACGTCACACTTTAAGGGGGGGGGGGGGTCGACGAAGTGAAACATTGTTTGTGACGTCACAAATCAAAATCCAAAACATTATGTAAGAATTAAAACACGAAATTTGAACTATTTACGGATAACTTAAAAATATTTTCAACTTCATATTATTATGTGTGAACATGTAAAATTTGCGAAATATGTGATGTCACACTAGGTAGGGGGGAGGCTCTACTGAAAAACATTTGTGATCATTGTTGTTTCGAAGATTTCATTATCTATTTCTCTTATTTTTTATAACACGGTAACTACACTAGGATACTATTTCTCCTGTATCGTGGACCGTGCTTTTACAAATATTTAAACTCACATACACAAACAGACAGACCCGGAACCTGTGGGTCATACAAAGATTTGTTCCGTGCGGGAATCAGACCCGCGACACGCATCGCAGCAGCCAATCGCTCACCCACTGCGCCACCCGTGTCGTCAATATGGTTTGGCTTGGGCTGATCTGCCGCTATGTTTTGGTTATTTTACTCTTTTTTTAGGGTTCCGTAGTTAACAAACAAAGAACCCTTATAGTTTCGCCATGTCCGTCTGTCTGTCTCTGTCCGCAGCTTAGCTCAGACTCTTAGGCCCGTATTATAGAACGTCACTCAATACTCAAGCATCATTTAAAACTAGATTCAAGCCATTTGATTGGTTGAAACTAGTTTTAAATGATGCTTGAGTATTGAGTGACGTTCTGTAATACGGGCCTTAGTACTAGAAAGCCGTTATTTGGCATGATCATACAAATTAGTTACGCCGAAAAAGTGGTTAAATAAAATCTCGAAAAGTAATTTTTTTATGGTATCTCCAGTACCTACACGTAAAGTGGGGATTTTTTTTTTCTCGCGTACCCCATAAAGTAGGATGTCGTTGGATAATCTTTAAAAAATATTATGAGTTGGTTGTATATAATTTTTCGATAAAAGGATTCGTTTGTGAAATATTAAGCTTTAAAGAGCAAATTTTTGTAAAATGTACTCGGAAGTGTTTCGGTGTGTGTGTCTCGGGAGTGTGTTGTGTTGTTGTTGTGTGTGTGTGTGTGTGTGTCGGTGTTTGTTGGATCCAAGTTGCACAGGTTTTTCAACTGCAAATGTAAGTTTGTTTTTTACTATTACAATAAAATCAAATCGGGCCGTAGGAAGTGTCCGCATATTTTAATGGGCAACTACGGAACCCTACACTGTGGGTGGCCCGACACGCACTTAGCCGGTTTATTCAGACACATACGGAGTTATCCCGGTACCATTTCTCCTAAAATATTCTGAAAATTTCCATATCCTGTGTAAAAATGTACCAGGCACTGATCATTAAAGTTTTCGCTACTGTATATAGGAAGCTGCACTTTTTACAGTTTTCAGTGTACCACACTGCACTAGATTTTTTCGCCGATATCAATATAAAATGTACGCAGTGCAGTGTAGCATAAAGTTTAAAATAAAGGTTCAAAAAATATTCCCTTACACAACAAAAAACCAACGCACACAATTATTTTAGATTTTCGACTAGTTTTAATACGCAGACAGATGTCGTTAAAGGTCAAATAACACTCCTTTTTTTGGGCAGTCGTGTAAATAGTAACTTAACGTAACGTCTAATAACACTCAAGAACATAAAAAAACTGGCCAAGTGCGAGTTGGACTCGCGACCTGTGGCCTTCGTATAAACTTGTAGGTATTTTGTTATTAAACTACATATTTACGGTTTTCAGATGTTTTCCTTTAGGAGCTCGTGGCAAAATAATAACAGCCGCTCAGATCGATCTTTAGGTTAAGCCGTGCTTGCCTAGGTTGGTCTGTGGATGGGTGACCACCCATTACATACCGAGTTTCCTCCGTGCCTCGAAAAGCACGTTAAGCCGTTGGTCCCGGCTGTCATTTGTAGATCTTTGACAGTCGTAACAGGTAGTCAGTGCCCCAAAAAGTCTGACAACCAGTCTTACCAAGGGGTATAGTATAACCCAGTACTAATTAGGTTGTGGAGGTCAGATAGGCAGTCGCTCCATGTAAAATACTAGTACTCAGCTGCATCCGGTTAGACTGGAAGCCGACCCCAACAGAGTTGGGAAAAGGCAAGGCAGATGATGAGATGTTTTCCTTTACATGTGCTTCTTGCCAAATTTCATGATTCTAGGTCAATGGGAAGTACCCTATATCGCAAAATATGCGATGTAAACGGTCATATTTTGATCGCGTTGACTTACAAGTTTGATTTGCACTGCTCTAAGGAGTAGCAGACTTACCTGTATTCTGCAATGTTTGGTAAATTATAAAAATATTTTAAAGCTAGCTCAAAGCAAGCATCCAGTCTCTGTCATCCCCAAACAACTTAAAAAAGGGAATAAAAATAAAATTAAGCATTATTCACTTAGAACCCCTATTCAAAACGCAGACAAATATATCTCGTTGAAAATAATCAGACAAACAGGACTAGACGAGAACTATCGTTAGACTGT
Organism: Eurois occulta; assembly: GCA_950022335.1. Classification (NCBI taxonomy): domain Eukaryota; kingdom Metazoa; phylum Arthropoda; class Insecta; order Lepidoptera; family Noctuidae; genus Eurois; species Eurois occulta. Next base: position 10,820,971 of record OX465500.1, on the reverse strand, counting down.
ACTGAGCATTTAAAGATTAAATTGTGAACATAATTCGTTCCCTGAAAGCAAAGACACAAGATAAATAAATACAGAAGGTCAGCTTTTCAGTTCCATTCCATACAAAGACCTTGATTACGGAGGAGGGCTAAATAATAACAGCCGCTCGGGTCGATCTTTAGGTTCATCTGCGCTTGCCTAGGTTGGTGACTACCCATTACATACCGAGTTTCCTCCATGCCTCGGAAAGCACGTTTAGCCGTTAGTCCCGGCTGACATTAGGTAAATCTTTGACAGTCGTTACAGGTAGTCAGTGACCCGAAAGTCGCAAGCAGTCTTACCAAAGAGTATGGTCTAACTGGGTTGTGGAGGTCTTAAAGGCAGTCGCTCCATGCAAAATACTGGGCTGCATCCGGTAGGACTGGAAGCCGACCCCAACCAAGTTAGGAAGAAAGGCTAGGCAGATCATGGCAAGGAGCTTAATCACACACACACGTCATGGCAGATGACTGGTGCCCCGTTCATGCCCTCGGGCAATGCAACGTGCGTCAAACAAAACGAGCGCGCGTCATTTGTTGCTGTCGCACGAGGACCGTTGCTAGGCAACCTCAAGTCGCGTCTTGGCAACTCGTGGCCCCCTCTAAAAATCTTCTCTCATTTGTTTTTCCGCAGTCACTGCTATCTCAAGACGTGTGTCACTTGAACGTGTAGCAAGAGGATATCCATACAAATAAATGAAATTGAAATGTCTGTTTGTCATTAAAATTGATAGCTTTTTACTGAATGCTTATGAAAGTATATACGGTAATTATAAAAAAAAAAGACTTTTTGTCTGTGTCTGTTTGCTCCGGCTTGACGGGACTTTTACTGGCAGATAGCTGATGTCATAAGGAGTAACGTAAGCTACATTTATTTTAGAAAAAGGAATAAGACTTCGTGCAAAAAAATTAAAACCCATGAAACTGTTAACAAAATCCGATTCAAATAGGAAAGTCATATTTTTATAATAATTTCTCGCGGAATAATGTCGCGGGCAATAGCTAGTACACAATATTAATATTATACAATTGCACTCAGGACTGGCATTAGTTTGAAGGTGGAAGTCCAGACGAGTACAGAATCAGAGGGTTCTGCTTAGAGGCAAAGAAGTGATACTCGATCATTGATGGCGATGAAGGAAACGTCATAAATGTATGGGCTTGACCCGACAGAGGCTACCGAAAAGTTTGTGAATCTGAAATGAAATGGATGGATGGAGTATGTGTGAAAAGACATGCTGCATTGACCCCAATTAGTTTGGGATAAGGCCAGGAGAATGACAATGAGTCTAACGAACACAAATTAATATGTAGACTGGGAATATAATGTGTATTCCTTTATTTGGACTAAACCCGTTTTAGTTTGAAGTCTTCAGTTCACCGAATATACGCATCTATGTACCTAGTGTGTGCATGCGTCAGTTTTCAGTCATTGAACGAAATTGGTCTTCTTTACCTATTTATTTCATGGCAGAGATAAAACGGAACGATCACTGGTTTTCGCAGAAAACTCGTTTTCGGACTCCTTTGATCATAGCCAAGGGTAAAAAAACCGGCCAAGCGCGAGTCGGCCCGCAAACAAAGGGTTCCATAGCACCAAACAAAATAATAAGAATATTTTAACTCTCATTCTTAAGTCAGTCAATTGGCACTCAACCACAAAACTAAAATAGTATGGTAGAGAAAAACAATGTTACCTACTGCTGTAGTTTCGCGAAAAAGTCCCATGTTTCAAAAGCTACCGAAATATCAAATCTTATTCAAAGCCATTTTCGTTTAGAGTTCTTTTTTCCCGACTGCCAAGGAAGGGTTATTAACATTCTACAATATTTTTTTCAGAATTGTCCTCCTCTAATTTTAGAAATAAGAGAGGGAGAGAGCGTTGTTTCGGCTCTAGAAACCGATATCTCATCAACTATTGACTTAAAAAAAAAAAGTATTTAAGAAACTTGAGATATTTATTTAAGAGCTGTCGATAGACACCCCACGCCTTTATGTATACGTAATTTCATTTATATGGGCTACCTCTATTGTTTTTTTCGTAAATTTTTCATCATTTTTGCGTAGCGGTTTGTAAAAGACACCTGCTCTCCAAAATTCAACTGTGTGGTACCAACAGTCTCGGAGTAATATTGCTGTGACATACGGACGGACAGGACGAATGTAGATGGGTCGGTTTTTGCCATTTGGCAACGGAACCCTAAAAAGGAAAAAGAACATGTGCACAAACAATGAAGGAAGGAAAACTAAATTATTTTTTAAAGGAATCGTTTGGATGTGCGAATTGTTATCTGAACAGTTTGCTGCAAGATTATTCCTGCGAATTGCTGGAGCGTGCAATTTTTTGCAATATTTTTCGTGTCGCTGAATAGAAGTGCCGCGGGCGATATCGTTTGGAAAAAAGGTTGCAAATGATTTCTTTTTTTTTTGTCTGGCAACCTCATGGCCAGTTTCAATTGTGTGTTTCGAAATTCGAAAATAAATATTAATTGCTATGAGGGTACAGTCATATAGTGCCTTTAGAAATCGGTCGTATTTGGGTGAATTTCAACAAATGCCATTTTTTTTATCATATCGGTGAACATCATCATTTAATTTTTTTTTGTATATTTTTCAGGTTTTATGTAATCTTTAGGATGTCAAATATCCCCAAATTTAATACCATCAACGTATCATTTAAAACTAAGGAGAAAATTCAGTTTGAATCCTGGTTTCCACCGATATGACAAACCGGCACCGATTATTTTTTCTGTACACCGATATGATAAGTTTATCCACCGAAATGATGTACATATCCAGCGATATGATAATCTGTCCACCTTTGAACATCAAAAAGAAAATAGTTAGTAGGTACCTATATATTTTTAAAAGGGTGACTTAGAACTGAGGTCTTATGTAAGTAGATCACATCCAAAGAGAACAGAGTTCTATTAGTGTATATGCTAAGGCAACATTTGTCTTAGCTTTTTTCCTCTGATAATATGCACGGGCACTGATTCGGTTTTTTTTTGTGCAATGCGACGTGCATGTGCAGTCATTTGGCTTCGGGTTGGGATAAGTCCGGCTGCATTTCGTCTAGCTAAACGTTCTCCATCTTTTCTTAAATGCTCCTCTCTTAACACAGGATCGCTTTTGATTTTAGTTTTTTTATTCTTTCCAGCAACCTCTTTCTCTCTTTTTTCTCCTCCTCTTTTAGTTTTGGCCTCGGCATTCTTAAACAAAATTAAGCTATATGTATATGTTTTCTAGCTGTATGTATGTGTTATTTAAATGTTTTCTTTTTATCTATTATTATCTCTTTATTCATTTTTCTAACACATTATTTACATTTTTAAATATTTTTAGTAACAGAAATTATAAAATTGTCTATTAGGTATTGTTATTTATTAATAATTATGTACTTACTATTTTTTTGACTAGAAAATATTTTCTAGAGAAACCTTTAATGCGTTCAATTGCTCCACCTCACCATCATCATCTCAGCCTATAGACTTATATTACCGAATACAGACCTCCTCTAATGATACATTTATACATCTTACCTACCCAGTGGTGTCGTGGTAATGATTTTGGCGGTCTATGTAGGTAAGTATGTATGTATGAATGTTTGTAATATGTAGGTATATATGTATGTATATAATGTATGTGTTTGTATGTATGTTTGTATGTTCCATTGTTTCTTTGCATACTTAACGAAATGACACGGGTTCTACCGATATGATAAAACGACTCACCGAGATGATAAAATGATCTACCGATATGATAAAGCAATCCACCGATGTGACAAAACTGTGCGTTGATCATGAATCAAAACACCGATATCAGATATAAGACACCGATTGATTTTTTCTTATCATTTCGGTGTAAATTATCACATCGGTGGTAATAAAGACCACCGATTACAGCGATACGAGAACAGCGACGTGAGAAATAACACACTTTTTAGAAAATTAGAAAAAATGCATAATTTTTAGGTTAAATTCAATAACAGTCAATGAAGCTAATTCACTTACTACCTCTATTAGAACCAAACAACAATAATAAAACTTATCATTACACTAGAAAAATGCAATCACCGATAATATAAAATAATTGTCCGGAAGCAACTGAAATGGCGTACTTTCGTTATTGGCGGGAATATGCAGCGATTTGACACACGTCCATCCTGACTGCGACCTAGCACACACTAACGAGAGAAATAAAATTGGGGTGGGGACACTGTCGGACTCGTCGATGAAAAGTTAGGTTTAAATTACTTTTGTCCAGCGATATGAGAACATTTTGCAGGACAAGTACGTTTGTGCCTCTCAGTAATAATCATCGTTAATTATGTAATAAAATATGCTATATATTAATAACAAAACTAATATTCTATTAGATAGAATAAGTTATATACGTAACTTACTTATTTTTATTAGTATAAAAGCTTTTTTGTTTGTAAAAAAAGTAGAGGGACAGCACCGATTTGAAAAAAATAGAGGTTTATGTATTTATTTCTACCTTTAATAATAGACCTAGGCAAATTATTTTTTTGCCACAACCCAATAACTACCTATTGAATACTAAAAAAAATAATTCAGAACAATATTCCTTTTTTCAAATACTAATTTCACCGAAGACAAAAAAATAAGTCATTTGGGAAATTCACCCATTTACAAGTGAAAACTGGTTTTTGCTCGCTACTTATCTATTACCGAAAAACCGCTTAAGAACTTGAATTTATGTACAATATAAAATCGCAATAACCGCACTGATAGGATATCTTTTTTTACGTATAAAAACAGACTGCACTTTTCGAATGATTAGGTACATTATGACCTGAACACAATTTCTACGAACCCTCATCTCCGGACATCGTAATCCCTATCTTCATCCTTTTACTGTATACAATATGCCCTTATCATTAATTACCCTCAACATGTAACTTCCATCCAAGCATTCACACAAATAAATTATACAAACAAAATGATTTCGCAAAAGCCGCCACAGACTCCATAGTGTAAAGTTTTGCTAAGCAGTAAGATTAAACTGTATAATTTGCAGACACGGTATTAAAGAGAATAAGTTCCCCGGTTTAATTGTTGAACTCCCGAGATGCTCCTAAACTTTGTACTCTTCGTCATAGAGGAAGAAAAGCGGATAGATATGAAACTACGATAACTAAGCCATATAAAACCAGTTTATTCGGATCACTCATTGGACGGAAAACCTATACAAAGCCAAGCCATATTACACTGGAAATGTATAGATATATAATTATGTGTCGCCGTCTGTACAACTACTACTGTGTAGGCCAGTACGCCAAATTAAGAACCTGGGCTTCATCCGTTCGAGGCTGCGAGTAGTAGGCCGCACCTACTTGAGGGGGTCAATCAGCACAAACTCGAACTCAAAACATTTGAAAGACACTTTCGAATTTTCAAAGTACATAAGTTTCAGTCCAAAACAAAAAGATGAAGCTACAGTCCCAGTCACAAGGCATAATAACTGTAAAACTAATGTAGTTACCCATTCCAAAGCTTATATCTCTATGGAGACTAACGGGCAAGAAACTTCATAGGTAAATCCACAAGATAAAAGCACCTACCTACCTGAAACTATCAGACTTCGATGAGATCTAACCGCCACTGTAGGTACAGATTTTGGTCAGATCAATCGGATCTTAAATAGGTACACAAAATCAAAACAGGGTTGTCAATATTATATTATCATTTGTAGTAAATATCAGTGCCCGATGCACTCGCTCTGGGTAAACATTGTGGTAGCGATAGTAAAATAAATGTACAGACGCCAGCAGCCCAACTTACCCGAAACTGTCAGATTTTCCCAACCAACCTTGAACTTAATTCTTTTGACATAAAGTTGAAAAACTATTAAAGTTTGTCAGATTGTAGTAGCTTGATGTACTGGCGTCTGTATATTATGTTGTAAATGTATTTTGTGAATGTGTTTTGTGATTGTATTTTTGTAAACCTATTAACATAGTTCATAAGTTCCAATTGTTACTAACCATTAGGGATCATTCTTATCCGATATCAAATTAAATTAATATTGTTTTTGATCTAGCGGAGCGAGTGCGCAAGCGCCATTTACAACCCCAATGGCAAAGGGATTTCAGGACTGCCCGAAACTGTAGGCATTTTATAATCGAGCGGAACTGTCGCGTCTGCACCTACTTAGTCTCTGTGTGGGTTCTGGGTGTTGTAAAACTGAAACACGGCGGCTTTCTTAAAGTTTGCATGATCTTCGCTATGTACTGTTGCATTGTTATGTAATTAGGGTTTAATCTTGGTGGGGTGGTATATTATTATTGGATTAGATGGGATTGTGTGGGAGATGAATATATGCTCAAGAGAAAGGAACCTTTTCGCGAGAGTTTCCATTTGTGAGGCCCTATATCCAGGCTTCAGGATTACAGAAAATAAAAGTGTCTTTAACTAGAACTATCAGTTGGTATCTGAATTAAGTATTTGAAGTTGAGAACCTGACAAACCCTAGCGTAAAGAATTTCTTCGAAATTAATGATTTGACGCTAAACTAGAATTTGACAAGATCTCATACTTAATTCAGAAACTGACTGTTATTGTATGTTCAGCTTCAGCAAATTTTTGCTGATGTAAGGAACTTACTGAGGGTCTTCAGGAAACGGAAGTCACGTTTGCTTTTCTCATCAAAAAAGGCACTAAAAACGCTAGTCAATCACCCGGTTTGTTAACAGCTTAATCAAAATTGGTCGCCTCCTTTGTCGAGTGGCGCAAGCGTGATTGCTGAGCGGGAGCATAGGGTCCTGAGTTCAATTTCCGGATCAGGTAAAGTGTTACTGGGTTTTTCTATCAGGAGTTTTTCAGTAGTAGCCACGGAGTCTGAATTTGTGCCTGGTTGATTGCAATAGGCTCGCCTCCTATTAAATGGGACTAAAACATAAATGTGGGTGTGCTATTAGGTACACATCTGCCTAACTCTTCGCGGATTTCAGGCGTGATATTTTATGTTTATGTTAAAATTGGTCGCATAGAAAATGAGATTGAATATTTTCAAAAAATACTGAAATTGAAGTTTTTTAAAGTGGCACCTAAAACATATTGTCTCGCAATTCGCTATAAACCAGTGATTTTTGTCTGTATTTCAGACATTAAAATTTAAAACGTCTTCATTAAAAACACAATATTGACTAATAATTTATAATCTTTTGAATAAACAAAGAAGAATTATGTAAATAGACCTATTAAACAAAAAGCAATCAAAAATTTATTACCGCTACCAAAACGTAAACTCAATTTTGAGTTATTATGCCTATTTTACGGTTCTATCTGTTTTCATAAACAGGCTGTGTCTAGTTTTAGGGTAACTTCAGTACCTAATCCAAGGTTAATAGGTATTACTAGATATAAGGCAAATAAATATGCCTAGTTTTTTTAGAGCTGACGAGCTGTGGGCTAAAATAACTACGATGTGGAGCCCTGACACAGCCAGAAGGCGACGCGGTAGACCTCGCAGAAGATGGTGTAACCAGCTGGACAAAACCAACGCCCAGTGGTACACATTGGCCCTGGATCGAAGAATTTTGAAGTCATAGGGAGAGGCCTCTGCTCATTGGGGCGACACAGGCTAACAGTAACAATTTTTTAGAGATATTATTTACATAATACGAGTACTACTTTGCTTAGCTGGTTTGGTCATTTATTTATTTATTAATCACAAAATCCACAGCTCTTTAAAATTATATCTTGATATATACCAAATCCTACAGCCAATTACGGATTTACAATTTAATAGCTATACCATACATTGCTAAGTGTACAGCGTGGATGAGTGTGTAGGAGTGTGCCTGAGGAGTTGCAAAAATGGGTGTGTGAGTATGTTATAGTAGTGTGTAGTGGTGTGTGTAGTGATTGTCTGTATACCTTCTGTCATGTGGAGAGGATGAGTGAAAGGCGACTAACAAAAGGTATTAACAAGGCTGATGTGAGTGGCAACGCCGGGAGGGGACGCCCTAGAAGGACATACACTGACCTTATAGGTGAGTTTCGTCAGAAAGGTCAGGTGCGTAGTCGCTACCGGCTTGTGCATATGATCAGATGTATGAACATGGACGAGGCAAATAGAGTATGTAAGGATAGTAGTAGGTTCAGGCGTTCTATGGTTTCTACCTACCCCCATGCGCAGAAGGCGTAAGTTTATGTATACATTTATGTGCTTTCTAACCACGTATTTATTTGTTAAACTATTAAAGACTGTCCGTTTGAATAATAAATGTAATTAATTGATTAATTTAATAATAAATGAATTTAAATAAAATTATATAATTAATGAACGACATAAATACCCTAATAAAAATTTGCTATAAATCAAGTATCTTGACTTGGCTCGCGAGGTTGTCGACATGTGGGACGTGGACTCAGCGATCATTGTGCCGATAGTTGTGTCAGCCCATGGCATAATTGCCAAGAACCTCGAAAAACATCTAAGGAGGCTCTCGTTAGGCAGCTGGATCAAGAGCTTGATTCAGAAAGCGGTACTTCTGGACACGGGTCGTATAGTTAGGAGGTTCCTCTCTCTGGAGCTGGGTAGCTTGGACCCTGTTCCCGATTACCGGTGGGCTACATTTTTTATATATATTTTTTTAATGAATATTTAAAAATGTAAATGTTTGCTATAGTTAAATATGTAACGATTAATGTAATATTTATTATTTTTATTGTAACAGATATTTGCACACCTGTTAAGGTAGGATATGGCTTAAAGAACATCTGTAGTATGTATCACCTCATATGCCTACCCATATTCAAGCAAATAAATGATTTGATTTGAATATTTCTCTTATCATTCAAAGTACCAGTTGTACTTTTCTATGCCATTTACAAAACAGTTTATTCATAGTTATTCACTGTCGTATCAAAAACGTAAAAAAACTAAAACGCTTTTATTTTTACTCTGTACTCAAAATTTAGGGAGTTTTACTATTCCGAAAGGATAACATAAGAGGAAGTCTGAAAGTGGTGCCGGACAGTGTTAAAAAAATGTTTATTTAAATTACATAAAGTTATAACGTACATGATTTGGAGATCACTTTTTAAGCAAGAATTAGGTGACTCCGCTCTTCCACTTAACATTAAACAATGTATGCAATTGAATTTCTGAGTAGCAGCCACGGAATCTGGATTTGTGGCCGGTTGGTGGAATCGAATAGGCTCGCCCCCTGTCACATGGGACTTCAACATAACGAACGGCGAAATGTGGGTGTACGATTAGGTGCACCTCTGCCTAACCCGTCGGGGATTAGAGGCGTGATGTTATGTTATGTGTGAGAACTGACTGGCCGATCAAAATGTGATAACGTGGGTGATGACTACAAAAGGCGTCCTTTTGGGTGCTGTAATTCTTGGCGCAGAGATCCGAAACAAAATTAAATGAGGCGACGATATGGCTTAAAGCCGTTTATTTTGGCGCTATACAAACGCCTTGTTGGGCACTATTTATTCTAATACCGTTCTGTATACAACATTAAATGACTTATTATTTTCCGCAAGCACGTGCAAGTTTTGGGCACTGAACAAACAACATATAATTGACCGTGTGAGAAGCATGGAGTGCACAATTGTCACAAGGATCTATTGATCGTTATTGTAAAAGCCAATTTTAAGGTAAATTGTAACCTCTTAAATTGAAATGGTAAGTCATTTGGAATACCTAACGGTATGCGGGGAATTAAAACGCTCTCTCCTTTAGCAGCTCAGCTCTGTGATACGAAGCCTAGTGCCGTTGCACAGACTGGTTACATCAAGGTTTCGCATCACCAGAACTGGAACGCCAAATTTAAGCTCCAGCTGATGGGACGGCACGCCGCCGCTATTAACTTAGGGGGATGAGCAATAGTGCATTATGAACATATTCTGTTTGATACAACTGCCATAGCATGCATTAGAATAGAACAGCTATTTCCAGCCATTTGTCAGAGGTCTAAGTAGCCTATCGGTTCAGCGACCGCTCTGTAAACCAGGGTTCGCAATTTCAAATCGCAGCCTATGTTCACTTTTTGTGTTTTTTTTTGCTATTGAATTTTAAAAAAAATAATAAAAGTGGTTCGCGAGTTCGATCCCCAACCGGTTTTCACTTTTTGCAAGTTTTAGGTATTTTGTTTTATTTAAATGCTTTTTGATTTTCAAATCATTATAAAATAGATTAATGAATACTTTTCGTTTTTTTTTTTACCATTAAAAAGACAGGTAATCATAAATTAATGAATAAAAATTGTCAAATTTACACAGTACGAAAAAAAATCTTTAAAAAGTTTAAAAATGAAAACAAAATTATTAATATCCACGACGACGTTGTAATTGTAAATTTGTTCCGTGTTGGAATCAAACTCGCGACACGCATCGCCGCAGTCAATTACTCATCCAGTGCCGTGTGCCGTCACATAGCATAGCATATAGCATAGTGCTGAATCATCAGCTGGCACAACTCCGTAAGGACCGCAATATACAGCATGAAAGTTTTTTTTTATCCGTTGCCTCACACTAGAAATTTTTCCTGTATCGTGGGTGTGTTTACAAATATTTAAACTCAAACACAAACAGCCAGACCCGGAAGAACTACCTGTAGGCCATACAAAAATTGGTTCGGTGCGGGCAAGAAACCCGATACAAGCAGCGCAGCAGCCATTCGCTCAGCCACTGCGACAACCGTGCCGTCATATAACTGCAGTTGTGACTTCCTCAGGCATTGCTGCAACTTTGGTTAAGGGTGGTCAGACTGTTTATTCCAATTTCAAATTGCCGCTGAATCTTGCAAACTAAGATACGTCCCAACATCACTAAAAACGGGGGAGTCCTTTTGCAGAAGTGGAAGTTAATAGTACGAGACGAGTGCACAATGTCGCACAAGCATGCCTTAGAGGCGTTGAACCGCAGCTTGCAGGACATCCGTGGCATCCAGGTGCCGATGGGTGGCGTCGTCATTTTGCTCGCAGGCGACTTTAGACCCTGTGGACGGTGATTAATGAGCTAGCTCGCCGTCCAACCGTCTTATGACGACAGGCCGTGTGGACAGAGCGTTCGTGTTCCACGCGCGCCTCAAAAAGATGTCAGCAAACCGGAAGGGGTCCGCAAGGGCCGATGTCTGCCGGGGCTGCGGGACTGTTCGAAAACGATACTACTACAGAAGATAGAATGAACATGGATGGGTTTTAGTCAGTTTGTTCAGTGCTTGGGCACTTGCACGTGCTTGCAGAAAATAATAAATCATTTAATGTTGTATAAAGAACGGTATTAGAATAAATAGTACCCAACAAGACACTTCGAAAAGAAAGTTGTATAGCCCCAAAATAAACGGCTTTAAGCCATATCATCGCCTCATTTAATTTTGTTTCGGACCTCTGCCGCCCAGAATTACAGCACCCAAAAGGACGCCTTTTGTAGTCATCACCTACATTATCACATTTTGATCAGCTAGTCAGTTCTCTCACTCAACATAACATCACGCCTGTAATCCCCGACGGGTTAGGCAGAGGTGTACCTAATCGTACACCCACATTTCGCCGTTCGTTATGTTGAAGTCGCATGTGACAGGGGGCGAGCCTATTCGTTTCCACCAACCGGGTACGAATCCAGATTCCGTGGCTGCTACTGAGAAATTCCTGATGGAATTACCCAATAACACTATTATTTATAATATTTTTTCAATTGCATACATTTTTAATGTTAAGTGGAAGAGCGGAGTCAACTTTTTTTTTTTTTTTTGGTGGGTGGGAAATCATCAAATGACCCCCCCCCCCCACTCTGGGCGGAGCGGAAGGGAGTGTCAGACTCTTACTGACTAAAAACCACCCATGTTCCTTCTTTGGCCCTTTATGTTCCAGGGCCGCGGTATCTCTTTCGAACAGTCCCGCAGCCCTGGGAGCGGAGTCACCTAACACAAGCATCTCCTTGCTTAAAAGGTGATCTCCAAATCATCTGCGTTATGACTTTATGTAATTAAAAGAAACATTTTTTTTTACACTACCCGACCCGGGAATCGATCCCAGGACCTCATGCTTAGTAATCGCACTTGCGACCACTCGACCAACGAGGCAGTCTCACACATACTCACCTAAATTGCCACGCGAACGAAGCAGCGGGCAACAGCTAGTAGTATATATATATATATATATATGTATATATAGTAAGATAAGATTTAGAAGATATGAAACAAACATTACATAAACAGATTTCAGTTTCCCCTTACACTAATCCTGAACAAACAAACCAACAAAACTACAACCTTACGATAACAAAACAAGCACAAATAACCAACAAACTTACAAAAACATCGTAAACAAAAGTTTAATTTCAAGTACAGAATAATTTATTTTAATAAAAATAGCGAGGAGTGCATCCAACCAATCGCGTGGCGTCAAATAATCCGGTTTCCACCGCTCGTTACCAGTTTAATCCAATTCCTTTCGGTTGAAACTAGAAAAGTTTTCGATTCAACCGCGACCGACCGGCAGAATGAATGTAGCGAACACACAGACACACAGACTGATAATTATCAGTAGTAAATTAGATGAACATTCCTTTTACATAGGAATTTAATTAAATATCGAACTGGTAATAAGTTTTAATTTGGTGGGAGTTTTTAGTTTCAGCTTGTTTTAGCGCTACTGGATTTTGAGTCTATTTTTGCACCGTATGAAATGTAAAAGCTTGTGTAATTTGGACGTGTTTTGAGCACATGTGCAGAAAAGCAACATAGGATTGGGGTAGATTTTGATTCTGTCTTGACGTTTTCAGATGCAAGAGCAAGGCTTCTTTTACGATAACCGATATTATATATATATATAATACGATATATAATACGATACCCCTGGTTGTTGTTACTGGTTGTCAGGCTTTCGGGCCACCGACTACCTGTCGGTAGTCCTGTAGTAGCTGTCAAAGATCTACAAATGACAGCCGGGACGAACCGAGGCACGGAGGAAACTCGTTATGTAATGGGTGGTCACCCATCTACACACCAACCATTGCAAGCACAGTTTAACATAAAGATCGACCCGAGCCGATGTTATAACTTAGCCACGATCTCGAGACGATGTATGATGTAATTTTAACGCCCAAAAATTGCTGATTCTCAGCGAAATCTGAATAAATGACTTGAAAACAAGTACAAAGCTGCATAGACACTAACGAATAAAAATACTTAAACATAATTCTGCTCCTCAGCCCGAAACAAAATGCTGTAAAAAACAGCTAGCTTCAGAGACCAGATACAATAATTTGTAGGGAAGCAGAGCGAACGCTCATTGCGCTCCCAAGGCGGGATAAATTTACATTCGTACTGTATACTAGAATAACGGACCGTCCAAAAGGAGGTGAGCAGGAAAACAATTGTTATTATGAGAACTTGCACCCGATGCGCCCGCAACGAAGTTTAGGATTGTTTCCATGGATGTTAGAGAAAATTAGCTAATGTTAGCTGTTGCTTAATTTTATTAAGTATGTAGTAACCTCAAAACCGCCTGACACGAAACATCACCATCATCTGCCGAGCCAACGATATTGGGGTCGGTTTCCAGTCTAACTGGATGCAGCTGATTACCAGTATTTTTACATGGAGCGACTGCCTATCTTACCTTCACTACCCAGTTAGTACTGGCTAATACACCCCGTGGTGAGACTGGTTGGCAGACTTTCGGGCCACTGACTAACTGTAACGGCTGAAAGTGTTTTCGGAGGCACGAAAGAAACTCGGTAGATAATTGGTGATGCCATTCACGGCTCAACCTATGCAGGCGCGGCTTAACCTGAAGGTCGTTCCAAGTGCCTGTTATTATTTGGCCTCTTCCTCGTCCCCGTCTTGTTTTAACAATTTACCTTCACAAATAAATACTATATCATCATTTCATTAAATAAAATACTAGAAGAAAAATCTCGTGTTACAGTGAAAATAGATCCTAGAAATGCATATTTACACAGCAGATATAGCAACATCCCTGTTTAGCTCGGGCCCTCTGGAATGAATTCCATAACGGAATTACTGAAATTATTACTGTTGGCGACGCGCTCATTCGTAGTTAGTATTAAGTATGTGTCGAAAATGTACTTACGTAGTTATAAGTTAGTTTTTAAGAAACGCGGACCCACTGACGTGCTCGTCAGTGGGGGTTCCGGCAGTCTGCCACCATACGCGAGTCGATGCGCACGACCACATTTTGTAATTGCGCACAGCCCTATGTAAATTCGCCTGTTATAATTAAAATCGAGTTCACCCATTCTCTCGCGAGCTTATTTCATCACCACCAGCACAATCCTGCAGCATCTAACATCTACAAAGTGGTCCCTCGAGCCAGATCTGATGTTCCAGACTCAAGGAGTAAGAACGCGGCGAGCAAAAATGCTGCAGGAACAACGTGATTTGCTGGAACAAAAGGAAATTGCAGACAATGCTCAAGCTGCAACAGTTGTTTCTAAGGAGCATACCAGAGTGCCGCTACGGTTATTTTCCGATGTACCGGGTAGTAGCATAAAATCGGAACCGCTACCGCGCATGGCAAAACCTGAAAAGTTAGTTACATCGTGCACCAGTAAATGTTCTCAAAAATCAACGAGTATGTCTCAAAAATCCAAGGAAGTTAAAAAAAAGCAGTTGCAGCTAGAAGCTGCTCAGCAAAAGGCAAATATTCAAATGGAGCTGATCGACAGGACCCTGGACGCCCAACTGGCAGCACTCAGCGACGAGGAAGAACAACAAGGATACAGTTCACAAATCGATGGAAACGAGCTTCCTCGAAGCGAGCTAGAAGAATGGGTATCCCATCAAAGTACCCACAAAGAACCCCCAATCGAGCAGCAAGCCCCCGAGAATGGAATTTATACGGGCGAGTTGAATCGGCAAGTACCGTCATCCCGCGTCGCACACGTGGCCGGCCCGCTGCCCGGCGCAGTGCCGCCGCCACTCGACGACACCGTGACTGTGTTAAATACAGCGGTTCACATGTTGGCTAGTACTTTGAAAGATATTTCTGTTAACTGTGCAAACAACGTGCCTCAAGCTAGTTTGCTCAGTCGCATGAGTACACCGAAAGATTTACCTGAGTTCTCAGGTGACCAATTGGATTGGCTTCAATTCAAGCAAGCATATGACGAATCAACGGCGTTATGTAAATTTACGCCTAAAGAAAACCTTTGGAGGCTAAGAAAATGTCTACGAGGGCAGGCGAAGGACGCAGTCGCCGCATTGTTTATTAGCGCCACGTCGCCAGACAAAGTTATCAAGACATTGGAGCTACGGTTTGGTAACCCTGACTGCATCATTTCTAGAATATTCCACGAAATAAAGAAACTTCAGCCTCTGCAACAGGAATATCACAAAGACATCGTTCCGTTTGCTGTGAAAGTTCAAAATGTCGTGGAAGCAGTACGAGCAGTTGGACGTGAACAGTACCTGCAAGGCGTTAATATCGCTTCGATAATTCTGTCCAAACTACCTACAGTGCTTATTTCTAAGTGGTCTGATTATAGTTTCAAAATTATCACCGAAGGAAAATTACCCAGGTTAGTGATTCTATCAGATTTTTTAAATGAGGAGGCTGTTAAGATTTCGACCACTGCTAGCATATTTACTACCGTGCGAAATGATCACGGTCTGAAAAATAAAACGAGCATGCCTCCACGCACACAGACCGTGTTAGTTCAAGCCGAAGAACGTAACGCTAATTGTTTGTTTTGCCGCACCGCTGTACACAACCTCACCGATTGCAAACAATTTAAGAAAGCACTACGTAAAGTACGGTGGCAATATGTGAAGAAACACGGTCTATGTTACAAATGTTTAATCTCAAAACATGATCGCAAAACCTGTGCAGCACCTGTGTGCGACAAAGACAAATGTAGTGAAGAACATCATCGCCTCCTGCATTATTCTACGACTAATCAACGCGAGCGCGCCAGCAGTGATAGTCATAATTCATCGACTACAACTCCAGCGAACGTGCATGGTCAACGGGCCGAGCCTACGGTAACTTCAGAGACAATAACGCACATTAACGCGAGTGATCATAAAGTTTTATTGAAAGTGGTACCCATTCGTGTGCATGGACCTACCGGTATTGTGAACGCCACCGCGCTTCTCGATGACGGATCGAGTGTGTCGTTGATAAGCGCAAACCTCGCAGAGCGCGTTGGGTTGCGCGGCCGTAGTGAAACATTAACAGTGCGCGGAGCGTGGACTGATAACGAACTAGTTTGTAAGTCTATAGTTATGGATGTAAACATTGCTGGTACTAATGATGACAGGTTACATAACATAAGAATGCGTTGTGTAAAGGAATTATGTTTGCCTACTCAAAACTTATCTCTTATTGATTGTAATAATTATCCTTACCTAAATAGCATTAAAGATAAATTCTGTACCTCTAACTCAAAGCCTGAATTACTGATAGGACAGGATAATTATCAGTTATTAGTACCTTTGAAAATTAAGCTAGGTAAAGCAAATGAGCCGTCCGCCACACTTACCCCACTCGGGTGGTGCGTACATGGTAAAGTGCGCGTGTCGCGGAGCGCCGCCCGTGCCTCCGCAGCCGGCCGTCATACCAGCGGCTCTGAAGCCGCCCTGAACATCACAGAGAAAGAGGAGGTAAGTGCCACTTCACAGGATGACAGTTTGCTGCAAGAAATCCATGATGAGGTCCGACGCTCGTTTGCCTTGGATGCCATGGGTGTGTCTGGTAAACCACGCCAGAATGCTGACGATGTGCGCGCCATCGCTCAGCTGGAGCGATCCGCGGTGCTCGTTAACGGACGCTGGCATGTTGGCTTACCTTGGAGGGATCCAGATCGCAGGATGCCAGACTCCTACCCCAATGCACTAAAAAGGATGAGAGGTATTGAAAGGAAAATGGAAAAGGATACACATTTTGCTAAAAGGTACGAGGAACGCGTTAATCATTTGCTAGTCAATGATTATGCACGTGAACTGATGCAAACTGACGTCACATCGAACACTTGGTACCTACCACACTTTGGTGTTGACAACCCAAATAAAAGTAAGCTTCGGCTGGTCTTTGACGCTGCCGGTAAGGTGAGTGGTTCCTCTCTCAACGACTATTTACTCACTGGGCCTGACCTACTGTCATCACTTCTTGGTATTATGCTGCGCTTCAGGGAAAGAAAAATCGCAGTAACAGGTGACATAAGGGACATGTTTCTAAGGGTCAAGGTTCATGCCGAAGATCAGCACGCACTTAGGTTTCTATGGAGGAGCAGCCCTACGGATAGAATCAAAACGTATGTTATGACTTCTTTAATTTTTGGAGCTAACTGCTCACCCTTTGTTGCTCAATTCATTAAAAACAAGAACGCACGGCGATATGAGTCATCGTCGCCGGCCGCAGTCAATGCGATCTATCATTCGCATTATATGGATGACTACATAGATAGTGTGCCGGACGAAACCACTGCGATTGAGTTAGTTAAAAACATTAGCGATATTCACAAGAGTGGTGGTTTCGAAATCCGAAACTGGACGAGTAACAGCGTTGCAGTTTTAGACGTCGTACCAAAAGAGACCTTAGGCCCAAGTGCAGTAAAGTTTAAAGTTGGTCAGCAGTATGGAGGTGAGCGAACGCTTGGACTAATTTGGTTTCCAGCGGAAGATAAGCTTGGTTTTGACGTCTCACTAAAGCGCATCCCGAAAAACATTATCCAGGGCAATGAACGACCGACGAAGCGGCTTATGTTAAGGGTAATAATGTCAATTTTTGACGTCTTAGGTTTCCTTGCTCCCTTCACAATTCAGGGTAAGATCATGCTTCAAGACACTTGGCGTTTAAATATTGGATGGGACGATTATGTTCCTGACAGTATTTACGACAAGTGGAAGAAATGGATTAACCTACTTAAAGTTATAGATAATATACGCATTCCTAGGTGCCACGCGATGATTGCATGTTATAAGAACGGGTTAGCATGCGCTAGCGAGATGGAAGTCCCCTCTCCCGTGCCAACAGAAACACCGCTCGCCTCGGCCACGCCACTAGCATCTACCAGTGCTACGCAGCCTTCTACTACGGGCTACGAAGTTGTAGCGGTAGCTAGCAGTGCTACGAGTACAGGTGCTAGCGTGTCCTCATCCAAGTCACTCAAAATAAAAGACGCTTGTACTAATAATATAAGCGTGACGTCAGCGCCGTCTTCTCGATTTGCTACGAGCGGCTACGAAACCGTAGCGGCCACTAGCAGTGCTACGAATACGGACACGGGTAAGCGAGAGTATGTAAACCTACATTTGCACGTATTTAGCGACGCATCTACAAAAGCGTTATGTTCGGTAGCATATTGGCGTTGGGAAACGATGGGTAAAATCCATGTTTCTTTCATTGTGAGTAAATGTAGGGTGGTACCTGTGAAACCAATGACAGTACCTAGATACGAACTTCAAGCAGCATTGTTGGCTGCGAGGTTAGCAAACACTATAGGGAAGGAACATAGAATGTCTCCGGTGCGTCGGTACTTTTGGTGCGACTCCACCACGGTTTTACACTGGATTCGTAATAATACCCGAACCTACAAAACGTACGAAGCAAACCGTCTTGGGGAGATCGACGAATTGACGCGCATTGACGAATGGAGATATGTTCCTACAAAACTTAACGTAGCTGATTTAGCTACAAGGGAAAGTTTTGAGCCTACTTTGTACTCTGAGTGGCTCACTGGTCCAGGTTTCCTGTATCTTGATGAGGCGGCATGGCCAAAAGATGTAATCCAGCCGGACCCAGATGAAGTATGCGCGGAACTTACAGCCGTTGTTCAGGTAATCCCTGCTAACTCATCGGTACCGGATCCGGTACGTTTTTCTTCTTGGCTGCGTCTGCTGAGAGCAACAGCCGCCGTTTTAAAATTCGTTGACAAATTTAAAGGTATGCCTGTCAATGATTACACTGTGGAGATGATGGAGCGTGCAGAGTGGCTGTTATTGAGACACGCACAGGCAGAGTCATTCGCGGAGGATTTAGTATCTATACGAAAAGGTAAGACCTTAGCTCAAACTAGTCGGTTACTTACTCTCTCACCGTTCTTGGATGAGCATGGCTTGCTTCGTGTGGGCGGTCGTATCGATGCTGCTGCAAATGTCAGTGTGGAGGTAAAGAGGCCTGTAATCTTGGACGGGCGACATCCTGTAGCTAGACTTATTGCTCGGCACTACCACATCAAAGCGGCTCATGGCAATCAAGAAACAGTAGTAAATCAACTGAGGGAAAAATACTGGTTAGTAAGACTTAGACCTACCGTGAGGACTGTGGTGTCGCAGTGTATGGTGTGCCGAATTAATAAGTGTAAGCCGCAAGTTCCTCGTATGGGCGACTTACCTCGGGCTCGCGTGGCTCATCATCAGCGACCCTTTTCATACTGCGGTTTGGACCTGTTTGGACCGATGGAGGTTACAGTAGGCAGACGCAGGGAAAAGAGGTACGGCGTCCTTTTCACATGCTTAACGTTGCGCGCAATCCACATTGAGACCGTCGCCTCCCTTACGACAGATTCTCTAATCATGGCTCTGCGTCGGATGGCAGCGAGGCGCGGCTGGCCGCGTCACTTGTACTCTGACAATGGCACCAATCTCAGAGGCGCTGACAAGGAACTGCAACGGTCTATGCAGGACCTTGACCAACAAGACCTAATAAGCGTAGGTGTCAACAATGGGATGGACTGGACTTTCATCCCTCCCGCCAGTCCCCATTGGGGTGGGGCGTGGGAGAGGATGATACGCAGTGTAAAGACATCGCTTAAAGTTGTCTTAACTGAGCGGGCACCAAGAGACGAAGTGTTATGCACACTACTAACTGAAGTTGAAAATATAGTAAATAGTCGTCCTTTGATGCACGTTTCGGTCGCACCAGATGGAGTAGAAACCCTCACTCCAAACCATTTTCTTCTAGGTACATCATCGAACTTACCTTTGATCGGGGCGTTTGACAATTCTGACTTGTATCTCCGTAGACATTGGCGTATAAGTCAACGATTGGTAGACATGTTTTGGCACAGGTGGGTAAAGGAAATTTTACCTGAACTTTTACCTAGGCGAAAGTGGCAAGGGGAGCAGAAGCCGCTACAAGTTGGCGACCTCGTATTAGTTGTGGACCCGAATTCTCCCCGCAACTCGTGGCCAAAGGGACTCATTACAGAGGTGTTTCCCGGGAAGGACGGCCGTGTCAGGTTAGTGGATGTGAAAGTTGGCTCAAGGACGTGGCGTCGATCCGCGGCACGCGTCGCTCCTATATCACTGAGTGATGAGTGCTGTGACAGCACTGGGGTGGGGAATGTTGGCGACGCGCTCATTCGTAGTTAGTATTAAGTATGTGTCGAAAATGTACTTACGTAGTTATAAGTTAGTTTTTAAGAAACGCGGACCCACTGACGTGCTCGTCAGTGGGGGTTCCGGCAGTCTGCCACCATACGCGAGTCGATGCGCACGACCACATTTTGTAATTGCGCACAGCCCTATGTAAATTCGCCTGTTATAATTAAAATCGAGTTCACCCATTCTCTCGCGAGCTTATTTCATCACCACCAGCACAATCCTGCAGCATCTAACATCTACAATTACCTTTACATAAATAAAATAATTTAAATATCGCTAATTCGCTATACAAGAAATTACAGTTCTGAAAGTGATTTACATTATTGTAATTGTTCAGAATGTAGAGCCCGTATAAAACCAAACCTCGGTGACGTTATAAAAATCTAACTTATTTTTAAAAAAGATTCAAAACCTAGAACCGAAATACCAGGGAACTGGTGCCCGAGACGGTGAGGCGAGGTCACAGCTGGCCACGAAGGAGATAGCGGGACGAACTGGACAGGTTCCTTAAGGATTGGAAGGAAGCTGCGCGAGTTCGCGAGAAATGGAAGGTTTGGAGGAAGGCCTTTGCCCAGGAGTGGAACAGCAGGCTAGCAAAACAATCTTACGGAGCTGTCCAGGTCGCTACGTACTGGTCAGTCAAAATCTGAGTCATCGATTCGAGACGAAGAAGAAGAGTAAATTCTTAGAATGTTCTGCTGAAAAGGTGAACAGAGCCCATAAAAAGTAACCTTCGTTATGATAACGATGATACAAAACTGAAACATTTTTAAGATTGACATAACCTCGCGAAAAACAAAAAAACTAATTGTTAAAAGTCGTATATAAGTCGTTATAGAACTATGATAACTCTTGTCAAAAGACTACTAAACAAAATAAAATAGGGATAAAACGAGTAGGCCCAACAAAAGTAAATCACCGTTAAACTCAAATAAAACAAAGACCTAGCTACAACCATAACCTCCCCTAATTAATTCTCTATTACAGCAATATTTTTCATAACAAAAAAACATTATACAGAACCTTAATAACTCAACAAGAATACCCGGGTATCAACTCCGCCCGGTTAGAGTAGACAACAAGCATAAATTCACCAGGCAGAGTCGGCTAAGATTTTAATTTAACTTGAACCATTATTCTTAATTTGTTAGTAGAATTTTAAAAGACAAAGTTGGTATCACGTTGGCAATGTTGCGACCTTTGGACAGACAATTGTGTCGTCTCGGACCATAATATATGGGTCCACTTATTGTTGTAAAGCAATTGCCCATAAAAAGTTGTTCAGTTAATGAAGAATGATGGAAATGTGCCCTTTTTGGGGTCATTTTTGGCTGAAAAGACGATTTTAGTTGAATTTACGGGATTGTTTGTATCTGGCATGAGAGGTGTTAAGGGGAAGCGCAAGGGTACCCCGCGAAATACAAATTTTCTTACATTTTTTGCAATTTGCATGTCGGTGTTAGGCTTTATATTGAACATACCATGATTCGCGATCGTATCACGTATGTAGTTACAGAATTATAATCATTACAATCATCAACCCTGCGTTCCCAATCAATGACTTTTTCATGAAACAGTTATTGAATAGGATTAACTAAACTTAGAGGATTGGGCTACCCTGGTGCTTCAACCTTAACGTGGTCGTCAGAAAACTTCATAGACTAAATTAGTAAAGTAACATTAGAAAACAGCTTTTCTAACTAACCTTACGAGCCTTCCACCAGCCCATGCGTTTTCAAAATGCCACTTAATCGCATTGCAAGCTTCTAAACGGTATTTATCGAGTATTAATGTTCATTTTTATGCGGGCTGGTTCTGGGTGTCTAAAATGGCCGCTTTAGCAGAATCATAATAGGATAATAATATGAATTACGTTTAAATTCTTAAAATGGTCATAGACGTACCTATTATTATGAATTGTCACCTTATGACCATTCTATCTATAATATGTATGTATTTACAAAACAAAAAATGTATATATGTAGTTTATCAGCCATCTAGCTACCATAACACAAGCATTAGGTTGCTTAGCTTGGGACTAGATGGTGCTGTGTGAAATGTCCAGGGATATTATTATATTATTATTATTATTTTACGTATTTCCAACTGTTCTCTGTTCAGTCTCCTGTTTGAGATGACAGGAATATTAAGTTCTTTCTTGCAGCTCCGCATAAAGACATTCAAATATTTACTCGTACGAGGGATAGAAGGGACAAGACGAAGAAAATGTAGTCCAATAGTTAATACTACTTAACTAGTAACAAATCGTTTTGTCTTGTGTTATAAGCCCGCTTATCAGGTAGCATCCGTGTGTCAAAATCTAAAATGTTCGGGATGAAAATTTTTGTACGACAATATTCCCAATGTTCGCTCTATAAGCCTTTTAAATCTCCTTTGCTTCTCTTTTCTTTTCTGATTAATTTCGTTGCGGGATCCAATCCAACGCATTTGAATAATTTTTTCGGAACTCGTCGAATCTCAATGCCCACCTTTGTGGTAGTAGCTACTGTTGATTCTGGCTTTCAGGAGTTGCTGTAGTTGGGAGTAGTGTAGCGGGCTAATCCTTTATCAGGCTTCTGGACTACCGACACGGAGGACCATTAACAGATCGAAACGTCTAAAGGGAGCAATCGCTTTGTTAATATGAAGGACAGAATTGTCCACAAGGCGATGGTTTTAAGAAACTCGCTACGATATCTTTGACACTTAATAGTCCAGTAAAACAAAAAAAATAAGGAACTCAAAGAACACGCTTATCGAATTTCTTGAAACAGTAGAAACATCTGCCCGGTTCCCGTCTAAAATTAAAATTCTACCCTAAAAGATGGACGCCACTGAGTTAGTTACAAACTCAAGAACAGTTTCAAAGTAACTGCACTTGTTGGAACGAAAGCATTCAATTCTAATTTTACTTTGTTTTTACCTCCTACCTCATATTTACGACGAAATTCACAAATTGCTCGACAAAACTTTTGTTTTTTATGAGTTCACAAGTTTTATTTTTGCGCTGAAGACATTTTTCATTATGATAATTTGATCTATTAGGGGGTGAAAATAAATGGGAATGACGAGAGGCACTTGGAACTTGAAGCCTTTTTGCATGAATGATGCCGATGTGAGCATCGTTATAAAGTTGGTTTGTTTATCTTGTTTTTATATCTCAACTAGCTCGTCGCCCGCAACTTCGTTTGCGTAATTTCGTAAGTCGACAACAGCGCCAACAAAACTATTCTATCTTTCAAGCTGGAACCAACCATATATTTTCACACAATTTAATTAAAATCGGTGGTGTGGCTGAACCGATTTTGACGGGACTTTTACTGGCAGATAGTTAATGTTATAAGGTCCAACTGAGGCTACTTTTATTTTAGAATAATAATTAGGGTTCCGTGTAAAAAAATTAAAACCCTTCAAAATGTTAACAAAATCCAATTTACACGGCTAATCTCCAAAACGGCTGATCCGATTTTGACGGGACTTTTATTGGCAGAAAGCTGATGTTGTAAGAAGTAACTAAGGCACAGGTACTTTTATTTTAGAACAAGAATAAGAGTTCCGTGCAAAAAAATTTCAACCCTTGAAATTAACAAAATTCGATTAAAAAAGGGTAGGAATATTTTCTTTTAAAGGTCGCGGGCAACACCTAGTAATTAATACTTCTTTGAGCTTTTTTACACGACTGCCCAAAAAAAGGAGTGTTATGTTTTTAGGGTTCATGTATGTATGTATGTTTGTGAGTTTCTTTATTCCACCATAACTTCTAAACGGCTTGACCGATTTCAATGTACGTGGTATCATTAGAAGCGTTGAGTTATTCCGGGTAACATAGGCTAGTGAACATTTTCAAAAATATAAAGGGGGAGCCATGGTTCCTGAAAAAAACTGAAATATTTTGGTTTTTTCATGAAAATTTGACTACGAATACTATCATCGTCTAGAGCTTGCTTAGTACATAACAAAAATATGTAACAGTAGTATTCAATATGCATTCGTTCACTAATAAACAAAAAGAGAAATTAAATCTTTTACACATACAATTCAAAGTCCTTACTGACTGATATATCAACGCACAGCCCAAACCGCTGGTCCTAGAGTCATGAAATTTGGAAGGTGTATTCTTTGTGAGGAGCAGGTATCCACTAAGAAAGGGTGCTTCGAAATTCTACCCCTAAGAGGGTGAAATGGGGTGTTGAATTTTCTATGAAACTTTTTAGTCTCGGGGTCGATTGACTTGAAAATTTTTGTGTACGTACTCTTCAATTAAAATTATGAGAAACGTGTATCACAGTTTTTTTACTTTTTTTTACACGACTGCCCAAAAAAAGGAGTGTTATGTTTTTAGGGTTCATGTATGTATGTATGTTTGTGAGTTTCTTTATTCCACCATAACTTCTAAACGGCTTGACCGATTTCAATGTACGTGGTATCATTAGAAGCGTTGAGTTATTCCGGGTAACATAGGCTAGTGAACATTTTCAAAAATATAAAGGGGGAGCCATGGTTCCTGAAAAAAACTGAAATATTTTGGTTTTTTCATGAAAATTTGACTACGAATACTATCATCGTCTAGAGCTTGCTTAGTACATAACAAAAATATGTAACAGTAGTATTCAATATGCATTCGTTCACTAATAAACAAAAAGAGAAATTAAATCTTTTACACATACAATTCAAAGTCCTTACTGACTGATATATCAACGCACAGCCCAAACCGCTGGTCCTAGAGTCATGAAATTTGGAAGGTGTATTCTTTGTGAGGAGCAGGTATCCACTAAGAAAGGGTGCTTCGAAATTCTACCCCTAAGAGGGTGAAATGGGGTGTTGAATTTTCTATGAAACTTTTTAGTCTCGGGGTCGATTGACTTGAAAATTTTTGTGTACGTACTCTTCAATTAAAATTATGAGAAACGTGTATCACAGTTTTTTTACTTTTTTTTACACGACTGCCCAAAAAAAGGAGTGTTATGTTTTTAGGGTTCATGTATGTATGTATGTTTGTGAGTTTCTTTATTCCACCATAACTTCTAAACGGCTTGACCGATTTCAATGTACGTGGTATCATTAGAAGCGTTGAGTTATTCCGGGTAACATAGGCTAGTGAACATTTTCAAAAATATAAAGGGGGAGCCATGGTTCCTGAAAAAAACTGAAATATTTTGGTTTTTTCATGAAAATTTGACTACGAATACTATCATCGTCTAGAGCTTGCTTAGTACATAACAAAAATATGTAACAGTAGTATTCAATATGCATTCGTTCACTAATAAACAAAAAGAGAAATTAAATCTTTTACACATACAATTCAAAGTCCTTACTGACTGATATATCAACGCACAGCCCAAACCGCTGGTCCTAGAGTCATGAAATTTGGAAGGTGTATTCTTTGTGAGGAGCAGGTATCCACTAAGAAAGGGTGCTTCGAAATTCTACCCCTAAGAGGGTGAAATGGTTGCGGTCCATGGCCCTTTACGGGGCCCCGGTGTGGGCGCGTTCGTTGAGGTTGCGTGCAAAGCACTACCTGAACGCGCCCCAAAAGGTGGTAGCCGTAAGGCTGATCCGGGGGTACCGCACGATCTCCCGCGAGGCGGCGAGCCTCCTTGCCGGATTGCCGCCATGGGATCTGGAGGCCATAGTCCTCGCGCGCCTGCACGAGTGGCGCGCGGAGGTACAGAGCCGGGGGGTAACTCCGCTGCCGCGGCATATTGTCGCGCGGCGGACAGACCTCCGCCGTGATCTCATGGCGACATGGAGAGAGCGACTATCGCAACCCCGTGCAGGGCACGCCACGATAGTGGCGGTAAGTCCCCTCTTTGAGGAGTGGCTTGAGAGGCGCCACGGCGCCCTCACCTTCCGCCTGACGCAGGTCCTCACCGGACATGGATGTTTCGGGAGGTACCTGTACCGAATCGGGCGGGAGGAAACGCCCGGATGCTACAATTGCGAGGATCGACCGGAGGACACGGTGGAGCACACCGTGGAGGTCTGCTCTGCTTGGGCGGAGCACCGCCGTGTCCTCGTAGCGGCGATTGGCGGCGGCGACCTCTCGCGTCCGGCCCTGGTTCAAGCCATGGTCCGGGGCGAGAGGGAATGGGAAGCCGTCGCCTCCTTCTGCGAAGCAGTCATGCTAGCGAAGGAGGCGGCGGAACGTGAGAGGGAGAGAACCTCCTCACGTCCCAGCCGCCGCGGGAGAAGCACCGGGCGTCGGGGGCCACGCCGTGATGGCTCTCGGCCACCGTAGGCGCGGGCCTGTGGACGGCGAGTAATGGGCTAGCTCGCCGTCCGTCCGTCGTATGACGACGGGCAGGCCGTGTCGACGGCGCGTTCGTGTTCCACGCGCGCCTCAAAGAGTTGTCAGCATACGGGAGGGGCCCGCAAGGGCCGGTGCCTGCCAGGGCTGCGGGACTGTTCGAAAGAGATACCGCGGCCCTGGAACATAAAGGGCCAATGAAGGAACATGGGTGTTTTTTAGTCAGTAAGAGTCTGACACTCCCTTCCGCTCCGCCCAGAGCGGGAGGAGTCATTTGATGATTTCTCACCCCCCAAAAAAAAAAAAAAAAAAAAAAAAAAGAGGGTGAAATGGGGTGTTGAATTTTCTATGAAACTTTTTAGTCTCGGGGTCGATTGACTTGAAAATTTTTGTGTACGTACTCTTCAATTAAAATTATGAGAAACGTGTATCACAGTTTTTTCAAAATCATCCTGCAATATAAAATTCAAAGTCCTGACTGACTGATATATCAATGCATAGCCTAAATCACTGGTCTTAAAGACATGAAATTTGAGGGGTGTATTCTTTGTGAAGAGTAGGTCCACTAAGAAAGGGTTTTTTCGAAATTCCACCCCTAAGAAATGGGGGTTAAATTTTCTATGAAACTTTATATACTTTATGTCCGTTGACTCGAAAATTCGTGTACAAACTCTTCAATTAAAATTATGAGACGCGTGTATCAGAGTTTTATTTTCCAAAATCGTTCCCCAACATTGTCAAATAGGGCTTACAAACTCACGTAGACAGGCGCATGGCGCGCAGTGTTGCGCAGGGCGTGCAGGGCGCGGGAGTATTTACCTATTAGTAAGTAGGTAGGATTTTTCTGAGGTAGACGTGTCTGTAAATATATGTGAAATCCCGATTTTCGAGTTGCTCGTGATACGCGACATTGATATTAAATATTATGTAAACGTATTATGTCTATAAGTAGATTCTTAATAAATCATTTAATTGTCGTCGCCGGTGCCCAATCTCAAACCAAGGTATCAATATTTGCTGCTTTTAAGCGGCTCTTGCCCAACCTGAGGGGCCCAAACGCCTCCTGCCGGAGGCACTACGCGGGGGTCGTGCGGTCCATGGCCCTTTACGGGGCTCCGGTAGGGGCGCGTTCCTTGAGGTGGCGAGCCGCCCACTACCTGAACCCGCCCCAAAAGGTGGTAGCCGTAAGGCTGGTCCGTGGGTACCGCACGATCTCCGGCAAGGAGGATCGCCTCCTCGCCGGTGATCGTGCGGTGCCGCCATGAGATCTGGAGGCGATAGTCCTCGCGCACCTGCACGAGGGGGGGAATTCCGCTGCCACGGCAAATTGTCGCTCAGCGGACAGACCTCCGGCGCGATCTCATGGCGACATGGAGAGAGCGACTGTCGCAACCCCGTCCAGGGCACGCCACAATAGTGGCGATAAGTCCCCTCTTCGAGGAGTGGTTAGAGAGGTAGACGCCCCGGGCGTCAAGGGCCACGTGGTGGCCCTCGGCCACCGTTAGACGCGGGCCTGTGGACGGTGAGTAATGGGCTAGCTCGCCGGCCGTTCATCTTATGACGACAAGCCGTGTCGACGGCGCGTTGGTGTTCCACGCGCGCCTCATAAAGATGTCAGCAAACAGGAGGGGCCCGCCAGGGCCGATGCCTGCCAAGGTTGCGAGACTGTTCGAAATGATACCGCGGCTCTGGAACACAAAGGGCAAAAGAAGGAACATGGATGGGTTTTAGTCAGTAAAGTCTGACACTCCCTTCCGCTCCGTCCATAGAGGGAGGGGTCATTTGATGATTTCCCAACCCAAAAAAAAAGGTTTCAATATTTCACTTAAAGTAATATAATTGATTTTAATATTACTATGAACTAATATTTGCAAGTAATAAGTAAGTACATGTAAAATAATGCGGGTGTGTCTGAATTATTCAAATAAAATTAAATACTTACACTAACTATTCTTTATTACCTAATCAACTTTAAAAGTAAAAACTAATTTTACACAATACATTATATCTTAAATAAACTATTATAAATGCGAAAGTTTGGATGGACAGATGTTTGTTACTCAATGGCGCCAGAACGGCTGAACAGATTTTGATGAAACGTGGCACAGAGATAGATTATAGTCTGGTTTAGCACATAGATTACTTATTATCCCAGAAGTAAGATCCCGTGGGCAATTCCCGAACTCCACGCGGGCGAAGCCGCGGGCATATGCCAGTAAAAAATAAAATTTACCTTTCGTGGTACATTGTGCGTTTGCAAAAATATTGTTTTATCACTAAAAGGATTAAAATAAAAACAAATAATTAAAAAAATTAAAAAACACGCCTGCCATATCAAAAAGTGAACTAAAAAATTCAAAACAAGTTACATGATTGTAGTGTTGAATGGCCAAAAGGTAGGTACTAAATAGATTATATTATTTACCTACTGTGCAATTAAAACGCCATTGTGCCAAAAGTGGAAAACTGAAAACCAATCTTTTCATTGCAGTCGGGGGACGGTTCCTTGGAATAGTTCTTTACAGGTCCCCCGACTTCGATGAAAAGATTGGTTTTCAGTTTTCCACTTTTGGCACAATGGCGTTTTAATTGCACAGTAGGTAAATAATATAATCTATTTAGTACCTACCTTTTGGCCATTCAACACTACAATCATGTAACTTGTTTTGAATTTTTTAGTTCACTTTTTGATATGGCAGGCGTGTTTTTTAATTTTTTTAATTATTTGTTTTTTTCTAACTACAGGAAGAATTCTAGGAACCAACACAATACCTATTAATAGGATTGCTTTGTAAAGTCTAGATCACAAAGGCACCCCAGAATATGCTGCGTTCAAATGAATCCAAATGGCATTGGGTACTGTGAAATGATAATAATTGAAGAGATAGGAGGCAAAGCTGTGAAATTCAATACGAGCATTTGAAAATTACACTGAAACAGATTATGAATGAAATGAGATTTCGTGGAGAGTTGGTTTATCATTAAATAGTATTCGAGAACACTGTGTGTCCAAGTATTAGTGGCATTTTGTGGTCGTAGTTACTGTATTTCTATAACGACCTTCAAGGAGGTCGACGTGAGCGTTTCGGTATGTCTATATACTTATTCCTAATCGGTGTGTTTGTATGTTCAGTATGATACATTGCAACTTTTAGGGTCGCAGTTCGGTTTAATACGTTTTTTGGAAATTAAGGTAAGGACAGACACCTTAGGAAGATGCATCGGGCGTATCGTCGTTAGTAAAATCGACGCACTAACGCATCATAGATTATGTGTGTTAAATTGGATCTTTAACTATGTATGTCAGATGCATCCCACCTTTATGATTTCATAATACGTTTTCCACAGTTTTTTTTTTATAGGAGGATAGCCTTTGGGCTTGGTTGGTTGGAAAAGTCGACGGAAAAATACTTTAAAAACCATGACTTTGTTGCAATAGTTATTTCCCACAAGAAGATGGTTGTTGGTTGATTAAAAAATAAGATAATTTTGTGTTTACCACTTGTTTTTTTTTTGTTTCAAATGGTGCTCAAAAAATGAAAGAACTTCGACCAGCTGACAATGTTAAAATAACTTACTAACTCTTGGCTGTTAACCCCAATTTGGAAACTTTCAGGAATTAAATATGCAAGAGTGCGGATGACTGCGGAAGTCGGTAGGGCAAACTTGCACGCTGGTGTTTGCTAGTTTTGGGGAAATATTGCCGTGAAATTGTGGGCAAACAAAACAGATTTTTTATTCACTTGTGCCAAATGGATGTTAGAGAAAACGAGAATCTAATCTTATTAAAAAGTAGCGAAGCAGTTATAAATGCAGACCGTAACTTACATACTATAATGCAACTTCAATTAAATTTATGGAACTTTCGAAAATTCCAGGAACCCTTACTGGTGCCCCAACAAAATTTGATGAAATTAGAAAACCATAGTTTTTTGATCTTGGTACTAGAGCAAAGTCAATATAAAAAACTTCGATTTTTGAAATGTCTCTACTTATCGCTACAGTCCCTGTTCTTTGTCTGGTGTCCCTTGGAATTTACTCCAAAGTGTATTTTTATCAAACCTTTCCCCATTTTCTTTCTTTCTTTCATTCTCATCCCAAACCCGCTCCGCTACCTCTTATGCCTTAGCCCTCATTACACTCACCTCGTTATAAACTGTTCTCACAAGTGCTATTTGTTAACAAGAATAGCAGTGCAAAGTGTTTACATGTTCATGTAATTGCTCAGATTCAAATAAACTTCCGTTAATACGAAAATTAACTAAGCTTGGAGGCTTAGCTGTTTTCAATAGCATTTCGTAGATACTATGATAGATTAGGTGAATCATTAGCTGCCTAGCCGTTTCCCATCTATGTTGAGTATTTTAGGCTGTCTTCTAGTCTAACTACACTCGAGAGCAATGAATCCGGGTCACTTAAAGAATCCTAAAAATCTCGGAAACTAAAAATGATAGGTTAATGCAATAAATTGTATTTAATAGACAATGTAATACTCCTTAAATGAAAGTAAAAAAAATATGAGTCGCCATACATTTTATTAACACAAAATTACATAAAGAAAAAAACTGCTGATCTCTCCTTAAAACAAAAATAGGAAACATGAAATTTTTGAACTTTATTACGATTTTCTTGAATTTTAATACTTCGTATTGCCTCCTCGTGCTTCCATTACTGCGTTTATGCGGTTTGGCATGCTGTACACCAAGTTCCTTATACGATTTTGGGGAATATTCTCCCATTCCTCTGTGAGAGCAATTTTGAGCTCACGAAGCGTGATTGGGGGAGGGTTTCGTTGTTTTACGCATCTGCCTAGCTCGTCCCAAGCATGCTCGATCGGGTTGATATCCGGGCTGCGCGCTGGCCACTCCATACGAGTAATGTTCATCTCTTGAAGGTAGTCATTCACAATCCTACCTGTATGAGGTCGGGCATTGTCATGCATAAATATAGCATCCTCACCTAAATTGACCATAAATGGACCAACGTTGATTGAGGATTTCTTCCACATATCTTACGCTAGTTAAAGAGCCGTTTTCTATGATCACCAGCTCTGTGCGACTTTCAGAAGAAATTCCGGCCCACACAAGTACAGACCCACCACCGTAGGCTACTTTTTCTTCGATGCATGCTTGATTGAATCTTTCCCCTGGTCTTCGATACACTCTGTGTCTTCCATCGTGCTTGTAGAGCATAAATTTTGATTCGTCGGAGAACATAACTTTTGACCAATCTTCAATACTCCAATTTACGTGGCTCTGGGCATATCTTAGTCTTGAAATACGATGCCCACGCTCCAGTTTAGGGCCGTTTGCAGGTCTAAGGGGTTTTAAGTTAGATTCAGCAAGCCGACGTCTTACTGTCCATGCACTTGGGTTACTTCCTCCGAGGCGTCGAAACTGATTTGTGAGTTCAGTTCCTGTGAGAAAGCGATTTCGAAGCATGGTGTTCACCAAGTATCGGTCTTCTCGTGCTGTGGTACACCTGGTTCTGCCCGTTCCTGGTCTGCGTAGGTTAGAACCAGTTTCTTCGTAACGTCGGAGAACTCTTTGTACTGTTGACAGCGACACACCGACAGTCCTGGCTGTATCGCGCTGACTCCGGCCGGTTTCCAGCATTGTAAGTATTCTGGTGCATTCTTCAGGCGTAAGCGACATAATTTGTACCCACATAAATGACAGATTACAAACAAAAGCAAAACCAAATGCTGTAATTTCGTAGTTCCATCTTCGAAAGTGGCCCTTTTTCAAATTTGATTTTTTTATGATATAACTTTACAATAACTAAGAAGTTTTAATACCTTCATTTAAGGAGTATTACATTGTCTATTAAATACAATTTATTGCATTAACCTAGCATTTTTAGTTTCCGAGATTTTTAGGATTCTTTAAGTGACCCGGATTCATTGCTCTCGAGTGTATATGCAGCTAAGTATTTTGACATACAGTAAGTAACAAAAACCCTGTTGTTCCTTCTACCTACGTTTTAAGAATCGGTATACACACGTAATAAGGAAGTCATTTATAAAAAACGGTCAACAAAAATAATTAAAAAAAAAATATTTAATTATTAATATTTGTAAGGTTTAACTGATTTCTAGGCATCTTCTGTCGCGTCAAAGGAAGCCGCCGAGCTCGGCTATTTAGCGAAATAAAGATGTACTTGTAAAATCAGATACTCGAAACATTTTTTTGAATGTGTCGATTTTAATAGTTATTTGATTTTGGCCTCTCGACTGGCCAATGCTTAATTTTTTTTAATTATAACTTCATCAATGTTGTGCTTGTAGGTAAATGTATACGTCCCTAACAGGAACAACAGGGTTTTTGTTACTTACTGTATACAACTTTGAGTAATACAAAACCAAGCCCAAAAAGAATTGTTTATAATGTGATATTTACCATGTTTACTGTAAATAAAAAACCCGGACGAGGGCGAGTTCGACTCACGTGGTTCCGTACGTTAATTATCTAAATTCCGTAAGTTGTTTTAAATCTAAGATTTTATATAGGTTTTCGTGTAATCTAAAGGCAAAGA
Organism: Eurois occulta; assembly: GCA_950022335.1. NCBI lineage: Eukaryota > Metazoa > Arthropoda > Insecta > Lepidoptera > Noctuidae > Eurois > Eurois occulta. The sequence goes on along the minus strand of OX465500.1, from coordinate 10,787,833 downwards.
ACTATTTTTTGTATTTTTTTGTAATTTTTCGGCCTTATTGTTTCGGAGTTAAGGGGTAAATTTTAAGTTTATATTATAATTAAAAAGTATTTTTGAGATGCTCACAATGAGCCCTTTCATTGATGATATGTAACACGATATAGTTTGCAAAACTTCTTTTTTTATTTTCTAATTAACCCCAAAAAGTGGCCCCCATGTTTAAAATTCACTAATTTACGTTATACGTCCGTTTTTGGGTCACCGACTTACATTTGTTTACCAAATGTAAATATATTCTGAAACTTCTGCAGGCAACGGACGATAAAAATCAATAATATAATGTTACCACATGTTGACTGTTTTGAAAAGTTAGGCAACATTACTTAACGTATACTAACAAAAAAATACCTTTTTCTTATCGGATGTTGCTCAGTAACACTCCGAAACGTTTTTCTACAAAAATTAACTGCAGTGTCGAGGCACCTTAATAAGTTAAAAGATTTATCTAGATTCAGAAAATAATAATCCAGAGCATACGTTCCCTTGCTTAAAACCTTCACGTTCTAGAATTTTAAAAGATTCCGCGCAAGATAAGTTAAAAAGTAATAACATTAGAGCTAGCTTCGGGCCATTTTAACTTGCTAACCTAATGTTTATTTTGATGAATATTCAAAGGTTTCATACTGCGATGCGTTTTGCGAGGAATATATTTGAATTTATCCAGCTCTTTATTTCAGAACGATTCAAATTCATTGTTTAACGGAAACTAGTTAAATTTTGGATAGGTCGAGATAAAAATTGTTTGTTTTTCGCATGCTTCTGTTATTATTACTTTGGGAGGTTAATTGAATGTCGGGTATTTTTATTGTTTTGTTAGTTACGTTGATTTTTATGAAAGTGATTATAATTTGCATTGGAAAGTTGTCATTCAGGCTCAAATAGATGTAAAATTGGTAGTTTTTGAGGCTACTGCTGCATCAAGTACGAATTGCTGATTAAATTAATCATCATCATCTTCCTGCCTTTGTCCCATGTTTGGGGTCGGCGCAACACGTTTTTTTCTTCCATTCTCCTCTGTCAACCGTCACACTATCAGTTACTTCTTTATCTTTCATATCATTCCTCACACAATCCATCCATCGTTTCTTTGGTCTTCCTCTCCCTCTCCATCCATCAACGTTTATATTCATCACTCTTTTAGTCACATGCCATTACATTAATGTTGTTGAAAATCATAACGTGACAAAAATTGCGCCGACCAGTATACAGCGTGTTTCAAAATGGTGTGGGTCATATTTAACGATGTGATACAAACCGTCAAACTACACGTTTCAATATCTAGTCGACCCAAATATATGCACATCTGATTGTTTTTCGCCATTACGATGTTGATCCCTTAGAGAAAGTTAGACCACTCTAATCCCCGAAGGGTTGGCAGAGGTGTACCTAATAATACACCTACATTTCGCCAGTTAAGTTTAAGTCTCATGTGATAGGGGGCGAGTCTATTGCCATCAACCGGGCACAAATACAGACTCCGTGGCTGTCACTGAGAAATCCATAATGGAAAAACCCAATAACACTTTATCTGGCATGGGAATCGAACCCAGGACCTCATGCTCAGCAGTGCTTGCGACCACTCGACCAACGATGCCCTTTCTGATACATGACATGCTTTAGATATACCAATGACATAGTTCATAGCCAGAAAAATTGAAATATTTTTCTTGAAAAAGCATGTATCTCCTAGATCTAGTTGATCAGGTCATCAGAAACTGGCAGATCATCATTAATCTAATGTTGGAGACCCACCACCGCACCCATCAGTCTATAATTAGTGACAAACTCCCGCACATTATAATTAATAATTACTGATGAATAGCTCAAGCAATTAATTGCTTGGCAATATGACGTCACGGTTGACATTCCACTGATATTCGCCTAATGATCCCATAAATTGCTAGCAGTAATTGCCGCGAAAAATCTATGAATTTGTTGATAAATTGGTTTTGAGATGAATGCCGATTTGCAGGTGGTATTGAATTAATTGATATGGGGAAATGTTGGTCGATGACCACTTACCTACAAAGTTTTCAATAAATACAGTATTTTCACAATTATTTTGCCTTGTGGTTGTGACTGGGACTGTAACTTCATCTCTTTGTTTTTGACAATGTAAGTTTGTTTTTGGCAACGTGATTTGTTTTTGGCAACGTAATTTGTTTTTGACAATGTAATTTGTTTTTGACAACGTAATTTGTTTTTGACAATGTAATTGGTTTTTGACAATATAATTTGATTTTGACAACGTAATTTGTTTTTAACAATGTAATTTGACCAATAATACCCCATTTTGCCAGATTATGTTTGCAGCGGCCTACTTGGGTACGCAATAGATTCAGAGTTTTGCCAATAGGCCATGGTAGTTCACTGCCGGGAGCCAGGTGTTCTTGGGGCTTCAAGAAGTCGTGAGATGGCGGACCCCTGTCTTATCATAACTTGTTAAGTGCCTGTAATGGTATATTTTACTCGAACGCAGAATGATGTGCTGAATACGTGGTAAACGTTTGTGCGTCAGTGTGCCTTCTAACCTGTATAGCATAATCAGCTTATAATATTCCCACTGCTGGGACACACGGCCTCCTCTCTATGAGAGGGACTGGGCTATAATCCACCACGCGGGCCCAGTGCGGGTCGGTAGATGTCACATCTCTTCGAATTTTTGGTTCTGGGACATGCCGGTTTCCTCACGATATTTTCCTTCACCGTTTTGAGAGCAGTGGTGATGAAATAAATTACACAAAGTATTGCGCCTGCCTGGGTTCGAACCCGCGACTTACTGTTCGTAAGTCGGCCGCCACCAATGGGCCACCACTTCTCTCTCACTGCGCCACCGCTGTTCTCAGCCTCACCCTGTATAGTATTTGCAAACTTCCTAGTTGACACTTCCCGTGACCCAAGGGCTGGCTTTTCCTTTAGCCAGAGGCTAAGCTTTACCATACAACGTGACAACGCCGCCTCTGGCCAAGGTCTCTTGGGGACATCACCAGCTGACAGCATTGAGGAGGAGTTTTTTTTTTAATTTTTACCAGCTGACAGCATTGAGGAGAAGTTTTTTAAAATATTTTTTTATTTATTTCTTTTTTATTATTATTTCATCAGACTAATCCCGTACAGTGTTAGTAGTAATATACAGTAGTGTCTGGGCGACCGAGATCTGCTCGGGTGAAAATAGAGGAAACGAACACACAGATGTGAGACAGCTACTTCGATATTGCATCTTTCATCGAAATCGTTAGAGCCGTTTTCGAGAACGTGATAACAAGTAAATATATGTACTTACAACAAATATTGCTCATTTTAATAGTACAGAATGTATGCAGTTAGTTTTCTGTGTTAAAAATGATTTTCTCCTATTTTATTCACTGCAATTATTGACATCTTACGAACATACTATTTTGGAACTCATACTATTATGAAAAAGGTGTTCTGATCTCAAAGTTGTAATCATTATTCCAAGAGAAATTAAATAAGTGTATACATACATGTGTTACATGACTGTTCAAGTTCATACAAACTCAAGACCCGTCACATTGTCTTGAAAGTTTATAAACCACCGCAAATGACATGGTATTAAAACACTTAATGGACCACATGATATAATATTGTCTCGTAAACTTACATACACATACATTGTTACCAACAGGAGCTACGAATTCTTACAATGTACGTCAAATTCTTTGGCCCTTTCTTTTCTGGGCGATATAGACCCGTTTTAATTAGTAAAATAAAAGTAACCTTTCTAGGTACTTAACGCAATTTTCCTGATGAAAACTAAGATAACATCTTAGTGAAATCACAAGGAGGGATGGGAGGTGAGGAGGGTGTATTTCAGTCTTCTTATTCAGGGTTGAGTGTATAGATACATAATCGACTAGATATCTAGTCTATGGCATAAGCATTGCGCGAGAAAGTGCAGGGTGGTCGAGAGTTCACGTGCTCGGTTAAGAAGCAATAAGATATCCTTATCCTTACTAATATTATAAATGCAAAAGTAACTTTTTTTGTTTCTTACCAATCCAAAATGGAAAACAATCAAACAAACAATCCGAATTGATTGTCAAATTTAAAATTAACGCGAGCGAAACCGCGTGTAATAGCTAGTTAATTATAAGACGCGATGCTTAAAATACACACAGGTAAGGTACACTACATATGGGTATACCCGTTGATGCCAAACTTTACTAGAAATAGTCATTAATTATTTTTATTACCTTGTAGGAAAATTATTTCCAAAAATCTTACCTTAGTACCCGCTTTTGTTCTGTTAAAAAAAAACAACGGGTTGCACTCCGGGAGTGAAAACTTGAATATTAACGTTGTGCATTTTTGATATTTTGAAATGGTTAGGGAATAATTTTGCACGAATTGCTTTAATTATCAATATAAAAGTACTATCATTTATGTGGTAAAATACAATATTCATTTATTGCGCTATCGGACACAAACATGACAATTTATATTACATTAAAAATTTAACACTTCAGAACTCCCTCCGTCTTACGCTTTTTCGATCAGGTCACGTGTCCTGACGCGAGTTTAAGATTTTATACCCATTACAGAAAAAGTGCTCAACGCCGCTAAAGAAGTTTTCACTTCAAAAACTTGCAAAATTGGTTTAAGTTGTGCTTTGTCTACCAGTGAATGAGAAGAACTTCCTTACCGCAGATACCTCCATCTTTAAGCTGCGCTGATTTATTATTATTATGACAACCAAAAACGACAATATAACCCCACTTTAAACAGTTTCAACCCCTGAAATCCTCGTCGGTTATTCAACCATTAAACAAAAGTAGGTATAGGCTACATAACCGTATCAAATCCGCATGAAATCTCTTCATAACTTCGCGTCAACTATTTGAGTGTTGTTACAAAGTCTCTGAGCGAGGATCTTAGAAGGGGGATATTATCAGGAAATATCTACCAAGAGACACAATAATATGGTCAAAGTTGACATAAAAATCTACTAACAATTTTAGAAAGAGATAGACCTAAAAAAACAGTACCTAACCATAAAAAAAAACAAACCCCAAGGGGTATCGTATTCCTCAGTACTAACCAGATTGTGCAGGTCAGATCATAGGCAATCGCTCCATCTAAATAATGGTATTCAGCTGCATTTGCTTAGACTGCAAGCCGACCCCAATATAGTTGGGAAAAGGCTAGGCAGATAATGATGAGACCGAAAAACAGGTGGACATGGAAAGGTAACTTACTTTCCTTCATTATCTGTTTACTATACACAGACAGTACAGCAGGACAAGTCCTATACAGGGATATACGCTAAGTATCCCTGTTGTCCTGTTGAACACAAGATGGGTAATAATATGACCCATTTTATTCCGAAGGTCCTTGAAAAAAGGTGTCTGTTAAAAGACTTATATACACATACCATGCCTTTTTTTGGGATGGGAAATCATCAAATGACCCCTCCTGCACTTTTACTGACTAAAACCTCTTTTGCCCTTTGTGTTCCAGGGCCGCGGTATCTCTTTCGTACAGTCCCGCAGCCCTGGCAACACATACCATGCCTGGCTCCTGGAAGACAGGAGTCGTTAATAACACATCTTGGTAATGGCATTTAACATTTTTTTATTTTTTTTTTAAACGTCGCCCCCCCCCCCTCTCCTTTCTAGGAATCGTGAGAGCGTTTACAAACATTTAAACTTACACAAACAGATAGACCCAAAATAACTGCCTGTTGGTCAAACAATTATATGTTCCGTGCGGGCAATATTCTATTCTAGTGCCTCGGAAAGCACGTTAAGCCGTTGGTCCCGGCTGTCATTTGTAGATCTTTGACAGTCGTTACAAGTATTCAGTGGCCCGAAAGTCTGACAACCAGTCTTACCAAGGGGTATCTTATTACCCAGTACTAACTGGGTGCAGAGGTTAAATAGGCAGTCACCCCATGTAAAATACTGGTATTCAACTGCATCTGGTTATACTGGAATCCGACTCCAACATAGTTTAGAAAAGGCTAGGCAGATCAGTTGTAAGATTGTAAGTATATTTTTATATGTTTGTGTTCTAGCCTCTCCATAATTTCCACGATCCTAGTTACAAACTTCCCCGTACTATTGTAAACTGTAACTCCGAGTCACTAACTCGCGATCGTAAAACAAAGTTTAATATTCAAATAGTAATTAAAAATAATGCACGGTAAACAGTTAGGTTACTTTGTTGTGTCAAATATGGCGGTAGGTTTATTAAGTGGTTTAAATGACGCCATTTTAACTCGTGACACATTATTTAAAATTGCGTGGTTCATGTGTTTTTTTAATTGTGCATTTGTTGTTTAAGCATGTGTGTAGGGTTTGTAGTGTGATTAGTTTTTATAGCGTAATTGTTAGCAATTTTTAATGATTATTATAATGTAATGACGACATCAACGGATTTCTGTGCAAAAAAAAAAAAAAAAAAAAAAATATTTATTTTATCTCAAACATTGTGTCATACATAAACTGAGGCAGCCCCAGTAAGTTACAAAATAGTACTTGTGTCGGGGCTGTCTCACTCTTCCCTTAAATGGTATCTTACAATGATATTTTAGTATTTTAGAGCTACTAAACAGGAAAAAAATTAAATAAAAATACAAAAAATTAAAATTAAAAATAAATGAATTAAGCAGCTTTCGATGTTGTAGTCTGGAGTGCACGTATTTAAATGTGCGTGCGTTTGTGTTTGTGCGTGCGTGTGTGATTATGTGTGCGTGTGGGTTTGTATCTGTGTATGTATGTGTGAGTGTGTGTGTATGTGTGAAAGTATGTGAGTGTTAGAATGTTAGCTTATCCTGATCAGAATGTTTTCTGTTTCTTCGTATGTTAGAGATCTCAACCAATCACCCACTGTTTTTTTACATTCGTATAACAGCAGGGGATATATTTCACACTTAAGGTTTAGTTTATTATAGATGTAGGTGGATTGTGCTACATATTGACGTCTAGCAAAAGCTGATCGAACCCCTGGAGAGTAGGCCACAATGTCTCTGCGCCTTCTGCTCTGAGTATCTGGGTCAAACGGAAGACATTTATGCAGGGTTAAGGTCACATTTAGAACATAAAGTTTTCTAATCGAAAGCAAGTTGCTGACTTTATAGAGGTCTGTTGTAGGAAACCTATATGGTTTAAAATACATCACCTTGATAAGTGATCGTTGAGCTCTTTCCAGGTCGAGGAATTTCATTTTGGAAGCTCCACCCCATATCGGAATGCAGTAAGTTATTACGGATTGCGCCAGAGCTACATATATTTTGTTCATAAGTTTCGCGGACATAACATGACGTAAAGTTTTGAAGACCCAAATGAGCTTCCTGACCCTTTTCATGAGGATTTCCATGTGAGGGTGCCATGAAAGTCTTTGGTCAACAATTATGCCTAGATATTTTGTGGATCTGACTTGTTTTATATTCTGGCAGCTGCAGTTATAGAGGGATTCATTTTGACAACAATGAATAGTAATGCCAAAGTCAGTTCCAGGCTGTGATCTTTGGCTTGGGGAAAAACAAATGAAATTAGTTTTGTCGGTGTTAAGGGTTAAAAGGTTTGCTCCAAGCCAGCTAGCTATTTTAATCAGGCCCTGTTCAGCTACAGTTTTCAGATGTTTCCATGAGTTTCCCGAAAAAACAACCGCAGTGTCGTCTGCATATGAGAATATTTTCCCTCCATTGATCTGCATATTGCATAGGTTGTTTATATAAATTAAAAACATTGGCGGACCCAGAACGCTCCCCTGTGGAACTCCGTAATATACGTCCTCTTCGACACTACATAAGTTATCTATTTTAACCATTTGTTGTCTATCTTTGAGATAGCTCTCAAAAAGGGAGAGAGCTGTGCCTCTTATACCTATGTCTTCTAACCTGCGCAGAAGGATCGGGACGGAAACGCTGTCAAACGCTTTTTTAAGATCTAAGAAGACTGTTAAGCATTTTTGACCCCTATCCACTCTATCAACAATTTCAGATGTCAAAGCCAAAACAGCGTCTTGAGTTGAACGTCCTCGTCTAAACCCATATTGTGCATTAGATAGAATATTGTATTTAAATAAATAGTTTATTAGTCTCTTATTAATTAATTTTTCTAAAATTTTTGAAATTGCTGACAGAACAGATATAGGCCGATAGTTGTTGACATCGTTTACGTCCCCACCCTTGTGCAATATCGAAGTTTATTTATTTTATTATATATGTACACACAAGAGAGAACATAAGGAAACGGCATAACATATCTTAGAGTACAAAGGCACAGGTTATTTCAAAAGAAATTTCTAGCAGCAGTTCGGTTTATATTAATGGTTTCATCATCTGCCTAGCCTTTTCCCAACTATTTTGGGGTCGGCTTCCAGTCTAACCGGATGCAGCTGAATACCAGTATTTTACTTGGAGCGACTGCCTATCTGACCTCCACAACCCAGTTAGTCCTGGGTAATACGCTACCCTTAGGTAAGACTGGTTGTCAGACTTTCGGGCCACTGACTACCAGTAACGACTGTCAAAGATCTACAAATGACAGCCGGGACCCACGGTTTAATGTGCTTTCCGAGGCACAAAGGAAACTCGGTATGTAATGGGTGGTCACCCATCCACGGACCAACCTAGACAAGCGCAGCTTAACCTAAAGATCGACCCGAGCGGCAGTTATTATTTAGCCACGAGCTCTCGAGGTTTGTACAATACTAATGTATTAAACCTCCCGAAGTAAATGATCTCCTAAAAACAATTGTTTAGTTCGCAATATGAAACCGATGACATACAGCTTGTCGAATCATAAAAATCAATCGTGATGAACTCATAATGTAGTATTGTATTTTTCTAAAAGAAGGTTATAAGTACTAAACAATTTTAGTTGTTTTTTATAGCAAAAAAAAACAAATCCATTGTATAAGTACAGGGCTTAGGTGTTTATCAATAACTCAATAATATTTTTGTGAATCAAAGCAATAATATTTATTATTTAATAAGAACGCCACACACGTCGAGAAATCATGTCATGTTTACGAACAAAAAAGATACAATTTTCTTGGAAGTAAAAGAATGAATGAAAGGATAATGAAACCCAATGACATAATATAGATAGAAGTAGAGACATTATTGGAAAAATACTATCTACTTTCGCAGTTTACTTTTCAAACATGTTATTAAATGGGTTTTTTGAAAAAATCTCTTTTTTAATGAACTAGCTTTTGCCCGCGGCTTCGCTCGCGTTAATTTAGAATTTGACAATCAATTCGGGTAGTACTCTGCTTGTAATATTATAATTCAATCATGATTCGAAAGACACGTGGCGGAATCTATTATCATAAGAACGTTATTGTTGTTTTCCCCGGGAACAGTACTTTTTTTTCGGGATGATAGGTACCCTATGTATGTTCGTTCTGTACACCTGACAACGTATATGCAAAATGTCAGGATGTTCAGTTCAGTGGTTTAGGCGTGAAAAAGTAAAAAACAAACTTACTTTCGCAATTTATAATCTCTTTATTTACTCGTATAATTTAAAATTGTAGTGAATTTCAGTTTGCACTACAACTACAAGTTTTTTATGAATTTTTCAATGTTACTAGTCATCATAACATGACGCCCGTAATCCCCGAAAGTTGTGTTTGAGTCCCATGTAATAGGGGGCGAGCCTATTGCCACCAAGTTGTGTTTGAGTCCCATGTAATAGGGGGCGAGCCTATTGTCACCAACCGGGCACAACTTCTACTAAGTACTAGTATCCAATTTTAAGATAATGATGATGATGGTGTATAATTGCGCGACGGTTGACAGGGGAGAATGGAAGAAATAAACATCTTACGCCGACCCCAAGTAACATGGGACAAGGGCAGGAAGATGATGCTAGCTCGCCGTCCGTCCGTCTTATGACGACAGACCGTGTCGACGGCGCGTTCGTGTTCCACGCGCGCCTAAAAGAGATGTCAGCAAACAGGAGGGGCCCGCAAGAGCCGATGCCTGCCAGAGCTGCGGGAGTGTTCGAAAGAGATACTGCGGCCCTGGAACACAAATGGCAAAAGAAGGAACATGGATGGGTTTAGTCAGTAAAAGTCTGACACTCCCTTCCGCTCCGTCCAGAGCGGGAGGAGTCATTTGATGATTTCCCATCCCAAAAAAAGGGCAGGAAGATGATGATGAGATAATGACTAGTATCTAATTTTAAACTCAATTGAATTTACATTGGATTAAAGTTTGAATTTATTTGAGTGCCAAAATCATGAATTAAAATGCAAAATTTGTAAAAGTACACATTATCCCATAATAGGAAAATGTTTGTCAATCAGCAAGGTCAGCAATTGACGATGCAATAGTTAAAATATTTCCACGCGTCACCAATCGTTAACAGAGACTATTAATTTTCACCCGACTGAGACTTTAAGAAACCCAGATTTTCTCGATCATTATAATCAAAGTTTTAGTATGTCACATCCTTCTACCCACCAGTGGCGAAGGTTCCATACAACTCCATTCCTACCGGCTTCCCTTTGAAAAATGGCACAGTCAGTATTCTATACACAAATAATATAATCACATTATAGATAATTATGTACTCCAGCTTACCTCTTACAAAAATTGACCTTTCGCTACTGCAACCCACCTTCTTAACTATTTCTTTACACGTTTTCACCCACACTGAGAATGGTTACAGAAAAAGTAGCTCTTTTACTAGATACTAATCAGCAAAATCTATCTTAACAAATAAAAGGCTATTCAACCAATAGCCTGGATACAAGGAATTAGATGAGATTTTATCTTAATGAAGACAATAAAACATGCTTATCGAGATTTAGTGGAACAATCATGGCTACTAATACAAGGATCTAATGTACTACGTAATATGCGTAATATTACCTACGTAATTCTTCAGTAACTCAATAAACAGTACTATTGTTAGCGACGAAACGTAAATAACCTATGTATAACTTATGTAATCATAATAACTATTAGCGTAGATTCACGACTGATTAAGTTAGAAAGTGTACATATAAGATTTAAGATAGTTTTTACTAGTTTGGAATGTTTTATATAGGATTTAAGGTAAACTCATTAGTAATTCTAATTGGAAACACAAAGTTAAGGTAGATTCATTAATAATTCTAATTAGAAATGTGATAATAATCTAGTTAGCGTAAATTCTTATTGTTGTTATAAGTGTTGTACATTCCAGTCACCAGGCGGCATCACCTGCGCCATAGTAACATGTAGCTTAGCTACTAGGAAACGTTACCGTAACGGGGACCGTTTTAGTTTTTCGATTATTTTTAATAATTATTTAAGGTTTTTAGTATTGTTTTGTGTTAATTAAGTTAAATAAATCCGTCCTAAGCTGTTAGGAATAAGCGTTATTGTAACGGATGCCTAATCACGGAAATAATAGCCCACAAAAGTTTTCCCATACAAAGAGGGCACCTTCGCTCTGATTGGTCAGAGGGGAGGTAATAGTGCCGTGTGCAAATTTTAAGTGTTATGATTGGCTAGAGCCGTCTTTAAAAGAGGGCCCCTTTTCGTGGTCAGGCATTCCGAATCCAGCAGTACCTCAAGAATAATCTAGAAGATAAGAAGAAAGAACTCTGAATAAAACAAGAAGAAAATCCTCAAGAAAATAGTATTTATTTACTCCTGCACCGTCACTCTCTTCAGTCGTCATCCCGCCAGCGAACCCTCTCCACACAATATTCTACACCCGCAACATTTGGTCCTTCGTCAGCCGGATTGGGTTTCAAGAAAGAAAACTGAGAAGATGCCTACAAACACAAGATCAAGATCGGTGCAGTCGAAGACTACAACTACGAGTGAAAGCAACGCCACGTCGGATACTACGGGCACCGGTACGACGGACTGGAGCATGATTACGCCGAGTGATTCTACAAGCGCCACGACTATGAACACGTCGATTTCAAATCGATCGACACTCACAAGAAGATCACCGCCGAGTAGCATCCAAGGACGTCAACAACCCGTACATCGACCCACGAATACTGCTGGAGAAGAATCAACGTCGGGGGACGTAACTCGTACCACCCCCCCGACCCGTACCATCGAAGCGTCGATTCCCGCCCACCATGAAGAAAGTCATCCTACGCCGCAGATTCAAGAAAGAAGTGTCGCCGTGAAAACGCGCCTGAACGAAGGAAGCACACCTACGTCCAGAGAAGAGAGTCTGCAGCAGCCTCGCCCTAAGAAGATGACCCGCGATCTAGACACTCACTCTGTTCGCTCGTCACATAGGAAGAGAGCAGAAGCGCAAGCAAGAATGACAGTGGCACTAAGGGAACTAGAATTAGCCGAAGCACGTTCCAAGGTCGCTCAAGCCGAACTAGATCTTCTAGCAGCAGAGTCAGAAGAAGAAGATGGAGTCGGAGAAGAGATGTTCGAGCGATCCCGAGAAGTTGAACAGTGGTTCATAACGACCGGAGACAGACCACCTCTCAAGGAGCAGCCAGCCAAGCCAGCTGAAGAAAAGAAGAGTGACATTCAAGAATTAGCCTCAGTCCTACTCAAGCTTTCCGAGAAGTCACGTGACACCATTCCATCAAAGCACCTCGAACTCCCTCACTTCAACGGGGCCTGCGAAGAATGGTTGGCCTTCAAGAGGTCATACGAGGACATGGCCGCTTCGTTCAACAACAATCAGAACTTAGCGCGCCTCAGAATAGCAATCCAAGGAAAAGCAAGAGAAGCCGTCCAAAGCCTGCTGTTCACCGCTGAAGATCCACGTGAAGTCATCAAGGGGCTGGAAGCAAGATTCGGAAGACCTGGAGCACTGGCACTAGCTGAGCTGGAAAAAATGAAGAATTTGTCAAAAGTCGGCGAGAACCCTAGCGACATCTGTGTTTTCGCAAGCAAAGTAAAAAACGCCGTCGAAACAATCAAGGCCTTGAAGAAACCCCAATACCTCAGCTCTCCTGAAACACTGAGGATCATAGTAGACAAGATGCCAACCTCCATGAAATTCCGTTGGTTTGCCTACCACAGAAATAGAAGGGATGAAGATATTCAAGAATTATCACTCGTCGAAGCGTTTTTAGAATCAGAAGCCGACATGTGTGGGGACTTTGCTCCACCTGAAGTGCCCTCGGAGCAAAGAAAAGGAATAAGAAGACCCGTACATATGGTTCAAGAAGCGTCTCAAGAAAAATATAAGAAGTCATGTCCATTCTGCGAAGAAGAACATTTCGCGTTAGAATGCAAGAAGTTCAAAGAATCCGACATAAATGAAAAATGGGATATGATCAAGAAGGCTAAAATATGCTTCAAGTGCCTTCGATTCAAACACTCAAGAATCAACTGTAAAGCGCCGGTCTGCAAACAATGTAAAAGATGGCATCATACCGTCTTGCATTCCGAGAATCCACCAGTAGCGAAGGAATCGAATAAAACCCACTCGGGAATTACAACCGAAGAAAAAGTCGCATCGATACACAACGCCAAAGGAGAAGAAAAGGCTTACTTGAAGATCATCCCAGTTGACCTTTATGGTCCAAAAGGTCAAGTCCGCGTACTAGCATTGTTGGACGAAGGGTCAACAGTCACACTGCTAGACGCATCAGTCGCCGAGGAGATTGGAGTCGAAGGGAAGCAAGAAAAACTCACAATCGAGACAGTCGGCGGGAAGTTACTAAGAAAAGAAAGTTCACAGAAGATCGAGTTCAAGATAAAGGGGGTTCACAAAAGGGAGAAGAGATCCATCACAGCGAGAACCATCGACGACCTGAAGCTGTCCGAACAATGCATCAACAAGAACACCGTGAAGAATTGCCCACACCTAAGGGTAATTGAAGGTCAACTCCTCTACGTCACCGAAAGGCCTAAACTGCTGATAGGCCAAGACAACTGGGGCCTGATAGTAACAAGAAGACTGAAGAAGGGCAAACCATCCGATCCTGTGGCCTCCCTAACCAACCTAGGGTGGGTGCTACACGGCTGCGAAGCGGGGTCGACGGCCTCAGTAAACTTCACTCACTACGGCAGGTCGACCACCGATGAAGAAAGCGTAGAAGAGATTGTTCGAGAACATTTTCAACTGGAATCTCTTGGGATTCAAAATCGATCGCCAACGAACGACAGCGATAGAAGAGCTCTAGAAACCCTCGAGAAAACTACGAAGAAGCTATCAAGCGGTCAATACGAAACCGGTCTCCTGTGGAAGAAAGAAGAAGAAACCCTACCCAATAACTACAATCAAGCAATTCGACGCCTGGTCAACATTGAAAAGAAGCTGGATCGAGATCAAGAAGCTAAAGAACATTATGAGAAGCAGATCCAGAACCTAATTGAAAAGGGATACGCAGAAAAGGCTCCAAAGAAGTCAAGTGAGGGAAGAACATTCTACTTACCTCACTTTGCCGTCGTGCATCCAGTCAAGAAGAAGCTGAGAATAGTGTTCGACGCAGCTGCCAAGTTCGAAGGGAAGAGCCTCAACGATGCCTTTCTCTCCGGTCCAGACCTACTGCAGTCACTATTTGGCGTGCTGCTACGCTTCAGGGAAGGACCAGTGGCCGTCATGGCCGACATCCAAGACATGTTCCTTCGTGTCAAAGTGAGAGAAGACGATCGAGACAGCCTCAGGTTCCTATGGCGAGGAAACCGAAGAACTGGCAAGCCTGAAGAGTATAGGATGTCGTCAATCATCTTTGGAGCAGCATCATCACCAGCAACAGCCATATACGTGATGAACAAGAACGCAGAAGAATTCAAAAGCACCCATCCCGAAGCAGTACAGGCGATAAATAGAAACCATTACATGGACGACTATCTACAGAGCTTCCCAACTACAGCTGAAGCAAAGAAGACTTCAAGAGAAGTAAGAGACATCCACGCAAGAGCAAACTTCCATCTGAAGGGCTGGGCCAGCAACAACACGGGGGTACTATCGGAAATTGAAGACGCAAATAAAGCCGATTCCCTGCGACTAACAAAAGAAGAGAAAACCTTGGGACTAAGATGGCTGGTAAAAGAAGATGCACTAGCTTTCAACGTCGGCCTGCGTAACACGTCAGAAGACCTGCAAAATGGAAGAAAAACTCCAACAAAAAGGGAAGTCACGAGCGCAGTGATGTCTACGTTCGATCCAATGGGTTTCGCGACACCAGTCTTGATACAGGGCAAGAAATTAATTCAAGACATCTGGCGAACAAAGGTAGACTGGGACGAGCAGATCAACGAACCACAAAAAGAAGCCTGGATGAATTACCTAGAAGAAGTATCATCGTTAGTAAAGCTGAAGATCCCAAGATGCGTCTCACCCCGCGGAAGAAAAGGACAACTACATACATTCACCGATGCAAGCGAAGAGGCCTACGCAGCTGTAGTCTACTGGAGGACAGTCGAACCAGACGGAAGAGTCCACGTCTCCATGATCGCCGGCAAAGCACGAGTAACGCCAACAAAACCAGTCTCAATTCCAAGGCTGGAACTACAAGCAGCGTTGCTCGGCAGCAGACTAGCCGCCACGATCGAGGAAGAGTCTGACCTCGAAATCACAAAGAAGATCTACTGGACAGACTCCAGCACAGTACTACAGTGGATACAAGCGGAACCAAGAAAATTCAAGACCTTCGTAGCCAATCGACTAGCCGAAATAGAAGAGAAGTCCAAGCCGAGTGATTGGAGATGGGTACCAACCAAGGAAAACCCAGCAGATGACGCCACCAGAGGGACTCCAGCCGAGTTCGACCACAACGCCAGGTGGTTCAAAGGCCCATCCTTTCTCCGTTGCCCAGAAGAAGAGTGGCCATTTCATGACTTCAAACCAGAAGGAGTCATGCCAGAAGAGAAAAACAAACAAAAGGTGATGACAATCAAGGTCACAGAAGACGTCCTCTTAGACGTAGAGAGGTTCTCAAGCTGGGGTCGACTACTGCGCACGACAGCCAGAGTGGTTGCCTTCACAAGCCACTTGTTAAAGAAGACACGTAAGGCGACCACCACTGCCGCACGTCAGAAAGAAGAGCCCTGGAAACCCCAAGGAAAAACCCAGAAGAAAGCCAAGAAGATCCCAACTCAACTCGTCAACAAGGAAGAAAAAAGGCGGCTGTACCTGCCCCTGGAAGAAGAACACTTAAAAAAGGCTGAAGAATTATTGATGAAAATAAGTCAAAAAGATAGCTTCGCATCAGAGATTAAGAGTTTAAAAGCAGAAAAACCCCTAGAAAACGCGAGCCGTCTTAAGAAGATCGACGTCTACATAGGAGACGACGAAATAATCAAACTAAGAAGCAGAACAAAGAAATTCCGTGACGATGGCGAAAGAAAAATGAACCCCATCATATTAGACGGGAAACAAAAAATAACGCGCCTCATCATACAACATTATCATAAAAAATTCCTACATGGCAACACAGCAACAGTGATGAACGAGTTACGACAGAAATATTGGATCCTGGGATTAAGAGCGGCCCTAAAAACAGTCGCACACAGCTGTCAATGGTGCAGGACAAAGAAGAGTTTACCAGAAAAACCTCCGATGGGAGACCTACCAAGCGAAAGGCTGCAGCACCACCAGTTCCCCTTCTCTTGCGCGGCCGCGGATTATTTCGGCCCGATGCAAGTCACACTTGGAAGGAGGACCGAGAAGCGCTGGGGGGCCTTGTTCACCTGCCTCACCACCAGAGCCGTACACCTAGAGCTAGTGCCCTCTCTTAGCACGAACTCGATGATTATGGCACTCCGTCGGATGGCAGCCAGAAGAGGAACTCCGAAAACCATATTCAGCGACAACGGGACCAACTTCGTCGGAGCCAAGAGAGAGTTAGAAGAAGCTGCGCAAGAAAAAGGCATCGAGTGGAAGTTCATACCCCCGGGCGCCCCAAACATGGGAGGCGCTTGGGAGAGACTCGTACGAACAATCAAGACAGCGCTAGCGGTGGTCCTCAACGAAAGGAACCCACCTGAAGAAGTTCTCCACACGCTCATGACAGAGGTCGAACATATCGTCAACTCTAGACCTCTCACCCCCATCAGCATGGACCCTGAAGATGAAGAGGGTCTGACACCGAACCACTTCCTGCTGGGGAGATCCTGTGGAGCAATGGCGCCGGGAGAGTTCGACGACACCGAACTAATTGGGAAGGCAAACTGGAGAACCACCCAAAGACTCGCTGACCACTTCTGGAGAAGGTGGGTCAAAGAATACCTGCCTCTCCTCATGCCAAGGAAACTCGAGGGGAAAGAAACCAAAGACCCCAAAGAAGGAGACGTCGTACTAATCGTGGACTCAACACTACCACGAAACTCATGGCCTCGCGGAGAAGTTGTCAAGACGTATCCTGGACCAGACGGAAGAACCAGAGTGCTGGACGTGCGGACGTCGGGAGGAGTACTTCGCCGCCCGACTCGACGGATCATCGTGCTGGTTCCCGCTACATCGTCGCCTCCAGAGGATGCAGTGCTTCGCACCGTGGGGGAGAATGTTAGCGACGAAACGTAAATAACCTATGTATAACTTATGTAATCATAATAACTATTAGCGTAGATTCACGACTGATTAAGTTAGAAAGTGTACATATAAGATTTAAGATAGTTTTTACTAGTTTGGAATGTTTTATATAGGATTTAAGGTAAACTCATTAGTAATTCTAATTGGAAACACAAAGTTAAGGTAGATTCATTAATAATTCTAATTAGAAATGTGATAATAATCTAGTTAGCGTAAATTCTTATTGTTGTTATAAGTGTTGTACATTCCAGTCACCAGGCGGCATCACCTGCGCCATAGTAACATGTAGCTTAGCTACTAGGAAACGTTACCGTAACGGGGACCGTTTTAGTTTTTCGATTATTTTTAATAATTATTTAAGGTTTTTAGTATTGTTTTGTGTTAATTAAGTTAAATAAATCCGTCCTAAGCTGTTAGGAATAAGCGTTATTGTAACGGATGCCTAATCACGGAAATAATAGCCCACAAAAGTTTTCCCATACAAAGAGGGCACCTTCGCTCTGATTGGTCAGAGGGGAGGTAATAGTGCCGTGTGCAAATTTTAAGTGTTATGATTGGCTAGAGCCGTCTTTAAAAGAGGGCCCCTTTTCGTGGTCAGGCATTCCGAATCCAGCAGTACCTCAAGAATAATCTAGAAGATAAGAAGAAAGAACTCTGAATAAAACAAGAAGAAAATCCTCAAGAAAATAGTATTTATTTACTCCTGCACCGTCACTCTCTTCAGTCGTCATCCCGCCAGCGAACCCTCTCCACACAATATTCTACACCCGCAACAACTATGTAGAATCGAATAGAATATTCTTAATTATGCACACCGTGCAAGTAAAAAAAACATTCCACAATGACCGGTCTGTTCGCTAAAAGCGATCTTTTCAAGACTTTAGATAGATTGCAAGTAGCCTGTGGTGTACCAATTATACATTAATATACATACCTTTTTTTGGGATGGGCAATCATCAAATGACTCCTCCCGCTCTGGGTGGAGCGGAAAGGAGTGTCAGACTTTTACTGACTAAAACCCATCCATGTTTCTTCTTTTGCCCTTTGTGTTCCAGGGCCGCGGGCCTTTCGAACAGTCCCGCAGCCCTGGCAGGCATCGGCCCTTGCTGGCCTTTGAGGCGCGTGTGGAACACGAACGCGCCGTCGACACGGCCTGTCGTCATGTCGTCTGTCGTCGACGGCGAGCTAGCCCATTACTCACCGTCCACAGGCCCGCGCCCTACGGTGGCCGAGAGCCACCACGTGGCACCCGACGCCCGGGGCGTGTCCCACGGCGGCTGGGACTTGCGGTTCTTTTCGCCACCTCCTTCGCTAGCATGACTGCTTCGCAGAAGGAGGTGATGGCTTCCCATTCCCTCTCGCCCCGGACCATGGCTTGAACCAGGGCCGGACGCGAAAGGTCGCCGCCGCAAATCGCCGCTACGAGGACACGGTGGTGCTCCGCCCAAGCGGAGCAGACCACCACAGTGTGGTCCACCGTGTGCTCCGAGCGATCCTCACAATGGTAACACCCGGGCGTTTCCTCCCGCCCGATTTGGTGCAGGTACCTCCCGAAACAACCGCGTCCGGTGAGGACCTGCGTCAGGCGGAAGGTGAGGGCGCCGTGGCGCCTCTCTAACCAGTCCTCAAAGAGGGGATTTACCGTCACTATTGTGACGTGCCCGTAATATACATACGTACATTAAGCATAATAAAAATCTTTTTAAAGGATGTAAAAATACCGTTAACGAAGTCGAAAGGCAATTTGTTCTTTCCAACATTGCAATATTTTTTTTTCTTCTGGACTGTACCGGGAACCTTGTAGTTACCGTTATTGAACATCGAAGTTCCAACTGTTTCTTGTTTTAAATGTTTATCTTGTTTGAAGTACCTCCTCAATATTATTACGTAAATAACTTTTGTACTATTCAATGCATCTATCAGCACAATGTTTTGAGGGCGTAGTTATTGAACAATGAGTTTTGACACCAAAAAAAAAAAGTCATCTCCCAGAAATAATTTATGTGCAGTGATACTTAGATTGATATACAGAACGCTTGGTTTCATGACGGTTCCGTAAAGGGTCAGTTTACACGCAGTATAATAGGCCTAAAAATTTAACTCTAACTAAACAAGATCTACCAAAATAAGTACCTACTTACTGGGTAATAATATATACCGCGAGGGCATTGTGAAAATAATCAAATTGACCGCGAAAATACTGTAAGGGCTCAATCACATTAGACCCTCAACATACCTCTGAGGGCCTCTTACAAAGGGATTTCACGTAAAACCATTGTATTACTTTACTTAGGTACACGGAAAATATCTTGGAGATTACAAAGGTGTGGTTTTCCGACCAAAAAGGGTCAGCAGAATATGAGGTGTTTTTTTTTTCATTTACATAAAAGGTGATTTTAGATTTTCTTTGCACCATTGGAGAACTTAATTTTATACAGTATTGGGAGTAGCGATTGAAGGTATTTATCTCTTTATTCATTTTTCTAACACATTAGGTATTTATATTTTTAAATATTTTTAGTAACAAAAATTATAAAAAAAAAACTAGAGAGGTGTCAAGGGACACCCGGATGGAACGAAGTTCCTTTCGATTAAGTAGTGAAGGAATTGTAAAAAAAAAAATTGGAACAAAAAAAAACGTGCGCACGCCGCACGGCTTACAATAGCTTACTATAGCAAAAACACATTACCCTCCTTTGCGTCGCGCAGTCGGGTAAAAGTGTCGTACACACTTTGCGTCTGAATTTTTTCCGTCTAACCCCGCAACGCGCGATAAGGAACTACGTTCCAAAAACATTTAAAAATATAAAAAATAGTAGAAGTTATTTATTATTAGTTCTAATAATAATTATGCAACCACACACATAACATAACATCACGCCTGTAATACCCGAAGGATTAGACAGAGGTGTACACAAAGCAAACTTAATCGGTTTGCAGGGCACACCACAAAGATGTTGGTGTGCGTAAAATCAACTGGTGTATTACTTCGCCTATTTGTTAGTGTTTGCTTCACTATAGTATATGTATAATATGAGGTAAAGAATATGAAGCATCAATTTAACCCTATGACTAACCGGTGTCGTGGCATAGATGTGTAATCATTCGGCTGGTAAATCAAGTGTCGTAGGATCGAATCTGCGCCGCTGGCGTTAACTTTTTGCATTATTAAAAAACTTTTATTTTCATTTTGTTGAATTTTTATTGTAATTTACCTGATAATAAGAACATTATTCGAAAAAAAATATGGAAGTAAAAATTAAACAATTTGTATTAAGAAATCAACAACATTTATTGACTAGGTTTTTTTTTATATTATAATCACAAATTAAAAAGTTTTGTGCATGACAAATATTCTAAGTCGGACAAGAAATAACGTTACTTTTCTTATTCAAGTGGGTAATTTATTTATTAGTGAAATGAATAAACATGTTAATAAGATAGATATTAAGATACAGGTATCCTAAATTGTTATCTCACTAACAATAACATCACTCACATAAAACAAATCGAATTACCCCCTGATATTTTTATTAATATCCTATTGGTGCGCCTTCGCTATCTATGACTTATTCATGCACGAAGTAAATGTCTCCACTAGACCTGCATGGAAGAATATTTTTTTTTATGATAGCGCTCACCATCTTTTCGCCACAATATTTTGCGACCGTCCTTGTCTGATTTAAAACATTTTTCATCTCTAAATATAACTATATTATTGCACCAATCAAAATCTAAATATTCTCTTGCGAAGCGTACCCGGTTTTGCCTGTGAATATCTGACATTCAAATTTTCTTGGCTGGCCTACAACATTTCACACCAGCTGCTCGCAAGTGGTTTCGTACAGTTTGTAATGTCACGTCATGTTTAGTTGCCGTGGAACGAGTAGTGAGGAAGGGCTCAGCGGTATGCGTAGCAACTATATCAGATGCCAATCTGTGAATGCAAATCCAGCCTTTGGTCCCGGTCGGCAAGGATCAATGCTTCCCGAATCTGCATAACGATGGACCCACAATTGCACAGTCCTTCTCTGTGAACAATAATAAAATATTGTTACAAAAAACAACAATCAATAACATGTGGATTATTTAAACATATTAAACTTCTAAACATCATAATAACATTTTGTTACTCACCGATATCTTTAAACGTCTCGCAATTTCACTAATTGAAACATTTTGCTCATGCAAAAGAATTATTTCAGCTCATAAAAGTGTGGTTCAATGATTCATATTGATTCACAAATAAAAGCACTTCTCAAAAAACGCAGGGTATAATGTCTAAAAACGTAACGAAACCCCAATAGTCAATAGCATTATGACGATGAACTTAAACTACTAACTTAAACATGATTTGTCATTTTTAGAGGGTAGACAACTAATACATTCTAACCCAAATATAAAGAGACTTGCTAATAGTTAAGCAATAAATTGAACAAACAAATGTAAAATATTTTATTAAAACATACAAAAACATTAAGCTGTTGGCAGTCGGATTCGATCCTACGGCGCCGGCGCAGTAAGTAATTATTTATCGCACGCTCGACTAATGCGCCACGGAGACGATTGTATGATAAGCTAAATTTATGCGTCATATTCCCTGCAACATTAGTGACAAGAAATTTTATTGTGTGTGCGTGGACAACGGGTAGCAAACACTAATAAATAGGCGAAGTAATACACCAGTTGATTTTACGCACACCAACATCTTTGTGGTGTGCCCTGCAAACCGATTAAGTTTGCCCCGTGTACCTAATAAGTAGTACACCCAAATTTCACCAGTTATGTGTGTAAGCCCCATGTAATACGGGGAGAGTCTATCGCCATCAACCGGGCACACATCCAGACAACCTTATTATTTAAATAGTAGATTAATAATTATAATTTGTAGATCTTTGACAGTCGTTACAGGTAGTCAGTGGCCCGATGGTCTGACAACCAGTCTTACCAAATAGTATCCTATTACCGAGTACTAACGGGGTTGTGGAGGTCAGGTAGGCAGTCGCTCTATGTAAAATAGGTACTGATGATTCAGCTGCATCCGGCTAGACTGGAAGCCGACGACGACATAATTGGGAAGAGGCTATAGGCAGATGAGTAGCTTTATGGATACTTTATACAACTAAATGTTTTTCTGCGTTTAAACTTATCTACGTTCATTCAATAACAGATAACGCACTGCCTTAACCGATGACTACATATATCTAGAAGAACATTTTTCTCCGTAAGTTTCTAGTAAGTGCTAATTACAAGGTGTTATAACATTGTTGTTAGAAATCAGCGAGTCATGGCTCACACATGTACCTATAGCCGCGACCTCCACGCGGCGCGCCGCATCTTGGGGAACAGTACTGGGCGTTTAAAAAAATATATCTTCTAAAGAGGATAAGTACATGGGGGTGAAAGTTTGTATTGAGTTTCTAATGCGAAATCCCATCGGTCACACTGCTTGAAACTATACAAGGTGTAAATAGACCCCATAGTGATAATATGTGATAATAGACCCGATAGTGTGTAATAGACCAATAGAAATAACGAAGCCGAAAGGCACTTGTTCTCCTCAATATTGCGATCATTTATTTGTTCTGGACCATACCTGGGCATCTTCTAGCTACGAAGATATTAAAGGTCAAAGTTCCAATTTTTTAATTTTTTTTTTAATTACAAGTTTTTAATGTTTTAAATTTACTTGAAATACCTCCCATGACCCCTGTACTGTTCAATGGCCATCAGCGCAATGTTTTGAGTGCGTCATTGACATTGAGTCCTTCCGCAAACCGTGATTTTTCACCCTCAAAAAAAGCCGTTTCCGAGCAATAATTTTTGCGTAGGGTAAATAGTTTGATGTACAGAATGCTTGGTTGACGGCTTCGTTAGGGATCTGTTTACACCCTGTATATACAAAAAAAGTGTTTTATTTATGGGAGACTGGCGCCTCAACTAAGCGGAGGCATGTATTTGAGGACACCAGGTCCCCACTAAGACACTTATTAGGACAATATAATTATAATTCTAAAACTTATCTGTTTCATTATGAACTATGAACCGTAAAAGACCTCAAAAATCCCGCAACCCAAAATACAAATAGGAAGGTACCTACCTACCCTACGAAATTTCCCAGAAGCATACACAGATTACTCGATAACACAATAATAAGTAGGTTTCCCGGTTTACCCTGGAACCTGCAGGAGTAAGTAGTGTTGTCACTCAGCTTTTCCCCCGCGAATCGTGAGTGATGTGCCACCGACTTGAGCCGCATACAACGATACTACATTAACTCGGTTTGATAGTGGCGGCGGTGACGTGTGTATATAGCCTTAAGGTAAGCGCACATGAGTAACCATCGCGTATTATTAAGATTCGTTTGCCGACCACGGCATATCTTAGTCACTCCTGACTCGCGATGCTGAGCCAGTAGTTTTAAATCAGCCCCTTAATAATCTCACTCAGATCCATCCTGTCCCTTTGCTGCCCTCCCTCCCCAGCGACGCGCTAAGCCGAGGCTTGTACCCCACAGGGGGGGCCCTTAGCGCGCTGTCGCTTAGTTTTTAGGTTTTTTGGCTCTGACCTGGAAGCCTTACACTCAAGGCACCAACGGGATAGTTCGATTAAGCGGAAGCCAGCCTCACAGGTTGACCTGTGGGATGCCATATCGAAAAAAAACACATGTGTAAGCACTGCTTGGGATCAACATCGCCCGGCTCATCGGCTCGTCGTCAACGATACATCAAGCTCATTGCCTGCTGTTTACTAGCTAAGGTGATGGCTATACGATGCCACTTCGAACCCCCTAAAAGTTGTGCTAATAACATTAGTTTCCCGTCTAATTGTGAGAGTGCTGTGAATTGGGCCCAGCTGAACCGAATTGGAAGGTAATTGTAGGCAGCCTGGGTAAGTCTATCGTTAGTACCTACTGAGTAGCTGATGGATTTCTTAGTGAACGTTCTGGCTTGGAAGACGTGTTCAGGGAGCGATCAGGTGAGTGCCTATTCACAGCAAACCCCGTCGTAACATAATTTGTCGATTTCTTGTTCGCGTTTTTCTACAGTCACAGACACAACGCATTATAACTTGTGAAAGTACTGTGGTTGCCCATTCCAAAGCGTAGATTTCCTTGGAGAAGAATACAATGGGCAAAAAACTCCATGGACACTCTTTTTCGTGCGTTGCAGTATGAAGTACCACTTACTGAGCATGGCCCTCTATTTCTCTCTATTTTCTCGCAAAACGGACTCACTGACGAACGCATTAAGCGAAAAAATATTTCACTACGCAACCCATTTATGCCGCTTGCTGAAAATCTCCCACCTGGTCACGATTTGCCATGGCTGACCTGGAAGTCTTTCAGTAGATTCCGGACACAGGTTGACCGAAGCAAGGAAACCTGTTCAGGTGGAGATTCATAGATAACTCTACCCTCTTCTTTTTTTTTTGGGATGGGAAATCATCAAATGACTCCTCCCACTCTGGGCGGAATGGAAGGGAGTGTCAGACTTTTACTGACTAAAACCATCCATGTTCCTTCTTTTGCCCTTTATGTTCCAGGGCCGTGATATCTCTTTCGAACAGTCCCGCAGCCCAGATAACTCTACCCTGGAGTGCAAATGTGGTATTGCCCCAAAAACGATGGGACACTTGATATCGTATCCTGCCTGTCCTGTTGCTTGCACATCACAGGAGCTGATGGATGCTACTGAAAGTGCCAAACTCGTCGCCAAATTGTGGGCTGACTCAATTTACTCATCATTGTCATCGACACGCTAAGAAGAAGTATGAAGTTTCATAAAAATAATCCTGGATGGCTCGAGTTGAGTCTATACTGATTCCGGGCAGTGCTTATAAGTGTGCGTTGAGCTTTAGTTTACGTGGGGTGTAAGAGTAAGTGAGTTTATGAGGTAAGTGAGACGGAAATAATGTTAGTAAACGCTGAAGTGTAAAAGATTTCTTAGGGGAAGAAAATGAGTACGTACCTTATTGCTATATAAATAAGGAAATCGTACAAAAACAGTCTATAATTAGCAAGCACACATCTATATACTAATAATATAAAACTGAAGAGTTCTTTTATTTGAACGCGCTAATCTCAGCAACTACTGGTTCGAATTGAAAAATTCTTTTTGTATTGGATAGACGATTTATCGAGAAAAGCTATAGGCTATATAACATTACGCTATGACCAATAGGAGCGGAGCATCAATGAAAATGTTGCAAAAACGAGGAAAATGTATTCCTTTTGAGAGGTTCCGTTGCGTGCGCTGCGTAAACGGTTAAAGTTGCGCAACAATCATTTTATGACAGAATCCTCTTAAAAAAAAGTCCGCAATAGTCTGTCTGTCTTTTATGGTTGACTCACCTTTTTTATTGTTCTTAAAATAATACAGCTTTATTTGCGATGGTGTTTTTATAAATATGGTATTTATTAATCCTTATCCAAATAAGTACATTATTCATCATAAGTATTTAATTTTGAACAAAATTGCTCTTACATCATTTGATTTCAATGAATATCTTAGGAGATAGAATCACAGTTTTAAAATAACTTCGCAGTAATATAATCATCAAGTAGCGCGTACGCATTTTTACTATGGTCTCTCTCTTATGTGACAGGTAGTTACTGTGTACATAGCAGTCCTATGTAGGTGCTTCGCTGTATACGATATTAACCCTCATCATCAGCCTTTTTCTAATGAAATAGGGTCGGCTTCCAGTCTAGCCGTATGCAGCTGAATACCAGTATTTTACATGGGGCGACTACCTATCTGACGTCCACAACGCAGTTAATGAAAACCAAAGTACACAAATCATGAACTAGTGAGTAGTTTATTCCTGCTAATGGTAATGCTAATGCTGCAATGACTGGAAGCCAAGCTACATGTTGAGCTCATTTTTGAGATGAAACTAGAGCATTTCTAAACTAGAATTGTATATTTTTTTAAGGTTTAAACACTATACGACCAGTAATCTAATCGGTAGCCAAAAGATAACACAAAACACAATTCATAACATAAACATTTAAATAACATGCAATTCGAATTCAGCTTCTGAAACAAATAAATCGGTAACACGACTTAAAAATCCGCATGCAAAAAAATAATTTACCAAACATAGGTAAAGCTATATCGATAAAACTAACAAACTGCTATTTGCAGTCACTGAAGCCTTAACATTAGGCAATTAGTCCATTCGTGTGCAACTAAATACTTCACCAGAAAAGCTTTCAGAAAAATTGAAATTTTTGATCGATACGACTATGTATACACAGGCGGACTATTGACGAGGCAATTATACCATGACAAATAGGTCGTACTGTACTAGAAAACAATAAAATACACGTTTCTGTAGACCGTTTGCAATATTTTGCGCAGGTTGACAACCCCTCTCTATTGCCAAAGACTTATGAACCGGGTCCTGTTAACCAACGTAACATGAAATCGAATTTCTAAAGAAATCAAGTAAACTATGTAAAGGGGATGGGTCAGATTATATTTGCCGATGGAGGGTAAATAAAATTGATGGAGAAAACTGGTCGGTAAACTAGATTCTGTCATCTAATTGACAAGGGAACCTTTATAAGTCTTTTATAAGAGGGTAGTGATCTTATAATTATTTATAGAAGCAGGAAAATGGAATGGAATTTTCTGGCGGTATTTAGATTAAGGGAAAGTGAACATAGGGAATTCAAGACAAGGAAAAGTCTTGGAAAACTATCAAAGAGCTTATCATTTAAGTTCCTCGTACAAGTTCTTACAGATAATTGGAAACTACCAAAGGCATTAAATCTACGGTACAATATTATTAATAGGTAAGAAAGAAACAATACAAATTTGACGTCAGCACATTAAACACACAGAAAAAAAAGATACCGGCCAAGTGCGAGTCGGACTCGCGCACGAAGGGTTCCGTACCATTATCTATAAAAACGGCAAAAAAATCATATCTGTTGTATGGGAGCCCCCCTTAATTTTTTTTTTTTTTAATTTTTAGTATTTGTTGTTATAGCGGCAATAGTAATACATCATTTGTGAAAATTTCAGCTTTCTAGCTATCACGGTTTATGAGATACAGCCTGGAGACAGACAGACAGACAGACAGACAGACAGACAGACAAACAGACAGACAGACAGACCGACAGACAGAAAGCGAAGTCTTAGTAATAGGGTCCCGTTTTACCCTTTGGGTACGGAACCCTAAAAACAGCATAGTATGTGCTGTGTGCCTCACGGCTGCGCAGGTAATGAAGTTTGTAAGTTTGGATGTAGGAGGTAATCTTCGAACTTAACTTGCGTAATAGATGTCGCTACAAGTCTATTTGTTAATTTGTCTCTGGTGTCACTTACTATCGATAACCCAACACCCAAATTCGAGCAGTCACTCTTGCTACCAACATGCTACCAACCAGCCACGGCAATATTTAAAATAGATGTACCATTTCGTCATTTTGAAGTTCTAGCATTACGTAACTGATTTTAGGCGGTTTTGACATTTTGATTTTTGACGCCGTTTGCTAGAGAATCGGAAGACGCGATGTTTCAGCCAATCACAGAAATAAGTAACATCACTATCTAATTTGAAGTGAACACAAATTATAAAATGGTATTGTACCAATACATGGTATAATTATGCAGTTTTTTTCAATGTCCTGTAAAGTTGCTACGTTTGACTTCCATACGTATTGTTAGATCTTCAACGACGATTTGTAAGTTCATCTATTTTGAATCCACTCATACCGAAAAATACCCTTTAATATAACAAAAACCCGACCTAAAAGTCACAACAGACTAACCAAACTATGTCAAACAGTAAATTATATTTAAGTGCTAAGTTCCACGGTGCCGGTTCCCAGGAGAATAGTCGGGAGTGCACTTCGCAACACTGCTGTTTGTGCAATGCTAAATATCAATACTTAGTGCTGCTGTTTTAGCGAGAATTAGAATTTAAGGTCTTAACTTGCTATTGGGACCGTGTACAGTGGTACTTATAATATTGTATTGTACAATATGTTAGGTTATATTAAGTTGTGACTATGACTTTGTTAGTAAACCTAAGTGCTAACTTCAAACTATGTTACACCCGTTTGAGGGTTCAGTTTCAAAAACTCTCGAATTAATAATTCATTTTTGTTTTGTGTTTTAGTAAATCTCTCGTCCCATAATACATGGGAGGTCCCCTATTGTACTTATCTACTATGGAGGCATACTACATAGAAGTAACAAAGGGTCAATTTTGTAAGAGGTAAGCCGGAGTACAAATGTTAATGTGATTATATTATTTGTCTATAGAATACTGACTGTGCCATTTTTCAAAGGGAAGCCGGTAGGAATTGAGTTGTATTGAATCTTCGCCACTGCCTTGGTAGATAAACCCACATTTCACCAGGCATGTAGGTGGCTTTCGTTACTATTAGCATAATCAGCCTATAATGTTCCCACTGCTGGGACACACGGCCTCCTCTCTAGAGAGGGAATGGGCTATAATCCACCACGCGGGCCCAGTGCGGGTTGGTAGATGTCACATGTCTTCGAATTTTTGATTCTAGGACATGCCGGTTTCCTCACGATGTTTTCCTTCACCGTTTTTGAGAGCAGTGGTGATGAAATAAATTATATACGAACAGTAAGTCGTGGGTTCGAACCCACGACTTACTGTTCGTAAGTCGGGGCCGCCACCACTGGGCCACCGCTGCTCGTTACTATTTCCGAGGTTTTATTTCCAATGTGATGTTTCAAAATTTTCGAAAATTAATTTGCCAAAATTTCCTTTCTAACTGAATATCCTTACACAAACATTTTCAAATTAACACACTCCGAGTATTTTAGCAAACTAACATCGCACCTGTAATCCCCGAAGGGTTAGGCAGAGGTGTACCTAATAGTGCAACCCACATTTCGCCAGTTATGTTTAAGTCCCATGTGATACGGCGAGCCTGCAAACTCAGTGATCAGTTTTTGTTCCTGCCGTAAATGGCAAGAGGCTATTGTCCTTCTATGGTAGGTTTAGTTAAAGACAATCAAGCTGTAATACTATCACTGTATTCTTGATTCATGATGTCTAGACATTCACGAAATTAAACTAAGATTACCATTCGAAAAACGTTACATGAACATTTTCAACTAAATATCTTTCAAATGAGTTTTCTAAACCTAGTCTTGTTATAAATTGGTCTATAAAAGTGATAAGTTTTTAGTTAAAAATGTACGCTTACGTTAGGTGCTCCAAGAATTTCTAATGAATTAATTTCTTAGTGGAATTACTTATTTAAGTGAATTCTTTGAGTTATGGTGATGATATATATTATATTGAGAACTTTATTATTTAATATGTTGAACAAATCACTTTCGATTAAGACATCTTTGAAATGAAAAATACTTCATCAAAATCGGTTCATCCGTTTAGGAGCTATGATGCCATAGATAGACACACAGATTCACAGACACAGAAACACATTCCAAACTTATAATAACCCTCTTTTTGGTCGGGGGTTAAAAAATCAGTCCATGGAACGTTTTCACAGATTTTTCTAAGTAAAAACGATTTTTATGATTATATCATGCGTTAATTATTCTCCCACAATGTAATTTTTTTGTATAAAAATGTCAAAATCTATCCTCTCTTTTTATTTATTCCACAGAAAAATCCAATGGCAACACTAATTGCGTTACAGCACTCATTTCATAAACCAGCGTCCATTTTTTAACCAGTCCCTATTTCATAACTCATTGTGAATTCAATGAAAATCAGGAGACAAAGCCTTTATTTTTCATTTATTTCCCCCTTTTCAGTTCCGCGATAACTTCTTCACAAAATATCAGATGTATAATTCCTCAAAAATAACTTAAGAGTTGCCAATGTTTATGGTTTGTGCTTTTTTTTTTAATTTGACTTTTTAATTACGAAAGAGCTTTTTCAACTTCTTTAATCTTCTTATAAGATTGTGAGATTGTCCAAATTAAAATTCAGCAAAGCCCTGCTTAGTTTTTATCGCGTTTTATAAACAATTCTGTATCTCATTTAAATGAGTCTTAGCCATTTTGCGAATAATAATTAATATGGGATTAAGTACCAAAATAATACGAGATATTATAAGTAATTTCATTTCATTTTTGGGGCAGGAAAATTGACTGTTAATCTCTGGTACTTACTTTGTGAAAACGAAGAGGAAGTTATACCGTTAACAAATTCGTAATTGAAATTCTTTCATTATTATCTTCGTAGTCTTCTGATATTTTAAAAGAAGTTATGTTTATTAACTTACTACTGATTTTTGTTTGTTGTTTGGAAAATAACCATAGCTTAGGTTAGTTTTTGTAACAGGTAAAATATGTCATTTCAAAATATTTATGTACATACATACACACCTTATCACACCTGCAAGCGTACCAACGCTTGCAGGTGTGACAAATAAGGTGTGTATGACTACCGTAGAAACGGGTTTTGTCGACGGAAGAATCGACAAAATGACAGATTGTAGAAAGATTTCTATCGTCGATATAGAAAGCCAAAGTCGACAACGACAATTTTGAAAATTTACATTTGTTTGTCAATTTAATTTATCATCACATCGGACCTAGACAACTCTTGATCTCTCTGCTGTGTACGGCAAAGATTTTTTCAATACACTTTCTCGAAAACTGGTTCTTATCGCACTACGATTAGGTTCAACATGCAATGTATTTCACACACGTGGATTTTTAATATTTTTCCGCACACAAATAAAAAAATCCACAGATACTTATAAAAGTCCAAATGGGTTCAATGACTATAGTCGGCGGTTATTGTTTTTTTTTAATCTTGGCAAAGAGATATGCGTCTTTACGTTTTTGAGTATTTAAATTGTGTATGTAAATATAATATCATAGATAAACATAATTATTTAAAACAAATATTTACTTATAAGCACAATAATTAACATTTATTTGTGTTCTAAATTCAAAAACATTTGAATTTTCTATTTTTCATATTAGGCTGTTTAGCGGCATAATACCTTTGCTTCTTCAACCTGGCGAAAGCAAAGCACGGAAAAAAGCAAATTAAATCATAGTTTAGGAAACTATGATTTAATTTGCTTTTTTCCGTGCTTTAATAATTCCTGACAAAAATTCTTTCCGTTCTAATATTTTATTTCTTCGAAAGTGTATTGAAAATGTCATTTGATACGCGTGGGGATTTGTTACTGCAGTTCTCGGCTCCGTAACACCGCGTTAGTTAGTTTCCCCACTTATATCAAAATGAACTATTATCAGACAATGCCTAACCACCTACCCACCAACACTAAGTGACACCTAACTCAATGCCCAACGCCTGTTTTCACCAACACTAAGTGTCACCTAACTTAATGCCTTATGTCCGTTTTCACTAACACTAAGTGACACCTAATTAAATGCCTAAAACCCGTTTTCACCAACACTAATTGATACGACGATCGAGTTTCGTAGAATATTTACATCACTAGCTACTTCTCCGTTTCTATGGAAATAATTTCTATGTCTTCAATGTCGTCGTAAAAACTCAAGTCTACGCGTCGCCCCATGATCGGGCAGAAGACATGATTGTCGAGTTGTAAAAAAAGACCTTTGTCTATTATTGGTGGAATAGAGATGGAATTGGTCATCCTACGCGTGCTGTACTCCTTTGAATGTCCAACCTTTTATCACAATCTAAAAAACTCTATGCAAACCGCCATATTTTATCCTAACTTCCATTCGAAATTCAAACTTGACAATCACAAAGTATGACACTAGTTCCCCCATAATGTGGTTTACGTCGCAGAGGGAACCACTAGCATGCGGCTAGGAAGACGTGTACAGCTCCTATTTCCTCCCAGGAGTATAGATCAATATGCAGGATGGATTTCGATGGCTCTCAGTGTTATGGTCTGAGATACCAATAGTTTCTGTTCGACTGGAAACGGAACTTATAGATATATCAGAATGTGACATTTGAACTATACACACATTAGCTTATAACACAATATTAGCGATACAACACAATTATTTTATGGTTATTTACTTTGTATTATTTAAAATTTGTTTTTGTTGGTATATTTTATTAAAGTTTTAATATTAGGTAATTAGTAAAAGTTTCATAAAATTACAACCTGTACGTAGTAAACTTAACGTGTAAACATTATTTGTACGCTTTGCTAGGTAGCACATAGCGATACAAATTTATTGATACCATCATGTTCTTAATTTTACCTATGTGTAACGAAAAAACATATTTGAATTTGAATGTGAAGTAGGGCTTGAATTATGCGATCAATTTTCTTGAAGCTTGTGAATTATCTCAATTACTAGTTTATTCTAAAGAAAGTAAAGATTGTATTCTAACAGTCACATTCAAAATAATCACACACACACACACACACATTACAAATAATCACACATCACACACACACACACACATAACACACACACGTCACATTATAAATAATCGTTTGCTTTTCCTACAGACACTTTTAACAGGATTATGTAAATTCAATACGTTTACAAATTTTTCATCATCTGATGACCTGATTGATAATAAAATATGACTTTTCCCTCACAAGCCATCTTGCCGAAGTCAGAGCAGTTGAATACAGTAGATATTGGTATAAACACAGATTATTATCGCTATTAGACGAGAGAAACAAAGTACCTAAAATACGAAGACTAGTAACGGTTAACACGTATTCAGTACATCATTCTAAGCCGAAAAAAAAAACCCGATGAAAAATCTGCTGTTTCCTACAAAAGTGCAATACCTACACGGTCAAAATGTATGGAAGAGCTGATGTTTTTTTAATAACCGATGTAAAAAATTTTATAAGAGCGGGCTCAGAATGATTTGCTGAATACGTGGTAACCGTTTTCGCGTCGATGTCCCTTCCACCCTGTACCCTGTTACGTGTATTTTGCGTGCGATCGGCAACGAAGAGCTTTCTTTTGTACAAGTGACTCTGCGGGTCACTCCTTAGGTGTCTGTGTGGTCCAGCACATAAGCGTTAGCGGGTTAGACGGGTGGTTTTATTATCAACTCGCGGTTCGTCCCGGCTTTGCACGGGTGCCTTTGTTACTCAGGGTGAATGTAGCTTTCCAAAGGTGAAAGAATTTTTGAAATCAGCACAGCAGTTTTTGAGTTTATTCATTACAAACATACACACACACAAAAATACAATTTTTTCCTCTTTATAATATTAGTGTAGATCAATCAAAATCTATGTTTATGTTTAGCGAACGTACGAAAGGGTAGTAACCACTTCTTTACTATTTATAGTAGTGTTAACGTTTTATGACAAGTACAAGAAAAAATTGATTCTGAAACTAATTAATAATGGTTTTATGTCGCTGAATTTTTTTATCTAATTCAGTAAAAAACAGAACATGGGAAGGATATTACAAGACATAACACGCTTGTAATCTCGGATAGGTTAGGCAAAACTGAGCCTTAATAGCCAAACCCACGTCTTGATACGTCAGGCAGAAAATGGCAGGAACGATAACGAAGAACGAGTTTATACTATATCATACATGACAAAGGCTTCTTTCTGAAAGAATAAACATTACAGAAATACTAGAGAATGAGGAAACTGTCGTGAGATAAGTTATATTTAAGTCCCATGTAAGTGAAAGTAAAATCATTTATTTCTATTAGGTCCAGGCACTTTTGAACGTCAAACTTTAAAACATATCAAATAGAATTGATTCTATTGCGCAAGGGGGGTAGCTTCGTGTCGAAACTCCATCGTTTATTTTTTTCAATGTTTAATCATATTTTGGATACTTAAATATATGAATTATATGAATGTAATAGGAGGCGAACCTATTGGGTACTCTTAGTACTTTAAGTACTAGAAATCGCTCCGCTACCTCTTATAACCTACACCACGGCCATATCTCCCGGCTAGAAGCTGTTGCTACTAGCCAGCTTCTGGATATGACAGTTTTTATTGTGCCCCAAGACCAGAGAGGGCGGGGTTATATGTGTATGTGTGTGTGTGTGTGTGACTATGACAAAAAGATAATCATGAGTGCTTGAGATACTGGCTTTGTATGGAAGACGGTTTCTTTAGTGCAGGGGAGAAGGATTTAAGCGAATTGTTGTTGGAAGTTAAGTGGGACAAAAATTATTGTTTTTTTTTTTTGTGGTTTTGCCTATTGGCACTTTAAGTATTTTAAGGAACTCTAGTTGTTTAACTACAACAAAAAGCATTATTTATTCTGGTCTATATATATATATACTAGCTGCTACCCGCTACTTCGTTCGCGTGGCTATTTAGGTGTGTATGTGTGAGACTGCCTCGTTGGTCGAGTGGTCGCAAGTGCGACTACTAAGCATGAGGTTCTGGGATCGATTGCCGGGTCGGGCAGTGTTAAAAAAATGTTTATTTAAATTATATAAAGTTCTAACGCACATGATTTGGAGATCACCTTTTAAGCAAGAAGATGGTTGTGTTAGGTGACTCCGCTCTTCCACTTAACATTAAACAATGTATGCAATTGAAAAAATACTATAAATAATAGTGTTATTGGGGTATTCCATCAGG
Organism: Eurois occulta; assembly: GCA_950022335.1. Lineage (NCBI taxonomy): Eukaryota > Metazoa > Arthropoda > Insecta > Lepidoptera > Noctuidae > Eurois > Eurois occulta. The sequence continues at coordinate 10,752,838 of OX465500.1, read as the reverse complement.
AATTTCTCAGTAGCAGCCACGGAATCTGGATTTGTGCCCGGTTGGTGGAATAGAATTGAATAGGCTCGCCCCCTGTCACATGGGACTTCAACATAACGAACGGCGAAATGTGGGTGTACGATAAGGTACACCTCTGCCTAACCCGTAGGGGATTTCAGGCGTGATGTTATGTTTTGTGTGAGAACTGACTGGCTGATCAAAATGCGATAATGTAGGTGATGACTTCAAAATGCGTCCTTTTGGGTACTGTAATTCTGGGCGCAGAGATCGGCAACAAAATTAAATGAGGCGACGATTTGGCTTAAAACCGTTTATTTTGGCGCTATACAACCTTCTTTTCAAAGGAAACCATCAAACGCCTTGTTGGGCACTATTTATTCTAATACCGTTCTGTATACAACATTAAATGACTTATTATTTTCCGCAAGCACGTGAAATTTTTGGGCACTGAACAAACAACATATATAATTGACCGTGTGAGAAGCATGGAGTGCACAATTGAATGCCTGTCACTTTTATGGTTTGGCCCTGGAATTGTTGATCGTCATTGTAATTGCCAATTTTAAGGGAAATTGTTACCTCTTAAATTGAAATGGTAAGTTATTTGCAATAATGGGTATGCGGGGACTTATTGTATAACGGGCTGGTGTCCGCAACTCCACGACCAATGCGCGTATTTTGCGTGCGGGTGGGAAATCTATTCGATCCACCTCAGCTCCCCGAGAAAAGCCAGCAGCGCCTTGATGTCGCTGACAGTCTCGCGGAGAGTACCTGGGTTACCGAAGTACTTTGCCCTGTATGATGCAACCTCTGGGCAGTGCAGAAGCACGTGGGCTGCTGTCTCATCTTCCTCCATGCAGGCTCGGCACAGAGGGCTGTCTGTGACTCATATGGCAAAGAGGTGTTTGTTAAAAGAGCCGTGTCCAGTGATGGCGGCTGTAACAGTGCGCAGCTGTAGTTTGGTCAGCCGAAGCGCTTTTTTCGTGAAGCGGCCGTCGATGGTAGGAAGTGCATCCTTGGCCTGCCTACACTCACCATGGTTTAGCCACAGTTTGTGGTGTTGTTCACTGGTTCGTTTCCTTACCAGTGTGCGTAGGTACCCGAAGGGGAGTGGCAGTATGGGTTCAGGTCCCACTGCTGCCATGCTTGATCCCCTTCTAGCGAGTTCGTCCGCTGTATCGTTGCCTCGGGACTCGTTGTGTCCTTTTATCCATTGAATGGTTATATTATTGAGATTACCAACCTGGTTCAGACGTTGATGACACTCGTGTATTAACCCAGAGTTGACTGTGTGGTTGTTTAATGCTAGTAGTACAGCCATGCTGTCTGAAAGTATGCGAATTGAGTGGTCCACAACTTCCCTGGCTAAAATGGCCGATGCCGCCAGGGCAATGCCCATACATTCTGCTTGAAATACCGTGTTATGGATCCCCAATGGTGCGGCTATGTGTATGTTGAGATCTTCCGAGAAGACTCCAGCTCCAGTGCCGGTACCTGTCTTAGATCCATCCGTGAAGATCCGTACTTCCGCGGGGCTTAGACCCTCACAGCGGTGATCCCCGTGGAGTTGGATTTTGTATTTTTTGTCGAATACGAATTACTTGGGTATCCGATCGTTAATAGCTTTCGCTAGGGGGAACTCGGTATAAAATCCTTCCAGTATCGCGGTGTGTTGTGTGTACTTCTTACCCCAAAGTTGAAGTGTTTCAAGACGTACTGCCGCCATCGTCGCTTCCTGCTGTATGAACAGATCGAGCGGTGGGAGCCCCAACATGGCCTCCAGAGCCGCGGTCGGGGTAGTCCGCATGCAGCCTGTAGTCGCCATGCAGGCAAGTCTCTGCATGCGTTGCAGTTTGATGGAGGCTGTAGCTAGTTTAGTGCGGGGCCACCAGACCACTGCCCCGTAAGTAATCATGGGTCGGATCACCGTGCAGTATAACCAGAGTATTATTTTAGGGGATAGGCCCCACTTCTTACCTATCATCCTCCTGCATTGCCAAAAGGTTATGCAGGCCCTGTTTAGTTTGTTGTCTAAATGCCTGTGCGGGGACTTAAAACGCTCTCTCCATTAGCAGCTCAGCTGTGTGATACGAAGCCTGGTGCCGTTGCACAGTCTGGTTTCATCAAGGTTTCGCATCACCAAAACTGGTACGCCAAATTTAAGCTCCAGCTGATGGGACGGCACGCCCGATAACTCAAGTGAGTTGAGAAATTCAACGGAGTAGGCAGTACTATCATCATCAGCCATCACAATGATATGGATGTGTATACTTTTTTTTTGTTTTTTTTACTGACCTACTCGTTCTTTGGCGCTAGCACAGCGGTTGGATGGGAAAATTCTTCGGAAAATAGAATTTTCCCATCTCCTTCGGATTCCAGACGACCCTCCCTCATTTGCAGCAGCTTATTCGCAAAGACACCTGCTTCGTGGTCGTTTTACAGTTGGACGCGCATGATGCACGTAATATGGAGCTTTTCAATTCAGGAGGTTTTCACAGTGGCGACGCCATGAGACATGCGTTTCATCCGCCAGTGTGCCCCTTTTTTATTACAAAATGGCCCCTCTTATTAACTGGCAGTATCTGTCTAAAGTCGGCTTTTCAAATGACCCCTCCTCCCGCGCTGGGTGGAACGGAAGGGAGTCTCATCCATGTTCCTTCTTAGCGCTTTGTGTTCCAGAGCCACAGTATCTCTTTCGAACAGTTCCGCAGCTGCAGCAGGCATCGGCCCTTGCGGACCCCTTCCGGTTTGCTGACATCATTTTGAGGCGCGCGTGGAACACGAACGCGCTTTCGACACGGCCTGTCGTCATAAGACGGTTGGACGGCGAGCTAGTTAATTACTCACCGTTCACAGGGTCTAAAGTCGCTGCGAACATTTTGATGACGCCACCCATCACACCTGGTTGCCGCGGATGTCCTGCAAGCTGCGGTTCAACGCCTCTAATGCATGCTTGTGCGACATTGTGCACTCGTCCCAAACTACTTCCCCCGTTTTTGGTGATATTGCATGTTGGGGCGTATCTTCGCATGCAAGATTCAGCGGCAATTTGAAAATGGAATGTGCAGTCCGACCACCCATAAGCAAAGTTGCAGCAATGCCTGAGGAAGCCACAACCACAGTTATATGACGACACGGTTGGCGCAGTGGCTGAGCGAATGGCTGCTGCGTTTTGAGTATGTTTTCATTTTTAAACTTTTTAGAGATTTTTTTTTGTACAGTGTAAATTGGTCAATTTTCATTCATTAATTTATGATTACCTGTCTTTTGAATGGTAAAAAAAAACGAAAAGTATACATTAATCTATTTTGTAATGATTTGAAAAACTTTAAGCATAAAAATAAAACAAAATACCTAAAACTTACAAAAAGTGAAAACTGGTTGGGGATCGAACTCGCGAATCATGTTTATTATTTTTGAAAATCTAATAGCATTAAAAAAAATCACAAAAAGTGAATACTGGCTGCGATTCGAACTTGCGAAGCTCGGTTTACAGGGCGGTCGCTGAACCGCTAGGCCACTTGTACCTGTGACAGACTCTTTGAAATAGCCGCTCTATTCTAATGCATGCTATGACATTTGTCAGTTGTCAAACCGTCGCCAAGAATTGTCACACAGTAGCCAAATTAGATGACGCTGTATGTCCGGAATAAATTTTATTTTTTATTTTATTTTTTGTAATAAAAACTATCCTATGTCCTTTCTCAAGTTCCAAACTATGTCTGTACCAAATTTCACACAAATCGGTTCAGTAGTTTAGGCGTGAAGCAAAGACAGACAGACAGACAGACAGAGTTACTTTCGCATTTATAATATTAGTTTGGATTATTGCAGGCGCCTGGCGTGTTGCAGAAAGGATACAGTAAAAGATGGTTTATACAATAAACATAACAGAATATTCTTGACCTATTACATTATTTTGAAAAGAGGTTTTAGTCAAGCCATTTTTCATAAGCTTTACTGTATCACAAGCGCGTTCCTTTAAATATTATGCTAATTATGACAATTAAACTATTTTGTATTTGTTTTTCATGTTGAACTCGGCCTCCAGTTTTGATTTAACCAGCATAAAGTGAACTCAGTTCAAGATAAAACGCCCGATTTTCGGTGTTCAAGTCTTAGAACCGCTTTCAAAATTTGCCCGTGTCATAATTGTTTTGGAGGTTTTTTTGATCGCTATGCTATTTGGTCTATAATTTTCTAACACAACATAACACCGCGCCTGTAATCCCCAAAGGGTTAGGCAGAGGTGTATATAATAGTATACTAGCATAGCGCCAATTATGTTTAAGTCCCATTTAATAGGGGGCAAGCCTATTGCTATCAACGGGACACAAATCCAGACTCCAGGGCTGCTACTGAGAAAAGCGTGATGGAAAACCCAAAAAAACTTTGCCCGACCTAGGAATCGAACCCAGGATCTCATTGCTCAGCAGTCGTGCTTGCGACCATTAGACAATGAAGGCAATCATTATTTTTTAAGGAACAATAGAAACAACAGCAAACTATGTATTACACCACAAAACAACATTCGTAACTCTTAAATACCACGCTGCTAGAAACGCCATTATTAATGAACGCACTTCAATTATATACAGGAACATCCAAATGTCCCTCCGCTATTGACATATTCAGTTGCAATGTCAGTCGGCCGCAGCGCGCCACTTCCGCCGGATGTGGCTTGTCATTTCCGGTTGCGGAGGCTTGTACGCTGCATGCGACATTGTATACAGGGTGTGGGGCTTAGATAGGGGTGCTTTAATTGTTCGTAGTTGCATTAATGTAGATTATCTTGTCGAGGTACGTTTAAGTAGATAAGGGAGTTGTGAGATTTTGTCTACTCTTAAATATAGACTGTTTTAGAGGACAATGCCTTGCAGTTTCTTTTGTGAATATATCATGGTGTTTCTAACCAGCTTCTAAAAAAGGAATAAGTTATGTATTCGATCAGCATCTTTTTAGGGTTCCGTACCTCAAAAGGAAAAAACAGAACCTTTATAGGATCACTCGCGTGTCTGTCTGTCCGCCTGTCACAGCCAATTTACTCCGAAAGTACTAGACCGATTGAGTTGAAATTTGGTACACATATGTAAGTCTGTGACCCAAAGACGGACGTGTAACGTTAATTAATGAATTTTAAACATGGGGGCCACTTTTGGGGGTAAATTAGAAAAAATTAAAAAAAAAGTTTTGCAAACTATATCGGGCTCAATATATTTCTTTTATAATTTTAAGATAAATAGTTTTGAAGTTATTTAAGAAAATAGGCGATAATTGAGCATTCCCCCCCCCCTTAACTCCGAAACTACAGGACCGAAAATTTTGAAAAAAATACAAAAAATAGTTCTTTGCCTATAGATACAGGAAAACTTATAAGAAATCTGTGGTAACAAATTTAGGTCAGATTTAAAACAACTTACGGAATTTAGGAGACAGAAAAAAAAGACTTGTAAATAGTAGATACAGAAAGAAATTGATTCAGGAAGGAACATTACTGGAAATATAATTTTCACTTTCGATATAAGCGAATCGTTTATTTCACCATACGTTATAATCAATCTCAATTTACATGGGTAACTGTCATGAAGAACGCCAAATACTTCAACGGGAAAATTCTGTTCCACGCTCAGCTTTTTAAGATGGGCTATAAAGTTGAGGAGGAAGCGACTTTAGGAATGATTTTCAATGCAGTATGTTTATACTCTCTGTAGAAAGTGGTTAGATTCTTGATTTTAGGACGTCGTAATAGGAGTCTTTGAGATGTTGTTAGTTGAAAAATGGGGCTTACAACACCTCATGTTGCATAATCTCCCTCTCCCTCGCGGTTGTTTCATCAACAAAATGAGAATTAAATAAATAAATAAATAAATATCCCTGGACATTTCACACAGCACCATCTAGTCCCAAGCTAAGCAACCTAATGCTTGTGTTATGGTAACTAGATGGCTGATAAACTACATATATACATTTTTTTTTTTTTTTTTTGTAAATACATACATATTATAGATAGAATTCCAAAGCCCTTTGATTAGACCCCAATCTTTTAATAACAAAACAAACGTACGGTCTGTTTTCCCAAAACGCTGAGGTGTATCTATTGTCCTTAAAATTTTGCCAGTTATGTTTAAATAACTACCGGGTATGTACAACGCCAGACTTAGAGCCGCTACTGAGACATTCGTTGAAAAACTCAGTAACACTGTGTGACCGACACGACGTGTTAATCTAACCCAAGACTTCACTCACAGCAGTACCGATTACGATCAATTACTTAACGAGGCAGTATCCTTATCACAGTCACATGACCCAATGGTTTACAGAAACTATCAGCAAAAAATAACTGGTTTAAATCCCGCTACCCGCTTGTGTTTGTACCACACATTTTCCGGTAATCAATGTCCCCGGATCCCCAGTGCGCTTCAGTGTTATTCTCTCAAAAATCACAAATTCCTAGATTTTAGCGTGATTAAAAAACTTTCAAATGTACGAGAGTTGTCTCATTTATTTAATGTTAATAAATTGATTTTCTTCCTCGAGAAGATGGTCAGTAATTTGTGTTTACTGCAAGAACATTTTAAGTAGAAAAGTTTGCGGTTTTGAGAAAAACATCAGATTTAGCGAGTCTTTATACAAAATTAAAAAGTTTATTACTTGTTTCGTCACAACCACATGAGTGCCATCATTGCAAGACATCTGAACAAGGTTTCGGCAGAGTGGTGGCCAGGGTTAGTCCAAAGAAACCAGGGCCGTCCTAAAGCTCGTTGGGTCGACGATATCTTCAAAATCGCAGGAAACACCTGGATTAGGGACGCGCAGTACCGGGAAGTGTGGCAGAAGTTGGTGATTCCGGGGTGATATGAGGATGATGATGACATGAGTGCTATTATAGGCGTTGGTCTGCCAAAAAAAATGCTTTGTCCCTTGTGAATAATGATTTTAAAAAAAATAGTTAATGAGATTTTACTTCTTTACGATACACGCAGATGAAATAGCGGGCAACAGACACTTTTAAAAACTAGGACTATTTTAAAATTCTGGATTTACAATTCAATTACAATCTTCAGGTTAAGCCGCGCTTGCCTAAGTTGATCCGTGGATGGATGACCACCCATAACATACCGAGTTTCTTCCATGCCACGAAAAGCACGTTAAGCCGTAGGTTCTAGCTGTCATTTGGGTTGCGAAGGTCAGATAGGCAAACGCTTCATGTCAAAAACTGGTAGGTACTCAGCTGCCGGTTAGACTGGAAGCCGACCCCAACATAGTTGGGAAAAGGCTAGGCCGATGATGATGACAATCAAATTACAAAGTACCACCAATAAGCACTACACTTCAGAACCTCCACAAAAACAATGCCATGTGACCACCACGTGAACCCAGCTGAACCCAGGTCATACAGCCCACTTGTCCACTTAGCAAGTCTGAATCAACAACGCTTGCAATTTATTCAAAGCATCGATCGGCTGTCTTCGACCGTTGCGTCAATTATTCAGTGGTAGGAACCACCTGGCCGATGGTGTGTGGGTGGGTTATGGTATTTTTAGATTGTATTAGTGCTGGTTATATGTGGTATTAGTAAAGTTTTTAAATGGAATGATGGAAGTAATAGTTTTTTGCAATAACATTACATCATTTCGACTGTAATCGCCGAAAGATAGGTGTACCTAAATAGCACACTCACATTTCGCCAGTTCCGTTTAAGTGAATAAAGGGGCGAGCCTATTGCCATCGGGCACAAATCCAGACTCCGAGACTGCTACTGAGAAATTCCTGATGGAAAACCAGGAAGGTAGGTGGTAGGTAGGGTAGGTAGGTGGTGAAGGTTGACTGGTAGAGAATGCCTTGTGCATTAAGTCTGCCTATGTACCACTCTTGTACATGAAGTTTAAATAAATAAATAAAACCCAATAACACTTTGCTTGATCTGGGAACCGAACCCAGGATAACATGCTCAGTAGTTGCGCTTGCAGCCACTAGGCCAACGAGGCAGTAATTAATGCATTCTCATGTGGTCCACCAATTCAGGCTGGTTCTTAACTATGTTGAGATATTACCCAATACTAACTAGGTTATAGATGTCAGATAGGCAGTCGCTCCGTGTAAAATACAGATATTCAGCTGCATACGGTTAGACTGGAAGCCGACCCCAACATAGTTGGAAAAATTTTGACTTCTGAGGGATCTAGATTCACGTGCTGAATTCAAGCTAATCGTTTGTGCGTCAATGTCTCATCCCCGCTGTATACCTACTACGAATTCTCTCTGAAAAACTCAAACCACTTACAATATTAACGCCAATTACCCGCCAATCGAGTGCAAAGCAAAAGTGTGTCACCTATTTCATAATAAAGTGTGTTACTCACAACAAGATTACATTTTTCAGCTGTTAGAGCAAGCTCGCGAGGGAACTTGCGACAATGTCGTACTTACTCGCAACTTTAGTCCATATGCAGTGTAAACGTACTGGCACAGGCAAAAGTGTTGAGGAATATACGGTAAAGTAAACCAAGTAGATTTGTTGCGAGTGTTTAAAAAGATCGCTTTTTACCAGGTTTTATTGTAAAAGAAAGAAGAGGGTTCAGGATTCTGTGAGTAATAATTGAACGAAAAGGAGTAAATGATACCGTGGCGGCTAACAGGGCCTCCCCTGTTAGCCAACCTGTTATTCCCGTATTACTTTGGGGTCCTCAGCCCAAGACACACAACATGGACAGAAATGTACAATTAATCAATCTCCAAACTTTGGACTCATTCTCAGATCTTCTTTTTCTCAGAAAAAAAGAAAGAAGACTCAAAAAATATGTATTTCTGGAAATTCCTTTATTACACTCCTTTATCAGAGTGAGACACACTAAAACTAAATTTTATTTTACCCACACAAGACACAATTTCGAACAACGTACATTGTCGTTTCACTCTCACAGAATACCCAACAAATGCACATTCTCATATTTCTCATATCACGAATTTATAAAATGCTGTCAGCGATATGAAAATTTTAAATCACAATTTTAAACGAAATATTGTAGAGTTTTGGCTGCAAGTGTACTTTTAGAGGAACACTACTTGGCACTCTTGCGTTATATGCGTTTTGCATAATACTTAACCATATATTTTAGCACGGAAGTGCTCGCTAGTATATGAAAGTATGTCTGGAAAATTTACAAAAAAATGTCTAGAGTATTTTTGACTTTCTTTGTGAAATATTTTTTTTTTAGTAAATTAGGTAGGTAGTGTGTGAAAACAGGTGCTTTTTGTTTGTTTGAGAAAGCATGACGCCGTATTTTTTGCTTACTTTTCTCGGAAGAATATCTCGGTAACAATGATTTCTTGGTTTATATTGAAATGGAAGTCAACAATTGCAGACAGAAATAAGTAGGATTATTTAAGATTTTTCTTAGGAAAACTATACAAGCATTACTGTATTCTGTTAGCCTGTTTTAATTGGCTGGTATTACTGCAGACAGAGAAATCAAGCTGTGATATATCCACACGTCTCTGATTTCTGAGGCTTTCATAACATCACGCCTGTAATCCCTAAAGGGTTAGACAGAGGCGTACGTAGTATACCCACATTTCGCCTGCTATGTTAAAGTCCCATGTAATAGAGGGCGAGCCTATTGCCTTCAATTGGGCACACATCTAGACTACGTGCCTGCTATAGAGAAATTCATGAAAAAACCTAATAACACTTTGCCCGACCCGGGAATCGAAACCGGAACCTCTTGCTCAGCAGTCGCGCTTGCGACTATTAGACCAAACGAAGCCGTTTATTTTAATTCTTTAAGAAATTTATTGTTTAATTAAATCACTAAATTGTTAGACTAACATCGTCTACACTGAGCTTCGCTAACAACATATGCACTTATGCTGTTTTAATGAATAACATAAGCATAATCAGCCTATAAATGTTTTCCTTCACCGTTTTTGAGTAAATTACACAAAGTAATGCACCTGCCTGCGTTCGAATCCACGACTTACTGTTCGTAAGTCGGGGGCGCCACCGCTGAGCCACCGCTGCTCTCTGACTTAATGAATACATTGATTAATTAGCTTTCAGTAGGTATTAACTTTACACATAAATGTTTTACCCATCAGGAAAAATCCCTAATAAGGCAATTGCTTGTTAAAACTTAACAATCCATGCTATATACATGATTTCCTATAGGTACAATAACCTGAACCTACTAAGGGAGTCCTATTTACAATTCTAATGACTGACCAACAACCGTACTTACCCTGCTAGGCTGAAGGCCTGCTAATGTGACCCGATCTGATCTGCCTGTCGGTTCGAAACCGGGCGGTTTAGTCATAAATATAGATATACCTAGATAACACAAAAGCACCTACTTCGCGTTAGGTGGCTTAAGCCGTGTTAACACGATCAGGGGGTCTTAAATGGCCGCATTAGCAGAATCATAATAGGATAATAATATGAATTACGTTTAAATTCTTAAAATGGTCATAGACGTACCTACTATTATGAATTGTCACCTTGTGACCATATGCTAAAGCGGCCATTTTAGACCCCCAGAGCATACTCGGACGCAACTCGTAGGTATTGTGGCAACTCATACCAACCCGAGTAGGTATACGAATCCACTCGGTCCGAGCATACTCTGATTGTGTCAATGCGTCTATAAGCTTTTATGCTAAACGTGGCTACTGTCGCAGCCAGCTAATTTGTTTAAAACGACAACGGTACAACTCAAGAACTTAATTCTAGACATTTATAGAACAAAAACGTAGTCTTTTGGGAACAGTAACTTGTTAGTAGGTATAGGACCTAACTAAATAGTGTTTATGCATCATAGTAAGTACCTACACAAAAAATAGCACTTTTGGTTTTGGATACAGATCGTGATACTTGCTTTATCTAGGTAGGGTCGTTTCGCCGGTAGCGCGACCACCTTCAGTAGGCGACCATTTGACGGACTAAGTTTCTTTAAATCAAGATAATAGTATTTGTAAAAGAAACTTATATAAAAAATAAATCTAACGTGCTTTATGAATAATTAGGAAATAAGAATTTACACAGTTTGAAACAAATGGGTTAACCCAGAGCCGAAAAAAAATTGCTCAATGCGCGTCTTGATTCAGTGGTGCCTGGACGTACCGCGAGTTAGAAAAAAAATAACACGACGCGCGGCGTTCAAAGGTAAGTTTTATTACTTATTTCATGTTTTACACACAAGTTAGTTGTTAAATTGTACAATCGATAAGTTTTGGATAGTATTTAGTTTTATTTTGCTATTTTTTAACTTATTATTAAGATAAAATCAAGTGGTCGGTAATCGAAATGCTTATTTATCAAAAACGTTAGATAGCGACCACGTGGTCGCAAACCGACGTGAACCGCATTATTTTGTTTTGATTAGTATGACCCTAATGCTTTATACAGGACTGTTACAATTTTGAATGTAGCATTGTAAAAGTATTTCGTTTTAGTTCTTTGGTAAGCGACCACCAGTTTCTTTGAAAGAACTTTGTACAAAATTGGGCTAAATAGGTGGTCGTAAATCAAAATAATCGAAATAAAAACACTGGTTTTCGGCCACCATCGGAGTTCCCAAATAATTCAGTCAACTAAACAAAAAGAAAAAGACTGTCCAGTACACTGAAGAAACCCTGAAAAAAGTTCTCGATGATATACGAAAAGAAGGGAAGGGAATAAGAGAAACATGTAGACTGTATCAGATCCCAAGGACCACGATACAAGATCGGCTTAGTGGGAAGAGGTGTATCATTCATAATTATGAATAAGAAACGCGGAATATGATTTCTAAAATAATATTAAACCAGATGATTAAAAAATATTAATGTTGATTATTTTTAAATGTTATACTACATACTTTACTACATACAACTATGACTAAGTTCCTACAAAATGTAAGATTGTTATTTTTTATTATAAGAAAACATTACACCAAATGATTACCATATTTGTTTTTATTAAGAGGCAAAAATTAAAATATTTTTAAAGTGATTATAATTGTTTTAATGGCATATTTTTCATATTAAAATAGTGGTCGCAAACCAGCTCACTGGTGGTCGTAAACTGATAAAAATGGTCGCAAACCGACGTTTTCGCTATATTTTCACTTTTTCAGCATTTTATAAATATTTTTGTATTAATGTATTTTATTTTACGTTTTATATCCAAACTAGACTATATTTGGGACAAACTCACATTAACATATACTATTTTGCGTGTAGACAACATTTTTTTTTCCTCATCGTTTGTGGGCAACCCAGCTAACTGGTCGCTAACCGGCGCAATGACCCTATATCAATGTATATCTGTGGTTTTAGTCATATTACACGAGTCGACGCTTGCTCATCGTTATTCATCTGGGATACGATGACGGACGAGCTTGATAGCTTTGCTTTACGAATGTACACGTGGCAATAGAATGGCGTAACCAGGCTTGGGTTAAGCACAATCGGCTTATAAAACAGTGGTTCACTTAAGGACTTTGCCACGTGTGATGTGATGTTGGAGTTTCTTGAGTGATGCATTTCGTTTGTCATACTTTGTGTTTACAAAAAAAGAATTGTAGAAAAGAACAAAGTGCGATAGTTTTTTGTCATGTCATATCAATACAGATTTAGCAGTGATAGCCTAGCGGTGTGACTGTTGGACTACCAAGTCAGGTCTCGAGTTCGAACCCAAGACACGTACGCACCTCTGATTTTTCGGATTCGTGTGCGTATTGTATAATTATCACTTGCTTCGGTGAAGAAAAGAATCGTGAGGAATATCTTTCAGGTATGCTGGTTGCATGTAAAGCCAAGTCAGACGCCTATGGGCGGCACAAAAACTTTGACACCAGGTTAGGGACTAACCACACCAAGAAAATAACAACTAGAGATTCAAAAAGATGGCTTGTTCTTTGGCTAAACGAGGCAAAGGTGTAAATATATAGTTATTCAATATTATATTTGTATACAAATATTATTCCTCGATACATATATAGTAGAAACTATTGTTTTAATATCTTCTTCTCAAAAAACCAAATTCACACTCTTCAAGTGAAATAAAAAAAGTTTAAAATAACAATTTTCGCAACGGATTGTAATAAAACCGTTTGTCCTTTTGCAAAAAAAGAAATAAATCAAAGGTCTCGGGTGACGCGTGGGAAGGGAAACTCAAGGTTAAAGGTCACCTTTGTAAAATTATACTAGACTTGATTTGTTTCTAGACAAAAATAATATTAGTGAGACGTAAATGTAGGTATAATGGATTCATAGATAGATACTCTCTTGTATAGCCACTGTAAACTACATTGATTTGTTAACAATATCAATTAATATTTTCAACAACATCTAAACATTTTCACCCTTTGTCTAAAATTGTTATTGGGTTACTCCGTCAGTAATGTCTTAGTTAGTTAGACAAATGTGTCAGTAATGTTAGTCGATTTCCTCAAAAGACAGTGAGACCAGAGTCCAGATGAAAGATGCGAATTGTGGAGGAACAGACATCCCTCCCCTCCTCACTTCATCAATCCAGCAGAACATCTTCCTCCTGAACATCGACCCGTCTCAAATACAATGCCAGTGTGGAGTCTGCAGGATGTGCCCCACCTCTCTTTTCGTGCCATCCTTCACAGCCACCTCCGCCTTTCAGGATTTAAACGAAGCCAACGAAAGAGCTGTGCAGGTGGCTATACACCATTATTTTTAGGTCGTTCTGGAACCATGTAACTCGATCATCGAACTCGAAACGATTGGGACTATTTTTTTCTAAAAGTAACAATAAAAAAAACCACGAAAGAATAAATTTAATGTTTTTTTTGTTGTGAAATAATGAGAATCGATCGATGAATGAATTTTTCAATGGGTATCGTTCGCATGTGTTGCCGATCGTGCATACGTTTTACACACACATATGCATTTGAGTTCTCATTATTTAAAAAAAAAAACATTAAATTTATTCTTTCATGTTTTTTTTTATTTAATTTTTTGAAAAAAATAGTCCCAATCGTTTCGAGTTCGATGACCGAGTTCATGGTATTCGGTTCCAGAACGACCTAAAAATAATGGTGTAAGTATACTGGTTGGGTATTATTTGAGTCCATCGTCACGCTAAATAGAGAAGAAAATGTCTTAGTTATAGTGTCTAATTTGTGCCCGATTGATAGAAAAAGGCTCGCCCCCTATTACATGTGACTGAAACATAACTGGGGAAATGTATTTTTTTTTCTCTTTATTTATTGTTAAGGACTTTTATACATTTGTACATGCCAGTCCCATCGTACCTTATAATGTAAAACGTAACAAAACAAACTTAATTAAACTATAATCAGTTTCGGAGTTAGGTGACGACAAAATATGATGGAACATGCAAACATCGCACATATTTATCTCAAGCTCTCTAAGTAGATCCTCTCTTGCAGACTGAAATCTGACACACTCCGTCAATAAATGTATGACTTCCTCCAGTGTACCACACACCTCACAATTAGGAGAACTGTTGGTGTGGCACACCTCTTGTTTTTTCGGACGGGAAATCATCAAATGACTCCTCCCGCTCTGGGCGGAGCGGAAGGGAGTGTCAGACTTTTATTGACTAAAACCATCCATGCTCCTTCTTTTGCCCTTTATGTTCCAGGGCCGCGGTATCTCTTTCGAACAGTCCCGCAGCCGTGTGGTACACCTCTGTCTTAACAATTAGAGACTACATACTTAATGTTATGTTTAAGTCATTCACGTAACAATAAAGCATTACAAAAATAACACATAAAACCACAATAAATAACTCTCAGAACAATGTTCGTGATTTTAAATCTCGCTCCAATTTATCGTAGTATCGTGAACGCAACGACTTTTAATTTATTCACAGCATATATTTTTGATCGCAATACATCTGATAAAGTCAGTCGACAACGTGCTCTGGACTAATTGTGAATGTCGTCCGGTCGGCCATGTTGGAAATTTTTGCTTGAATGTTTTTCACTATTTGGATTCGACGATGAATGGTGATTTTTTATTTAAGTGTAAAAAAATCACCATTAATAATATAAAATTGAAGTGTCTGTTTGTAACATCAAAATAACAGCTGTTTACTGAATGCATTTGAAAGTATAATTATACTACGCTACGTTATTTTGCTACGTTGCATTAACAAAAATATTTATTAAAAATTTTGTCTATCTGTTCCGGCTAATCTCCGAAACTACTGGACTGATTTTGACGGGACTTAGAATAAGAATTAGGGTTCCGTGCAAAAAAAAACCCTTGAAATTAACAAAATCCGATTCAAAAAGAGAAGTAATATTTTTTTAATAATTTCAAACGAACGTAGGTCGCGGGCAACGGCTAGTTGTAAATAAAAACAGCGGCCTGAAGGGTTCATGATTTCTCGAGCTTTTTAATTTCTCGGGTCTCGAGAATTCTCGAGGCTAATATCTCGGGGCTTCTCGGGTTGTCGAGAAATTTACATTTACGTACGTTTTCTCATACTATTTGGTTCCAATAACGTCATTAAATTTAGCGGTTTTCGTCTCAAATAAAAATATCAAATTAATTATAAAACTTTTATTGATTATATTCAAAAACATAAATCTTATGAATAATCTAATTAACTTTAAAAAAAATACAGAAATAATATTATTCAGAGTACACACACAATACAACTGGCAATATTCGTCTCACAAATTTAAAATGACACTAAATTCTTTAATCAAAATATTAATTATTTACAAACTACAAAACTATAATAGAAATAAATATGTACAAGTATAAATGACACTTAATTAATTTCAAATTACTTACATAAGAAAAACATATCAGAATAATTAAAAACTAAGCTTGTGTTGTTGTTTTACAAAAAAAAAAGGAAATATAATTAGACTAAGTAGTATAATTAATGTATCGTTAGTTATTTTATGTATTAAAGTTTGACTAAAAAATAATAGAAAAGAACAGATAGGTACTCGTACTAGTAAAATTTAAGATCATTTTTAGATTATATTATTGATAAAAATAATATGAATAATAAAGCCATGATGTGTCAATAAAAGTGAAAAGACTTACCTGTTTGATTTCAATTTATCACGTAATCTGTGAAACACTTACTACGTAAACTAAAGTATAGTTTACGTAGTGAGTGTTTCACAGATTAGGCTAGAGTCGAAACACCAATAAACGTGTCAAAACGACGCCGCAGAGCGGTTGCAGCGAGATCAAAGGGTGCCGCTGCGCTTTGGCCCGCGCCGCCACGCAACACAACAAATGGCGTTTTAATTTATATATAGGTACATGATTTCTCGAGTTCTCGACTTTTCTCGAGCTTGATTTCCCGGGAACAAAGCCCAATGATTTCCCGGGAATTCTCGGCTCGGGAATTCCCGGGAATAAACCCCCTGACAGAATGATGCTTTATCAATCCTGCATCACGAATTCTCGATGGATGAAAATAAGTTTTAAGTTAGATTTTTAATGAAATCCTTTAGTGAGAATTTTATTTCCCATATAACTACTTCATCATAATCATTCTCCAGCCCTTAACCCAATTTATTTGGGACCAGCGCAGCATGTCTTCGTGCGGCAGCAAACAGTTTCAACTGGTTAACCAGACTAAAGATGTAATGAATACTGACTCTTTCATCACTCATTCAGCAAGCAATCGTCTGATAGGGGAGAATGGAAGAATAAAATGTGTTGCGCCGACCCCAAATAGAAAGAGACAAGGGCAGGAGGATGTTGGTTGTTTCGGGAGGTACCTGCACCGAATCGGACGGTAGGAAACGCCCGGGTGCTATCATTGTGAGGATCGCCCGGAGAACACGGTGGAGCACACCGTGGAGGTCTGCTCCGCTTGGACGGAGCACCGCCGTGTCCTCGTAGAGGCGATTGGCGGCGGCGACCTCTCGCGTCCGGCCCTGGTTCAAACCATGGTCCGAGGCGAGAGGGAATGGGAAGCCGTCACCTCCTTCTGCGAAGCAGTCATGCTAGCGAAGGAGGTGGCGGAACGTGAGAGGGATAGAACCTCACGTCCCAGCCGCCGCGGGAGAAGCACCGGGCGTCGGGGGCCACGCCGTGATGGCTCTCGGCCACCGTAGGCGCGGGCCTGTGGACGGTGAGTAATGGGTTAGCTCGCCGTCCGTCCGTCTTGTGACGACAGGCCGTGTCGACGGCGCGTTCGTGTTCCACGCGCGCCTCAAAGAGATGTCAGCAAACAGGAGGGGCCCGCAAGGGCCGATGCCTGCCAGGGCTGCGGGACTGTTCCATAGAGATACCGCGGTCCTGGAACATAAAGGGCAAAAGAAGGAACATGGGTGGTTTATAGTCAGTAAAAGTCTGACACTCCCTTCCGCTCCGCCCAGAGCGGGAGGAGTCATTTAATGATTTCCCACCCGAAAAAAAAAAAAAAAAAGGAGGATGTTGGTAATGACTCATTCAGCAATAAAGTTTCCATTTGTCCTAAAAACGAATTATTTTGCGGTTTTCTAGCAAAAAAACCTAGCCTCTTAGGTTTTTTTGCAAGAAAACCGCAAAAGTAAGTAGTTTTTCCTATTCATCATCATTATCAGCCTACAGCAGGCCACTGCTGGATATAGGCCTCTTCAATCGCACACCACTCAACTCGATTCCAGCCACCCTGCGAAGAGCTGCACCGAGCTTGCCGATTCGCGGTCTCTACTCAAGAACACGTCTACCCCAACGATCATCGG
The DNA here is from genome assembly GCA_950022335.1 of Eurois occulta. Classification (NCBI taxonomy): domain Eukaryota; kingdom Metazoa; phylum Arthropoda; class Insecta; order Lepidoptera; family Noctuidae; genus Eurois; species Eurois occulta. The sequence continues at coordinate 10,735,160 of OX465500.1, read as the reverse complement.
TTCTACGGCTAATATGGCCGGCTCATCTCTCTTATGTCGACAACTCCGGTTCTCTGTCGGATCACCTCGTTCCGGACGCGATCCCTTTGAGAAACTTCAAGCATAGCCAGTCCCAATTATCTCAGGAAAATCTTGGCCAAAGATTAATTAGAAGAAAAAGTAAAAATTACGACATTTTTAAGATTGTCGCACACAATGCCGTAATGTTTCTGTTGGCAATTTTATTATTGCTAACACTAATGCATTTACGGTCTAATTTCTCTGGAGTAGTTAGGCACCTATTACGTGTTGAAATGGAAATTGTTGTGCATTGGTCCAATATTGATATTAAGGTTTTTTTCTTGTTGCAATTGAATGTAAAACGGCTTTCCTTTATTTTCTGTTAAATTCGGGTTATTCAGGTTAATTATTTATAATGAACAGCATAATTTATGCACGGTAATTACTTGATGCGGAAAAAATTGAATTAAATTGTAACTCTACATGAAGGATTGATTGGTTGGTCTAGTGGTCGCAAGCGTGACTGCTGAGCATGAGGTCCTGGGTTCGATTCCCGGGTCGGGCAAGTTGTTAATTGGTTTTTGTATCAGGTATTTTCCAGTAGGAGCCACGGAGTTTGGATTTGTGTCCGGTTCTTAAACATAACTGGCGAAATGCGAGTGTACGGCGTGATGTTATGTTACGTTTACGTTTAAGTGTGCCCAAGAGCTCCACGAGATCATTCCACCATCTCCCTTCTTCCATCGGGAGTCTAGACGTACTGCGGGTTATCACCCATTCCTTGTCGATGTTCCACACATTCGCACGAAGCGCTTTGCTACATCGTTTATTATGCGCACAGCCAAGGAGTGGAATTCCCTGCCTTCGTCAGTGTTCCCAAGTTCATATGACCCCAATCTATTTAAGTCGCGAGTTAATAGGCTTCTTCTGGGTAAGCTCGTTCCATCGTCAACCTCATCTCTGTCCTCAGGACTAGATTGAGGTCAAGAGTAGGCCCATTTAGTATAAAAAAAAAAACGTTGCGTGGATATAAGCACAATCAACCGCACGTTAATGATAACGCTTGAACCACAAAGCCCGCCCTTAGAGCTACATCATAAACTAACTTTTACAAATGCTGAAAACTCAAACGAGTAATTTCATTAGTTAATACTAAAAAAAAACCTACATTATATATTAACTACCAGTTTTTTTTTATCTTATATATAACTCTTTATTTCAAAGATAATTAAATTATTTACAAACTACAAAACTATAATAGGAGTAATAAACATGTACACTTAAAAGGGTTACAAGGCGTCCAAAAATTCGTCCGCATCGCTGTCAACAGGAAAAGTGCCCAGAAGGCTGGCAGCATTACCACGTTGGATGGCAATGCTGATTCTTTGGCCAAAAAATAGGCCCGCCTTCTGGTCACGTGAAGAGTCGACCAACCGCTTGGCGATTTCCCGAAATACTAGGTGGGCACTCGAACCCCATGGCCCTAGTGTTTCAACCCCAAACTGCTCTTACACATAACTACCAGTTTAATATAAAATTCACGATTTTGTAACTCAGTTATACAAATTAATGAGGTGTTTTCCTCTACTTGTGCTGAAAGTATCCTGTTTGCAGCATCACCTTCAGCTGAATCATTCTAGATTGACGAAATTTAAACGACATAAGATCAATGGTTTACCTCAATCATATGTTTACATACGTCAGTAAATTTAGAATTATTTAGAAAATATTTTGTCCGTGTCATTTATCAATTCATAAATAAATTGCACCTGCGTCAATGAATATTACTAATATTGAATATTCAAGGCGTATTTTTCCTTGAACTTCGTTGTTTACAATACGTTATGTTTTACTCCTATCTTGCCTACGTAGGTAACGGGAATTAACGCATTGGTATTTACCTATTACAGCTGACTTAATTTAATATACTCGTAACTAGCTGCGCTGGGGCGGCTGCTGCAGGTGGTGAAAACCTCAAACGGACACGGAACGCAAATACAATAATTTAATTGGTAGTTACGTGTTTGAGCCGTTTGAGGTTGAAACACCGAGTGCCCACCTAGTATTTCGGGAAATCACCAAGCGGTTGGTCGACACTTCACTTGACCCGAGGGCGGGCCTATTTTTTGGCCAAAGAATCAGCATTGCCATCCAACGTGGTAATGCTGCCAGCCTTCTGAGCACTTTTCTTGTTGACAGCGATGCGGACGAATTTTTGGACGCCCTGTATCCCCTTTTATACTTGTACATATTTATTTCTATTATAGTTTTGTAGTTTGTAAATAATTAATATATAACTAACCGCAATACTTTAAAGTTATCTTTGTTATTTACTTCTCATTCACGCCTCAGAGAACATCATCATCTACCTAGCCTTTTCCCAATCATGTTGAGGTCGACTTCCAGTCTAACCGGCTGCAGCTGAATATAAGTATTTTACGTGGAGCGACTGCCTATCGGAAACACATGTGACTAAAAGAGTAATGGACATGAATGTGAATGATGGAGAGGGAGAGGAAGGCCAAAAAAAGATGAATGGATTGTGTGAGGAATGATATGAAAGAGAACGGAGTAATTAATAATGCCGTGGCGTCTGACAGGGGAGAATGGAAGAAGAAAACGTGTTGAGCCGACCCCAAATAGAATGGGACAGAGCAGGAAGATGATGAATGAATGCCTATCTGATCTCCATAACCTAGGAACTGGTAAGAAGGTAACCTGTTAGATGATGAAATAAAATATATAAGATTTAACACCGGAAATCACTTCAGAAATATGTTTGACAATCGAAATCTCCTTCACGATAGCAATAGCAACTTATAGTTACGTGTTACACACGCAGGAGCAATTATCCACCACTAGGGTAGCGCCTAATTCTCTAGAGATGCGCCACACAGTCACATCACATAATTAGGAACGACCAAATCGCATTAGTGAGACTCCCTGAAAGATTACTAACTGGACTAGGACACTTGGACTTTCTTTGTGATTAGACTTCAAATAGTTAGGGTACTGTGTTTGGTTCAGTTTCTTCTTTAGTGGCCCAGTGACACCAGAGGGTCTAAAATGGGGAATGGGGATGGAATAGGGGGTTTAAAATGGTCACAAGGTAACAATTCATAATAGTAGGTACGTCTATGACCATTTTAAGAATTTGAACGTAATTCATATTATTATTATCCTATTATGATTCTGCTAAAGCGACCATTTTAGTCCCCCAGGTCAAGAATGGTTGAGGATACATAAGGTACCTTACACAATGAAATTATCAAACAAAACATCATCCGCCACTCGTATATAAAAAAACCGGCCAAGTGCGAGTCGGACTCGCGCACGAAGGGTTCCGTACCATTGTCTATAAAAACGGCAAAAAAATCATATATTCTGTTGTATGGGAGCCCCCCTTAATATTTTTTTTTTAATTTTTAGTATTTGTTGTTATAGCGGCAATAGTAATACATCATTTGTGAAAATTTCAGCTTTCTAGCTATCACGGTTTATGAGACAGCCTGGAGACAGACAGACAGCGAAGTCTTAGTAATAGGGTCCCGTTTTACCCTTTGGGTACGGAACCCTAAAAACGATGTCAAATGGCTCATTTTGAGACTTTTTTGATATTATGCAGGAACTCAGCGGAGTCAATCGATTTCCGATCAAATAAATAAATATCGATGTTTCTAAGTAAAAAAAGTGATTTAGATAAAGTTATTTCAAACTTTAATCCCCGATTTCCTAAAACAAATATTAGACATCAAGGCGAAGCTTCGTTAGCTTAAAATTATGCAAAACATGTACCTAAAACAAATAGCCTTTAATGAAATTACAGCTATTATAATAATTAGGCAATAATTATTCTGGTTCGCGAACATAACAAGTTGATAGAACTTATAATTATTTAAATTAAACAATTTTAGACGATTATGTTGTAAGTTATAAAAGTGGGTTAAGCTGTTCAAGTGATAACCTACACCTAAGTGATAGGTAAACTTTTTTTGTGATTATTTTAGAAGTAACACGACAACAACACAATGTAAATTGTTAATGAATAAATATATGAATGAATGAATGAGTATTTCCGTCAGGACAAAAATTTTCTCTTTTGTGTGGATTGACGGGATGGCTTTAGAAAGGGAAAATACATTTAGATCACTCATCATCTGCCCAGCCTTTTCCCAATTGTGTCAGGGTCGTCTTCCTGTCAAACGGATGCAGCTGAATACCAGTATTTCACATGGAGCGACTGCCTATCTGACCTCCACAACCCAGTAGTATAATTATGGTAATACGATACCCCTTCATAAGACCGGTTGTCAGACTTTCGGGCCACTGACTACCTGTAACGACTGTCAAAGATCCACAAATGAGAGCCGGGACCAACGGCTTAACGTGCTTTCCGAAGCACGGAAGAAACTCGGTATATAGTGGTTATTTTAAGAAAGGTTTATTATAGATGTCCTGATTTTCACCCGACTGTGGAGGGTTCCACAGTCGGGTGAAAATCAGGACATCCTTGACAAAGCACACAAAATAACTCAAAATTCAACCAATCACAAACCAACTAGTTTTGACAAATGCATCGAAACCTCACAATTATATTATAGCTAGCCCATATTGTCCCACTGCTGGGCAAAGGCCTCCTTCCATTCCTTCCAACGGTCACGATTCTGTGCTACTACTTTCCAATTCTCAAGGAAGACATCCAGTTCGTCCCGCCATCTCCTTCGTGGTCTGCCGCGACCCCGTGTCATTGTTTCAGGACACCAATCCAGAGCTTTACGGGCCCACAGTTTGTTCGGCATGCGACAGTCACTCAGGGACTGAGCAGGACATGCCCAGTCCCATTTAAGTTGGGCAGCCTTTTGAGCCACGTCAACGATTTTTCCTCTCAAGCGCATTATTAAACAAGTGTAACTGTACTGAAAGAGAAACACTTTTAGTTGGTCAATGATCACAAGTCTATAGAAATACATTAATTACAGCTCCCATGAATCAATTGGGGTCGGTCCGAGTGGTCGCGGAATCGAATAAATTAGCATTTAATTTGGGAAAGTTCCGTAGTTGGAGTCATTCGTTTCTGAATGCTAAATTGGTTCGAAACAACAGTTTCAAAGCATGTAAATATTCTTTGAAACTGTTGTTTCGAACTATTCAATATTCAGCTTATGTCTATATAATATAGTATAATGCCTATCTGACCTACACAATCCAGTTAGTACTGGGTAATACGATACCCCGGGTAAGACTGGTTGTCAGGTTTTTGTGCCACTGACTACCTGTGGCGACTGTCAAATCTCTACAATTGTCGGCCAGGACCAATGGCTTAACGTGCTTTTCGAGGCACGGAGGAAACTCGGTATGTAATGGGTGTTTTTCGAAAGGTAAGAGTTTAATCTGTCTTTTGGTATAATTTTGAGTTTCTGAACCGTGCTGTTTTGAACTGCTAGTATAATTATTTGGCTCTCAAACGTTTTCCAATTGTCAACAAAGGTTATATAAGTAACAGTTCAGGGCGAAATTTTCCAATAAATATTTAAGCAGTGCTAAAAAAAATACTAAAATAACATTTTCCAAGTACCAAGCGTTCTTTAACTTCTAAAACTTCATACAAGCCATCACTAGCACCCCACCCTTATGTAATCATATATAACGCATTAATTGAACGTGTATTACAATTTTACGATAATAGCTAGCCTATAGATGCTGATAAGTATCTTATTAAAATATGGTCCCAGAGGGATCACCGTGTCGTAGAATATGATAGGCGTTCAATTCTAACCCGTCGGCATTTTGTAAACTTATACTAAATCAGAAAGGAGCTCGTGGTTAAATAAAAATAAGCACACGGGTCGAAATTCAAGGTTAAGCAGCGCTTGCCTAGGTTAGTCCGTGGATGGGTGACCATCCATTACAACCGAGTTTTCTCCGTGCCTCGGAAAGCACGTTAAGCTGTTGGTCCAGGTGGTTGAATTTGAAGATCTTTGAGAGTCGTTAGAATCCAGTGGCCCTAAAGTCTGACAACCAGCCTTATCAATGGGTATCGGTTTACACAGTACTAAATGAGTTGCGGAGGTCAGATAGACAGTCGCTTCATGAAAAATACTGGCATTCAGCTGCATCCGGTTAGACTGGAAGCCGACCCGAAAACAGTTTGGATAATGGCAAGCAAATGATGAATTTGAGTTATAAGTTATCGAATGACTATTGGATGAGGCAAAACATGATGAAGTGCAAACATTGTTTTTCAAAATGTATTTTGAAAATCCATCCACCATCATTCATCCGTTATTAATTCATTTCATTAATTCATTGTCTTATAACACAACATAAGATAACGTACACCCACATTTCGCCAGTTTTGTCTTTAAGTCCCATGTAATAGCGGGCGAAACCATTGCCATCAACTGGGCACAATTTCCGCCTCCGTAGCAGCTACTGAAAAATTCCTAATGGAAAAAACCCAACAACACTTTCCCCGACCTGGGAATCGTACCCAGGACCTCATGCTCAGCAGTCACTCTTGCGACAACTACACCAACGAGGCCGTCTTATATTTTATAACATGAATAAATGGAATATTTTTATTATATCTACACCAAAATTTTACCAAAGCTGTTTAAGGTGAATGCTCCAACCAGCCCGCGATATAAAATATTATTCGCGGCTGTAAGACGTATGTAGTTACAGAATTATAATCATCAAAATCACCAATACAACCCTCCAAGTTCATAAAGGCGTAGGAACAAAAAAAAAACAGAGACAAGTCATTCCTACAGTTTTATGAACTTAGAGCGAATAATATTTTAATCAACATACAACCTAGCACTGGCCTGCAAATTGCAAAAAACGCAAGACATTTTGAATTTCGCGGGCTGGTTGGAGCATTCCCCTTAACAATATTGCTAAATAAATGAGTCTTATCGTTAACAGCACTAACTCAAAGATAACCTTTGGATGAACCGATTTTAGTTCTAAGTTAAACACCTACTTATCATTTAATATAAAATTCCCCAACTAAATTGATGAATTGAAATGGAAATTCCTGGCTGATTCTGACATCAATGGCGACTGGCATACATGACATAAACCAGTTTTATCTGAATAACACCAAACCAGTACAATTAACTTTTTTTTCAAGATTGAACTTTGATACAAACATGTCCGTAGGTATGGATGGGCAGCATTTCATAAAGCCAAAAAAATAAATAAACACGATTTATCATAACTACATAACATTGATTTACCCACTTAGTCATATCACTAATTTCCTCCGTTATCAAGAACTACTCCGAATCGATACAAGAGAACAATGCGGATATTCGCACTATCGCTACTGGGCCAGTTTCGATGTAATCTGCCTACCTCGCTTCCTGGTTTAGTCATAATGCACTTTCAGAACAATGGCTTGCTATAAGGAAAATCGATATGTTGGTCTGATGCATGTAACAAACACCATTACCTTCATACTGAGCCCTACATCATCATTCATTCTCCTGTCCTTATACCAATTTATTTGGGGTCGGCGCAGCATGTCTACCTCTTCCATACTTCTCTATTACTCGTTACCCCTACGCGCCTCGAAAATTACGTAAAGTAGATAGTCTACTAAAATTCTATGACAGTCGTTACGGATAGTCAGAAGACTGAAGTGCTGACAACCAAGCCATGCCAAGGAATAATGTGTTACCTAGTAGCGGGTTTGTGGAGTTTAGATAGGCAGTCGCTTCATGTGAAATACTGGTATTCTGGTGCATCTGGAAGCCGAATCAAACATAGTTGGGAAAAGGCAAGCTGATGATAGCTACCGTTTTTCTCTTCTTTTTTTTTCGTCGTAAAAAATGCCTACCGGTGTGGTATGCACACTGTCGCTGTCATTCGGGGGCGCTGTGGTTATGTGGGGTTCGCACATTAAAAACTAAAAACTCCGCCGTGTTTGCCAACTTCCCGCTTCATGTACGTCTTACTACTCTCACAATAGTCCCAAATTGTGAACAACGTCAATTCCTCTCACAGAGGCCTGAAAAACCAACAGTTACTGTTATTTCAGTTCTAAAATATTTATGTACTGATAAACATATCATCTGCCTAGCCTTTTCCCAACTATCTTGGGGTCGGCTCCCAGTCTAACCGGATGCAGCTGACTACCAGTATTTTATATGGAGCGACTGCCTATCTGACCTCCACAACCCAGTTAGCACTGGGTAATATAAGATATCCTTGGTAAGACTGGTTGTCACTTTTGTCAGACTTTCGGGCCACTGACTACCTGTAACGACTGTCAAAGCCAAACAAACAAACACACAAACACAAATGATAAACAACACAAACACACACACACACACAGTTTATTATGACAAATGATAGCCGGGACCAACGGCTTAACGTGCTTTCCGAAGCACGGAGGAAACTCGGTATGTAATGGGTGGTCACCCATCCATGACCAACCTACACAAGCACGCTTTATCCTTTTTTTTTTTTTTGGAGGGTGGGAAATCATCAAATGACTCCTCCCGCTCTGGGCAGAGCGGAAGGGAGTGTCAGACTCTTAGGGAGCATTCAAGTATTACGTAACGCAATTTTTGAAGATTTTAGACTCCCCCTCCCCCCCTTGTAACGCACCATAATGTTTTTCTGTACCCGCCTCCCCCTCTCTAAACGTTACGTAACACTCAAGTGACCATTTTTACCCTAAAGGCGCTAAAAGTTATGTTATAGTTTTTGTCCTCGGTATAGTTTTAATTGCTTTTGCGGTAATCATACTAAATGAAACAAGAGATTTTTAATCCGCAACACCTGCGTATTTTGTTTATTTTTCTATAAATTTTTGGCTTTACACACACACAATTGTTTTTCTCCGTCTTTTCTATCCTATTTTAGCTTTTTTTACTAATAAACTCTTAAAATACATAACATGTTTATTTTAACCTTTGGGAATGCAATTATAAACAGAAACTCAACTGAAATTAAACATTTTACTCGAAATAAAATCGTAAGTATTCTTCAAAATTAAAAAATAATCAACTATTAACCAGGGTTGCCAATTTGGGAGTTTTAATTCCCTAAATTTTTATTAAAAAAAGAAACAATTTTACGTAACGTCTTGTAAGAAAGACCCCCTCCCGCCCCTGTAACGCATCGTAACGTTTTACGAGACCCCCCTCCCCCCCAAATTGCGTTACGTAATACTTGAATGCTCCCTTACTGACTAAAAACCACCCATGTTCCTTCATTGGCCCTTTGTGTTCCAGGGCCGCGGTATCTCTTTCGAACAGTCCCGCAGCCCTGGCAGGGCACGCTTTATCCTAAAGATCGATCCGAGCGGCTGTTACTATTTAACCACGAGCTCCTCTATTATATTATGTACTGATAAACAGTGCTTGCAGTAATCATGACAGATTCGAGTATAAAGGTAATTCCACTGATATCTGCTGATGCTGACTAAGAAAGAAAACAGTAGATATGTTCTGGGAACAAGAAAATGCATAGTTCCTAGGTAATCGTCGACAATGTCGCGTGGATCGATTGGTTACGCCATAAAATATGACGTGGCGCGTGGATTTGATTCTTGCTCGGGGCAAAATGTATGACTAACAGGGCCACTGATAATGCTTTGGATTTTGCTAGTATACGTACTGCGGGTTATCACCCATTCCTTGTCGATGTTCCACACATTCGCACGAAGCGCTTTGCTACATCGTTTATTATGCGCACAGCCAAGGAGTGGAATTCCCTGCCTTCGTCGGTGTTCCCAAGTTCATATGACCCCAATCTATTTAAGTCGCGAGTAATAGGCTTCTTTTGGGTTAGCTCGTTTCATCGTCGACCTCATTTCTGTCCTCAGGACTAGATTGAGGTCAAGAGTAGGCCCATTAAACATAAAAAAAGTATTGAGATTTGTGTTTACAATTCCAAAAGCAGCTTAACTATTGTAGGATGGAACAAAAAATAAATGACTACATTTTGCAAAATAGAAATTCAAATTGATCTATTTTGTTTTACATGTATATTTTGTTGTACAATTCTGCTCCTTCAAAAGTTAATTTTTTTTTGCCTAACTTAGTTCTCATCTTCGGCAAAATACGAAAACTAGCTCGGCGACTGCTACCGTGCTACGTTGGGTTACTTGTTTCACTTTTGTAAACGTTTATTTAATTTAGTCTGTATACTTTTGTTGAGTGCCTTACGAATGAAAATACATGTATTGTAAATATATAACTGTCTCATGTGTGTAAATGTTTTGCTTGTTGAAGTTAATTATGGGTAGTTAAAAATATTTTTATTATTTTGTTTTGTGCAACTTGGAGACTTGCTAGCTTCGTCTTGGCCGCACTGCCCCAAATTTCAACCAGATATAATAGGTGTGGTTTTACTAAGGTTTTACAGATGGTGTGACGCAATCTATGTGGAATACATCGAATTATGTTTCGGGTGTACTATTGGTAAGTACATCTTGGCCTCCCGTCAAAGAAATACAGGCGCAGCAGTAGTAGTACGGCGTATACGTTTTTTTTGTTATCTTTTATTTTTAGACTGCGTGCACTTACGGCATGGCCCAAATAAATTATATTTTCTTTCTTCAATTCTCATGGTATTTTTCAAAACCAATGGTCCTTTACAGAAAACGGAATGCACAACACAAAAGGAGAGTTGTCCGGAACCTCATCTACACTAAAACACAGATGGCGTTAGTTTATTTCGCCAAATCAATTAACTTCGCTGATAAGGTTTTCTAAGAAAATAGTCGTAAATGAATGAGGTAAGTCCGCACTCGTTCGTCTTCCTGTGAGACTCTTATACAATGTGCAAATACGTTGCTTTAGCTGGAATTAGTGAGCTTCTATCCTGTTTTATTAGATAGGGCTGCTACTCATGACATTCAGAATAATTTTATTCTTATTAAAGAAAAAAAGTTTTGTTGTCGGTTGTCGTGATAAGAGGAATGTGAGTAGGAGAAATGAGGAAAATGTCGAGAGGAAAGTTTTGAGTATGAATGTGGACGGGTATAAGAGTAGAGGAAGACCAAAGAAAAGAAAAGATGGATGGACTGTGTGAGGGATGATATGGCATGAAGGGAGGTGTCTGAAGAGACGACTAGTAATAGAGAAGTATGGAAGAAGAAGATATGCTGCGCCGACCCCTAATGAATTGGGATAAGAACAAAAGAATGATGATAATATAATAACAGTTTCGTTCAAAGCATTATTTGGAAAACTGAGACTGGCCCCAATGTTATTAAGTCAAAAAGTTGCTTTACATATTAACTTGTCGGCAGCTGAAAGAAGAAAAATGTTAGGTAGATCATACCAAAATCCGCATCTACCTATGTGTCTTTTTTTTTCCTAAATCGTTTGGTGAAAAAACAAACTATTACAAAGAAACCTGCGTGTTTTGAGTAACACTCTTTATAAAACAATCCGAAAGATTTCTAAATAAATTCCTGAACGTAAATAATGCATATAATTTGCGATTGTAAGTGCGTCGTTCAATTGCCCCGCAAGACTTTTAACTTACTACATGTCTGCGTGTTGGGAGTTTAAATAAATCAAGCTTTATTTATTTATTTATTTAAGGACAACCAACAAAGCATACACCAAAAATACATATTATAGTACTCATGTTATTTTTACATTGTATAGTGTAGCCTTAATTAAAGGCTGCCACGGCATGCATTGATCATAGGAGTAGGAAATGTAGTAACAAAACAGATTTTACTTATTTGGGTACATAAATACAATTAAATTGTTAAGTGTAACATAAATCCGATGTACAAAATACAAATGAAAAACTTATTAATTAATTAATACTAGATTGGTTAGATTAATTTAATCACTACTTGGTTCGACGTTGTGCCGCTCAATAAAAAAAAAAAAAATACAAACGTTATCTAAATCTTTATGTACTTATGTGAACACACAGTACAGAAGAACACAGTCTTTTTTTCATTTTTATGATAATGCCATAAGCAAGACAGACTTGACTTTATGTAAAGAGTAAGACATATCAATATCCACACTGGGTAGGCGTGACAGGCGACCAAATTGAACCTGCATTCTGTTAATGGTGGAAAAATGACCCAGATTGGTTTTAAAGCCCTTAGCGCGAAACAACCGATATCTAGACCTGGCACATTTATATTTATTTGACTCAGTAACCGCGGACAATCAATGTGATTGTTTATTGTTTTGTATAGGAACAAATGATCTAGGATCATACGGCGATTTTCCAGACTCATAAGTTTGAAATGTTTCAAACGTGAGCTGTAGCTAGCTAAATTTCTGGCCATATTACAGTGATATGACACGTGCCAAAGAAATCTTTTCTGCACTGATTCTAAACGACGTTTATGTATTTCGTAGAATGGAGACCAAACTATGCTGCAATATTCTAAGCCTGATCTGACTATTGAGTTAAAGATTGCAATTTTAGTTGAGGCGCGCTTAAAATCTTTACAGTTACGCAGAATGAAACCCAACATCTTAAACCCTTTAGTAGCAATTTTATCAACGTGAGTATTAAACCGAAGCTTATTGTCAATATAAACGCCCAAGTCACGAATTATTTCTTTTTCGTAAATAACTTTGTCATTAATTTTATAATTACGAAAATACGGTCCCTTTTTCCTAGAAAAATGTACGTGATTACATTTGTCAGCATTAAGCAACATTTTGTTGTCCAAACACCACTGGGAAAAACGGTCTAAGTCTTCTTGGAGTTTATATGGATCCTGATTGCACTCTATCCGTTTTATAATTTTTAAATCATCCGCGTATAAATATAACTTTGAGTGTACAAAACAAGACGCTACGTCGTTTATGAATATATTAAAAAACAACGGGCCTAGATGGGAGCCTTGGGGTACGCCTGAGGGTGTCAGAAACCGGTTTGACGAATAACCGTTAACCACAACCTTAGCTGTGCGTTTAACAAGGTAAGACTCACACCACTGCAATAAATTTCCACCAATTCCGATTGTGTGTAATTTGTTCACTAACATTTTGTGATCCACCTTGTCAAACGCCTTGCTAAAATCAGTGTAGATTACATCTACAGGCGATCCACGGTCAACGGCGTCAACTAAATCCGATATAAAGCACGCAAGATTGGTTGCAGTCGAACGGCCTTTTATGAAGCCGTGTTGTTCGGGCATCAGTGTTTGTTTGACATGCCACGAAAGCATAGGGTATACTAATGCTTCGAACACCTTGCCAAAAATAGACAAAATAGATACTGGTCTGTAGTTATTAGCGGCGGACTTGTCACCAGACTTAAAAATCGGTACTACCCGTGCTTCTTTCCAAGTCCTCGGAAAACAACCTGTGCCTAATGACTTATTATAAATCATAGAGAGAGGCTTCCCCAAAAAGTCACAACATTTTATCGCAAAAATGGAAGGCAGTCCATCAGGCCCTGGCCCCTTATTAGGGTCAAGTCTCTTTAAAACTTTAATAACAGAATCCGTGGTCAGTGTCAATCGAGTCAGAAAATCAGTGTGCTGACATTGCGCATTCCCGTATTTAGCCGTATCGTCAACAGTATCATCGTCATTAAAAGGGTTATAAGCAGATGAAAAACATGAGGCAAATATGTTGCAATTCTCTGCTCCGTTACTGCCATTGACATCGCCGTAATGATTTTTGATTTGATTCATCTTTCCAGTTTTGAAGCGATCCTTATTCCTCATTTAACCAATTCTTTATTTCCTATAGAGAAACTACAGGGTCGTATTATTTTTATAAATATTACAGACATACTAGGCAACCCTAACAAGATTATCGTTGCTCGCAACACCTTGCGAATCGGAAGCATTTATTCATGTAGACACAATCTGTATCCGATCGGAATCAGCGACTAAGATGTTTTCCCCGATGTACATTTATTATGTGTCGTTTGCAATCAATTAACAATCAATAAGGGTATGGAAAATGTTATTCTGTTTGTTTATTTGGTTTTACTTCTTATTCTTAGCGCATTAATAACAAAAAATTCAAACATGATGTTTGCCCAAAATTCACGCGAACCACTTGCTCATCATCTACCTAGCCTTTTCCCAATGATCTCGGGGTCGGCTCCCAGTCCAACGGGAAGCAACTGAATACCAGTATTTTACATGGAGCAACTGCCTATCTGACCTCCACAACCCCGTTAAACCCAACTGGGTAATACGATACCCCTTGCTAAGACTGCTTGTCAGACTTTCGGGCCACTGACTGTAACGACTGTCAAGAGACTGCCGAGACGAACGACTTCTCCGGCACGGCGGAAACTCTGCATACATAATGAGTGGTCACCCATCCGCGGACCAACCCATCATCAGATCGACCCGAGCGGCTGTTATTGTTTAGTTTAATTAAGCATAATTTTGGCACAATAGTAATGGCGTTGTATTGGTGTTTGCTATGGTTGTCATTATGACAAATCATTGGAAATGGGAGACTTGGCCTCTGATACCAGACGCTTCGCGTTTTGTTCACTTTGGTATCCCTTTCGGCATGTGACCTAAACCCGAAACGAAACGTCTGAACACAAAATAAATCAGAAATGAAAGATTACGTGTGCGCTGACGTTTTAACACAATAAAATGTAGTTTACATAATTATCATTCATTAATTCATTCTATTGTTTCATGTACCACAATAGGGATAGTTTCGAGTTGTTGAATGTCGTTGTACTTGTTGTTGTTATTGAGGCCGTTTTACTGTCATATTTCAGAATTACCTACATAATGTAATGTAATTTTAACAGCCAAACATATTCCTGATCACCTAGGTACATTAGGTACGCGGCCTTAACCGCGAAAGTCACCGATTTCATTTCTCAATTTCGATTCCAAATAAATGCGATGTCGGTTTTCCCCCTTGGGATATAGGCAGATACTACAGTGGTACATCTGACCACATTGACCGTATTGACCTTGCTAAAAGAAGGACCCGATGTAAACTTCTTTCCATAAAATCTATAATAACATAAAATCACGCATTTGATGCCCGAAAATTAGTCAGATGTGTACTTACCTATAATTCACCCACATTTCAATAGTTATGTGTAGGTAAGTCTTATGTATTGGGGTGCGAGCCTTTTGCCATCTACCGGGCACTAACCCAGGCTGTGGCTGCTACTGAGAATTTTCTAATGGAAAAAGCCATTAACACTTTGCCCGACCTGAGAATGGAACCCAGGACTTACGACCACTCGACCAACAAGTTAATTATTTTTTCCTGGCCCAATACTTCACCATTCAACATTACAGTCTCTTTGTTTTAAACAGCCGTGAATGGATCTTCTGGCGTCGCGCGTCGCGTGCACAGCGCCATCGCAATTTTACAAACGTGCACCAACAATGCCTGTCTGTCAAGATTAACAACAGAAAGACAAAAGGTCCTTGTAGCACTGTTTTAAGGAATCAATGCAATTGGTCTATAGTATTATGCTAAGACAAGATTAAAAATTGTCACCATTAATATGAAACACTAGCTACTTAAGGTCCCATTAAAATAGATGGACAAATTTTAACACAGCGTCCAGTAGGTACGTCTAACCAAAGATATCCACACAAAAAAAACACTGATTAAAGTGATTTTATTTTGACCTAAAATAATAAATTGCCGGCACTCTAGAATAAACACATCTACAAAACAAGATCACTTTAATCAGTATTTTTATATCTTTGGTTAGACGTACTGAACGCTGTGTTAAAATTTGTCCGTCTATTTGAATGGGACCTTATATTTGGCTCGTGGTAAAACCCAGCCTGGAGTTAAAACCACATGCTTAGCATGCACTTGCAAACGCCTAACAAGTCAGTGAAATAACAGGTTTCAGATCGAAACCTCCATCTATAAAACTTATATTATCCAGCTTTATTTTCCCAGACATCAGCCAGGTGTGTTCCACCGCACTATAAAATTATAATGAACGCAAACCGTTTGAAATAGAAGACATGCAATCCTAAATAAATGCTTGTCCGAGGTTCTAAGGCAGGTCATTTGAGCTCGCATATAATATTCAAGAGGCAGTCGGCATCTGTAGCGATACATTATGCAGTAGCGATGCCACCTGGTCGCTATCGATTGATATGAGTAACTACAGGTTCTTATGTACATTTGTTTGTCTGGTGGAAACAATAGTTTTTTTAATACTTTCGAAGAATCGCTTCGTTGTGGTTTGTGAAACAACGATATCCTTAAGTTTTTTTTATGTGGGAACGGAATAACCGAAGTTCAACAACAACAGTTGGTTAAATTAACCGACCCTTTGGCAATTTTTATACAAAACATTTACTGTATCCATTTGTTGTGTAAAAAATAAATACCAAGACAATTACACGGGGTTATTTAAACATTGCAAAGTATTACCTACTGTTACCTACTTATAGAACATTTTGTGACATTCAAATTCCAGTTAAATATGACGTGAATACACGACAAGCCAAATCAAAATCATTTCAAGTGTCACGCAAAAAAAAAAGAAATATTTCTGCATGAACTTTCTCCCAGAGATACTGTATCTTTCAGCGTTAACTTGGTCAAAATTCATCAAGCAGTTTTTGAGAAAAGTTGTTGTAAATACAAAGTAAAATATAATGATAGTCGTCCATCGAAGGGGGAAATAGAGGATTCATGTTTAACCGTAAATCGGTGGTAATATTAACACAACTAACACATAAATTACAATATTTTTTCAGGTGACGACTATAAAATTATCGTAACATAACGGTATGATAATTCGGCTAATACGAGGTAATAGTGCGGGACTAAAGCAGTTTTTATTTATGTCGATAGAATTATCGAAACAGTTGTGTACATTTTAACTGTTTCACTTTATTTTATATGACAGTTTAAGGGAACTAGACTTTATATGGTTTTCGGGTTTTTTTTATAACAAACCGACCAATAAAAAAAAATTATGAACAGATTAAATAAAAAAAGAGAGAGTGTGTAACAAAATAAGAGATGATACGAAGAAAAAAACTTGGTCTCACCCAAATCGTTCCTAAATGTATTAGAAAGAACGTGAGAGAGCGGTATTGATCAGCTCGTGGCCTACTATGACGTCTTAAAGCAGGAGTAATATAATATAATAAAAACTAAGCTAACAAAAAAGCTAAAAAAGAGTAAGCTAAGCTAAGCTGTTATCCATTGTAATGATTGTAAAACTGAACTGTAAATTTAATTAATAATAAGTATTTTTATTCGTTACATGCATTCTTAACATGCACTCGAGCATGGCGTAGTATGCAAGTATGCATGTTCCACTAGATAAGCGTCTTTCACGACTCACGATAGTTTCGACGCATCGTATACAAAACGTATTTACAAATAAAATGTATACCTACTTATAGATAGCAAAGAATCTTTTATTGGCTTACTTAACGGCTGAGCAAAGTTGTTTGCCTAAGTCCTGACGAAGACCTTTTATCGGCGGAATACGTTGTCTAATAGTTTGTTCACAGAAATTCAGTAAAAAAATCCAGGGCATGACTTTTACTAATTATAAAAGTTCGGTCAAATTTGTCCTTAGCCACGTAGATTCTGCAGATAGGTATCTATTCTAAGAATAAGGATCAACAATTCTACGAATTTAGCTGTAGATTTTATTACTTTATATTATTGTTTTATTGTTGTAGCAGTCCGGGGTCTGCTCTAGTGCCCGGTTGATGGCAGGATGCCCTGGTAAATATATTTGCCAGTCACCGAAGTAGTAGTAGGGTGCTAGCAAAGAGTTTACGAGACGTATATTTACACTAGAGATGGGCCGACTATGGCTTTGGCCAACTAGTGGTTTCCAAGAAAGGCCGACAAAACTAAAGTTGGCCAAGTCGTTCATTGCTGTTGGTGGAGTTCATAAGGCATTGCAAATATCCGGGGTGTTTTATGTACAGCTGCAAATGCACCCACTCTTCCTCACCGTGCGATCGTAGAAATTCTAAATTTATGTTTCTGTTGAAAGTTAAATCAAGAGATATCTTGATATAAACTCAATTATTGGCTACCAAAGGAAAAGTTGCGATGCCTAGGTTACCTAACAAACTGTAAGGCTGATTGTAAAGTAAAATTATTACCAAAAAAGGTAATCATTTCATTTCAACCACTCCAGCCTCCAGACGAGTCGACGCTTTTTGCCACCGACTACAAATATGGGCGTATAGTCGGCTTTCACTCGTTGTAGCTATTGTAAAATTATTTATATGAGTTTAAATCAAGTCGGATAAACAGTTGCTTAAATACCTAAAAACAAACATGGTAGATCATTTACACATTTAGCTCAAATTAAATGCTATCTGTCATTCGCGACCAGATTTCTGGGAAATACTCATTATTATAGTAACGTTTAGAACAGTCCTTGGTTGGAGTGTAGCCTTAGGGGCGGTATAGAGCGTGGACTTAGAAAAACTAGAGAGGTGTCAAGGGACACCCGGATGGAACGAAGTTCCTTTCGATGAAGTAGTGAAGGAATTGTATTGTACCTTGGCAACCGTTGCTTAACTTGGATCACCCATCCACAGACAGACCTTGGCAGTCGTTGCTTAACCTTGATCACCCATCCCCAGACAGACCTCGGCAACCGTTGCTTAACTTGGATCACCCATCCACAGACAGACCTTGGCAGTCGTTGCTTAACCTTGATCACCCATCCACAGACAGACCTCGGCAACCGTTGCTTAACTTGGATCACCCATCCACAGACAGACCTTGGCAGTCGTTGCTTAACCTTGATCACCCATCCACAGACAGACCTCGGCAACCGTTGCTTAACTAGGATCACCCATCCACAGGCAGACCTGGGCAGTCGTTCAAAATCAAAATCAAAATCAAAATCAAAAATCAAAATCAAAATATTTTTATTTCACATAGGCCTGCATGGGCACTTATAAAACGTCGACAAAAAGGTGCACGGTTCGGGTTGGTCGTTTCCTATGGAGAAGAACCGGCAAGAAACTCCATGGTTACTCTTTTAAAATGATTAGATTTTTTCGCTTGATTTCGTTGCTTAACCATCCACAGACCAAAGACGAAACGAAAATATCTGGCTTGCTTTCTATAACATGCGCACGCCGCACGGCTTACAACACAATAGCTTACTATAGCAAAAACACATTACCCTCCTGTGCGTCGCGCAGTCGGTTAAAAGTGTCGTACACACTTTTCGTCTGAATTTTTTCCGTCTAGCCCCGCACCGCGCGATAAGGAACTACGTTCCAAGAATCAGTATCGGGTTGACCTAGAGCTAGACCATAAAAACCGTTTAAATTCTGAGACGCATCGACCGACCACCGACGCCGACGCACAGTTTCCGAATTAAGGGCCTTCATTTTCATTTAAATCGCTCTATATTTCCAAAATGGTAGCTCGAATGAAAAGCTATTCCGGAAAGAAATTGTTGCTCTAGTCAAAAACCGTGAGATGATGTAAAAAAACCCGCAAAATCTTGAAAAAAGGACAAAA
This sequence comes from Eurois occulta, assembly GCA_950022335.1. Taxonomy (NCBI): domain Eukaryota; kingdom Metazoa; phylum Arthropoda; class Insecta; order Lepidoptera; family Noctuidae; genus Eurois; species Eurois occulta. The sequence continues at coordinate 10,715,721 of OX465500.1, read as the reverse complement.
AATTTTTAAGTGTCGGTTGACCCAGTCCTTTGACATTTGGGTTTCTGCCCGAAGATTTTTGTGTTGATATCCACAGAAATACGTGTACACATTATGTCATTATACACAAAAATAATCATAGCGTAATGAGTAGGTACATATTGTATAAAAATAACGCTCAGATAAAAATAAATCTACTCAAAAGTATTTGCCATTGCCAAGATATTTCTGGTTTTCATCGCAACGTAAATCTAGTTGAAAGTTAAATCCATTTAAATCTGAAACACGTTTAAATAAATCAGATATTTTCCTCAATTATTCATTATGTCCATTAACGAGTCGTGAGTTGGGATTGAGATTTAAATTAATTTTGTTAAATAATAAACCTTTAAATTAATATTGTTGAATAATTCACATAAATACTGTATCGTGTCGTGCTGCTCTAATTTTTTGAAACCACTTCAATGTATTTGATTCTGTTATCAATCGAATATTATCGTCAATTATTTTAGAAAGGTTCTATGTGAACAATTTTGTTTCATCTTTTTTTTTTAAGACTAATATTTAAGGTGTTATTTTATTTACCTTTTAATTTATTACACTCAAACTTCAAGTAAAATGCAAACTGTCTAGATGAATTTGCAATTTTACAATGGCCTAATTTCACCTAAAAAACGCGAAAAACCTGTCACTGCCATAATTGGTAAAGAATATTGACACTTTCAGCTCTTGAACGCGGTTTACCTGTGCTGATTGCGTTCAATTTCATTGCAGAAATTCACTTTTAATGTACAGACATCAAGCTACTCGAAACTGACAAATTTTCCCAATCAACCTTGCACCTAATGTTTTAGTGATAAAGTTGAAAATCTATTAAAGAAATTTAACAGATTGTAGTAGCTTGATGTGCTACAACTAAGCCAAACTTGTATCTACATTTTAATCTAAAAATATCTTACATTTTCATAAAACCGAAAAGAAAAATGAACTACAAGTGCCGCCACAGCACAAGCTATAGGAATAATTACGACAATGATAGGGCATCGTTAGGTGAGTGCAATTTGTAGTGACACGGAACGAACGAACTGGGTCATCGGACGTCTGTCGATGAAATCCGTCGAGTAAGTATAGGTATCGAATTATCGATAGCGCGTGTCCCATCACTATAATTTTGATTGCGTTTATACTTATTTTGTAAAAAAATGATTTTATGGAGATGGTTACATTTTCGTCGAGACAACGTATTTAAGAATTGTGAACTTGTCAAAACTGCGTATATGTCCGTGAGAATCACAAATTAGATTCCCCACAAAATTTAATAATGGTTCTGACCAAAATATTGACCTATTAACTAAACTTGGTGGTTGAAAAACGCATTTATAATTGCAATTTTCATTCTGTAATAAGTAAATTGATTAAATTTAATTGATGAAAAATGTGAATTGTGGAGGAACAGACATCCCACCCCTCCACACTTAATCAATCCAGCAGAACACCTTCCTCCTGGACAGAAACTGCAGTCCCCAATCAGGAAATCTCTTAACCGATTGCTTGAAATTATATCTACAGCGGCCAACCTGGGTCCAGGTTAGCCACTGCTGTAGAAGTAATTTTGCCAAATAGGGTATCATCAACCGGTCCCAAATACAATGCCAGTGAGAAGCCTTTCCGCAGGATATGCCCCACCACCTTACTTGCTATCTTGCATCGTTACCTGCACCTCTACATAATTATCTTGGTAATTATCTTCACGATAATAACATCGTCGTGATAGTAACATCGTCGTACTGTATGGATCGGAATGCTGGGCTGTGAAGAAGATGGATGAAAAGCGATTGCATGTAGCGGAGATGAGAATGTCGAGGTGGATGTGTGGTGTGACAAGAATGGATAAAGTAAGGAACGAGTATATTAGAGGAAGTTTAAAAGTTGCGCCAGTTACAGAAAAGTTGAAAGGGAATCGATTATCTCGGTATGTACATGTGATGAGGAGGGACGAATCGCATGTGACTAAAAGAGTGATGAATTTAAACGTTGATGGATGGAAAGGGAGAGGAAGATCAAAGAAACGATGGATGGATTGTGTGAGGAATGATATGAAAGATAAAGAAGTAAATGATAGCGTGCCGGTTAACAGAGGAGAATGGAAGAAAAAAACGTGTTGCGCCGACCCCAAGTAACATGGGACAAAGGCAGCAAGATGATGATGATATCTTGATAATAACAAAAAAAAATATCAATGCCACTTCAGCGCATATCCAAACGCGTTAAGTAAGTATATACTATATACTAAGAAAATTATATAGGTACTAAGAAAACTGTCGCAAATGTGTAACTATTATCAATAAACAGAATTTTACTACATTTATGTTTAGTTGTGATTGTTATCATCATTATATAAAACCAGAGTGATAGTTACAAAAATACCGAAAAATATACACCCTGTTTGAACTGAATTCGAGTGCGTTAAAACCAAAAAAGAGATTTGAGACAAAAATTGAACAGATCAGCTAGAATAATTATTTAATTATCCGATAATTATCAAAGAAAATAATTATCTTGAAAATGATGAACACTGCGTTTTACAAATCCATGCATCACCTGCCTAGCCTTTTCCCAACTATGTTGGAATCGACCTCCAGTGTAAACGGCTGCAGCTGAATACTCCAGTATTTCACATGGAACGACTGCCTATCTGACTTCCACAACCCTTTAAGTACTGGGTAATACGATACCCATTGGTAAGACTGGTTGTTTGACTTACGGGTCACTGACTTCCTGTAACGACTATCAAAGATATACAAATGACAGCAGGGACCAACGGGACTAACGTGCATTCCGGGGCACGGAAGAAACTCGATATGTAATGGCTGGTCACCCATCCGTGGACCAACCCAGGCAAGCGCGGCTTAACCTGTAGATCGACCCAAGCGGCTGTTAATATTTAGCCACGAGCTCCTGTTTCACAAATCCATGGAATAAATTTGGTATAGCTTGGTTCGACCTTATCGCGTTACTACTCGGTTTTGGAAGGTCATTGTACACTGAACATATTCATCAGATGCCCTTTTTCACCAACGCTCTGCCGCACTTATATGAATACCTATAAATAGCCCACCCTTGGATTTTTAAGTATCAGTTCTAAGCCGAGCTCACTGTTATTTAAGCATTAATTTAGTTGCTGTTTACTGTTAAACTGTTAAAAAAAACAAGCATGACTTTAATTAAAGGCAAGTTGATCTTTAAATTGATCTGCTTCGTTGGTCTAGTTGCAGCCACGGAGTTTGGATTTGTGCCCAGCTGATGGCAATAGGCTTGCCCTCTATTACATAGGACAAACATAATTGGCGAAATGTTGGTGTACTATTAGGTACACCTCTGCCTAACCCTTCGGGGATTACTGTTGTGATGTTATGTTATGTGTTAATCTGTAAAAGGGAAATACGGCAAATGAAAGAAAAATAACACTTCAAGGTCGTTTTAATAAACAAACAATACTTAGTTAAAACATATTCAGTCTTATTATCAGGCATTTGAAAAACACATTAATTGTAGCTACTGCTGGTGACTCACCGATATTGATAATATAAACCAGCAGCCCATCTCTCAAATAATAATGCATTCATCTAATCAATGTTGGTGTTAGAAAGAGACAGTATATCGCCAATATTTGGTCAAAAATGTAAGCAATTAACTGCTCTCTCCCTTCACAATTGCTCCGTAGTTTTATGATACATCGTTTCCATTGAAGTCTTACTTTTGTTAAGGTTCGAAAATTTAACATAAATGAGCGTTGGTTTTGAAAAATATCGACGAATAATTTCCTTGTTGCCAGTGGAGAGTTGTTGATATACACACGGGGCTTTCCAAGAAGACGCACACTTGCGTGGCCAATGTTCGCTGATTCGCTCACTCACACACACGCGCGGCTTGCAACTGTCGACTCTCGCGCAACTGCGCAGTGTTCACTGCGCGTTCCTCCGTAAATGAACTATAGTCAGTTTTATTTCACGTTTTTATTCGTTTAACCTATATTTTGTATCAGTTTTATTGGATTTTCTTGCATTTTTGTTTTGAGGTAAGTGTTTTGTATTGTTCTTTAGTTACTTTGTGAGTTTGTTTTAAGTTTTAATTGTTAATGTTGTTTCATTCATTTGCTACAGTTTTTAATGGATAATTCTTGTGGTATCACGTGTTTCGTGTCTAATGTCACTTGCAGAGTGTTTTTTGTCCTTCAGTGAAATGAAGTAGTTTTTTTAGTGATGTTCTTGCAGTTATCGTCATTTTTACGGTCTCGGTTAGGTACAGATTGATTTGTTTTGGTAGGTACCTACCCGGCTTTTTTAATAAGGAAACGTCAAATTATATCGTTATGTCAAAATATGAGTGCTGATAATTTTTATTGTGGAAACAATTATTATGATTTTGACAATAATTGAACAAGTAGTTGATTACTTATGTAACTAGTTTGTGGTAGGTATCAAAACAAAGGTTTCCTAACTACTAAAATAAGTACTATATTTACAATTTAGTGATAATTTGCTAATGACATTGCACGTTAATCATAAACTAGGAATGAATATTAAAAAAATTACTTAATGTCCTATTACATACCAAAACGCAGCTGATAATATTATTATTAGATGTGTACGTAAAATAATGTGAGATAATATTGATTTATTGTTTAAACACATAAACAAAATAATCTGTTGGTACATAGGTATAATCCTAACCGGGTATCTGCACATATCTATTTATTTATAAATAAAGTATTTTTTTATCGTATTTTGTTCCGAAAATAACATAAATACATTATTTTATACAATTAGGTATAAACTACTTATATTGGATGAGGAAATTCACTATAATAATGCCACATTAAATGTGATTTTATTTAAAACTAACATTTAACATAAAACCTATTCTCAGAATGACAAAAGAAATCATAAAATTATGAATAAGTAATTATATTGTAAAAACCCGGGGTTATTAAAGTAAAGAAAAATAAAAAAAATATCCCTATAAACCTAGTAAAATACAAGGAAATAGCAAGTAATGTATGAAAACATTATAATGTATGGTTGCCTAAGTAGGTACCTACGAAATCGACAAGTTTCCATAAATACTGATAAATCGAACTACTCATAATAAGGATGATTTGACCATTCTATAAATAAGTGTTGGTAGTATTCTAAATTTCCTCAATACTTAAAAAACTCGTTTATTTAATCAACAATGTAAACTAAATATGTATAATGCTTTCTCAACACCGTGTTGTGGTATGTACAAAGGAAAGAGAAATTGCAAACCCTTAACTACCATGTATAGTGTTGCAAGTGTTGCAACTGCCGAACTGAAAAAATGGTTGTTAATTCACCATCTTGGTTTGTACGGACGACTGCCAATCAAGCTTTAAAACACCAGTTTATGCGGATCTCTCGTTTTACGGGAAATCCATACAAAGCGTCTTGGTCGCGTTTTGGTCGTTAACTGTCAGAGATATGCTATGTGTAGTTCCGTAATAAAAAGGGGATTCGGGCTTCAACAATATTAACATTTTAAAATAATACATAGTATTCAATAAACATAATATCAAAGTTTGTCAGGATTTGTGAACAAAATAAGTTGATATTTAAAACGCAAGGCCTGAAGTTGTCCCTTGACATAATCCAACGGTACCATTTTACGATACCAATAATGATTTAACATAACTTCACTATGGTAATCCCCGACGGATTAGGAAGTGTATTAAACGCAAAGCATTTATTTCAAATAGACCAGAGTACAGGCACTTTTGAATTGTTCAAAACAGAAACGATGATAGAGAACAGCCACAAAACCTAATAACTGTGAAAGGACACGTAGGTAGCCCATTCCAAAGTGGAGAAGAATGGGCAAGAAACCACATGAACAATCTATCGATATTCTATAGGCCACATTTGGCCAGTTATGTTTAAGTCCCATGTAATAGCCATCAACTGGGCACAAATCCAGACTCCGTGGCTGCTATTGAGTAATTCCTGATGGAAAAACCGAATAACACTTTGCTCGACCGAATCGAACCTAGGACCTCAAGTGCAATGCGATTTAATTGAAAGAACGAACATGCAAAATGATGTATACAAATACTGCGCGCAGTTTCACTACCAAAATGTCAGACATCGTCGTACTATTGATTGACACTTCGGACTCTCTGATTACGGAATTATCTATTTTCTTTTTCCACAAACAAAAATTATAATTTGATTGTCAAAATAAAAATAAAACGTCGCCCATCCCGGTTTTTCATTTGATAACCGACATAGTTGTCTCATTTTTCTGGAAATAAAAACCGTCTTTTCAAACAAATCTTGTGTCGTCTTTTATTATTTTGCACACAACTATCTTATTTACAAGAAGATTTCGCCAAAATTTGTCAAAAGATGGTTTAAAGTAACTTCGTATTTAACTTGTTAATTCGTTGTCGTGAGAAAAAAAGTCGATCTTGGGGAAACACGCACTTCTTGGCCAAAAAAAAACTTCAGAATATGACACCGAATATGAGAGGCAGCCTTTTTTTCTAATTTGCCAGTAATGCCATAGCGGAGTAACGAATAGCTTTTCGCTTCCCTTTTATGTCGTTTATGGTGTTCTATTGTTGGAGAAGGTCATCACCACATCGGTAACTGCTTCTAAATTAATTACTTAATAAATCATCATCATTTATAAAATATGAAATCCACAATTTTCACAATTGCACCTAGCACAGTTTGTGTCTGCATCACACATAGGTTGACTGGTAGAGAATGCCAGTGGCATTAAGTCCACCTTTATCAGTAGCAAAGGCTCAAATTTTGTAAGAGGTAAGCCGGAGTACATATCTATAATGTGATTATATTATTTGTCTATACATAGAATACTGACTGTGCCATTTTTCAAAGGAAAGCCGAGGGAATCGAGTTTTATGAAACCTTCGCCACTGGCCTCTGTACATAATGTGTGCTTAAATGATTAAATCAATAAATCATCAACGGAATCGTGTTAATTACCCCTTATCATTTCAATGTTACTATTTCAAGATTAATTTCACTAAACCACGGAGGTGTTCCCCAAAAAAATGTTTGTTTACATTGATATCGAATTCGTGGATAAGGAAAAATACATCTGTTTATATTCAATAAGATAAGGAATAAATAATAGATAACATTTTATTAAGTTGCTATTCATAATAAACACCTAGAATGAGTAATCATTTTCCTTATGACACACTTTTACGTCATATCAATGAAACCGAGGCTGGTTTTACGCAAAACTCCGTCATGTAGGTATGACGGAGGTTTAAGGAAAAATTTTAAACAAACCACAAGTTAGTTGAATGGTCATTTTGAACCGACGCATGGCCTTCGAGTTTATGTCTAGCTTGCAAACTTAAATCCCATCGCGTGTCATCAGCCTAACGGATTGAGGAAAAAGATTTAGAAAAAGATGTTTGTGTTCAAACCTACTTTTACTGACATATCAATCTTGTTCTACCAGTTGAAATGTTTAAAATAAACAAAAGTTTATATTAGAGCACATTTGTTTTCTAAATCAACATCTTTATAGATACGTGGCCATTTTATATTCAGTTTTGTTTGGTAGCAGCATTGGATATGAGAACATTATCAATCGGTCGGTCGATGTTACCGAGTTCATAGGACCCCAATCTATTTATGTGGCGACTTAATATACTTCTTTTGGGTTAGCTCGTTCCATCGTCGAGCTCATCTCTGTTCTCGGGACAAGATTGAGGTCAAGAGTAGACCCAATTAGTTTTAAAAACAAATATTTATGACCCTTTATTTGATGGTGAAACACGTCTTCTTTTGCGGTGTACCTCTATGAGCCGTCTTCTCAGTATTTGCCCATTCTCCAGCCTTATCATATTAACACAATTCAATCATCGCGTTTTTTGTTGGTCTTCCGCTACCCTTATCCATCATACTCCGTTATTCACAATCTCGACAGTAACATTACACGAGTTCAGGGGCCCAATTCTGCTATTACAATAGTGTCAGAATGGTCTGTCATTGATTTCATAATTGTTGATTTTGACTTGTCAAAACTTGTCAAAATCAACAATTATGAAATCAATGACAGACCATTAGAATTACCATTAGAATGGTCTGTCATTGGTATCATAATTGTTGATTTTGACTTGTCAAAACTTGTCAAAATCAACAATTATGAAATCAATGACAGACCATTAGAATTACCATTAGAATGGTCTGTCATTGGTATCATAATTGTTGATTTTGACTTGTCAAAACTTGTCAAAATCAACAATTATGAAATCAATGACAGACCATTCTGACACTATTGTCGTCTATTGTAATAGCAGAATTGGGCCCCAGTTTCATTGCACAACTATTTCTGAGAAAAACTCTTTGATACATCATCTTCCTGCCCTTGTCCCATGTTATTTGAGGTCGTCGCAATACGTTTTTTTCTTCTATTCTCCTCTTTCAACCGTCACGCTATCATTTACTTCTTTTTCTTTCATATTTTTCGTATCATTTAGAGACAGAGCAAAAATTCTTCAATCCAAGAAATATATAAATAATTGTAATGTTTACTGACCCATTTATGCAACTTACAAATTTTATATTAGGTATCAACTATCTGCAAACACGTTAATATAATATAATTTATGCACCAACCATATTGGACTTTAGACAGCAATTTAAGCACGGATATAGCTACCACAATTTTGTTGCTGAGTTCGTATGACTAATGAATGACCAAATTACAATTGTATTTGTTAAAAATCTTAACCATAATATTTATGACAGGGTGACATATTCTTTGTTCAGAATATAAGTAGCCTGCAGGATAACTTATTAATAACAGCTTTTTCCTTTCTAGTGCCACCATGACACCAAAAGAGGGTCGATGCTGCGGTATCAACCTGCGCTCACTATGTTTCCTGATTGGATACCTGCATCTGGTAAGAGTTATTTATTGTTTATACCTTTAATTCGCACTGGTTAATCGTTTAGAATTAAGATACGCTTCATAAACGAGACGCCTCAAGACAAGGTTGTAATTTCTAGATCTTTGACAATTGTTACGGAAAGGTAGAAACTGTCTACTCTGGCTTCCATTCTCTAAAAGTCTAAGTTGATACTGATACAGATACTGTGCCTGCGTCATCCCACTGCTGGGCAAAGGCCTCTCCCCATGACTTCCAGTTGTTTCGATCCAGGGCTAATGTGGGCCACTGGTGGTTGGTTTTGTCCAGCTCGTCCCGCCATCTTCTACGAGGTCTGCCGCGACGCCTTCTGGCTGTGTCAGGGCTCCAGAAAGTTGTTATTTTGGCCCACAGCTCATTGGGCATGCGGCAGACGTGGCCAGTCCAGTCCCACTTCAGCTTAGCGGCTAAGTTGCTGATTATGATAAACAACCATCTTCTTTTTAGCGTATCGATAGCAAAAAGTTCAAATGTGTTTAGACCAAAACTCAGCCACGCGAACCCCGCTCACTGATGCAGTGAATAGATCATCAAGTGCGCAGGTGATAGGGCATGCGGTGCAAGATGGAAGGTGGGCCATTGTCTGTGGGGAAACGCCGCATACGCACTTGAGGTCTGAGCCGTCCCTGCACCCCCATCTGCAGAGATTGTCTTTGCCCCGGCTGACTTGGGTTCGAAGTCTGTTTAGAGATTACTAGAGCAGCTACCTACCTTTAACAAATCACATAAAATATTAATTTGCGATTAAGTTTTTCTTTTGGATTAGTAAAAAGAAATGAACTCATTTCTTTTGAAATGACAGTCCAAACAAACCTTTCTAAATTCGAACTTATTATTTTAGTGAAGGTCTTTGGTAGCATTCTTTTTCAACTACTTAGCGTGTCGATAACAATCAAAATTTTGGTAGAATTAATTAATCCAGATACTGTCTAAGATATACCTAACCACAAACCACCTAACAACAATTAAACCGTCTTTAGACTAGTTAGGGACGTTCGCAATATAAGCCCAATTGACCCACCCGATCACGTGTGTAATCATGCCCATTACTCGAGCCGATTGGCCTTCCAAATTTGACAATAATTATATGGAAGCCTGACTGTTCCGTTCCAACGCTTTAAACCGATCGGTCGGGCGAATCATTGATATAGTTGGTTGTTAGTCTAATATGCTTTTTGATTAGACTTGACTGCTAATCTAAACTAGTTGGAATTAGTTTTGTTTTCAAATTGGGCACGATTAATTGTTGTTGCTATTTATGTGCGTATTGCATAACTATCACTTGCTTCGGTGAAGGAAAACACCCAGCATGCCTAAGAGCTATTTAATTAAACATCAGCAGGAGACAGAACAAAACAAGGCCACTAGATACAAAGGGACGTTTACATTATTGTTTATGGCAAAGAACTAGCTACAACATAATCTATAACTGGCAACAGGGCATTCCAATCCACCCATGTCTACTTCACCATTTCCTATGCTTCTATATCGCCCATAATAACAGCACATAACTTCCTCCTCTTCAAATTCCAGTTTAAATGGCTCCAGCAATTCAGTTATACCCTTCTTAGAATTCTAAACATCTGTTGCTTAATTGTGATGATGCAATAAAAGGCCGGATGCGGTCGCTAGTGCATTGTTGATCGTACAATGTGGATCTCGAGTTACAACCGACGCATCATGAGGAGTAGCCGTATCAGTGTTTCTTGGTAACTTAAATGCCTTGCTTTGTAAAAGGAAATTCTTACGTTAAATTAATGTTTGTTTTCTGCTTGTCTATGCAAATAATAAAAATTGAAGTGTCTGTTTGTAATTTCAAAATAACAGCTTTATAATGAATGTATAAGAAAGTATATACGGTAACCAACAATACGGTTATAACAGAAACCCATTTTCTTTTAAGTTTAGTCTGTTTAAGTATCTGTTTGTTCCCGCTATTCTTCGAAACGCCTGGACCGATTTTGAAGGGATTTTTACTGACAGATAGCTTATATTAAATTATAGCGATGCTGTTTTATTCTTGAATTTTATATTTCGTAAGCCAAATATGCTCTTAAGTTTAGGGAGTTTAATTGCGTAGTTGTTTATTTTAGTTTAGTTATTTCATTTCTAGAGCCACTCGGTTTCAATTTTATACTCTTGTGTTATTAACTTATCACTTTCTTTGTGAATGCTGGTTAACCTGTAATTGGCGACTGTGTAAGTCCAAGACTGTAAAACCTGTACTCAAAATATTTTGTACACACAAGCTGTTGGTAAACCTTTATTAATAAATAAATAAATAAATAAATAAATAAATATATTAAAAGCTGATATTAAGGAGTAACTTGGCTGTTTTATTAAAAAAATAGGGTTCCGTGCTAAAAAATTAAAAACCCTTGAAATTGTTAACAAAATCCAATTCAAATAGTTATATTTTTATAATATTTTCAGCTGATAAATATGATAAAATAGCTGTTTTTAATTTGGTCTGGACAAGGAACTTTTTTTTTTTTTGGTGGGTGGGAAATCATCAATCCCTGGGCAGAGCGGAAGGGAGTGTCAGACTCTTACTGACTAAAAACCACCCATGTTCCTTCATTGGCCCTTTATGTTCCAGGGCCGCGGTATCTCTTTCGAACAGTCCCGCAGCCCTGGCAGGCACCGGCCCTTGCGGGCCCCTCCTGTTTGCTGACAAGGAACTGGTGTTGTGTGATTTCGGGTGGTTTCATTAAAATTGCCTGCACGAATGAAAATATGTTGTTAATTTCTGGCACAAGTGATTGCTACTTGTTAGGTAGCAATCACTTTCAATGTACATGTTTCGTATTTATAGAAAGACCCGACAGGATTGACTTAAGGTTTTCGGTACCTGCCTCGGTCGAGTGGTCGCAAGCGCGACTGCTGAGCATGAGGTCTTCGGTTCCATTCCCAGGTCGGGCTAAGTGTTATTGGGTGTAATATAATCGGGTACACCTCTGCCTAACCCTTCGGGGATTACAAGCGTGATGTTATGTGATGTATGTCTGTTCCACAATGTCTCTTTATGCCTTCTGGACAGTTATTTCCACTACCACCTTGCTGATGGCTTATATGTTGGCCATAGCTAAAGAAGGTTCATGATTTGTCAAGTATCAAGATTGTTAGTTGTTCTCTTTTAGGCAATATCTTGTGTTTCTTTTTATTTATTTACTGGATTAGTACTGCGATTAGTGAGGTTTGACCAGTTCTTTGTTTAAAGAAAGGAATGCGACTCTAGCTTCAAAATAAATTTAAATTGGCATGTTTAGACTGGCCATTAATACCATCAAGATTATGATTTGTTATTTAAACATCTATTTTGAACGGTTGTGTTAGCTAGTTATTGGAAACTTTTCCTTATTTCTTGGTAATGCGAAACATTGATACGCTTCAAAGAAAGATCCTAGGAGATAATCTGGTTTTCTGAGAATGCAACATGACAGCTGTCTGTATATACAGTCTTTTCACAGTTATACAAGGTGTAAACTGACCCAACATGAAGCCGTCAACCAAGCATACTGTACATCAAACTAAGTAACTCAACGCAAAAACTATTGCTGGGAAACGCCCATTTTTTGGGGTGAATAATCACGATTAACGGTGCTCGTGGGCTCAATGTACTCGTAATTCACTCAAAACATTGAGCTTATGGATGCATTGAATAGTACAGAGGTCATGAACAGTTTAATGTAAATTTACATTAAATACTTGTATTTAAAAAAAAAAGTGAGTAAATTGGAACCATTACTTCCAATATCTCCTTAACTAGAAGGTTCCCAGGTAAATGGATTAGACCAAAAAAAAATACTGCAAAGACGGGGAGAACAAGTGCCTTTCGACTTCTTTGAGGGTATTTTTACACCCAGTAACATGTGAGAGCAACCAAACAGCCAGCATAAGCACTCTTTGATAAAGACCACTGTGAAAGATGCCTGAGAGATATTTCTTGACGACATTAAAAACCAAGTCAGAGGCCCATGGGCGGTATAAAAACTCTGACACACACATATAATAAAGAAAGAAGAAGAAAACTGAAAGAGCTGTAGAGAGCGATTTCTGCTTCGATTTTAAACCGACTTCAAAAAAAAGGAGGAGGTTTTAGCATAGTAGGTTTTTCCACTGTTATTGACGTTGACTGCCTCGTTGGTCTACGCGACTGCCGAGCATGAGGTCCTGGGTTCGATTCCCATGTCGGGCAAAGTGTTATTGGGTTTTTCCATCACGAATTTCTAACTAGCAGCCATGGAGTCTGGATTTGTGATGATTGTGTGGTTTAAACATACCTAACTGGCGATATGTGGGTGTACTAATGGGTATACCTCTGCCTTACCCTTGGGGGATTACAGGTGTGATGTTATGTGTGTTCCACTGTTATTTGGACGACTGCTGTCATTTTCTGGCCGTTATGTACGACTACGCTTTTTATCAATCCATTCTATACAATCTCGAATAAAGAATGTTATCAATAAACCAGCGAAACAAATCAATTGGTAAAACAAAAGATCCGTGAGTTTTATAGAAATTGGTCACTAGGACTAAATCAACATAACATTTTGCTCGATATTCCGAAGATTATTGATGTCCGACTATACATCTAGGTGGTAATCCAGAGCACAAAATACCAGATATGTTCTGTGATTCAGACCAACCAACTGGACAACTCTCCCTAAGGAATAAGGGCCGAGAAAAAATTGTTCGACCCTTCATACTAATATTGCGCCAGCCGTGATATTGGTTGTGGTGTGAGAAGCCCATTTTATTTTCGACTCATTTTCCTCTGGCAAGGTGGTCCAGTCTGATAGACTAATTCACCACCTAGGAGGTATTGTTGTTATTCTAATACAACCTGTATATGTATGCCTACTCTCACGGTATCCATGTTATTACAGAATATCGAGAAACAAGGCTTCAGGCTTTCGGCAATAACATCTCCGTTTTACACAATACCGACTGGTTTGACTTGTAAATAATATCTGTTTATGTTTCAGGCATCGAGTGTGGTGGACCTTGTCTGTCATTTGTTGACAGTTGCCATTGTGACAAACGGCTTCCAGTGTGATGCGAACAATGAGAGTGTAAGTAAACTGAATATGATAATGCTATGCGAATGTTGGACGCATTGTTTTTAGGACAATGGGGTTCTTAAAAATTACTGCTTTGAGAGTTTTTTGGTGGCGGGTTTCCCTTGAGACTGTATAGAAAATATTTGAGTTTGATACTATGCAATAGTTAAAGAACACCGGAATTTGACAGATAATGGACTAGTCTGAGTCAGTTTCCGGTACGCACGACGACCAATCAACTGTACAGAACCAATTTATGCGGATCTCTCATCGTACGGGAAATCTATAAAAAGCGAGGCCATGTTATACTGGAATATTTATCTTGATGTTACGCCGTGCGTAGCCGGTCCAGAACATATGCAAAGAAGTATGACCGAACCTTAGATTTACTGTGGTAAAAGTAACAATACCTATCACGGAACTAGACTGAAAGATAATAAAACTTCCGAAAAATAGACGTAGAAAGATACAGGAAGACAAAATAAGTTAGAGATAAAAAGATAAAAATATCACATACAAAATGCAATGATAATAGTAATGAATGAGTAATAGTTTTATTTTAAGCAGCACTATCTAATCATCACAATTCAATGACTATAGAAGATGATAATATCACATTATGAATCACAAACGAAATATTAATAAACATGAAGATGAAGATATGACTTTCAAAACAAAAGAGTAGGTATAACAAATGCAGAAAGACAAAAACATAATAAAAGAGAAAACCGCTATTGACGAAGAAACCAAGGTTATTGAATAATAAGCAAGTTAACTGACACTAGTCCATGGGTATTGTTCTTATTATCAACAGAAAACATTATCAGTTGTTATGACTGCACTTGTTAATGACGTTAATGATTTTAAAGACCAAGTGGTTAGAAATGTTGTAGAACAAACAATTCATAGAATAGTAGAAAAGATATTTATTTGTCGCAAAACTTTTTACCACAACAACAAAAATACGTACAAAGTAAAACAAATACATATTAATGAAAACTGAGAGACGGGAACAAAATAGTTGACAGTTACATGTACTGGAACAAGGTTTCCATTCAGTATCGACTGCAACAAGATTTCCATTCGGCATGATACTGTTCTGTGGGGGGCATAACAATACGGCAAGCCCATAAGGCAAGTAGACTGTTCAGAAACCCTAACATCATGAAGAGTAGTAGGTCGTAAGGGCAAGCCAAACTTGTAGGCTTGTATGAAAGAACCGCACAGCACAGCGCTAGAATTTGAAATAAGTATAGAAGATTTGCTCCCTAAAGCGAACGAAAACAGGCATACCTAAGCACAAAAAATATGTAGTATTATATTATCTGTGGCTACGCTCAAACAAATGACAGTCGTGAGTGCGCTTGCATTTGCTGTACGTTTGTATGGAACAGACTTTCCGTACTATTCACTGTACTGGTTCTACTACATCGTTCTTAACCACTAAGTCTTTAAACTCATTAACAAGTACCCTCATTACAGCTATTCTGTGAGCGATTGGTTAAGGACAACAGTGTTGCGTTAACGATTTTTTTCTGATAAATATTCTTATCTTTGCACTTATATTTGGAAATGAAATATTAGTCACTTACTGTTAGTACATTTTTTGTAGGTAATTAAAGCTAAACGAGTTGTTACGGTAGATTGATCTACATGCTTATCTATGCTAGTCTATACTAATATAATAAAGAGGTATTTTTTTTTTCTTTGTTTGTTTGTACCGAAACTACTGGTGCTACTGGACCGATTTTAACCATTTTTTCACCAATAGAAAGCTAAGTTATCAGGAAGTAACATAAGCTATAAATTAGATTTATATCATGCAAATTAGCTAAGGTATCACAATTTTTGCGGACGAAGTCGCGGGCGAAGTGCCATTACCAACACTATTACTAGTGTTGGTAATAATTAATTCCTACCTACTATATATTTGGATCATTAACTAAAGATTTTGGCTTAGAATTTTTTACTAGACAAAATTAAATCTGCTCTCACAGTGACAATAACAACTAGCCATAGCATTATAATTTAACATCTGGACCAGTAATGTTTCCCAAAACCCCGAAATAAACGGCAAAGTACCAATATCAGGTATCCATTAAATATTGCAACATCTTTTTGCTAAAAAAAGGTACTAAATCTACCAAACAAATACGAATAAATTAATGAAACTGAAAAGTGACCATCATTTAACGCGTTTGGGTGAATCTAGCGACTTTAGGCTGATTTTATAGTCACGCGTTTCAGCAGCGCCGTCGGAAGCGCGCGCGCTCGGATATGTATTGGGGTAGTAGTAGCGTTTCAAATTCGCGCGCTTGAGCAGCGCCGTTCGGTGTTCCTGTTCAACAGCGCGCTGCCCAACGGCGCGTCTAGCGGCGTGACTATAAGGCTGATTTTATAGTCACGCGTTTCAACAGCGCCGTCGGAAGTGCGCGCGCTCGGATATGTATTGGGGTAGTAGTAGCGTTTCAAATTCGCGCGCTTGAGCAGCGCCGTTCGGTGTTCCTGTTCAACAGCGCGCTGCCCAACGGCGCGTCTAGCGGCGTGACTATAAAACCAGCCTAAAACCAGCCTTAATCTTTGAATGCAACCGCAACCGGCGCAGACGCACACATTCCAACGCTAGTGTATTCTACCTCATACACCTGATACACCTTATGAAACTGAGATTGTATACAAAGATTTCCTGATAATCTAAGGAAATATGCGCTATGGTCATAATTATACGAGAAATAAACTCACGCTATTTATTGTCACAACTGACGTAATTGTATATCATGGAAAATAATGATCTTAATAAGTATATTAAACAGTTACTAGTTGTAAAACAATCAAAAAGAAGATAATGCTGGTTTGAATAAAGAAAATAAAACGAAAGCAGCCAACGAATTTATTAATGATGACTAACGCTTTGTGCAAATAACCAGATAGATAGCTCAAATAGAAAAAACCCATTTATTGGTACCTAGCAGTGAAACATCGTAAGCAGGGATTTCATTGAATCATTACAAAGACATTCAAATATTCGTCACGAGCGATAGATGGGACACGACGAAGGAAAACTTAATCCAATACTTGTTACTTCTTTGTAACAAGTTTAGACAGTAACCAAACGATTACTGAACTACCCTACCTACCTAGTGCACTTATAATGTGTCATTAACACAGAAATAATTAGATCCCACGACACAGGGTATCCTAGTGTGGGGTCTAGCGCTACTTTATTGCACTATATCTTTATTTTTATTTTTTCATTTTTTACTATCTTTTATGTGTTGTGCTTATCATGTCATCAAAATGTGTCTAAATAAAATTAATAAATTATTATTATTATTTACACACACTTGACATATTTTAATTAAATATTTTTGAAGTATTGGATATACAGTAGTAGCATTCGTGTGTCAAAATCTAAAATGTTCGGGATCAAAATTTTTGCATGAAAATCAAGGGAAAGTCAAAAATAAAAAAAAACTACTTTTTAGAGTCGTTGAAAAAATAACAGTAGTATCTAGGTCCTCAGCTCATGTTGGAACGCTGTCAGTAAAAAAATTGTATAAATTAGGACCAATTCAATTTTGATGTTATGATATTGATTAAATGGTTAAATTGGTTTAAGCTTGATCTTTACTAAACAGTATCTCTCAATGCAGTAATTAGTGCCTAAAATTACAAATAAAAGAAAAATACCATAATACTAATCTCTTTTTTTTCTGCAGCTCCAAGCAATATCAATACCCTGGCTAGAACCGGTCCTCGTCGTGCTAAACCTCGGCACTCATGGCTTCTACCCCTACCCTCGGGTCTTCCGCAACCAGTACCACATCTACGTGGAACAGATGTCCGTCGCCGCAGAACCCAGGTGCTATCCTGGGATGCTGCACATCTACCTCATTGATCTGCTTAACTTCCTCATCAATGTGATCTGGCTGAGGATTGTGGTCTCTTATGTTGGAGCTGTACACAAGGTAATTATTTTTATCCTATTGTTGATCTTTGTTTATTAACTGTGTCATATGTACAATGTGTTGATTTTTTTCAAATGTTTCAACCATTTAGTCACCCTTAACTCCAGTATCACCCTTTCCATAAACTAGAAATATATTTTTTTTTCCTTAACCAGAAAAACCCTGAGCCCATGCGTATGTTCCTGAGCCTGTCTGTAGTCAAGCTGGTGATGCAAGCCATGTACTTCGGATACCACCCTTTCTTCTACGACGTCTACACCATCGAGACCGTCTGGTTCTTGAAGCTTACTGATATCTGTAAGTATATCATTATTTTCTTTTGGTTCAGTATTGTCTTCTTCCACAGTTATGTACCCAACTTCGTGTAATATCCACCATTGATATTGTGAATTTGTTCCCGGTTGATAGCAACAGCTTTAGCGCACCTATTACTACTTTTTATCCCGGTAGTATGATCCAGTGCGACAATTATCGAATTCCACGCGGGCGATGCCGCGATAAGCTAGTGTAATATGAATTATTGATCGAGTGGATTTAAATTCCATTTTTTTTGTACGTACTGCTTTATAAATAAAACAACTTACAAAGACCTTGATCAGATCAGATCAACACACACACACACACAAAGTCACTACACACACATCACACTCACACACACACACAATCATCACACACATTACTTGTTTTTTTTTAATTCTTCTCATTTTCATTGTCACATCTGAAAGTTGTAAAGCCATAGCACTTAAAATTGATCGAAGATAAAATCAAACTCCTTTGGATTACAATCAACGTATTGCGAAATGTGATCAAAGGCCCTAGCACGAGCGCGCAGTGTAAACGTAACGTAAATAATTCTATTTTAAAATAAAAAATACTCGTTTCACATATATTTTCATAATTTTAAGAATGTATTTGTCGGATCGTCAGGATTTATTCCGTTAGGCTCGTACATCATTTGGGCAGCTGATGGGTTTCGTGCAATGAAAACACACTGGGTGCGATACTCTGTTTCTATTAAACTAACAAATTACTTGACATTACCATTTAACACAATAACACGGGGCACAATGAATCGGGTACAGTTCCAGGACGTCTCAACTCCGAGCTCAGACCTCAGAGGTGTAAACATCAGGGCTCTGTAGAAATAGGCAGTGGTGAGGGTAGACTTGACAGTAGGTCGCATGATGTCATCACTGGCGTACTTGCGATTCATTTTACGTCCGTACCAATGACCGGATCCGACATAATTATGATGATATGAATCATCAATGGTACTGATTGTGCTTGTTGCAACCGAACTAAAATGCTAGAGGAAAATTGTATTATCAATTCAAAAATCGACATATTTACGTTATGTTTAAACCACGCGGTCGTTCTAGGTCCTCTGTTCAATTAAATTATCGGAAATCAAAACGAAGAACTCCTTATTTCCCTAATGATTTTTTAAATTGCGTCAACAGAATCCAAATGCGTACATTCTTAAATAGCATCCTATTGTGCCACAAAATAACCTTTCAAACAGTTGTGTAATATCCCAAGAATGTCCGGTATAACAAATTCAATAAGGCACGTGTTCTACGTATATTAGAACTACAACGTTTGCCGCAAACAACTACCTTATACGTCAAACTATCTTATACGTCAAATGATTCATATTATTAATTTGTTGCATGTTTGACATCTACTTTGATATTTTTTACAATTTATCTGGGGTAGGCGCAGCATGTCTTCTTCTTTCATACTTCTCTTTTACTCGTCATCTCAGCAGCTACCTTCTTTCTGGCCATACCATCCTTCACACAGTCCATCCATCGTTGCTTTGGTCTTCCTCTACTCTTATACTCTTTTTTACTCTACTACTTTGATGTTTCTATCAACCTTATTGTAATTCAATCCTTCAATGCAAGCGAGTGATACCGTGTTTACAATATGAAGTGTCGATATCAAATTAATAGTCGATGCATTTCGAAGAATGACATTTATTATATTAAAATTTGTCTATGCAGCGCACTGTGCACTCTCGTGTCGTTCTTTGTTTCGTTTTGAATACATTTTGTAATGATAGTGTTAGCCTGACATATTTGATCTATTGCCATTTGGTCTATTTTGATCATAGATGTGTGTTTTGTATTAGATACGGTGTGAACTCACTATTCAGTGGTTTGAATATACAGGGTGGAAAGGACACCAAGTTCTGAATTACAGTAGTAGTAGTAGTAGTACAGTACACCCACATTTCACCAATTATGTTTAAGTCCCATATAATAGGGGTCGAACCGGGCACAAATCTAGACTCCGTGGCTGCTACTCCAAAATTTCCGATGGAAAAACCCAATGAATATTTGCCCGACCCAGGAATCCAACCCAGGACCAACGATTCAGTTTACCATTTTCGAAAACCAAAATCCAAAACTAAATTACCATTTTTTATTCCAGTGATCGCCGTCATCATCCTAGTGATCGTCCAGAAATACACAAAAGCCCTGAGATTGGAGAAGGCGGCTACCCAGAACGTAGAGAAGCCACCATCTTACGTCGAGTGCCTGATCAACGGTCCCATGCGTCCACCAGGATACGAAGTCAGAGATATAGAAGTTGTCATTGTCGATAAGGAGAAGAAACAGCCAGCAAACGTAGATAACGTTGAAAAGTCCTGATTGGCTTAGAAAAGAATTTAAATATTTTTAGAATTTACTGCGAAGGATAATTGGCCAATTTAGAATAACATAAGTTTGTTGATGAAGATAGAAAAATATCTTTAGGATTTCTTTCAATAATTTTGACTTTTTAGAGTTTTTTTTTGGTAAAATTTTTTGTAAGTTTATGTCAAATATTTTGTTCTGTAATCCGCAGATTTGATTTTTCTATATCAAAAAGGTGTTTTTTTTTAAATTTTATTAAATGTTCTAATTGCCAGAATGACTATTATTATAGTTTAGGATGGTTCAATGTTAAATTTTTAATCATTTTCCAATATTATTGTATTTTATATTGGCCCGAAGACGATGAAAAATCTATCGTTAATATTAGCAAAGTTTTAAAAAGTTGCTCTTGCTCCAATATCAAGACTAATTATATTCTTAGTGATATTTTCTTTTGTAATGTGTTAGTACTCTCGTGGTACAAACTTCTTGTAGCTAGAATTTGTCAAATCATTGCAATTGTCATCGAAATTGACGCTGTCCTATTAAAAATCTGGAACAAACTGGTTTTAACCGGAAACTACCACTTCAAACCAGTTTAAACTAACCACATCTGGTACGTTCCGATTTTATGAAATCTCGTCTATGGTTTTAATTTTTTTTTTATTATTCTAAGCTTTGTATTCCTATATTTTAAGTCTATTTAAGTATTATTTTAAAGAGGAATAATATAAATAATGGTATTATTCTGATATATGTAGATCTCCGTGATATTCCATATTTATCGATACATTTATAAATGGATATCGAATGAAAATTAAAGGGATTTTATAATGAGTCCCTATATAATAAATATATTAATAGAAATACTCCTTTGTTTGGAATTACTTTTTTACATCTTCCATTTTTCCTGTCGACATGATAAAACCGTGCTATTTGGATAATTTCATCGTAAAAATATATAATCACACTCGTAATTTTATTGTTTTATCATCATAAGCTTGGACGTCACTTGTACTTATTACGAAATTTGAAAAACCAAACCTTTTTTAAAAAAATTTTTGAAGTGTAAACTTCTTTATCGGTGTTGTGCACTTTTTTTGTGATGGGTAAAAAATGTTAAACTCGCGTCAAGACACGTGACCTGGGGCCCAATTCTGCTATTACAATAGTGTCAGAATGGTCTGTCATTGATTTCATAATTGTTGATTTTGACAAGTTTTGACAAGTCAAAATCAACAATTATGATATCAATGACAGACCAGTAGAATTACCATTAGAATGGTCTGTCATTGATATCATAATTGTTGATTTTGACTTGTCAAAACTTGTCAAAATCAACAATTATGAAATCAATGACAGACCATTCTGACACTATTGTCGTCTATTGTAATAGCAGAATAGGGCCCCTGATCGAAAATTCGTAAGACGGAGGGAGTTCTGAAGTGTTAAATTTTTAATCTATACTTCTATACTAATATTATAAAGTTTGTGTGTTTGTTAAATTGTCAGGGGTAATCTCGGAATCTACTGCACCGATTTTAAAAATTCTTTCACTAATAGAAAGCCACATTATCGCTGAGTGTCATAGGCTATATAAAAAACCGAAAAATTAAAAGGTTTTTACGTGGTAGTCCGTTTTGTAAAGAGAATCGGAGAAAAACTCATCGTTATACGTGAAGGCCACAGCAGCGCGGCAGCGGCGCGCGATGGTTTCGGCTTATTTCGGTTCGCGTTCGTGCTCACTTCGGAAGAAGGAGGCGTGACCTTCCTTTTACATCTGAGAGGTAGGTACCCGCGCGGCTCATTCGCGGCGCGCGGTCGGCTCTTTACGCAGCGGACGTCCCCAAAATTGAATTTTTCGTAACACACTTTCGACATTCATTAATTTTATTTTCGGTACATTAAAAAAAAAATCTTTTATGTTTATATAGTTTTCATTTAATTTAGGTTATAGATAGGCATTAAGTTTGTTTCATGTACCTAGATATTAAATTAGGTTATAGGTATTAAGTTAGTTTCATGTAGATATTAATTTAGGTTATAGGTAGGTATTAAGTTAGTTTCATGTAAGTAGATATTAATTTAGGTTATAGGTATTAAGTTAGTTTCATGTAGATATTAATTTAGGTTATAGGTATTTAATTTTTTTGCAATTAGGTTAGGTTAGGTTGTTATTTTGAAATCATAACTTCTGTCAATATGCCTAAAAATCGTGGCGACCATTCTCACAGGGCCAGCAGTGGGACAACTGGCTTATATTCCGCGGATACCTATGATTCCCACTGACTTACCCATACCGTTTAAAAGGCTACAGTTTCCAGTGAAGATCTCTTTTGCCCTCACTATTAATAAGTCCCAAGGTCAAACATTCTCTCTGGTGGGCATTGACCTGAGAAAGCCGTGTTTTTCCCATGGGCAGTTATATGTGGGCTTATCTCGGGTTGGAGCTCCTGATAGACAATATATTTTGCTACCAAATGACAACGTTACATCGAATATAGTGTACAGAGAAGTTTTGAACAATTAAAATTATCCTGCGACTTGGTCCTCATGGAATTCGTTAATCGGAAACTCCGAATTCGTTAATCGGAATCTCGGGAATCTTCTTTCACGAATAGAAAGACACATTATTGCTGAGTGTCATAGGTTATACATATAAAAAACCGAAAAATAAAAAGGCTTTTACATGGTAGTCCGTTTTGCAAAGTGAATCGGCGAAAAAACATTCGAATGAAAACGTTTCTTACGAACGCTGCCTTAACTATGAAAGATATATATTTTTGAACATTATGCCCAACGAAGTGGGCACGGGTCAGCTAGTGTAATATAAATTGTCATGTTTGTGTTTGATAGCGCAATAAATGAATATTGTATTTTACCACATAAACTTTTATACTGATAATTAACGCAATACTTACGTGAAAAATTATTCCCTAACCATTCCAAAATATCAAATGCACAACGTTAATATTCAAGTTTTCACTTCTGCCGGCACTCCAGGGGTTGTTTTTTGTTTCAGTGGGTATTCGAGTTTTTTTTTTAAATTTCTAAATACAAGAAGTCCCGACTGCGCCTCAAAAAGCCGGATATGTCCAGCCAAATCCGGACGAGTGCTAACATTACTAACACTGCTGCACTGCCTATAACGCCACGTTCTCTGTCTGTGTCAAAAGATTTAACCTTAATGTAATTACAATTCACTGAAGAGCTCGTGGGTAAATAACAACAGCCGCTCGGGTCGATCCTTAGGTTAAGCTGCGCTTGCCTAGGTTGGTCCGTGGATGGGTTACCCATTACATACCGAGTTTCCTCCGTGCCTCAGAAAGCAGGTTAAGTCGTTGTCCTAGCTGTCATTTTTAGATCTTTGACAGTCGTTACAGGTAATCAGTGGCCCGAAAGTTTGACAGCCAGTCTTAACAAGGGGTATCGTATTACCCAGTACTAACTGGATTGTGGAGGTGACATAGGTAGTTCCTCCATGTAAAAATACTGGTATTCAGCTACACCCGGTTAAACTGGATGCTGACCCCAACATAGTTGGGAAAAGGCTAGGCAGATGATGGTATTACAATTTACAGGTAACAAAACCAATACATATAAACAAGAGCAATACACATAGGTATCATCCCAGAAACAGCACCTACCACTATCAACGGAAACCTTACTTAATCATAACTTCAAGCATCTGATACGTAAAGATAAAACGAGTAAAAAATTACGAGCCAGCTCGACTATAAGGACATTCTCTAAATATGACATCATATTGACAAGTATAATCGTCATTTGTTTGACTAAAGAACAATCGATGATCGTTATCGATATTATTAACAGAGAAGTGAGCGCATGATATCCAGACATTGAAGTACAGAGTGAAGTTATTGCAATTACTTCACTTGAAATCGATAGTAAAGAACTAACTATCAACGATCGGTAAGTTATAGTTATCGAATATTATCAGCCTGTTACTGACCCCTGTCGGGCAGAAGCCTCTTCTCATCAAGAGAAGCCATTGATCATCACACTGGCTCAAGACAGGTTGGCGATTTCAGTGTTTTATCTTGTACGCACGACGGCCAATCAAGCTATTTAAATGCAGTTTACGCAGATCTGTCATTGTATAGGAAACCTATACAAAGCGAAGCCAAGTTATACTGGAAATGTAACAGCACTACTATTATAAATGCGAAAGTTTGTGAGGGTGGATGTTTCCAGCCCGACCCTAGTTGTTCCCTCAATGACGCACTAAGCCTAGGCCCGAACCCCACAGGGGGTGCCCTTAGTGTCTTCATTTAATTTGTATCCTTAGTTTGTAAGCCCTGGCTGGGGGCCTTAAAGTAATTTTTGGCCACCACAGGATTGTCCGGTTAAGCAGCTTCAACCTTAGTAGAGTTGTTGCGCTGCGAGAGGCCATTAAAAAAAAAAAAAGGGTGGATGTTTGTTGCTCTTTCACGCAAAAACTACTGACGGGTATTTGTTGAAAGATAGTTTATAACCTGGACTAACACTACTTTCTTTTTCTCGGTACTACAATCATACAATCCCGTGGGACAATTACCGAGCTCCACACGGGTGACGCCGCGGGCAAAAGCAAGCCAATTACTTATAATTGTAATTATAATCGACTATCTTATGCCCGCGGCTTCACGTTTCCTCGCGAGGTTTTTCTTTACCGCTGGCAGTGATGTGCTGGAAAAACTTAGAAAGTACAAATGAATTGAAAAACTACATTTATACTTACATTAGTAACTGCTCAGATTTGTACCCACACCTTTTATCTTGTATAAGAGACGAAACCTTGATTTCTGGGACGCATAAGAACAATTTAGAAACCGAAGTATCTTTATTCCCAAAATTTCTTTAACAAAATAATTCACAGTAACCCTGAAACATGGCCCAGCATTTTGCCAAACTGGAAATCTGCACTAATTCTATTTACACATACCCATTATGAAGCATTATTACCTGTTGGGAGCATTCCAAGTCTCCTACACCACAAGATAGATCATACAGAGGGTAAATTCCATACAGCGAAAGAAAACGCAAGCACACTTTATCACACTTAGACAAACATCTTCGTACTTTAAGTGCAAGCGCACTCATGACTATCCGTTTAGAAATGGCACGGAATCCGCGCGGCAAACATGTTGGTCAAGAATCGCGCGGTTTCCGCTGTGTATTCGTTTTAGGTCGTCGTATGTAGGCGTCTTTGTGTGTGTGTGACTGTTTTTGCTTGTCGCATGGAGTGGGCCTTCTGTGTCTATTTAGGTAAGTTGTGTTTGCAGTCTCAGCTGAATCACTGAATTAAATGGGATGCGCTTATGGACCTGGATGCTGCGTTTTAATATTGCTGTGAGTAAGTGTTATGTTTTTAGACGAAAGGTCTTTTAGGGTATTAATATTACGTGACTTGTGAAATACGGCGACTGAGTTTAGATAAAAATTTGAGACGGAGAAAAATAAGAGACAAAATTACACATTTCCGAATGAGTGAAAAACCTGGAACCTCTGGGTAATAAATTATTGAACAATAATTTTTCTCCTTTAGACTATGTTTAAATTGGTACCTACACCAATATCCAGCCCCGAAACATCATGCATATTGCTCTAGTGCAGGAATTGAACCGCTATGACCCAAATCTAAGAAAGCAATAGGTCGCCAAGATACTGCGTTAAACTTTTGGTAAACCATATAATGTAAAATAAACGTAAGTAAATTCGTATAGAATAAAAAAAAAAGATTTACTAATCACAAATCGATAAATCGCGGGCTACCCTGTCGCTTCCGCTTTAACGAACCGATCAATCATCATCGTCATTATTTCAGCCGAAAGACGTCCACTGCTGGACATAGGCCTCCCCCAAGTGTCGCCACGATCAATGTATTAAATAAACTACACAACTGCGACTACTACGAGTCCAGCACGCGTACCACGACCAC
Organism: Eurois occulta; assembly: GCA_950022335.1. Lineage (NCBI taxonomy): Eukaryota > Metazoa > Arthropoda > Insecta > Lepidoptera > Noctuidae > Eurois > Eurois occulta. Next base: position 10,689,139 of record OX465500.1, on the reverse strand, counting down.
CGTAGAAACGGGTTTTGTCGACGGTTGACACGTCGTCATGCTACGCGTGCTGTAAGGCTGGCTGGTCATCACCTTTTTTGCAAAGTCACTCAATCAAACGCACGGCCCGTTAGAAGACTTGTAAAAAATGCGTCGCAAATACTTAGTAGTTGAGTTTAAATCGATACTGTATTAGCACTTAGTTAATTTCAAAGTTCATGGACAATAACGCTACATAGAGGGACATGCCACAAGACATTCTCTACCAACACATGCCACAAAACATATATGAAATAATATATACACGGGTGGATGACAAACGTCAAGGTAGGAGAAGCCTGTATCCATGACCATCATATCCTACATCATCTTCCTTTTCCCATGTTACTAGGGGCTAATTCAACCTCTAATGGTAGCGCCAACACTATAACTCTTACATAAATACCTAAATTAAAATGTTATCTATCGCCCTGAACCGGTCGTTAAAAATTCAACATTGACCTTCAACAATTGAAGAATACGTGTTGCACCGACCCCAAGTAGAATGGCACGAGGGCAGGAAAATGATAATGACCTTCACTTCGAGGCCAAAGAACAGAATAGAATATTCTTTATTACATACTCCATACAAGTAACATTCTCAGGACTGCCTAGTAGTCGCAAGTGCACCTGCCGAGCATGAGGGCCTTTTTTTTGGGATGGGAAATCTTCAAATGACTTCTCCCGCTCTGGGCGCAGTGGAAGTGAGTGTCAGACTTTTACTGACTAAAACCCATCCATGTTCCTTCTTTTGCCCTTTGTGTTCAAGAGCCGCGGTATCTCTTTCGAACAGTCCCACAGCCCTGCATCGGCCCTTGCGTGCCCCTCCTGTTTGCTGACATCTCTTTGAGGCGCACGTGGAACACGAACGCGCCGTTAGCTAGCCCATTACTCACCGTCCACAGGCCCGCGAGCATGAGGGCCTGGACTGGATTTCCGAGACGGGCAAAGTGCTATTGAGTTTTTCCATCAGGAATTTCACAGTAGCATCCACGGAGTCTTGAGTCAGGCCAGGTTGATGGCAATAGCCTCGCCCCGTATTACATGGGACTTAAACATAACTGCTAAAATGTGTGTTTATTAGAGTACACCTCCGCCTAACCCTGCGGGATTACGTGAGGCGTGAATGACAAGTTACATTCATAAAAAAAACATTTCACATAAAGTGACACAATGGGCGGTCTTATCCCTAAAAGCGATCTTTTCAAGACAACTTTTAAATGGAAATAACCTAACCTTTTAGAACAGTCCTTCCCCACCACAATACCTCTTGTATTTCTCCCCAAACTAAAACTCATCCTCAAAAGCAACAACAGGAACATAAAACCGAGAACACTTCCAACCGGTGAGCTACAAAATTATTTCAAACCTTAATATCCACCTGGAATCTATCCAAAAGCAAATTCTCTTGGATTTCGTGGCAAGCTCACAGCATTCCGTAACACGCGCGATATTAATTTCTGTTACACTGTCTCAGAAAGGTACCCTGGGTGAAATGTCTGTGTAATGCTTTATCCTGATATTATAAAGAGGTGAGGTTGCTTCTTGGATATTTCGTGTTTTCGTAAAAGCGGTTGTTCAATTAGTATCAAAGGGGCTGTGCATTGATGTTTGTAGTTTGAATTATTTAGCTTAATTATATTTTCAATCCTGTTTACTACGCCCGGTTGTTGGCAGCTCATTGAATAGATTTATAGATAAAATATGCTTTATTGTGCACACCAAAACATTAACAAAGTTTATCTATATACAAATCTTTTATATATGAGCATGAGCATGAAGTCCTGGGTTCGATTCCCGGGTGATGCAAAGTATTATTGAGCTTTTCCGCCAAGAATTTTCCAGTAGAGCCAGGATCTGTGCCCGGTTGATGGCAATAGGCTCGCCCCATATATAATAGTGATCAAAAGTTGATGTATTATTAGGCACACCTCTGCACAATTAGGTGGGCTTCTTGGATTACAGGGGTGGTGTTATGTTATGTTATCTTTTCTATATCAATAAAAAAAAACTACATGTATAACTGAGGTATCACTTGAGGTCGGCTCGACCGATTTTGCTGTGTTCGCAATTATCAGAACAAGGTTTGTATAAAATAAAATCTGATATATTCTCATTAGTAAATCTTACCCACCCAAAGCCGGGGCGGGTCGCTAATCTACAAAAAAAGTCAAGTAAAGGACCAATGAACCGTACGGACAAAGCAGGAACAGCTGCGTACACCCGACACTGCCAGATGCTTTGATGCACAGAACATATACTTTGACGGAGGTTCAATCAAACCGGTCCGGACAAATTACTGACGCTTTCCGGACACAGACACCTTACAAATTACAAGCGGTTTCACCAAATCTTTATTTAATCAGTTATAACGAACAGAAAACATGACACAACGCGCCAAAAGTGGACAGATTTGGACGAGACCTACACTCAGCATTGGTTGGCCAAAGGCTGAAGAAGAACGAACAGAAAATTTAATACTCACCTTGGAAATTTAATGTAAAATCCGTTGCAAAATCTCTACAACCAACACAGATGAGTCGTCAAGTATTTTGTGCGGAATTCCTCTCGAGTCGCAAGGCATCATTTATTACAGTCGGTCCCGTTTGTTATGAGAACAATTTTATAAGCCAAATACCGAAACATTATTTCTATAAATTTCTATCTTATTGCATTGTATTTTTTGTCTTATATTAATAACAGGACTTTGAAAAATTGTCTGCCTTGTTGGTCTAGTAGTCGCAAGCCTAACTGCTGAGCATTAGGTCCTGGGTTCGATTCAGGTTGAGTCAGGCAGTGTTATTAGGTTTTCCATCAGGAATTTCTCAGTAGCAGCCACCGAGTCTGGATTTGTGCCCGGTTGATGGCAATAACACCACTAAAACCACCCCGGTGGTCACCATCCGCATATGAGAGGAGCCACCGTTTCCTCTTAAAAGACCTGTCCGGAGCCCCCTCTGTGCAACGCCTGTTAAGGCACATCCCTGGGGCGACTATACAGAGGTCTCCCCTGAGCCTCGCTGTGCAAGTGTGCACGGCAGCACGTGACCACTGTACAACAGTCATCTCTGAGGTCACTCGGTGAGCGCACAGAGTCCCCACTCTAAACGCCCGTAACGCGTGCCTATTGCCCGTTATAACAATTTCCCCGACCCGGGTATCAAACCCAGGACCTCATGCTCAGCAGTCGCGCTTGCGATCACGACACCAACCAGGCAGTCATCCTGAGTAAGTATTAAACGATTTTTGTTTGATATTTCTCATTTTAAAAAAGAAACTTTCAAACACAAACACAGTTTAACCCAAGCCCACCGTAATTCTCTCGAAACACAAAACCTGCACTTGTTAGCATCAGAACTTGTCAACGGACACTATAAGTGGTCACTTTGTCAGCAGCTGCGTCCTTAATCAGCGAGTAGATGTGGAGGCGCTGATTACCAGGTCATGGCGCTTTGAGAACTCAATAGTTGCTCTTTGTTCGTGTATTAATAGGTCGGTCATGCATGTCCAAAATAATAATTATTTTAAATTAATATAGACTTTATTAATTACTGTGTGCTTGTTCTGAAATAAATATTATTTTCAATTTCAATTAAATGAGTTCATTGCAGTTTCGTTTCTTTGAGCTTGTAATAAGGGATGGTTTTGAAGGGTTGGTCATGAGTGTATTTTTTTTAGGGAAAACTATTTTATTTTTAAATCAATCAACTAGCTAAGGGGTTGTAAAAGTTTTGTATGAAACTTGGCTTGCCTAACTTCTGCCATTTTATTTCATTTCAAAATAACGGTCACGCATGAAATCAGTATTAAACAATAACTGGTAGCAATACAAACAAGTTTTGTATGAGACAAAACTCTTCTAAAGCGTCACGTTTTGTTGATATAATAAACTATCAAAGTTAGAATATAGGTATTCACTGAAGGCACAATCAGTATAACTTTGATTTTTATTAGCATAAGCATAATCAGCCTTTAATGTTCCCACTGCTTGGACACACGGCCTCCTCTCTATGAGAGGGAATGGGCTATACCTAATCCACCACGCGGGCCCAGTGCGGGTTGTTGTTGGTAGATGTCACATGTCTTCGAATTTTTGCTTCTAGGACATGCCGGTTTCCTCACGATGTTTTACTTCACCGTTTTTGAGAGCAGTGGTGATGAAATAAATTATACAAAGTAATGCGCCTGCCTGGGTTCGAACCCACGAGTTATTTTTCGTAAGTCGGGGCCACCACCTCTGGGCCACCGCTGCTCTCTTATTAACCACGCATTAAACCTAAACCAATCAATAGCTAGCATCAATACAAAGTTACAAACAATTTTTATTAGCGACAAAATCTTCTCAAGCGTCACATTTTCGAAATAACCTATCAAAGTTGTGCTGATAGCGAAAGCGTTGACTTAAAATTAACGAGTAGAATAAAATGCAACGTCCTTGACATTAAAACTTCTCAAAGTAGGAGAGGCAAACATTGACAAAACGAAAACCATCTTAATATTCAATGTCAGTGTTTAAGTACGTATTATGTTTTAATTTAAAATTGAAATAGAACAGGTAAAACATGTTGTGACGTATTTGGCAATCTAAAAACATAAATTACTATTAAAATTAGCTGATATTATCCTCTGGGATTTTCCTGAATACACCTGCACACGTCAATACTGTTTAATGATAATATTCACATATTTTTGCGCATTTTGAATAGCAGAATATTCGAGCAATTTTCATTGATACATTTTTAACTGAAGAGTAAAAACTCTGACACCAGGGTAGGCACTAAACATAACATAAGAAAAAAAAAAGAGGAGGAACTTAAGTACGTAATAAGTTTAATCATATTTTGATTAAACTTATTACGTACTTATGTTACTCCTCTTTTTTTTAACAGTACAGTTGTGTCATACATGATCGGTGAGCCACAAACTAAGCTATTGATTACAACATTATTGTCAGATGACATCAAATGGGCTTGTGATGGCAATTCCAAATAGGAAGATCAGATACCTATTTGGATTAGGCTTTGATTCTCCTACAAGTCGACAAGTGCACATCTTGCTGCATCGTTCTCACGTAATGTACAATCTCAACATGAATGATGTAACCAAGGTTTTGTAACAATATTCTGATTTAAAAGACTGTCCATGGAGTTTCTTGCCCGCTCTTCTCCTTAAAGATCTACCCTTTGGAATTGGCAACTACAGTACTTTCACAGTTTTTATGCCATATGTGACTGGGACTGTAGCTACTTTTCATTTTTGTCTTTGTTTCGACAGTTCAAAAGCGCCTGTAACTGGCCTGCTTGAAATAAATGCTTTGATTTTGATGTTGAGTCAAAATTCTCAACATTGCCCCAATACTATATGCACCCATACCTAAACATTCTAACCCGAAAATCAAAACACCTTTTCATTTCGGTGACACCATTCTCAAGTGTAACCCTTCAGTAACTCAAGTTTGGAGGAAAATGTGCTATATAGGTTACATGGTATGTTTCAAGCTAGCCGAGCCATTTCCAGTCTTTCCGTGCTAGATTTAGTACCTACCTTGGCACTGGTGTTTAGAACTGTAGAACTGAATCTCTGTGTATTGAATAGGAAGGTTAGGTGGAGATGAATTCGTAGAAACTTGTGGGAAATATTGAGATCACTATAGGACACGAAGATACACTATACAATGACGTGATCTGTCGTCGTTACAAGAACAAACATTTATTTGTACAAGCTTACTAACTTACAATGTTTTTTATTGTTTTTTTTTTAAGTCAAATTGGATACACCTTTAATTTGGATGACAATGCATGGTTAGTTAGTGACGTCATTCTAAATCTATGGCGGACTAGTTATTATGTTTGCACCTGCATGATATGGCATATAAAAATAACTATTTCATGAGAACGACATTCAATGGGGTTAAATGAACTTATTATTTATTTATTTAGGTTAACCAACAATTGTTTACACTATACATTTCTGATTTAATAACTAGAGTAACATATTCAAATGCAACAATTAATTACAGGTTAACACCACATGCACAAGAAACTTAGAGGGTTATGTTGACGATTTTAATCAAAATCAAATAACTATTTATTTCGAACAACAAGGTCCATATGTGTTAGTGAATAAGTACTTAAGAACTATGTTAGTGGTAAGAATTTGGTGATTAAGATACATTAATTAATTAAAATGAAATGAAATAATGATTAAAATGAAATTAATTAATGAAATTGTAATGATTATAATTTTGTAACTACATAGGTACTTACTAGCGCGAATAATTTTTCATTATAATAATAATATCTTGGAACAACCAACACACCGCCATCTGATCCCAAACTAGGCAGAGCCTGTACTATGACAACCAGGCAACTGATAAACATACTTATATATTTCTAAATACATACATATTATAGATAAATTACACACCCAGATACAGAACAAATAATCGTAATCATCGCACAAAGATTTGTCCTGTGTGGGAATCGAACCCACGACCTCCGTCCTAGCAGTCAGAGTCACTAACCACTAGACCAACAGGCCAATCAAATTTCTATCAAATAAAATAAAAAAAAATTATAATACCTACAACCCGACACTGACCGGCAAATTGCAAAAAACGTAAGGAAATTTGAATTTCGCGGGCTACCCTGTCGCTTCCACCTTCACGGCAATTTTTGTGTTGTTTCTAACTTGTACACACACCCCAAGTTAGGCTACAGCTTATTAATACTGCCGCTTCACTTTCATGAACCCCGTCCATTTAATTTCCTAGCCATTTAACACCCTTTAGATTTAGGTCCTACTTAAACACTTAATATTGTTCCTGAAGGGGCTATAAAAATATTTCAAAGACTACAACGGCTTATTCTAACTCTCGTCACGTAATGGTCCCGTATATAATATTAAATGTCCACTCATTTTCAAAGAGAGTTTAATTCTCCAAGTGATTTACCTACATCGCTAGACTCTGGGGAATTCTAGAGAATCACATGATATAATACAATTAAGTGTGCACTTATTCGTCCGCTTTTAATTAAGTATGCCGACGTGGGACACAGATTATTTCGCAGATAGGAGATTACATTGCACTCGCTCTGAGAATTATTTGTTAAGTAGCTGTTTTACGGAAATACAATGGGAAAATGGGAAAATAGCACTAAGGTTCTCAAAAGGCGAGATAAACCCAAAGCTTAATACTTTAATGCTATATAAAATATTTACTTCGTCCCGTGGTTTCAAGCGCCTGCAGATTTCCAGTGGAACATTACGTTTTTCTGGTCTAAAAGTACAGTAAACTTGAGAAAACTGTAGCTTACAACCGATGAAAGATTTTGCATAGATCCCAAAATGAAAATAATTAATGTTTGTCAATATTCTGGCCATCAACAAATATGTATCATATATGATATATTTTATGTGCGTGTGGTGATATGTGTGTGTGTATGTGTGATATATGTGTGTGTGTACGTGTGTGTGTGTGTGTGTACGTGTGTGTGTGTACGTGTGTGTGTGTGTGTACGTGTGTGTGTGTGTACGTGTGTGTGTGTGTGTGTGTGTGTTTCATATATGTGTCATCATCATAATATGTATTTTTCGCACCACATTCTTAGTTACGTCGCTAACCTCCACACTGGAAATCAAATCACGAGCCCCAAGATACAAACTAACTGTCTAGATTTAGATAATTCTAGTTGTTGCCCACGACCTTCATTCGCGTGAAATTATTATAAAAAAATATTACTTCTATTTTTTAATCGAATTTTGTTACCAATTTCTAGGGTTTTGATTTTTTGCACGGAACCCTAATTATTTTTCCAAAATAAAAGTAGCCCATTTTAGACCTTATAAAATCAGCTATCTGCCAGCAAAAGCATCCCGCCAAAGCCGGTCCAGCCGTTTCGGAGATTCGCCGGAACAAAGAGACAGACAGACAGACCAACAAAAACTGAAAAAAATGTGATTTGTTATAAGTGCCGTTTAAAGTGTCAAATGTATTCAAAAAGCTGTTATTTTGATATTACAAACAGACACTTCAATTTTATTTATTTGTGTTTAGTATAGATTTTAAGCTATCTATGACAACATTATTAAATAAATTATTTATTTCACCAAAAGCCATTACAGTACAGGATACACAGACTAATAGCATATAAGGCTTATAACTAGGTCACAATAATGTTAATACTTTGACTCCTAAACTAGGTGTATGTGCCTGTGCCTTAGAAGTCAGTGATTCTCCGTAACAAACAAAGCCAAAGTATACTAAAACGGGACGTTACAACAATACGCAAAATTGTGTAAAAGAAAACAGGATATAATTTAAATAACGAAAACACAAAAAGAGAAGCGTTTAAGTGTGTGGTGAGGTGAATAAAAATGTATGGTCTAAAGTGAGAGTGTGTAGTGAGTAAGTGTATGATGTGTGTGTGCGTATGTGGTGTGTAGGTGTAGGGTGTGTGTAGTGAGAAGAATGGGGTGTGAACAATACACATCCGTTGATGGTTAGATACAGACTTATATTTATAACAGTACCTACATTATTATCTCTGCTTGATTTGAACTAAGTACCTACTCCCATCTACAATCTTCTATTCTTTGTCAAAATGCAAATTAGCGTCGTATGATGGCGCACCGGGACAGACTTCTAGCGATACTGGCGCCCCCTACCTGCACGACTGTTACCGCTTTATCAGACTCTATTTATTGACTTTTGGAACCAAGATAAGGGTGAAATTCTTGGTTTGATACGGGGTGCAAGGGATTTAGTGAAGGGATTTGCAGAAAGGAATCATAATAGAATAAACACGATCGAAGCCACTCGCTACCACTCCTTACGACAGCGTTAAATTCGCATTTTGCAGTGTATTCCGTCGCCCCTAGTAAATAATATAAATTCCTAAAATATTGCAAACCGTACTACGTAACATTGGATTGCCCCCGTACATCATTTAAACCATAAAGGTCGTTTAATTTTGACATCACCCAAAACGATAAAATTCTTTAAATGGTCACAGATGCAGTTAATTTTCACTATTATAAATTGTCACTTTGTAACCATCTTACGAATTATAATGAAATTCATATTATTATTCTATCATGATTCTGCTCAAGCGGCTATTTTAGGCCCCCTGATTTTTCTACAGTGATAAGATCAGATTGCTGTCACATCAAGCAAAGTTTTGGAAAAAAAAACTAAATAACAACAACAAACAACTTAACAACAACAACTGAACAACTAAATTATTAGAAAGAAAAAAAAACTCGGTGAAACTAAACTAGAATTTGAAAAAATCGACTTATTCCAATGTTATGTTGCATATATTTCGCGCATCAGTTATGCATATTTGCATGCGACGATTTAATGTTGCATATAATCCGGCCTTTACTTATCACACATTCCCTTTAATATTACTATGAGCCTGATATGTCCCGCTGCAAGGCAAAAGGCCTCCATTTCCTCTTACATTCCCTTATTATCCTTAACACGGTAATTACTATAAAAACTGTTAACAAATCAGGGTCTTCTCAAGATTCAGTATCGTACTATGTCACTCTACCCAAATACTAGACGTAGGTACAAGTAATTTAGGACGAGCAGTAGGTAACTAGGTACCAGTGCAATCAAACGATCCATGGTATAGTGAGTAATAAACATAAACCAATTTACATAAGATTGTTTGTTTAGTAGCCTTTGGTGGCATAAATGGCTTAATTAGGTGAAATAGTAGACTACATGAATAGGTTGGTCCGTGGATGGGTGACCACCCATTACATACCGATATGAGTTTCCTCCCTAGCTCGGAAAGCACGTTAAGCGATTGGCGATCATTTGTACATCTTTGACAGTCGTTACGAAAGAAGCCTGAAAGTCTGACAACCAGTCTTACCAAGGGTTACTGTTTTACTCAGTACTAACTGGGTTGTGGAGGTCAGATAAGCAGTCGCTCCATGTAAAATACTGGTATTCAGCTGCAGCCGGTAAGACTAGAAGCCGACCTCAACATAGTTGAGAAAAGGTTAGGCAGATGATCTATAGCCTAGATGAAAGTAGTTAGAAAATAAAATCAGCCGTACCTGCATTTTGATCGTGTGCTTTTAAAAGAAACTGAAGATTGTTTTTTGATCCTGGCTGACATTCGTAAAAACGGGGTGGAAGCCACCGGCGCGAAAATGGTTACCATGTATTCAGTTCATCATTCACCCCCCGTCATCACACCCCGTATTTGACAGTTGGGCTAAAGCATTATGATGATGAGCTGATTTTTTGAACCATGGCAAATAGTAGTTTAATGCCCTCTTCCTCTGTGTATTACTTCACAAACTCAAACTCGAAATCATCAATTAAATACGAATACAACCTATTATAAATTAACCTTCACTCGCCACCAAGTATTTTGGCTACACTCTCTCAACTTACACTCTGTGTTCAAAACTTGCCTTATAAACGCCAAGGAGTTGCTTCTTGTGACCACAACAGTTTAAATGAAAATTTGGGAACCACATGTTTGTAGGGATAGCTTTAAAAGTTGTTATGAGTTTTGTAGCCCGGTATTGAATCAATACTTGAACAGTCATTGACTGCGGTCGAGTGGTCGCAAGAGCAACTGCTGAATATGAGGCCCTTTTTTTTTTTTTTTTGAGGGTGGGAAATCATCAAATGACTCCTCCCGCTCTGGGCGGAGCGGAAGGGAGTGTCAGACTCTTACTGACTAAAAACCACCCATGTTCCTTCTTAGGCCCTTTATGTTCCAGGGCCGCGGTATCTCTTTCGAACAGTCCCGCAGCCCTGGCAGGCATCGGCCCTTGCGGGCCCCTCCCGTTTGCTGACATCTCTTTGAGGCGCGCGTGGAACACGAACGCGCCGTCGACACGGCCTGCCCGTCGTCATTCGACGGACGGACGGCGAGCTAGTGAATATGAGGCCCTGGGTTTGATTCCCGGATCGGGCTAAGTGTTATTGGGTTTTTCCAGGAATTTCTCAATAGCATTCACAGGGTCTGGATTTGTGCCCAGTTGATGGTACCCTATTGTGTGCACCTCATGCTTATAATGTTGCATGTTATAATTATATTGAACTAGCTGCTACCCGCTACTTCGTTCGCGTGGCTATTTAGGTGTGTATGTGTGAGACTGCCTCGTTGGTCAAGTGGTCGCAAGTGCGACTACTAAGCATGAGGTTCTGGGATCAATTGCCGGGTCGGGCAGTGTTAAAAAAATGTTTATTTAAATTATATAAAGTTCTAACGCACATGATTTGGAGATCACCTTTTAAGCAAGAAGATGGTTGTGTTAGGTGACTCCGCTCTTCCACTTAACATTAAACAATGTATACAATTGAAAAAATACTATAAATAATAGTGTTATTGGGGTATTCCATCAGGAATTTCTCAGTAGCAGCCACGGAATCTGGATTTGTGCCCGGTTGGTGGAATAGAATTGAATAGGCTCGCCCCCTGTCACATGGGACTTCAATATAACGAACGGCTAAATGTGGGTGTACGATAAGGTACACCTCTGCCTAACCCGTAGGGGATTTCAGGCGTGATGTTATGTTTTGTGTGAGAACTGACTGGCTGATCAAAATGCGATAATGTAGGTGATGACTTCAAAATGCGTCCTTTTGGGTACTGTAATTCTGGGCGCAGAGATCGGCAACAAAATTAAATGAGGCGACGATATGGCTTAAAACCGTTTATTTTGGCGCTATACAACCTTCTTTTCAAAGTAAACCATCAAACGCCTTGTTGGGCACTATTTATTCTAATACCGTTCTGTATACAACATTAAATGACTTATTATTTTCCGCAAGCACGTGAAATTTTTGGGCACTGAACAAACAACATATAATTGACCGTGTGAGAAGCATGGAGTGCACAATTGAATGCCTGTCAATTTTATGGTTTGGCCCTGGAATTGTTGATCGTCATTGTAATAGCCAATTTTAAGGGAAATTGTTACCTCTTAAATTGAAATGGTAAGTTATTTGCAATAATGGGTATGCGGGGACTTATTGAATAACGGGCTGGTGTCCGCAACTCCACGACCAATGCGCGTATTTTGCGTGCGGGTGGGAAATCTATTCGATCCACCTCAGCTCCCCGAGAAAAGCCAGCAGCGCCTTGATGTCGCTGACAGTCTCGCGGCGAGTACCTGGGTTACCGAAGTACTTTGCCCTGTATGATGCAACCTCTGGGCAGTGCAGAAGCACGTGGGCTGCTGTCTCATCTTCGTCCATGCAGGCTCGGCACAGAGGGCTGTCTGTGACTCATATGGCAAAGAGGTGTTGTTTTTATGTCCAGTGATGGCGGCTGTAACAGTGCGCAGCTGTAGTTTGGTCAGCCGAAGCGCTTTTTTCGTGAAGCGGCCGTCGATGGTAGGAAGTGCATCCTTGGCCTGCCTACACTCACCATGGTTTAGCCACAGTTTGTGGTGTTGTTCACTGGTTCGTTTCCTTACCAGTGTGCGTAGGTACCCGAAGGGGAGTGGCAGTATGGGTTCAGGTCCCACTGCTGCCATGCTTGATCCCCTTCTAGCGAGTTCGTCCGCTGTATCGTTGCCTCGGGACTCGCTGTGTCCTTTTATCCATTGAATGGTTATATTATTGAGATTACCAACCTGGTTCAGACGTTGATGACACTCGTGTATTAACCCAGAGTTGACTGTGTGGTTGTTTAATGCTAGTAGTACAGCCATGCTGTCTGAAAGTATGCGAATTGAGTGGTCCACAACTTCCCTGGCTAAAATGGCCGATGCCGCCAGGGCAATGCCCGTACATTCTGCCTGAAATACCGTGTTATGGATCCCCAATGGTGCGGCTATGTGTATGTTGAGATCTTCCGAGAAGACTCCAGCTCCAGTGCCGGTACCTGTCTTAGATCCATCCGTGAAGATCCGTACTTCCGCGGGGCTTAGACCCTCAGTCTGCGGGTACGAAACTTGCGACGGCCGGAGCGACGGCGGGGCGGCGCGACAGCGATGTAATCAAATGTATTAAAACATTACGCGCTGTGTACGAAACGGGCGATGGCGGAGCGGCGCGATCGAGCGATGCACGGGCGGCGGCAGAGCGGTGGCGGCGCGGAGCGACGAGAACAAACTAGTTTGATTTCGCCGCTCGCGCGGGTACTTGCATAGTGTTCTTCTAATTTTCTGTAAAACATAATCGAATGTCCCTATACTCATTCTTGTGTAATTGTAGAACTTTCTTGAATGACAACGTAGCTCGTAATAAAGTGTAGAAAATTCTTCCAAACTGCGTCGTCGTTGATTTATTGGATGAACACCATCTCTAGGTAATAAAAATTCTCTCATTAGGAGACTGGACTCCAATAGTTCTCTTCGACGTGAATTCATGTTTATCACAACACCACGTGAGCGCGACTGCGGGGAAGTTTGTTTCGTACACACGCAAGACACCGCTGTCTCATCGCCCCGCGCCGCACCGCCCCGCCCCGCCGTCGCTCCGGCCATCGCAAGTTTCGTACCCGCAGACTCACAGCGGTGATCCTCGTGGAGTTGGATTTTGTATTTTTTGTCGAATACGAATTACTTGGGTATCCGATCGTTAATAGCTTTCGCTAGGGGGAACTCGGTATAAAATCCTTCCAGTATCGCGGTGTGTTGTGTGTACTTCTTACCCCAAAGTTGAAGTGTTTCAAGACGTACTGCCGCCATCGTCGCTTCTTGCTGTATGAACAGATCGAGCGGTGGGAGCCCCAACATGGCCTCCAGAGCCGCGGTCGGGGTAATCCGCATGCAGCCTGTAGTCGCCATGCAGGCAAGTCTCTGCATGCGTTGCAGTTTGATGGAGGCTATAGCTAGTTTAGTGCGGGGCCACCAGACCACTGCCCCGTAAGTAATCATGGGTCGGATCACCGTGCAGTATAACCAGAGTATTATTTTAGGGGATAGGCCCCACTTCTTACCTATCATCCTCCTGCATTGCCAAAAGGTTATGCAGGCCCTGTTTAGTTTGTTGTCTAAATGCCTGTGCGGGGACTTAAAACGCTCTCTCCATTAGCAGCTCAGCTGTGTGATACGAAGCCTGGTGCCGTTGCACAGTCTGGTTTCATCAAGGTTTCGCATCACCAAAACTGGTACGCCAAATTTAAGCTCCAGCTGATGGGACGGCACGCCCGATAACTCAAGGGAGTTGAGAAATTCAACGGAGTAGGCAGTACTATCATCATCAGCCATCACAATGATACGGATGTGTATACTTTTTTTTTGTTTTTTTTACTGACCCACTCGTTCTTTGGCGCTAGCACAGCGGTTGGATGGGAAAATTCTTCGAAAAATAGAATTTTCCCATCTCCTTCGGATTCCAGACGACCCTCTCTCATTTGCAGCAGCTTATTCGCAAAGACACCTGCTTCGTGGTCGTTTTACAGTTGGACGCGCACGATGCACGTAATATGGAGCTTTTCAATTCAGGAGGTTTTCACAGTGGCGACGCCATGAGACATGCGTTTCATCCGCCAGTGTGCCCCTTTTTTATTACAAAATGGCCCCTCTTATTAACTGGCAGTATCTGTCTAAAGTCGGCTTTTCAAATGACCCCTCCTCCCGCGCTGGGTGGAACGGAAGGGAGTCTCATCCATGTTCCTTCTTAGCGCTTTGTGTTCCAGAGCCACAGTATCTCTTTCGAACAGTCCCGCAGCTGCAGCAGGCATCGGCCCTTGCGGACCCCTTCCGGTTTGCTGACATCATTTTGAGGCGCGCGTGGAACACGAACGCGCTTTCGACACGGCCTGTCGTCATAAGACGGTTGGACGGCGAGCTAGTTAATTACTCACCGTTCACAGGGTCTAAAGTCGTTGCGAACATTTTGATGACGCCACCCATCACACCTGGTTGCCGCGGATGTCCTGCAAGCGGTTCAACGCCTCTAATGCATGCTTGTGCGACATTGTGCACTCGTCCCAAACTACTTCCCCCGTTTTTGGTGATATTGCATGTTGGGGCGTATCTTCGCATGCAAGATTCAGCGGCAATTTGAAAATGGAATGTGCAGTCCGACCACCCATAAGCAAAGTTGCAGCAATGCCTGAGGAAGCCACAACCACAGTTATATGACGACACGGTTGGCGCAGTGGCTGAGCGAATGGCTGCTGCGTTTTGAGTATGTTTTCATTTTTAAACTTTTTAGAGATTTTTTTTTGTACAGTGTAAATTGGTCAATTTTCATTCATTAATTTATGATTACCTGTCTTTTGAATGGTAAAAAAAACGAAAAGTATACATTAATCTATTTTGTAATGATTTGAAAAACTTAAAGCATAAAAATAAAACAAAATACCTAAAACTTACAAAAAGTGAAAACTGGTTGGGGATCGAACTCGCGAATCATGTTTATTATTTTTGAAAACCTAATAGCATTAAAAAAAATCACAAAAAGTGAATACTGGCTGCGATTCGAACTTGCGAAGCTCGGTTTACAGGGCGGTCGCTGAACCGCTAGGCCACTTGTACCTTTGACAAATCCTTTGAAATAGCCGTTCTATTCTAATGCATGCTATGACATTTTGTCAGTTGTCAAACCGTCGTTGTCACACAGTAGCCAAATTAGATGGCGCTGTATGTCCGGAATAAATTTTATTTTTTATTTTATTTTTTGTAATAAAAACTATCCTATGTCCTTTCTCAAGTTCCAAACTATGTCTGTACCAAATTTCACACAAATCGGTTCAGTAGTTTAGGCGTGAAGCAAAGACAGACAGACAGACAGACAGAGTTACTTTCGCATTTATAATATTAGTTTGGATTACTTTCGCATTTATAATATTAGTTTGGATTAATATGCAAGATTTTTTTTTTTTGTTTTCATGATTTTTGGAGTTTTTCTCTAGACTTGCTCCATCTTTCATTCACTGACATTGTAATTGATTTAATTACCAGTAGTTTCTTACCCGATTTAATGTTTTAAATCTCCAAGACAAGTTTTGGCGTTTAATTATCACCCGAGCAACATTTTTTTTGCAATTTCAGCTACGATTTTATTTTGAAACAGTTACATTGATGGATATTCAACTACATCCGGTTTGACTGGAGTCCAAACCCCACATAAATGCGAAAAGGCTAACTGTATGAGTTCCGAAAAAAAATTAAAAAACACCCGTCTTACTCCACAAAAAATAAAAACTTCACTATATCCTCAAACAAAAGTGCCGCTATAAACGGGTTACCGCCAAATATAATGCACTGCCGTATAAAATAAACAGGACTGTCCCACACCGCTATGTCCACTATCTTCGCTTCATTTTTCACTCTCAACTCCCTGAAGTTTAATATCAGCGTCGTAAGACACCATGTGTTATTAATGGACACTCGACACTCAAGACACTCCTGATAGAAAACTGCACCACTAGAGCTGGGCGTGGGTATATTGAAATCTTGGCCGTTTTTGTTCTACGTTGTTGCATTTGTCTGCTGGACAGCGGTGGAGTTTTGTATCTGGCAGGTTTGTATATTTTTAAGATTAAATGTATGCAAAATATTTAATTTTGCCAGGTCCTGGATGCAGGTTGCAGCAAAGCAACGGGCAAGAATGTACACCCAATATATCCCACCCGCAAAAATATACACATGCAGGAAAAGCAATATTAGCATGCCATGTACCCTAACTTAAACTCGACATGTGTCGCGATTTGCGCCCTTCACGGGACATTCTCAGGAGGTGTTGGATCGAGTTTTTTAAGAGTTTGGGTAACTTTAGGTACTCTCATGATCAGGAGACTTAGCTTCTAAGTCCTATGGTTTACAATTACAGTAACCTAGCATGACCTTTAATTATAAATAGGTTTTTGTTTTGGGTTATTTGGTTAATTTAAAAATACCTATTTTTGTGCCTAAGCTAGCGTTACAAAGTAAATCTGAGTTCAAGCAGTAAAATCTTATTCTTGTGCTAAATTATAATTCGTTTTACAGCAAAACAACACAGCCAACAGGTGGCAAAAAGCAAAAACACCAGAAACTCAATCCTTCAAAGCGATTACTGTAAAAACAAAATACGCCTTTTCTCACTTAAAATTCAGAACAGAACACCTGAAAAATAACACGCAGTAATGCAACCAAAATCCCCTTTTAAAACCAGAAATTCCAACAATGATTAAAGAGTAGCAAACTGAGCACTTCAATTATCGGCGGGACGGCAAACAAACATGGCCGCCGCGACACCGGACTCCAACAAACTATTATCTTAGTTTTCCCGCTGACTTTTAAAAGAAAAGAAAATTTCATTTCGCACAGTCACCATTAATTAAATACTTCTAAAACGTGACTCCGTTGTCGCAGTTTTAATAATTTTACTTGTGAGAAACATTTTTCTATGAAACTTTGAACGTGTTAAAATAATACACTGTGTTTACGTCAGTTTACTTTAGAGCTTTATAAAGAGCTTCCTTGGTAGTCGGCCATGATTTTGTTTACTTTTTTTTATGTGTTGAGATAAAGCACTGACGGCTGCAGCCTTGCAGATTGTGAGGGATGTTCAATTTAAAAATTCTTTTCCGCCATTTTTTTTCTGTTGCTTGAGTTACTTTATGCTTTCTATTATCAGTGTTTATATTACTAGTTTCTTCATTCTCTAAGGATTAATCTTTGCATTATCGAATCTTAAATCTACATAAATATCCTTAAATCCTATGTTAACTTTTAATTGTGTTACATGCAGAATGATTTTTTTGACCGTGTCATTTATATTATTTCAAACACAATGTAAATTGTTTGTGAATAAAATTGAATTGAATTGAATCCTACAAATATTATACAGCCGTAATTTTTTTTTGTATTTTCGTATGTTGGGGGTAATCTCCGGAATGAATAAACCTATATATTATATATATCATGCATATTAGCCGAGTTATCACAATTTTTGCGGACGAATTCGCGGGCGAAGTGCCATGTAGTTTAAGATATTTTGGCCAGTTTTGCAATTTATAAGTCCTACTCCTCATTTTGGCAAAAATTTTTCAATGTGCTTTTAGCGTTTGTATTGTTACAACTGGATCAATATTATTGATATTTTCGAGGTAAGTATATAAATTATTTTCTGGAGAAGGATAAAAATTTCATTTCATATCGGAAAATTGTAAACTAAACAATCGGTTACGGCCACAGTCTCGGCAAATACCTTCATCGTTCATCATCATCATCAGCCTGAATTCACCAACCGCACGGTAGCGGCCTCTCTTTTCTTGTGCAAATCTCCACGGTCCTGTGCGAGCCACATCCAGGTTACTTCATCGTTTAGTAGAAATGATTTTCAATTCCAACGAATAGTTGATTTTAAGTTAATTAAAATTAAAATGAGATTCATTAATGCAAATCTGTAAATGAAACGAAAACAGAGTACCTAGGTAAGGTATGCGAGATGCTTATCAAGCAGGACAATTTGTTAGAGTCAATATGGCGACACAGATTGTGATAGTACGCACGACGACCGGGAAGCAGGAAGCTCATACAAAGCGTTATACTGGTTATTAATGCTTGATGTGTCAACGTGTGTACATACCGTGCTAGCTAGAGCAAATCTTACCTCTGTTTTGAATACGACATTATGAAATACTGTTACTAGATGGAAAACTAAACAGACCATGGTTTGATGTTTTGAGACCACATCAGAATAAACATTTTGTTAAAATAGGAATATTTTATTATAACGTTTCATGAAAGGAGACGAGAAAGAGAAAGAGGAGCTCATAGCTAGATAATAACAGTCGCTCGAATCAATCTTCAGGTTAAGCCGCATTTGACTAGGTTGCCCTGTGGATGGGTTACCACCCATTACATACCGAGTTTCCGAGGAAACTCGGTATGATTCGAGCGACTGTTATTATCTAGCTATGAGCTCCTCTTTCTCTTTCTCGTGTGCACATTGCAATGCATAGGTATGCGCATTGCAAAGGCACGTGCCTCGGAAAGCACATTAAGCTGTTGGTCCCGGCTGTCATTTGAAGATCTTTGACAGTCATTACAGTTAGTCAGTGGCTCGAAAGTGTAACAACCAGTCTTACCTAAGGGTATCGTATTAACCAGTACTAACTAGGTTGTGGAGGTCAGATAGGCAGTCGCTCCATGTAAAATACTGGTATTCAGCTGTATCCGGATAGACTAGAAGCCGACCCCAACATTGTTGGCAAAAGGCAAGGCGATGATGAAGTTTGAAGAAAGTTTAACCATTTTTTTGATATAATAACTTAGTCGTTTCGGTCAAATTGTAAATCATCAATCATTACGTGGTCAATTTTAGTCAGTCTAATGAACATTACCCAAATGTACGTGTGCGTGTAATGTGTGTGTATGTGTATGTGTGTATTGGGTTTTCTATTTGGAACTTTCGTGAGTTTGGTTTTATCCCAGGTTGATGGCAATAGGCTCCCATACTAGGGGATTTAATCATACCTAAAGGGTGCTACGGTATTCCCAACTATTCTGGGACTACAACTCAACAGTGATGTTATGTAAAAAGTTTATGATGATGAAGACGGACTGGGGTACATGTGCAACCGAATTTAGTTAAATACTTCATTGATCATGCTTCTTATTTAAGGTGGAACCGCCAGTGTAGTCCGCATAATCCAAATTTCCTACGTTTTTTGACACACAGATACGTATTACGGTCGCGAAGTACGTTAGTACTTATATCTCGATGGTCGCGAATCATTTTTTTTCAACATACAGTCTGACATTGACCGGCAAATTGCGAAAAAAACGTAAGAAAATTTTAATTTCACATTAAATTATTTTCGTTAAAATGTTAGCTTACCAAACGGTCATACTTCCACAGCTTAGTTTTATGAAGCTCACAGGTAAAACGTCTTTTATTATTAGCTATTGCCTTATAACCTTAGTTCGCGTGAAATTATAAAAAAAAAATGGTTACTTTCCTTTTTGAATCGAATTTTGTTACCAATTTCAAGGGCTTAATTTTTTTTTGCACGGAACCTTAGTTCTTTTTCTAAAATAAAAGTAGCCTTTTTTTTTTTGGAGGGTGGGAAATCATCAAATGACTCCTCCCGCTCTGGGCGGAGCGGAAGGGAGTGTCAGACTCTTACTGACTAAAAACCACCCATGTTCCTTCTTTGGCCCTTTATGTTCCAGGGCCGCGGTATCTCTTTCGAACAGTCCCGCAGCCCTGGCAGGCATCGGCCCTTGCGGGCCCCTCCCGTTTGCTGACAACTCTTTGAGGCGCGCGTGGAACACGAACGCGCCGTCGACACGGCCTGCCCGTCGTCATACGACGGACGGACGGCGAGCTAGCCCATTACTCGCCGTCCACAGGCCCGCGCATACGGTGGCCGAGAGCCATCACGGCGTGGCCCCCGACGCCCGGTGCTTCTCCTCCCGCGGCGGCCGGGACGTGAGGCTGAGGCTATCTCCCTCTCACGTTCCGCCGCCTCCTTCACTAGCATGAAAATAAAAGTAGCCTTAGTTACTCCTTATGACATCAGCTATCTGCCAGTAAAAGTCCTGTCAAAATCAATCCAGCCGTTTCGTAGATTAACCGGAACAAACGGACAGACAGACAGAAAAAAAAATGTTTTTGTTATAAGTACCGTAATACTCGTACTTTCAGTAAACAGCTGTTTGATATTACAAACAGACACTTCAATTTTATTTATTTGTATAGATTTAATATGAGATGCAGGCAACAGTTTCAATATCATGTTAGCACATCAGTAGTCGGTGCATAGCCTCCACACGACGTGACTATGCGCTGACGATACTCTGATACCGAACGGAAATATAAGCAAAATCCTCAAATATTTTACTAATATTTGGTTAAATCTTAGAAGAAATAGATGGTGCACCTATGCGATGGCGATGCGATGGCGATTTGAAACATTCACTTGTGAGTCATCATCATCTTCCTGCCCTTGTCCCATGTTATTTGGGGTCGGCGCAACACGTTTTTTTCTTCCATTCTCCTCTGTCAACCGTCATGCTATCATTTACTTCTTTATCTTTCATATCATTCCTCACACAATCCATCCATCGTTTCTTTGGTCTTCCTCTCCCTCTCCATCCATCAACGTTTATATTCATCACTCTTTTAGTCACATGCGATTCGTCCCTCCTCATCACATGTCCATACCAAGACAGTCGATTCCCTTTCAACTTTTCTGTGACTGGCGCTACTTTTAAACTTCCTCTAATATATTCGTTCCTTACTTTATCCATTCTTGTCACACCACACATCCACCTCAACATTCTCATCTCCGCTACATGCAATCTTTTTTCATCCATCTTCTTCACAGCCCAGCATTCCGATCCATACAGTACGACAGGTCTAATCACGGACTTGTATATTTTCCCCTTTAACTTGAGGGGCATCCGTGGGTCGCAAGTTGTTCCAGTGACCTGTCGCCATTTCATCCATCCTGAGTTGATCCGGTGTGTTACGTCTCGGTCTACTTCGCCATCCCCTTGGAGAAGCGACCCGAGGTACCGAAAATCGGAACAGATCGGTATGGGCGTTCCGGCAAGAGTTATGGGCACAGGACTGGAGAGACCGCCGAAATCACAGAATAGGTATTCTGTTTTGGTCCTACTGACTTTCAGGCCAACATTCTCCAGTCTTTGCCACCACACCTCCAATCTGCTCTGGACCTCTAGGCCACTCTCGGCAACCAACACAATGTCGTCGGCAAACAGCATACACCAGGGAGCCTCTTCCTGCATGTCCGACGTTAGTGCGTCCATTATCACCAGGAAGAGGTAAGGGCTTAGAGCCGACCCTTGGTGCAAGCCAACAGCCACATTGAAGCTGCCGGTAGTGCCCGCTGTAGACCGGACTTGGGTACTACATCTACTGTACATCGCTCGGATCAACTGCACATACTTCCCAGGCATACCTTTCTCTTTCAGGGCCCACCACAAAACTTCACGAGGTACCCGGTCGTATGCCTTTTCGAGGTCGATGAACACCATGTGCAAGTTTTTGTGCGCACTTCTGTATTTCTCGCACAGCTGGCGGATGGCGAAAATGGCATCTGTCGTTCCCCGACCAGGCATAAAACCGAATTGATTTCGTGAAATTTCACTCTCTTCTCTCAGTCGTCTTTCAATAACTTTCTCCCAAACTTTCATACTATGCGCCATTAGCTTTATTCCTCTATAGTTATTACACTCCAGCACATCACCTTTATTTTTAAAGATGGGCACCAGCGAACTGTTGCACCATTCGTCAGGTATGGCTTCTTCCAGTAACAACTTATTGAAAAATAAAGCTAACCACGCCCATCCATCCACCCGTAATAACTTCCACACTTCAACTGGTATACCGTCAGGTCCTAACGCTTTACCATTCTTCATTCCATTTACTGCTATTCTCACTTCATCCATACTAACCTTTCTCACTAACCCCTCATTCACTGGTTTATTGTCCAGCACACCGTTCCAATCATTCTCCTCATTCATCAGTTTTTCAAAGTACCCCTTCCACCTATCCT
The DNA here is from genome assembly GCA_950022335.1 of Eurois occulta. Classification (NCBI taxonomy): domain Eukaryota; kingdom Metazoa; phylum Arthropoda; class Insecta; order Lepidoptera; family Noctuidae; genus Eurois; species Eurois occulta. Next base: position 10,666,670 of record OX465500.1, on the reverse strand, counting down.
TAATTTTCTCATCATCCGAAAGAACCATTCCAGCTTCATCTTTTACGCATTTAATCTGACATACATCCCTCGCCTTTCTCTCTCTAGCTCTAGCAAGCCGATATAGTTGTTTTTGGCCTGCTGTACTATCCAAAGTGTCATAAAGCTTGTCTTGGGCCTTTGCTCTAGCTATGGCCACAGCTTTCTTGGCTTTTTTCTTGAGAGCATCATACTCACTCTTCTTTTCAGCTTTCAAACTAACACATGCAACTTCAACACTCTGCCATTCCTTGAATTTCCTCTTTTTTTCCTTCAACACATTCTGGATTTCTGTCGACCACCACCATGTATCTCTATCTATCGTACCCCTTCCTTTCGTCTCTCCTAAGACATGCTTTGCTACACTCCTAATACACCCAGCCATCTCACTCCAACATTCATTTACACTTCGCTCGCTCATATCTCCCATCTCTACCATTTTATCCACCACTCGTTCTTTAAATTCTTTCGCACAGTCATCCTTCTCTAACATATACCATTTTATTTTAGGCGGAGGTCGGTTTTTGGTTCTATTGACTTTTATTTCTGTAACTATTTCCATAATTAGGAGTCTGTGCTGTGTAACCAAGTCTTCTCCCGGTAAGACTTTACAATCTTTAATATACTTTAATTTGTTTCTTCGGACTAGGAAGTAATCTATTTGTGTATTGTGGTTACCACTCTTGTATGTAATCAGGTGTTCGTCGTCCTTCTGGAACCAAGTATTGACTACTGCCAGATCAAATGCGGTAGCGGATTGCAGTAGAGTCTCCCCCTCATTGTTTTGATTCCCGATTCCCCACCCCCCATGCACTCTTTCATAAATCCCTCTCATTCTACCCACATGTCCATTGAAATCACCTCCAACTATCAATTCTTCATGCGCCGGGATGTTCATCAAAACGGTGTCAAACTCCTCCCAAAACTTCTCTTTCACTCTTTCATCACATCCACTTGTGTTTTCACAACATTCACTTGTGAGTACTTATATAAATAGATGCTCGTATAAACATTCGGTTTCAGAATGGGGAAGTAGAAGGTTGAGAACTTGTCAAATTTTACTTTGGCACTAACTGTTGCCCACGACCTTCGCTTACATGAAATTATTATAAAAATATTACTTTAGGTAAGTAATATTTTTATAATTGAGTCGGATTTTGCTAACAATTTCATGAGTTTAACCTAAGAGGAAAGACCAACTTGGACAGTTCAACGCCGAAACTCAATACAATTAAATCGGAGTTTGGCCAGTAAGATAACTTGACCTAATGTTCAAGGTAAATATCAATATTTTACAATGAGGCGTAGTCGACCTATTTCTGTTTGTAATACAAAGGGGATGGCGGGGTCTAGTTTGCTCACTTCGCTCGCTCACTAGACCCCGCCATCCCCTTCGAACCTAACCTGTCCATGTCGGGATGGCTCAAGACCTGAGCTCGCTTCGCTCGCTCTTGCATCCTAACTTTTTCTTATTTTATTAATTATCTACTCCGTACACCAAATTGCCAACACCGTTTTCCGCTTTTCTTCCAAAGTCAGCGCCGGCAGCAATTTCAATAAACGGCGCTGGCAGGTAATTGGTAAAAAGTAAGGTACTTCTAGGCTTGCCTGAAAATACATCAGTCAAAGGCAGAATGGAATTGGAATCTATTTTTGGGTTTGCCAAAAGGCGTTCGTCAAACCTAGGATAAACCAATCATTCCGCGAAGAGACGACGTATAGATCTTTGACTACAACAAATATACTTTTATATATAAGAGAATGCCTTGTGGCATTAAGTCCGCCTATGTACTACTCTTGTACATGAAATTTAAATAAATAACTAAAAATACTTTTTAATAATTAAAAAATAATTTGTATAGATTACCGTTTTTTTTACGTGAGAAAGGACAATGACCAAAGTTGGTACCAAAAAGTCTCGCGCCTCAAAACCAAAATATTATAGTAATTAGTTTCATATTTTTTTACGGCATTACGCGTCGGGGATTTGATTTTTGTACTGGAATTATACTTTTCGAGTTTAAAAGTACGAATATTGTTTTACTCCCTTTATATGACGTTCCGTTTCAACTGAATATAAATGACGTTCCGTTTCAATTGAACAAACCCTTGTCTGTCGAGCGGACTCTAAAATTAATTACAATTAAGTAAGATCAGTACACCAAATCGATTTAGTTTGGTTTATTGCTATTTGCAACAAAATAGATTTTCTCAGCCTAAAGATTTTGATTTATCGATTACATCCCTAAATCCCGACTAGTTTATAGCACTTACTATACTCTATGGTTTATAGTTATCTTATCTGTGGCATCTGATGATCTGACATTTGTACTGTACTGACTGACTATTGGCAATGTAAAGGTCTAAAATAAAATCGAGTTTCAGTCAAGCATACTGTGGATGTTACTTTAACTCGTAATTCTTACTAATATTAGTGTATTACGCTGTTTTTAGAGCAATAATGTAATGTATGTGTGTTAAAATACGTCGTTGGTAGCGTCGAAAAAATAGACCTGCTTTTTAGGTTAGTTTCGATTTTATAAAATAACTCTGAAACGCGGGTTTTTTTTTCAAAAATAATTTTTGTAGGAGTTAATACGATCAGTGTAGTCTATAAAAAACAAGGTTTGATTTTGATGCAGCATGGTACGGGATTCCATACTTCCATGAGCATTCTCTTTTCAAAGGAATCGCCTATCAGAAAAGCGGTGATAGTAGGTATAAAGACAATGTTGCTGGTTACATAATATGTAGTAACATAAATATGGAATTAATTGTGTTTATATGTATTTCGAAGTATTGTGCTAATTTAAGAATCTTTAGTTAAGCTTGGTATGTAACTGTTTTTTGTCCCTAACAAATAAAATAAAATAAAATAAAATAAAGGGATTCTCAGTAAAGTAGACTATTTTACAAAGCTGAAGTAAATCAGTCAAATTATCTATGACGAACACGTTCACACGACCGTTCGGTTATTTTATTTCCCAATTTTTTATGTAGAAAACTTTCAAAATATTCTTAACAAAAGCTACATTATGATGCATCGCGCCATCAGTTTTTCGCGAGTAAACGTTATTCACTGTAGTGAATAACGTTTACTCGCCCTACTACAACTCTCCGGCAGTAGTTGGTGGATCCTCCCACACATGGACATGGTGGACATTTGGGGGTGAGAAAGTTTACAGCCCATTCCTCATACATACTTCTATAGCGATTTTTCTTTTTAGATTTATTTCTAAGCTTAGTTTGTTTGCGTTATTTTAAGTTCTTGGATTTTTTTGAATAAATAATAAATCAAAAAGCCTTTATTTTTCCCTAATATAAGAAAATACAAGATAAACATAAAACTTCTAAAAATCAATTAAGGATCTGTGGGTCTCGTCCATTTGTCGCAACTTTTTTCTCTTTCCTGCTATAGCCAGCCAGTTTTGGTCCGCCGTTTTGTTAACTATTGATTTTCACTAGATGGTTACTCAGATTTTCAAGGCTAAATCCATTTAATAATTATTCGTGTTCTCTTTCAAGCCCATCAACTGAGACAATACCGAGAGATGTTATTTCATAGGAAATCATTAAGTTGATAGTTTAATTAATCATTTTAAGTTGCCGTGTTTTCTCTTACAATTACTTTATATAATTCTAGGAACTGTAGAACTTGAGATTTTCCTCGTGGATACTAAAATTACTGTTAACAACAATATTTTGTCAAATTAAGTCGTTCTAATCAGCCATTTGTTTTAAAGTTGTTTTAGAGTTTCTAAGTCGTAGGTATGTTAAGGTCCGGGGAGAAACTCCGCTGCCGCGGCAAATTGTCGCGAGCAGACAGACATCCGCCGTGATCTCCGGACACGGATGTTTCGGGAGGTACCTGCACCGAATCGGGGGGGAGGAAACGCCCGGGTGCTATCATTGTGAGGATTGCCCGGAGGACACGGTGGAGCACACCGTGGAGGTCTGCTCCGCTTGGGCGGAGCACCGCCGTGTCCTCGTAGCGGCGATTGGCGGCGGCGACCTCTCGCGTCCGGCCCTGGTTCAAGCCATGGTCCGGGGCGAGAGGGAATGGGAAGCCGTCGCCTCCTTCTGCGAAGCAGTCATGATAGCGAAGGAGGCGGCGGAACGTGAGAGGGAGAGAGCCTCACGTCCCAGCCGCCGCGGGAGGAGAAGCACCGGGCGTCGGGGGCCACGCCGTGATGGCTCTCGGCCACCGTATGACGACAGGCCGTGTCGACGGCGCGTTCGTGTTCCACGCGCGCCTCAAAGAGATGTCAGCAAACGGGAGGCCCGGCCCGCAAGGGCTGATGCCTGCCAGGGCTGCGGGACTGTTCGAAAGAGATACCGCGGTCCTGGAACATAAAGGGCCAAAGAAGGAACATGGGTGGTTTTTAGTCAGTAAGAGTCTGACACTCCCTTCCGCTCCGTCCAGAGCGGGAGGGGTCATTTGATGATTTCCCACGCAACAAAAAAAAAAAAAAAAAAGGTATGTTAAGGTACCCGACTAGTTCCGGACTTATGTCTTGGTTTGTGGTATTCCTAACTTGTATTCCTGTGGTGCGCTAACAAAATCAAATTAAAAATTAATATTTTTTTTCCTCCAAAAGCACCTACGATGAAACATAGAGAAGGTCATGAAGGATAGATAGAATCCTTCATGCTCTTCTATAAATCATCTCTTCATAAATGATATCGTTAGACATTTTAAAATTCAACTGTCCTAACTGTTAATTTATTAAAACAACCAGGAAAGCAGAAATGAAGTGGAACTAGGTGCTTAGCTCAATAATGGCAAAAATACATTTTTTTTTTAATTGAATCATTGTCGACTGCCTCGGACACCATGGCCTTTCTTGCAGTAAGAGTGCAGGACGGATTGCGCGGCACGCTAGCACTAATGATCTCATCCGTCGTGCTCTTGCCACCGCCAGGGTGCCAGCTGTCTTAGAACCCAATGGCTTGGCACGCGTCGATGGGAAGAGACCAGATGGTATGACCATAATGCCATGGAAGTTGGGTAGGCCTTTGGTGTGGGACGCAACTTGCGTCGACACCCTTGCGCCATCCCATCTTCCTAGCACAGTGGGCTGCGCTGGGGCGGCTGCTGCAGGTGCTGAAAACCTCAAACCGCGCAAATACAATAATTTAATTGGTAGTTATGTGTTTGAGCCGCTTGGGGTTGAAACACTAGGGCCATGGAGTCCGAGTGCCCACCTAGTATTTCGGGAAATCGCCAAGCGGTTGGTCGACTCTTCACGTGACCAGAGGGTGGACCTATTTTTTGGCCAAAGAATAAGCATTGCCATCCGACGTGGTAATGCTGCCAGCCTTCTGGGCACTTTTCCTGTTGACAGCGATGCGGACGAATTTTTGGACGCCCTGTACCTAACCCTTTTTTACTTGTACATATTTATTTATTACTATTATAGTTTTGTAGTTTGTAAATAATTTAATTATCTTTGAAATAAAATTATATAGTAAAATAAAAAATGTTTTAAAAGTACCAGGGTGACAGAAATGAATAGAAAATAGGCGCTTAAGCGGTCTCGATGATAGTGTAGATAAAATACAGTTGAATTTTAAGACTTCCATCGCTAAAGTGAATAATAACGAATAAGTACTTATATTCCTTTTTGTGTTTAATCGTTGGTGCCCAACTTAGGTTGGAATTAGGTATTTCATAAAATATTTTGACACATTTTTATCATACACTTGCACTTCACCCGAGACTTCGTCCGCAAAAATTCTGATAGCATAATAAGTATGATATAAATATAGTTTATAGTATCCACGAATAGTGTAGCTTTCTGCCCGTGAAATATTTTTTAGAATTGTATCATTAGTACCGTAGATTACCGCCGACATACAAACTTACAAACAAATTTTACCTGTTTATTATATTAGTATAGATAAGATTGCAAACAAAATAGACGCGCACTGATGGATTTTCAAAACTTCCGAAAGATGAAAATCCAACATTTAGTCATTCATGTAGGTGTCGCTTAATGATAACGGTCAAAAGATACTCTACTTACACACTAAAGCGAATCTCACTTAATAGTACCCAATATACTAAAACAGTAAAGGCGCAAACCCACAGCGGCGCATGCTGTGCACGGGCACGCGGCGCATTTTAGGTGCGTGGATTCACTTGTTTGACAACGTGGGTCTACGTTTTCACTGTAGTACACACTACACATGCACAACTATGTATAACTATAGCGTTCATGGCCCACCGCGGCATAGTCGTGGGTTAATATTCGTGTATGTGTACCGTATGCACAGCGTGCATGGAGTTGACAGCGTTGAGCTAAGTGAGCGCCATATTCGAGCAAGCCACGCATGTACTAATGACATCAATTGATGCATAGCGTGTCCGTGGTTTGCAGTAGACACAATCACATACATTTTCTTGCAAAGCGAAGCGCGGCGCACGGATAGGCCACACACGTGCGCCGCGGTGGGTATGAGCCGTCAGTGTCAATTTCAGATCTATTTCAAGCGATTTCAAGTCTACATTTATGACATTAGGTCAGTCTGTCTCTCGTAAAGAAACTAGGTTTTAATGTTATTAGAACAGTCGGAGTTCAGTGTCTTTGTATTGTCACTTTTACTGTATTCCTTAATTATCTTTTCTTTTTAAACTTTGCCGCGCATTAATTCTCGTTCTAAAATAAAAGTAGCCTAAGTTAGGTACTCCTTAATCAGCTATCTGCCAGTAAAATCTTTCCATAATTCTATCAATAATAACGACGCTTCCGAATGGTGTAATAATACAGTGTGTGTGTGTGATTTTTTTTTCAAAACCAACGCATTCGATTCCTGGCTAGGGATATTGATTTTTCAAAAAGCTAATGATGTATTTTTAGTTTTCGTCAAAATCGGGCTCAAGACTCCTTTGAGTATTTTTGGATAGTCCTCATAGTTTCGGATTTGGTCATTCACGCCCGGTTGAAAAAATCACTCTTTATCTAAGGGTATAGATAGAAAAATTATAATAATTTTGATTTTGTTAATAGTATGCTATTACCGAAAGTTGGTTTTTGCGAGTGGAATCGATTTTGTTCACGTTTTCAAATGTCTTTGCATTGACTTACTAAGTACTTACTTATGGGAGCCACAGTTAATAATGAAATCTTATAGTGGACTTAGCGAATCATTATCTTAATGGACCTCCTTTTACAATTTATGCATTATGATTATTCATTATTTATGATTGTTGCTAACTAATTAATACTGAATATTCTAGTTAAGGCAGATTTCTACAGTTCCCACTATCTATTACTAAACCACATAAAATTACAGTTTTCTCAAAAGAGATATGCAGGATTGTATCATACAGTAATTTTTCACCAGATAAGTTAATGTCTTATGAAATAGGTATCCTATTGCCATCGATACAAACTCCAGGCTACTACTTACCATGGAAGTAAAGTATTCTAATAATTAAATATCGAATAAAAAATATTCTTTAAAATTTGGAGAAAACACAAGTAACATAATTTTTTTAGGGTTCCGTAGTCAACAAGCAAGGAACCCTTACAGTCTGTCTGTCTGTCCGAAGCTTAGCTCAAAGACTCTTAGTACTAGAAAGCTGTGATTTGGCATAAATATACAGATTAGTTACGCCGATAAAGTGGTAAAATAAAATCTCGAAAAGTATTTTTTTAGGGTATCTCCAGTACCTACACGTAAAGTGGGTTTTTTTTCTCGTGCACCCCATAATATAGGATGTCGTTGGATAGGTCTTTAAAAAATATTGCGATTTAGTTAAGTAATTTTTTTTGACGGGATTTGTTTGTGAAATATTAAAAAGTGCAAATTTTTGTTGGACTCAAGTGTTCCCCCCTTTACCAGCTGAACGGTTGTGTTTGGGTGCGTGAAAAAATTCACGATGATGGTATATATAACGAAATTAAAAAGAAAACTATCAGAACTAAGTAGGCTTTACAAGTTTACGAGAAATAGTCGACCAACTAATAAAATGTACTTGGATAACATATTTTCCTAAACATAATGTATGGGAGCACTGGTTTTACAACTGCAAATGTAAGTTTGTTTTTTTATTATTACAATAAAAATCATCGTTCGGAGACAAATCGGACCGTAGGAAGTGTCCGCATATTTTGATGGGTAACTACGGAACCCTACATTGTGCGTGGCCCGACACGCATTTGGCCGGTTTTTTATTTAAATTGATGTTTCTTGTGTTTTCTCCAGATTTTTCCATTCCTTACCAGCACCACCACCACCTCTGCCCAACCCTTCGGTGTTTACAGGCATGATGTTATGTTAGGTATCCGTAAATCCCTAACAAAATTTACAACCAACTACTTTCAATCTATCCCCAACATCCACACATCCTGAGGATGTCAGCAGACAGAGCATCGGTTCTGCATGAGACCGCCAAGGGGCTTGAATTGTGCCGATCCAGAATGCAAATTACCAGTGCCACCTGTACTAATGGATGCAGCCTGGCCTCTTTTACTGGTGGGCCATAGAAACGACTAGAGCGTTAGCGGCCGAGTGTACTTTTTGGCTCGTAGCTTAGTAGCCGATTTCTGTTATAGATTAGTCGTTTAATAAGAAAATTACGTAACAGGTAGACGTGCTTTGGTATTCTCAATAAGTGCACTAAAGATCATCAACCTACAGCAACTCTGCTGGACTGTATTCAAATCGATTCTCAGCAACTCTCATGCAGCTGCAACCAGTTACCCTGTGAAAATTACCGCTTCCCTTTGGACTCCCTCAGACTAGGTGCCTGAGGGTGTTGGCGATTCACGGTCTTCACCCAATAACACGTCTACCCCAACGGTCCTTGGTTCGACGGCTAATTCGGCCTGACCATTGCCACTATTAAGCTTGCATATTCTGTAGACTGTGCTGGAAGCTATGGTTCTTTACCGGTTCACGTTCATCCGAATCGATCAGTCAAAAAAACCCAATCATTTCGACTCGTGACTAAGATCTCATTTCTATACCAGTCAGTAAACATTTATTGACATAGATAGACATAATATTCTTTATTTAGGACACCCCACATAATAGCAAAATAGAAATAGAAAATTGTTTATTATCCAGGTAATAGACATAAGCAGCGTCTATGTGTGTGTGTGTGTGTGTGTGATGTATGTGCATTCAATCAGACTGTAACTGTAATGGGCCACATGCGCCCCTCTGTGAGAGGGAATCCGCAATGGGTTGTAATCTACCACACGGGCCCGGTGCGGGTTGGTAGATGTCACATATCTTTGAAATTTCGTTATTGAACATGCGGGTTTGCTCACGAAGTTTTTCTTCGCCACTTTCAGAACATTTATTAACCTCATCTATTATTTTTTATCCCCAAAATCAATGCCCCAAAATTGATTAGTTCCTCGTGGCCCCACAGTCACCTGCTACGGATCTTTGAACACGCTCAAGACCTTTATTACTGCCCAAATAGACTTAAGTTAGCACTATATTAAGCTGTGCAGTAATTAAATTTTAGTTTATAACGCAATCTCTTTCATTCATGTTTTGGTGAAATTATTTAGTGCAGATTTTCGGATGAATACAGTTTGGTAAGATTTGTGAATAGACAGTTTTACTCGAACCCTGGTGTGAGCGTACCGCGGCTTCGCTCATTGCATCGTTCGCTAATTGTTCCACGGGATCGGGGATCGTATTACTGGGATAAAAGTAGGTATCCTATATGTTAATCCAGGTTATAAACTGTTTGTGTACCAATTTAACTTTTATCCAAATCTGTTCAGAAGTTTTTTCCTTGACAGAGTAACAAACATCTATCCGTCCACCCTCACAAACTTTCGCATTTATAATATTAGTAGGACTAAAATTTGGATTGGTTGGTCTAAGTTTAAGTGTATGTGGAGGGTCAGTAATGGGCTAGCTCGCCGTCCGTCCGTCTTATGACTACAGGCTGTGTCGACGGCGCGTTCGTGTTCCACGCGCGCCTCAAAGTGATGTCAGCAAACCGGAGGGAGCAAGAGCCGATACCTGCCAGGGCTACGGGACTGTTTGAAAGACATACAAATCCCCGCCGTGCGTACAAACGGCAGATCAAGCTATGCAAAATCAAATTAAGCTGATCTCTCATCGTACGGGAAGCTCATACAAAACGGTCTGGTTATACTGGATAGCTTGATGTTCCGCTGTGTGTACATGAACTAAAGTAACAAACAATTTTTTTGTTATTAGTATTGTTGGAAGCAGTCTAATTTAAACGACTGAATTTGATACTATTTTTCAAATGTGAAGTGAAATAGGTACAAATTGTAATCGGATCTGTAAATTAAATTAATAACTTTAACGTTTTCCTCAAAGAGGTGTTTATCTCCTAACAGGAAAATAGACTCTCTAAATACACACAGGTAAAATTAAAGCAATCATCAAAAACAGATATTAATTTAATATTATAATCTGTATTTATTCATTATCTTAACTACTATCACACCCGAGGGTAGAGAGAATCGGACAAACAAGATGAACGCATCGTTAACCGTTCAACATCCAGAGATCATCGTCAGTCTAGTCTTTTCCCAACTACACTCGAGAGCAATGAATCCGGGTCACTTAAAGAATGTTAAAAATCTCGGAAACTAAAAATGATAGGTTAATGCAATAAATTGTATTTAATAGACAATGTAATACTCCTTAAATGAAAGTAAAGAAAATATGAGTCGCCATACATTTTATTAACACAAAATTACATAAAGAAAAAAACTGCTGATCTCTCCTTAAAACAAAAATAGGAAACATGAAATTTTTGAACTTTATTACGATTTTCTTGAATTTTAATACTTCGTATTGCCTCCTCGTGCTTCCATTACTGCGTTTACGCGGTTTGGCATGCTGTACACCAAGTTCCTTATACGATTTTGGGGAATATTCTCCCATTCCTCTGTGAGAGCAATTTTGAACTCACGAAGCGTGATTGGGGGAGGGTTTCGTTGTTTTACGCATCTGCCTAGCTCGTCCCAAGCATGCTCGATCGGGTTGATATCCGGACTGCGCGCTGGCCACTCCATACGAGTAATGTTCATCTCTTGAAGGTAGTCTTTCACAATCCTACCTGTATGAGGTCGGGCATTGTCATGCATAAATATAGCATCCTCACCTAAATTGACCATAAATGGACCAACGTGATCATTGAGGATTTCTTCCACATATCTTACGCTAGTTAAAGAGCCGTTTTCTATGATCACCAGCTCTGTGCGACTTTCAGAAGAAATTCCGGCCCACACAAGTACAGACCCACCACCGTGGGCTACTTTTTCTTCGATGCATGCTTGCTTGAATCTTTCCCCTGGTCTTCGATACACTCTGTGTCTTCCATCGTGCTTGTAGAGCATAAATTTTGATTCGTCGGAGAACATAACTTTTGACCAATCTTCAATACTCCAATTTACGTGGCTCTGGGCATATCTTAGTCTTCAAATACGATGCCCACGCTCCAGTTTAGGGCCGTTTGCAGGTCTAAGGGGTTTTAAGTTAGATTCAGCAACTCCGGACTCCGGCCGGTTTCCAGCATTGTAAGTATTCTGGTGCATTCTTCAGGCGTAAGCGACATAATTTCAGCTTGAATAATGAATATAGAGCACTATCAACATGGTTTATGTACCCACATAAATGACAGATTACAAACAAAAGCAAAACCAAATGCTGTAATTTCGTAGTTCCATCTTCGAAAGTGGCCCTTTTTCAAATTTGATTTTTTTATGATGTAACTTTACAATAACTAAGAAGTTTTAATACTTCATTTAAGGAGTATTACATTGTCTATTAAATACAATTTATTGCATTAACCTAGCATTTTTAGTTTCCGAGATTTTTAGGATTCTTTAAGTGACCCGGATTCATTGCTCTCGAGTGTATGTTAGGGTCGGTTTCGAGTCTATCCTATCCGGCCTATCTGACCTCCACAACCCAGTTAGTACTGGGTAATACGATATCCCTTGGTAAGACTGGTTGTCAGAATTTCGGGCAACTCACTACCTATAACGACTGTCAAAGATCTACAAATGACAGACAGACAACGCAACATCCAGAGATAAGATTACATCACACCTGTAATCTCCGAAGGGTAAGGCAGAGGTGTACCTATTATTACACACACATTAAGCCAGTTATGTTGTAGTCCCATGTCCAGGAATCGAGCACAGGGCCTCAGCTCAGCAGTCGCACTTGCGACCTAGACCAATGCGGCAGTCGAGACATCCAAAGATACCAACCAAAAACATTGATCAACTTAAAAATTCAACTACACTATTCCAAGTTCCATTTTTTCCTTATACCCCTGAATAGGAATATCAAAAAACAGAAGCAAATATCGTTCCAATAACCAACAAATAGGCGTAGAGGATCCTCAACTGTATTGGAATTCAGGCAACGGAAAGAAAACCGTAAAATTCTGCCGTGAATGGAGGCACTGTATTTTCATGGCGTGACAAATATGATACAAATAAAAATAAAACGAGTGTAGGAATATTTTTGGATGCAGACGTGTTCAGTAATATATTCATGAGGACTTCACGGTCCCAAAATGTTGTTTAGGCTCTATAGAATCGAATTGGGGACTGAAATTGAACGTAAGGTGGGACTGTTTTAATTTTAGATAAATAGTTGGGACTCCGTTTGACCTTTGCCATTTATTCTTGATGTATCGTAAAAGATGATGAAGAGTGGTGATGATTATCTATCAGGAGGATGAGTAGGTCAATCATCTGCCTAGCCTTTTCCCAACTATATTGCGGTCGGCTTCCAGTCTAACCGGATGCAGCTGAAAACCAGTATTTTACATGGAGCGACTGCCTATCTGACCTCCACAACCCCTTGGTTATACGATACCCTGTGGTAAGACTGGTTGTCAGACTTTCGGGCCACTAACTACCTATAACCACTGTCAAAGATCTACAAATGACAGCCGGGACCGACGGCTTAACGTGCTTTCCGAGGCACCGAGGAAACTCGGTATGTAATGAGCGGTTACCCATCCACGGGCCAACATAGGCAAGCGCCGCTTAACCTTAACATCGACCCGAGCGGATGTTATTATTTATCCACGAGCTCATCCTGATGAAATGACAATATTAACAAATTAAACACAACTGTTAATTCAGTGTATTGACCAAAATCTTATGGAAGTGTTTGTACATAATGTAGTACTACTTTTGTAAATACTTAAGAACTCAGAAACAGAACGTATCATATGCTTAAAACATGTGTCGTCCGAAGGACGTGTAGTGGAACCACTCTCAGGAAGTGGTTCCACTAGTAAGTTTCACTTGAAAAGCAAAGGTGCTCTTCAATCCAGAACAGAGCAATAGAAGAAGTAGGATGCAACCAGACCTGCTATTGATACTCTCTTTGCCTGTCTTTGACCAAACTGGAAGGCAGTGAGCTGGTGAAATTGGACCCGATTTACAATCAGGTCGAAGGTTAGAACCTAACTAGGCATTTTGTGTATAAATTATTTCTCTCAAAACGCCGAGAGAAAACATTTTTAGGAAACCAGCATGTCCTAGAAACGAAAAATTCGAAAACACTTCCCTATGTCAAAGAAGAAGCCTTTGTCTCAGCGCTGGGATCATTGAAGACTGATTATGATTTTAGCTATTTTATCTAATTCTTGGCGACACGATCGAAAAAGTCCCCCACTAGAAGTTCAACAACTAAAATAGCATTAAGCTTCTAGCTCACCGAAGATAGCACAACCAAAACTAAATATAGACTAGTTCGTAATCCCAGTATTTCTGTCTCAGGAAGCATAAAGGGTGCCTTTACAATGTCAGGCACAAATTAAGGCTGTCTTTCCAGATAGCGTGCACTGGGGCTCGTCTTGAGGTCTCACAATATTCTCTGATACTAAGTTTAGTGCACTCTCTCAGTGAGGTTCAGTTTTACAGAAGGTACAGTTGGATTGTGTTTTGTTTTTTTTTTTATGTTTTGACTTTTGTGACAAAAATAGTTAACTAGCTCATAACCGCCGCGTGGAGTTCGGCAATTGTCCCACGGGATCGTACTACCGGGATAAAAAGTGTCCTATGTGTTAATCCAGGTTATAAAGTATCTGTGTGCCGAATTTCATCCAAATCTGTTCAGTAGTTTCCAACCGTTTCCTTCCATCCATCCTCACAAACTTTCACACTTATAATACAGGGTGTAAGGGACAGCCCTCCGCAAACTTACAGGGTGCATTCAGCTCCTTATTCTGAATCATATTCCACCGGAAATTTTCTCCGGAAAATTTTCATTTTTTACACCGTTTCTTCGGCTAATATTTCTTTATTTCAATGTAAAATTACATTCTCTGTACGCAGCACTCCGTTTATGTAAATAAAACACCGAGGAGGGCGGCCGAAGGCTTGCTGCGCTGCCGTTCGCTACTTACGTGCGGTTTGCCACGGTAACGATACAGTGTGTGTGAGGTAATAAACAAATCAGGTTTATTGGATTCCCATGACGTTCCTGAAATAATTTCATGTACCGGTCATCTTAGTATGATGTACTGAACTCACCCTATCAGTTGGCGGAGGGCTGTCCCTTACACCCTGTATAAGTAGGATAGAAATTTATCCAAGTATGTCCCGGTGTCGATTTGTTGGCACCTATAACAACTGTTCGTCTTCTTCTTTATCGTGTGGTTGTACCTAGCCTGGTGTCAGAGTTTTTATGCCGCCAATGGGCCTCTGACTTGACTATACATGCCGTTGAAAAATATCTCTCAGGCAAGATGGTTTCCTCACGATATTTTCCTTCACTGAAGCAAGTGCACATGAATCAGAGGTGCGTGTTTTGGATTCGAACTCGCAACCTATTGGTACCCCTTGGCAGTCCGATGAACACACCGCTAGGGTAACAAAATTGAGTTCAACTAAGGATGCGTGCGCCTCCATTAAAAAGAGCATTTGCAAACATACCCAACAAACTACTGTAAACTTTTCATAGCAGCAACATTTTTTTCTTCAGAAAAAAAACGCAGATTCAACTTTACAATAAGAGAAACATCGTGGCAATAACATTTCCAAACATCTCACCAGTGACCAACTGCATCAAATATTTTACAAAATCCAATATTGCCCCACCACAAAACCTTGGCTAAACGCCGTATATTGGGCCAAGATCGAAGGCGCTACACTTCGGAAACCTCATCAAAGCATGGCAGGTGTGATTGCAACTGTTCTTCAGTCCAAACCTAATAGAGGGTAGTAATTCAACGCCCGGGATCCAAGACCCGGGATCCGGAATACGGGATCCTTCAGACACAAAGATGGCGGCGTTAGACTTGATTAGTTTCTCAACGCTTTGAGCTGTTGAACATCCTTTGTGTACCTGGCTTTATTTCGGTCAGATTGTGTAATTGGTTGGTTATTAATTCATTGTGGTGAACTAGCTGTGCCCTTTGGGGTTTCACATCGGCAAAAAGAAACACAAATACTTTCATTACCTATTTCTTTAGTGGATGATTTTTTTTTAATTCTTTCTCTGAGCAAAGTTTCATGTTTCATTCTTCTACATACCTATACCTAGACTCTGTGGTGCAGGTTTTGTGGCGTATGTAAGTGAATTAAAGATTTTTAACTGTTGGTAAAACTTCTAAAAAGCTCAGTTTATTAAAAGTAGTGTCTTAAAATGGGTGTCGTAAAACTCCGATTTTATGCGTGACTAGGATAGCAACTATGTAATAATGTTTGTCATAGCAAAATTGGTCTAGTTATTGCAATCGCTACGAAGGAGTATGAGGTCTTGTGTCCGATTCCTAGTTCTGGTAAAGTATTCACTGGCTTAACAAGCATAACTGTCAAAATATGGGTGTACCTACATCACTGCCTACCCTTTTAGGGATTACAGGTGATATTATGTTAACATTAACATTATAAACAGGATATTATTTGTTTCTTTTTCTTGTGTAAATGAAAATGTTGACGTTATGTTATGTTTACACGGGCTAATTAACTTAATAAAACCGGCCAAGTGCGAGTCGGACTCGCGCACGAAGGGTTCCGTACCATTATCTATAAAAACGGCATAAAAAATCATATCTGTTGTATTGTTGTATAAAAAAAAAAAAAAATAAGGGGGGCTCCCCCCTTAATATTTTTTTTTTAATTTTTAGTATTTGTTGTTATAGCGGCAATAGTAAAACATCATTTATGAAAATTTCAGCTTTCTAGCTATCACGGTTTATGAGATACAGCCTGGAGACAGACAGACAGACAGACAGACAGCGAAGTCTTAGTAATAGGGTCCCGTTTTACCCTTTGGGTACGGAACTCTAAAAACCAGTTGTTATCAAACAGCGAAGTGAAAGTTACTTTTGGATGAACTTAATGTGATTTTCTCACAGCAGCCCACGCTCTAGATGAATTACTAATTACTGAGAAGCCTTCCATAAATTTTCCCGCCGACCTACCTACGCAAGCTTACCTAAGATGGTTGGTTACATTTTCTCTGTGATCAAGTCTAGATCAGAAACTTGGTTGGTGTTGTTTAGTTTTGTTGGTTAATTAATTTAAAATAGATAAGAAGCATTTGCTAAGAAAAGCTCGTGGCTAAACAATAACAGCCGCTCGGTTCGGTCTTCAGGTTAAGCCGCGCTGGTGGTCCCAGCTACCAATGGCAGATCTATCAATCAATCTTAGACAGTCGTTACAGGTAGTCAGTGGCCCGAAAGTCTGACAACTAGTCTTCCCAAGCCTCGTACTAACTGGGTTGTGGAGGTCAAATAGGCAGCCGCTCAATGTCAAATAGATGAATAGATGATGAAGAAGCATTTGTTAAAGGCCTGGCAAAAACAAAGGCACAATAGACTCATCAATCTTTAGTTTTATGTCGAGAAATTTTGCCGTTATCAGGATCATTAGGATATTCAGAATCGTGCTATTGTAGACTGTATATCGTCTACAAAAGTCATGTTACCGTTTGGTTTAAGTTTCTAAAGAGAGCTAGAAAGCTACAATGTTGACTGATTAAAAAAGGCATACTCAAAGCGGGTTTATAACTCCAGAAAACTTTAACTATGGGAATGTTAAATACTTTTGAATATTTTTCCGGCTCTAAAATTGGGAAAAAAATCAGCTTCTCAATTTATGTTCGCATAACTGAAGAAAATGTAAGTTTTTAATAGTTCACTGTGGCTTCAATGGTATAATAGTTGTCTATTTTCATATGAATTTGTCCAATGTGTTTTAATTAAAGTGTTTATAAATTTTCGATTAAAAATATCTTAACGAAGTAACTAACTAATTTTAGAACAAATGCTTTATTTTGGAAACGGGAAAACATCAAGAGGAAATCAGAACTGTAATTCTTGATGATCAATGATAGCCCACTGCAAGTTTGTCCTTATTTTGGCAACTGAATCTATTATACCGAAATCATCATTATTCTCTCTCCCAAAAATATATAAACCAACTCCCATCCGTTTGAGCAAATCGCATACCATTTATATTGTTTAGCTGAAAAATTTTCCGGTCGCTAGAATTTGAAATACAATTCACAGCCAATATAAGATGGCGTTGGAAACGTCTTTCAAATAAATCGTCATCTTTATGAAATGGTATCGATAAATTTCATTGGTCCACAATATCGTGGCACACTGTCGCACACTAGTATGAAATATTAACGCCACTCGATTATATTTCACTATCTTTAGCGAACATTCTTGAAGATAACAGGAAAATATTTATTCTTTCTGTAGGACTTCTAATGGTATAGTAGTTCCTAGCTATTTTCATTTAAAAGTGGAGAAGTAGACGATTTTTGCACAAGATCTTTAACAATAAGATAACATAATATCACACCTGTAATCCCCGACAGGTTAGGCAGAGTTGTACCTAATAGTACTCGCACATTTCGCCAGTTATGTTTTTTGTTTAAGTCGCATGGACTGTAACTGACAGGGGACTGAGAAATTCCTGATGGAAAAGCCCAATTACATTATAGCCTGACATGGAAATCGAACCAAGGACCCCATGTTCAGCAGCCACGCTTCTGACCAGTAGACCAAGGAGGCATCAATAAGATGTCACGATGAAAAGGCTGTCTAAAACAAAATCAAGCTATAGATATGGGCGTGTTGGTCTACGCTATTACTGAGCATTAAGGCCTGGATTTGATTTCCAGGACGGGTAACAGCCCAGAGTCTTTGGGATACGCAAGAATTGCTATTAAATCATGTTATTATAGTGTATTCAGATTCAAAACATACCGTCTGTTAAATTCTCCTGAAAAAATAAAAGCGAGAAGCGTAAAGAGCTCATTGAACGCAGACAGACGGTACAATGGAGCGTTTGATTCAAGGACGAAACAAAAGTATTTTTTTCACAATACCTGTCTGGAAAAACTCAGAACTTCTCAGCCTTAAACTTCAGACAAGACAAGTCCAATTTGTCTGACAAGTTTCCATGGAAAACAATCGAGTTAGATAGCTGAAATATATAGACTGTATACACATACACAAGTTGCCAACTTGTTTTTCTTCGCACATGGTGTGGATCGATATGATAAGGCACTGCCGCGCGGCAAATTTAATCAGTTTATAACATAAGATCACACCAGTAATCCCCGAAGGGTTAGGCAGAGGTGTACCTAATAGTACACCCACTTTTTTCAAGTTATGTTTAAATCCTATGAAATAAGAGGCGCGGCCATTGCATCAACTGACTGGCTGCTACTGAGAAATACCTGATACAAAAACGCAATAACACTGCCCGACCTGGAAATCGAACTCAGGACCTTATACTCAGCAGTCGTGATTGTGAACACTAGGCCAACGAGGCAGTCACTTTATGTTAGAAACTAGCTTCTGCCCGCGACTTCGTACGCGGATCCCGTTGCTTATGCCAGCGACAACGGGGTCGTCAAAATCAAAAATTTGAAACGTCTGATGTAGAATTCTAAGGCCCGGGGACGGGAAAACAACGGGATGAGCGAGACGATTGGAGTCGTTCCAGATCATTCATTTTTGTATGTCAACAGGAAATGCCCATCAGACTAAATAACTTTTGCTAAGACGTCATTCCTTAATTTGTTATAGCGCTGCCATGGGCTTTGGAGTTCCACAGCAGGTGTTCCAGATCTTCAAATTTATTCTCACAGCAGAAAATGCTCTTCACGTGGAATATTTTTAGCTATGGCACCATTTTTATATCTCTTATACTGTAGCTGGTCTGTTGCGGTTCTGCATCTGGTATTAATTTTCCAAAATAAATTATAGCCTTTATGTTGCCAGACTATACAACAAAAAACTTTTCTTCCCGTTACTCCGCAACAGATCCCAAGGGTACACTGAATTAACTTCTGTCTCTTCATGCCGTACTCCAACAATCCTTTCTCTCTCACTTTCTAACTGATTATGAATATTTTGTTGTGTGCGTGTTCGGGACAATGTATGATAATCTCGAGCAGCAGTTAGTCGCGCATCACGTTCATCACTCGTTTCAAAAGACCTGTTAGTAGATGTGCGAATTCGCTGAGAACTCAAGCGCAATTCTCTATCCGTGAACGTCTCCGACTCGCGAGACAATGCGTGACGTTCACGATCAGCGGACAGTCGCGCATTATGTTCCGCACTTGTTTCTAGAGACCTAGCAGCAGATGCGTAGATACGCTGAGAACTCAAGCGCAATTCTCTATCCGTGAACGTCTCCGACTCGCGAGACAATGCGTGACGTTCACGATCAGCGGACAGTCGCGCATCATGTTCCTTACTTGTCTCTAGAGACCTTGAAGCAGATCCGTAGATACGTTGAGAACTCAAGCGCAATTCTCTATCCGTGAATGTCTCCGACTCGCGAGACAATGCATGACGTTCACGATCAGCGGAGAGTCGCGCATCATATTCTTCACTGGTCTCTAGAGACCTGGATGTAGATGCATAAATACGCTGAGAACGCAAGCGAGCTTCGCGACCCGAAGAGGTTTCTACAGAGCGAGTTGCAGCCTGATGTTCTCGAACAGCATCAAGTCTATCCTGACGCTCTTCGTTAGATTCTTGGGATCTAATGATCCTCAATCTTTTAGCTCCTTTGGAACGTTGGGAAAGATTTGACCTCTTTCTAGGCATGTTTATAGTTTTATTCTGAAAATACCTGATCAATTAAAATCTAAGTGACTGCTCCCCTGCGTTACCGGGTAGGCTACCGTGTCACGAAGATAAATGGAAAAGGAAATAAATGGGAGTTTTAGCCAGTAGAGTCAAATTTTCAATGATTCATAGAATTTTCATCGAAAATCAGTCCTAAACTGTTACCGCCTCACCGCGTGGAGCTCCCAGCTTATGTTATTTTATAATTACACAGTGAACTCTTGGAGTTCCACAACAGATGTTCCAGATCTACAGTCTTTATACGTCAACAGAGAGTGCTCATCAGGCTGAACCACTCTTGCTAAGACGTCATTCCTATATAGGTTATAGTGTAGCTGGGCTCTTGGAGTTCCATATCAGCTGTTCCAGATCTTCAAATTTTATACGACAACAGAGAGTGTTAATTAGGCTGAGCAACTCTTGCTAAGACGTCATTCCTATATATGTTATAGTGTTGCTAGGCTCTTGGAGTTCCACATAAGCTGTTCCAGATCTTCTAATTTTATACGACAACAGAGAGTACTCATCAGGCTGAACAACTCTTGCTAAGACGTCATTCCTATATATGTTATAGTGTAGCTGGGCTCTTGGAGTTCCACATCAGGTGTTCCAGATCTTCAAATTTATTCTCTTAGCAGAAAATGCTCATCACGTGAAACAATTTTTGCCAAGGTACCATTTTTGTATCTCTTATAGTTTAGCTGGTCTGTTGCGGTTCTGCATCAGGTGTTCAAGTTTCCAAGATAAATTATAGCCTATGTGTTGCTCAGACTTTATACCTATACAACTAAACAAAAATCATTCAAATCCGTCAAGTAATTCCGAAGATTAGCGTGTACAAACAAACAGACAAACAGACAGAATTTTTTTTTTGGTTTCGTGCTCTATTACTGTTTCTAAACCCCCCTCAATTATTATTTTTTTAATATATTCAATGTACAGACACAGTTTTTTTACTGTTTTATTATATGTATAGATATGTACGCGAAAAAGCAGTTCGACTTACTTCTAATTGTGCCGAGACGACCCGAACATGACTCAGCAAGGGTATAGCATAGGAGCCGAATATTTGTAGGGTATGTTAAGGTACACCTTTGTTGCTCAATAAATGTACGAAAAATAAAGTTAAATGGCTAGACGTCGAGATGACCGATAGAGTAAGGTTTTGAACAAACGTTGGCCAAGGTTGCGCCTTAGAAATCAGAACCGTCCAAAAGCGCGTTGGGTTGACGACATCATCAAGATCGCAGGAAACAGAAGGGACACACAGAACAGAAAAGAGTGGCAGAAGAAAGGGAAGACCTATGCCCAACAGTGGATGATTCAGGGCTTAAATGATGATGAAATGTCCGAACAAGTTTGAGGTAGCACTCTTTCCATCGTCACTCTTTGAGCATGTGGTCCTGGGTTCGATTCCCGGGTGAGGCAAATTGTTATTCCTTCAGCAATATCTCTATTACATCTAACTTAAACACAATAATATGTGGGTATATTATTAGGTACACCTCTGCCTTACCCTTCGGGGATTAGAGGCGTGATGTTATGTTATACCGCAAAGCTTAAAACCAACCCATTGGAAGGTCAGTCAGTTGAAAAGACAGATACAAATTACCTCCTTCTAGGTATTCGGGTGAAAAGACCGAAGACAAACGATAGTAATTAGAATTAGAATTAAGAATAAGAATTAAGAATAATTAGAATTAAGAATAATTAGAATTAAGAATAATTTATTTCAAAAAAGTAGGTATTACAAAAGTGTACATTTAGGTGCAGTAGTGTTATTTCTAAACAATTGTATAATTAGTGCTTATAAGTAAACTATAACTAAAATATATATAACTGTTGCAAGTTACGATAATGGCGAAATCAAATGTTAGGTAGCGACCTGCCTGATCTAGGTTTATTTAAACCTGTGTTTCAGGCCATCACTTTACAATGCATAATTTAATTAGGACAGGAAAAGTTTTAAAATAAAGTAAATCTAGGAACAAAAACAGTAAACATTAAAACTAACTTAATATGTACAACTAAATACGAGGAGAGGACATATCAAATCAAACCAGGACTTCTAGAAGTTTTTCTGTGTCCGTGTAATTAAGCATCGCTAAATAATCCGATATTACAAAATTACATTTCCTATAACTTAGACTATAGAAGTTTAGTTTCTTGTTGAGTCTATTATACAGAAAAGGTCCTAAAAACACATAAAATCGATTAGCAAACGCATGTCTAGTTTGAGGCTTTGTGCAAACCAGGTCTTTTCTTCTCCTATCGGAAGGAACTGGGTCATAGGGAAGGGTAGAGTGCTGCTGTAGTATAATGTGAAGAATAAATAATTGCCGTACTGTGAGCACATTACATGCTTTGTAGAACAGATGTGTAGGAAATCTAAACGGACGAAAGGTAGCAACCTTTAGAATTGCTCTTTGAGCACGTTCTAGAGGGAGAAGAATCGAATTTCCCGCCCCCCCCCAGGATGTTATGCAATAGGTTAGAATAGACTGACACAACGCTAAATAAACCTGTTTTATTAATTTATAGTCGGCTACATTACGTAAATACTTAAAAACATAAATTAGTTTGCGCACTCTAGCACATAGTAACTCGATATGTTTACGGAAATTTAGATTGGAGTCAATAGTGACACCAAGATATTTCAAATGGTCGGCTTTTTCTAAAGTAGGGCAAGAACATGCAGTGTCAGCGTACGTGCTACAGGTATGCGCGTAAATTGTTTGGTTAGTAAGCGGTATGTTAGTATTTCTCATTGTAAATGAAATGTATTTTGTTTTATCAGCATTCAGGGTTAGAAGATTATTCTGGAGCCAATTAGATACAATGTTGAAACCATTCTGAGCATGTTCATAGGCCTCAGCCCTTGATTTAGCTGCAAATAACAGAGCCGTATCATCCGCATAAGACATTACAACACCATTTTTGAGTGTCAGGCTGCAAAGATCATTAATATAGACTAAAAATAATGTAGGACCTAGTATACTGCCTTGTGGAATTCCAAAACAAGTATTAGAATGATCAGAACTTGTAGTCGGACCAATTTTTACACATTGCTGTCGATCGTTAAGATAATCAGATAATAGTAGAAGCTGCGCTCCTCTTATCCCAAGTGATTCAAGCTTCTGCAAAAGAGTAGTGCAAGAAATAGTGTCAAAGGCCTTGGCAAGGTCTAGAAAAATACCCACTGTATGCATTCCACTATCCAGATTTGTAGAAATGTAATTAATCAATTTGTTTACTGCTTGTTTAGTTGATTTTTTAGGCCTAAACCCAAATTGATTATCTGAAAGTAGTTTGTTATCTTCCAGATATTTTATCAGTCTACTGTTTATGATTTTTTCTAAAATTTTTGACAGTCCTGTTAGTACTGAAATGGGTCTGTAGTTATTCACACTCATTTTGTCTCCAGACTTAAAAATAGGTGTCACCACAGACTTTTTCAGCAATTTTGGAAATATCCCTTTAGATAAACAAAGCTGAAAGATGTGGGTAAGCGGAGGGGCCAGTAGGTGTTTAAATCTTTTAAGTACATTATTGGGTATATCATCCCACCCAGTTGCGCAAACATCCTTTAAGCCGTCTATTATTCTTACTACTTCGTTTACGTCCGTATCTAATAAAACAAAAGAATTTAACGTGGAAGATGGCCTAGTTGAGTTTTGAGTGGGAGGACGGCTAATATTTATGAATTTTTCAGCCAAGTTTTTACCAACGTTGATAAAATATTGGTTAACCTTATTTGTTGCTTCGGATGGGTTTATTTCTGTTAATAGTAAATCTAGCGGAGGTTCGGAATTTTTAGACGTTAATGTATTAGTTTTTATAAATTTCCACACAAGTTTGCTATTTTTTCCCGCCTTCTCCAGTTCATTTTTATCGTACTGGTTTTTTAGTTTTTTCAAGAGATTATTACAGAAATTACGATATCTTTTATAGGTAACAGAAAGTATTACGTCATCAGGTGCAAGTTTGGATTTTAGGTGAAGTTTGTCTCTGTCTTATACAACGAACGAGACCTGGTGTGATCCACGGTTTAATACAACTATACTTTTTAGGGATTATCTTAGTGAATGTGTTTTTCCTTATTACGTATTGTAAAGAATTTATGAAATATTCTAAAGAAATATTTGCATCAACAGAATCATAAATAGGGTTAAAATTGATGCCGCGTATGTCACTTTCAAGGTTTGTCATATTGACTTTAGTGTAGCTACGCTCGCAGTTTTTTCTAGGTGAACTTATTTGCATTGTTAGTAAAACAGCTTGATGATCGGTAAGCGCAGAGTTAGTAACCAATGTTTTGGATGAATTTTTTGATTTTAGAATGACATGATCTAAGCAAGAACCGCTTTGGTGTGTGGGGTAATAGTGAGCTGGTAAAAGTCCATGAAATGCACAAATATTTAGATAATTGTGTGTATGGGTATCGGGATTCCCGGAGGAAATGTTTATGTTGATATCTCCTACGAGTATTATGTTTTTGAAAATACTTACGGTTTTTAAGTTTATTTCGAGTGAGTCCAAAAATCTGTCGATATTATGAGAGGGAGGCCTATAAATAGCCATGACTACTGTATCGGGAATAATTTTAATGAATAAGCAATTACTGTCTTGGGATGGTGGTTCTTCTTTAATAGTTCGTAAATTATTTTTAACACAAACTACAACTCCGTCGTTTTGGTTGATGTTTCTGTCTGTTTTATATGAATAAAAACCGTTCAGAGATGGTAAGTTGACTGTTTGTTTTGACAACCAACATTCTGTTAGTACGATAATATCACAGCTTATGTCAAGACTTTGTAAAAACACTTCAAAACCGTCCATATTTCGGTTTATGCTGCGAATATTTTGTGTAAGCAAGGTAAGCGATTTGTCACCAGAACGAAGAAGGTATTTACAGTCCTCAACATTACAAATCTTGGATTCAGACACAGTAAACTATCTAGATCACTGATTAGCTGATTGCTCATGATACTTACAAACTAAGAAGAAATACAAATAAATAAGCTACCTGTTTGTGTGCCTACTAAAAATAATAGACTGTGGCGCTCTTAGGCGCCCTCATAATCTATTGAGTTGATGTAGTTGGTCTCTGCATATTTACGTGCCGGGCAACTTACATCACCGGTTGGATGGTCACATTTCCTCTTGAATTTTTTGCACGTCGCACACTGTGGGGGAGAAGATTTGCTAGTGCATTCCTTCACTGAGTGTCCCGTCTCTGCACAGTGGTTGCAAGTAGGACTCGTTTCACGGCAAAACTTAGCTTCGTGGCCGAACTGCTGGCAATTGTAGCACCTGGTGACGATCGTAAAATCTCTTACCGGGCATGAGGTCCAATTTATAAAAAATCTGTTTTGGTTTACCAGCATTTTTCTTATGCCAGCGGGTACTTCCAGAATGTAGTTGCAGGTAGGAAGGCCTTTCTTACCCGATTTATGGCTCAGTTTGATAGTCTCAAGGAAGGAGTCACGTGTTGTATTCGGCAATTTATCGGATAGGTTTTGCTCGTTGCACGAAAAGTTTTAATGGCGGTCATCTTCTAAAAAACCAAAACAAAGAACTGGAATAGCCTAACCTTATTTATATTTTACAAAATAACACGTCAACTACAACCATTTTTTCGTAATATTTTTACACTAAACAACGCTATCGTAAAGCTTAATAATAAAATGGCGGCCGTCCTATGAGTGAAAGTGGCAGCTCCTTTATAGTTTCAACACTTATTTAATAAGCTATTATAAGCAAACACTGTTCCATGAAAGATTTTGTAATAACAGCGTTTTCAGTCCCCTTTAGTCTTTTAAGGAAAGTTGGAGAAGCTTTTGCTTCGCCTGAGGTGAAATTACTGCGTCGTCGGAAAGCTTATTAAGATGAAAACTACAAAAAAGAGGTCCCTAAAGAATGTTTATCTATGTAAAGTAGTTCATTTTTTGTGTTGGTAAATCTATACGATGATAGATTATAAAACCGCGGTGAAACATTCATAATGAATCAGAATCATTTATTTGTTAAACACAGGTATAACATTAAGGATCTTATAAATAGTTAAGGTTCTTGCTATGTTTTGTCGTTACTGACATACAAATTCGAATAGCAAAAATCAATTAAAATTACAAACAAATAAAAAAAGATTACAAATAGAACATGTCAATTAAAATAAAATAAAACAAATCACACATAAGAAACGTCAACAAAAATCTTACAAAAAATAAAATGTCAATAAAAGTAAAAATCATAAAATAAAAACAAATATAAAATGTCAATTAAGTCATAAAATCACATATCGGAATAATTCATACCAAAAATTATCATTTAAATATTCATCCACAATGTAACAGAACAACAACAAACGACAATGGAATGGTAACAGGAATGACAAGATGAAGAAATCCAGCGTCGTACTTATCTTCTACAAATGAATAATCTAGTGAGATCAATGTCAAAATGTATTTTTTGTTTCATCACACCTGAAGGGTTAGGCAGATGTGTACGTAATAGCAGGCACACGCACATTTCGCCAGTTATGTTTTAAGCCAAGGAAGAACTCAATAACACTTTGCCCGACCCGGGAAACGAACCCAGCAGTTGCGCTTGCGACCACTAGACCACAGATCAAATAATACTAAGTACTAGACCTTTTTTTTTCGGATGGGTAATCATCAAATGACTCCTCCCGCTCTGGGCAGAGCGTCAGACTTTTACTGACTAAAAACCATCCATGTTCCTTCTTTTGCCCTTTATGTTCCAGGGCCGCGGTATCTCTTTGGAACAGTCCCAGTCAGTTATACTACTAGACCTACGATACAGTCAAAAGCAGTCGAGGTGTTTCTAAATCAAAGGGTTTATTTCACAGATACAGTTACAGGCACTAAGATGAACCTACAGTCCCAGTCACAAGGCATATAATACAATGAAAGGATTGTAGTTGCCCATTCCAAAGCGTAGACCTCTCAGCGTCTGCTCTTGGCTTTCATGAATCAATGCCTCAATTGATCACGGTCTTTTAAAAATACGGTCTGCAGCAGCCTCAATAATTAACCCACACATCAATTCTTCATTCGTAGTAATTATAGCAATAATCAACGCATTGTCATCAACATCATCTACAGCCTTTTTTTTTGGGATGGGAAATCATCAAATGACTCCTCCCACTCTGGGCGGAGCGGAAGGGAGTGTCAGACTTTTACTGACTAAAACCCATCCATGTTCTTTCTTTTTGCCCTTTGTGTTCCAGGGCCGCTGTATCTCTTTCGAACAGTCCCGCAGCCCCGGCAGGCATCGGCCCTTGCGGGCCCCTCCTGTTTGTCTATCTCTTTGAGGCGCGCGTGGAACACGAACGCGCCGTCGACACGGCCTGTCGTCATAAGAGAGACGGACGGCGAGCTAGCCCTTTACTCACCGTCCACAGGCCCGCGTCTACGGTGGCCGAGAGCCACCACGTGGCCCCCGACGCCCGGTGCTTCTCCCGCGGCGGCTGTGACGTGAGATTCTCTCTCTCTCATCATCTACAGCCTGACTTCATCCATTGCTGGGTATAGGCATCTCTTTGCTTGTGCCAAGCTCCACGCTCTTGTACCAGCCTCATCCAGGATATTCCCGCAATGGTAACATAAACAACACAACCACATAAATTATCATTAACACTAGAAACGGGATATTTACCAAGTTTACTGTTTCCATAGCGCTAGCAACAGCTCCGAATTATCGGGAACTCAAAACAAACAGTAAACATGGTAAATATCTTGTTTCTAGTGTTAGTGACCATGACAGTTTAAAACTTTTAACCACTTATAATTACCTAGCCATAAGGTGAGAAACATCTAGGACAAAGCAAGCACTTCCATGTAGACACATTTTAATACTAACTAGCTGACTAAGCAACGGGATAGAATCCAGACCGTATCATTGCGGCATCCTAACATCTGCGCCGCCGCTCCATTTGCATATCGTAACAGATTCCTACACACAATGACATCCTGCGGAGTCGCCTGAGCTTTTGCACGGATTTAGTCGAGGTAGTGTGGATTATGCTGTAATATTCTTATAGCCGGTTTCAGAAATGCTATTTCCTACCTAGCTGTGTTTGTATATAGACATACCTGTGAGGTTTGTAATCTCAGAATGATACTCAAGCTTTAACTATGTTGGGGTCGGCGTCCAGTGTATCCGTGTTTAGCTGAGTACCAGTGCATTTACATGGAGCGACTGGCTATCTGACCTCCACAACCCAGTTAGTGGCTCATCCGATCCTACTTGGTAAGACTAGTTGTCATACTTTTGGGCTTTTGATACATAGACTAGGTAAATGATTTGTTACTTTTACACTATTAACATAACATCTAACACCAAGCCTGTAGTCCACCCACATTTCGCGAGATAAGTTTAATTACCGTGTAACAGGGGTCTGGTGTGGCTGCTACTGAGAAATTTCTAATGGAAAACCCTAATAGTACTTTGCCCGACCTGGGAATCGAACCCAGGACCTCATGATCAGCAGTCGCGCTTGCGTTAATGTGTGTTTTCAGAAACTTTTACTTGTAGAAACTTTTACTTGTAGATAGTTATATTATTATTTGCACATTTGCATTATTTGATTACAAAAAGATCGTATCAACCGGTATCTTTTAAAAACACAAATAAAAGAAAATAACCCTGAGGTTTTGCAAAAACATTAAATTTATAATTTAAAACTGACTATATTAAGGTTTTCTCACAAATATTTACCAAAAACATTGTATATAGCGGTTAGATATTTACTAGACATTTGAGTCTCAAATGAATAGAGGTAGGTACTCGTACTTTGAACTCCGTTTAAATTGTTCGAAGCGGTTATTTCGGCAGTCGCGGCGGTTAAACAGAGGTTCACATTTTGAATAGCAATGTTGGCAGAAGTTTCATAACAAAATGATTTAACTTTCGAATTTCATTTTAAAACGGCTTCATAGGTAAACTGTCTTTAAGTGAACAATTTTAATAATGAAAACATGAAATTTCTAAGGCTATGAAATTGCTTAAATGAGAAATGGCTTGACAGAGATTTAAGTGCTTAGTTTAACACAATCACTGATGTGTACATAGTCCACAAGAAGTAGAGATCAATTGTTATTAGAAGATAGATATAAATTATCCACATCTGATGTCAATTTTGAAAAAAAAAAAAAACACTTTTTGAACTTGTACTATAAAATTTCAGATGACGCATCAATTTGAAAGTAAACTTCACGTTTCAATTTACCGTTTGATAGCTATTACATAAATACAATCATCCCGGAAAATAATAAACAGGCAGTTCACACCCCACACATACAAGGTTATTGGTTGAACATGAAAATCAAGTAAAATCACATAAAATTTGACAAATTAGAAGTAAATTAAAAAAAAATTGTAATTATATGAGGAAGTAAACAATACGGTAGATGTAAGAATAAAAGTAAACAATACATTTTTAGTAATTAGACAGAAATTAGAATAAACACAAGAGATTACAGTAAAATAAACAAAACTAGCATCATCATAATCATGAATACACTAAAACTTCTGTTATTTCCACCATACGACTAGCTTCAAATAATAACATGAAACCAACTGAATTGTTAGTTGAGGACAACATACAATGAACTCGCTTTAACTTAGTTTTCAAATGTCAGCTCACTTCTATTTCGTAGAAGTAGTCCTATATACAGTACTAGCTTCTGCCCGCGGCTTCGCCCACGTGGACCTCGAAAAATATCCGTCATCGTTCATCCATCTTTATAACTTATTAATCATACATAACAAAACATCACGCCTGTAATCCCCGAAGGCTTAGGCAGAGATGTACCTAATAATACATCTACATTTGACCAGGTATGTTTAAAAGTCCCATGTAATAGGGGGCGAGCCCATTGCCATCAACTAGGCACAAATCCAGACTCCGTTGCTGCTACTGAGAAATCTATAATATAAAAATGAATCGCAAAATGTGTTGGTAAGCGCATAACTCAACAACGCCTGGACCAATTTGGCCAATTCTTTTTTTTAATTGTTCGTTGAAGTTCAAGGATGGTTTTTACGGCGAGAAAAATTTAAAAAATTGCCTGGATAAGTCTAAAAACAACACTAGGATACTTTTTTTTTTGGTAGGATTAGGGTAGGAGTAGTGTAGGAGTAGGGTAGGAGTAGGGTAGGAGTAGGGTAGGAGTAGGGTAGGAGTAGTGTAGGAGTAGGGTAGGAGTAGTGTAGGAGTAGGGTAGGAGTAGTGTAGGAGTAGGTTAAGAGTAGGGTAGGAGTAGTGCAGGAGTAGGGTAGGAGTAGGATAAGAGTAGTGTAGGAGTAGGGTAAGGGGTAGGACACCACGCGAACGAAGTTGCGCTGGGCAGCTAGTTCCAGATAAAAATACCCAATAACAATTTGCCCGACCCGGGAATCGAACCCAGGACCTCATGCTCAGCAGTTGCGATTGCGACCACTGGACCAACTAGCTAGTATATTGATCATATTAACACTTTTACTAGCTGACTACTACAGGATACGAGGAGGGTCTCGTAAAAAGTTGCAGACGCAGGACTGAAGTATCTCAACCGTAAGTAATTAAAAACAATTAAAATACGCAATACCGGTCCATTTGAACACAGGGATGGTGGTATAGATACCGCGGCCCTAGAACATAAAGGGCAAAAGAAGGAAAATGGATGGTTTTTAGTCAGTAAAAGTCTGACACTCCCTTCCGCTCCGCCCAGAGCGGGAGGAGTCTTTCGATGATTTCCCATCCGTAAAAAAAAGGGATGGCGGTATCTACACATACGAACTACACCATGACTGACGTTATGTAAAATCGTTAAAAGTTATCTGCAAGACTAGCATACAGACAACAATCCGACAACAAAGGTCGGGCAGCTCACAAGACACAACATTAGTCTCAGGTCTGGTCCAGGATCCTCACTTCTAAGGAGAATGAAGAATATTCCAAGTTCTTCTTCATGCCCCTATAGAGATAACCACTGAATACTAAATTAGATTATTATTTTTTTTTCTTTATTCATTTTTTTAAATATTATTTACATTTTTAAATATTTTTAGTAACAAAAATTATATAAAAACATTTAAAAATATTGAAAATAGTAGCCCACCGGCATCGGGAACAGGGTCCGAGCTACCGGTGGTCAGAGTTCTTGAAAGAGGAACCTCCTAACAATACGCGCCGTGCCCAGAACACCTGACTAACTTTAATAGTAACTAATTTATTGCGATTAAATTTGTATTAAATCATTATATCGCAAATCGAGTATGTTTTGCGTTCTATTAAAACTATTAATTATTTGATTTCAATCGAGATACATCATATTATGTATGTCAAACTGAGTTATTTATGACCGTTCTGAGAATAATATCTAAATTTGTATTCTGTTTTAATTCATAGTACATACATGCAATTAAGATAAGAGTAGCAAACAACAACTTTAAATAAAGATAATAAGTACCATACATAACCATTACACTTGGGTCGGCTTCCAGTCTAACCGGACGCAGCTGAATACCAGTATTTTACTTGGAGCGACTGCCTATCTGACCTCCACAACCCAGTTAATCCTGGGTAATACGATACCCTTAGGTAAGACTGGTTGTCAGACTTTCGGGCTGACTACCTGTAACGACTATCAAAGATCTACAAATGGCAGGCGTGACCAACAGCTTACCGTGCTTTCCGAGGCACGAAGGAAACTCGGTATGTAATGGGTGGTAACCCATCCACAGACCAACCTAGGTAAGCGCAGCTTAACCTAAAGATCGACCCGAGCGGCAGTTATTATTTAGCCACGAGCTCTCGTCGTGTTAATAATAGGTACCTACCTATGTATATGACATAATAGGTATCGTTAAATTCGGGAGTACCTAGGTAGATCTTGGTATGTTTATGTTATACACTTATTTCTAGTTCCGACGTATTTGTGGTTCATAACGTGGGTACTTTATTTGAATATGTAGGTAAGTAATTGTAAGTCTTATTTCTAACTTTAGTCAATTGTTACCAAAATATCTTACTGAGAATCTAGATTTTCCAACAATTGGCCATGTAACTAAAATATTTGGTAAAGGTTACTTGGAATAGCTGGAGGTAAAGCGAGTCATAACTACATCATTGTTTATAATTATGGGTAATATTAAGCCAAAAATAAATGTTGTTTTGTACGCCATAAATGGCAAAACATGTAGATCTACCTGTTATTTTAAGACCTTGCACATATCATTTGATATATACTCATGTTTTACAATAAATAAATATTCTATTCTATTCTATTCTATCATTATCCAGGTTGAATAAATAACTAAACTGATTTCTATATATTTAATAACTAGCTGTAGCCCGCGACCTTTGAACGTGTAAAATGATTGTACATAAAATATAACTCCGTTTTTTTAATCGGATTTTATTACCAAAAAATTTCAAGGGTTTTAATTTTTTGGCACGGAACCCTAATTATTTTACGTAAAAAAGAAGTAGCCTAAGTTATTATCCTTATTACATCAGCTATCTGCTAGTGAAAGTCCCGTCAAAATCGGTCCAACTGTTCCAGAGATTAGCCGGAACAAACAGACATACAAAAACTGTAAAAAAAATAATGTTGGTATATGAACTGTATAAACATTGATATGCATGTAGTAAAAAGCGGTTATTTTAATGTTACAAACAGACACTTCAATTGAATTTATTTGTAGTATAGATTATTTGTATAGATTTAAGCCGCGCTTGCCTTAGGTTGGTCCGTGGATGGGTGGTCGCCCATTACATACCGATTTTCATCCGTGCCCCGGAAAGCACGTTAAACCGTTGTTCCCGGCTGTCATTTATAGATCTTGACAGTCGTTATAGGTAGGTAGTCAGTGGCCAGAAAGTTCGACAACCAGTCTTACCAACGGGAATCGTATTACTCAATACTAACTTTTTTCTATCTTTCGTTGTGGAGGTCAAATAGGCAGTCGCTCCATGTAAAATACTGGTATTTAGATGCATCCGGTAAGACTGGAATCTGACCCTAACATAGGAAAAGGCTAGGCAGATGATGAGAGATGTATTAACGTGGACCAAGCATAAGTAGAGGCATCATCTAGCATGTAACTGTGCGTTTCCACTGGCGAAACATTCACATAAATATTTAGAAATCTCTATTTTATATGACAATGTTTTGCTGTTTGTTTGTTAATGTATATTTGTAATCTTGCAACAAGAGAAAGCCATATATACCTACTGATTTCTTTCCACTTTCCTACAGATTTGCATACGACTATTCACGTAGGCGACTCAGTACATACAACAGACTACACATGAGCCGGTAACAAGTGAGCCCTGATTTTCTATCAGGCTCAAAACAGTACACAAGAAAAAATTATAGCTGCATTTCATAGTGATTCAGCTGCGTGTAACGCTATCAATGGACAAATTATTACTTGTCATTTATCAGAATGACCACCTTGCATTGTGCCTAATTTCACCCTTTAAAAGGCCCTGACAATTCGACATACATAAATGATAACGATGTTGTAAAAGCAAAGAATCTATTAATTGCCTTTTTTATTGTAATATGGCGAATACTGTTGGCATAAACTAATATTCTTAAAACAAAATCCAGAAACGATATTCTGTCAGTCTTTATCCTTCTTAACAATTCGGATCAGACAAAGCGATTCCCGACGCTTTTTCAGGCATCATATCAACTAAAAAATAGACAAAAAACACTCTAACTGCTGCATTTCGATGAGAAACTCAAATGACTGAAATTCGAGTCCAGAAAGTATTCAGGCAATTTTTGCATGGTAATGCAATGTACATTACAGATGCATTTATTCAGTTTCATGACTACGTCAAATAAAATGTCGGCAAGTTCGTCTGAACTAAATTTAAATAGCTGTAAAATATTTAGTGAAGATTTTTTAGAGGTACCCGTATTTGCATTTGGTATGCGGTGTTCCCGTATGGCGCTATGAATTTTGTTGGATTTCCTTAGTGTAGGAGGCATTTTTGACCATCGCAAGAATTGCTTTGAATAAATGTTATTCTTAGTTTTGTTAGGGGACCCAGGTTGGAATTTTTCATTAGTAAAAGCGAAACAGGTTTAAAAATTCATGTAATGAGGCATTTTTCACTTTGATTATACTGTCATTACTCTAAAATCGGTGAAAGCAAACATCGTGCGGTCTTCGAACCAAAAAAATCAAAGATATGTGACATCCGCCAGCCGGTATCAGTTCGGCGTGGTAGATGATTAGTGTCCACTCCCTCTCATAGAGAGAGATAACATCACGACTGTAATCCCCGAAGGGTTAGCCAGAGGTGTGCTTAATAGTACACCCACATTTCGCCAGTTATATTAAATTCTATGTAATATGCGGCGAGCCTATTGCCATCAGCATATGTCAAGACCCGTGGCTGCTACTGAGAAAGTCGTGTTGGGAAAACCCAATAACACTATGCTCGACCTGGGAATCGAACCCAGGGCCTCGTGCTTCTGCAGTAGACTTGCTAATATTTGACTGCCTCAGTCGCGCTTGCGACTACTAGACCAACGAGGTAGTCAAATATTAGCTGGATTTCAGTAAACTATTGTCTGAAAAACACTACCTTTAAAATCTTGTTAACATAAAATGCAACACTCACAACATAAGGAGCTGTATCACCTAGCAGTATTGTTGCTTGTAACAGCTATTCAGCCCTCAACAATCCTAATTTTTTTTTGAAGTAGTCTTACCCCCTCTGAGCTATACTTTAGCTATACCTAGCCTAGACCTAACGACAATCTAACTCACCTAGGAGAACTAGAGCAAAACATTTTAACGAGGTACCAACACAACGGAATTATTTTCCGTAGCATTAGAACCAGCGCACACTGAACCACTGATTGTGGCTAGATTTCGGAAGTCGTACTGTCCGACATGTTATCGTCGATCTTCAGTAGTTTAATGAACTATTCAGCAATCAAATACACTTCTCATCAAAAAAATCGAAACACCTCGCAGTTTATGATTTGATAAGGATTATCAGAAAAATGTGTATATTTAGGAATAAATGTAAAATGTCATTTAATAGTGAGTAGTATGAGGTTTTTAAATCCTAATGTTATTGTTCTAAATTCAAATTAAGTCTTCATAGGTTTCGTATTTTGTATAATGAGTAATTTTTACCCTGTATGGAATATGAAGGAAATGGCTAAAACAACACGCGTAAATGAAAAAAAAATGTAAGAAACGTTTATTTAATAACTTGTATTCCCTCCGCGAGCTCTTATTACTGCTTCCATACGGTTCTTCATCGATCGGATGAGAGTCACGATCACATGTTGTGGTATATTATCCCATTCCTCTTGGATTGCATTTTGCAGCTGGCTAAGTGTTTCTGGGGCTGGATCTCTTGCTCGAATTCGTCTCTTTAATTCATCCCATAGATGTTCAATGGGATTCATGTCCGGGCTTCTTGCTGGCCATACCATAATGGAGATACCGACTTCGGTAAGATAATCTCGTACGACGCCCGCGGTGTGAGCTCTAGCATTGTCGTGCATGAATATGAAGTCGTTGCCAATAAAATGTGCATAGGGCATCACATGAGGTTCAAGACACTGTTCGATGTACCGATGAGAGTTTAGTGCAGGCAGCCGTGGCCCAGACACAAAGGCAAGTTCTGTCTTACCGTCGGCGCTGATTCCTCCCCAAACCGTCCACGAACCGCCACCATAGCTGACCTTTTCTTCAATGCAGCATTGTGCAAAGCGTTCTCCATCTCTTCTGTAGACCTTGTTCCTTCCGTCGTTACCATACAGCATAATTTTACACTCATCAGAAAACAGTACTTTGCTCCACTGAAGGTATGACCAAGTTAGGTGGTCGCGTGCAAAGTTAAGGCGCGCTCTTCGATGGTCTGCAGTTAATTTCGGCCCATTCGCTGGCTTATGCGGTGCCAATCCGCGTTCCTTCAACCTTCTTCTTATTGTAGAGTCACTTACAGCTACTCTTCGTACAACGCGAAGCTGCTGCTGCAGTTGAAAAGCGTTAAGGCGTCGATTTCGTAAAGAAGTTGTTACAATAAATCGATCATCTCGCTCAGAAGTGACCCGATTCCTGCCAGATCCTGAACGGCGCGTGAACGAACCAGTCTCCCGATAGCGTTTGTAGACTCTATGAACAGATGATAAGCTTAGATGCAATCTTGCAGCCACAACACGCTGACTAAGTCCAGAATCCAGCAATGCCACCACTTGGGCGGCTTCTGCGGGCGAAGTATCCATATGTTTTAGAAAAAAAAGTTTTTTCAGACGTCCCAAAGTCACAGTAAATGAAATAAGAAACAAAAAGTTTAAAGACAAGCGCTAATTTTTAGTTTTTAAACGAGAAACGTACTCCAACCCTAAATACACATTTGTCTCAAAACAGTGATTAATTTCATTTATAGGATAAACAAATGAAATTCTAATTTCGAATTTTGATTTTTTTCTTCTTACTGTAATGACCAAACTGCCAGCAAAAAAAAAACATTATTGTGTACAATAATGTTTTTTTTTTCATGGAATTAATTCTCTTTTGTAAAAAATTAGGACAAAAACAATAAAAACGAAAGTGTTTCGATTTTTTTGATGAGAAGTGTAGTATTATAACGGAACCTCGCCTCCGCTTTCGCAAGTGCTGAATTTCCGGTAAGCACGTTACGCTATTGGTTCCGGCTGTCATTTGTAGATCTTTGACAGTCGTCACAGGTAATCAGTGGCCCGAAAGTCTGACAACCAGTCTTACCAAGTATTACCCAGGACTGACTCGGTTGTGGAGGTAAGATAGGCAGTCGCTCCATGTAAAAAATGGTATTCAGGTGCATCCGGTTAGACTGGAAGCCGACCCCAAAATAGTTAGGAAAAGGCTAGGCAGATGATTACTACATTGTTGTGGTTACTAGTTGCATAGTGTGTGCCGTATATAACAATTGGAACACGGCTTCTTGACTCGTTGAGTTTTTGTTTGATACTGAATTACTGACCTCGAGTCTCTAGAGGATTTACAATATGGTTGTTGAATTTCTACTTTGTAATGTTGTGAAAATGTTAGTAAAGTTTTGTGCATTCAAGAGAAGTTAGTAGTGATTTCAATTTTAAATTTCATTTTGATAGATTGTGTTACGTTATTGCTAGTTTTCTGTTTTTTAGTACACTTAAAATAGGTGCGAATGATTTTTTGTGGTTCATCGTTTCATACCGAATTGGATCGTGTAACAAACTTCCACCCTAAGGATTGAGGTTAAATTGTAAGAGTCACAGAAAAATGGAAGTTGGCTTTTGCCCTGAAGTGGGAACAAAAAACCTCATAAAAAAGTAATTCAAAATACTTACTTTTTCAGTTTATTCAGTTGGGTTTTTTAGTATTTTTTTTTTATTTTCAGCTTTTCGTTTTATACAATTTATCCTTTCGAATTACTTTTTAAATATAAGTTATATATGTTTTGGAATCACCTTTTAAACCCTTCATTTTGATACCCCACGCCACGAAGACAAATATAAAGCCTTATAATTTATCCAAATCGGTTGATCCGTTTAGGAGTTACGAGGTCACAATGGAACGGACATACATACATACGCGCGATAAACATTACTCTCCTACTGGGTCATTCGGGTAAAAAAACCGTGTGCTTTTTTTGTCCGTAACTGCAATTCACTAATTTTTTTTATTCTACAATTAGCAAAGATCAAAAACCAATCAAAGCCAGAAATCAAAGTTAATTTACTTAATAATTTTAACTGGTTTCCACAAATTCTTGTAGAATACATTCTCAGTAACAATCAGCTGAGGTGGCAGCTTATTCGTTACCCACCATGGAGTATTGTCACGCAAACCAAGCTGTTATCAAATTATAAAGAGATTTGCATAAACACTGTGTTCCTACCTTTATGACTGTTTCACATACACTCGTAACTCAATGTACTACCGACTTCACTGACGGTCGCCAACTTTTCAACCTTATGACTTAGGACATAAGGGTAAAAAGTATCTAGTAGACCCTCGGTTAACTATGTAGTATGTGTGTACAAAGTAAACATGTACATACTAGATAACCGGATTCAGTAGATTTAATTATTGTTAGTTACATGAAGATGGCAGGCATGCCTCCTTGCCGGATTGCCGCCATGGGATCTGGAGGCCATAGTCCTCGCGCGCCTGCACGAGTGGCGCGCGGAGGTACAGCGCCGGGGGGTAACTCCGCTGCCGC
This sequence comes from Eurois occulta, assembly GCA_950022335.1. NCBI lineage: Eukaryota > Metazoa > Arthropoda > Insecta > Lepidoptera > Noctuidae > Eurois > Eurois occulta. Next base: position 10,628,331 of record OX465500.1, on the reverse strand, counting down.
GGCAAATTATCGCGCAGCGGACAGACCTCTCGCGCCCGGCTCTGGTTCAAGCCATGGTCCGGGGCGAGAGGGAATGGGAAGCCGTCGCCTCCTTCTGCGAAGCAGTCATGCTAGCGAAGGAGGCGGCGGAACGTGGGAGGGAGAGAGCCTCACGTCCCAGCCGCCGCGGGAGGAGAAGCACCGGGCGTCGGGGGCCATGCCGTGATGGCTCTCGGCCACCGTAGGCACGGGCCTGTGGACGGTGAGTAATGGGCTAGCTCGCCATCCGTCCGTCCTATGACGACGAGCAGGCCGTGTCGACGGCGCGTTCGTGTTCCACGCGCGCCTCAAAGAGTTGTCAGCAAACGGGAGGGGCCCGCAAGGGCCGGTGCCTGCCAGGGCTGCGGGACTGTTCGAAAGAGATACCGCGGCCCTGGAACACAAAGGGCAAAAGAAGGAACATGGATGGGTTTTAGTCAGTAAAAGTCTGACTCCCTTCCGCTCCGCCCAGATTGGGAGGAGTCATTTGATGATTTTCCATCCCAAAAAAAAAAGATGTCAGGAACACATCTTCTTTAAACTTATTTAAAGCTAAACTCAAGCAGTACGTCACTAACAACACAAAACTATAAAGTTAACGATTTAAGCTAGTCTTCCACACAATAATACGTCGACATCGTACCTACATTAAGAAAACAAAACTTAACTACTGGACTACACTTTACCTTAGCTATGTAATTATTCGATAAGTGAACAATGTATGTTCTTTTAGAATAAATAAAGAATCTTTAAACCCAAGATCAGTTGCAGTTAAGTTTCATTCGAAATAAAGGAGAATGCTCATGAAAGTATGGAATCCCGTACCATGCTGCATCAAAATCAAACCTTGTTTTTTATAGACTACACTGATCGTATTAACTCCTACAAAAATTATTTTTGAAAAAAAAACCCGCGTTTCCGAGTTATTTTATAAAATCGAAACTAACCTAAAAAGTAAGTCTATTTTTTCGACGCTACCAACGACGTATTTTAACACACATACATTACATTATTGCTCTAAAAACAGCGTAATACACTAATATTAGTAAGAATTACGAGTTAAAGTAACATCCACAGTATGCTTGACTGAAACTCGATTTTATTTTAGACCTTTTTATTGCCAATAGTCAGTCAGTACAGTACAAATGTCAGATGCCACAGATAAGATAACTATAAACCATAGAGTATAGTAAGTGCTATAAACTAGTCGGGATTTAGGGATGTAATCGATAAATCAAAATCTTTAGGCTGAGAAAATCTATTTTGTTGCAAATAGCAATAAACCAAACTAAATCGATTTGGTGTTCTGATCTTACTTAATTGTAATTAATTTTAGAGTCCGCTCGACAGACAAGGGTTTGTTCAATTGAAACGGAACGTCATATAAAGGGAGTAAAACAATATTCACACTTTTAAACTCGAAAAGTATATTTCCAGTTCAAAAATCAAATCCCCGACGCGTAATGCCGTAAAAAAATATGAAACTAATTACTATAATATTTTGGTTTTGAGGCGCGAGACTTTTTGGTACCAACTTTGGTCATTCTCTTTTGTATTTTGTACCCCTTTCAGTTACACTAGGGTCAAATTCGCGCGACATGAAAATACGGAGCTGTCGCCCTGCAAAATTTACATCATCACAACGATTCTAAAAACGTTGAAGGATAACAGCATAACCTCACACCTGTATCCCCGACGGATTAGTTTGAAGCGGCACTACGCAACATAGTACTAAAAGTACTACAGCGCCATCTATGACACGAATGAAGAACTAACATCGAAAAATTCTAAATCGCGCTATTTAAGTTAACGGCGACTTAAGACCATACAGATAAAACCGCCATCAACTGTCGGGCTGTAGCCCACCAAACACAACACCCGTCTGGTCGGAGGATCCTCCCTTTTTTACGGGGGATGAAGAACTATTATACCCTTTTCTTCGTACTCCTAAAAGAGATATACTGCATGTATACAGGTACCATAATACGCTTACATTTCGCCATCAACTGGGCGCAAATTCTAGATGATCCTCTCCTCCCTTTTCTATGGGGGATCAAGAACTTTACTCCCTGTTCTTTATACCTAAACGGCATATTCTATACTTGTGTATCCAGGTACTATAATACGCTTACATTTCGCCAGTAAATAGTTAAGTCCCATGTATGTACTAATAGGTGACGAGCCTATTGCCATCAACCGGGCACAAATTCTAACTCCCAATAACCTAATAACTTTTTTCCAATCTGGGAATCGATCCCAGGACCACGTGTTTGGCAGTAGCGATTGCAACTACTACACTATTGAGGCAATCAAATAGTATACTTAGAGTTGTGCGAAATTGTCTGGAACACGAACGGAGAAGAGAGAACATGCGTAATAGCTAGGGTGTATCCATGTGCAAAGCGATAAATATCTATACATCTATACATACAATTAAATAAAATTGATGTGTCTGTTTGTAATTTTAAAATAACCGCGTTTTACTACATGCATATGAATGTATATACGTTACATAAACCAAATTAACATTTTTTTACAATTTTTGTCTGTCTGTCTGTCTGTTTGTTCCGGCTAATCTCTGGAACGGCTGGACCGATTTTGCCGGGACTTTCACTGGCAGATAGCCGATGTAATAAGGAGTAACTTAGGCTACTTCTACTTTACGAAAATTGTACAATAATTTCACGCGAACGAAGTTCGGGCAAGACCTAGTAATAAATATAATATAAGTATTAATTTTTTATATTTTATTATTCTTGGTAATTTTTTGTACTATTGCACCTTTTGTCTCTAAGAATCACCCGAAGGTAGACTGGTAGAAAATGCCCAAGGCATTAAGTCCGCCTTTGTACATTATGTGAACAAAGTTTTAATAAATAAAAATAAAATGAAGCAGCATTCCGCTCACCACCGCACGCCGTTCACAGCACACCGCTCACGTCTCTACTTGCCTCCGCTGGCCTAAACAGTTACAAGACATGTCTCCTCCCTGCTCAACCGTTTCCAATAAAGCTAAGCAGAGACGAGAACTGTAAATAAAAAAAATCTATTGGTGGTTTATAACCAGTGATCGGAATAGGCTGACTATATTTGCCTAAACTTCGGAGAACAGAAACAGAAAGTGGAGACTTCCTTACGACTATATTTTTTTTCCCGGGATTCGGGAAAAATCTTCAATAAGTTGAAAATAAGCTTTATTTATGATGTGTTAAGGCTGTTTTTAACTAAACTTGTAATTACCAAATTTCGGGATTTTCATGTAAAATCCCGAAATAAATAATCTAACTCTAATTCATGTATTCGAGTTATATTTACGATCCTTAAACTAACCGTTGTATCATATTATTCTAATACACGATTTAAGTTAGATTAGTTTTAGTGAAAATTCCTAAGATTTGTTAATTGCAAGTTTAGTTAAAAATAACTTATTGAAGATCTTTCCCGAATCCCGGGAAAAAAAATATAGTCGTAAGGAAGTCTCCACTTACTGTCTCTGTTCTCCGAAGTTTAGGCAAATATAGTCAGCCTATTCCGATCACTGTTTATAACACATCTCCTTTCCTATAGTCTCGTCTCCGCTTCGGCGGAGTCCAGCCCTTGTAAACCTACGTCAACCGTAACTCATCCGAAGCTAGCAAAACACAGGTAAATAGTATTTACTTTATGTAGAACGTATTTATATAATAACAATATGAAACCTAGACCCAGTTAGTAAAGTGTGTCTTGAAGAGCGGTCCCCTTGTGGTTTGCGGTGCTCACAGTTAATATCTCCGTACCAAGACCAGCTCGACCCTCGTATACCAGGGTTTAGTGAATTATGAGTCTGAACTTTATTGTTTAGTAGTTCCAGTCTAAGATAGTTTTTATGGGATAGTTGTTTAAATAAACTGTGGCTAAGTATGATCTCCTGTATAATTATAGCAGGCAATGTCGTTTTATCTTTCTTTTGCTTGCTTGTTTTTAACCACAACGAGTGAACTGCTTATGTTTTGTCTAGTTACATAAGTATTATCTATTCAAATAATTAAAATCGAAACGTCTATTTGTAATTTTAAAATAACATTTAATTTTTTATTAATTGTCTGCCTGTCTGCGTTTGTTTCGGCTTATCTCCGAAATGGCTGGACCGATTTTGACGGGACTTTTGCTGGTAGATAGCTGATGTTATAAGGAGGTTTGGGCTAGGTTCCGTGCAAAAAATTAAAACCCTTGAAATCGTTAACAAAATCCGATTCAAATTTTATAATAATGTCACGGGAACAAAAAAGTCGCGGGCAACAGCTAATAGATATTTTAAAAGATAAATATTGAATATGACATGATTGAAACACCATTTAAAATATTCAAACCGAAATTTAAATGATAATTCATTTGTTTCTATTGTAGATCTATTTTCGAACCTAAGTAGGTGGTACTTATCCAGAGGTCAGGCTATCGGAATTTGCCTAAAGTTCAAGGTAAGTAACAAGGGGATGTGGACAATACTTTGTTCTTATAAAATCCTCCGGGATTTTTAAGTTACGAAATAAAACTGTTAAATTCGTGAAGGTATTATCCACATCCCCTTGTTACTTCCTTAACGTTTAGACAAAAAACTCAACCTTTTCCAATCTCTGCTAACATTCATATAACACCAGTTTTGTTTAACTCCTCTCTAATTAACCGGAAGATGATTAGAGAGGAGTTCATCATATCAGCCCAGAATCACTCACTGTTGGATCTTATCATAATCATTCTACAGGATAATAAATTGAGATAAGGGCAGCCTTATCCCAATTTCTTCGGCACGTGCTGTGCCGAAGAAATTGCATGGCAGCATGTCTTCTTCTTCCATACTTCTCTATAACTCACCATCTCATCAGACACCTCCTTTCTTGCCATATCATGCTTCACACAGTCCAACATCGTTTCTTTGGCCTTCCTCTACTCTTATACCCATCCACATTCATACTCAAAACTTACCTCACGACATATTCCTGATTCCTCCGCATCACATGCCCATACCAAGCCAACCGACTACCACACAACTTTTCAGTCACCGGCGCTACGTTCAGACTTCCTCTTATGTACCTATTCATTTCTTATTTTAGCCGAGATTACCCCAGATTATCACATTCCTACTCAAAACTTTCCTCACGACATATTTGTCATTCCTCCGCATCACATGCCCATACCAAGCCAACCTCCCCTTTCTTATAGCCATCAACCGGTTTCAGAAGTCCTAACTCCGGGTTACTATTAGGAAAATCCCAATATCGTTTTGCCTGCCCCGAAAATCGAACTCAGGACCTCATCATTGTTACGCACATTTTACAATCGGTTCAGTAAACAATCAAACTTACTCTTACATACTCGTAGGTACACGAGATCTTTTTAACTCTTTTCTACCGCGCGCTGTCGGGTAAAAACCAGATTATCATCTCAAACTGTAATAACATCTCAGTTTTAAAGCCGAGATTGCCACCTCGGCAGGATTACATCTGCCCCCTGTCTGAGAGTCAAGATAATACTAACTTTAAATTCGCTAACTTCGGACACCGGGGACGGCTAGACAGTGCAGTCAGCAAATAGGTAGACTAATGTTATATAGGTATTACAAGCTAGTGTTTTGGGAGGGTTAAGTTAAAATATGAAAGGAAATTTTTTATTGGCTGCCAGATGTTACAAAAGCCCTAACCTGCCTAGCCTGATGTATAAAACTAACATGAAGTAAATCTATCTGACATGGATTAGACGTTATTGCTGGGAAATGATTTTTTTATTTTTAGTGAGAAAATTTTAACAATGAACCGCAGGGCCGGCAGTCTCGACATAGATAGCGACACTTTCGCAAACTTTCGATCGCTTAATAAGAATGAAAAAATTCGAAAAACCCATCTTGGATGTTCAGACTAGCATTTCTCGCAAGCAACGTTATTGCAACCGATTTTTTCTGTTATTATTAAGCGATCGATAGTTTGCGACATTGTCGGTATCTATGTCGAGACTGCCGGCCCAGGTAACACATTGTCTTTTAACGTGTCGGTAACAATGCGGGGGTTGAGAGCGTATTTAAAATTAGTTATTTGAAAAAAAAACTTCCAATAAGTTGAAACTTTGACTTTCATTATATCGAAGGTTCCGAGGTTCCTAATGTGACTACATTGGCTCCCAAGACTTTCAGATTTTTTTCACCGTCTTTTTAGACTCGTTTTATGGAGAGGACCATTTCATTGAAAAAGTCAGCCATGTATACATTCGAACATTAAAGTATTTACCAAGAAAAAATAGTTACCTGTCTAATGTAGACTGCCTCGTTGGTCCAGTGGTCGCAAGCGCGACTGCTGAGCATGAGGGTTCGAATCCCGGGTCGAGCAAAGTGTTATTGGGTTTTTCCATGATGAATTTCTCAGTAGCAGCCACGGAGTCTTTATTTGTGCCTGTTGATGGCAATAGGCTCGCCCCCTATTATATGGGACTTAAACATGGGCGAAATGTGGGTGTACTTTTAGGTACACCTCTGCCTAACCCTTCAGGGATTACAGGCGTGATGTTATTTATGTATGTAATTATTTTTCAGAAAACCACATCTCTAAGCAAAAACTCCTATTGTTTGGACCTATTAAGAACTTCTAACAATGGAACACAAAGTAAGTATGCTCGTATTGAAACAATTTTTCATTGATGCGGGCCCGGCCGGTTTGGTCAATGGGCTGTGAAAGCGACCACTCTTGAGGACGAAGACTTTAAACTAAATTTGGCGTTGTGCCAAGATACGTATTCTGGGAGGAAGAGACAGTATCTACTCAATCGAAATCTTAAATTCATTTAATGATACGCAGTGCCTTATCCGTGAAATGTTACTCAAATGTTCCTTTTACAAATACGGTGAGCCTCACATCGTCGTTAAGAAGGAAATATTGTGTGTTAAGAAGGATTCTTGAAAATTCATGCCCTGAAAGAGATTTTCCTAGGACTTAATAATATATTCACTCACTCACAGAACACGCATAGCGTAAACTGCTGTATCTAAAATCATGAAACTCCTCATGTAACACGGTAAAACCACAGAACTACACTTGTTACGATTCTTTTATGCCCACTCTTTTTGCTTTATCCAAATTCATATATATCGATCAGCACGGTTGGCGCAGTGACTGAGCGATTGGCTGCTGCGCTGCGTGTCGCGGGCTCGATTCCCGTACGGAACAAATATTTGTATGGCCTACAGGCAGTTGTCCCAGGTCTGACTGTTTGTGTATGTAAGTTTAAATGTTTGTAAATGCACCCACAATGCAGGAGAAAGTCCTAGCGTGGGGCAACGTTTTTAAAGAAAGAAAGAAAGATCTGGTCATACACTCATTTGCCAGATAACAGATTCATGTTAAGTTTTACACCAAGGTTATATAATCTACTGCCATACGTGTTCCTTTCGCATATTTAGTTCAACATACAGCCTAACAGTGACCTGCAAATTGCAAAAAAAAAAAAAATGAATTTCGCGGGCAAAAATAATTTCAAAATCGTCGAGGTGGTAGAGTTCTGGTCAAAACTAATTTGACTACTAAAAAGTTAATCGTCGACACGACCAAGAAGATCTACCCAAACATCTTCACAACGTTAAAGCAACAAAAACACACCTTAATGAACAATCAAATAAATTAAGAATAATAACAGTCCTTGACCCAAAAACCAGGCGAGTCAATACCCACCATCTTGTCCTCAAATATTATTCAAATTTAACGTTCTCTTTCGAGGTCAGATGGTCCCGTGTCCTCGAATAAGGATGCGAATGTAACTTAGAGGACTTAAGTGTTCCAAGTTTAAAACACTGCTAAATAGACGGTTAGTGCTGGTAAGGGGGTTATTTAGGCTGAATTATGGAGCTGTAAATCCTAGCTAGGTTGTGTGGTGGTTATACAGGGTCTAAAGGACACTGACACGAAAACGGTTACCACATATTCAGTACCCCCTCCCCTCAACATATAAATTGAGAAACTTCCCACAAAAGTGCAATACCTACACGGTCAAAATGTATGGTACAGCTGATTTTTTTTTTTAATAACCGATGAAAAAAATCTATGTGGCTCAGAATGATGTACCTACTGAATACACGGTTTTCACGTCGCCGTCGGTGTCTCTTCCACCCCGTATTATCTTGGGTTTCGATTTATAAATTTTTATACGATAGTCTTTAATAGGAGGAGCTTGTGGCTAAATAATAACCGATTTAACCGAGGTTAAGCCGCGCTTGCCTAGGTTGGTCCGTGGATGGGTGACCACCCAATACATACCGAGTTTCCTCCGTGCCTCGGAAAGCACGTTAAGCCGTTGGTCTCGGCTGTCATGTGTAGATCATTGACAGTCGTTACAGGTAGTCAGTGGCCCAAAAGTCTGACATCCAGTCTTATCAAGGGATCTACCCAGTACTAACGGGGTTGTGGAGGACCGATAGGCAGTCACTCCATTTAATATATTGGTATTCAGGTGCATCCGGTTCGACTGAAAGCCGACCCCACGTAGTTGAGAAAAAGCTAGTTGGTGGTAGTATGGTGTCTACCTTTGAACGCACCTCAGTCGGGTTTAGCATCCAAGATTAGTGATTAGATTTGACAACTAACGTAGTTAAAACGAAACTAGTAAGGATTAGAATGATCCTACATTCCCAGAACCGTTAAGTTTTTATTCAAATTAAACTATTCATTTCAATTAGACCATTACAGGCACTTTTGTGTCAAAAACAAAAAACATGAAGGCTGGAGGCTCAATCACAAGGCATAATTATTTACTTGTGAAAGTACTGTAGTTGCTCATTCCAAATTAAATTTCTATGGAGAGGAATGGGTAAGAAACTCCATGGACGCAACACGAATTATGGCAATATGAAGATGCAGATGGGTAATATACGAAATAATTTAGTCTGCGGATAGAATTTGCCATTTAGCAATGTGGCATCGGGGGTCAACAGAGTGACAATCATGGAAAAACGTGTCGGATTGAATAAAGTTAACGTAATGCTTATTTCAATACTCTTGCTAATTGTTGTTAGAGACAAAAAACCCATTGAAAGCATTTACCACTTGTGTAGGTCTCCTAGGAGCTCCAATGCAAGCAGTTTACACAATTTACATAACGTGAGATCACGCCTGTAATCCCCGAAGGGTAAGGCAGAGGTGTACCTAACAGTACACCTACATTTCGCCAGTTATGTTTAAGTCCCATGTAATAAAGGGCGAGTCTATTGCCACCAACCGGGCACAAATCCAGACTCCGTGGCTGCTACTGAGAAATTCCTGATGGAAGAACCCAATAACAATTTGCCCGACCAGGGAATCGAACCCAGGACTCCAGGCTTAGCAGTCGCGATTGCGACCAGGCAGTCACACAATTTAATTCAACCTTATAAGTTTTTACGAGAATTGTATTACGTTACTATTACTTGCATATGAAACGACAAAAGTTTTAATAAAATGTAAGTACAACAAATGCAAGCGTACTTATTTCTTAATTACGACCACCTGATTAACATTAGAGCACTGTTATTACGACCAACGGCCGGTCATTGCGTGATGAATTATTTTAATCCTACATTATAGTTGTATGCAAAATATATAATCAGGTCGCATTTGTACGCGAACGAACATCGCCCTTTACGTTAAGTCGACAGTAAAACATAGGTACTGCATTAAGACTGGCCTCTTTCTAAATGAAAGAATGTATTTTGTCAGTTAGCCATAATTGGAACATTCATCAGAAGCCACAAGCAACAACCAGAAGCGTCTGACAGCCAGTATTATCAAGAGTTATCGTGATATCTGTTTATCTGACTACAACTCAGATACTTAGTGTATCTGAGTTGTAGTCAGATAAATAGTCACTTTATGTAGGTAAAATAATTGTATTCAGTTGCATTCTGGAAGCTGAATCCAGATGGTGATCATTCAATCATCATCTTCCTGGCCTTGTCTCATATTACTTGGGGTCGGCGCGAAACGTGTTTTCTTCCATTCTCCAACCGTCACGCAATCATTTAATCTCTTAAATCGAAAATCTTCAATTGTGTCGCACATTCTATTATACAATTAAATGTACGTTAGACATAATGTACAGTGAGCCCCTTTAATACCTTACTCAACTGCTTGGTCATATTTTAGCAAAACCATAAATTAGAAGTCATGTAACATCAAGCTATGGGCCCCGCAAGGTAGAGTACTGCCCACTCTCTCTTAAAGAGAAGTCTGTGGCCTTTTTTTTTGGGATGGGAAATCATCAAATGACTCCTCCCACTCTGGGCGGAGTGGGAGGGAGTGTCAGAATTTTACTGACTAAAAACCATCCATGTTCCTTCTTTTGCCCTATGTGTTCCAGGGCCGCGGTATCTCTTTCGAACAGTCCCGCAGCCCTGGCAGGTATCGGCCCTTGCGAGCCCCTCCTGTTTACTGACGTCTCTTTGAGGCGCGCGTGGAACACGAACGCGCCGTCGACACGACCTGTCGTCATAAGACGGACGGACGGCGAGCTAACCCATTACTCACCGTCCACAGGCCCGCGCCTACAGTGGCCGAGAGCCACCACGTGGCCCCCGACGCCCGGGGCGTCTCCCGCGGCGGGAGTCTGTGGCTTGACATCGGAAATATTGTAGGCTAAATGCTATGTAGTATAGTACCTATAGACTTACTTTGTGCCAATATGAGAGCACCACCATAGGACACGTAAATCACAGTTTTCGCATAGCAATTTATATCAGGCTGTTTTGTCGATGTCGAACTGTTTGTGCAGCTGTGCAAATTCCTAGAAATAATTTAGATTGGCAATTGACACAGGGCTTATACCAATCAGGAACACGATTGAAACTATCAATGTTCATCGAATCAAAATATTTATTTATTTTGAAATACCTAAATCAACCTATAATATATTATGAACCGCGAACTAAACTAAAGTTATCTAAAAAAAACCGGCCAAGTGCCAGTTGGACTCTCGCATCGAGGGTTCCGTACAAACTTGTAGGTATTTTGTTATTAAACTACATTTTTACGGTTTTAGATTTTTTCCTTTAGATGTGCTGTAAAACATTGCTTCTTGCATGATTCTAGGTCAACGTGAAGTACCCTATAAATTTTGATTCCCTTGAGAGTATATACGTTTTTTGCAGCATAAACGGCCGTATCTTTTTTTTGCGTTAACTTAGAAGTTTGATTATTTTACACCTTCCAGGGACTGTGACAGGGACTTAAGAATATGGTTTTAATTTCAATCTCGATACCTCCACGCGTTCCCGAGATAAAGGGTCTTGACAGACAGACGGACAACAAAGTGATCCTATAAGGGTTCCGTTTTTTCCTTTTAAAGTACGGAACCCTAAAAAACGCGTGATGTCGTTTTGATGTGGATCCGCGTTCCAGCAGTAAAACGGGATTGCGTGGATCCTCGTTCATACCAAAGGTTAACCATCACTCACTACTACCACTGCCCTGAGATGAGCCGAAGATCTCCGAAGATCAGGCCACTCTGGCCTGGAAGCAGCTGCGTCGGCGACTCCATCAAAGTGTATCAAGAATGACAAGGTGTTCAGCAATGGGGAAATCGAATAAAAGGAGAAATAAACCATTCGTCTTCCAAGCGTGGATTGCAATGGCAGTCTCTACACTACAACTTTTTGGAATTCGGAAGGGATAGTTTAGCAGTGGACAACTAAACAGGATGATGATAAAACGAACTGAATGACTCCCGCGTTGGTCGAGTGGTCGCAAGTGCGACTACTGAGCATGAGGTCCTAAGTTCGATTCCCGGGTCGGGCAGTGTTATTGGGTTTTTCCATCAATAATTTCTCAGTAGCAGCCACGGAGTGTGGATTCGTGCTAGGTTGATCGTAATAGGCTCACCCCCTATTACAATGGACCTTGAAAAAAAGCAGAGGCAGATGTGAGTGTCACCGCCCGTCGGGGACCTCCCCTTGGTGAGGTTCTTCAGAAAGATCATTCGCGTAGTACTCGCAACCGGCGGTGGCGCACGAACGTGGACGAGGCTAGAGGAGCATGTAAGGATCGTATTAGGTGTTTTGTTTAGTGCATTGTTTAGTTTCTGACAACCATATAAAAAAGCGTGAATTTATGTATGTATCTATGTCAAATTGAATTTGACGAAATATTATAGATGAATAATGAAGGTGACCGTGTACTACTAGGTACTTATGGTATACTGCTGCACGGGGAGGTTAACCATGTTCATTTGTTTGGCAGCCACGCTTAAGTGCGTAGCGTGGCCCTGTCGCTGAGAATCCCGCTTCTTCTTCTTAGCGTATCGATGGCAAAAAGTTTAAATATGTTTAGCCAAAAAATTCAGCCACGCGAACTCCGCTCATTGATGCAGTAAATAAATCATCAAGAGCGCAGGGCATGCGGTGCAAGATGGAAGGTGGGACATTGTTTGTGGAGAAACGCCGCATACGCACTTGAGGTCTGAGCCGTCCACGAACCCCCATCTGCAGAGATTGTCAGAGAATCCAGCTGACATTTTTATAAAAAGCAAAGCACACCTCCGTAGCTCAGCTTCGGCCCACTGTGTAGCGGTGCCTTAAAACCTATTTTTTTGCTGTTTTTATATGTAATTGTAAACCAAAAAAGAAAGATATAGAGCCAGGAAATTAAAGACTTCTTTTTAAAGTGACATTTATTTTTCCACTGCCCTTAAATTACTAAGATATCACTTTACAAGTGAAATGTATTTTAAAATGCAAATACTGGTCCGGAAACACCTTATTCCAAGGTTCTTTAGTCAGGTGACAGAAACTTAGTGCAGTCAGATAATTCTAGTAACTTTTAATAGTGATGAAAAACTAAGCAGTGTTTCAAGCATAAAAATAAATGGCTTTAGCTTTGTTATTTAGTGTGCCATGAAAACGTCTGCATTAATTCTGTCTCATACCTACACACTAAAATAAGAAAGACTGTGTCTTGTGAAAGATTTGAACATAGAAGTAAAATGGTTTGACTATGAGATTTATTATACAGCAGTTTAGATGATTCTTATAAAATCTTCGCCAAATCACAAAAGTAAAACTAAATCTTTCGCCGAACCATTGACTACAGGTAGGTACTCCCGAGTTCACTGACTGACACTGTAATAATGTTGAAAAGTGGTCGACCGTCAGTGAACTGGGTAGTACATAATCACGATTGAAATAACTAAATTGACTGAGATGTCCTTCTAAAGAAATATCTGTGCTGGTCCAAAAAAATTCAAAACGGAGGTATACGAAGTAGATAAGTATCTACTTAGAAGATATCAACCGCCCCGTTCATATTCGTTGTCCAAAACGTCAACGGCTCATCCTATCAACGTAAACTCCACCTAACCAGACAAAATCGACTAGCGTGTTCGAGACACATAAAAATGTAGCTTCAACTCCAAACGCCTAACTGTCACGATCAATTGTGGACTTTTCACCTGCCTGAAGTAATATACCCGTTTTGGGATCATTCCGCTCTGTTCCACCGGGGTGGCGATATAGTTGATTTTGAAAAGAATATACTTACTATTAATGAATTTATAAAGTGGAATGGTATGAGAAAAGGGTCTTGATTAATGGGCGTAATTCCAATAGAATTGAAATATATCTCAAATCATAGCACACAATAAGTCCTGCAATTCATACTATTGCGACAAGTACTAAAGTGTACCTCTCTAAAGAAGTGAAAGTGTCTTAAGAGAATAGAGCTGCGGCCAATTGAAAATGCTGCAATTGCCTGTATTTTGGCGAAGATTTAACTACAACGGTCATTTGTTTTTAAAGTAGCCTTCAAAACATTGCGCTTAAACTAAGCACACAGCAATTAATCCGAGCAAGACTGGGCATGTCCTAAAATCTACCAAGGACTGTAGAGGCTGTGTTATTCCCTTGTTAAACTATGAATACCGCCTTACGAACAGTTTTAGTCGGACACCATTTTTTTTTTTTCTCTACCAGCCTCAGAACAAATTGATCAAAAAAGGCATCAAAATTTTAAACATTCAAATTTGTTCCAATGGTGGGACAAATTGGTGGGGCAGGGTGGAATAACACCCGCTTTGTATATCGTCGATGTTAATTAAAACGTTTAACAAAGGCACATTGGTAATAATAAATCTTTGGTTAGACACAAACACGAAGTTGCGAGTTTCAGTGTAACGTTATTCGCATATCAACTTGTTTTTGTCCACCGGTTCAGTAAATAATGAAAGGTGGATAGTAAATAAGCTTGTAAATACCTTTTCTGTGTTACAATGTAAACACATCCTATAATATATTTTCATGAGACAGTTGTAATCTCGGCTAAAATAAGAAATGAATAGGTACATAAGAGGAAGTCTGAACGTAGCGCCGGTGACTGAAAAGATGTGTGGTAGTCGGTTGGCTTGGTATGGGCATGTGATGCGGAGGAATGAGGAATATGTCCTGAGGAAAGTTTTGAGTATGAATGTGGATAGGTATAAGAGTAGAGGAAGACCAAAGAAACGATGGATGGACTGTGTAAAGGATGATATGGCAAGAAAGGAGGTGTCCGATGAGATGATGTATGGAAGACATCCTGCGCTGATCCTAAATAAATTGGGATAAGGGCAATAAAATCATAATAATGAGTTGTAGCGTCGCCGTCGGCTAGTTCTAAGAGAAAATAGAAAATTATTGATTCCTGTACGATACAGGAACGAAATATTTTCCATTTTCTGCATCCAGCTAGAAGAAAACCGTAATATGGTTTTCTGCTACATGAGATGAGGAGGGACGAATCGCATGTGACTAAAAGAGTGATGAATATAAACGTTGATGGATGCAGAGGGAGAGGAAGACCAAAGAAACGATGGATGGATTGTGTGAGGTATGATATGAAAGATAAAGAAGTAAATGATAGCGTGACGGTTGACAGAGGAGAATGGTAGAAAAAAACTTGTTGCGCCGACCCCAAGTAACATGGGACAAGGGCACGAAGATGATGATGAAGGTTTTCTGCTACATAGTAAAGTACAATTTTTATTTGAAAGTTTTTAATTTTTTATTTGAGAAATTACCTTTAGTTCTTAGCTTTTATTCGTACCTGGTATAAATTACGTAGGTACTACAATTATCAATATATATTGTACATAATATATTTCTTCGTGTCTGTCTTTACAAACTGGTGGCATAATATATGTGTTGAGTTATTATTAATTATTAAATAAACTAAATACCATACCATACCATAAAATATTCACCATACCATACCATATCTATAACATTGATATTTCTCCACAAAATGTAACTGAACTCGTGTAATTTCCCTTTAATATAAATTGTTTGGAAGATTCTGTGTAGTTAGAAGTTATTTCACAAAGCTTACCTAAGTTTGTGTCTGAAAATGAAAATGTTTGACTGTTTTAGACCTATAATTATACATGATATCACACCTGTAATCCCCGAAGTGTTAGGGAGTTATGTTTAAGTCCCATGTAATAGGGGTGAGCCTATTGCCATCAACCGGGTACAAATCCAGACACTATGGACGGTAGGTACTGAGTAATTCCTGACGTAAACACCCAATAACACTGCCCCACCTCAGAATCGTACCCAAAACCTCAGGCTCAGCAGTCGCACTTGCGACCACTAGACCCACGAACCAGTAAACAATCACCCGTAAGGCGGGAAAAAGTAAACGACAGACATAGTTGCTTATTGAAGTATTTGTAATATTAGTATGGATTCCAATCTTTGACCGTCGTTACAGGTAGTCAGTGTCCCGAAAGTCTGACAACCAGTCTTACCAAGGGGTATCGTATTACCCAGTACTAACTGGGTTGTGGAGGTCAGATAGGCAGTCACTCCATGTAAAATACTGGTATTCAGCTGCATCCGGTTAGACTGGAAGCCGACCCCAACATAGTTGGCAAAAGGCTAGGCAGATGATGAATACCTGGAAACATTTTTGCTTGGACAAGGAAAATAAAAAATCCAGAAAGATCTATTTCATTTCGTTTATTCCAATATCGACCTTGAATACTTATGTCTATGTAACAAAGTCCAAACTAACCTATAATATAATATGACAATCATCAGTCGCTCTCGTCTATACCTTATAACATCCATCTTTACTTTGATAATTAGGTACACATACTCTTTACTTACATAAACTTATATGGTCGATTTATCATACACTTACTCATAAAAACGATAACTATCGCAGTTTACAAGTCTGTACTAGCCTTAAACGCGGCAGAAAGTGTCAGATGGATTCGAATTCAGGTTTTTTTTTTTGTTTGTTCTGAATACGAACCTATCCGTATTAGTCACTCACAAAAAAATGAATTAAACAAATGAAATGATTAAAGCATCAAAATTATTTATTTGCGATAGTATAGCTAGAGTAATAGTATTATCAAATTAAATCGTTCTAAACAAAACGAAAGTACAATCAAGATTTTAATTCATTGATGCAAGTGACAAAAAAAAGGAAATTCAAAAGTTTACTGTAGAGCAATACCAGTAAGGTACAATTAAACGCAAAATCATTTAAAATATAATGTTCATACAGAACAGAAGGCACTTAACCGCTTAAAGTTGTCATTCAAATTAAACTCGCATACAAGTCAATAAATAAAAAAAAACTTTTACAAGCGTTCTTATTCTTAATTTTTTTTATTTATGGCAGTGTTTTATATTTTGTAGGTGGCAATTTTTGAAGTTTGTTTTTTTTTGAAAAATGTCCACCAACAATGCCTAAGTACGAGTAATTGATCAATAACATTACATTAATAACGTATGTATATTGGAATGTAATCAAAGTTACTTTTTACACTGTTACTTAACTATTTATGTTGCTTGAAGATTAGTGTCCTAGGACAATAGTTATCCTAACACAATAGTCCTCAAAGGTTAACTAGGAAAAATTATAAAAAAAATAACCTAAAATAATGACAGCTTTTTACGTGGTATGGATAGTAAAAAAATATTTTTCTTTTCAGTTGGACTAAGAAAAGACTTTTTAGTCCGAGAGCTTTAACTTCACATCACCAAATGACAGGGAATGGCAGAAAAACACAAAATTCTCGTTTTATTCAGCTATTTTAGTAATAAATATACAAGGAATATTATTAGATTTTACTACAAAATCTTGAAAAACAACAAATTATTTATGAATATTTCTGTATTTAAGGTTTTGTCACATATCATTTAAAAACGCAAAATAAGGGCAGAAATTAACATTTATTTTTCTAAATACGTAGCATTAAAATTAAATACGACATTAAATACGTAATAAACAGCTCATAGGATCGGTATCAAAATTATAAAAAAATAACTAAACCTACTTTTCATAGTACTAAATAGTACTATATTTATTCTGTGCCTACTTAAAAAACTAAATTACAAAACAACATGACAATAACAAAAAAATATATAAAGCGAACGACTACTTAAACACTATGGACACATTATTAAAATAAAAAGAATTTGTCTAAATAGAAAAACGTAAGTATTTTAAAACTAACTTTGTTCGGTGTACAGTATGCAAAAAAGAAGAAAATAATATTCCATTCCAATCATATTCACAAAAAGATAACTAAAAATATTCTGGTTTGTTTTTTTTTTGTGCTATTCTAATCTTTTGGACTAGTTTTTAATAAATTGTTTTGCGGTTATTACGGTTACAGATTTACATTGGTCCGAAATAAATAAAGGTTTTTATTAATAGATATAGTCACTATTTTTATGCTAAGGATATTACACATAGTATGAATATTACACACAGATAGTTAGGCATATGTCACATTGAAAACATGTCCAAACAACGGATCCGATTAGAGGATAACTTTTTAATATTACAATTCGTTGATATGCATAATGATAAGACACCTTGTATATTCGCCTAATATTAACCATACAAAAGTTAATTTACTGAATATTAAGTTCACACAATGTTTATCCATCGCTGTACATATTTACATTTATATTCTACTATATTCCAATTAAGATGATCTTATATTTAGTTGAAAGTATTATTTAACATTAGACATCTTAAAATAACGAAAGATACAAAACGTATTTAGTATTTGCACCGTTCGGGGGCATGTCACAAAAATATAAAGAACATAACAGAATACCTATGTGTAAACATACAGTTGTTATGTAGGCCCTTTTTAATAAATCGTTACAAAATGCTTTTAAACATAAATCTGTATGGCTTAATATAATAAAATAAGACAAAATGGCACTTTCGTTCCATCTTCAATATTATAAGGTAGGAACCATCCGTCCAGCCTAGCCTCAACCATCTTTAAAACATCTTTGAATTATAATTACAAATTCAGCAGAATCGATTTAAGCTATGTTCAGGTGACTATTATGCAGCATTTGTTAACGTCTCTACAAAACGTAAATGCACATCAAAAATCGCCATCAGAAAAAGCCTATCGGATTTATTCAATAAATTATTGAACTATTCAATCATTCACTGAATAGTAGAACTATTCAATCATTCACTGAATAGTAGAACTATTCAATAAATCATTGAATAATAAAACTATTCAATAATTTACTGCACAATAGAAATAATCAATTATTTATTGAATAAAGAAGGTGCCAAATAACTGTAAAGAGGCGAGGCGACTATCAGGAGTTGTGAACGTCCCGTACCAATAACACTAACTAATAGCTAAGGCCGACCTATTTTATTACAAAACTAAATGAATAATACGTATAAAAGTCTTAAATACAAGTCATACACATCACTCAATTTCTGTCCTAAACATTTTACAATATAAAAATTACATACTCGAAATAATTTAGGCGTATCTACAACGATGCCTATTGTTACATCAGTCATTTTCTTAAAAACATTTTTAAATGTGATTTATTTGAATAATTTTAATTGAATAGTACATATTCTTAAAAAAAACGCAATTTACTAAGAACTTTCCACCATTTTAGGTTATCACCTTGCATTATATTTAATCAGTTTAATTGAACCCACTTTTGGAAAATGTAATTAAGTAAGTTATAAAATGTAATACTGTTTTTAATTTTCCAAAATTATTTGACACATGACTCTAACTTACTAATTGCAAAAAAATTAAATGTAGGTAGCTTAGGGATCGGTTGAAGTTTTACACATTTAAAATAAAAGTAAAATGGACTGCATGGTTGTTAAAAAAATACGCATTTTCATTAATAGTACATTGAATTCAACATACTTACGTTTCATGGAACCCACTTCATTGTACGTTGTCTGAAGAGGTATTTACAGAAGTCGTAATTTCTCACCCAATTTGAAGGTCGTAGTTCGTTTCCCCTTACATTATTAGGCCTGCTTTTGAAGGATATTGATCGATCAGCCTTACAATTTGTGTAGGAAACTATGACATCCATGGTAAACAGTAGATAATTCATTAAATTAAGATTCGGTCAAACTGGTAATATCATATTGCGGACATCGGGCACTTCGATACTTCAATACTTTCTCTGTCCGAAACCGCAATTTTTCCATATAAGCTTGACTAAATCTTTACAGTAAGAGATGAAACATACATAAACAAGTGTAATTATCACTAACTGTCAAAAACATTGTACAAAAAAACGGTTACAAACAAAAAAAAAAAACTAAAAAACAATCCCGAAGCGAACCTTTAAAAAAAAACGTCACATTATCACAGGGTTCTAAATTCAAACGTCAATTTCAATTAAAGGGTTTATCCGGTGGGGTGTAATAGTCACTGGCAACACAATTACCGTGTTAAATCATACGCTGTGAAGCGGTAAGGCATCTGGGAGCTTGGCAACCTTGGCAACCAAGCACTTGGCATTAAGCCTGGACAGTCAGGTGTGGCTAAACAAGCCAAGCGTGGCGCTAGCACCAGGACTCCTCGTGTGGACGTTCCCGGTCCTCGTCCTCGTCTCCGTACATGTCCGCCAGCTTGCGGAACCGAGGACCGAATGTTTGTAGGTAGTTGAATTTCAAGTCGCCGTCGTCCGTACCTAGGAGAATTCGTGGGGTTAATTTTTGTGTTGAAAAAAAAATTCTAATAGGCAAATTAAAGTTTACAGAAAACAGTTTTTTATTCTTTAAAGGTTTTGAAAAATAAAAACTCAATCATCTAGTTTAATTAATCTGCCCAAATCGAAAAATATTTTATGAAAATTATGTGGGAGAAAATAAATTTTATTTAGCATCAAGGTAAAATGTCTAGACGTGCAAGAAACTAAAATTGACGAAACACTTGGGTAAAAAGGTTCCAACACGGATTTCGTTTCTACAGTAAATTATGCCTGATTACATAATAAAATTATTAGCTCAATAAAGTAGAATTTAAATTCTCTAAAATTATGTGTTATTTACATGATTTCATTTTATTATAAAATATGTGGGTGGATAAAGTTGTACGTTCTCTCATCGAGTGTGCTTAGGAGAGCTCAGCTTTATTTATTAAACTATATTTTGAAGTAGTCATTGAACCTTCAGAAAGAATTATACACATACAGCCCTTTTAAAATAGCCAAACAAACGCTATAATCGGATTCCTGTATATTAAGTATGGATCCAATCAAGTCCCTTCAAGTAGACACTAGATATTTTGGTTGGTCAAAATGGATAGTCCAGAATGCAGGAGACTACCGAGATGACGACTAATTACATAACATCACGCCTGTAATTCCCAAAGAGTTTAGGTAGAGATATACCTAATAGTACATCCACGTTTTGCCATATAGGTTTAAGTGCTTGCGAGCCTATCGCCCTCAACCGGACACAAAACTAAACTCCATGGCGGCTACTGAGAAATCCTTGTTGGAACACCTCAATAATACTTTGCTCGACCTGGGAGGTCATGCTCTGCAACGACTCAATATAAATTAGGATAAGTGCAAAATAATGATGATGATTGTAGTATACTTACAGCTCGCTAAAGAAGAAAGAGAACCACTAGTGTTCCCGTCTCCCTCGTACGCGTAGTGTCGGACGTCGTCGTACGGTGTGATGTCGGGGTCTCTGTCTAAGACCGATTTCTTATCGTCTAAGAACCCTGAGATGTCTGGGGCTGCGCCTACCATACCTAGATGTGAAGAAAATAGAAATTAGAGATGAATAAAATGTTTTATTTTTATTTTAGAAATATATTTTTATAATTTATTTATTTATTTATTCATGAACACATACATTTGTTTTAACAGGTATGACCCAAGCTAACAAAAGTAGTCATGCATTGCTAGTTATTGTAAAGCCTCAAGTAACAGGTCAGGAAAGAAACAAAAGTTACACAGAGGATAACATACTAAGTGTCACCCTCTGGAATTCCGCCAAAGAGCAAGAAAATATGTCCAAACGCCGAGAGACACTATTGAGTATTCTTACTGCACGAATCATTGGTGCAAACTTAAGTTTGTGCGGGTTACTAATTGTTTTTTTTAGGGAATTCAGTGACCAAATCTTAATAAGCTTAATTTAACAAAGCAAAAATTGAAATACAGCAGCATTTAACATGAAACGCGATAAAAATTCCAGGAAAAGATTATCGCTCAAGCATCGCTCATTTAACTAATTTCCATAGTCAATAGAGCTTTGAACTGAGATAAAAACGCTCCCTCAATACGATATCAGATACACCGGTATTTTATCCTCCACGCCATTTTCAATACCGATCACCGTTGACCTGGCAGAAGCAGGTTAAAAATGAGCCCTAGCTCTCATTACATTTATTTTTTGCTGGAATCTGGTTTTGACAGAAATTGATATCGAAGGCGAAAAAGATTTACGTAAATCTGTCGAGATATAAAATAGATGCTGTCGTTTTCTTTCTTGGAATTCTATTGGTTGTTCATAAAGATCTCTAACTGCCAGGTTATTTCCATAAGGTCCGACACAGACTTCTAGTGAATGATGAATTAAACCTTTAAAATATTGTTTATCCTGCCCCTACACTATGGGGGTTGTTTATCGAGTCAATATAATTATGCAATATTATCAAGTGTTATATAAAGACTTATTTGACGGTGTCCAAAAAGATTTGGAACTTCCACAGCAAATGTTTATGTTACAGTAAAACTGTAAATCGGCCAAAACCCTTATTAACTTAAAATGCGTTATATCACATACACAAAAAAAACTAAAAACCCACTAAGGCCCGTATTACAGAACGTCACTCAATACTCAAGCATCATTTAAAACTAGATTCAAGCCATTTGATTGGTTGAAACTAGTTTTAAATGATGCTTGAGTATTGAGTGACGTTCTGTAATACGGGCCTAAGTTTCTAAGTAAAGGTTAGTTATTGTTAAAATTGTTTTCCGGTTAAAAGTAGTTTTGACTGTGACAAAAAAAAAGGTGGAAAACACGTGTGGAACTGTGGAAAGTGTGGTGTGTGTGGTGAAGTGGGGAAGTGTGTGGTGTGTCTGAAAGTTTTGTGTGTGTGTGTGCGTGTGTGTGTGTGGGATAAACTTTCTCCTTAAGATACGCAGGACGCCCAACGCTCTTGTAAATGGAGTAAGTAGTCCTATTATTTATTGTTACTGTTCATGTGCCATTATTTACTGCCTTTTTTTTTTTTAATGTTTGATGGGCCTACTCTTGACCTCAATCTAGTCCTGAGGACAGAGATGAGGTCGACGATGGAACGAGCTAACCCAAAAGAAGCCTATTAACTCGCGATTTAAATAGATTGGGGTCATATGAACTTGGGAACACCGACGAAGGCAGGGAATTCCACTCCTTGGCTGTGCGCATAATAAACGATGTAGCAAAGCGCTTCGTGCGAATGTGTGGAACATCGGCAAGGAATGGGTGATAACCCGCAGTACGTCTGGACTCCCGATGGAAGAAGGGAGATGGTGGAATGATCTCGTGGAGCTCTTGGGCACACTCACCGAAGTACAGCCTGTAAAAGACCGACAGACATGCAACTCTGCGCCGGTGGGCCAGGCTATGAAGCTTGGTACTCACCAGCTTATCGTCACCAATGAGCCTCTTGGCTCTGCGCTCAACAGAGTCGAGTGTGGCTAATGTAGCCTAATATTTTGACCTGATAGTGTTCACCTCCCAACATGAACTCATACTGGTCGGACCCACATGGTAGTTTCACAGACCTGTAGGAACAACATAACCTATTAGTTGCTTTCTTACCTCCCCTCTGCATGAAGGTATCTGTATCAGGCAGCGGCCCGTCGTACATCTGCCTCAACACGTGCAGGTCGTAACCAGCATCACCCTCGCCGCCGCCCTCGTCCTCGTAGGCGATGATGTTCTCCCTGATATCGTCCAGTTCCTTCTCGGCCCAGGCATCTGCTCTTCTGCGGTGGACAACCACCGCTAAGAGGAGTACTAGAAAAAAGATGTTGGTTAGATTTTTGAAGAAAGGGAAGTTGCTGGTCGGTTTGACATGACTAATTGTGATGTCGTTGAGACAACACAGTGTGGTAGACTAGCAACAAGAGATGAATTCTGCATTATACAATTTATCAATGATCTGCCTCTTACAAAGAAAAGTCTGGGCCGGCAGTCTCGACATAGATACCGACACTGTCGCAAACTTTCGATCGCTTAATATGAACGAAAAAATTCGGTTGGAATAACGATGCTTGCGAGAAACGCATCTTGGATGTTCAGACTAGCATTTCTCGCAAGCAACGTTATGTACGTTGTTTTTTCTGTTATTACTAAGCGATCGAAAGTTTGCGACATTGTCGGTATCTATGTCGAGACTGCCGGCCCTGGTTATGCTGGGCACTGATTGTACAAGTCAGATTACTTAAAGTGGAAGTGCCAGGGTAGCCCGCGAGATTTACCTGCCCTACCCTGTCCTGGCGCTCCACCTTAATATTGGGCATTTAAGTAATAGCAAAAAAAATACAAGAGATACTTTATTCTTATAGCAATTTTAGACCAACCGGTTAAGTATTTTTCTAACTGAATTTTATTGCGATTATCATTTTTTGCTTCTTTTTTTGGTTGGATATGTGTAATATAAGGTCATGACGTACGAAATTCTTATCGAAATCGTTACAGTAAGTACCAGTAAGTTAGAAAAAAATAGAAAAAGTCCGCCTATGATTTTGTTTGTACAACTACGCTTCAAGATTGCTGGGTTGAAGTGGGATTGGGCGGGCCATGTGTATAGAAAGCATCAGGACCGATGGGCCAGACGCGTCACGCAGTGGGTGCCAGAAGACGGGCGTCGTCGCCGAGGGAGGCCTAGAAAACGCAGGTGTGACGACCTAGAGGCCAGAGAAAACCGCACGGAGAGAAGAGTGGGAAGGCTATGGGGGAGACCTTTGCCCAGCAGTGGGACAATAGAGGCTAAGTAAAAAAAAAACCTACGCTTCACAAAAGTTAACTTGGTTAATGAAATACATTTAGGTATTAAGCAAGCCTGTCAAAATATTATTCTGATTTGACCCAAAACCCTCCGTCGCAAAAGTTTTGATTTTTATTATGAAAGGCATGTGACAAAAACTTTTACAACTTTTTACAAAACATTTTGGGTATTAATTTTGTGTTCGAAATAATATTTCTAACATAACATTATGCCAGTAATCCTCGAAGGGTTAGACAGAGATTATACTATAGCACACCCTTATTTCAGCAGATATGTTGATGTACTATGTAAAAGGGGACGAGCCTAATTTCTACGATATAATATAGCTCTAAAAAAATATCAATATATTTATGAACCCAGTGGAAAAATTATAATGCGAGAGCGTCTTATAGAGCCTTTAGTAAATGATGACAATCTATAATACTCGGAATTCTAGCTTGAATCTTGATTCAAAGTCGATAGTTTGCTAATCTAGTTTTCATTCGAAATTCTGACTTATGCCTAATTCGAGAATACGAGGTCTAGACAGATATTACATTGTGAAACCAAATCCTATTTCTAGGTATAGTCTAAGACGGGCCTGTCCAACATCCGGCCCCCGGGCCACTTAGCGGCCCGCATAGGTCTTTCATTCGGCCCACGCGCTATTTAAAACTTTATAGGACGAACAAAAGAAGAATGTACCTAATAATGTAATAATTTATTCAATTCAAGCATACATTACATAATTTAAAAAAAAAAACTATCTAGGATGAGCTTATATAAACAGAAATTCGACAAGACATCTGTGTCTGAACTAGATAAATGAATATCTGTATCTCAGACAACAAGCTCTTCCTTAAAGATATACATGTGGCTTGAAGTTCAGTTTGGCTTTAACAGTAGTTTTAAATCATCTAGGAGCAAATAAATAAAAATAAAAAGTAAAAAAAAAAGTAAGTAAATAAATATAGCGCGAACATTGTTTAAAAATGTCCCGAAGTCAGTTATTCCCGCGCCATACCTATTAACCTACCCGCCCCACCTCACCTACCCGCGACTGCAGACCCACATCAATACAGTCTAGTGTGGCGAAGCTTCTTTAATTTATATTTAGACGTCACTTTGGATTTCTTTTGGCCCGCAAAAATACTAAACATGGCTCTTTATAAAATTATGTTGGACACCCCTGGTCTAAGACGTCTCGCTGTTAGTAAGATGAATCGTTAACCCTACCTAGTTTGTCAAAATCGGAGCATACGTACGTTTAGGTCATGTCTGTGTCGGGCCCATTATTATACGGTCGACCGAATATTCGTGTTCGATTCTAATGTGTCGAATATTCGGCGAAAATTTGCCAAATTCGTGGTAACCGTTATTTGTGATTGATTTTATTTTTATTATTCGTACAGATTTATAATAAAATTGAGGACAGAGTGTAGAATATACGGTGCGTACTCGTGGTAACATTGCCCAGCTATGTATTTTTTTTAACATTATATTTGATTTTCGACATTCAAATATCTTTGAAACGAGCGCAAAGCTTCGCACAAATTATAACATGGACTTAATAAAAACTTGACATGAAGACATATTGCAGTAGGTACCTTTTGATGTCTTCTGAAGTTGGCACTGATTTTGTACTGTTAGCATTAACTTGCTTAGAACGTTTCTTCCAGGGACTGATTACATTTTTATAAAAGCACGTTTAGATAGAATTATGCATGATAAGCACTGTTCGAGACTTAAAGAGAGAGACTTCGCTTCTTCTCTTTAAGTTTCCAGTAAACAAATTGGTTACTTCCAAGGTAAGCATGCGACACGATTGCTTCATTGCGTCCCATCATGGTAATGTTGTGATCAAACAAAATATCATAAAATACTTACTAGCTAAAATGACGATGCAGACAAGTATGGCGACGAGGAAGTTGGTGTCGATTCCAAAGGTGACGGCGGTGAACATGCTTCGTTGACAGCTGGGGTCCGCGTTATGGTGTAGCGACGGCTCTCCCAGGTTGTACATCTGTTGGTAAAGGGACTATATTAGAACTGTAGTAAGTTTATGAGGGGTTCTTCTCTTCTTCTTCGTCATCATTCCCTCAGTGCTGAGAATCGCGACCACATACGACGCGTCTCCAAGCTATGCGGTCTTCTGCAGTGTGGACCAGTCTTTACAAGCTACCTCCAACAACCTTCTTGAGCCCACCTTGTTGTTGTTTAAAAGTTTAAGGTTACGTGAACCTCTAGGGGTCCACTCTCATGGGTCTAGACAACGTGACCTTCTCCCAGCGTTAACGATTTATCGAAGAGTAAAAAATGTTGATATTATGCTATTGAAAGTTTTTCTAGATAATACTAAAGGCTTTGAAAGTGACTGCCGCTTGTGAAGGCCTCTTCTGGTAACAACAACCAAGAGCCCAACCCGTCGAAAATTGGTTATCGATTTTTTGATTTTAGATTAAAGTTAAAGATTTATTATAGACAAAATATAAATCTAAATTAATATGGGTCACAACTAAACAATATTATTGTAAAATTATCATCTACCAGCAACTTAACTTCACCGAGGAATATCAACAGACAAATACTTTTAATTTGTTACAACTCAATTCATTAGGTGTAGTGTGACCATCATTTAGTAAAAACATTGGGAATTTCCTCAAATATTAAAACTGGTAAAAAAATATCAGTACATTTTGCGTTAGTTAAGCGGGCAATTTTTAGAAGCAATCATTTTAAATTAACACAATACTTACAAAGTCGTTATATGTGAAGTTACTAATACATCCTACAAAGTTCTGGTTGGTAGGAACATGTCTCCATCCGAATGTTCTTGCTAAGTGTTGCAGGTCTATACTGGAACCTCCCAGCTGAAGTGGCCCGTTTACTGTGGACAAAATATTTTTTTTTTAAACAGGCCTAAGAAAAAAAAAATCTTCATATTTTAAATTTTTGACGTACAACGGACAGCCTGCCAGAACCACATTGTGCCTTTCTACCATTTCGTATTTTTCTCAATTATTTGAATTGTATGTGAATGAATAAATAAGTAAATCAAGAAAATGTTGCAGTGAATATTATTATATTTGGCTACTTTGTAAGCAAAAGGTGTCTGGTAGAAAACAGTTAAGTATTATTTTTTTCACAACGAAAATAATACAACAATTTTCTAAAACAAAGTTAGACGTAGACTTTACTAGGTACTTTCCTACCCTAATTAGAATAAATGTAAACGACTGAAGTACTCGTATTCAAAACTATTATCAAGTTTTAACCAACTTACAAACTTAGGCCTCCTGAATTGAATTCATGACAACAATAGATTCTAAAACTTTTCGCTGTACTAAGAAATGCTGAAAAAACGATTTAATTAATTCGTAGAAATAAAATTTAAACGTGAAAGGTTTAGAAACTAACTTTTAAATGTAATTTAAAAACATTAAATACTTTTAATGTTCACTAAATTATAGTTGATACGAAGTTCTTGGGAGTACAATAAACTATTCTCATCTTGTATTTGATACTTA
Source organism: Eurois occulta (assembly GCA_950022335.1). NCBI lineage: Eukaryota > Metazoa > Arthropoda > Insecta > Lepidoptera > Noctuidae > Eurois > Eurois occulta. The sequence goes on along the minus strand of OX465500.1, from coordinate 10,600,516 downwards.
ATATTAACGATACTAAGTTATAATATATATGAATATTTAAGAACAAACGTCTAGAAATCGTATTTTAGAACATTAAGCATTCAAGTATGGGATAGCAAATTGAATGCATAGCAACATTCTAAGAGATCGTACTAAAGATTCTGATTACAAAACTAAAGACTGATTTAGCACTAATTTTTAATTTGTGCCTCGTTCAAGAGTAAATCTTTTGGGATTAAATAATTAAAAAAAAAAAATTAAATAATTTAAAAAATATATTTTTAATTATTTAAAATTATATTCTCACGTTATGGTATAACACCCAATCAGCGAACCCACAAAAGTGAAACAAACGGAAAACACTGTACAGAATCAGTACTGTTTTAATGTCACTCCAGTGTGGGAATGAGACGACGCTATAGAGGACGTCTAGCGCCATCTCTTTCCTACTCTGGAATAAGATTAAAACAATACTGCTATATGACGTCATGGTAGGTCACCTGGGCGATAATATGCTTATGCTTATACTTTCACTTATGGGATATTTTCCGTGATTTATTCGCAATTTGTTTTCCATCCACCCGCATTCTCCAGTCCACCCGCGATCATGGCGCTTGCAACAGCGTTGAAATATCGGGAGCTCAAAATCATGAACAATCACGGAAGATATCCCGTAGGTGACAGTATTCGCCAATGTAACATTTTATAGGCTGCGTAGTTGTGGGTACAGGCTGTGCTCTGAAGTACCTGATTCTCTTACAATGAAAAAGAGTGATAGAGGAGTACAGTACAATACTAGTATTGTACTGTAGTCAATGCCCTACATAACTTGACTCCTCTTCCACTCTTTTTCATTGTAAGAGAATCAGGTACTTCAGAGCACAGCCTGTACCCACAACTTGACAATATTTGAACATAAGTCAGTCTGTCACCAACATATTTGACGGGGCAATCTTGCACCACGACACAAATAATTCACACTACCTCTTACCATCACCAGAAACATAAACAACTCACCGTTCAAAATCTCCCGAGGCCCAGTAGGAGCAGCGAGACTCATACACGTAGACAACTTGCATCTATCCACGAACATTTCTATGGAACTCCTCATCAGCACTATTTCTATGAGATGAGGCTTGCCATCAGCGACGTGAACGACGCTGTTGTTCAACCTGGTGGTACCTGATCCGTAGTTCACTAGGAGTACTGGGAAACCCTCCACTAGTTCTAAGGACATGAAATCTGTGAACAAGAAAATTATGGTTGGCAAAAATTTATTAAAGTTAAAACAAGGTCCTTTCTTTAACGTAAGGTGACAGATATTATTATCCTGGCAGAAATTGGTAGGTATCAATGTCCTAGCTGTGTGTGTTGTATTAAGGTGCATGGTAAAAGGTGAACAATTTAAGTTTGATCATGAAATTTTAAGTTGTTACCATTTTACATTTTTTTTTAAATTAAACTTAATAATAAATACACAGACAAACACTCCTTTGATACAGTTCAGTTTTGCGTATAATAACGAGTTAAAATTTAGTACTGTGGTTTTATTTGGTTTGTTTATTAAAGGTATGCGTAGACATATCAAAACCAATGTATAATAACCAAACCATTCTAATTATTATATCAAACACACCGCGTTTTCCAGAAACATGTATCAAAAGACTATTAAACCAATTAATAACGAAATATCAAAACCAAAACATGGGATAACAACGCCACAATGTTTTCCATAGACTAATCCTGGTGCTATATTAATTATATACAAACTAGGTGTACCAACATAACAAAAATAATTACGTAACAGTTGGAAAGGTATTAAAGGTTCCACCTATCACGCGATGGTAACTTTCATAAATCATAATGTTCCGTAGGTTGGTACATGGCTGTCAGTCATTATGGGATCATTAAAAAATCATTACAGCGAGCATTCAAGTATGGGATAGCAGCGTGTTATGTCGTTGGACGGATAAGTTATTGATAATTATAGGAAAAATACGACAGTGTTATAAAAATAGGATATAATGAGTGCCTGATTTAGAAAGATGGGTAAATATCAGAGCCGTTTCCAATATGGATTATAGATGTTACTACTTATGTGAAAAGTAACCTCGTTATCATTGTGAGTAAACCAATGAGACAAAACACAGCTGAATTTTGGATAAAAAATATTGAATTACTTAATTCATTTTATTTCGGACACAAAAAGATCCTTTGTTTAAGTAACTTAATATTAAAACTAATACTTATTATCTAACGATACAACCAGTTACTCTTTGCAAAAAATGTTTTGCAAAATAATGATGCCCCATTTAAGCACACACTCCTGGTCACCCTAACAGTAAACGTAAAGCTAACTAAAGCATAAAGACGCACACAACCTTAGTTTCCAAGAATGCAAATGCTTCATTCTGATTGGCTGTTTTTGCCGCCATCACAACATTGAGAAGCTGATTGGGTACAAAAATAAAGGTACTTTTTCGTTCTGAATGAGGTCCCATTGTGGTGAGGAAATCATTATTCAAGTAGTTACGCCAATCAGCTATGACATGTTCATTGTTGTTGCTTTCAAGTGGAGTTCTAGTTAACGATAGGTTTATGAACTTTTGTGTACTAAGCTTGCTTTGTTTGGGAAGTTATGACCGAAATTTTGATGAAGGGAATACGACGAAGTCTTGATTGCTATGCTGTAGTTTTTTTGTTGTAAAATACTTGGAAGAAATGAACATAGTGTAATCTGTAATAAATCTAACTGAGATACCTATGTCTTGAGAAATTCTGGAAACAAATTGGAGTTTAGTTACAATACAAGCCGTAACAACTACTACACCAAACACCCAATTTCTTTTTAATGACATTTTACCTCCTTGAATGACATTTTACCCGTTTTCTTTTACTATAAAGATTGTGTCTATAGAGTAAAAGAACAAACATATAAGTAAATTGGCACATGAACAGGAGGTTGATGTAAAGTTTGGCTTTTATTTGTAGTTGTTTTTACAGTAAAAATCTTCTTCTGAAGATTGTTTTTTTCAAAAAAAAACTCATCTTCTTCTAGAAACTCCTCATTTTTTTTCTATGACAACTTGTAACCACTTAATGATGTTTGCGTAGGGTTACGTAGTTTGATGTACAGAATGCTTGATTGACGATTTCGGGAAGGGTCCGTTTACACCGTGTATAGTTGACAGTTAAAAGAGCTTTTTGGAAAAGATAATACCATACTGACACGGCTATTGTAGTTGGAATTATGGCAAGCAAGATAGATATGAATTTATTGATTATTTGTTAAGAGATTGTGCTGTAACATGCATGGTCACTGTAAAATACATAGTTAACGAAAATAACACACAACATAAGCAACACACAAGCTACATAAGCATAGGCTTATGGAGGAGAAATTTTAATGGTTGACCTTTCTAAGAAACAGGTTTTTAAACTAAAATCTTGTTATAGATTTCTGAAGAAACTATACAAATGTTAGACAAAAGATTATAAATATTTCATAAATTCTTTTATGAAAATCAAAGAATATATTTCTCTGAACAGCTTAAGAATTTAAGACCACATTTTAAATACTTACTTGACGAAGAAGTCTCAACTAAAAAGACCCGAAACTAAAAGTATAATCATTTTCTCTTCTACGTTTCGTCAACTTTAATAACGAGTATTCTATGAAAAAACTAACAAAAAAAACTAGAATTGAGTAAAGCTTTAAAGTACTTTAGCTAAAATGCCATGTTTTCGTATTTTTTACATTTATTCTTAGTGAGACGTGGAAAGTAAGGTGACACAAATTAAGTGGGTCCTTTAGTGCGGCACGATGTGGACACAACACTTTACTAGATTGGCAATTTGACACTCGTTCGGAGATATTTGCTTTCACCGTGAAAATACATTGAAAATCGTGTTTTAAACGTACCTAGTTACGTACCAATATTTCAGCTGTCGATCAGAATTTTATTCGGTTTCCATTTATATTTTTTTATTTTTTCATTTATTTTATACCGAGTAAAGGTTTTATAGTTTTACGCCACAACGTTATGTAAACTACAAAATATCATGAATTTCTAGAAATCTGCTTTGTGGCCGGTTGATGGCAATAGGCTCAGGTTATTACAGAAGAAACTATTATGATGAAGAAACTATTCGTCACCTATGCTTAACCCTTCGGCAAAAACAAGCGTGATGTTTTGTAATAACTACGAGTACTAACTCTTTTTATTTTTGACAGTCTCTCTTTTAATGTAAAACTACCTATCAACCTAAACGCAACGATTTCACATCTTTTTTTTTATTAGCCACTCTTCTCTCCGAGCAGTTTTCTCCGGTCAATCTCTCACAAACGCTTCTAAGACGCCACGCCACTGTTTTCTACGCCTCCCTCGGCGACATTTCACATCTGACCCAATAAAATTTCTATATAGGTATACTAGCTGCCCAGCGCTACTTCGTTCGCGTGGTGTCCTACTCCTTACCCTACCCTACTCCTACACTACTCCTACCCTACTCCTAACCTACTCCTACACTACTGCTACCCTACTCCTACCCTACTCCTTCACTACTTCTACCCTACTCCTACACTACTCCTACCCTACTCCTACGCTACTCCTACACTACTCCTACCCTACTCCTAACCTACTCCTGCACTACTCCTACCCTACTCCTACACTACTCCTACCCTACTCCTACCCTACTCCTACACTACTCCTACCCTACTCCTAACCTACTCCTGCACTACTCCTACCCTACTCTTAACCTACTCCTACCAAAAAAAAAAAAGTATCCTTGTGTTGTTTTTAGACTTATCCAGGCAATTTTTAAAATTTTTCTCTCTGTAAAAACCATCCATGAACTTCAACGAACATTTAAAAAAAGAATTGGCCAAATTGGTCCAGGCGTTGTTGAGTTATGCGCTTACCAACACATTTTGCGATTCATTTTTATATTATAGATTATACAGGAGGTAGTGTAGTATATGTTCCATCTCTCACCCCATCACAAAACAAACATTAACAACTCATAATTCTCACGAACACGTTCCAAAATTATATAAAGAAGCGAAATAACGAGAGAGAAATTGTCCAAATCAATTACACAATTTGTATCAGAACCCTCACTTCACCGTTGACATTTTTCGGTCATTCTTATTCAAGGGCATCAGGATGTAATGTTGTACCGGGACAGTAATTGGATTCTGATTTTTAGGGACATATTTCATTTATATTATTATGTTCGTTGATGACCCCGTTTTTTGCCCGCGGGTCGGGAAACGTGGTTTTTTGTTGGGAGATGGCTATTTTGGCTTCCACACTTTAGGGTCCTATTAAAGACCGGTTTCTATTTAATTGTAGATACTGTTTTCGAAAGAGAATCTAGGATACGAAATTACGATATTACATCGCTACAATCAAAATTGGTTCAGTAATAATTTTTCACGATTAAACGAAATCAAACTAACTTTTGTCTGGCCTCTTCGCGTAATTCGGTAAAAGACAGACACAAAAAGTTAAATAATATTGCTCTCGATTTTGTCTGCTGGGAAAAACGACAATTTAAAGCAAATCTCATGAATAAAAAAAACAAATAGTCAAATACTAGAAAGAATAATATTCTGCGAAAAATAAAATTTCAATATTGATTCATTAATGATTCTGCGCTGGAGTGTAAATGTGGTGCTGTTCTACAAACGATGGGGCACTTAATATCGTGTCCTGCGTGTCCTGTTGTTTGTTCGCTACAGGAACTGATGGACGCTACTGAAAGCGCCAAACTAGTAGCTCAGTTGTGGGCGGATACAATTTAGATTGCCATCGATATGCTAAGAAGAATATTTGGAGAAAATATAACTCCGCAAAAAATATATAAATATAACTTCCTCAGTACACACTACACGTAAATACTTCTGTCTGTCCCCGACTATATTCCAATACTATAATATTCCAATAATTTTAATCGTCCACATAAGAGCGCCATTATTGATAATATTGTATCTACCTACGTAGCTTTCTTAAGTGCTATTACTGTAATAGGAGTTGGTTCGCTTGTGTTTTTTCTATATAACGCCTCGTTCACAGTCTTTGGCGATGCAACTTGCGACACGACACTCTTGGTTTCATCGCGACGCAAGTGACATTTTGATTACTTGTTAGTTTTCTTTACAGTATGGGCGACCCGGTGGAAGCGGGTGCGGGCAGCGGAGCGATCTGCGTGTAAAACAAACGCTTGAGACTTGTAAGAAAAGACGCGCGGACGCGTCCTCATCACGAGCTGGTGCCGAGCGGCAAAAAGACGCGTCTTGTCGCTCGCCAGATTGATTTACACACTCATCAAGTGAGTAATGAACAACCCGCCCCGCTGTCCGATTGAGACACCTTTATAAGTAGCGGTCCCGCTACCCGCACCCGCTCCGACCTGGGCCGCGCGCCTGCTCAACACGCGAGTCGCTTGAGCATGTATCTCGTGGCCGAGACGTGAAAGTTTACTTACTCCGAGCAGAGTGTAATATAGCATACAGTATCCTTAATAGCCAATACATTACCGAGTTTAAACAGTGTTTGTAAGTTATGTTTATAGCGCTGACTTCTTGGCTTGGGGAGATGCGATTGAGATTGCGCGATTTTTGTAAAACGTGCGGAAAAAGCGTCTTGGATTAAAATAAATTGTTTAACTTTTGGCCAAAGAGCTCTTATACTTACTGAAATGGATCAAGTACAATAGGTGTAAACGGTTCACGAAGCCGCCAAACAAGCATTCTGTACAACAAAGTAACTCTACGCATAAATTATTGCTGGGAAACGATTTTTGTTTTGGGATGAAAAATCACGTTTTACGGTAGGACTCAATGTAACGCACTCAAAACATTGTGCTGATGAATGGATTGAATAGTTCGGGGGTCGTGGAGGTATTAATAGTAATGATATAACAAAAAACTTGAATTTAAAAAAAAGTGAGTCCATGTGCAAAAAGTAACTTGAATTACTTTTCTTGTAATCGTTGTCTACCAAGTGTTCATTAATGGTCTTTTGTAGTATAGTATTAGAGTTTTATTTCAGGCATCAGCTATTCTTACTACGAATTCATAGAAAAACAAGGTCACAGACAATAAATAAAACACTGGATGGTATGTCCATGACAGATTGGCGTGGTTCCGATTTAAGGACAAATACTTGTATGGCGATGGCGTGCAAATATTTGTACCTAAAATACCGACACAAACAATAGCGTGTCAGTGCGCGTGATACTGATTGCCGGCTCTCCATGTTTGAGCATGAGTGTAGTGTGTTAAAAAGGTAAAAACTTCCTTGAATTTTAAAATAAGTCTAGAACTCATGGAAAGATCGTCGCGGCCTAAACTCCATGTTTGTTTAGATACAATTACTTATTAATTTTAATCATGTTAAGCATATTTTTAAATTATTTTTACTTGGACAGTCACCACCATCTAATTAGCTAATATTATTACCACGCCATTCATGTATGTCGTACTACTTACCAATTCGATGCAGGAGATGTGCACAAGTGTGTGTACAAACACGAGACGTGAATTCTCTGTCTTCACTCTCATTGCTAGGACAATCCCAGACTACCGCAGTAAGCAGATATTCAAATTTGATTGGCCTGTTGGTCTAGTGGTTAGTGACCCTGACTGCTAGGACGGAGGTCGTGGGTTCGATTCCCACACAGGACAAATCTTTGTGCGATGAGAACGATTATTTGTTCTGTATCTGGGTGTGTAATTTATCTATAATATGTATGTATTTAGAAATATATAAGTATGTTTATCAGTTGTCTGGTTGCCATAGTACAGGCTCTGCCTAGTTTGGGATCAGATGGCAGTGTGTTGGTTGTCCCAAGATATTATAAATAAAATTCATGCCGATAAGAGGTAGAAAGAATAAAACCGTTAAAAATAATATATCTACCTTGAACTTCAAGCAGCGGATTATGTTTCAGAGGTCCCAAATAGAACACGAGGCTGTTACTGGAGTGCGAGGTCACAGTCAAGGTGACGTGGCCTTCCTGACATGCCGGAGGGGCGGAGTACATGGCCCATCCGTCGCCATGGAAACCGATGGAAGTTTGCTCGCAATGGGGGCCGGATAGTCCTTCTGGACACTCGCATTTGTCCGCGAATGGCGTACCTGGGGAGAAAATGATCGGTTAGAAGATGCGTTATTGTGAAAGTTAATTGTTTTAAGGGGAAGCGCCAGGGTAGTACGGGAAATTCAAATTTTCTTACATTTTTTGCAATGATTATAACTCTGTTAATACATACGTATTAAGACCGCAAATCATATCTTGTTCCAACATACAGCCTGACACTGACTTACAAATTGCAAAAAACGTAAGAAATTCAAATTTTAAATAATTTTGGTCTTCTTGAATTGTCTTCCACCTTGATATAAAGGTGCTTTGTAAAAATAATTCTAACAAATTGACATAGGAACCTTAAGTTGATTTTTTGGTTTTTGGTCTACCCTTGTGGAAGTTTGTAATACTCAGGCAAAGGCTTCTGCCGCAGTCAGAGAAAGGACTTGCATTTGAAACAGGTTTGCGGACTATGTACTGGTAATTTAAGACCTTAGAGGTGTTTGGGGTCCCCAGAGTGATGTCAATAGGCTCGCCTTCTTCTTCGTCTTCGCCACATGGGGCTAAAACATGGGTGTTCGACAGTTACACATCTGCCTATCCTTTCGTGGATTGCAGGTGTGATGTTATAAGGAAACAAGAAAAACACTTACCTCCGTTCAAACAAACAAGCGGCTCCACCACATCACAAGTACACTCAGACTCCACCCTCGCGGAAACTCCCACAAAGCTGGTGGTATTGGTATACACGGACAGAGGAACGTTGTTCTTCATCAGCACGTTACGGCATGAGTCTTCGCATTGTTCCTTCTCTATCAGGCACTCGTCTATCTTCACCATGTAGATCTTGGATTGGAGTTCGTCTTCGAGCTGTGGAAAATTTTGTGGTTTAGAAAAGGTGATATAAATCTAATCATCTGCCTAGCCTTTTCTCAACTATGTTGGGGTCGGCTTCCAGTCTAACCGGAAGCACCTGAATACCAGTATTTTACATGGAGCGACTGCCTATCTGACCTCTACAACCCAGTTAGTACTAGGTAATACGGATAACCCTTGGTAAGACTAGTTGTTAGACTTTCGGACCACTGACTACTTGTAACGACTGTCAAAGATTTACAAATGACAACCGGGACCAAAGGCTTAACGTGCTTTCCGAGGCACGGAGGAAACTCGGTATGTCAAGGTTGGTCACATCAAGGTCATTCACGGACCAACCTAGGCAAGCGCGGCTTAACCTGAAGTTCGACCGAGCGGTTATATTTATTTAGCCACGAGCTCCTTGTCGGTTTAATCTAATATAATACTTATAAACCTTGGTCGAAAGAACTGGAAGTCATGGAGAGCCCAACAGAGGGATTATGCAGGCTAACACTAAGAGAACAGTATTATGACTTAAGGATACTGGTATTTTCTTTAAGTTTTTCGGCCAAAGTTGGATATGCTAGCCACTTGAGAGCACATGATAGAGCAGCGCACCAAAGCTCTCGACAACTACCCTAGAAAGCCATCGAATGTAGTCGCTGTTGTCGAAATCGGCTAGATGGCATCATCATCATCATCATCATTTTCTTTAAGTAGGTTTTCAGAGGCTAGATGCCAGTTGGACTGGCAAGACCAAAGTTAATGATAACGAAATATGTACAATTGGCAGAATGCTCTGTCCATGCCAATTGGACCATCATCAGTGAGCTGTCTGAAGAACGCTAAAAAACCAACTAGAGACTTCTTTATTTCTCAGTCAGCCAACCACTTTTATTCTAATTTAATTAAACATAATTTAAATTAGATAAAGTATTTCTGTGAAGACACATTTTTCAACCTGCATATACACACAATGAACGACCGCAGAAAAACCGTGGCAGAAATATCACAAAGATCTACACTACGTCTACAATAATTCCAAATAGGGTAACCCCATCAAATAAGGCCCTAATAACATCATACGGATACCAATTCCACGAAATGTCTCTGTAACCTCATTCATTATAGCTTTCTATCCGAAGACCCATGTTCGGACGTTTACGGGCTCAAAACTTCGGTCACAGAATAGCTATACAGAAAGATGGTTCTTTATAACAACTGAAGACGCACGCACACATAGACACGCTTCACGTACAGCGAGTGCATTGATACTAAATCCGTTCGCAAAACTTAACAGTAGATGGAACTTTAATTGATTGAATATTAACTTGGACATCATTCCGCTAGATCTATTTGGATTTGACTTTCCAAATCTAATATAACCTAGTTTTGAGGCCAGACCAGCTCCAAGAAGTAAGATACGCAGCTTTATAAAAAGTCCTTAGATTTTTCGATTTTTCTACGTGATTCTATGCAAATTTCAGCATCACCTTACAGATTTACGTTACCTTACAGTGGTCAGACCAATGGCAACTGACTTTCGTCTGAAATTATCGTATCAACGCGTTTAAGTGTGTAAGCGCCTATGTTCTATACGGAGCCGACCTCTTACACTATCAATTCTGTGGTTTGCAGGGTAAAGTTCGATGGCAAACTTGTGAGGTCAAGGTCAACTAAATAGTCGTTACAACTTCCAAAGACTTAAGTATCTTCGCATTAAAGTTGTAAAAGGAAAGTTTTAGATCCATTTGTAAGATGGTCACGAAAAAACGGCTGATCGAATTGATTAAATGAACAGCGGCGGGAATTTCATAGTGGTTAGACAATAATGTCATTGATGACGGAGGTGGTGAGTCTTACCTTACCAACACTGCGAATTGGGAGTTTAGTTAACGATACCAAGTTAAGGTTTAAATATTGATATTTAAACATGTAGCGAATACACCGGAAGCAAGGCAGTGCTTTTACACCATCATCTTCGAGACTGCTGGATATAGTTCTCGCCGAGAATATGTAAAAAACTATCATCATCTTCCTGCCCTTGTCCCATGTTACTTGGGGTCGGCGCAATACGTTTTTTTCCTCCATTCTCCCCTGTCAACTGTCACGCAATCATTTACACTTTTTTTCTTTTATATCATTCCTCACACAATCCATCCATCGTTTCTTTGGTCTTCCTCTCCCTCTCCATCCATCAACATTTATATTCATCACTCTTTTAGTCACATGCGATTGGTCCCTCCTCATCACAGAAGTCCATACCAAGACAGTCTGTCTGTCAGTCTGTCTGTCTGTCTGTGTAAATCGGTTAAATGTTAAACAAATCCCACATACCTTTTCTTGTATCCCAATGACCATGCTATCAAGTTTCTCAGGAGAATAATAAGGCGATCCGTGTGCAGAAAATCGGACGTCCAAGAACACATCTTTGACAGTATTCTTTGTAAACACAGTGAATACATCCACATTGTCCAGTGATGTATTATACAGTTGCGCCAAACGACGGTGCAGTTTGTCCTTCTTACTCGTACCCTGTAGGAAAGAGAGAAAAGATAATTAGAGACGTCGATAGAATGAATTGTGATGAAGGGCAATGCGGGAAGCATTAGTAAAATTCGCTTGAATTATTCTTAATCTACTTCTTGGCTGTATCTTCGGGCGTTTTGTTCGGTCAATTTACTTGAGCAAAGATAAAAGTGTAACTTTATTTAACAAAGACGAAAATTCCTTGCCTGGTCCTTGAAATTCTAAAACGTGCTATATCACTTTTTTCATTGAAATAGAGTAGAAATTGTAATGACAAAAAGTGCTCTTGAAATATAAAAAAGGAAACTATAGCAATCTGTAGTTTCCGATACGCTGAAAAAACTGCTGAAAAATATAAATTGCTTTGTATACATCGACAGATTGCAACCGATATTTCAGTCTGTGCGTATATTTCGCGCGTCAGATTGTGTTATCCGTCGATCGCTGACATACATGCATCGGTGACTGGATCGCTTTGTGCTATAGGAGATCAGAGATACTTTACATCTGGTTATTTCATTGGTATCTGGTTCCTTTGATTACGCAGACCACTACCATGAGACAAATAACCAGTAATAAGTAAATAAACTTGTATTAATAGAACTGAATGTTTATGCCAATATTTTAGTGGTGGCAGCAACTTCCTAATTTACCACAGTTGAGAAAAGACTACTCCAGATGTATGGTCAGATATTTTGTTTCAACATTCCCATGTATGATTGTGAACACTGACTGTAACTAACCCACTTTTTATGACAATATCAGGATCATTTTACACTTGTCCTATATTACTCGGTGCGATCCAACATCATTTCAGGCCCGAATGACCCATTGTTGGGTATATACGCCTCTTCTGTTTTAGACATGGCGCCAATATGACTACCCACTTTACAGATAATTATCTCCTCAAAAAAATCTTCAACCAATAATCGCCCTTAACTACATACATCAACAAACTACATCACAATGACAGTCCAGTTCTAAAATGGCGACCGCTGCAAATTGCTCGTAAACCGCTAAGCTGTTAACTGAGCTCAATGAATCCCCTGATGAAACTTTACGTAAGCATAATTTGGAACAAGGTCAAGAACTAAGAACCTAGAAGGAAAGGATAAGTCAGCTTGCTAGCTCTTTTGTTAATAAAAAGGAGAATGTGCAAATCTGGGATTGGAGAGTGGAGCATAGTCATTCTCCTTTTTATTATAAAACTGAAGTTTTTTTTTACGTTGTAGTGAAAATACAGTTAGGGTATGACATTTATCAGGCCAAGGAGTATAAGTACATCGTTTTTAAAGTCTTGCAGGCTTTAAAGTCAAATGAATTATTGAGCAGTATCTAAGGTTTAAATTTTTTAAAAAAATCTAGTCGTTGGTTTTCGTTTCTGTGTAGGTGTCAAACCCATAGCCAGATTACATGATTATGTTAATTGTCTTTGTCATATCCAGTTTCTAAGATCCACGACCCAGACCAAAAGTATCTTCAGTTGGCTAGAGCACTAAAACATCGTCGGTCCACTTATTAAACACGTTTCAATGAACATCTTAATTTCGTTGAAAATTAAGCAAAGCACTGAGTCACCGCATTTTGAGGTTTCCAAAAATATGAAAGATTAAAATTAATAGAGCGTTCTAGAAAATGACTAAGCGAATCTCTGGACCCATTTTGATTGGCAAACTAAGTCGTTCGTAAGTCTATTCATCTAGTTTTTAAGTGGTTTTAAGTTTTTTGTGAGATAAGCGTTTTGTAACCAAGTCGTCGACAATTTTAGAGACTTTATTTTTAAGCTTTTTATCAAAGATAATGTGTAAAAGGTAAAATGTGTTATTTTTATCCGACTGCGAAAGAAGGAGGGTTATTACGTTTTTTGTTCTTTACTTATTTTCGTTAACCCTTGCCCCACGCTATTAATTTCTCTTGTATCGTGGGTGCGTTTACAAACATTTAAAGTGACATACACAAACAGCCAGACCCGGAACAACTATATGTAGGTAATACAAATATTTGTTCCGTGTGGGGATCGAACCCACGATACGCAGCACAGCAGCCAATCACTCAGCTACTGCGCAAACCATGTCGACGTTTTTAATTTATGTGGGTGTGGAGCTGTGTCTCAAACTATGCTGCACCTCCTATCCTGACTTCTTAGGCCAAAAACATACAGCCGAAGTGACCTGTGCTGCCGAAGCCGACATATTCAGGTTGTAATAAAACCCTTTACGAAGCCATCAAACAAGCATTCTGTACATCAAACTAAGAAACTTTACGCAAAAATTATTGCTGGGAAACGCCTTTTTTTGGGGTGAAAAATCACGTTTTACGGTAGGACTCTATGTAACGCACTCAAAATATAGTGCTGATGGATGGATTGAATAGTATGGGGGTTGTGGAGGTGTTTAAAATCTTACGTTTAAAACATATATTTAAAAAAAAAAACTAGCACTCCGGGAGTGCCGGCAGAAGTGAAAACTTGATTATTAACGTTGAGCATGTTTGATATTTTGGAATGGTTAGGGAATAATTTTGCACCAATTGCTTTATCAGTATAAAAGTACTATCATTTATGGAAGTGCCCTTAGACTGCCTTAGTACGGGAACCAGTGTCGCCAAACTCATACACTTGCAAATTAAAATGAACATTCCAATACACAGAAAACGATAAAACATAGCAATGATGCAACTGTAATATTTTATTTATAAACAAATTACTGTCCTTGAAAAAGCACTAACTTATTATGTATAATTCTTATTTTCGATTGTGGTTCAAAACATTGTTTGGTACTATGGTGAATACGGGTTTCGAAGTAATGCATTGCGATTGATTTAATGAGGAGAGTTCTGTGATTCCCTATAAAAGGCTGACTGTCGAAATGGTCATTAATAAATATATTAATATTGGTACGTGTGCATTCCTTGTAACACGATAATATAAGTGTTGACATCACATTTTTCTCATTAAAAAATGAATTTCCTTTATGTGAACGCGCTCGAAATATCTTTTCTGCCAATTCACAGACTTTATTTAAGTCAGTAGAAGGATAAATAAGGCCTCCTTTGTCTCTTCTAGCAATGATTCCGTGATTTTTTTTTTTAATTTATTCATGACCATGGATACATGTCCTTCAGTCGTAATGATTCCGTGATACTTATCTGTGATCAAAGCCAAAAGACAATCCTCACATTTAATAACTTTCCTCAACTTTTTTGCAATAAAACCAGCAATATAGGTTATTATTTCTTTAGAATAAAGAGTAAGCCTAGAAGGATCTGTTAAATAATCATGATCTATGTTGATCATAGGATCACATCCTAAAGATTCATGCGGTAGCAGCAATCCACAAGTTTCTTATTTCGGGTTTATTCGGAAATCTGAAAATTTAATAAGATTTTTTATTATCTTTCATTTTTTGCGTCAGGTGAGTGCAGTTATACGAATTAAAATCGTATAATACGTGTGTTACTAACATAGATTTTAAGTATAGCGTATTACTAATATCATATGAATCAAGGTCGGAAGAGTATTTTTTTATAGACATTGCATTATTCGGTATTACCCATATTAAAGGGTAAATTCCCCGTCAAAAAGTGGCAACACTGAATTTTGAGGTAAGATAATAAAATTATTGCAAAAATCACGATTATACGAGATTTATCCATTAAACGAATTAGTTGGTACATTACTGCGACTATTTTATGAGAAATAATAGGACACAAAGCGATTGAATACTTAAAAAGATCTAATACTTACGAGTGAAAGGACAGTCCAGCAATCTTCATCAAACTATCACTTTTACAGTTTATTACACTGCACCTTACCATTTTGCACAGTTGCACAAATGTACTGTTGTCGAATTAAGCTCGAAAAGATCATATAATGTGTATAATTTCGATGCAATTGTTAATAAACAAATTGGATGTCAATCTGGCACCGCCACAAACGTCAAACTTGTTGTGCACTGACAATGATGTGCTCAGCCGACACGCGATAAGGGACAGAAATATTTATACTCTGTCTCTTTTCTTTGCTAGTGACGTTTATATGTTCTTCTTTTTCTTGTGCGAATGCAAAGGAAGATATCCAGCAGTCTATAGAATACTCTGTCTACGGTTTTTTCTATTCCGTGTTTATCCCTAAAGTATTAGGTTCAAAGTTGATTGGAAACATTTAAAAATTTCTTTAAATGATTTTAAACCATAAAATGTTGAAGGTTAAGTTCAAAATCGTCTACTCTCCATCCGTCTTACGCTTTTTCCAAATTTCTTTAAATGATTTTAAACCATAAAATGTTGAAGGTTAAGTTCAAAATCGTCTACTATCCATCCGTCTTACGCTTTTTCCAAATTTCTTTAAATGATTTTAAACCATAAAATGTTGAAGGTTAAGTTCAAAATCGTCTACTCTCCATCCGTCTTACGCTTTTTCCAAATTTCTTTAAATAATTTTAAACCATAAAATGTTGAAGGTTAAGTTCAAAATCGTCTACTATCCATCCGTCTTACGCTTTGTCACGTGTCCTGACGCGAGTGTCCTGACGCGAGTTTAAGATTTTATACCCATTACAGAACAATTTTTTTAAAGTGCTCAACGCCGCTAAAGAAGTTTTCACTTCAAAAACTTTTGGAAAAGTTGAAACTTTGACCTCCAATATCTCCGTAACAAGACGGCTCCCGGGTATGGTCTAGAACAAAAAATATATCGCAATGACGGGGAGAACAAGTGCCTTTCGGCTTCGTTAAGGTTCTTGTTAAATACAGTCGTACCAGCGACACGAAGAAGAAGATTTACCTTAATAATGATTTTTGTAACGCTTTTTCAAAGGAAAAAGGAATTTTATAGTCAATGCTCGAAATCGCTACGTACATTTTTTTTTATATTGAGTTGCACTGCATATTCCAAAACCCGTTTTGTATGAAAATAAAAACCGGAATGTATTCCAATTGTTTTAACCTAAATATTCTATCGGCGAAACTTATTGCCACAGGTCTATAACATTTTGTGATATTGATAATCGCACTTGTCCATTTAGAACTGTTGTTATTTTTGTTCCTGAGTTAAATTCCTAGGAGTTGATGGGTTTTTTATTTAAGGAATTCTTACTAGCAGCACTACATGAACCCCCATACATGACTTAAGAGGGAAGGCGGCAGGGTAGCCCGAGAAATTCAAGTTTTCTTACGATTTTTGCAATTTGCAGGTCAGACTGTATGTTGAACAAAATGATTCGCGACCGTCACCCGTACGTATTTACAGAATATAATCATTAAAATCATCGGGTTGTATTGATGATTTGAATGACTGTTTCATGAAAAACACACTGACCTACAAATTGCAAAAAACGTTAAAAATTTAATTTAAATGTAAATGCAATGTATAATTTTTACAAGTTTTTCTTCAAGCGTAGCTTCTTGCTCCTATTATAAATGCGTAAGTTAGTGGGGATTAATGATTGTTACTCTTTCTAGAAAACTACTGAACGTATTTAAAAGTAATTTGGAAAACAGGCAGTTTATAACCTGGATGAACTTATAGGGTACTTTAACTTTTTTTTTTTTTTTTTTATTTGTGTGTAAATTTGTTATTTTGTGTGCAATAGGAAAGGATAAGAATAAGAATACTTTTATCCCGGTATTACGATCCAGTGGAAAGCCGCGGGCAACAGCTAGCTAACTTGTTATGAGAGTTTTATTTAACGTCCTGAAAATAATGATCTATCTGTAGTTTCTTACATCAGGTTCAGGAACAATGAAGTCCTCAGCAGTGATGTTGACGAAACGTATGGAACCAGACTTGTCCACCGCTTCCTCTGGAATCTCCTTGATGGTCACGTTGACCGTGGCTTCCACCCAGTGGAAAGGCACCAGTGGCTCGTTTTCTTCTGTCACCTAGGATTGAGAAAGATTGTTAATAACATTTTCAAAAAAAAATGTCAATTGCTTTGTTGAAACTTGAAGTTGTTCGACAAAGTCTTGCCTTGCTTAATTTTAATTATTATCTAAAATAAAATAAAATAAAAATCTAAAATAGACATTAAATTCTCTAGATTAGATGAACAAAATCTGAAGTTGTTTTTGAGAATCTAATGTAAATAATAAACAATGCAGTTTGACTGTTTATTTTATTTGACATTTTTTAACCCTTTTCAGTACTCATGTAAGTGCTATCGAGTGTACTAACGGTCAAGTACTTTTAACCCTTATTCGCTAAGAAATAATGCTGGAAAATGGTCGACCGTCAGTGATGATTTTCAGATTGTTTTTCTATCATATCTATTTCGCTGCCAGTAAAAATGTTAACACAAACCAAGTCTTTATACTCACGTTAAATCTCAACAAATAAGTTCCATTAGGAGTTCCTTCCTTCATGGTAATCATGCCAGTGTTGCTGTGGATGTCAAAATACGGACTCCTCTGCTCATACGATGGCAGCCACATGAACCTCTTATCAGCCAGGTCCCAGTCATCAGGATCGTCAACATAGACGCGACCAATTTCTGTGTCGGGAGCTTCACCCTGTTGGAAAAAAAAGAGGTTTAGCCAAATATTGTATAGTAACAAATGTATCTTATTGAAAAAAAAATGCAATAATCTAGATTGTTAGAAAAAAGAATTTTTGTCTTTAATTTATGGACGGACTTGAAACAAAAAAAAAATACAAAATCCTCGAAATTCCAAATACATAAAAAATCGTTGAAATCCAAACAACAAACAGCACGTTTAGGTACCTAACTGAAAATAAACGAACACCAATAACCAGAAAAAAGAAAAAACAGACTAAACAATCAAGAGTAAAACTTAACAAAATACACGTACTAAACACATTTTACACGATAACAATGGAAACCAAACAAGTCAAAGGATGCCACTCCAAGTCCTAAAATAAAAATGGTCTGGTTCTATCCTACCCTATATTAGGACCAAAATTTGCCAGTACAATGTTAATGGGTCCTTTCAAGCTACTGAGAGGGAACAAAACAATTATAAACGGTCTAAATACGTCCCACTCGTCAAGTACTTAAACCCGGCCGTTTACCAAAGTTCGAAGGAGGATAGCTGACCGGTGGCTGTTTCGGAGGCTTTTTGTTTGATGGAAATAGATTTCTAGACTTTTTGTTACGTCACAATGTATGTAGAATGGTAAGGTTTCTTGCTCAAAATACGTGCTTGAACGTGGTATTGTGAAAACCATATATTATGCATTTATTTATTTATCACAATCACTGCTAACATTACAGGAAATTCCTAATGCGATAGCGTAGTCCTTAATTAAACTACCTTAAATAACGTAGACATAGAATATTGTTTTTGTCCGTTCATTCAGAGAGCAACAAAATAAATCGATCCTCTCATTATAAATTATTTAAATGACTCAGAAAAATTTGGAATATCAATTTTAATTAGTATTTTTAAATAATTAATTTTGTGTATTGTGATTAATATTAATTTTTGTCTTGTTAGTCATTGCTAACTGAGATTTCAATTTTGTAATATTGATAATTTTTATGTCAAATGTATACTACTCTTAAGATCTGAAATGAATTGAATTAAATGAATTTGAATTTGTATTATCATTGTCATTTAGTGCTGAGTAAGTTGGTTCGTGCGTGAGGCACTGGTAGTAAGCCGTGGCTTCCGGCGTCGCAATACATAATTGTAACGTGTATGTGTGTACATATCTACAATACAATATTTTCAGGGCAAAGTGCTTAATGGTAAGAAATTGGCAAGGTACAGGTCAAAAAATGATTTCAACAGTGCCTGTAAAAATGACATCGAAGAGTTTTACTAGTATTTTTTTTGGATTTAAGATAAAATCGGGCGTTTGTTTTTGATGATCTCTAACAGCTAATCTGACTAAATTCTGGTTTGTTACCCCCTAAATCACAACTCTCAATACAACTAACTTTCATTTAAAAATCGAATTACATTACAGTTCCATCGTAAAAAAAAAAAAAAATTCTTATTTATTATTTTGTTACTGTTATCCCCAATACATTCTCATCGACAGCAAAACATGTATTGAACGCCCGTTAACCCTCCAAAGCTTTTTACCTTTAATAACAACGTTCCCCGATAGCTAATTAAACCAATTTTATTCGGCTCGACTACGGACCGGTAATTTTCCAATTCATTTAATAATTATCTGGGATACAGAAATGTGAAACATTTTACTGATAGTAGAAACGAAATCATTTAAATAATAAACATTTTAAATAAGTTGTTATTTAGAACAAGACCTTGGGAAATTACTTTCTGATTGCGAAGCTAATTAATTTAAACCCAAGTAAGTGGTTTTTAAAAATGAGCAAAAGAAATTCTTGAAAAAAACTCCATGATTGATTTTGTCTAAAGTTTCAGGTAGTCGTTTTCCTGAAACATCTTAGTTAAGGTTTATAATTTACTTCCCTATAAACTCTCTAAACTTAATTTAAGTTTCTGTCAGAATTATGCAGAGTGGAAGGGACACTGACCCGAAAACGGTTAGCGCGTAACCAATACATGATTCTGAGCCCCCCCCCCTCCCACATGGAAATTTTTCATCGGATTTTTTTTTAAATCAGCTGTTCCATACATTTTGACCGTGTAGGTATTGCAGTTTTGTAAGAAACAGCTGTTTTTTTTTAATAACCGATAAAAAATTTCTATGTGGTGCTGCTCAGAATGATGTACGGAATACGCGCTTAACCATTTTCGCGTCGATGTCCCTTGCACTCTGTTTTTAATAGCTTACCAAACTAAACAATATAAAATAATTAAGTTCTCAAAATAACTACGGAACAACCTGGTTAAACCCAAAACTATTCATGTAACAAATAACAAAAGGAAAATAGTTAAAGCAACTCCAAACTGCCGCCAACTTCATCCATCCATGTTGACTGTCGGCGCTTAGTTTTTAACTATACAACTTGTAATTACCGATGAATAACTTAATTTCCGAAGTTGCCGGCTAAAACTGTTGGCGACAAATCTATTATGGCGGCGATAGCTTTTCTCAAAGTTGTGTGTAGGAGTTTTGGTCATTTCCCCGGTTTAGAAGGGAAGAAGTAAAGCTGGTCGTAAAACGTGACAAAAGACGCGTTTGTGTTGATTATGGACAGTTACTTGACTTATCTGATGCCAGTAACTTAAGAGAGTTACTAAATCTGCTTCAAAATAAAAGGAAAAGTGTGAACTGTGAGTGTGGCATAAATTATTTAAAGTTACGACTTCAAGTGAAAACTAGTTGTTAAGTTCGCACTATTAAAGACTCCATCATGTTGCAGCGTATTGTTATTTAATCTAAGCTTGGCTTGGTTTACAAAGCTTGGACACAAAAACAAAGTAGAAAAGCAATTTCATTGCCTGGTACAAAAATTAGGTACTTAACTATCCATTTATTCATATCTCAATAACACGTCACTAAACTGTAGATCATCGCTTAGCCAGTACTTTTCCACACTTGAATCGACATTCAAGTTACTCTCCTCTAGTACCAGACATACTAAACGCTTCCCCAGCGTATTTGTGGCAAGTCGCCTTCATTAAGCGCTGAGTTTAAACGAATCTCGCTTGCTTTACACAGATTGCGCGTAGTGCATGCATGGACATTCTCCTTTATTTTTATCTCTCAAATAGTATAAAAAAGTTAATAAAGAAAGTCGCTATCTGAAGTGTTTTTTTTTTAAACAGCGAATTAACTTACACGTGTTTTGAAATGGCAACATAATTGAGTATTTTTCAAGAAAAAAATATGACGGCTAGTAAGTAACAGTAAAAGTGTCGAATATTTAATTCATTTGTTTAGTCAAATTGTAACAAACAGGGTAAATTGAATATGCTTACACGAGTGACACTCACATCAGCCTCGATTTCAACATTACTGCTGGAGAGTCTTTATACTACATCATAAATTCATAAGTTCAAAGTTGTCCTACCAAAACGCCATAAGGAGGATGCTTCACGCAAGTAGATATCAAAGGATACGTTTGAGAGATGCTTATCCTCCTTTATAATCTAATTAGCAGTTATTAGCAACCTCCTTTGATAAAAAAGGGGCTATTATAAGATCAAACGGCACCCCTCTTTAACATAACTGTCTATAATGGCGCCTCGATCACTCATATTATACCCTCATTTAAATCTCTTGACACCGTTTCCAGCCCTATTTAAAGTAAAGACGTTAGCCGCGTAGCCTGCGAACCACACATCTCTAGATATAACTAAGAAATCAGGGCATGGCAGTAAAAAGTTCCCTCCCACATAATCCCTGTTTATGGTACCCGACTACCCGTACTAAACTGAGTTTCATTAAAGCGCAAAATTAACATTTTGATAGCCATATATTATTATAAAACAGCTACATAATCGTTAATGTTTATAGGGTATATCGAATCTGTTGACTTGATTATTCATTGGTAGACAAAAACCATTGGATTAAAGGGAAACAAAGGTGAGGGTAAATTAATATTGTCTGTTTTGTCCTTAAAAGGTGCGATGGTTTATTTTGAGATGTCTGATAAAATAGAATATATTTAGAACGTGAAAGATCAGTAAATAAACAAAGACAGATGCTGACTACGGAAAAAAGCAGCTGACAAAATCACTTTATTCCAGGCTCAGAGAACTGGAAAACACTGGAAGAACTTCGTTTATTTTAGTAGTACTTTTACTGTGAGCAAAATAACCTAATAACTCTCGTACAATAAAGAGATCAAGAGAAAGAAACAGTCTTTAAAATTCTAAATCTAGATCGTCAACTTTATCACCACGGTTATAACTTTTACTATAACCAGAGTAATTGACTATAAAATGGTATACAATGAAACCAGTAAAACAGTTTACTGCCTGTCTAATATCCTTGTTCATACTTTATAATATCTGTATGAAATAGATATCAGTACGAAACAGAGTAATTTTGTCAACCACCACAACAGCTGCGCATGTCGTCATATTTTCCTATGTTGGGGTCGGCTTCAAGTCTAATACTAATATTTTACACGGAGCGACTGCCTATCTGACCTACACAACCCAGTTAGTACAGGGTAATACGATACGCCTTGGTAAAACTGGTTGTCAGACTTTCGGGCCACTGACTGTAGTGTAGGTCTCATGACTATGTCTGTATGTGTAAGTAGCCTAAGTCTATATATTGAATGGTTTACTAATAAACGCTAGTATTATACATCCATTCGTCTACTCAATAACACCTATCCCTACATGGCGACCCTGCCTTCGGGCAAGCCGCGATTTTTAATTAGTGCGAAATTATTCAAGATGTGTCAATCCTACCAAACAAAAGAGGTTTTTCTGGCTCAAAATGCAGCCGGTGCTGGAAATAGTGCATATTTGCAGCAAATTGGGACACATGAGCATCCAGACAATTATGACAACAATCATTATGGGTGCAGTGCAGTGTGATTGACAACGGAGCGTGTGTGTAGTGATAAACGCTCATCCCTTACTTGTATGGATGAGACCTTTACCCAGCAGTGGGACAATTTACAAGCCTATATTATTTATAAACACACCACGTAGAATACAAATAGTCTAATGAAACGAATGCTTTAAGAATTGTTGGAACAATAAAGGTGCTTGTGAATTTTGGGCGCGAGAAAAATGTGGTACGTGATTATTTTGTTGCTTCGCTACGAATAAAATAATGGCGGTAATGTCGTAGAAGTGATAAAATGGCGGCTGTTTTAATTAAGAGTGACGGTGAAGATTAACTTCTTTGTTGTTGAAGAATATAATGGAATTTTTTTGTGGAATAGAATTGATGAGGTTTTTTTATTTTAGTGATAGGTTCACATAGGTTCGGGTAATTCAAGTTGAATTATTGTTAGGTTTTTGTTGGGTCTATAGAATCAAGTATTTTCTCCGATCTACCTATTTTAAGAAGTTTTCAATTACAAGTTTGATTTTCCTACAATATACCAATATACTAACCAAACTAAACTAAGGTCAATCACCCCATTTCAACGTCTCAGTTTCACACGTAACCACAGCGTACAAGTACCAGTAGTATAACCAAATCAAATCCACCAGAATCGACGCTTGATATCAATTAACAGAATTATTCGAATAATTCGACAGCCAATTGAAATCATACTGTTATTATGCGTCACTTAACCGTTGGATCGTTAATTGGATTTGCCAATAATCACCGTGGAACAGTCGGTCGGCACATAGTTAATTAATTATAAGTAAATCATAATTGACAAAATATGGGTTTTATTATTTGGTTTGATTTGTGGCGCGCGTGGAGGATCGAATAAAGGTAAGGATTATTCGATTGATGTGGGGTTTTATTGTTCAATAGTTTAAGTAAGGGTAAATAGCCAATAATGGGTGTAGCTGATTTTTCACGGATGACCACTGAAAACCAGCGCTGTGCTGTGGGCCCCCCATAGCACAGCGCTGTCGCAGTCACGACGTGAGAGCTGGTACTTAACTTTTTTTTTGCGACCTGTTGACTGTATAAATATTTGTTACGCGTGGCATGTTTATTGTTTTATTTTTGTCAATTTGTATGATGCACGTCATGTCCCTGCGACAATTTTTTTTTTCTTTTTCTACTAAAGCTCGCAGAAGTTGAAGTATGTCCAAGATTAAAAGTACGGTTACGAAAGTTTATTTAAAGATTTTTGCGACAGTGTCGAATCAGGATTTTATAATCCATGCTTCTTTAATGATACGAAAGTTTTCTTCTGCTACGAGAATCAATTTATATCTATGATTAGTTAGACTCCAAAATCATTTCCAATAAATTCTTGTTACGTTAAAAAATTTCGGAAATGAAATAAAAACAAACAAAAAATACACAATATCGTGGACAAAGAACTTAGAAAAATAACCAGAATACCATCCAATACAATTCGATAGTATAAAATAGAAACAACGAAACGAGAAGCAAAAGAAAACATAAATAACAACTATAATGCCAATTTATACTCACATAATACCGCCAACTGTATAAAATTTCATTGAAGTAGGTTTCCGGCTGATTGCATTAGGGAAAACAATTTTGTTAATACAACGTGTCATACAGTTACATAATTGTGTTAGAAAGATCAAATAAAAGACGCCAAAAGCGAGCTAGTAACAAAACCTTAAAAAAAAACTAAATTCCAACAAAATATTTTGGAAAATATATTAAAACTTGTAATCTGATTAGGAATAAGTTTTATTACGGGAACAAAACCACAAACTATTTTGAAATAGGTATACGACTTATCGAATAATATTACGGGTAAATAATATAATCAATTTAACAATAACAGAAATGATACCATTACAATAAGAAAAAAAGAAAAAAGTGCTACCAGTAAGCTCTATTTCCAAAAATCAAGTACAAGCGAATACCCGGCGAGAGTGATATTCTCGATACCCTCGATAATTAATCGATTAAAATATCGAGAGTATCAATTTTCAAACTGTACTGGATGGTCAAAATTCTACGAAAATAATACAACTAAAATAAAAACTTTACGCTAAATTAAACATAACCAGGAAACTAAAAGGTGAACGATATTAAAGGTCTACTTGGAGGCTCAAAGGAAATATGTGATGGTCCCTGAAGGGATCAGAAATCTTTTTTGGACCTTTGTCCGGCCACTTTATTCGGAATGTAATTGGCCTTTAAATATGTAGGTAAATATCAAAAGCCTTTAACATTTATTCTGGGATATTTACTATTTGTAATAGAAACTTGACGGTATTTACACACTGCTTGAAGAGGGAATATGTCGGAAAATACTCTGAAGGTTAAGAAAATAAGGTGGGGTAATATAACGAAATATCTAACCAAAGAAATGTCTATTATTATTGAATGAAACAAAAAAAAAACTCGGATTTCAAAGACAAGACGAACTATTTAAACGACGAAACAAAATCAAAACACTGGCACATTCGAATTTCAAAATTAAAAAAAAAGTAAGAGAATAAAAATGGAGAAAAAAGTTTAACAATACCTTGTAATTGTAAACAAAGATGTTGCTGTGTCCTGGTGCCATGGGGTTGTCATTCTTGTCTCCGATCACCACATGAAGAATGGAGACGCCTGTCAATCTAGGAGTGCCGGAGTCGGTGATGGCTACAGGAATCTTGTACTCTTTGCGCTGTTCTCGGTCGAAAGACACGAGGGTCGATAGAATGTTGCCTGTGGAAAAATGGATAACATTAATAATGGGTACGTTTTGGTTTCACTTAAGATTAAGGCTGAGGCCAAACGAGCGCAATTTTTTGAGATGTGAGTCGCCGTGTGGTACAAACAGGACTTTAGTATGAAACCGAATTCAGCGTGAATTTCGCCACTCATTTTACGCGACTACAGCAACATCAAAGCCACCAACCCGACCTTGGACCGCGTGGCGCACTCAGAGATGCCAATATCCCAGCACTTGGAACATTATGATTTTGCAATTATTTTCCACCAGCTGGAACTTGAGTCTCCTCTTTCTCTATGTGAGGGGGTAGGGCCCCTTCGGTACCAGTTAGTGGACCAATGCCCTTGTCATGCAGTGAGACGATTTACACCCCACTTAAAATATTCATGAATAAGACAATTTCCTTACACAAATCTTCCATGACTATACATAATTGACTAACAATCCATAACTCTTTGTGACAGCAATATAACATAGTAGATCAATTGAAAATGATTTGTAGGCCATAAAGACGACAGTTGCTTGATAATTTACTCGTACGATTGATCAATCAAGCTGCATATTGACCCACATATAGGTACCATGGCAACTAAAATTATGTCTTGAAAACCAATTAAAGTTTTAATTTTCTACAAACTTTTAATTGACTTGAGGAAAATTTTAAAGGTTAGCATTTTAATGCCAAGTTTCTCGACAGGTGACATTGAGAAGTTATATGGAACTTCTAGCACGAGGATTTCTTCTTTAAAAGTTTACAATTTAGTTTTTTTTATATATATTATATGTCGTATTTTGTTTACATAGATCGAGGAAAACTAATGGTGTTATAATCTGTTTTCAGTGGCATATTTAGAAATGTCACTTGGAATAAATAATACGTGGCTTGGTAAGGTAATGTTTGAGAGAGTATTTATACCGTCGATTAGCATCAATGGAATACACGAGCCAAATGTTCAAGCTATTTATATTTTTTCAGCCATTGCCTGCCAACAATAGTCTGCCAGAAACCTCCAACTAACTGCCAAAACATCGACTATTTACCAATCTGAAAAGCAAATCTTTTACTCAATGCAGAGAGGCGTATACAAAATTATAAACACGCCAACCTAAATGGAGAGGACCGAAATTGAATTGGCACTTCGCAAACAAAGTTAGACTTAGGCTTGGCACGCCATTTATTGCATGTTAACTACACTAATTGATCGAAACTCGATTTTGGGCGACTCTCGGAAAATTTCTGGAGCGCGAATGAGGGTGAGCCACTGAATTGAAATGGAATTGCTCCAAAGACGAATCCGGGAAGTTTCCAGTTGGAACCTAGCTTCGAGTTTAGTGGAATTTGTGTCAATTGGTCCATTGTGGGACGACTTCCACGAAACATATTTTTGGAATATTGGGTAAGCTTTATTCGTGCATTTTGCGCTTCCGAAAATTCAACTAAAAATGCTCGTGAATATTTTTGCTGCCTAACTTTGTGTCTGCCGTATGTCCAACGAGCTGTGGGCCAAAATAACCACGATGTGGAGCCCTGACACAGCCAGAAGGCGACGCGATAAACCTCGCAGGAGATGGCGGGACGAGCTGGACAAAACCAGCTACAAGCGGTCCACATTGGCCCTGGATCGAAGGATTTGGAAGTCATAGGCCTTTGCCCAACAGTGGGATGACAAAGGCTAACAGTATCACTAACTTTCTGTAGATTATATATCATGATAAGGTTTCCATTGAACTTCAGTACGTACTAATAACGTCGCCTGTTTAAGACATCATAAAAGCAAATGATCAAATTCAATGTCGCGTACTTAATAAACTCACAAAACTATGGTATTGCCGACATTCGTGCTAAAGCGAAATATTTATCTCTCCGTAGGAGACTCAGGCCTTAAGCTTACGTAATATATCTATTACACCTTCAAGTAATATACATATATATATACAGATACACTAGTTTCTAACCTTGTATATGGAATTTGGAGCGTATGTCAAAAGAGGCTGATTCGTTCAAAGCAAAGGTGAACGGTGGGCCATTCTCAGCTGAGTCGTAGTCTTTAGCAGTCAAGATGACTACTTGACCAGGAGGCTCGTTTTCGTACCAAATTACTGGCTGGGTCTGTAAAAAAAAATTGATTAAGAAACATGTTTTTAGCAAAAGTTACAAAGTTAAAAAAATACAAAATTAGATAAAAGTAACATTAACATAACATCACGCCTGTAATCCCCTAAGGGTTAGGGCAGAGGTGTAATAGAACACCCACATTTCATGTTTTAAGTCCCATGAAATAGGGGCGAGCCTAATGCCATCAACCGGACACAAATCCAGACTCCGTGGCTGCTTCTGAGTAATTCCTGATAGAAAAACCCAATAACAATTTACCCGTCCCGGGAATCGAACCCAGGACCTCATGCTCAGCAGTCGGCATGTAACCAGTCGACCACCGAGACTAGTCAAAGTTACCAGGGTAAAAAATCATAAAATTAGGTAAAAGTAAGTAATGAGTATAAATCATGTAATTACCGCTTAGATCTCATTCGACTTTTTCTTATCAATATTTTATAAAGATGTCAAAGATTGAGGTTGAGGAAATAAATCAACAGGAAGAAAAAGAAATAATTTCTGAAATTATTTGTGTTTCAAGATCAGGTATCTGTCATGATCTTAATCAAAAGTTACAATATTTCATTCGCATACCATTTGTTTAATGTTTATTAAAGACTATTTTACGAAAAAGTCATTCAGTGGGATTAAATGAAATTGGACGGTTGTATTGATGATGTTAATGATTATAACTCTGTAAAGCAATATTTGTGACGGTCACGAATCATATTTTAATCAACAAACCACCTGACACGGACCGGCATCATTCAAAGTCAAAGCATTTATTTCAATTAGACCATTACAGGCACTTTTGAAAGTCAAAAACAAAAAAGCTAAGCTGCAGTCACAGTCACAAGGCATAATAACTTGCGAAAGTACTGTAGCTGCACATTCCAAATCGTAGATCTCTATGGAGTAGAATGGGCAAGAAACTCCATGGACACTCTCACATTATCTTCCTGCCCTTGTCCCATGTTACTTGGGGTCGACGCAACACGTTTTTTTCTTCCATTCTCCTTTGTCAACCGTCACGCTATCATTTACTTCTTTATCTTTCATATCATTCCTCACACAATTCATCCATCGTTTCTTTGGTCTTCCTCTCCATTCATCAACGTTTATATTCATCACTCTTTTAGTCACATGCGATTCGACCCTCCTCATCACATGTCCATACCAAGACAGTCGATTCCCTTTCCGGCAAAATGCTAAAAAACGTAGGTATTTGGGACAGAATCAACAACACTATTTTCTCAGTGGTATAGTTTTAGACCCACCATATCACCAGGGCCAGTGGTATGTGGTATAGTGGGTCCGAAATGAAGAAAATTAGAATTTCGCGGGAAACGCTGGCGCTTCCGCCTTGAGAAAAAAAAAAGTAATAAAATTAGCAATGCCTTTCATATAACTTCGGTCTTATCACACGGCTCTTCGAATATGTATTTATGCATAATATGGCAAAAAATACTTCCGATATCCGAATGAACTCAACGAATATTAAACAGCGGAATAAATTTTCTTACATTATTCCTTACGGCTTAAGATATTGTATTAGGAAACGGGCTGTAATACCAGAATAGCGAAAAAGGTACTTCAAAATACAAGGTATCTTTAATACTAAGCTTTACTGGGGATATATAATAGTAACATTATGAATATCGGACTACCATTTCGAGTTTTTGGTCGAAAAATGCTTATGGGTAAACTATATTTTTCGAGGTAAATCGGTTGGTAAAGCGGTGATTTCAATGTAGATTTAAATACAAATATTTCTGAAATATAGTTTTGCGGTTTGGAAGGTATGTACCCAATGCAACACCGATGTTGGTAAAAACCAGTGAACGTAATTTGAACATTATTTACAGCATTTTTGTGAATTGTTTTAACTGCATTTAAAACGAATGTCAACGTTTTAATTATTCATGTATTTCAGTCGTGCTTTGCAGGCCTTTAAGTAAAATCTGGGGGCTCAAAATGGCTGCTATAGCAGAATCATAATCGGATAATAATATGAATTACTTTACAATTCGTAAAATGGTCACAAAGTGACAGTAAAATTCATAATTTATTAACAGCGTCTGTGAGCATTTTAAGAATTTTAACGGGATTAATATTAAGTAGGTATTACCCTATTATGATTCTGCTATAAAAACGGCCATTTTAGACCCCAGAACTATCTAGCCAAGTCTACGTAAGCCCACCAAACCCGACACTTATTCCTAAACACACTCTAAATCTAAATAAAACCTATTTACACGAAAATACCAACACGTCCCCGTCACATGACCATCTAGCTACTCGTCCAAAGCTCTCCAGAGGCCCATTCAGATCTACGGAATGAAAATTAAACCAACCCTTCGCGAAACATGGGACCAAAGGATCGCTCCCGAAAATAAGAAATTGAACACCCATAGGTAGCAGATTTGCATAAAAAATTGACAACTGAGCGAATGCGTGGAGTGAAACGTACCTTTAAGTAAAATGAGGGGAAAAGAGCTAAAAGAGCTGCGTTTTCCTTTTTTATGTTTGTTGTAAGATTTTGAAATGATTCGGGATGTGCTGTGGATCAGTGGCTTAATTTATAAAGGGTGAAAGTTAAACTTCGATGTGCTGTATAGAAAGTTTAGAATCGAGAGTTTTGATATTTGGCAGTAGTACGGGAGGCGCGAGGCGTTTTGATATTATTGGTGTGGTATTGCGTTTTCATATTATTGGCATGGTATTGCGTTTTGATATTATTGGTGTATTTTTTAGGGTTGACAAGTCTGTTCATATTGCAACCGAACTTAGGCAGTTCTATCAAAATCTCACTATGTTAAATTAATTTGAAATAAAAGCATAGCAAGCAAGCATTTTTAAATACATTTAAAAATTAATCATAGCAAGTAGAAAATTTAATTTATTAGATATCAAAAAGTTATGCAAAGTACAGTCCTCTTTGAATTCAATTCATTTAAGTTTGCTTTAACTAATGGAAATTCATTTACAAAAAATCTTTCAGCTCCATAAAAAGTTTTTATTATGGAGCTAACTCTAACAACTAAATCTAATTTAATTATGCAGATAGAAAAACAACGTTTTCATCGCTTTTACTGCTGCATATAAGAAAATTTACACCCCATGTCTATTTGTCGTGTTACAGCCATTTTTATACAAATTAATGACAGTTGTGAATACATGGTGAATTTCAATTATATGTCAATTTGCTTAATAATTATTTTCCCTGGCTCTACTTCGATCTCTGCAGAATCTTCTTGTTCATTCCTGTACCCCTTCACATAGTTACCAAGCAAAATGAAAATACCTATCGCCCATTAATTCAATGTGAAATCTATCCATAGACCTGTCTATGTCTATCTATAAACAAAAATAGCCTTAAGTCCACAGGTATATAACCTCCATATTCTTACCTCCGTCAAGAGGATTTCGGTGACAGACATACAAACACACAGGGCAGAATAATGTGAGAAATTTACATAATATAATGTAACGGGCCGCTTGTGGTACCTACCTTCACTGTGCCTGATTTATTGGCAATATGGAAAAGGTTTCTTGTATGAAAATGAAAATAAAAACGCGAATTCTTAGCCGCTTTAGGAGATAATTGAAAATTTGAGGGTGCTTGGGTACGGATGTGCTTTTGTTTTCGTCTTTATGATTGTCTTTTAGTTGGCGCGGTGCCAGAGTTGTCCGTTATTAGGGTTGGTCCTGGCAGTTTAGAATTAGGGACTGTTGTATTTCAAAAATTAAGTACGTACTGTAAAATACCGCCTCAATTTAGACAAAATATCCTGTTGATCAAGTACAAGTATACATGGTGGAAGGGACACTGACGCGAAAACGGTTACCACGTATTCAGTACATTATTCTGACCCCCACATAAAAAGTTTTCATCGGTAATTTAGAAAAAATTTGCTGTTCCCTTAATTTTGACCGACGATTAAGAATGATATACGGAATACGTGGTAAACGTTTCAAGTGTGTCAGTGTCCGTTCCACCCTGTATATTACTCGTCTAGAGAATGTAATCAGATTGAGGACGTGCAGCATCTGCTGATGGATTGTGTCCGCAACAGACGCGAGAGGGAGTCACTTTTGCGAGAATTAGACTTAAATAGGCTTAATGTAGGATTAATACAATCAATTTTATCCCAACCAACTTTAGAAGGTGCCAAAAAGTTATGTCATTTAATAACAGTCCTTCATCAGTGACTTCTATGTTTGCACCAAGTGTTTTATATACCTAATTGTTTAAGTTTATAGTTTGTGTTAGTTATAAGGTTTAATGTAACAACTAAAAGGCACGAACACAAACCCTATGGTTGACATATCTGATTAGATAAAAACCCCAAAACAAATAAAGAGAAAAAAAAACAACGTACCTAAATCATGAACATGCATGTCTTTGGTAAAAGAATGTAGGTCCAACATGAAACCATCCAACTAAAATTTCCTCCAAATTAAGCAGATTAATCTTCACGAATACCCCATTGTATAAACGCACAAAGGACACACAAAAATCAGCCGACATCCTCGTAAGCCATAGATTATGCTTAGCAAGGTGACATTATCGCAAAATGAATAAACGCTGACATGAGCGGGCCGCAGATTCTTTGAGCAAACGATTTCTGCGTTGCCTGATAACATTCGCACTTAATCCGGCAGATTCCCGGAATCCGGACATTCCGGCACTCGACGCCGATCAGCCGAGCCGGATGGCCGAATTTGGAATTGGCTCCGGTTTCAGAATATGGATATTTTAGGCGTTTTCGACTATCAAGCTGTGGGTTCTAAATGCGCGGAGGTTACAGTTGTTTAATTCAACGGTCGTGCAAGCTTTGATATTATTTGGGTTCGGAAATAAGGATTGGGATTGTTCCGAATTAAATGCATGGAATTGTTTTGGGTGAAATTAATGTCGATGGTGGAAATTCAAGTCTGTTTTAATTTAAGAATTACGCTGGGGACGGTGAGTCGAATGATAACAAAAGCAGCCAATCTTTTACACACTTCTATATTCAAATTGACGGTATGAAACATAAAGAATAGGTACCTATGCTTTCCTACGACGAACAAAATTCACAACCCTTTCGCAAATGACATTAAACTCCAGTTCATAACATCACAAATACATAAACAATGGCAGCCTTCGTTGCAAGCTTGATATACGCGTGAATGATTGTTTCCCGTTGCCCCGGGCAACGGGATATTAATCATATACGAAGCCTAAACAAACGTTACTTCGCCCTACACAAACACATTTCCAAAGGAATCTAGCTCGAAGGGGATTTATGTGGAGATAAATCTTACGATAGTAATTGTTGAATGGTAAGAAAATAGTAGGAAAATTCGACGTTTTCTACAGCTGTAATGGTAGTCATTATTCAGGAGAATTTAATAAGATATTTTTAAATCACAATTGTTAAAAAATTGGACTTGTAGTTCTTTTGTCGCTCAAAGAATGTCAAATCAAAATCTAACGGTCGGTTTCTGAATTATGAATTTTTGAATTTCGAATGAGGTGCCAACACTGCTGGATCCAGGTTTAAGGATAACAGGAACGATAAATAGCAAGAATATGTACCTAAATCTCTGTTCTTTAAAAAAAAACTACAATCACACTACTGCAATATCGCGCTTCTACACTAAAATATCTTAATGTACATGGGCGGTATTGCAGTGGCGAGTCTCCATCCGTAGAACAATCAACCCGA
The DNA here is from genome assembly GCA_950022335.1 of Eurois occulta. Lineage (NCBI taxonomy): Eukaryota > Metazoa > Arthropoda > Insecta > Lepidoptera > Noctuidae > Eurois > Eurois occulta. The sequence goes on along the minus strand of OX465500.1, from coordinate 10,567,112 downwards.
ACAGCATAATGTTCCCATCTCAGCGAATACTTTAAAAATCAAGAACTTTTATTCTACTTCTTTACACTAAAGTTTATGATAATTGCGTTAAACTATACAACTTTGATGGCTCACTACAAAATCGATAGCAATATGTGTTAAAATGAACTGTAAAATGCTGCTGTCGAGGAAAATTGCACGTTTACTCGAGTTTGAAAGAGCTTAGAATAGACTAAGCTGTGGTTGTAATTTTATGGTCGCCGACGGTCCAGTACGGTTTATGTATGTACAGTGTACAGCTAAAGGCTACCTTTCATTGTCCTTAGACAATTAGAAGTTTCAAAAGCATGGTTTAGTGGACTTTCTTGCCGGTTCTTCTGTTTAAGAAACGACCAATCCGAACCGTGCGTGTTTTGACGTTTCATAAGTGAAATGTCCATGTAGATTTATCTATACTAATATAATAACGAGGTAAAATTTGTTAGTAAGTTTGTATGTTTTATTTCCGGAACTACTGATCCAATTCTGAAAATATATTCTTTTAATATCATTACTAAAACTATTTTTACAGGCACAACCCAATGCAATAGTGAAGCAAACTAACAACTTATTATCTATAACTGATTACATATCATCACTTAACGATGATGATTGTTTCACTGATTGGTGTCATAGGCTATATTTAAAGCATTCCCTTAGGTTAATTTCCGGCCATAACGCAAGCGAAGCCGCGGGCAAAAGCTAGTGTAAAATAAAATAATTCGATTTGATTCATACGCCCCTGAAACATTAAGGCTTCTTCTAAATCGAGATGTGTTGGATTAATAAGACAATCTTTAGTTCTAAGATTTTCACAATATCTGACTTAGGGTCATATCAAGACAGTTCAAATTCGTGCTTACTTTGACCCTCTTAAAGATACATTGAATTCAAATACAGCCAGTATAACTGAATCTCCAATATTAATACACGCCTTTGGGGAATACGCTTTGTTAATGGTTTCAATATATTTCATGCCTATTAAATTATTATGACCTATAAAATAGTCTCTTTGTATCCATAAGTACCGGGTAATAAACCGCGAAATAAATATATTTCAATGTACCAGTTAAGTCAACTTCAATTGCTTCTCTTTTTACCCGATGTAGGTAAATGTTTTATACGTATTCTCACTTTGTATAAGTGTTTTTAAAACTTTACTAGCACTAAACATTACTTAAACATAACTGCTCCGGAGAATACATTGCGCTATCTATTAAATTAAGTAAAAAAACTTTATTTATCTTCACGTGTTCGATTTTAAACTTTGACTACAAATTTTAGGTAAGTCGACTAAGTAAGAGATGAATAATACTATTGTTTACTTACAAGTTTCATAAAGCATAAAACTCTACGTACAACGATCCTGTAGTAAATTTTTCATTTGATATCTTACACATAAGATCATAAATTCATAAGTTAATGTAATCACTAAGTTAGAATGAATGACAGAAACTTCCTAATTTATCAAGCTATCATCATCTGCCTAGCCTTCTTCCAACTACGTTGGGGTCGGCTCCCAGTCTAACCGGATGCAGCTGAATACCAGCATTTTACATGGAACGACTGCCTAACTGACCTCCACAACCCAGTTAGCACTGGGTAATACGATACTCTTTGGTAAGACTAGTTGTCAGAATTTCAGGCAACTGACTACCTGTAACGACTGTCAAAGATCTACAAATGACAGCCGGGTCTACCGGCTTAATGTGGCATGGATTCCGAGGCACGGAGGAAACTGAGTATGTAATGAGTGGTCACCCATCCACGGACCAACCTAGGCAAGCGCGGCTAAATATCGACCCGAGCTGCTGTTATTATTTAACTAATGAACAGAAAAAATCTTAATCTTTCGTGAACTTTCAAACACTACCTAAATATCAGTAAATTCAACAGAAAAATATATATTTAGTAAAACAAGCCAGGTCCTTAAGCATTATTATGTATTGTTTCAACGTCTAGTGTGATAGATAGTCGGTTCCTCCACTTGTCTATGCACACTCTATCAACCAAGCCATCAATCATACCATAGAGGGTAGGCATAATGAAATATGTTGGTAGACCATTATGGTTTATTTACATTTACATAGTAGTTTTGAACGTAACTTATTCTTTTTTTCGGATAGATAAAACTGGAAAAAATGGTCGATGGGAGATATCAGATAGGTGTGCTGCTGGGGAATTTGTTCCTCCAATTTGTTCTTCCCATCTAATTCCCCAGAAAGTGGTTCTGTTACTAAGGAGTAGACATGTTCTGAGGTGCGTTCCTGTCTTTAATGGCAGGGTCGTAGATTACAACTTAGATAGCATAATCAGCCTATAATGTTCCCACTGCTGGGACACACGGCCACCTTGTCTTCGAATTTTTGGTTCTAGGACATGCCGGTTTCCTCACGATGTTTTCCTTCACCGTTTTTTAGAGCAGTGGTGATGAAATAAATTACACAAAGTAATGCGCCTGCCTGGGTTCGAACCCACGACTTACTGTTCGTAATTCGGGGCCGCCACCACTGCTCTCAACTTAAATCATCATCTGCTTAGCCTTTTCCCAACTATGTTGGGGTCGGCTTCCAGTCTAACTGGATGCAGCTGAATGCCAGTATTTTACATGGAGCGACTGCCTATCTGACCTCCACAACCCAGTTAGCACTAGGTAATACTATGCTCTCAACTTAAATATTAACCATAATTCATATCTACTAATATTACAAAGAGGTAAAAATTTAGGTATTTGTAGGTTCGCATATAGGGGGTTATATTCGGAACTACTAATCCGATTCCGAAAATTCTTTCACTAACGGGAAACTACATTATCCCCGAGGTTTATAGGTTACATTTAGGTAAGACGTTACCGTGGGTTAATTTCCGTACAAAACGGGAGCGAAGCCGGGAATAAAAGCTAGTTTCAGATAAAACTGTATGAGATCCAAGCGGCAACATTCTTTTTCCTATTCATAATCAAATACTTATAAAATAAGACAACCTAACATCACAAAAACTTCTAAAAAAGTAGATACTTACATTGGTCAAAAACGGCGCATTATCGTTGATGTCAGTCAGCTCCAAGATAACTTCGGTCGTTGACCTCAAGCTGTCAGAGCCCAACCTCCCTCCATGATCAGCAGCCATGATCAGGATCTGCCACCTGGTGAACCCTAGAGGCTGGTCCCTGTCCAAGGGTTTGGTGAGCCGGAGACAGCCATCGTTGTCGATCTGGAGGAACTCTTTCTGTTCGTGCTTTACTAAGGAGTAGACTATGTTTTGTGGTGCGTTCCTGTCTTTGATGTCAGGGTCGTAGGCTTCCACCTGGTGGAATGGAGAAAGAATAAGTGGTTTTGGATTATTGTCATAAGCAATCACTGGTTGAATTGATTAACTGAGGTGCAGACTTAATTAACATAACAACATCAAGCCTGGAATCCCCGAAGGGTTAGGCAGAGGTGTACTTAATAGTACACCCACTTTCGCCAGTTAGGTGTAAGTGCCATGTAATAGGGGGCAAGACTATTGCCACCAACCAGGCACACATCCAAACTCCGTGGCTGCTACTGAGATATTCCTGATGGAAAAACCCAATAACACTTTGCCCGACCCGGGAATCGAACCCAAGACCTTATGTTCAGCAGTCGCGCTTGCGACCACTAGAGCAACGAAGCAGTCAGAGCTTTTGACAAGCTTCATTCAATTGATGACTTACCACAAAAGCTATATTTTTTAACAGTTTAACTATTCTTAGTTGATAACTCCACAAAAAATTCAAACGAACTCAAGTAAAAAAGCGGCTACAAGTCAGTGGGACAGCTTTAGGAACATCCCAAATTCAAGGATTTCACAAAAAGTAAGACATTTGGACATACCTTAACAATACACCCTTCATACAGCTTCTCTTCTTCAATAGTCTTGGTATAATTAGCCAAAAACACAGGCGGGTTATCGTTCAAATTCTCAATATTAATGATGACTTTGGCATAGTCCTCATAGATGCCGTCGAAAGCCCTGACGTCCAGGCTGTAACTAGTGATGTTCTCATAGTCCAGTTCACTGTTGACTCGGATCTCGCCAGTGAAGTTTCTGATGACGAAAGCGTCGTATGTGTTGCCCGCGACTATGCTGTAGGTTACCACGGATGCTGTTGGAGAAAATTAGAGAATATGATTAATTGGAGTATTAAGTTTGGCTAGCTAAGTTAAAATTAAATTAGGTGGCAAAACTCTGCAGACGTGTCGGGTACCGATATTATTATACAAAAAAAATCGATAGTTATTTATTTCTTGGTATTCTTTATACTTAAATACAAATAAAATAACAGTAATTAGTGCTTGTTTAAAAACAATAACTCAAATCTAACGTTTTTAGCGTTAAAACATTCAGCTTTTACAATGTGAAATACAAAATTATGATTCTATAAAAAAAACATTTTCAATGATAAAATAAATTAAAATAAATAAAAAAAACTAACAATAGGTACACAAAATAACAGTTTTTACTTTCAGTCCCGCTTTCCAAGTATTTTCAACATGAACTAGTACTTTTACTAACATGATGTATTATCAGCCTTTGTTTCGCCTACAGCGATTTCAATCACATTCAGTTGCGACATTCTTTGTGTGTATTTATTTTAATATTTTTTAATCAGCATTTTTACTATCACAACATATACTCGGCGCCCTAACCAATGCGATCGGTCGCGTGAATATGCGATCGTTGCGTTCATACATATTATGTGACTTATTTGTTCGAAAAATCTCTACGCGCAACCTGACGGAGCAACCACGCGTTTGGGTTCGCCAAACCAAATGAACGTGACTGTTACGTACTCCCGAGTTCACTGAAGGTTCACTTTTCAACCTTATTACTTAGGGCATAAGGTGAAAAGTGGCAGACCGTCAGTGAACTCGGTTGTACCTATTCTTTCGACAATCACTTTACCAACTGCTGAACCTCAACCGTTCGTAATAATATTAAAATAAGTATCTAAAAACTTACCAGTATCAATATCCAAGGCACTGACGACAGTAACCAACTCATTAATGTTCGCATTCTCAGCAATAGACTCGGCAACATACGTATCTTGAGTAAAATGAGGTGCATTATCGTTCTTATCAGCTATCTCTATCAAAAACACTTGCTGGCCAGCATTGTGTTTACCGGGAATCAGAGCAGACTCAGAATTGTCTGTAGCAATAATCTTGATGTTATAGAAACTCCTTTCTTCTCTATCAAATCTTTTTAAAGTAGTTATGTTGCCAGTTATACTATCGATGGCGAATGGATCAGATGCGTCTCCAAGTTCGTAGGTAATCTGGTTGTTGGCTGATGTTCCATCGGCGTCGAATGCTCTGACCTGCATGACTGGAGTACCAGGAGTCTCGTTTTCAAGCACACTACCTGATCGAATTTCACTGAATATTGGAATGTTGTCATTCACATCTTCTACTTCGATTTGGATTATCGTTTCTGCTGCTAATTTGTAGTTGTTCTGTGGAATGATGATTTGGTTATTCAGTGGTTTTTCTTTCGTGCTACTTTTGTTTTAGGTTACGTTAGGTTTATTCTGAAACCAAAACAGTCCTAACTTTTTGGTTTCAGAATAAAGGTAATAATTGTTGTAAGTATTATGATTTCATTGGTTTAGGTGGGTTGTGCTAGAACTTATTGTTAATGAAAATCCAAAGCATCCAATCCATCAATAACTGAGACGAACTCTGGAACCCTGTGTAACATTTGTTATACCAACATCATAATTATAACATTTAGAATTTAAATATTGAATATCGACGTAGTTTTCAAAGTAGATCAAAGATTTCCATTGCATCCTTACCTGTATCCTAACAGTGAGAGTATAGTCTGTGATCTTCTCGAAATCCAAGTGGTTACCAAGCTTGATGTACGCGGAGTCAGCTTCTGGTTCCAGGACGAAAGTATGCCATTTATTCGTCTGTTCAGTCTGACCTTGGACTAGTTCGAACTGGAGTTTCTTTTCTTCGGGGATGTTTGACCTGTTTTTGGAGACATTATTAGAACTTAAGAGATTTACTCGTATTCATGAAAAGTATAGTAACACTACCCAATTATTTGGGCAGTGGCTGGTGACACAATAAGAAGAATAGGTCAGCGTAACCAGCCTTTTTTTTTTTTTTGGATTGTGGGAAATCATCAAATGACTCCTCCCGCTCTGGGCGGAGCGGAAGGGAGTGTCAGACTCTTACTGACTAAAAACCACCCATGTTCCTTCATTGGCCCTTTATGTTCCAGGGCCGCGGTATCTCTTTCGAACAGTCCCGCAGCCCTGGCAGGCACCGGACCTTGCGGGCCCCTCCCGTTTGCTGACAACTCTTTGAGGCGCGCGTGGAACACGAACGCGCCGTCGACACGGCCTGCCCGTCGTCATACGACGGACGGAAGGCGAGCTAGCCCATTACTCGCCGAGCGTAACCAGCCTACTACTTTCCCACTGCGGGCGGCCAACAGGCATCCTCTTTGCGTGAGAAAGGCGGGCCATATTCACCAGACCAAAAATGTGTGCCAAACCGATATTACATATTTTCGAATTTTTGGTTCTAGGATATGCGTGCCCCTCACAATGTTTTCGGTCACCATTTTGAAACCAGTGGGGATTAGTGTACTTTCATACAAGCCTACAAGCTTGGCTTGCCCTTAGACCTACTACTCTTCATGATCTTAGGGTTTCTGAACAGTCTACTTGCCTTATGGGCTTGCCGTATTGTTGGCGCCTTGGCACGCCACTGGTGGGGATGTATTTGAATTTTCAAAAAATAAAGTGCCTAACTTGGTCCGAACCCCATGCAATTCGTAAGTCCTAGGTCACGGATTAATTTGATTTTATGACATTTTATAACGTATTAATTTAAATTTATGACGTTGCATAAGATATTAATTTGAATTTATTTTCTTTTAATTTAATGATACATTTTAGTTTAATGATACATTTTGCATGCCTGCATTGGTACAACACAGTCGACTGCGCATTCACTTGCCATCTGGAAATATATGATTATGTACTGTGTGAGCAATAAACATTTGAATTTGAATCACCAATGCTCTGATCAGGTAAATGCGTTTCTCTGAATTAGAATTAAAACAAAATCAACAAAGACTGTTCTTCATATTTCATGAAGACGTGAAAATAGGTCGTAACTTAAACCAAAGAACACAAATACTAGTCTAATCCTACAACAATATTAAGATTAAACCAAGGTATTACAACAACTGAACGCCGGCGCCGGCCGCCATTCAAACAACTTACGAACTGCAACTTTGTGAAAACGAGAACATTAAAACATGACTAAAGTTTAACTAACAATCAAACTGACATTAGCAACAATGATTCCAGGAATTGAGAACGAATAGCTAAGTTTGGAATTACTTTAAGTCTAGATTGTAACATAAATTGCCTGAAGATTTGTTATCTGGAGACCAATCTTCAGGATTTCTTAAGTTTCTCTGTAAGACCTTGGAAAATCGTTAAGTTCGAAAAAAACCGGCCAAGTGCGAGTCGTACTCACACGCCCACAGGGTTCTTTAGCACCAAACAATATAATAAACATATTTTGAAGGTTCATTTATAGCTGCGGGACAGGATAATATGAAACCCCTTGGTAAGACTGGTTGTCAGACTTTCGGGCCACTGACTCCCTGTAACGACTGTCAAAGATCTACAAATGACAGCCGGGACCGCCGGCTTAATTTGCTTTCCGAGGCACGGAGGAAACTCTGTACATAATGAGTGGTTACTCATTCGCAGATCAACCTAGCCTAGGTAGTGCAGCTTAACCTGAAGATTAATCCGAGCGGCTGTTATTATTTAGCCAGCAGCTCCTACCACACAACAACATCGCCATAAAGATATAAAGATAATACAACTATACTTACACAGCCCTCACAGTAGCAATAGGAGTATTGAAGTCGGAGTAATTCTCTTTTAATCTTATCGGTGCATTGGGTACTTCTATAAACGACGGACTTTTCTTGTTGGACTCCACGACTTGGATGTCTAAAGTTATGGAACTTTGCTGGGGCTCCGTACCCATATCTTTCACTATCGCACTCAGCTTAAACTTATATCCTGGCGGCTTCTGTCTCAAACAAAACAAATTAATTAGTGCCACGTGTCGCAGAAGTTTATAAAAGGAAAAGTAAACGTATTTATGTAATGGCTTGTGTTGGCGATAAGATTAATGTTTTAGAAGTTGCTTTAATAAACATTACAGAGTTTGCGATAAAGGACTTTATGTAAAAGACTTTTGTCAAGATTCTTTTTTTAGAATTTATATATATTATGTAGACTTCTGGATTCAGGGACATTTTCTTTGATATGATAATGTTTCAAGACTATCGCATTTACAGTTTCTTTTTTTTTAACATAACTCAAGGTAAAATAAAACAAAAGGAATACTTACATCAATAGTCTTGTTCAAAAATATGACTCCGTTGTCTGGGTCTATATAAAAATATGCTTGGTCCGGTGAATTGGAATCCAGACTGTAATGGACAATGGAATTGTTGCCATCGTCTATGTCCGTCGCAGATATCCTCATCACTTCCCTCCCGCTCGCCAAGTCTTGAGGGACCGACTCCGAATACGACTGTATACATAAAATCAAGTTAATATTGCGATATTTTTAATACAAAAATATTGGGTCTTTGGAGAACTTCATATCTGAAATTGTTGCTGTATTAAATTGGGGTAATATTGGCGTTCCATCCGTCACAGAAACCTTAACAGATTAAGAAGATAAGTAATATTTCACACACAGTATAGATAGCATCAAAATAGATACCCTATTTAGACATGTTCTACGCGAAGCATGCCCAAAGCTTAGAGAAAGTTTTTTCCAAAATAATTATAATCGTGCAGTGTGATAAAATGCGCCTAGGGGGAAAGAGCAGCCTAGCTAAAGAAAACACACCAACTACAAATGTGCAAAGAAAGTGTATTCAAACACACGAAACACATAAAATATTATTACCAACAACGCCTTGAGCGGCGGCTTATGGTCCTAAATCACACATGCAGCAACATGCAAGTAGAGAAATATAATATTTTTCAAAAACAGTTCTTAATTTCGATTGGTACCATGGCTCAAACTACTACAAAATTAACTCTGAAAACAACAGCAATGGTAACAATCGAATAAATATACATATTATACAGGTTATAATTGCAATTTTAACGTCATTTTTGTGCGGTAACTCTCTCTGTTTTGTGAAATTCTCTCATTAGGACAAACCTTCCAAACATCTCCACGGAAGACCTTGGAAAAACAGGCAAGCGTTAATATAGTCTGCGCCACGTTTTGAGGCTAATGAACGAACACTTAATTAGTCACAATTAGGAGAAAATTATCAGCTACAAGTTGAAGCTAACGTTACACGCCAAAGTATTGGGGAAGACTTTATTGTGAATCCATTAAGAAAGCTTGGAGCAATTTAAAGTCACAATAGACAGCACATTAAATAGAAATACACAACATTTAAGAAAACAAAGTAATGCTATAGAAGTTATTGATCACACTGCGATCAGTTCTCAAACTTACAATCCACAATGTCTTAATTTACATCAAGCTGAAGACGTTTTTTTGTGTCCAAACTCAAAATCCTAATCTTTGAAGTAAGAATCGAATAGAAAGTAGAATAATTAATAGTGTAATCTATACTCACAACTTTGTCGAACACAGGTGGGTTGTCATTGACGTCTTCAATGATAATTTTGATGGTACATGCATCGTCGAGCTGTGGCTGACCGTTGTCACTGGCTCGGACTGTTATATAAGCTTCTTTTTCTCTGGACGGTTCATCGTGGTCGAACATCTGTGTTATTTTAGCATTATTAGTATTTAGATATACTTTGGTTGTTTGTGCACCTACCTCATCTCCAATAAGATTAGCGTTATTTGAAAAGTGAGTATTTAGAAAATCATTATTATGAATACATCATCATCATCATCAATATTAGCAACATGTTAAAATCCGCTATTAAAAATTAACTGTTACACTAAAATGTTACAATGGTTGCAGCTACATTTCAATTCCTTCTTTTTAAGTCTTTCTTCGTCTATGTCGTCCAGGATTCTTCAAAGTTTCAATAATGACAACATTGATCTACATCTAATTCTGCAACACCATTATTCTTCCACATTCGTTTCAACATAGCTTAGTTCTGGTGCTTTATTAATATTAGGTGTATTTTGTAAGAAAGGTTGTATACTTACATCAGCTGTAGTTATGCTCCCTGTCTCAGGGTCGACGTGGAACCTCTCCTTCTCACCAGGAGTGGAGACGAACTTGTATGTTACCGTACCACCCATTTCGGGAGGATCCCGGTCTTCTGCGTGCACCTAGAATTTTAGATTTTGTTAATACCTTATCACGACTGTTATATCTTGTATTTGTATCAGTAGTTTGCTACGAACAACGTAGAGTTCCTCAGGGGACCATATTTGGTCTAATCAGAAAAAAATCGCAATAACCGAGACCGAGATTCGAACCCGGAATATTGCAAAAAGATTATAACAACGCTGTTTATTTATAGTCATAAAATAAAATACTTCAAACTTCGGAAACCTATAAAAAAGGCATGATAAACTAATAAATTCAGTACGAAACATTTCAACTCTGGTGAGTTCAGAATCATGTTCTGAATTCCTGGTAATCATTTACGTGTCAATGTTCACACCCAGTATATTCACAAAGATATAAGAAGCCAATATTTTCGTACGACAAGCATAAAATATTAAGTGATTGATCAAACGAAATCGGAAGACGTTTTCACAAACGGATAAACAGTATTTTTTTCCTCAATCCTTAGAATGTTAAGTCACTATGAGAAATCCCATATTTTTGGATATATCCTCAAATACGAGTATACTCTCTTCTGTATATCTTTCCTCATCATTTATTATATCGTCTCAATTATTCGTCTTTTTTATATTAGCCCGTTTATTTACTGCTAAATATGGGCCTCTCTTTATTTACTCTTAACTGCTCCTTTGAAACCTTTTAAGACTGACATTTGCCTTTCCGAAAGATTTAATCTTATGTAAATATTTCATCATGTCCTTCATGTTTATTAGGGGACCGATTTCCTTCCTTATACAATGTAATATTATTGAAACCATCATCATTATCCTCTTCTTAGCCTCATCCAAACTATGTTTAGGTCAGCTTCTAGTTTAATAGGATGCAGCTAAATACCAGTATTTAACAAGGAGCCCAGTTACTGGGTAATACGATATACCCTTTGGCAACACTGGTTGTTATACTTTCTAGTTGGGATCATAACCTTAACGTGCTTTCCGAGGTACGGATGGGTCTCGGTATGTTAGGTATGGTCACCCATCTCGGACTGACCTCGGTAAAGGTTGCTTAACCAGAAGACCTAATAAAAAAAGAGAAGAAAAGCATACTCACAGTAAACACATAGGTCCCGACAGGCTGCTCTTCCTTTACGGAGGGCCTGTAGGTCAGGCACTCCGTGAACAGCGGTTTGTGGTTATCCTTCACAGCAAGCTTCGGGACTGTCGCTGGTACGAACTGAAACCGCGTTAGGCCATGCCTCTACGTCAATTAAATGCTACATACACAACTACAGAACTCTAATATTATAATGATAATGGACTCGCCCAGTCCTTATAGAACGGAGGAAAAAAACTAGTCATATTTTTTTTCTACTGGACAATACGAAAACTGAGTGGAATGAGGAGCTTAAGTGCCATGTCTATCCTTAGGGACTAAGAGGTTCCAAATCAATGTTTTCAACTCAACATACTGAATAACTTACAATTTCTGTAAACATGAAAAAAAAACTTTTCAAACGTCTATTAGTCCGCAATATCGCGATAACAAGAAATGAGTTCTAATCGATTCTTTCGATAGGAAATTAAAAAATATGAGACCCTGGTAACTTTTATTGTAATCAAAATTCGTCAGTTTCATGTCAGTGAGCTTCTCAAGGTCATCGGCGTATCTTAAAGCCTTAAAAGCTCAAAGTGACCTTCCATCATCGCTAAAAGTGATGGGAAAGTCACTCAAATGTATTGGATTGACTTAGCTATGAAACGAAATCTGTCAAATTTATTCAATATATTTTCAACTTTATCGCTAAAGCACTAGGTTCAAGATTGATCCTGCCAGGGCTGAGGGGCTGTTCGAAAGAGATACCGCGGCCTTGGAACACAAAGGGCAAAAGAAGGAACATGGATGGGTTTCAGTCAGTAAAAGTGCGGGAGAAAGTCCCAGAGCGGGAGGAGTCATTTGATGATTTCCCATCCCAAAAAAAAGGTTCAAGATTGATTGGGAAAATTTGACAGTTTCGGGTAGCTTGGTGTGCTGGCGTCTGTACCTCGGTACCGTTCCAACCTGTCAAATATTTGCGAATGACGTCACAATTCACTGACAGCTTCTTATTAGCTTGGTCGGCCAGTAGACGTGACAGTATCTTCATCAAACTTTCAACTAGTAAGTTAATTGTTGATTGACGTCATCAAGTATTTATTTTCTTTCTTTCTCTCTAGTTGGTGATTAAATCTAACTTGTGTAATTAGTTTGTAAAAGTTCGTTAGTGGAACATAAACTTGAGTTATTTAGCTTACGACGAAAAAAACACTACATGTAATTACTTTGACACAACTTTAGAAATGATACATCGTTCTGTAAGAAATGGGCGAGCATAAAACAACAAAAAAAGTTTAAGGACATTAATTATCTTGCATTTGATGCTGTCCACTTAAAAAAAATTACTAATCACGGAAACACACAATTATGTTTACAAAAAAATAATTTATCAAAGCTTTCTCAAAATCTAATTATTTCCAAATTAAATTAACAACTCTGTAAGTCAACATGCCATGACGTAAGACATATTTTTAATCACCATTCCGAGTTAATAATCTACTAAAATAAATAAATGTTTTTGTAAAATAAAAAATAAATAGAGCAAGACAACAATTATTTTTCTTGGTTTGAATTCAATAAATTTTGTCCCGCGCTCAAAATGAAAAGTACAATCACTGATAAAATAAATATAATACTACAAATATTAAAAATATACACATAATAAATTATCATATTGAATAAATACCTGAATGTTTTCCGGGAAACGCTTATATTGGGTTAAAATATTATGAAAATTATTATGAGAAGTGTTTTGTAAATTTAAAATGAAATTCACTTACGTTATTCCATGAGTGCTTAAAAGCATTTAGTATTTGCATTCGTACATAATAATATTTACTTACATTTAATATTAATAGTCATGCAAAACATCTAAGTTTAATAATAATCAATATATTTAAATAAAAAAGCGTAAAAATAACACGAAAATCTATGGGGATTAAGCTTTTGGGGGCAGGGTTGTGAGGGTGATAAATGAGTCTTTTAAATGATGGGGTTTTTTTTATAAAGGTGTATACTCACGGAAGAGGTGTGTATTGGCAGGTACCCGTCTAGATGTCTCGAGTGCCGTAATCTCGTTACATGGTGTGACGTGTGTTCTCGAGCTGTGGAATAAAAATGAAAATAAGATTTTTTTTTTCTTGGAAAGAATTTTGGAGCTTTTTTACTAATGGACAGTTCAAATGTGTAGACAGGGACTGTCAACACTAAGGCTGGTTTTTGAGAAATTGTGATTTCAGTAAGAGTTTTCCTCTATTAGACTTACTGATATTATTAAATGTCCAAATAAACTGTATCTTAATATGTGTAGAGATACTCCCATAAACATGTAACGTTAAGAATAACAAAAATAATGTAAATATAAAACATTCACATTCATTTCTCACACAACATCAATATCTCATATCTATCCGTATTTATGAAATACTAAATCCTATTTCCAAATTCACTGCTCGAATCGTACCTCCAATTATCATCCGAGTTCGCACACAAAATTGAAGACGACTCGTAGCAGGTGAGCTACATATTCTAATCTTATTCGGACCAATAAGGCCATATGTCTGGTCTGTACGTTCTGAATTAGTCGCGGTCTACCAGACCACCGTGCGGTCGTCAATTTAATTGCTCATCCGAGAACGGAGCCCTTTCGTGTGCACAACTATGATCTGATGCATAAAGACGTTTGGAGATTGAATTCTGAGACGTGATTGGAGAATGCATTGTGCTTTGCAATGAAAATTCCTACACGTGCCTGTAACTTGCACAAAAATTGCAAGAGCATGCAAGTAGCTTCAAGTGTATTTGGGGTTTTTTTAATGTAGCCCAAACAATTTCTGATTTTTGAATTTTACAATGGCATGCCTGCTACTGTCATACTTTTATTCATGCTTCTGGCATGGGTATTACAAGCTAAATTCGAAAAACAAAAAGAGATAGCAACATGTTCTTTATTCGAATTTCGCCAATGCGAACGCCCAGAAAGAACGCTTTGTTACTTTTGTTACCTGGTTTTTGCCAAATATTATATAAAACGTCACTGTAAATGTCATCAAGATCCTGGCAATGTCAAACTTACAACGTTAAACTTTTTACAGACACTTATTCAATGAATAAATAAAGTTTTTAATTTTTTTCTTATTTAAAAATAGAAGCAGACGTCATGTTGCCGACCAACGTACATATTTTCTTCAAAAACACTTCTTTTAAGACTTTATTATTAGAAAACCAGACGCTACCAACACGATGAAGTCGCAAACTCGCAAGCAGCCAGGCACATACATAATGCAACCAATTACTATGTTAAAATCTAAGGGAAACGCTTCCCACATACGAGTAACATACATTAAGTTATCAAGCTAATCTTAGGTACAATATTACTTAGATACGCAGCCGTGTTTACATAACGTTCACACATATACTAAATGTAACTTTACCTTGGATTAACAAGTAAACGAGAATGTTGTACTAAATATATTTTGATTCTGTTCAAAATGTTGAGTTTCCCTGCTGTTATGGTTTGAATTACGTCCCATTTAAAATATACAACAGGAAAAATGTTTATTTTGCATAGTCAGAAAGGTTTGAAATTTTATATATAAACTTATATATTAACGTATATTACGGAGAAACATTACATCTGATTTTGGTGAAAGGTCATTTTTTCATGTGCGTATTTATACAATTATCACTTGCTACGGTGAAGGAAAACGTCGCGAGGAAACCAGCAGGTCGAGAGATATTACATGAGGGGCCCGCAAGGGCCGATGCCTGCCAGGGCTGCG
This sequence comes from Eurois occulta, assembly GCA_950022335.1. Lineage (NCBI taxonomy): Eukaryota > Metazoa > Arthropoda > Insecta > Lepidoptera > Noctuidae > Eurois > Eurois occulta. Next base: position 10,551,900 of record OX465500.1, on the reverse strand, counting down.
GGACTGTTCGAAAGAGATACCGCGGCCCTGGAACATAAAGGGCAAAAGAAAGAACATGGATGGTTTTTAGCCAGTAAAAGTCTGACACTCCCTTCCTCTCCGCCCAGAGCGGGAGGAGTCATTTGATGATTTCCCATCCCAAAAAAAAATGTAAAGCTAAGTCAGAGGCCCATGGGCGGCATAAAAACTCTGACACCAGGTTAAGTACTCGCCACACGATAAAGACGGAGAAAAAAACATCGTGAGTACACCGGAATGTTCTACAAACAAAAATTTCAAGACATATGACACTCACACTGGGCCCGCGTAGTTGATTACGACCCACTCCCTCTCATGACAAGAAGCCTGTATCCCAGCAGTGGGAACTGTACAGGGCTGATTATGTTTGTTTGTTTGGCTGTTTGTTTGACTATGTTTGTTTGCTTGTTTATTTGTTTTTGTTTGTTTGTTTGACTAACAGTCAGATCTGATTTTGGGTTAAGCTCGCCGTTGTAGCTTGTATATTGTACTTTTGTGTGTATATCTTTTAATTTTGTGTGCAATCACTACATAGTATAAAACAAAGTCGCTTTCTCTGTCCCTATATCCCTATGTATGCTTAAATCTTTAAAACTACGCAACGGATTTTGATGCGGTTTTTTTTTTAATAGATAGAGTGATTCAAGAGGAAGGTTTATATGTATAATACATTCACCCGTGCGAAGCCGGGGCGGGTCGCTGGTAAAGAATAAGAATAAGAATCTCCAATTCAGATATCACTAATTTACTTATAAAAATAACAAAAACCTAAAACACCAGTTTATTTTTCCACCTATCTAGTTTATTTAAGCACCAAAAGTATTTACTTAAACGGAAAAGCGTATAATTACCGCTGGCGTGTCTAGCATAAATAAAAACCATCATGGCGGACAATTGGCGGCCATTTTCGGCTATTTATTGTTAAACCGATCGGATCCGAACCAAACTGACAGCAGTTTGCCGACCAAAAATAAATGCTTCGATGTAAAATGTACTTAAATTTAAAAGGCAAATTACAGTAAAAATATATTACCGGGAATAGATAGGATATTATTCTTTCTTCATTCGCTGTTTTAATTAACTTTTAGTGTTATTAATAAATTAGAATTAAGATCTTCAAATTGTTATTAATGTGTAATCTTGTTTGACTAAGGTTGTCTGAAAGTTAATTGAATAAGTAGTATGACACCTTTTCTGCTTTCTTTAATTTTAGAGTGATACTTTTTGTTACACAAAAAAATAATTAAAAAAACTTAAATCAGCTTAAAATCAAAGTATAATATTAATAAACCAAAACGGAAAAACAACCACCCCAATCAAGCTATTACCAAAAATAAAATAAAAAAGTTAACCCCCAAAAGCGACCGTACAAAACATAAGCACATATTAAAAACTAATTGCCGTAACGGGTTGCGTTCTAAAAAACCCCACTCTACAAGCCAGCCATTGACATCGTTTACTAAGCGTGTTCCATGTACTTGAATATTCAAATTGACCCCGTACCTACAATAGACCTCACCTCCCCCTTAGATGACCTCCCCCTAACCAAAGGAAGTCCAACAAAGGATCTCTGAGAAAAAAGACTAAGTTCCGGTGTCAGGCACACGCGATACACGTCCCGTCCCTTTGAATGCGCACACTACTGTCTTCTGCAACCTGAGGTTTTACCTAGTTTTATTTTTCCGTTGAGTATAATAAATTTGTTTATTGTATTCTTTCTCCGTTTTGTGTTTAAGTGTGAACGTATATTGTGCTGTAAAATATAGGAGCGGAAGCTTTTGTATCGTTTTCTGTTGTTGTGTACAGATTAATTGTAGCGAGTACGTTTGAGTTGTTATGCTGGTTGCATCGGTTTGTGTTCGAAGATAAACTTTAATAACAAGAAAATTCAACCAGAAATATTTCTCCGTAGTAATCAGAGCCGTTTCTCTTTATATTCATTTTTTTTTTGCTCCTATCCTTCATTAGCACACAGCCTTACGTCATCTCCCACGAAGTTATTAATCATAAAACCCAGAACACATCATTCACATACCTAAAATGCCACACTTAACTATCTCGGGAACCACCCTAATAAGGTTCGTGTTACAAATACATTAATTATCGCCGCGTGTTGTACAATGGCCTTATGAATTGTTCCTATGGGAGATTGCTTGTCCTATACTGTCCTATACGACCCTATATGGTCGCTTTGGGCCCACGTCGCATTTTCACGGTTAACTGTTTACGATCTCGAGTTTCGGGATGAATATTTAATGTGTAAGCAAATGATTGTGGATCACAGAATATCCTCTACATGTAGGTGATAATATTGCAGTAACAGGGTACTTGTTTTTGGTATAGATTATGTATAAGGGTTGGTGTATATCCCCTGAAGAGAGACCAGATTGCTGATTACAGAATTAGGTCCCTAAAGGAGTGGGGTCGTCGCTGTTTATCGGGGTATTCAAACTGGAGCTATAACCGAGAGCTTTTTGGTGATAATCGAACACCGAATAACGGTTTTATAAGGAAGAGCCTATCCCAAGACTGAATTAGTTATGTGTACCAAACATAGTGTGAGTTTGCGGACTAGATTTTTACTTTTAAACTTCAACTTTAACGCCAACTAAGAATACAAAATATGAAACACCCAGTTTAGTCGACGATTTGGAGAACTAGTAGAAAGGACAAGTCTTTAAATTGTTATTTGGAAACACACAGTGTAGGGTATTCATTAAAAAATCAGCTCATCCATACATTTCTGACTGTATAGGATAGTATACACTTCGGTAAGGAAGAGCAGATTTTTTTTGAACTACCGAGAATCGTATTCCTACTGAATCCGTGGTATTTCCTTTTCTTTTTCGTGTGATTAGTGGCTAATCTGGTGTCAGAGTATTTATGCTGTCCAAAGGCCTCTGACTTGGTTTAACATGCCGTCGATAACGGTCGGTTTGCCAGGGCTGCGGGACTGTTCGAAAGAGATACCGCGGCCCTGGAACATAAAGGGCGAAAGAAGGAACATGGGTGATTTTTAGTCAGTAAGAGTCTGACACTCCCTTCCGCTCTGCCCAGAGCGGGAGGAGTCATTTGACGATTTCCCACCCTCCAAAAAAAAAAAGGGGCATACTGGTTTCCTCACGATGCTTTCCTTCACCGAAGCAAGTGATAATAATACAATACGCACACGAATCCGAAGAATCAGAGGTGCGTGTCTTGGTTTCGAAATCCGTAGTAAAGAGTTTGTGAAACGTTATCGCTTACACCGTCTATACCTAGCAGTAAAGTTCCTCACAAAAACTCAACCTCCCAAGTCCAAACATACAACAAAAACTCCCAATTACTAGGCAGTCAATCTAATGATATCAAAGATACGTCCCACCAACACATCAAAAGCATTATCCTTTGAGTCTATCCTCGCGTGTTCGCCCCCATTTAAACGATAATACCTCCCCAGCTTATCTCGAGGTACCTTATAGATCCCCTTTAAGTAAAAACTGGGTTACCCGTGAAATGTTAACAAAATAAAAGTTGTTTATTTCCGTTCTCTACTTTTATATGTCGCTTTTGTTGATATCTTTGGTTGGTTTGATCGTGTGATAAGGATTGTGAGACTGTTTTAAGGTAAATAGTGTTTTGGTGGGGACGCGATTAGATAGGTTTTTTCCTTGGCTTTGAATTTCCTGTTGGTGGGTAAAGGCTTCTCGATCTCTTTCCAGGTCCTCTTTTCTTGCGCAACCTGGAGCTAGATTTTGCGGTGTGCGTCCAGTTTTTACGGCCTTGGCGGCGCTGATCGTTATTAGATGGTAGGATGGTAGGTAGGTTGGCGATTCTATTTAATTTAACAAATCTTCCTTTTTTATTTCACAATACTATTTTTGTACGTTTTCGGTTTTCTCCTATTACCGTAAATCACACATGCACGAAAAGTTCCGAAAATGTTTTGTAAGCCGTGCAAAAAGTTCTTATTTCATTTTGTTCTGTCCGGGAATCGAAACCACTATTAACTACGCACCGTTCTGGAAACGAAATCCTGAAAACACCGGCTCTACTCTTCGTTTTAATTCTTAAAGTGAAAATCTACGAAGAATTCCTTATCGAACAAACAACCCCTTTTAAATACGCTTTTATCTTCCCGTGTAGAAATATATTAGCTTTCCCAACCGGCCGTCTACGGCTTCCGAAAAATAAATCTAGGTGGTGCTTAATTTACGCCCTACATCCCGTTTTAAAAAGAAAAGAAAAAGTCGAAAAGTCTCTTAATTTACCTCGTCAAAGCCTCCATCAATCAAGCTTCGGGCCGGCTTTAAATTGATCCGAAATTTCCATCACTACTTTTTGTTCTGTATGAAACAGTAGTGATGGGAAATTATGAGTAATTATTGAGAATTAGTCGAGTTTGGAATTAGTCGACTATTTTTGTCATAATTGTTTCATTAATACCGTAAAGTTATCGTTAAGCCTGCATCATGCCACTGCTGGGCAAAGGCTACTCTCCCTTTGACTTCGAGTTCAAACAACACGGCAAAGTAAGGATGATTAAATAATTTCGGTCTAAATTATTTTCGAAACTGAGTAATCACAGAGATATCCTAATGTTACCTCTAAGATACATTAGCCTATATTAATGTTAGTCTGATGTCACAAGACGGCGCAAATGAAGGTGTTAACCAAAATTAATAGTCAGGAATTACTAGAACATTCTCAGCAAATAATGGTTTTCGTTTACTTACTGTGAGTACAATCTTAATCACAAGCAGATAGTGTGTCTTGTAAACGTAAGGTTCTACGAATAGTCTTATTATGTACTACTATTTAGGTAATTAAAGCCTTAAAATTTGACATTTAGGTATCGCCTATTGTGACTGAAAACGATGCATTTATGATCTCAAAACTATCCTCATATTCAGTTTCATAGGACAACCCTTGGATTGTCACATTCGTTATATTCATTACGCTATATTCAGAAGACAAAAGCTTACAAGTTAATTGCTATGAAACAAAAAGTATCTTATCGGTTTCGGTAATATATTATATTCCACAAGACTACATCGATTAGTAAATTTTATTACTCGAGAAGACACAAAGCTACATGATGCGTAAACGAAGGCTATAATTTACTAAGTGAGAAACAACAAGAAGCATTTTGTCGTTTTAACTTATGAGCTGTTAATGTATTAGTCGAATTTAGCCTTGAGACTAAGTCTTGAGACGAAACTTAAGCAGGATCCATAATTAGTGCTTAGTGTGGCAGATTTATGTCTTTTATAAGACTACTTATTTTACGTTAGTGATCTAGGCACAAAAAGAAGAAAATGTATGCTAACTAACAAAAAAATGCTACTAAATGAGACACAGTACTACACCTATGTTTTCCCCACCCTATAACAATCACCACCATTTTATCCAATAAACCAAAGTACTTAACCGTTACCTTCTCAACAACACAAAAACAAATCACGACACCGTTTAGTCGATTTCCACACTCGATTAACATAATCGACTAAAGTTAATCGGTCCCACCTCTAATTAAACCTATTAATTGTGTCTGGTTATTTTCTCGGGGACTTTCGACTGCTGTTTTGACGTAGACACAATGGTCTCTTTTTGTCCATTAGAAATGGGCCAGGGTTTGTTGTGTGAGCACAAATTAATGGGCATGTAATTACGGTCTGTTAAGTGGAAGGCGGATTTTGACAGAGAAATTAAGGGGTGGTCCTAAAAATTTTGTTTTTAGCCTGGGAGGTCCGTGATTTCTAGTTTATTGTGAGGCTTTTTAGATAAGGAGTTTGCATGCAAATGTTGATGGATGGAGAGGGAGAGGAAGACCAAGGAAACGATGGATGGATTGTGTGAGGAATGATATGAAAGAAAAAGCAGTAAATGATAGCATGGCGGTTGACAGAAGAGAATAGAAGAAAAAACGCTGTCCTGAAAAAGTAACATGGGACAAGAGCAAAAAGATGATGTTGATATGGAGTTCAAGACCACAGCATAGCTTTTTATCATCATACCAGCTGCTTGGCATGATGAAGCTTTTTGTACCGACCTTGGTGGCCGTTTCAGACTGGATGCGGAAGATGTGGCGCATCTCGGGAGAGATTATGTCCAACAGTGGGATACAATAGGCTGCGTTGACTTATGTAACCAAGGTATAGGTGCTGAGAGTCATCTTCAATGTTTTATTTAAATAATCAAAATATATCACCCATTTGTCAGTGAAAGGAACCAATTTAAGAATATTTGAAGTCCAGACTTCTCACAGGTAGCAAAAGTTCCTTATCCTACTCATTTCTTCAGGATTCCTTTGGGATCTCCGCTGTCGGGTTTTATACAACTTACACTTCCATAACACTCTTTATAAAAGTACAAGAATTTAAAAGTTTTTCTCAGTCTCTCTACTCATTACTTTTTACTATTTTCTCTGCATTTAAAACCGACTGCATATCGAGGTTTCCAGGATAACTTCAAAAGAAAAGCGAGGAACATAGGAATCCTATGTTAATGCAAAAGAGTTTTTAAACTCTTTGACTTTGATCAAGCACTTTAAAGTGTAGCTTTATTTCTGTTTATTCCGTTTAGCAGTTTGTTTTTATATTTATGTGGGAACAAACATGGATTAATATTAAAAACGTAGTTATATTCTGGCTACTTTTCAAACGACTGAGAAAAAATTGACCATCAAAAAGAATTTATTCAATCAGATGCCAATCCACACATAATTATCCGTCGACCTAACACCTCGCAAATTCCTTCAGAAAATACGAAGAAAACAAATCTGAAACTTGTCAAAGGAACGTTAAAACTAAGCAAATGAAGCCATCTGAATCATAACCTAGTTTTTTTACCCCTAATTGGACATCGAACCCTACAATTCTGCCGTTCAGACGTCGACGTCAGACATCCAACGTAGAATACAACGTCAAAAGCCAGATATATGACAAAGCTACTAGATTGAATTGGATCACCTTCTCTTGCATCCAACTGTGTGCGAGCGCCTCACAAAGGCTGATGTTCAAATGTGCAATGCTGGTATTGAAAGGTGGTGGGGCACAATATGAGTCTTGAAGGGAGGCAATATTGTTAGGCTAAGATTAGCAATGCTAGTCTTCGTAAGCTTATGTATGTAAGACTGTTAAATATCTATGTAAATCCCGAATCAATTGCTAAGTAGTATAGGACGTTTTATAAGTTTTTGGGTCGTTATCATCCTCCACAACCTGAATTTTCTCACTGCTGAGTACAGGCTTCTCTTTTCGACGGAGGAATATGTAATTGGTGGTCACCCATCCACGGACCAACCTATGCAAGCGCGGCTTAACCTGTAGATCAACCCCGAGTGGCTGTTATTATTTAGTCACGAGCTCCTCTCGAAATACAGGCGAATATAAAGACCAAAACTGAATACAATAAAAGTTTAACGCAATAAAATTTGTTACGAAATATAAGCTAACACCCGGCAACCCATCCTAACAAAGAAATAATAATGTTTTAACTATATTCATTGATATTTGCACAAAAATAGCGTGTTTAAGACACATTTCCGCATTTTTATCGTCGATCTTTTTAATTTTATTACATACGACGCGACGTCGAATAATTTTAAGTATTGGAAAAATTAATTGTTGCGAATAATATAATTCAAATTTGTTACCTACCTTAAATAATGTATTCAAAGTTAGAATTGAATCCTCATTTTAATAGTTTTTAAAAAAAAAAAACCCAGACCAAAACCAAAAACAATCAACATTCTTTAACAAGTAAAATTAAAGAGTTATCTACATATAATTTGATCAATTGTACAGATATTCCTTTCATAATTACCCACGATATATCAGAGCGCATTACATAAACGAAGAAGTTCACATCTAAGTAGGTACAAAGAATGGCTTGCATGCAAGTACATGACTGAGGTCGGGGTTCCCACGTACCCCACGCTTGACTGCCTATAAAGGGTCACGGGCATTTAAACTTGCACCACTTTCGTCCCAGTGAAAGTTGGTTAATTATTTTCAACCAAAAAGTTTCATATTTCGCTCTAGTTTCGTATTCGAGCTTCATTTGAAGGGTTAAGTAATATTTGTTGGAACAAAATGGGAGTTTGTAGTAGAATTAAAATGTAATTCGTATTTTAATTAAAAAGTAAGTAGATTATTAGATAATTTGTTCTTGTTTTGTATTTTTCTTGTTACATATTTTATTTTTCATTTCATATTTTACAACACTAAAAATATATTATTAGAATTTATTATTTTATACCTATCGTTATATCCAGAGAAACGCTCATAATGATCACAAAAAAATTAACATATACATTCCACACCACTTTCCTCTGTTACAAATCAAACCAAAAACTAACTCAAAGCGGGCCCAAATAAATCTAAAAACAGACTCACTATCTCCAAACCGATTAGTTTTACAAGGAAACGAGCGACAGGAACAAATAGCCGTCTAACTGACATACAAACATTTAAAAGCCTAACTAATAAGGGCTTAATAACCGGATAACGGATCGCCCTTCAGTTAATATTAAACTGGGTCGTAAATAACCATGGCTCATTTGATTTGACGAAGATTTAGCTGTTGTTTTTAGGGTTAGGTGGGAGAGATTTATTGTGAAGGTGTGACATAAGACGATGAAATAGGGAACGAATAATGCTTTTAGTGAATGAGTGTCTTTTTATCTTAACCTACTAGCTTATGCCCGCGGCTTCGCCCGCGTGGAGTTTGGTAATGTCCCACGGGATCGATTTACCGGGATAATAACAATTCTATGTGTTAATCCAGGTTACAAACTATCCGTGTGCAAAATTTCATGCAAATCAGGTTAGTGGTTTTTGCGTAAAATGCGTGCATGTAATAGGAGGCAAGCCTATTGTCATCAACCGGGCACAAATCCTGACTCGGTGACTGCTACTGAGAAATTCCTGATGGAAAAACCCAATAACACTTTGCCCGCAAATCGAACCCAGAGTCTCATGATCAGCAGTCGAGCTTGTGACCACTAGATAGATGAAGCAGTCTTAAATGACACTAATACATATTAATATAATACTAGGTGTTAAATTAATGGATCGTGTGCGAAAAACCATACTAGATACGCTCCAAAACAAAGATAGCTGACGTGGCTCAAAAGGCTGCCCAACTCAAATGGGACTGGGCAGGTCATGTCTGCCGCATGCCGGACAAACTGTGGGCCAAAATAGCAGGAAACTGTTGCCCTGACACAGTGAGGCGGGGTCACGGCAGGCCACGAGGGAGATGGCGGGACGAACTGGACAAGTTCCGTCCGAACTGGAAGGAGGACGCGCGGGTTCGCGAGAAGTGGAAGGAGTGGAGGGAGGTCTTCGCCCAGGAGTGGGACAGAGCAGGCTAGGAGAAAAATATATTACAATGAAAATCTGCAAGGAAATTAACTACCAACACCTACCACCTTTGTGACCACAACATTACAGAATGTAAAGAAAGGGGTGGTTTTCATGCGCAAGACTCCGGTCAAAGATTAATATAAACATTGGATCATTAAGAAGGTACCTAAAAACTATTTTGTGGGATAGTTTGACTAGATGTGCCCGGCTTTGCTTGCGAAAAGTTTTATTTATTTTACGACCGAAACATGAACAACGAAGATGATAATATTATGTAGGTATTACTTAGTAAATATTCTACCTCTAAATCCCAACTCATCTAAGCTATATAGTGAAATAAACAGTACGTCGTAACAAGTTAGATATAATTCAAGTAAAGGCGCGTTCAGACGGAGTTCCTAACGCAATTAACGTATCGCGACTAGTCTGTGTTCAAAGTCGTGTCTCTCAGCAATAGTTGGATGTAAGTTTAACTATACTGTTGGTTTGATAGTAATGATGTTAGTTGCTTAGGTGGGGTATTAATATTTTAAGTTAAATCAGTAAAGATAAACTTTAATGATGGATGATTGAAAATGTTGTCAACGTTAATGTTATTTTATTTAGTTACCAATTTTACCCAAAACTGAAAGTTTAAGTTAATTAAATATCTTTCCCGAAACAAAAACAAGAAATAGCTCCTTACGAGGCCTCTTATCATTCACATAACATTTTATAAGTATCACTTGCTGCTGGATTCGACCTCCACCCTTTTATACCGTTCTTTCCTACTGGTAACCCTTCAGGTAGAGTGCCATCTGCTGAACAAGTATCCCGCTTAGCATAGCATAAGCATAATCAGCCTATAATGTTCCCACTGCTGGGACACAGGCTATAATCCACCACGCTGGCCCAGAGCTGGTTGGCAGATGTCACATGTCTTCGATTTTTTTGTTCTAGGACATGCCGGTTCCTCACAATGTTTTCCTTCGCCGTTTTGAGAGCAGTGGTGATGAAATCAATTACACAAAGTACCTTACTGCTCGTAATTCAGGGCCGCCACCACTGGGCCACCGCTGCTCTCCTGTATCCTGTTTATTTTATTTTAATTCTTCCGTCTTACGCATGTCAAGCCCAACTACCACACTAACAAAGTGTGGAAAATGTCACCTATAGATCTTTTCACTCTTAAAAAGATAAACTACACACGGAGGCGTTGCCGCCGGCTAGCGCGGCTCCACTAACCCCATGTTAAAGTTAATGTGACTTTCCTCATCTCTCTATTTCATTTTATAGCACCACCTCTAAATCTGAAATCCTTCTGTGTTTACACACAAGAGGTTTCAGATTTAGAGGTTGCAAACGAAAACAAATCTTTATGTATGGTTTTCACTAAAGAAGAGTAGCGAACAATCAGTAGATAAAGAAAATTTATAAATTCAGCCGAAATAATCCGTGTGGTTTTCAGATTTGGTAACAGCTAATCCTTCATCCCAGAGTTGTCGACATGGCTCACAGAATAAGTAAGCTGACGCGGCAATGGGCCGGTCTAGCCGTAGAACGTTATGTGTAGTAGTGTAAGCTGGGACGCCCTCAGGCTCGGTGGAGCGGCGATCTTCGCAGGGTGACTGATGATAGCAACTGGATGAGAGTTGCCGAGAATCGAGTCAAGTGGCGTGCGATTGAAGAGGCCTACGTCCAGCACTGTCAAGTCGATCGAGTCTATTTTTACTATCAAGGAATCATCATCATCAGCTGTGATTCCTTGATAGTAAAAATCGTATTTTTGTCACTTAAAAGTTCCTGAGCGACAGATGTTTTAAGTATTACGCTCTTTGTGCTAATGTTCCTCGAATAACGCTTGATATCGAGACCATTTTCTTATAAACTTCGATAGAAACCGTTCCTTAGCATAATCAGCCCATTATTTTCCTACAACTGGTGCCAGGGCATCCACTCTTACAAGAAGAAGCCCGGGCCTTCGTCCGGACAACCATCAATAAAAATACCTCCACAGTTCACAAATGCTGCAGACTTCCTTGCAGTCCACAATAATTGGCGATGTAACGAAGATTAATAGCACTCCAGTTAATGATAATGGAAACAAAGCGAACGAGCCTCCGAAACGCGGGAATTTCAATTCGCACTGTTTTAATTAAAACGCCGGAAGCCTTAGTACATTTCGGTACAGTGCTGGCCGAAGATATTTGTACAGTGAGTGAGTGAACTGAGTTGCACTTATTTTATAGTCATTTTTGTTATTTTTTCATAGCAAAAATAGAGAAGACAGACCACGAAGGAGATGACAGGACGACTTGGATTTATTCCTTAACTATTAACAAGAAGTGGCGCAGAACCATGAAAAATGAAAAAATAGAAGGAGGCATTTGCTCTGCTGTAGGACATTACCAGCTAGCTACAATAATAATTATGTTACAATAAATAACGGTACTCCTGGACACTGCTCGTAATGTTAAGACTTTTCTCTCCCTGGAGCCCTGACCGCCGGTAGCTTGGACCCTTTTCCCGATACCGATGGGCTACAATTTTTTTTTATATTTTTAAATCTTTTTTATGTTTATTTTTTTAAGTTAATATTTAAAAATGTAATTAATTTGTAAAAAAATAAATACAGGAAAAAGTATTACAATAAATAAGTTTTAATTAAATACAATTTCGTTCAGTTTACTGAAGAATTTTGCACAGTGTAAGCACGAGTTCAACAAAGTTTGAAGTGCTTCCGATTTTGATATCAAATTGCGGTTGTTTTGTGGAAGGTAAGAAGGTGAAACTATGTAGTTAGTTTTAGATGAGTTTGTTATTATTGTGGAGTAGAATTGTATAATAATACTGCTTGTAAAATGCTAAAACATTTTTATTTTACATACTTTCAGAAAATCAACTATACGCTTGAACATAAACGAGGAGAGAGAGACTAGGTACTTCTGCTATTTGACGAGACAATAACACAGATTTCTCTTCATCATTTTATCTAAACGAAGTAAAAGACATAGCTAGTTTATTTACGAGTCTATTAAAGAATAAGATAGCTGATGCCTGTTTCCGAGCCGTGTATCGGTGCGGTTTTCAAACAATACGTAATTTAAATTTACGACTCCTATCCTGTTTGCGATGTCAATCTTTTATGGTGGCTTGAACACAAACGAATGGGCAACGCTATGAAAATATATATTTTCTTGGGAAAGTTCCTGTTTAAAAGCAATAAATGTGCACAAATATTGAGATATCCTAATTGATGCAAAATACACAGTAACATAATTATTATTATTTATTTAAATTCGGAAGAGAAAACATATTTTTTACTTACTGTATTTTAATGAAAAATATTAACAGCAGTTTTAGCAAAAACCAATATTAAAATTAAAAACGTTATCAGAATAATGAATTGTTCATTAACCGTCAATAAACATTTCTGTGAAATAAAATTTCCAATATTAACTCAACAGGCACTTCCCTCTCTTTTAAATAAATAAACACGATAATATCATAAAATAAAATTTTTGCATCGAATGAGCAAACGAGAAAAATCGTTTCGAAACGGGTAAGAAAAAATAAAATAATATTATGATGATCGGACGTTAGTATTGTTTCATTTGTTTCACAAATAAACGAGTAAATCATTATGATTTAAGTATAAACGTAAAATATTCTTCACTAAAAGTCGGTCGCTTATTACAAATTAATGAGTGATGGTTTTATTTTGCACGAAAGTGTAAATACCAAATCGTTTTCAGAACATTAAACACATTGGTATTTGGAGTCAAGTAAATATTTCGACATACCTCTAGTTTTTTTTAATTTTTTTTATGGCAGTATTAAATGAAAATGGATAATTTTGTTGCCAACAGCTATGAAATACAATTACAACACATGGGTAACATACATCACTTGTAATCTACGAAAGGTTGGGCAGAAGTGTACCTTTAGTTTTTAGTGCCTACTTAGGGGCCGTCTCCACGAGCGAGAGAATCGCGGCGATATTATCGTCGTCCCACGTATTTGTATGCGAAAATATCGCCGCGATTCTCTCGCTCGTGGAGACGGCCTCATAGAAATACGTGGCATGACGATAATATCGTCGCGATTCTCTCGCTCGTGGAGACGGCCCCTTAAACATTTCACCATTTATTTGTTAACCTATGTAACGTCCCCTACGTTGCCGAGTCAGATTACGCTTTTACATAACATAAAATCACGACTATAATCCCCGAAGGGTTAGGCAGTATCTAATAGTACATCCACATTTCGCCAGCTATGTTTAAGTTCCATGTAACAGGGGGCGAGCCTATTGCCATCAACCGGGCACAAATCCGTGGTGGCCACTGAGAAATTCCTGATGGAAAAACCCAATAACAGTTTGCCCGACCCAGGACCTCATGATCAGCAGTCGCGTTTGTGACCGCTCGACTAACAAGACAGTTTGCTACCTAGAAAAATACTAATGTACTTTCCACCTAAGTCCTCAAAAGCCAAACAATTGATCAACAACAACATCATTGACGCAGCACCGTCACAATATTTCGGTAAATACCACAGGCTAATCTCTTCTCTTCACTAATGGATACCTCTAAAAGCCTATTAAATCGACCCTGCGTACAAACATATCCTGCGATTTAATCCTTTCTAACGAACCTATCAGTGTTGTTCCACAAATTCTACGAATACAAAGTAATCTACTTTAATAGCCTGATTTGAGAGGTTTTACTACGGCGAAAATAGAGGACTTAAAATATCCTTATTTGTGCTTCCTAAAATACTGGTTGTTCACGCATGATGTTGACGATGTGCTTATTGCTATCACAGAAATCGTAGGCGTTCCGTTCTTTGGGGCACCTACCTACACGTTATGACTAAAATTTACCACATCATCCTCGGACAGCCAATGAGAGGACCTCAAGGGAGGCCATTGAAGAAGCACCAATAGGAGCAGTACACGAGAATTTCCGAATTCTTCTCCGTGGAACGTTAACCGCGCTGTCCTCAATACTAACCATTCGAATCTCAACCTTGCTCTGTATACCTTCATTTTTAAACCACAAATTAAACCGTTTTTCTATTGTACAGTACTAATTTTCATAGCAATAAAGCATTTTATATTGGAGAAACCAAGAGATATGTTTTCTTCTAATCCACAACCACAAAACTGAAGAGGAAGGCACCTAACGCATGAATACTAGTTAGTAGTAGTTGGTAAAAGGCTAGGCCAGCAGATGTTGATTGGTCCTTCTTAAATTAAAATAATTTTAAATTTACTCTCATATTCCCATATTGGCGTAAGCAGCGAGCTTATTGCCATTTGCTGAGCACAAAATATGTTAGTGCCCGTCTGATTAAGGAGTCTAGACTCCGGGCTTAATTATTCAACTCTGGCTATCGTAGTCCACAGCTGGACATAGGCCTCTCCCAAGTTTCGCCAGAATACCCTGTCCACCTCCTTAGTTCCTTACGCATCCAGTCTGTCGTAACCACCTTTGTAAGGTCGGTCCATCTAGCTGGACTGCAAGCTACGTCGGTAACTACAGTTCTTCTTATCCGGACTACACCGACTGCTAGTTTGAAAAATCTAACCCTTCTATTAGTCTCTAATTTATTCCTATTTCTGCTTCTCCTAATTAAAAAAAGAATGCTAAAATAAGGGTGAGAACTCTAGAGCTTAATTTAGCACGCCTATATCTGCGAAGACGGCAGTGTGAACTACGCTTATAAATAACTGAGTCAGCGAACGACCTAAATAATGAAGCATAAAATGAACATCGGCTATGTTCATACATGAGCGTCGCCTTCGATAAAATGTGCTCTTACAGACTAGAACCTCTCGGGGAATGCGCGCGGGAATCCTCTATTGTTCTACCAGTTTGAGTGTCACACATCGTTTACTCTGTACGAGCACAACAAGGCGTATTATGAATCTTTCACGTTGTTCTTTTTATGTACGTGTATGAAATTGGACGTAAAATTCTAGTCACGTTCGTGTCCCTGTACAGAGTCAATCATTGTTTTATTAGGTACGCGTATCTGCGAAACAACAGCCCGCCCCATACCACGACCTCTGGAGAAATGACTTGCGAGCGCCAAGGGACACGCGCGATTCTCTTATTTCGTTCGCGAGTTAGGTAGCATGCTTTAAACAACTTCATTCTTTTGTTTTTTTCCACATTCGTTGTTACACGCTTGTCGCTAGAGCGTGAAGCTCGTGGCCAAGTCGTGAAACAATCGTGTGTGTCAAGTTTTTATAAGACCCCTCTGTAACGATATGAGCTTGTTTACCGAGTGCCATATCGTCCTTTTTAACCGCATTTAGGGGAGTTTGTTGTTTTACTGAGTAAATAAGATATGGGACGTTGAAGGGCTATATTAAAAGATTTAAACCTGCCATGTTTTTGCCTAATATCTTTGCAAGAACTCAGGTTTACATAACCACCAACCTGACACCTTTAACACCTAGTACTAGTTGCCTGGTAAAACTAAATAACTTTCTCATACTTAAAAGAATAATAATGGTAAAAATAACGTTAAGAAAGCCGAACGGCACTTGTTCTCCTCATCATTGCGATATATTTTTTTTGTTCTACAAAATACCTGTACT
The DNA here is from genome assembly GCA_950022335.1 of Eurois occulta. Classification (NCBI taxonomy): domain Eukaryota; kingdom Metazoa; phylum Arthropoda; class Insecta; order Lepidoptera; family Noctuidae; genus Eurois; species Eurois occulta. Next base: position 10,535,946 of record OX465500.1, on the reverse strand, counting down.
AGTTACGGAAATATTGGAGGTCAAAGTTTCAACTTTTTCACAAGTTTTATTTTTAATACTCGTTTTTAGAGTTATAACTTAACTTACATACCTCCATGGCCTCTTCACAATTCAATGCATACCTCAGCACAATGTTTTGAGTGCGTTACATTAAGTTTTACCGTAAAATATGATTCTTGACACACACAAAAAAAAAATCGTTGCCCAGCAATCATTTTTGCGTATAGTTACTTACTTAGTTGGATGTACAGAATGCTTGGTTGACGGCCTCGTGATGGGTCCGTTTACATCTTTTATATGAAATTAGGTTACAATTTACACAGTTTTCAGGGTACATATATCGTTTTTCTTTTAAATAACATAAGTGCTGATGAAATTATTCTATTGATCGTAGAAACATATTTTTCATTTTCTACGTAAGTACCGTTTTATTCGAAAACCTTGGTAAATTTAAGTACAATGCAAATGTTCATATAAATGTGGACAATAATGAACTTCTGCCAACTAAGATAATTCTCTAAGAAGGAAACTTTTTTGTATCAAATGGAATTCATTTACCAACTGGCCTAGTGCCAGAGTGTGGGATTCTATTACACTTTTCTATTCTTCGTAAGTTTGTACTTATGTGGGTAGTTCAGGAATATTGAATTAAGGTAGGCACTAATCTAGTCTTATCTAATTCTGAATCTTTTCATGGCTACTTGTAGGTAGGTACTATTATGTATTCCGTGTCATGGCGACTAAATGATATTAAGTTTATTCGTGTTCATTTATCTATCGCACTTAGCAATTAAGATAGAATCGCCAGGGTAGCCCGCGAAATTCAAATTTTCTTAGGTTTTTTTGCAATTTTTAGGTCAGTATCAGGTTGTATGTTGATGAAATATGAGTCGCGCTTATAAGACGTATGTAGTTACAGAATTATAATCATTAAAATCATCAATACAACCCTCTAAGTTCATTCAACCCCATTGATTGACTTTTTCATGAAATAGTTATTGAATGGGGTTAAATGTACTCAGAGGGTTGTATTAATAATAAATAAAATGAATGAATTAAGACATGATTTGATGATTGAATCGTCATCATCATCTTGATTCATGATTATTGATTCTTTATTAATTATTTTGTTATATTCCTGTCTTGTCTACTGTGTGTACGTAAATAGTAAAATAAATTAATTAATAATAAATATTAGGAATGAATTAATAATCTACAAAAAAAAATGATCTCGACGTAACTACGGTCGGTACGGTCGGGGTACTAAGTATTTATTTTTATTATTTTCAACAAGATTAAAACAAAAACCTAAATAGGCAAAGAAATAGCCTACCTACACTAAATAGCATACCTCATTTAACCCAAAAAAAAGAAAATACACGTTTTTCCCTCTTTTGGCAATTGTCCTGCCAGCGTCACGTTGGGAAAAAAAACATTTTCAACTCGAAAATAACTGCACACTCAACCCTTCAAATGCGACGGACATTTATAAGCCAGCGGCTCACAACCGCGATCATGTTAAAAAAGACCCGACAAGCTAAGAAAACAAACGTCAGTGAAAAAAGTAAATAAATACAGAAACTGTGAGTTGTTTAGTCAGAGGGTTGGATGATCATGAAACGGTGCTGAGAGATAAATGGGACTTAACTGTTTATGTACTGAAGTAGTGTTAAAAGAGACGCGGTTAATTATAACTGTAGTGTTTTTGACAGATGACGTGTGTCAAGAAAGATGATGGACAGTGATTTGTGTGCTTAAAAGTCAGATTTGATTGAAGGCTTAACTGACAAACGACATGGCAAGACATTATTCTTTATTAAACATTATATCCATGGCAAGATATCATCCTATACGGTCTGATGAATTTTCTACTAAAACTCAAAAGAAATTTAAACGAATAATTTTAGTAACTACTAAATCAGTAACCACTTACTAATCTGAAACAGTAATAATTGAATAAACTGACTAAACAACAAAACGAAGAATTAATCCAACAACAAAATAATCGTATTCCTCCTCTACCCATTACAATAAAAGCAAGTTCCAAGTTGGCATACTTACAAATCTATGACATAACTTCAGCAAGCTTATCCCAGACTTGAATATAGTACTAAAGATAATTATAATAACTATTTGTACAGACAGGCACAATCACTGGGATTTCACAAATGAGACAGGAAATATCTAGCCGTCAGAAATTGTATTACGACAGGTATTTTAGATGTACACTGAAAGCATTTCCGGAGCATTTAATTAATAGATTGAAATATTAATTTTGATGAAAGGTAAAATTTATCTTTGATCTATTTGCATTCAATGACATTTCAATTATTGGTTTATTGGTTGGTTGGTGGTTGGTTGGTCATTTCTTATTGGTTTGGTTCATTTTACATGTTACATGGTTTATTAGCTCAATAAAAAGCATTGGCAGGGCAAGGGTTAATAAAATAAATGATGGAGTCTAAATGTGAAATTCATAGGGACTGGACGTAAAGATGAAACCATGATTCTGGCAGAAAGATACTAATAGGGGATGGATCGCAATGTCCAAATGTGTTTGACCTCGCAAAGGACGAAGAGAAATATTTGCAGTTGATGGCCAACCTTCAGTAATTGCAGAGGCACCATGTGCAATAAATAGAAGAAGACATTGTCACGGTGAGCAGTCAAAGAGGCAGAATAAATGGAGCTAAGGTAACAAAAAAAAACTTTTATGAGCCCATAATTCTGAACTGTAAAACTACTTTCAAATCCTTGGCAAACACCGCAAAATTCTGAGAAACAAAACACTACACTCAGTTTCCAAACTACCTTTACAATAATCATCATCTGCCTAGCCTTTTCCCAACTATCTTGGGGTCGGCTCCCAGTCTTACCGGATGCAGATGAATACCAGTACTTTACTTGGTGCGACTGCCTATCTGACCTCCAAAACCCAGTTAGTACTGCCTGTACGCCTTGCTAAGACTGGTTGCCAGACTTTCGGGCCACTGACTACCTGCAACGACTGTCAAAGATCTACAATTAACAGCCGGGACCAACGGCTCTACGTGCTTTCAATGGCACGGAGGAAACTCGGTCTGTAATAGGTGGTCACCCATCCACGGACCAACCTAGGCAAGAGCGGCTTAACCTGAAAATCGACCCGAGCGGCTGTTGTTATTTAGCCACTAGCCCGACACTTTCCAAAATAACTTTACAATAATACTTTTCTTATTTATCATCGTCTTAAAAAACATAACCAGCCAGCTTTTATGTTAATTCCGACCAATATTCTTGTAGTACTTCATAAAAACAAAAAAGGGCCTATCTACATACATAAGAGAAAGAATTGAGCAGGTGAGGCTTGGCTTATAAGAAAGCCGTAAATAAAATCATGAAATAAGATTGGATGCCAGATGTTTTAGTGAAGTCAAGAGTGCAGTTGAGAACTGGCATCTGGCCCTGGCATCTTGTGAAGCTGTGGACAGAATGTTTAGAGGAGGTAACGTTATAATTATGATAGTTAGAAATAATCCTACAAAATTCAGATCAAATTTTGTTGGATTATTTTTAATATCCTTCGAATAGTTTCGATGTGTGTGAAATTCTCTGCCAAATAGTTTGGTTGGAACATTCTCGATCAATTAAAATGTTATTTTGTTAATTCTATTTCTTGTTATTTCACTCTGTAAATAACCTCTTTCTATCTGCTTGTTGTTAGGCAGAAATCAAACTAAGAAAAAATAGTTCTTTATCGACGCTATATTTAGAGTTATTAAAGTCCTATTGTTATTTGTCTTAGGTAAGTAAGCACACAACAAGTTGACCTTCTTTTCTATTAAGTCGATAGCTTACACACATTGACCGAAATTAAATGATTTCTTTACTTTATTTGTGTGTTCTAACCCTTGTTAGGTCTGCGCCTTGAACCACCTGTCTCGAGCGGCGACATGTCGCGAGCATTGCAAAATCTCCGCCATTTTTTATTTTGGTTACATCGAGCCCGTGCTTATTTATAGAGTAGCATTATTTTCACTGTTTTATAGAAAATAAAGCTAGATACGAAGCATAAGTCTCATAATACAGTAATGGTCAATAAATCTTACAAAAACCTGGGTAATAACTTCAAATCTATCTAAAACTATTAATATTATAATTGCGAAAGTTTGTGAGGATAGATGGATGAATGTTTGTTACTACATATTTCACGCGAAAGATAAAATTTGGCACAAAGATAGTTTATAACCTGGATTAACGTATAGGATACACTTTATCCCGGTAGTATGAAGCCGCGGGCAACAGCTAGTTGATTACATTTCACTGTAAGTAAGTCAGCATTACCTTAAACGCTCCCATTAGAGTTCAGTAATCAATATCTTGAACTTTATAACTTATCGCAGATACAGTTTTAAGATAGTAATTACTTACTTTAATGAACCTGAATAAACCAAACTCGGGACTAATAAGCAGAACTCTCTAAAGCAGAAACCTCATAAACACCAAGAGCTTCTAAGACGTAATCCGTACGTATACTCGTACATAGCAACTTATGCAAGCTACGTCTTTGGGACACAATGTGCGCCCCTTGGACGTGCACTTATTGTTTCAGGTCGCTCAAACGGTTCGACTAGATTAGACGTTGATACCCTTGTGTTAGAACAATGGGTGTATTCTGAGGATCTATGCTGTCTAGTGTTCAATATCTTATCGGGTAGCTTACAGGTGTTGTAGGAATCGTCTTGCGGTGTCTTAAGGCGTCTTGCTCGAGAGATAGGTGGCAAAGGAATGCATCCGAGTGATATAAGCTTAGATTGAATGGAGACTGAGATTAGAGGGTATCTTCCCTGCACGTTACATAGGTTTATGAAGGACAATATATTGTAATCCCATCATCATTCTCTTGCCTTATCACAATTTCTTTGGCGTCGGCGCAGTATATCTTCTTCTTCCACACTTATATATTACTCGTCACTCAATAGTCATCATTGGCCCCATCAGTGGCGAAGGTTCTATACTTTTCTTAGATTTCTTGGCACGGTTGGCGCAGTGGTCAAGCGATTGACTGCTGCGCTGCATGTCGCGGGTTCGATTCCCGTACGGAACAAATATTTGTATGACCTACAAGTAGTTGTTCCGGGTCTGGGTGTTTTTGTATCTATAATATGTATGTATTTACAAAAAAAATGTATATATGTAGTTTATCAGCCATCTAGCTACCATAACACAAGCATTAGGTTGCTTAGCTTGGGACTAGATGGTGCTGTGTGAAATGTCCAGGGATATTTATTTATTTATTTATTTATTCCTACCGGCTTCCCTTTGAAAATTGGCACAATCAGTATACTTTAGACAAATAATATAGTCTTAAGGATATGTACTCCGGCTTACCTCTAACAAAAATTGACCCTTCGCTACTGCACCCCATATTCTAATCTATTTATCATTGGTTTTCATACTATACAGTTTTGCCCAAATGATGCCAAAACATACAGTATAATGGGCACTTTTAACCAGCTAGCCGAACGCGTTGATTTTTATCTTAGAAGTCTTAATCCAGCTTTATAGCGTATAAGTTTATTCCAGCAAAGATAATGACATTAGAGTCTACACGATAGCCCATGTTACCCCCTTAAAGAACGGACCATCCCTTACCCATGACCCGTATAAGACGAGATTTAGCCAAGAGGATCGGCATAAGCGCCCTGTCCTCTCCGCAAATAACAACAGACTACGATTCCAATCCTTTGGCTTAGCGGTGTTTATAGCTTTCACTCCTGACCGTTCATTGATGCTATACACCATTATTTTTAGGTCGTTCTGGAGCCGAATACCATGAACTCGATCATCGAACTCGAAACGATTGGGACTATTTTTTTCAAAAAATAACAAAAAAAAAAAAAATACGAAAGAATAAATTCAATGTTTTTTTTTGTGAAATAATGAGAATCGATCGATGAATGAATTTTTTAATGGGTATCGTTCGCATGTCTTGCCGATCGTGGATACGTTTTACACACACATATGCATTTGAGTTCTCATTATTTAAAAAAAAAAACATTAAATTTATTCTTTCCTGTTATTTTTTTATTGTTATTTTTTGAAAAAAATAGTCTCAATCGTTTCAAGTTCGATGATCGAGTTCATGGTATTCGGCTCCAGAACGACCTAAAAATAATGGTGTATAATTATGGTTTAACCTTACATCACGCCACGAGGTTTGCTGAAGAGTATTGAGTCTTCAAAATTCATTAATTATGTTTACATATCGGCCTATGTTCTCAATGCTGAGATCTCTTCGAAAGAGCGTGAACCATAGTCTGCCACCACGTGGTTCGACTATTATCATCATTGTCAGCCTACAGCAGTCCACTGCTGGACATAGGCCTCTTCAATCGCACGCCACTTAAATACCAGGCTACCAGGCACCCTGCGAAGATCATCGCTCCACTGAATCTGAGGGCGTCCCACCTTACGCTTGCGCGATTCGCGGTCTCTACTCAAGCACCCGTCTACCCCAACGAGTCATCGAGTATAGTATTGTGTATATGACATGTCTCCGAATTTTTCGGTTCCTTGACACACCGGTTCCATCACGATTCTGCCTTCGATGGTGATAAATCTACACTCCGGACTTAGAATGAGGTTTTAACTAGGACACAAATAATGCTACATCTAGTAACTCAATCCCTGATTATCACTCCCATACATTTAATTGAATTGATCTTCGTATTTCCTAGCGATCGGATATCCAGTGTCAGAGCGTTGGAAATCGTCTTAATTGTTCCTGCGAGCTGAATGGCGGAAAAAGAGATAAATTAAAAGGAATCGGGATCGTTCTCGACGCTTATTGGATTAATTGGAATCCAGGAAGGTGTACTTAGTTATGGAACTATTTTTCGTATCAATTACTATTAGACTTAAAGGTACTATTTAGTTGATTCTTTCAATGATTCTTTGGGCTGTAAGAAAACCCAATACTGGGTTAAGCTCGACATTGTCTATAAGCTATAAAGGGTGTTACAAAACCCTTAATGAAGCCGAAAGGGACTTGTTCTCCCCTTCATTGCGATAATTTGTTTGTTCTAGACCATACCTGGAACCTCCTAGTTACGGAGATATTGGAGGTCAATTTTCCAACTTTTTCACTAGTTTTTTTTGTTCATTTTGATTTAAAAGACCTCCACAACCTCGGTACTATTCAATCCATCCATCAGCGCAATGTTTTGAGTGAGTTACATTGAAGCCTACCGTAAAACGTGATTTTTCATCCCAAAAATAAGGAAAGTCGTTTCCCAGCAATAATTCGTAAAGTTACTTAGTTTTATATACATAATGCTTGGTTAACGGCTTCGTGAAGGGGTATGTTTACGCCCTATGTTAGGTATTTCAATTTGTATGTATATTTCTATTTATTATGTGTGAAATAAGAATAAGAACTCTTTTGTTGGATTTAGTTTAGGAGTTAATTGGTGGAAGACTGGCTTCCTGAAATTGTCATTGACTTATTGACTGCCTCCATGGTCTCGTGGTCCCAAATACAACTGATCAGTGAAGCCCTGATCCCTTGATCTGACAAGGAGTTATGGCCAGTGACATTTACTTTATTTCATCGTTTACTAGCGACCTTCCCGGGCTTCACACGGATGGTAGAGCAAGGCGGCTCGAGTTTTTCCGACACGTCCAACAATTATCGTCATATTTCAACCAATTTACTTCAAACGTCGGCAAATTATACACCTGAACCTTCCTCATGAGTTACTCTATCTATTGGTGACCCGCTTGAAAATCCGTTAAGTAGTTTTTGAGTTTATCGCAAACAGACAGATAGACAGACGCGGCGGAGGACTTTGTTTTCTAATATGTAGTAATTCACTTAATACTTAAATTGTATGTGTAAATGTAGACTTAATCAGAAAATTCTCAGTAACATCCAGGATTCTGGAATTATTCGCAGCTACAGGCAATAAACTCATCACGTACATATGAATATAGCACGGAGGAGCTCGTGGCTAAATAATAACGGCCGCTCGGGTCGCTTCAGGATAAGCCGCGCTTGCCTAGGTTGGTCCATGGATGGGTATTTATTACACAGGAGTGAATAAAAGTGCCGAATTGTTTCTACCACTATCCTACAACCTCTGCCTTCTTATTTGGCTGTTTATTATTAACTAGAATACGGGTTCCTAAACACGTGTACCTTAACCTTTTCTAATGATATCTGATACTCTATAATCTCAAGAGGATGTTTACCTACAGTTTCTCAGCATCGTATACCTTCTAGTAACTAGATATCTGGTCTAACTATTACAGCCGGAGGCTCTGATGGTACCTAAGTACTTAGTCATAACATCCATACTACAAGGGTTTCGAAAATCGAAATTGTATGTACCTAATGCCTATGTACTAATTCCTAGAATATAGGCGTGTATTTAGGTAACTAACTGAAATTTGCATATAAACACTTAAGTTTATGATAACATAACATCATCCCCGAAGGGTTAGGCAGCACCCACATTTCGACAGTTATGTTTAAGTCCCATGTAATAGGGGGCGAGCCTATTGCCATCAATCGGACACAAATCCAGACTCCATTGGGTTTTCCATCGGGAATTTCTCAGGAGCAGCCATGGGGTCTGAATTTGTGCCCGGTTGATCACAATAGGTTCGCCCCCTATTACATGGGACTTAAACATAACTGCCACAATGTGCGTGGTGCTATTAGGTACACCTCTGCCTTACCCTTCGAGGATTACAGGCGTGATGTTATGTTACCTTAAATCTCTTAATTACATATTTCAATACTAAACTTCGAACTTAGCTTAAACTAATATCATAATTAATCAATGACCACTGCTGAACATATAAAACTTTTTTTTTCTGGATGGGAATTCATCAAATGAATTCCCATCCAGAAAAAAAAACCTTCGGCTCCTCTCAGAGCGGAAGGGTCCGCTCTGAGAGGAGCGGAACGGTGTGTCAGACTTGTACTGACTAAAACCTATCCATGTTCCTTCTTTGCCCTCTGTGTTCCAGGGCCGCGGTATCTCTTTCGAACAGTCTCGCAGCTCCGGCAGGCATGGGCCCTTGCGGACTCCCTCCGGTCTGACATCTCTTTGAGGCGCGCGTGGAACACGAACGCACCGTCGACACGGCCGGTCGTCATAAGACGGAAGGACGGCGAGCTAGCCCATTACTCACCGTCCACAGGCCCGCGCCTACGGTGGCCGGGAGCCACCACGTTGCCCCCGACGCCCGGGGCGTCCGCCCGCGGTTGCTGGGGCTGTGTTTTTTTTTTTAATATATAAAACCTCCTTCTCGGTATTACACGACAGTAAATATTATAATTTTCTTTTCATTTAAGTAACGACTTCCTCATCCTCATGAAATTATTCGTTACCTAGGCTACAGAAAATTGTTTCTATTGTTATGTCTAAATTCTGTTACCAAGCAGAAAAGCTTTCAGGAGTTGTTTTGAACAATAAAATTCTGCTAATTAGTTCGAAATTGGCTGGATAAGTATAATTAATGATTCTTATAATACCTAATTAGTCCAATTATAAGTTATTCAACTGCTGTCTCTATTGTTTGTAATTATTCTAATTAGGTTTTAATTAAAGCTATCCAAAGATTAGTCAATATTTACTTCGTTAGACAGGACTACATTACCTACATTTTGCCAGTTATATTTTTTAAGTCCCATGGAATAGGGGGCGAGCCTAATGCCATCAATACTGAGAAATTCCTGATGGAAAACCCACAAACACTTTGCCCGACCCGGGAATCGAACCCAGGACCTCATGCTCAGTCGCACTTGCTCGACCAACGAGGCAGTCAGGCATATCGATATCTAAATATGAAACAACAAAATAATGTAATTTGATGTAATTGTTTTAGGTCAACGACCACAGCTATTGTTAGTTAAAGTAAGAGTTCAGAAAATCAGTTATTCACTTCTGAAGAGTTATGCTAGCTATTTTAACTTAACTCTGTAGTTACAAATGTCAATGTCACTAAGTTTGTCAACCATTCCTCAAGACTGGTTTTCAAAAAAGTTTTGCAAGCCTAAACCATGACGTCACAAAAGAATTCTCATTTCTCTTAAATATATAAACTCCTATATACAAACCATTAGTGTTGACCTGAAGACTGGTCCATTAACTTTATTGCCAGCTGCATTCCATCGAGATGCATCATCCTTGACTCATGCATACCTGTAACAAAGAATACCTTTATAAGTATAGAGATAAAACGATCTTAAGGATAAATGGTCAGGCCATATGGCCATGTTAGATTGTCTTATGTACCTAGTACTAGCAACCCGTCCCGGCTTCGCACGGATGCAATGTAGATAATCACTACATAGTATAAAACAAAGTCGCTTTCTCTGTCCCTATATAAAGATTTAAGCATATATAATGCTTAAATCTTTAAAACTACGCAACGGATTTTGATGCGATTTTTTTTAATAGATAGAGTCATTCAAGAGGAAGGTTTATATACATGCACCCGTGCGAAGCCGGGGCGGGTCGCTAGTACCTACACATATAAACCTTCCTCTTGAATCACTCTATCTATTGCTGAAAATTGAATTAAAATCCGTTGCGTAGTTTAAAAGATTTAAGCGTAAAAACAACGGGAGCGACTTTGTTTTATACTATGTAAAGATTATTAATGCTTTATTCATTTTTTCTTTTATAATTTACATTTTTAAATCAAAAGTATATAAAAAATTTAAAAACAAAAAAAATGTGGTGGATTACAGGCGTGATGATGAATACCAGCAATCAATAAAATAAATATAAATAAAAAATAAAAATAAAATAATAAATATATAAATAAATATGAATATGTTGTACATTTCTGCCTACTGCTTCCAAGAAGACCGGCGTGATGCAAGGTATATTAATTTAATGCATATTTAATCGTGATAACGACTTACGAAGTAATTAGTGTATTCTAGGACAATTAGTAAGTAATGGATAGGGGGCATTGAACTCCTGGTAAACACCGATACATAGGGTACTAGTAAATTCCAACTTGCAGACAATATTGCATTTAGGAATAAATAATTAAAGTACTAATCAAAGTATAATAGACAGAAAATATTTACTTAATACAATAAACTTTATTTTTGTATAAAAATCTTGGCAAAACTCCATCTAGAAAATACTCTGAAGATATGATATGTCTCATCTGACGTGGGCTTAGGAATTGGAGCGAATAAGTATGAAAGGACCAAATAAAGAATATAAGAAACAGTTCGGGAATGATATTATCAACATCTAAGCTCACAGAAAAAAACCGGCCAAGTGCGAGTTTGACTCGCGCACGAAGGTTTCCGTGTCATTATCTATAAAAACGGCAAAAAAATCATATCTGTTGTATGGGAGCCCCCCTTAATATATATTTTTTTTTTAATTTTTAGTATTTGTTGTTATAGCGGCAATAGTAATACATCATTTGTGAAAATTTCAGCTTTCTAGCTATCACGGTTTATGAGATACAGCCTGGAGACAGACAGACAGACAGACAGGCAGCGAAGTCTTAGTAATAGGGTCCCGTTTTACCCTTTGGGTACGGAACCCTAAAAAAAACATTTATATAAACTAGCTGTTGCCCGCGATATCGTTCGCGTGAAATTATTATAAAATATTACTTCCCCATTTGAATCGGATTTCGTTAACAATTTCATGGGTTTAAATTTTTTGCACGGAACCCTAATCATTTTCCTTAAATAAAAGTTACGCCTCATCAACAACAACAGCTATCACATCATCAACAACACTATCTGCCAGTAAAATTCCCGTCAAAATCGGTCCAGCCGTTATGGAGATAAGCCGAAAGAAACAGACAGACAGACAAAAATTTTAAAAACGTTAGCTTTGTGTGTTTTTTTTTTTAAGTATAATGTACAATTGTACATATTTATACGTTCATATGCATTCAGTAAAAATCTGTTATTTTTAAATTACAAACAGACAGAACAGAATTTAATTTATTTGTATAGATGCATAAGTAACTCTAGTCTTGACGGTTGAACAAATGTCGATGGGTACAGACGAAGGATATACTTTTAATTCCGGTAATGCGTTCTCATGGAATATTTACCGACGTCCAAGGGGGCGATGCCACTGGTAAAAGCAAGTAAAAAGTATATCTAAGTTTCTCAAGCCGTTTTTAAAATTAATCAGCTCGTTGGCAAAGTGTCGGGCCAAAAGTGGGCTATTCTAAAAATAACGACTACTGCGGAGGTTTTTTCTTATTTCCGTTTCATTCAAGCTTGGAACGAATGTTATTTTTCTGCTATTACTGGCCAATTTGCAAGCAATAAATGAGCAATATAAATAGTTTCCTTCGAAGTTAAAATTTCATTTAAAAATAGCTCCACAAATATGTATTTTTCGAGCTGTAAGTTATTTTTAAACCTTTCGATTGTATTATATCAACATGGCAACAGTTCCTCAATTTCCTGTCAGTGTATTCATACGAGTAAAGCATTAAAAATACCTGGTCAAATAGATTGTCTTTCTTATTGGATACGATACTGAGAAATAAATCACAAAGTAATAATAAATAGGTAGATAATACAAGAATAGCACGATTTTCTGTTTGATTCGTAAGTGCGGAACTGGTGCCAAATTACTATTAGTTCCATTCAAGAGGAGGTATCTGTCGCAGCGGTGGAAACAACATGCGAATCCAATGATGCTGTTACCCACTATGCTCTCTTCAGTTTGCAAATCAACTGCGTTTTAAACCAAAACAGAAAGCTTACAATAATTTAAACAAAAGAGAAGCGCTTTAACAAAATCAGCTCTAAATTTTGACAGAGGAAGTCCCAGTTGTCAGTCAAAAACAGAACTTGTTTTCCATTTGCATAATTCCAATTAATAATAGCGATTATCACAAAGAAACTTGGAAGGATGCCTCGATGCTTCTAGAATCAATATTGTTCTTATAAATCTTCAGCTCCTTGCAAAAGCGAAGACCAATTTCAATTTGAAATTCACTTTGAATAACCCTTTGTGAATGGGACACTTGAATATTAAAATATTCGGTTGAACTTATTAGAAAATAAATAAAAAATGTTTTTTGAAAAAACTGGACTTGGTAGGTACTTTGTCAATTGGGCGAAAAATTGTCTTTGCTGGAATTGGAAGGTATTTTCATTGTTATTAACAAAGGAATGGGAAATTTTAAATTAATAGCATTTCAGCGTTTTTGTAGCGACGCGACTGTTAATTTATTCATGTAGCAATTATGTACAAGGATTCTTAGGGCGAGAATGTAGGCTGACGACAATACAGCTGAGATAATTATAACGCGCTCTGCTTTTACAATATTCATGGCAACAGCCTAAATCCGGTGGAAAGAGGCTTTCTGAACTGGCGGCTCTGCGTGGCTTATCAGCCTGCCAAAGATCCCACTCCTGGAACACATTCCTCCACTATGTGAGACGGAGTGGGCCGAAACCCATCACGCAGGAACAGTTCATCATTAGTCTTCGATTTTTCTTTGGTTTTAGGAAATACCTGTACCCTTGATCTTTTCCTTCAACGTTTTCAGAGACTGCTCTGAAAACGTGCGGTGATAACATAAATAACACAAAATAACGGCCCAGCCTGGATTCGAACTCGCAACCGACTCTTAAATCCCGAGAAAAGAGGCGCAGATATGAGGCAAAGGACGATCAAATTCAAACCGGTTGGCTGGATGACTATACCCAATCCATATGCCGTAAAAAAATAGGAACACGCCAGGTGGTGATTCCATTATTGCTCAAATCTGACCGAAAACGACAGGTGTTTTCGACCGACACATGCACTCATCCGATCTTTTGGATTCGAAGCTTATCGAGCAGATGGTCGGATGCAAAACCGCTTTATTTTTGTACGACGTTTTTTGCGTTATTTTTGGGAGCCGTGTTTACGGTTGAAGGTGAAGTTATGTGTGAATTCTATTTTGTGGTAGCACCCTTTTTCCCTTTTCTGTGTAATGTTTTCGAAAATGGAAAAATCACAGTAGTGTGTCTACCCGCGTAATGGTCTATTTCGACAATATTCTGAATTCTTCTTTTATAGGATAAAATGTACATTTTACAAATGCAGCCAAATAAAATGACACCTCAACTACACAGTTTTTTCTAGAATTTTTATCGAAAATTTTCCGTCTTTCCGACGTTATTGAACGACAACTATCTACTTATACGAAATCGGAACGCGATCTTAAAAACTGCTCTATGTGACTTGGCAGATAATTTTATTGAATTTCAAATCGAACTGGATTGCAGCTTCAAGCATATCGTCACGTATTATTGTAATGGTCCTTATGTCGCGGGGATAGAGTTCATTTTGTGGGTTTAAGGATAGTGAGTCAGCATAATAAACAGCTGGCCTGGTTTTTACGGTTATGCATCAGGATTGAAGCGCAAAAAGGTCACGCTTAGTAAAATCCGATGCGTCTCCGGTGTTAAAGTGTGAAATTATTTTGTGAACTCAAAGGTCGGTTAGGGGTGATTTTCTTTTCATCGTGATTTAAATTTTAACTCCAATTTAAAACGAATTCTAGTTTCATGCGCAGTGAATGGGTCGTAATTTATTTTTAACGTAATTGCCACGATAGGCTTGGACTATTCGTTTTGTAAGCCGTAGCAAAGATTAAATTATATTAAAGTTAATGAATGTTAACGATCTTTTTGGAACCTTTCGACCTTTGCGGGGTTTGTGATGAACCACACATAACCCCTACACGTCACTGTGGCTTATAACGTGTAAATGAACAGAAAATACTTGATACATAGAAAACATGGTACAAGTTGGCTACTGACTTTGGCTTTCATCCCTATATAATAATGATTGTGAATGAGATGTCATTATCTTATAAATAATTTGGACAGTATTTGGTTTTGTTGCCTGTAATGTCCCGAATATCGGGCAAAAGGCACTTCTCATATAGAGGAGAAGAATTGAGCTTGATCAGGTGGCCTACTATGACGTCTTAAAGCAGGAGTAATTCCAGTGTGGGAAAGAGATGGCGCTAGACGACCTGTATAGCTCTGTCTATTTCCCACACTGGAATTACTCCTGCTTCAAGACGTCATGGTAACCCCGCGACACGCTTGCTCAATGCAGGTTGGCGATTTCAGACCGGAGTCCAGGGTTTCTTCACGATGACAGCATTCAAGAAGGATAATTTATATGTTAGTAGCATCACAGTCCCAACAAAATTAAACAATCCATGTAATATTCAACCAAATTCCTCTACAATTCGCATTTAACTTTAAAAACAGCACACCTAGAACCGAACCGGTTCACCCAAACACAGATAATCCGATTCCCATTTCATTTTCAGAATATTAAATAGAGCATCCGAATCACCCTTTACAGACGGACAGTATCAATTAAGTACTGATGGTGTAAATGTGAAATGTAAATACGTGTATCTGCGAAGTAGGGATGCACGATATTGTTCGAATCGATACTTTGGATCCATCCGAATCGTAACTACATACATATACGATACAATTCTAGGATGGTACCGAAAGGCTTCGATTCGATTCTCCAAATATCGAATTGAAAAGTTTCAATTGTATCGTACTTATTAATCCCTTTAAAAGTTTATGCAACATTCCAGGAATTCTTTTGTAATCTTTTTGTGTTTGAATTGATTTATCATGCAGTTTAGTACAATCTAGAAAACATTACAATACATTTATTGTATTCGTTTGTATCGATCCGAAACATCGGACTGTTGCATCCTAGGGGTCTACTCTCTAAGCACGAAACCCGTAGTTTCGGCCGAAATTACGGGCGTTTCCTACTCCCTAGCACCGACGGACGGACGATTAGTTCGAGCCCGAACGAAGAATGAATGACAACTCGATTTGACAGTTGTCCCTACTCCCGATGTGTTTTTGCCCGTCCGATAAGTTGAGTTTGGCACTTCTTAGGACGGATCGTTATGTCATTTTATACGACATCAAAATAGATATCGTGCAGTCGACGAACGTTTAAGTTTTTTAGAAAATCAATACAATGGCTGTTTTTTTAATGCTCGAAGAAGCTCTACAAGAAGAGCGGAAGCGACGCCGATTCTACTCGCGCCAAAACTTCCGCTTGGCGCTTATTCTTGACATGGGGTTGCAAGGGCTCACACGGGAATTATTTGAAGATGTGTCTTGGCTCTTATGCCTCAACAAGCGACGAAATGGTGTTGATCAAAGAATTAAGGTAGGTATTAGTTTGATCCAAAATTTAAGGACTAAGGCTAACGATATACATATTGAAGATTCTGAAAATTATTGAGTTGTATTACTACTAATCAATCTTATCTATTGTTACTGTTGTGTTTGTATACTTTCAGATACTTGATGCTCTCAATTTTTATGCCCGGGGGATCCATCAAGGTGCAGTGGGCCTTAGCAGTGACAGGACATAATGGGTGTTGGGACAGGCGGAAGATGTGATAAAATAAAGAACAAATTTGCACAATAAAATCATTTTTTTAACAGAGAATTTTTTCACTTATTTGGCACCAATCGATTTGAAAAAAATATAAATACATTCAACAATACATTATTAAAATCAAAACATATGAGAAGTTCAGATAGAATTCGCAAATAAGGCCAAAAACCTGGGGGTGATAATGGACTCTTACTTATCGTAGACTTCCCAGGTAGCTGAAGTAAGTCGCAAAGTGCACTCCAGAGCTACTTGCCTTTGAAGACCAAAACCTCCCTCGCGCAAACTCTCATCCAGCCCATCAAAGACTACGCCGATGCGTGGTATTTGATGCCACCGAGGAGCGTTTAAATAAACTTGAGCGTTTGCAAAATGTCTGTATTCGTTTTGTTTTTAACCTCAAAAAGTATGACCGTGTTTCCAACTTTCGCAATATACTCAGATGGCTCCCAATCCGACTTCGCAGGAACTCTCGAATACTGTGTCTGCTTTTTAACATCCTTCATAACCCTAAAACACCAGCTTATCTGCGGGAACGCTTTTCTTACACCCGTTCCTCTGATGCACCTTGCAGGTCCCATCTTAGGAACCTCCTTAAATCCCCTCCTCACGCTACCGACTTCTACTCCTACTCCTTTACTGTTCACGCTTTGCGGTTGTGGTATTTATTCTCTTCCGCCTGATATTAGGGACTACCAAACTGTTGCAGTTTTCAAAAGAAGGGTGAAAGAACTATATATTTCCAACTTGCCATAGATGCATAGGTATTTATATATGATATGAAATATATTGTGAGAGGAGACCGTGGCTAAATAGTAACAGCCGCTCGGCTCGATCTTTAGGTTAAGCTGCGCTTGCCTAGGTTGGTCCGCAGATGGGTGACCACCCATTACATTCCGAGTTTCCTCCGTGCCTCGGAAAACACGTTAAGCCGTTGGTACTTATACATACATACTTCCTTTTATTTATCTATAGTAGTCTTAAATTAAATGAAGTTCCTAGTAAGAACTTACTTTCAATACTTATATCAATCACTTTTATTTTCAGGCATCATGATACATTACACAAAATAATCTTATAAGTACAATAAGCTAAAATATATTGAACACTTTTACGAAAAATTATTAACTACGTTTGGTCAGCCACATATTGCACTGAGTCGAGGTGCCATGTAAACTTCCGCGAAGACACCGATACACGACACCCTGCGGCCAAAATTCCGTCAAAAAGTCTCGAGATGGTGTTGGGACCCGCATCACAAAAGATAATCTTGTGGCGCGAATAACCTAACCTCTCCATTCTAAGGGTGAACTTGGTCTTGTTTCTTATATACTCCACGACCTCCTCTGGCGTCGTGGTGTGATGTAGACGGGACACGTATGTAGGTACAGCTGCGTCGATGGAATAGCGGGATGCAGCAACATGTTCGGATCTGTCAATTCGGAACCGCACTGATTGCGTTTAGGCTTCTTCTTTTCCACACGAATGCCTTCTTCATCAGCCTGTCCTCGGCATGTTACCGGTGGTTTCATTTGAGCTTCGAACTCGCCTGGGCACCACGGTATTTTGGTTGCCGCTGGTGTTTTGCAACTCGTTCTCACCAAAGGTTAATCTCACTCATAAAATATTGAAGAGTGTCTCTATTTGCGCCCGTGAGTTGCTGCTAGAACGGTTGAGCCCATTTTACCATTTATTACGGAGTTCCCGCGTCGCATTAATAATGCAAATTACGTATATTGTAGCTCCTAATATTGAATGTCTTTAGTAAAATTGTAAATAAAAAACTGACATTTCATTTGTCATTTGCCGTCAAAAGAAAGAAAAGCAAAGGTATTAACAGAATAAAGCCACAAGTCGGGCAAAAATAGCAAAAATAGTTCAATTCTATAATAATAAAAAGTATATTGTTAAAATGAGGTAATTTTTTGAAGAATAACAATCATATTTTTTGTTTAAAAACTTTAAAATCATAAAGTTAGTAAACCGGTAATCGACCAGTAAAATAGCGCAACTCTATCTCCATGCGTCATTCGTTCACGAATATTGTCTATGACTCCGTTCGAAACTCACGAATCCGTAATCAATCGGGAGTAGGGTTTGTCCGTAGTAACGGACTACGGTCGGACGAGCCCGTCCGTCCGTCCGTCCGTCGTTGACGGACTTAGAGAGTAGACCTCCTGTTGTATCGATATCATCGGATCGGACCGTGCATCACTACTACGAAGTGGGTTACTTCGTTTGGCCGCCAGTATACCGTTATGGGAAGTGGTATTTTTGGGTGAAGTGAAGGATGGTGTATCATGTCGATGTATGTTTTTTTGATGGGTCATCTTTTTGAGCGACATGTGTAGCCGAGTGTTATTTTATTTCTATTAGGGTGTGATGTAAGAGCGTCGATGAGTGACGATAATATTTAAATGCGTCCAAGACTTACAAGACTTACGTACTTTCGTAGACCGTCAATACCTTCAAGATGAGGGGCTTTTCTTCGGGAAGAAGATTGTGTTGCTAACTTTACACAAAATTAAAAGCAGCATTTTTCAAAAGATTTATTGTTCAGAAGTTTACTTTTATCCAAGACTAGCTTTAACCCGCGGCTTCGCTCGCGTTCATTTAGAATTTGACAATCAATTCGGTTTGTACTCTGCTTGTAATAATATAATTCAATCATTATTCGAAAGACACGTGGTGCCATCTATTATCATGAGAACTTCATTGTTGTTTTCCTCGGGAACAGCACTTTTTTCCGAAAGATAGCCTATGTCAGTTTCTGTGCACCTAACAACGTATATGCAGAATTTCAGGATGATCGGTTCAGTGGTTTAGTCGTGAAAAGGTAACAAACTTACTTTCGCATTTATAATATTAGTATGGATGGTTGAAGGAAAGAGAATTTCGTTAAAAAGAAGGCCTTTAATACCCAAGAATCATGAGACTAGGTACTCGTACATATTACAATAGCCTAGACTACACATAGCTTACAAATTACATAGGTTAACTTAAAACTTATTCTGGACACACAACATCTAAAGTAGGATTACTTACCCAAGATTTACTTTTAAAGAAACCCTGCGAACCTCGAAGTTCTATTAATAACTACCCTTAAGCTGCTAAACTAATGTGCTTATGTAAGGGCGGGTGTACAATAGTGCGGGTCGGGTTAATGTCACGGAGTACAGTCCACACCCTTGGCTATTGTCCCTTCTGAATAATAGCGTCCAGTGTACTCCTGACCTTACATATAAGGCAAAAGGTGAACCGAACGGACATTGACAGACATACAATGGTATTTATTCTGAGGTTTGGTGGTTTGAGTGCACAAAAGGGTTTGGGAATCGGTATTGATTAAGCTTGAATTTTTGGTTGAAATAATGGGAAATGGATGTTCAATATATCGGTGCTGTGTAAAGTAAACATGAAAGATCCACTTAAGACTCAATGTGAAAAGAGTGAGTGAGATACGCTAAGAAACATTATCTCCTTCCCTTAGGGCTCCGAGGCATGCGGGTAAGAAGAGATTATCATTTACATCTTTAACCGATTGCCAAAACACGAGGTCATGTATTCCATCAGCACCATGACCACCCATTACATACCGAGTTTCCTCCGTGCCTCGAAAAGCACGTTAAGCCGTTGGTCCTGGCTGTCATTTGTAGATCTTTGACAGTCGTTACAGGTAGTCAGTGACCCGGACATCTGATAACCAGGCTTACCAAGGGGTATAGTATTACCTATCGCTAACTGGGTTGTGGAGGTCAGATAGGCAGTCGCTCCATGTAAAATACTGGTATTCAGCTGCATCCGGTTAGACCGGAAGCCGACCCCAACATATGATGACGATGATGTATTCCATCAGCATGTTTTCTTTTTCATGTATATTCACCGATTTCTCCGTGCTTCCGTGCTGCGTTAGAGGAAGCTGGCGCGGAAGTCCCTTAGACCCCAATTTTATTACCTTTGCTTCGGTACTGTACGAGTTATCCTCAATAATATGCATTTTTTCTTCTTCGTCTATGTGGATGATGTGCTAACAACTTCTAGTTACAATGAAAAATGATGCTTAACAAGGATTTGTGTGTGACAACACACACAACTAAAAACAGTAAAATAAAAACTTTTTTGTGTTTTTTTTTTTAAGTTGTTTTTAAGCCTCACTCTGTGGCGAAGTTTCCATACAACTCGATTCCTATCGGCTTCCTTTTTAAAAATGACACAGTCCGTACTCTATAGACAAATAATATAATATCATTAAAGATATGTATGTACTCCGGCTTACCTCTTACAAAAATTGTCCCTACGCTACTGGCCTCGCTAGATTACTTTTACTGGATTTACTCTCAATTATAAGTATGTTTATGATTCATTAATTTTATTTCCTAATCATCATTCTGTCTAAGCTTTCAGATTTCCTTCTTAGCCAAGCTCGAACCACTCCAAAGGCAGAAAACTTTAAACTTTTTCACCAGCATGTTTTCAACAAATCTAGCTTCAGCAAACTCTACAGACTAACACGTTGCAATCCAAAGTATACAGATTGTATTGCCCTAACTTTTCTACCAACAAGTTGGTCGAATCTAGGTCAGATGCTGGTTGTAAATTGGTCCAAGTAGCCAACTTTATTGGTTGTAGTCCAGACAAAAAGTATAGTTCATGATCTGGAACAGTAGTTAACCTTAATGTTTACCTTGATTGTTTAATGAGGTTTTGCAGTAGTAAGTTTAAAACTTGATTAATTAAGTGCTGAGTGCGAGTTTAAGGACGTAGTTGATGACCTGTTTGTTTCAAGAGGTTGATACCTACACTGATTGTTGTAGTAAGGTACCGAAGTAAATATCTCTGTGCCAAATTTCATCCAGATCCGTTCAGCCGTTCTGACGTGATTGAGTAACAAACATCCATCCATCCATCCATTCATATATCCATACTTTTTTTTTGCATTGATAATTCGAATGGGGCGATAGTCTAATAATATTTTTTTTTTATATTAATATCTTGGGACAACCAACACACCGCCATCTGATCCCAAACTTATAGGCAGAGCCTGTACTATGGCAACCAGACAACTGATAAACATACTTATATATTTTTAAATACATACATATTATAGATAAATTACACACCCAGATACAGAACAAATAATCGTATTCATCGCACAAAGATTTGTCCTGTGTGGGAATCGAACCCACGACCTCCGTCCTAGCAGTCAGGGTCACTAACCACTAGACCAACAGGCCTATCTATATTCCTACTGCTATATGTAAGAGGGGAGGGCTAACACTGTGGGGGAGATTGTCCAGTATCATAACATAACATCACGCCTGTAATCACCGAAGGGTTAGGCAGAGGTGTACCTAATAGTACACCCACATTTAGTCAGTTATATTTATGTCCCATGTAATAGGGGGCGAGCCTATTGCCATCAACGGGGCAAAAATACAGAACTCCAAGGTTGCTACTGAGAAATTCCTGATGGAAAACCCAATAACAATTTTCCAAACCCGGGACCTCATGCACAGTAGTCGCCATTGCGAACATTAGATCAAGCCCTATTATGTTTATTGGCTATCAGTATCGCTATAAAATATTTTATGTGATGATTTATAAGCGACATGACTGACTGAGTAACTGCTGGCAGTTAGCCAAACATAATATTATTATTTTATATCCATATTGTTACTCATGAATTAAACAAAAATATTTTATTAATAAATATTGATACATGATTTGTAGCTTTTATAACAAGGCAACGGCAATTTCAAAAATTTAAAAACCATTCAAAATATGTTTTCAATATTTGAAATTTTTGAAACTGCTATTTGTTTTTCCAAGACACAGTTCAAATTAATTAAAAATGTGTTGCTATTGCCCGAATATGTGTGCATCTAAAGGAAACTGTGTGATGTAGATACGGCACTCTGAAAGGACTACAGACTAGCTTTGAACTCATATAACGTTTGTAACTAGACTGTTTGCATTGCTATCTTCGAAGATATTCACTATACTATAATTAATTTAGACTGTATTGTATATTAGTTGATACTCAGAAATAATATCTAAATTAAAAGTCATACCTATAATAAAATTAGACTGAGCACCAGCACTTTTAGGACATCGAAATTACATGGACAGTTTCCACCACTTCCAAGTGTTTAGAGAATACATCTCAGTTATTACTGCGTTTCTCTACGTCTATTAAATTTGAAGAACTTATTAAGAACCACAAATTACCTACCTAACAGCGGCAAAAATGCATAAACATTCTACTCCAACCACAAATCTAATCTACGCGCACTATCTACCAAAATTCGCTCAACACCCATTTTTCACCAAAACATCCAGCATTTCACATACTTGACTCAAATATTGAACACGTATCGCTATCGACGCACCCTAGGAGCAAACGTGGGGGTCAGGGACCTAAGATAAGGATTCAATAACCTTTCTCTATCGGTTCTGCAAATATGAGGGCAATCGGAACATTACCCAATGCACGTAGGTGTGTATGTAGTGATAAAACTGTCTACTTTGTATCTGGCGGTTAGTGATAAGGGACGGACGAACGGTTCCTAGTTTTTTTGTCGGTCCATCAAGTCAAAGATGGCGTTGTTAGGGTTCCATTGGTGTTTTTAAGGTTGTCTAATCGAAAGTCGTTACTATCACCTGTGGCAAACAGTAGCATGAGGTCCACATGCAGGTCTAGTTGAATTTCACAGGCACATGTTAGCTTGAAAACAGTATGGCTAACCAGATTTTCTCACAAATATAAACAGAATCATAACACGAACGAAGTCGGAAATGCCTGGAAGATCTACTGGTCCAGGAAAGAGCTAATGAAAGGAAATCTGTCTTTGTCACTCAAGCGAAAAATCATGGACATGTGCATTCTTCCCATTTTGACCTATGGATCCCAGACTTGGTCTTTGACAAACATTCAAAAGTCCAAACTCAAGGTCTGCCACTGTGCAATGGAGCGCAGTATTCTAGGCGTCAAACTTACCGACCATGTACGTAACACCACACTGTGCTCCAAAATACAAATTACTGACGTTGCTCAAAAACCGGCTAAGCTAAAGTGGGACTGGGCTGGCCATCACTGCCGTATGCCCGACGAGCTGTGGGCCAAAATAACCACGATGTGGAGCCCTGACACAGCCAGAAGGCGACGCGGTAGACCTCGCAGGAAATAGCGGGACAACCTGAACAAAACCAACGACCCGTGATCCACATAGGCCCTGGATCGAAGAATTTGGAAGTCATCGGGAGAGGCCTTTGCCCAACAGTGGGATGACATAGGCTAACAGTAAGAAATTAACAGAATCGAACTGCGTCTGGACAGCCAGCACCGAGAACAATTTTGTTTAACAACCTTTCAAGCACGGCATGAGTTTCTCGCATATTGATTTACATACATAATTAACTATAGTAGTTGTTCCGGGTCTGGCTGTTTGTATATGTGAGTTTAAATGTTTGTAAAGGCACCCACGATACAGAAGAAGTCCTAACGTGGCAACGTTTTAGTAAAAAGAAAAATATAACTGAAAGAAGTTAATAAAGGCAGTAGACCAAACAATGACGTATCAAAAGGATATTTTTCTCTCCTAAGTCCCAACAAACATAATGAAAACATTACACATTAAGCCATGAGAACTAGCACACCAATCATCGAGTACAAAGACAGTATTGTACAAGTACCTATACGTATAAATAAACAACAAACCATTAAGATTATATTAAAACCAGATCACGTACTAGAGATACTCGTTATAGTCATAAATATCGTTGCTATGTAACACACGTCTTAAAATTATCTAGCTAAGTTATTAGACTTGATTGGGGAGCCTGGCGTATGTGAGAATTATTATAAGTAAGTCTGTACCTAAAGCGTGACTGATGATATTCTTAATGCAAAATGGAAATGTCATCTAACATTTCAGTGACATTACATTATCACACCTTTCCCGGAAGGGGGTGTAAATAGCTTTTAATACGATCTTTGTCACCCCAAAAAAGTTTAATTGAGAGATTAAATATTCATTGACCATACTCTCGCTTCATGGAACCCTACAGAAAAATGAGTCACAACTCAGGGGCTATGGAAAAATCTCACAGGTTTTTATAATATTTGTATTTACACAACCCTCTCAGTAAATATTTACAGGATGACCTCTTTCGTCGAGCGCGCAATGTAAACTCGTCTTTTATTGTCTCGTGCGTCCCACGGGTCGAAACTTTACTAATTTTAAAATCAAAACATTTAAACTGTGCATGAAAGTGCTCGCCAGTGTACATTAATTCCCAATTTCGTGTTATTAAAACGGATGATCAAACTTGAGTACACTTGGAGCGAGTTTTAATACTGTGATGTTTATAACAACCTACTTAGTTAATAAAATTAAGTAAGTCTTGTAATTTAGTTATTTTACAAATTTTCGAAAAGAAAGGGTCTTTTTTATTGAAACGACTGTAATTTGGAATGAAGATCTGAAAGTTTTCAGACGTATTTAATTTAATAATTACTTTTGAGCTGTACGTAATTCATACTGATCTTATGTAATTTAAAGCAATATATATAAATCTCAGATGAAACAACCATAGTTACAGATCGACCAAATATACTGAAATATATGAACTTCAACAAATATTCTGTACATCAAACTAAGTAACTCTACGCTAAAATTATTGTTGGGAAGACTTTTTTTTGTGAAAACTTGCAACTTTGACCTCCAACATGTACGTAACAAGAAGTTTCCTAGGTATAGTCAACCTAGAACAAAAAATTGATCAACAATGACGGGGAGAACAAATGCCTTTCGGTGCTTTCGGCTTCGTTAAGGATATTTTTAGACCCATTAGACAACGATTAACTACACAAATGTAATCTGGCAAGATAACAATGATACATTGATACGGCCCGTATGTTAAAGTTTAACAAGCGAACTGAGCCGTTTGTATCGCGTCGATTCCGATCGGATGCCAGCATCCATTCCCATGACTGATCAGATTAACTGGCCTTACTCCACATTCATATTAAACCGTGGAAATACATCTGTATTCGGTTTTCTCGTAGCTATTGTTATGTGAATTGAGTTTTTATAGTTATCAACATATTTGTGTTATAGATACATACCATGAAATCACACCTGGAATTCCGGAAGGGTTAGGCAGAGGTGTACTATTAAGTGGGTCTATTATTAAATAGACCCACATTTTGTAATAGGGGGCGAGCCTGTTGCCATCAACCGGGCAAAAATCAGAACTCCATGAGTGCTATTGAAAAACTTCTGCTGGAGAAACCCAATAATCGTTCTTTTTCAAAATATTTTTGTGGTCCACATTAATCCGTCCCGAAACTCGTCTTTGTTTCAGATGTGTTATACGAGTGTCGCTCAAACTCTGAATTATAGATATCTACGAAAACTTTGATTTACGAATGGCCCAGTAGATTTATGCTCTTTGCGTTTCACGAATTGAATATATAATGCGGAGGCATCGCCGCCTTGTAATCCAAAGTTATCTATTACGGCCTTAAAATATGCCGTTTTCATGAAATTTTAAGCAGGTCTGGAGACGCTGTTACCTTTAAGTTGGCCGGACTCGGATTATGAGCTGTCGTAAAAATGTTTTTAGATTTCGGGGAATGTTTTTCGGGGTAGGTAGGTACTTTGATATTATTTTTTATGTTTTTTTTTTTGTTTTTTAAATGCGATGGATGGAATTTGGCCAGTTTTTTTGTACTGGCCTGATGTCAACCCAAACATAGTTGGGAAAAGGCGAGGCAGCTGATATGATGATACCAATTTATTAAAATGCGAATTAGAAACTCGATTTGTCTTTAAACTCGAAGTATATAAGTATCACGGATCAAACTCTATTTACTTCTATATTACTTTTACTTCCAAAACGAGGAGGTAATCAATTCGTTTCGTTATCAATTTTTTTTGGCCACATAATATTATCACATAAACGAATATTACGTTAAAACTCGTTTGTGTTTTCATTTCTTTAATATCGAATTTATGAAACTTTCACAGCGACCTTTGAACCATTGAAATTGATATGTTACCCTCTTGACATTTGCCGTTTTAATTAAAGCCGAAAGTAAAACTCGTATAAACGGGTACTAAATCCACTGGATGTGAAGATAACGCTGTAGCTGCAAGTCATACATCCATCCGCTGGCGCCGCCGACCGTGTACTGACGCCCCGCGCCCCGAGAGGGGGTATTTATACGCAGCGCAGTTTGGGCGAGCGATCTACAACTGCGACACGCGCACCACCACACGTATTATTTAGAAACTACATTTTGTAAATACGATTTAGGAAAACCACTACTTGTGCTCATGTATTTTACCATATGACCTGTACATAATTTCTGTTTAAGCTAAGCTATCCTAGACCTGATTATAACCAACTTCCTATCTACATCTGGAGTATCATTTACACTACCTAAGCGCTACAGTGGTGACCCCGACGTGATAGTGATTTTGTGAAGACCTCCAGATCGAGTGTTCACCATGCCTAACGAAGGAGGACTAGAAGTGTCAGGTGTGTCGACGTCGCTGCGCATTCCACCTATCTGGCGTGACAGAATACGCTTGTGGTTTGCCCAATTCGAAGCCATCATGTCTCCGCAGAAGAAGGGTGACCAAGCCATGTACGAGCTCGTTATTGGACACCTTGAGAGGCAAGACCTGGATGAAATATCAGACATCATTCTCCATCCACCGGAAAACCAAAGGTATGACGCACTGAAGTGTCGGTTGTTCCAAGTGTACGAAGAATCTGAGCAGCGGCAAGTACAAAGATTGCTGTCTGAGATGGAACTCGGCGACATGAAGCCTTCACAGCTGCTACGTCGAATGAAGAACCTCGCTGCAGACAACATCTCCGACTCAGCACTGCGAATCATGTGGACCAACCACTTGCCACAATCCATTCGAGCAGTCCTCGCTGTCAGCGATAATATCGCCAAGAAATCGGACATCCACGAGCTAGCGATGATGGCTGACAAGATACTCGAACAGACGCAACCATACGGCACTGTCGCGGCAGTTAGCTCCGCTCCCACTACCTCGCATGCATCTACGTCACTGGAAGAGAAGATCGACGCTCTCACACGAGAAATTGCTGAGTTGAAAGCAAAACAATCGCAACAACACAGCTATAGACGCAGATCGTTTAACAGGCGACACTCACGATCGCGTTCGTCGAGCCGGACCAATCACGATCGCGCGCGAAACGACCAATCAGCGATCTGTTTTTACCATCGCAAGTTCGGTAAAGAAGCGAGAAGGTGCACGCGGCCATGTAGCTACGTAGACAGCAGCGCCCGCTCGGAAAACTAACACCTGCGTTGGCCGAGGCGGGAACCGGCGCAAGCAACTCATCCTACCGCCTATTTATAACAGACAAAAACTCACGTCTATCCTTCTTGATTGATACTGGCGCCAACGTATCCGTGATACCGAAGAGAAAAGGCGGTAACGCAACACCAACTGATTTCTGCTTATATGCCGCGAACAATACAGTGATTCCAACGTATGGTGAGAAGACACTACAACTGGATCTCAACCTACGTAGACCTTACACGTGGAAGTTCATAATCGCCGCAGTCAGCAAGCCCATCATTGGCGCCGATTTTTTAACACATCATCAACTTCTTGTCGACGTAGCCGGCCGATGTCTCGTCGACAAAGTTACCAATCTCACCGCCAGAGCACCAGTCACCTACTCCGCCGAGCCTACTGTGAGAAGCATCGATGTTGATCAGCCTTATCACCGGCTACTTAGCAAGTACCCTGACATCCTTCGACCGTCATATATGAAGGACACTCCAAAACACCGGGTGGAACACCACATTGAAACTACCGGTCCACCGGTGTACAGCAAGACCAGACCATTACCACCACATCGATACCTGTCCGTGAAGAAGGAGTTCGAGTCGATGATGCAACAAGGGATATGTCGTCCCAGCAAAAGCCCATGGTCCAGCCCGTTACACGTCGTACCAAAGAAAAACGGTGACATTCGCGTATGTGGCGACTACCGCAGACTCAATGACGTCACTAAACCCGACCGCTATCCAGTACCACGACTCAAGGATTTCACCTACCTACTCCACGGCAAGAAGATATTTACTACGCTTGACCTAAATCGTGCGTATCAACAGCTGCCTGTGTATGAACCGGACATCGAGAAGACCGCCATCACCACTCCATTCGGTCTATTTGAATTCCCTCGAATGTGTCCAGGTCTCAGAAACGCCGGACAGACATTCCAACGGTTCATTAATGAAGTACTCATCGGGTTAGATTACGCATTCCCATTCATTGATGACGTCATCATCGCATCAGACAATGAAACATGCCACATCGAAGACCTACAGGAAGTGTTACGCAGATTAGACGACTATGGAATAACAATAAATCCATCGAAATGCGTCTTCAGCAAAGAAAGTGTCAAGTTCCTGGGCTACGAAGTGTCAAGTGACGGAATCAAGCCACCACAAGAAAAAGTCACTGCAATCACTGCCTACCCCCAACCACAGACAATTCATGACTTACGTCGATTCATCGGAATGGTAAACTTTTATCGCGACAGCATTCCAAATGCCGCACACATACAAGCACCACTCAACGCGTATCTGCATAACTCCAAGAAACGCGACAAAACCAAAATCGAGTGGAACACAGAAGCTTTACAAGCATTCGAGTTGTGCAAAGCCGGCATACAAAACGCAGCTTTGCTCGCTCACCCATCGCCATCACCGAACGACGCCATCTCCCTAATGTGTGACGCATCGAATACCTGTGCAGGAGCCGTACTACAACAACTTGTAAACAAGAAATGGATACCACTGGGCTATTTCTCAAAGAAGTTCTCCGACACACAGCAGCGATACAGTACATTCGACAGAGAATTACTATCCATCTATATGGCGATCAAACACTTCAGGAAAATGTTCGAAGGAAGAGAACTCATTGTTTACACCGACCACAAACCGCTGACCTACGCTATTCGCAAGCCGCCGTCAGATAACGATACACAAAGACGCACTCGGCAGTTATTATTCATCAGCGAGTTCACTACGGACATTCGTCATGTGAGTGGAGTAAACAATGTCGTCGCCGACGCACTCTCACGCATCGAAACCGTCGACCTACCATCGCCAATTAACTACGATGACGTATCTCAAGCACAAGAAAGGGACAGCGATATACCCAACTTATTGAAGCAAACAAATATACAACTAAAGAAAATCGTCATGCCCGCAACAAACAAGCCAATATTCTGCGAAACGTCTACGTCACACGTTCGACCGTACCTACCAACTGACTTTCGTCGCATCGCATTCAACGCCGTGCACAATCCAAGTCATCCCGGGTTACGAACTACACGCAAGCTCATGCAACAACGCTATTTCTGGCCAGCAATGAACACCGACATTGGCAATTGGGCGAAAACATGCACATCGTGTCAACGCTCGAAAGTTCTTCGTCACAACCACAGTGAAGTTGCAGCGTTCCCACCAAGCAAACGATTCCAACACTTACATACCGACATCGTCGGTCCTCTACCAACTTCATCGTCTGGACATCGCTACCTGTTGACAATGATCGACCGCTGCACACGATGGCCCGAAGCAGTACCTTTACGGGAAATCACTGCCGATATCGTCGCCAAAAAGCTGTATGAAACGTGGATATCTCGTTACGGGTGCCCTACAAGAATAACGACTGACCAAGGACGACAGTTCGAAAGCTGTCTATTCCGAGACCTCGCACAACTACTGGGAGTCGAACGAACCCGTACCACTGCCTATCACCCGCAGAGCAACGGCATTGTCGAACGCTGGCACCGAACACTGAAGACCGCACTTATGACTCGCCTACAAAATAGCAACAAATGGATCGCCGAGCTACCTACAGTGCTAATGGGATTACGAGCCGCCGTGCGTACAGACACCCACACCAGCGCCGCGCAGCTCACCTACGGCCAAGCATTGCGACTGCCTGGTGATTTCATCGCACCATCACCAGCAGCGAAGACATTGGATCAAAACTTCGTCGATCAACTACATGACGTCATCACGAAGTTAACACCAACATACAAATCGCATTCCAACAAGCGATGTATGTTCGTGCACAACGATCTACAAACATGCAGCCACGTGATGCTACGCGACGATACCGTCCGCAAACCGCTACAACAGCCATACAAAGGTCCGTACAAGGTCATCGAGCGCAACGAGAAGTTCTTCACCATCCAACTGCCAGGAAGATCCAGCACAATATCGATCGATAGACTCAAACCGGCATACACTATCAACACTGAAGAACACGACCACACGAGTAGTGAGGCACCGCAGTCAGCTACAGCTACCAGCGAAGATCACACCAGCCTACTCCCGGCCAACACCAACGAGCACCGTACCAGATCAGGCCGATTAGTGAAGATGCCTGTACGTTTTCACTAGGGGGGGAGTACTGTAGCTGCAAGTCATACATCCATCCGCTGGCGCCGCCGACCGTGTACTGACGCCCCGCGCCCCGAGAGGGGGTATTTATACGCAGCGCAGTTTGGGCGAGCGATCTACAACTGCGACACGCGCACCACCACACGTATTATTTAGAAACTACATTTTGTAAATACGATTTAGGAAAACCACTACTTGTGCTCATGTATTTTACCATATGACCTGTACATAATTTCTGTTTAAGCTAAGCTATCCTAGACCTGATTATAACCAACTTCCTATCTACATCTGGAGTATCATTTACACTACCTAAGCGCTACAACGCCATATCTTTAATCTGGGGTGTAATTAAGACGCCGCCAGAAATCGTGCATTACGCACTGAAGAAAATAATTAAAATGGTAACTGATATATCTACCTATCAGTTGCACTTATGATGATCAGCCAATAAAGTTCCCACAGCTGGACACAGGCTTCCTTCTTGTCAGAGGGAGTGGGCCATAATACACCACAAGAACCCAGTGCGGGTTGGTGGGTGCAATACGTCATCGAATGTTTGATCCAATGACATGCTTGTTTCCACACGAAGTTTACAACGTACGTAGTTACGGAATTATAATCATTAAAATCATCAATACAAGCCTCGAAGTTCATTTAAGCCCATTCAATAACTGTTTCATGAAAAAGTCAGCCAATGGGGTTTAATGAGCTGTATTGATCATTTTAATGATTATAATTCTGTAACTACGTACGTCTTACTGGCGCGACTCAGTTTTTATCAACATACAACCTGACACGGACCTGCAAATTGCAAAAAACATAAGAAAATTTGAATTTCGCGGGCTACCCTAGCGCTTGCACCTGAAACTTTTTAAGAGCTGGCTTTGTCTGGGTACGAACCACCACTACTAAGTTACCACTGAGCTACCATCATCTATATCCCAATTACGCATACCGTGAAAAAAAAAAAGCAAGAAAAAAAACGGATCTGAAAAAGAGGTTAGAAAAAAAACGGATCGGTATAAAAGATTACTACGTCACTTATATCAACTCGGTCGAATCGGCCAACGCCTCATTTATAGAAATTGGTTCTGTACTTAACATAATACGAAAAGAAATGGACGTGCGATTTCCGACAGGACGTCGAAATGTGTACGGACTACATATAGCACTTATGATTATGGCCGTAAAGTTGTGTTTAGGTACTTTTATTTTTCTTTTTAGAACTTCGCAGTCGTTAAATATTTTTATCTGCCTTGTATTTTACTAACTGACCGCAACTTTTCAGTTTTTGGAATTGGATCGGACTAAAACAGACTGTACACGACTGAATCACACACACACATATATAAATTTGTCATCGATAATTTAAAAAAAAAAACAGCTGTTACAAACATTTTGATCGATTTGCAGTTTTTTTTTTTGTATAGAATGATGTACTGAATATGTGGTAAATGTTTGTGCGTCAATATCCCTTCTACACTGTATTTAATTTGATCAAAACTTTGTTCCTCACACAAGAAAAATAGCTTTAAAAACTAAACAACTAATTAAAAGATTGCAAGAGGCTAGAGAAACAAATGCATTCAATCTATCACAATCTTCAACTTTCAAGAAAGTTCTGCAAAAACGGAACGGAAAAACGGACTCGGTAAGAGCTAAGTATAGTCAAGACAAGGCAAATTGGAGCGGTTTAAGAGATTAAACTGAACCCGGCCGC
This sequence comes from Eurois occulta, assembly GCA_950022335.1. Classification (NCBI taxonomy): domain Eukaryota; kingdom Metazoa; phylum Arthropoda; class Insecta; order Lepidoptera; family Noctuidae; genus Eurois; species Eurois occulta. The sequence continues at coordinate 10,503,308 of OX465500.1, read as the reverse complement.
GATAACGGGTTAAAAACGGACCGAGGGTTAAGAAAGAAGGTTTATAAGATCAGAAATGTAATTTAAAAATGGTGTTAAAAGATACATTGACTTGTTTGTTTTAATGGAGTTTATAAGCTTCGGATTTGTAAAGAATCAAGGATTAAAACTTTTTATTGTTATTCTGAAAAAGAAGTCGTTTTCTTAGATATTAATTAATCAACCAGTCTTACCAAGGGGTATCGTATTAACTGTGTTTGTACCCAGTACTAACTGGGTTGTGGAGGTCAGATAGGCAGTAGCCCCAAGTAAAATACTGGTATTCAGCTGCATCCTGGTGGACGGGAAGCTGACCCCAACATAGTTGGGAAAAGGCTACGCAGATGATGATAATGAGTCTTTGATTTAGCATGTTTGCCATTTGATAAAGAGCCTCTTGTCAAACAAAATCTAGTTCAAACTAGTACACTTAAGACCTAAGAAAACTATACCTCGAGAGAACTGACATAATCCTGTTTAATATTTCACTCTGAATCGAATAAAACAACTGTAAAAGCCGTCAGAAGAAGAGCTAAAACTGAATATATTTTATTAAAATATCATTCATGCAGACAATACACTACACCAGTTCATGTTAACGTTAAAACTACGAACTCATGTCTTACTCGAAGAAAAGTACGCGATTCCCGACTGGGGAATATTAAAGGGTTTCCTTTTCGCGATATGGACCCCGAAAAAAAACGGATGAAATTCCACAAGATTGAATGATTTATTCCTGACGTTGCCTTATAAAGGAGCGTATTTTTATTTGTCGTAAAGGAATTTATGTTTGCTGCTCGATTCTAGGCCTTACCTGCCCATTGCGGACTCAATCTTGATACCCAATAAACCCAATCTTTATATTGTGAAAACGTAACCTTTGCACTGGAGGTGTTTTCAATTTTGTCGTGAAAAATAAGTAGGGCCCGTATGGCAGGGGAATTTAATAAAGGCACGGTAATATCACGTTGAAGAGATCTCAGCGAAATTGAAAATTAAGAACCACTTCCAACTTGCCGCTGTTCAAATTATTTTTAGGCACAGTATTGTGTTACTTTTTCATTTGTACTCAATTATGTTTTTTTAAATTGTGTATTTTTATTTCAGTTTAGACTACTTTTTAATTTAGGTGAAAATATAAAAGTTTTCAAACCTGTAATTTGGTATTAGTTACAAAGTAACATCAATGTTCCATTTCGCGAATCCAGTTAGGTTCTATCGAATAATTTTGAGACTTAAAGGTTACAAAAACTATATAGGTACAGCTAATTAATAACTGAAATGGATCTAATAATCATATCTCTAATACCTAGATACTAATTTACTCCATTACCTAACATCACGCCTATAATTTCCAAAGGGTTAGGACACAGGTGTCCGTAATAGTACAGTCACGTTTCGCAAGTTATCTTTAAGTCCCATGTAATAGCGGACGAGCCTATTGCCATCAACCGGGCACAAATCCAACCTCCGGCGCTGCTACTGAGAATATTTTGATGGAAAAAGCCAAGAACACTGGCCGACCTGGGGATCGAAGCCAGGATCTCGTGCTCAGCAGTCGCCCTTGCCCACTAGACCAACGAGGCAGTCTCCATCACACTTCTTCTTATTCATTAAATGGAAACCATTTCTACAATTCATAAAGCTAAACAAACTTTCATAACGAATAACAACGAAGTTCATAAATAATTCTTAGAAAAACCTTGTGCATAATTTCCCTGTCCCCCAAGATACTTTTTCCAGCTCAACCTTAACCTACCCTGATATTAAATCACGCACATCCTTGTCTATTGAATCTTATATTCTTTACAGCATCCTCCAAGGAAAGGCCACGAAGTATATTAACTTCTAGCTTCTAGAGTAATATATCATGGAGAAGGCTTTATTAAAACTGACTTAATTTTGTGACGCAATAAACGGGGACAAACTGTGGTAACTTTTTTAGGTTAGAAAATCTGAAGGACGATAGAAATGCGAGGACATTTTTGTTAGGATATAGCGTTGGTTTTGATGATATCATCGAAATTGGATAAAAAAACAAGCTGTAACATGATTCACGTTGTAATAGAGAAAAATATTCATCATCTGCCTCGCTTTTTCCTAACTATGTTGGGGTAGGCTTCCTGTCTAGTACTGGGTAATAAGATACCCCTTGGTAAGACTGGTTTTCAGACTTTCCGGCCACTGACTACCTTGTAACAGCACAATAACTAATCTTTTAAATTCAAAATCACGAAAAATTATTCCTGACATTCTAGTAACCCTGGTAATCATAGTTTTCCATATAAATTCATTAGCTACGTTGAATTATTTATACGTGCCAATTAATGTTAATTAAATTAGTGAAAAAGTGTTAGTTAGATTAGTTTAGCCATGGGAGAGGGTCTGTCATCGGCAGATTTATGATTATTAGTCATAATAGATTCAATAGTTTTATTTTCATATGAGATACTTAACATCACGGTTTTAATTCCCGAGGGGTTAGGCAGAAGTACCTAATACCTATCTAAAAGGACTGTCGTTAACTCACGATATTTTCCTCCACAGTTTTGGAGCAACATTGATGATTTAATATAAATTGTACAAAGTATAGTCCCTGTCTGGGTTCGAATCAAAAACACATCATTTTAATCTAAAAAAGTTTGTACTTAATTGATTTCTTTGGACGGAAACTACATTTTCTTGTTACCTACATATTACTTTTTCAATCTAGAAAATCGTCTTACTTACTAAAATGATATTTTTCTATGAAAAATCCGGAGTTATTACTAAGAAACCTCTAAAGAAACTCTAATATAATTCCACTTACCTACTTTAGCATATTTCAATATTATTACAGGTTAAATGAAATCTTACTTTTTGTAATAAATGTTATGCTGATTTTATTACTGAGATAGAACTTTGAGATGTCAAGACAACATAACATTAGGCGTTTATACCCCGAAGGGTCTGGCAGAGCTCTGCCAGACCCTTTGGGCCTAGACCAATTACGGATGTACTGTATGGTATCCCCGCATTTCGCCAGTTATGTTTTAATGATAGGGGGGCGAGCCATCAATTGGGCACAATACTAGATTTCGGGCTACCACTGAAAAAGCAGAGCAGCTAATGGGAAAACCCGACTTGGGAATCGAACCCAAGGCGCTTGCGACCACTACACCAAAGAGAGAATGAAAAAGAACAATAGACAAAGGAATAAAGGTAAGCATTTTTCCAAAGTAAGAAATTGAACACAAATATTAAGATAACGCATAAAATGATTGGTTATCAATGACCAGAAAAGGATACTGCGCATCCTATAACCAGCAAAAAAACACATTCTTTTTCGTCCCACCAAAAATAATTGACACCTTTGACTGACCGCTCACCGAACTACGTGACACCCCATCGTTCTTTAGAACACGATTCCTATAACATAACAATAAAAAATCTACCATGATGACAGTTGTGGTTTCTTGTATCATTCCAATACACTCTAACAGTACTAACGAGAAACGGAACACCGTGAGATACATACACCATGTAATAAAAACCACTTTTTACATGTATCCACCATCCGTTGATGGCTAAGTCTTACCTTAATGAAAGACAGTCAGAGATTGAGCAGCAATGGAACTCGAATAAAGCGGCAGTGTATCTTATTTTGTGTATACATGGTGCTAAGATATGGTTTTCTTGGAAGTGACAGTAATACAACGGTGTGATATGTATAATCACGTAGAAAGTAGATTAGGAAATAGGTCAAGATGTTTGATTGAGATAGGTGAGAGCAAAGACAAGTTGCTTTTGTAAAACTTATTAAAGATTTTTTGCAAATAATTAAGGTTTACTTGGAAGGTGGTCCATTTCTTTACTAAATGGTCATAGAACCAGACAAGTCATGTTACTGGTGCCATTTCTAAACGAGCTGCGGAAAGATAAAACATAAAAGATTTGTATTACGAGGAAATGCACCCGTTACCACAAAACCAGTGCTTGAAACTATATCACTCGTGTTTCGTACTAAAAAGCTGTACTTAATATAAAACCTCTTCTGACACACATACGAGTATTTTTTTTTTCTCAGTGCCAAGTGTAGCGTTTTTATTACCCATAACGCTCTGGTTTATAATAACTTTGAAGTGCTAGTTTTTGCCCACGTCTTCGTCCGCATGATGTTCAGAAAAGTTGCCACCTAAGCTAGATTGATGGTCTACCTGTGTGCAAAATTTAGCGTTTTTTTTTTTTTGTTGGAACTTAATCAGTTTAGACGTGAAAAGGTAACAAACATACGGACAGACAGACTGTACTCGGTATGTCTGTCCGTATGTTTGTTACCTTTGCTTCCGCATTTAAAATAGTACATAAGTTATGAGTGCAATGATCACATGAGAAATAAAAACTAATAATATCATAACTACTAATTACTTCAAACAATTCCTCAACAATATCATTCATCTACTAACAAATCACACATTGATACCTACTCATTCAATTTCAAACTCAAAGCCATTAGCTCGTCAATCAACATTCAACTCGATCAATTCTTTCAACACAGTACCTACCCATCTGTCTAAACGTATGTGTCAAAACATATCCGAAACTGAATTTGTTTATGCGCTTCACTTATGGCAAATACTTTATTTGTTCACCAACGCGCACGAAGATTGATGACGTATACATTTAGGCCAGGGTCTACACAAATGAATGTATAGTCTAGGCAGAAGGAATAAGGTTCAAATTGCAACGGGAAAGTGTTTAAAGGCGACATCCAAGCTGCAGTGTCGGCAAATGATGCACTTAACAGTATTGCTACTAGTCAAATTTGTTGTTTTACCCATAACATACCCGTTAATTAATTCCCTAGTAAATGGATTGCTTGCTAATGCGAAAAAAAAATATTGTTAAAACATAGTTAGCCAGTAATGTACTACGAACCGTAATGGATGATATTTGCATGTTGTCCTTTATTTTTTTTTTGTGTAATGTGTCTTTTTTATGAGCTCCGATGTAATTTTGCAGAATTTATGTTAGTTATTTAATTGAGTTTTATTTCTAGTTACGCTTTTTTGGTGGTTTGAAATATGGCTGCAGTAACTTTAGTTCTAGTGAGTTTTCGGGTTTTTTCGGTTTGAGTGTGGTTATTTTTATAATTTACAAAGCAAGTATCTTAACGCACTGTGTATTTAAATTTTTAACACACAGTATTACTAAGTTAAATGTTAATTTACTTTTTAACCATGTAAAGAGATTTTAAGGTGTCTTGATACGCCACTAGGATATTGAGAAACAGAAAAAGCGTCACCATTCACACAATAAACGAAGGGCTATAATTCAATAATCTCGAACAAATGAAGTAATGCGGAACCGCAGAACCATTCAGTAATGATTTCGGAAATACAGTATTTCTGATACAAATATAAATTATATGAAAAGCGATGTCAATAAAAGAGACAATGTCAAAGCAAGTAATGACATTCATTAATTAAACAGAGCACCTTTAAGCCGATTTGTCCCCATAATAATATAAAATAATCATTCATCATTATTTGTACAATTTACCAAATGCATTTTGGTTTTACTCGGTGACTGGACACGCGAGGTATAAATATTCATTTTCAAAATGACTAGGGTGACCCGTCCCCTCGATTTTTATAATGATGACGTGTTACGTTATGTAAATTTTGCAGAACAGGTAAATAGGTACAACACCAAGCGCGTAAAGTGTGTAATTACAGTTCAGGCGATCACGGATCAAAGTATAAACTTTTTTACAGTTTTTACACCCGTTAATCATGGTTTCAGTTGAGTTACAGTGTTTTAATAATACTAGGCTGTAATAAAAGACTTCTAATGTAAAGGTTCCGCTAGCCAGTTCTGATAAAAGTAAAATAAGGCTCTTCGAATGTACGAGACGCGTATAACAGCGACCTCCATAAGGATTAGTATTATTTCGCAGTCCGAACACGGATTAAACACTACTTTGCCATTAAACCAGAACTTTTATAACGAGTCTTTCTACTTAGAAAAAAAAAGGGGGAAAAGTCATGCGTTCATATAGGGTTGCTAGATCGAGTTTCTGAATTTTCCCCATATTCCAACTATTTTTCCCTTAGAATGTTAAGTATGTTTTGGAATTTATTTTCCCCATTCTTTTTTCTTGAATGAAACAAACGGAGACAGATTACTCAGTTCATTCACAAAATGTACAACTTTGTATAAAATTATGTGTCTGTGTATGTATTACCGTTCACTCGCGACGTCATGCAATCGGCGTATTATAAGCAAGTAAGTAATAATTACAAATTACTAATTCGGCTTATTTTTTAGTGGTGTTCTATCTATCTTTGGGAGAAAATATTTCCCGAAAAATTCTCAAAGGATTTCATTCCGCCTATATAATTGTATCTACTAACATAGTTTTAAGCAATTGTTTATACTAACACTATATGGGTCATCCTGCCTGAACATATATAAATATTTTTTATTTATTAAATTCCTTAAATATTATATTTAATTTATTAAATATTTTTTATTTATTAATTCTAGACCGATTTTTTTCCTCAAATAAGGGAAATAAATCCCCAATCCACCAACACTGCGTTCATATCGTAGTATGCCAACCATTTAGAGAGTTGTGGTATAAGCTGCAGGCACGACACACGTTCATCAATCATCCGGGGACACTTTTATACGCTCCACACTCGGCTGTGACAATGCGAGAAGGTTTTTTTAAGAGCCCAAGGTTTTTTTACATTTTTTTGGCCCACAATGTCGTAAGTACAAACCTGTGTTCAGAACTTCAGAGCGTGGGTGGGCGGCACTGCGCTATTTCTGCATGTTTTGTTTATTTTAATAATTCGTGGCATTTACTTTAGTATTTTACATTCTGTGAGGGTCACTGGTCTTTTAATGGTACTGCAGTCCAGTCGGTACTCTTGCTAAGCTTATCTGGTACTACATTTTAGACGTTCTCGTTCTGATTATGCGTTGTAAGTTAGATATTATAAAAGGCTAGCTTTTCCCCACAGCTACAACCGCGTGCAGATCTGTTGTTGACCCACGGGAGGTTTGAAAAGTAACTGCTATCCTATCCCCAGGTCATGGTCTACTATTGTGGCAAATTTCATGAAATTCGTTCAGCCGTGAGGCGTGGAAAGGTAACCGAAAGACAGTCAAGAGTTACTATCGCATTTTTTTTTTTATTATGAATCAATGAATCCTTTCAGTCGTGAATAAAATAAATACTTTGCTTTCAAACTCAATTCTACACTGACACTTACGAGATAATTATCTTCTCTGATGGTCAAGTATTGAGAGCTCCCGATAGTTGAAAAAATTGTTATAGTTTTCCATACTAATATTATAAAGAGGTATAGTTTGTGAGTTTGTGAGGTTGTAGCGGGTAACTTCTGGATCTACTGAACCGATTTTTATAATTATTTTACCAATAGAAAGCAAAGTTATTTATGAGTGTTTTAGGCTATATATTAACCCGAAAAATGAAAAGACTTTTTCGTGGTAGTCGGATTTGCAAAGTAAGTCGGAGATAAAACGGTCGAAAATGTTTTAAATATAGTCAGCTAGTCAATATATGGTCAGCTAGTACCTATAGTGGCTAATATAGTAGTTGAAAGTCACGGAAGATATCCCGTAAGTGACAATGTAAGTTTAGTTATAAACCGCGAAAGCTTCAAAACAGCGGTAATTCTATTTATTTAAGACAAAATCTATCACCATGATCCCAAGTCTCTTTAGTATAGTAGACCATAACACTTAAGGCATGATTGTGGCCCTCAGCAGGTAAATCCATTACGTCCCAAAGTGGTCGACAATGACCCGTATATGTATCACAACGCTTCGATATGGCGACCATATCATTTTATAATACGACCTAAAAGCTTATATTCTAAGTATACTGTAATATTATAGAAACAATGAAGGAAAATTGATACAGATTTTTGTTATTAACATCATCACCACGCCTGTAATCCTTGAAGGGTTAGGCAGAAGTGTATCCTATTGTACACCCACATTTCGCAACACAATTAGGACAAGTCATTGTAAGTTCGATACATTATGTTTTTTACTGAAAAGTTGTGTGGTAATCGTAATCGATTGTGATGGTACAAGCCATATGAGAAATGGGGAAAATATTGGGAAGACAGTTTGGAGTATGAATGTCGATGGCTATAGAGTAGGGGTAGACCAAAAAATAAAAATAAAGTAGGAGTAAACATAAATAGAGACAGCAGCGGTGGCCCCGACTTACAAACAGTAAGTCGTGGGGTCGAACCCAGGAAGGCGCATTACTTTGTGTAATTTATTTCATCGCCACTGCTCTCAAAAACGGTGAGGTGAAGGAAAACATCGTGAGGAAACCGGCATGTCCTAGAACCAAAAATTCGAAGACATGTGACATCTACCAACCCTCACTGGGCCCGCGTGGTGGATTATAGGCCATCATCATCATCTGCCTAGCCTTTTCCCAACTATGTTGGTGTCGGCTTCCAGTCTAACCGAATGCATTATGATGATATATTATGATTATACATTACCATTAATCACAATTAATGGTGGATTATAGCCCATTCCCTCTAATAGAGAGGAGGCCGTGTGTCCCAGCAGTGGGAACATTATAGGCTGAATATAGACCAAAAAAACGAAGCGATAGGTGGAATCGTGAGTTGACGTGTAACAGAAAAGTATGGATGAAGAAGACATGCTGCGCCGACCCCAAATAAAATTGGATAAGAGCTGGAGAATGATGATATCATGTTTTTCACCAACAGTTACAAATATTTCGGGTCCGCAATCCGGATGACGCAATTTCCGAATTCGTAGCCCGTTACTCATGATCCCAACATATTTTAATCCCAGCTCTAATTAATGGCTTTATTAGGGTACAATGCTGTATGTTTTACGGAGCTTAATTTTTCACGAACAACATCATAAATTAGAAAATATTAAAAAAGATTATATCAACAAATCCTAGCACCTAAAATCGGGACCCCTATCATTGAATTTATCAAAACCCTTATTACAAATGAGATTTGGGACCGGTATCAACATAATCCACGTTCTACCCCCAGCCCTTTAAGCGTAAGGGAAGTAAAATTAAGCCTCTGCAGGACAACATAAAGAGACCAATTTTAATCCTTCAATTCTAACGAAAATATTTGTTGTTGACAGGTCTTGACGAACTTAGTGGATTAAGATTAATTAATTAATCAGAATTGAGCAGAGCCCTAAATAAATACTAAAGACTTTTGACGTAAAACCAAACAACTCGACGTAAATATTTCACAGTAACACCCGTCTACTTTATCAAAACAGAAAGAATATAAATCACCAAGTTATGGTAAAAATTTTACTGCAATTTTTAGTATACAGTATCTAGTTTAAACAAACAAATAATTGCTTCCTGAACGCGAGGTGAAAATAAAACCGTATTTAAGCAAACATTACAGATACGGACATCGAGCGGTAAATCTTTCTTTATCGCCCAACTATCTTCGCGCGTTTCAGTCTTAGGGTTCCGTATAACAACTCGCTGGTAGGGTTACCATCCGTCCGGTTTTTATGTCCGTGTTTTTGGCTCCCGGTTCGGACTTTGTCTGGCCTTGTCATTCATTGGGAGCTTTGGAGTTGAGAAGCATCATCAGGAGTTTTGCAAATGACCGGTAAGTTGTCAGAAATTTTCAAATTTCGAAAAGATAGCGCCAGCGGCTTCGAACGAGGGGTTGCGGGGACAGCGGAGAGTCAACCGGCACCGCACCACACCAGTCAGCTGTTGCACGCCTCCACGCACGGCTGCGCTTAAGCGTTTTCCTAGCGTCTAATAACTTCATATTATTATGTACTAGTTTCCAACCGACCGTTATAAATAATTCCTTTTCTTAATATACTTGTAAACAGTCCACTACATTTCATCTTGCTCCACCACGGCCTATCGTCGCGATCAGATAGCTACTTCATCACAATCTTCCTGCCACGTATTATTTAGGGCCGGAGTACCGTTTTTTTCTTCCTTGGTAACCCTATTTGAGGGTTGAAAATCCGTTTGTGAAAACAACAGCTCTTCAAAGATACACCAGTTTACCTCTTGTATGAAGATATGACAGTTATTACAAAACATTTTCAACAAAACGTTTTCTCTTTTTTTCTGTTTAGATTTAAGTTTTTTTTTATGTTTATGCATTTGAGGCATGTGTCAAATAAATATGTTTTCTTTCTTTATTTCTTTAATCTCTTAATCATGGTTTTGTTATAATGTTTGTTTGTTTGTTTTGAAGAGATCATTTCGTCAATTATTTACTTGGTCCTTGTTCGAAATGGCTTCATCAACTTAATGTATTTGACGAGGTCGATAGTTCTCTACTCTCTATCAATATTTAATTTGAAATAAGCTTGATAACTATGTTTATTATGGTAGTATTTCCATAATGTCCGAACGGCAATTTAGTTCAAAATACACTTGTGTTTAGCTACTTCGAAAATAACTTTCAGGAACAAAAGGTGAACAAATCTAACAAACCATTACAAACAACGAAAATAGCCAATGAGCTGACAGGAAAATGTTTCGCAATGCTCTGGTAACTGACGAGGTTGATTTATTTACGAAGTAACTTAGACTGAAACTCGAAATACCTAGATTTAATTCGAAAATGGCTACGTATTATGTTGAAAATGTACTTAATGCTATTTGAGGAACTAAATAAAATGTTGATACCAGGAAGTGTTGGTCTACAATTTAAACCAAACCGATCTTTCGCGTGAATCTGCGATCGACGAGTCCATAATTTTGCTACTTCGTTCGGAAATCTGGAAGGCATCTTCTGTAGGTGCGACCACCCGTTCTGATTGGCCGAATAAAATGAACGCAATTATCGTGAGTTCACGTGACGATTGCTTTGGTTAAGACCCCGTTTGTGTAAATACTTCGTACACACATTGACACTTCAAGTTATACTTATCCAGTATAACCTGACCTCGCTTTCTATAGGCTTCCTGTACAATGAGAGATCAGCTTAATTAGGTTTTTAATAGCTTTCTTGGTCGTCGTGTACCTATACACAATTTTTTCTATAGTCTTATCTTCATCAAATATGTCGAACAAACATCGAGACTGTCACGCCACTAAATAGTGCATTAAAATATATTTTTTGTATCATTTTAAGAATTTTATAAGGAACCCAGCCTAAATAAAAAGACGCTCATATAAAAATTGAGCCATTTTATTTGGGTGTCGTACAAAAAGTAGTTAATCTACATAACGGGATCCCGTAATGCCGTCCCGGAATACAGTCCCGGATACCTCGGGTTGTGAGCGTTTGGCATAACAAATATTATGGTAATATACCCATGCTCTTATGGGATTTTGAAGGATATTAGGTCTATGGATATTAGTAATAAAGTCTTTTGTGAGCGAGATGTCAAAGTATGCGTATATTGGAACGTGAATGGGTGAACAAATATACAGGGTGCTTTTTTTTGTGAGAATGATTGACGATGATACTGATACGTAGGTACTATTATTAAAAAAAACAGAGATCTAGTACTGAGTTATAGTTTCTGGACAAAGCAAGCCACTCTTGATGAATAACAGAGTTACCTTCACATACTTAACAGCATATAATGAGAAGCATTACATACCGAGTTTCCTCCCTGCCTCGGAAAGCACGTTAAGCCGTTGGCCCCGGCTGTCATTTGTAGATCGTTGACAGTCGTTACAGGTAGTCAGTAGAGCGAAAGTCTGACAATCAGTTATACCAAGGATATCGTATTACCCAGGACTAACTGGGTTGTGGAGGTCTGATAGGCAGTCGCTCCATGTAAAATACTGGTATTCAGCTGCATCCGGTTAGACTGGAAGCCGACCCCAAGATAGTTGGGAAAAGGCTAGGCAGGTGAATGACTTAACAGCATATAATGTTCACGTTATTGTCCCACCTTCCTATATTATTGTGTGTAGAGGGAGAAAGTGATAGTGTTCAAAACGGCACGTGCCATTCCTCCATTGACCATAGAGTACAGACCCATGGGAAACGATTAACCAGTCATGGATAAAGAGAACTCAATTAAATGCAATTGGAGACCATACGGTAATGAGTTCCGTACAATGGAGGTCGAAATGCGAGAAAAATAATGTTTTATACAAACTTGCGTTCACACAGGCCTACCCTCTGTTAGAGTAGGGATTACTTAGAACGTAGTTTAGTTTCCAAATCATTCCTCGAAGGGTTAGACAGATGTGTACCCATTAATTAGTACATCCACATTTCGGCAGTTATGTTTAAGTCCCATGTAATAGGGGGCGAGCCTATTGCCATCATCCGGGCACGAATCCAGACTTCGTGGCTGCTACTGTGAAATTTCTGATGGAAAACCCCAATAACACTTTGCCCGACCTGGGAATCGAACCCAGGACCTCTATGCTAAGCAGTCGCACCACTAGACCAACGAGGTAGTCCAACAACATATCACCCACAAAGGAGATCGCCAGAAATCCATACATCGTTGGGCCAAATATGAACAGTAATCATTTATGTATTATTTAATAGATAAAACACAAACATATTCATATCAGAAAGACTTTTTTTTAAATTCTATGGGAATTAGGAAGAAAATAAGTTTTTGGGTCACTAGGTTAGGTTATGCGGCAGATGGTAAGAATTGTACCTATAAAACGCCAAAATGTATAATTGTAAATACCATAATCAAATAAACACATTGATTTAATTGTTTGTAAATATATGTGTTACTATTAGCATATTATTGCATAGCACAAAAAAGGAATTAGGTAGGTAAAATAAACACAAGTTACTTTTTCAATATTTTATTCATCTTCATTTTCATACTCAATTAATATATTGCCAAATAAAAAAATAAATACCATCACACCTCCAGCACCATTCCTGTATGATATATCATACAGGAATGGTGCTGGAGGTGTGATGGTATTTTGGTACCTTGCCACTGTTTGCCCAGTAGCGTTGCTACGGTCAGTAGGGATACCACAACTCACGCAATTCACCATTATCCAGTCGATAAGCAATCGGTGTCCAAGTCCGTAAAATCAATCCAAAGTCGTCAGAAAAATAGCAGAAATCGAATAATAAGCACATCCGCACGAGTACGAAAACGAATGACGGGACTTGACGGGAGTGACGTGACATTGACATTTTGACAAACATCGATATTTTTTCGTTTTGAAACAGTTAACCGATACACGATTTTGAACGATGTTATTGTTAAATAAATAAATAACTATTACTAAAACAACAATAATTTCATCAAATGTCCTTTTTTCTTTTATAAATGATTATAATGTTCATGACCAATGCTAAAACAAAATAGATATCGTTTTTTTAGTAACTTCTTTAGAACTACTAGTTTTAGAACGAACCTGACCTGACTTTTTACATGACCTGACAGCTTGTTTACGGAGCTAGTTTTAGAACTACATTCAATTTAAAACCATTTTTCAAATTATAATTTTTAGCTCATTCCGGTAGAAAGTTATTATTGTTACATGTTATTTTTAATCAGTAAAAAATCTAGTCTTTTTTAATATACATATCGTTTCTGTACATACTTTGGCCCAAAACTGGCCATCTCCTTTCCAACGGACACAATCGATTCAACCACACGCAATAAACTTTTATAACTATCAAAAACAATTGACACTCAATAAAAGCCATTCCTAAATTAAACATAACTGCAAAACAGTAAGCTACTGCCGATGGGGTTCAACAATAATTCCATGGGTCTCCATACCCATTACTCGGGCGTCCAACGGCCCGAGTGTCGTTAGACCACTGCCCACCCCATTAATATAAGTAGCGAGATGTTTTAGCAAGCACTTAGTGAAAGCACTTGCGCTCAATTGATTGCTTTATTCGTGACGTACGGGTAGGACGGACAATGAGTCGTGATTTATGGGTAATTTTGGTAGCATAGCTAAATCTGTGACATACATACATACTTTTTCGTTTATCACTTTAAGAGAATCTAAGTAAAGAATGAAAGAAAACGAAAATCATCAAATGACTCTCCTCCCGCTTTGGGCGGAGCGGAAGGGAGTGTCAGACTTTTACTGACTAAAAACCATCCATGTTCCTTCTTTTGCCCTTTGTGTTCCAGGGCCGCGGTATCTCTTTCGAACAGTCCCGCAGCCCTGGCAGGAAGTAAGCAGTACCTGGCCTGAAGATTTTTAAATGCCGCTGTGATGGACTTGATTGACATCTCACTGTTATAATAATGACATCCAGTGATATACACCTACCTAGTCTACCTACCACTCCTATCAACAAGCTGCATAAGAGTTCCTTTTGTTAATATCGAAGGTAGGTCTTAAGTTGAGACACCTACCTGAAACTAAATAAGATGGTAACCTACTTGATAACCTAACGTCCCTCCCTGTTTCAACCAATCAAATGGTTTGAAGCTGGTCTTAAGTAAAGCTTGAATCGTGATTGACGTTCTGTAATACGGACCTAAAAGGTTAACAGATGTCCAGATTTGTCCGAGGATGTCCGTCTTTTAAGCTATCCATCCTGTGGCAGAATATTTCAAATATTCTTCTTCTTCTCGAATTGATGACTCAGATTTTGTCCGACCAGTACGTAGCAACTTGGACAGCTCTGTCGTTTGCCTCATTCAAGTCCTGGAGGGTGCAATTAGTTGAAATATTTCATTGGTCAAAGTCCAAGTGATATGACTGACTGTCAGTCACTACAACCCAAGCAAGTAGTTCCTTATACACATATAATTCATCCAGAACAAGAAGCATTTATCAAAAACGCTCCCCTTTAAAACCAATCTTAGCAATCTCATTTGATTTACAGCCAAACATAACAACGAACACGCTCCACACACGTCGAAGCAGTATGTCACCCAACTTCCTATTATATTGTACTTAGAGGGAGAAAGCGATAGTGTTCAAAACGGCACGTGCGCCCGATCCATTGACCATAGAGCACAGACCCATGGGAAACGATTAACCAGTCATGGACAAAGAGAACTCAATTAAATGCAATTGGAGACCATACGGTAATGAGTTCGGTACAATGGAGGTCGAAATACGAGAAAAACAAAGTTTTATGCAAAGCTGTGTTGGAATCTCGAGGGAACAAGGCTTGGTGTTTGAGCAAAAAGTGCTGAAGGACCAAAAAGTAAGGAATACATTGTAAGACGCGGTCTTAGTAATACATTTTGGAACAAAACCTTCTTGTTCTAGATTTAAATGTTGTTGTCACGCTAAATGTAGTCAGTAGTTATCATCAATAGATCAGTTCAGCATATCGTCGACCTATTTCTAGTTTGGTGTAAGTCATAATTGTTCAGGATGCGGAAAAACCTTTTGATTCCTTAAACTTCTTAGGAAATTGATGTTCTTACGGAAATATTATTTAATTTATTTCAATTTTTACCGATTAGTTAGAAATAGGTAACACTTTTAGACCACTCCACCTAAATTGCAAAAACTCGTTGGTTGTCGAAATTTTGGCTTACGTCATATTAGAATTAGGTCGACGATATCGTAGTTCACCTAGTTCGTCTAGCCCAGGTCCTCCCTAGCTGCGCTACAACACCCTGTCCTCAGCCTTGCTTTTTTTTAATATCATCAGTCTGTCTAGCTGAGGACTGTCCCACACTAGGCTGGCGGATACGTGATCTATAGTAGTAACAATTACTCGACAAAATCAATAAACAGTAAGCTATGTCACACATAATCCGTAAGCATAAAGCATATGCTTCAAAAAAGTTCCCTTGCATCGCCCATTCATAACCAGAACAATCGTTCTACACATAAAGTACCTACAAAATGCTTGATTTAAGAAAAAACTTGGTTCAACTCGCGCCGTTCACGAGTTTTATGCCCAAGGACTTTTTCTATACGTTTTATGACATCGCCACTCGACAGTTAAGGCAAGGGTATAGAGCAATTTATTTTTATGCTTTTGCTGTATATCGGTTATAAATATCGCAGTGAGGAACGGTTAAAAAGATCTGGGGTCCTTTGTTTCTGAAATATACAACGAATAGAGCATGTACTGTTATGGGTTTTTTTTCTGGAGAAAACTATCATACCCTGCACCATCAGAAATGAACTCACTACTTTCTAATTTAAAGTAATGATTTAAAAGATTTAGGGATCGTAAATTTTCGAGCTTAGACTGTCTTCATGCACCATGGTAAACTCCAGTCGGCCATTACAACTTCCGTGGAATGATTAAGAGTCGTTGCGTGTAGTATTTTCCTAAGAATTGGTCCCTAGTCTTACATATACAACGAAACATCCTGTACACGTTGATTGCTGAACGTAAACTTCCCCCGTATGCCTTTGAGACAAATAACCTAGCTTTATTATCTAGCTAAGCGAATGATTATTTTTTCAGAGCAGCAATTTATCGGACATTTGTCCGTGTAGTCAATTTTTTTGTTAAACAGTCTTTCAATTTATCAATTCAACCTAGCGCGGTCCATTGCTAGACTCAGGCCTCTTGCAAGCTGCGCATCAGCACCCCGTCCACCTTCCGTATCTAGACTGTCCCAGCCAACTTAAAAAAAAAACACATTTCCACCTGATTTTACCGATAAATATAGATTAGAAAATTCTACATCATCATCTGCCAAGCCTTTTTTTTCAAACTATGTTGAGGTCGGCTTCCAGTCTAACCGGATGCAGCTGAATACCAGTATTTTACATGGAGCAACTACCTATCTGACCTCCACAACACAGTACTGGGTAATACGCTACCCCTTTGTAAGACTGAACGTCTGACACGTTCGGGCCACTGACTACCTGTAACAACTGTCAAATATCTAAAAATAACAGCCGGGACCAACGGCAAGCAGCGTGCTTTTCGAGACACGGCGAAAACTCTGTATGTAATGGATGGTTGCTCATCCACGGACCAACCTAGGCACGTGCGGCTTAACCTGAAGATCGACCCGAACGGCTGTTATGATTAAGCCACGAGCTCCTCCATAGATAGAAAATTCTACATGTGCAGAACATTCGAGAGCTTCAATTTCCCGTCCGATTAAAACCAGCCTCCAAAAAGGTTTTAACTAAGTGATCCATTCAAGCTCAAACAAAAACTAGATTAATCCTATGCCACTCAAAGAATTGAAATAAAGCCACTTCAAACAACGGATCCTAACTACCGTAACAAACTGAACGGGTTTAAGTAAATAATTCATGACGGACAAAAACGGTCCCAAGCCTAATCTCCTCTCATAAGCACACGTGGTGATAGTAAATTAGAGATCTAATTGATGTATTATCTGGGATCTGGGATCCAGAAAGGGGCGAGAGAGATAACCCTTGAGCTTGACCACGGGAGTTATTGAAAGAGTAGGTGAAGGGTGAAACAGGCTTTTAACATAATGAATATGTAAATGCAAATCGTATTTAAATAAAAGAATATCCTCTGGCATTTAAGGACGAAAATAGAACGATCTCTAACGCAGAATTGACATGATTAGGTAAGAAATCAATGTAGCAACACTGATCCTGTCTTCCAAGTTAGAGCCGTTGATTTTCTTAATTTCAAGAAAACACCAACTCATTAAAGCCTAAATCCCCAATCAAGCCAAACCGGAAGCATCCCAAAGACAAATCAGAGTAAAACTACTAAAGCAACATCGGCAACGCACTGCGGGAGTGTTAAACACTGCCGGATCCCGGATCCCGTGATCCCTATTAATCCTTGCGTGTGAGTGCCTGTTTTTGCCAGCTCTGAATTCACGCGATGGCCAGATAGAGGCACAATCAACCTATTTACTGGCATCACGAACCGTCACGTTTGGAATGTGAATTTAGATTTGATAACCCGATATGATAATGAGTAAACAATCCGGCTGGATTCTGTGCGATCAGTTGCCGTGGTTAGGTTTGATGAATAGTGAAATTGGTTAATCATGTGTGTGTTTGTTTTGATGGACGATTATTCTAGATTGTGTCTAGCATAAAAGTTCTCGCAATTTCTACTATTTAGGCCCTTTGTAGGCTTACAGGTCACTTCAAAAATCGAACAGATAGGTGTTGACGTAGACGTTCTATCCTTTTTATTAATACATTTTTCATTCAGTTTTGTAAGACATTGAGAAATTGTGCAGATCAGTCTTGGAGATATCAAAGTGATTTCAGATAGATAAGGAGCATCGAAAATTTTGTTCCTGATACAACATTTTCCTATCAATTCAAATAATTTATTTTGAGTACCTACATTATGGTTACACATAAGGATGGAACACAACGATATAGCTCAGGACCATATCCTACCCTAACAGGTGTGCAAAATTAGTACATCTGACAGAGTAAAGTTACCTAGTACAAAATATTGATATTTATGGTTTCCGAAATATATAATTCTTAACACATTACCGTTGTTATTTTCTATGTTTTGCTTTGCCACACGCTCCACATGTTCACCCTATTTTTTCTATCAACAATTCATTGTCCCCCCTTTTGGCAATATTGCACGCCGCCCCCTTTATAATAACCACATTTGTTTGAAGGTGCAAGATGCATTGGCACCGACAAAGAGATTAGATCGCGTATTGAGTGCTGTTTACTTTATGGCATATTTATTCAAAGGGCCATTTGCACTGAGGGAATCGATCATAAATTATAAATATTGTTTTTTGCTCCCCAAAAGTCTAATGCAATATTTGTTTCAAGATATTGCAGTTTTGCTGTAGTATTTTTTCAACGTTATAGCCACTTATAGCCAAAATGCATTTTCATTTCTACAAGTTGCTATGCCATATAAACGGGGCCAAAATGGATTGGCAATTTTAAAATATCATATACTTAGGTATAAATTATTTCAAATGTTTGGAGAGAGAAAGGTTTCAATTCAATCAATAAATTGAGGTTCAACTCACTGACTAAAACTACTCATTTACTATAGAACAGTGTTATTTATGTTTATTTCGTTGTAAATGTTACAATGTTCGACAGAAAAGCAATAATGTATGAAATTAAGTTTGCTTAGTCCGGAACGTATTTGTTTTAATTTATTTGTCTACGTTGTATTAAGTGAATGTCCATCTACAACATAGACAGACATAAAACTTATAAATTCAACAGCTATGAAACTAAACATTCCTACAGAAACGGCCAAGTACAAACTTTTTACTACCCGCCATTGTTACCTCCGTCGGTGACGTCATAAAATGGCGGCCGCACAACCGCCGCACGTAATTTTGAACTGATGACATTCGCAATTTAAAATGTCTCACCCTAACAGCGACAGTTTAATGAGCATTTTAATTGCGGCCCTACCCGTGTCCATTACACGCATATCAAGCGAACATCGACCTTAATGCCAGGTAATAACGGCTAATATTACGCCACTTAAACTGTGTGGAACTAAAAATCCTGTTTGCAAGTTTGTGAAGTTTAGTTTTGGGTGGATGTGAAATGTTTGTGTTTTTTGGCTCAATTTGATGTTAACACAATTTGGCATACTTTCGAAAAAAGAATGTTCGTATGAGAAAAATATCTGGAGCTTGAAGTGACAATATGGAAGGAAAAATATTTTCCCGCGATTGCGTGACACAAGACACTTTCACTCAACGCAAGACACCCCAAGCTCAACTTGACAGTTTAAATTAATTATTAATTATTACATAGCTGGGGTGAGAATTATTAAAGATTTATTCCATTGTCCGTTTCCTTGGCTAGTGGTCACGCATGTTCATAGACAAGGTTGTAAATAAAAATGCCTACCCCAACTTAAGGTAGGTAAGTGCGTGTTTGTAGACTTTGTAGGAACATGGTGTAGTAATGATATCATCTGTCATGTTTGACGCGTTGCGTGGGCAAGCCCCCAGCCGGGCCAGATTAATGATGTCACATATAAACCACGAGACCCCAAAATACCGCTTTGTTTTTATTGGTTAATATTTTATCTCTGTTTTCCGGTATTTTTTCTTATGTTAAAAACCGTTTCTTGAGATTATTTTCTACGCTCTTTAAATAAAAGACGAACTGCGGAGGCGACCCCGGGAAGAGGATTCTGATAATGTACTGAGGTATCTTTCAGTGTCCGGTGTCCGCAGCTAGTCCACCTGTCCGTACCGGTTTGACTAATCTTGAAGGCAGGAAAATATTATCAAACCTCGCCGTCGATTTCTATTATTCGGTAGAAAGTATTGACAGTTGGCAATACACTGCAGAATGCAAGCGTCTGATTGGTCGATAGTAGTCACGGCACGAAGTTCTAATTTCAATTTTTAGTAGTTGAATTCAGTCATGCTATTGGGTAATATTTGACGGTAGTGAACGACTTAGATGTTCCAGTTTTGAAATTGAATTTAGAAGTTTCGTTCGAAGTCGTTGGTTATATTGTTTTGAGTGTAAAAATATTGTTTTAATAGTTACTAGCACGGAGCGAACTTTGAGGTTCGGTTAAACAGATTGCGGACACTAGACTCTGATAGATACTTTAGTACATTATCTGTCAAAGCCACTGGTCCGTAAGCCCCATAATTAAAGAAAAAGCCGGATGTAATAACGTCATCTGAAGTAGATAACAAGATACTCGCATTACGATCATTTTACTCCGAAATTGAGACTTTTCGAATTAGCTTACACAAAACGGCTCCTATATTTTTCCTTCCTGTAAAAAATAATCAGAAAATAGCTATCCACGCACCAACAAAAAATCCTAAAACATTTTTAAAAAACGAATCCGAAAATCGTCGTTTACACGGTCCAAAATGGCGCTTACGATTTTCTTTTTAATTTCCAAGCCGAATCGACTGCTAGTGGCCAGAAGTGGCATTCGAAATACGAATTTGAGAACGCATTCGGATAGAGCAATCTCGGACGGGTACGTGGCTTCGACTCAAGTTCCCTTTAGAAGAACGTTATATCCGAACGTGATAGAAATCCCATATAAGATTAGTAATATTTTATGACGAAATTGATTCAGAATTTACACGCATTCCGACGTTTTAGCGAGTCTGTGAGCGTTGACACCATTATCGCATTAGGCGATAGGATTTTATGAGTACTGCTTTTTTGTGATGTGCCAAAATGTTTTGATGTCGTTTAATCTACACTTCTGAATCATAAGTAGTAGTACTAGTTGTTGTTAATACATAATTCAGCTTCAATAGACATTGCTATTAATTTTATTTAAGGACCAGCTTGATTTAAAGCAATATAGGTACTTTCTCTTAAAAACGTTGGTGGTGAAAATGCCTTTGCCTGTGGCCGACAAAATAATGCACTGTGCTTGATATTACCAATGTTTGGTGATATTCCTATTAAAAGGATCATGTAGCTCGTTACCCATTTGATCTTGCTATATACCAAATTAATCTGTTCTCTGAATCGCTTCCTTGCAGTAATTCATCAGAATTTTTAACATTTTATGCATTGGCTATAAAACCTAGTGACTTAATAGGAACCCGAAACCTCTCGGTTCACAGTCAAACATTCAGGCGCAGTGCCAACGGGGTCAAATGTTATATTTTGCAGCTTTTATTACAACCACTTAAATAGCTTATTTCGGTTTTTGTGGACAACCTAAAATATGATTTTTTAATATTTTAATAAAAAAATGCTTTTAGAAAGCATGGAGAACACAAGAAACAGGGGCTTGCGGCTAAATAATAACAGAGGCTCGAGTCGATCTTTAGATTAACCCGTGCTTGCTTAGGTTGGTCCATGGATTGACCACCCATTACATACAGAGTTTCATCCATGGAAAGGAAAACTTTAAGCAGTTGGTCCCAGCTGTTTTTTGTAGATCTTTCAGTCGTTACAGGCAGTCAGTGGCCTGAAAGTCTGACAGTCTTACCAAAAAGTATCGTCTAACACAGTATTAACTGGGTTGTGGAGGTCAGACAGGCAGTCGCTCTATGTAAAATACTGGTATTCAGCTGCTTCCAGTTAGACTGGAAGCAGACGGGGACACATAATAGCTAAGCAGATAAGGAACCAGAAACCTTTTACAAAAGAAAGATTACCTCCCAATTTGACCCCCTCACAAAACATCGGAAAAGCATCTTATAAAATTCTTATTAGCAGACTTCAATTGAGAGACCCTTGTTGACGCGCGGGGTGAAAAACACCCCCTCCCCTAACTACCCTTCCTTTTACATAAATAACTACAAGATGGCAACTATTTGATTAGGCAGAGGGATGAGGGTACAACCCCTGTGTTCCAGATTAAATGCATTTTCCTAAATGGATTTTATTTTTCGATCAACATGAAATATTTTATTTATTAAGAATTTCATTAGATACCTAATTTTTCATAACGTCATATTTTATTAGTTTAAAAGCTCATTTACGTGTTGAAGGAGAATTTTATGAGAAGGGGTGGTTATTAAAATGCGTACGGTTATTTATAGAGAAATTATTAATAGATTTAATGAGCATTGGTTTATGTACGACGAGTTAATTATTCAGCTTCGTACACGGATTTAAAATTTTAATCTAGGTCATTTTTAATGAAGTAAAGAATCTATACTTATGTTATAAATACTTACGAAGTTTTTAGTTCAGACACATACATAACACCACGCCTAAAATCCCCGAAGGGTTAGGCAGAGGTGTACCTAATAGTACGCCCACAATCCGTCGGTTACGTTTACCAGTCCCACGTAATAGGGAGCGAGCCTATTGCCATCAACCGGGCACAAATCCAGACTCCGTGGCTGCTGCTGAGAAATTCCTGATGGAAAAACCCAATAACACTTAGCCCGACACTGGAATCGAACTCAAGACCTCATGCTCAGCAGTCGCGCTTGCGACCACTCGACCAACGGCAGTAGGTTTGGCTGTAGTTGGTAATCTCCGAAAGTACTAGTTCGATTTCGAAAACTTTTTCTTTCATTAATTGAAAGTTCCAACAATACTACTGAAACAATAGGATATGTTTCTTCGACCCGGACAAAGTCACGGTCAGAGGCTAGTCCGTAGGGTCGACGGCGCGTTCGTGTTCCACGCGCGCCTCAAAGAGTTGTCAGCAAACAGGAGGGGCCCGCAAGGGCCGGTGCCTGCCAGGGCTGCGGGACTGTTCGAAAGAGATACCGCGGCCCTGGAACACAAAGGGCCAATGAAGGAACATGGGTGGTTTTTAGTCAGTAAGAGTCTGACACTCCCTTCCGCTCTGCCCAGAGCGGGAGGAGTCATTTGATGATTTCCCACCCTCCAAAAAAAAAAAAAAAAAAGGCTAGTCCGTAGGCCGTGTCTGTCGACGGATCGTTCGTGTCTCACGCGCGCCTCAAAGAGATGTCAGCAAACAGGAGGGGCCCGCAAGTTCCGATGCCTGCCAGGGCTGCGGGACTGTTCGAAAGAGATACCGCGGCCCTGGAACACAAAGGGCAAAAGAAGGTACATGGATGGGTTTTAGTCAGTGAAAGTCTGACACTCCCTTCCGCTCCGCCCAGAGCGGGAGGAGTCATTTGATGACTTCCCATCCGAAAAAAAAAAAAAAGGCTAGTAATGCCATAACCCGTACCTACTAAGAACTCTAAAAACAAACGAAAAAAGATATAATAATTATGAACATAACGCTTATCTTTTCAGCCGAGCAGTAAGATTCAATGAAACAAGGGTGCCTTTAGGTTCATAGTCGATTGAGTTAACGATTATTGCGATCTTTAACACCCGTTTAGAACCCTCCCTTAAGGAAAACACGTAAGTTAGACAATTACTCACCTTAAGCCCTGTTTACACGATGCTATAAGCAAGCTACTAGGCTTGTTTTTGCTTAAATCGGATGATCTTGAAGAATGTTTCAATGTCATACTCAGTCAGTTAGCTTTCATCATTCTCCTGGCCTTATCCTTATTTGGGGTTGGCGCAGCATGTCCTACGTGTCTTGCCGATATTTCATGGGCCAGAACATTGGACAAACAGTGCGAATCAAGAGCATGACGATATTCGAAAACCAGTACTTAACTCAAAAATCTATCGGTTTCGAGAAAACAGGGTAATACGGTTACGTTAATTGAACCATCGGTTTTATTGCTAGATGCTTCGTCCTGTCAAATGCAAAAACTGACAGGATTTTCAATTTTATAAGGGACTGCTTTTACAACGGCAGAGTAACAAACAAATCAAGCATTTAATAGTTCAATTTCGAATATCCCATTGTTCATATTGTCATGAAATATTTACAGAAATAAGGCGGAAGACATATATTGTAAACAATGGGTAAGGTCTTAGACTAGGCAATTTTACAGATCATGAATCAGCAACTTATCGTGTTTCACGGATGATGCATTGTTAGAGAATTACTTACCTTAAGCCCTGTTTACACGATGTTATAAGCAAGCTACTAGGCTCAGCAGTCACCTCTTTTCTAGCCACATCATACTTCTTCTTCTTTCGTGGCGATACCGATGGTACGACTAGTTTAAATTTTTTGGGCTCAGTGTGTAGCAACGATAGTCGCGGCGGCATCTGTGGCATTTATAAGTCCTCTAAAGTTCATATTAGGAACTCGTGGCTAAATAATAACAGCCAAAGCAACCTAGGCAAGCGCGGCTTAACCAGATCTTCGAGTTAAGCCGCGCCTAGGCAAGCGCGGCCGTGGATGGATGACCACCCATTACATACCGAGTTTCCTCCGTGCCTCGGAAAGCACGTTAAGCCGTTGGTCCCGGCTGTCATTCGAAGACCTTTGATAGTCGTTACAGGTAGTCAGTGGCCAGAAAGTCTGGCAAGCAGTCTTACTAAGAGGTATCATTTTACCCAATACTAATTGGGTTGTGGAGGTCAGATAGGCAGTCATTCCATGTAAAATACTGGTATTCAGCTGCATCCGGTTAGACTGGAAGCCGACCTTAACAAAGTTGGGAAAAGGCTAGGCAGATGATGACAAAGTGCATATTATCCTGCACATAGTCTATCCATCTCTTAAAGCTATCCACATCTGTCAGTTAGCTTCTTGGTTCTTTACACTTGTCTTCTAGTAACTTCAATCCGCAATACGGCATTTGAATAAATATATACTTAAAAAAGAGTCTTAAGAATTTGGGGTGTGAGAAGGGGGTCGCTAGGTTCGTCATTAGCGTTTTATGAATGTCAGAAAGTACCTTAGATTCACCAGCTTAATGGATCCTCCATCAAGGAGTATATACTCCTGTGTGTTACAAATACCTAGAAGCGTCAATTCTGGTTAAGGCTTTCAAAGCTTATAGCGTGCTCAATCCGTGTGTGAACCACAGAATAAAACACAGAGTACAAGGACACAGAAGGTTTAGTTTCAACAGAAATCTCAGACGGTCAATGATCAGACAGATCACTGATGGGTCAGCTGTCGAATTCAAATGTCATCTAACGGTTGTCATACGAAGGTTTTGACCACGAGATTTTTTTAAAGACACGACGATAGATGGAAACCAGTTGCTAACACTTCTGAAGTTCTCGTTGACATTGAGTTTCTTAGTGTACCGAATGACCAAAAGTGCAAATAGGTTTTGCCCGAAACTCTGCTATTTGAAGTTCGCTCACTGACGCAGTCTCCACCACATCGGGAGTGAGACGTTGAGCTATGGCCGAAGAATGTAACGAATTCTGTTTTAATCTTCATTTCTGCCATAGCAACCATTTTCCGCCCTTCATCAACCTTTATGAGGAGTGAAGCTTCTGTTCCCACTCCACAACGCTGTGGTCATCCTACATATATTCTAAGCACCCTCTCTCGATCGGACACTGCAATTAATAGGGACGTTTGGCAAAACATGGCCCTCCGATATTTCATGGGCCAGAACATTGGGCTAACGGCGCGAATCAAGAGCATGACGACATTAAGCACCATATGTATGAGGGGAAGCATATTATTTGATCGGACGATCATTTAGAGGGATTGGACAATATTGCGTGATATTATTTATGGCGTTTTTGATTGGGAATTAAGATGAATATCGCGGAAATTACAGAAGTTTTGTTTATTTGCTAGACTTCACAGATCATACTGCTTCCGAAAGCCGGTACTCAAAAAATCTATCTGTTTCGAGAAAACAGGGATATATGTGCAAATTTATCTCTCTTTAATAGTACAAAAATGAGATGCAATTGAGATTTTCACTAGTTTTTTTAAATCTTCCAAAAAACATACGGTTACGTTAATTGAACCATCGGGTTTATTGCTAGATGCTTCATCCTGTCAAATGCAAAAACTAACAGGATTTTCATTTTTATAAGGAACTGCTTTTACACCGGCAGAGTAACAAATAAATCAAGCATTTGATAGTTTAAATTGAATATCTTATTGTTCATATTGTAATTAAATATTTACAGAAATAAGGCGAAAGACATCTATTGTAAATAATGGGTAAGGTCTTAGGACTAGGCAATTTTACAGATCATGAATCAGCAACTTATCGTGTTTCAGGGATGATGCATCAGAAAATAATGGCAGATCACAAAGGCAACCATCCCTCAAAGACAATACATTTTCTCTATCATGCAAGGTTATTTTTTTACACTTTACATTTTTTTTTTTGTTTTCTTTTCATATAATTTTATTTTATTATTTTGTCCTGTGCGAAACTTATAAATACCTACTTTTTCTTTCTTTCTCTAACTGCGGAGTTTCGCATGCTAATTTAATTTCACCCTATATATTTCATACAAACAGTTCATTTTCTGTAATATTCCCTAGTAGCGTGAAGAACGACTCGTCAAGCATATGTGCGATTCTCAGTCGCAATATGGAACCTAGTTTATGGAAAAAATGTAATAACATACTTTGTAGGGGAGTTCCTTCGGCTTGTGAATTGATTCAAGAACGTCGGGGGAAAAGATGTAGACTGTGTTAGAAGTTAAGATTGAAATAGTCCTACGCAATGTTTGGTACTAAGAACTCGAATTCTATCTAAATATTTGAAACTAGTTTTCCGCCCGCGGCTTCGCCCGTGTTATATCGCGTTTCCAAGAGAACTCTTCAAAAGTCCGGGATAAAAACTATCCTATGTTCTTTGTCAAGGTCAACTCTATCTCTGTACCAAATTTCATTAAAATCAGTTCAGTGGTTTAGACGTGAAAGCGTAACAGACAGACAGACAGACAGACAGACAGAGTTACTTTCGCATTTATAATATTAATAAGTAGGGATTAAATATTCGATTTCAACCGAAAAAAAAATAGTCTTGGAATATTCGATTTTGGTTTCAGCGGAAAATGCCAATAAGGCCGAATTTAGATTTCGTTTTCAGCCAAAAAAACGAGTCCATTTCTAAGAACGGATTTGTGTTTACAAAATAATTATTCAAAACAGACAGATTACATATAACATAACATCACGCCTGTAATCATCGTAGGGTTCAGCAGTGGTGTACCTAATAGAACACCCACATTTCGCCAGTTATGTTTAAGTCCCATGTAATAGGGGGCGAACCTGTTGCCATCAACCGGACACAATTCCAAGCTCCGTGGCTGCTACTGAGAAATTCGTGATGGAAAAACCCAACAACACTTTACCCGATCCGGGAATCGAACCCATGACCTCATGCTCAGCAGTCGCGCTTGCCACTTCTCGACCAACGAGACATTCCACCAGAAGATAAGAATAGCCAACAAACAATACTCTTTAAAAGAGGTCTTGCAATTAAAAGTTATAACTACCCTCTAATAAGAGGTGATATTATGAGAATCTTAATACTGAAATTGCAATCCCTCTGTACAAACAAGACATGGCCGTGAACAAATGTTGGTCGTCTACAACCAATGTTTGTCACATTGGTAACCGCAACACTGATTGCTGAAGGCAGGAGACACCCTATACACTATACATATACACGGATTGGTAAAGCCACAGAGTGAGAAGATAATTATATGAGCTATAAATAGGAGAGGAATTTAAGGTATTAACGAGGGCTATCAGAGAAAAAATGTGATCCCATGACATAATATATTCCCCGAAGTGTTAGGTAGAGGTGCACATGTACACCCACATTTCTCCAGTTATGTTTTTTAAGTCCCACGTAATAGAGGGCGAGCTTATTGCCATCTACCCGGCACAAATCTTAACTCCGTGGCTGCTACTGAGAAATTCCTGGTGGAAAAATCCAATAACACTTTGCCTGACCTGGGAATCGAACCCAAGACCTCATGCTCAGCAGTCGCGCTTGCGACCACTCTACCAACAAGGCAGTCGGATCCCACGATAGTGACGCCTTAAAGCCAAATAACATGATTGTCAAGTTTGACACATCACACATGTACGGAAAGCAAACAGTTACGATTACGATACGATATTACGATTTTGATAACGCTGACCCGTTCATTGCAAGTATATCTAAACGGGTTACGAGTTTATTAGAGAACAAAAAACGTACGTACCCAAAGAACAGACCAGCCTATTCAAACGGAAAGATCCAATTATTTATCTCAAATGCATCCATTTGCGACCACCTAATTCCAAATCAGTCACAGCACACTGATTCAAAAAAACGAAATCACAATACGCTCCCAAATTACTATTAACATAGTAATTGCCAAATCTAATACATTCTCAAACGAAAAAACATGGGCAAATATATGGCAAATGTACCCTATCTACCCTAATTTGGGGCGCGAACACACCCCAGGGAGTGTTACAATGAGCCGATATCAAATTGGCAACATTCATACGTAATTGCATTTTATTACAAATATTGTGCCCGCGGGCTGAGGCTGGGCTATGTCCCTGCCCTGCTCGACTCAGCAGGGTATTGAGACAGGGAAATTACCCAATATTTTAGTTTTGTGAGGGGAACACAATGTATTTTAGAATTATAGCCTGTCAACCGTCAGACGTATGGACTTCAGTGTACACGCTGGGGTCCATTGAATTGAGAATGTAATGTTGATTACTAGTTGTGTACCTACGCAGTTGGCTTTTACTTTTGAAAGAACTTATTTATTAGTTGTCGAGAATATGTACCTACAAGTCTGGATACAATGTAACTAGTATTATGTTTATAATAGGTTTCAACGTTTGTACAGTCTCGAGCAGAAACCATAGCCAGTTCGTCAATTTTATCCTACAAAACATAAGATTCTAAACATTTTAAATGACGTAGGTGAGTACTGATACACCAAACTGGTAAGTCAGCAATTCTTCATGCTAGTAGGTACTATTTCATATAACCGAATGACTTGAATCAGTTTACATTACCAAATTCCACAGTACTGTTCGGGACCTTCACACCAACATACCTGAAATAAACAGAATAAGTATCAATATTATATATTTACACAAGTGTTTAAATGATTTTAATGTATCCGCTGCCCTGAAGGTCGACGAACCCGATGGCAAACGAAAAGCAGATCTGGACCAAATGATCAAAGTCATACCGTCTTATTATAAAACTTCCGTAAGTACCAGGTTTAAACCAAGACTAAAAGGTCTAGGTTTGTTACGGTACTAACGTTAATTCTGTCATTCGTATTACAAATCGTAGACCAACAAAGGACTACTTAGTACCAAAGATAGTCCCTGGTCTAAACATTATCCACAGATTATAAGCAACAAAATATTTAAACTATTCAATCATTCGTTCAGCGTTCTATGGGCCGTTCCTTTTTACAAAATGTTGTTACGTAATTGAAAGAAAAAATATTCAATAAATTGTTATTTGTAGTGGTAAAATGTAAAGTTTTGCTATTTAAAGGTAGTTAAAAAATCCGACTTTTAATTTTTTGAATGCATGTTCACAATTGAATTGTTTTGGTTTGGAACAACTATCGAGATAACACGTACAACGAAGTGAACTTGACAGCGCGCGTAATTCGAGTAATGTTATCGAAATGTTTATGTTACAACTTAAAAGTAAACTAGATGTCCGGTTTCACATCAAGATTAATAATCTAAATAAAGGCACAGTTCTTTGGGCACTTTGTGGAGATTCACGTAGTAAATCGATAATCCTTTCGCCAAAACGTTTACTAAATCTATATTTATACCGAAAATCTTCGTCAGGTAGGTAACTCAAATGGATTTCGTCGCTGACGAACTCTGTTAGGTCCCCGGGTACTCTCAAGTGTATCCAAAAACTCCAAATCTTCCAAATCAACTATATCAATCATGTCAATATCCATTTTTGGTTAAAATCACAAAATAATAATTTCCGAAAGTTAACCTCAAAATTAAGAATTTGACGTGTAACAATTTAGTACCATAGTTAAACTAGGGGTCACGATGGTCTAACTTTGGTACCATAGATAGTTCTAGGACTAGCGATAAACTTCTTTTTGTAATAACGTTTATTCAAGGTCATGGTTTAAACCTAGTACTAAACCCGGTACTTTTTTAAGACCACGTTTTATAATAAGAGGGAATGAGTTCAAATTGAGTTTAAATATGTAGATTTAGTGCCTTGCCTTTGAAATTTATTCATCCTCTTTTATTTCTAGGGCACGAATAGTAGGTAGAAAAATTGAGTACCCTTTATTACTTTGTATTTATTTATATTCGACTGCCTCGTTAGTCTAGTGGTCGCAAGCACGACTGCTGAGCTCAGAGATCCTGGGTTCAATTCCCAGTTCGGGCAAAGTGTTATTGGCTTTATACATCAGGAATTTCATTGAAGCAGCCACGGAGTCTGGATTTGTGCCCGGTTGATGGCAATAGGCTCGCCC
This sequence comes from Eurois occulta, assembly GCA_950022335.1. Taxonomy (NCBI): domain Eukaryota; kingdom Metazoa; phylum Arthropoda; class Insecta; order Lepidoptera; family Noctuidae; genus Eurois; species Eurois occulta. Next base: position 10,472,704 of record OX465500.1, on the reverse strand, counting down.
CCTGTTACATTGGACTGGTAAACATAACTGGCGAATTGTAACCATTGGAGGTACACCTCTGCCTAACCCTTCGAGGATAACAGCCGTGATGTATGTTCTATTCGTACATAATTTTGAACTTTCCTACTTTTTGTATCAATTTACAGATTGTATCTTACAGAGCCATAGAACATTCGAGTATTAAGTGAGGGTCAAAGAATGATTCAAAGGTAACTTAATTGAGTGTTTTTCTAAATCCTGATTTTGCATCGTAACCAAACGTATTTCAAAACTGTTTTTAGCTTTCACGGTTTAAAACTAAACTTATACTGTCACTTACGGGACATAAGCCACCACAACCCGCATTCACACCCACCCGCACCACCCACCACCACCCACCTACACTCTCCAGTCATGCAACAGCGTCGAAATATCGGGAGCTCAAAATCATGAACAATCACGGAAGACATCCCGTAAGTAACCGTATAAGTTTAAATGTATTAAAATTCTATCACCGAATGCAAAAAAAAAAACGACCGAGCTGTCCGTCATCGATCCGAGACGAAGAAGAATCTCCGAATTAAAGGTGTTTACTCAATTATTACAATAAACCCACTATTGTCCTTTGCACTAAACAAAGAAAAACTATAACCAAAGACAATTTTGATCAAACAAAACAAATATTCCTCAATCTTGTTAAAATAGACGAACATAATAATTGCGATAGACATACATCAGCCTGGAGCTATGTATTCTAATTCTGAAGGTGAATATCTTATAAATACAGATGCAAATAGAAAATCAGATTTGGGCCATATACATGATACAGAGGGAATACGTATGACTAATAAGCGAGGTAGGAACTCCTACGGAGTTTGGATACATAACCGGTGTGTAATTGGCTTTAATATTGTAATACCAATTCGCGAGCGCTTGGCTCTAAGATGGTGAAGTTCTGAAGATGTTTGGTGACTTACAGTTCGAAGGTGGTTATTAAGCGGATAAAGTTGCTAGCGGCAGTTATCTTTTGTAAAATAACCAGTACTGTAAATGAAGAAATTGGTAAGATACAGCTACTAGAACTGAATACCGAAGGACTTTCTTCAGAAGTCGATAGAAATCAAACTTAAAAATAACAGAGAGATCAAAAAGTAATTTCAACCCGCCCTTGAAGTTAAGCCGAAAACCGATTAGAAGAACCGGATAACCGAAGAAATTTGTGTTTTTGAGAACTTAAAAGTTTATATTACCAACATCGGGACATTGGGAGTCTATAGCCCCGCGAGAGATGGTACCGAAACCATTTAAATACATTTTATGTTCAATTTACGTTACATTGTTGTTTTTGGCAATTCGTATGGGTATAAGAAGAAAAACAAAGGAAAATGTATGTTTAAGGTCCATGAGCGCAACAGTAAGATGCCAATAAGTTGGTGCTAACATTGGGTAAAACATTCGCAACCAATATTTGATAAAAATATCCGCAAATATTTGACAAAATTATTTACGAAAATGTATTTGCTTATAAAATTTTCTTTTCACGAAGTCTATAGATATCGCTTCGGAGGCGTTGGAGCGAGGAGTTCCCAAGTTTTTACAAAGTTATCGGATAAAACCGGCTTCGGAAAAAGATATTGAAATAACTCAGTCATTACTCAATATTGGATCTCAACTTTTAAGATAAAAGATACAAATACATTTATAATAACAGTTATAATGACTCATGAAGAATACAAAATGTTTGACAAAAATATGGAGGATGTGATTATGGATGTGAGCCACGAACTGTGATGGTTACAGAACCGTTATAACGAGGGACAAGAATTAGACCGAAGACTTGTTGGCATCACAAGGAAGACAATTGAATCTGTCAAAAACCATGGACCATGGAATAATGGTAACTTAGGCCGAGACAAAGCCGTCGACCCACATTCAGGAAAAAAAACATAAGTTCACAAGCAATTTTAGGTTTAAAAAAATCTTGGAGTTATGCCAACGTCTTCTGAAGCATAAAAGAAACAATACTTAATTTTTAACCTGCTACACTAGAGCCAAAAACTACGTCCTCGTATATCTTGACCAACGCTTTAGTGCCTCACTAATTCACCAAGTTTGTTTTTAACACATTAATTTCCGGAAACGCAAAGTGCTTATTTTCGGGAAGTTTGTGGATTATGTTCGAAAGATTTTTATTCATTAGCCTAGATTTGTGAGTGATAAATCAATCAGTTCAAGCCTAGTTTTTGTCGTACGTCAACACACTTAGCAAAGGGCCGAGACAAATGACAATCAGTTTCGAATTTCCTCAACGACTTCATTCATAATTAAGATAACCTCTTCGGAAAATATGTCAATCCCATACATTTTTGACATTTCCATTATAAATGATGGAATGCCACTTTGTTTACGCCCTCTGGCGTTCTTCAACAGCAAAACATCATGTTTGGCAAACAAACTAGTGATGCCATTGACACCAGCTTTGTAACGGATGTAAAAACCATTCCAACATCTGCCTAGCCTTTTCCCAACTATGTTGGGGTTGGTTTCCAGTCTTACCGGGTACAGCCGAATACCAGTATTTTATATGGAGCAACGCAGTTAGTACTGTGTTATACAATACCCTCTTGTTAAGTTGTCAGACTTTCGGGCCACTGACTGACCTGTAACGACTGTCAAAGCTCTACAAACAGCCGGGACCAACGGCTTAACGTATATTACCCATTACATATTGATTTTGAGGCACGGAGGAAACTCGGTATGTAATGGGTGGTCATCCATCCACGGACCAACCTAGGCCAGCGCAGCTAAACTGAAGATCGACCCGAGCGGCTGTTACTATTTAGCCACGAGCTCCTCGGATGTAAAAAAAAACATTGTTTATTCATGGATGTAAAAACCATTGTTTATTCATTTTCGAGAACCAATCAGGCCACAGTACATTGACTCATTTACGCTGAACAAATCGGTCAGTACTCTCTTGGGGAACCAATTAGCGAAGCAGCGACGGTTTATCAAGCTATAAAGCGCTTTACGCTGAATGTTTGCAAATGTAAAGCGCTGTATCGATTGAAGCGACGAAAAGACGTGAAGAAATATTTACGTATGTCGATCGACGGCTTCGTTCCCCTTTGAGTTTATTGGAAGGCATATGTTACTTGGTACAAAATCAAATAGTAAATCGTTTTCTTTACCTTCGAATCGTTGTTTACGAATGTGGGTAGTGCTACTGTCCCAATAAAGAAACCTATTTTACGTACTCTTGTACTAACAGATGTTTATACAGACTGTTCCAATATTTATGGCTCCGTAACTTTTTTACAGATGAGAAATGGACTAGAATGATATCAGAGTGGTGCCCCAGGGATGGTTAAAGAAGTAAAAAATCGATAAATTAAACGCTAGGAGGATGATCTCCAAAGAGTTGCCGGTCCAGAAGGATCAGAATTGAAGAGACAGAGTCAGGTGGTACGTCTTTGGAAGAATAGTCAGATAAGCATTCGTTCCATGCAAAATATCCAGGCAGACTGGAAGCCGACCCCGACATAGTTAGGAAAAGGCTAGGCAGATGATGGTCAGCAAACTTAGAAACTGGGCGACAGGCTTTCTCCTGTCAATAGTAGCTGCTACAGGTTCATTTAACCGTGATTCCATTAATTAGCATTTCGCTGCCGGCGCTAATGACGAGGTTCTAATTATGAAAGCGATTTTTTTTGTGCTAGATATAAATCTGAATAATAAGACTGGTTATTGTGGTTGTGTTTACAATATAAACAGAGAGAAAGATATTATTACTTAGTAATTATTAATATCGTGATTATTTAAAAACTACAAAACTATAGTACTAATAAAAATATTTACAAGTATCAAAAGAGTTACAGGGCGTCCAAAAATTCGTCCATATCGCTGTCAACAGGTAAAGTGCCCAGAAGGCTGGCAGCATTGCCACGATGGATGGCAATGCTGCTCTTTGGCCAAAAATTAGGCCCGCCCTCTGGTCACGTGTAGAGTCGACCAGCCGCTTGGCAAATTAGTTAGTTATTTAGGTAGTTCTTCCAAATGGTACAGTTACCTTAACGCTGACTTCACTAAATCTCAAATTTAAGTGTCTACAACCATTCCATTCAAACCTGTAGTTCGTGCAAATCTGACCAAGAACAAATTGGCAATATGTCGTTAGAGAAATTCAAAACCTGGAATGCAAACCGCTTTTCACAAAGTCATCTCCAAGCTCAACATTTTTGTGTTCTCAAGAGAATGTCCAAGAAGATTTTCGATTTGCTAAAGCAATACAATGTAGAACTTAACGGTCATTAACAAACAGGATTCAAAAAGTTTCGACTACAGAAAAAGCTTGCAGTACGAAAGAGAATTCCATTTTGATACTCGATGTTCCGCCACAGTGTAACTACTTACAGTGGTACAACGAAACAGTTTTCGCAAAGCAAGCTTATGACAGTTTGTGGCTTATAGTACTTAGATATTATATATATAGAGGTGGAAAGTTTCTCATACTCCGTTGAAAACCGAGGGTACTCCAAACGAACGGGTGTTTTGTCTATTGGGCTACAGTACTGCCCGACTGTTGTCAGATTTATAGTATGTACATATCTGTTAATAACTCTGCTTTTACGTTGCAACATTATGAGTGACTTTAAGTATGGAGTTTCGTATGTTGCGTTGTAGATGGACTATCTAGTCACAGTATTAAGGAATGTCAATATCATCATCATCACCCGCCGAGCCTTTTGCCAACTATGTTGGGATCTGCTTCCAGTCTAAACGGAAGCAACTTGATAGAATACCATTTTACATGGAGCGACTGCCTATCTGACCTCCACAACTCAGTACTGGATAGTACGCTACCCTTTGGTAAGACTGGTTGTCAGAATTTCAGGCCTCTGACTACCTGTAACGAATGTGTGAAAGATCTACAAAATGACAGCCAGGATGAAACGGCTTAACGTGCTTTCCGAGGCACGGAAGAAACTCGGTATGTGATGGGTCACTGGTTACAGATCCACGGGCCAACTTAGGCAAGCACGGCTTAACCTAACCTAAAGATCGACCCGAGCAACTGTGACTATTAAAGAAAGTCAATAATGTTGTAATTTTTCAAGTCCTGTCAAAATGTAAGAGCTATGAACCACTGCAAGAAGTCCCACTGTGGTACCGATGACAACGTTTTGTTTCTGTTCTGCACTGATTGGCCACAATCCGTTGTCTAACGGTAACATTTAGACAATAAAAACGTCTCCCGTACCACAACTTGAGACCTCTTACAGGGATATTGTTTGGTTCTCGAAATTGAGTCTGCTATGAAATATTATACGATCGATGAAAGCCGCTTGTTGTTAGTAACATAATATGATTTACGTGGTATTGTAGAATAGAACAAAGGTCTACCTAATAGACTTCGAAGTTTCAATACAGATAAAGTATATATTTTTTTTCATACCAGTAATTTGTAAAGTATACAATTGTACATAATAAAGAGTATTTTATTTTCTGTCTATCTGTTTTGAGGCACTTTACTGTATACGGTCTAAAAACCGGTATTTTTTTTCTTTGCAACAATGAAGATTGCATTATTTCTGTAAAAGATATTGAGAGACAATGCCGCAGCCTCCAGCGAAATTATTTATTGCAAGCCCGTCTGACAGAAATGACTTAAGAAGCTCACTTTACTTGGCACAGTTGGCAGCAAAACCGCGGTCTTAAAAGCACTTTTTCATTTTCCCAGACAAGTGAAAAAAATACAGTCTACCACAAAACGGTTCAACAATAATATAATCACACTTATCGCTTCCATTTCTATTCAGAAACCGAAACACTAACACGTGATTATAGAACCCCGGACCGACTCAGAATTCATTGAAAAAAAACACACACTAAAACTACCTGAGACTTGAGAAGACCTTTTTAAATATAGAGTTTCGAGTCATACTAGTCTCAAAAGACAAGGTTCCCAACCTTTATTGCGTTGCAATTTTGAAAATGGAACTGGTTGGTGTCCCAGGGGACTAGCGGGGTCTACCCGACCACTCCCTACTGATTGTTAGAGTCCAGGTTATGACACTGTTAACCCGATTTCTGAAGGTTAGTTTGTTGTACATTATCCTTTAGGAGATAACGGAATTAGAGAAGGTTCAACACGTTTCCGTAATAGGATATTTTAGTATGAGGTAGTTTGGGAATTTCATTTTAAGATCGGCAATTTAGGGTCCATATAATAAACCTATTTTACACGCACCTCTGATTTTTCGGATCCATGTGCGTATTGTATAATTATCACTTGCTTCGGTGAAGGAAAATATCTTGAGGCAACCAGCATGCCTGAGAGATATTTATCGACGGCATGTTAAGCCAAGTCAGAGGCCTATGGGAGGCATAAATACTCTGACACCAGGTTAGGCACTAACCACACACGAAGAAGAGATTAAGTAACTCTTCCTCAGTATTAATTTATAGTCTCTCAAGGTTTTGAATAAAAAGACATACGGGAAGGAACATGACATTAACATTAATGTGTGAAATAAAAATCACATTATTATGAAGACTGCAGTTATTAAAACCAGCATTCCCAAATTCGGGTACACCCCGAAAACGAGATGAAAATGAGGAAAAATGAGATAATGTATTCGACATTAATGTACATTGTGAACAGGCACTTAAAAGATTAAGTGCAGAGTATAAACGTCAAACATTTTTGGACGTTTCTGCATAAATTCTTTAGTTAGGGTGAGGCCAAATGAGCGTTATTTTTTGACCTGTGAGTTGCGTAAAATGAGTCGCGAAATTTAAAAAAAAAGTCCTGTTTGCACCACACGGCGGGGGCGACGCAAATGAGTTATTTATACAAACAGAACTTTAGTATGAAACCGAATGCAGCGTAAATTCCGCGACTCATTTTACACGACTCACAGGCTCAAAAAATTACGCTCGTTTGGCCTCGTATCAGCCTTAAAGATTATATTTTTTAACACACCAAAACTTAATATGTTACGTAAAGCAGCACACCTGTAATTCCAGAAGGGCTTGGCAGAGGTGTACCTTTTTTTTTTTTTTTGGGGGGTGGGAAATCATCAAATAACTCCTCCCGCTCTGGGCGGAGCGGAAGGGAGTGTCAGACTCTTACTGACTAAAAACCACCCATGTTCCTTCATTGGCCCTTTGTGTTCCAGGGCCGCGGTATCTCTTTCGAACAGTCCCGCAGCCCTGGCAGGCACCGGCCCTTGCGGGCCCCTCCCGTTTGCTAACAACTCTTTGAGGCGCGCGTGGAACACAAACGCGCCGTCGACACGGCCTGCCCGTCGTCATACGACCGACGGACGGCGAGCTAGCCCATTACTCGCCGTCCACAGGCCCGCGCCTACGGTGGCCGAGAGCCATCACGGCGTGGCCCCCGACGCCCGGTGCTTCTCCCGCGGCGGCTGGGACGTGAGGAGGTTCTCTCCCTCTCACGTTCCGCCGCCTCCTTCGCTAGCATGACTGCTTCGCAGAAGGAGGCGACGGCTTCCCATTCCCTCTCGCCCGGGACCATGGCTTGAACCAGGGCCGAGCGCGAGAGGTCGCCGCCGCCAATCGCCGCTACGAGGACACGGCGGTGCTCCTCCCAAGCGGAGCAGACCTCGACGGTGTGCTCCACCGTGTCCTCCGGTCGATCCTCGCAATTGTAGCACCCGGGCGTTTCCTCCCGCCCGATTCGGTGCAGGTACCTCCCGAAGCACCCGTGTCCGGTGAGGACCTGCGTCAGGCGGAAGGTGAGGGCGCCGTGGCGCCTCTCAAGCCACTCCTCAAAGAGGGGACTTATCGCCACTATCGTGGCGTGCCCTGCACGGGGTTGCGATAGTCGCTCCCTCCACGTCGCCATGAGATCACGGCGGAGGTCTGTCCGCCGCGCGACAATATGCCGCGGCAGCGGAGTTACCCCCCGGCTCTGTACCTCCGCGCGCCACTCGTGCAGGCGCGCGAGGACTATGGCCTCCAGATCCCATGGCGGCAATCCGGCAAGGAGGCTCGCCGCCTCGCGGGAGATCGTGCGGTACCCCCGGATCAGCCTTACGGCTACCACCTTTTGGGGCGCGTTCAGGTAGTGCTTTGCACGCAACCTCAACGAACGCGCCCACAGCAGAGGTGTACCTAATAGTACACATAATTCGCCAGTTATGTTTAAGTCTCATGTAGTAAAGTACGATCACAATCAACCAATCACATCACAGCAGCTTTACTTGGCTCGACTTCCTTGACCGATAATAAACTATAATACCACAGACACATACATACATAACATAACCTCTGTTCCTAATGTAAACAAAAACAACTTAATCGAAGACACGAGGCTCGTAATACAAGACAATAATGGTAGTGGCAGTACAATCACCTTTATTACGCAACCGACCTTAATGGCTTTAAGTGTGAAACCGTTCTAGAAACCTCTCATGGTAGAAGCTTCTCTGCTTTAGAAGACCTAAGATCTAGTGGGTGTTAAAGACATCTTAACGAAGGCGAAAAACCCTTGGTCTTGTTATTGCAACATTTTTTTTGTTCTGGACCATACCTGGGAACCTTCTAGTTACCGAGTTATTGGAGGTCAAAGTTGCAACTGTATCACAAGTTTCATGTTTTTAATGTCATAACTTTAATTTAAATACCTCCATGACAACTGGTACTATTCAATGCATCCATCAGCACAATATTTTCAGTGTGTTACATTGAGTTTTACCGTAAAACGTATTTTTTACCCCAAAAAAAACTACTTTCCCGGCAATAATTTTTACGTAGAGATACACAATGTGATCTACAGAATGCTTGGTTGACGGGCGTCGTGAAGAGTCCGTTTACACCTTGTTTAATTAATCATCTTGGCCAAAATCCGATGTAAACAGTAAACACAAATTCATTGAGCCATTCCATTACTCAAAGGCTCACTGTATAAAAGAAGACAATTTTCACTTCAATGTTGAGGTCGCTATTCCACCATATTATTTTACCACCCAAATTCATGGTCCCAATAGTGAAGGAACTATAAACCAGTCCAACAAGACCCCTCGTCTCTTCCACGTCGTCATTTAAAACCTTTAACATATGGGGTCACTGAATAAGGACGCTCAAGTCATGTCACGACACATCGATAAATATGTCGTATCGGATTCCCATCAAATTGTCCATCTTATCAGTACGGATAAGTTTTAAAATGTAAGTCATGCTTTATTCTATCGTAGAAGGACTTGGTTTTGATTCGCGATCTGACTTACAAAATCACCAGCCAAGCGACAAGAGCTGATTCATTTATTTCGTACACCAACAGCAGTTAAGAATTGATAGGAAACATAACAAAATATCTCCGAAGGGTTCGGCAGAGTTATGTTGGCGAGCCTATTGCTATCAACTAGACACAAATTCAGACTCTGTGGCTGCTACTGAGAAATTCCTGATGGAACAACCCAGGACCTCATGCACAGCAGTGCCGCTTGCGACTAGTTGACCAACGAGGCAATCCGTTCCGTCCTTCCGTACGGAAACAATGACGGCACGGTTGGGGCAGTGGCTGAGCGATTGACTGTCGTGCTTCGTGTTGCGGATTCGATTCCCGCACGGAACAAATATTTGTGTAAGGCCTACAGATAGTTGTTCCGGGTCTGGCTGTTTGTATAAGTGTGTTTAAATGTTTGTAAACGCACCCACGATACAGGAGAAATTCCTAGTGTGGGACAACGTTAAAAAAATATATATATATATAAAAGTGCTGGTATGTATGCCTAAACAGGTACACGCAACGTTCACTATAATGACAACAACATAAAGTTCTCAAATCTTAATAATACAATCAAACAATTTGAATACAATATATATATTTTACATAAAACTAAATGAAATGATATGAATTACGATGCTGTGGATAACAGAATACGGACTCAAATTCAAATAGAATAAAGATACATAGGTTCAATTCTTTTTCCTTTACGGAGAAATAATTCGAGAGCAAACGACGTTGCTTATTGGCTAAGCATTTTTCTCAGCAAAAGATTATGGAAGCTGTTTTAATGAGCACAACATTTTCTTTGACGCAGTCAAGGGGATGGCTAGTAACTGTTTTTATTCACGGCAATCTTCTCTGTTCAGTCAACGTTGTTTCATTACTGCTTATAGCACCAATTTGCCAGCTTAAACGGACACTAGACTCTTTTAAACTTTTGCTTCAGAAAGTTCAGTCCGAATCTTTGAAAGTTTGGCTGTGTCGCCTGTGTCTGAGTGGCTGGTGTCGGCAGCCAAGCGGGACACTCGACAGTTAACTGACACTTACAGTTCTATCGTAAACGAAAGTAGTAAAATGTTTTACTTTGTCTTACTGCTGTTCGTTTGATGACTGTGTGACATTTTTTGACGGGGGAAGTATCAGATGGGAATGACACCATAGAAAAAAATTGAAAAATTTCACAGGAGTAGCAATGTTTAACATGTTAGAAAATGCCATAAAATTACATGTGACATTTATGTGTCAAAACTAGTTTTTTTGTTTTTCTGGACGAAAACGATACAGAAGTACATAAATACATAACATCACGCCTGAAAATTCCCGACGGGAGAGGCAGAGGTGTACCTAATAGTACACCCACATTTCGCCAGGTCGATACATAATGTTTATATTCAGTAAAGTTTAAAGTTAAATTAATTCATATTCAACATGCGTTATACAGTAGAAAATTAACTTCGCACCCGTGTCCGCACAATTCGAGCTAATTTAAGAGACCACTTGTAAAATAGAGCTGTATGTACTTGACTACATTTTTAGTGCTTATGACGTCATAACGAGTTAGGACGTAGATAAGACCGGAGTGAAGTAATTAAAACTCCCTACACTACTACTAATGAGCATTTCATGACCGTTGGAATTTCTACCTAGTTATAAATGAGGAAGTTTTATTTCGTCTATACTGCATAACAGCCAACAAATGTTTAGCAAATATAAGAAAATGTAATGGTAAAAGAATTTGCAACCTGGAAAAATTAAAAAAAGTTGGTTCTTCATCAAATGTAAGTAAAATAAATACTTAGTATAACTATCAGCCTATAAGAAACTCACTGTAGGGTCAAAAGCCTCTCTGTGAGCGTCACGAAATTCCAATGCAAGATAAAAAGATCCCGAATCAGGTAAAATTAAAAAGACTTAACACAGACGAAAGTCATGCCATTCATATAAATGCTTTGACACAAAATCCCAAATCAAATCATCAATCAAATATAAGTATTAAATCCAAGATTAATAAGTATAACTAATAAACGTGGGAACGTTAGAAAAAGCAAAGAAACTACATAATTATGTGACGACAGGTAAAAAAGCTAACGATAAGGACAGCTGATGACATAAGTACGTGTGTTCCGAAGAAATGGAGGGTTAGCACGCATTACAAATGAGAGTTTAATAGCCTGCTTGAGGTTGATAAGCTTTATTTAAAAAAAGATACCATTATCGAAGACAAGAATTTCTACTAGAACAGAAAGCACAGATAAAATACAAAATGGAAGAGAACAGAAAAGGACGTACAGTTGATAAAAATTAGCTTTGCAAATAAAACTAAATGGGAAGATCGTTATTCGCAATAACAAACAAAAATAACAACAAGACCCATTGCCAGGAACTTCAAAAAGGTTTTAAGTAAACAAAGTACAACAATTGTTCCATAAAAAACAGATTGTATGTTTTGGAAAACGTCGCAACTGTGAAAGCTATTGAACCTCACTTGAGTACTAAAGGGTCGAGACTCGAGTGCTGTCATTATCAAGACCTTCCAGTAAAAATCTCTTAGCGACGAGTTTTTCCCAACAATTTATCTACCGCCCCGGTACGACAGCGAAATCCCTTACAAATCCACGCTCTCCCCAGCGGCGGCTTTGTCAAAACACGAACATCTTCGCCAAAACAAATGAAACAATGTTTTTCTGTAGGAATGTAGGAGACAGCATAAAAGTACGTCTATACTCCTATCATATGACAGCAGGGAAACATTCATTGATATTTTAATTTGGAAATGCCATTCAAAGCCGCTGAACAAACGAAGAAATATCGCCGGTGCCCGCAATATACGTCAATGCTGGAGGATCTCGCTCGACTGGCGACGATATTCGTAAGGGCCAATCGTCCGCATCGGAGCGCTAAAAGAAAAAAATAATAACAAAAATTCACTCAGCTTTTTTCTGGACAGACGAGCAAATTTTGTCTGATGAATAGACGTACTTGTGACATAAAAGGCTCATCAATAACCGCGTTGCTCATCAAGTAAATGTAAGTATGGGACACTGGTGGCGTTACTTAAGAAATTAATATTTGGGCGGGTGACACGGAGCCGTGCGAACCCCGAGGACACCCGTCAATCCTGGCGACAGGACTGACAGTTTCACTCCAATGAAATATTGCTTTTATACACTTTTTGCCACTGAAATATGTAACAGTTTCCGCAACTCGTGTATTTTGATTGACCATTTATTTGCATTTGGTACTGAATACTGATGCCGTTGTATAAATTTCGCGGAAATGCAGTAGAATGTTAAAAACTTTTCTTTCCGGATATGAATTTTATAATGTTTATAGTTTACAAGAGTAATTTCTTTGTACACTCTCCACAAGTCAGTCATTAGGTCGGCGGCGTACATTTAATTTGAATATTCTTGCAATACTTATGTTAATGTTTGCATAATTTACGAAAGTGCAAAACATTTGTATTATATAGCACGCAACTTAGGTATTAAGAGTAGGTATAGCTATGTACGTCTCACCGTCACTGATTACTTATGAAACAGGAAGCAGAAATTGATCGTCGACTCCCTCGTCTATGGAATCGACAACAACAACAACACGAGAAACGGTAACAGTAAATTTTATGCTCATTTGATCTTGCAGAATGAATTGTACTTTAAATGAATTCAATTTATGGGCCAGGGTTTTAAAGGATGCAATCAATTTCGTTCAGTGAAGATTCATTAAGTTTTACATTATTGGAATGCGAATGAAATTAATTACAATGAAATACGAAAATCATTTATCAACTAGATCAAAGACTCGAAAACTGAATCTCAAAAATCAAGACAAGGTTTTATTTCAGAACGCCGCGCGTCTTTATCATTATTTTTTTTTTTTTCCTCATCAACTGGCGTGCCTTTTCCCAACTATGTTGGGGTCAGCTTCCAGTCTAACCGGATGCTGCGAAATACTAGTATTTTACATGGAGAGAGGTCAGATAAGCAGCTATCTGACCTCCACACTCGGGCCACTGACTACCTGTAACGACTGTCAAAGATCTGCAAATGACAGCAGGGGCAAAGGCTTAACGTACATTCCGAGGCACGGAAGAAACTCGGTAATGGGTTATAACTCGAATATCCTGATTGTTTCAAAATCCTTTTACATCTCCGGAAACCATAACAGACGAAATTATGGTCCAGCGGTTAGCCAAACATTTTCCTTTTTCAACGATCGACCATGACGGGAGAGGACAAGATGATTTATAAGGGACTCCAGAAAATTGATTGGTTCCTACCGTAAACCGAAATATGTCTGAGGAAACAAAGGACGTTCTACAATAAGTGACGTAATTTCGTATTATTGATCTATTTTATCAACAACCTAGTTTGGTTGTTGTCAAGTCGAAATTGTTCGTCTCAATAATAACTTTGAAGTGACATTCAAAGTTGTACTTTGAACTAAATATTGGTGTCGTAGCCGCTTTCTCAATAGTTTACCAACAGTACCATGAAGACGAAATAAATTTTGTATCCCTTCAAGTCAAAATATTTTCATATAAAAGAACAAGAAGCGGAAGCAGCCATTTTAAAGCTAAAACACTTAACATCAACAAAGAATATAACAAAACACTGGCAAGTTCACAGGTTTCATTTTCTTATTAGGCCTACCGAAAAGGCAAACGTTGTGGGACGTCGGTTTTCGCCTGAACTGAGCCTAAAATAAAAGAGTCGACGCGAGCAAAAGGAATATCTCTGTCGGTATCGAGATGAAATCGACTATTTCGAGCGAACACGTCCTCGCTACTCGAATAAGTCTTTCCATATATTTCTTTAACAATTCCCGAATTTATCCGAAACAATTCGGGCATGACGTTTGTAACTATATTTTCGGCACTAACATATTCGTGTTCACTAGTTCAATTATCTTATCACAAACTTAAACTTATTTTGTACTCACTTTCACAGTTTCAGAATTCAATTACGTTCTATTTTAGTTTTCAAAGCTGTTTACTGAATGAAAGTTTGTGACGAGCTTTGAGCGACGAAAATGTGTACCTAATATTTTTTGTAAATTGTAGGTACTTAAGCCGATTTTTGTTAACATCTTTAGGTCTCTACACAAAAGGTTATAAGTATAAACATCGTTGGCGCGTGTACAATCATACTAGTATCTTTCAAGATAAATATTAAGTTTGTCTCTAAAAAATAAAATAACTTGATAAAAATCAATAATATTTTCAGGTTTAATAACTTTAGAAAAGCCATCTTATGAATAGAATGAAGACAAATCATGGATCTACACTGACACACTATCATAAATAATTTCAGACCATTAATCAGCTGCATTTATCTACGCACATTACGCGCCATATTTACTATCCCAACGAAAATATTTATGCGCCCATCTAGCACAATAAGTGTAGCTGGAACAATAAATGATATCACCTTCATCTGAACTGGCGTTGGTGGGCACAGAGTATAAAGGACATGGAGTAAGAGTTAGGATTTGGACAGTGAGAAACACAACCGTGCAAACACTGATGCATCACTGTTTAGACTTTTAGTGTGGTAAAGCCAAAAATATTCAGGTAAGAGCAAATAGGCTTGGGATCGAGGACCTCAAACAGCTTAGAGAGAAAGATACGATGCAGTTACCCATCATTCAAGCTACCCGTCTGGTCGGAGGTTTTGCGATGGACGATGAGGCCTTTTACTCCCTGTTTCTCACACTTGTATAGATTTAGGGACGACATAATCATTTTGGGGTTTGTTTTCGTCCTTACACATTGAAAATAAAGTTCAGAGTCGTCAATCGAAAATATATGCACCAAAATCAGTTTCTCATCCTAACAAATTCAACAGCTTAAATTCTTTGCTAAAGTATTCGCCAGAAACTGAGGCCTCCATTATTCCTCTACTCCGTTTCGGTGATATACGACTAGAGATGGGTAATCACCCGGGTTAAAACCTACTAGTGGGTTAAAACCCAGTTATCACCCGTTTCATTCCACCCACTGGGTGGTTTGGCTGGGTGAAAATAAAATATTTCGGATTTATTATTTAAACATATAAGTAGTGAACTAAGGCCGGTGTGCGGGGTGACAAGACCGAGAGGGGAAGGGATGTGACTCACGCGCAGCTATCCCCGCGCCCCTTCCTCCCTCAAACTTCAAACTTGTCAGTCCAGTTTACTTCGCTGGTTAGAGTGCGCGCGCTTTAGGTGATTTTTTTGTAACTTTTTATAGGTGTAGACGTGTACTCAGTGCTGTAGACCTAAATGGTCTACAGCACTGAGTACACGGCAGTCCGGGGAAGGAGGCCTGAGTCTAAATTAAGTTTGTCGATTGAAGGCAGTGCATCTTCAGTGAGCCAGCCAACAAATGTAAATAAAGAACATTTAAATTCATTATTAGCTAAGGCTATTTATGTATCGGGAACACCCCTTTCAATAGTAGAACACCCCCTGTGGATTAATTTTTTCAACGAACTCCAGCCACTCTACGAATTGCCATCGGAGGAGGTGGCGGAACGTGAGAGGGACAGGACCTCACGTCCCAGCCGCCGCGGGAGAAGCACCGGGCGTCGGGGGCCACGTGGTGGCTCTCGGCCACCGTAGGCGCGGGCCTGTGGACGGTGAGTAATGGGCTAGCTCGCCGTCCGTCCGTCTTATGACGACAGGCCGTGTCGACGGCGCTTTCGTGTTCCAAGCGCGCCTCAAAGAGATGTCAGCAAACAGGAGGGGCCCGCAAGGGCCGATGCCTGCCAGGGCTGCGGGACTGTTCGAAAGAGATACCGCGGCCCTGGAATACAAAGGGCAAAAGAAGGAACATGGATGGTTTTTAGTCAATAAAAGTCTGACACTCCCTTCCGCTCCGCCCAGAGCGGGAGGCGTCATTTTGACGATATCCCATCCCAAAAAAAAAATAAAAAAATATATAGGTATATACATTTATCCTGCATTTGACCCGCGTCAGGCGGAAGGTGCGGGCGCCGTGGCGCCTCTAGCCACTCCTCAAAGACTTATTAGGGGACTTATCGCCACTATCGTGGCGTGCCCTGCACGGGGTTGCGACAGTTGCTCTCTCCATGTCGCCATGAGATCGCGCCGGAGGTCTGTCCACTGAGCGACAATTTGCCACGGCAGCGGAGCTTCCCCCCGGCGTAGTGCCTCCGCGCGCCACTCGTGCAGGCGCGCGAGGACTATGGCCTCCAGATCCCATGGCGGCAATCCGGCAAGGAGGCTAGCCGCCTCGCCAGAGATCGTGCGGTACCCACGGACCAGCCTTACGGCTACCACCTTTTGGGGCGCGTTCAGATAGTGCACGGCTCGCAGCCACAACGAACGCGCCCACACCGGGGCCCCGTAAAGGGCCATGGACCGCACGATCCCCGCGTAGAGCCTCCGGCAGGAGGCGTTTGGACCCCTCAGATTGGGCAAGAGCCGCTTGAAGGCAGCCCCGGCCCGTTCCAGTTTGGGAGCCAAACATCGGAAGTGCTCCACGAAGTTCTACCGGCTGTTGAGGACGAGTCCAAGGTACTTCAACGTCGACTCGACGCCGATGGGAACCCCTCCTATCGTCAGTATGGATCCCGACGGTGGCGCATTCCGAGGCCCATGAAAGCACATGGCCTCGGACTTGTGCAATGCCACCTCGAGACCCAATTACCGGATCCTCTCCACGACTATCGCAACCCCGCGTGTCATTAATTCGGCCGCCGCCTCGTGCGACCGCCCCTGCGCCAGCACCAGCGTGTCGTCAGCGTAGCAAACTACACTGACGCCGCTAGGGAGCCACGTACAAAACAGCCCTAAACCATCTACAACAATTAACAATTATTAACAATTTTCAATTTTTTGATTGTGACCGTGTTTCCGATGCAAGCGATGATGATGATTAAACTGCCTACTAATTTGTTGTAATTTTTCAAATTAATGATAAATGTATCTGATTTTGTGTTTATTTTTGACAAGTTTATAATGAACTCACTCTACTTCCCACTATTTAATAATTAACAATACTCATTTTCACCCAGTAAAATAGGTGAAAATGGGTTAAAACCGGGTTATAACCCAAACCACCCAGTTTTAACCCAAATGGGAAGAATGGGTTTTAACCCACTACCCATCTCTATATACGACTGTGACAGTCAGTAATTGATCGACGATATCTGCGCGCACGTTGATCGTAGATATGACGGTCACTGAACTGAATATGCAGTGTTTCATCTGGAGAGTTTATTTTACTATTTGTTTTGTATGTCGCATCTTCTAAGAATACGGGGCTAATTTATCTTGGCCTGTGCTACTAAGGACTAAGGGATACCAGAAAGTTATTAAATTATGGATGATACGAGGCACTTCAAAAAAATAGTAGTAGAAAACCGAATTTATCTTTTAAGTAACAAAAAGCCACGTTACCTTTTTGCAGACCATTCAAAATGAAACTGTAGCAGAAAATGCAACTATAGCCATCATCTTTTTGTACAACAATTTGGAAATACCGGACGCTGGGAAGTTTTTTTTATATCCACTGCTTCGTTAAGATGCTCTAAAACTGAGCGAAGTGACAAAAAGAAGGTGCAAGCCTTTTTAGTCGCACGCGGTCATTTCGTTTTTCTAGCGGGCAAAACTTGTTTCAACGACCTACCTCATCGTATTTTAAACCTTCAGTCATCTAGAAAGAAAGCACAAATTACTACAACATTTTCTTCTACAACATAATGCAATCTACTTGTCATATTTTTTTATTTTGTTCACTAAATAACTGTATACAAAAGCCGATGACAATTTTATTATAATCTTGCTTTAGCCAAGATTAAAGAATATTTCTTGATTCAAATTAAAAAAACACATTGGTTAGTTAAAGAGATCATGGACAAGAATATTATCTTAATTAGAAAAAAAAATGGTCTTGTAGTCAAAGAGCCATGCTATATAAATCTCCATGTAATAGAAATTCCGTTGATAGTAAATTCTCGTTATTTTTATGATTCGCTGGAATTTCGCTGGAGTTCAACGAAGCACGCTTTTCAACAAGATCTGTGATTAAAATAAGGAAACCGTAGTCTGATAAAGAGGAAACAAGCAATTTCCTGTGTCTGGGAAGGTACGCATTGTGTAAATGTATGGGATAGTAAGATATATTACTTCATTGATTAAATAAATAGCACGGTATGATGTGACATTTGTGACTAATTAAAATATTAACTTTACCATCGTCAAAAAAGATTGTATTCTTTCATCCATGTTGGCAATAAAAAAAAATGTTACGAGAAACGCATTGAAGATTTTCGCTGTTTTCTTCGCGTTTTACCACTTCAAGGGATGAGGCTAAACCACTGGACAGACGACTATAAATCTTATTGCTACAAAGAAAAGACACCTGCCTTGAGCTTAAATCTAAGACTAGCTAAGCTTTAAACTAGAATTCTCTTATCTTTCATTCCTTTTGTCACTTACTCTGTGGATCTTTCTTTTGCTACTTTATCGTAAGGGCAGTAGATTTACAGCCCAGGGTCTTGGATAGGCCCTATCTAATAGTAAAACTAGATTGTAACAGCAAGCTGACTCTATGGTCTAAATAATGGTACTACATTTATATTTCTAAGACATTTTATTTTGTAGTTATCAAGGTGAGATGATACGAGTATAACCATTTTTGTTACACTTCACATTTCTGACATGTTTTGGTGACATTGTAAAGACGTTTCTTGTCAAAAAACATTTCATACTAAAAACTTATTGCAAGGTGAGGCATGGCATAAGTAATTAAGCATAATCGACATCGACGTCTATCTCTGTGGGAAAGATTGAAAGGTATTGAATCAGATCAAATTACCAATGCCACACTTACACAGAACCCAGACCAATCAACAAAGAATTTGTTCAATAAGTAGAAACTCCCAGCTCCTAAGTGATAACTTAATTTCTGTGGCTGCCCAATGAGCTATCAAATTGCAACGCTTCAAACTCAACTTGACGCAGACAGACTAAGTTAGTGAAGGAAACATAACTAAGTTCAACCCAAGTGCTTGAAATATAAACCTAGAAAACCATTGAAACAGCCACTAATTTCATAGTTGGAGATTTCTTTTAAAGCTCAAAGAACGTTTTAAAACGAATCTTGGGTCCTGGGTTTAAGTGTTTGACTAACTGCCAAAGACGACGACTTTTTAGATGGATTTAGTTAAGGAAGTAGTTTAATTCCAGGTTTCTGTACTTGACTAAACGTTTTAGGTTAACTGAGGTGTGATTAATTTCGGGATTACTAGCTAAACTACTGATAAATTTGGATTCATTTCGAACGACGAGCAAGCTCTAAAAATGACCAATACAATTTAAAAAAAAACTTTGTCAAAACACAGTGCTATAAACCAAAAGCTGACGTAGAAAATTGTTATTAAAGCCGAGCAGCACCCATTACACAACGTAGTGATCTGAATTGTAACAAATTGACTGGATCAAAAAGAAATTTATCACAACGATGCTTCAACTAAGAGCATCGACCGTTCCCTAAACAAATCGACGTCCATATTAATTCAATTTATGTGACCAAGCTCCTGCTCTAGCATAAATGACATATACTTTTTCTAAATCATTGTCCGGACCGCATTTTCTGTTCCATATAAAGTTAAAATATTCAAATAAGAGTGAGCAGGACGACTAGGGTCGGTCGTATGGGTTGATAAGGGACGGCAATTAAAGGGAGCGTTGAATGACCTCGTTCCCGCGCTCGGGTTTCTTCGGCCATGTTCGGAGCGACTCGGGCGTGTAAGGCCCTTATCTTGGGATCTGAGTGCGCGGGCGCAACCCTTGCATACTTATACTTTTATTATTTTTTAAAGGTTGATACTGGAATGCAGAGCAATATCGGTATGTAAACCGTTAAAACTGCAGTTTCTTTGCTCAATTATGTTAGTGACATGATCTTATCCGTTGTGATGACTGCCTGAGTTAACTGTTTTTCGGAATGGCGTTCTGATTCTGTTAAGTGGATAGATACTTTGTTGTATATCGTTATATGATCTACTAAGTATGGGTTGTTATATGAGTCAGTGTCAAACGAGGCGTAATTATGTCTGTATTTGTTTTACGAGGTGCTGTAGACTTAACCTAAATGATAAGAGAAATAACTGACCTTTAGTACGGTAAACTAACGTCTTCAACAATTCACATTAGGGTATTTATCGCTTGAAGTACTTTAAACCCAGAGCTATTTGTTCCCTTTATTTGAAGTTTTCATCTTCCTTTTGGTTGCAAGACGAAAGCTAAACTTCATTGAAAATGTCGGCGAAAAGTAGTTTTGCGAATGTGTGTGTGTATGTGTGATGATAACTGCATTTAAGCTTATCAAAATGTGTTGGAGACAACCAACAAGCGTTGTATGTTGTTCACACCTATGATCACGGAAGTCGGATACACTGTACTAGAAATAATTATACATCAACAGTAGCCTTATTAAAGTGCACTAGCTTTTAGTCGTGGATTGGCCCGCGTAGTAGATGTAAATAACTGCCCGACAGGAACTTACTATGGAACTAAAAAATATCCTTTGTCTAACTAACTCAGGTCTGGCCTGAATACCGAATACCAGCTGAAACCTGCCTTTAAGGCCTGAACAGACAGACAGACAGACCGACAGACGACTAGCTTTCGCTCGCGGCTTCGCCCGCGTGGATGTCGAATAATATCCGACGGGAACGTACTACCGGGATCAAAAAGTAACCTATAGGTTAACCCACAAACATAGTTACAGACCTTTTAAACCCTTCTGGGACTCGTATAAATAAATTTTCAATCGTCAGCCTAAACACAAAATTTGAAGATCCTAACATCAAAACTGACGGACTTTCATATAAACTTCCATCCCCTATTTTACCCCTTTAGGGGTGGAATTCCCAAAAATCCCTTCTTAGTGGATACTTAATCTTCACAAAGAACACACCCTCCAAGTTTCATGTCTCTAGGAGCAGCGGTTTAGGCTGTGTTTTGATGTATCACCCAGTCAGTCAGTCAGTCAGTCAGTTTACCATTTTATATATATAGATAATTACGGATTCCTCACCATAAACTTAACCTTTTCCTAACTCAACTGGAATTGACTGCCAGTCTCACCAGATACATAATGGTGTAAAAATATTTCAGACAAATGAAAATCAGTCTTATTCTATTTACATTCTACTCCAGATTCGAACTTAACATTACCACCATTTAACAGCTGTTTTCCCTAAACCATTGCGGCCACTTTAAACACCTGTCCATACTACTTCAGAGTCTTCAGGCTGTCGATAAAAGCTCATTGACGAACTCCCCTTCTAAACTGAGGTTAAATATAGAACTTTAGAGGGTTACTGAAGTTTCTAAATTAACTTGTACGCGTTAAGTGATCGTTTTGTTAGTTAATGATACAAATTAGGTTGTGGACAGAGTTCATTAGAATATTTTAGGCTTGGTGACATTACACTAATGTGTTAAATGAGATGATAGTGGAATGCGGGTAGTATACTTAAACTTCTGCTCAAATCTTCGGGGAGTCCAGCCGTGATACAATGTTAGTTACAACAGTATTGAAAATTAAATCTTGACAATACTATTTGATACTAGCCTAAATATTAAGGAATATGTAAAATGTGTGGGAATCGAAAATACTTCTTGATGCAGTTTCCTTAATCCTAAAGTAGCTTAATTAGAACTTAATGAAAATTTAGAACTATCAAGGAATTTTGAGACATTCCCCGGTAGGGTCAGAAGTTTTTAATTACACTTCGCAAGCATAGGCTTAAAATCTATCATCCCATATCAGATACCTTAAAAAAGCACCTGAAATTCTGCACCCTTATTAAATTCACATAGGTGCCCCTAAACTTTCACATAGCGAAGGGGATTTAATTAAAAATGTTTCGCCCTCTCTAATGAACAAAGTAATGTGAGGAGTCACAGAATAGACAGAAGCAGAGAGTAGATTGCATACACCGAACGAAAACAGGTGCACGCAAACATTGGCACGCGTAGGGGAAACAAATGGCACACGCGAGTGAAATATCATCATATCATAATAATCGTGAGGAAAGTTTTGAGTATGAATTTGGATGACTATACGAGTAGGAGAAGACCAAAGAAATAATGGATGGACTGTGTGAAGGTTGATAGGTATGGCAAGAAAGGAGATGACTGCTGAGATGACGAGTAATATGTGACTATGGAACAAGACATATTGCACAGACCCCAAATAAATAGGAATAAGTGCAGGAGAATGATGATGAGTGCGCTTGCACTCGCTGTACGTTAAGCGTGTCTAAGTGTGCGTGCGTTATTGCTCGTTGAACGCAGCTAGCCTTCTGTACCCATATATATTCTGTGACAGAATTATGTCAGGTCGTCCGTGTCAATGACCTCATTACTAATGATGAATGAGCTGTTAAAGAGTCGCCCATTAGGCCTGAGTGTCGCTGTTTCATGAATTATCTGAGGATAAGAACCAGTCACGACTTTTTTGGAGCTCTGAGTAGGTATAAAATGTAGGTAAGTAATTTTATACAGAGTGGAAAAATAACGGTCATTGGTTGAAAACTTAACGTTACCCTATGTTGATACGTTTTCGTATTTCGTTTTCCCTAAGCAGGGATATACATTGATTAGCTCCTTCTCTCATTATAAGGTGTTGATGTCCAATTAATGGAGCAATAATTGATTGAGTTCCGCACGCGAAATACGCTTGGACGTGGAGTCGCAGACACCAGGCCGTTAAACAATACAATTGATTGAGTTGATATTTCGAGAAAACATTTGTAATTTCGAAGCCAACGGATACTAAAAAATTGCTTTCAACTTGAAATCACACGGAACTTCAAACAATTGAAAGAAAAAGATAAAAAAACTGACATACCTCGTTATTCAATTTCGTATCTCTAAAACCATATAGTTACAAGTAATTCATACGTCCGACCTTTCACCGCAAGGTCAAAAATATAATGAAAAAGAAAGCCTTGCCAAGCTTTCTTGCAACAAGATTTATGTACGCAATAGCCCAGCGATGAACGTGTGAGCGAGAAGGTCATGGGTTTGAACCCGGCCTCGTTAGACCTAGGCTAGGTAGGCTTCAGTGTTTGATTTATATGGCCGCTTTACTAGACTCATCTTTTTTTTATCACGTCAGGAATTTATTTTACTAGGTAAAAGTTGTTATGGAGGTGGTTGGTTCTAATCCTGTCATTATCTGTCTCCCAATCGACCCCGTTTGGGAAAATCTAGGCAGATGTTATATAGATAGATAGCTTCTCCATACAGGATGGCAGGGACACCGACGCGAAAACGGTTACCACGTATTCAGTATATCATTCGTAGAAATTTTTCGTCGGTTATTTAAAAAAAACAGCTGTTTCCTACAAAAGTGCAATACCTACACGGTCAAAATGTATTAATACCGATGAAAAATGTCTGTGCTCAGAATGATGTACTGAATACGTAGTAACCGTGTTCGCGTCGGTGTATCTTCCACCCCGAATAGATAGCTTCCAGTCTAACCGGCTGCAGCTGAATACCAGTATTTTACATGGAGTGACTGCCTATCTGACCTCCATAACCCAGTTAACACTGAACAATAGGTTCCTTCGTAAGACTAGTTGTGAAACTTTCGGGCCCCTGACTACCTGTAACGACTGTCAAAGATCTGCAAATTACAGCCGGCTCCAACGGCTTAACATGTGAAGTTCTCTGTTCTTTATTGAAAAGCGAGGATCTGTCTGATGAGCCCTGAACGGCAACGAATTTCTTCTTGCGCGAATTTACATATGGATAAAGCCAGGTACCATTAGTACTTAATATGTAGCGTTGAGATACCGCCATATAATTATGTCGTTATCACGTAAGGTTGCTGTGCTGTGTGTGCAAAATAATTCAACCAGCGTACTACTTCTAACCACTGAGATTCTATTCTACACAGAAACACGAAACATTTTATACTTTTATGTAGTATCGCTATATTACCGCGAAACGCGGCAATGCTGCAATGGTTTGAAACCGAAGTGTTGTGGATATAATAAACTATAAACACAGCACGCAGTAAGAGATGCAGGAAAGATGGGAGATATCCGATGTCCATAGTAAAAATCCTACAGCAATTCGTAACGACAGGAATATAAGCTTTGGGCTGCCACACCAACAGGCGCTTCTCGCCATCAAACTAAAAAATTTGGCGAGTAAATTGTAGAACAAAAAAATATGTATGTTTGAGAAGAATAATAATAAAAAAAAAAAAAACGGAATTTCTTGGTACATAACCTAAACACTATAGACGTCATCTATATGGAAACATAAATAGAAGCATTTATATGTGTTGGATTTTCATCGCTCATATCAGCGTCGAGAGGCAAATTCGAACAGAGCACTATAAGTTTGGCATTTGTTCAGGCACCTCTAGCATTTAGTCACTAACTAGGTCATTTAGTGAGACTTGCAAAAAACATAATAGTCCACAGAATTCGGACCATCAAGCTCAACAGCCGCTCTTTCATCCACTGCACCAATGACGATTCATATTCTTTCGTTTTTTCTTGTATCTTGTTAAAAAAGTCGCGTCTCAAAAACGTCTGGGCATCACAATGGACACTTTCTTCTCACTGAAGCGTTTGACGTTTTTATCATTAGCCGGAGCTTCCGCAGTCACTTTGTGTTGACTTGGAAGTGCTTACGTCATGTCCGGTCCATTTGTGACGAATCAGTGACACTGGCTTTTTAATTTGTATGCTGGTTTAACGGTAAATACTGTTTTAACGCGAAGACCGAGTAAATGGTTTACTAAATATAATTTAGTATTAATGGCTTAAGTAAGCTACTATGTGTGAGGAGCTCGAGGCTCAATAATAACAGCCGCCCCGATCAATCTTCAGGTTAAGCCGTTCTTGCTTAGGTTGCTTTGGGGATAGGTGACCACCCACATACCGAGTTACCTACGTGCCTCGGAAAGCACGTTAAGCCGTTGGTCCCGGCTGTCATTTAGATAGATCTTTGACAGTCGATACAGGTAGTCAGTGGCCCGAAAGTCTGACAACCAGTCTTACCAAGGGGTATCGTATTACGAAGTACTAACTGGATTGTGGAGATCAGATAGGCAGTCGCTCCATGTACAAAACTGGTATTCAGCTGCATCCGGTTAGACTGCAAGCCGACCCCAACATAATTGGGAAAATTCTAGGCAGATGATGATGGCTTATCCTGTACTAGATGTAAAAATAAATACTTAAAGCTGGTTTTACAATGATCAAAGGAAGAACTTTCATGAATATTTCTATCAAAAAACCATCTTGACCACGTCGTTCTTCAGTTTTCAAACGGATAGAACCGCGTTAAAATCTGTCCATTCATTTTGGTGCTACGATACCACAGACAGATAGACACGTTAAACTTATAACACCCCCTTTTTGTCGGGGAATAAAGAGAATGCTGGTTGATAACCTTGACAACCCATGTATCATTTAAAGTTACTCATAAACTTAACATTACTGTAAGAAACTTTAATGTAAGTAATAACTTATAAAGGAAATGAAAGATTCTTCAGATCATATGTATGTTTGGAGTCGGAGTCATAAATCTACTTACTCAACGTTCAAATATAACGCCAGTTTAACGCGGTTAACGGCAGATACTTAAACTGTAATTAGTTTTATATGTGAGCCATTAATTTAAGAGGTTTATCGGTAACGTGCTGTTGAAATGTTAAGGAAAGCTTGGACTTAGAGTATGTTACAATTTTGAATAGATTAGCTCAAAATACATGGGCGATTGAGGGGGAAATCTAGTTTTTTCAGTCGTCAGGTCCGTGTAGAAAGGAAGTAAGAATGATTTAGTTTCTTTACTTTACAACACAAGTATAAAAAAAGACGGTGACTAAAACCTCTGGCAAATCCCTTGGTAAAAATAATTCGGCACATCAATCCAATGAAAATAATTGTGCGAGAAATGAGCCCATTACGCGATCCCTAATTAATTTGTCTTTGTAACCTAACGAAGTACCCAACAATGAAGCCACTAAATAGCTTTAACTAAAAATAGGTTACATCATTAGCAAAATAAACAAACATAATTAATGAAGTATTAAACGAATTACAATATATTATACGTCTTTGGTAACCTGAAGCTTGCTTTATTAGGTAGGATTTTTTAAATGTTTTGGTGAATGTCAAGAATAAGAACTAATGTTACCATTTTATTTTTCAATTCAATTTCAAGCGACATTATCACAGGTGTTGGTCAACAGCGCCACCTTTTCAATGACTTATAGGAGTGAAAAGATTATTGCAGCACTGTACACGTATTCGTCGAAAGCCGTCGTAATAATTCGCAATAAACATTGACATATTACAGCCAGAATGAAAAATCACCACCATCTGCCTAGCCTTTTACCAACTGGGGTCGGCTTCAAGTCTAACCAGATGCAGCTGAATACCAGTATTTTATATGGACCGACTGCCTATCTGACCTCCACAACCCAGTTAGTGCTAGGTAATACGATACCCTTTGGTAAGACTGGTTGTCAGACTTTCGGCCCACTGACTACCTGTAACGACTGTCAAAGATCTACAAATGACAGCCGGGACCAACGGCTTAACGTACTTTCCGAGGCACGTAGGAAAATCGGTATGTAATGGGTGGTCACCCATCCACGGATCAACCTAGGTAAACACGGCTTAACCTAAAGATTGACCCGAGCAGCTGTTCTTATTTAGCCACGAGCTCCTCCAGAATGAAAAATATGTTCATCAAATTAAAGATGGACACAAATCTCTTTGCGCTGTCTATTTATTCTCAACGAATCCTGTTATATTTCATCCTTAAATATGTAATAAATGGAAACGTATCCACAAATTAAATTATGTTCGGAATTCTCCAAGTCTATCTTAATATTTTTTGGGATGCTGAGATGGAATGCCAACCAACTACAACCTAATTTCGGAATGATGTGGATATCTCCTCAATCTTTCTTCGGATTAGCCTAAATCACTATTTTTTTGTGTTGTACTTAGGTTACAAAAAATAAAGGCAAGCACACATAATCAGCAGTCACGAACCACACCCAAAACGGACGTCAGTAACACGATGTTTTCGTCGCACGAATATCATAAATCACGATTATCATTGTCTCATCTTGTGAATACTTAAATTCAAAAGGTTTTTTACCTTCAAATGAAAAACTTTCGTAAATAATTTCAGGAGATTTTATTAAAAACGATGGTTGGATCTCTGATCTGACTCCCTGTATCCTAAAAATTTGAAGTGGATTATCATAATGAATTAATTACAATTTACTACTGAATTCATTATTAAAAAAATAATAAATATTTATATCAATTAATATGAAAGAGTGGTGCAGCCTGGTGTGGAAGGCGGCGTATAGGGTGTAATAGCGCAGCTTGGGCGAGGCATACGTGCAGCAGTAAACAGGGTCTGATAGATAGATACTTTGATAGGTTAGCTATAAGGCTCGACCGAGATCTCGGTCTCGGTCTCGGTCTCGGCTACAAATCCAACCGAGAAATTTGTCTCGGTTCTCGGCTAGTTATAGCCGAGATTCTCGGTCATGGCCGAGATTGTAACTTTGTTCGGATCGGCATTAAAATTTTGCCGCGCGCGGCCACGCGCCGCAGCGCGAAGTCGATTGGTGTAAGTGCGTGAGAGAGCTGAATTGTGATTGGTTGAAGTCTCGGTTGCCGAACTGCGGCCGACCGCCTTCGCTCCGTTCGTGCAGTATTCGAAATAATATCAACTTATGGGCAGCTCATGATTCCATAGAGTTGGAAGACGAGCCAATGACCAATGACGAATACAGTTCAAGTTCTGTGATCCAAATAGCGCTAAAAAGTTTTCTTAAAGAGCCAAGACTGCAAAGAAATGCTAATATTTTTGAGTATTGGTTTTCGTCACCTTATAAACTATTTAGCAAAGCTGGACAATTGTATGACGAGAGGCGCCACTCTTTGAAAGGCGAAAATGCCGAGAAATTTCTTTTTTATGTTATAATTAATGTCATTTAACTTTGATTATTAATTAATTAAATAGTTAGTGCTGTATTAAAAAGTTAATTTTTTTTTCACGCTTTGTCTATTCTCGGTCTCGGCTCTCGGTCTCGGCCGAGATAGTATTATATTCTCGGTCTCGGTCTCGGTCTCGGCCGAGAACGAAAAACACATCTCGGTCGAGCCTTAGTTAGCTATATTAGTAAGTCTGCCATCTATCAAACAACACAATCCAGCTACAAAACCTAACGTAAACACTTTAGCATTCGCTCCCTTAGTAATGACCTCGTCGCAATTCCGTGCAAAAAACAACTTCATCCGTTCAGTTCGAATCCAAATCAAAGTTAAGTCTTACAAAGACATTCACGCGTTCAAGTTCAAATCAGCCCGCTAGTTATCTGAAGCAAAACTTCCGTCAACTCCTGGCTATTTGCCTAACTCTGATATTTGTCTCCTAAAATCACGGCGCAGAGCACGAAACTGGAAACTAATTCCGAAGTACGGTTGTTCCGTAACCCGTGTGTTAGAGATGTTAGAATCTCTAGGTTTTGGGGGCGAAACGTTACGTGAAGAACTTGAGATTGTGGAAATGAGCGGGACAAGCGGTGACTACGTGATTTTGTTGGTCGGAAATACGCAAAACTGGGTTGTATGTACTGATGTGGGAATGTGCTGGGTTGTATGTGCCAGAACAGAGTATCTGTTGAATCAAAAATATTTTAAGGAAATTCTTACACAGCAGCGTATTAAAAAACTGTTCAGTGAATGCTAATAAATCAGTAGTAGTCACTGCCAGTATGCAAATATATTAGAAAAGAAACCATAATATCACTATTCTTTCACCAATGTTGGAAAACAAACTAGAAAGTGTATGCGTTCACGTACCCACGTCCAACTCGTATTTCATCCGGATCTCAAACGCAGAGTTTTTCTGATTAACATTGTGAATCCGGCCTAATGAGATTACTCATTCTATGATAGTTGTTAGACGGGGAGTGTGCAATAGGAATAAAACAGTTTTGTCTATCTTAGACTTACTTTACTAGTGCCATTTATTTTTGCAGACCATTATGGCTATAAGACTGTTCTGTAGTAGGTAAGTACGCTCGCCATCTTTGTTTCCATAAGGCGCTAGTCTGTTATTAACGTCTCGTTCACGACCTGACTTTTTTCTTCGTGTGAGTACCGTCATTCCGCAAGCCGCCTCTCGGTAGCTCGTGGCATGCGAACTTCGCAAGACGCGTATCGCTTGAGCGTGAAGCTCGTGGCCACGGAGTAAGTCTAGTGAGAGATTAGCGACAATCAGACAACGGAACCGGTTCGCGACAAGTCTTCATACAACACTGGTTATAAGATTGGAGTTATCCGCTTTTGTATTGTTATTTTTTGTTTACTGGACTCCGAATAGGAGAAGATAAAGTAACTTGGCTGAGAGTAATCATTCCATGGGCTATAGTCTTCTCTTGGTCGTTTAATACATTCTCGGACATTGTATTTCTTTTTCTGTGAATCTAACTATATTTCCTTTTGTCTTCGCTGTAAACGTAATCAGCCTTCCCACTGTTGAGACACAGCCCTCCTTTTTGTGAGGGTTATTTGCTTTTGCGGTAATCGAGTAAAAATGAACACCATATTGTTATTCATCCTCTACTATATGACTGTAGAATGTGGTAAGTGAATTGGCAGCCATATCTGCAGTTCTGCACACGTATAACCTCCTTTCCTACTAACAGATCAGTCAGCGTCCTGTCTTGAACCAGAAACTGAATGCTTATTAGAAAGCGCACGATCTTTATGCAAGGCAAGGCTTGATATAAATTGTATAAGGAGAACAGGTTATTCTAAAGCTAGACGAGCTGTTAGGCGAGCTGCACAAAACATGAATTCGCGTAGTGTAGACAGATTTAGGAGCCTCGTACGAGCACATCTCCACATGTGTCTACTAGTCTTAACTCAGCTTGAAAACTAGGGCCCCGCTCACAGCCTGGGACGATGCGACTGCGTTAAGCGACACACGAGTGCCTGACTTGTTTCAGTCGCGTGAGTGCCGTTGCAAGTCGTGTCGCGGTGATCCGTGGTGTGTTCTAAACGATTTTCTCCATTTATCTGTATTCGCTGTTACTTGACGCGTGTCGCCTGCGCTCAGCTGTTCTAGAGTCAGCTGGAGACCTAGCCTTAGTTAGGTGTAGTCTAGATTCTAGACAGACGACAGTAAAGCATGGTTATCTTTAGTAGTGAAGATAGCACATCGTACGAGTTTTAAACTTGAATACCAAGAAAAACCTAATTAGTTTGTATATTTTTTCGTCTTTCAGAGTTTTTATCTTGTCTTTTTCAGGGACAGAATGAAAACTTAATTTGCCTTTGTCATGTAAGAAAATTTTAAAATATGGTTTTCACTAACAAGAACATGATTTTCTTAATCGTAACTATGTATTAAGCTTTATCTATGAACAAAATAATTGTTAGTATCTTGTGTGAGGTTTTTAAAATAACTGGGTACCGTTAACTTTTGCTTATTCTGAAGTAGTAAAAAGGCAAAATTTTATTTAGCCATAAAATCGCATGTCCCAATTTAAATAACGAGTGATACCCGCCTTGAGTCTTCTGCAAGAGGCTACAAGATTTAGGAGGCTTTTCAAACTTTTTGTACAGCGTCAGCAATTTTAGAAATAATTCGGTGAAAGCGACAAGTACCTGCTGGTGGTTTAATTAATTGTCATATTAAGATCTATGTATAATGATACTAGTTTTCTCACGTTCTCGTGGAGGTCCAAAATTATCAAATTATCCTACGGGTACGTCTAACTAACCGAAATAAAAAAGCCCTACAACCTCAACTAAACTCTAATTTCGGAAATTCATCGAAATTTGTTCAGTCTTTATGTAAGAGATTGATTCAATTAGTTTCGCATTTATAATAAAAGTATCGTTTGGCAATCACATAAGTAAATGTTTTGTGTTTGCTTCTGTTCTGTTGTATTTATAATATTTATTATGCGTTTTATAATTATTGTTATTTTTTTTTATGCACGTCATATCCTTGCGATAAATAAATATGTTTTCTTTCTTTTTTCTTTCTCTTTCTAAGTTCAACGCACCCTGTAGGCTCTTTACTAGCAGTCTAGGCTATCTTAATTTTTACCTTTATACAAATTTTATCTCTAACGAATCTTCTAAAAAAAAGCAGTAGGTAAGTTGTCATCAGACTACAAATAGGATTGATAATATTGATTCAGTATTAAGTATATTTCGACATTAATTTTATACTTTTTGCTGTGCCCTATAGGGTCCGTAATTGTACCTTGGCAGCTTGGCCCATTGTAAGATCTTCACACATTAAATAAAGATATGAATATAAGGGCGTTGACAGCTGCTATAACATCAAGATAGCTTTTCAATCATATATTTTCCTAACGATTTTATCAGACAAGATACAAAGTAATTGTAGGTACAGTCCAGCACATCATGCTATCCGAAACTGTTACATTTTCCCAATCAACCTTAAACCTAATACTTTTGCGATAAAGTTGAAAATCTATTAAAGAAATTTGACAGATTGTAGTAGCTTGGTGTGCTGGTGTTTGTATCTGCATCTTAACACTCAGATACAAACAGAGCATAAAGGAATGCGATCCCGGGGGAAGAATCCGGGTTCCAGCACAATCCCGGGTTACATGTATAAAGTTAAGGATTTAAAAGTTAGGATTCCGAACACAAGTTGGTTTGTTTAAAACTATAGCGGACTGTTACGAGTTGTAACACATTTTGACGTCTATCACAGTTGGTTACGTGATGTTATTTAAATCAGGTTATTTATGAGTTTTGGTTTCCTAGGTTGTTATGGAACATCAGGTTTAGGTTTTAAAATATTTAGTCTCAAAAAAATTCACAACGTCACTTACATGAGCACAGAGAACCTTTAGAAACTTATGTTAATAATGCAAGTTCCGCACGGCACGCATAGTGAAGAGGTTCCATCCAATCTCTGGAGTCCTGACCACCGGCAGCCTGGACCTTGTTCCTGATGCCGATGAGCCATCTATTTTTTTATATAAAAATGTAAATTATAAATGATATTTTTCAATATTTTTTTGTAAGTAGTAGAACTTGGGACAATAATTTGTTAATTTTCTGAACTTTGCTGTAAATTAATAGTTTCAAAGTTCACGCATTTCCCAATCATTGTTGCTTAAATTAGTATTCTACATAATTACTGCATTTTCTTGCATATCTTATTTTCAATACAAAATTGCAAAATAGAACTTAATAACTCCATACAAAATTCTGACCCGCTCACTTAAAACAAAAACAAAGATTCGAAACAGCTTCCATTATTCGAAATTCAAAATATGCACGCATCATAAGTGCGCGCCATTTGTAAAATATGAGTCCATAGACACTACAAACGAAGATAAGTAATGATTTAACGTCACATAGATTAATTGCGGACGCTTCGTATCTCGATCACGGGAATACACTTCGTGATTTTACAATTCCAAGCAGCTTTCGTACATTTTCGTTATTGCTTTTATTTTTGTAGATTGTCTCGCTGCTTTAGAGGTCGAGCGATACTGGTGATCATAAGGTCCTGGATTCGATTTCTAGGTCGGCCCCATAGTTGTGATTGGGATCATAGTTGGGAAATGGCCACTCACATTACGTGAGACTTCAATATAACTAGTGAAATGAATGTGTATTAAGTATATGAAGTTACACCTCTATCTAACCCTTAGGGGTTTACGAGCGTGATGTTGTGATATTATGTTATGTTTTCGTAGAATTTAAAAGAGCATGAGTAAGTTATGAATAAGATAATATACTTACAAATAGCAAATAGCACAGTAATATACCGAGTGCTAATTTTGTAAGTGAATCTCTTATTCTGTGCCAACTTTCGAATACAAAAGTGCATGAACCAATTCCAATTCGTGCATTTTGTGAATCATGTCAGAGAAAACTAGGTTTTATTTCTTCAACCGAAAGGACTAAATTCGGCTGTCTAGTCTTTATTTCGTCAAAAACTTCCTAATACTACAATCGATTAGACTAGATTTCACGTTTAAATCTTTTACATAACATGACGCCAGTAACCCTAGAAGGGTTAGGCAGAGGTGTACCTAATAGACAACACCCACATTACGCCAGTTATGCTTCAGTCCCTTGTAATAGGGAGCGACCTGATGGAAAAACCCAATCACACTTTGCCCGACCTGGGAATCGAACCCAGGGCCCCGTGCTCAGCAGTCGCGTTTGCGACCACAAAACTAAAACATTTATTTAGGTAAACTACCACACATAACAACATTATTTACTCACACTAAATTCGAGAAACCTAGGACTAATTTATTAAGGAAGTTTCCAACAGTAAAAAGGTTATAGTAATCGAGTTTTGTACCCTTGGCCGTTCTAAATCTCCACTAGATTAGTGAGGTCTGTCGGTCGATCAAGATTAGGTATACGGAGTCGGATTCTATTCGAAATTTAATCAAGTAGGTAGCTTTATCTTGGCTTTTGGTTATAAGGCCTATTTTTTTAATTATACCTTTAGTTATAAGGCCTATTTTTCTAATTGTACCTTTAGTTATAAGGCCTATTTTTCTAATTATACCTTTAGTTATAAGGCCTATTTTTCTAATTGTACCTTTAGTTATAAGGCCTATTTTTCTAATTGTACCTTTAGTTATAAGGCCTATTTTTCTATTTATATTAGTTACCTAAATATACCTTTGTTACACTTACACGCACAAACGTGTGATAATATTAGGTTTTAGAATTGAGATATTGTCAAACTTTAACATTATTAAAGTAATTCCTTCATTGTAGTCCGCTAAAGTAAAATTTTTCAAGTTCTCAGTTCTTTAAATTCTCAATCTAGAATCAGATACTTCAAAGGTCAGCTAAATCGAAGCAAGTTCATAAATATCGGTGTAACACTATCTTTTTCTACTACAGGACAGGCACTTAGCCACTAGCCATAATATTAGTTTGCGGAGAGCAAAATAAAATGAACTCAGCATCTCTTCTTCGTCATAAATTACTCTTCACACAATCCATCCATTTCTCGTCATCATTTCCCACCAAAAATCCTTATTCCAACACATGTAGAGCGGGATGGCATAGGCTTAATAACTAAATGATAGAAACATATAACCCAAAACCACAAAATCCAAAAATAAACAAGATCTCTTACCAATGTTCTTCAAAAATTATAAAAACATCATCTATTCCCGCCATTCAATCGGCGGCCATCTTTATTGGCCCACAGAGCACAGAAAAAACATGGCGTGTTTGTTTTAAAGCCGAGAAGCACAGACAATAAATATTTTGCTTTTGAATTTCACTCAATAAAACTCGGCTGTGTTACCAGTGTTTGTGTTTGTTCGTACTGTGGGATTTCAATTTGTTGTGTTTGATTTTCGTTATGATATAGACCGTTTTTCAATAGGATGAGAGATTTTAGGTAACTAGTATTGTTACTTTTTTCGTGTTACCACGAGCTAAAACGATTGGCTCAGCAAGGCTGTTAAGGGAAACATAGTGTAGCAGAAACTGCGATATAGACTATGCTATGGAGGATAGTTTAAGATCTGGGTTGTAGTCGGGATACGCAGTCGTTCCATGTAAGATACCGGTAAGACTGGAAGTAGACCTCATCATAATTGGGAAAAGGCTACATTATACTGCTGTTTATTTTCGTCGAAAATTATAGTATCACCACCAGGATACTTTATCATGTTAAATGTATTATTGCAGTGGCCACATACTCATAGAAGATGATGTACAAAGGGTTTAAAAAAAAACATAAATGGTTGTATAACATTAAAATCCCCCTATTATAGGACTTTCAGGGAAACTTAAGTAAAATTAACATTACCATACAATGCTTCCATCAGCCGAAGTATTTTCTCGGTAATCCATGCTTACCTGTAAACAACATAATTATTCGTTAATGAAAGACATTAATAGTGTTGTAGCATTTAAAAGCAGGGCGCAATGTGGTCGGGACTATTAACAGTCAATGGAAACCACAAATAAATAATTATAATAAATCAAATTGATAATGTTTTGCAATCATCGACGAAACTTGGGTCGTAGCTGCTAGTAAACTGGTCATAATTTGCAACAAATTACTAGCATGTTTAAATAAGAACTGAACTAAACTTGCAGGAGGCGGGAAATAATGACATGCAAGGGAAATACCATTCTGAAGCGAGACAACGAAAGCTTACCCGACTTGCTAACTCTCGCCATAAGAAATACAAACTATTTTTTTAAGCACTTTTTCAAGTTTTATTTCACGTATTTGGTTAATGGCTGATAAAGCTATCATTAAACTTATACTGTCACTTACGGGATATCTTCCGTGATTGTTCAGCATCATGGCGATCATGGCGCTTGCAACAGCGTCGAAATATCGAGAGCTCAAAATCATGAACAATCACGGAAGATATCCCGTAAGTGACAGTATAAGTTTAGTTTTAAAACGTGAAAGCGTAGAGCAGTGTTTAAAGCTATGATTATTCTAGATTTATATAACATGCCTGCAACCTGTAATCCCCGAAGGGTTAGGCAGAGGTGTACCTAAATGTAGTACACCCACATTTCGCCAGTTATGTTTTGAATATAATAATAGGGGGCGAGCCTATTGCCATCAACCGGGCTCAAATCCAAACACCGTTTACTAAGAAATTCCTGATGTAAAAACCCAATAACACTTTGTCCGACGCGGGAATCAAACCCAGGATCTCATGCTCAGCAGTCGCTCTTTCCGAAACCCACCCTTGATTTATCACTCTAGATTTATTAAATTGAAAACATTTTTCTAGTCAGCCTAGAGATTCTAAAGAAAAAAAAATTAAAACTCCAAGATGCATCAATAAAAAAATCAAAGAACCATTTAAGTATGTCTTGGCTGTTACGTTTGAAGGGCCATCTACAGGGGGAGCACAAATTCAATTTTAATTGAACGATGCCGATTCATTGGATGACAGGAGGGTGGACGATAAAATTAAACGTCAATCTTACTTTATAGGGACCGGATTACGCTGATTTTTATATAACCTATAAATTGAGCGGGAATTTATTGTGGCTAAACATGTTGATCGGTAATTTACAGATAGTTTGAAATTGAGATATTCGATTTTTAAATCTCAGGCTAGATTAAGTGAAATTTTATCAGAGATACCGCTAATAGAGAT
Source organism: Eurois occulta (assembly GCA_950022335.1). Classification (NCBI taxonomy): domain Eukaryota; kingdom Metazoa; phylum Arthropoda; class Insecta; order Lepidoptera; family Noctuidae; genus Eurois; species Eurois occulta. The sequence goes on along the minus strand of OX465500.1, from coordinate 10,436,273 downwards.
GTCAAAAATATATTGGATTGGCATATTGATTGTCAAATACCAAATGCTTTAAAAGCGATTAGCACTTGTTTATGCTCTGATTAATTATTTTTATTCGAGCAGGGACAGAAGTTACATTCGTATTTTTAAAGGACCGTTAAATTCATTATAATAACTTCATTCACAACACTGACAGGAATTAAATAACAACAATTTTAATACGGCAATCAATTTCCACAATTCTTCACTAAAATAAAATAAAACATAGAATTCAGAATAGTACCACTTTGAACGAAACAAACTTTTCTCTTAAACCCAGTAACACAAATCTTCCGTTGATACTAAATCTTCAAATTCTAGTTCTACAACGTTTTGCCATTATAACACTAGTGTGTAACATAGTATATTCTAGCAAGTAATGCCATAAAGAATCTCCATATGACTTGGCTCGCTATTTGCGCCGGTTACACGGGAATTTAAACAAGTTGTGTACAGGGAACATGCTGTAGATAATAGGGCTGTCATGCTACCTCTGTTGAGGAAGAATGTACCGTAGTTCTGTTTACAAGAGAATTGTATTAAAATATATGTTATAACGGATATATAACTGTTTCGGAATTGTTTAGGATATACTTTCTTGAAGAAAGAGTGTGTTTTCTTATTTAATCATAGCTTGAAGTCATACCAAGCACACAATCCATACTAATATTTTAAAGAGGTAAAATTTGTTTGTAAGTTTGTATGTAGGGGGTAATCTCCTGAACTAATAATCCAATTCAAAAATTTCTTTTACCGGCAGAAAGTTACATTATTCGTGGGTGTTAAAGACTATAAAGTATATTTATAATAATATCATGTATTTATATTAGCCGAGCTATCAGATTTTTAGTGCTAGTAATATTTAAATACAACATTTACTCTGTCTGTCTGCTACTTTCTAGGGCGTTAACGGCTAAACAGATTTCATGAAATTTGGCATACAGGTAGACCATGAGGTACAACATAATATGTAGACCATGAGGTACAACATAATATGTAGACCATGAGGTACAACATAATACTTTTTTTTGCGCTAGTACAGGCGCCAGCAGGTCAACCTACCCGAAACTGTCAGATTTTCCCGAACAACCTTGAACCTAAGGCTTTTGCCATAAAGTTAAAAATCTATTAAAGAAATTTGACAGATTGTAGTAGCTTGATGTGCTAGTCTGTACATTACCGTGGGATGATTCCCAACCACCACGCCGGCGAATCTGCGGGAAAAGCTAGTATGTAAACATGTTAACGTTTGCGAAATATTTCAAACTTTTATCTAAAATACACACGTGACTGTATTACGAAATATCTATTCACCTTAGGTACATGTAACATCACAACAGCATTATTCAAAGTTTTATCTCGAAAATTTCAGGCGGCCCTAACAACAGTATCGTTATTCACAAAAATGACTAATAAACGTTACGTAGTCTTGGCAACACCCCTTATGATCAATACATAGTCATAAGGGTGAAGTTTGGTGCCTACCGCCTTGTTCATAACCTCAAGCGATTTGCAGCATGATCTAATCTTAATATACAAAATGGAGCATCTCCTTTAATAGGTAACCATACATTTATTTTTGTGTACAGAAAAGTATACAAAACATTTGAAAATATAAAAAATAGATGGCCCATCGGCATCAGGTACAAGGTCTAGGCTGCCGGTGGTCAGGGCTCCAGAGAGAGGAACCGGCTCGCTATGCGTGCCACGTCCAGGAGTACTGCTTTCTGCATCAAGCCCTTTACCCAGCCGCGCAATGAGAGCCTCCAAAAGCTAGTAGTTTGATGAAATTAAATACCAAACCCAAGGGCCCACCATTCCACAGGGGGTATAGTCAGATGGCCACCGGACCACCAGAGGTATGGCCAGGTGCCCACCATACTACCAGGGGTATGTTGTTGTTTAAATGCTTCTGAAGCCTAAAAAACTTGTATATATTTTTGATACATTTTGTAGACCGTATTTACATGAGGGGTTAGAACCGAAGCTGCGAATACAAAGTAAATATTTCATGGTAATATAATATCTGTGTTGTGTACTCTCTTGACCCTTATGGGGCTTCCTTTGTGAGGGTCGGAAACATAAGCTAATGAGTAGACACGGGGTACACGAGCGTAGAATGTAGAATTGTAAGTTTTAGAATGTATGTTTGTTGGTTACTTCATCAAGACGAATCAAATATTGACTAGTTAAGTATGGCTTTAATAAAGAAGGTAAGTATTTCGTAAACTCAAATTATTTTGAAAGTTTTCGACAAGTTCTCAAAAGATACTTTTTGTAACGTCTAACCTTAGAGTACAGTACCTACAGTCTAAGTCTAGAAACGTGAATTAATAAATGAAAATTCTGATAGAGTATTTTCCAGAGAAAAATTCTGCCGTCTGACCTCCAAAAAAAAACTCTACGCACGCTTTAGATTTCAGACCCACTTTTCCTTCTCAAACCATAACGACTTCGCATCCTCAAAGTTGAAGGGCCAACGTACGAGAAAGGTGCTCCGAACAAAATTAAATTACAATGATTTACTTTAGCGAAACCTGCCCGGAATTTAAATCTGGTATGCTGGTATACCCAACCGCTTTTTGACTCAGTGCAATTTACCTTCTCCTGCGGCCATGTTATTACAAAAACAGTTGAGTATAACCTAAAATGAATCATTCTGGATAGCTGGATGAAACAAGAGCTAGGTTTGATAAATAAATCCTAGATTTCGTAGAAATTCGTAGAGGTTCGTAGAAATTGTCTTAAGAAAGTACTGATTCAGAGCTAAGATTACAAGAAGTTTTTTAAATATTGTACGAGTTAGTAAAGTAAGTTTAATATCAATCTTGATCCTAAATAACGGCGAAGAAAAACATCGTGAAGATAGCTGAAGTCATTAGAGTAAAATCACAAACAAAAGGAGTTATGTATGGTATGATCGAAGCATGTTCCTTAAGTGTAGAAACTTAGACCCAGCAGGGGAATAATTACAAGCATCTTAAAACTATATATCTATACTAATATTATAAAGAGTTATTTGTTTGTAAGCTTGTATGTAATATGGTAATGATCCAATTCTAAAAATTCTTTCACTGGAAGAAAGCTACAATATTCGTGGGTGCTATAGACTATAAATTATATTTATATTATACACTAGCTGTGCCCGCGACTTCGTTCGCGTGGATGTCGGAACTTAACAATGTATTTTTTTGTGCGAAGCGCTGTTGGAGGATTCATTTTTTTTTATTTATGCTAGTGCTTCTTTATAAACAACATTAGCTGTGGAACCATCTGGAGCGTACACAAAAAGGTTATTGGGGTTGTTTACGCGAGAAAGAGCTACGTATAGTTGACCATGGGAAAAGCATCCAATACTTAGGTCCACCCCCGCAACGTCATGGCATAACAGAGGCTGACTGGGAATTGCACTCGTTTGAAAGAGAAAGGAAAGTTGTTAGGAATTATAGGTATTCTTGGAATAAAAACAATATCACCAGCGCCGCAACCGGTTAATATTTCAGCTTCGATTATGTTTTGCTGCAGATTTGTGATTTTGAGCCGTGCCGTTACAAAGTTTGGAGGACATCAATTTCTGAGGAGAATTATTGGTACACCGATTTTTAAAACTATTTTGTGGGCTGGAAGTCCGGGTGTGTTGAGGGAATCCAAAAATTCTACCGGGTAGTGCGTGGCGTCATCTTCTTCCATAACTGTATTTATAGAGGTGTATTCTCTACTATTCCCGGACACATGAATCAATATTTTTAAATTAATTGCCGTAGCTTGGACATTGCGAGGAGTCAAAATAGCTCGCTGATAGCTTGCTGCATAGCCAAGAACCGGCTTGATTTCCCATGTTTGTGAAATCTCCGTACACAGAAGAAATTAGCTCCTGTTGTGATGTAACGCAAGAACAGAGATTATCAACCAAAATAACTTTGCCATCTTCTTGTACGGGGTATGTGCCATCGCCTATTTGTAACAATAAATTGGGAAACTCCTGTGCATTTTCGCAGCCTCGCAACTGTGCACGCATATGTACACTCAGGTGTGTAGATGATATATTGCGCCATAAAACAGAACTCTTCAGACAGGCAGCAATTTCTCCGGCTCTCGTTCCTTTGGGGTACTATCGGGAGTGTCTGCCGAAAATCACCGCAGAACAGCACCGTGATGGCTCCCATCGGCCGGTCATTTTGCCTTATGTCCTGTAAAGTTCTATTCACTGCTTCTACAGCTTTGCGGTTTGCCATAGTGCACTCGTCCCAAAAAATTAAAACACAATCGCATAAAACCCTTGCTTTATCGCTATTTCGCGCCATCTATGACGCAGAGGATAAACTAAAAATCTAAATATATCTAAATTCTGCATCGCGCAAGTAAAGTTATTCGCGACTTAAGACTATATAGAAGAACCCGACAACAACTGTAGGGCAGTAGCCCACCAGATATAACACCCGTCTGGTCGGAGGATCCTCCCTTTTCAATGGGGGTTGAAGAGCTTTACACTCTGTTCTTCATACTCGCAAAGTTTTACCTGTTCCGCCCGGTGCGTCTAAAAACAGGATTTCACCCGAGGCGTTTTCTACACTGCAGCATACCCTATCAAACGTCTGGCGCTGATTCTCTGTCTTTGCGCAGCCATTTTGTAAAATTTCTGCGAGTTCCACGGGATGATAACTAATTTCTGATACGTACTCTCTGTTTACGTTCCCCATCGACTGTCGGTGTGGGCAAACCGTATTGACTGATCGGGTTCCCTGGTATACTTATAACTATCTCTTTAATAGCCAATAATGACCTGTTGTGACAAATTTCACGTACCCTATAGATCAGGAATTTCTCCATCAGTATTTAGTTAAACATGCCTCAATCAGAAAATAACGTCACACGCACAATGCCATCTATCGAATACCTATATTCAATGCTGCACGCAGTTGATGTCTAGATATAGTCCAGTCTGAGTTCGATAGATGGCGCTGTTTTAATATTTTACTTCGGAAACACTATTATAATTTTATAAATTTTCATTTTTCTTTCTTTCTATTTATAAGGTGTGAACTGATTACGATGAATCAAAAAACTTAATGTTCAATTACTTCAATTTACGCACATATTGTTGTGTATAAAAGTTACGGGAAGTTGTGAGACCAACTGCACATAACCCTAATTTTACTTCTGTAACACTTTAAATTCAAATATCTTTTGATAGACTGAACCGATTGCAATGCAACAAAAACTAAATGTTACTCCAAGTTACGCTCAATCGTTGTGTATAAAAGTTATCTACATTGCTTTTGTACATTTTACGTGATGCCCGAACAAATACACAGACAAACAGACAAAAATTCTAAAAATGCTGGAAATGGGTTCTATTGGTTGTCCTTTAACACCCTGGCTATTTTTTTTGGAATTTTTTTCGATGTACAAAAACGACTTTTCTACAGTTTTATTATATGTATAGATATTAGCCGAGCTATCACAATATTTGCGGACGAAGTCGCGGCCGAAGTGCTAGTCTAATAATAAATAAAACCTTCATACATAAAAACCTCAAACTCACATATTGTTTAATAATTCCTACAATAAAGAACATCAAACAGAAAAAGAAATTAGACTCCATTTTGTTCTTACCGAAGCTTACAAAATAAACAGTTGTTACATTATATTCCAATTCCCTATCGCCTTACGGTAATTTGTTTGTCAAAAAGAGCTTACAATAATTTTAAATATTAAAATATTTAGTAGACATTGGAATTGAGTGGAAGGTAACTCCAACCTTTGATATCTGACCTATAAGGTAGATTTAACAATAACTAGTACCTAGGAAAGATTGTGAATAAATAACGCTTTGAATGGGGATACTTTAATCTTTGCAATCTAATATCATGTAACGTTGGCTAGATAAAGATGGTTTTCGTTCAGACAGAATTATGGCCATTACATAACACCACCCCCGTAATCCTTGAAGTGTTAGACAGACAGAAGATTACCTAATAGTACACCTACATTTCGCTAGTTTTGTCGTTGTTATGACGAGCCTGTTGGCAAAAACCATCAGTCAGGAATTTTCTCAGTAAGTAGCAGTCTTTAAGTTTGAATTTGTGCCCGGTTGATGGTTATAGGCTCGCCCCTATTACATGGGACTTGAACAGGCGTGATATTTTGTCATATTGGAACCATATCTAGTTTTACTCCGGTTTAATGTTATTTTTATTTACTTTCAGCTGAACGCAATAGACTAAAATGCCTCGTAAATTATGAGATTTATTCTCCCAAAAGAATGTCCGGAATGAGAGAGCCTAATGAGCTTTTGCTAATCTAGGAAGAGCACCGGTCTGGATAATGTGGCGGTACTAAATTAGCAGACTTGAAATCTAGAATAAATCAGGATTATCTGGTATGCAACTAATTACCTGTATGTTGCTGCAATTAACTTTTTTGGTGGGCGAGTGAGGAATGTGCTCATTTGGACTTCAGCACATACTCTTATTATGTTATTCCTAAATGGTGAGGTTTTTTTTTTCAATAAAAAATTAGATCGTGGCTGATGTTGAGACGGGAACATTTCTTAGCCAAAGCCCATGGAAGTTATTTCTATAGATACTCGTATTACTGCCTAGCCTTTTCCCAACTATGTTGGGATCAGCTTCCAGTCTAACCGGTTGCAGCTAAATACCGGTATTTTAAATAGAGCGACTGCCTATCTGACCTCCACAACCCAGTTAGTACTGTGTTAGTAAGCCAAGACAGAGGCCCATAGGCGGCATAAAAAGTCTGATAACAGGTTAGGCACTAACCACACGATAAAGAAGAAGATTGGGTAGTACCCCTTGGTAATACTGGTTTTCAGACTTTCGGGCCACTGAACACCTGTAACTTCTATAAGTCTCAGAATGAAAATCATCATGTAGTCTATCGATAGTCAAGACTGAAATGACTTTTCTTGATTGGATTGCATTGAAGATAGGTAGTGCGACTTTGTACATGTGTTTTTCTTAACCACTCATAAATTTCCATATACAGAACAATAACTATTGTCAGTTATTTCATTGAAATCTGATTACGCAAATAGACCTGCATTGAGGAAGCACGACACTTAATACCATTGGTATACGTATGTATGTGTACAATAATATGTACTCTATCCATCAATGTGTGAATCATGTTGAATCGCCCCTAGTTACTAAGAAATAATATTGAGTATACAATTGTATTGCAGATATCAATAGGAATGTTGATTCGCTGATAAACAGTAGCGCTGTCATATTTATAAATATATCTTGTTTATCTTAAGTGCAGTCTGCTCGGATTTATCTAGTCTTATCAACCAACTTGGCGATACACTGAAATTGCAGCTGCAGTCTTAACCAAACAAAGCATCTCGGTTTTCGAATGATACTTTATATTATCCCAATGTTTAGCTACCCATCAGTAATTGTGGGCGAACAGGAGACAAATTAAAAAACAAAGGCAATCAAAGGAAGGTGAATGCGATCGAAATTCTTCTGCAATCTTTTTGACTCGCCCCAACAACCTGAAACCTCTCTTCTTCAACCTTTGGTCACTCAATCCTGACTGTAAGTAAGTCTCTTCAAAATCTCTCCAGTTTTGGCGGTTATTAGTCATGACTATCCAGTTTCTTCCGGCCACTCTAATTAGATCGTCTGTCCACCTAGTCGGTTGTCTTCCCACATTCCTAAGTCCGTGATCTCCACTCCAGTACTTTCTTCCTCCATCTTCCAACCATTCTACGCCATATATGGCCCACCCACTTCAACTTGAAACCGTATACCAGCAAAAGCATACTTTAAGCATAATCGATAGTGGTAATTCTTCCTGTATATTCCTCTCTACGTCTTTCCTTTTTGATAGAACAAAGGACAGCAGTGAACCCAATTGATCGATTTATTGTACTACGGAATCATAAAATACACAAAAGGCCAGAATAAAGTGCACACGTGCCATAGCAGTACGTCGAAAGGTTTCGACTTCAAAAATCCTTTGTGCGAAAACCAGTGTAGTATTTCAAAGTAAAAAAGCATCAATGAAATATAAATACGGTACTTATAACTGAAACGATTTGTTCAATGTATGCCAAGTTTTCGTGGAAAACATCTAGTGGTATGTGTGTTCGTTTGTTTGCCTGCTTTGCATATAAATTGTTTTCGACGCTATGAATTCTGATACGGATAAATTTTCGCGTCATGTAAGGAATTTTGTCACACCTACGGATTTTGTTACACATGTAAATACATTTATTAAATGATAACATAACGTCTTTCCTTTTTTTTTAGGGAAAATATAAAATATATGCTTAATACCAATCCTTACCTATGGGTGCAAGACCTGGGCAAACACCCAAACACAAAAACAAAAACTGATTACATGCCAAAGAGCCATGGAGAGGAGTATACTGGCTTACACAAAAGGAGACAGAAAGAGAACTGTGACTTAAGACAAATTACAAAAATTGAAAATGTTGTAGTTAAAACCAAAAAACTCAAATGGCACCACATTTCGCCAGTTTATAATTACCACGGAATAATGAACGACCATAATGTCATCAACCGGGCCCAAATTCAGATTCCATAGACCTAAACGATTGCCTAAAGAAGAAAGCTATACTCAGTTTAGCCCCAAGCCTAGAAATTCCAATACTGGTATAATAATAACTAGTCTATGCCAGCGACTTCGCCCGCATGGTGTACGGTAATTGGCCCACGGGATCGTACTACCGAGGTTAAAAGTATCCTATGTGTTAATCCAGGTTATAAACTATCATTATAAGCCTAAATTGTCCTTCTGCGTGTCGCGTTGTCGTATCTTGCTATTGTGTCAGTGTGCCAAATTTCACTCAAATCCGTTCAGTAGTTTTTGCGTGTCAGATTAACAAACATACACACAAATTTTTGCATTATTAATAATAGCAGCAAGATTAGGCTTCATTAGATGTCGCTCAGTGTTTGTTAAAACTGCATAAACTTCATTCTCATAGATTTGACACTTCCATAAAGCTGGCTGACGATTCTATAAGCCTTGAAAAAACATCTAGAACTTCTAAAAATGTAGTGTAGGCTAAAAGAATAAGCCGAAAGTTAGGAACATTCGAGAACGAATTAAAAGTTTGAGAACCACGGCAGTGTGCTAATCACATCCAATTGTCTATTAAGCTGACCTATTTCTGTCGTATTTGTCTTTGTGAAAAGCTATTGAAAATAGACCTTAGATATTGGGCTAGCTCGCCGTCCGTCCGTCTTATGACGACAGGCCGTGTCGACGGCACGTTCGTGTTCCACGCGCACCTCAAAGAGATAATTTCCCATCCAAAAAAAATATATATATACCTATGATATTTGAGACTGTTTTATGCGATGCTAATATATTCTCTTTTAATTTTATAATTCGATTTTTTTAACGAAATGAGAGTCTATTTGGGAAACAATCGGTAATGGAATGGAGTCGCTTTTGAACTAATGTTATCTATTGTCAGAATATTGCAATAATAACATACCTAACATCACTCCTGTAATCCCCGAAGGGTAAGGCAGAGGTGTACCTAATAGTACAACCCACATTTCGCCAGTTATGTTTCAAGTCCCATTAAACAGGGGACGACTCTATCGCCATCACCCTGGCACAAATCCAGACTCCATGGCTATTACTGAGAAATTCCTGATGAAAAAAAACCCTATTAACCCTTTGCCCGATCCGGGAATCGAATCCAGAACCTCATGCTCGGCAGTAACGCCCGCGACCACTCTACCAACGAATTTTTTGTTTTTTTCGGTTGGGAAATCATCAAATGACTCCTCCCGCTCTGGGCGGAGCGGAAGGGAGTGTCAGACTTTTACTGACCAAACCAACCATGAACCATCCATGTTCCTTCTTTTGCCCTTTATGTGCCAGCGCTGCGGTATCTCTTTCGAACAGTCCCGCAGCCAAACCATGTTTAACTTAAAGAGCGTAATGCATTTCGCCCCAAGGCCAGCCACACACTACACGAAAACTTTACAGCAATCCACTATACGAAGACCCTTCACCCGTTTAACGTCACCTATATGATAATACGACCTTTTAGTGAACCCTGTCTGAATAGGGCCGGTGACGTCAAACACAATTCTTGTCCCTCGCAAACTTTCAATAAATATCGCGTTCCTATGCATACGCCATCACCCCCATAGATTTGTAAACAGACCCTCACTCATTCGGGTTTTCATTTACTTAGGTTCCTATTTGAATATTTACAACTAAACGGTAAATGTCCGTAAAATCGCCGCCTTTGTAATTAATGGAGAACATTTCACAAATTGGATTATGTAAACTATGTGGACGGTTTTAATATTCCGTGAGGAGGGATCCCGCACATTATTCGAGAGGTTTAGTCTATGGTTTTAATGTAAAAGGCTATGGTTTTGGCTTGTTATTTAATAAGAATGTACCCATATTGACCGACTGCCTCGTTGGTATAGTGGTCGTAAGCGCGACTGCTGAGCACGAGGTCTTGGGTTCGACTCGCTGGTCGTGCAGTGTTATTGGGATTTTCCATCAGGAATATCTCACTCAAAAGCTAGTTCGAAACAAACTGAAGCGTTGAACACAGAATGACCTTTGACACAGAAGGCATTGTCGTACTAGACCAAAACACACTCAATCTAAAATTAATAGCAAGTAGTTACCAAGTTGATAGCAGGTTCTCTAGGCAAATGCTCAAAGAGGTAACTGGTGAGTGCTCCAGTAAAAGCGATGCAGATCAAGTGCCGGCCGTACAGACGACATTCCTTAATAGTGGGTCAGCTTGATATACGGGAAACAATTTGTAGGCACACCTATACGACCATTTCAGTGTCCCATATCCATTACAAAGCCATATTCACGTATTGGGCACAGCTAATCTTAAAAGTACTGGAGGGAGAAGAAGAATTCACGTATTTATTACCTTTTATTTGGCTTCATGTGCGCCTAAACTTCAGAATATAACGAATTACAGAAACACAACAACACACACACACTCACACATTACATAATGTAATGTTAATTTTTTTATTTTTTTATTTATTGGTTCACCAACAATTGTTGTTTACACTGGTTGTACGCTAAAAGTAACATGCAAAAATGTAAATGCAATAGTGCAACAATCACTTACAGGTAAACTCCGCATGCGTAAAGAAGTTGTACAGTTATAATATTAATCTAGTTTAAAATAATTACTTATCTATAAGTCTAAAGGTCTAAATTAATTTAAATAACAACATAAGGTACTTAATGTACATAAGTATGTCCTCTTCTGCAAATCTCGCAGTTAAAATTAGGTTTGCTGTAAGAAAACAGCAGCTAGCAATTTGTATTTATATTTGTTATTTTGTGTGCAATAAAGAATAAGAATATGAATTACAAAATAAAAACTTGCGATAATTATATTGACTCATCCCACTGTTGGGCAAAGGCAACTCCTCATGACTTCCAACTCTTTAAATCTAGGGTACCTAAATGTAGACCTCTGGCGTTGGTTTTGTCCAGGTCATCCCGACATCTACCAGGTCTGCCGCGACGTCTTCATACAATATAGAATGCGACATAAACATAACATCACGCCTGTAATCCCAGAAGGGTTAGGCAGAGGTGTGCCTAATAACACACCAACATTTCGCCAGTTATGTTTAAGTCCCATGTAATAGGGGGCGAGCCTATTGCCATCAACCGGGAATGCGACAATATTCTTAAAAATAAGTCGCTGGTACTTTTAAGAAGTCGAAAGGCAGAAGAAGAATTCACGTATTAATTGCCTGTTATTTGGCGTTATGTGTACGTAAACAACAAAATACAAGATATACACTATCGACCATTATAAATGACCTACAAATACGGAATGCAACAATAATAAGTGTAAATTGCCATTCAGAACAATGAACAATGTAAAAGTATGCCAAATATTTTTGCACTTCTCCCACAAAGAGCCGTAAACATTTATTGCATTCAAAATGGCCTATAACTGAACAGATTTCTCAGAAACCTGTTTGTACATAGTGTTGCCCTCGGTTTCGCTTGTAATAAAGGGTTATATCCGTGTTTGAGATTTTATTTTTGGAGCTTACAGTTTTAGTTGTTCTGTATGACGTTACTACATTCATTTTGTTCAGTGTGTAACCTAAAGACTAATTATTTCCTATGAAAGTCAAAATCAGTAGTTTACGTATTTGATAAAATGCAGTTTCAGTGACCGCTACATGAAAAGGTGACTTTTAAATTCTAAATGTCACAATGATAGATATTCTATCAGTTTATATCTTATCAATACATTTTAGCTACAGCATGTTACATTTTTATCGCAAACAAAATTATAATATAGAATGTAACATTTTGCAGTTACGTGACATTTAAAATAACGGCAAAATGTTTCACACTGGAATCAATTTAATATTTAAATGCAAAGCTAACAATGGCACTATAAAAACAATGGTATTAGCTTATAGAAATGATAATTATTGTAATGCGGGCACCGCACGGATGTACAATTATGATAATTATAAGAAATAACAATACAATATGAAAACAATGACTATTCCCATCGCGGATACAACTCTCAGCGACAATGCGTTACTTTTATGAAGTCGGTTAAATAAAAGTGGCCTAAATTGTTTATTAATTGGACTTTTTATTAGTTATTTAATAATGTCCACAACTTAACAGTTGAAGTAGGTACTGTCGGTAAGAAAATTAAGTGATCCTTTTTTTACGAACAAGAGCACTTTATTGAGAGCTTCGTTACAGGTTTAGTGGTTGTACTACGCTTATGTAGGTTTTTTATTCCTTTACTGGCAGTCAAGGCTATGATAATTTGTGTTTATACTAAGTTGAGTAACTTAAAATTTCTGAACTATCCATAATATCAATGCACCACACGTTCAGAAACACAAACTTTTCAGCATAACGAAAGTTTGAATAAAAGTTTCATATTTATAAACTGAAAAATATACAGTCAATTGGTCAAATTAAACATATTGCAGAGAATCTCATGAAATTTTTTACAAAATTTCGAAACAGCTGGACCATTTTTTTTTTATATTGATACGATATGACAATAATGCGACTTTTTTGTTTTGAACTGGCAACTCACAATGAACATTGCAAAGTCGTTATTGGAAAACGGGTAAATAAATTGTACTGCACAATTATTACACATTTTTCGAAGCGGGAACATTGATGTCGAGAAAATGTTACATTTTCCAATTGTTTTAGATTTCCCATGATGATTTGCGAGAGAAATGCCAAGCAGATGGAAGATGGCTCGAGCCAAAACCCACTGCGTGGTTTTGAAAGATACCATACGAAGGGACCAAATCTGGGAAAATCCGTAAAGCGATGCTATAACACTAAACCAGTCAGGATTTAAATAAAATTGATTATTTTTCACACAACCGAACGGTCGCTGCTGTAAAACGCTGGTCAAAATTTAAATTTTTGCTCATCGGAAATAGAGGCCTTTGTGGAAGAACCAATTATTTTTTTGCATGGCTGCTTTTCCATTACAGTTGAATTAACCTCTAGGCTGTTTGTTTTTGCTCTAAAGATATTATTGGACCCTTATACCGTGCGCTTTTTGTGGGCACCGGTCAATTTTCAATGAATTTATAGATAGGCCTTTTTCATTGGCATTTTAAGACTCTTTGAAATAACTAGAGCGTATTAGGTCATTATTAATGCATGGATCGTTCGGTCCAATCGAAAAGACGGAATAATTTGCAAAAATTACGGAACTTTTCTTTTTTTTTCTACCATCTGCTTTTTTCAAATAGAACGAATCTCTAAATAAACAGTTAAGCGAATTACATACACACAAATGCACACATCAACTATACAATTTGACATAGTTTGTCCTTCCGAAATAAAAAACGTGGCACCACTTGTGATAAATTAACTGCGGGACAATGACACCGTCAAAAATCTGATTTAGTGGGGTGTTACACAATCATGGTTCGTTAAACCGCGGACAAAACTCGACGTATTTTAGACGGAACCCCATCGAATAGCAAACTAGCTGTTTAGTTTCAACCCTAATTTTGTACCATTCGTTTTAGGGTTGTCAATTTACCGAAGCTTTAGGTCGTATGATTCAATTATGAATCACAATTAAAATTCTGTTTGTTTAGAACATGTGTTTGAGTTGAACAGGCTTATAATAAAAGTAGCGCTTCTGATCAGTAAAAGGGACGTCGTTAAAGTGTTGTTGTCATAAATAATACCCATTTTTTTTACGGAATTTGAATTTTTTCTGTGCCTATATCAAATTTGACACTAGCTGTCAAATTTGACAGCTAAAACTTCACGTTATACCACCACGTAGTTTTACCTGTAAATTTTGAGACGAGCAAAGAAAAAAACAATATTTCCGGAAACAAATAACATTTCTTCATTTCCTAGATTTCCAATGAATATTTATTTATATTATTCAGCAACTCCTATTATCCAAAACTTTCGTACAACTGGGCACCCTAAGCCGAATGATGAATAAAAATGCAAATCGCTCCGGGCAAACGGAAGAATGATTTTGAATAGCGCGTAAATTGGGAACAGGTGTTTAGAAGGGTACTAACCGGTTTGAACCGGTTTCGAAACGATAAAACAAGATGGGCGAAGTAACATCGCAATGAATTTTTATTATAATACTAATGAAGAATAAGCACTTTTAATGGGTTAATTTTTTGTAAAAAAATTGGGGTGCTTTTGTAATTTTTTGAGAGGATAAAGTATGTAGCTTGTTGGATTAGGTTTTTTCCGTGTTCGTATTTTTTAATTTTTAGGGGTAGTGTGTATAACAGATGTCTGCATTTTTCAAGCGTACACTTGACAGACATAGCTTTAAAAATAAATTCAATACAAATAGTTTTTTGACAAATTAATAACTAACCAATATTAATCATGATAAATTTCAGAATTTCATAATTCAAAAATAAAATATTCGAAAACCGAAGTGTCACAACATTTTTGATGCCAACTGTCTGTACTATGACGACCATTTTTCTACTACTGTACTGTATATTTTATGTGTTACCCTTTGTTATACTAAAAACATGGCCTACCTATATTCAGGTGGCAACACCATGCGTCTTGCGATGCGAACCGCTTCAAATGTCATGCGTGTGCGTCATTTGTTTATCTTTGCGTTGAAACTTGCGTCGTCGTGACACAGCCATGCTCTTAGTAATTTACTTCATTTGTTTTTTCCGGAGTCTCTGCCAACAAGCGATCTCGCGACAAACCGATAACAATATCCGAATAAGCGACCTAAAGCTCTCTTCACAAGTCTAGAGAATCTCACGCTTCGCCCCCCCAACATAAAGGCGGGTCATCAGAATAGTTAGTGACGGGGGAATGAACATAATACTCCGCCGTTGGCCGCCTAAGGTACAGATTACTATGTTAGGTTAATTGGTTGAGGGGACCCTGGACAGGCACTGGCTAATGCAGGCTGGAATAATAGTACGATGAGTATGAACGCAAATTGTCTTTATAATAACAAAATTAGAACGAAATATTTAATAAGCTAATTTGCAACTGAGCGCTTGACAGCTTAATGTGATGTTGAGCTGTCAAAATTAAAACGTCATCCAAATGTCATGTTGTTCGAAATTTAAAATTTAATTCTCGTTCTAAATCTGTGATTCGAGAAGATTTGAGATACTGAAACGCTTTGTTGTTTCAACTTAAAGAATTAGTTGGACCACTAGGCTTTGCAACGAATCTGTTATTGGTACAGATTTATTTTAGATCTTTCTGAGGTCTCTAAGGCAAGGCAAAGTAACCGTCTGTCTACGTTTTCGAAACGGCGATCAGCTAGAACTTGGTTAAAAACCAACAACATTTCGAGTGTCTAAAAATGGTGTTATTGCAATAAATGCTTGAAGTTGGTAGTATTAGTAGTAATGGTGTAATTGAAATAAATGCTTTAAAGTTTGACATACAGAGGTATATATTCATCTTTGCCTATAATCTATTAAAAAAACAGCCAAGTGCGAGTCGGACTCGCGCACAATGGGTACCGTACCATTATCTATAAAAACTGCAAAAAATCATGCCTGTTGTATGGGAGCCCCACATAAATATTTTTTATTGTTTTTAGTATTTTTTTGTTATAACGGCAACAAAAATACATCATCTGTGTCTAACAATGACGGTTCCTGAGATACAGTCTAGTCTAGTGACAGACGGACAGACAGACAGCGGAGTCTTAGTAATAGGGTCCCGGTTTACCCTTTGGGTACGGAACCCTAAAAAACGGATAAAGCAAATCCATACAGAATCAAAACCGAGACAATAAATTAATCACATCGCTGTGTCAAGTCCAAGGACAACCAATGAGTCAGTTATAAATCAGTTCTGACTCAACATTCCTTTAGATACACCTATTATGTACATATGTTACGGTTTTATAACAAAAGAATAAAAACCGGGACATTCGTGCTGTGTTGTCCGTGACTTAGACTAAGGTCACATATTTACTATTCGACCTATATGCTGGTAGTAAATCAGGTGGACGAGCAGACAGAGAAATTTGGTACGTATTAGTCACATTATGTATTGGGAATGCAGTTTATTTAGGGCTTAAGACTTTATGGGGACTAGACGAAAAATAAATGATATATGTGTAGTTACACGATACAATACATGGCAAGATGACTGACATGATTTCTACAAAGTGGAAAAACAAATAGATTTGTTATGTGCGTGTGTATATACTAATATTATAAAGAGGTAAGTTTTTCATGTAGGGGTACCAATATTCGGAACTAGTGCTCCGATTCCGAAAATTATTTTACTAACGGGCTACTACATTATCTCCGAGTGTCATAAAACTCATAAACATAGATTTAAAACGTTCCCGTGGATTAATTTCCGTACATGACGGGAATGAAGCCGCGAACAAAAGTTGTATAAAAAAAAATGCCGAAATTTTAGTAACTATGGCATTCCTTCTTCGACTGTTCAATGTGATGAAAAAAAAATTGTAAACATTAAACACTATCTAATTCAGAGTAGATATCATGAATCCTGAACCCTTGGACGGAATTAAGATTTTTTAAACTAAAAAAATATCCAGAGACCTTAGAATTTCAGGCTCCACTTGGGAGCACAAAGGTTAAGATCAATTACTTTATACTGGCGTGTTTTTCCACTAGGCCCAATCTACAGCATAAATATTTAAGTAACTAATTAATTATTTATAAGGCTTGGCGTTTCCTTAAATTATATCACAACACTCCAGAGATTTCACTCCGCTAAACAGAATAATTTACTAGATATCTGCCTGCGTATAAGACACAAATATACGTAAGATATTTTATACAGTAAAAGTACGACGTCCATTCCTCGTGAAAAACGTGTTTATAATATCTTACTTCAAACACTGTTCTAAGCTTTCGCGTTTTAAAACTAAACTTATACTGTCACTTACGGGTTATCTTCCGTGATGGTTCATGATTTTGAGCTCCCGATATTTCGACGCTGAATGGAAAATAAATGGTTAGGAGCAGACAAATCTGTCTACCCTCCAGTCTCATTCTGCATTCTCCAGTCAACCCGCGATCATGGCGCTTGCAACAGCGTCAAAATATCGGGAGCTTAAAATCATGAACAATCACGGAAGATATTCCGTAAGTGACAGTATAAGTTTAATATCTTACTTCTTACTTACTTGCGGAAGTTTGTCAGGGTGTATGTATTCCTCTTTCACGCAAAAACGGTTGAACGGATTTTGGTGAAATTTGGCACACAGATACTTTATAGCCTGGATTAATTTAAAGGATTATTTTTATCCCGGTAGTACGACCCCGTGGGATAATTACCAAACTCGGTGCGGGCGAAACCGCGGGCATAAGCTAGTGATAAATAAAATACAGTTTTAAAACAAGGTTTAATGATTGAAAACCTGCATCTCTTATCAGGAATTATACAAAATCCCACATGTAAGTAACATAATTAAGTAATACAATAGGTAGGGTTGTATGTAGGTGTGTGTGTGTCCCTCTGTAGAACAGAGACAGAGGTATTTTCCATTCAATCCGCAAAGGAAAAATGTATGAATGCCTTGCTCATTGTATGTTTCCCTTTACCGTACAATAGTCAGTTCAAGAATTTTCGAAAAGATAATTAATTGTTACTTCAAAACTATTTTCCAAATCCCAAACACACGACGAAGCTGACCGTACTTCAACAAAATCATATTTAAGTCATATGCACACTGCATAATCTTACACAAAGTCAAGTGCTTAGTTTTTTGCCCAGCTTTACACTTTAACCCTTCTTTACATGATCTAACTAGTTATCCAAGTTTGAGCTAATTCTGCGCTACTAGCGACTTGAGCGTTAGTTTCGTGTCAGTCTATGCTATGAACTGTAAGACCAAAGATTTATATTAATACTAGCTGATGCCCGTGAGCTACATCCGTGTGATATTATTGTAAAAAATATTACTACCCGATTTGAATCGGATTTTGTTAACAATTTCATGGGTTTTTAATTTTTTAAACGGAACCCTAATCTGTTCTTCTAAAATAAAAGTAGCCTAGGTTATTCATTTTATTACATCAGCTATCTGCCAGTAAAAGTCCCGTCAACATCGGGCCAGCCGTTTCGGAGATTAGCCGAAACAAACAGACAGACACACAGTAACACAAAAATAAAAAATAAAATGTTTTTATATACTTTTTGTATACTCAGATATTACAAGCAGACACTGCAATTTGATTTATTGGCATAGATTTATTTAAACTTAATGTTCAGGAGGTACGTAGGCTTCGCTCTTCTGCGTCATAAAATGATCTCTATTCTCTTCCTTTGACAACTATTTTTAAAAAGAATCGTCTCGCCCACGATAAGAAGAAGTATGCTTCTTCTTCTTGTTGATATGGGTGAAGTTTAATGAGCTTCGACCACTTCTACTTTACAAAACTTTACACTGACATTCGTGTTTATCATGAGAGATGTGTGGGCTCACTCTTATCCGTGTGCAATTTTTAGAGCGACGTAAGTGTATTAGGGCACATTCCGTAAATCTAATAGATTTAAATCTTTGGGTACGACGAAGAGAATGTTAATTACAGCCATTGAAGCAAAACTTCGTGACGACATTATTTTGGACAATTATTTGATTGGAGTGTTGTTCATGGTAAGTGTTTGTTGAGGGGCTTTAGGGAATTGATTGTTTATTTCGATGTAGATGGTGTTGAATGGGTTTATTACAAGTGGCATTCGCTTTCGAAACGTTTCGTATTACTATAGACTTTCAATAGCATTTCCGTAGCTTACATCAATCATCATTTGCTTAGCCTTTGTTGGAGTCGGCTTCCAGTCTAATCGGATGCAGCTGAATACCAGTATTTTACATGGAGCGACTGCCTATAAGCCTATAGACTAAGAATAAAAAATCTCAGTTTTTGGTGGTGATACCGAAATCAAGTATACACAACTTGTAAGAAAATTTGTGAACACAATCTACCTATCTATACAAATAAATTAAATTGAAGTGTCTGTTTGTAATATCAAAATAACAGCTTTTTACTGAATGATACAAAAATATATACGGCTCATATAACAAAAACACATTTTAAATTTTTGTCTGCCTGTCTGTCTGTTTGTTCCGGCTAATCTCCGAAACGGGTGGACCGATTGACAGGACTTTTACTGGCAGATAGCTGATGTTATAAGGTCTAACATCAGCTACTTTTATTTAGAAAAATAGTTAAGGTTCCGTGCAAAATTAAAACCATAGAAATTGGTAACAAAATTCGATTTAAAAAGGGAATTAATCTTTTTATAATAGTAACTAATAATTTCACGCGAATAAAGGTTGCGGGCAACAGCTGGTAATTAATACAACTTCAATACATGTATGCCAGTGTTTAATACACAACTTGTATACGGATGTAAACGCGGAAAAAAACATAAGATTGTAGATAACCTACACAATAAACTTAACAACAACACACACACATACACAAAAAAAAAAACGTGTCACTTCATAACACAACGCGATAATCATCCGAATTCGCTACTTGCAGCCAACGTGCCATATCGCCTTTACCACGAGAACATAACACACGAACCCACTGACTCAGACAGATGTACAATAATTGTACATTATTGTTATTGTTTTATTACTACAGCTGGCGATGTCACGAGCCTTGTAGACATGCGACTGATTCATCTTCAAGACTTCCGCTGTTTATAGAACTTTTTTTGGACAATTAACATTGTTGGATCACACACGACGGCTGAATATTAATTACAGTTGTTGTGTTTAAGTTCATTCTGTTAAAGTCTAGAGCAATATATTTTACCGTTAACTTGTTACGGTTTACAAAATTACGGATTACTTTACTTCTGATGTTAAATACAGACAAACGATATCACAGTGCTGTCCTATTTGACCCAAAGGTTGACTGGTAGAGAATGCCTCGTGGCATTAAGTCCGCCTATGTACCACTCTTGTACATGAAGTTTAAATAAATAAATAAACAGACATTTGTCTTTCAAGAGGTATCGTGTCACCCAATTACTCAGTTACTAGGTTTTTGAGGGCAGCTATGTTCGTTTTGACTGGAAGCCGACCCCAACATAGTTGCGCGTTGTAAACGCTAAACTGACTTGACCGAGAGCTTGCTGGTCGAAGTATGTCGTTCTTAGGCCCTAGGAGAAAGCATTTACTAAGGTTTTACAATACAATTTAATCGCCCAAAATTACACCGTCACATATTTGCCCAACATTTGTGAAGCAGGAAGCGACAGACACTAATTAGAAAAAATATAATAAAAATCCATGGCCACGTGTATGACGGAGCATCACTTGAGGACGGCGACCGATTTGGCTGACTATAATAGTTTTGTTCTATTCATAATTATCAGAACAAGGTTTCTGTGAAAGAAAATGAATGAAAAATCAACATATTTCATTAGAAAATTGCAACCGTGCGACGACGGGACGGGTCCCTACTTAGAAATATTAATCGACCCAAAAACATAGGCCTCTTAAAGCTTCCGTTTGAGATCGTGGCTTATCAACTTCGCACACAGAATCGTATCACACAATAAGGTGCTACATCCATTCCTCTTAAAACAATCCCTCAGCACCCGGCACCGACTGATTTACATAACGAAATTTAAGCGTTTGTTTAAGAAATTTAATCATTCCTAAGCTTATTAAGGATGCGTGTGTCAACCTCATTACCCTCTTTATGTAGCACGGTTGAAGGGTTGCATAAATAACACCCTTTCTTTGTTACCCCTGATTACTAGGCTTTGGTAAGGTTATGAGCAGTTTTCTAAAAGGAAGGAACGAGGCAATTATATTGTTGAGGCCGTGAAGTGTTAGGCTTAAAAATGTAGGGAGGAAACTAATGAGGTTTTCTTTAGTACTTTTTTACCGTGGGAAATTTATTTTTAGCTTGCAGGATAAGGATTTATTATTAGCCGTATTGCATGACTTATCATTTGCTTCTGTGACGGAAAACATCGTGAGGAAATCAGCATGCCTGAGAGATATTTCTCGACGGCATGTAAAAGCCAAGTCAGAGGCCCATGGGCGTCTTAAAAACTTTGACACCAGAAAGGCACTAACCTCACGATAAAGAAGATTAGCCAGATTATGACACACATTGGCCTTATATCCCTACTTCCCTACTAATATTATGAATGCGAAAGTAACTCTGTCTGTCTGTCTAAACCACTGAACTGATTTTAATGAAATTTGGCACAGAGATAAGACCTTGAGAAAGAACATAGGATAGTTTTTATCCCAGACTTTTGAAGAGTTCTCTTGGAAACGCGATATAACCGAACTCGACGCGGGCGAAGCCGTGGGCGAAAAACTAGTCTAGAATAAATTGTAGATCGGAAACGAATTTTAATTCAACTGTATGTTAGTAAGAAGCGGAAATGACAAGATAAATGCCACATAACAAAATCTATCTTCATATCCTGTTCGCTGGAAACTAGAAGGATGTCAACTGTGAAAGATCCTGTCCGAGAATACAAGCAATGCTGTCGTCGATATGGTAGCATTTTTGTTGATCAGAACGACATGAATTTTAAATTCGATTACTCAGGTTTGGGAAGATTTATACATGCTTGTCTTTTAGGGCAAGTTGTTTGACCTGAAGGTAAATTAAATATAAAGTTAGAGTAAATATATTAAATTCAGTACAAGGCCGTATTCAGACAGTGTTAGTTTGTGTACTGCCTGGGGATATTAGAAAAGTTTTACAACAAAACATTTTCGGTACGTTTTTGTAGACGGAACAGAAAATGTAACATCTGCTTGAATTCTTTTTTGTTTTTCGCAAAGGAATGTTTGAGGATTACGAAACTAAAAATAAACTTGAATATGACAAAAAAAATTTAGAAAATATAAGTATGGTTTATATTAAAATAAATATAAAAAGAAGACTAAAATAAAGTACCTATATATATACAACGATGACAATATGACACGTCTTAGGCGTCAAAGTACTCCTCCGCATCGCTATCATCTGGAAACGTGCCCAGAAGACTGGCAGCATTGCCACGTTGAATGGCAATGCTAATTCTTTGCCCAAAGAAAGACCCCGCCCTCTGGTCACGCGAAGTGTCGACTAGTCGGCGAGAGATTTCCTTGAAAAGGAGACGCGCACTCGGGTTTATATTTATATTTTCTATAATTTTTTTGGCTATTACTTAAGTATTTACATAAATAAATAAGGATTTATTTATGATGAGGAGGGACGAATCGCATGTGACTAAAAGAGTGATGAATATAAACGTTGATGGATGGAGAGGGAGAGGAAGACCAAAGAAACGATGGATGGATTGTCACCTCACACAATCCATACATCGTTTCTTTGGTCTTCCTCTGACATGAAAGATAAAGAAGTAAATGATAGCGTGATGGTTGAAAGACGAGAATGGAAGAAAATCTACGTGTCGTGCCGACCCCAAATAACATGGGATAAGGGCAGGAAGATGATGACTTTAGTATTTAGGAAAATCGGCCTTTAACAACAAAGAAATTAAAATACATGAAAACACATGTTTTTGTCAGTCAGGAATCAAATAGTTATTGATATGACCACGGTAATTAATTATAATTATTACCAATCACAACATAACTACATAATTAGGCACTTTACTTATAGCTAAAGTGATTACCGGAATCAGTTAAACAAGATAGTATGATACTTTAACCGTGGTGCACATTGTTGGTTAAGGCGCTCTATCGCACGCATGCAGCCAGTTAGGGTTGCCCAAATTAATTAGCAGTAATTATTTTTAATTTCAGCTGTTTTAAATGCAAAATTTTAGGCGCGTTTGTGTGTAATTCATTGATAGGCATAATCTCAATAATATGTTTATTTTCTTCTATATCCTGTGGTTAGTGCCTAACCTGGTGTCAGAGTTTTTATGCTGCCCATGGGCCTCTGACTTGGCTTTACATGCCTCGAGAAATATCTCTCAGTCCTGCTGGTTTCCTCACGATGCTTTCCTTCACCGAAGAAATTCGAATACCGTAGCGTGTGCGTATTGTATAATTATTGTTTATTTTATTTTAATGGCATTATCAAGGACTTATTAATTTAATTATAGGCTTTTGAATATGTGGGATTTAATTGTTTTTGCCCCGTCAAGACATGTCTTAAGTAAAATTACGTCTACCCAAGTACCTAGTTACAGAAATATGAATATGGTAATTGAGTTAAAGTGAAAGTTATGTAACAAAATTTCTGATGTTCTTAAGTAATTACATATGTAATGACCGTGTTAATATAAACGAGTACATAATTGGTTACTTTTACGAGTTAACTGGCGAAAATTAGTACTTAATGTAAGTTCAAAAGAAATATCTTGGTTTTAACGTTTCTATGAAAAAACCTAACAATTATATTTCTTGAGTACATTATAACTTAAGTTAATTCAGGGATATAAACCGACTTATTAGGATATAACACCACGACTCTTCTCTGAGTGATTAGGAAGAGACACCTCTTCCAAGCATAGCAAGACAGTTATGTTTAAGTCCCATGTAGAAGGGGACGAGCCTATTGCGATCAACTGACCGCAAATCTGAGTACAGGCTGTTACTAAAAAAATCCTGATGAATGAACCCAAATACACTTTGCCTAGCCTGGGAATCGAAACCCAGGACCGGTAATTTTGTTCGTTAATCAGACAAATACCAAACCGGGGCACGTTATACACGATCATGGGGCAGCCCTAATCCCCGGTTAACATTACACTGAGCCTAATTAGCGTGAACAAACGCGCGTTGTTTGTGCAAAGCGTCGCGCTAACGCGTCGCGATCAGCTGTGACCCAGCCTATGTTGTAGCGCAAAAAGACTGCTCCTGATTCTGTGGTAGAAGTAGAGATACTCGTATGTTAAACAACGACACGAAATGATAACATAGCAGTGCGCCTGATGCGAAGCGATGATGCGGCCTAAGACATTTTCAAACCTCATTTGGTACAATATTATTAAAATTTAAATATGTATGACAAATACGGGAAAACACCAATGATATGATGAAACGCAAAAGGCAAATCTAGACCCTCTTTAAATGCTGTAAGTGTCAATATTCCATAACAATGACTTAAGTGTTGAACGCGGTTTAGTTTATGTACTCGGAAAAACATCATATCCAAGGGGCTCCATAAAAACCACCTCTTTCTTCACAGGATATAGAAAGTCGCAAGAAGGTTAGCGGAACACGGTTATTTTACCACTAATATTACTAATATTATAAATGCGAAAGTTTGTGAGTATGGATGGATGTTTGTTACTCTTTTACGCAAAAACTACTCAACGGATTTGAATGATATTTATCTCACAGATATTTTATAACCTGGATTAAAGCATTGGATACTTTTTATCCCGGTACTATTATCCCGAGAGACAATTATCGAAGTCCATGCGGGCGAAACCGCGGGCATAAAAGCTAGTCCATAATAACTTGTTACTATGTTAACAATTGGTCGTCGATAATAACTTTGAACACATAATATAAGCTGCGTTAATAGATTGGCGCTTAATTAGCGCTAACAAAGGATCTTTGTCTGCGATCATCTGTGCATACGCGCAGCTACATAGTTAAATAGGGAGGATGTAGAATGTGATAATGCATGAGACTTTTCCTGGTAGTACTTTATCATCATCTGCCTAGACCTTTCCCAACTAAATTGGGGTCGGCTTCCAGTCTAACCTATACCATCATGGAACGATCTGATCTTCACAACCCAGTTAGTACTGGGTAAGACGATGCCCCTTAGTAAGACTGGTTGTCAGACTTTCTTGCCACTGACTACCTGTAACGACTGTCTAAGATTTTCAAATGACAGCCGGGACCAACTTAACTTTTCCTGGTAGTACCTAAGTTTTATAATAAGCCGGATGCTGCAGCACTAAAAAGTGCTATGGAAATATTAGAGTTGCAAAATGATGGCTACCCTAACTCAGTCGGTAATCAGATCACTAGGGACAATGAGGTTCACGCCGTGATGGCTCTCGGCCACCGTAGGCGCGGGCCTGTGGACGGCGAGTAATGGGCTAGCTCGCCGTCCGTCCGTCGTATGACGACGGGCAGGCCGTGTCGACGGCGCGTTCGTGTTCCACGCGCGCCTCAAAGAGTTGTCAGCAAACGGGAGGGGCCCGCAAGGGCCGGTGCCTGCCAGGGCTGCGGGACTGTTCGAAAGAGATACCGCGGCCCTGGAACATAAAGGGCCAATGAAGGAACATGGGTGGTTTTTAGTCAGTAAGAGTCTGACACTCCCTTCCGCTCCGCCCAGAGCGGGAGGAGTCATTTGATGATTTCCCACCCCCAAAAAAAAAAAAAAAAAAAAAAAAAAAAAAAAAAAAAAAAAAAAAAAAAGGGACAATGAGGTTTAGCATCCGTGGCTTAGGCAAAGCGCTGATTGGTAAATATCACTAAAAACGTCCACTGCACTATGTTACTGTTCACGATGAGTTGCTGTCAACATGTGTTATAGGTAGTCTTTAAAATAACATAATACGAGTATCACGCCTGATTTTCTCAAAGGATAGGCAGAGGTGTACACTATACTGGGGGTCTACTATTATGAATTGTCACCTTGTAACCATTTTACGAATTTAAACGTAATTCATATTATTATCCTATTATGATTCTGCTAAAGCAGCCATTTTAGAACCCCTGTTCACGTTAATTCCACCATCAAACGTGCAGAAATCCAAACTCTGGACTGCTCATTATCATCTCATCCTTTTCCTATGTTGGGTTCGGCTTCCAGTCTAACCTACACTGCTGAATACCAGTATTTTACAAAAAAAATCTGGGCTGCTGCTGTTGAGAAAACCTAATAATACTCCTCCCAATCCAGGAATCGAAACCAGGACCTAATGCTCGGCAGAAACACTTGCATATATTAAAGTGTGAATCCCTATTTATGATTAAATTCGGAGCTCGGACCGAAGGTGGACCGACAACTGCATGAAATCTGCCAGATAACTTACCCTGAAGATACAAAGCTGTAGTACAGGTTCTTAATGTTGATATTAAAGCTCATTATCGCCAACGAAGGGGCTTGATACACGCTTTGAGATATCAGAACGGAGAGTGATAAGTAGTTGAGTTTTTCAAGAAAATAATGTTGAAAAGGATAACACAGTTACGTGTATATTAAAGAAAGAAATGAAGGATATATTCAATGTTCAACTCTGTGTGGATTAGTAGTGGCTTCAAGGTTTACTAACAAGTGAGCTGTGAGTTATTGAACAGCAAGTGAGCAGTTGTATGCATGGGTTCGAACTCAGGCATCAGGCAGTGGCGTGCTTAGGGGCCATCAATACGGCAAGCCCATAAGGCAAGTAGACTTTTCAGAAACACTAACATCATGAAGAGTAGGAGGTTGTAAGGGCAAGCCAAGCTTGTAGGCTTGTATGAAAGTACCGCCACTAGGCTTGGGAGGAGAGGGAGAGGAGGCTTGTGTCCTTCCTACTGGGATCATTATTGGTGGATCATGCTTATGTGCTAAAAGTTAATCGCTAAAATTAAATCAAATTTTACCGACAGACAAATACACCGGACACTACCTTCTAATTACTGATTTATGCCCCACAATTACATAGCAAATTCACGATAATATATCCAAAATAATTAAAGCTAATGACCCATCATCATGCGCCCGTTTTAGGCATCATAATCGTGAGGCTATGTATCGCGTTATGTAAACATTCACAAAATGGTATTGATACGCGTAACGCTTAGAAATAGGCTTAATATTCATGTATGAGTCATTTCGTGCGCTCGTGTAACTATGCCTAAAATAAGCATTGATGCTTGGAATAATATTACTTGAAATTGTTATCTAGACATGATTTCGTCTAGACTGGAATGGAGAGGATACGGTGGGAGGTTTCCAGCTGTTTCTTGGAAAATATTATTCTAATTGTCTTAACAAAAATTACCACCAAATTACCACCCATTACATACCGAGTTTCCTCCGTGCCTCGGAAAGCACGTTAAGCCGTTGGTTCCGGCTGTCATTTGGAGATCTTTGACAGTCGTTACAGGTAGTCAGTGGCCCGAAAGTCTGACAACCAGTCTTACCAAGGGGTATCGTATTACCTAGCATTAACTGGGTTGTGGAGGTCCGACAGGCAGTCGCTCCATGTAAAATACTGGTATTCAGCTGCATCCGGTTAGACTGGAAGCCGACCCCAACATAGTTGGGAAAAGGCTAGGCAGATGATGATGTCTTAACAAAAATCTTTAACTCACAGCTTCTACCTACGTATGTACAATTGTACATATATACGAGGTGTAAACGGCACCTTCACGAAGCTGTCAATCAAGCATTCTGGACATCAAACTAAGTAACCCCACGCAAAAAAATATTGCTGGGAAACGTTTTTGTTTGAGGTGAAAAATCACTCAAAACATTGTGCTGATGGATGCATCGAATAGTAAACGGGTCATTGAGGTATTTAAAGTAAAGTTATAACCTAAAACTAGTTTTTAAAAGTAACCTTTTGAAAGAATTTGAACTTAGAGCTTCAATGTCTCCGTAAATAGAAAGTTCCCAGGTTTACCGAAAAGAAAAAACCGAATGACGGGGAGAACAATTGCCTTTCGGCTTAGTTAGGGGTCTATGTACACCCATTATAACATTTTATTCAGATTATATTTTAAGTTCAACCACAGTTTTAAGAAACAAAAAATTCTGATTCAACGCTACGACTTAAATATCTAAGGGCCTATAAATAAAACAAAGTCTTCTCGAATCCCACACCAAGTCCATGTTTGAAAAAATGGCCCACACAGTAATATTCAATTTGAATATCCGCCTATTTCGTGTATATTTTATTCAATCTTTGTTTTTCCTCGAATACATCGGAGTAAATCTTGCAAACATTGCTTTAAATCTTCCTTTGAAATAGTTACTTTGCATTATTTTAGTTTGGCAAAAGAATTGCTGGAAACTGATCTAGTTTCACAGACTTTTAGAAATGAAAACTTTATAACAATGTTGCCACTTTAATACTACTCTAATAAAATAATAAAGTTTGTTTTGTATTTCTGTAAATATTGTTCTGAAATCGAATAAGTGAATTGGAAGTTTTCTAGCTGAAAATACTGGGTATTAATTGTAACTTGAAAAGAAAAAGTATCGATCAGAGTATCGAAGTTAGCTTTCACAATATTTGTGCAGGTTTCCAGGTAAACAAATCAGAACTTCATCAAAACTAATAAGTTTTGAACGTAAGAACGAAACTTCTAAAACAACCATGATGTAAATAATATCTGGGATTGTTTCTCAAACAGTGGTCAGTGGGACTGTATTTATTTGTAAAATCTATACAAATAAATAAATAAAATTTGAAGTGTCTGTTTGTAATTTCAAAACAACTGTTTTAACTGAATGAATATGAAAGTATTTACGGTACTTATAACAAAAATCTGTCTGTTTGTTCCGTATAATCTCCGAAACGGCTGGACCGATTTTGTCGGGACTTTTACTAGCACACTACATTTATTTAGAAAGAGGATTAGAGGTTCCGTGCAAAAAATATAACCCATGAAATTGTTAACAAAATCGTATTCAAATAGGGAAATGATATTTTTATAAAAATTTCACGGGGACGAAAGTCGTGAACAACAGCTAGTAAATGAATTATATCATATTTGGAACATTGTTGAACCAAATAAAACAAAAAATAATACTGGTCACTATAAAATACATCAGCCAAAAAGAGATCTAATTCCAAATGCTGAAATATTCATTCGTCATGGTTTAAGCAGAGCAAACAAATAAACGAAATTGCCTGATTTAGCAAATACCCTAACATCCAAATATCCAGTAGACCTGTATCAAATATTTATTGATCTTAAACCAATAATAAACTTCAAACGCTTCGTTAAATACAAAGGAAGATATAACAGATTCAAATTTATTTATGTTTTCATGTTCAGGGAGATTACGCGATGAATATTGAATGAGGTAGGTACTGATATCGATGGAGGAAACAATGAGGAGTATAGACTATTGAATTTTCAACCCGGTGACGTGCCTGTACCAGGTTTAGACGCGTTACTTTTTTTATATAACTACCGCAAAAAAGAGATCAAATTCGCTGTAGCGTTCCTTTGCCCAAAAAAATCGAAACGGCTGGATTGGAATTTTGATGGTGCAATTTTTTTTTGGAATGGCGGCTTTTTGATACACTCCACAACTATTTTGGGCAGTTCCGATTCAAAACCGACTTCGATCATTTTCCGGTGTCAATCCTTTTGCATGTTCAGATACAAGTTTAGTAAATTCCGGAGCAAGGCCCAGAAATGCTCGAAAGTCGACCATGGCAGATTTCTCGCCTCTTCAACAACTAGAAAATTCTTTAACATTTAGAAAAATCCCAAGAAAATTCTCAAGAAAGAAGTCTAAACATCAATTTCTTTTATAAAATGTTTGGCATAAGCGAAGGAAGCTGTAGTAATATTTATGTGGGCGAAACTTGCATCTCACGTCTTACGGCAGATAGCTAGTTGCGAGGCACCAATGAATATATTAACCAGTCACAGGTAAGTTGGTAATACTTCCCGACTTAGTATTCATGTTGGAGTGCCTATGGCGGTAACCTGGTTACTTACATACAGAGTACCTTTGATGAGGAATACCAGATGCCAGTGCACTCAACAAGGAGCCATTTAAGTCTTCCAAAGCGCATCTAAATTGAGAAATAATACAGTTGTTATGGATTCCATAATTGGGTAGGCTGGAAAAGGCAACCAAGGACAGTTATTGACGTATAATGAGGTGGTTATGGGTGCCATATTTGATTGTAGTGAGCTGATGCATAATACATAGTGACAACTATAGGCAAACTGAGTATAGAGTCATTGTTTTCCAAATCATGCAAAGGAACTTAAGCTCCTTGTAGCGAAATCGTGTTATGGATCTTGCTAAGCGTTAGATACCCTTGGTATGTATCAAAGAACGGTATGGCAGTAATCTTGCCCAAGTTTCATGGAAGTCGTTATAGGTGCGAGGTTTGTAAGCGTCTTAACAGTCAATACATCGAATGCAACGGCGGCGGTTATACGTTTAATATTCCGGGAGCGAATTACTCGGCGTCGAACCTCCTCACGTGTTGAATTACCTTACACGCCTCGCTTGACTGATATATACTGGCTGTAAATATATGTGTGGCTATATAGCCGATAGCTTCCTTTGTAAGTTTGTTACGAGCGAACTTGGATCACGCTTTAGACGTTTATGGGGTGGGCACGACTGTAAGAGACACTAGTGCTCGTGAGACGATGTTGATGTCACTATCTAGAAATAGCCATATCAGCGATTTGGTATGTTTCTTAGCTTCAAATTACACCTAAAATGTAGAAATAATTAGTGCTTACCAGATAGTTAACCAGTTAGTTGACTTGGAAGATCAGTGATATCAATGAAGTCTTCTCAAGAGATATTGTTATCGTTGAGATTGACGATGTGTACATACCTGAAAAGGAAACGTAAACATTAGTATTGTAGTGGCAATAGAAACCAAATTGTAGTTCATACAATGCAGTTTGTTTTGTATTATCAAATAACTGAGAAATGGAAGGAATTAAAAGGTCTGTTTTACACGCACCGTATGTTACCAAGGAATCAAGGAATTTTCTCCTAGAAACAAACAGTTATACAAACGTAGAAATTGAACATATTTCAAGTAATTGTTCTATAGATTTGTGAATCCTGTTCACGGGTTTTAAGTTGATAAACAATATAATTGTAGATTATATAGGTATATTTACTAACTCTAATATTTATGTTGGTCTAGGTATATATCTATAAAGGCGAAAGTTGCCTGACAATAAATGAATGTTGTTGTTGTTAAAATTAGAGATATCCCATACTCATGAGACGTACGGACGAGAACTCATTGGGAGACTTCTGACTCAATGAGCATTAGATACCCAAAATAATAAGCTTTTAGTTATGCGTCTCTACATCATTGATCTGAAACTATAGTACATTATTTGATTCATCATTAGCCTAGCCTTTTCCAGCTAGTCTGTGCCAATCTAACCGGATACCAGTATTTTACATGGACCGACTATCTGACCTCCACAACCTACTACTGGGTAATCCGATACCCCTTGATAAGACTGGTTGTCAGACTTTCGGGCCACTGACTACCTGTAACGACTGTCAAAGATCTACAAATGACAGCCGGGACCAACGGCTTAACGTGCTTTCCGAGGCAATTAGGAAAGTCGGTATGACCAACCTAGGCAAGCGCGGCTTAGCCTAAAGATTGACCCCAGCGGCTGTTATTATTTAGCCACAAGCTCTTCCTTTAGATATCCGTCTCTAAATTATTGACCTGACACTGTAGCACAATATTCGATTACCCTTCTACACTGGATACACCAACTTTTAATTCAATCACGACCCATATGTAATCGCGAGAAGATTACCATTAAACTGGTAGCGATTGCATCCGAATGCAAACACGCGTCGTATTGAGTTACTGTGGAATGCATCGAATCGAACCGAGTGAGGGCGAATCGAGATATCGAATGGACGCAATCGAGCAATCAGATCGATTCGGTGCGACAAATACCTAATCCGTATCGTGTGGACTAAATATTCCGATAGGCAAACGTGTGTGGATTCAATTATTTTTTCGGCGTTCGTGTTGGCTTGGCAACGTGTTTTTGTAACAGGATCGTTATGCTATGGAAATAGATGTTAAAGGACTGAATAAAGGCTTATATCAGTTTTTATAGAATTTATTCAATTTAATTTTAATAATGATAATTGTGATCATTATCGTCGTACTCCTGCCCTTATCATTTATTTGGGATCGGCGCAGCATGTCTTCTTCTTCCATACTTTTCTATTACTCGTCATCTCAGCAGTCACCTCCTTTCTAGCGATATCATCTTCACACACTCCATTCATCGTTTCTTTGATCTTCCTCTACTCATATAGCCATCTACATTCATACTCTGTTTGCGTGTATACTGTGATGGATACAACCATCACTCTTTTAATTAAACTTAATCTTCAGTGCATTCCAAAATGAGAATCACAAAGACATGATTTGGTCCCTAACGGATCAAAGCCAAAGTAGTAAAGACGGATAGAACTTTAACTTAGCAAAGCTGGTTTTATTGTTGTCAAACACCTTCAGAAAAGGGCGTGCTGCGTAAACTAATTAGTATAAGGGTTGGATTTTGATGACAATGATGATGATGGTCTCTTCTGAGAAGATCTTAGTATTTACTAGCGACCCGCCCCGGCTTCGCACGGGTGCATGTTTTATACATATAAACCTTCCTCTTGAATCACTCTATCTATTAAAAAAAACCGCATCAAAATCCGTTACGTAGTTTTAACGATTTAAGCATACATAGGGATATAGGGACAGAGAAAGCGAGTTTGTTTTAAACTATGTAGTGATAACTCGGCCAGACTCTTCTTCACCTTCAAAACACTCCTTTTCTCACAGCGGCAATCATCATTCTCCTGCCCTTATCCCAATTCAATTGGGGTCGGCGCAGCATGTCTTCTTCTTCCATACCTCTCTAATACTCGTCATCTCATGAGACACCTCCTTTCTTGCCATATCATCCTTCACACAGTCCATCCGTCGTTTCTTTGGTCTTCCTCTACTCTAATAGCCAGCTACAGTCATACTCAAAACTTTCAAACAACTTTTAAACAGTCCATCCGTCGTTTCTTTCATTCAACTCATAACGCCAATACAGTCAATAAAAAGCCTACAATTCCTAAATGGTTGGTTTTAATAATAAATAATAATAGTAATAAACATTTATATAAGATAACTAGGTTCCAATTTGTTAGTCGTTATACTAACGACTTATAACTAGTGTAGTGTGAGTGTAGTAGTAGTAATGTAGTGTAACTAGTGTAGTTTAGTAACACAATGTCACCACTATTTACCGAGAACCTCGCATCACAACAATGCAATCACAAAAACTCAAATGTTTACGAAAGTAGAGCAGAATTTAGCACAGTAACCAATCGCGTGACAGCTCACTAATTAAGTTTTGAAAATTTTAAGGTTTACGCAGAACAAATTTATCAACTACGCGAATTTCTACGTCACGGAATCAATGGGAACTATGGCGGCAACCCGAAGTTGATAATTGTATGAAATATTGTATTAGTAGAGAAAACCACTATTCCTGGGGGGCGCCGAGCCAATTCAATCATTGTAAATTAAATAAACATCTATCAGTTTTTGCAAATATTTCTTTGTTACAGTTCAGGAAAACTATTGCCCTGAGGCAATATCAGTTAACAATATTATTACCATGACTGCAAAATGTTTTTTGATGTCGACCTTAAAACCGGGATGGTCACCTATCCACGGACTGACCTAAGCAAGCGCTGCTTAACCTTGGAGATCGACCCGTGCGGCTGTTATTATTTAACCACGAACTCCTCTGGCCACGTAAAGTGGGGTAATAACATAATCATGTTGCAAGTCAACAGTATGGAAGAAGACATGCTGCGCCGACCCTAAATAAATTGGAATAAGGGCAAGAAAACTAAGGATGAGCTATTTGAATGCAGCTCAGCAAAATATTCCTATCAAACTTCACTGCAGCACGTTTTCTTCAAGTATTACAGCTCCATATATTTCTATTCCAGTTTCGTATGCTATAGATATTTCTGCTGCCATAACAGTTGTATGATTAAACTTTTACGGGTTTGAATCTAGGACGCAGGCTAAATATTAAAAGCGTGTGGACGCTCCCCGAATTACTTCTCCTTCCAATTTATATACAGCAATAACATTTGCAATTTTTAAAGTCTGAGGTTTTGTTAGACAGTGATATTATAAACGCTTAGCCACGAGCTGCACAATCAAGCGACACACGTGATGAGATAGCGTGTTCCAGGAAAACAAATTTAAGAAATTGCTTAGAGCATGGCCACGAGAAATTGGGACGCGATTTTCTACTAGGTGAAACACGCACTTGTCGCTGGATGCAAGTCGCGTCGCAAGTTGCGTCGCCTGAGGTCATTGACGGGGCATTAGGCATCAATACAAGACGGTGGATAAGTTAAGTATCCGGTTGGTAAAATTATTTGTAATCAGCCTGTGAGTTCCTTCATCAAATACTTCGACAACTTTGTCAAAATCACCGAAAACAAAATTAAATCTAGAAACTGCCGAAGTGTCGTTCTCAGAAAACTTAAAGATGTTTTGGTGCCACCGACAGACTAGTTTCCAGACTAAGATATGATATCTGCGGTCATGAACAAAACGAGGCTCGACGACCATTGGTTTATTGGATTGTTCCAGAATGTGTTCGCGACAGCTTTTCACTTGGAAGTAGTTTCAAATCAAATATATTTCAGTAAACGTCTGGAACGACCGTAAATGATATTTTCTGTGAAGTGTACAGTTGTGATATGAATTTAAGTGTGCAGTTCTGTGTTTGTGCGAAAACATTGTTTGAATCCACACTTTATACAGAGCTTTAAATGGAAATGGTTATAATAACACCAAAGAGAAAATCTGGAATTTAGATACATTAATTTCGTAGAATAATAGTAATTCTAAAAGACGACCTTTATCCGACCATGTTTAATTGAATTAATTGGCTAATAAACGACGGTTTATAAAACACATTTGTGCCAAAAACCACCATAACAGTTAGATGAGCTGTCAATTACATTACTAACTTGTGAAAACGTAAGAAATTTGGAGCCATCTAAAGACCAAAGTGTGTCTTTAAAGTGAACGAGCCTATTCCGACCATTGTAACGGTCTGCAGGATTTAATATCCTCCTCAAACCTCTGTAAGACATTCAACTCGTCTTGTTCGTTAATATCTGGATGTGATTACCACCCATTCTAACCTCTTTTCCCAGGGCCACGAAATATACGCCCGGCTAAAGACCCAGACTCCAACAAAGCGGAGAGGATGTGCAGGATTAGGTGGAGTCCGGGTCAAAGGCTTCTATTTGCTAAAAGCGACATTTTGGTTGAAGCCACATGCTCAAGCGACTAGCTTCTTGTGACAGTGCCGAGAAACAAATGAAAAGAGTATAAAGCACGCCATGCGTCACTGCGACGGCACCTCATAAGAAAGTAACAAGAGATGGGTGCGTGTGTTGCTCGCCCCAATAGCATCACCCGAGGTTGTAATCAGGGCCTTATTCCTTTATAACACTAGTAATGTCAAATCTCGCCCGCAAGCAATATCAAAGGCGTAAGAAAATTGTTATCTACAGACGGCAATAATCTTAAAACTTTGAAGTAAAATTTCACCGAAATATTTCTTTAGATTTCGTATTCCGAGTGGGTATTAGGGAAATCAAATTGTTTCGTGAGTTGAGTTGGCGTGGAATGACGAACTGAGGAGTTAGTGAACTTGGCAATCTTGGCAAAGTCGGTCAAGATTGATGTTTGGCAAACGCCTCGGGTGATTTCGTGTCCCTATCCGGGAGTTCGCGTACACTGATGCTGAAATGCGGGATGAAATTTGCTGGTGACGAACATATATGTACATTATTATTGTGTCTGATTAATGTTATGTGGTACAGATATACTATTTAATTATATTAAGTGCACATTTATGATTAAAATTTAAAATAGGATAGGTAGGTACACTTTCAATGACATTCATATAAGATGTTAAAAACGAAACTATGTTCAAGCCCATAAAGGAAATAATCGTGATTAGAAAAGAATAAAATATTTTTTTAAACCAGAATTATGAGACCTGTTCGATACCTTTCTCAAGTAAAATGTTTTAGGGTTTAGCCTCAAATGACTTAGTTAAAATATGTTTTCATCTCAACTCCAGTAGATCATACCAAGATAATGTTGCTTAAAATACGTTTTCTTACTAAAGAAAATGTCGTAAGTCGTTAGCAGTGTACTCTGTTCATTCGGGCCGCAGGGGTACAAACTTTTATCGGATTAACTAAAAGGGTTTCCTCGTTTGCGTAATTATTTCACTGAATATATTGTTTTACTACGTGACTTTTTGTTCCGAGACGGTTACAAATCGTACTTTTAAATTGGTTCGCCTCTTATAACAAAAACGTCTTTATCTAGCGAAGTGCCGCTGAGAAAATTGAGAAAGTGGCAAATACGATTTTTTATCGGAATTTGAAAACGATTGGCGTAAAGCGTTTCACAAGAAACATTCCTAGTTTTGAAGGTATTTTTTTAAGAAAGATTACTTTCTAAAATTAAGAAAAATCCAAGCCGTTTTTTTAAAAAAAATCCTCGTACAAAGAAAACTCAAATATTATCTTCAAGGGACACCTTCACAACTTCAAGACTCATCAACTGACAATTTCCTCGGACTTTTGCACTTACATTCTTTTTTCGCAAGATTTTTGGCCCGCAAAGAGTCGTAAGTACTTATACCTTTATTCCGGGGCGGTCCCATTTTCCTGTAGTGAGATATGGAGGTCCAAACTCCAGATAACAGTGGCCCGGACCTCTGACCGACACTTTATCGATGAAAGTCTATCAGAGTCTATTTTGTTGGACTTAGGAATTTATTTATATAACACGATTTATTAAGCTATTGATTTGATGGAAAGGGACAGTCTTCTTTCAGTATTTTGTCTTTTTATCGGTGGATAAAATATTTCTCTGTTTATAAATAACATGTGATGAAAAATTGTGACGTAGCAATTCCTTATGCTAGTAGTGAGTATACTCAGGTAACCAAATACCAGCGCAAATCTTACTTCCTTATTACTACTATTATAAATACGAAAGTTTGTGAGGATGTATGGATGTTTGTTCCTCTTTCACGCAAAAACGATTTAACCGATTTGTGTGAAATTTGGCACACAGATACTTTATAACCAGAATTAATTTAAAGGATACTTTTTATCCCGGTAGTACAATCCCGTGAGATATTACCGAACTTGGCGCGGGCGAAGCCGCAGGCATAACCTAGTTGTCCACACGTTCAAATAACAACTGTCATTCTTTGACAGATGAATGAAATAGCTACAACACAGCAAAGTGACGTATGGTGTCAAGTGGGTTAACATTAATATCCATGACGGTACATTAAGCAACCAAAATAGGCCTTTAAACATAAATATTTATATAAAATATAGCTGGTCCTAATGACATATCACTGCAGCGCTATTTGTTGACTTTTAATTACAGTATTCATTTTGATGTGGTTGCAATTGAAAGCAATTAGTGCTTTGGTTAATTAATTATCTGTGTTTAACACATTAGGAAATTAATGGTAATGAACTGAAAGTTACCGATTTTGTTTAGTTATTGTTAAATTGGCTATTATAATTATTTTTGCACCCGAACACAATGTGGTCCTTTTTAATATAAAAGTTGACTGGTAGAGAATGCCTTGTGGCATTAAGTCTGCCTATGTACCACTATAATTGTACACAAGATAAAATAACATAACATCATGCCCTGAAGGGTTAGGCAGAGGTGTACCTCAAAGGATACCCACATTTCACCAGTTATGTTTAAGTCCTACGTAATAGGGGGCGAGCCTATTTCCATCAACCGGGCACAAATCCAGACACTGTGGCTGCTACTGAGAAATTTCCGATTTTCCATCGGAAATTTCCATCCGACAACAGTTTGCCCGACTCAGGACCTCATGCTCAGCAGTTGCGCTTGCGGCTTCTAGACGGACGAGGCGAGGTGAATAATATTCGAATATTACGTAAAAACAATAGGAACTGTCTTTCCCAAAAATCAACAGAGCGTAATCATCATCTTCCTGCCCTTGTCCCATTCTACTTCAGGTCGGCACAACACGTTTTCTTCTTCCATTCTCCCCTGTCAGACGTCACGGCATCATTTACTCATTTCTCTTTCATATCAGTCTTCACACAATACATCCATATTTTCTTTGGCCGTCCTCTCCCTCTCTATTCATCAACATTCATGTCCATCACTCTTTTAGTCACATGCGTTTCATCCCTCCTCATTACATGTCCATACCAAGACAAACGACTTCCTTTCAATTTTTTCTGTATCAGGCGCCACTTTCAAACTTCCCCTAATATACTCATTCCTTACTTCGAAATCAACAGAACGTATCATACCAAAACTGTTAAAAAAATTCAAATGATGTTGAAAGGTCTGTCCTAACGCCCGTATCAAAGGGTCTCCCATGTATTAGGTGTAGTTCCCATTACCCGGCCTCAATGCTATTAGCAATGCTAATTAACGGCCTCGTTTGCAGGGTGGTCTCCACTCAAGCAGAACCCAGCGAAGGTTGTCTCCTAATTCAATGGCACTATGTAATCTAACTTGGTGAACGTGATCGAAGATTCGTATGCCTTTCGTTTTCGTAAAACGTAACCCTAAAATGAAACAGGGAAAAAAAGGAGAAATAAGGCTGTATTTGCATCAAATCGAACATAACGTCACTCCTGTAATCGCTGAAGGGTTAGGCAGAGGTGTACCTAATAGTTAGCCAGATTTCGCCAGTCATGTTTAAGTCTCATGTAAAATGAAGCGAGCCTATTGCCATTATCATCATTCTCTTGCTCTTGTCCCAATTCATTTGGGGTCGGCGCAGCATGTCTTCTTCTTCCATACTTCTCTATTACTCGTCATCTCATCATACACCTCTTTTCGTGCCATATCATTCTTCACACAGTTCATCCATCTTTTCTTCGATCTTCCTCTACTCTTATAGCCATCCACATTCACGTCATTTTCCTCATTCCTCCGCATCATATGCCTGTACCACGACACCCTGATCAACCGAGCACAAATTGCAAATCTATAGCTGTTACCGCGAAATTTCTGATGAAAAACTCTAATAACACTTTGCCGGACCTAGGAATCGAATCCAGGCGCTCATACTTAGCTCGGTAGTAGCACTTGCAAATTCTAGTTGTAACAAAAAATAGAAGCAATATTCAGTATATCATTTAGGGGTAATAAAAGTACTGTTCATTTATTACGTGATAACGGGTGTTAGAATTTCAGCATTATATCTATGGAAATAAAAGACATTTTATGGTCGTAAAAAATATCAACATGAAGTTAGTACGCAATAAGCCAGTAGCTTGTATATCCGTGTAATGTTTACATTAATGGACATTGTAGCAACCAACATAAAGTAACATTTAACTTAATAAACAGAACTTGTCGACATAATTACAATGTTCTCGTTTCTTTGATCAAGAATAATAAATTACTGTGATTTATCGTAAGCAGCCATCTTGAAAATTTTCTCGTGATCGATGACTGTAATTACAAACACTCATTAGTAGTTATCGCAGTTTACACTGTTATAATATAACCTATGTGTAATATGAGCGAGAAATCATAACTAATATTATAAATGCGAAAGTAAGTTTGTTTGTTATCTTTTCACGTCTAAACCACTGAACCGATCATCCGGATTTTGGAATTTTGCATATAAGTTAGGTGTACAAAAACGGACATAGGGTACCTTTCATCCCGAAAAAGAGTACTGCTCCCGAGGAAAACCACAATAATGTTCTTATGATAATAGATGGCGCCACGTGTCTTTCGAATCAGGATTACATTATATTATTACAAGCAATCCGAATTTATTGTCAAATTTTAAATGACGCGAGCGAAGCCGCGGCCAAAAGCTTGTGTACTATAATTAAATTAATAATTACAGTACGTTCTTATCAGAGAAAAGATCATTTATTTTAATAAACGTATTTGTATCATCGAGTTATCGTAAGTGTCAAGTTATTAAAAGGTTGTAATTTAATGTAATTTACTTCAATACACTTAAAAAATACATCTTAACTGCCTCGTTAGTCTAGTGGTCGCGAGCACGACTGCTGAGCATGAGGTCCTGGGTTCGATTCCCGAGTCGGGCAAAGTGTTATTGTGTTTTTCCGTAGAGAATTTCTCAGTGCAGCTGCAGCCACAGAGCCTGGATTTGTGCCCGGTTGATGGCAATAGACTCGCCCCCTATTACAGGGGACTTTAATATAGCTGGCAAATTATGGGTGTACTTTTAAGTACACTTCTGTCTTACCCTGCGGGGATTACGTGATATTATGTTAGAAAACATCTTAACTCGTGAGAAACGTAAACCAAAATCCAACATACGAAATAATTATGAACTTGAACTCGGCTACAAGCATAAATCTCTCAAAAAATGTCAATAATCCTACAAAATTTATTGCCCATGTCGAATGTTAAGAACTTTGGTGCGTTACAGTAAGATGTAGAAAAAAAAATCGGTACAAAAAAAGTAAAAGCACAACTAAGCTACAAAAAGACAATAAATAACGTAACTCCAAGACCGCATTACGACATTTTGGCCAGATAAGGGAAACACCGTAACAAAAAAATGCAGACACTGGAAAAAGTCGAATGTAGACTAAAAAGAGCGTTCAGACATAACATAAATTAGAATGAAGTGTTTCATTCGAAGGGCGATAAGCCACCCTTCGCCGAAGTAAGTTAAGTTCTCGCTAAAGTTTCAAGTACCGACGTACGGGATATATCAAACTTATCTGACATAGGTCACCGGCAACGTTTACAAGGGCCAAAATCACTTGCAGTCTTGTGAAGTTATACTTAGTTTTTGATAAGGGAAAGCGGCTCTTGTCAAGGAAATACCTTTCTTATGTTAAGACGTTTGAGAAGCTTTGGAATGCCTTGAGCTTATAACCGAGATTTTGGAGTATTTCAACACTATTGCATTTTATTTCTTGTTTAGCCTGTCTGACGAGCAGTCAAATTGTGTTGGCGAATTTTCTGTGGTAAACTTAGTTTTATCTTTTACGGTAGTCATATTTAGCCAGAGAAAACCTCACGGAGAGAAGAGTAGAAGGCAGTGGGACAATAGAGACTAAGTAAAAAAAAGTTTTTACTAAGCATAAGCGTAATCAGTCTATAATGTCCCCACTGCTGGGACACACGGCCTCCTCTTTATTAGAGGGAATGGGCTATAATCCACCACGCGGGCCCAGTGCGGGTTGGTAGATGTCACCTGTCTTCGAATTTTGATTCTAGGACGGTTTCCTCACGATGTTTTCCTTCACCGTTTTGAGAGCAGTGGTGATGAAATAAATTACAAAAAGTAATGCGCCTGCCTGAGTTCGAACCCAAGACGCTCGTAAGTCGGGGCCGCCACCGTTAGACTGGGGGTTTATTTACTAAGAAATATCACAAAAATAATCACTTAGAAACTAAACCTAACCCCTCAGAACTCGAAGAATTTCCAAGTAATCTGGATATTACAAATAAATATTCAAGCACAATGCCACAACTTGTTTAAAGGCCTGTCCTACCACACAATACAGCGGTGTTGTGTCGCGTAAACTTACCTTTTGTTTCAAGAAAACACCACCATTGTTCCGTGGTCTTCGCAGAAATGGCCGACGTAAAGTAACCAGGAATTACTACATCAGAACAAATGGATTTCTTTCTTATTTGGCTTTTATTTAATGGCACTGCAGTGTTGTCATTGGAAGTCTTAGCCTCGCCCATAAAAGGTGTTAAAAGAATCTATAATAATGACTTCCTTAAAACACGTTTTAATTTTGTAATTTCAACTTTATAAGTGTTGGTTATGGCGTCTCAATTCACATAAAGGGGCAATTTTATCCCATATAAATATATATAA
Source organism: Eurois occulta (assembly GCA_950022335.1). Classification (NCBI taxonomy): domain Eukaryota; kingdom Metazoa; phylum Arthropoda; class Insecta; order Lepidoptera; family Noctuidae; genus Eurois; species Eurois occulta. Next base: position 10,394,149 of record OX465500.1, on the reverse strand, counting down.
ATCCCTTAAAGATAAATCAAAACACATTCGTGAAACGAGTATAACGTCTTACGTCACGAAAACAAAAGCGTCGTTATCACAGTTGAAAATTTCACGTGTTCTCGTTCATATAAGGTTGAATGTAGCTGTAATTGTTCGTAAAACGGTGGGGCAAATTATACCTGGCAAGAAGTATAGCCGCAACACACCCAAGGAATTATTCCTATACAAATCGCACCGGAGAATAAGGACATAGTGTGGCTTGAAAGTACTGGATATGGCAGTAAAGCTATAAAATGTAATTGCTTACGTAATTGTCCCTGAGTAATGTTTTAATTGCGTTTTCCATGTTATTTCTCGCTGGCGACACTGAATTAGGATGTGGATTTAGATGTGTCTGAATCGGGGTGTCGTTTGGGCTTTATTTGTTTAGGATCAATTGGATATGAGTTGGAAAATGAGTTGGTGATAATGAACGTTAACTATGTGTCCATTTGGTTCCAAATTGGCTTTGAACTTTAAAGCTTTTGGTTTTGTGAATGTGTGTGTGACTGTCTGGCTAGTACAAGGCAACTTATTTTGAAGGTGGATCAAAAATTTTATTCCACCTACACCGGCCATCTTGTAGATAAAACTTGCCTATTAAACAATTAATATCTAACAGTTACTTATAGTTTAATAATACTTTCACAAAAACTTCAATCAGATACTTCGAAGTGATTTTTGTTTAAAAAACTTATCTTGACGCAATTACTTGTGGGACAAATCCGGTGCCGCCGACTCACGGCGGTGTTTAGTGGGTCCCACATAACCAAACCGTCTCCCCGGACGTTGCGGTGCGATACGCATTTATTTACCGCTTAATAAAAAATAAAAATATGTAGGTATTTGGTTGACTTGTACACTTGCGTATTTAGCGGCGCTTTCAACACTACACATCACAGTTGAGATAAAACACAAAGTTTGTTTCTATGAATACAGAAAGGTACAGCCATAGTGTTGCATCGTTATTTTTCTTGCCTGAAACGAAATTTAACCCCCCATGTTATTCTTTCAATACAATTTCTAGAATTCACAAATGGCTACCAAGTTGAGACCAACAGTAATGAAACAAAAATCCTGTAATCATAGCACACGTCATTAAAACCGGTCCAGTTTGCCAAAAACAAATGAAGTACGCTTTGCAACCGCTTCCAGCACTGCGCTACATTAACTCCGTGGCCAGTAGCGTTTGTTACCCACTACATATTGTATGTGGCTGAATAATAGCCCACAACACTCTGGGGGATGAATTTCATTATGCCTTTATGTTTGTAAGCGAGAATTTCTTTGCGTTTTTGTTTTACTACGATTTTTTATTTCCTTTAAATTTGTGTGAAGGCGTTCGAGTTTGGCAGCCATTTTATTTATGTTCAACATGCGTGAAGTTGTGATATGTCAAACATAAATAAAACATGAAATAAGACTTTTTTAGATATAATTTTTTTATCAAGTTTTACAGCTACACGTTTCAATAATTCTATTCTATACCCAAATCACGTAAAAAAGATAAATCTTTTTCTAATCTTTAATAATAATGAGGAGGAATATATTTCAGTAATACACGAACTTTGTCAAAACTTTCAAAGAAACGGTGATTTGAACTTTACCTGGTACGGGTTTCAGGGAAACTTTTGATTGATAGCCAAAGTAGTTTTTAATGCCAAAAATTGTACGCACAATACTGACATTAAATGTACATGATTGTATTTGTTTATAATTGCGTTAAGTGTTCCTGTGTGTAATCCCCGAACGGTTCGGTGGAGTAGGAGTACACTTAGCCTAGTTATATTTAAGTTTAAGGGGGCGAGCCAATTGTCATCAAAAGGCACTAATCAGCTGGATTTGTCCAGACTGCGGCTACTGAGAAATTCCTGATGAAAAGTCTAATGAAATAAAGGGTGTAACAGTACCCTTAACGAAGCCGAAAGGCACTTGTTCTCCCTGTTATTGCAATCAGTTTTGTTCTGGACCATACCTGGGAACTTTCGAGTTACGGAGATATTGGGGGTCAAAGTCCGACTTTTTCACAAATTTTGTTCTAAAATACAAGTTTTTAATGTTACAACTTTACTTTAAATACCTCCACGACCCCCGCACTTTCCAATGCATCCATCAGCACAATGTTTTGACAGAGACAAACACAGGTAGGTGTAAATCCGAAAATATTTCTTATTTTATATACTACACTATTACACATTAGTTTACTATTCCGCTAAGTGTACATAATATTAGTTAACAATAAACTGAGGACTGTTATGAGAATTAGAGAGAGGATCATAAATTACCTCTAAACATTGGAGAGGGACCGCTGTAAGGATGAAACGGCACAAAGGTTTGAACCCACTGTACAGGAAGAGAGCAGAAGGTTCGTTATTCAATCATTTATTAACTAGGTCTGAGTTTAATGAGTTTCTTTAATAGTCTCGTTGAGAGCACTAGTTGATGAAATATGGTAGAATTTGAAAAAGAAAAGAACTTTTCTAGGTATTAAAATATGGAACTGAGTCTGTTAGTTGTCTGTTTAGATTGTAGGTTCTTGTACACAATAAAGACTATTTTATTTTTTTGTTTATTTCTTCATGAAATAACGAAATTGTGTTTTAAAAATTAGCTGCAAAATTGTGGTGTACTCAACTAAATTCGAAATCAACTGGAATTGTGAAACGAACTTGAACGGATTCATGATCCCACTTCTGATGTCAAGACCCACTTCTGATGCCAAGATCTTTAACCGCAACTTGGAACATCCTTTGGCTCAGATAATATCGAGCCTTTACCGCCGTTTTAGCGCAACCGACAAAAAACAAATTTTACAGGAGAAGGTTTTTTTTAAATATTTTTTAAAAGAAATGTGCTAGAAAATTGAAATTTTACATACATTAATGATTTTGAGACATTTACATATATAATGGAAAAAAATATAAAAATATTTAGTATTTAAGCTATTTATGTCGCTTAATTTATTTTTGCTGTCATAATCTAAGGTTGTTTTGGCATTTACGATAAAAATATCCATTAATATTAATATTACAATAAACTATAAATTTTGATAGATAAATAGATATTTTAAAAGGCGTTTAAATGAAATAGTTATAAAATATTGAAAATAAAAATTTATTTCTATTAAACAATTGGAGTAATGAGATCAATCAGCATAATTATAAACTTAACTAGTTATTTAAAATGAAATAAAGTATTTCTTCTCGTACGAATGATCTTAGCCCGTTTTCACTGAACACCAGGGTCATCATGGTTTTTACACAAAACATTAATTAAATAATTACAGCAATCATTTGGATTAGTGAGATCAATATGGTATTAATATAAAATTAAATATTTTTAATTCTCCTCATCCTCATCTGTTTCAGCTAAAGCATCACGTACGTTTCCATCATGCTTCATACTTAAATATTCTTGATGGTATCTGTTTGGAATCACGTTTTTGTTACACAGATCCTTTAAATCTTTGTATTTAGCTGAAGAAAGTTTGAGCTCTTCGACGTATAAAGGTGTAGGTCCCTTTTCCACAATAGCTTTGTTTGCTCTCGATCTGATGATAAAATCCATGTTTATTTCGTATTTGTCACTATTTTCAAAAAAAACCGTATTGAAATTTAACAATAGGACTATTTTTATGAAATTGCACCACCCTTAATGAATTAAAATTAATCTTAAATTTTGCCGGTAATAAAGCTTGTGAAAAATTCTTCCAATCCATGAAGTCTCCATATTTTAAAACATTTATATTGTAGTTTCTAGGCTTATTTCTAGCATTAGTAATCATAGTTGGCCACTCAGAAGGAGCCCATACTGTTTTATTACGCACAAAACTTTCAATAGTGCTATGAATAGAATCAACAGGCATCATGGTGTGTCCCGGTAAAAGATAAATTACCTTTATTTGTGTAATAGTAATTGCGGTTTTCAAGAAATGAATTAACATTGACATCATTGCTCGATTCCTATTTTGCCCGGCACAGCTATCGGAGTATAAATTTATCTCTGTATGGGTACCTCTTTGGTCTACCATAATCAAGTATTTAAAAAGGACTGTAACAATTTCATTACAGCCCCTTTTTCCGTCGCATTCACCCCACAGGTAACAGTAACCATCCCTTGTACCATTTTCGTATATACTTTCATTATAGTATGCATACTTCCTGGAATAGTATAGGGTAACACTTTTACCGTGTGGTGTATTCAGGACTTTTTCTAAATCAAAGCTTACGCATAAGGAGTTAGAATCAGTTAATTTGCTAATTTTTTGGTCTTCTAAAAACAGTTGCTTACATTTTTCTTTATCTAGAATGTGATTTTTATATTCAGGGGTTTGCTCAAAAATAATTTTGTTCTCAGGTGATAAATTTTTGCACTTCTCACAAAAAGCACATTTATCTTTTTTAGGCAGATGGAATCCGATATTAAAATCCCTTTTGAAAATGTTACGAAATACTCTTTTTGATAATACTGATGATTCTGGATTATTTTCTTTCACGTGATTAACATACTGTAAATACAAAAACGATATATTTTGAAATTCTTGAGGTAAATATACTTTAGTGCTTTTATTGCGACAATAATGGGATGAAACAGCAGGCAACATCTCAATAAATGATTTTAACTGTGCGACTTCTACCTCATCAGATTTATTATGAGGACGACTAGTTCTTCTGCCATCTCGAATGGTATTCAGAGCTTTATTAGCATTTTCGATGGTGTATCTCATAGACATTTGGGATATGTTTAGGGTCTTAAGCAAAAATTGTTGACATACTTTAATATTCTGTCCATTGTAGCTGATAAAATAATCGTATGATATTTTGCGAACATTACTACTGGATCTTTTTCTTCCAATCGGTTTTTCTTTAGCACAAGACAGCAGGAAATCTTTTTGTCTTTTATCACAACCTAATCCCCAATAGTTTTCAAAAATATTATTGCGATCATCTTCCGTAAATTTATTTGCACATGAGTTACCACATTTTTTATTTATACAAGGGTTTGGTTGTATAGATTTCCCTACAGCAGCCTTACGATTTTTTTTTGCTAATAGTCGTTTTGGTAAAGGTTTTATTTTCCTATATCCTCTTTTACCAACACTTGTTTCTTCTTCTATTGTTTGAACTGACTTATCTTCATCCGAATCACTAGACGATGAGGCAGGTTTCCATGAATCTTCGCTATCAATAGAGGCAATGCTGTCGTGTGTCTCCAAATTCTTAGACATATTTAGTTCTTTTTGGTCAAACAGTGAACTGGTGCTCGGCTGTATTAATTGATTAATGAAAGCTGGCATAGTAGGATCATAAGTTGTTAAGTCTTTTATGTTCTGGTTATCTAAATCCATTAAAGTGTAAGTATTCTCAGTATCTGAATCACTGTATTCGACAAGTTTAGTTTGAGGTAATGGTGTTAATAATGCGTTAGTATTGAGCTCAGAATTTAAATCGGTATCACAAATATAATCGATCAACAAAGGTGATGTCGTATCAGTTAATATTGGGTCCATGTCAATATCGTTGTAGCTGTCTGTTAGTAAGAATTGATCTAGAGCTGGGGCCTTATCTTGCTGTATGTTCTCGGGAAAAGCAGTTCCAGGATTACTCTCTTCTGATATGGGAAGTGGTGATATTAACTCCATAATTTTCTTCATTCGTGACTATAAAAAACAAATAATAACTTAAAAATAATCACTTAATAATAAATAAAGCATTAATGGACAGACGTAGGCAGTGACCTACTACTACGACTGCTTATTTTATACCAGTGGTGCCCTCGCTTTGCGTTGGTTAATAAGATTTCGCATGGGAATTTCGGGATAAAAAGTACCTATCCACATTATCCCTGATGAACCCAGGGATAATGTAGTATTCTAATGGTTAAATGGAAGAATAGTACACAGAAGAATAGTACATGGAACAAAATCGTACTGGTGTTTAAGTTTTCCCCAATTCAATTACCAAAATTAAAACACAATACGTACCTTAGCTGCAGGAGTCGACATTGCTGTTTTCGAGTTAACTATCTGTACTTTATTTAAAACACACTAAGGAAACAATAATAAATACAATTTAAAACGATATTATGGCTGAAACTGTTTTTTTTTGCTACAATTCAACGAGAACGATGTTTTTGTCGCATAACTTGCACGGAAATAAACAGGTCACGACAGGTTTGTTTATAGTAAACGCCTCATAGTCTGTCAGCAATGTCGGTTGCGATAACAAGTAGTGTCACTTGCGCTACAAAAAATTGATCGCAAGGCGCTTGCGATAAAAATGCTTGTTGTCGCTTACGTTATGGCTTTAAAAATATATGTATTTACGATAATTTTAGCACTTGCTACAACTTTATAACGGTTAAATTTTGGCGGGAAATGTCAATAGGGATAGATCCGTTATGGTTTAAAATACTACTTACGATAAAAAAAGCATTTTCTACAAAAATGTCGCTTACGATAATTTGGCGGTAACGGCTCGATATGTTTGACATTAGTGCGAGTGACAGGAATAACGCTTAGCCAATGTTTTTGCTAAGTAACGTTATAGTGTACATAGATCTCGGGCTTCACCTCGTCGATGAGGTCCCATGAAATAATTTCTTCCGTTTTTTTTTTTTTAATTTTCTAAATATTTTAAACGAAACTTGTACTACTGCTCCTCGCCTGCCAAAATACAAAGGCAAGCTAACTGCAAGTCACTGCAGCAGAAACATTATTCATCCGTACGTGCCCCCATGTCATGTTTCCGTGAGAATACTTGTGTATGACTGTTTAACTATAACTATGCGATTGTCTAGTTCTCATGGCTAACATTTGTTCTTGGAATTGTCATTTTTATCCTGAAAGATTTTAAATTAATAGAGTTATCGACGACAGTTCGTGGACAATCGTGTGGGTTTTTCGTTTTTATTGCTATTATTACACAATCTACTACTGACTATATTGTGTAAAAGCCACACGGGTCAATCATCGAGGTTAAGCAACGCTTGCCAAAGTCGATAAGCGGATGGGTGGCCATCTATAGACCATATCATACCAAGACCTCTCCTTGCTTCGGATAGCTCGTTATGCTATTGGTCCCGGCTTTCATTCCTTAATTTTTAACAGTTATTATTACGCGTACCTAGCTAGTCCGAAGCCCAAAAGTCTGACCAACCAGTCTTACCGAGGGGTTTCGTGTACTTACTATGAGTAACAAAGTATTTCTCAAAAACCAAAAAAACCACTGAAGTTTTTCTTTTCTAGGTTAGCAACTAAAATATGTTTGAATAACAATAATTGGTTGCCATTTAACTTAAAGAAATATTATTTTGTAAAATAATAATTTCCAATGCCATCCCAATAGAAAGTAACACCGTCAGGCGATCGTGGGTAACTAAACAATAACTTAGAAAGTTCCCGAAGCGTTTAGTTACGCTTTTAAAACCTTTTAACTGATAGTATCGACGTAAATAGTTTTTAAGTTTAAGTACCTACATAGTTGGAATTTCTGTTTTAACTGCGATAACTTAATATGTTGGTAAGTATTACTCGTATTTTACACAGTTCTGGAGTTACGACTGTGCATGGTTTTGGTGCTCAAGTTATGATGTTTATTTGTTGTATTCGTTTTGCTATATTTACAATGATTTTATTTTGTAGGAACACTCACCTGCATATCAGTGTTAACAATTGCACTGCGAAAAACACCCTTATTGCTGAAAGGTGCTATCAACTTCAAATTGTTACCACTGTACGGTTGAATGTACTCAAATTAAGGATTATCTAAAACTTGCCATTCATTATCTTCAAGTCTTCAATTAAGCTTATTTTTATTTGTACATAGAAAACCGTTGGTATGAATTGCAACATTATTAATTAAATAAGTACAATCAATCAACTGAGTTCGTTCACTTTTGCACATTTAAAAAAACTCCAAAATTAGAAAATTTTACACTTTAAAAAATTCTACAGCAATCCATCACCCCTAGAATCTTAAAAAACACATTATTTTAATTTTAAAACCCTTATTAGAAGAACAAATACACGATAAAATCTCGCCCCCTATTGTTAGTTTTTATATATCAGTTAAAGCAGCCAATTAATTTTCAGAAGTGAATTAAAACCTTAATGACGTTGATATAAGGTGTTGCGTGTTTACCAGCAATATATTTTTCACTTAAGGCTGTACGTTTCTTAGCTCTCCAAGTGGTATTGTGGCTAGAAATCATTTGTAGACTCAGATTTTCTAGCTTTTGTACAAACACACAATGTTTGTTTTGACACGCCTTGATTTCTTAATTTTGTTAGTTGAGCCTTAATAAAGATTAGGCTATGGAGGTTATGTTTATGAAGAAATTGGTCGGATACAAACAAAATGACGATTGATTTGTACCATGTATCTTATCTTATACAAACACATATTTTACTGAACACTTTCACAAATGCAAAACTACATATTTCGCGGTGTTACAATAGGTTACAAAAATGAAAAATCTAATACTAATAAATCTGAACCATCCCTCATAACAAGATAACAGAATAAACGACACAACTTTATCAATTAAAATTTCATTACCAATACAGATTTCCATTTGACAAATATGGCGGCCGTTACTGGCGCCCAACCCTCTGAAGACTCACCCTTAATAAAATTATGAAACAAATTAAACAACTTTGCTCATCCATCGGTTTACGACACTCATCTAAAAATACCAACTCGATAAGCTGTCCTTTGCTAATTTGTGAATTAATTACGGTTTGAAATGTTCGCGGGAATCGGCGGGTAGTCTGCAAAATAATTGCTTTTCAGTTGCTCCTTTGCCAGACCGGTGTTTGCTGGCATAGACAGGCGCTGAACTTTATAAAATTTGCTGGAATTTAAGCTATAGTGGGACTTAAATAATAAACTCAAGATTTTGGCCGAAGGTTTTGAATTAAATTATTTAAATGGAGAATTAGTTCGTAATTTCTAAATAGTTTGAGCCAATTATGTCACTTCCCCCCACTTATATTTTCAAAAGTACTTACTATAGTTTTATTCATTTTCTCATTTTGTATTCTACGCAGCGTACAGGAATATTGAGTATCTAATCAGCTTTTACAGAATGAGATTTTAATTCTCAACCCTTCTAAAATTAATCGAAAACGTCTAGCAAAATTTAATTTCTGGAAGGACTATAATTTCTAAAAGTTAATGAACGTTACAAAGAGGTAATCTAAAGAAATGCGTTTATTAAGTTTATGGTTACAGTCAACCTTAAAACTGAGAATTTAATCGAAGTTTAAGAATTCACCCTCCGTGTAGGGTTACCATTGAAAAGTCCTGATCAAAAGTCGAACATTTTACTTTAGATCTTAAATTTTTTCTACCAACTCAGAGAACTCTTCATATTTTCAAAAAAATCTTCCCATGTACAAAAATCTGGACAAATGACAAGGCTGGACAAAGTCCTGACAAAAAGCCAAATAGCTGGACATGTGTCCGGACAAATCGAAACGGATGGTAACCCTACCTCCTTGGTTATATAATGCGGTAATTTTTATGAATCATATTTTAGACCCCCGAAGTCGGTTTGGTAGTAAGAAAATATTTTATAAAACACTTGCAGAGGTTTATGATGATCGTATTTTTGTTAAGAGTTGTTTAAATTGGGATATCAATTGGACGACAATTTTATTTAACAGCCGCAGCACTTTTATTTTTAACCCTAGTAAGAATTATTGGCATTTATTTTCACGTTGCCTTATTATTTTCGTCTTCCACAAGGTATATGCTTAATTAGATTTGTGCAGATGTTTATTTCACTATTAATACACTTTTGATATAATTCTACTATCAATCTAACAGTACCAGACACGCATCATCATCATCAACATTATTTTCCTGGGGTGTCTAAAATCGCCGCTTTAGCAGAATCATAATAGGATAATAATATGAATTACGTTTAAATTCGTAAAATGGTCACAAGGTGACAATTCATATTAGTAGGTACGTCTATGACCATTTTAAGAATTTAAACGTAATTATATTATTATCCTATTAGGATTCTGCTAAAGCAGCCATTTTAGACCCCCTGCACTTGTCCATATTTATTTGAGGTCGCCGCAGCATGTCTTCTTCTTCCATACTTCTCTGTTACTCATCATTTCATCAGTCACCTCCTTTCTAGCCATATCATCCTTCATACAGTCCATCCATCGTTTCTTTGGTCTTCCTCTACTCTTATAGCCATCCACATTCATACTCAAAACTTCCCTCCCTACATTTTCGTTATTCCTCCGCATCACATGGGCATACTACAATAACCGATTATACCACTTAACTTTTCAGTCCCCGGTGCATTTATCCATTCGCGTAACCCCACACATCCCCTTTAGCATTCTCATCTCAGTCACATGCAATTGCCATTCATTCATGCCTTGTGGCCCAACATTCTGATCCATACAAGACAGCAGGTCTAACCATGGTTTTATAAATCTTAACCTTGAGTTTAAGGGGAATGCGGGAGTCGAATATTCCCAGACACGCATCATTCCCCTAATGTTAAGCAAACAGACAAACTTAACAACATAACCGACTTCCATAGAATCGTATGGTGTAATACATTACCCAGACATCGTTCTCCCATACTCATGAATGCCATAATAAATGCACATAACGACCCATACTGTAATTTTTATGATACATCTTTCGGGTACCGCGTAAACGGTTCCCATCGGCAGTACATATTCCTCGTAAACCACATATTACGCTTAATGTGACCGTTAGCTAGTAAAACCTAAGTTATGGTTGAAATATGCAGAACCAAGTCATAATTTCAAGCATCCGAAATGGCGGAAGACATCTTAAGATATGGTGTTATTGACTTTTAAGATGTTGGAGTTATAACGTTTTAATATTTCGATGCGTTTTTAGGACTTACATTTGGCAGAGGTTCCAGATATTTCTGATATATTTGCTTCGGTTCCGTTAATTGAATTTCAACCCCTTTCCAGATGGTAGTTACGAACGATATAAATTACGAGAAATTCTAAACTATATCTTTTGAGTTTCATGGTATTTTTCTGTTTTTAAACATTTTCACAGTCATGTTTGTAACAACACTACAACATTTCTCATATATGTTTATGATGAACTTCCGACATCCCGCAAGGGAAACTACCGCTATCTATAACAGCTCTGATACGAACTAAGTAGACACTAGATAGATGACAGAAATAGGTAGACACCTTAGACATATTAGCTTGAAATTGAATAGAGTCGTTTCGGGTACTCAAAAAGTGGCCCGAACGTCTGACAAACAGTCTTAAAGGGTTATCGTATTATCCACTAACTGGGTTGAACCTTGGAAAGGCAGCTGGCTGTTGCGGTAGGTATGTAAAATAGTGGTCATCAATTCATCATAAATATGGTAGCTGGATCCAGTTAGGCTGGAAAACGACCCCAACACATGTATGTAAAAAGGTTTGTAGGCAGATAAATAGCTTGCATAGATTATAGAGCAAGCATAATCCTAGCATAACCAGTCTATAATGTTCCCGCTGCTGGGACACACGGCCTCCTTTCTAGAGAGGGAATGGGCTATAATCCACCACTCGGGCCCAGTGCGGGATGGTAGATGTCACATGTCTTCGAATTTTTGGTTCTAGGACATGCCGATCGTTTTTGAGAGCAGTGGTGATGAAATAAATTACACAAAGTAATGCGCCTACCTGGGTTCGAACCCACGACATACTGTTCGTAAGTCGTGGCCGCCACCGCTGCTCTCGCTGCTATGGAGCAAAATAGAACGATAATACGCTAGCAAGCTTCAAATGCCGCGAAAAACGCACAAATACCGCTCATATAACCACGACAGCCTATCAGAAATACGCTTTATCACGCGATGACTCGGTACTAGTGCTTACATGACAGGCGGTTCTTCCCCTACCAGTTGAAATACGAAGTTAGTTTAGCGAAGGGGATTTTATCGAGTTACATGCGTAGGAACACTCCATTTACCTCTTTATGGGGAAGAATCACTGGTCCACTATTCATTCTTAACTGACGATGTTTTGCTAAGGCTCCGCTTCGAAAGCACCCTCATTGCTTATACGCTTAGACAGCATAACCATTTTTTTTTTTAAATTTAAACAATAATAACTAATTAATAAATACGCAAAGTACGCATCCAGTTGGGCTGGAAGCCGACCCCAACATAGTTGGGAAAAGGCTAGGTAGATTGATGAGTGGTGTGGTGGTTAAATCAATGCAAAAACCGTCTTTTTGGTGAATACCCAACAAAAAGTACTAGGCTTGCATAAATTCAAGGTAGTATTTATTGACGCGCTCGTCTCTGCACTGTTTATATAACCAAAGGGCCTTTGCCTTTCTACAGGACAATGTGAACCGGTATTGAATGATGAATACAACTTCCGAATCTACATCGTTCGAGTTCGCTGTGTTATTGTTTGTTCGGTACGGCTGCTGCTATTAAAAGATCGAGTGTCCGCCCTATTACACGGAAGTTTTTAGTGCAAGTTTCAAGTGGCTTTATTGATCTCTGTCGGTACGGTTTATAAATAGGTTTGCTTGATGAATCAAATATTAAGCGGTGGGTATAAACATTAAATGTATTATGCTGCAATATTTTGTTTAGGGTGGATTTTATTTAATCCTAAAAAAGCCAATGAGCTGTGGGCCAAAATAGACACTTTCTGGAGCCCTGGCACAGCCAGAATGCGGCACGGCAGAACGCGTAGAAGATGGCGGGACGATCTGGACAAGACCAGCGACCAGTGGTCTACATTAGCCTTGGATTGAAAGAACTAGAAGTCATGGCCTTTTCCCAGCAGTGGGATGGTTACCCCGTTTTTCATATACTGATACTGTTAGCCTACAACAGTATAAGTATATGAAAAACGGGGTAGAACCTATCAAAAATTCGTCCGCAGCGCTGTCAATGGGAAAATCGCCTAAAAGGCTAGCAGCATTGCAACTTTAAACGATAAGCTTTAGGGCTTTGGTAGATAGAACCATTAACGAATATACATAGTTGATAATGTTTGCAGTGTTCAGAACAACACTGATCCATCCAACTAACAAAAGTGTGAAAATAGTGTTTTGTGGGTCCACAACTTGGAATGGTTGTAGTGGCTGCACGCACACCCAATTACATGGTACATAACTATTGTTCTGAATAGCACATGCTAACACACACTCACTAGATAATCACGTGTATGTTTATATCACTTAAAAAGCCACAACTAGTGAAAAATCGCAAAAACACAACGGCGCGCAGCTTTATCACTTTTAACACACCCAAAAAAATAACGTCAATTAAAAGTTAAAAACATTTTTATTTCAAGCAAATTGCTTACACTCGGATAATAACACGCGAGATTCAAGAAAACTAAAATATTCAAGCTTGGACGTAAAAAAAATATGTCCATGTTATCGCGTATGACCGTGACACCATGCGGGTTTCCATTTCCCCACTACATTGTAGACGAATTTAGACCACATTTAAATAACAATAGAATCTAAATCTCTACTGGCTTTCAGTTAACAATAGCTTAGTGGTACAAAGTAGTCTGTTACAGAATTAACTGAAAAAAAAGTTACGAAATATAATGCAAATGAATGCAGCACGCGACCACATATGCACTGCTCTCAAAAGATCATTCGCACGATTGGCCTGTGCGTGTACGATTACTTTGACATAGATTCGTTCAAGAATACGGGTAGTCCAAAATTCTGACAACCAGTCTTACTAATGATATCGTATTACCCAGTACTAACTGGGTTGTGGAAGTCAGATAGGCAGTCGCTCCATGTAAAATACTGGTATTCAGCTGCATGCAGTTAAGACTGAAAGCCGACCCTAACATAGTTTGGCGAAGGCTAGGCAGATGATGATGATTTGTTCAAGAAACTACTGATTCTTGTATTCTAATGCACTGCCGGATTACTACTACTACGCCGGATACTGATCCGAACCCCTCTGGTTCGGATCAGTAAAAGTGTTGTTGCGGTTTACCGTGATTACAAGAGTGCCTCTGCCTTGAAGTATGAAGCATAGAAAGAATAGTGACCGAATGGAGCTGGTGCAATGCCTATCCGTTGTAGTTCTTATACGTGACCTTTAAATCTAGATTTAAAACTGACTTTGTCTGAATATCCTCGATTCTGTCTTTGATATACCTAACTTAGTACCGGTAACATATCTGAACTTCCCTTAAACTTAAACCCACTCAACCATCAACCCAAAAACACCATGACGAGAAAAACAACCATTTTCATTAACCATCGACTCGTGACGTGTCTGTCAATGGTCACTAGCCCCAAGCAACCCGTTGCGGCCACAAAGGTTGTCGAGCGGCCCCCGGTCGTTGACCTCCGCTGACCGACGGCGACGCCGGCGCAGCATTCGCGTGAACATTAACCATTCTTGAAACAAGTATCAGAGCACATGGTTGAGGGTATATGCTTGTAGCGTACGAAATGAGCGTGCTTAGAAGTTTTATGTTGTATGCTTAAGAAAGCAAGTTTTTGGGGTCAATTTCTACGGCGAAATATTTTTTTAAGGTTGGTAACGAAGACTTTCAACTAAGACTAATGCTTTTTTTTCAGTCTCCCTTGTCAATCGTCACGTTATCATTTACTCCTTTTTCCTTCATATAATTCCTCTCACAATCCATCCATCTTTGCTTTGGTCTTACTTTCATCACTCTTTTAGTCGCATGTGTTGCATTCTTCCTCATCATATTGTGTCCATACCGAGACAGACGACTCCCTTTCATCTTTTCTGTAACAAGCGCCACTTTCAAACTTCTTATGTTGATTTTTTACTTTATCCCTTTTAATCACTCCACACATCCATCTATCCATCTCATCGTTCGCATCTCTGCTACATCCATGAGATATTATGAGATGACAGCTATTTTTTTTTAATGATCAAAGATTTCAAGTTCTGAGTATACAGGGATGAGATTAGTAAACCTCTTAAAAGTCTTCAGAATTGAATTCAATTGACGAAGCTGACAATAGCTTTCTTGTGAAATCTGTCTGAAGCTCAAGCGTTGAACTGTTGAAGAGGAACCAGCAGTGTCTTTGGAGAATCTAGAAATATTCTCTTCGTTATTCACAATTTGTGTCTTTACCAGAGATACTCATAAGACTATCTCAAAGTTTTACTCTACTTTGCTAATAACATGCAAAGATCTTATCATACATTTCATACATATACAAGAACTCGTTTCTTTAACTTTATAATCGGTTGTCTGACCTCCAGTCTCGTCCGTATAATCTCACTCAATTAAGTAACTTCGGAGTCAAATTGTTACATAATTTTATAATACAGACGACACCAAGGACTGATAATGTCTAGACTTCTAGTTTAGGTTTACACCACAAAATTCGCGTGAAGTCGTTTCAACAAGTTTTGCCACTAATCAAAGGACAATAAGCGAAAGTACTGAGAAATCAAATTACATGAGATTTGTGGTGGCACTTGGAAACAAGACTGAGAATCTCGTATCTGTGCGGTCTGGATAAATTACATAACTTAACATCACGCATGTAATCCCAGAACGGTTAGGCAGAGGTGTAACTAATAGAACACACACATTTCATCAGTTATGTTTAAGTCCTATGTAATAGGGTGCGAGCCTATTGCTATCAAGTGGTTGCTACAGAGAAATTCCTCATGTAAAAACTCAATATTTAACACTTTGCCCGACCGGGGAATCGAACCTAGGACCTCATGCTCAGCAGTCGCGCGTACGACCACTAGACCAACGAGGCAGGAGGCGAGATTATGATAAATTATTATCGTCATATCTACCGAAAGACGTCCACAGCTGGATACAGGCCTCCCCCAAGTGTCATCATGTCGGCTGGTCCTATACTTATTGCATTCAGCGGATTCTGGCGGCTTTCATCAGGTTATCGATCAACCTTGTGGAAGCCGTCGTTACTCCAGACCCTTTCGGTATAGGGCAGCCGTTCTGCGAGCAATGTACCCTGCCCACTGTCACCTAACTGTGATAATGTCAATATGTGTTAAAATATTAGACAATTAGCAAGGTATACCCGGTCTCAAGCATGTTGAAAAGAAGATAAGCTGCCCCAAACCAAGACAAATTGGGACAAGGCAAACATGATGGCGAGAAGCTATTGCTAATGTATTTTCTGAACAAGAGAAGTCCTTTAAACACATAAATAATAAATCTTCTAAATCCAACCTTCTCTGAATTAAATAGAGCATTAAAATGATCCTGCATTACCGTGAGTCACGCAGTGATGTCGGTTTAACATTCTCAAGTCAATCCTTACACGTCAACTTTGTAAGGGTTTCGCAAATCGGATTTGGTAATCCCCCCTGATGTTTATAATCGGCCAAATGTGAAATAAAAGCTGGTTATTCAACTTCTTAGTTGCAGTAAAGTAAGTATTTAAGAAAGTTTCCTTCGAAGTTTTAGGAGAAACTTGAACGTTTGGTCACGGTTGACCTTTCGACCAGGATTCATAAAGTTTCTTAAGCAAGGAGTTTCGAAAGGTCGAGGGGGAGGGTTGTACCAAAAATATCACATTTAGGGGACCGGCTGTCCTTCAAGCAGTCTGTTCTAGGATGTATCATGATGATGCAGGTTCTCTTATCAAACCATATCCACATGAATTTGTAGAGAGTAGTAAGTAGTCTTTATTGTACACCAACTAAAGTTGCGTCGGACTTGCACCCTGAGCAACCTGTCCTAAGCCACTACTAACGCTATTGAGGTGGCAGACTTCTGATCGAAGCTTATTTAACACTAGAGGAATCATCGCCATCAGGAAAAACCTCCATCAACACGACCATTTTAAGAAAATTGACAAGAGGCTTCTTATCAACTTAGGCAATAAAAGGCTTATTTATCAACCTCTCCCTTATCTAAAATTTCTGACACCTCAACAAGTCAGCGGAACCTAAACGTAAAATGTGGAATAAAGGCTTTTAATTCTTGGAAATATTTCTTGGCCAATTAAAACAGAGCCAATTATATTGTTTCTTATTAGAGTACAGGTTTGTTGAACCGCGGAATTAGTTCAAGGTTTATGAAATGAACAGTCGACAGTGTTACAAATAATTAGTATAAATCGTCAAGCATAATGCCTGTAAGGTTGCGTGATAATTGGCGTATTATAAGGCGTACTCCCATTCATATAGTTGAACATATGGGATTGTATGAAATACTCGTAATTTGTAATTAAACGTTTGTTGTTTAATATACGGTTTATTTTGATGTTTGCTGCAGGTCTGTGTAAAGTGGTAATGTTACTACCGTATCGTATACTACCGTCGATAAACTGTCGTTATTTAATTTCATGTGAACTTCTATTTGTTGTCTAAATGATTTGCTTAACTGCATTTTGGAGAATAGATGTTCATGTTATTTTTAGATAGTCATTCACGAGAAATTTACACATTCGTTTAATTGTTTATTAGAATGATTAAAGTGTTACGTAACGGAAACGTGACGATTAGTTCAACTTGATTTGTTCAATTTTTTTCACGGTAAAATGCTTACGTAAAACCCACTTTGGTTCGTTGCAAATTTACATAAATTAGGAGATTCTCTACCGCTTAAAAATGCTCAGAATGTAGTACAATTTTACCATCTGTTTTCGTAGAGTATAAAACGATATTCTAGCTAACGTAACATATAAAGGCCATGTAATCATAGCTTTAAATAGCTAAAAGGTACAACATTAATGACATTTTAAACATTTAGAATTACCAAGAATTGTGAACAACCTCTGTTACCGTTATAGACATTAAGGTCATTTTGGCTCGCACGACGTAATTGTTCTCAGTACCTTTTGTAGGGCGTTCTTCGAGATCGTGGTATGAGAAAGTAAGCTTTACTCGCTGAAGCGTCTTCGCGAATATGATATTGTATCTAATAAGCTTAGACTGGATTTCGTAAATACATGGAGGGATTTAGTTCTCTTAGTATTCTACAGCTCCAAAAATAGCTAAACAAAATTATGTTCCAAATCTTAGCACTTATCATTATTTATTTGTAAAGTAAGTTGTTTAATTCATATTTTTTTTAATGAGTCGTTGTGGAGGTCCGATAGACAGTCGCTGCTAAGAAACCTTGTATTCAGCTGCTACGGTTAGACTGGAAACCGATCTCAACATAGGAAAGGGTGGGCAGTTGGTCAAAGGCAGAGCTTACACGAACCGGCAGCAGAATGCCGCACTCCCGATAAGCATTTTCTACGAAACGACGACTGCGCATAGTGCAGCGCTGTGTCTCGTACGTACCTTCAGGTCACACCAATTCTTTCTAACAGATTTCCCAGAATAAACTCACTAACTTTGCAATCTAATACCGAGCTGTAGCCAGAGATGGAAAACAATTTTTCGCAGAATATGTTACTTCACAACATAACATCTATATTTTTCTCGGTAAACCAGATTTGTCCAACTTTTCATTTAAGATTACACTCGGATGAGTTTTTACTTATAAACATGAAGAAATTTCCGTATTTTTTTATTGTTTTTAATTGAGGTCATGAGGTCCTTGGTTGGATTCCTGGGTCGGGCAAATTGCTTGTTTTATACCCGGTTGATGGCAATAGGCTTGTCCCCTATTACATGCGACTTAAATATAACTGGCGAAATGTGGGTGTAGTAGTAGGTACACCTCTGCCTCATCCTTCGGGGATTACAGGCATTATGTTATGTTGTGTAAAAATTGTATGAAATTGCGACTAGATTTTACATGTATATTACAGGAATTAACCTTCAGGTTTGCTAACACCCGATATTTTATCATTTCACTATCCGACCAGCGACAAAAGGACAGGCTGAACAAACTCAGGGTTACCACTTTTTGCTTCAGTATTCAAACAAAAAGAAACCGCGCATAACTATCGTATTAGCAAGCTTTGAACACAGCCATAGAATAAGTAATAGTGGTAGAAGGGAAACTCCTGCTTCGATAATATCCTTATCGCGTCGTAATATATCTTTAACACGGTCAGGATTGTATTGATTGCGGCACTGTTTTAGCAGTTGGTGTCTGCAGCACAGGGTTGGTGGATAATTATTTCGGCAGCATCAGCCAGGTAAGGTTTGCCCTTCAAACTCAAAGCATATTTCAATTAGACCATTACGGCACTTCTGAATGCCAAAAAAAAAACAAAAAGAAGCGAAGCTACAGTCCCAGTCACATGGCATAATAACTTGAGAAAGTAAGTCTTCGATAAGTCTTTTACCGAATTAACACGACATAATATTTAGAGCTCACTATAATTTTGTAACCAATTATACAAAATAGACAAGCATTTTCAGTTTTTATCTAATGGGTGTAAAAAACACCCTTAACGAAGCCGAAAGGCACTTGTTCTCGACGTCATCATTACAATTTTTTTTTTGATCTCATGTAGCTTTCGGACTTCCGAAGATAGACGATAATTCCCGAAGCGCATACTCTTCATAGGAGATCTGTTCGTTAGTTGCTTCTATGCAGATTTCTTATTCTATGTCTTATCGCATCCCTATAGCTAGGTATCAGCTAGTACCTACGGAGAACGTCGACTAGCCTCGGTAACCGGTTTTCGTCGTGGTCTGCTTTGCACGACGTACTATTGTCTAGTGAAATTACTTGGTGAGTCTGTGCCCACTCTCAACATTGTTTGAATAAATTCTATGAAGGTTTCGGATTCTGTGGTGGGCGCGAAATGAGTATTATGGTGTTATGTTCCAGAGATGGACATTGTGAGGATTATGAGGAGGCATTGCTGTAGTTTAGATATGAGGATGCGTCGTGTGGTTTGCCTGATGAATGTTCCGCTATTCACATGAATTTCTGATCTCATGTCCATGAGTAACGGTGCGCCAATCTTCCTAATGGAAAGTATAGTGACCATCGCCCATAGACTAATACCATAGAATTTGTCCATGTGTTGCCAACCTTTCCGACGCTTTGCTGTAGATATGAATGAAATAATATTTGCTGAATAAAAGATGAATTTTAATTTACATCTTTGTAATAGAAAAATAATGCACTACTGAGGCCATTACCACAACCATTGTCCTTATTAATATTTTACTATAAAGTATAAAAGCGACCACGAAATGAGGTTTACACTCTTTATAATTTTAATACACGAGGGCAAATAAACTATTTAATAAAAACCGAGGGCTATAACAATAAACTGGCTCATTATATACGAGCAGAACGTAATATAGTAGCCGGCCATAAAATTATAGAACTTACCAACAATACGAGTTATAATTTTCATATTAATTGATTATGGTAAGTGTGACGTGTATATAGATCCCCTGGGTCCCCTCGAGGGGGTAGTAATACGCGATGGTCCACTCTAGTTAATGGTAGTGAAGTTATTGGCATAATCATTACAACACTATTGAGACTACAGTACCTGTACTGTAAACTACCCTTTTACCCTTAAAGGTAAACTTTTTTAGCGTCTAACTATGAGCCACATGTGCAATCTTCCGAAAAATTTCAAAGCAACTTTATTACTGCATAGCATTGAGATGAGTAAGGTATACAAGAACTTCAGAGGCGGAGGAGATCAATTGACCGTCTGTAGAGGGAGGGCAAAAATAAGAAAAGAGCTAGGATCTAAGCATGACCGCAATCTATTTAAGTCGCGAGTTAATAGGCTTCTTTTGGTTTAGCTCGTTCCATCGTCGACCTCATGTCTGTCCTCAGAGCAAGATTGAGGTCAAGAGTAGAACCATTTAATAAAAATAAAAAAACACAAAAGTAAACAAAGATGAAGACTGATAAAAAATAAAGCGCTAATTTATGAGGAATCTATATACTATGTATCTATACAAATACCTAAATAAAATTGAAGTGTCCGTTTGTAATATCAACTTATCAGCTTTTTACTGAATGCATATGAAAAAATATATTTCTTTTTTCAATTTTTGTCTGTCTGTCGGTCTGTCTCTCTGTCTGTTTGTTCCGACTAATCTCCGAAACCGCTCGACCGATTTTGACAGGACTTTTACTGGCAGATAGGTGATGCTGATGCTATAAGGTCTAACAAAGGCTACTTTAATTTTAGAAAAAAATACATAATTAGGGTTCCGTGCAAAAAAAAAAAATCCTTGAAATTAATAACAAAATTCGATTCAAAAAGAGAAGTAATATTTTTTATAATAATTTCACTCGCACATAAAACAGGATATTAATTAACCTTAACTACGATCATTCCAAGAGATGCCACTAGGCTACTAACATGTCATCAAACCGACTACTAGAATAGAAAATAGAGTAACTATTTTTCAATTCCCCTACATAAATACGATAACGTACAAAATCCACTTATGTCATTGAATACGTACGCGCGACAATAGAATGAGTGACTGTTGACTGCACAACTATACATAATATGTACGTAGTTGTGGACTGAGTGTATGGTGGATGTAGTGGGTATAGTAGTATGTCAAGGTCTCTAAACGACTCTCTAATAAATTTACATATTGTAAACATTGGAGCTGGTATTAGAGTAACTGTTGTAGTGTAAAATTAATACGGCTTTACAGGTTACTACCATTAGTAAGTTGGTCAAGTTTTGTCCAGAATCGAATTTAATAGCAGCTTAGGTTTCCTCGTGCGTGCTCTAGAATGAACACCTTCCTCAGTGACATCATGCCACTTCGCGAGGATTCCGCTTCGTAGAAACTGACCCTAAGGCTGACAATGATGATAGTAGTAGAGTGATTGCAATATTTTTCGATCGTTACATCTCTTGAATGTTCGTCAGTTAAGCTGAGGCCAAACGAGCGTCATTTTTTGAGTTGTGTTGTGAGTCGCGGAAATTAAGCTGCATTCGGTTTCATACTAGTCCTGTTTACGCGGCGACGCAAAATGAGCTGTACCACACGACACCCAAAACAACCAACAACAAACAGGACTTTAGTATGAAACCGAATGCAGCGTAAATTCCGAGTCTCATTTTACGCGACTCACAGCTTAAAACTTTACGCTCGTTAGCCTTAGGGTCTGGACGTTTATCAATCGCTTTCAAACCGTTTCCTAAAACTACAACGACTATCAATGAGGACCGACACTTACCTAAGCTTTTCGATAGTGTGTGTCAATCCAGTACATTGTTGTCTTCTCTATCATCGATACCTTCCAGTAATAAAATAAACTCCTGTTCATCATCTTCCTGCCCTTGTCCCATGTTACTTGGGGTCGGCGAACACTGTTTTTTCTTCCATTCTCCCCTGTCAACCGTCACGCTATCATTTACTCCCTTCTCTTTCCTATCATTCCTCACGCAATCCATCAATTTTTTCTTTCTCTTCTTCTCCATCCATCAACATTCATTTCCATTAATTTTTTGTTACACGCGTTTAAGAATAATCTCCCGAAAATGGCACGCCATTCTGCACATTTTAGGTACCATACATAACACAAAAGCTAAATATCTACTCCCTACATCATTGTTTTATGTTTCCACCAAAATGGCCCAAAACATTTCACCAACATTTAATATTTAATTAACTTAATAAACTCACAGAAAAGCCAAAAACTTGATTAAGTACAATAAATATGCTTTGTAGGACCAGAATTAGTCACAATGTTTAACTTTGGACCAAATTACATACAACTAAGTTAAATAAAGTAAGCCACTTTTATTTATCTTTGTACTTACTTTATAACTTCAATAGTAGAAGTTGGATCGATTTAAGGACATTATTCTGTTAATATTTAATTGTGTTGTGGCTTCCGGCTGACGAAAGGCCAGTTACTAAGTTACTTTTTGGAGGTGTCAAAACGCTACTATCAACACATCTTCATGTTTTATCATGAGTATATTTGGCGTAGCCTGTCTCCGCTTAGTTTCTCCCTGGTGTTGTCGAATTGCCGTACCCAGTAAGCGAAGAGACCGTGCATCTCTGTTGACACACACTTTTGCACTATATCTCGCGTTTATGGCTACTTCCCGGATCTTCAATATATCGCGCGTCGCGCGGTCCCACTTACCACTTCTTTTTTCGTATCGACGGTAAGCACGGCGTCTACCAAGCTATGCAGAACCAGTATAAGCGGATCTGTCATTGTACGGGAAATCTATACAAAGCGAGGCCATGTTTTACTGGGAATGTATAGCTTGATATGTCGCCGTGTGTACAAACGCAAGCACGTCAAGCTAATACAATCTGTCGAATTTCATTAATAGATTTTCAACTTTATCGCAGAAGTATTAGGTTCAAGATTGATTGGGAAAATTTGACAGTTTCGGTTCACATCTATTATTCTTTTTGGGCCCGGTACGTGGCCATGTTTATTGCGGCCTCAAAGAACGCTTCGATCGACAACTAACCAATTTTAACCTCTGTCAAAACGCTATTTGGCTTTATTATTCTAATTAAATTACTCTTTGTTTGTATGTCACACACGACTTTCGTGTGGCTTGTTAATGTTTACGGTTTACTCACGTATTTATTTCAGGCCTCATATTTCATAACTATGTAGTATTTAAACTGCTATATATATTAAGGCCAGGTAGATTTTAATGTACTGTAGTTCACTGACGGCCTGCCACTTTTTTCACCCTTATGATCTACGTTATAAGGTTGAAAAATGGTCGACCCTCAGTGAACTCGGTAGTACTTAGACATTGGCAGGTAATAAGGTGTAGGGTATGATGAGGTGGGCACCATGTGTCGTAATGATTTCTAAGTAAATGTCAGTTATTGAGCTTTAAATATCATTGGAAGGGTTGAACAAAGGGATCTTATAAGTTCAATGTTGACTACTCTATATTCTATGTATGTTTATTAGGTACATATTCGTGGATACTTGAATAGTACTATACAATACGGCAAGTGGTTTATTACGAAAAAGGTTGTCGCTGTTGCTTATGCTGCAGAAAGATTTTTTCAGTGTCGTATTATGTTTCTAAAATTTTAACAAACTGAACACGGCAGCAATACTTTTGGAGGTACTCCCGAGTTGACTGAGGGTCTGCCACTTTTCACCCTAATGCCCTAGGTAATATTAGGTTGAAAATTGGTCGACGGACAGTAAACTCGGTGGCGCAAAGAAAAATTTTAGAACCAAAAAACACACTTTTTATATGATTTTTAAACTCTACAAGGTACAGACATTTTGCTTCAAAAGTTGCATAGTTGTTAAGTTTGTCCCGGCGGGAATTTACCAAGCCTGTAAGACTACGTCATAAAAAAACGTATTCCCAAATTTATAGCTCCAAGACTTGAAGCCCTGCGTCACTAGGTCAGGGACCTACCTATTTCTATATTTAAGTAAAAGCAAACGCAATATCTCGATAAACGGATTACGCGCTTGCTTAGCTCAACTTTCCACTAATCTAATCAAAGTTTTAAATTAATCAGCCGATTAGTCACTTAACTAATCGACCGTACTTTTCTTAATCGAGTAAGTTTCTCGTGCAATTGAAAATTGACTAAATTAACGAAACTATTACTACACTGAAGTTCTTGAGTGAAGAAGGTTAAGTATCCATTAAATTAATATAAGCGGCGAGCGCTAGATTAATGAATGCAAGTTCGGTTGTTCAACGGTTGACCTTTGATTAGCCTCTGTATCGTGGAATCCACCCGAGATGATGGATGCAGCGTGTATATAGGCAGCTTTTGTTACTATTAAACCTGGTCTAGTCTCAAAATTCCACTTCCGGGTACATTTTAAGTAAGTAGGTACACTAAGCCTGCTTTTTTTTTTAATTGTGTTTTTTTTTTATAGGCTGACCAGTTTTTTACATGGAGCGACTGCCTGTCCGACCCCCACAACTCAGTTAGTACTGGATAATACGATACTCCTTGGTAAGACTGGTTGTCAGACTTTCGGGCCACTGACTACTTAACGACTGTCAAAGATCTACAATTCACAGGCGGGAACAAAAGCTTAACATGCTTTCCGAGGTACGGAGGAAACTCGGTATGTAATGAGTGCTCACCCATCCACGTACCAACCTAGGCAAACGCGGCTTAACCTGAAGATCGATCCGAGCGGCTGTTTTTAATTAAGTTATTATTGTAAAGCTCCATCCACAATGTAATTAAACTAATATTCAAATGGACAGACAACTTAAAACCAAATTCAAAATATCCATTACCCTTATATAATGTACCAGGCACCCATAGCTGTCACTGTACCACTTAGGTCCGTTACACATGATCAGTTATATCTTCGACTGCGTCGACTGCCAGTGCCATTACAGTTACTGTGAATTTATCGGCGATCGTGTGAATGTGAATAAAACGGTTTTACGGTTCTGATGTGATTTCCGTGAGAGTTAGTTACTGGTACATAAACCAGTCATATTTTCCATTCCATGTGTGCCTTCTTATACACAAAACTTTACAGAGGAGGTGGCACATCTAATGACAATAAAACAAAAAGATTTTCTAAAACTCATTATTTTAAGTACCTACTGAAGCAGTCTTCACCGAGGCAGCCTAGGTCTAAGAAACGCTGGCGTGACGATTTAGACTCGTTCCAGATTGAATGGCCAGAGAAGGCAACGTACCGAGAGAGTTGGAAAGGAATGAGGATGGCCTTTGCCTAGCAGTGAGACCAATATAGGCAAAACAAAAAAAAAGCAGTTTCAGCAGACTTAAACTAAAAATCTTACCTCATAATTCAAAATTAAAATATAAAGTTGCGTCTACGCTAGACGAGCCGAGCACAAATTCCCTGGGCGGGAGTGCTCGTTCGAGGTTCGTAAGTCGTTCCATACTACACGAATTTGGTGCTCGGCTCGTGCTCGGCTCGTCTAGCGTAGATGCAGCTTTAGGTTTAATTTTTTTTTTTTTTGTGATCAGATATCGATTCCATAATGTCGGAAGTTTCGTCTGCTAATTTAATTACGAATTAGTTAGACTGTGATACCAAGATAGTTTCTAACTACTGTAATAAACTTATAATCGACCTGTTTAGAACACAATTGCCACCAACGAATCTTGATTTTTTGTCGTTCATTCACGTCTGAACATCAATCACCATAAGTTTTTAAACTGTCATGGTCACTAACATGGTGGTGGTTTATCCGTGATCATGGTGCTTGCAACAGCGCCGAAATATTGGTCCACTCAAAACAAACAGTAAACATGGTAAATATGCCGTTTCTAGTGTTAACGATAATCAATACATATGCATGCTAGCTGTTCTGGGAATTGGTGAATGAAACCTGAATTTGGAGTCAGACTGTCAGTCAACCGTTCTGGACCTCGACCCCTAACCGACAAATTGTTTGACGAAATTCCCGTTAAACAATGCTAGTTTGCGAGTTCTGAATCTCAAAACTATGTAGTCTCGGGCTAATTTGATATTGGAACACGAACTTATTAGATTTTGATTGGGTGGAAAGGCTGCTTTTATCTTTTGTTGATAGACCACAAATAATAAATGTAGCCAGTGACTTATTTATTTATTTTAGTATTAATTGTTCCTCACTAGCCCCCGCCCACCCCTGCTTCGGACTAATGTATGATACATGAGAACCTTAAAGGGAAGCGCCAGGGTAACAATTAAAGGACTATTTCATAAAACAGTCATTCAATGGTAATAAAAGAACATAGGGGGTTGTATTGATGATTTCAATGATTATAACTCTAAAGTTATTACGGTTGCGAATCATGTTTGAATCAACTTATAGACACTGATCTGCAAATTCCAAAAAAACGAAAGATTTGAATTTCGCCAGCTACCCTGGTGCATCCTTATGAAATAAATTCTCTAAATGATTATCAAAACCGTATCTAAATCAGTGGCGGGGTGTAGAAGAACAGCACGGTCACACATAGCACTATGTGTGACTTTGTTAAAAATGATAGATGCAGAAATACCTCCTTTTCTTATTCACACTCTTGACCTCATCAAAGTCTATATTTACTATCTTCACCAAAACAATAACAACTCAATTGAAGATACTTCAAACAATAATATTAGGCATTCCATTTGCCTATGATCTTCGATATACATATCATGTCAAGCACCTATCTATTCCAGAAATTCTATATCTACGACAACATCATTCACTGAAGGGTCTTCGAGAGATACTCTGGTCCTTTACAAAGCTATTTCGAGCAATAACGACCAAGCTAGTTGTCATTACTGGATGATGTCGGGTCTCGAAGACTCTCGGCTTTTTCAACCACGAGTTTTTCTTTCTTTTCGTTCTTGTACTTGGACGAAAACTTCCGACTTTCTGCCCCTAGGGAAGCTGAACCGCGAAGTAGGATGCAAAAAATTTTGTTCGTATCTGTTATTTTTTGCTACGATACTTTTTCTCGAGTAGTTTTTGTCGTTACATGATTAATACACGTACCTTGTTTGCTTTCTAATTTTGATTGCACTTTCCAATTTGTACTATCTTCATTAGCGACATTAGCGTTCAGAAGTTTCTGATGTGCTGTGTAAAATTTAGGTGTTTAATATCTCAGTTGTTAGTACCTGGAACAAAAGAAAAAATTGTAAAATTAGATTCAGTTAACAAAACAATTTACTTAAAGAGTGTGCTCAAATCCTAAAATTTGATGGCAGTGTGAGTTGATTTTAGAACGACTATCAGTACCTATTGAAGAAAACCGGCCAAGTGCGAGTCGGACTCGCGCACGAAGGGTTCCGTACCATTATCTATAAAAACGGCAAAAAAATCATATCTGTTGTATGGGAGCTCCAATTATTTTTTTTTTTAATTTTTAGTATTTGTTGTTATAGCGGCAATAGTAATACATCATTTGTGAAAATTTCAGCTTTCTAGCTATTATAGCACGGTTTATGAGATACAGCCTGGAGACAGACAGACAGACAGACAGCGAAGTCTTAGTAATAGGGTCCCGTTTTACCCTTTGGGTACGGAACCCTAAAAACTGTATCGTTGTTGGCAAGCTGTACTTAATGTTTAAGTATTAGTGGTATTTTTTCCAAATCCTCAACATCCTCCTTGTTTACAGGCGCGGAAACTAAATTGCGAACGTAAGTTAGTTATTAGCACGTGTACTGTCGGTGGAATAAAATGGACACCTTACGTTGAAATGTAGGTAAGAACTAAGAACCGATTTCCTATGAAATTACTGGTAAACAAGTTTGACAGTAAATCGCTAAGTGACCATTAACACATCGATTTCAGGTAAAATATAATATAAAGGTACAAGTCGTAGAAAATCTATTCAGTATCGGATTTATTCGGAAAGAAAATTCTTGGAAAACGTCGATCATGTGAGAATGCCAAGGAGACATCTCGTATTTTCGTATATTTCGTTTTATCTTATCCATTATAGGTATTCCTATTTCTTATAAAAACCATTTTCTCACGTGCCGTGACATAGCCGTCAGGAAAATATGAAAATCAGCTTAGTTCTAAATCTATACAAGTAAATAAAATTGAAGTGTCTGTTTGTAATTTCAAAATACTTAAGAGCTTTTTACTGAATGCATATGTATATCTGCTACATTGTTGATGTTACAGGGTCTCCGCGGGAGCTAAGTGGGCTGCCCTATTGACTGACATCGCGGACCTGCTGAAATATTACTTATTTGTTTTCTATAATGTATTCCGTAAATTAAAAAAGAAGTTATTTGTTCTAAGTACTGTATTTAAACAGAGCCCTGTTTGATTCAGACTTTCGGGCCACTGACTACCTGTAACGACTGTCAAAGATCTACAAATGACAGACGGGACCAACGGCTTAGCATTCTTACCGAGGAGGCACGGAGGAAACTCGCTATGTAATGGGACCCATCCACGGACTAACCTAAGGAAGCGCAGCTTAACCAGAAAATTGATCCGAGCGGCTATTAATATTAAACCGATTGCAAATAAAAACCTCGCAATCAATACAGGTGAAACAAATAAACCGTGTATAATCCAAGGAATTACAAAGCTTAGACAAACAGAAATATTTTGTACAGCAAACCTGATAATTGAATTAGAAGTTAGTGTTGCCCCCAATAACGTTAACGGGATTTCGTTCAGTAACGGATTTTTTTTTAATAATTCCAAGCGGCTTGCATAATCCTTTTTACTGGAAAGCTATTTTTTCGTATTGGTTCGGTTTTTGAGAAAGTAACTCCAAGAGGAAAGAGTTTTGAATAAGGTTTCATTCGAATTTCTTTGTAAAAACGTTCAATTTTTCAACAAATGCAGTCGAATAACGTTGTGTCTGAATATATTAGTTTTCTAGATGTACCCGCGATCTGCATCCGCATGAAATTATTATAAAAATGTTACTACCATATTCGAATCGGGTTTTGTTAACAATTTCATGGGTTTTTTTTTGGAAAATAAAAGCCTAAGTTACTCCTTAAAACATCTGTTATCTGCGAGTAAAAGTCCCGTCAAAATCGGTCCAGCCGTTTCGGAGATTATTAGGCACAACAATAAAAAAGAAGTTTTATTTTTTATAACTACCGTAGTATTTTGTACTTTCATATGCATTCCATAAAAAGCTGTTATTTTGAAATTACAAACAGACACTTCAATTTTATTTATTTGTAATAGACTTTACAATAGATAGAGGAGTTGCTAATGACTTGTTGGGAGAGACGCAAAGCTCAAAGTGGCCTCTTTACTCCCCCGGACAATCCCGTCCCATTGATAGTGTATTAATGGCTAATTCCTTGAAAACTCAAAAGCTAGAAAGGATCCGAATCCCACACACCGTTCTGTGTCATTTAATTTGCCACAGGGAACTTGATAAATCCATCCAAAAGCTAACTTTATACGGCTTTATCAAAGTTCAAAATACTTGATCAAACGTTATTCCCGTTTATGTTTAGGACAGCAGTAATGGGAAGTTCCTGTAACATAAATCTCAGAATGTTTCCATTACAATCTCTTTGTAGATTCAAATTATAATAGTACGTGTATATAAATTGTACGAGATCAAAGCCTGCTTCAGATTAAATTAATCTTTTTACGGTGCAGAACAGATACGGCGTATGTGGTGTTACTACTGTAAATATACTTTGATTATGTTTTAAATAAGAGAGCTTAAAATTGGCTTAATTCGGATCTTAAGAACAAAGAAGTAGCGAGTGTGTCTCTTGAGTAATGTCAACTCATTTACGTGGGATTTATATATATTACTTAACAGAAATATTACTCGATAAATAATGTTTAAGTAATGTTTAAGTAATAAGGTTTATTCCTAGTTCAGGTAGAATCCAATTACATACCGTATACCTATTGTTTTTTAAGGCCATATTGTAAATATTTTTGTATTTCAATTATTTCAATAAACAATTTCAATAATTTCAATTTCAACGTGGGTATTACTTTTATTTACGATACGGGATACTGAGAATATAATGACAATTAATAATTGTTGTTAATAGTTAAATATGGATATGTTGTGGAGGTCAGATAGGCAGTCGCTCCATGTAAAATACTAGTGTTCAGCTGCATCCGGTTAGACTGGAAGCCGACCCAAAAATACTTGGGAAAAGGCTAGGCAGATGATGAATAATTAAATATCAGAATAAGTGCTATTTGAAAGGACTAGGAGAAATATTGGGAGTTGACGGCATCATCAGTAATATTAGAGAGACGCCATAAGAAGAAACCCGTGTGTCTTCTATGTTAATATATTGTCCTGCGAAGTACCTATTTGTGTAAATAAATAAATAAGAAGTAGTAGTAGTAGAGAGACGATTTCTTATTTAAACATTTTATGACTTCATGTTAAAAAGAGATACTTAACGCGATTTCTCTCACCGATTTACACGTTAAATTAAAAAAAAATGCTCCTAGTGACTGTACATAAGTATGTGTACGTATAATCGTCGCAGGCGCCGATGAATAATTCTCAGAGCGGAGCTAAACGCAATCTTTCATATGACTCAGTGACCGCAGGAGTTCGTGACTCAATACTGACCGGACAATGTGATTTGTGACTCAACAAAAAATATCTCCGTCCTTTTCTAATCAAAAAACGAATACAATGCTAGAAAGAGACAAAAAGGTTAGGTAAGTAAGACCAAATAGAACAACTACATTGAAAGTCTGGGCGATAAGTAGGTCGACTTAGATCAAATTGCTACGAGTCTAATTTTAAGAACTTTTAATGGGCGATACTTAGAAACGATCGGAACTGTGTACCGGAATGTTTGCTCTCGTGATTCATGAACCGAAACCTACTTATGAACCAAAAATTGTTGAACTTGCGCAATCAGAACCGGTAGTCGAACAACTGAACAGTTTCGTTTTGTTCTGTTTACCATTCCGGTATTACAATGGAGGATAGTCACTTGTTACTGTAAATTGTAACAGACAACTAGACAGGTGACTGTGTTCTGAAGACGAAATTTCTAATTTATATTACCTCCTGGGCCCTCAAGGCACTGGCTCTTGTCACGCAGGGCTATCACCTAGTACAAGAGTCAGGGACTTCAAAATATTTTGTAACCACTACTTTTTGTAATAAAGATTATTGATTGACTAGCTGTTGCCCGCGACCTTATTATTATTATATTTCCAGGGTATTTTTTTGCGTGGAACCCTAATATTTTTTCTAAAATAAAAGTAGCCTATGTTAGTTAGACCTACATCAGGTATCTGCCAGAAAAAAATTTAAGTATTTGTTATAAGTACCGTATAAACTTTCATATGCATTCAGTAAAAAGCTGTTATTTTGGTATTACAAACAAGACACTTCAATTTTATTTATTTGTATTGAATAGATTATTATTTATTGAATTTGACATTCGACTAAGTACTACAGTTACAATTTACCAAAAGAAAAGTTTCCTTAAAAAGTCTTTGTTGAATAAAACATTAAACGGTAAACAACAAACAACAAAGTAAACATTCATTACAAACATTACACACAAAAGACCGTAAAAAGTAGCAAATTTTAACATGTATTACCGACCACTTCCAGTAACTTATATGTATACATCAATCACGAGGCAACCCCGTTCCAAGAACGTCCCTCATTTTCTACCAACAGCCGTAAAAACATGTTGTAGAAAGAAACTGATGAAAATATTACCCACCGCGGTCGGGTATAACATATCATAAAGGAAAAAATATAGCATATGGAAGCCGGTACGCGATAAACATCTCGGCAATATGTCA
This sequence comes from Eurois occulta, assembly GCA_950022335.1. Classification (NCBI taxonomy): domain Eukaryota; kingdom Metazoa; phylum Arthropoda; class Insecta; order Lepidoptera; family Noctuidae; genus Eurois; species Eurois occulta. The sequence continues at coordinate 10,362,059 of OX465500.1, read as the reverse complement.
GAAGGACAGCGAGAACGGTCGTAAACGCCATAATGACATTATTCTTGTATTTCGAAAGGACCCTAACCAGATTACAGGACTGTCAGATGACCGACGATGGAGGACAATGTTCTATTTGGGTACCCAAACTATCCAATAACGGTAAGTGGACACTGTATAGATTTTCTGTTAGATAAAACCAGGGTTGTTGCTGATGCACATTTTTTTCACATCAGCGGATGCTGTTGCTGATCTTTTATCATTGACATCAGCGGATGCTGATGCTGATGCTGATTCTAATTATTTTCTTAAAAAAACAGCGAAAAAGTATTTACCATTGTAAAATACATCTAAAAATTGCAAAATTTTCCTTGGTGCTGAAATAAAAGATTGTTCCAATAATTTTGGGAATTTTAATAAAAATATAATCAAACATAGTATTTTAGTAATAATTAGTACTACTAGACTAGTAGACGAATTATAACGTAATGAGACTTTGTGTTTGTTTGCAATTTGATTGCTCAAAACTCGCAAGCAAAAACTACTCGTGATATTAGCCCCGCCACCTCTGCGGTCATGTCACGACTCGAACTTCAGCATGAATTATCAGCATCGATCAATGCGGATGACCTGCTGATGCTGAAGCTGATGTTGAAAATGATGCTGAAGTTCAGCGGATGCTGATGCTGATGCTGATGTTCGCAACAACCCTGGATAAAACACTGACGCCCTCGCACGACCATGCGGTGTGAACGTAAATACGTCGATTTTTTAATCGAAAAAAACCATTATCCTATACCATTTTAGTTTTTTTTTTGCAACAACCATAAACAAAAAAAAATATTTGTTGATAAATTTGAAAATCCATTTGTTAGGTACTGGGTAGTTTTACACATGTTGACCCCTTGCCTAAAACCGGTGAAGTATGCCAAATAAAATGTATATGTTGCGGCTAAAGATGGGTGTCAACATAAACTTAAGATTAGCCGGCTAAACTCCGACTAACCGAACCTCGGGGTGCCCCCTGTCGTCGACCGTCTAGGGTTAGCGTTTCCATCAGCAGGTCGACGGATCCCCGCTGCGCGGGGCTCCTATTTCTGTCTGCAAGGTTTACAGGAACCTAACTAACCGAACCTCGGGGTGCCCCTGACGTCGGAGTTTAGCCGGCTAATCTTAAGTTTATGTTGACACCCATCTTTAGCCGTAACATATATACTAAAATAATTTTTTAGTTGTTTTGTTACTACCACTATGGTTTTTTGGCCGAAATAAACAGTTAATAATAAACAGTATCATCCATAGAAATGGATAAATTCTAAAAACTATGAAAATATTATATGTGAAAAGAGTATTTTTAATTCTGAAATCGACGTGCCTAAGTATTTACGTTGCGTTTACACCGCGCGCTCGTGTTAGAGCGTTTGTTTGAACTGTTTCCTTTTTACCGTAAAAAAGCCTCATTTACGAGGCATTTCCGCAGTCCTTAAAATAAGAATAGAAACACAAAGCGAGCTGAAAACAGGTCCGTATCAAAAGGCTTAAAGCCTTTAAAGATTGCGGAGAGCCGAAAAAATAGGCTTGTACTTGGAAAAAGTGGAAAACATTATTTCAGAAACAAAAACATTTAGCATAAAACTGGCTTAAAAATTAACATCAAGTGTCACTGGGACACAAAGAGATATACAGACAGGCTGGAAAGCAACTAATTGTACAGAGTTACAAAGAGAAAGGTGGTACTATTAAGTTACAATTTATGTGGAACGACCATGACAGGCCTGCTCGATTGCTATTGTGAATTAATAGAATGGTACAAAACCGCAATTAAAATGAACGGTAGTAATAACAAGAATCACGACGAGTTTGTTTTATTTGAGTTGGGAGCACAAATAAACACGCTATAAATTAAAGATGACACGGTGTATTTGCGACCGTTTTTGATGTTCTTGTTGCTACGTCATTGATTGAAACCAGTGGCCACCTAAGCTGTAATTCCTTTTCAAGCATTTATTAGTACCTCTCACTAAGATGTTCAGTCACTTTTTAATATTAATTTCCACCCAATATTATCCAATTCTGCTTGACAAGATCAATTAGCCGTCAACATCCGATAGAAATCCAAGCAGTGTCACTTCCGTATTCACAATAAAGATACAATGACTCATTGAGAAAAAGGTGTCGCAAATTCTGATTCATCTTGAATGCTATACAGAAGTTTCCACTCAAATTATCTCGTGCTAATGGGCCGCTTTAAATAAGTAAAACGTTTCAATCCAAAAATACACGAGTACTGAGATTTTTTGCTACAAAACGAAAACCGTAGTGCAGAGCAAAAAGGACGTACATAAATTTGTGTCAGTGAAGATTTCATCTTATAACACTTGAGGTACGAATCCCAACCGTTGCTCTACTCTTGAACTGGAAAAGACAAATACGTATTATGTATTCGAACTTTCCCAAACTCCACATGGTTAGAAAATTTTGAATTTGTGTTTTCAGTTGTCAAAATATGGATATTTCGCTAACAATATTATGTCCCGCGTTTGTTGTATGTTAAAACCGTTGCCGCATAATACTATACTTGAGCTTTATTTTAGTGAAACATTGTTATTTTACAAGTTGTTTATTTTCCTATTCATATTTAAGTGTTTTATAGCTGTGGTTCTTAAATGGACCACATGCGTTGGAATGGCGAGTGAGTTATGACGTCATGCTGCGAACATTCTACCTGCATCGCTATTGCACTGTATTCATGCCGAAGTTCAGAAATAGAACATCATTAGATACAGATACTTCACTCAGTAGAAAATTTCCAATACCTATCACGATAATTGCCTACTCCCTCGCGTCAACAACCACTGTATGCTAAAATGCGCCTAAATGCTCAAGCGTACAGCAGTGATTGCTTCGCACCGCACCGCGCGATTCCACAGTAATCGCAGGGCTGCCTCTTCGATAAAATTAAATTAACATAACTTTTTATCTATGTTATTGAGAACTGTGAATATGTTCTGACTTTTATGTGGCAGTTAAAAATTGTATCATTTATAAAATATTTAACCAACTTAAAAAAATTGACAGGTAAATGGAAATCATTGACAGGTAAATGGAAAAATGTTAGGTGTTTATCCCTTCCTTTGCTTGATTTACACCCATCTACAGCACATAAGGCACCACACGGCATCGTAATACGCGTACGAACGAACAGCACTATTAAAATTGAACAGCGTGAGCGCGCTTCGCTTGCGAAAACCGCACTGAATTTGATCCGCCGGCGGACCGAGACCGCTCGGCTGGGCGGTAGGTACTTATAGCGCGCAAGTACATGGAGTGACGGAGGCCTGCCATTATTATCAGCCAGCAAGCGTCTACTGCTAGACAAGTCTCTTCTATATGCCTGCCTTCCTCCCTTCCCAGCCTGAGCCCTCTTACATAGATTCCACCCTTAGGCAAACCGTTTGCATCTGATGGGCTAGTTTCAAAATTCCCATAAACTAACTGTAAATTTTGTACTATTTTTCTACCTTTAAAAATAAAGCCATTAAAGTAAATAAAAACAATTTTAAAAAGATCATAAACTAGTATCTATGCCTGCTGCAGTCAACTGCGATAGTTCTGACCTTGGTTCTGAGTATAAGTGCAATTTATTATGCATGCCACTGCATGGAACGGAATGTGTTATGCAAGAGTGAGATAGCTATATGCTGTTACATGCAATAATCATCGCGTAACAGAGTAGTCACGAATAGCTTTTGGACTGTTTTTGTAGTTATCTGTTCTTAGTTAAGATTGTTATCTTGACAGAATGTGTAATTGATTTCTTGTTTATTGAGGAGCTCGTGGCTAAATAATAACAGGCGCTAAAGGCGATCTTCAGGTTAAGCCGCGCTTGCCTAGGTTGGCCCGCGGACGGGGAGAAAAAAAAATAATAAAAATTGGAAGCCGACCCCATCATGGTTAGGAAAAGGCTAGGCAGGTGATGGGTTTCTCGTTTACGAGGCTTGACCGCTAGTAATCTACAATGTATGTTTTGGAAACCATTTTGGCTTAAAATTAATTGAAAGATTGCTAAGTATTATGTCTGTGTTGAAACTTACTTTCCAAAGCTTAGTCAAGGTCGGTTAGCCTAATAGACATCCATTGGCGCAAAATTATCTTTGAATTCGTTCAGCTGCAGCCAAACTAATTCGTAATTGATTATTCGAAAGAAAAGTAACGCCATCATCATCAATACATTACACCATCAATGTAACATTAACAAGAAACAACAGCTGCTTGAAAAGTTCTAGAAAATTTCTTAACAAACAACTCTCATTGTTTCTTATTTCTTAGAAAAACAAACTTCTCCCGGCCTTAATATTACGTGCCTTGTTGAATTAATTGTATAATTACTCATCAGAGACGGTTCTGAGGAGTTGTAGACTTATTACCTCACTTATTATTATGCCAACATCTTTCAAGGTCAAGCAAATGAAAACAAGAAACACTATTAACGAGGAAAATGTTCTTTGTTTACTTGGACTTACTCTCACTGTTTGTGCCCAAGATAACAAAGTGGAAACTAATACAGGGCAAAAACAGCTCCCTGGAGGAACCAGCATTAGAATAATATAGTGTAACCCCGACACGGACTGTATACACAACAGAACTTCATAAAGGTTAACGCGTCCCATACGTCGCATACATTAAAAATAATTGGTTCCAACTAGAACAGACCTTCGGCAAAAAACCCAATTTGTAACGGATCTCGAATTGTAAGAAGGCGTAAAATAAATGAAACTTTAGAATAAAACAATCGTAACGAAGTAAACACTTTGTTTCGTACCGGCATCACGGTTTGACCTCGACTTCGGTTAAGTACACCACAGCACAATAAAAGGCAATAATAAAAAGTGAGAGCTTTCAACCCCTCGTAAAGATAATAACTGGGGTACGTTTAAGTCATGGAGAATAAAATAACCCCTCAACTTGGGGCTTTGAGGAGAAAAACTTCAATGGGAAATCGTCACTCCACTCACTGATAGAGACAACATGGTAACAGGCAACAACGATAGTGAACTGGCAACAGATAATGTGACAGTACTAGAAAATTCTAAATATTCCCACTAAGAAGCCTTTTAGACCTAAGGCAAAGTAATCTAATACTAAAGAAAGATTTTAAATCAGACAATTTGAATAACAAAGTTCTGAGTATCTGGATGGAGCAGAAGTAGAGGAAGGCTAAAGAAACGATGGATGGACTGTGTAAAGGATGATGTAGCACGAAAGGAGGTGACTGATGAGATGACGAGTAATAGAGAAGTACGGAAGAAGAAGACATGCTACGACAACCCCAAATGAATTGGAATAAGGGCAAGAGAATGATAAATTTGAATAACAAAGGAGACTATCCAGACACCTACGCTGCCTTTTAAAAACAAAGGATTAAAAATTTCTGATATTATGACAATGAAACTTTATACAAACAATACCACGAAGTTTCTAATTCCTAGACTAGCCACAGGTGTTACTACAAAGGTGATCTAATCAAGTATTCATGATGAAACGGCTACAATAAAGTGGGTTTAGGTCAGTAAAGCTTATTCATCAGAATCCCACACGTTTCGCGATCTGCTGATGATTATGTTTCTTTTATTGTTATGTCGTCATCATGTTTTTTATGAACGTAATACCTTTTTGTAAATGGAGTCTTTTTTTCGCGCTTTACGAGCCGGAGATTTATTTTGGCTTTTATTATGATTGGTTAATTAAATTAGAGGTGATTGACGTGAAGGGCGCTCGTCTGTCTTTTGATGTAACATTCAAACTGTTATGCGGATTTGATAGGAATCTTTTTAAACAATAGTAATGCTCTTTAGAAAAGAATAGAATCATTTTATTCCTGTGAAAAATTCAACACGAGCGACCCCATGGACCAAAAAGTTTCCACCTTATTTCCCACATTTTGTCAGCCATTACTTCAATAAACCATCCATATACACCGCGATAAGACCCCAAAAAGGCTCTCCAAACCCCATACATACACTCATCACATAATATGTTAGAAGAAACATACAAACTCGAATAAACATCTCCAAGTTTAGTCACCCTTTGTACACGCCTGTATTTCTTCAGTCTACCCTGGCACCAAGGGAAGCTTATAAAGACAAATAGTCCGATTTATATCCAAACACATTAAAAGTTTTTCGTGCTGTTTAGATCTTCCTTGTTACTTGTCCATTTACCGTTGACCTTTTGAATTTAGGTTTTATGCCCTTTCTTATTCTCAGGGGCTCCAAATAGAAGTTATTGAGAAAGAACATATAAAAGTTCATGCTTTCTTTTAAGGGAATAGGTTTTACTTCGGCCGATTGTACCAAGATATTACTTACTGAAGATACTAAGCACGGACTTGAACATAAAACAATACACACTGCGAGAAGCAATATAGGTTTTAGTAACGGACTGGACATTAAGCCAGCATAGTAAATTCAATGGCGTGATTTCATAACGTATGGTTTCTATGTGAGTATAGTTTCAGGAATGCCTTTAAAAAGAGAGAAGTTTGTCACACCCACGCAATTACACCATAAACGTTGGGTGGTAGAAAATTAGCTACTTTTTATGTACCATATTAAAAGCAATTTACCGACACAATATGCTAAATATTGCGTGCATGGGTCTATCGTTTGTAACAATAGGTTTACACAATACGAATCTAAATTTCATTCAATGGGCACCAAAAGAATGGAATTATATCCAACCTTTGTACAGTTTCACTTGTAATTATGGCAAACAGTTCAATGGAACATGGCGTGTTTTGGGAATGTTAAAAATAACCTTATTTACACGCGTCCCTGGCTCTTTGTAGCTTCGAGAAACGAAGCTAAGGATATTTTTTTTGTGTAGAACAACCGTCCTGAAGAAATCAAGAGTCCCATTCAAGACCAGCGATGTGTACCTACAAGAGATGTCTATTTTTGCACGCCCTCAGCCAAATACGTTGAGTCATATTAACAAAGGCCTGGACCCAAATATATTATTCCTCTTGCCTGAAGGACGAATCACCCTTCAGGCAATCTTCAAAATCTAGACCATAAATCGTATTCGCAAAACTTTAACAATATTAGGAAAATTGTCTTAATACCAATAGTGGGTCCGCTGGTAGCAATTATCACGGCTTTTCACGGCCCTTAACATTCACGCAGAGGTCTAATTAAGGTAACAGTCAGTGAAATCTCGCGTGCTTAGGAACCGTTTCACGCAAAAGCATTTACGTTCGCATAACTTGCTAACTGCTGGAGAATGGAGATGGAGCAACAAGTCTTGGATGACGTAAAAAATGTGTTCAAAGACGTTTTTGGAGACTACCATCGTGACATAAATTTTTAAACTGTCATGGTCACTAACATTATCATTAACACTAGAGACTACGTATGTCCACTGTTTGTTTTGAATTCGAAGATGCGAAATTAAAACTCGAAATTAAAAGAATGGAAATGATGGTCGGTAAAAGTAAGAACTTCTCTTCTTCGATCTCATACTAGACTTGAATGATGAAATGAGGAACTTGAATGGCGAAAAACACAAAGTACAAGAAAAGACAAATACCCGAATAAAGGAAGTGTTTAACAGCTCATTTATAGGAAATAGATTTCATTGCCCAGATCGAACACTGTGTTTCTCTTGGCGAGACAGAAACATGAATTTATTATCAACAATGACAGCCCACTCGCTAAGAGGTGCCAAATAAGACGTATGAAGACGAAAACACTTGAAAGCTTACATTATATACCAAAATAAAATATTGAGGAAATCAATGAGAATGTTACATTGCAGTCGCACCAGGAAGGGACGATCGTAATTCTTGCGATCCCGACTTTTCCTGTATTGAATATCTTACATAAACGTATGTATCCGCTCCGAATAAACATTCGAAGCTAGGCGAAGCTATCCGGGATTTCGAAAACCCGAAATTCACGGGGCAACTGCTCCAATTCGTAATACCAAAGCAAAGTGCGAAGAACATTGGATTGGAGGTGTATGTGCATTTCATTTTCAACGCAATTTCACTCCGGAATTTCAAATCGAACATATACCGCAACTAAAAATGGTTTATGTGGGACCTTCTGCTTGAGGCTTAGTATAATTCACCATAATACATAACGAGCTAACAGCTTGTATATGTCCACAGCTTGGATCTCCCATAACTTCCAACAATTAACGATCTTAGGGGGTGCCAAATTGAGGATAATACTCCAATGTCTAGTGGGATGACTGACGTTTAAAGTGTTGGATCAAGTCATTGAACTCTTGTTGTAACCTTGGCCTTATCAGTTTTTACGATAGCGAGTATATTATCTTGTTTCTAGATATTTTTAATTATTATGCAAATATTTCCTGAAATTCTCAAATTCATCATCGGTCGTTTCAATAAACATTTAAGGAGCCGTTCAAAGACAAAGTAGGAAAATGAAACGAGCCTACTTTTCAATTTAAGTTAATAAAGTTGTCACGCAGTTAATTTAAATCCTGTCAAAGCCTGTTATATCATAAGTAATTTTTGGCAGCTCAATGTATGCTCGAAATTCCGTAAGTAAATGCGTTAAGTGATGTTAAGTAGTCTTAAGCCTCCTGCGAAGTCCCACCAGTTTCTCATTGGCAGCTTAAGCAAAAATGGCGTATGCCATTTTGAACTTTATCCTTGAACGAGCTCTGTCGCTGACATGAGAGCAGTTTTATGATAAAAGGATGAAGAGTGCGCAAAATCTGATAATATGGAAATTTTTCCCGTGTAGGCAAGGATGGCATCACCTTGCCGCGTCAGATTATTTAAAATCCCCTCAATTTCTCCCATAGCCAATTTGTCAGAGAAGCAACATTAATTTCGGCAACGCCCTCGCAGATATTACATCAATTTCTTTTCCGAATCAGGGAGCTGTCATCGTGTACCGCTAATGGTATTGGGAACACGCGGACTAATTAAGTCGTCGCTGTTAATTTATAGCTTGTTTTCTACCGTTGGAACAGCTATAATCAAAATAAATCGCTTCCCCCTAAGACACGCAAGGGAATACAGCAAATTGGATTGGAAACTAAAGATTCCTTATTTGATAGTAACGTACCTACCTAATTGTAGTCCCAATGCTGTTTCAAATCGTGCACGGGAAGCAGAGATCCTAAATTGAGAAACATCGGATTCGAACAAGAAAATTATGATCAAATTTTATCGATACTGAATGTTGTTGCAGAAAGTTAGAAAGGTATACCTGTTTATCGATGCCTATCTTGGAGGTGCCGTACAATACTGCAGGAACTTAGCAACTATCGATATCGGTGTAGAGGGCGGACTAGAGTAAGTGGTGGAGTATCGATTTCGTTGCCTCGGGCGATTGAGTTACCTCTAATAAGTGGTCGATAATTTAGAACCGTCTTCCTACCATATTATAACATGTTGGAAGCGCTAAATAATTCGAGCTGTATATCCAAGAGGAGAACTACTAGACATCTGAGCAGCTAACTTTAAACAAGATGATGCTGCATCTCAAGTGGTGACGTTTTCTAAAACTTTGTTACGAGTTGGGACTGTTGCGTCCTCCCTTAAAATATGTACAAAAGAAAGTTTTGCTCACAAATAACTCGTACTTTTATGCATTAACAAACTCTTTTATGTATTCGCTTCAGAGATTTTGTTGTAAAATTTGTTCCGACTTTTATGAAGGTTTGTTAGTAATTTGTTGGGGACCTACATCAAAGTTGACATTTCCTCTCGAAAACAAATTTTAAATTCAACTGCATACCGTAATATCTAATTATGTTCATTGGGATTTGGAATAAATAATCCAAGGGCTGGCGACAAATAAGTTGTGACAGGAGCAGGTTATTAATACAAAAAGTATGTTTCTTTTTAATCATCATGAAATAAGGAAGGAATACTGATAAGGTCCAAAGAGCAAATAGAACCGTTATTATTAAAAGGACGAAAATTGTAATATCCCTGAGAGCGATTCATCATGATACGACCCCGTACGTGATGGTCTTATACAGCGGCGAATTAGCTGGAGTAGGTATCTAGGGAGCTATCTGGAGCTGCTAGTACCAGCCTTGTTGGGTCCAGATAATGGATATACCGCATTTACTCCTCTTAAGTTGTACATCATAGATGCCGCCTATTTATTTTATGGGTTCAAGAACGGTTATCAAGACGTAGCGTGGTAAGGTTTAATCAACGTCAATATAAAAATATTAAGACTCTATTATAAAACGTAGTTTCAACTCACGTATAGCGAACATAGAAAAAAAATATGCTGATGTTAAAATGCAGATTAACAAGCATTCGACATAGCAGTAATAATTTCACTGTGCTGCAATCAAATACAAATTTTTCGCAGTTATCTAGGTGAAAACCGATTACAAAGTATTTCATCCGGTAACAGAACAGAATTTTGTGTTACGTGTTCATTGAATGTATTACATACACCGCGTTAAAAATACAAGTTTTTTCAGCAAATGCTTAAAAAAACTGACATATAATAGTTAGCGCAGGAATATTTTTATTCTGACCTCGTTCTCACACTTGGCCACGCTATGTATGTTTGTTTAAAGAATTCAAGGTGTTAAGTACATAGTTCGTTGACCTTTTTCAGCTATCTGAACAAATAAAACACTTAAGCAAAGGCCTGAAGGTCGGTGACATACGTCGTGGGGTTTCGGATTCAAATAAACCTTTGTTGCTAAGGAGCCATAAAGATTAAGGAAGTTAAAGGTGGATGAGAAACAGCATCTATCATCAGTATCATCAGATGACCGATGTCGAGTGAGTTAGTTCGAGTTTAACGCTTAAGATTAAGCTATAAATATTTTGAAGATGAGCATCAAAAAATGGATCTGAAAAAATGCATGACTGAATATACCAGTTATCGGTTACCATCTGCTCTCTAAAAGATAAGTATCACACGAAATTGCAACCAGTTAAAAATATTGATGATCTTTTGTCAGACTCCACTACACACCACGTCAGTTCCACAAAATATTGGTTTCACTTCGTTACTGAGAATAGTTTCTGCTTTAAGCACCAATTTTCCGGACAATCAATTTGAGACCCGCTTAAGTTTTTCGCATTAACCTCGGTCATGTTTCCAAGTTCATCGTTTCTTTTTGAATTGCATCTCGCAGGGCAACCTAGGAGGTTATAGTCTGCTTAACCGGACTATCCTGTGGGTGCCTCGAGTGTAAGCCTCTAGCCAGGGGCAGACAAGATAAAGGAGATTGTCAATTTCGGTCCAAGTGTGTTGCAGATGTACATTGTACCTTAAATGAAAGGTGTCACCGAGTACAACAATATTTATTATGGCAGCAAAAATAAATATCCCTGAGGAATTGTTATTTTTGCATTTGAATTTATCTTCTAAAAACAGTAAAAAGGGTGAAAAATATTTATTTTGTTGCCTGTATAGACAAAAAAAAAAAACAAAACTAAAACAAACAAAACAATAAGTAAAAAAACAAACAATACTAAATACATAAAACTGGTTATACTATTCTTCATCGATAACTAAAATAAACTCTGCTGGGCGATTAATATTGTCTTCGTGTCTGGCCCACCCCAGAAACCATTCTACACACATCATAATATGGGAACATTTTAAACACAATTATTAATAAAATGAATTAATTATAAAATTGAATTAACGACGTAACATTTAGTAATTATCGAACTTATGAGACCTTTTACCCTTTTTTAAAAGATTCTTTTTATGGTTTTTTTTTTATTTGTTTAGTGCCTGACCTGGCTGCTACCGTAATAAAAAATGTTGTACTGGTTGAGACCTGTCATTTAAGGTACAATTCATATCTGCAACCTGCAACACACTTGGACCAGCACACCTTGTAAAACTGACATTCTCCTTTAAATTAAGAACTTTAAAGAATTATTTTTACTTTCTGTCAGTCAAACAGTCTTTTTTTGTCTAAATATTTATGGATAGAACGGAATATAACAATAAAAGCAATATTCTGAGGTTACAAACATCTGTTAAGTGGTAGCAGTTCAATTATTACCCACACAAATTTTAAAAGGATTAGATATCATTGTCCAACATTCAGGACAAAGGCTCCATATTATGTCACAAAATGAACATGAACTAGATTTTTCTTCACATATCGTCTGATAACGGGCCATAAATAAAAACTTGGAACAACACCTCATATTTTTGGGCTGCACGTAAAGGTTAGGTTTATTCGACACTAAATTGACAGTGCGAAAGTGATATTAATTTCTACCAACCAACCGGGTTCCGTAGATTTAATTTACCTAATTGACAGGGGCACGGAACCCTGTTTCGCCAGCCATGAATGCGATGAGATTTTTATGTTCACGTTAAAGAATTGTGATTTATGTTCAGGGTTTAACGAAGGTAGGTAGGTACTTGGCAGTAATGAAGGGTTGTTGTAACCCCTTTTTTTTCAGGTTACATGAGGGGTTATGGAGTGCAGCCGTGAAATGGCAGGGGATGCTAACCGCTGTGGTGAAAGAAGGCTCTGTTTTAATTGGGGCAGCGACACTCAGAATGCGCTGTTTTATGTACAGGGCGGGTTTCTAGTTCAAATAAATGATGTCGGGATAAAAGTAGAAAAAAAATGTGTGTGGACGATTTCATTGGTAAAGTTTTAGCAGATATTTTTCGTTTTTTTTTATTCAGAAATACATTCTAAGCTAACAGTTTTTTTACCAAAGCGCTTTAAAGATAATAATAAATAAATTACAATGTAAAATAGCATCTTATAATTACAATAATTCAAAAAGCAAAACAAAAATTATATGTCAAGTGGTGTCATAATTAATAATTATATCACAAATAAAATATATAAGTTCTGTTATGTCAAAAGTAAATTTGTCAAATAAATACCATGTGATGTCATGTCCGGTTAGATTGGAAGCCGACTAATGCGTTTTACATTATTATGTTGTCTAACTACTGGGTCCAGGTCTATTCTAATTCTTTTTTTATACTGGCATCTCGCAGGTAAACCTGAGGCTGTCGTCTGCTTCACCGGACTATCCCGAGTTTGTCTTGAGTGTAATGCCTCCAGCCAGGTACGAGTTTATAATACTCAAAAGTTCGAACTGTTATGTTGATTGAACGAAAAAAATATTTATTTCAAGTGCATGTACAGATACCAGCACATCAAGCTACTACAATCTGTCAAATTTCTTTAATAGATTTTCAACTTTATCGCTAAAGAATTAGATTCAAGGTTGATTGGGAAAATTTGACAGTTTCGGGTAGCTTGATGTGTTGGCGTCTGTACACAAATGGCACAGCACCCATTAATTTATAAAAAAAAACTCAAATCTCCATCTTGACACAGACCAAGTTAATCATTCCCAGCAATTACCTAAACAACTTAATTTTCATTCTTTCGTTCAAACAAAGAGGTCGTTACTTAGTTTATCGTATTTTTATTTAACTTAGCTAGTGCATAATCAATCTACGTCGTAACGACAAGTTAATCTGTATGCAGCTGCGAACGACATAGTTTTATACAAGTTAACACGTCAATGTGATTAATCCTTGGGCATTTGCGAGGACTTAATGGATATTTAAATAGTTTTTTTCATGTTTAAGAATGATTTCTTATATTGGTTGAAGTTTCCTAATCTATGTTCCTAAGGGGCTGTCTCCACGAGCGAGAGAATCGCGGCGATAATATCGTCGTGCCACGTATTTCTATACACTATCTATGAACGCGTCTCCACACGGCGATGTTTCGCGGCGATGCGACGAGTGGCAATATGCGCGCGTAACGTCGTCGTATCGCCGCGGTATCGTCGCGACTGGTGGCGCGCCCGCCGCGCGCTCGCCGCTAAACGTGACGCTCTCGCAGCGAGCGCGCGGCGGGCATTATTACTATTGCACAACGCCTCGTCGCGGAAATACGGCGATTCCGTTACGAGACGTCGCGGGCACGCGGCGATTCCGTTACCAGTCGCGACGATACGCTGGCGGAATAATCGCTCGTTCGTGGAGACGACCCGACGATAGAAGCGCGGCCCGTCGCGATTCTCTCGCTCGTGGAGATAGCCCCTAAGTAGTTTTGATATTTTATAGATACAAGCATTTAATACCCTCTTTGCTAGGAGTTTTAGTCTATCTATAATTTCTGTCGTCATAATTTTTTACAAAATTTCATAATTAAACTTTACCAAACTCAAAGCATTTCTAGCGGACTGCCCAGTTAATCAGCAGTCCATACAGCCTCTGCTAATATTAGTTTAATACTGATCATATCCAAAACATAGCATCACCCTTGTAATCCCCGTAGGGTAAGGCAAAGGTGTACTTAATAGTACACCCTCATTTCGCCAGTTATGTTAAAGCCCCATGTAATAGGGGGCGAGCCTATTGCGATCAACAGGGCACAGATCCAGACTCCGTGGCTGCTATTGAAAATTTTCTGATAAAGAAACCCAATAGCGCTTTGCCAAGCCCTGTAATCGAACCCAGGACCCCATGCTCAGCCGTCACTCGTATTACGAGGCAGTGACACTACTCGTACTGATCATATCCTTTTTCTAAAAATAGCCCGAATCTCCGAATTACCACTACCATTACTACTTTACCATCCACTACTTACTTTACTTCTTCTTTTTTTTCTTTACTTTACTTTTTTTTTCTTTATTTTTACTTTACCGTTACCATTATTACTTTTCACCAATAACACTAATACGAAGCCAAAGCTAAATTCCTGTCTGTTAGCATACCATTTTTATATCAACATCAACCTGACAGGAAATTATAGGTTTCGGCGTCCCTACGTGTAAGTATGTACCTTCCAACATACTCGGGTACAGGCTATGTTTGAAGAGGCACATTTATATGCAAAACATGTCATTTTTTGTGCTCGTATCCTGTCTAGAAGTCGTAATTTATGTTGGAGCTAAGCGATTTATTGGTCGACAATACATAGAACATGTTTTTCGAAACTGTTAGTGTGCCAGGGGAATCTTCTATCGGAGTATTAGACCTTTTATGGTGGAAGACGCCTGGGGAATAGTCTATTAGACCGTTTTCAGTGGGACATTATTTCTTCACGTTGGTCGCAAGCGCAACTGTTGAGAATGAGGTCCTGCCTGGGTATGATTCCCAGGTCAGGCAAAATGCTATTAAGTTTTTTCAACAGGAATTTAGTAGCAGCCAAGGAGTCTGGATTTGTGCCCAGTTGATAGCAACAGGCTCGCCCCTATTACATGGGACTTACAACATAAATAGCGAAATGTGGGTGTACTATTAGGTACGCCTCTGCCTAACCCTTCGGGGATTACAGGCGTGATGTTATGTTATTTATTTAAAAATGAATACGGGTGAATTTTCAAAAACACTACTACTATATAGGCTCACTATTTTTCAATTCTTATAATTATTGTGTTTTCAATGGTTTGTGGTCAGACAAAACTTGTTCGCGTAATAAGGTTAAGTGTATTAATGAAGATATTATAAAATCATTAACCACATTGACGTCAAGCACTATTTTATTTATTTTTGTTTTATCCTTCGCTTTGAAAATTAAGTAAACATGCGGTTATATTGTCTTCAATAATAATGAAGGCATTTATGGTCATGCACGATAAAGTTTATATAGCTTAATGTAATGTTTCGCCAAAGTGACTACTGTAGAACCTACATTATGCCATTACCATTACATATCACAAGGAAAACCATAATTAGCAGAACTAGTTACCCATGAGTTAAAATAAGTAGTGAATTCCTCCCCGTGGCAACATCGCCCCATCTAGGGTAATAAGTATTTCACCACATAGCAACATGGCCCTACCAAGAGAAACCGAGACACCATGATTCTACCTACTTGGTAACTACCACTAGCGAAGGGTCAATTTTTGTAAGAGGTAAGCCGGAGTACATATCTTTAATGTGATTATATTATTTGTCTAAAGAAGGTAGGAATCAAGTTGTATGGAATCATCGCCACTGGTACCTACATATTTAAGTAACAAAGTAAACTGGTCGTATAGCACACCCATACTTACGGACGGAGCCCACGACGCAATGCACCATAAAAACCGAAGATAAGGCCGACTCACTTTTATCACCGTACTGGTACAGCTCCATTGTCTTATCCGTCACGAGTTCAGGACGATACGGCAAACGAGAGACAACGTCATTTTGGTTTTTCGACCGAATGAAGAAAAGGAGATGATGTTTTCGGAAGTTCGAAAGCGTCCTGAAATGGCTGGCTAATCGTCTCTTTTAGTAACTGGTATGTGTTGTGTGAGTGAGATGCAATCAAAGAGGAATGGGTCTCAATCTCTTTCTTGTTTTGGCACTTATTGAGACGGTCTCTGATCATTTTTTAAAGCGATTCAGATGATATCAGGTCAATTCTTACGTCGCCGCGTCACTGCGTACTGTGTATAACTATGTAGTTATTTGAAGACTTGAACGTCGGTAAATACCACATTTAATTTCACTACTCAAATAATACTTTGTGGTCTTGTAAAATCCTAGAAATAAGTAACTATCAAAAGGTTTTTACCACATTTTGCTATTCTAGTTAAACAGTTTCATTAAATTTTGCGATAGTCTATTTCAACAAACGTATATAGATGCCTAGTTGACTACATTACATGACATACAATAAACCACTAGTGAATGAATCATACAATGAAATCAGTATTAAGAAACACAATAGGTAATACAATAACGCATAGGCACCTAATAACGATCATATTACTTGATTGTTTACCAACATACAATGAAAACGCACATCTGTCATAAGCTGGCCACAGTAAAGTTGTTTACTAGCAGTAAATGTAATCAATAATAGTGACTTATGTGCTGGCCCCACTTTTTACTCCTACTTACTACTAAGAACCTTTAAAGATGACGCGTTTACGAGATAGAAGTCGCGCGTTATTGTGACATAACATTGACATCTGTCAATCAAATGAGGATCAAATAAAAAGGTTTTCTTCCTTTTAAATATATATGGGATTTCCACTTTTAATCTTATCCCCACATACAGATAAGGAGAGTATTCAATTTGTACATAGTTTGTGTTGTAGACTTCCGCGGCGCACGTGTTTTTGCCGCGCGTATTGGCGCGTAATACGCCTCATCTGAACAAGCACTTACCCAAATATGCAAGCGTAAAATTGGGCAATATCCTTTAGAACGGCGGCATACAGCAGTCAACTTTTAAAGATGGCGTTTAAATTTTAATATACCAAGCCGTAATAAATATGACCGAACAGGATATAGGGTGGGCAGAGTTATAGCGTATGGACGAAACTGAAATATTATGGGAATGGATAAAATAAGAAATGAGTACATAAGAGGAAGTTTGAAAGCGGCGCCGGTGACTGAAAAGTTGGCAGTTGGTTGTCGTGGTATGGGCATGTGATGCGGAGGAATGAGGAAAATGTCGTGAGGAAAGTTTTGAGGATGAATGTGCATGGGTATAAGAGAAGAGGTAGACCAAAAAACAAATGGATGGACTGTATAAAGGATGATATGGCAAGAAGGGAGGTGTCTGATGAGATGACAAGTAACAGAGAAGTATGGAAAAAGAAGACATGCTGCGCCGACCCCAAATGAATTGGGATAAGGGCAAGAGAATGATGGTGGGATGGGGGGGAAGCGAAAAAGGAGCGGGTAAATACTTCATCGGGTTTAAAACTACAGTGGATATTCCTTCCTTGCTTAGTTTAGTTACAATTCTATTTTTTTTTCACGTTTAATTCAGTAGGTGCCTACTTGAAAAAAATTACAAGTACCAAAATTAATATCAAAAGTGAAATTTAAATACTTAGGCGCTTAAATGTTTTAATATTCTCAAATGTTACAGAATTTTCTCCGACTTATAGCGACAAAAAATAAACAAGATACATTATCTTGAAGCACATTCTTCGCAGTAATATTAGCTTCTTCATAATTTAATCAAAACAGGCCCAGTCTCCGAGATTAAAAAAGTCATATCTTTTTTTTTCTGAAGCCGATAGATAACAGTGTAACTCCTGCCAGGGTTTATTATGAAAATACTTATTTCGCGTCATAACCCTGCCCACAGTGATAAGGGCATTTCTAAATAAAACTCTTCGTAAATCCCCGAAATTTTATCCCCTTTTCATTGGAGCAGGCGGTTCAAGAATATTTATATTAAGTCTTTCTGCGAACCTGCGTTATTACTGAATTGGAGATGAAGAAGTCTGAAAATGGCGCGCTGGTGACTGAAAAGTTGTGTGGTAATCGGTTGTCGTGGTGCATGTGATGCGGAGGAATGAGGGAACCCGCGTCATTGCTGAATTGGGGAATATTGGTAGACCTGCAAATAGCTATAGGAGATTCCTTCTTGCTTTTACATAACATAAACATCACGCCTATAATCTCCGAAGGGTTAGGCAGAGGTGTACCTAATAGTACACCCACATTTCGCCAGTTATGTTTTAAGTCCCATGTAATAGGGGGCGAGCCTATTGCCATCAACCAGGTACAAATCCGTGGCTGCTACTGAGAAATTGTGGAAATACCCAATAACAATTGGCCCGACCCGGGAATCAAACCCAGGACCTCATGCTCAGCAGTCCCGATGGCGACAACTAGACTAACGAGGCAGTGTGTAACTGTTGGCTAAGTGTGCGTTTATTAAGGCATTCATTAAGTTGTTAAATAGTGTTTAACTTAGTGAAAACTGTCTTTCATGACAGACTTTTATTTATTTCATCAGTTCCATTAGAGCCAGATATAAAAGCCATCCACAGTTTATCTACCACATGCAAGAAAAGTTCACTGTGCAGTCAAGTTCAGAGAACTTTGTTAATAATTATACTCGAACACTTATAACAGGTTCTTAGAAAATAAAAACAAATGTAACATCCTCCAAACAATTGGTATTAAAAAGGAAACAAATTTCGGGAAAGATCTAGGACATTCAATACAGAAGAAAAGTAAACAATTGAAAGAACAAAATACTTGCGGCCAACATTTTGAATCCGTAATAGACGATCAGTGAATTACGTCTTATGAATAATTGAAATCCTGGATAAAATAACAAAAAATTAGCAGAAGGAGAGCGGTTAAAAACATATTTATTGGATAAACAACAAAAGGGCACACCATATTTATTCCCAAACGTTCATTGTTTGCTTAACCTGAATAAAGGACAACAAATAGACGATAAATACAATTAATTATTTATCTTCATAAGAAAATATTTGCTCTGTGGTAGATAATACTGTCCTTAGTAGGGATTTATGAGCTATCTAAGGCAATGTATTAATTGAGATTAAGTATGCTATATATTTTGATGGTCTAATATGGCTTCCATGTACTTTCGGAGGCAGTAAGTTGTTATTATGTCAAGCTATATGAATATATATGGTTAACAATATTAAGTGTGAGACTGTAAAAGGACGATTCTATCGAAATATCGAGAATGAATTCACCACGTGTGATGAGGCCCCATTAGGCCCGTTGACGAGGCGTCTCAAAGTAATGAGTTACAAACTATAACACCAATGAGTGAATGCAGAGACGACCCCACGACACAGGGTATCCTAGTGTGGAGTCCAGGGAATATGTAAAAATCAAGCGCTTTAGGATCATTGTCTTTTGTTAGGTACCAGCTCTTCAATATTGTACCATGTTATGCGAACGGTTTTTTTTTTATGTCATAGCACTGTTTAAATGACGGTCTTCAAACGACGCAACTAATCACATACTAGTTAGTTATACGTGTTTTCAATGCGATTTGGACGCGTTTTGAAGGAATCCAGTACATTTTAGTATCATGAAGTCAAGAAGTAACCTTCACAGTCACCAATCTCATCAAAGTCATATGATCGAGACATCGAGATTAGGATAGCTTTTGCAACAACTAGGACAGGCCAGACTTTCAATTTTACTGCTGCAGTCTTTTTTAATCCAAGCGTTTGTGGCGAAACACTAGCTACAGATTATCCCTGAAGGTTCAGAATAAATAATAGTGCTTTAGCTTGGATCCTAGGAAGTGTGGAAGATTACCGCGCTATGCGGACGTGTATCATCAATTTCTACTTCTATGCTCTATAAGGAGTCAGATAAAGATGCATGCAAAAATGGCATCCTTGTTTGTGACCGCTCTTTGTGCAATTTAACAGTAGTATGCAAATGGTATTTACGACAGGTTTGTATCGAGAATTTGTCTGCTAAGGTATTAATCAGCAGAAGTTTCCGGAAGAACTGGCCAAATTAACATAGGGTAACAAGTATGGGTGGATAAAACAATGAGAAAAATCTGACAGACTGATGATGGAGGGTCTTATGTTGTGGTCTTGTGGTGCAGTGTATGGTAGATGAGTATGTCCAGCAGGAGTTGATTGCTTGGACGATAGACATGCCACAAGGTGGCATCATTTGACCAATTTGCACAGACGAAATGTAAAAAATGAGTTGAAGAAATAGAAGAACAGCAAAATTCATGCCTAGACTTTTCCCTACTATGTTAGGGTCGGATTCCAGTCTAACCTAATGCAGCTGAATACTAGTATTTTACATGGAGCGATTGTCTATCTGACTTCCACAACCCAGTTAGTACTGGGTAATACAATTTCCCTTGGTAAGACTGGTTATCAGAATTCTCGTTAGTCAAATAAAACCAGTAAATATACTGGGTAAGCCAGAAACACATAAATGAAAATAACACAAACATTAAACCAAAATGGAATAGTTCAGCGAATTGTAACCTTGCATTTCATAATCTCCGCTTTTTCGCAAAACAAGCAGTTTTAACATATTCAAAATCCTCTTTGCTTATTACTATATTATATTATTATTAACTTAAATTCAAGTTACTCTGACATTTTTTTCGAGAATTATTTTTCGTAGATTCTACAACAATTTTAAATTGGACTTCTATATTCTGCAGAAAACATTGGCTGGTAAGAAAATAGAAGCTTTTTCTACAGAGGGAGCACAGTGCTGTATTTTAAGGTGATTCTTATACATAATATTTCCCTAGACTATTTCAATTCTGCATTGCCCAGTATCAAATATCAAAATGGCTATATACCTGATGATAACCGTGTTAGATTCCTAAAACCACAAAACTCCGTCTAAAATATTTTGCGTGAAGGTAATAATTCAAAAAATGACTTACGCAAGTCATAATTATAACTTTATATCTGATATTAAAAAACAAAATACTTCGTTACGAAACAGTGAAAGCGTTTGTAATCAGACTTCGCTTCTGTTAACAATAGTTGTAACAACATGGATATAAAAAAACTCGTTACTTAAGTAGGTAGGTACTTTGAAAATCGTTTTACTAGTTAACCTCAGGGTTTCATCCAACAATAAGCTCTTTACGGTATAAAAAGTAATAGGTGAGCACTTAATATAACTTTCACACAATGTGATAGAAGTTTTTGTCAACTACAGAATTGTGTTGGGATTTAAAATAATTGTTAACCATGTAATACCCGTAAATAAGGATGAATTGCATTAATTAATACAGGTTTCTGTTACACGATTATAACAGTATTTCAATCAGGCATTGAACATAAACTCAACAAGAAATCAAATCGTAACCACACTTCAAGAGAATGAGGGCAACGCTCCACTTTCCGGCTATAACCGGTTTTAGTCGTCGTCGGGACCAACACGGCTGCTACTTTACCGTTCCGATTACACGTAAACGTGCTTTTTTACAACGACTGTTTTGAATATCCTGATACGTTACAACATGATTTGATTTTCGAATGTGTTTCGAGCATGACGCATTCTCCTATGACGACTCGCGACGGCCAGTGCTATAAAATTGCACAAGTGTTGCCAACTTTGTAACAAAGTCGGCTTTAGGATTTTCCATGCGGTTAGACAT
Organism: Eurois occulta; assembly: GCA_950022335.1. Classification (NCBI taxonomy): domain Eukaryota; kingdom Metazoa; phylum Arthropoda; class Insecta; order Lepidoptera; family Noctuidae; genus Eurois; species Eurois occulta. The sequence continues at coordinate 10,340,228 of OX465500.1, read as the reverse complement.
ATTGTCACAACTTTCAACTATGGTGATTGGCGCAGTCATTAAAACCGCACTTGAATAACAACAAATACGTAGCTGAGACATAAAAGTATCTCTAAAACAATTAGTACTGTCGGTCGCTAGCCAGAATACCGCTTAATGTATTCCCTTGCTGTCACTGAATAAAAACTACCTCCGCTTATTTTGGCTCCGAAACGAATTATTTTCCCGCCAGATTTTAAACGACGTTTTATATTAATTATGGAACAAGCGGCGGAAACTCAATGACATCGTCTTTCCGATGCCGGAAGGTTTTAATTTTTTTTCTGTGTAAAACAATGAAGCACAGATAATTTCGGGTTTTATTTATGGCAGTAAGTAAATTGATATTGGGAAAAACATGAAACATTTTATGCGGAGAATTAACCGAGGTAATTGAGTTGGTAAGTTCGTTATTGTACAAAATAATGGACAGAGTGTAGGTACAGTGTACACGGAATTATGAAGTGAAAAATATGTTGGCACTTAGATAGACTTATGTGTGAAACAAAACCATGATGACGTTCCCAGCTACGATAACGTAGGTAACTAAAACCTCACAGTTTGTACCAATAATAAACCGTTGAGTTAGGTTATGATCGAAGTCTTGAATTATTTAACGACATTCTACATTTTGGAATCTTGACTACACCTGTAAGAATTAACCTGATTTTTAGGGGTAGACAATTTATCTCAAGTCTATCACAAGAAACGAAGTTACCCTTCAACAAGTCCTGAGAAATTAATTTCAATTACTTAAATACAATAATTCTAGCAATATTAAATTACCCTAGCTATTTAGAACGACTACTTACATTAATAATGTATTAAATACCACCATGGTTATTATTTATCTAACTATGTCAACAAACGGTCGCAACCAGTAATTAAGACTCACTCAGACAAGCAATGAATGAGATGACTCATTAGTTTCATTAATTGCAAGCAGAGGTCGTCTTACTAGTTTGTAAAACTGTATTTACTAAACTTATACTGTCACTTACGGGATATCTTCCGTGATTGTTCATTATTTTGAGCTCCCAAAAGCCCCGCTCCCGTAAGTGACAGCATATGTTTGGTTTTAAATCGTGAAAGTTTAAAACGGTGTTTGTCTTTATTAATTAGAATGCATTTTTGCTATGCTGAATCAGAACTGCAAACCGTAAACGATTATTTTGGCGTGGTAAACACCCACCTTTAGCGACTTTTAGATAGTTCAGCAGGCCTAGCGTGAACTCACGGAGTAAAACGTAATTTAAATACGAATGATTATAAAATTAAGAATACTCGTTTGTCACATAATAATTTACTTAGTGTTAAGACTTTATTTGTGACTATGGTATTGAGTGATACTTATCGTGCTCATAACAAAATTTCTACCCAAAATGATAGAGATATTTTACATTGAAAAGATGCTTTCGTTCAAATTTACGTCGCGAGTTCGTACTTGGGCCTCTAGAGTCTAGTAACAAAGACATAGCTTTCTGATGAGAATCTTATTTACTTTTTCGTCTGATTTTACATTATTGTGATACTATGAGAAGGTATACGATCACACTATTGTTAAACATAATTTATAATACAGGTGTGTTTCGCTTCTATGGGTTTTTATATCATTGGTTTTTTCACATAGCTTGCGATTGTGTTTGAGCAATTTTATACCTAATCACCTTAAAAATAACATTGGAAATCGAATAAAGACTACAGGCATGTGTTACGGTATTTGAAGGTGACTCATCATCATCACACGTTTTTAAAAACAATAATGATTGTTCCGTATAAGGCAACCTGTGATAAATTTGAAATAACTTCCGAATAAAGCAATTCTGTGTCATAAATGACGTCACTTTTTTCTTGGAATTTACTTAGGTTCTATATTTGAATGATAAGCGAGTAAAGACAAACAGATGATTAAGTCTTTAATTTGTGTCAAATTTTAAGATAACTTCGGAAGCAGCACTTGATAAATATTTTATAAAGTAGCTAAAGTTTTTAATAACCAACTATTTTTTTTTAGTTTTTAGCGAATGGTGAACCTGGGAACCTACATCGTGTATGTGGTCCTTTACTTAAGTGTGGGTCTAAGGAGTGTAACAGGAAACCGACATGTTCCGCATGGTGGATTACGGCAGGTTCCCTCTGATAGAGAGGACGCCTGCCTCTCAGCAGTGGGAACAACCTACATTGTTCTGATTGCGCAACGACAAAGGACATAAAATTGAGATGTCTAAAATCTAGGTTGTAAAACAAGCTATCTACAATTTATTCACCAACTTCATAGTTTATTTGAAGTGCCCATTGTTTAGATAAAGTAACAAGGTGTACCCACAGGCGAAGTTAGTATCAAATTATTGTGTAATATCATTGTTATCTGTTAAACGGTATCATTATCTTTGGAAATTATGAATTTACAATTGTTACGAGGCCAATTATGAAGTCAGATAATTTAACTACTTTAGTTACTAAGTCCTACTTCTACCGATATAATCTTTTAACGCGTTTGAATTCAGAACGAAAACTTAAATGTCACTTTTTCCGCCATTTCTGCCTGACTACATCTCATGTCATAGGATTTCATTGGTAAACTCTCAGTAGCCAATCAAAAACTTAATCAGGCCTTGAAACAACAGTGCAAGGATTATTGCATTCATCTCAGCTGCTATCAGCACTAAACAAACAAACTTAAATAAAATCCCAACATTTACTGTGAGTACAGTAGCCATAAAAGATTAAAACAAAGATAAAAGCATCGTTAAAATTATTCTCACACTACTCTAATGACCAAGTCTTACAAAATACCATTTTCAAAATGACATTTATGTACTAGACTCGAGACCAACGAACCGAAAAAAGAAATGGAACGGGTATAACTTTTATTCACATTAGAGCAATACGGGTATTATGTGACTGAAATTACTATTGAAAAGGTTTTTCTAGTACACTACGGCTAAATTACTTGAGATATCAATCACAATTTCTCTTTCTAAAAAGAATATTAGGTTTTTTCTACAAACGTATTCGACAGCGGTAATAATAACTACGTTTCTTTGTCACTAAGTAAAATAAATAGAGAACTTTCTTCTTTTGTTCTTTGAAATAACGTTTGGAATTTAGTAACTCGACTAAAACCGCAACTGTCAATGTCCCATCACTATTTAAAAGTTCAAATTCAGAATGTCGGTCGGTGGCAGTGCATTGCGTGCTCTTCAATGCGTCCTTTGCGTGATTCTCCAGTTATTACCAATGTTCAAATCGTCGCCATCCGCTGGATGTGTTGTCTGTTAAACGGTGGAGACATTCAATGCAATGAGCGTAGTTTACGTATTTCCAGTTTTTAACTGACTCGAAATGATGCGGTTTAAACACTGACATGACTAAAAATACAGAGAACACGCACTTTTTTTCTAAATTATACTGAGACAATTTGATCTGACTTCATAGATTTTGAAAAAAAAAATGTCTCAAAAAGTCAGACTGTCTCATATGGTGGCCTTACAGTGTCTGTAAAGCCATACAGCCCGAGAGTGTACGTGTACGTATAGCCAAGCTATGAATAGGAACACTGAGGGTAGACAGACTCTCGTACTCGCCCTGCCTCGGAGTGTCTCGGCAAGAGTGTAAAGCCTTCAAGTAATACGGATACAGCTTACCCAGACCGCCCCAGCTCAAAAATCCATCCTGTATAATGTAACTTGAATATAGCAAACCTTTAATTGATTTCTCACGCTCGAAAAAGTAGATAGTTACTTACCTCAACGTACTCAAGGGACAGATTATTTAACAAAAGAACCAAAGACGATGGAACCCCAGTAGTTTTTTGTCCACAAGACGGTATCGGCAGGTGGCGATCGGCCCGTTCCGATTGGTTGCGTTCAAGGACCCCCAGACTACCCCTAACTTTGACGGCGCAACTAATAATGATACACGTAACTTCGTTTTATGGTACACCAGACATGCACAGCTTGCTTTCTGCATTTTAAACTTACACATAAGTGGCTGTAAAAGGTAAAAATAATGCCCGTCTAGACTAAAGTTGGCGACATTAATTGAGACCTAACCCATGTTGTGTTGTTTATGTTTAATTTTATTCCCTTTCTAATGATATTACTCTCACAGCACAATATTAACATTGCACCTCATGTTGTAATGGTTTTATTATACACTATAAACAACTATCACATTGTTTTGGGAACGGTACACCTCCATTATGCCGGCGACGTGACTCACGGAATGTTTCCCAGATTTACTCGATAAAGTCCGTCGAATAACAAATTTTACATTACAATTTCCTTCAAACACCATATTGAAATACAGGGAACATTTGTAGCCAGCCAAGTCCGTATTCCGTACAAGGGTGAATGTTAGACGTACATTTAAGTTAATGTTAGTTACTTTTAAGGTTTCCAGCGTGGCTGTAAGGCAATAAAAGAGGAAAGTTGTGCCCGCGGTCGCTCGATACATTCGATTCGGTCCGTGAGTCACCGCGGAATCGAATACGAACTTGCGAAACTCCGCCACGAGGCCGGCGCGCGGCGGCCCACCTTATAAACCATTACTTTTGTATACAATTCGACGAATCGCACCGGATTGTTGGTTTATTTCCTGTGATCGTGTTAAGAGCTTCTTTTTGGACGCACTCTGCTTTGAATGGAAGGTAAAAACTCAGGTCAGCAAATGTTAGGACCCGGTGAACTAGTTCAATTTGTTTTGGAATTCGCTTTTTGGCCGAGTTCGCGACTTCAAAGGGGAATATGCTTTCATATTTAACTATTGTTTTATTTTGCTTATTTCTTTATTTGTTTTTGAGTTTTGGAAGTAATAAAATTATAATTGAAAACCAGATAACGACGGGTAAGTTAAAGCCGTATTATGGATGTGCGGGGAGGTCGGGGCAAAGAGTAAGCTTATAAAATGCCTCTTTGCTAAGTAGGTTGTCCTTCAAAGTTGTTAAGATGCCGAAGTTTGTCGCAGAGTTTAATAGAATTCCTTGCTCTGTGGAGTAAAGTTTGTTTTTAAATGATTGATCAGTAAATAACACTTCTGAGGCAAAGTAATGACTCATTTATTAAACGAGTTTACTGCTAAGTCGGAGTATGAAGCTGTTATCAGCTAAGCAGTTGCTATTTGTACTGCTTTTAGGTACCTATACTACCAAAAATACTTGGTTAGTATTATCAGTAGGTACTTACTTGATAAAACAACTGTCATTTATTATTTATGTAGTTCATAGGTACCTACTTGATTTTAACATTTCCAACAAGCATGTTGTAATTTCAGGGTAATTAAAAGATTAACGATTCAATACTTAGATAATACTGTACAGATTAAAATTTTAACGTTGGAATCAAAGATGGCGCCAATTCAAGTACCTTTTTTTCGGATGGGAAATCATCAAATGACTCCTCCCGCTCTGGGCGGAGCGGAAGGGAGTGTCAGACTTTTACTGACTAAAAACCATCCATGTTCCTTCTTTTGCCCTTTATGTTCCAGGGCTGCGGTATCTCTTTCGAACAGTCCCGCAGCCCTGGCAGGCATCGGCCCTTGCGGGCCCCTCATGTTTGCTGACATCTCTTTGAGGCGCGCGTAACACGAACGCGCCGTCGACACGGCCTGTCGTCATAAGACGGACGGACGGCGAGCTAGCCCATTACTCACCGTCCACAGGCCCGTACCAATTCAAGTACCTTAGATATTAAACAGGGTGAATAAGTACAAAATGCAAAACTAAATATGAATTCTAAAATAAAATGACGAAAGTCGCACCCCAAACGACTAAAACATTTTATACCCTAAGTACCTACAATGAATAGTGCTTCAAAACTTGGTGTGATAAAATTTAATAACAATAGTACGAGAATGACAGGGCTGTCGTGTCGCGGTGGTCCGCGTAAAATATGAGACCACAAGACACCCACAGTTTTATTAGTTTCGGCTATCATGGCGGAACGTTAAATTCTCACTACGTAACTGTAAAATAAGCTAACAAAAACCCTGACACAAAAGTTTATTTGCACACTAAAACCGCACAGAAATCTACATAATGTTATTAAATAATATAATTTCAAAGCAATTATTACGACCTAAACATCATTCGTGCCTGAACTTGACAAAGCAATTTTGGGATTAAAGAGAATAATAACATTAATTAATAACAAATCCCCCATTTCTAGTTCAACACAGAGCGTATTAAAATTCCAAACTGCCCGTATGAACGGAATAACAAAACGAGATTGTTATGAACAGGGTTGTCACAAGCAGGAAAGCTGCAACACAGCAGGAAACGATGTGGGGCAACCCTGCAGACGGGCAGATATTCCACTTTCATAACATGTCACAGTTTCATGCCAACACGTGTCAAAGCCGGGCAAGCGTGTTGAAAAACATCCCTCTAATGCGACTGGACGAATGTTTGCATGTGTTTGCTTACACACGACTTAAAAAAAAAACTAAAAGCCAGCAACTAATCTACGCGGTCACGGTACAATAAATTCTTGAGCAGGCTTGAAATTTTGGACGTAATAATTATGATAAATGTTGAGACAAGAATTTAATGATTGATATTTTAACGACAGACCACAAGTTGGGAAGATGACATTGCTAATGGAGTAGCGAAATGGGATGACAAATTACTTTGAAAGCGTCAGATATAAGACACACGGTTTTTTGAACAAAAAAAAAAACATGGCGGAAGTCCACTTAAATAATTCTCTAACGTTTATTTGCTTAACTTTGTTTGATGAATACATTTATCTAACCTTTTCTCTGTATTTGTGGAAAAGGCAAAATATATCCGTTTTAATAATAACATTAATGATTTCGACAACTCCAAAATTAGCACCACTTGAAACCACGTGGGCTATGATTTTTTTTATTTAGACGGCAGATAAGGAAACTACTTGACGTAACATCGTTCACGGAACGAAAGTAACCCAAGCGTGTAACGAAACGCAACGTATCTTGTAGCCAAATCAAAAATATTTTAAACTAGGTGTTAAGGAAATCAAGATTCCTTTAATGGATAACAATAAGACGATAATATTTTTACCTCAAAATAAAATTGCCCTTTACCTTTTTTTAGACCCAAAAGAGGTTTATTATATACTAAACATTATATTTCAAGGATTCCTGTAAAGCCGCATACTAGTATAATTCTAATTAACAATGGTGATCTAAGTAGTATGTCGGTTTACCAAACCGGCAAAAGTTCTAAATCCAGACCAGTGGTCCATTTCTTCCCACTCCACTGCCTACTATGAATTTCTAAACCGGTGCCTCTTAGGACTCTCATAGGCCAGGAACCCTATTTACAGAAGGAAAAAAGCGCTAAAAATAGAAGCTGTCAAGGGTGTAAAAGATTCCGTGGCCTTTAGGGACTTGTGGGAGGCGTCACGGATACGACGTTCAAGGATATATCTTGTTTAGGATGGTATTTTAGAAATTCAATTTAATGTAAAAACTAGCTACGCTCACTTAGATTTGATCACACACTTTGCAAGGGACATTGACTCAGCAGTTGTTAAAACAAAAGAAGAAGACAAAGTTTTTATGAGCTCTGTATTTTGCATAATTTATTTGATAGTATGAATTGCTTTAGTTTTTTTTAAGAGACAAGTTTAAATGAAGATTAAGATGAGTGTTGTTTATCACGAAAATGAAGACTTAGGCCAGCACATCAAGATACCCGAAACTGTCAAACTTTTAAATCAACCTTGAACCTAATGCTTTACAATAAAGTCGAAAATCTATTAAAGAAATTTGATAGATTGTACCTAGTACTGGCGTCGACAAGAACAGGTGTCGTAAATGGCCAGGCGACAGATGAAAAAATTACAAGCAAAAATACGACTTCCAGTCGATCAAGAGCGATGCCCAGTCAAGAAAATAACAACAAATTAAATAACTCCATTGAAGTAAATGCTTCTTACATAAACTCGCAAATGGCATAAGTCGTATATACAATAGAGGAAGTACAGTTTTATAAGAAGCCTCATTATATCTTCGAGCTGATTGACCTTCGAGTCACGACCCGCCCGTCGGCCACAGAATGACCGCCACTCGAAAGAAACAATCCACTGAGACTTAGATATACTTGCGACTGTTTTTAGGGTTCCGTACCCAAAGGGTAAAACGGGACCCTATTACTAAGACTTCGCTGTCTGTCTGTCTGTCTTCAGGCTGTATCTCATAAACCGTGATAGCTAGAAAGCTGAAATTTTCACAAATGATGTATTACTACTGCCGCTATAACAACAAATACTAAAAATTAAAAAAAAAAAATATTAAGGGGGGCTCCCATACAACAGATATGATTTTTTTTGCCGTTTTTATAGATAATGGTACGGAACACTTCGTGCGCGAGTCCGACTCGCACTTGGCCGGTTTTTTGTAACTAGACTAGCTTTGTTCCTGTATTCCCTCGCTTTGACTAATTCTTTATCAAGAAAAAAATTAATAGTCTATGAATGAAAAGAAAAAACGTCATTATTCGAATAACTTTTTAGATTTTATGCGCACTAACAAATAAAGCGACACAGATAGGATGATTTTTATTATGTAGGGAATTAATACATAATAAAACCGGACAAGTGCGAGTTCGACTCGCGTGGAGAGGGTTCCGTACGTTAATTATCTAAATTCCGTAAGTTGTTTCTAATGTAAGACTTTTTATAGGTTTTTCTGTAATCTATGGGCAAAGATCAATTTTTTTCAAAATTGTCAATTTTCGCCTATTTTCTTAAATAACTTCAACACTATCTTAAAATTATAAAAATATATAGGTATTTGAGATGCTCACAATGAGCCCTTTCTTTTCTTTCTTTATTTGATATGTAACACGATATACATAGTTTGCATTTTTTTTTTATTTACTCCGCAAAAGTGGTCCCCATGTTTAAAATTCATTCATTTACGTTACACGTCCGTCGTCGGGTCACTGACTTACATATTATGTGTATTAAATTTCAATTCAATTGGTCCAGTAGTTTCGGAGTAAATTGGCTGTGACAGACGGACAGACAGACACGCGAGTGATCCAATAAGGGGTTCCGTTTTTTCTTTTGAGGTACGGAACCCTGATAATAATATTTCCAACAGGGCGGTTTTTTGATAGTTGCTGACGAGCAATGGCTAGCATTTTTTTTTTCAAATATAATTTTCAATGAGTACCAATTACTGGATTGGGCGTCGTATAATTTTTCCCACCTTTGAAAATTTATCCTATATTCAGTCATTATCTTACTAAGTACATAAATGTATAGCTCAAATCATCAAGTATTTAGGACTAAAGACATTTCAAGGCCTTTTTTCTGAAAGGTCAAGGAAACCCTAACTGTTACTATTCAATTTTATTTAAGTTATTATCCGTTGTCCGTCCGAGGAGCTCGTGGCAAAATAATAACTGCCGCTCGGGTCGATCTTTAGTCTGTCAACCAGTCTTACCTAGAGGTATTTTATTATCCAGTACCCAATCCATTAACCCAGATAGGATTGTGGTGGTTAGATAGGCAGTCGCTTCGCGTAAAATACTGGTATTCAGCTGCATTCGGTTAGACTGGAAGCCGACCCCAACATAGTTGGGAAAAGGCTAGGCAGATGATGCTGATCCATTGCCCGCTTCTTCGCCTACGTGAAAGTCGGAAATTATTCCACAGTAACGTGCTAAAGGAGTAAAAGTATCTCTTTTTTCAAGTTGTTCTACCTTTTTTTTGGGATGGGAAATCATCGAATGTCTCCTCCCGCTCTGGGCGGAGCGGAAGAGAGTATCAGAAATTGGTCTACCTGCACGCTACTTCATCGAATAACTTGCAGGCGTATAAATAAAATATGTTTATTAAAATAAATTAACATCCCGTTCAATTAAATTTATTACAAAGGTTAATGTTATCAATAATGGTTTAAATTTAATGATCAATTAGGTAACTGTTGTTTAATTAATATTGATAAAATATGAGGAAAATCGATGCAGGACAATATAACTCATTCATGGTTGTTAATATTTTAGGTACGTTCATTAAAAAATAAACACAATGATCAATATTTTGTCATTTACTTAATGGGTCTAAAATCTACTAACACAGTCTATAATTAATAACTTCTTACAATCATTTCTTATCAATCTCCTTATCATTATTTTCTGAAGCGTAACTCAATAAAATACGGTGTTAATAAAACATCTCAGCAGCTCGGCGACTATCCTTGAGGCAGATATCAAAAGATGAAGTATTTTATATCAATTTGCGCATTCGTGCAAAGTATATTTAAGTAGCTCCGTTTCCTCCCCGGTCTTAGCTTTTTAATGGCGCCATTTATGGGGATGGGGTGAAATATCCGTATAAAGGAAGATGGACCAAGAATTCCGATGATTGCAGCGTGCTCGGAATACTACATAAGTCTCAGCTATTAACACTAACGGACCTTTCCAAATATCCCTTTCATTGCTGTTAAAATATCCTATATTTTATAAGAGACGATCTCGTGGAATTAAATTAATATTCTTGGAGTTAAAAGATTTCTGGTGAAACGTGATGGTTATTGCCGCCGAAATGTTCTGTGGGCGCGAATGGACATTGATTGGCCATTGTGAGTTGGCCACAATGAGCAATCACGGATTCACGGAGGTCTACTGCTAATAGTGGCTTGGCGCGAAACCCTCTTCATTTCACAAAGCTTGTTTTGATAGCCCTCGACATCGCTCGTCATCCACTTCTAACACCGAACACACATCCCAATATACATAAATACAGTATACATACCCATCACTCTGTATCTCGTATGACAGCTCCTTCGATCGTTTACAATTAAGAAACCGATAACGACACGTTATTCACAGTCGGTTCGATATTAAGACTCCATTGTGAGAGCGAAAAGCAATCGGAAGCCATCGAAACTAGTTTCAACGGAAATCAGCACGAGATAGACTCGCCACACGAGATAAATTGGTATTTTACCAGCCAGTACCCGAGTACTTTAAGTCTTTAGTAACTTGGGAATTTGGCAGACCTGACAAATGTAAACTATAGTCTCCGAAAACAATGTCTAAATTCAAACTTCTAGTACTTGAACCTGTTGATTTTAGAAGCAATTCTAAGTTCAAATTTTCCGAAAATAATCACCGAAGACTAACAGTCGGGTCACCTCAAAAGTCAATTAAAATCCTGTCACTACGGAAAGGTGGAAATGGTCTTAAAGTTCTATTTTTAAATCCAGCGCTATGGCTTTGTGAACGATACCCTCGGGGGGTATTCCGTCGATGTTCGTTTAATAGGGATCTATTGTTGTATCTCTCCCGATTAATTACGATTGTTTATCGTGAGCTAAGGAAGCAGATTGTACAGCCATATACACTTTTCTAAATTTAAAATGAATTTTCGCGAGAAATATGAGTTCCAGAATAGTACGTTCCTAACAACATAAAATTTTAATCAGAACAGTAAGAGAAAAACACTGAAAAGTTGTTAAGTTTTTACATATTGTTGCTCGTGTACGACTTCATTTACTGCTTGGCTGAACGAGAATGCACTAAAATCGGCTGCAACTAAAATTAGGGTGATGAAATTATGTGTTGGCCTCATTCGAGCTACACTCGTACTACATTATTCGGAAAGTTCCGAGTATTCTCTTCAATTGGTGCTAATTTCCGTTTCAGGGCTTTTGCTCACAAAACCATTTCCATGGCACAAGTGATTCTAGGTCGAAGTTAAAATTACTTCCAAAAACAACATCGCCAAAATCTGTCTTAACATTTTATATCAACACTGAGTTTCATTACATTTCCATGAACTGTTGAACAAACAGACCGTTTTCTTAGCCTTAGTGGGTAGATACTTCGGCAATAATCGGGAGGTTTCGGGCCCCGATTGTTGCTTACATTGCCTTCTACGATACCCTTGAGGAACGTATAGCTGTACTGTAATAGGGATCCATTGTGATATCCGCTGGCTTAATTACAACTGTTCAGTTGATATTGAGGATGTTCTGTAGTTCAATAGGATGTTTTTCCATGGCTAATTACTGGACAAAACGGGGCAAATTGACTTTTTATTGCGCTAAAATAATCACAAAACATTTAGGAAAATTCTATATTTTTTTCCTAGTACAAGTCACCTTCGAATACACACTTTAAATAGTAGGTACCCTGCTCCTGAGTCATCATTATCTACCTTTCCCCAACTATGTTGGGGTTGGCTTCCAGTCTTACCAGATGCAGCTGAGTCCAGTATTTTACATGGAGCGACTGCCTTTCTGACCTCCACAACCCAGTGAGAACTGGGTAAACAGATACCCCTTGGTAAGACTGGATGTTAGTTGTTAAATAGTACCCAGGGTGAATAGGAAAAAACAACCTACACGTTCAGTCTGTTCCTAACAGACTTGCCTAAAATCTACATAAGATAAAACTAAAAGAAGATTTAGCCACTCGATTATCCATCGCAAAGACGTTAAGTCGCTCACTTCCCATTTCAATAAATTCTTGAACAGAATCTTTAACACCCAATAGCGTACCACACTGTGTAGCCATTTTATAGATAATCTGTGAACATGGGGGAGAAAATCTACAGGTAGGTGAGGTAGGTAGTCCCCACTACACCAACGGATAAACATGATGTCACTTTTCTCTCAGCACTTCTCTCCGCAGTAAAACTAAACAGCCCACTTCAAGTAATGGAAACTCATTATGATATAATTTCAAGCATTTTTAAAAGCGATAGCTATCTATGCAGCTGCGCAAAGAAACTTAATATTGAAGATTATATCTTGCTAGTTTCTCGACAGTCGAGTGTCGGAATGGATATTCTCGATTGGCGATAAAAGAGGATTTATGTACAAAAGGTAAAGGAAATTATGAGATTTATGTATAAAAGGGAAAAATGGTTTTCATAGACGAGAGTGCTGTCTTAGAGAAATAATGCAGTTTTAATAGCAATACATTTATTAATAAAACATGACAAAAGGGTGCGTTTTAACAGTCGATCAGAATGCTGAGCTATGAAGAAAAACGATTGCATGTATCGGAGATGATAATGTTGAGATGGATGTGTGGAGTGACAAGAATGGATAAAGTAAGGAATGAGTACATTAGAAGAAGTTTGAAAGTGGCGCCTGTTACAGAAAAATTGAAAGGAAGTCGTTTGTCGTGGTATGGACATGTAATGAGGAGGGATGAAACGTATGTGACTAAAAGAGTGATGGACATGAATGTTGATGAACAGAGAGGGAGAGGAATGCCAAAGAAAAGATGGATGGATCATTCCTCACACATGAGGAATGATATGAAAGAGAAAGGAGTAAATGATTCCGCGACGTCTGACAGGGAAGAATGGAAGAAGAAAACGTGTTGCGCCGACAACAGAATGGGACAAAGTGTGCGATTTTGCCATGCAAAGCTGCGACTTAAAGCATGCGATCTGCTCAATGGAATCAAGTCAGCCCCGCGTATAACTCACGTGATTTCAAACTAGTCTTAGTACTCAGCAAAGATAAAGGCAGAGTGCAAACAAACCAAGCGATATCCTCTTATTTGTACATCCAAAGCAGCATAGGTATTTGTCGTTCTCAGTCACAGTAATTCTTTGAACTATCTCAGTTTTCCGAGGCAGGAAGATTAACAGTCAGTGTTTGGAACAGAAAATACAAATAGCCTTTGGACATTTAAATTTGTTCTACTCGTTTCCAGGATTTGTGTTTAGAGCTAGAATTCCAATTACGTGGAGTTTAACTTTAATTAAGAGGGAGTGCTCAGCGGTTTTTGAGTTTGTTACCTTTATTAATCATTTAGTCGGCATATTACTTTTGAAACGTCCATTGCTCGAATATTAACTTAGGAACTGGCTATGACTAAATACTGTTAAGGGGGAAGCGCTAGGGTAGCCAGCGACATTCCATTTTTCTTACGTTTTAGCACGTCAGTGTAAGGTTGTGTGTTGATTAACATATGATTCGCGGCCATAACAAATATGGCTTTTCAGAGTTATAATCATTAAAATCATCAATAAAACCACTTTAAGTTCATTAATATAACCCCATTGAATGACTATTTCATGAAAAGGTCGCAAATCATATTCTGTTCACCATAGTCTGACACTGACAGGCAAATTGCAAAAAACGTAAGAAAATTTGAATTTCGCGGGCTACCCTAGCGCTTCCGCCTTAAAGATTATTGCACTAAATAAAGCACCATGGTTGGTATTTGTTAAAGGAATCTTAAACGCAGAGTTTTGTTTGTACACTCACAAAGCAGAATACGATTTCGAATAGACCCCTTTTTTCAAAATAATTTAAAACTGAGCGACTTGGAAGCTAATTTAATGCCAGAGACAAAAACGTATTTTTTTTTAATGGAAGAAAATACTAAAACAGAGAACTCAGATAGCTAGGAAGGAATACAATTAATATTGATGCAAACGTCACATGAACTATACCATCAAAGAGAAAAGCATCAGTGTTCGATTCACTCTAAGAATGGAAACACAGGATATCCATTAGATTCCTACTTAAGTCGACAGTGAAGGCGTAGGCATGATCGAATTACCTTCTCTCAGTGTATACTTACCTTTATGCATTGACGTCAAGAATTTTCATATATGAAAATCCTTTTTCAATTTAGAATTGAATATTCTAGACTCTATTCTATAATGTTTGTTCTATTTTTGATCTTCAAACGGTTTTGTCGTTTTGTGGTTTTGTGTTCCAAAGTTTTATTTGGTAATTAGATTGCCCATTGAGTGTTCAATTTAATATTTTAATACGGTAGTCAGTTATGCTAAGTGTTGAAACTAATTTGTGTTTGTAATAAGTAATTGTTACATTACAAATTGAAGTCGCTTTTTGTCTTTCTATGTGACCGCGTTTTTGATGCGGTTTGTTACTATAATTTAGAGGACTGATTACAGAAGTTTTAATATGTGATATTTCTTCTTTATTTATCGAGTGGTTAGTGCCTAACCTGGTGTATGTAATGCATTATCTCGATGTTTAAACCTCGAAGGTTATATATAATTCCATTATCAGCAAAAACACAATTTTCCAAAAACTTTTACTCAACAATTTTTTCTTTTATAATAACTTGTAAACGCTTGTAACACCCTCGTTTACAATACAGACAACAGTAAACATAATTACAGTAAAATTACACCGTGAATGTTTTTAGGAGTCATCATCACATTTCACAAATAAACCTGGAGCCTCGCGTGACGGTAATCACGTAACTAAGTGGTGTTATACCAAAGGTGGGTCGAACAAGTCCTGTTATCATTATCGTTGATAACACGCCCCGTAGTGAGTGCGTTTGATATCGCCCTGGGTTCGGACTTCAGATTGAAATATTTAGATCTAGGTGCACCGTGGTTATCGACAGTTCGATTCGCATGAACTTGACTACCAAAGATGTCAACTGTATGTCAGTGGCACTACGAATATCAACCTTCCTGCTATACATTAAACATTTGTTTAGTAATTATTACCCAGAATAAGGTTGCAGAATAAAAGTGCACAGAATAAGGCTGCGAGTTTTTAAATTTAGAATGTGCTCTAGATCTAATTGACAATCGCTTTACGCGCCA
Source organism: Eurois occulta (assembly GCA_950022335.1). Lineage (NCBI taxonomy): Eukaryota > Metazoa > Arthropoda > Insecta > Lepidoptera > Noctuidae > Eurois > Eurois occulta. The sequence goes on along the minus strand of OX465500.1, from coordinate 10,324,656 downwards.
ACGGATAGTTCAAAAGAGCAAAAAACTGAGTTTTAAATTAATCATTTCATAACTAATCATAATCAAGCTAATTCCTCACCAACAACTTACCGAGTTATTTGTTTTGTTATTTGTAATACGTAACCAAAACATACAGGCCATTCAATTAAATTGTGTTGTGTCTGCAATACTTACATTCGAATGCAATTCTCATTTTATAGCCATCGTGTCGATTGACAGAAATAGGTTAATACGATACTCGTTAGCAATCTGTCACTAGTAGGTCACTAGGTGATAATGTGGTGCAGATTTGCAGAATAAGGCACATGCGGTATCCTATTAAGTTACCTATTGTACTCGGGAAGGGTATGAAGGGTGAGTGAATAGACAGTCTACGGTAAAGTGTAGTGTCCTTTGGAAATTGAGCATCTATAAAAATTTTAGAATCAATTTAAAATTGATCTCATAACATATTGATCATGTCATTCGAATTTCAAACTATCTATTTTCGTTCAAGTCATTATTTTGATTGTCTTTGGTGTATGGCGCCAAAGCATTTGTCTTTGTCAAATAACAAATTAGTAATATCGTGTAATTGAAGCGGACAAATATTTCAAAATCATCAATAAGTAAGAATTTCACATAAATTTAAAAATAAGCACATTTCGGACAACTCAACAAACAAAACTCCAACATTCGGTCTGCTTATTGTTACCTGTTCATATAAAAAAGGCCAGCCGCTTATAACTGCATGCATACCATGGCCATTGAGTGGTCCGGTTGCATGGTGACGTCATCAGATAGGCAGCCGTGTCACAGAAGCCATACAACGACCACAGAGAAGGCAAAAGCGACCGCCATAATAAACTTTGCATTCCATTGCCACTTTAGTTCAAAACCTCTTTGTATTAACTCGTAGGAAGTGAGCAATGGGCACTGTGTGTTGAATAAAATACAGTTTATGTTGTAGAAATTGTCAGTGGTTGAGGTGAGAGCAAGGAGCATAAATTAAGGCTAATGAATGACTTATTGTGTGAGGGACAGGAAATTATTATTGGTGGGACGCTCATGTTACTGTGAGGGTCATACTTGACTGAGTGCTCACGCGGCGTAATATGTTACGATATTTTATTTTTAAAGGAAAAAATGCTTCATGATGTTATAGGAACATGACACCAGCATTAATTAAGTAATAAATCAATAATAATTACAGGTGAGTAATCAGTTTGGTAATTACGGTATTTTGACTACATCCCTGGAACAATTTTAGCTCTTGAACACTGAAGTCAAGACCTGAATGGCTAAACGACGGGGACTTGCACGTGGGTTATCGCCATTTGTGTGTCGGGCAGAGATATTGTACATTTTCAAAGAAGTTCTCTGCTCAAAGAATGCAGGACTCAGGAATCGGTCTTAGTCATCCTACGGGTCCCAATAAAAATACCTACCTACCAGTTAATTGTGCGCAACCTGACCATGCTTTTCGGAACTTGGCCCCCATGTTGCCACATAAAAATTCTTAAAAAAATATCGAGCCGAGTCTTGATTTGCTGTAATAGTTACTACCGGTTTATTGAAGGATATACTTTAAATAGGACTCACTCAAGTCGTGGACATTTTCAAACAAGTTTATTGCTCATCATAGTCATCAAATTTCTTTGGGCTACACAGACTCATAAATCGGTTTTAGTTATCTGACGAAGCCCATTAATTAAATATTTTCTTTTAAGTAAATGGTGTACGGCGCGAGAATGCTTTTCGGAACTTGGTCGTCCATATTGGTACTAAAATGTTAGCAATGTTCGCAAAACATTTCAATGTAATATGCCGAACCGACTCTTGGTTTGCTTTAAGTACCGGTTTATTGAAGTACCTAAGTACAGTTCATACTTTAGATACTTGTACTCAAGTCGTGGGCTTGCAGTCCGTCGGGGTTGCCATTGTTCTCAATATGGCTTTAGGAACTCTATGCTTAAGCCTGGTACATAATAAGTAGGGACTGAGACCTACTTGGTCATAACCTTGTTCGTTGTGCTTCGAGCTAGATCTACTTTATGAAGACTGGGGAACGATAATATTAAATCTGGCTGGTGGTACACATTTTTACTTTAAAAAACATATAGAAGAAAATAACCACGTTTTTTTGGCTGTATCATCGCTTCACATCAGGCGAGTAGCGGCCAAACGCAAGCCAGTTTAAAAAAAAAAAAAAATCGACTTCAAAAACGGAACTCTCTTTTTAAAGGATTAAAAATCGGTGAACAATTTATTGAAAGACACAAAAGGCACCCTTTTAATATCTATCCCATCCCGAAATAGGTACTTCAGTTAAGTATCATCCTTTAGTCTATCTTAAGTTTTGACTAAATTACTTCCGAAAATGACATTGTTTAAACTTTTAAGGTCATGGCTACGATTATTTTCAATAGGCCTATATAAAACTTATGTAGGTTAGGTAATATTAATATCCACCTAGGGAACTTAGAGAACTTTCAATTCAAGTAAAGAAGAACATAATATTTTAGGAACAGTACTTAATATTATCCATAGCAACCTTCAAAACTTTCTAGAAAGGGGTAAATAGGGTCATTGCGCCGGTTAGCGACCAGTTAGCTGGGTTGCCCACAAACGACGAGGAAAAAAAAATGTTGTCTACACGCAAAATAGTATGTGTTAATGTGAGTTTGTCCCAAATATAGTCTAGTTTGGATATAAAACGTAAAATAAAATACATTAATACAAAAATATTTATAAAATGCTGAAAAAGTGAAAATATAGCGAAAACGTCGGTTTGCGACCATTTTTATCAGTTTACGACCACCAGTGAGCTGGTTTGCGACCGCTATTTTAATATGAAAAATATGCCATTAAAAAAATTATAATCGCTTTAAAAATATTTTAATTTTTGCCTCTTTATAAAAACAAATATGGTAATCATTTGGTGTAATGTTTTCTTATAATAAAAAATAACAATCTTACATTTTGTAGGAACTTAGTCATAGTTGTATGTAGTAAAGTATGTAGTACTTACCTATAACATTTAAAAATAATCAACATAAATATTTTTTAATCATCTGGTTCAATATTATTTTAGAAATCATATTCCGCGTTTCTTATTCGTTATTATGATACACCTCTTCCCACTAAGCCGATCTTGTATCGTGGTCCTTGGGATCTGATACAGTCTACATGTTTCTCTTATTCCCTTCCCTTCTTTTCGTATATCATCGAGAACTTTTTTCAGGGTTTCTTCAGTGTACTGGACAGTCTTTTTCTTTTTGTTTTGTTGACTGAATTATTTAGGAGCTCCATCTAAATAAAAAGTAATATAAATCTCTCATACTAAATTATGGTGGCCGAAAACCAGTGTTTTTATTTCGATTATTTTGGTTTACGACCACCTGTTTAACCCAATTTTGTACGTAAATTAAACAAAGTTCTTTCAAAGAAAGTGGTGGTCGCTTACCAAAGAACTACAACGAAATACTTTTACAATGCTACATTCAAAATTGTAACAGTCCTGTATGAAGCATTAGGGTCATATTAATCAAAACAAAATAATGCGTTTCACGTCGGTTTGCGACCACGTGGTCGTTATCTAACGTTTTTGATAAATAAGCATTTCGATTACCGACCACTTGATTTTATCTTAATAATAAGTTAAAAAATAGCAAAATAAAACTAAATACTATCCAAAACTTATCGATTGTACAATTTAACAACTAACTTGTGTGTAAAACATGAAATAAGTAATAAAACTTACCTTTGAACGCCGCGCGCCGTGTTATTTTTTTTCTAACTCGCGGTACGTCCAGTAACCACTGAATCAAGACGCGCATTGAGGAATTTTTTTTCGGCTCTGGGTTAACCCATTTGTTTCAAACTGTGTAAATTCTTATTTCCTAATTATTCATAAAGCACGTTAGATTTATTTTATAAATAAGTTTCCTCTACAAATACTATTATCTTGATTTAAAGAAACTTAGTCCGTCAAATGGTCGCCTACTGAAGGTGGTCGCGATACCGGCGAAACGACCCTAATAGGTCGTCGACACTACAGCGAATTAACTTAAGATCATCTGAAGGTGATTTCATAAGCACTAAACTGACAGCTGGAACCTTTCTAGCCATGAATGCATGGCCATCTGGGTCATATCAAGGGGACTTTCATAGTCCGAGGAAATACAATAGACTAATATGTACAATGTACCTATAGAGGTACATAGGTTCTGGTCACGATCGCCTTTCACTAAGACAAATGACTATCGACCATCTTGAAAATCTTAAGTAATGGCTGACCTCTTCTAATAATATTTTATTAAATAACTAGCGACCCGCCCCGGCTTCGCACGGGTGCAATGCTGATTCTAAATATATGTACTACCCCCGGCCGGTACCGCCGCCGCAACCGCTATTTCCCTGCATTTGAAATCTGTAATATCTTCGAAAATATTCATTTAAATTACATGCTGTTAATGGCCATATTGATATATATTAATGCACAATGTATTGAAGGTACTGGATAGGGATTAATGCTGTTTTGCTTAAAATCGCTTCGTAAATATGCCATTATTTCTCGCAAAAAGTAAAGGATAAAAAATGGTTATTGTGGGCTATCCCTAAGAGATAGACATATACTATCGCGGACTTTTTTGTAGTCCTTTTTAAGGTGTACAATACTGTAGTACATTATTTTGATCTATCTCGTAGGGTTAAGCCATCGTTTGCAATGCAACATAAGCGCAAAAAAAATGTGTTTATTTACGATATCACATTAGAAACCTCTAAAGTTAACAGTGTTTCTCTACTATATTATGCATGTATTATACATATAAACCTTCCTCTTGAATCACTCAAAAAAAACCGCATCAAAATCCGTTGCGTAGTTTTAAGATATAAGCATACATAGGGACAGACAGACAGCGGGAAGCTTTCTTTTATACTATTTAGTAATAAAGGTCTCTTTCTTAGAAATTACTGGATAAACAAGAGAAATTCGTTTAAAATCGGCCCTTGAATGTCGAAGTTCAGAAATCATTTTCGAAGTTATTTTGTCAAAAGACTGTTAAATTTAATATTGCAATATTTCTGTACAACACCTTATTTTATTTGAGGACTAAATTCTTTTCGTAAATTCGTTACTCCAACACTTTTATTATTAGTGTTGTCATCTGTCTAGCCTTTTACCAAACTAAGTTGGGGTCGGCTTCCAGTCTAACCGGAAGCAGCTGAATACCAGTAGCATGGAGTAACTGCCTATCTGACCTCCACAACCCAGTTTCAGGGTAACACTTGGTAACAATAGTGTTAAATTGGTAACATTATTTTGCTCTGACCAGCTATCTAGTTACTGAATGAATACGAATACAAATTAAGTTTTTCGTACTTTGTGTCAGAATTCTTAAATCAACTTGAAGATATGGTCATTGTTTTATCTGAACACGTTATCAATTACGTATACATTGTAGAGATATCAATTAATTACTCGACAGCCACTTCTTAGTTAATATCACAATCATTTTCTGGTCTGAGTGAGCGTAACATGTACAATTAGTAAGAGAAATCGATAATTTAGACAGTCCTTGAGTTTTAACCGTGAAAAGACGAACGTGGTGTGATTGTAAACCGGTTTTGAAGAAAATATCAGGTTCTAGAAAGGTATAAACTTCGTCATCGGAATACAGAGATGACGTCACGGTTTTTTTATATTATTGCACAACTTCCTGAATGCCTGATTCATTTCGTCAGTGTTCTTTAGAAGGCATAGGTATAACTATAGAATGTGCAGTTTAAAAACAAAAATAGGTTGGTGCCTACACTGCCTACTGGTCTTTTTTAGTTAGTAAGAACTCGACAGAAATGCATTTTTTCGGAGTGAAATAGACAAAGCTCAGCCATTCCAAAGTTTCTTTTTGGAAAATCTCATCTTCACGGCCTGGTAAATTATTTATTACGTAATGTTTTTTATGTGTGGTAGGTTACCGATTGATTTTTTAAATTCAACAGCTACATGAATGTACGAGTAGATGGCTATAAGAGTAGAGGAAGATCAAAGAAACGATGGATGGACTGTGTGAAGGATGATATGGCTAGAAAGGAGGTGACTTCTGAGATGATGAGTAATAGAGAAGTATGGAAGAAGAAGACATGCTGCGCCGACCCCAAATAAATGGGATAAGGGCATGAGAATGATGATGGTCCGGTACGTTAGCTACATAGGTTCAAGATAGTGCCTATTCAGACACTGCAATAAGCCCTAAAATGCTACATACTAGGTATTTGGGGCTATCTACCTACATTTTTATCTACACTACCTAGGTACCTACTGAAGAGGTGATACTTAACTGTTTAGGTGTAATAAAATGTCTCGCAGACCTTACGTAGTTACTACGGCTAGGCAGCACCTGGGTGCCACAGAGTACCTATTTAGGTTTTCGATGTCCCAATAAAAGCGTGTTGTTACATTTTGAACCCTCAGCTTAGCGCTTAGATTTGACATTCCAACAGTTCAAGAATATTTAGGCATTTATTTAGGTGTCACTTTAGTGGGCTGAAATGCCTGTATTCGTGCTAGGATTTAGGACGGAATTATTACAAGGGTTTGACAGAAGGTCTGGTTATTATGATTTATGGTTTCTGTTAGGATTTAGAGCATTTACATTCACAAACAAACTTGTAATCAGTGTGTACCTATTATGGCGTGGCGTATAGCTAAACATGGTGGCGTGTACCTATTTTAAGCCTAAAAGTTTTGTCTACAAAACAACCATTAATTATGTATTATGTTATGGCATGTTAAAATTGAACAAATACCTATTGTATGGGACAGAATGGTATTTTAGAAAACAATATTTTTTTTACTCAAAATATTTTTTTAGATAGGTTACTTTCAAAGAAATGTTTCTTCTAGAAGTCTATCCACGACAATTGATTTCACACGTAACGAAAACAGTTTTAGTACACTCCATTTTATTTGCAAAAAAAGTAGGTACCAACCGTCAATTGAGGCAGACCAATAGGCACGCACGAATATACAAACACGTGTTCCTTACCTACTTATAGGAGAAAACCGCAGAATAATAATACCAAGGTACATACCTACCTAAGTTACTGTAAGTACCTACTACCATCGTTGTCATCACTATTTGCATAGAAGGTATTTATCTAACCACTACAGATAAAGATAACCAAGTTACTTGTTATAGCTTATCTGTGGCTCCTTAGTAATAATTCTCCATCTACAATTATTATTATTTACTAAGTATCTATCGAAGTATATATATACAGCAGGTAAGAATTTATTGATAGGTGCGCCGGTGTTATCGTAAAATTCCGTTATCAAAACGCTCGTCAGAACCAGTCATTTAACTTAGTCATTCCATTTTACTCAGAAACAGGAAACAAACACTTCCATTCATTGCATTGCAGATAGTATTGAGAATATCCGGGAAAAATGCAAAGGAAAGGTTAGGTAAAAATATCATGTAGCTTAGAATATCAGCTTTCTTGAATGTGTCAAATGAAAAGAGTATGAACTTGTTCATGACGTCATTTATAATTTAACACATTCTCATTTTAAACATTCAAAAGACGTTCCAAGAAACGAACAAAAGGCAATAGAACAAAGCACCACGAGTCCACGACAAACGTCAACGTAGGGCTGCGTGTGCACAGGTTACAGGTAAGAAAGCAGTTTTTACCTTTTGTGTATTGCGCCGACGCCACCGCTAGCGAATAGAGGAACAACGCCGCGAGGAAGCCCCCCTCACGCCCGCGCACCAACATGATTCTTGACTTGAGGTAATTCAACTTTTTCGTATCACAACTCCGAGCACGTCACTATTGTAAAAACTTGTCACAATCTCCTACAACGCTCTCACGAAGTTTTATAACACATAACACGCACACTATCACAGATTTCAAACGCACATCCATTTGAAAAATGTTCGTTTATCCGATAAGGTAGGTAACCGCTCAGACGTGGGACGAGGCATGCAGGTAAAACGAGTAAGCCTATTAAGTTTCAATGACTTAAAACTACTTAATTGTAGCGTTTTACATGGATTGATCACAAATAAACACGTTCGACACGGTAGTTTTGCACAATTTTGAATTTGAAAACTTCACATATTTTCGTAAAACAATTTCGAAGTTCGGAGCGACAACGATGCGTATGCGGGACACGACCACCCGGCGCATCGTTCGCGACTAAACTGGCGTGAAGTGAGTGAACAATCAACAAGTTGCGATCGCGCGCTAGGCGGGCCGTTGTGCTCGCCTGCTCGGAGCATGCGCTATCCGCGCCTATGTTCATACCCGACAGCACAAACAATGTTGACAGTGCTGCCCCCTTGTGACCGCGCGCCGCGTCTTCCCGCTTCGCTCCGCCGACGCGGGCCGGCCGGCAAAACTGCTAACTGGTTATTTTCGCGCAAAAACGAGAAGACAGAATCTCTCCTCGGTCGAAACCTGTTTCAAGTCTACTCCTAGTCGTTCCAGCCAGGTACAGAAATAAAATACCCGTCTATTCATGTATCTAGGCAGTTTATTATAGGTACATCCGCTCTAATAGCAGTCAACGAAACAATTCTGATATTGAACTAGCTTAGTATCTTGATCTTCACAGTTGCTGCCCGTCGGCTGCGCTTGCACATTATCTTGATACTGGAACAATGGATGAATGCTCCAATTATTTAGAGTTGAATTTAATGAAGTAGATAAAAGTAAGTAAGTGTTACGAAAATTCTAGGTAATTAAATCTTCATCTATCTTAGACGAATGAAATTGAATATTTTATTTGAATTCGCGTTATCATAGCTGCAGACGTTGATTAATATCTTAATTAAAGCATTTATAATTTTACCAGGCACTTACATTTTTTTTAAAGATTACTATCATATTAAATTAAAAGTATTTCTGCTAAACCCCCAATGGAGTAAAGGATGCCTAAGCGATGAGTAAGGTCGCGACTTCGCGAGGGCAACGGCCAACGGGGTTGAACCCGCGACCTTCAGTCCATGCACGTTTTAACCGTTGGGCTATTGTCGTTTGTAATGAAAACGGCTAGGACTACTACCAACACAAATACGTATAAAACTAGGTAACATTTACCATAAATAAATAAAATAAATAAATATCCCTGGACATTTCACACAGCACCATCTAGTCTCAAGCTAAGCAACCTAATGCTTTTTTTTGTAAATACATACTTATTATATATAGAAAAACACCCTGACCCGGAACAACTACTTGTAGGTCATACAAATATTTGTTCCGTACGGGAATCGAACCCGCGACATGCAGCGCAGCAGTCAATCGCTTGACCACTGCGCCAACCATACCGTTCCATTATTATTTTTTTACAGCCTCGTTTGTTTAGTGGTGAACTGGTGACTAAACCAAAGACGCTGTAACAAAGACAATCAGTTCTGAGTATGTGGTATTGGATTCGGTTCCCACGTCAGCCAGAGTGATTATCTCGTAAGCAATTATGTCGATGGTTGCCTAGCTGTAGCCTGTTGCTCGATATACTTAAGTACTTACATCGTAATTATCGCCGTACATATTAATTTCCAGTGGATGTCTTGTCCTAGTTTTGAAACCTGACCCGCAGTTACCATAATCCAGGGTGCACGGAGACCAGGGTCCCCATTCGCTGATGGAGCACTTTCCTATAACCCCAAGGGCTTGCTTAACTTCTCCTAGTACTGGCTCTTCGGGTTCACTGGAAGACAAAACAAATAATTAGGTAAAAAAAAAAGATTTTTTCGCGTGCCAGCCAGCTTCGATTCCCGCGGAACAAAACATATAGGAACTTACAGTCCTAAATGGATCTAGTAGCGCTTGCATGACATTGACAGGGGGCGTTGTTGGTAAACCTACCATCATCTGCCTAGCCTTTTCCCAACTATGATTGGGTCGGCTTCCAGTCTAAGCAGATGTAGCTGAATACCAGTATTTTACTTGAAGCGACAGCCTGATCTGACCTCTACAAGTCACAATCCAGTTAGTACTGGGTATTACGAAACCTCTTGGTAAGAGTGGTTGTCAGATTTTCGGGCCTGCATTTACTTGTAACGACGAAGATTCAAAGATCTACAAATGACAGCCGTTACCAACGGCATAACGTGCTTTCCGAGGTGGTGGGTGGTCACCCATCCACAGACCAACTTAGGCAAGCGCGCTTAACCTGATGATTGCTCCGAGAGGCTGTTATTATTTAGCCATCACCTCCTTCCCCGTCCCTCTGTTGATAAACGTATACGGTATTGAAAAACAAAAAAGCCGAGTTAGTTCCGATTATAAACCACGTCTCAAAAGACCCATGTCTGATTTACTTTGAGTGAAAGAGGGTGAGACTAAATTGTCCAGAATAAATTATGATAATAAAAAAAATCATACTCCTCTGATTCTTCCTCGTTTTCTTCGACTTGTTTTTCCACTTCTTCTCTAGCTAGAATGATACATTACAAGGTGTAGTTAAAATAAATGAAAAGCAGACCACGTAACATTGATGAACAACTTTCAGTGTGTAACCAATCACGAAATCGCGAAAAAAGAATCGCAAAAAGTATGCATCAGCTCATAATGTTCCCACTGCTGGACTACAGACCCTTTAGTGTGTAAGCCGGAGTGGACCATAGCCCCTGACGCGGTTCCAGTCCGTGCTGGAGGTTGGTGGTAGTCGATAAGTCTTCGAATTTTTGTTTTTAAGACATACCGGTATCCTCACAATGTTTTTTTCACCGTTTTGAGAGCATTGATGAAATAATTTAGGTTTTAAGTTTGGACCTACGACCCAGGAACAAGTCCACCACTGCTCAAACAAAATGCATTGAAGAGCTGATCTTTTTTACACGCGTGGTGATTCCAGATGATAATTGACCTACCAGCAGCATCCTCACTGCACTCTGCCCCTATCAGAGGGAACACATCCAGCCTCCGTACCCTCAGCTTAGCGAAAGGCTGCAGATCATCCAGGTTCAGCTGGTAGAACGGCGAGTCTGCGTTGAAGGAGCCCACTTCTACTCGATTCACATTGTCTGTGGGCGTGGAAACTGTTGGCTGAGACTGTAACCAGGAAAATTGATTATAATTCTCGTCTTTTATTTACTACACGACTGCGACAATGCCAGGGAGGATATATAATATATGTGTATATTTTTACCTTTTCTTCATGTGCATTTTGGGTATTTTAAAAATCGATCTACGGGTCACATTAGATTACGAAACTCTACAAACGTGGAGAGTATCGAAAAGTAACGAAGATAAAACTAAAACTAATATTTTCTATTCATAATTTGACCCTCAATAATGTCGAGCTACAGATAAACATAAGAATTTCGAAGAGTACAATAATATTAACAAACTTATTTAGTTGCTGTTAATGTAGAGTTAGTTAAAACGGGTATTACTTAATACCATTGAAAAATGCCAAAGAGTATTCACAATATTCACGCCATACCTCATAAGAAATCCCATCCATCGTGCCGGCGTCCCATGGATACAGAGGAATCTCTTCATCCTCAAGCCAGCCATCATCAGTGCACAGTTCAAACTTGGAGGTACCAAGGAACCAGTCAGGCGAGGGTCTCATGCCCACAGCTATGGAGAACAGGTGGTGGTACCTGTCGACCCTGAAGAGGGCGTGGGAGGGCTCTGACATGTATGGGTGGTGGCGTCTTTTGCCTCTGATTAGCGTTCTGGTACCGGATTTTTCAGCCATCTAAAATGCAGTACGATTTTGAGCACGTTTTTAATTTCTGAAGGGAATTTTCAGCGTGAAATTATTAGTCAGCAAAATTCCACAGGCGAGATGGGTATCGATCGATATTTTAACATGATTTTGCTTGCGGGGATTTGTTTGTTGTTACTTGAAATATGGTTTTAGAAAATGATTTTATTTTTATATCATGTTTGGACTGCCTCGTTGGTCTAGTGGTCGCAAGCGCGACTGCTGAGCATGAGGTCCTGGGTTCGATTCCCGGATCACACTAACTGTTATTGTAATTTTCAAATCAGGAATTTATCAGTAGCAGCCACGGAGTCTGGATTTGTGCCCGGTTGATGGCAATAGGCTCGCCCCTAATACATGGGACTTAAACATACTGGCTAAATGTGGGTCCACTATTAGGTACACCTCTGCCTAACCTCTCGGGGATTACAGGCGTGATTTTATGTTATGTATCATGTTTGGATATCGATACCTATGACATATGACAGGCTATTTTAATTTGACCCTGTTTACAGACAGCAGTGGACTGTAGAAGAAGACTGTAAAAGAAGGAGTACTGTAGTTGTGTTAATCTATACAAAATGCACGTGGTGTGCTCACCTTATTTACTTAACCATTTCGTAGTAAATAATATGACACGTCCCCCTAAATAACCCCTTATTTAATATTCAAAGCCCTTTACTAGTTTAAACAACAATCAAAATGTATTTAAATTAATTACATAATGGACGAATTGATGTATCACTGAATATTTAAAAGCTTTCAGACTAAAAAATAAACTATTAGGATTACTTGACGATACAGAAACTCAATCTAAAATGATTTCATGTTTATTTTGAAACTATTTTGTATAATGTCTTTTAATGTTATTTTTACCATCTTTTGTACCACATTTACCGGAAATAAAATCATTTTGTTTGTTTTATGAGCTTCACATGCCTGTTTCCTCACGATGTCATGTCTCCATTCACGGTTTTGAGAGAGGTGGTGAGGAAATAAATTAGGTACACAAAGTGACGCTCCAGCCAGGTTTTGAATCCATTACCTACGACACCTATCAACCTATCAGCACGGAATCGCACTCTTCCATGATCTTTTTCTGTCGTTCAGAATATTTGCTTGAGTGAGAAACAGAACGAGAATGCTATAGGACGTGGCAGCATCGACGATGCGGTCAGCACTCAGCAGCACGATTTGTTTCTCGTTCTAGCAAATTACGGTTCTGAGCGACAGCAAAGGATACGAGCATAGAAAAGTGCGATTACGTGCTGATAGATGAAGCGCAACCTTAAGTCTGGGCGTCTACCACTGTGTCACCAACAATCACTGCTGTTCATAAACTTACATCTTTAATAACACCCATTTCCATGACAGTACTGTTAGCCGTTTCAGCCAGCATCTTGAGTCCATCGCTGGCGTTGATGCCTTGTGTCCACAGCGAGTAGTCGTATGCGTGAGAGCAGCCTACCATGTGACTGTAGCCATTCTCATCCGGCTTGGTCGGGTAGTATCGAGGATGGGCCACCCTCGACCATTTGCCGGTGAATATTACCTGCAATGGTTGATTGGGTTGAGAATGGGTTAATAATAAAAGCTAGTGGTAGTCACAGAACGTGAGTTGCTGAAGAATATAGGTTAGCATTTTTAAACGGTGGTCTTCCTTACCTCATACCTGGCTTCGCTGCAAAGATTGCATTCCGGCGATGCAGGGAAAGGTGGACTATCAGGTGCCTTGTCGGTGTTTTTATGAAGCACAATAGTCAGGTACTCTCCTGTGTACCAAGCCTCGTCGTTTTCCTCGACCATGGCTCGGATCCGAACCGTCTGGTTTTTCGAACTCTGCTTCGGAGACACCCAATGGATCTGGTGGATGAAGGTATGAAAAGGTAAGGTAGTAGCTTAGTTTAATATATATCGAGCACGATAATTCTCCCACGACTCCGCGCGGTCGGGGGATGTACGTGTAATAACCGCCTAACTAACCTATCCAGGTGTAAATATGTGATCGATACATACCTCTACACTCCTCTTATCAGAGTTATCAGCATTTTCCACAGAGCTGGAACATCTTTCGCTATATCGCGACTTGTTTTTGTCCAAAGTCTTCAAGGAGCCCACGTCAATATTTTTATGACTGAACTCGAAAACATTATTGTCCACATCAGGATCTTCAGCAGTAATCATGAAAGAACGAAACGGCCTGTCACGATTCGTCGTGTATATATTTACTGTGAATATAGAAGGAAACATTTAATAAGCTTGTATAACCAGTGCAGCGCGGTTCCCTTGGCGCTTGAAATACTTTTATTTAAAAAAAAATGTTCATTTGTAATCACAATAATTGTTAAAGTGAACAGGACGTACTTAATCTAATATTCAAGGTTAACATTTGAGAGAGACTGGTGGCTGAAATAGACTTATAGTACCTATTTTACTTTGTCAGAATGTCAGGAAATGTTTATCATGTAGAACGAGCAACAGGATTTTCAATTTATATTTGGCCATGATTTGCGCCTGACCAAATAGTGATGGCAACTGTTTGGCGATCGATGAAAAATTGCTCATAAAAATGCTAGGTGATTTTCGTTGCCTGTGCTTTCTTTGTCACATAATAGACAATATCTTAACGATCAGTTTAAGGTTTTCTTAGAATCAGATGTTGTTAATACGATTTTGTTTTTTTTTCATCTGGTATGATTTCGTAAATTATTTAAGAACATAAAATAGGTAAGTACTTACAAACATACGTCTGGTCCGGCGTATAGTCAGATTCGTTCCCTTTCCTTTGCATAACCAAATGGTAAATACCGTCATTCTTAGAAGGTTCCATCACAGTAGTTTGGGGGGGCGTTTGGTCACATCTTCCTGGCTGAGCTCCCACAAACCAAGCTGATGAGAACAGCACTATTAAATACTGTATGTACCTGGAAACGAAACGTACGTTGAATAAAAATACAGGGTGAAGTTAAACTGGCTGAGATTCTACAGACGTAAACGGTGTCCACCTTAACATCATCACCTGCTTAACCTTTTCCCAACTATGATGGGGTTGGCTTCCATTCTTACCAGATATAGCTGAATACCAGTATTTTACAGTTAGTATTGGGTAATACGATACCCCTTGGCAAGACTGGTTGTCAGACTTTCAGGCCACTGACTACCTGTTACGACTTACGACTGTCCAAGATCTATAATTGACAGCTGGGACCAACGGCTTAACTTGCTTTCTGAGGCACGGAGGAAACTTGGTAGGTATTGGGTGGTCACCCATCCACGGAGCAACTCAGGCAAGCGTGGTTTAACCCGATGATCGACCCGAGCGGCTATTATTATGTAATCACGAGCTCTTCCTTGGGACGTAAACATCGAATATTTTTTATGATGTATGATCATAAAAATATTCGAAGTTTCTTTTTGGGATCAAAGACGTGTTTAAAAATTGACTAAATCCTACTCGCGTAAGTTTAACTAGTTAATTGAATAGTATGTTATACAATAGTTTTAGAATTCTTGCTTGATCAGTTTATATAATATTGATAAAGATTAATAAAGAATAAGCTCCTAATTTACCGAAATCTCAGACATAAAATATTGCTCACGAAGTTACAAACTATCTAATTGAAAACAATCTTCAGACATTGTTTATAAAGTCTTATTAACTCTTAATAGCATACGAGTCACTTCAAAGTTATATTCTCTTACTAAATTAATACAAGTTTCTTCATTATCAAATTCTATCAATAATTTGGGCTATATTAGAGTAAAACACATGGGTATACATACATTGTGATCAAACAAAGTCTTGGTTTCCGAAACTTGGGACATTAGCGTTCATTACAGCTTCAGAACTGAAGTTTCACTACCCCGAACCACTTTTGTTGAAACTGCAGGTCTTTTAAACATAGGTATTTGTTAGAATCAGGACAAATTCGTGCAAATTCAATCGATTAGGTTAACGCCGTCGACTGGAAGCGGTACGAGTATACTCAAAATAAACTCAAGAAGTGTGTGTTTGGCAGCGTGCCAAGTAAGAAATACGGCATATTTCTTTTGGATGCGTTCAGTTTAGAGTGGTCCGTGGACGTTTGGATAACTTCGTTTGTAACTGGGTTTCGGTCACTCTGTAGACTTTATTGCGGTCTGTGTTGTTGGAAAAGAGAATGCTCATGGAAGTATGGAATCCCGTACCATGCTGCATCAAAATCAAACCTTGTTTTTTATAGACTACACTGATCGTATTAACTCCTACAAAAATTATTTTTGAAAAAAAAACCCGCGTTTCAGAGTTATTTTATAAAATCGAAACTAACCTAAAAAGTAGGTATATTTTTTCGACGCTACCAACGACGTATTTTAACACACATACATTACATTATTGCTCTAAAAACAGCGTAATACACTAATATTAGTAAGAATTACGAGTTAAAGTAACATCCACAGTATGCTTGACTGAAACTCGATTTTATTTTAGACCTTTACATTGCCAATAGTCAGTCAGTACAGTACAAATGTCAGATGCCACAGATAAGATAACTATAAACCATAGAGTATAGTAAGTGCTATAAACTAGTCGGGATTTAGGGATGTAATCGATAAATCAAAATCTTTAGGCTGAGAAAATCTATTTTGTTGCAAATAGCAATAAACCAAACTAAATCGATTTGGTGTACTGATCTTACTTAATTGTAATTAATTTTAGAGTCCGCTCGACAGACAAGGGTTTGTTCAATTGAAACGGAACGTCATTTATATTCAGTTGAAACGGAACGTCATATAAGGGGAGTAAAACAATATTCATACTTTTAAACTCGAAAAGTATATTTCCTGTTCAAAAATCAAATCCCCGACGCGTAATGCCGTAAAAAAATATGAAACTAATTACTATAATATTTTGGTTTTGAGGCGCGAGACTTTTTGGTACCAACTTTGGTCATTGTCCTTTATTCGAGTTTATTGTGGAGCATTGTCATATGAGTTTAGAAGTTACGTTGTTGAAAGTTAGCAAAAACATCAGGTAAACGAGAATACGACAGACGATGAAACGGCAACACTATTTAAAAGTCAAAATTATTTATTTTCAGTAGGTAAATGTGGTAAAAAAAACATGGAGTGCGATGACACATTTCGCCATAAAAATACGAGTAGCATGCAAATATTAAACATAAACATATTTTATTAGGTAGGTAATTAAATAAAGTAGGATATTTCTAAGCTTAATTAACTCGACACCAAACAAAAAAAAGGGTAATTAAATTTAAAAAAAAAATGTAGTACACAAACGAACTGCTCGAAAGTCTGACAACCAGTCTTACCAAAGGGTGTTACCCAGTGCTAGCTGGGTTGTGGAGGTTAGACTCCATGTAAAATACTGGTATTCAGCTGCATCCGGTTAGATTGGAAGCCGACCCCAACGTAGTTGGGAAAAGGCTAGGCAGATGATGATGACATTCAGAAAACGAATAGGTATTTATTTGAGTAACCTACTTGCTGTTTGTCTGCAATTTATTGCTGTAAGTTTTCTAACAGGCGTTAAAATTTTAATCAGCGGTTTATCATGCCGTATTAATTTAACGGCTCTGGAAGACTTTTCCGAACTGTGAAACATTTTATTGGTAGTAAACAGGATTTTGAGAAGTTTTAATCAATCAGTTTACTACCTATAAGTAGTTTTAGCTAGATACGAGCACTTGAGGTAAAATTCTAGATTAAAGTATTTTAGTAGGCTCAAACAAGAGGAGCTCATAGCTTAATAATACCTAAATAAAAAATAAAAATAAGATTCACTTATTTCGGGCACGATATATACCATACAAAAATAAATTTCAAACGACAAAAGACAAATCATTTCAGGGCCAAATTCAAAATAAAAACTAAGTAAAGAAAATGAAATAAAATTACATTATAAATAATAACATTGTAAATAATAGTTTTAATTAAAAATAAAATTAAAATTGATAGCAAGAATATTGATAATACCAGCAAATCAATCAAACACGTATATATTAGGTACACACAATTCAACATGTATATTCCATTAGTGATTTCAGGCAACGGAAAAGCCGTGCATTCATAGGCAAAATAATCATCCTCATGAAATCTAAATGCGCTACAGTCGTATAACTTTGGCCAAGAAAGCTCCGGCGGCCATTGAAAACGAAGTGCAACGCTATTCAAGTGGAAAGTCGCTCTCTATACTTGGGTACTGCGGACGCGACATATTTTAGTGACGGTGTTGCGTGGAATAGTAAATACTGAAAAACATTTGTGCTGTGTGCTTTGGATGGCAGATGGGGGATCTTAGCAGCTTTGTTATAGAATGACATCCTTGCATTATGGTGTTACCACAGTGAAGGATGGTACAGCATAATGTTCCCACTGCTGGGACACACGGCCTCCTCTAGACAGGGAATGGGCCACGCGAATCCACCACGCGGGCCCAGTGCGGGTTGGTAGATATCACATGTCCTCGAATTTTTGGTTCTAGGACATGCCGGTTTCCTCACGATGTTTTCCTTCACCGTTTTTGAGAGCAGTGGTGATGAAATAAATTACACAAAGTAATGCGTCTGCCTGGGTTCGAACCCACGACTTACTGTTCGTTAGTCGGGACCGCCACCGCTGCTCTCAAAGGAGAAGGATGGTACGATCTATCTTTATGATCTATCCTTTTCTTTTGTGCTCGGAGTTTTTCGGCCAAAGTTAGATATGCGTATAGTTGAGAGCACATGAAAGAGCAGTACACCAAAGTTCTCGAAAACCACCTTTTTTTTTTTTCGGATGGGAAATCATCAAATGACTCCTCCCGCTCTGGGCGGAGCGGAAGGGAGTGTCAGACTTGTACTGACTAAAAACCACCCATGTTCCTTCTTTTGCCCTTTATGTTCCAGGGCCGCGGTATCTCTCTCAGGCATCGGCCCTTGCGGGGCCCTCCTGTTTGCTGACATCTCTTTGAGGCGCGCGTGGAACACGAACGCGCCGTCGACACGGCCTCGACAACCACCTTAGAAAGGCATCGAATGCAGTCGCTGTGGCCGAAATTGGCTAGGGCATCATCATATAGGTACCATAAGGGAAATGTAAGTACTTACTATTAAATACAATCAGTAGGTGTCCTACATAGTAAGGTTGGTACTACTCGTAAGTACATGCTTTCGGTTCGTTGCCACGCGTGAAATTACATTTTTCAGTGTCACACGCCGGCCGCTAGCTAAATATTTTCCGCACGGATGTTATAATAAAATACCTAGGTTTAACGAGGGCGTGTGGGTTTTGAACTTTGGGTGTCATTAGGCCTAGCCTATGTACCCTTATCAGTCAAATTTTTATATTTGTATATGTAAATTAGTTGTGTTATTTTTCAGAATGACTATCAATTTATAAGGAGAATGATTTACCAATTTATAAAGATGTTAGTGCAAGAAAGGTGGTGTCTGATGAGATGACGAGTAATAGAGAAGTGTGGAAGAAGAAAATATGCTGCGCCGACCCCAAATGAATTGGGATAAGGGCAAGAGAATGATGATGGTTATCAATTTATTATATGTCGTTTTAGGGGTATGAAGAACAGGGTGTAAAGCTCTTCAATCCCCATGGAAAAGGGAGGATCCTCCGACCAGACGGGTGTTATGTCTGGTGCCTGGTGGGCTACTGCCCTACAGTTGTTGTCGGGTTCTTCTATAAAGTCTTAAGTCGCGAATAACTTTACTTGCGCGATACAGGATTTCGATGTTTAGTTTGTCCTCTGCTGTTTAGATGGCGCTGTAGTACTTTTTGTTCTATGTTGCTGTAGTATTTTTTTGTAGTGCCGCTACATCGTAAAATTGTGAAGAAAAACTTGGAAATAATAATCATAGATTGTTTTCACTGTCAGGACTATTGTAGCCTGATATAGTGGTGGTGGATCGATTACAGCGGTGCGCAATGATTGTCGATACAAAGCAACGGTCCCACATGACTGGTACTTCGTGAAAGCCGAAGATAAGCAAATCACTTGTCAAAAGACTTGGCTCGCGAGCTGGTCGATATCGACTCAATAGAGATCATTTTTTTTTATTTTTTTTTATTAATCAAAACACACTGTTACACTATTTTAAAATTGTGCCGATAGTCATTTCAGCCAATGGCTTACTTGCCAAGAGCCAGTACCTGAGAGGGCTTTCGTAGTCGGCTTAAATCCTGCTCCCGATACCAGTGGGTGGTGGGTGGTTTCTTTTTTTGTATTTTTAAAGGTTTTTTTTAATGATTTTATACAAAATGTAAAAAGTAAGTAAGAAAAATGAATAGATTACGTTACAAGGACGGGATGCGTCGACAGAGTACGTAGAAAATATATAAATAAACATGGATTGAAAAAAGAATTTAATTTATTTAAATATCTTGTCGTTTATTTATAAAAAAAACATATTCAGGTTTCAGTAGTTACTTTTTTTCTCTAAAAATCATGTTATAGGTTGAATTTGTTTATATTCTATTTCTAAAACATTTTTTCGTATATTAATATTATACGGGCAGGGCAGCTAATATATTTTATACACAAGCTAGGTACCATATTTTTATATAACTACTAGTTTTTGCCCGCGACTTCGTCCGCGTTTCCGTCGTTTTTCGAAAAAAAATTAGCAGATGTCCTCCCTCATAGTTTTGAAAAAGTACCTACGCTTTTACCTACTCAATACAAAAAAAATAAACATGAATGACCCAAAACTAACCTATCAGTACTTATCTAAAAGTCTATGAGTACTACTTCTACTTCTATTCTACCTACTACTACTTCACTTAAAAAAAAATAGCAACTATTAATAGTTTACAATTTAAACAAAACTAAACCTAATTCATAAAATAACAACAAAAGAAATTAAAATAAACTATTTAAAGACTAAAAGTCGCGCTGATAAGCACGGTTTATAAAATAACAATTATTGTCTGTCAATAAAGTCCAACACTCTGAACGCATCAACAGCCAAATATTGAATGAAGTTTGCGCTTTTTTTTTTTTTTTTTTTTTGGTATGGCCTCTCGCAGCGCAACAACTCGCTAAGGTTGAAGCTGCTTAACCGGACAATCCTGTGGTGGCCAAAAATTACTTTAAGGCCCCCAGCCAGGGCTTACAAACTAAGGATATAAATTAAATGAGCAGACACTCGCCTCCCGCCCCTTTTATACTCTGCCGCCGCGAGCCGTGTCGAGCGCGGCAACCGTTACGCAAAAATGATCCTTACAGCTTGCTTCTCTATTCACGCGCGATGGCTTGTTAGCGTAGGTATTTCATGTATAAGTTTGGTGTTTTTGTACCGATTTCTATGATTCTTTTTTTATTAAATAGGTACTAATATTCATTAAAAAAATAAGGATGATGGTGAGTGTTATTGGTATTATATTATACGTAATAGTAAACAAATATAATAACAAATCTCTGAACTGCTAAGCTATCGGGAGTTACACGTGTTATTGTGAGTCAACTATAAAAGATAGATATATGCTGTCTAGGGATATTTTTTATATAATTTTATGTTGAATATTTCCGTTATACATGATTTCTATGTAGCTTTAACCATTAAGGCTGCACACGCGACGGAAGCTTAAAAAATCAAGTAATTTCTCCCGTTTTCCCAACATTTCCTTACACTGCTCTGCTCCTATTCATTGTAGTGTGATGAAAAGTATACTATAACCTGCCCAGGAGTTCGAAGAATAACTGATGTTTTTTTTTTTAATTGGGGTTGAGTGAGAATATTATAAACGTAAGAGTAAACAAATATAATAATAACAAATCTCCGAACTGCTAAGCTATCGGGAGTTACACGTGTTATTGTGAGTCAACTATAAAAGATAGACATATGCTGTCTTGGGATATTTTTTATATAATTTTATGTGGAATATTTCCGTTATACATGATTTCTATGTAGCTTTAACCATTAAGGCTGCACACGCGACGGAAGCTAAAAAAACCAAGTAACTTCTCCCGTTTTCCCAACATTTCCTTTCACTGCTCTGCTCCTATTAATGGTAGCGTGATGAAAAGTATACTATTACCTGCTCAGGAGTATGTAGAATAATTGTACCAAGTTTCGTTAAAATCCGTCGAGTAGTTTTTTTTTCTATAAATAACATACAGACAGACAGACAGACAGACAGACAGACAGACAAAAATTTTACTGATTGCATTTTTGGCATCAGTATCGATCACTAATCACCCCCCGATAGTTATTTTGTAAATATATTTCATGTACAGAATTGACCTCTCTACAGATTTATTATAAGTATAGATAGATGAAATATTTTATGTTACATACCTATAAATAATAATAATATAAATTTGTGTAAGGTTAAGTGTTATTTTCTTTATTGTGTACATTATAAAAGGAAAACTTTAGTTTCTATTCGCTTTTTAGGGTTCCGTACCCAAAGGGTAAAACGGGACCCTATACTAAGACTTCGCTGTCTGTCTGTCTGTCTGTCTCCAGGCTGTATCTCATAAACCGTGATAGCTAGAAAGCTGAAATTTTCACAAATGATGTATTACTATTGCCGCTATAACAACAAATACTAAAAATTTAAAAAAAAATATTAAGGGGGGCTCCTATACAACAGATATGATTTTTTTGCCGTTTTTATAGATAATGGTACGGAACCCTTCGTGCGCGAGTCCGACTCGCACTTGGCCGGTTTTTTATATGTCGCTGCGCTCGTATAATTTTTATGATTTTTCGTAAATCTTATTTTATTATTATTGTTAATTAATTAAACGTACTTTTTGTGTTTTTTTTATTCTATAAATGGACATTCCATTAACAGAACAAAGAAATGTTACATTAAACTATATATGCCCTTATGCAAATTTTATCAAAATAGAGTATTGACGTTCTAGTGCAGTACTATTCTGTACAGTTCGAATCTCATCACATTATATTACACACCGAATTCATTACATTACTCTGAAAAGTGCGGCAGGCTGCTGGTCAGTGATGTCCTTCTAGGGCGTACCCTCCCGGCATTCCTACTCACCCACTCACATCTGACTCAAAAATCAAAAATGCCCAGAAGCATTACATTGTATCATTCGCTTGCTCTTATCCAAATTCATTTGGGGTCAGTGCAGCATGTCTTCTTCTTCCATACTTCTCTATTACTTGTCATCTCATCAGACACCTCCTTTCTTGCCATGTCATCCTTTACACAGTCCATCCGTCGTTTCTTTGGTCTTCCTCTACTCTTAAATCCATTCACATTTATACTCAAATCTTTCCTCACGGCTATATCCTCATTTTTCCGCATCACATAAAAAGCTTTACAGGTTTTGAAAAACAACAAACTACAGAAAATCATCTAAGATACAATCAGCGAAGAAGTTTAAACTGTAATTTCTTCTCGCCTCGACACCAGAGAGAAATTAAACGGTTACCACCTGTGCAAGATATCAGGAACACATAAAAGACTCATAGTTTTCTATTTTTATTCGGGGGGAATGGGGAGGAACGAAATGGGGGAAAGATGGGGAATGTGGGCAAATCGTGGGGAATCGCACCTAACTGTTCAATTAACAAAGAAATTGATGGTTGGGATGTTTGTTCCGTATTTTATTTTAACTGTCCAAGTTTACGCGTAATTTGAGACAATTGGATCTTTTATTTCGTATTCTTTTAGATGTTTTATTTAGTGCTGTCTAGTTCTGTTGTGGATTTTGAGTCTTTTGCTGTTAATCTTTCTATCTTTACTGTAGAATGTTAAATGACTGACTGCGTTCTGCGAGCTGGATGTGTTGGTCTAGGAGTAAAAAGCGGTTATGATAAGTGTAAGGGTCTTGGGTTCGTTTGCCAGTTAGGGTAAAGTGTCATTGATTTCTTCCATCAGGAATTTCCATTCATAATTAGGCATACCTGGTGAAATGTGGGTGGCGATTATGCTTCTAGCATGTTATTTAATCACAGAACACTGTTGATAAAACAAATATAATCTACAAAATTGGTGAGTGTAATATTTACTTGAATATTTGTGTAACTTTCTGGAATAATGCTGTGTCAGCATTGTTTCAGAAAGTAATATAATAATCCTTTTCACTAGATATTATCAGCAAATTAGCGTCGGCCCGATAGATCCCTCATTAATATTATAATCCATGGGGAAACCCATAGCTACGCGAAGGTTTGTTCGCCGTAATACCGTGGCATAGTATGCAGTCCGTGCAAAGCCCCACGTGAATGGGACCATTCTTTGTGGCTATTTTCATGGAGTAGGGTACGTTAAAAATTGTTAGAATAGTTACCGCACCTTTTGATGCCCCGTTCACAACCGTTGCGAAGAGACTTGCGTGGTCACTTGTTTCATCGTCTGTGTAGGTACCGCTGCGTCGCAAGTCGAGGTTGTGTTGACTCGTAGCGTGATCCAAACTCTTCCTGCCAGGGCTGTGGGACTGTTCGAAAAAAAAATCCAAGCTCTCATTTGTTTCACGCTGTTGCAATAAGGTGTCACTTGAGTAGCTTGTGTACAGTTCGTGGCCTAGCGGTTATAGCAGATCAATATCAGATGAAAAGTGCAGGGTCTTGCGATTTTTTGCCTAATGCACACTAACTGTTGCCTTGCAGTAGGTTCCCAGGTTCTATATACAAGGCTATAAAGACAAAGTTGAACATAAATGCGCTAATCCCGCTGACAAACTTTAAAATGAACAAAATGTTTGGTTTTGAAGAAATTATTTATTTATTAATTTAAGTAGCAAACGAAGAAACCGTATTCGAACCAGCACATAGCAATTCTGCTAAGCGGCAGAAATAAATGAATAATGGCCCTTTAAAGATAACACATTAATTATGGTCATAATTTTTGAGATAGGTATTACGATGGCGTTTTTCATAGGTTAATAAACATAGGGACTGCTTTATTATGCTATATCATGGGATCTATGGGAAGCCGGTATAGTATCTTCCCATGGGAGCAGTTTTAAGCCTATGGGGATTTCTACCTGGTTGTTTAAGTCTAAGTACAACATAAGAAAACTGGGTAATGTTACGGTGCGCTCGTGGCTAAATAATAACAGCAGCTCGGGACGATCTTTAGGTTAAGCGACGCTTGCGTAGGTTGGTCTGAGGACGGGTGACCTGACCACCCATTACACACCGAGTTTCCTCCGTTCCTCGGAAAGCACGTTACCTTTATGGGTAATCAGTGGAGTAGTATTACCCAGTACTAACTGGGTTGTGGAGGTCAGATGGGCAGTCGCTCTATGTAAAATACTGGTATTCAGCTGCACCCGGTTAGACTAGAAGCCGACCCCAACATAGTTGGGAAAATGCTAGGCAGATGATGCTGGTCCATCAAAGGTCGGTGTCCACAGCTAATCCGCAGTCAGTTCCGCTAGGTTTACGTACCTTTTAGGTAACTACTTGATACTGATTGTAATTAATGTTATCCTGGCTAGACATTGACCAGTCTCCAACGAAGACGAAAACGTTATATAAAGAGTGTAAAAGTAAAACGACTTCAAATCTACTCCCATTAAGTCGAGAACAAAGAAAAACAAAATGACATCCATAACCCGCTTTGATTCCACTTTAAAATAAAAACAGTTTTCAACCAGCCATTACTCATCTCGAAGATGTGCCAGCGACTTGTAGGAAACGATTTACTATCCTTACTCTTGTCGGTACAAGTATCGCTGGTAACCGATACGATTTGTAGCGAATTCGCACGGATTTATACCGGCCCTAGAGACTGGACTTATTGTGTGTGTCTGAGGACGTTTGTCGCTTGTCTGTGGTGCTGTTTTGTGGCTGTAGATAGGCGACAAAGTGTTTGTTTGATTTCTTGTGTCGACAGAAGCTGTACGGTTGTTTTAGTGCAATGACTGCATAGGCTGACCAAGTTGTAAGTACCGACTGTCGAATTTACGCCAGATGTATTTAAATATGTGCAATAAGTAATGCACTCTCGGACAGTCAGGTTGTTAGAAATATAGGTGAACAAATTGTTACCACGAATTCAGGTCATGATTCAGTAATGTCTACGCTGTGGCGTCTAGAATACCTATGTGCTGAATTCATGGTAACAGTTTGAAGGGGTTATGGGGTGCACCCATGAGTGATTTCTAGGACCTGTTTAATGAAATGATTGATTGATTGACTGACGGATCGTAGTGGAAAATGTTCCTTTTAGTTATCGTTCAGAGATTTTAAAACAAAACCGGAAAATTACAAGATTGACAAGGCTCGTTTTATTAATCTTTCCTTAAGACTGCTTTATGGTACGAGTACGGGTGCATGCGTGGCTGCAGAACATGTAATCCTAGGTTCGATTCCCGGGTTGGGCAAAGTGTTATTGGGTTTTTCCATATGGAATTTCTCAGTAGCAGCCACGGAGTCCGGACTTGTGCCCACATTACGGCGTGATTGTATGTTCTGTAAGACCAATATGTTTTCCAGTTATTTTGAAAGTGAGATATAGCTTAGGTAACATGGATTGTACGAGCTTTCCACTTTATGCAGAAATATTCCGTGTGGCTCACGAATTAAAACCAATCCATCACAGATCTTTTCTCATGTCGGATGTCAAAGCCACAAACGTGACGATAAAAACAGGGTGTTCCAGCTTTGGTCCTTTGAGATTTTGTGCTGGGAGGATTATACAGAGTGTTCTCGTTAGGAATTATTTGGAAAAATTGTTAAAATTGTGGCTTTAAAGTGACAAAAGCACTAGATCTTTGTAATGGTAGGTATGTTTGTTATATCGAGGTGCATTGAGGCCGTATATTGCATTGATTAAAATTTTCAACGCTGCTTTAATGAAAGAACTGCTGTTAATAAAATAAAAAAAAACCGGCCAAGTGCGAGTCGGACTCGCGCACGAAGGGTTCCGTACCATTATCTATAAAAACGGCAAAAAAAATCATATCTGTTGTATGGGAGCCCCCCTTAATATTTTTTTTTTAATTTTTAGTATTTGTTGTTATAGCGAGAATAGTAATAGGTACATCATTTGTGAAAATTTCAGCTTTCTAGCTATCACGGTTTATGAGATACAGCCTGGAGACAGACAGACAGACAGACAGCGGAGTCTTAGTAATAGGGTTCCGTTTTACCCTTTGGGTACGGAACCCTAAAAATACATACAAACATAAACTTAAGACTTGCGCCTATGGGAGTAGGTAGAAAGAGCAGTACGCCATCTGCTACGATCCTCACATATTATTTTCCCTCATCCACGTTCACACAAATAACATGACATACCATCACGCTTGTAATCACCGAAGGGTTAGGCAGAGGTGTACCTAATACGTTCATAAACCTGGAAAGAAATTACAATAACATTTTTTACATAATATTCATAGGAACACAATTTATAAAATTGCAGTTTATTTGCCCTGTACTTATGTCTTAACTGAAGCATTACGTATGCTAATCTTGAAAAGAATCACTTAAGAAATCCCTCAATCCTCGGGATTTGTGTAACATATGCGATATTACATAAATCCTAGGATTGACCTCGAAGTAGAATAACGAAAATATGCCTAGACGGATTTTATTTCACAAAATACATTAGATAATGGCAGCATTAGGGCAGTATATAATTAAACTTATACTGTCACTTACGGGATATCTTCCGTGATTGTTCATGATTTTGAGCTCCCGATATTTCGACCCTGTTGCAAGCGCCATGATAGCGGGTTGACTGGAGTATGGAGAATGAATTGAAATCAATAGAATTGATGAAGCAATTGAAATCGGAAAATATAAAAATTTCAATCGAGAGGATTGCTTCAAATTGTCAACTACGTGAAATCCAGTTTTGAGTATGGTCAAACTCAGCTGCATCCGGTTACACTGGAAGCGACCCAAACATAGTTGGAAAAAGGCTAGTCAGATGATGATGTAGTGCAATAGCAGTATTGTACCAAACGGCAGTTTTTTTCCCCTTCATTTAATGAATTCTTGGAATAAGTTTGCACGTAGTGCCCATTTTTTTCTTGCTTCCGGCTCTGAGTGGAGCGGAAGGGAGTGTCAGACTTGTACAGACTAAAGCCCATCCATGTTCTTTCTTTGCCCTTTATGTTCCAGGGCCGCGGTATCTCTTTCGAACAGTCCCGCAGCCCTGGCAGGCATCGGCCCTTGCGGACCCCCTCCGGTTTGCTGACATCTCTTCGGCGCGCGTGGAACACGAACGCGCCGTCGACACGGCCTGTCGCCATAATACGGAAAGACGGCGAGCTAACGTAGCGTACCCTTAAATCCTGTAAATGTCAATTTACGACGAGTTTACTGCCACATTAACTCTGGCTCATACACAGGCAGCAATAACTATAAACCTTTTACTGGTTCAGCTCTTATTAATGAAACTGTTAATTGTCTCTTGCTTAGATTAATCCAATAAATTGTGGTGTTCATTTTCGTTGTAGAAACATAAGTGAATAGAAAACAGGTAAATATAAAATAGATTACTACAGTGCCTTGCCGGTCTAGTGGTGGCAATCGCGACTGGTGAGCCTGGGGTCCTGGGTTCGATTCCTGGGTCGGGCAAGTTCTTATTGGGTTTTTCATCAAGAATTTCTCAGTAGCAGCCACGGTGTCTGTATTAGTGCCCGGTTGATGGCAATAGTCTCGCCCCCTATTACATGGGACTTAAACATAACTGGCGAAATGTGTATTCTTAGCAAGGTGCACCTGTGCCATAGCCTTCACAGGTGTGATGTTATATTTAGCTCTTCTAAAATCATGTGTAGTAAACATGATTTTGAAGAGCTCAGAATAGGGCATGAAGATTTTCGCCTTCATGAAGAATCGATTCAATTTCCTTTATTTTAAAGGTTTTCTTTCAAAAGTGCATTTTGCACTAAATTATTTGACTTTGACTTTTAAAAGTGTTGACGAACCGGTCCTCACAAATTGTCCAAACCAACTTGTGCAAACCCAAATGCGTTGCTGACCCGGGGCGCCTTCCGATTTTCCAAATAAATAAGTGACAAAACTAATAACCGCATAAATACGTACCTACGACCGATCGCTTTAACCACAGCATCATATTTGAAATCTTAGTAACAATTACCGAACGGATTGATAAACAAAAGGCTTTCTGATTCTGCGCATTTGCGCAAACATCGACTGTAGACCGAACCATCGTATAGCTTATAAATCTATCTATGTTATCCGTCTGTCTGTAGATAATTATGATAACACGCGTGCCTAGTAGACGGTGGATGGGAGAATGAATGTTAATTGATTTATCCCAAAATAGCACGAGACTGTTGAGTTCGAGTACCCACTCGTTTCTTGGTTAATGTGTAATGACTGATTTGGCTTTATTTAGACCAGGCCCTTTGCCTGCCTACAAATATGATTCATTTTTAATTACACACGGTGTGGGACAAAATCTTGACCAGCTAGGGCATCTACAAATTTTTGGGATGTCTATTTATAACTTAATTTTATAATTATTAACTAAACACTTTTGGTCTGTGCATGTAGGTAAAAGTAAGCGATGTTTTCTTCTATATACACTGTGACTTTTTAGTCGTCTTACAAAGATGGTACACTCAATGTATCCGACATAAAATACCTATAGGCGCGATTTTTTTTTACCGTTAATAATTATGACATTAGGTACAAAGAAAAATAAATAATACTTACATTAGAATTATGAAACATCCTGTTAATAATGTTTGTGTCAAACGCTAGAACATACCTACCCAGCACTGAGGACACGAGTCGAGTAGATCATCGCTCGCAACAGGGTGTTTCAACAACGTCATGCGTCATAATACTGAATAATATTTTTTATTTTTAAATTATTAAAATCACATAAATACGAATTTTTTTTTTCGTGAATGTTTAGTAATCATTGGTTACATGAAGTGGGCTGCCGTTGTAAGACGACTAAAAAGTCACGGTGTATAATTAGGTTATATGTATGCCTTTTTTTTATTTGGGTAGGGAAATCATTCTCCCGTTCTGGGCGGAGCGGAAGGGAGTGTCAGACTTTTACTGACTAAAACCCATCCATGTTCCTTCTTTTGCCCTCTGTGTTCCAGGGCCGCGGTATCTCTTTCGAACAGTCCCGCAGTCCTGGCAGGCATCGGCCCTTGCTGGCCCCTCTAATTTGCTGACATCTCTTTGAGTCGCGCGTGGAACACGAACGTGCCTTCCTGTCGTCATGAGACGACGGACGGCGAGCTTGCCCATTACTCACCGTCCACAGGTTCGCGCCTACGGTGGCCGAAAGCCACCACGTGGCCCCCGACGCCCGGAGCGTCTCCCGCGGCGGCTGGGACGTGAGGTTCTCTCCCTCACACGTTCCGGCACCTCCTTCGCTAGCATGACTGCTTCGCAGAAGGAGGTGACGGCTTCCCATTCCCTCTCGCCCCGGACCATGGCTTGAACCAGGGCCGGACGCGAGAGGTCGCCGCCGCCAATCGCCGCTACGAGGACACGGCGGTGCTCCGCCCAAGCGGAGCAGACCTCGACGGTGTGCTCCACCGTGTTCTCCGGGCGATCCTCGCAATGATAGCACCCGGGCGTTTCCTCCCGCCCGATTCGGTGCAGGTATCTCCCGAAACAACCGTGTCCGGTGAGGACCTGCGTCAGGCGGAAGGTGAGGGCGCCGTGGCGCCTCTCTAGTCACTCCTCAAAGAGGGGACTTATCGTCACTATCGTGGCGTGCCCTGCACGGGGTTGCGACAGTCACTGTCTCGTTATATGTATGCCTGTGTTGTTCTTCAATACTACTAGACGAACTTTGATTCGGTTTTCGTTATTTTGTGGGGAATTCATTTTTGAAGGTCACATGACATTCAGGCTTCTTTACGACTTATTGTTGACCACTCTTAAATATCTATAACGTAGTACTTCAATTTATACTGCCAAACTATAGTAAACATTTGCTCTTAACAAAATGAAAGCACCGTTACGGTCCGGTGTGACAGCGGCTCCCAGTTTTCCTGTACTGAACACTTCCTTAACTAGAGATATCCGGACCGTCTTCCGGTGCACTTAACGATGTGCGATCCACACACTTTTCCTCCACTAAGTGCTACAATTATAGGTGCCTTATTTTTTCAAGTAACAGCACCTTTTTATCAGCGGGGCTAATGAAAATGGAGGAAAATTGTGAGACCGTGTGTTTTGCTTGGATTTGTGCTCGATTTTCCTATGACAAAAGGTTTTCACATGAGTTATACATTTTTTTTCTCCTAGCCTGCTCTGTTCCACTCCTTCCACTTCTCGCGAACCTGCACGTCCTCCTTCCAGTTCGGATGGAACTTGTCCAGTTCGTCCCGCCACGTCAGCTATATTTATTTTGGAGCGCAGTATTGTGTTTCGAACACGATCCGTTAATTTAACACCTAGTATACTACGCTCCATTTCTCGTTGGCAAATCTTGAGTTTGGACTTCTGGACTTCTCCTGAGTAATACATACCTAGTGAAATATGGATATTATACACAGCAACTCACTCCCTCAGTAGTAATGGCCAGTATGACACTCCATTATCTTTTACACCCAGCAGTGCGTGATTATGGGCCGAAATGATGATGATGAAACTTCTAACCTACTATCTACTACTCGTTAGTCAGGTCCTGGACCAATACTGCTCTCTCTGTTAATTACCTAATCCTTGAACTAAACAGTTCACTACAGATTACGTCATCAACTTCATCTGCCTAGCCTTTTCCCAACTGCGACGAGGTCGGCTTTCAGTCTAACCGGATGCAACTGAATACCGGTATTTTAAATGGAGCGATTGCCTATCTGACCTCGTCGATAGTTTCTACTGGGTACTACGATACGCCTTGGTGGGACTGGTTGTCAGACTTTCGGACCACTTACAACCTGTAACGATTGTCAAAGGTCTACAAATGTTCCATCGTCGACCTCATTTCTGTTCTCAGGACTAGATTGAGGTCAAGAGTAGGCCCATTTAATATAAAACAAATGGCAGCCGGAACCAAAGGCTTAACGTGCTTTCCAAGACACCAAAGAAAGTCGGCATGTAATAAATGGTGAACCATCCACGGACCAACCTTGACAAGCACTGCTTACCTTGAAGATCAACCCGTGTGGCTGTTATTTTCTAGCCACAAGTTCTACAATACATCACTGGGAATATCTGATCCATCATAGATGGGAACATCATAGAGCATAATCAGCGCACTATCGGATTAACACCCCAGCTTCAAGCCAGCTTCAAAACTCAATTTTAGCGATTCTACCTCCATGCTAGGATATAATCGTGGCTAAATTAGAGCGAGCGTTCATTCAGCCTGCATTTCCTTCACTACCTGATATTTAATCTAGACTAGACTAAAGCTGGTACGCTTACACGTGTCTATAAAGTTGGAATTATAATTTTGTTTGAAATATAGAAAATTCGGTCAAAATTAAGATCAAAAGTACCGGTAAGTGTGGTGTATTTACCTAAATTAAACAAAAAATCACCACTTTTTAAACGTCAAAACTAAATAAAACAGAAAAAAAATCAAATCGTATATTTGTGATACATGGGTAACATGCAAGTGGTCATTACATAATTATATACTAATAAAGTTCATTCCATGATCAGCCACTTGGACATACAAATTATTTAATAATATAATGAAAATATGATTCTAAAATTCTAATGTTGAATGATGAATTGTTTTTCTGGTGACCCAAAACGAAGAAATGACGATTAAGAATTGATGTTTCAAAAGTCCAGCCATATCAAGCAAAATATATCACATCTTAAAAAAAAAAAAGTTTGAAGAAGATAGTCTGCTCCTTCGTCACCACAGATGTCTTTATTACAAATGTCGAATGGTTCTAAAATATTTTAGAAGTTAACAACAATAAGTTTCTTTTTAACAGTTGAAAATGGTTGACGAAACGGGAATCAATGTATGAAGCATAAATAGTTATGAAAGGGCACTTTTTTTGCACGTCTTTTGTTTAGTTGGCGAAACGGGAAAGTTTACAGACGTTACGTCCCCAAATGCGGCCACCTCAACATCACAGCAGGTTATATTCACAGGTAGATAACGCTAGATATACCTAGATAACGCAAGTACCACGATCCGTATGAAAACCAAGCGTGCCATTTTCTGAATACCTACTATGACGTCATACGCACTATTTAGTTACTATACAAACAAGCTACAATACAAAATAGACTGAGTTTGTGTTCTTTTAATGTCTATAGTTAAGTCCATGAGTTGTAACGTTGCTGTTTTAAACAAATCAGCTTACTGCGACAGCACGAGAAGTAGGTGGACTTGCGTAATCTAGGTATATCTATATCGGTAGTCACATTGTATTGTCCCAGATTTGTTCAACATAATGCAAATCTGTACGGACATGCTTCAAAAGCGATTAATCTGAAAACAAATTGAGGCCTTGCGGTCCAAAGGTGTCTAAAGCATTCGCAATTTGTAATACAATGCGACCTACGCCGTAGCTGTGTCGTAGCACACACGCTACGAGCGTAGAGCGTGCGTAGGCCGGTCGCCTACGCACGCACCAACCTACGCAGAGATTTGAATCGAAGTTTTCTTTGTTTTTTTTCTTTAATTATTTATTAGTTAGGCTGAGGAATACAAAATCAAAAGTCATTTATTATAATCAGCACTTTATGAACGTCAAAGTTTACAAGAGACAGTCCCTCAACGACCGCCCTTCGACACTTCCTAGTGTTTCAGCTGGGAAGCAGAAGTGGCTGAACAAATTTCCCAGATCCTATCTATGTTACAATTTTTTCTATTTCGGCTGTTATGTTTACGTCCCATGTTATAAGGAGCGAGATTATAAAAAAAAGGAAAGGTTGACTGGTAGAAAATGCCTATGGCATTAAGTCCGCCTCTGTACTCTGTGCTTGAAGTGTTAAATAAATAAATATTGCCATCAACTGGGCATAAAACCAGATTTTGGGCTGCTATTGCGGATTTCCTGATGGAAAAACCTCATGACACTTTGTAAAGACCTAAGAATCTAATAAAACATTTCAAAAAACAACTACGAGATCAACAAAGCAGTTTTTCGTAGATTTAAGTTCAAAAAGACTGGGTTAACAACCCTGTAGGGTTGTTAAATACAGCTCAAGTAACATTCAGTACAAACAGACCCCAATGTCTACCGTTAACTAAATTAATATAAATATAAATCAAGAATTCGGTATTTATCATTGTAATTTCAGGAGCCTTTAACAAAGGCGAGCATTCGAATAGTTTACGAAATAACCTTATTGTTCTAACTGGATTGTGTCAATATTAACCCTCACAAATCCACAATGGCAGCACTTGGTTTAAATGTTTAATGTCATGTTGTATTCTACTCGAATTAATGTTTTCATAAGAGCTGATGCTTGGCTGTAAGGAGTTTGCTTTCTACTGCTAAGTTGATATTTTAGAAGTTGGTAGGATACATCTGTTGGAGCAAGGGAGAAGCCGGGATTAATAACCTCAGACTAAAGGCAAACGTATAGCCAAGAAGGTTAGAAATATGTAACAACTGGATACTACAAAATGCTCTGATTTTCATAGTAAAATTAAAAATAAAATTAGCTATGCAGTAATTTAGTGGTGTATTTAATTACTGTCTTTTGTGAAACTGGATGATATGATCTGCCAAATGTGTTGTCAGTAAATAATGAAATGGACAGAGCACAAGAAGGATTAACAGCTTACTTGGAAATATCGCTATCAGCGTTATGACCATAGAATAAACAATATTGTGAAAGAGTTGTGTAACATTCTCGGTGTTCAATAAGGTATATATTACACCATACAAAACAAAACTATTCATTCAAGAACTCACATACAAATCTAAATTGGTCAAGTAAACCCGCGATCTCCAACTAGTTCCCCAAAGGTCCTCGCAAACATAATAGTAAGCTTAGTTCGTAAGTTTCCTTTTATGACGCAACAGAGGGCGCCTGCGGCGGCTCGGTAATTAGCCGAGCCTCCAGAATATACGTCTTAAACTTATTCCTTACCCGTTGCTCTAAGAGTGACCTTCGGCTTAAGGAGTTTCTGAGGCATCGTCGCTCTATAGTTTGTGGGACTGGTTTATTGTGTTGTGTGTTCTAGGGATGTTAAGAAGGTAAATAGAAGACATGAGGTGTCAGAAAACTACTACAATTTATGACCGTTGTTGGAAGTTGATCCAAATAATATGTAGTTAAGCGACTACTCGACTAGTTAACCGGAAAGTACTCGACCCAAAAATTCGCACACATCTAACATTCGTCATTCATGGATCGGTAGCAACACTGGCCAAAGTGAATTATGGCCTACTGGGGTCTGAAAGACGGGAGCTGGGAGTTATTAGCCTGAGTATCTATCACTATTAAGTAAAAAATCCTCATATTTGCTTGTAGTATCTGCAAAATTGATAACTTCATTACCGAAAATAAACAGTAATCGAATGGCTTCGAAAACAATGAATGTTTGCCAGTAAACAACATAGCTGAATGGCCTTGTTGTTTAAGAAACGTATTTTATTTTATTTGTTAGGGACAAAAAACAGTTAAATGCCAAGCTTAACTTAACTTAGAAATACATTTATACAGAATCCATTCCATATGTATGTTACTACACATGTAACCCACAACATTGTCCACGAATTCACAAAAAAAAAAGTTAAAAGAAAACAGACAAATAGTGTGCATTCTTAAAGAGTAGTAAGAAGAAGAAGAGAAAAAAATTATACTTATGAATTTAGTAACTCTATTGCTCCTGCCTTGAAATGATCTTTGGAAAGACTAAAAATGTCAAGCTCGATAAAGTGAGCGTTGTACGCACCAACAAGGCGAAAACATTTTTGAAACTTAAAAAAAAAGCTAAAGCCTTAAGCCCATATCCTGCATATCTATATGATCCTATGTGCACCTTACTTCTAACCAAGCTCATACGATTACAAAACAAACACACTTTCTCTCTAAATGTCTCACCGCCACCCCATACATATAACCACACCCCCACATATCATACGTGGTATTGTTGTTCTCATATGTCAAGTCTGCTTGTTCCATGTGATACATCATTCTGCTATCAGTGATAAATCTCGCATAGTTTGTATACCCATTGTGTTGTCCGTCTCTCAGACGAATAGTTGGACAAAACACCAAGTAGATGTAGGTACTGAGGACTCACATGCAAACTAGTTAGCACATTTTGTAAAATTCAACGCAAATTCATGTTGTAGGAATGTTCAAATAAGCACGAGAAGTATTTAATAAAAAGGAAGCTTAGTTTGGCAACTTCAGGTATGTAATATTTGTTAGTAGCAGTCTATATTGGCACCAGAACGAGGTAGTTGGGACGGCCTTATACACAGCCGTGAGTGAGGAGCTCGTGGGTAAATAATAAGAGCAGCTCGGGTCAATCGTTAGGCGCTTGCCTAGGTTGGTGTTACCGTGGATAGGTGACCGCCTCTTACATACCGTATTTCCTCTGTGCCTCAAGAAGCACGTTGAGCCGTTGGTCCCGGCTGACATTTGTAGATTTTTGACAGTCGTTACAGGTACTCAGTGGCCCGAAAGTCTAACAACCAGTCTTATCAAGGGGTATCGTATCACCCAGTACTAACTGGGTTGTGAAGGTCAGATTCCGTCAGTTAGGCAGTTGCTCCATTTAAAAACAGGTATTCAGCTGCATCCAGTTAGACTAGAAGCCGACCCCAACTTAGTTGGGAAAAGGCTAGGCAGATGACTGCCCAACAGTGAGTGTAGTCAAGTTGTGGAAGATGATGAGTTTGCTATCTTTTACCGTCCTCCATTTCGTGGTCGTACGCCAAACATTCAGGTAGTAAGTTATCACAGGAACTAGGGACTGGTTACCGGCAACAGAGACATTCTAACATTGTTTCAATCAATGTTTGCGTACCCATCTGTAAGCTAAGTTTTTTCAGTTGTTTGACTGGAAAAACGCCATGGTCGTCCAATTTTCCAAGAAAAATAATCCACGCCGTAATCTAATCAATACCGCTTATCATTTTGCTTATTAGTAAAATTAAATAAAGCATTCAGCTGTGAATAGGGCCTTTGTGGTTTTAAGTACGATATTATAAACAAAAGGAACCCTATATAAAGGTTATTAAACTTTTTGTTAACACAAGTTTAGGTCTCCAAACTTTTTAGCGGCCATTTTATTTTAGCAATTTAGGCTTGTCCCGTTTTACTGCTAAAGTCCTAAGTTTTTATTAGTTAGCGTGGTTTATGATTACGACCTTTGACGTAGTTTTACGTACCTAATGCATGTAGGTTTTTATTTTATGATCCTTTAGAGGTTTTGTACAGAAGTCACTTCTTCAATCTACACATAATATAACTTCACGCCTGTAATATTAGGTTAGGCAGAGGTATACCTAAATATAGTTCACCCTCTTTTTTTCCTGATATGTTGATGTCCCATGTAATCGGGGTGAGCCTATTGCTATCAACCGGGCACAAATCCAGACCCCGTGGTTGCTACTGAGAAATGCTTGATAGAAAAAACCCAATAGCAATTAGTCCGACCTGGGAATCGAACCCCGGACCTCATGCTCAGCGGTCACGCTTGCGACCACTAGTCCAACAAAGCAATCTACAGTAGCAATGAATTAAGGGTACTGTTTATGACATAACAATGGCTATAATGCCCGTTTAAACTAACACTAGATGACCACAAAGTTTTAATAATTCAAAATACTCATTTTACTGTTTTTAGGGTTCCCTCAAAAGGAAAAAGGCCGTTATAGGATCACTATGTTGTCCGTCTGTCTTTCCATCAAGACCCTTTTCCTCAGGAACGCGTAGAGGTATCAAGTTGAAAGTCAAACTTATAAATCATAGTCGTCGTTTATGTCGCTTATCTTCGCAGATTATTTGCGATTTTACAAGGAATGGACGAAGACCTATAGAGTACTTCCCGTTGACATAGGATCATGAAATGAGGCAATGTCTTACAGCACATGTAAAGGAAAAAAAAACAAATATGTGAAAACCGTCAATATATAGTTTGATAACAAAAAAAAACAAAAATATCATCATTAACACTAGAATTAATGATGATATTTTTGATATCATCATTAATTCTAGTGTATTAGATATTTACCATGTTTACTGTTTGTTTTCTCAACTCAAATAATTATTTATTTCGAACAACAAGGTCCATATGGGTTAGTGAATAAGTACTTAAGAACTATGAAGTTTTTCGGTTTGCTATTCAGAATGCTAATAAAATTGCACGTAATAATTTTACACAAATAGTTTACATTATTAAAATTCTGTATGTATATGTCGGGTTGTCAGTACGTGACGTACATCATGTGGGCAGCAGATGGGTTTCGTGCAATGAAAATACACTGGGTGCGATACACTGTTTCTATTTAAACTAGCAAATTACTTAAGATAACAACTTAACGCAATAACACTGGGCACAATGAATCAGGGTAGGTACAGTTCCAGGACGTCTCAACTCAGCTGCGATCTGACACTGAATGTCCACGGTCACCTCGAGCTGAAAACATCAGGGCTCTGTAGCAATACGCAGTGGTGACTTGTCAGCAGGTCGTGTGATGTCACCAGTGGCGTACTTGCGATTCATTTTAGGTCCGTACCAATGACCGGATCCGACATATATTTTATATATAATGTTACCTGATGAACCACAGTCAACCACACATTTTTATAGAAAATCTATTCATAAACTCATGCCACTCCATTAATACTTACGAATGTATGTTGACTACACGTATAAAGGCTCGGGGACTATTGTAGACACTTCGCCATACTTTGAAAGCCTTTAATTAGAAGTCTAACGCGGCTTGCATGCGTGGTGGGACTACTAAAAAGGTACATACAGAAGCCCAACCAGCAAAAAACACGTAGGAACGGTACCTAAATATACAGAAAGGCAACTAAAACTATGCACTTCATGACATGCATAACATCACGCCTGTAATCCCGGGAGGGTTAGGCAGAGGTGTACCTAATAGTACACCCACATTTCGCCAGTTATGTTTCAGTCCCATGTAATCGCGAGTCGATTGACAACGAGGGGCACAAATCCAAACTCCGTGGCTGCTACTGAGAAATTTGCCCAACCTGAGAATCGAACCCAAGACCTCATGTACATCAGTCGCGCTTGCGACCACTAGGCCAACGAGACAATTTTATATATAATCTTGGAATTGCTGTAAATTGATTGTTGTTGATGCCATTTTAATGGCATAATATCTAAGAACAGCGCGAATAATCACGAGAGTTAGGCGGTTTTAACACCACACCGGTCGGGCGGTGAAACGGATCTCTCCTCGGCTTATATGGAATCCGTTGATGCCTAACACAAGCACACCGATGACCGTGCAGACGAGAGGCGCTCACCACCTCTGTGCGGCGCACCGCCAATATGTCTGCTTTGCCGCCACGGCCCGACCGCATGGTCGAGCGGTGCCGTGTGAGTATCACCTAAGACTAAATCTTAAGAAATAACTTTTGGGCTTCTTTTGAACTTCGATCAGAACTCTGTAGAGAAGGAAACTAAAAGCTTTGTCCAACTAATGATAATCGTGAATGCAGTTACGTTCATGAGTGCATGCTTCTCGTTCCTATGACTTGTACGGAATCGACCTTCTATGTCTTCCCTGTGGTACAACTGTGGGAACAAACACACTAGTTCCATCCTGTCGGATGCAATGTTTGTAGACACAGTCCGTGTTCGCGCTTGATTCTTTCTGAGGCGACAAAAGAACTTGTCTGTGGGTGGGTAGTTTAATTCACCATGTTATTTGTACAGTTAGTTGATACTTCGAATAAATATAAGACTTCTTTATTGGAAAAAATGTGTTTGCAGTTGCAGACCAGCTGCGGACACCATACCTTGTTTTTTGCTTTCTTTTTTTTTCGGATGGGAAATCATCAAATGACCCTCCCGCTCTGGGCGGAGCGGAAGGGAGTGTCAGACTTGTACTGACTAAAACCCATCCATGTCCCTCCTTTGCCCTTTGTGTTGCAGGGCCGTGGTATCTTTTTCGAACAGTCCCGCAGCCTTAGCAAGCATCGGCCGTTGCGGACCCCTCCGGTTTGCTGACATCTCTATGAGGCGCGCGTGGAACACGAACGCGCCGTCGACACGGCCGGTCATCATATGACGGATGGAGAGCGAGTTAGCCCATTACTCACCGTTTATAGGCCCGATTACGGTGGCCGTCCGACCCATCTCCTTCGCTAGCATGACTACTTCGCAAAAGGAGGTGACGGCTTCCCATTCCTTCATAAACAAAGGGTTAATCCAAGGGTGGTATTTTAAAACTAGTGAAGGAAAATACAATTCTACATCGATTGAACTTCGATTACACTAGAACAATCGAAACATTTCTAAAACCTGCACGAAATAATTGGTTCACATTTCTAACTCGCAAAAAAGTCACTTCGTATTTCGTATCCCCCTCTCGTTTGTTTCACTTGGCAAAAAAGCTCAAATCAAAGTAAAATTCTGTTTTAAAAAAGCGAGTCACGGCGGGAAACGCTCCGAGCAGAGAGAGAAAGGGTTCTGGAGTGGAACACAAAAAACAGGTGTCAATTAAACACAAATTAACGTCTCGAAACATTAGTGGGACCAGTGTTTTGTTTCATTTAGGACAGTCTATTTCGATTAGTATTTTTTAGGATCTGAAAATAACTTCTTCTGCTTCCATTTCATCATTCGATTTATTTCTGAAATTAAAATTGATTCTGTCTAGTTGCTTACCTCTAGGTCTATCAGTAGGTAAACTTGGTTGGACAGTTAAATAGGTAAGGTAGGTGGGGATAAACTTGTACCGGTTTGG
This sequence comes from Eurois occulta, assembly GCA_950022335.1. Classification (NCBI taxonomy): domain Eukaryota; kingdom Metazoa; phylum Arthropoda; class Insecta; order Lepidoptera; family Noctuidae; genus Eurois; species Eurois occulta. The sequence goes on along the minus strand of OX465500.1, from coordinate 10,284,184 downwards.
GCCAGATCTTCATCAAATCTTCTCAATACTCTTCATCAAATCTTGAGGAGCTCGTGGCTAAACAATAACAGCCGCTCGGATCAATCTTCAGGTTAAGCCGCGCGTCCCTAGGCTGGGCTGTAGATGGGTGACCATGACCACCCAGTGCATACCGAGTTTCGTCCTTGCCTCGGAAAACACGTTAAGCCGCTGATTCTGCCTGTCATTTGTAGATCTTTAACAGTCGTTAGAGGTCAATGGCCCGAAAGTCTGACAACCAGCCTTATCAAGGGGTATCGTAATACCCAGTACTAACTGAGTTGTGGAGGACAGATACGTAGTCACTCTATGTCAAATACCGGTATTCAGCTGTATCCGGTAAGACTTGAAGCCGACCCGAAGATAGCTGGGAAAAATGCTAAGTGAATGCTAGGCAAAAATGACTCTTCATCAAATTTTCTCAACAGTATGACACAACACATATAAAGCTTTTTTCACGAAATGCCGTAAAAATGTAGTCGTATTACTATAGTTTGTCCATAAATCCCCAAAAAGCCTGGACCTCTCAAAACGCCAAACTTCAAGACAAAGTAAAACACGTCTCACAGAATACGAATAGCAGTTGACTACATTCTCTTTGTCCGACCCTCCTTTGTAACGCGTGGTTACCGTACTGGATACACGACACTGATTACACCTACAGCCTGGTTCAAGCTTTGTAATCATAGCACAATTAGCCACACTGTTCGTCTTCTAATGAGGCAGAAGAAAAACAGGCTCGGATATCACAAAACGTTATTTTGTTCGATTGGAAGGTGACTATTAGAGCGTCTCTGAAAGGAGTGGGAGAATGGTGTAGGGTTTTTTATCTTTCTTTGATTCTGTGGTTTTATCTTTCAGATCACATTCCGGTCTTTTACATAGAAATATGTATTAGACCGTCACATGTCTTCGAATTTTTGGTTCTAGGACATGCCAGTGTCCTCACGATGTTTTCCTTCACCGTTTTGAGAGTAGTGGTGATAGAGAAAGTAATGCGCCTGCTTGGGTTCGAACCCACAACTTACTGTTTGTAAGTCGGAGCCGCAACCACTGGGCCACCGCTGCTCTCGTATAGTGACATAATCCAATCCAATCACCAATTAATTTATCAAGATCGGTGATTATGGCAAAGTGCCTGTTGATTACTCAAAAAGTTCAAAGCAAGTAGTGAACCAAAATGAGTGTAATTAGATAGCTTAAGTACTTATTCTTTATCCAACTTCTTACTACTATTATAATAGCGAAAGTTTGGATGGATGTTTGTTACTCTTTCACGCAAAAACGGCTAAATGGATTTGGATGAAATTTTGCACACACATTTTATAACCTAGCTATTAACACATGGGATTTTTATCCCGATAATACGATTCCGTGGGACGATTACCGTACTCCACACGGGCGAAGTTGCTGGTGTGATAGTTATTATCATAAATTAGGAACTATAGATAATTGGCTGTTGTTGGCGTTAAAAATCCTGACTAACAATATCGATGATTTATTTACAACACAAAATGTGAACAATTGCCCTTTGTACATTTTTAAACGAGTGAAACTGTAGTCTTTGAATTGGGGTGCGTAAATTGATATCGGATTGACATTTTAATTAAATTTTCAGTTCTACCGTAATTTTCAGCTCCGATAAGTTCAAGTTTGATAATGAATGGAATATATCATCCTCGTAAAAATTTCGGGAAGTATTGTGGGACGCCGATTTTTTAGCACAAAATCCCTACTAATATTGTAAATGCGAAAGTAACTCTGTCTGTCTGTCTGTCTCGCTTTCACGTCTAAACCATTGAAATGATTTTAATGAAATTTGGTACAGAGATAGAGTTGACCTTGATAAAGAACATAGGATAGTTTTTATCCCGGAATTTTGAAGAGTTCTCTTGGAAACGCGATATAACCGAAGTCGACGCGGGCGAAGCCGCGGGCGGAAAACTAGTTGTTACATAATTTGTTCGTACATACCTGCAGAAACTTTGTTAGAGAGGAAAATGATACCCCCAATTATGTATGTTAGATTTTCATATCCCACCTATTATTTTGGTTAATGTAGGCGAAATTCTAATAAGATCAAATAGGATGATCTTCGAAGTAATAATCATTCATCTACATTTATTATAGAAAACGTAATAATAACATTTAAGTACTTCAAAAGACGACACTGGGACCTCTTCATTATCATAATGGAAGACAAGTTCTTGAGAGCCTCGGAGTACCTACCTTGTGTGTGATGTATTGGATAACCAAGATCATGAATGTAACTGTCTTCTACAGACACCAGATGTAGTCAAGTAGGATCTATACGCTCAGTGAGCTCAGTGGCAGGATAAATAAAATAAATCATCAGGTTTTTAGAATGTCTGTGAAGTTTTTTCAGCAATTTAACTGCTCAATTTGTGGCCCAGCCCAGCATCATTTTTCATCGCATAATCAAATCAAATCAAATCAAATCAAAGCATTTATTTCAAGTAGGCCCGTTACAGGCACTTTTGAACTGTCGAAACAAAGACAACAATGAAATTTAGCTACAGTCCCAGTCACAAGGCATAAAAACTGTGAAAGTACTGTAGTTGCCCATTCCCTAACGTAGATCTCTATGGAGAAGAACGGGCAAGAAACTCCATGGACACTCTTTTAAATCAGAATATTTTTACAAAACCTTGGTTATATCATTCATGTTTAGATGGTACATTATGTGAGAGCGATGTAGCAAGATGTGCACGTTAAAAGTGTCCATAGTAAAAACAAGGAAAAGAACAATTCAAAAAATAAAATAATTAATTCAAATAAGCCGTGGCAACCAAGAGATGACCAGTCACAACTGACAGCGCCCGTTCACGAACATGACGCATGTATCAGCACCATTCAACTCAACCATTTTGAAGGGAACTAACTGATCCGACACATGCGCCACCATCAGCGAGACATTTGAGTGAGCATGACATACACTTAACCGCCAGGGCAAATTCAAGTCAAAAAAAAAAAAATGACGTAGGTTTCCAACGAAGGATAGCTTTCTATTACATAGTACTCACATAATATGGGCTATGCGGTTATATAATACCAAAAGAAATTGAATCTATACAATGCAAAGATAGTTGTACAATCTTCAGCAGCTCCAACAATACTATTTAATGCTATCCATTAATCAGTTTATGCGCCCCTGTCCATGTGGAGCAGGACCGGCATTGAGCCAAGCATTTTTATCAGAGATATAATCGTCCAACTTGTAATATGCTTGCTTACATAGTGTGCGTTTAATGCATGATTTAAATTTCGTCTCATTCAGTTCAAGAATACTTTGTGGAATTTTATTATAGCATCTTAAACAGTACCCCATGAAAGATGAGTCTACTTTAGCGAGTCTGAAGCCCGGCTGAACTAATTGGTCTCTAGTTCTCGTACTGTAATTGTGTCTGTCACCTCTTTTATTAAAAAGATGTAGATTTTTTCTAACGTACATTATGTTTTCGTAGATGTATTGACAATGTACCGTCATGATTTTGATTTCCTTAAACAGTTCCCTTAGGGAATCGCGCCTACGAAGATTATATATGGCTCTGATGGCTCTTTTTTGCAGAATAAATATAGACTCAATGTCTGCAGCCCGTCCCCATAACAGAATGCCATAAGACATTATACTATGAAAGTAACTAAAATAGACCAGTCTAGCGGTATCTACATCAGAAAATTGACGGATTTTTCTAACAGCATATGCTGCTGAACTTAGGCGCCCCGCAAGAGATTTCAAATGAGAACCCCATTGTAGCCTTGAATCAAGCGTAAGCCCCAGGAAAACGGTTTTATCTACGAATTCAAGTTTCTCTTTATTCAATACTATATCACACTCGTTACTTTTAACATTTGGTAAAGCAAATCTTATGCATTTCGTTTTTTTTTCATTTAATACTAAATTGTTTGCTGTGAACCAATTATGGACCTGAAGTAGGGCATTATTTACGTCATCTAGATTTTGGGCCCGTCTATTTATCTTAAAAATTAGAGAAGTGTCATCAGCAAATAACACCATATTTTGAGGTTGGTTTTTCAATAAATAGGGTAGATCGTTTATATATACTAGAAAGAGGAAAGGACCCAATATTGAGCCTTGCGGAACCCCCATTTTTACTTTTAAACCCTGTGAATTAACACCATTTATTTGAACATATTGTTGTCTATCACTTAAATAAGATTTTACCAAACTAAGTGCAAGTTTACCTAGTCCGTAATGCTCAAGTTTCAAAAGCAATGTGTCGTGATTTACGCAATCAAATGCTTTGGAGAGGTCACAAAATATTCCTATTGCGTCTTGGGATGCTTCCCACGCAGAAAATATGTGCTTTAATAAGGTTACACCGGCGTCAGTTGTACAACGTCCCTTAGTGAAACCAAACTGTTGGTCGTGTAAGATTCTGTTGGTGTTAAAATGATTGAGCATTTGATTAAGCATTACTTTTTCAAACACCTTGCTAAAAACTGGCAACACGGATACAGGTCTATAATTATTAGTATCTTTACTATCCCCGGATTTGAAAAGAGGTATGACTTTACTGTATTTCATTAAATCAGGGAAAACTCCTTGGTCTACACACAAATTAAAAATTAAAGCTAAGTATGGTGCTACAGTCTCAACTATGGATGTACAAACTTTGATAGACATTCCCCAAAGATCTTCGGTCAGTTTGACCTTTATTTGCCGGAAAGCTTTAATAACCATCATAGGGTTTATGTGTTTAAATTTAAATTCAGCCGGGCAGCCAGACACATTCGCCTTTAATAAACCAATTGCTACTTCAGGAGAGGAATTCAGAGACTCCGTAGTTTTTAACGGTATATCGGTAAAAAAATTCACAAATTCTTGAGCTACTTCCTGATTAGAGCTTTTAGGACCACATGCTGTATCTAAGGTGTAGCTAGTGTTACGTATTTTCTTCCTGTTAGTCTCGTTATTTATGACTTTCCAAACTGTCTTTATTTTATTTTCTGCTGTTTTGATCTTGTTGCTAATGTGCAGGGCTTTGGCAACCTTGCATGTATTTCTAAAAATGTTTGAATACTTAGCAACATACTTATTAAAAGTTTCAGTGTTTATATAAGATTTAAGGTCATAAAGCTCAAATAGTCTTTCCCTACTTTTTCTGATACCTCTAGTTGCCCAATCACTAAATATAAATTTAGGGCAAATACTTTTTGTCTTCTTTTCAAAAGTTTTGTTGTATTCAGTGTGAACTATTGAAAAGAAATGATCATACAATTGATTTATATTAATATCGTCCATATGATGGCTCATAACACTTAACTTGTTCTGCAGGGAAATATTATACCTATTTAATTTGCTAGTAGTTATAGGTCTAAATTTAATCTGAACATTTTGCAATGGTGTGTTACACCTAAAAGTTACAGTTTGTCCGCTGTGGTCAGACGGCAGGCAATTTACTATGGCTTTATCTAAGTAATCGCAATCGCAGAAAACATTATCTATACAAGTAGCAGAAGATGGAGTGACTCTAGTAGGTTCTATAAAAATGTTGGTCAAGTCAAATGACTTAAAAAGATTTAATAACCGACTGCTATTTGAATTGTCTTCTAAAATATTGATATTGAAATCACCACAAATAATTGTAGATTTATTACTGGCTGCAAGTTTTGCCAGGACATCTTCCATTATTGATTCAAATAAGGAAAAGTTTTGATAGTTTGGGGGTCTGTACACACACACAATTACATGCTTATCTAGCTCAACACAGGACAGTTCGACGCAATGTTCAACCGAGAGACCTACTATGTCAATACGTTGTTTATATTTAACACAATTTTTCAAAAGTATTAGGGAACCTCCACGCAGCATAGATTTACGGTTAAAGCAGCTACCAACCGTATAGTTCTCATAATTAATCAGCATTTGGTAATCTTTTAGCCAATGTTCGGTAAAACAAATAATGTCAAACATATTTTTTTCTAAAAACAATTCAATTTCTAATAATTTGGAAGAAATGCCTTGGATATTTTGGTGGAATAATTTTAAGGTGTTCTGCTGAGGCCCTTTTTTACTAACTAATTGAGTGCAAGAAGATACCTTGTTGTTGATAGGTTTAACAATATTGTTAAAGGTACCTTCTTTTGTCTCACTACCTAGTTTAAATTAATATTAATATCTGGAGTGAGCCCCGAGACTCCACTACCAGTGGATTCTACTTGAGAATCATCTATAATTACGCATGGATCCTCCGATTTACAGTTATTATAAAAATGTTTATTAGTATGATTACTAATAGTCGCGGTGTTAATAATATAACTAAACTTAGACATACTATTTATGTCTGTGTGAATATTATAAGCTAATAGCCTCGCTATTTTGTGTCTACATCTAATAGGTAGATACACCTTACCTCGTGTCGACTTAAGTTTATCAACAATAGTGTTGATATCCAGATATATAAGTCTGTCACTATAGTGACCTACTAAGAAATGTACATGCTTATTTAACATATGTATATAATTGTTTTTTCTACTACTTAAATTTTTAAAATATGGAAAAGCACACAATATGATCTTACTACAGCTTAACTTTAACAACTCTGATACATAGTCGGTGATGTCTTCCTTTTTAATATTTGAACTATTTCCAACACATATAGTAATGGTGGTATTAGGATTACAAACATTATTTATTACCGAAGCCATGACCTGTTTGTAGGTTGACCCGGGCGTGCAATAATTTTGGGTACAATAACTAAGGTTATTACTGATTAATTTACCTAGCCCTCTACCTATACCATCAGAGAACATAACTGAATGATAACAATTTTTACTATCAGGTGATACAAAATGACTAATCTCAGGCCGTACTACTTGTGACTCATGAAATGTAATGACAGGGATTGCATCTGGGTTGATGGTGCAGTCCTGAGCGCTCATAGCTTGGGACGGGTCCTCCTTTGCCTCAGGCTGGAGGGCATCAAGACTGGGTTCACTCCTACAAGTACAATGAGTGTTGCTGAGAGTCAGCAAGTCCACTTTGTCTACTAACTCATTAGTGGCTAGAATATGCTCCTTAATTTGGTTGCTAGACATATCATATTTATTATATAATGATTTTAGTGACTTATTCAGTGCCTCAATTTCAGATTGTAAGCGCTGAGTGTCTATTTCATAAATATTTATACTATCTTCCAATTTAATCTGATAGTTATTTAATCTATTCACAAGATAAACACGTTCTTTCCTTAATTGAATATTTTTGGAATAGTGCTTTTGTTGTTTCTTGTATTTATTAAATTTTTTAATGATTTTATTCAATCTTGCATATTTCTTAATTTTATTTTTACTAGTTTTATGGTACGAATTATGTTTCAGTAAGGAGTCCTCTGTGAGGTCTATTGTTATTATGGAATTAGGGTTGCAATTTGTATTTACTAATTCATTGTACAAGTGTTCAGTTTCTATAGCCTGAGTATGATCCTGTTCCTGTTTCAAATTTAAAAGTTTTACATTAGCATAATTTAATTCATCCTCTAGGTCCCTAACTTTACACAAAGCCTCCTCATACAAGTTGCTACAGTTGTTAAACCCATCCGTAATCACCCTTAGCTGATCCCGTTCATTGACAACATTCAAGTAATCCTGATGAAGGTCTACTAGCTCCCGTTTTAAGCTGGAGTTTTTGCTATTGACGTTATTGACCTCCTCCTCACTGTCCTCTATCTCCTGTAACAGTTGTTGACATTGGAGTTTTGAGTCCTTCAGTTCTTGGAGGGCCGTTCTCAATTTTAACTCCATATCCTGAGCAGTAGCCTTACGTGCCTACGTGTAATCAGCCTATAATGTTCCCACTGCTGGGATACACGGCCTCCTCTCTAGAGAGGGAATGGGCTATAATCCACCACGCGGGCCCAGTGCGGGTTGGTAGATGTCACAAACATGTCTTCGAATTTTTGGTTCTAGGACATGCCGGTTTCCTCACGATGTTTTCCTTCACCGTTTTTTAAGAACAGTGATGATGGAATAAATTACACAAAGTAATGCGCCTGCCTGGGTTCGAACCCACGACTTACTGTTTGTATGTCGGGGCCGCCACCACTGGGCCACCGCTGCTCTCGCTGCGTTTATCACTTAGTTAGATTTATTCCTTTACGTTTTAACGATCTAAGTAGAGGTTTATGCCTGAGTACTGAGTCTACTCCACAACTTCCAGTTTAGCCAAGGTAACACATGTCCAGGTGGGAGATTCGTCGAAATTCCCTGTTTTCTTTCAAGCTGTATCCATCCAAAACATAACATAGCTATGTTATGTTCGTTTACGTCTGCAATACCTAAACTGATGGGTAGAGGTGGTGCCTTTAGTTTGCTAGCTATGCGTATCCATCCATTTTGAAATTGAAAACAAATTATCGCCTTCCTCTCGAGCTATACAAATAAAACACAAGCAACAAAACAATGAACAATTAAACATGAACAAATGAACAACAGTCACCTAACAGGTGAAGCGAGCGTGTAAACGAAGCAAACACAGCCGGGTGACTTATTCGTCCCTTTGTCCGGCCGTGGTCGGACCGAGTCAAAGCTAATGTGGACCGACATGGACTGGACCGATAATTAGGAAGACCGCTCGCTACTTCGTTACTATTGTCAACTTTGAGGTGTGGTAGGGTTAATGTTTGTCTCTGCTAGGGTTAAAAAAAGACATGTTATTTTTTTTTTTTGATTGCTTGAAAGTTCCGTGTTATTTTGTCTACGGTCGAATTACTAATATTATTTGATGTTCTCTGAATCTATATCGTTGTGTAATCATTTGGTAAAGTTAACTTCTTATTACCAAGGAGATCTGGGGCCCAGAGTTAACTAGTTGAAAGAGGTACCAAAAATATCGGTAAATTTCGTTTGTAGGAAATCACAAAACGTGTCGATAATTAATTAGTGTGTAATTCGTTACTAGTGTCAACTTGTAGGTCAAAAAATGATTTTTACTTCGGTTTTGAGCCCGCTAACTATTTTGGAGTCAGGTTCTAGTCTAACCGGATGCAGCTGAATACCAGTACGTATTTTGCATGGAGCTATCTGCCTATTTGGCCTCAACAACCCAGTTAGTGCTGGTTAATACGATGCACCCTGGTAAGACTGGTTGCCAGTCTTTAGGGCATCTGACAACTCGAAACGGCTGTCAAAAAACTCTAAAAAGGATGTAATGGATGGTCACCCATCCAAGAACCAACCTTGGTAAGCGTTGCTTAACCATGAAGACATACAAAGACTGATCATTATTCTCTATCAAGCGGAGTTTTTAGTTTGGTCAATGATGTAAAGTTCAGAATATCTGTTAGTATCTCAGTAGTCTGCTTTTAGTCGTTGACACAGTTTCCATCAATAGTACCTACTGGAATGATTTATGTATTCTGGTCAGTGTGTCACCGATTATTTGTAGGAACTTTTTAGGCATAGTTTTGTCTAGTCATAATCGACCTTGTCTCATTGGTCATTTTTTTATGTTTAATGGGCCTACTCTTGACCTCAATCTAGTCCTGAGGACAGAGATGAGGTCGACGATGGAACGAGATAACCCAAAAGAAGCCTATTAACTCGCGACTTAAATAGATTGGGGTCATATGAACTTGGGAACACCGACGAAGGAGGGAAATTCCACTCCTTGGCTGTGCGCATAATAAACGATGTAGCAAAGCGCTTCGTGCGAATGTGTGGTCATGGTATTTACTCCCAATTTCTATTATAGTACTTTCAATCAGTATATCAGTGATAATACCAGGCGTAATTCATTAAAGCATATGCATAATCAGCCTTTAGTGTCCCCACTGCTGGGGCACAAGCTTCCTCTATACATTGCAGAGAGGGTAACGGGAACGTAGTTGGAAAAAGGCTAGCCAGATGATGACATCATCATCTCCCTAGCCTATTCCCAACTATACTGGGGTCGGTTTCCAGTCTCACTGGATACAGCTGAATACCCGTACTTTACATGGAGCGACTGCCTATCTGACCTTCACAACCCAGTTAGTACTGGGTAATGACTAATACGATACCCCGTGGTAAGACTGATTGTCAGACTTTCGGGCCACTGACTACCTGTAACGACTGTCAAAGATCAACAAATGACAGCCGGGACCAACGGCTTAACGTGCTTTCAGAGGCACGGGGGAAACTCGATATGTAATAATGGGTCACCCACCTACGGACAAATCTAGGCAAGCGTGGCTTAACCTGAAGGTCGATCCGAGTGGCTGTTATTTTTAAGCCACGATCTCTTCTGACTCGAGGCCTCTTCTCTATGTGAGGGAATGTATTTATTCTCTTATCATAATTATATCAATAAAATACTTGATCGCTCCATTAAGAAGTTTTCAATTGAATTTTCTTCGACAAGTTCAACTTTATTTATACCTACTTAATTCTCACAAAAAGTTGACTTCCTGACAGGGCAAACGGCCAATCAGATCTGTCCTTTGTTACAAAATTATTTTCTTTTTATTATGAACAAAAGAGAATTTCATTTTCTATCAAACTTAATTCAACAATGTCGGGGCACTCTTATTATTTTTCTACTTTTGTTTTGATTGGCTTAATCTTATACTTGGTTTCGTTTCTCTTATTGATATTTTTTACAAATTGGTTTTATGAAATTATTATGTTAAAGCAATTTTTCTTAAGTTACGTTTTATTGGGAATTTCTATTGTGTAATCTCTTGAAATGCTTCTTCGTTTTGAGGGTTAATAAATTCTGAAGTTTACTGCCTATATGAATGAAACGTTAAAAACAACAATTGCAATAGTTAGAGTGAAAAAATCTGCATTGCACTGCGTATCTTAAATTCTCAAGACAAACTCTATGACAAAAATATACCCACTTGAAGTAGTGAACCGACGGCTCATTGAAACAGGTGAATGGACACACTACCTTATGAGATAATATGCAACTACAAGTACGGTTGTTAAACTGTGATTGTGTGTGTTTAAATAAAATATCTCGACTTGGCACACGAGGTTGTCGACATGTGGAATGTGAACTCGGCTATCATTGTGCCGATTGTCGTGACGGCCAATGGCCTTATGGCCAAGAGCTTCGATGACCATCTTTCGATGCTCGTCTTAGGCGGTTTGATCAAGGGCTTGATTCAGAAGACAGTACTCCTCGATACGGCTCGCTATGCGAGGAGGTTCCTGTCTCTGGAGCCCTAACCACCGGTAGCTTGGACCCTGCTCTCGACACCGGCAGACCACTATTTTTATATTTTTAAATGTTTTTTTTTATGATTTTTTTTGAGAAACATTTAAAAATATAAAATGTGTAGATAAATAAATAAAGGAAATAATAATCCAATAAAAATGGAATTAGGGAAAAATATAACCATACGTCAAAGTTCCAAACAGAACAAAATATGAGAAAAAAACGGCAATTTCATAGTTATAAAGACCTATTGTATCGCTCTATCAAATAGATAAACTTCCGGTTAATGCATGCCTAATGTCTCAAGAACAAATCATGCAATACAAAACAATAATATCGGACAAGTTTTTTTATATACTAAAAACAACATGTGGGACGACTGTTTTCTGTTTACCTAAGATAACTTGTATAATCAGCGTCTAGATTTGTGACCGGTAGATGGCAATAGGCTCGCCGTCTATTACATGGATTAAACATAAGTGGCGAAATTTGGGAGTACTATTAGATACACCTCTGCCTAACCCTTCGAGGATTACAGGCATGATTTTAAGTTAAACTTCCTTTACATCGTCCTCTACAGATATAAATATGGACATCGTTACAAACCTACTTAAAAAAACAGTGTTAAAATAAACTCAACTTTTCTATTATTCTTTCTGACGATTCCTTACAATTAATCTTCTATAAATTTTAATTGCCCAGCTGTTTTAAATACATAGAAAATTAGATCAAAGAAGTTGAAACTTGTAATTATTACAATAAAGAAAAAAAAGGTCGAAAACTGACTTAATTAAACGTTATATTGGGTCGTGTTGAAAATGAGAAAGTTAGCCGTTTTTTGTAGCTTCGCTTTCCTTCTTTGTTAATTAATAGCTTAATATAAAACAAAGCTGCAGGTACGTACTTTGTTTTGGCCCGCGGCGAAGCTCTCTGAAAGCCCTGAATTTGTATTCAATGAAAAATTTACAGGACGAATAATTTTCTGAAAATAAAAGCAATATTGTAAGTGTTTTTAAGCTTTTTGCGGTAAGATTGTGATGATGGTTTAGGGTATTAAAGTTGAGTTGCTTTGTATCGAATGAAATTGCCGTTTCTAAAACTAACAGGTAACTACGCACATGGTTATAGAAATTATTTGGTGTTAATGTTAGGAGGAACTCGTGGTAAAAGAATAGGAGCCGCTCGGGTCTATCTTCAGGTTCAGTCGCGCTTGTCTATGTTGGTCCGTGGCTGAATGACCACCCATTACATACCGAGTTTCCTCTGTGCTTCGGAAAGCACGTTAAGCCGTTGGTCCCGGGTATCATTTGTTGATCCTTGACAGTCGTTACAGGTAGTCAGTGGCCCGAAAGTTTGAGAAAAGTCTTACTAAAGGGTATCGTATTACCCAATACTAACTGGGTTGTGGAGGTCAGATAGGCAGTCGCTTCGTGTAAAATACTGGTATTCAGCTGCATCCGGTTATACTGGAACCCAACCCCAACAAGGTTGGGAAAATGCTGAGCAGATGATGATGAACATTAACAACCTGACATCTAAACCGCATTCAAGAACTGTTTAGGGTTAATCATCAATCTGACATCTCTTGAACGTGTCAAGCGTGTTCTGTTTCATTGGTAAGCACTCTAAGATCAACTATATAACATAACATCACGCCTGTAAGCCCCGAAGGGTAAAGCAGAGGTGTACCGAATAGTACACCCACATTTTATATTTGAAGTCCCATGTGGGGGCGAGCCTATTGCCATCAATCGGGCATAACTTCAGACTTCGTGCCTGCTACTCAAAAATTCCTTATGGAAAACCCAATAACACCTTACCGACCCGGGAATCGAACCCAGGACCTCATGCTCAGCAGTCGCGCTTGCGACCACTCGATCGACGCGGCCAACAGGTGAGTTTTAGATGCTTAAAATTCCAAAACATACGTTTTGTTTCATTTTTAATTTGACACCAATCAGATCTAAATATAGTTCTCGGACCAAACAAACCAACAGTATTTGTGTAGTTAGTACTAAATATATAACATCGTTTACATTAGGGCCGTCCCTCGGTGCGTATTATTAGGCTTAACGAATACCATGAATATGTAATAAATATCCGGCTGAATATTATTATCACATGAAGGAATTACGGTACTGGAGTCTTGGGAATTTGTTATAACGTTTTCAGTATGATTTTGCAAAAATTGTGTCGTTTTGTTGCCAATTGGACTACAGTTGAGTGTATTTTGTTTTTCACGCGGCTTTTGCCAACCGTCTCCCTTTTCCCAGCTATGCTAGGGTCGGCTTATAGATGCAACTCAACAACTATTTATTTTGCACTATCTATTGCTCCTTTTTATCTGATTTTGGTAACAATTTGACGGTTTTTTTTTGCACGGAACCCTAATTATTTTTCTAAAGGCCGCTACTGAGAAAATTCCTGATGGAAAAACCCAACAACAATTTGCCCGACCCGATATCCAGGACCTCAGGCTCAGCAGTCACTATAGCGAAATAAACATATAGATCAACTAAATAAATAATTCCAGTTAATGCATGGTAAATATGTAATGTGTACCCTGGGTGGCACTTGGCATTACATGTTTCATCTTAGGTGCCATCCATAACTTCCTGAGAAAATATTAGTTCAGCAGGTCTCGTGTACTTTTCTTCTAATTCAGAATTCCAGGAATTTCATTCGGGTCATTACACCCGACTTAAAGTTCGAACAGAAAATCTCTAGTACCAACATTGCTGCTAACACAATAAGAAACTCACGCCCTTTCCTCGTTGGGATAAGCAGAAACGACAGAAGAACATCATCCTTACATACTTCTTCTGCTTGGTTCTGCCTTGTTGGTCTCTTCGAACTCGTGGTCGCCAGCGCGAGTGCTGAGCATGAGGTTCTAGGTTCGATTCCCGGGTCGGGCAAAGTTTTATTGGGTTTTTTCATCAGGAATTTCTCAGTAGCAGCCCCGGAATCTGGAATTGTGCCCGGTTGATGGCAATAGGCTTTTACATGGAAATAAAACATTACTGGCGAAATGTACTATTAGGTACACTTCTGCCTAACCCTGCGGGGATTACAAGCGTGATTTTATGTTATGTTATTTCTGCTGTATACTGGGTGTCAAACTTACGGACCGCATCAGAAACTCTATACTTCGCTCCAAAACCCAAATAGCTGATGCTGGCCTTACAGCTGCTAGGTTAAAATGGAACTGGGCTGGTCACATCTGCCGCATGTCGGAGGAGCAATGGGCAAAAATTACCACTCAGTGGATACCAAATAGCAGGAAACGACAACGCGGCAGGCTCAGAAGGAGATGGCGGGATGAGCTGGACTGTTACGCAAGGGATTGGCCTACAATCGCTCTAGATCGCGAAATGTGGAAAGAGGGAAGGGAGGCCTTTGCCCTGCAGTGGGACAATACAGGCTTATAATTAAAAAATAATAATAATAATTAATTAATTTATTTCTGCTAATCCAATAAGAAACGACTACTATAAGAACTAACATAAGAACACCATCACACCAAATACTCGTTCTGAGTCGTTCTGCTTGGTCCATTTACAGCATACACGGGCCGTATATACCTACTCCTTATATACACTTACCTAATAATTTAAAATCACCGTCTCAAGGGGCTGTTGTACACTCAAGTACATTCAAAAGTACACACAAGCGTCTTACTCTTGAAGGCTTATTGAAAGCACAATGGGTCCGCAAACAATACTCGTGGTTCCGTATTGTATTCCGATCCCAGTTATAAACGTATGTATACGTCATACGCCGCCATCTTTTCTTCCCATTGTATTGTAGATTTATTTGACTTATGATTTGGGTAGTTAAGTGACTAATGATTTATGTAGGTATGCTTGATGGTTGCCAGTTTGCCACTGGAGAATTCAGAGCCGTTGAATTGAAAAAAAAACAACCTGGGTACAACTATACATACAGGATTTTTTTTTCAAATTTTTTAAACTTTTATGTTAATAAAAGTTAAAAATCCTATAATCCCCGAAGGGTTAGGCAGAGGTGTACCTAATACAGTGTGAACCCCCACATGTTGTCAGTTATGTTTAAGTTCCATGTAATAGGGGACGAGCCTATAGCCAGCAACCAAGTTCAAACGCAGACTCCGTGGTTGCTACTGAGAAATTCCTGATGGAAAAACCCAATAACAATTTAGGGAACTGCACTCAGGACCTCATGCTCAGCAGTCGTAATTGCGACCACTATACCAACGGCAGTCAAGATAGCAAAGTGATGCTGGTCAGATTGCAAAAGAGGGTGATTTGTTAAACTAAATAAAAGTGACATAGTATATAGGTTTTACTGGAATATTTCAGGAAAGGCTTTGCTTTACAGTGCGACAATGCTGGCTAGAAATAGAAAACAATAATAACTAACATTCAATCACGTTGTTTTCTTCGTTTTTAGGGTTCCGTACCTTAAAAGGAAAAAAGGGAACCCTTATCGTTATCTCGGGAACGCGTGGAGGTATCGAGTTGAAATTAAAACCGTATACTCAAATCTACAGTTCTTTGAAGCTGTGAAAAAATCAAACTTCTAAGTTAACGTAAAAAAAAAGATACGGCCGTTTATGCCGCAAAAAACGTATGTTTCGACACTGTCAAGGGAATCAAAATTTAAAGAGTTACTTCCCATTGTCCTAGAATCATGAAATTTGGCTAGAAGCAATATCTAACAGCACATGTAAAGGAAAAAATCTGGAAACCGTAGTTTAATGCCAAAATACCGACAAGTATAAAAACAACAAACCCGCGCAGTCGAACTCGGCGCGCGAGTCCGACTCGCACTTGGCCGGTTTTTTATTGGAGACACAGCTTCATTTCTAGCAGTGTGAAAAGTTATCATTGATCTCTATTGTGTTGGTGTAAAAATAATGTATAAAATGTAAACGGACCCGTCACGAAGCCGCCAAACAAGCATTCTGCTCAT
The DNA here is from genome assembly GCA_950022335.1 of Eurois occulta. Lineage (NCBI taxonomy): Eukaryota > Metazoa > Arthropoda > Insecta > Lepidoptera > Noctuidae > Eurois > Eurois occulta. The sequence goes on along the minus strand of OX465500.1, from coordinate 10,268,031 downwards.
AAAAGTAAGTAACTCAACGTAAAAATGATTGCTGGGAAACGACTTTTTATTTTAAGGTGAAAGGTCACGGTTTACGGTAGGACTCAATGTAACGCACTCAAAACATTGTGGTGATGGATGCATTGAATGGTGCAGGGGCAAGGGAGGTCTCTAAAGTAAAGTTGTTTTAAAAAAAAAACTTGTGAACTGTTGAAACTTTGACCTTCAATATCTCCGTAAATACAAGGTTCCAAGGAATGTACCGGAACAAAAAATGATCACAATGACGGAAAGAATAATAATAATAATATGCAGACATATTTTTTAAATTAATAATGTACGAATATAATAATACCCATAGTTTCCCCTTAATCTACCCTGATCAATGAAATTTAGGTAAGTACATTTCTAACAAATATTTACTTAATTTTGCTCAAGTAATAAGATTATAACATGAGGAAATATTTTCCATACCTATTTCACGAAATGAAGCAACATATATTCGTATTTAAGCTAATAAATATTACATTATATTTACGCGACGAGTCGACTTGCTAATCTCGGTAATAGTTTGATTCATCTCATATATTATGTAAAGATGAACGAGACAGTTAATAGCACAAATATCTGCTGAACTCTGTCGTCGTAACATTTCATAATTGGTGTATTTGCTAGCTTATTACTATTAATAGTTTGTGAATGTAATTATTTAGATTAGTTCATGTAAAAGGTAAGCTTCAATCATGTTAAAAAGTGTACATTTAAAATTGCTTCTAGCATTCTTTTTCATTTTTATCGTATGGTTAGTGCCTAACCTGGTGTCAGAGTTTTTATGCCACCCATGGGCTTCTGACTTGGCTTTACATTCCGTCGTGAAATATCTCTTAGGCATGCTGGTTTCCTCACGATGTTTTCCTTCACCGAAGCAACTGATATACAATACGCGCATGAATCCGATAAATCACACGTGCGGTCTTGAGCTCTAAGTCGAGACCTATGACCCTCGTCGGTCAGACCTCTAGGTTATCACTGCCATAACGGCGGAAACTTGAAACGGCATTGCCGTAGACTTTTACCCGTATTACTTATTATCTAATGTCGCCATGGGTTTTACGAGAACAGTTCATACCTTGATATAGTTGTGTTCAAACGTTATGGCGGCTCGGAAGTTAGCTGCGAGTGGCGGTCTGCGCATTATACAGTCAAGACGATGCGTCCTCTGCGCCCCGCTAATAACTAAAATGGTGTTCTGCGCAGCTTTACGTTAGATGTTACGAGCCGCCATAAAGTTTAGACCGTTATACCTGCGCAGACTGTCACCGGCGATTGGCGGCGGCGACCTCTCGCGCCCGGCCCTGGTTCAAGCCATGCTCCGGGGCGAGAGGGAATGGGAAGCCGTCGCCTCCTTCTGCGAAGCAGTCATGCTAGCGAAGGAGGCGGCGGAACGTGAGAGGGAGAGAGCCTCACGTCCCAGCCGCCGCGGGAGGAGAAGCACCGGGCGTCGGGGGCCACGCCGTGATGGCTCTCGGCCACCGTAGGCGCGGGCCTGTGGACGGTGAGTAATGGGCTAGCTCGCCGTCCGTCCGTCGTATGACGTATGTGTCGACGGCGTGTTCGTGTTCCACGCGCGCCTCAAAGAGATGTCAGCAAACGGGAGGGGCCCACAAGGGCCGATGCCTGCCAGGGCTGCGGGACTGTTCGAAAGAGATACCGCGGCCCTGGAACACAAAGGGCCAAAGAAGGAACATGGGTGGTTTTTAGTCAGTAAGAGTCTGACACTCCTTTCTGCTCCGCCCAGAGCGGGAGGGGTCATTTGATGATTTCCCACCCTCCAAAAAAAAAAAAAAAAGCGCGGACTGTCACTCACAGCTAACTTCCGAGCCACCATAAAATTTGGACAGAACTATAAAGAATAAGCTAGTAAGCTGTGTGCCTGATTGCCCGGAGTACACCTTAAGCACATCATTAGCATGATCATCACTCCTGGAGCCTTTGATGACGCAGCTTTGTGCTTGTACCTGTTGACAACCTGTAGACCTCGCACGAAACCTGTTTGCGAAGTACTTGCTGTGGTACATTGTGTATCTTTGTAAAGATCAAACGGTTTTTAATTATGAGATTAATTATTCTTTTATAAATATTTTACTATTCTAACTCTAACGTTCCTTGGCCTCAATAGCAGCGAAAAGAAATTGCTAAGCATGAGATCCTGGGTTCGATTCTCGGCTCGGGCAAATTGTAATTGGGTTTTTCCATCAGAGGAATTTCTCAGTAGCAGCTACGGAGTCTGGATTTGTGCACGGTTGATGGCAATAGGCTTGTCCCCTATTAGATGGAACTTAAACAAAACTAGCGAAATGTGAGTGTTATTAGGTACACCTCTTCCTAACTCTTCGGGGTTACAGGCGTGATGTTATGTATGGAAGACCAACGTCCACCAGTGATCTTCTTTAGGCTGAGCAAAAGAAGATGGACTACGTTGCCTGAGTATTTAATAATAAACGCGAAAATGTTCATCTTTGTTATAGTATTTTTTTAGAATTATTTCCCACTTAAACAAAAGCCTGTAGACCGCTAGTTTACTATACAAAAAATACATACATGTATGTATACCATAGTTATGCTAAAAATTTTAGCCTAGCCAGAACTGAAGAGCTTTTCAAATCGCAAGCACGTATGAACCTAACCATGGACCGACAATAGACCACGTCCAAACCCAACGTGAGTGGTACACTGTATAGAACGAAAAATTCACCAAAAATTCAATTCATATTTTCTTGCACAGGTTTTGCGGTTGGGTTGGTACTAATAGACCTCCTGTTACCTAGTACGGTACTGTATAAAATAATAAAAAAAAACGCTGAAATAATTGTCAGCTGTGTGCAAGTTTGTAAAATTGAAATTTGTCGCAAAGAGATCTGTAGTAGTTGTCAGGGTTGTTTTTGTAATTCCGTCTAAAGGACAGTAGTGTAGTTGAGGAGCTCGTGCCTAAATAATAACGGGAAATAATAAAGGTTCCGAAAAACAAATTAACTTCCAAAGATCTGTGGTTCACTGTAATGCTAACCTTGTTTAAAAAGAATTACCGGAAAATGAATGCAAAATTAACCGACATAAAATGTTGTATTTAAAAAACAAACATGAGCTTACTCAAATTACAATTCTACGAAAAATAATAAAATAAATTTCCAAAAAAAAATATCAAGTTTCCGAAAAAAATACCAAGTTTCCGAAAACATGTTCTGCTAAAATAATCCTTTTTTTAAGCTCTATAACTTAGGATGCAAGAGCGAGCGAAGCGAGCTCGGGAATTAGGGCACCCCGACTCCGGACAGGTTAGGTTCGAAGAGAATGGCGGGGTCTTGAGAGCGAGCGAAGCATGCGAACTAAGACCCCGCCATCCCCTTCGTGTTAGGTTACTTTATACCCTGCAGATAGAAATAGGAGCCCCACATAGCGGGGCTACGTCGACTACGCCTTATTAATACATTTGAATATTCATCTTAACGTTGATTTTATTCCAGTTTTATTTATTTTTTAGATTAATTCTAAATTGATAACAGGTGAATTACGACGAAAATGACTAACTGTAATTTTCGGTAAAATGCAATTTAAGCTGGTAGAAAAATATTAGGTGAAATGGTCGTTGCAAATGCTGTATTGATTTTTGGAATTTTCAGTATTTTATTCGGTCGTTTCTCTATCCTTCCAGCTGTCGGAACATTAGTACACGGGGCAAACTTAATCGGTTTGCAGGGCACACCACAAAGATGTTGGTGTGCGTAAAATCAACTGGTGTATTACTTCGCCTATTTGTTAGTGTTTGCTTCACTATAGTATATGTATAATATGAGGTAAAGAATATGAAGCATCAATTTAACCCTATGACTAACCGGTGTCGTGGCATAGATGTGTAATCATTCGGCTGGTAAATCAAGTGTCGTAGGATCGAATCTGCGCCGCTGGCGTCAACTTTTTGCATTATTAAAAAACTTTTATTTTCATTTTGTTGAATTTTTATTGTAATTTACCTGATAATAAGAACATTATTCGAAAAAAAATATGGAAGTAAAAATTAAACAATTTGTATTAAGAAATCAACAACATTTATTGACTAGGTTTTTTTTTATATTATAATCACAAATTAAAAAGTTTTGTGCATGACAAATATTCTAAGTCGGACAAGAAATAACGTTACTTTTCTTATTCAAGTGGGTAATTTATTTATTAGTGAAATGAATAAACATGTTAATAAGATAGATATTAAGATACAGGTATCCTAAATTGTTATCTCACTAACAATAACATCACTCACATAAAACAAATCGAATTACCCCCTGATATTTTTATTAATATCCTATTGGTGCGCCTTCGCTATCTATGACTTATTCATGCACGAAGTAAATGTCTCCACTAGACCTGCATGGAAGAATATTTTTTTTTATGATAGCGCTCACCATCTTTTCGCCACAATATTTTGCGACCGTCCTTGTCTGATTTAAAACATTTTTCATCTCTAAATATAACTATATTATTGCACCAATCAAAATCTAAATATTCTCTTGCGAAGCGTACCCGGTTTTGCCTGTGAATATCTGACATTCAAATTTTCTTGGCTGGCCTACAACATTTCACACCAGCTGCTCGCAAGTGGTTTCGTACAGTTTGTAATGTCACGTCATGTTTAGTTGCCGTGGAACGAGTAGTGAGGAAGGGCTCAGCGGTATGCGTAGCAACTATATCAGATGCCAATCTGTGAATGCAAATCCAGCCTTTGGTCCCGGTCGGCAAGGATCAATGCTTCCCGAATCTGCATAACGATGGACCCACAATTGCACAGTCCTTCTCTGTGAACAATAATAAAATATTGTTACAAAAAACAACAATCAATAACATGTGGATTATTTAAACATATTAAACTTCTAAACATCATAATAACATTTTGTTACTCACCGATATCTTTAAACGTCTCGCAATTTCACTAATTGAAACATTTTGCTCATGCAAAAGAATTATTTCAGCTCATAAAAGTGTGGTTCAATGATTCATATTGATTCACAAATAAAAGCACTTCTCAAAAAACGCAGGGTATAATGTCTAAAAACGTAACGAAACCCCAATAGTCAATAGCATTATGACGATGAACTTAAACTACTAACTTAAACATGATTTGTCATTTTTAGAGGGTAGACAACTAATACATTCTAACCCAAATATAAAGAGACTTGCTAATAGTTAAGCAATAAATTGAACAAACAAATGTAAAATATTTTATTAAAACATACAAAAACATTAAGCTGTTGGCAGTCGGATTCGATCCTACGGCGCCGGCGCAGTAAGTAATTATTTATCGCACGCTCGACTAATGCGCCACGGAGACGATTGTATGATAAGCTAAATTTATGCGTCATATTCCCTGCAACATTAGTGACAAGAAATTTTATTGTGTGTGCGTGGACAACGGGTAGCAAACACTAATAAATAGGCGAAGTAATACACCAGTTGATTTTACGCACACCAACATCTTTGTGGTGTGCCCTGCAAACCGATTAAGTTTGCCCCGTGTACATATATAAAGCAGTAGTCAGTAGCCCAAAAGTCTGACAATGAGTCTTACCAAGGGGTACCCAGTACTATCTGGGTTGTGGAGGTCAGATAAGCAGTCGCTCCATGTAAAACACTGGTATTTCACTGCATCTGGTTAGACTGGAAGCCGACCCCAACATTGTTGGGAAAAGGCTAGGTAGATGACAATGGACAGTAGTGTAATTTCGGTTATATGTACAGATAATCACACATTAAGGGTAAAAACAAGACAAATTTAATATTGACAGCGCCTTAAAATATCGTGGCGGCAAGAGCGATTTTCGTAGAGCATGGGTTACCACTGATGAGAAATTAACTATTCTGTCTAAAAATCTATTTGAATTAATCATCTATTATTTAAACAATTTATTCTTATGTACTATTAATTATTCTTTTAAATTCAATATTGCACAATGAGTGCACAATTGAGTGCCGGTCACTTTTATGGTTTGACCCTGGGATCTGTTGATCGTCATTGTAAAAACCAATTTTAAGGGAAGTTGTAACCTCTTAAATTGAAATGGCAAGATTTGAAATGTGGGCATGCGGGGAATTCAAAACGCTCTGACCTTTAGCTGCTCCGTTTTTATAATGTTACTGCCCAGCTCTGTGATACGAAGCCTGGTGCCGTTGCACAGTCTGGTTGCATCAAGGTTTCGCATCACCAAAACTGGAACGCCAACTTTAAGCTCCAGCTGATGGAACGCCTCGGCTTTTAACTCCACGAAGTTGAGAAATTCAACGGGGTAGGCAGTACTATCGTCATTAGCCATCACAGTGTTCTGTCGTCATAAGACGGTTGGACGGCAAGCTAGCCCATTACTCACCGTCCACAGGGTCTAAAGTGGCCGAACGACGCCACCCATCAGCGCCTGGTTGCCGCGGATGTCCTGCAAGCTGCGGTTCAACGCCTTTAATGCATGCTTCTGTGACATTGTTTACTTGTCCCATAGGCTTAACTTCCACTGCTGCAAAAGGACTCCCCCGTTTTTGGTGATGTTGCATGTTGGGGTATTTTCGCTTGCAAGATTCAGCGGCAATTTGAAAATTGAATGTGCAGTCCGGCCACCCTTAAGCAAAGTTGCATCAATGCCCGACGAAGTCACAACCACAGTTATGTGACGGCACGGTTTGCACAGTGGCTGAACAATTGACTGCGGCGCTGCACACAGACAACGTCGTGGATTTATCAAAGGACAATGACCAAAGTTGGTACCAAAAAGTCTCGCGCCTCAAAACCAAAATATTATAGTAATTAGTTTCATATTTTTTTACGGCATTACGCGTCGGGGATTTGATTTTTGAACTGGAATTATACTTTTCGAGTTTAAAAGTACGAATATTGTTTTACTCCCTTTATATGACGTTCCGTTTCAACTGAATATAAATGACGTTCCGTTTCAATTGAACAAACCCTTGTCTGTCGAGCGGACTCTAAAATTAATTACAATTAAGTAAGATCAGTACACCAAATCGATTTAGTTTGGTTTATTGCTATTTGCAACAAAATAGATTTTCTCAGCCTAAAGATTTTGATTTATCGATTACATCCCTAAATCCCGACTAGTTTATAGCACTTACTATACTCTATGGTTTATAGTTATCTTATCTGTGGCATCTGACATTTGTACTGTACTGACTGACTATTGGCAATGTAAAGGTCTAAAATAAAATCGAGTTTCAGTCAAGCATACTGTGGATGTTACTTTAACTCGTAATTCTTACTAATATTAGTGTATTACGCTGTTTTTAGAGCAATAATGTAATGTATGTGTGTTAAAATACGTCGTTGGTAGCGTCGAAAAAATAGACCTACTTTTTAGGTTAGTTTCGATTTTATAAAATAACTCTGAAACGCGGGTTTTTTTTTCAAAAATAATTTTTGTAGGAGTTAATACGATCAGTGTAGTCTATAAAAAACAAGGTTTGATTTTGATGCAGCATGGTACGGGATTCCATACTTCCATGAGCATTCTCTTTTAATTTTATTTCAATTTTTTTAATTTTTCCTAATGGGTTGTACGTAGTACTTATTACTTCCATGCAAAGAGTAAACACAAAAGGAAAAATAAAATCAAATTCATTTTCAGCCATTTCGACTACACTTCGACTAAAACCTATTTACGTAAATAATTAAATGTATCAAAGAAATCGCGTATGAGGTTACTAACTAAATAAACATTAATATCTTTTGCGTCTGCTGGTCGATTTTGATGAAATAAACACTAAATGTTACTCGGAAAAATGCTTCTTATGTTTCAATATTTCGATTTTGAATATAATGAGGGGTTTTTACGTGATGCGCGCACAAACATACAGACAAACCGACAAACCGAAAAACCGACAAACCGACAAAAATTCTAAAAATGGTAGAAATGGGTTCTGTTAGTGCTCCTTTAACACCCCTACTACTTTTTTTCTAAATATTTTCAATGTACAGAAACGCCACGTCTACAGATTTACTATATGTATATCTATACAGTGTAAAGGCTATTTTGAACTAAACTTGCAATTACCAAATTTCGGGATTTTCACGTAAAATCCCGAAATAAATAATCTGACTTTAACTCATATATTCGAATTATATTTACGATCCTTAAACTAACCGTTGTATCAAATTATTCTAATACATGATTTAAGTTAGATTAGTTTTAGTGAAAATTCCTAAAATTTGTTAATTGCAAGTTTAGTTAAAAATAGCCTTTACACATCTTAAATATAGCTTATTTTCAACTTACTGAAGATTTTTCCCGAATCCCAGGAAAAAAAAATAGTCGTAAGGAAGTCTCCACTTTCTGTCTCTGTTCTCCGAAGTTTAGGTAAATATAGTCAGCCTATTGCGATCACTGATAATCACATACAAGTTGGTTGCATCAGTATTAATGAGTCGTCGGGAACATTCATCATTTTAAGTCAACGGATTGCTTACACTTCAGTTTATCTAGCTAATGTTAAGGCTATTCTCACACCCGTCTTTAACCGTACCATAAAATCATCTGCCTAGCCTTTTCCTAACTATGTTGGTGTCAGCTTGTTCCAGTCTAACCAGATGCAGGTGAATACTAGTTTACATGGAACGACTGCTTAACTGACCTCCACAACCCAATTAGTACTGGTTAATAATAAGATACCCCATGATAAGACTGTTTGTCAGACTTTCGGGCCACTGACCTGTAACGACTGTCAATGATCTACAAATGACAGCCGGCATTAACATCTTAACGTGCTTTCCGGGGCACGGAGGAAACTAGGTATGTAATGGGTGGTTACCCATCCACAGACCAACCTAGGCAAGCGCGGCTTAACCTGAAGGTTGATCCGCGCGGCTGTTATTATTTATCCACGAGCTTCTCTTGAAGCCGTACCTTAAACACTTGGCAAAATTAGTTAGCGTTTCTATGATGAGTTGTGTTTGAAATCCAAACTAATATTATAAATGCGAAAGTAACTCTGTCTGTCTGTCTGTCTGTCTTTGCTTCACGCCTAAACTACTGAACCGATTTGTGTGAAATTTGGTACAGACATAGTTTGGAACTTCCGAAAGGACATAGGATAGTTTTTATTACAAAAAATAAAATAAAAAATAAAGGACAATGACCAAAGTTGGTACCAAAAAGTCTCGCGCCTCAAAACCAAAATATTATAGTAATTAGTTTCATATTTTTTTACGGCATTACGCGTCGGGGATTTGATTTTTGAACTGGAAATATACTTTTCGAGTTTAAAAGTACGAATATTGTTTTACTCCCTTTATATGACGTTCCGTTTCAACTGAATATAAATGACGTTCCGTTTCAATTGAACAAACCCTTGTCTGTCGAGCGGACTCTAAAATTAATTACAATTAAGTAAGATCAGTACACCAAATCGATTTAGTTTGGTTTATTGCTATTTGCAACAAAATAGATTTTCTCAGCCTAAAGATTTTGATTTATCGATTACATCCCTAAATCCCGACTAGTTTATAGCACTTACTATACTCTATGGTTTATAGTTATCTTATCTGTGGCATCTGACATTTGTACTGTACTGACTGACTATTGGCAATGTAAAGGTCCAAAATAAAATCGAGTTTCAGTCAAGCATACTGTGGATGTTACTTTAACTCGTAATTCTTACTAATATTAGTGTATTACGCTGTTTTTAGAGCAATAATGTAATGTATGTGTGTTAAAATACGTCGTTGGTAGCGTCGAAAAAATAGACCTACTTTTTAGGTTAGTTTCGATTTTATAAAATAACTCTGAAACGCGGGTTTTTTTTTCAAAAATAATTTTTGTAGGAGTTAATACGATCAGTGTAGTCTATAAAAAACAAGGTTTGATTTTGATGCAGCATGGTACGGGATTCCATACTTCCATGAGCATTCTCTTTTATTCCGGACATACAGCGCCATCTAATTTGGCTACTGTGTGACAATTCTTGGCGACGGTTTGACAACTGACAAATGTCATAGCATGCATTAGAATAGAACGGCTATTTCAAAGGGTTTGTCACAGGTACAAGTGGCCTAGCGGTTCAGCGACCGCCCTGTAAACCGAGCTTCGCAAGTTCGAATCGCAGCCAGTATTCACTTTTTGTGATTTTTTTTAATGCTATTAGATTTTCAAAAATAATAAACATGATTCGCGAGTTCGATCCCCAACCAGTTTTCACTTTTTGTAAGTTTTAGGTATTTTGTTTTATTTTTATGCTTAAAGTTTTTCAAATCATTACAAAATAGATTAATGTATACTTTTCGTTTTTTTTTACCATTCAAAAGACAGGTAATCATAAATTAATGAATGAAAATTGACCAATTTACACTGTACAAAAAAAAATCTCTAAAAAGTTTAAAAATGAAAACATACTCAAAACGTAGCAGCCATTCGCTCAGCCACTGCGCCAACCGTGTCGTCATATAACTGTGGTTGTGGCTTCCTCAGGCATTGCTGCAACTTTGCTTATGGGTGGTCGGACTGCACATTCCATTTTCAAATTGCCGCTGAATCTTGCATGCGAAGATACGCCCCAACATGCAATATCACCAAAAACGGGGGAAGTACATAGTTTGGGACGAGTGCACAATGTCGCACAAGCATGCATTAGAGGCGTTGAACCGCAGCTTGCAGGACATCCGCGGCAACCAGGTGTGATGGGTGGCGTCATCAAAATGTTCGCAGCGACTTTAGACCCTGTGAACGGTGAGTAATTAACTAGCTCGCCGTCCAACCGTCTTATGACGACAGGCCGTGTCGAAAGCGCGTTCGTGTTCCACGCGCGCCTCAAAATGATGTCAGCAAACCGGAAGGGGTCCGCAAGGGCCGATGCCTGCTGCAGCTGCGGGACTGTTCGAAAGAGATACTGTGGCTCTGGAACACAAAGCGCTAAGAAGGAACATGGATGACACTCCCTTCCGTTCCACCCAGCGCGGGAGGAGGGGTCATTTGAAAAGCCGACTTTAGACAGATACTGCCAGTTAATAAGAGGGGCCATTTTGTAATAAAAAAGGGGCACACTGGTGGATGAAACGCATGTATTGTCTCATGGCGTCGCCACTGTGAAAACCTCCTGAATTGAAAAGCTCCATATTACGTGCATCATGCGCGTCCAACTGTAAAACGACCACGAAGCAGGTGTCTTTGCGAATAAGCTGCTGCAAATGAGAGAGGGTCGTCTGGAATCCGAAGGAGATGGGACAATTCTATTTTCCGAAGAATTTTCCCATCCAACCGCTGTGCTAGCGCCAAAGAACGAGTGGGTCAGTAAAAAAAACAAAAAAAAAGTATATACATCCATATCATTGTGATGGCTGATGATGATAGTACTGCCTACTCCGTTGAATTTCTCAACTCATTTGAGTTATCGGGCGTGCCGTCCCATCAGCTGGAGCTTAAATTTGGCGTACCAGTTTTGGTGATGCGAAACCTTGATGAAACCAGACTGTGCAACGGCACCATCTTCGTATCACACAGCTGAGCTGCTAATGGAGAGAGCGTTTTAAGTCCCCGCACAGGCATTTAGACAACAAACTAAACAGGGCCTGCATAACCTTTTGGCAATGCAGGAGGATGATAGGTAAGAAGTGGGGCCTATCCCCTAAAATAATACTCTGGTTATACTGCACGGTGATCCGACCCATGATTACTTACGGGGCAGTGGTCTGGTGGCCCCGCACTAAACTAGCTACAGCCTCCATCAAACTGCAACGCATGCAGAGACTTGCCTGCATGGCGACTACAGGCTGCATGCGGACTACCCCGACCGCGGCTCTGGAGGCCATGTTGGGGCTCCCACCGCTCGATCTGTTCATACAGCAGGAAGCGACGATGGCGGCAGTACGGCTTGAAACACTTCAACTTTGGGGTAAGAAGTACACACAACACACCGCGATACTGGAAGGATTTTATACCGAGTTCCCCCTAGCGAAAGCTATTAACGATCGGATACCCAAGTAATTCGTATTCGACAAAAAATACAAAATCCAACTCCACGGGGATCACCGCTGTGAGGGTCTAAGCCCCGCGGAAGTACGGATCTTCACGGATGGATCTAAGACAGGTACCGGCACTGGAGCTGGAGTCTTCTCGGAAGATCTCAACATACACATAGCCGCACCATTGGGGATCCATAACACGGTATTTCAAGCAGAATGTATGGGCATTGCCCTGGCGGCATCGGCCATTTTAGCCAGGGAAGTTGTGGACCACTCAATTCGCATACTTTCAGACAGCATGGCTGTACTACTAGCATTAAACAACCACACAGTCAACTCTGGGTTAATACACGAGTGTCATCAACGTCTGAACCAGGTTGGTAATCTCAATAATATAACCATTCAATGGATAAAAGGACACAACGAGTCCCGAGGCAACGATACAGCGGACGAACTCGCTAGAAGGGGATCAAGCATGGCAGCAGTGGGACCTGAACCCATACTGACACTCCCCTTCGGGTACCTACGCACACTGGTAAGGAAACGAACCAGTGAACAACACCACAAACTGTGGCTAAACCATGGTGAGTGTAGGCAGGCCAAGGATGCACTTCCTACCATCGACGGCCGCTTCACGAAAAAAGCGCTTCGGCTGACCAAACTACAGCTGCGCACTGTTACAGCCGCCATCACTGGACACGGCTCTTTTAACAAACACCTCTTTGCCATATGAGTCACAGACAGCCCTCTATGCCGAGCCTGCATGGAGGAAGATGAGACAGCAGCCCACGTGCTTCTGCACTGCCCAGAGGTTGCATCATACAGGGCCAAGTACTTCGGTAACCCAGGTACTCTCCGCGAGACTGTCAGCGACATCAAGGCGCTGCTGGCTTTTCTCGGGGAGCTGAGGTGGATCGAATAGATTTCCCACCCGCACGCAAAATACGCGCATTGGTCGTGGAGTTGCGGAAACCAGCCCGTTATACAATAAGTCCCCGCATACCCATTATTGCAAATAACTTACCATTTCAATTTAAGAGGTAACAATTTCCCTTAAAATTGGCTATTACAATGACGATCAACAATTCCAGGGCCAAACCATAAAAGTGACAGGCATTCAATTGTGCACTCCATGCTTCTCACACGGTCAATTATATGTTGTTTGTTCAGTGCCCAAAAATTTCACGTGCTTGCGGAAAATAATAAGTCATTTAATGTTGTATACAGAACGGTATTAGAATAAATAGTGCCCAACAAGGCGTTTGATGGTTTACTTTGAAAAGAAGGTTGTATAGCGCCAAAATAAACGGTTTTAAGCCAAATCGTCGCCTCATTTAATTTTGTTGCCGATCTCTGCGCCCAGAATTACAGTACCCAAAAGGACGCATTTTGAAGTCATCACCTACATTATCGCAATTTTGATCAGCCAGTCAGTTCTCACACAAAACATAACATCACGCCTGAAATCCCCTACGGGTTAGGCAGAAGTGTACCTTATCGTACACCCACATTTCGCCGTTCGTTATGTTGAAGTCCCATGTGACAGGGGGCGAGCCTATTCAATTCTATTCCACCAACCGGGCACAAATCCAGATTCCGTGGCTGCTACTGAGAAATTCCTGATGGAATACCCCAATAACACTATTATGTATAGTATTTTTTCAATTGCATACATTGTTTAATGTTAAGTGGAAGAGCGGAGTCACCTAACACAACCATCTTCTTGCTTAAAAGGTGATCTCCAAATCATGTGCGTTAGAACTATATATAATTTAAATAAACATTTTTTTAACACTGCCCGACCCGGCAATCGATCCCAGAACCTCATGCTTAGTAGTCGCACTTGCGACCACTCGACCAACGAGGCAGTCTCACACATACACACCTAAATAGCCACGCGAACGAAGTAGCGGGTAACAGCTAGTATATTTATAGTTAAAAATACACTTCTGCCTAATCCACACTATATTCGTGTAAAAGAACTTCATGAATATTCTTCAATACAAGAAAAATCTTGATCCAAGAAAGAAATGAACCGTATAAGCTCCTAACAACGCTTAAGGGTACATTCTTCAATGGGGGTATTATGGGGTCTGAACCTTGGGAGCTATGGGCGCTAAGCCGCTTAGTCCATAAGAGGAAAACGTTTGCAACTCTTACAGAACCATCGTGCATTTCTTCTAGGAATAAAACATCGGTTGGAAATTATTGGAGTAAGTACTTGTTTGCTCGCGGCTTCGCCCGCTTGGAGTTCGATAATTATTGTGCCACGCGATCATACTACCGGGACAAAATCCTATGTGTTAATACTGGTTATAAACTATCTGTGTGCAAAATTTCATCCAAATCCGTTCTGTAGTTTTTGCGTGAAAGAGTAACAAACATCCATCCATTCATCCTAACAAACTTTCGCATTTATTTTCTTGTACAGCTAGTATTATATATTTATATTGGAAGTAGGCTCATTGCGGTATATTATAAACTTGTGGTTCTGATTCTCAGTAACTAGTAAGCCCAGCTATTTAGCAGTTTCCGCGTATTTACATAATTCTGTTATGTAAATATGTATTTATATATATGTATTTACTTTTAACCGAAAGCTTTGTTGGAGTTGGAAACCGCTTCACAGAGTAAATTGAGTTGAGTTTGGATTTTTTTTAACCATTTTGAATTACTTGTCGCTGTTTTTTTCAGTTTGAAAACAATGATATGCTGTAAGACTTTCAGAATACCTTCCCAGCCAAAACTTTTTCTTACAACTTAACATACTTTTTCAAACCAAGCAGAACACGCAAACACATTACTAATAGAACATACAACGTTGTTATTACAAACTAGTAATTCCACAGAGGGGGAAACAAGGTGAATTCGCACTATTGGTGGCACATAAATGCCTCACTAGCGGCCCTCCAACAACCCTCCCGAACGGCCAACCAACACGGCAACCTCTTTTGCAATGTAAATACCGATACCTCCCCGCGTAAAAAATCGCTCGCGTGGTTTCTAACAACCAGAACCATAGACCCCTCTCCACAAAAACTTCCAACAGTTTTGAACCTTCATATCGTGTATCAGAGATCTTTTTAAACTAGTCAGGAATGTGTCAATTCTACCTTTTCGTTGTGGGTTGTGGATAAAAGATTCTGAAGAGGGACCGAATAGTACCACAGTTGTAATAGTTTTTTTTCGACTAAGGTAATGTAAGTCGTTTTGCTGCGGCTGAATAATTCTTAGTATGTATTTATCATTCAGTTGGTTCTGTGTAGAAATACATTTTAACTGAGAAAAGCAAGCTTGAAAAGCAGGAAGTTCTGAATGAACTATCGTGTATTGTAGTCTTTGATTTTCCGAAGAGTTTTGTTGCGGTGTTCTATTAACACAACGCTAGTTTTTAGGGAAATGATGAGCAACTGTCATTAATGATCACAATATTTTACACTCAAGTTTTTATGTACGCTATACTACGTAAAAACTATTAAAACGTACAGCATCCACATATCAAAATTACCATACACGTCACCCCCTGACGTCATAATGCGACGCCGACAGACAGACAGACAGACAGATGGCCAGACAATTCAATCAAATTACTAATAGTAGCTCCCATTTACGCGCGAACCATTTTCGTTAGTAGTTATGAAACGACCGACACCCGACAACATTCATTTTGATTAAACGGGCGATTTTAGTCAGGACTAATTGATGTACGCATTGGGCGAATTCGTACAAAAATTTCACTCTGAAGTTTTGAAGTCATTTGTGTTATGGAAAGATATACCATGTCTTTTTCAATGTCTTTTGGGAATGTATTTGACGAACAATACCAGCTTATTACGGCCTACTGCAGGGCGAAGGTCTTCTCGTACATAGAAGGCCTGAGCATTGATCAACACGCTGAATTTGAATGTAATTTTAAATACAAAGCTTCTTTTTTATATTTATGTTTATTTATTTATTTATTCATGAACACATACATTTGTTTTAACAGGGATGACCCATGCTAACAAAAGTAGTCATGCATTGCTAATTGTCCAGTCCCAAGTAATGGGCCTGGGTAGAAACATAAGTTACACAGTGGACAACATACTAAGTGTTACCCTCTGGAATTCCACCAAAGAGCAAGAAAATATGTCCAAACGCCGAGAGACACTATTAAGTATTCTTACTGCACGAATCACTGGTGCAAACTTTAATAAATTTGTACGGGTTGCCGGAACTTTAAAAAGCCCCTCCCTTGGTCCCAACCGTAGCCTCCTATCTGGAACGAGCAATCCCAACGATTCCAATATTTGTGGATTATTCAGCATACCACGAAAAACCATAAAACATATTTTACCAGAACGCGTGCGCCGCGCTCGGGCGCCGTCTGCCCAACGGCAGCACACTCATGCTCTGGCAACGGCTCACTTTTCCTAGTTATCTTCGGTCTACTACTTTTCGAGCGCTTGTCTCCAATAAAACCCCAAAAAGACCTCAGTTCCTTCACAAATTGTTGCTCCGTACGCCTCTGATAATCGCGGTATGCGGTACTGATTTTGTCTTTGACAAGAGAACGGTAGTGAGAAAATTTAACATAATCGCGGATTGAACCAGTCTTTTTTAGAGATTTGTGGCACAAAGCCTTCTTCTTAATATGACCTGTTATGTCAGCAGTCAGCCATTCAGGGTATATATAACGAGAGCAATCACCCTTGGAGCTCTTTCTTGGAGTGCTATCATCCAAAATACTATAAAATATATCATAAAATATTATATATTCTTCGTCGGCACTAGTCGTTTTATACAGGAGCTCCGGTCTACCCCTGCAAGTCCCAAGTACAAGAAATGGAAGTCCGCCTTGCTAAAATTCCATCGTGGTAGGGAGGTGGAAGCCTGAGGTACAGGGTAAGCATGGCCAGAAGACCGCACCCGACTGATACTTACTCGTAGCGGCGAATGCTGCGGGTCTATGCATGACAAACACTCCTCACGTTCCTTATTTACGACAATATCACCTACGGGTAAAGTAGTTAGGACTACATCGAGCGTGCAATTGTTGCAATTAAGAATATTGTTACTTTGGCGAAATGCACAGAAGGTGACAAAGTATTCATAATAACATTGTACCTCTTGGTTTGTTGAGTACATATTTAAATCAGCTACTAAAACAACTTTGTCATAGCTAACACATATGTTAGTCTGTAGGGCTGTGTCTACGGGCGAAAGTTGCCTGACAATAAATGAATGTTGTGATTGTTTAACCGAATTCGAAAGAAGGAGGAGGTTCTGTATTCGGCCAGGAACTTTTTGTTTTCATGTATGTACTGGATTTGCTTCGTGAATACTGGTCCGATTTAAGAGATTATTTTTTATCTGGTAGAGGAAACTCGCGCGGTTGCTTTTTTCATTTATAAACTTTGCTTCAATAACACCTTCGCACAATACAATGACACAATAAGCATTTTTTTTTATTATCAACAACTAAATTCAATTACGTAGAAAGTTATTAACCGCATTTTGAAATTACAAGATCTTTCATGAACCAAGACACGAACGATTCCTTTCAACCTGAACCACTTTGTTCCGTTATTAAACAATCCATAAATTAAATTAACTTTCTTTCAACCATTTAAATATTAATTGGTAAGTTAAGTAATAACCTAGAAAAATAATTAAAAGTAAGCAAGAACAAAACTATGTTCAACAAAGTAAAAAAGAAAGAATAAGCGCTCAAAGGATTTTTTCAAAGTATTTTTATTCAATAAAAACAGTATTTTCTCCCTTTTACCTTACCAGAGAGCCATCAAAAGTCTATAAAGAATTTGTAAGAACGTTTCTTATTATCATTAGTCTGTAATTTAAATAAAAAGAAGTGTATATTGTCCATGGTCTCGAAAGGAGGTTCGATGTTTTGCCGCTTCTTTCCTCTGATATACTAATGTTAACATTCAGAATAAACTGTTGGACATCTTTTTGATTCATTTTACTTTGTTTGAATATTCCAATGTTTTAACAAGACTTCGGGAAAACAATGCAATTTTGTTATTTGGTACTTTACAGTTGTAGTAAGTTTGTAAGTAAGTTTGAAACGGTACTATGGGACGCAGTATCTTAGGTGTTTTTACCCGACTGCCAAGGAAGGGTTATGTTTTTCGCGCGTTTATCTTGTATGTTTCCTTTGTTTGTTTGTAATTTGTAAATTTCTTTGTTACCTCGTATCTTCCAAACGGCTGGATGGATTTCGACAGTTTGTTTTAAAAATCAAGTGTCCTTAGATAGGTGCTTGAAAAGTGGATTTTTGGCGAGAAAAATAATAACCAAACCTATCGAGTGGGGTATCAAAATGAAGGGTTTTAAAAGGTAACAAATATATATACAGGTACATAATACTACTAACCTCACGTCCCAGCAGCCGCGGGATACGCCCCGGGCGTCGGGGGCCACGTGGTGGCTCTCGGCTAGCGGCGCGGGCCTGTGGACGTTGAGTAATGGGCTAGCTCGCCATCCGTCCGTCTTATGAAGACAGGCCGTGTGGACGGCGTTGTCGTGTTCCAAGCGCGCCTCAAAGAGATGCCAGCAAACAGGAAGGGCCGATACCTGCTAGGGCTGCGGGGCTGTTCGAAAGAGATACCGCGGCCCTGAAACACAAAGGGCCAAGAAGGAACATGAATGGGTTTTAGTCAGTACAAGTCTAACATTCCCTTCCGCTCCGCCCAGAGCGGGAGGGCCCATTTGATGAATTCCCAGCTGAAAAAAAAGGCCTATTATCTGATGCGATGCCTGAGGTAGCTCCGGGGTGAGGTAGGGGTGTCAACCTCTGTCAGCAGGCGACTGACTGAGCTACCTCAAGAACCGTCTCAGTTAAACAGCCTGTAATCTGATTGATGATTTTTAAGCATAATAATAATAAAAAGTGTACTTAATTTCGATAACAAAGGATCACAACCTACATATATTAAACAGCGCAGAAAATGTAAAAAATCAAATAAAAAGACATTAGTTTTATTTAACTTACGTTTCGATTGCTCAATAAATAAATCATACAGCAATTGTTTTGGTACTGACAATGATTGACCCTTGTGCAAATATCCTCAGGATGCCGCTGGAGCTGGCCCGAAACCTGCCGAAACAGACTACTTGCGATTCGACGAACATTCCTGATGCGCTACAGTATCGGGGAAGCTTCGTCAGCACCCTAAACATAAATGTACGTAGGTATTAAACGTAGACAATTAAACTTACCATACAGCGAATTCAATATTGTATCATTCACATATAACAGAAAGCTTTCTCGTGTAAATAACTTTCCTGTAATAATAATAGAAAAATCACGCCTGTATTCCCAAGAGAGGTCAGAGGCCAGTTACTTAAAAGTGCACCGACATATCACCAGATATGTTTAAGTCCCATGTAATAGGGGGCGAGGCTATTACCATCAACACAAATACAGACAACAGGTTTTTACTGAAAAATTCCTAATGGAAAAGCCCACTATCACTTTGCCTAACCTGGGAATCGAACCCAGGACCTTTCGACTTAGCAAAAAAAGCGCTTGTGTCTACTATACTAACGAGGGCGACCAAATATTGTCTAGGATGTAATCTACAATGGAACCCATTGTACGGTGATGGTTGCTTTAAAATATAATGTGTCCATCCATCTTGTGTATGTTTAGATATCATGCGACAGTCATCATCTGCCTAGCCTTTTCCCAACTATCTTGGGGTCGGCTTCCAGTCTAACCGGATGCAGCTGAATACCAGTTTTACATGAAGCGACTGCCTATCTGATCTCCACAACCCAGTTAGTACTGGGTAATACGATATCCTTGGTAAGACTGGTTGTCAGACTTTCGGGCCACTGACTACCTGTAACGACTGTCAAAGATCTATAAATGACAGCCGGGACCAACGGTTTAACGTGATTTCCGAGGTACGGAGGAAACTCGGTATGTAATGGGTGGTCACCTATCCACAGACCAACATAGGCAAGCACGGCTTAACCTAAAGATCGACCCGAGCTGCTGTTATTATTTAACCACGAGCTCCTCTATCATGCGACAGTCATTGCTGTCATAATAGGAAGTAACAACTCACTTCGTAAATTAAAAGATACCAAATAAAGAAGACACGAAAACTCACTGAATAAAACAAAACGCAACGTATTAAAGTTAAACCATCGAAATTTCCCCTCAATTATATACTCCATTTTGTGTTTAATATCAGTGACAACAAAAAGGGGGGGTTGGAGCAAAAGTTTCGCGTAAACATCCCCCCAAAACATCGTAGTTACAAATAAAGTTTTTTACTGGAATCGGACCACTTATCTCTACCAATTTCTTACTCGATGACCTGTGTGAGAAGTGAACGCGATAAAGCGATGCCAAGATATATTGGAGAAGAATTATTTTGGTGATAGTTTTTGTAGTTAAATTAGGTATATGGAACAGTGTAATACAATGTGTAAACGGATTCTTCACAAAGCCGTCAACCGTACCGTCGTACATAAAACTAAGTTATACAACGCTTTTTGTTGGGATATGACTATTGTGTTGATGGATGCATTGAATAGTACAGGGGTTATGGAGGTATTTAAAGTAAAGTTATAACACAAAAAACTTGAATTGTAAAAAAAAATTGTGGTAAAGTTGAAACTTTAGTCCAGAACAGTAAAAAAATCGCAGTGACGGAGAGAATCGGTGTCTTTCGGCTTCGTTAAGGCCGTCTTCTTCGTTATCTATCTACACCTTTTATATATTCTATCGAATAATTAAGACCATTGACAAGACTCAAAATTAGGGTTTCAATCAAAATGCTACAGCTAGACCTTACACTGTTTGGTTGCCCCTTTGTGTGAATGTTAACTTGTCATTAGAGAACAAGGACCATTGCCATTCATTGGGCATATATCCAGGCTGCTGCTACTGAAGATATCCTCATGTAATACCCATTTAGCATTATGGCAACGCCAAACCCAGGACTAATCGCTTACCAATCAGCAGCTTTGAAGCAATGAAACAGTCGATACGCTAAATATTGACGAAATCAACATGGTTTGGGAAGTGTTCCCTTAGGGATGCTACCCACACACCATGATTTTAATATCGAAAATCGAATCTATGTATGTGAAAGTTTTAGAAACCGCTTCGCTTAGCTCGAATTGTGCCAAACGTACCCGAAATGTATTCAGCGATTGTAGCTGTCGAACGGAGTTAGCCGATCAACACGAGCCGAGCGCCGAAAGCCGCCATGTCTTCATACTGTATTCATGTTTATTTTGTTTAGCCTGAACACATACTTTTATATTTTTTGTTTATATTATTTCTTACAGTTGTTTTATATTATAATCCAAGTAATGTTTATTTTATTTTCTTATTCATGTAATCAAATATTGGCTTGGCTTCCGTACGTTTTTTCACGGGTGACCACTGAAAATCAACGCTGTGTTGTGGCCCTCAATAGTACAATATCATGCTGAATAGTAACCTGCTTCTTGGACAGGAACAACTGTATCATTGCTTACGCCACTCCATCGCTTCGCGTAGCACCCCACTCACACAGGACACCGTACTCCCGTGGCAAGTCGTTCGTAAAACCGTTACGTACGCATCAATCCCGCAAACTTTTCCAATATCAACTTAAATTTTGATTGAAAGAGTTCCCGTGTGTTCAGCGAGATCCTCTAAGATGTTCAGTGACTAAAGTTCGTCAGGAGACAAGGAGTTTGGAGGATATCGTGAATATCTTTATTTTCTGCGTGTATTAGAGACTATGGGTTTTGTTGGAGTTTCAGATTAAGGTTGGTAATGGTTTGTTTAGATATTGAAAGGGCGTTTGGGATTTTTGAAGAAGAGTGTAGCAACAATGAGAGGAAGTAAGAGGAGTACCTAATAGTCGCGTATAGGAATAAATAAACCCTGTGAATTTTTGACAAAGATATTCAAGAGTTTTCTGGATTCTGATAAAACCGTACAGACAGAGACTAATAGTACTAACTGGGTTGTGGAGGTCAGACAGGCAGTCGCTCCAAGTAAAATACTGGTATTCAGCTGCATCGGGTTAGTCCAACATATTTGGAAAAAGGCTACGCAGATGTGATGCTTTCATCATCATCCGTCATCAGTGCTGCCGGCAATATATTTTTTCTGCCGGTTTTCAATAGAATATTTTGAACCCTCGCTTAATTTAAACAACAAAACTAAATTAAATAATTGACATAAGAAATTGAGGTCAAAAGTGAGTAAGTGTGGTGTTAGCTACAGAATTAAAAACTGTACTTTTGCTCCAAGACAACAAAGAAATTAAGTACTCTGAAATAAACTCCTTAAAACTTGTACAATATTATTTATATCAGTACAATTTTATGAATAAACTTTTGACCCACATTTTCCATAGCTTTCACGATCAAAGACTAGTTTGGACCAATTGTTAATACGTAACGTGTATCTAATTCAATCTACCAAATAGTTCACTTGGAAGAACCATGATGGCGCCGCTCAAAGACCCTTAAACTAATGGAAACCAATATAACCGCGGTTCAAAGTTATCGCTTTATACATGTATAATATAGTTAATGTTACCTAGTATACAGGCTGGGTTATATTTGAATGGATCAAATTTTTTCGTGCTTCGAATTACTGCATAATAAGCTTATAATGTTCCCACTGCTGGGACACACGGTCTCCTCTCTAAGAGAGGGAATGGGCTAATTTATTAATATAAATAATTTAATTTAATTTCGAATTACTGAAGGCATGCAAAAAAAAATATTGTATGAAACTCACATAAAAAGAGAAAGGAATTGAAGTTGTCTGAAAATTTTGATATCAACGTATAGTTTAGCACCCAACTAGGATAAGTGTTTGTTACTCTGCCCATCATCATCAGAATTCAGCAGTGCTGGACATAGGTCTCTTCAAGTGTACGCTACTCAACTCGATTCCTGGCAACTCTCATCCAGTTGCTACCCTGAGAAGATGCACCGAGCTTGAGGGCGTCCCACCTTACGCTTGCCGATTCGCGGTCTCTACTAAAGAACACGTCTACCCCAACGGTCATCGGTTCTACGGCTAATATGACCGGCCCATTGCCACTTCACCTTACCTATTCTGTGAGCTATGTCGATAACTTTTGTTCCCACGCCACATCTCTCGGCCATCGTAGGCGCGGGCCTGTGGACGGTGAGTAATGGACTAGCTCGCCGTCCGTCCGTCTTATGACGACAGGCCGTGTCGACGGCGCGTTCGTGTTCCACGCGCGCCTCAAAGAGATGTCAGCAAACAGGAGGGGCCCGCAAGGGCTGATGCCTGCCAGGGCTGCGGGACTGTTCGAAAGAGATACCGCGGCCCTGGAACATAAAGGGCAAAAGAAGGAACATGGATGGTTTTTAGTCAGTAAAAGTCTGACACTCCCTTCCGCTCCGCCCAGAGCGGGAGGAGTCATTTGATGATTTCCCATAAGCAAAAAAAAAGGCAATTTTACTTTTAAATTCTACCCAAAGAATAATTCCTGATTTTTATTATTCTTTCGGTACAAATTAGAAGTAAATTGCCTTGTGGTAAAAAAAAAAAACATTAAACTTCTGGCACCTACAAGTGACACTGGGAATTGAAGAGTTAAATATGTTTCGCTGGAATACAGATTGAAACAAATGAACTGGGACTTGAAATAATAATTATTTCAAGTTGGAAAAAATACACACACTGTACAACGTTTACAACTGATTAGCATAGGTAGTAAGATGAAGGAAATTGTACCAAGTTCTACTTCGATTACTTGTCTATTACCTAAGTTAATATTAAGTTAATATTGTTACTCGATATTGGTTTTCAATTACATGTTATGAAACGAGCCTACGTCTCGTGAAAGGTTTTATGTTTTCTCAACCATACAGATGCTTCTATAATATGTATGTTGATAAGTTTTTTTGAGCGTTTTAGATTTTCTTGTTCTTATTAAGTAAGGTTCGAGGGTAGCAATGAAAAGAAGTTCAAAGAGATCTCTTTCTAGTAGTAGGGAATTGTTTGTTATGTTACTCTTTAGAAGCCTACAGATAGTTTATAACCTGGATTAACACATAAATACTTTTTATCCCGGTAGTATTACCGGACTTCACACGGGTGAAGCCGCGGGCATAAGCTAGTAACATAACATAACATCACGCCTGTAAACCACGAAGGATTAGGCAGAGTTGTACCAAATAGTACACCCACATTTCGCCAGTTATGTTAAAGTCCCATGTAATGGAGGCGAACGCATTGCCATCAACCGGGCACAAATACAGACTACGTTACTGCTACTGAGAAGTTACTGGTGGAAAAATCCAAAAAAAACTTGCTCAACGCGGGAATCGAACCCAGGAGCTCATGCTCAGCAGTCGCGCTTGTGAACGCTCGACCAAATGAGGCAGCATAAACTAGTACCTATACGTTACTAAACGCTTTGCTGTGACAGTTGCGGTGAGAGGAAGAAGTGGCCATAATCACCACCGCGTGACCAGTTCGGGTCGGTATTACATGTCTTAGAGTTTTTGTACCTAGGACATGTCAGTCTCCCCATTTTCCTTCACCGTGTTTGGAGCTCTCACGAAACAAATTGCACAAAGTAAAGTGCGCATACATGAGACAAAATAATATAATTTCACACAGCCCGCTCCACCATGTAAATAAAGGTACATATTGTGCACAATTAGGGACGACCATGTCTTTCACGTTTTAATTGACTGAAGCCAGGAGCGGGGGATATAATGAAGTTTATTAACAGCCAAATATGGACGGGGATGGCGGGGGTGGGGTGAGGTTCTAATGTCATGTTTTTGTTTTGTTTTTGATTTTATGTGATGAGGTATGAAGTAACCTTGTTGCGATTTATTTTGGCGTTTGTGGCATGTATAAAACAAAATTGTTTAATGCATACGGCAAACGCCGAATTGGTTAATGGGGATGAGGTTTAATTATACTAAAATTCAAAAGCTTTAAATTTTAAGTCTATTGTATTTGTATTATTTTACTGATGCTACAGTTACATCATCATCACAACAACACGCCTGTAATCCCTGATGGGTTAGGCAGAGGTGTACCTAATAATACACCCATATTGCTCCTGTTGTTTAAAGCCCCATGTAATAGGGGGCGAGCCTATTTATATCAACTTGTCACAAATCTAGACTCGGTAGCTGCTACTGAGATATTCCTGATGGAAAACTCAATAACACTTTGCCCGACCCGGGAATCGAACCCACGACCTCATGCTCAGCAGTCGCGCTTGCACCACCACTACGAAAGTAACCCCTACTGCTCAGGCGCTATGAAATTTTTAAAAACGTAACTGATGTGCAAATCTACGAACATTTGTTTAGCAATATAAGTTTTTAAACTGTCATGGTCACTGCGCCGAAATATCGGGAACTCAAAACAAACAGTGGACATGGTAAATATCCCGTTTCTAGTGTTAATTATAATATTTGTTTAGCAGTTTACAAAAATGACTTAATTGATTAATTATAAAAAACCAGTGTAGTAATTCACAGCGTCAATAACCCCTAAATTCTTCTTCTGATTGGAAAACGTAATTACTATTTTTTCAAAACATAACGTACGGACCGACATTACGATAAACCCTGCCGAGGTATCGCTCGGAGATCACAGTCGGAAACTTGATATTGTAATCAAAAATAACATTACTCCTGTTGCCAGGAAATTGGGAGTGCTGGTAATGGCTAAATTATTCATAACACTGAGTTGGGTATCACGTGACGGGGGCGTCATCCATTTCGCATTACCACCTTTTTTACGTGTATGTTTTTCTTTTATTTACATTCGTGTAATTTCTATTAACGTATGTTAATTATTATAGGTTGTAGCAACGTAGGTAGAGGTAGAGCAGTACATACGTCAATCATCATCTGTATCTTCCTAACTATGTTGAGATCGGCTACCATTCTAACCGGATGCAGCTAAGTACTAGTATTTTACATGAAGCAATTGACTATCTGACCTCCACAACCCAATTAGTACTGTTAGTCTCTGTCTGTACTGTTTTGTCGGAATCCAGAAAATTCTTGAATATCTTTGTCAAAAATTCCCGACGACGATACCCTTTGGTAAGACTGGTTGACAGACTTTCGAGCCACTGACTACCTATAACGACTGTCAAAGATCTACGAATGACAGTCAGGACCAATGGCTTATCGTGTTTTCCGACGTCACGGAGGAAACTCTGTATATAATGGGTGGTCACCCATCCACGGACCAACCTAGGCAAGCGCGGCTTAACTTAAAGATCGACCCAAGCGACTGTTATTATTTAGCCACGAGCTCCTCAGTACTGTTGTACGTGAATATACAACAAACTATGAGGAGATTTTATGAACATAGGCTATACTATACAATACCTGGTTGGTCTAGTGGGCGCAATCGCGACTGCTGAGCATAAGGTCCTTTGTTCGATTCCCGGGGCAGGCATATTGTTATTGAGTTTTTCCATCAGTTCTTAGTAGCGGCCGCGGAATCTGAATTTGTGCCCGGTTGATGGCAATAGGCACGCCCCCTATTACATTGGACTTTAAGATATTGGCGAAGTGTGTGTACTTTTAGGTACACCTACCCACCAGTATTACAGGAGAGATATTATTGTTATGTACATAAAAGCATGGGAAGACCAAATAAGGATGGAAATATGATGGGAATATGCTATATCATACAAACATAAAAATAATTAATATTACCATTAAAAATGTAGCTTGCAATATTCCACTAAGCATTTAAATAATAACAGAAAACAGCAGCACCAAATTCGACATACAATTTTAATTATTAAAAAAAAATACAAAAAAGTCCATAACACATAAAACGTAAAACAAGATAAAAGTTAACAAGCATCTGGGAATCTACAAAGCCTACAATGTTCACACAATCACAAACAGTCGATAAAAAAACAATCTATACAAAGTTAAGAAAATATTATAAAATACTAAATTAAACATGTGAGACAAAATCTCTTCACCTACTTACCTAACATTTGACACTTCAGAATCAAATCGCAGTTGCAATCTTGGACCGTGTCAGTAGTTCCTTACCTTTCAATTCGGCGAGGTTTTCATACCGATTCAAGTGGTTCTCAAATATGGGGTGCATACAACTCAGATTTCCAATATCAGACGAAGGCAATATGTCTCAAGACTAGTTCGCTCCTAAGTCAAGTTTTATGAGTTGCCGAACAAATATACTTACGTAAAATGGAAAAATATTTAGCGTTTTATATCTGGGGATTTAGCGCCCTCGGTGAAGTGTAATGATTTTTTTGGAGGCCATTTTTTGTCAAGTTTTGTTTGATATGAGCTTTATCCCGCGGCGTCGCCCATAGGAAAGTAGAAAATTATCTCGAGTGAACATAGTTCCTTGATAAAAAGTATTCTAAGTCCTGGAAAGCCTGGGCTAGCAGACTACCTGTGTGCCATATTTCGTCGAAAACTGCAGCTGCATCAGCAGATGTGATGAATGATTGACAGAAATACTTATAATAATTTTGTTTATTGTTTTGACGGATTTTGTTTATTGTGATTTTTTTTTTGTTCTGAACCATAACTGGTAACCTTCTAGTTGCGGAGATATTGGAGGTCAAAGTTACAACTTTTTCACTTGTTTTTTTTTTAATACAAAGGACAATGACCAAAGTTGGTACCAAAAAGTCTCGCGCCTCAAAACCAAAATATTATAGTAATTAGTTTCATATTTTTTTACGGCATTACGCGTCGGGGATTTGATTTTTGAACTGGAATTATACTTTTCGAGTTTAAAAGTACGAATATTGTTTTACTCCCTTTATATGACGTTCCGTTTCAACTGAATATAAATGACGTTCCGTTTCAATTGAACAAACCCTTGTCTGTCGAGCGGACTCTAAAATTAATTACAATTAAGTAAGATCAGTACACCAAATCGATTTAGTTTGGTTTATTGCTATTTGCAACAAAATAGATTTTCTCAGCCTAAAGATTTTGATTTATCGATTACATCCCTAAATCCCGACTAGTTTATAGCACTTACTATACTCTATGGTTTATAGTTATCTTATCTGTGGCATCTGACATTTGTACTGTACTGACTGACTATTGGCAATGTAAAGGTCTAAAATAAAATCGAGTTTCAGTCAAGCATACTGTGGATGTTACTTTAACTCGTAATTCTTACTAATATTAGTGTATTACGCTGTTTTTAGAGCAATAATGTAATGTATGTGTGTTAAAATACGTCGTTGGTAGCGTCGAAAAAATAGACCTACTTTTTAGGTTAGTTTCGATTTTATAAAATAACTCTGAAACGCGGGTTTTTTTTTCAAAAATAATTTTTGTAGGAGTTAATACGATCAGTGTAGTCTATAAAAAACAAGGTTTGATTTTGATGCAGCATGGTACGGGATTCCATACTTCCATGAGCATTCTCTTTTTAAACGTCATTACTTTTCTTTGAATACCCCCATGGTCCCTGCACCATTCAGTGCACCCATCAGGACAATGTTTAGAATGAGTACCATCGAGTCCTATGGCAAAACGTGATGTTTCACTCTAAAAAAAAGCAGTTTGCCAGCAATAATTATAGGTGTTGGCGCCATCTATCGACGCACCGGGACATCACATTTTTTCATCTACGAATAAGGGCTCGCCAACGTCGGCGACCAATCACAGCACGCGTTGTTCGCATTCAATCCATTTTAAATAGGATCTTCGTTTTAATTTTTTGTTATTCCCTAATACACACTGCTTGTAAGAAGACGAATTAAAATACATCGAAATCAAAAATCAATATTGCAGAACACCTGCCTCCCGTTCCTGTACAATAGGGTTACTTAGTTTGATGTACAGAATGCTTGGATAACGGCTTCGTAAAGGGTCCGTTTACACCTTGTATTATGTCAACTTGAAAAGGATTATTAAGCTTACTGTAAATCAGGATGCTTATCAGAAGATTTTCCGTTATTCCTACCGACCCCACAAGGCAAAAACAGCTTGAATATAAAAAATAAACTTACAAAATAGTGATCCATTGAGGACAAGTGACATCGGATAAGCTCTGTGACCGGAAATATGGGGCATCCATCGCAAAAATGACGTGTCCTTAATAGTCTTCAGTGATTAATGGTATTCATTCATTATTTATACGGGCTGCATCATAATAGCTCATGCGAGTAGAGATACTGTAATGAGGGGCTCGTGGCTAAATCATATCAGGTTAAGCAACGTTTGCTTCGGTCATTTCGTGGATGGGTGACCATCTATTAAGAACCGAGAAGCAAGAGTTGCCGCTGGTATTTTTTTAGTTCTTTGACAGACGTTTTCCTCGAGTACCTATGTTTGTAGTTTACTTTACCGAGTAAAGGTGTTCACATTCTCATAGTTGTCCATAATGATACATTGACGAGTACGGTGACACTTTTCCAGATTTTCAGCTATATTTATTACAGTTTTTTTAAAAGTACGAAGCTACTTACGACAAAAAGTTTTTCTTAAATCGATTCCCTACATCATATTTAAAGAATAAAAGATAACCGACTTCCCACCAAAATAACCGGTTAAAAAAAATATGTGTCTTGTGCGAAGAATCACAATAAAGTAAAATACTGATTTATGCAATTTGGGTGAAACGTTTGGCGGGTTGCCGGCCCAATCATTTGGCGCCGCGCGCCGGTCCGGGCGGCGTAGCGGTCGCCGGAACGGGCCTACGTGTAGTGGTCGCTCGTAGCTTTGCTACGAAATTGCTACGTCACCGCGTAGTGCTGCTACGAATATACTGTCATATAATTATGAGAACTTACTATTAATAACACTCTAGTATAGTCTGAAGTTAACTTATGAATAAACTGAAATGATATATGTATACTTTTAAAACAATATACGTGTGATGACGAATCGTATGTGACTAAAAGAGTGATGAATATAAATGTTGATGGATTGAGAGGGGCAAAGGAAGGCCAAAGAATGGATGAATTGTGTGAAGAATGATATGAAGGAAAAAGAAGTAAATGATTTAGGTGATGAGAAAAAACGCCGTGTTGCGCCGACCCCAATGGACAAGGGCAGGAAGATGATGATGATACATACTGACGACTTTACCACGGAGTTGGGCACAAACTGCAGAACACAGCCAGCTACGATTCTTACATACAAGGAGTATGTATGAATCTTTGCTTCGTCCATGTTCATACATGTGATAACACACACACGGTACAATTAGTTTTTTTCCAGAGTATCATCTAAAAACACTGTTGACAGACTAAAATAAATTAAAACACGGACGAAGGGATTACTCCGGCTAAGCTGTGAAAAGTAATAAGTTTTTTGGGAACAATATTATATTACGCACCGCTTCGTCAAATAATAACAACTAAGGATTATAATTCAATATCATCGTGACTTCGCTATTTTTTTTTCATCCTTAGTAATCCATCAGTACATTTGCCGACTATTATTATAATTTGATCTATCTGGTTAGTACGAATTCAATCATTTAGACAGCTATCTTTCGTTCATTCATTCATTCAGCATTGTCATTCAAATGTGATCGAAATAGCTTCTCTATCCATTCAGTATGTTATGTTATGTTACTTTTAAACAGATGCCTAATACTTGGGGAAAGGGACACCGGCACAAACGGTGACCACGTTTTCAGTAGATCATTCTGAACCCCCTATTTATGTTTTTAAACAGTCAGATAGGTCAGATAGGCAGACGTTCCATGTTAAATACTGGTATTCAGCTGCATCCAGTGAGATTGGAAGCCGACTCTAACATAGTTGGGAAAAGGCGAGGCTGATGATGGCCAGTGCTGGATTAATTTCCCCGGAAACCACTAATAGCATATATCGACCAGGATGATAAAATATTTACACAACTAATAACATAAGAAAACTAGTTTACCTAACAAATTATAAGCCAATATCCCACAAAATTGGATAGCAATAAACCTATAATAATAGCAGATATGTAAACACAAATTATACATATAATGTAAACATACGATATAAGACCAATACTCTCAATATAAGCAGGGATAAGGGCTTGTTGGTATATAAGCATATATGTATCGGTATATTGTGAGGGTTACGACATGCCCAAATTGATAAACTAGCGAGGTTATTAATAGGAAAATTGTGTTTGATTGTGTGGAAGACTGCATTTGGTTAAGAATAACTAGAAAACTACCGTGGATTTCCTTAACAGTGTACACTACACTAACAAGCGTAATATATAAAAGAAAGGCATGATTTTCTTCGAAATTCTTACGTAAAGGATACTGATGATATTCAACACATAACATAACATTGCGCCTGGAATCCCCGAATGGTTACACACAATTTTAATGGGTACACCCATATTTTGCCAGTTATGTATAAATCCGATGTAATAGAGGGCGAACCTATTGCTATCAACCGGGCGGAAATCCAGACTCCGTGGCGGCTACTGAGGAATTAAACATAATTTAAAAAACCCAATAACACTTGAACACTTCACCCGACTGGGAAATCGAACCCAGGACCTCATACTCAGCAGTCGCGCTTGCGACCAATATGAGGCAACTATCAATAGATTCACAATTCCCTAGACTTAAACTTATAACCCCATAACTCACGTTCCGTTATCAAAACATAATAACACATCCACACGTCAGTTCAGAGCTATAACCGTACAGCTACGTTTGCCACCGCACTGACATCTAGCGTTTGCATCCCGCAACATTAATCATGGGCGACGCATGTTGTTGTCGTCGAGTTACACGTAATATCCGATGTAAAAAGTTGTGTGGAAACGTATTGTATTGTGTTTGTGTATTAATTTATTGTGTATTGTTTTTTTTTGTGTGTTTATCGGAGTTGTGAATGTTGTGTTTGGAGTGGATTTAAGTCGGAGCTTGTTCTTGGATAGATTTAAAATAGAAGTTATAGAGTGGCATTAGCAAGCGTGACTTCCCCACTGCTGGGACCCAGGTCCCGATTCTGTGAGTGTGCGCAATGATTGTTGTCTTAACAGTCCCGCATGACGAGAACCTCGTGAAAACCGAGGTAAGCAAATCAAGTACTTATATTGACTTAGCTCGCAAGGTTGTCGACATGTGGAATGTGAACTCAGCGATCATTGTACCGATAGTCGTTTTAGCTAATGGCTTAATTGCCAAGAGCCTCGACCAGTACCTGTGGAGGCCCTCGTTGGGCTTGATTCAGAAAGTGGTACTCCTGGACACGCCTCGTATTGTTAAGAGGTTCCTTTCTCTGGAGCCCTGACCGCGTAGTTTGGACCCTGTTCCCGATACCAGTTGATATCACGATATTTTTTCACCACTGCCTTTGAATCCACAACATAAAAAAAATCCTTTCAGTTTATATAATTAAGCTGGTTCAGAATGGCAGTCGCTCCTTGTAAAATGGTATCCAGCTGAATTCGTAAGACGGGAAACTAACCCATTATTGGAAAAAAATTAGGCAGATGATGATGATAGTACACAATACGATACATCACGCTATACACATCCAGTATAACCTGATCTCGCTTTGTATGAGCTATCCGTACAATTAGAGATCAGCTTAATTTGGTTATGTATAGCTTGATTCAGTTTGTCGTAATACCCCTAGGAACCTGAACAAAATGAGAGTTTTAAAGTAATCATTGGGTAATCATCCCTGAAGAGGTTCTTTTCTAATCTTTAGGTGGGCTTTTAACAAATACCTAAGACGTCACTTTGATATGAGAGTTTTGAACTTTGAAAAATCAAGATAAAAAGCCGGCCATTTGCAAAGGAGTCCGGTCATTTTAGGCTTCCTTTTGTCAGTAATCATTTAAGTTTAGAAAGCTCATCATCTGCTTAACCTTTTCCCAACTATGTTGGGGTCGGCTTCCAGTCTAACCGGACGCAGCTGAATATCAGTATTTTACATGAAGCGACTGCCTATCTGACCTCCACAACCCAGTTAGTACTGGGTAATACGATACCCCTTGGTAAGATTGGTTGTCAGACTTTCGGAAAGTAGTTTAAAAAGCGAGTGAATCCTAATTCGGCAAAGAAATAGTTATAATTAATATGATATTAGTAGTAATATCACATTAAATAATTAATTATTATGATCCAACATATAACCTAAACTTATATTCGACACACATTTGGCCTTTCCAAGGAGCATTCTAATCCCGATATCTATACAAATAAATAAAATTAAAGTGTCTGTTTGTAATTCCAAAATAACAGCTTTTTACTGAATGCACATGAAAGTATACAGGGTGTGAGGAACAGCCCTCCGCAAACTGATAGGGTGAGTTCAGTACATCATACTAAGATGACTGGTACATGAAATTATTTCAGGAACGTCATGGGAATCCAATAAACCTGATTTGTTTATTACCTCACACACACTGTATCGTTACCGTGGCAAACCGCACGTAGCGAACGGCAGCGCAGCAAGCCTTCGGCCGCCCTCCCCGGTGTTTTATTTACATAAACGGAGTGCTGCGTACAGAGAATGTAATTTTACATTGAAATAAAGAAATATTAGCCGAAGAAACAGTGTAAAAAATGAAAATTTTCCGGAGAAAATTTCCGGTGGAATATGATTCAGAATAAGGAGCTGAATGCACCCTGTAAGTTTGCGGAGGGCTGTCCCTTACACCCTGTATACGGTAGGCTTTTAACAAAAAAAACCATATTTTTTATTTTTTGTGTCTGGGCTAATCTCCGGCTACACCGATTTTGACGGAACATTTACTGATAGATAACGGATGTAATAAGAAGTAATTTTGACTACTTTTATTTTATAAAAAGGATTAGGGTTCCGTGCAAAAAAATTAAAACCCTAGAAATTGTTAACAAAATCCGATTCAAATAGGGAAGTAATGTTTTTCAAGCAACTATTTCCAAATAAATCTGGAAGGTTAGAACTATACACGCTATGAAACATATTTTTTTTACTTGAACAAACTACTGCCAGTAAGTTTCGAAGGCATCATAACTAAGTACTAAACTACTACAATACCTGAAGACATAAGCCGTTACAATAATGCATGGAGCCGAAGTTCACAATAAACCACAAGTAGACACTTCAAGCCAGCGCGCAGCGCCAACTTCAGGTGAACTGGTTTCTCTCAAGTTATTAGCTTACCTCGGCTGAATTAATCAACTGTTGTTCGTTCATGTTTTCCTGGTACCTGGAAAATTGTAAACTGATATAAAATCTTGATTTACATTCAATAATGATGTCGATAGAGACGAAAGGAACTAACTACAAAATATTATATGTATTAAAAAAATAAAACTAAAACCTAACCTTTTTTTTTACTTTAACATTTTATGAGATTATAAAGAATTTATACGAGATGATATGGCTAGAAAGGAGGTGACTGATGAGATGACTAGTGATAGAGAAGTATGGAACAATAAGACATGCTGCGCCGACCCCAAATTGGTGGTGGTGTTCAACATTATAATAATTTACCGGCAGATGTCAGGAACCTGCGGGACTGTTCGAAAGAGATACCGCGGCCCTGGAACACAAAGGGCAAAAGAAGGAACATGGATGGGTTTTAGTCAGTAAAATTCTGACACTCCCTTCCGCTGCACCCAGAGCGGGAGGAGTCATTTGATGATTTCCCATACCAAAAAAAAAAGTCAGGAACACATCTTCTTTAAACTTATTTAAAGCTAAACTCAAGCAGTACGTCACTAACAACACAAAACTATTAAGTTAACGATATAAGCTAGTCTTCCACACAATAATAATTATGTCGACATCGTACCCACCTACACATTACGAAAACAAAACTGTTAACTACTGGACTACTTTACCTTAGCTATGTAATTATTCGATGAGTGAACAATGGATGTTCTTTTAGAATAAATAAAGAATCTTTAAACCCAGAACGATGTTAAAATACATGCATATTAACAACGTCCAGAGTAAGTAGAGTGTCTAGGGCCATCTGGCCATTAATAACATCGCACAAACTCATCAGTACTGTGACTAGCATTTCTGACGCAGATGCATGGGTCAATTTCCAAGAAAACATCGACAATGGATTTTGATTATTTATTTATTACATTTGGGAAAACAAACAGTAGTATATTGCGCATAAACAGCGTTGGCTTAAAATTAGTCTTAACAAATATACTATCCATAACATTTTCCACAGATAACTATGATAAATAATAAAAACAAACTGTTTGCAAACGTGTACTGTAACTAACTTAATGAAAAAGAAATTTAAAAGGAAAAAAAAATGAAGTTGAAAACAAATAAAAAAAAATAATGCGTGATGTATCATACAGGTCCCTACCCTATCAACAATGATACATACATTGTGTAAAACCTATCTCCATAGGTTAGATGAACATGTAGTTAAAAAATGGAAGCTTCCGTATTATACTCAAAATTAGTCGTATGGCGTATAGGGAGGGAGGGGTAATAGGGTGGAAAGTTTCACATCTTTCTTCGAAATGTCTAGACAAATTGAAATTATATAAGTGATAACAATGATGGCAAAGTAAAAATGCATTGGACTGACATATGCCGCCGAAATTCTTGTCAGTCACTCCTGTTGAAAGTAGTTGTAGAGATGCGAAACACTTCGTAAGCAATTGCTACTAACTTGTCATAGTATTGATAATATATATCCGTGGTGCTAAGCAACTGAGCTTTGCCCAGTTTTGAATGTCCCTTTGTGCCTATTGGCCTTGTTTTGTTCTCCCGCTGATATGGAGGGAAGTGGAAATTAAGTTTTTCCGTCCGCTATTCTTTTCTGATTAATTTCGTTGCAGGATCCAAGACGGTTAAATTGTTTCTCTGACAGTTTGTTAAGCTTCATTGTCTAGGTGCTTGTCTGGTGGTCTCCACTGTTGATTCAGGCTTTCAAGAGTTGCAGTGGTTTGGGTATAGTGTGGCGGGTTTGTCCGAAAAAAAAACTTGTGGTAGTCTCTTTGGATTTTCTAGGTTGAAATCGCTAGCAGCAGCAAGTAGCCATGATAATCATCACTCGTTTCTTCTCAGTATGGAGAGAGACATTTATCCTGCATTGGAACTGCTACAGGTTCTTTTAAAATCGAAATATAAGGTGTGTTGTAAAATACGATATAACTTTAAGCATGTGCGTTGTAATAAATATAGATACTGCTTCCCTTTTGTTTTATTCATTTTGATTTTACGACGTTACAGAAAAGTAAAAATAACGTTTCATCAAAAACCGCGCACACAGGTACAACCAAACAATTTTATACTGTCTCCTATAAAAAGAGCATCTTTTGTTACGTTTTTAAAACTCAGATAAAATTCTAGCTACGAGATGATCGTAAACAATATAAAACTTTTATAAGGGCTTGTAAATTTTTTACGATTCTGTATATTGTTATCATTGGCCCACTTTTATGTTGCACCTTTATTTCGGATGCTTTCTTCATATTTTACGTTTACGTAAACGACTGCGTGAACTAAGTGAGATAGCGTTCTCTCAAATGTTTACGGTCATCGTAAAACTGTTTAAAGGGCAACGCTCACGTGTAAGCTCTGCACGAGATTCGTATCACTACCTCATCAGTTCGTCGTCAACCTAACGGCAGTACGTCACTATGGATTTGCTCGGTATATCCAAAGCTTGCTGAGGCGCGCTGTGCTCTACTTACGGCTGGACAAACTGATTTAAGACCCTACATAAGCCAGAAAACGGCCTGCCGCAAGCTTGTGAACAACTCGTTGGAAACGTGTAGTTGAACGGCTGTAAACGTGTAGCAAACGGGCCATAAGCGGGTGGTGGTCTACCCGCTTTTTAGCTCCACCTGCATACGGCACGGTGTGTCGATTATTGCTGTTTACCAATACATTTTTGGTTTTACAATATTATTATTCTGTAACATGATAATATTGTAAAACCAAATCATTTTAAAAGAGTAACCATGGAGTTTCATCCCGGTTCTTCTCCATAGGAAACGATCAACCCGAAACGTGCACCTTTATATGTCGATGTTTTATAAGTGCCCATGTAGGCCTATGTGAAATAAAATATTTTGATTTTGATTTTTACCAGATGATTCAGAAGCGATGCCGTTACGATGGTTATCAGTGTGAGTTGCAGTATGCAGCCTCAAACAAAAATTCCGAATGACTCAAGTTCAGGCGATTCTGATCCCATGCAATTCTTATTAGTGTGTGTTGATCTTAACTGTCCTTTGAATCCATATTCGTGCCTCAGAATAACAAGCGGCGGTAAGACGTTTTTGAAATATAAAACAGTAGCACTTGCAAGTTTACGTCGAATGGACGTAAAGTACGTGCTTAGTTAAGGTTTTAACTAGTGCATTAACACTTAGTTCTTGCTACCTGAGTTTGTTTTTCTTGGTATAAGTCCGTGTGGAAGTGCAGGCTTAAGACATATAGTATAGACGCCATCGTTGCAACCTACTTTGCTAACTTCGCTGTAATAAGATTATGATGAGATATTTCCGACTCCCTAGTTTGCTGTATACTGTGTAGATTCTGTTCAGATATGAATGTAATAATGCCTTACCGTGTAGTTGAATGATATACTGATAAAAGAAGCGTTAAAAGTTTGTAATTATGTTAATTTGTTAAGTATTTGACAGGATTAGCCATGACATACGAGTACTTACTTACTACTTAGGCGTCGTTTTGAAACGTAACAATGTTTGCATTATTTCCTTTATTCAACTTTTATAAAAAAAATACATTTCTCTTTAAAAAAATATAAAACAGTACTACGCCGGTGTCGGGAGCAGGGTCCAAGCTACCGATGGTTAGGACTCCAGAGACAGGAACCTCCTCACAATGCGAGCCATATCGAGGAATACTACCTTCTAAATCAGGGCCTCGATCCAACCGCCCAGTGAGAGCCTCGAATGATGATGGGCCTATGGAGGAAATCTGTCAATACAATAAAATAATACTTTTAAACTGCCTCATTGGTCGAGTGGTTGCTAACGCGACTGCTGAGCATGATGTCCAGCTTTTCCATCAGGAATTTCTCAGTAGCAGCCACGGAGTCTGGATTTATGCCCGGTTGATGGCAATAGCTAATAACTGTAATAACTAAAACTAATAAATAATAATAATAACTGAGGAAATGTGGATGTACTATTGGGTACACCACTGCCTAACACTTCGGGGATTAAAAGGCGTGATGTTGTGTCCTTTTTACAGTAAATAATAATAGAAGAAGAGGTCGGTGATGATGATGATGTATTGTTGGTTTCAATCACCGCCATCTTGGTTAGGCTAGCAACCGAAATGGCTGCACTAACATCAGCCGGTCATTAGTGAGTCATCCGTCAGTATGAGGGCGCTATGTACAAGTGTGCTTGACATAAGGGGACTGAGGATACGTCGGTTCTGGTTATCTAAGCTTGGTTCTGGTCTGGTCTGTTCACCCCTACAATACCTTGCTTGTTACCACTTGACTGCCTCGTTGGTGTAGTGGTCGCAATGACGACTGCGGAACATGAAGTCCTGGGATCGATTCCCGGGTGGGCAAATTGTTATCGGATTTTTCCATTAGGAATTTCTTAGTAGCAGCCATGGAGTCTGGATTAGTGCCTGGTTGATGGAAATAGGTTCGCCCCCAATTACATAGAACTTAAATTAAACCTAAGTGGCAAAATGTGGGTGTACTATTAGGTATACACCTCTGCCTATCCCTTCGGGGATTACAGGCGTGATGTTGTGTTATATTATAACATCACACCTGTTTCTCCGAAGGCTCAGGCAGTGGTGTCAGTACGTATAGAACTCCTTAATTTTGCCAGCATGTAATAGGGCTCCGGATTTCTGGCTGCTGTCGAGAAATTAAGCTCCAGATGGAAAAACACAATAACTACACATTGCCAAATCTGCGAATCGAATCCAGGATCTCATGCTTAGCAGTACCTCATGCGAACACTAAAAGAGCAAGGCTGTCAAGTATAATACCAAGCTTTCTACATAAATATAAGGTCCCATTAACAAGGACAAACGTTTAGAAATCATTCAGACCACCAAAATAAGGACAATGGTAAAAAAATAAGAAAAACGCATTAGATACTTACAAGAAAAAAAAAGCTAACGAAAATACACTAAAAATGTTGGTTACCCAATGCATAAACACATCCATATCTTTGTTATCTCATGATTCTGATACTACAAAATGTGCAGGCGCACGTGACTATTCGACCCGCCGCGCCGCGTTAATTGTCCGACTCATGTCATCTCACTCTAACATAGCGATAGCCCTTCGCCGCGGCCATTTCTTATTTTAGATCAAAATAAAATCACTTTAATCAGTGTTTTTTTTTCCTTGAATATCTTTGGTTAGACGTACTGAACGCTGTTTTAAAATTTGTCCATCTATTTCAATGGGACCCTTTATACTGAGAGTCCTCCAATATACATTTGTACACTGAAAAGTTATAAAAGTGAGCGAGTAATTTTCGTGTAATTTACGAGTCAATCGCAGAATTAGCGAGATTTCAGAGTGCCATTCTTGTAAATGGATCACACAGGATTCTTTTCAGCATTTAGTAACAAAAAAAGTTATGTTGAAGAATGGTGTTTGAACAATTAAGATGCTATATTACTAACAGAACACTATAGTGTTCTGTTAGTAATATTTTAAGTTTAACTCGTGTTTGCTTGACTTAGCTCACTGGCGAGCGGTCTACGGAAAGATTAAGGCTGTGGCGAGGAAGTGCATCTTTACCTAACCAATTCGTTCCGCCTGCTGAAAATCTCCCACCTGAACATGAGTTGTCATGGCTCACCTGGAAGTCTTTGAATAGACTCCGGACCCAGGTTGGTCGCAGTAAGGAAAACCTGCTCAGGTGGAGATTCATTAATGACTCCGCCCTTTTTTTTTTTAATGACTCTGCCCTGGAGTGTAAATGTGGTGCTGTTCTACAAACGATGGGGCACTTAATATCGTGTCCTGCGTGTCCTGTTGTTTGTTCGGTACACGAACTGATGGACGCTACTGAAAGCGCCAAACTAGTAGCTCAGTTTTGGGCTGATACAATTTAGATTGCCGTCGATACGCTAAGAAGTAGAAGCTCACGATACGGTTGAAATTATCGCACGAGTTCCCGTGATCCTGCGGTTTCTCTGTTCCCTGATCATTATAATCTGGATCTACTTAGAGTTCCAGTATATCGGTATATCTAGGCAAGCGTGCTTCATCCTAGGCCGCATCATTGCTTCATACATACAAAAAAAACCTGTTCTTACCAAAAAAAAAAGACACAATGCCTGTTACTATTGTGAAAGAATTTTCGGAATCGGATCAGTAGCTCCGAAGATCACCCCCTACATCCAAACTTTGCCTCTTTGTAGGTAAGTAATATACTCGTTGATGTAGAAGTATAAAGGATGTAACAAGACCCGAAAGGCACTTGTTC
The DNA here is from genome assembly GCA_950022335.1 of Eurois occulta. NCBI lineage: Eukaryota > Metazoa > Arthropoda > Insecta > Lepidoptera > Noctuidae > Eurois > Eurois occulta. Next base: position 10,227,670 of record OX465500.1, on the reverse strand, counting down.
TCCCCGTCATTGCGATATTTTTTTTGTTCTAGACCTTACCTGGGAACCTTGTAGTTACGGAGATATTGCGGGACAAAGTTACAACTTTTTCACAAGTTTTTTTTTTAAATACATGTTTTTCATGTAAGATTTTTACTTTAATCACGTCCACGTCCCCCGTACTATTCAATGCATTTACGAGTATCAGCACAACGTTTTGAGTACGTAACATTGAGTCCTACCGAAAAAAGTGATTTTACAGCCCAAAAAAAAATCGTTTCCCAGCAATATTTTTTGCGTAAAGTTACATAGTTTGATGTTCATAATGCTTGTAAGGCGGCTGCGTGAAGGGTCCGTTTACACCCTGTAGATGACCGGCAGTCTGTGTATTTTTCATGAAATAGTTCATACTGCAAACTGAGGAGCTTGTGGCTAAATACGAACAGCCGCTCGGGTCGATCTTTAGGTTAAGCCGTGCTTACCTAGGTTGGTCCGTGGATGGGTGACCACCCATTACATACCGAGTTTCCTCCGTGCCTCGGAAAGCACGTTAAGCCGTTGGTCCCGGCTGTCATTTGTAGATCTTTGACAGTCGTTACAGGTAGTCAGTGACCCGAAAGTCTGACAACCAGTCTTACCAAGGGGTATCGTATTACCTAGCACTAACTGGGTTGTGGAGGTCAGATAGGCAGTCGCTCCATGTAAAATACTGGTATTCAGCTGCATCCGGTTAGACTGGAAGCCGACCCCAACATAGTTGGGAAAAGGCTAGGCAGATGATGAGTTCATACTGCAAAACACTCTCGTAGTATAAGAAGAAGAAAGAAAGAAAATATTTATTTGTCGCAGGGAATGACGTGCATACAAAAAAAAAAAAACAATAATCATAAGGCGCATTAAATTTTATAAATACAACAGGACAGAAACAGAAAAAGAAAAGTTAACAGCTTGCACGTCGTGAGTGCGACAAGCAGGCTACCACTCAGCATGATGCCGTGCTATGGAGGGCCCACAGCACAGCGCTAGTTTTCAGTGGTCACCCGTGAGAAGAAAAAAAAAACGTACGGAAATCAAGACAGCATAAATATTTGATTACATGAATTAGGAATAAAATAAAATTAAATAAACAGTATTTGGATTAAAATATAAAACAACTATGGGGAATATAATAAACACTACAAAAATATAAAAGTATGTGCGCAGGCTTGAACAAAATAAATATAAATACAAAAGCGAAAACATGGCGTGTTTTTTGTCTCGCTCCCACCCCAACTTCGCAACCACTTATAACTATACTACTTCAGTATTTTCCAGTAGTTCCAATAATAATATCGCGGACAGTTTCACAACGCTTAAGTTACGTAACGGTGAATCATAAAAGCGACCATTGCACGCTTGCTTCCTGGAATCTGCACTCTGTTTTAAGAGTTACTTGTTTATTTTATTTTAAGTTTGTTTACTTATTAAAGTGGTGGGTGCAAACAATATTTTAGGTACGTATTTAACTGTGTTTTCTAAGTGGTTTGTCTTTAATGGGTAGGGTATTAAAGGCGACTGTTAATTAATTCTTGAATTTATTTATCAATCAGTTACGATTTACTTAATATGTTGGTTTCAAGAACTGCGTAGCCAAATTCGATCCGATGTTGTTTTTCTAAACTAATATTGTACTGGGCCACTGACTACTTGTAACGACTGTCAAAGATCTACAAATGACAGCCGAGACCAACGGCTTAACGTGCTTTCCGAGGCAAGGAGAAAACTCGGTATGTAATGGGTGGTCACCCATCCACGAACCCACCTAGGTAAGCACGGCTTAACCTAAAGATCAACCCGAGCGGCTGTTATTCCACCACGATACGACATTCATAAATTCACAAATAATGAAAGCAGAAATATCGTTTATACCTGAAATAATAATGTGAAATATGGACAAAGTTATTAAACAAGTATCCGTTAAGTGCAGTCCAGCAATAATTTTAATGTACAACGCTGTGTGGGAGGAAATTAAAATGAATTCAATGGGCATTTACATGTGCTTTTGATTGAAATAGGTAGGTACATTTATTTTATATGGATACCTTTATGCATCCATACTAATTACGGCGAGTTTCACGAACTGTATTTGTCAACATTTCATAGAAATTTTGAAACTGATAGCTCTTGAACATGGTTCAGAAGTATTATTTATTATTATAAAACATTGGATATTCTGATATTGGATATTATTGTTAACGGTTTCAATGATATAAAACCGTTACCAATAATAAACTTGAATGTGTCTAGCCTTTTCCCATCTATGTTGGGGTTGGCTTCCAGTCTAACCGGATGCAGCTGAATACCAGTATTTTACATGGAGCGACTGCCTATCTGACCTCCACAACCCAGTTAGTACTGGGTAACACGATACCCTTTGGTATGACTGGTTGTCAGACTGTCGAGCTACTGACTATCTTAACGACTGTCAGAAGAATGAAGATCTACAAAATGACAGCCGGGACCAACGACTTAACGTGTTTTCCGAGGCACGGAGGAAACTCGGTATGTAATGGGTGGTCACCCATCCACGGATCAACCTAGGCAAGGGCGGCTATGTAGCCAATTAAGTAGTTAATAATTCATTAATTAATGTTCTATTCCATGCTTAATTTCATTTTCTTTCACTTAAGAATAATGTGTTAGATCGTATTGTGCTATTTTGAAATAAATATAATAATATTAACACTTTTTTTTTTTTGCGATTTATCTTTAAAACTCTTCAATTGTTCATTCTGTGCAACCTCTAAACATAGTCAAATCCACTTGAAATTTGGTAAATTAAAAAATAAGCTAAAACCGGAAGCCGAGCGAAGTTTTTTTATGTTTAATGGGCCTACTCTTGACCTCAATCTAATTCTGAGGACAGAGATGAGGTCGACGATGGCACGAGCTAACCCAAAAGAAGCCTATTAACTCGCGACTTAAATAGATTGGGGTCATATGAAGTCAGAAAAAATATCACATTAATAGTTTCAGTTACGATTTTCATCAGCAAATCAACAAGCTCCGGAACTGTATTAAAATCTGACTGTTGTTGACGTTCCAATTTTACCCAGATTTTTACTAAGATATAGTTCTAGAAACTTGGACGCACAGATTAACAATAATACCTAACACTCATTACGTAAGTAAACTAATAATACCTAACTGTATCAGGCAATAGAAGATCCCTACACAGCTCCTGCCTAATGAGTTCATACCAAAGTTTACCTTACCGACCGACTTACGGAGCTAACACAATTCCTAGTCAAGGGTAATTCCAGGTATGCCCCACGAAATAAATGGAAAAGGTAAATGACGCGAAAAAATAGTCTAGAAAGAAAAACGAGAGAACGCTACAATTTAATTTCATGTTTGCCGCGGGCCCACAGTTAAAGAGAAGTTCTTACTTTTTATCATTTTATTCAGTAGAGCTGCAATTACAGTGTATTGCATAAAACTCTGTGTTTTTTACGCTTTCTTTTACACTGTCGAGCTAACGGAGTTAGTGGGAAGTAACAAGTTATTCGTCTCGGTTGATTTTTAGCGTTTTACTAAGTAATTTAGTAGTGTACTTTACTCGCATCATGTAAATTGCGTTTTTCTGTTGTTCAGTTTGAACGGATTATAAGTTTCGTTCGGTTTGAAGTTGTGATGTATGAGTTGTGAGTGTGTTACTTGAATATACAGTTCTGTACCCGGTTGCAGTGTTTGTTGGAGTTCATGTTATTTTTCAATCAATCAAGCCTGCAATGCGCGCTTGTGGAGAGTTGAAACAGTATTGATTTTGTTTTATTGTTATTCAATATTGGCGAACTGTAGATACGCTACTAGAAGCTTTTTTTATATTAATATCTTTGTATTAAAAACCATTTCAACTTACCATAACATGGTTTCATGAGGTACATACATTATATACTTATTCAGGTCATATTTGTTAAATGTAAATAAATACTAATGATCGATTTAACATGTCTAACAACCAAATGATATACAGGCCTAAATAAGATCACATTTAACAATACATATGATTCGCGTCCATAATACTTAGATAATACATGTACAGAATTATAATCATTAAAATCATCAAAACAACCCTCAATGTCCATTTAATCCCATTGAATGACTATTTCATGAAGCCATCATTCAATGTGGTTAAAAGAACATTGAGGGTTGTATTGATGATTTCAATGATTATACCTCAGTAAAGCCATATTAATTACAGTCGCGAATCATATTTTATTCAATGTTACAGCCATGCAGGCACAGACCGGAAAATTGCAAAAAAACGTAACAAAATTTCAATTTCGCAACCCCCTTAATCAATTAAACATCATCTCTTTCTCCCAAAGATTATCTTGAAAACTTCATAATTGTCTACCATGAAAGCTAGCCCTTAAAACAGTGATTTTAGTCATGCTTGTAATTAACGTAATTGACATCATTTTACTTGTAAATGTTCGTTTGAATTTATGTACGAATGTAATGTTATACTGTCATGCTATGTTTTTGTTTTATGTGTGTGGTTAAGTGTGGATGTTAATTGAAATTACTGTGCGGTAACGTATTAAAGTTGAAAATCTTATCTTTTTACTTCGCTCTCTCTTCTTTGTTGGTCTATGCTGTAATGTGTGCTCACCTTTAGTTCTTACAACTAAATATCTTTGCATCACCGGCGTTACCTTTTGACCAATTACGGTTTTTGTTTTTATATCCTCAATTATACGTCTCATTTTTCAAATCGTACACAACCGATTTGTAGCATCATTTAGTTATTAATTTATTGATTCATGTAATTTGTTATGTTACGTAACAAACGTTTGGCTATTGGGTTGATTCGTGGCTGCTGGGTCTTAGGTTCCTCTATAAGGATCATGGTAAGCATCCTGGATCATAGTAAGTATTAGAGAAACATAGAACTTGGAATGTACCTAATTGAAGGTATGTTCCTGTACTTTGCTAGTGTTCTCTACACCTCTGCCTATTACTTAAGTGTAAGCCTGATGTTTTGATATTATGCGTTTCTATATCAGCCTGTCTATCACTGATATAAAACCTTATAAAAATCTATCCTATGTCTGATATAAAAAACAAGCCCTGGATCGAAACAATTGGAAGTCATGGGGAGAGGGTTTTGCCCAGCAGTGGGATGACGCAGGTATCTTAACTTAACAGTATCAGTATCAGTGTTCTGTCTGATGGGCAAAGGCCTCCTCATGGCGGCCCATGGCTTTCCGTCACGCCATGGCAGCGCATTATTATCAACAACTAAAATTTTGCGATAGCTAGTAGAAATGCACAAGAGGAAGTCTTGGTTTAACATGAAAGTCTATCATTGATTAGGAGTGGATTTGAATAATAAATTAGTATTTTAAATACCACCGTCTTTATAAATACTAATCTAAGATTATCATTAACACTAGAAACGAGATATTTACCATGTTTGTTTGTTTTGATTTATGGTTAAGGAAGTATATTTCTCAATAAGAAATTATAAGGATTTCACTAACTTGAGAACATTTTGGATCTTAAATATAGTGAACTTTGACATACAAACTAAGTAGGTAATGTTTTTCTTTATAACACACACTAATCTATATAATAAAAATAAAATTTCGTACGCAAATAACATTTACGAAACAAAGCTTACATTTTTTTTCCATCCACCGCAAAATAAATAATGAATATGGTCGCAAATAATCATTACAGATAAGGAATGCGAGCTCGGTGCCATGTAAGGAATGTGAGTTCCCGATATTTCAGCGCTGTTGCAAGCACCATGATCACGGATCGGTCGATCGGTCAGTTGGTTGGTCGGATCGGTTCTAGTGTTAATGATAATGTTTGTGACCATGACAGTTTAAAAACTTAATCTAAGATTTCGAACAAGAGTCTATTCAAGTTCTTCATCCCCCATAGAATGACAGAAAAGGGAGCATCCTCCGACCAGACGGGTGTAATGTCTGGTGGGCTACTGCCCGACAGTGTTGTTGCCGGGTTCTTTTATATAGTTTTAAGTCGCGAATAACTTGCGCTATGCAGGATTTAGGTGTATTTCGATGTTTAGTTTCTTCTCTACGTCATAGATGGCGCTGTAGTACTATTTGTTCTATGTTGCTGTAGTACTTTCTGTAGTACCGCTACAATGTCTATTTTTGTTACTCTACGAACTCTCGATATCCAATTGTTATTATTACTGCGCATTACTTGTACTAATATTGAACTATGAAACTAATAATATCAAACAATATTCCCTGAACCGAACAGATAATAAGCGTTTATTGTAATTGTCAGAAGTCAGAAGTTGGCGTAATCTGCTCGATGTTAATGCCGTACTTGTGCTCGATAACAATAATAATAAATTGTAACATAAGTGCAGCGGAACGGGCTAAGTTTTCAGCTATTAGTTCAAGAGTATTGTGTCACGATGGAGATGGTACAGAAGTTCTAGTAGAGCTCCTGTTGAAGCGTTCGTAAGGGCTATATTACGTTACTACTATTATAAATGCGAAAGTTTGTAAGAATGTATGAATGTTTGTTTCTCTTTCACGCAAAAACGGTTGAACGGTGTTGGGTGAAAGGCACACAGATACTTTATAACCTGTAACATATAGTAGACTTTTTATTCCTGTAGTACGATCACGTGGGACGATTACCGAACTCGGCGCGGACAAAACCGCGGGCATAAGCTAATCATTCATATTTCTGCCACCAAATAGCATTAACATCCAAGACGCTGTGGAAGCCGCCAACAAAATTTCCAGCTGTTTACCAAAACTTACAAATGTTATGACGAAAACTACTTAGAAGTTGTGGTAAATACTAAATAGGTAATCGTAACCCCAGAACATCTGAAATCTCATCATTTAATTCGCCGCGTAACGAAGTGAACGTATTCAATTGCTCCAGGCTTCCATGCACTCTTCTACGTATGGACACTTCGCTTGATCTAGGTATGGTGAGGGACACAATACATTTCACTTTAAATCTTTGCGACAGTAGATCTGGTTTAATTTATAGGTCATCCTCATTACTTATCTATTTTTATACGCGGCAGAGGTACCTACATAAATAATATAGCCATCTTATATACAATATGTTAAAAAAAAACCTGTCCGATCCGCGAGGGTATTATTAGGTATCGATTTAGCTTTTTGGATAATAGGTAAAGAAAATACCCCGATAAAAATAAAATGTAGTGTACTTATTATAATGAAAGAAACTTACAATGCAACACAGGGATGCGGGCAGCGGACCCCGTTCACTTCCCGGGTAGTGACGTCACAAATAAACAATTGACGATCGAACATACTTTATGCCGAAGACGGTGTTGTCACGTTTTAAAAGTTTGTTAGATTCAGGGAAATAGTGGTAATTTGGGGACAAAATCATGCATTTTAAAATTCATTAACATGTTCACTTTCATGAATATTTTAAGTTTCTTATTTTATTTGGTACTGTCATTGGTATACCTATATGTCCCTATGAGTTTTTTAAACATATTGTATAGGTGTTGTTACTTGTGGAGGCTGTACGTACACGCCCAATACTAAAGTTACTTCGCAATAGGTCTTCTGCCCGCCATTTCGCAACCACACAAGTCGTGCATGTTTCAAGGATCGACAATGTTTTGACCCCGTTAGCTCGCATGAGATCAAAGTGTCCTGGCTACGAGAGGATGACAGATGACATGAGGGCCGCACTAATGAGGACGTGAGGGTTATCGTGAGGTAGTTGAGGCCAAAATAGAGGTGGAGGAGGTTCGAGAGGGTAGTTTGGTTGTTTCGTTAGTGGGAATTATGATGAAGTTAGAACAGGGAATGGAAAAAGTCGAGGGGAAATATTCGATTGTTTTACTGTTGGTTTCGAATGACTGATTTCGATGTTAAGCTTATTGTTGTGATCGGATTGGTAAACCAAAATAATGAATATCAGCCAAATAAATTACTTGAAATGTTGATGGATGGAGATGGCGAGGCAGACCAAAGAATAGAAGGATGGATTGTGACAGGAATTAACTGAATTAAACTTTACTTTCGGAAGTATGAGTTTGTTTGTTTCATTGATTTTTTTGCCACCGACTTCCTAAAGTATCTATTATTTAAGATTTTTTGTGTTTTTTGGGAGTATTTTTTTCGCAGAAAGTTTTTTATGTTACCCTTTTTAGTTGTGGTATACCACACAAATTCTTGAGATGAATTAATTTTTACATTGTAACTAGAAGTTATTAAGAGATCATCATGTCCTCAACATAGCCAAAATAAAAAAATCGTTGAATGTCTTCTCTAGTGGTCTAAACAAATACCAGAACCCAATACGCTGCGGCCGATATTTTATGGATCGTACATAATTATTGTAAGGCACCATCTCGCGACGTCGCGTGAACGGCCATAGCATAACAGGCCACTTCACGCGACGTACCACAAACGTAACGACGACGACGACGTCGACGTATTAACGTGAGGAAAAAACCAAATTACTGAACCCATTTTGATGTATATCCTTTCATATTTCAAATCGGTTTAACAATTTTTCAAATCGGTTTAGAAACGATGGAGTTATGAGGTAACAAACCTCCTCCTTTTTGAAGAAAGTTGGTTAAAAAGGGAGTAAATGATAGCTTGACGATTAACAAGCGGGAGAATGGAGGAAAAAAACTGGTTGCGTTGACTCCATAACATGGGACAAGGGCAGAAAGATTATGAGCCAATTAAATTACTTCACATGATAATTATAATCCTCATCCGAAAAAGTTTAAGTATACAGAATTATTGACATAATCATCCACAGCAAAGGGACATTAATGCCTAGGGTAATTATCACCGTGCTTAACAAACGGATCGGAGTTTGTAGGACGTAGGTAAGCAAAGAAACACGCGGCCTATCCTACTGACGATATCCCTTTTGTCGATCCAATTCAAGATTATAGGTACCCACTAATTAGGTAAGTACCTTAAATGCAAGTGCTAGTTACACTAATAGTAACTAATATTAGAACACCCCCTTTTTTGTTAGCATGGCCGCCCTTGTCTCCTTCTAAATCTCTCTGTCTTGTGCGATGTCTGGTCATGTTCACGTTCACCCCGCTAACAAAAAAATCTTCGCCACGGTCTACCTCGACGGCAATATCCCTCAAATAACAGAACACTCATAAATAACAGAAATAAATGACACCCACAAAATGGTGAAAAACATAAAGTTTCACGAAAACGTCCAAACAATCGAGGGTATCAAACGAAAGTCGTCTGAAGCCGTAAATTGCATCCAAACTTTCACCACATTTCACCCGACTTCCACTCTGATCCATTTATGTTCGTGAAGTCCAGACTTAGCCTAGTTTTTGGTCTAAATCTAAATAAACGTACGAGACTTGTCTGGGAATATAAAGGAATATGTAAGAAAATACTTCATAGGTTTAACGGGTTCACAAACAAGTACGAACACAAATAGTATTATTCCTATACAATATTCAACGGCAGCTTTTGGTTAAATTTTCTCAAGCTAAATGAATCACCTGATTTTAATGAAAAACCCACTGAAAAAGACGAAAATTTCATAAGGTGTTTAAAATATTAAACACGTTTAAGGAAAAATCTTCTAATCACTTTTAGCAGAAAGTTAATGAATGATGATGTATTGAATGAATGATATGAATGATGATTGGGATTTGTCTTTAAGTAAAGATAGATGAAAATCAGTCTGAAAAAAGCTAGATACAGGAAATTACGACTAACAGAGAGAAAAAATAAAATAAATAAATAAGTTTATTTAATTTCATTTTGGCTAACATTGCATGTGGAGGAGTCAAAAAGAAAATACGATTAATTGTATAAGTGTGTGTGTGCGCGTGTGTGTTTGTGTGTGACTAAATAAGCGAAAAACACCACTCTATATTAATTACTAGCTAACCAGCGCAACTTCGTCTGGGTCACATAAGAGAGGGAGAGAGGATTAGAGAGAGAGGCTCGTAGGCACCTATAATACAATTCTACACTTTCGCAAATAATGCATTATTTTAGAACAAAATCGATTACCATAAATATTATAGTGAGTCAACCTTAAAAGATAGACATAAATGCTGACGCTTTTTAGAACTTTTTTTTTTTGAGGAACAATTCTGTCATAGATGATTGTTGCGTAACTTTAACCGTTTGCAGCGCACGCAACGGAAGCTCTCAAAATGAACAACTTTTTCTTGTTTTGCAACATTTTTCATTGATGCTCCGCTCCTATTGCTCGTAGCGTGATGTTATATTGCCTATAGCGTTTCTTGATAAATGGGCTATCCAACACAAAAATATTTTTTCAATTCTAACCTGTTCCTGAGATTACCGCGTTCAACCAAACAAACAACCAACTCTTCAGCTTTATAATTTAACTCAATTATTAAATCACACGTTGCAAACGTAACTCTGTACCATCATAATTTAAATTGTGTAACCATAGAGAAGTATGGAAGAAGAAGACATGCTGCGCCGACCCCAAATGAATTGGGATAAGAGAAAGAGAATGATATTAAGGTGTGTCACCATCAGGAACCGGAGATACATTTTAATTCTGACTGTGATTTTCAATTCGTAGTGATAGGTTCAAGTACTAGGATTATCTCTTGCGACGCTTGCATACTGCAAGTTACGAACATTTCCAGCCATACAAGTTAGCATTACATCAAGATGTTTCTAGATATCATTAATTTATTCAGTGTATTATAAAACTGACGAACTGCGAGTCGGACTCGCGCATGAAGGGGTAGTAGGAGAGCCCCTTTAATTTTTAATTAATTTGTATTATTTTGTTGTTATAGCGGCAATAGAAATATATTCTGTGAGAATTTCAACTGTCTACCTATTACGGATCATGAGATACAGCCAGGACAGACAGACGGACGGACGGACAGCGGAGGCTTAGTAATAGGGTCCCATTTGTTACCCTTCGATCACGGAACCCTAAAAAAACATTATCAGACAAGCAACAGAAAACTATTAAAAACAAATACAAAAATATATTTATCATATCTGCTGCTTAAAATAACACACAACAGAGGTGTCAAAATACTACGAATCTCTAAAAACAAACCAAAAATCCAAATGAAAACAAAGCCCGCATTTGTAACTTTTCGCCCCAAAATACGTTAATATTTGTCAACACTAATTCGCATACATTGAAGTAACACCAATCCATCAGGAGTGACAAACTGTTGGCGAAATATTACCATTCCTATTATTTCATTTTCCCCGGCTCACACATCAAAGGTACCTGTAATTGCGAAGCGCGGAACCCATATACATAACGAATACCCTTCGTTGATGCTAGAGTAACGTACGTGATTTTTCGCTGAAGCCGAATGCGGAATTCGGCCTTGTGGCTGCCGAATGTGAATTTATGCGGGATTTTGTTACTTTTTATTTACGTTTACGTCATCGGTAAATATTGAACGGCGTTTTTTACAGTCTATAGGAGGAGGAAAATACCTACATTTCCATGTTGGTATTTTGCTAGCTTTGTTGTTACCGTTTTGACGTGCGTTCCTAACTAGTCGTCGGAGTCAGAGACCTTGTCGGCTTGTGGCCGGTCAACTGTTAGGCTTCACATGAGCTTTGCCTCCAAACAAAGCCGTCAGAGACTGACCGCTCCCCGTAAAGCCCTTTGCTGACAAAACGATGACTTCTGTCGAGCGGTCTTTTGTTTATGGAAACGGTTCGTCAAGAATACACATCGGACAAGTAAAAGTATCTATATAAATAAATAAAATTGAAGTCTGTTTGTTATTTCAAAATAACAGCTTTATATTGAATGCATATTTTTTTTCTTTTTTGTCTGTCTGTCTGTTTATTCCTATTTTTTTTTCTTTTTTGTCTGTCTGTCTGTCTGTTTATTCCGGGTAATCTCCGACTGGACCGATTTTGACGGGAATATTGCTAGCAGATAGCTGATATTATAAGGAGTAACTTAGGATTTTTTATTTTTAATATGGATTCGGATTCAGTGCATTAAAACCCATGAAATGGTTATCAAAATCCCATTCAAATAGGGAAGTATAGTTTATCTTTATAATAGTTTCACGCGTATGAAGGTTGCGCGCAACAGCTAGTACATTGTTTGAATTATTGTAACCAAACGCTTGATGACCACTGTTAGGCTGCGTTTCCACTAGAGATGAGCGAGGATGCGTAGCGAGGGATGTGTGTGGAACTAACCAATCACATAGCTAGAATACCTCAAGCTGTGAAAAACAAGCGATATTATTGGTTAGTTTCACATTCATCCCTCGCTACGCATCCTCGCTCATCTCTGGTGGAAACGCAGCCTAAGGGTGGTTTTAATTATTTACTTTAAGATCTGTATTACTATAATCTATGCACCTTTGTAACCATTTATATGCACTATCCCATGAAATATATCTCAGTATTATTCGAGCATTCGCTGGATTCATTTTTTTTTTTGGTGGGTGGGAAATCATCAAACGACCCCCCCCCGCTCTGGGCGGAGCGGAAGTCAGACTCTTACAGACTAAAAACCACCCATGTTCCTTCTTTGGCCCTTTATGTTCCAGGGCCGCGGTATCTCTTTCGAACAGTCCCGCAGCCCTGGCAGGCACCGGCCCTTGCGGGCCCCTCCCGTTTGCTGACAACTCTTTGAGGCGCGCGTGGACCACGAACGCGCCGTCGACACGGCCTGCCCGTCGTCATACGACGGACGAACGGCGAGCTAGCCCATTACTCACCGTCCACAGGCCCGCGCCTACGGTGGCCGAGAGCCATCACGGCGTGGCCCCCGACGCCCGGTGCTTCTCCTCCCGAGGCGGCTGGGACGTGAGGCTCTCTCATCTCACGTTCCGCCGTCTCCTTCGCTAGCATGACTGCTTCGCAGAAGGAGGCGACGGCTTCCCATTCCCTCTCGCCCCGGACCATGGCTTGAACCAGGGCCGGACGCGAGAGGTCACCGCCGCCAATCGCCGCTACGAGGACACGGCGGTGCTCCTCCCAAGCGGAGCAGACCTCGACGGTGTGCTCCACCGTGTCCTCCGGTCGATCCTCGCAATAGTAGCACCCGGGCGTTTCCTCCCGCCTGATTCGGTGCAGGTACCTCCCGAAACATCCGTGTCCGGTGAGGACCTGCGTCAGGCGGAAGGTGAGGGCGCCGTGGCGCCTCTCAAGCCACTCCTCAAAGAGGGGAGTTATCGCCACTATCGTGGTGTGCCCTATCAACACCGCACCTTACATGGCGACCCTGCCAGAGGAATCTGTCCGCACTGCGCGAACTTGAGACGTAGAGTGTGACTTCATATACCATTCGATGAGTAACAAAAAATAATACCTACCTAGTGAAAATGGGACGAGTACTGATTTTTTGGACCTACGGACTAGACGTCAGCGGGACTGTACGAATCATCCATGAAAATGGGTAAGCAGCAGTCTAAAGCCCTGACCCTGATCGTTACTGAGGTAACTTATTTCTCTACAATCAATTTACCTTCTATAAAAAAATTCGGCACAACTAAAGCCGAAATATAATATCAGGTGCCACTCCACCAAAAACATTTTAAAATCTCGTCTGTTAACCTTTTCACAAAGCCAATCTGTTCGCAACGTGTACAGTCGCACACAAACTCTTTGTACAATTAGCAACACATTTCAGACCGGCTGCGATGACGTTAAGCGTACTCTCGGCGAGTGTACCGTGAATTTGTAGTGCAGATCAGTTAGTCAGATATATTTGTGTGCCATTTGTAATTTTTGCTTGTAATTGTTTTTGGGTCACAACCGTCAAAGCAAGATTATTTTTACTTGCCAAATAAGTACTTTTACTTATAATTAGTTCAGTGCAGCTGACTAATCCACAATGTTTGGATTGAGTATTATATTGATTGACTACTAAAGAAGCGCTAGTTAGTTCAGTTTATATAAATCACTTTTATTAAAGGGTTTATGGATGGTTAGAGGCTTATAGGCTCGCCCCCTATTACGTAGGACTTAAACATAACTGACGAAATGTGGATGACTAAGTACACCAGTGGCTGCTACTGAGAAATTGCTGATGGAAAAAGCCTAACACTTTACCCGAACTGGGAATCGAACCTAGGAGCTCATGCTCAGCAGTCGCGCTTGCGACCACTCGATCAATGAGGCGGTCAATGTTATATTATAATAGTTACTATGCTTTGCTTTTTAGGGTTCCGTAGCCAAATGGCAAAAAAACGGAACCCTTATAGATTCGTTTGACCGCTAGCGGTCAACACACATTAAGGCAGCTGGGTGCTGCAATTTAGATCTAGACCCGACCCTAAATTCAAGGGTGCTTCATACATTAACGTTATATTCACCTTTACTAGTACTTAATAAATTTAAAAAAAGAAACTATTTCAAAACTATTCACTGAAAAGCACACTTTATCAAATTAAAATCTTAATAAAATTTTTATGGCATTAACATGTATTTTGCAAGAAAATATAATGTTTTTTTCTAAACTAAAATTATGTAATTTACTCAATATACAAGGTGACATTGAATAAAATAAAAAGTAATACTAAAAACCAATATGGATGTCATCAATATCAAATGATATTGAAGCGAAAGTTATTTCATTTTGAGTAGCAATGTAATCTTTGAGACTTAAGAATTCTTTCTGTTACAACTTTTAATTAAAACTTTTTATTTGACTCTATTACTGCATCTTTTATATTATAAAAAAATATTATTTGAACATCGAATTTAGAGGAAAAACGGTCACAAAAAGTTAAATTGATATTAATTATTCAGGTAAATTAAACTGCGCATTATACGGGGTGGAACGGACACCGACGCCGTTTTCGCGTCGGTGTCCCTTCCACCCCGTATATACGTACAGCCGCGGTTTCACACAGTTAGTCATCTTTAGGTTTTCTTTCTTCTTTGTTGCAAAAATAAATAAGTTTAAGCATAGTGCCCCAAACTTATTCATTTTTCATTCTGTGAACTGTGAATGTAATGGATGGGCACCCATCCAACCTAAGCAACCGTGCTTAACCTAGATCAACACGTCTGGCTATTTTTATTTAACTATAAGCCTCTCAAACTCCTTATCTATATCTATACAAAAAAATAAAATTGAAGTGTCTGTTTGTAATTTTAAAATAACCAATTTTTAATGAAAGTATATACATTTAAATCATTTTATTTTTATTTTTTGTCTTTGTTTGTCCGGCTAATCTCTAAAACAGCTGGACTGATTTTTTGACTGGACTTTTACTAACATACAGCTCATGTTATAAATTATAATATATGTTTGGAGTAACTTAAGCTACTTTTAAAAAGGAATAGGGTTCCGTGTAAAAAATTAAATTCCTTGAAATTGTTAACATAATCTGATTCAAATAGGGAAGTAACACACAACTCACATCACGCCTGTAATCTCCGAAGGTTTAGGCAGAGGTGTACCTAACGGAACACCCACATTTCGCCAGTTATGTTTAAGTCCCATGTAATAGGAGGCAAGGCAAATGGGGAAGTAATATTTTTACAAAAATGATTTCACGCTGACAAGGGTTGAAGGCAACAGCTAGTACTTACTATCCACGCTGAATTATCTGAATAACAAACCGCATACTTATTTCAAAAGCCACGTCCGGATACTAACCAAGCAGACCCAACGTACCGCCAACAAGTTAGTCCTTAAACTCTAAAATAAAACCGTCGCATGCTGAACAAAACTAAAAAAAAAACTGGTAGTTCAGCACCGTCAGCTGACGCATGCGTCCTGTTAGAAAATTCAGCTTTTTCTTGTAATTTAATTCATCTACAAGTGTCGGAGGAAACTGGGAGGCAAAAAACGAACCTCAACCGTTACCCACAAGTGAAGTCCTCGTGGTCTGAGTTAATTAACTTTCCTACTCTTTCAACTGAGAATGAATTTCTTTGAAACGTTTACTGTAATAAGGCACAGGTTTTTTTTAGTTGTTGAGTGTACGTGAGTATGTGTGAGGGAAGTGTTTTGTGGAGAACTTCGTAAGTGTTGCCTTTGAAGGGCGTCGTGTGAAATAAATGGAAATAAATAAACATACGCGAGTTTTTTAGCACATATTTCGCACTTCTGATTTTTCGGATTCATGTGCGTATTGTATAATTGCCAGTTGCTTCGGTGAAGGAAAACATAGTGAGGAACCGAAATATGCCTGAGAGATATTTCTCGACGGCATGTAAGGCCAAGTCAGAGGCCCATAGAAACTCTGACACCAGGTTAGGCACTAACCACACGATAAAGAAAGCAAAATCTTTACAATATCTATACATATAATAAAACTGTAGAAAAGTCGTTTTTGTACATCGAAAAAAATTCCAAAAAAAATAGCCAGGGTGTTAAAGGACAACCAATAGAACCCATTTCCAGCATTTTTCGAATTTTTGTCTGTTTGTCTGTGTATTTGTTCGGGCATCACGTAAAATATACAAAAGCAATGTAGATAACTTTTATACACAACGATTGAGCGTAACTTGGAGTAACATTTAGTTTTTGTTGCATTGCAATCGGTTCAGTCCATCAAAAGATATTTGAATTTAAAGTGTTACAGAAGTAAAATTAGGGTTATGTGCAGTTGGTCTCACAACTTCCCGTAACTTTTATACACAACAATATGTGCGTAAATTGAAGTAATTGAACATTAAGGATTTTGTTTCATCGTAATCAGTTCACACCTTATAAATGGAAAGAAAGAAAAATGTAAATTAATAAAATTATAATAGTGTTTCCGAAGTAAAATATTAAAACAACGCCATCTATCGAACTCAGACTGGACTATATCTAGACATCAACTGCGTGCAGCATTGAATATAGATATTCGATAGATGGCATTGTGCGTGTGACGTTATTTTCTGATTGAGGCATGTTTAACTAAATACTGATGGAGAAATTCCTGACCTATAGGGTACGTGAAATTTGTCACAACAGGTCCTTATTGGCTATTAAAGAGATAGTTATAAGTATACCAGGGAACCCGATCAGTCAATACGGTTTGCGCACACCGACAGTCGATGGGGAACGTATTAACAGAGAGTACGTATCAGAAATTAGTTATCATCCCGTGGAACTCGCAGAAATTTTACGAAATGGCTGCGCAAAGACAGAGAATCAGCGCCAGACGTTTGATAGGGTATGCTGCAGTGTAGAAAACGCCTCGGGTAAAATCCTGTTTTTAGACGCACCGGGCGGAACAGGTAAAACTTTCCTAAAGTTATTTTGGCTCGAATAAGGAACTTTGGGAGTATGAAGAACAGAGTGTAAAGCTCTTCAACCCCCATTGAAAAGGGAGGATCCTCCGACCAGACGGGTGTTATATCTGGTGGGCTACTGCCCTACAGTTGTTGTCGGGTTCTTCTATATAGTCTTAAGTCGCGAATAACTTTACTTGCGCGATGCAGAACTTAGATATATTTAGATTTTTAGTTTATCCTCTGCGTCATAGATGGCGCTGTAGTACTTTTTGTAGTGCCGCTACATCACTCCCCCGCGGAGACTAGGGTCGGTAGTAGAATGAGTCGTTGATTGCCAGGCCAGTGGAAAGTCGTTGCCGCATTGTTCACGGTGAGTCGGAACTGTCTGCGGCGGTAGTGCGAACCCCTTTAGTTGGGGTCGGCACTGCATGTGCTCCGTTGCGTCGGACGTGGTACAGCGCCGCGATGTGGCTGACTGCTCGCATCGACCGGGAGGTACAGCTCTCAACCGGCCGAAAGTGCAGTGCCAAGGTAGCTTTATGAGGCTGAGGGTGCTGACCAGGAATGTGCTTCCGCTGCATGCTGGTGGTCAGGAATATCCATTTTGAAGCTGGCTGGCTATATGACTCGCTGCTCGAAAACTTGAGGAAGTTTGAGGAAGCTTGAGGAAGTGATGTTGATGACGTCACGTTGCTCGAAGGCTGCGCTGACGTCCATTTCGGGGTCACCAAT
The DNA here is from genome assembly GCA_950022335.1 of Eurois occulta. Lineage (NCBI taxonomy): Eukaryota > Metazoa > Arthropoda > Insecta > Lepidoptera > Noctuidae > Eurois > Eurois occulta. The sequence continues at coordinate 10,209,755 of OX465500.1, read as the reverse complement.
TTGGGGGTATGGAAAACAGGGTGTAAAGCTCTTCAACCACTATTGAAAAGGGAGGATCCTCCGATCAGACGGGTGTTATGTCTGGTGGGCTACTGCCCAACAGTTGTTGTCGGGTTCTTCTGTATAGTCTTAAGTCACAAATAACTTTACTTGCGCGATGCAGAATTTAGTTCATCCTCTGCGTCATAGATGGCGCTGTAGTACTTTTTGTTCTATGTTGCTGAAGTAGTTTTTGTAGTGCCGCTACAGAACCAAAATAAAATTTTCCTTGCTGTCGCCTCTTCAGGGATAGCAGCCACATTATTGCCTGGAGGAAAAACGGCAGACACAACATTTATAATTCCTATCGACTTAGACCGCACGGAAAGCCCGGTTTGCAACATATCGCGAAATAGCGATAAAGCAAGGGTTTTATGCGATTGTGTTTTAATTTTTTGGGACGAGTGCACTATGGCAAACCGCAAAGCTGTAGAAGCAGTGAATAGAACTTTACAGGACATAAGGCAAAATGACCGGCCGATGGGAGCCATCACGGTGCTGTTCTGCGGTGATTTTCGGCAGACACTCCCGATAGTACCCCGAGGAACGAGAGCCGAAGAAATTGCTGCCTGTCTGAAGAGTTCTGTTTTATGGCGCAATATATCATCTACACACCTGAGTGTAAATATGCGTGCACAGTTGCGAGGCTGCGAAAATGCACAGGAGTTTCCCAATTTATTGTTACAAATAGGCGATGGCACATACCCCGTACAAGAAGATGGCAAAGTTATTTTGGTTGATAATCTCTGTTCTTGCGTTACATCACAACAGGAGCTAATTTCTTCTGTGTACGGAGATTCCACAAACATGGGAAATCAAGCCGGTTCTTGGCTATGTCAGCGAGCTATTTTTCCGTTGCGGGGGTGGACCTAAGTATTGGATGCTTTTCCCATGGTCAACTATACGTAGCTCTTTCTCGCGTAAACAACCCCAATAACCTTTTTGTGTACGCTCCAGATGGTTCCACAGCTAATGTTGTTTATAAAGAAGCACTAGCATAAATAAAAAAAAATGATTTGTATCGGAATCCTCCAACAGCGCTTCGCACAAAAAAATACATTGTTAAGTTCCGACATCCACGCGAACGAAGTCGCGGGCACAGCTAGTTCTTACATAAATTCTCAAAAATGAAATTTCAAAAAAGGAGTAACGCAAATGTTTGTAAACCTGTGAATTCCAAATCACTAAACAATAATAAACCAATTGAATTTTAAGCTTCACTTATTTAGATTACTTAGTATACATCACCTGTACTTAATCAGTATTAACAAACATAAACACCAGTTCCCCATGGGGGTAGGCAGAATCTACGGAGCACCACTTGCTACAATCCTTTCTTACTCTTTTTGCTTCGTAAATGTTCTATCACTAAGACTAATAATGTTGGAACCAATGTGGAATGTAGTGTTTGTTTTTTCTGGCTTGTGATAATTATTTCATTTTTGTGTTACATTTATTGTTAAAACCACTGTTCGACACAAATGTAAATTTGTTGATGAATAAATAAATGTCATTTATCTAAACTAATATTATAAAGAGGTAAAGTTTGTGAGTTTGTGTGGTTGTAGGGGGTAATCTTTGGATCTACTGAACCGATTTTGAAAATTCTTTTACCAATAGAAAGCCACGTTATTTGTGAGAGTCATAGGCTATATATTAAGCAGTAAAATGAAAAGACTTTTTCGTGGTAGTCAGATTTGCAAAGTAAGTCGGAGAAAAAACGGTTGAAAATGTTTACCGCCCAACGAAGTGGGCACGGGTCAGCTAGTTGTTAATAAATCTGGTTACACACTACGCATTATTAATTGCATTAAATAGTTATTAAATACCTAATATTAATATTGACCAATCATAAACCCGGAAATAATAATACGTTAATCTTTATCACTTCAATACATAATGGCGATTAGAATCAATTTCAATATTAGACATTAAACTAAAATTCACATGAAATGAAACGACACGACCACAGTGATTACTACAGTAATTACTTCCACGATTAAATGTATCATTCTGTTACTGATATATCCTGTTTTAAGACTGATTTATACGGGTTAAAAGTTTTAGCGAGTCTCGCAGGTGACTATCGCACTCATGCTTTTGTAGTCAAGCTAAACAAAATCTGCTAAATGTCGATTGTCAAACGCGACTTGTCAGGCGATTTGCTTGAAACTCATTTTTTATCACGCTTGCTTTCCGGGAATATTCTCACCCAGCGTCATTCGAGTTTTGTGCGTAGGTACGAGAGACCAAACGAACATAGAACCATCAACCAGTGCAAGAAGAGCATTCCTTTCTCGCTTTTCATGATGTTTCAATATAAGCAGAAGAATGCAGTTTCCCTTTAAACACACCCCATCAAACCATTTTTAGGGTTCTGTAGCCAAAAGGTAACCAACGAGACCCTATTGCTAAGCCTCCGCTGTCCGTCCGTCTGTCTGTAAGAGGACTGTATCTCATGATCCGTAATAGGTAGACAGTTGAATTTTTCACAGAATGTGTATTTCTGTTGCCGCTATAACAACAAATAATAAAAATAAATTAAAAATTAAAGGTACTACTGCGATGGTACGGAACCCTTCATGTGCGAGTCCATTTTTTTTAGTTTTTACGGCTATCCGCTATTCGAAACGAGACACTGTATTCGTGTAAATGAGCTTTTCGTTGATTGTTAATAAACAATGAACTCAATCATTACATTAAACACACTACATAATTAGAATTTAGATTATTTATCGTATTCGAATTAGTAGTGCGTCGCGCAAAGTTGATGTGGAGCTATTTGAATTTCAAAATTAATTATTAATTCGTCAAATAGGATTGTTATAGTAGCTTAATCTGCACATTTGTGTTTGTTAAACGATAACACAGAAGCTCCCATAGGTACTTGTCAATCATAACATAAGTTAATTGAAATATATTACTACTTATTTTACTTATTAACCTTATCATTACTGTAGCGATAAGACCGTCATAAATTTAGCTAAAAGCTATATAATTTTTCCGCACTGGGCCCACGTGGTAGATTATAACCCATTCCCTCTCATAGAGAGGAGGCCTGTCTCCCAGCTGTGAATGATGACTATTGATAGTCCGTTGTAGGTAATTTTATTTAGGGGTCCATTGTCTAAATCTTAAAACCCCTGTTAATCGTTCTTACACTTTCTCATTATTCGTTTGTGTTTTTCTATTTAAACTCTACTAATTAAATAAGACTTACGGCAATATTTCTTGTTTATATACAATCAATTCAATATTCACAAATAACATCAAGTCTAATTATTTGAACTTTTTTTTTTTTTTTTTTTTGGGGGGGTGGGAATTATTTGAACCTTTAAATATGAAAACATTAATTGCACCTAAATACAAAGAGTTTGTGAGCACAGTTTTTTGCTTGTTGTTATCGCAGTGGATACAGAGGCGCGGGCAGTCCGCAATTAAATTAGTAAAACACTTTCTCACTTCAGCTGCTATATTGGCCCTTAAAACGATTTTTTTTGAGATTTTAGCTTTATAAGGAAGCTTATAACTCCATTTAAACACTTTTAACTATTAAAGCCCTCTATACGTCTTAGCGGTGTTTTAAAAGGTATTTATAACTCTGCTTTATATCAAATGCTCGTACAATAACTCTATAACACGCCTTTGTATTTTCATTGGGATTATATTTACTGTTACCTGTTAAAGAACTGTTAAATACGCTACTGAACTACTTAAGTATTATAGTAAACCCCTTGCACAGCTATTATAGCACATTCAGGTTGTAAAGAAGTCATTTAAGCAGCTTGTATGCTACTTGGGTTTCCATCCGAAAAAAAAGGCATTCTCTGATGGGTGTAAAATACCCTAAACGAAGCCGAAAGGAACTTGGATCTCTCCGTCATTGCAATCATTTGTTTGTTCTAGACCACACCTGGGAAACTTCTAGTTACAAAGATATTGGGGGTCAAAGTTCCAACATATTCACAAGTTTTTTTTAATGTTATATAAAAAAAAACCTCCATAAATCCTTTAAATACCTCCATAACCCCCGTACTATTCAATGAATCCATCAGCACAATGTTTTGAAAGCGTGACATTGAGACCTACCGGAAAACGTGATTTTACACCCCTAAAAACGTCTTTTCCTATTAAAAAAAATTTAAGTTACTAAGTTTGATGTACAGAATCCTTGGTTGACGGCCTCGTGGAAGGTCCGTGTACACCTCGTATAGAACCTAAGTATATTGTTTGTATCTATCTCATGCCCGTTTTGACTAAGTACCTAAATCTAGGTACACAGTAAAAATCGGCCAAGTGCGAGTCGGGCTCGCGCACGAAGGGTGCCGTACCATTATCTATAAAAAATACGAAAAAAACACGTTTATTGTATGGGGACCTCCCTTAATATTTTTTTTTTAAATTTTTAGTACTTGTTGTTATAGCGGCAACGGAAATACATCATTTGTGAAAATTTCAGCTTTCTAGCTATCACGGTTTATGAGATACAGCCTGAAGACAGACAGACAGACAGCTGAGGCTTAGTAATAGGGTCCCGTTTTACCCTTTGGGTACGGAACCCTAAAAAAACATGCACTGTTCAGTTCAAAGTTACAAACACGATATCTATTTGTATCTACCCTCAGTTTAACATTACTCGTTGTGACATTACGGCCCGTATCCCGAAATATAATAGGTAACACAACACCGCCAAATGAGCTCATATTTCGCGAAGTGCCGCGAATCTAAGCCGTATTTTAGATTACAGCCGTATGTACACTGAGTAGGTACGTTTGTAGTACCTACATAAATTGAGTCCTTCGTATCATGTGGTAGATAACGCAGTGGTTTAATAAATAAAGTAAAATTATTATCATATTTCTGTGTACACACACTTACTAAGAGCGAATTACACCATGGATACTGAACGAGATTACCGATGCCAATCAACCATGATGACACTGCTACGGAATATTGAAATTCATTCTAAGTATTAAACGAAGACAATTTTTAACGTTTTTGCGATTAATTTCAGTGCGCCAGTAAAATTGACAAGGCAATAATAACGTTTTGTTTGAGATTACAGCGATAATGATAATCCACGATCCGTCGATTTTGGGGACTTTTGTCCAGCAGTACATGCTTCTCATCAGAAATGATCATAATTATATAAGCTTTTAGAAAAAAGTTGTAAACTTACGCTCATGTTGTCATGTGTCTCATTGTTGTCAAAACATGTCAACGTAAACAACGTTGACATGTTTTTAATTCGGTAAATTTCAGATAGTTTGTCTAAATCAATAATCTTTAACATCCCATATCATCATCATCATCATTATCATCACAGCCCGACTTCAGCCATTGCTGTGCATAGGCCTGTCACTGCCAAGCTACATGTTCCATTGCCAGCCTTATCCAGAATATACACGTGATGGTAACAATGTCGCCGCCGTCCATCTAGTACTAAAATGTTTAATAACTTACTACCATCAAATAACACTGTACTTTGTAAAACCTATTAAAAGCAATTCAAAGAAAATCCTTTGTAAAGTACAACTATAAATAACAATCAGAGAATAATATAAATAAACCAAAGGAACGGACAGTTACTTGAAAATACAATGCAAATTACTTTGCATTTCTCGCATCGATTGCACTTAGCCGAGTTCTGTTCAAACGCCAGGCATCTCAGGAAATAAAAGAAATATTCTTAGCCTTTCAACTTCGTAAGCCATCGCCAGACAATCAACAATGTGTAAAATGAAATTGCTGGAAGTGGTTTTAAGACCAAACAGAAGAATACGTTATCATTTGCGTATTAAGGCTCATTTTCTGTTTAGTTCTAAACGAATTAGAAACATCATTACGTTTCTGTCAATAGTTTGAAAATGATAGAGATAGAATTATGTTTACATATCTTTCTGCCCTTGTCCCATTCTATTTGGGGTCGGCGCAATACGTTTTCTTCTTCCATTCTCTCCTGTCAGACGTCACGGCATAATTTAGTCCTTTTGGTTTCATATCATTCCTTACACAATCCATCCATCTTTTCTTTAGCCTTCCTCTCCCTCACCATTCATCAACATTCATATCCATCACTCTTTTAGTCACATGCGTTTTAAATATATTTAGCGCTGTTTATTGATTTCTAGGTGAAAGCGTTCTATGTTCCATGACTACAGCCGTAGTCACAGTTAACAATATTCGTCCAGGTAAGTCATGAGTTATTTCATACTTACATTCTTTCCTCTTGTCATTGCCTCAGCCCCTTCTTAAATGACACAATAAATGATGCAAAGATGATCAATATTTAAGAGTTACTTGGGTAACAGTTGCCGTTCATCCTCCCTCCCATCAAGACGGTGAAAAATAGTCGGCAAAAATCCACAACAGTCGTCTGAACAGTTTTTTGCGAGCCAGAAATGGACATCCCAACATAACATAATATCATGCCCATTATTTTAATGTCCTGCTGATTACAGTCGCACCAATAACAATTGATCGTCTGACTACCCACTTATCTCTTAAAGTTTTTTTTAAAACTATCCTCCGGAAGCTTCCAGCCAATAAAGACATGAATCGATTAACTTATAAATAGTTTTATGTTAATCTGATTCATTTCCAACAATTTGACGTGAATATTAATTGAGTGACGTGAGCTTTTAGTCTGCACTTTGTTTAAATTTGTTTGGTCGCGGTTTCTACTTTACTGAATTAACTTTATTTAAATTGAGTTTTGCGCTCAGTTTAATGGTGGCACTTAGTGTATCAGTGCTTATGTAGTTGTAACCGCAAGAGTGGTGTTATACAGTCTGAATAAATGCGTTGTTTTAGGCTCATAGATGGGGTAATACATGAAGAGCTACACGAATACATGCCACGGTATTTGGTTGAATTTGAAGGTAGAACTGACCATTCATGGTAGCCTTTATGTGGAACACATTAAACCGACAGACGTACTGCGTCAAAATTTCCATCGAAATATTTGATTGAGCTACGTAATTAAATGGAATAACACTCACAACTTGCCGAGTTTTTGTTCGCCGGAGACTGAATGGCACAATAAGTCTCTTTTCAACGTTGCACTTAAGGGGAAAGCGACAGGGTAGTCCACGAAATCAAAATTTTCTTACGTTTTTTTGCAATTTTCTGTTCAGTGTCAGGCTTTATATTGGACAAAATATGATTCGCGGCCGTAATACGTACGTTTTTACAGAATTGTAATCATTAAAATCATCAATACAACCCTTTAAGTTCATTTAATCCCTTTGAATGACTTTTTCATTAAATAGTCATTCAATGGGATATAACTCAGTATAGCCATGTTGGTTACGGTCGCGAATCATAATTATCATCCAAACTAATATTATAAAAGCGAAAGTAACTCTGTCTGTCTGTCTTTGCTTCACGCCTAAACTACTGAACCGATTTGTGTGAAATTTGGTACAGACATAGTTTGGAACTTGAGAAAGGACATAGGATAGTTTTTATTACAAAAAATAAAATAAAAAATAAAATTTATTCCGGACATACATCTAATTTGGCTACTGTGTGACAATTCTTGGCGATGGTTTGACAACTGACAAAATATGTCATAGCATGCATTAGAATAGAACGGCTATTTCAAAGGATTCGTCACAGGTACAAGTGGCCTAGCGGTTCTGCGACCACCCTGTAAACCGAGCTTCGCAAGTTCGAATCGCAGCCAGTATTCACTTTTTGTGATTTTTTTTAATGCTATTAGATTTTCAAAAATAATAAACATGATTCGCGAGTTCGATCCCCAACCAGTTTTCACTTTTTGTAAGTTTTAGGTATTTTGTTTTATTTTTATGCTTTAAGTTTTTCAAATCATTACAAAATAGATTAATGTATACTTTTCGTTTTTTTTTTTACCATTCAAAAGACAGGTAATCATAAATTAATGAATGAAAATTGACCAATTTACACTGTACAAAAAAAAATCTCTAAAAAGTTTAAAAATGAAAACATCAATCTTGCATGCGAAGATACGCCCCAACATGCAATATCACCAAAAACGGGGGAAGTAGTTTGGGACGAGTGCACAATGTCGTACAAGCATGCATTAGAGGCGTTGAACCGCAGCTTGCAGGACATCCGCGGCAACCAGGTGTGATGGGTGGCGTCATCAAAATGTTCGCAGCGACTTTAGACCCTGTGAACGGTGAGTAATTAACTAGCTCGCCGTCCAACCGTCTTATGACGACAGGCCGTGTCGAAAGCGCGTTCGTGTTCCACGCGCGCCTCAAAATGATGTCAGCAAACCGGAAGGGGTCCGCAAGGGCCGATGCCTGCTGCAGCTGCGGGACTGTTCGAAAGAGATACTGTGGCTCTGGAACACAAAGCGCTAAGAAGGAACATGGATGACACTCCCTTCCGTTCCACCCAGCGCGGGAGGAGGGGTCATTTGAAAAGCCGACTTTAGACAGATACTGCCAGTTAATAAGAGGGGCCATTTTGTAATAAAAAAGGGGCACACTGGCGGATGAAACGCATGTCTCATGGCGTCGCCACTGTGAAAACCCTGAATTGAAAAGCTCCATATTACGTGCATCATGCGCGTCCAACTGTAAAACGACCACGAAGCAGGTGTCTTTGCGAATAAGCTGCTGCAAATGAGAGAGGGTCGTCTGGAATCCGAAGGAGATGGGAAAATTCTATTTTCCGAAGAATTTTCCCATCCAACCGCTGTGCTAGCGCCAAAGAACGAGTGGGTCAGTAAAAAAAAACAAAAAAAAAGTATACACATCCATATCATTGTGATGGCTGATGATGATAGTACTGCCTACTCCGTTGAATTTCTCAACTCCCTTGAGTTATCGGGCGTGCCGTCCCATCAGCTGGAGCTTAAATTTGGCGTACCAGTTTTGGTGATGCGAAACCTTGATGAAACCAGACTGTGCAACGGCACCAGGCTTTGTATCACACAGCTGAGCTGCTAATGGAGAGAGCGTTTTAAGTCCCCGCACAGGCATTTAGACAACAAACTAAACAGGGCCTGCATAACCTTTTGGCAATGCAGGAGGATGATAGGTAAGAAGTGGGGCCTATCCCCTAAAATAATACTCTGGTTATACTGCACGGTGATCCGACCCATGATTACTTACGGGGCAGTGGTCTGGTGGCCCCGCACTAAACTAGCTACAGCCTCCATCAAACTGCAACGCATGCAGAGACTTGCCTGCATGGCGACTACAGGCTGCATGCGGACTACCCCGACCGCGGCTCTGGAGGCCATGTTGGGGCTCCCACCGCTCGATCTGTTCATACAGCAGGAAGCGACGATGGCGGCAGTACGTCTTGAAACACTTCAACTTTGGGGTAAGAAGTACACACAACACACCGCGATACTGGAAGGATTTTATACCGAGTTCCCCCTAGCGAAAGCTATTAACTATCGGATACCCAAGTAATTCCTATTCGACAAAAAATACAAAATCCAACTCCACGAGGATCACCGCTGTGAGGGTCTAAGCCCCGCGGAAGTACGGATCTTCACGGATGGATCTAAGACAGGTACCGGCACTGGAGCTGGAGTCTTCTCGGAAGATCTCAACATACACATAGCCGCACCATTGGGGATCCATAACACGGTATTTCAGGCAGAATGTATGGGCATTGCCCTGGCGGCATCGGCCATTTTAGCCAGGGAAGTTGTGAACCACTCAATTCGCATACTTTCAGACAGCATGGCTGTACTACTAGCATTAAACAACCACACAGTCAACTCTGGGTTAATACACGAGTGTCATCAACGTCTGAACCAGGTTGGTAATCTCAATAATATAACCATTCAATGGATAAAACGACACAGCGAGTCCCCAGGCAACGATACAGCGGACGAACTCGCTAGAAGGGGATCAAGCATGGCAGCAGTTGGACCTGAACCCATACTGCCACTCCCCTTCGGGTACCTACGCACACTGGTAAGGAAACGAACCAGTGAACAACACCACAAACTGTGGCTAAACCATGGTGAGTGTAGGCAGGCCAAGGATGCACTCCCTACCATCGACGGCCACTTCACGAAAAAAGCGCTTCGGCTGACCAAACTACAGCTGCGCACTGTTACAGCCGCCATCACTGGACACGGCTCTTTTAACAAACATCTCTTTGCCATATGAGTCACAGACAGCCCTCTGTGCCGAGCCTGCATGGACGAAGATAAGACAGCAGCCCACGTGCTTCTGCACTGCCCAGAGGTTGCATCATACAGGGCAAAGTACTTCGGTAACCCAGGTACTCTCCGCGAGACTGTCAGCGACATCAAGGCGCTGCTGGCTTTTCTCGGGGAGCTGAGGTGGATCGAATAGATTTCCCACCCGCACGCAAAATACGCGCATTGGTCGTGGAGTTGCGGACACCAGCCCGTTATACAATAAGTCCCCGCATACCCATTATTGCAAATAACTTACTATTTCAATTTAAGAGGTAACAATTTCCCTTAAACTTGGCTATTACAATGACGATCAACAATTCCAGGGCCAAACCATAAAAGTGACAGGCATTCAATTGTGCACTCCATGCTTCTCACACGGTCAATTATATGTTGTTTGTTCAGTGCCCAAAAATTTCACGTGCTTGCGGAAAATAATAAGTCATTTAATGTTGTATACAGAACGGTATTAGAATAAATAGTGCCCAACAAGGCGTTTGATGGTTTACTTTGAAAAGAAGGTTGTATAGCGCCAAAATAAACGGTTTTCAGCCATATCGTCGCCTCATTTAATTTTGTTGCCGATCTCTGCGCCCAGAATTACAGTACCCAAAAGGACGCATTTTGAAGTCATCACCTACATTATCGCATTTTGATCAGCCAGTCAGTTCTCACACAAAACATAACATCACGCCTGAAATCCCCTACGGGTTAGGCAGAGGTGTACCTTATCGTACACCCACATTTCGCCGTTCGTTATGTTGAAGTCCCATGTGACAGGGGGCGAGCCTATTCAATTCTATTCCACCAACCGGGCACAAATCCAGATTCCGTGGCTGCTACTGAGAAATTCCTGATGGAATACCCCAATAACACTATTATTTATAGTATTTTTTCAATTGCATACATTGTTTAATGTTAAGTGGAAGAGCGGAGTCACCTAACACAACCATCTTCTTGCTTAAAAGGTGATCTCCAAATCATGTGCGTTAGAACTTTATGTAATTTAAATAAACATTTTTTTAACACTGCCCGACCCGGCAATTGATCCCAGAACCTCATGCTTAGTAGTCGCACTTGCGACCACTTGACCAACGAGGCAGTCTCACACATACACACCTAAATAGCCACGCGAACGAAGTAGCGGGTAGCAGCTAGTATAATTATATACAAGCTGACACTGACCTGTAAATTGCAAAAACCGCAAGAAAATTTGAATTTCGTGGGCTTCCACCAGTAGTAATGCGTGGTACACAAATCAAGCCCACTCTATGGTTCACGCTCACCGTGTAAAGTGTTGAATTTGACAACACGCCCGGCGTGACATAGCTAACACACCACGCGTGACGTCCCCCTCTGTCTGCGTAACATTGGATAGGCTGCAATTTTTGTCCACACGTAGATTTGGTAGCACTTAACTTGAAAAAAATATTGTAATTCGACAAGAATTACAATATTTTTTCAAATTATGTGATTGATAAATCTGTTTTACTGAACCATTCCCAGATAAGTAGGCAGGTACAGTTTAACTTAAATATCTAGCAGATAATTTTTCGCAAATTCTGTTCCATTTTTAACACGGTTTTATTAACTTCATCTGAAAAAAATCGTAAAAGTTAAATTTGACTTAGTTTCCGGTTTTCGATTGAGCTGAAATTTTGCATACATTTTGATTTTGGATGACAATGCATGGTTAGCTACGTCACGTCATTCTAAATCTAATATCCCACGGACTCCCAAGTTTGGTAGATTAGGTATTTTTTTGATATTCCCAAGATATGGATATAAAATGACAAGGTTTGTCGAGAAGAATACGAGGAATAAAATGGCTACCCATTTCATTTTGGACTGTCGAAAACAAGCTAAATATTCCTTGATAGTGTCTTGAAATGAACATTTAACATTCAAATGCTTAACTATCCTCATCAGAGCATATTAATCGATCAGGTAAGGTCGCGCCACTTAGCAGCACTCCGCATGGCTGCGTGGCATCTGTAGCCGGCTCGCTGGGCGTGATGTGAAAGTATCTTACTGTTAATTACGATGAGATACTTGGAAATGTCGACTATTGTTAGGATGTTAGAATCTTCTATTGTATGAGGGTTTTTAGGATTAGACCAAATGAAAAAAAAATGTACACACAGATACTTAACAGGACAATATATAAACATAGAAGAGCACAAAGGTACTGCTTATTTCATAAGAAACTTCTTCCAGCAGACGTTCTCCTCGTTTGCAAAATTGTTTGAAATGAGACATTTTGAAACACTTTTATGTATTTGAAATATTTCATACGGTCACTTGGCACTCGAAGGTTTCGTTAATCGATCGACATCAGACACTAAACACTAGAGAATACAATTCCCTGAACTTAAAATACTGAAGTTTACAGAGATACAGACTGACGTGCAGCAGACATCCTATGAACAAGACTTTATCACCCTTTTTTTTTTCGGATGGGAAATCAGCAAATGACTCCTCCTGCTCTGGGCGGAGCGGAAGGGAGTGTCAGACTTTTACTGACTAAAAACCATCCATGTTCCTTCTTTTGCCCTTTATGTTCCAGGGCCGCGGTATCTCTTTCGAACAGTCCCGCAGCCCTGGCAGGCATCGGCCCTTGCGGGCCCCTCTTGTTTGCTGACATCTCTTTGAGGCGCGCGTGGAACACGAACGCGCCGTCGACACGGCCTGTCGTCATAAGACCGACGGACGGCGAGCTAGCCCATTACAGGCCCAGACTTTATCACCCTAAGGTCGAATTTCGATAGACGCCATAAAACGATATGAGGAATATGGTTTGTTTACATGACAGTCAGGTAGACAGTTTTAACCTTAGTGACGCTTGAACCAATTGCGAGGATAACTTTAAAAATGGCATACTAAGAATCATCAAGCAGACTCAGATCTCAAGTGTGTATGCGGCGTGTCTCCACAAACAATGGCCCACCTTCTATCTCGCGCTGCATGCCCTGACATCTGCGCACTTGACGATCTTATGACTGCATCAGCGAGCGGAGTTCGCATAGCTGAATTCTGGGCCAAATGTTTTTAATGAAAATTTGCCATCGATACGTTATGAAGAAGAAGAATCATCGATGACAAAAGCACAATCTTCAGGAACAACTCTAACAAGCGCTTTAAAGCACCTCCACCGTCTAACAATACATCAAAACACAGCGCTGTAACTTGCACCCCGCTAAGTAAAACAACATTCCTCACACTACAAGCTACTACCTCGCGAATTCGCTGCTCGTTCCCGAATTAACATATGCACATAATTTGTGATATTACGGGTAAGTGGCGGATGGTAATATTGAGCAATAAATAACAACTAACGGGGCTGTGCTCGGGGTTACCAACTTGTGCAGAAGTTAAAGATTTAGGTTAGCTTTCGTTGTTAGTGTCTGAAGGAAATTAGAAGCTAACTGTGTGATTTAATTGGATACTCGCTTATTGTCATTCACGTACATGTGACAATCAATCAGGAGCTCGTAGCTAAATAATAACAACCGCACAGGTTGATCTTCAAGGTTAAGTCGGTCTGTGGATGGGTGACCTTCATAACATACCGGATCTCCTCCGTGCCTCGGAAAGCACGTAAAGCCATTGGTGACAGCTGTCATTTGTAGATCTTTGACAGTCGTTATGGTAGTCAGTGGCCCGAAAGTCTGACAACCAGACTTACCAAATCGTATCGTGCTACCCAGTGCTAGCTGGGTTGTGGAGGTTAGATAGGCAGTCGCTCCATGTAAAATACTGGTATTAAGCTGCATCCGATTAGGTTAGCCGACCCTACGATATTTTGGATAAGGCTAGGCAGATGGCATGGCATAGTATGGCATGTGACAATCAGCCTTTGGTTCCAGCAATCATTTGTAAAGTTCGATCCTCAATACTCTATAGAAAAGAGGGGATCCTCCGATCAGACGGGTGTTATTTTTGGTGGGCTACTGCCCGATAGTTGCTGTCGGGTTTTCCTTATGACGCGGATAACTTTAATTACGCGATTCTGAACGTTAGTTCTTCTATTGGGGCATAGATGGCGCTGTAGTACTTTTTTACGGTCCGCTACAGATACTTAATCATACTTATGGTTAGTCCGAAGCTCGAAACTCAGACCAAGTATTACCAAGAGGTTTAATATTACCTAATAACGGGTTGTGGAGGTCAGAGATGCAGTCGCTTCATATAAAATACTGGTAGATTAATAAACAGAATATACATGATTGCACACCAACATTGTAACACAGCTTTTTTACAATATTGCTAAGTCTAAGGTTCCAGTATCCAGCTACTCACGGTTAGACTTGAATCCGACTCCTATATAGTTCGAAAAGGATGCGCTTGAGTTTAATTAAAATAGGCTTTAGCTGCTCGTAGCACGTAGCTTATCGCTACGAAACCAGAGCGTAGCCGATCAGTCATTTGCTACGGCGTGTCTACGAACGATCGGCATGATCCCGCACAGCCCGTCCGGCGAAATCAAATGTATATTTTGCTACACAGCTGAGCCGAATTACGCAAACCCGACTAGCGAACATGTGTATAGCACGGTTTACTTTGTAAGCAGTGATAGCCGAGTGGTGTGTTCGTCGGATTGCCAAATCATAGCTCTCGCGTTCGAACCCAAGGCACGGACCTCTGATTTTTCGGATTCATGTGCGTATTGTACGATTATGACTTGCTTCGGTGAAGGAAAACATCTTGAGGCAAGTGCCCGTTAGGCACTAACCACACGATAAAGAAGACAGGTTGACTTTATACTAAAATGATAAACTAGCAGGTACTGACTGGTCAGAGATAGAATCAGATGTACCTATCACACTTTTTGAACAAAAAAGAGTAAATACTCAACTTTAACACTATGGTAAAATTCAAAATAACATTTTCCGCACAATTTACATTTCAGATCTCAACTTCGCGGGGTAATAATGTGTTCTGGCAACACTGTCCATGTTTATTGCACAAACGTCACACGCTCGGGGTTGCCCAAATTAGAACGTACTGTGATCCACCCACTTACATACGAATACGTTTCATTTGTACATAGTTAACATTTGTACATAGTGCCGCAGCACACATAATTATTGCATTCGCTTCTGTGAATTTTCAATTGGAGGAAATAGTTTATTTTGTGGATGGAAGAGTATAAATTGATTTATAATGTAGATGGTGACTGATGTGAGTGGGTCGTTAGTTTGTGGAACGTTTAAGGGCAAAAATAAATACATACACATAACATATTATCACTAATGTAATCCCCGAAGGGATAGGTAGAGGTGTACCTAGTAGTACACGCACACTTCGCCAGTTATGTTTAAATCTCATGTAATAGGGGGCGAGCCTATTACTGTCAACCGGGCCGAAATCCAGACTCTGTGGCTGCTACCGAGTAATTCTTGAGGTAAAAACCCAATATCACTTTACTCAACCTGTGAATCGAACCCAGAACCTCATGCTCGGCAGTCGCGCTTGTGACCACTAGACCAACGATGCAGTCTATTGGTCGTAATGATTGTACAAAAAAACTTTCAAACCAATCTACAACAACAAAATTTACAAGAATAGGCCTTACACGTTTGTAAACTAAACAGGAACAGTTTACAAGTTGCTTCATTATTCTCAGATCCCCCAACATTATCAATTTTAAACTGAGGAGTAGCTCAAACAATCGCTAACGCGGCCCCAACTTAGGTACTTCATACTTCTTGATCAGTTTCAACCCAATTCCGGCCAAGATGGAGGCGTGTTCGTTAAAAAACGATAAATAACTCTGTAAACATTCAAGTTTTTAGGGTTCTCTGGTTGATTAAGAATCCTTTGTTATTTTTGATGACAACGTGCATCTGTTTTTATTTTTATCTAAGCTATGTCTGTTGCAATATATGACTGTTTTAACTATACAAGGTGTAAACGGACCCTTTCACGATGCCGTTAACTAAGCATTTTGTACGTCAAATTAAATAGTAACTCTACGCAAAAATTATTAATTAAATTAAAAAAGGATGATTGCAGAGAGACCTGAATCTGCAATTGTAGGTAGGCTTATCAGACTGCATGTTGTATAAGTTTTGTTTTTTGACTAATAGTTTTAAGATATTGTTACTAACAACCTATGGACATTTTATTAGTCTGAATTAAACGAATTTTATTTTATTTATTATTGGTGAGATATTAAGACTTTTTTTTTGTAGGACCGGTGGGACTCGGTGTAACGCACTTAAAACATTGTGCTGATGGATGCATTGAATAGTACGAGGGAAGGAGGCATTAAAAGTAAAGATATAACATTAAAAAATTGTATTACAAAAACAAACTTGTGAAAAAATTTGAACTTAGACCTCCAATATCTCCGTAACTAAAAGTTCCCAGGACAAAAAAAAATATCGCAATGACGGGGAAAACAAGTACCTTTCGGCTCCGTTAAGGGTATTTTGCATCCATTATTTTCGCAACGCTATAATGATAAATTAAAAAAAAAGTACTCACAACCATGATCTTTTCTTTTTTTTTTCTTTTTTTTTCATATGCCCACAATAAAATATTTTGAATTTGAATTTGAATTTTAAAATAGACATACAAATTCCCCACAGCATCTTTGAAAAAAACCCGTATAATAAACTGAGAAACATTCCACCAACCGAATTCAAATCAAATCAAAATCGTTTATTGCTATATCCATAATGTACAACATACATAGCAATATATGAAACATCTATCATCATCATATCATATATGTAACATCCGTATATGAATCATCATGAAACCTCAGGAACATGTGCCTCCTGCTGTGACCCACAAAGCACGCAATCGGTTGCATACCCAGACAGGTTACAATTTGGTAAAATGAGGGATTACAGACCCGTCCGCCACACAATGTGATTGCGGTTCTGTCAAAAACATAATCATCACATCACTAGAATGTCCCCAAGTGCCCATCTAACTGCACCTTTGAGGTGATAATCATCGCGACTGATGCTACTGGTATATACTATGACCAACTGATCTAGTGATAATGTCTATAGACATGAATACATCTTCACCTGCCTAGCCTTTGCCCAACTATATTGGGATCGGCTTCCTTGTTAACCGGGTGCAGTTGAATACCTTTTTACATGGAGCGACTGCTTATCCGACCTCCACAACCCAGTTAGTGCTGGGTAATACAATAACCCATGGTAAGACTGGTTGTCAGACTTTCAGCCCACTGACTATATAACGACAATCAAAGATCTACAATTGACAGCCAGAACCAACTTCTTAACATGCTTTTCGAAGCACGGAGGAAACTTAGTATGTAATGGGTGATCACCCATCCACGGACCAATCAAGCAAGCGCGGCTGAACCTGAAGATCGACCTTCGATTACGAAGGTATGGTGGTAGGTATACGGACCCTTAAAAAACCATATTCCAACATCCACCTGACAGATTTTTATCGAACAAAAGTTTGGGCTACAAAAAACCTCGATAAAACTTTTCCAATACTAATAAAAGTTGGTGAACAAGGTATATGCCGCGGGTACGCCTACTCTGTTACAGACTACAATTTTGTTTACGCACTTAACGTAGGAGATTTACTCCAGCCTCATATTGTGATGTGAGTATAAACGATGGTGTGTGCTTATCAAAGTTTTTCTCGTAAGTATAACGGTATCGTTTTTGTTAAGTATCTTGTGTGTTAAGGGGTATGTTTTTTTATGTGAGAGTGAGAAAATCGCATAATCTTGGAAGTTTATAAACAATTTTTCTGATGTTTTATCTATCGTACGTTTTCCAAAAGTTTGACTAAATCTAGATTGTAAGTCAAAGTGGCGCAATACATTGCGTGGTCTATATAGCCGCCTTAGGAGAATCATAATGTGAATTACGTTAGTATTGTTTAATAGAAAGACAATAAATTCTTTTCTGACACGCAGCTATATTTCTCACAAAAAAGAGATAGAGAGTAATTACACAGATAATAGAAATCAACCAGTCATAGACTTAACTAAATATGATTTAATTAAAAAGCTAGTTACTTGGTGTTGCCACCTGATGACACTAGTATTTATACAATACTACAATGTAATCAAATAATTTCGATATCAATAAATTACAGTTAGAATTCGTAAAAAATGGTCTCAAAGCAACAATTCACAATATTAATTTCGTCCGTGACCATTTTGCGAATTTTAACGCGTTTTAATTTTAAAATGATGTGGGTACCTACAAGGTGTTAGTGTGTGTTAATCTAAAAACAAGAACAACAGTTTCTTCCTTCGACAAAACAGTTCAATTTACTTCCGATAAAAATAGAAAAAACAAGAGTACATTTCATTGTACTCAGACATCAACGTGTATGTTAAATTTATGGTCAATATTGTTTGATGACCAACACCTAATATGACGGATTAGTCGCAAAAGAGAGGTCCGATACAAGCCGAACAATGGCCACACAATCGCGGAGCCGATACAATTAATCTAACATGCATGGAGTACCACCGCGTAGTGTAGTGAGCAGAAACAAATGACGTGGTACATGACGTCTTAATAATATGATCAAAATGAGCATACACATATTTTAGTGTAATGTGTTCTTTTTTATTTGATGAATAAGGGATGACATGACTAACTAATGAAAAACAAGTCCAATGAGCCCGGCCTACAATGGACAAAGGCCTAAACAAAATTACGTCCTACTTATTCATCAACTTCAACATCCAGTCTTCTTTCTTATGAAGATCTTTAGTGCATCAAACACATGATATCGTTTTAACTGCCAGTAAGTATTTTTTCAAAAATATTATATTCAACAAAACTGTAATTGTGCTGTCATGATCACCGGGCTTGGCTGGGTGGTCCTAGGTTGTTGGCTATGTTCTACGAGCTGTAGTATATACGCAGTAAATGATTGAATGACGTTGATTTACTTTTACAGCTACATACTGTAACTGATCAAAAAATCAGCTGTTCCATACATTTTGACCGTGTAGGTATTGCACTGTTGTAGGAAACAGCAGATTTTTATTTTATATTAAATGGGCTTACTCTTGACCTCAATCAATCTAGTCCTGAGGACAGAGATGAGGTCGACGATGGAACGAGCTTACCCAGAAGAAGCCTATTAACTCGCGACTTAAATAGATTGGGGTCATATGAACTTGGGAACACTGACGAAGGCAGGGAATTCCACTCCTTGGCTGTGCGCATAATAAACGATGATGTAGCAAAGCGCTTCGTGCGAATGTGTGGAACATCGACAAGGAATGGGTGATAACCCGCAGTACGTCTGGACTTCCGAAGGAAGAAGGGATATGGTGGAATGATCTCGTGGTGCTCTTGGGCATTTATTTTAATAACCGATGAAAAATTTCTATGTAGGGGGGGCCGGGGGGGGGAGGCTCAGAATGCTGTAGGTCCTGAATACGTGGTAACCGTTTTCGGGTCGATGTCTCTTCCACCCCGTATGGTAACCTTGTCTCCCTATCTTCCATACTCCTCGCCCTCCCTATCGATACACAACTCACTCCGATATCCCAACATATAACTATTCGTCAATTATGATTAGTGACGTATAGATGCAAATGATGGCAGCAAATTGTTCGAATCGAATTGCGTCGGAATTATCATTCGTGTATGTTCGGTCGTAAATCAGCAGTCGGTTGACAAAACTGTTTGGCAGGTCGCGCTGTGTTGTGCATGTTTACGATTGACATTGTTAGGTACGAATACTGTTGGGAGGTGTGACGGTAATTTATGCAGTTCCTGTATTTAGCTGGAACTAAAACTGGAGTTAAACAAAGTAACCATAAGTATTTTTAATATGGAGTGGTCTGAATCGTGTGTGTCACATAACCTTTTGACTGTACCCTGCATAATATATCTTTGAAATTGCCAAGTTTCTAAGATCCAATCCAGAATAATTAGGTATTTGAACGAAGGGATAACACAAATAAGAGGAAAGCAGCACATTTGGATTTCGAGATACCTATTCCTTAGTTGCAACTCTTCCGAAAGAGCTGTATCTACATGGCTTCCCTAATCTACAATGCTCTGCCGAAGTCAATTACCCAACTACCCTTCAAAAAATTTTGTTCGGCACTACGGAATTGGTTGTTGCAGGAATGTTTTTATTCAATTCACGATTATTTGTAAAATACCCCTGTAAATTCTTTTCTCTTGATCTGGTATCCAAATATAGGCATAAGTGATAATTTAAGTCAATGGTTGTGGTATTATGTTGAATTTATTGTTTAATTTTATAATATGATAAAAAAAGAAGTGTGTGCAATATAATAATTGAAATAATGTATAATCTTAAAATTAATGGAATGTAACTGGTGTGAATTGTAATTTAATGTAATAATTATAAATTGATTTTGCATACCGTTAAAACAGTGAGACATGTAGCACTATGTAATATTATGAACACCTTGTAACCATACCATGTTTCTGGCAAATTAATAATTTGAATTTGAACCGTGAGCAATGATATTGTACACAAGATAAGTTACATTCATACCTACTTACCGACGTTAAAAATCTGGTCGCGCTGGTATACATACGGGATGGAAGGGACACCAACGAGAAAACGGTTACCACGTATTCAGTACATCATTCTGAGCCCCGGACATGGAATTTTTTCATCGTTTATTATAAAATAATCAGCTGTACAAAAGTAGAATACCTACACGGTTAAATGTATGGAAGTGCTTGTTTTTTATTTAAATACCGATGAAATATTTCCATGTGGGGCTCAGAATGATGTACTGAATATGTGGTTACCGTTTTCACGTCGGCGTCGCTTCCACCCCGTATACATATAGGTATGGTCTTCGCAGTGCACACATGTTGACAAGTTCCACTAACGAATAGTACAAAAGATAGGAGAAGCACGTAAGCATAAGAGACACACAGAGGAGTATCATTTGAACGATTGCGCTTCAAATAATTGTCGAGGAATATTACGATTATAATTTTCTTGACGCGGACTAAAGACAAGATGACGTTTTCGAGTCCTCACAATGCGCGCGCTAGTCACATATCTGCCTCATTTTATGTATATTTTGCAAACAGAAGCGGAAATGTTTAAAACAGACAATAAGGTACACAAAATAATGAATACAACCGTTTATTCTAACTTGGAACAAAATATCAATCACTGCAACTAACCTAAACCGCCTCAAATCATAACGAATTCAAATAACACGTAATTGTTTAGAAAAATAGAGAGTAAGTACACAAAATAGGAAATTACAAATCTTACAGCCCTTTGAGCGATATTCCCAACAAGAGTCTCTCGCGACCAGCCACTATTCTCAGTTGTCACTCCTTGCCATAGAACTAACATGTGCTACGTAAAACCTCATTTCTTCCTAACACTACGTAAAACCTCAGTTCTTCCTTACAGTATAATATCATTGATCGTGAGTTATATCCAATAAATATCCTACAAAGCCTGAAACTTTTGTTACTTCATATTTAAACATTTGTCGTAAACATGTGAATTGACATTGTTTCATACATTCCTTGTAGACTTATTTATTTAACTTTTAGTATAAAGTTTCCTGCACAACACGTTGAGTTGTTATGAACACACACGTAAAATTGAATTGCCATCTCCTCCTGGCATGGTTCAAGATAGCCTAGAAAATAACCAGTATTACCTAGCTGAACCAGACATACATCAAACGTTTGGCGCGGTTTATACAGAAGAGACGTGGTGATGTCGCGTCGTTTTTGTCTGAAAGAGAATTGCGCCCGCGCTTCCAGGTGACGTCACAGCCACCAGGTGCCCGACAAAAACGACGCTATGCGTCTTAACTATTAGGTTCATTTTAGGTTTTGTGCCTCTATCTCTAATCTTCTTCGAAACTTGTTACGCACGGGTGGATATAGGACTGCTTTGTTGAGGAAAAGTGTTTTTGGTATGGCACCGGCTATTTTTAATCACATTCCTAATTCTATAAAAGAGGAACCAGTAACAACTTTCAAAAAGAAACTAACTGAACTTTTATTAAATAAATGTTATTACTCCGTATCCGATTTTTTAGCTGATATATTTTAGTTGTGTTAATGTTTGCATGTTTGATGATGAACTGCATCAATGTTTGCATGCCAAAATGGTAGAATGTACAAGGATTCTTTAATATTATTGTAACCACCTTATTGTAATACCTACATTCTGAGCAAATAAATGACTATTCTATTCTTTTTTGTATCAATGACTAGCAGTTGCCCGAGACCGTCGTCAGCTTGAAATTATTATCAAAATACTATTTTCCCTGTTTTTGCAACATTTTTCATTGATGTTCCGCTCCATTAGTCGTAGCGTGATGTTATATAGCCTATAGCCTTCCTCGATAAATGGGCTATCCAACACTAAGATTTTTTCATTCCGAACCTGCAGTTTTTGAGATTAACGCGTTCAACCAAACAAACTCTTCAGCTTTATAATATTGATATAGGGACATATAACTATACATAAGCATGTATGTGTAACTTGTTGCCCCTCATAGCAAGCTTAACCGCGTTTTTAACCGCCAAATGATCGCTTGGCGGCAACTTTATTAAGTTGTAAATTGCACCCCTTACCAGTTAGAACAGCTTGATACCTATTACCGATAGGGGTAGAGGCATAAGCGGTTATTGAGGTTATTTAGTTTGAACTACATAGACTGTCGTTATTTCGACCCCTTTTAAAATTAACTATTTACGAGTACTGTTTTAAGCTTTTAAGGTTTAAAACTAAACTTATACTGTCACTTACGGGATATCTTCCGTGTCATATCGTGAGTTCATCATGAACAATCACGGAAGATATCCCGTAAGTGACAGTATAAGTTTATTTACGAGTAGTTACTGTAGTTAACTGCAGTTGCCTGCCTCTTGGTCTAGTGGTTGTAATCGCGACTGCTGAGCATGAGGTCCTGGGTTCCATTCCTGGGTCGGGCAAATTGTTATTGAGTTTTTTCATCTGGAATTTCTCAATAGCAACCACGGAATCTGGACTTGTGCCCGCTTGAGGGCAATAGACTCGCCCCCTTTTACATGGGACTTGAACATTACTGGTGAAATGTGGGTGTGCTATTAGGTACACCTCAACCTTACCCTTCGGAGATTACAGGCGTTATGTTATGTTATTTACGAGTCACACAAATCAATCATCAAACAAATGTACTGTACTTAAAAGCCAAACCAACCAACATTGTTGCACCAATCGATAAATTAAAGAGATCCGATCCAAATTCAATGTACCTATTCAATAAGAAAGCATGAAAAATAGCTTCTTTATTTCCTCACAGAATCTTGAAAGTCACAACAAACAATTAAAAGAATCACATTTCTGATCCAGTGGATCAAGTTCCCAACATAATCAATAAACACGATCGCTTGAGAAAATACAAAACAGATCGGGCTCTTTTATTAACCGGCCATTCAATACCCATTGTGTGTGCCAGGGCTGCCAAACTCAACTGTGGGAAAAAACAACCATTCTGTAATGTAAACTGTAGAAAAATCAACATTCTGTAATCTCCATCGTGGAAAAAATTACACATTTCAGTGAGTAGCCGAGAGAAACCGCACTGAAAATACGACTGAACACTGAAAACTACAAACGTGTATATGATTGAAAACGCGAACAAGTTTTCCATCAGTTTCCTCTACTGATAATCACAGTGACTATGTTTAGACAATCCGTTTTAGACACAAAATAACACAAAATCACCTCACTTTGTAAAACAATTGGTAACTGCGGAAACCTAGAATTTTGACAATAAGTGCATAATGCAACTATACCTTTTTGGTAAAAGTTTTACAAATATCGACCATTGCTAACCTTTTCTAAGCATTCTTGTAAAACAAAAAGATCGGGCAAACTATACCGCTGGCTCCAAGAATCCATGTTTTGTACTAATACATCTAGTATTAGTAAAAAACATGGATTCTTGGAGCCAGCGCTACAAACATCATCATCATCTGCCTAGCCTTTTCCCAACTATCTTGGGGTCGGCTTCCAGTCTAACTGGATGCTGAATACCAGTATTTTACATGCCTGCCTATCTGACCTCCACAACCCAGTTAGTGATAGGTAATACGACCCCCCTACGATACCCCTTGGTAAGCCTAGTTGTCAGATGTTCGAGTCACTGACTACCTGTAACGACTGTCAAAGATCTACAAATGACAGCCGGGACCAATGTCTTAACGTATTTTCCGAGGCACGGAGGAAACTCGGTATGTAATGTGTGGTCACCCATCCACGGGTCAACCTAGGTAAGCACGGCTTAACCTAAAAATCGACCCGAGCGGCTGTTCTTATTTAGCCACGAGCTCCTAATAATACATCTAACAAACAAAACACACCAAATATACGTATTTAAGTAGCTACTTTTAATCTTTGAACCCACATTGTAAGATATACCTTTAAAAAACAACCATTGTGTGGAGTCATGACCCTTTCTTGATACCCCGATATTTTAATATTTTGACTTTTCGCTGTATTGGAAATTAAGAAAACAGATACCTATGAGATATTTATGTAAGAGGTATAGTATTTTATTAGAATGATCGGAATAAGCAGAATATATTCGCCTAAACTTCGGAAAACAGAGACAGAAAGTGGAGACTTCCTTACGACGTGAATCCCGAAATTTGGTAATTGCAAGTTTAGTTAAAAATAGCCTTTACACATCTTAAATAAAGCTTATTTTCAACTTACTGAAGATTTTTCCCGAATCCCGGGGGAGAAAAATATAGTCGTAAGGAAGTTCTCCGAAGTTTAGGCAAATATAGTCAGCCTATTCCGATCACTGTTTATTTGGTACTGTGATAAAGCTTTAATGAAATTCTAAACGCCACCGTGTTCTCCTTGCCCTAACGAATGAACAATCGCGTAAAAATGCGAGCATTGTAATCATGTGTCACTGGTTTGTTCGGAAAAGCGGAAGGCATCCTCTTTTGGCAGGGCGATGAGTTCGTGTTCGCCCAACAAAATGAACGATCGCTTTTATTAATAAACTAGCTGTTGCCCCCTTCGTCCGCGTGACTTAACTTCCCTTTAGAATCGATTTTGTTTACAATTAGAAAAGTTTTAATTCTTTTTTTCACGACCCTCATCCTTTTTCTAAAATAAAACTTTAGCAAAAGTTTCTTCGAAATCGGTCCAGCCATGTCGGAGTAATGCTTGAAAAAACAGACAGACAGACACGGACAGAAAGACAAAAACTGAAAAAAAAAAATGTTGAGCGATGATTCAAGATTCAAGATTCTTTATTTTTATGTAATTTTTATAGTTTTATGTAAAGCATATACGGTACTTTCATAGATGCATTCAGTAGAAAGCTGTTATCTTGAAACTACAAACAGACACTTCAATTTTAATTTGTATGTTTAAATAGGGCACGCGCTTGCGTTTCGATTTCTACCCACCCGACCTTTCAGAAGAACATCACTAACAAGGATAAATCTGATCATATAGGTAATCATTTTAATTCATGACAACCCTACGTAAGGCTTATCGAATATTTCGTAGGCTTTTTATATATCCCGGACAATAGCTCAGGCAGCATTATTTCGCTTTTCTCTTGCCTGTCCCGCTCACAAAGCTTGTCCATACAATGCTTACGTTCTCAAGTATTTTCACAGCCCACTCATAATAAAATAGTAAGATTTAAAAACGTACTTCACGGGAGGTAAATACGATGCTTGGAATAAATGGGTTTGAATTTACGTCAAGTTAATTTGTTTTTGAGAAAATGTTGAAGTAGACTTTAAAAAAAATACTATGACTGATGACCATTATGATAGAAGTCCTTGATCCACTAAAAGACGGTGTCTGGATATAATATAGTATAAGTTCTAGTACTTAAACATAATGCATTATGCTTGGCATATTGCTGGTGCTTGATTGTGGTTAGTTGTGTTGTGTGTGTATTTTAATTTGATAATGATAATTTATTTTATTTTTTGTTTTTGATTTTAATTTATTTTAGTTTTTGATTTTGATTTATTTTAGTTTTGATTTTGATTTTAATTGATTTTAGTTTTTGATTTTGAGTTTAATGTTAATGTTATTAAATTTCTGGTGTTGTTTTCAATGTTAATTTATTTTAGTTTGTTTTAACTTAAATCGGACTATGGATCAAGTTATCAGAAATACATGAATTTTATTTATTTATTTAACTAAATAATCAACAGTGAATCAAATCACTTGATATGAGCTTTTCTATTACGCTTACATCAACTTCGGATTCAGTACCCAATGGAAAAATACGCTAAAACATTTTCCGATATAATATGGTAGTGCCCTCTTGTTCGTTTGCTTCTTGTCAGTGTCGTCTTGGTTGTGTCCGCGGGAACTAATCGAGTTATTTTCCAATGCTTATCAAATCGTAGATGGAAAGAATACTCTTTATTTTGGACACCATATAAAATAAAATAAAAGCTTACACAGGTTGAAGTAGAGGTCTTTTTGCTGTGGAAAATGCAATTGTGACCCCGCACCCCAGCCAGAACTGACGAGGAGGAACACTGTGTGGATTTAGTCAGTAGGAGTCTCACAGACCCCTCCCCTCCGCTGGCCCCACGGCGGATGACATCTATTGAGGATTTCAACATGTAAAAAAGGGGGTAACAGACAAGGTAAAAACCCCATATTAAATTCAAATTCATTTATTAGTGTGATTTTTGGTGTATTTTACATGACATCTTAATAATAAATAGTTAGTTCCTCAAAAATCTACCTTAGAGGTGTACACTCTGTGTGTGGTGTATCATCAATTAATGAATAAACTCTGCCTACATCAGCCCTATGCTCGACTGCATCTTTCGCATTCACCAGTCTGTTCACTTCGAATATAAAAATTCTGTCCTCATCATCAGCATTCTCTTGTCCTTAACTCAATTCATTTGGGGTCGGCGCAGCATGTCTTCTGTTTCCATACTTTCCCATAACTCGTCATCTCATCAGACACCTCCATTCTGGCCATATACACAGCCTCCTTTCTTGTATATCCTTGCATCGTTTCTTTGGTCTTCCTCTACTCTAAATTCATTTTTAGGGTTCCGTACCTCAAAAGGTAAAAACGGAACCCTTATAGGATCACTTTGTTGTCCGTCTGTCTGTCTGTCTGTCTGTCTGTCTGTCTGTCTGTCAAGACCTTTTTTCTCAGGAACGCGTGGAGGTATCAAGCTGAAATTCATATCAAATACTCAAGTCTATGGTCTCTTGGAGCTGTGAAAAAATCAAACTTCTAAGTCAACGCGATCAAAAGATACTCCCGTTTATGCCGCAAATTTTCGACACTCGCAAGGGAATCAAAACCTACAGGGTACTTCCCGTGAACTCAGAATCTTGAAATTTGGTATGAAGCAACGTCTTATAGCAGAGATATAGGAAAAATTGCGAAAAGTATACATTTTTAGTTATATCATATAATAAAAATATTTTTAATAATTTTACGGAACCCTCGGTGCGCGAGTCTGACTCGCACTTGGCCGGTTTTTCTCATTCCTCCGCACCCCATGCCCATACCACGACAACCGATTACCACACAACTTTTCAGTCACCGCCACCACTTTCAGACTTCCTCTTATGTACTCATTTCTTTCTTTCATTTTATTCATTCGCGTAAGCACCACACATCCCGAATCATCCACATCACAATATAAAAATTTTGTCCCGAACAAAATCACAAACTCACTTCCATGTCATTCCCAAGATCACTCCCCTCATATCTAAACAATTAGATTCAAACTGTTGAATATAGTTCAACCAGTAGATCGTGTACCCTTCAACAAATTAGCTAGATAACTTAACAAGTTAGCAAGCTATCATTACGTATGCCCTGAAGCCTCTTAGAGTCTGTTCTTAATGGGCGAGCGAGCTTCAAGTGGTCCCAATGCAGATTCATGTCTTGGAGATGTTTGTAGTTAGCCGACATGTGAGTATTTACGTTTATGTCTCTAGTTGATTGTACTGTTAGGAATAGGATATGGTTTTGAAATTATTCGTTTAATGTTTTGAATCTTGCGATGATTTAGAATGTCTTTAACTTGAATGAGGCATCTGTTTTGCGTGTTGCTGATATAATTAGACGACTCTAGACGTACACTGCTGATTGCACTGTAGATGTACTTAAACCTAATTCTAGCTTAGTGAGGTAGGTAACTCATATCATCATCTTCCAGCTCTTTTCCCATGTTACTTGGGGTCGGAGCAGCACGTTTTTTTCTTCCATTCTCCTCTGTCAACCGTCACGCAATCATTTACACCTTTTTCTTTCTTATCATTCCTCACACAATCCATCCATCGTTTCCTTGATCTTCTTCTCCCTCTCCATCCATCAACATTTATATTCATCAATCTTTCAGTCACATGCGATTCGCCTTCCTCATCACATGTCCATACCAAGACAGTCGATTTCTTTTCAATTTTCTGTAACTGGCGCAACTTTTAAACTTCCTCTAATAGAATCGGTACCTAATTCACAGTAAAGCATATTTCTAAAGTATCTTTCAAAGATTTTTCTCTTAGTATCTGTTTGAAACAAGGAGGAGCTCGTGGCTAAATAAGAACAGCCGCTCGGGTCGATCTTTAGGTTAAGCCGTGCTTACCTAGGTTGGTCCGTGGATGGGTGACCACCCATTACATACCGAGTTTCCTCCGTGCCTCGGAAAGCACGTGAAGCCGTTGGTTCTGGCTGTCATTTGTAGATCTTTGACAGTCGTTACAGGTAGTCAGTGACCCGAAAGTCTGACAACCAGTCTTACCAAGGGGTATCGTATTACCTAGCGCTAACTGGGTTGTGGAGATCAGATAGGCAGTCGCTCCATGTAAAATACTGGTATTCAGCTGCATCCGGTTAGACTGGAAGCCGACCCCAACATAGTTGGGAAAAGGCTAGGCAGATGATGATGATATCTGTTGAAACAACCTATCAGGGGCTTAGATTAAAAAGGATGGTACGGTGGTATTTCTTTATCAGCACATTCTTCTTATTACTATCATAAAATAGGTGGACACATCCTTCAAGAAAGCTAGACAAACTCGTTAAAGTACGTTCAAAAGCAATTAATTCCACCAAGGCCGTATAAAAATTAAATTAGCCGTGATCAAAATTCAAAAAGTTTATAATCGCTTCGCTACCCAAAACATAATGGCAAAAATATTTAATTACAATAAAACATAAAGAAAGGGGTTCTTAACAATGAATTCTCAAGTAATTATTGATAAATTACCCAAGTTTTCTCGTAATTTATAAACTTAAGCCCTTTGCAATGCGGCCTCCTTGTTTAGAAGGCAAGATAATTAGAAGAGGAGTGCGGTTGCTTTTTGTTATAATAATTAGTAACAATGCTTTGTTAACGTGTTACAAACAGTTTTCTTGAGAGACTTGAAAGAACTGAAAAGTGTTCTTGAAAAATGTTTTTTTTTTTATATTAGTAATGATAATTAGTTTAAAATGTTAATTTATTCAATGTCTTAAAAAAGTTTACAGTTCTTATTATGGAATTATAATTTCAAGGAAATTAAAAAAGTATTTTTCTCAGAAAAATTAAATACACAAGGTAATCGCACAAAAGAATGGAAAATAAAATCAGTTATAACTTTTTTAATACCTAACTCATCAAAATGAAAATCACACATGAATCAACAACACAATTATCAAATATCAAACACAAATCACAACAGAGCAACATTTTACACATCCTGTATAAACAGCGGACCAATCCCAGAAGAGCATTTACATAATTTAGAGACCATAGACTATAAATAAAACATGGCGGATCGCTAACAACTAGATCATGGCACCGGATACACGTCACCGCAAACCGAACATGTTATTACGATTTCCTATTTACCGGGGGCATCAATCGTGTCCGAGATTTTAGTGAAACACCTGTCCCATCATCGACCAGGAAACTATGTACTAGCTATCAACTATTTTCTAGCTCAAGAAACGAATAAAAGAATGTTGATCCCGTGTAAGTAAAAGAGTTACATATTGTTATATTATTTATTAATAATAATAAACATTTATTTTAGACCAGGTCCATATCGTGTTAGTAACAATGTACTTAAAAAACTAATGTTAGTATCGGCAAACAAAACTTAAATTACGACAAGAAGCCGCACCCACCTTTGCAGCATGGGAGACTCCCACCGATCAGCGAAAACACCCAGTATAGTGTTGGTACTGCCACGAACGCGAGCGAGTAAGGAGGCGCATCTTTTCCTAATGATAGCGGCCATGAAAGCCATCCACCCGCGCCTCAGCGAACATCCCTGACGCACTGCAACGCCATGGCAGCCCCAACAGTACCCTGAGTGCATTATTATATTGGACACGCAGGTCGCTGTATGCCCGCTGCGAAAAACCGACCCACAGGCTGCAGGTGTAGAAAGATTGGCAATATGCTTTAAAAAGCGTGATTTTAACCGAATACACCGTACACCGTGCAAACCTGCGGGCCAGTATGTTACAACGGACAGCCAGCGACCTGCGTTCCCTTTCTATATCTAACTTATCATTTAAATCATCGGTGACCCAGTGACCCACATATTTAAATTTAGATACCCTACACAGAGGAGTGCCACACAGTGATACATTGGGAAATGCTGGGTAAGAAAAACCACGGGCTTCAAAGAGCATATATTGCAGCTAGTCCTTATTGTCCCACTGCTGGGCCCAGGCCTCCCTCCATTCCTTCCAACGGTCACGATTCTACGCTACATCTTTCCAATTCTCAAGGAAGACATCCAGTTCATCCCGCCATCTCCTTCGTGGTCTGCCGCGACCCCGTGTCACTGTTTCAGGGCAAGAATCCAAACTCTTGGCAAGACATGTTGATGAAAGGTGGAGTAATTTACTATATGGTTTCTGATAGACGGTACAGAGCCATATTAAGCATCTCACTCTACGAACGGGTGAAAAACACCGTAATACCGTGGAAGAATGTGGGAAAAACCAACTAGGTAGACCTCATTAAACTGGCTGGAAGAAACTGGATAGCCATGACACAAAACTGCCAAAAGTGGAGAGATTTTGAAGAACCTACACTCAGCATTGAGTAGCCAAAGGTTGAAGACGAAAGAAGAGACATCGACGGTAACAGACTGCTGGTTTTTTTTAGTCTTACCGTGCTCGAACTATGTATCTACCTCCAAAAACACAAAAACAACATATTCAAAACATCATTCTGTTCCTGACGATTTCTAAAGATGAATAATGATAGAATCAAACAGAATTATCAAATATGTAATATGTGAATTGTCCTATATGATAACGCTAAACGCATTCAGTGATTTTAAGTGAAAGCGTTCTTAATCTCAATTTCATATAGAAAAGATAACCAATTAATTTCACAAAATCTCGGATCGACTGACATATCCCTGTAGCATTTGATCGCTGTCAAGAGACGTCAAACGTCACCAACGCGAACGTCACGCCACTGCGTGATAGGGATAAACGTGATTTGAAAAAAAAACTGCTGTTTGTTATGCACGTCAATCGCTAATAAACTCAGTTATACCTTGATTAGCTTAGTTATAACTTAGTTGCTTGTTTGATATTGAGCTGTTAAATGTCACAAGAGCAATCAATTTAATTATGTATTTCTAGAACAGAATACACTCAAGAACGACACATTTATTTCCGTACTAAAACGACTCAATAATGTGGGTGTTAACAGCAGAAGCAATAACGTTATTTATCTAAGAGTTTGCAAACAGTTAAATGTCAATTGAAACACGACACGTGACGTGCCTGGCAGCGTGACACGTTAGTGTGACGATTTGCACATGATTTACAATTTGTCTGCCATTTGTTTCACATCAATCATAAGTGCGTGCTAATAAGGAGCATAATTACGTCACGCTCTACTAATTGCACTTTTTGCATAAAATTAATAGAGCACAATCTCTTTACGAATCCAACAGAATGGGTAGAAATAACATTATTTACCTAAGTGTTAGCAGACAGTTAAATTTCAATTGAAGCACGTGATGTGACGTGCCTGACAATCGACAGCGTGACACGTTGCAGTGACGATATGCGAGTGATTCACAACTTGTTTGTGATTTGTTTCACGTTTATAATTAACTAGCTCATGCCCGCGGCTTCACCCGCGTAAGTTCGGTAATTGTCCCACGGGATCGCACTACCGCGATAAAAAGTATCCTATGTGTTAATCTAGGTTATAAACTATCTGTGTGCCAAATTTCATCCAAATCCGGT
The DNA here is from genome assembly GCA_950022335.1 of Eurois occulta. NCBI lineage: Eukaryota > Metazoa > Arthropoda > Insecta > Lepidoptera > Noctuidae > Eurois > Eurois occulta. The sequence continues at coordinate 10,177,338 of OX465500.1, read as the reverse complement.
CAGTAGTTTTTGCGTGAAAGAGTAACAAACATCCATCCATCCATACTCACAAACTTTGGCATTTAAAATATGGCGAAATGTGGGTGTACGATAAGGTACACCTCTGCCTAACCCTTAGGGGATTTCAGGCGTGATGTTATGTTTTGTGTGAGAACTGACTGGCTGATCAAAATGCGATAATGTAGGTGATGACTTCAAAATGCGTCCTTTTGGGTACTGTAATTCTGGGCGGGTTTCCGTTTCCGGTGTCAAAAAGTAAGCACGTATTGCTGTTACTCGTCACGAAATAATTCTAATTTACTATCAATATCATCAAAAAACAACCGGAAACTGTCATCGACGTAGTGAGAAGTGGTGATTGTACGTGGTGAATATATAGTGGACAACAGAAGCCCATGAATAAAACATTTACTTCGTTATTGAAACTTTTAAACCGCCGAACAGGTTAGAAAAACAAAATCATTCATTGACGTGGACACTTGACAGTCAGTGATACCAACATACCGAGCACAACACAACCATAGACCACATTTAGTTCATTTGGGTGGTGTTACCAACGTAAAACCGGTGTTGCCAACTTCAAACAAGTGTTGCCAACTTCAAACAAGTGTTGCTAACTTGAAGCTGGTGCTGCCAACTTGAAATTGATGTTGCCCACTCTAAAATAGTTTTGGCAATATAAACCAGCTTTGCCAACACGGAATCACTATACCATATAAAATCACCTAAATATGGAACAACAAATGGATGTTTTTTGGCAAAAAATGAAGCAGGAAATGTCAGCGCAAACACGGGAGATAACCGAAGCCGTCACTAAAAAGGTATCGGAGAGTATCAACGAAAAATTAACGGCTCTTGTAGAGGAAAATAACAACTTGAAGACTGAAGTCAAGACCTTACACGACAAAATCAAGTTAATGGAAGATCAGAAAAGAAAAAACAACATCATTTTCTTTGGTATACAAGAAGATCAGAGCAACGAGTCCCCAATCGAATCCATTACAAAACTGCTTGGAAAAAACATGAGCATTTATATCAACCCACAAGAAATAAATAATGCCTATCGACTAGGAGCAAAGAAAGATAACAAACCACGTCCTATCCTTGTAACATTAACAACAAACTGGAGAAAGAATGAAATACTCAAAAACAAAAAGAAACTGGATCAAGAAATCTATATCAAGGAAGATTTTAGCAAAGAAATCCTGGAGAAGAGGAAGGAACTTCTGCCTCAGCTAAAAGAAGAAAGGGCAAAGGGCAAAATTTGTTATTTTGTCAGAGATAAAATTGTCACCAAGGAGTCCAAAGTTGACAAAAGAGACAAGAGGAAAAGAAACAACAGTGTCTCACCAAACAAATCACCTAATAACCAACCCGCATCGGCCCCTAAAAAGATAAATAAAACAAATAATATGCTAAACTACATGGCACGGGGCAGATCCTCGTCTATGTCACTGCCTTCAACCACAAAAAACGACCAATAGACACCGACAACGGAAAACCAAAACCATCTAACAAAAACTATCTACCCAACAAAACAACCTACACCCCAAGACGGCTGGTCACCGCGGGGGAAGACGACCACTACCCTCCAAATAATATCCCTCAATCTCAAATGAATACTTTGAGAACTAAGAAACAGCAAAACTCTAAATACATACATATAGCAACATACAATACACTCTCACTAAGGACTGAAGAAAGCCTACAAGAACTGTTATACTCTATACGAAATATTAAGTGGGACATTATCGGTTTAAGCGAAGTAAGAAGGTATGGTGAAGCTATTGAGGAGCATGACCAATTCATATTGTATCACAAAGGCGAAACACCAGGAAGACATGGAGTAGGATTCCTGATAAGAAAAACACTCAAAACCTTCATTACAGAAATAATTGGCATATCAGAAAGGATTGCTATATTGAATATAAAGATACCCCCTAGCAAAGATATATGGTCCATAGTGCAAATTTACTCGCCAACCGAGCAATCTACGATATTGGAAATTGAGTCATTCTACTCAACCCTTACTGCTGCCATAAAAGAATACGCCCAAAAAAACTGCATTGTTATGGGTGATTTTAATGCAAGAGTTGGAATACCAAGGAAAGGAGAAGATATTGTCCTGGGCCCATACAGCAGCGGAAAAAGAACAAGAAACGGACAAAAACTAATGGAAATGGCGTTCGAAAACAACATGAAAATATTGAACAGTCAATTCAAAAAGAGAGCTTCAAATAGATGGACATGGATATCGCCAGAAGGCCGGCATAAAAATGAAATAGACTACATTTTAACGAACAGACCCAAATCATTTGACGACTGTGGCACCATCGCAAATATAAATTTTAATAGTAACCACAGAATGCTGAGAGCATGTCTGAACGTATCATCTGCTCTGAAATCAAGCCGACCTTTCAAAGCGAAAACGATATTATCACACAATAACGCAAGAATAGCCATTATAAAAGAACATCTTAATTCCGTGACAGAGTCATCTCTAGAGCGTTTAAGTACCCAACAAAAATACAACACAATGCACGAAATACTAATAGCAAGTCCTAAAACCAGCATCGAAGGCGAATCAAAGAATAACAGACACATATCAGAGAAAACCAAGGAACTCCTAGAGAAAAGAGCAAAATTAATTAGCACAGAAAATAAAACAAAAGATATTAGAGATCAAATAGGAAAATTGAGTAAAGACATAAAAATGCAAATAAGAAAAGATAGAGAACACTTTAGATATAACACTTTTGAAAGATTCATCAACAAGACTGGTGGTATAAAAAAAGCCCTTAAAGCTTTATCAGACAAAACCAACTGGATACCTAGTATGAATGACCAATATTGCAAGACAACGTCCAAAAGATCAGATATATTATCAATAGCCACGAATTTCTACAAAAATCTATACTCTAGCAAGAGCCAGTTGGGAAACACCGAACTAAGCAACAACGATAGTGTGCCACCTATACTAGAAGATGAAATACATAAGGCAATCAAAACCCAAAAAAACGATAAAGCTCCTGGTCCAGACCAGATCAATAACGAATTGCTTTTAAGCTGCAGAAACTACGTTGCACCAATACTAAAATACATTTTCAATGATATATTAAAAACCGAAATAATTCCGTCTCAGTGGACTACGTCAACGATCATTCTGCTCCACAAAAAGGGTGACAGGACCAAAATAAATAACTATAGACCCATCAGTCTAATGTCCAATATTTATAAAATCTTTGCCAAAATAATTTTAGCCCGAATAACAAGAACTCTGGACGAAAATCAGCCTAGGGAGCAGGCCGGCTTTAGGGCAGGCTATTCAACATTAGACCATATACATACTGTAAGACAAATTCTTGAGAAGAACAAAGAGTTTAATGTGTCATTCTATTGCTGCTTTATCGACTACAACAAGGCATTCGATTCAATTGAGCACGAGAATATCTGGTACTGTCTAAAAAACCAAGGAGTCGAACAAAAGTACATCAGAATAATAAAAAACGTTTACGCAAGCAGTACGGCTAAAATAAAATTGGAAAAAGAAGGGAACGAAATAAAAATAAACAGAGGTGTAAGACAAGGAGACCCGTTATCGCCTAAATTATTCACAGCTGTCTTAGAAGAAATCTTCCGAAAATTTAGTTGGGATCAGTACGGACTAAATATAAACGGAGAAAAACTATCCCACCTGCGGTTCGCTGACGACATTATATTATTCGCCGAAACAAAAGAGCATCTACAAAACATGCTTCTAGACCTTGATATAGAAAGCCGCAAAGTAGGCCTAACGATGAACACCTCCAAAACCAAAGCATTAACAAATGCGTCTGAAGACCCCATTATCATAAACGGCGAACCAATTGAGTATGTCAAAGAGTACACTTATCTAGGCCAACAAATTTCAACTACTGACATAATGTCAAAGGAAATATACACTAGAATTGGGAACGCATGGAAATGCTACTGGCGGCTAAAAGAAATTATGAAGAACAAAGAAATGAAGGTGTCCGTCAAATCAAAACTCTACAACACCTGCGTGCTACCAGTTCTAACATATGGTTGCCAAACATGGGCTCTTACCAAAGCCCAAAACAAAAAACTAGAAACTTGCCAGACAGCAATGGAGAGAAGCATGCTGAATATAAGGAAATCTGACAGAGTACGCAACACATGTATCAGAAAACGCACGAAAATAGAAGACGTTACAACTAGAATAAGAAAACTTAAGTGGCAATGGACAGGTCATATAATCAGAGGCATCGAAAAGTGGAACAAGAACACAATGTTTTGGTACCCTAGAAATAGGAAAAGAAATCGAGGTAGACCGATCCGAAGATGGGAAGACGAAATAAAGGCGATAGCAGGAAAACTATGGACTAGGAAAGCGCTAAACCGAGAAGAGTGGAAAGGAATGGAGGAGGCCTTTGCCAAATTGGGCAAACAGACTAGGTTGTCGGTGTCGCCGACTCAGCAGAGTCGTTAATTTAAGTTATTATTTTATATAAACAATTTCTTATGTCTGAATAAAGGCTTATATTATTATTATTATTATTATTATTATTATTAATTCTGGGCGCAGAGATCGGCAACAAAATTAAATGAGGCGACGATATGGCTGAAAACCGTTTATTTTGGCGCTATACAACCTTCTTTTCAAAGTAAACCATCAAACGCCTTGTTGGGCACTATTTATTCTAATACCGTTCTGTATACAACATTAAATGACTTATTATTTTCCGCAAGCACGTGAAATTTTTGGGCACTGAACAAACAACATACAATTGACCGTGTGAAGCATGGAGTGCACAATTGAATGCCTGTCACTTTTATGGTTTGGCCCTGGAATTGTTGATCGTCATTGTAATAGCCAATTTTAAGGGAAATTGTTACCTCTTAAATTGAAATGGTAAGTTATTTGCAATAATGGGTATGCGGGGACTTATTGTATAACGGGCTGGTGTCCGCAACTCCACGACCAATGCGCGTATTTTGCGTGCGGGTGGGAAATCTATTCGATCCACCTCAGCTCCCCGAGAAAAGCCAGCAGCGCCTTGATGTCGCTGACAGTCTCGCGGAGAGTACCTACCTGGGTTACCGAAGTACTTTGCCCTGTATGATGCAACCTCTGGGCAGTGCAGAAGCACGTGGGCTGCTGTCTCATCTTCGTCCATGCAGGCTCGGCACAGAGGGCTGTCTGTGACTCATATGGCAAAGAGGTGTTTGTTAAAAGAGCCGTGTCCAGTGATGGCGGCTGTAACAGTGCGCAGCTGTAGTTTGGTCAGCCGAAGTGCTTTTTTCGTGAAGTGGCCGTCGATGGTAGGGAGTGCATCCTTGGCCTGCCTACACTCACCATGGTTTAGCCACAGTTTGTGGTGTCGTTCACTGGTTCGTTTCCTTACCAGTGTGCGTAGGTACCCGAAGGGGAGTGGCAGTATGGGTTCAGGTCCCACTGCTGCCATGCTTGATCCCCTTCTAGCGAGTTCGTCCGCTGTATCGTTGCCTCGGGACTCGCTGTGTCCTTTTATCCATTGAATGGTTATATTATTGAGATTACCAACCTGGTTCAGACGTTGATGACACTCGTGTATTAACCCAGAGTTGACTGTGTGGTTGTTTAATGCTAGTAGTACAGCCATGCTGTCTGAAAGTATGCGAATTGAGTGGTCCACAACTTCCCTGGCTAAAATGGCCGATGCCGCCAGGGCAATGCCCATACATTCTGCCTGAAATACCCTGTTATGGATCCCCAATGGTGCGGCTATGTGTATGTTGAGATCTTCCGAGAAGACTCCAGCTCCAGTGCCGGTACCTGTCTTAGATCCATCCGTGAAGATCCGTACTTCCGCGGGGCTTAGACCCTCACAGCGGTGATCCTCGTGGAGTTGGATTTTGTATTTTTTGTCGAATACGAATTACTTGGGTATCCGATCGTTAATAGCTTTCGCTAGGGGGAACTCGGTATAAAATCCTTCCAGTATCGCGGTGTGTTGTGTGTACTTCTTACCCCAAAGTTGAAGTGTTTCAAGACGTACTGCCGCCATCGTCGCTTCCTGCTGTATGAACAGATCGAGCGGTGGGAGCCCCAACATGGCCTCCAGAGCCGCGGTCGGGGTAGTCCGCATGCAGCCTGTAGTCGCCATGCAGGCAAGTCTCTGCATGCGTTGCAGTTTGATGGAGGCTGTAGCTAGTTTAGTGCGGGGCCACCAGACCATTGCCCCGTAAGTAATCATGGGTCGGATCACCGTGCAGTATAACCAGAGTATTATTTTAGGGGATAGGCCCCACTTCTTACCTATCATCCTCCTGCATTGCCTAAAGGCTATGCAGGCCCTGTTTAGTTTGTTGTCTAAATGCCTGTGCGGGGACTTAAAACGCTCTCTCCATTAGCAGCTCAGCTGTGTGATACGAAGCCTGGTGCCGTTGCACAGTCTGGTTTCATCAAGGTTTCGCATCACCAAAACTGGTACGCCAAATTTAAGCTCCAGCTGATGGGACGGCACGCCCGATAACTCAAGGGAGTTGAGAAATTCAACGGAGTAGGCACTACTATCATCATCAGCCATCACAATGATATGGATGTGTATACTTTTTTTTTGTTTTTTTTACTGACCCACTCGTAATTAATAAGGAGCGCGATTAGATCACTCTGCTTTAATTTAACTTTTAACATTAAATTTTAAGATCAACAATTTATTTACGAACTCAATAACTTGGGTAACAGCAGTAGTAATAACTTTGTTTATCTAAGAGTTTGCAAACAGTTAAATATCAATTGGAACACGTGACGTGGCGTGCCTGGCAGCGTGACATATTGGCGTGACGATATGCGAGTGATTTACAACTTGTCTGTCATTTGTTTCACGTCAATCATAAAAGCGATTTGTAAATAAGAAGATAACATCACGCGGTTAAAACAGTTAAAAGTATTACCAGTCTATAATGATCCCACTGCTGAAACACAGACCACCTCTTTATGAGCCGTAATTTACTACGCGGGCTCAGCACGCATTGACGGACATGTTTTCGACACACACATGATGTTCCGTTTTCTTGACCATGTTTTATTCTCCGTTTTTGAGAACAGTGGTGATGAAATATGCCTGTCTGGGTCCCCATGGGCCCATGATTTTTGGCACCTATTTTTTTACATTTAATAAACCGAGCACCAGATCACCAACCTATTTACGTTGTCAATATCGTAGATCTGTGCTTCCAACAGCAAGCAGTAGGTATCTATAACTTTATTTATTTACGTAAATGATTGTTTACCTCAAACACTAGAACTGTCAATTGAAGTAGGCGATGTGATGTGACGTGACGTCGCATATAGCTTGGCAAGCGTGACACGCTCGCGTGACGATACGCGCGTGATTTACAGCGTGTTTGCCTGTTTGATTCACGTCAACCGCTAATCAGCTTCGATACTGACATAATGAGGGACTAACGTGTAAGGGGATTTTGTAGATCGATGTGTTTGTTTAATAACTAAGCAGTTTTATTTACGCCATTTGCAGGACTTTTACTTACTACTTTTATCAGTAAAGTATAAAACTAATAATATTGGCTTACTAATTATTTCATCATTGTGTTGTGGCGAAGCTTGGGAGAGGTCTATGGCCATAATATCTTAGCATCAGATAGTTACTACGTTACTAGTCATCAGGTAATCGTCTAAATATTTATCTGAAAACACAAAAAGCACAAGGTGACCTTCACTCAAAAAAATATCATAAAAAGAGACGCGCCTCTACAAATATCCGAAAAATATACCTTGAGGTTGAGGTTAACATAAAATAATGTCAGTTGAGTGACAGTCTGACAGCTCGATTAGCGGTTTCAATTTGGGCAGGGCACGACGGCATGAGGCGTCCGCATGCCGGCGACGAGGCATCGTGTCACGCCGAATCACGGTCGCACGGATATTTTCGCGAATGGCGACGTCGGGTGACATCTAAGTATTTCTCAAGCATTTCACTTTGCATGCCGTACCAAGTGGAATATGAGAATGGTAGTGTTGGGTTAAAGTGAAGGAGAATGTTTTAGGATACATATCTTTTTGCCTAGATTACGAGTTGTAGTGTAATATTATTCGATTATTATTTAGGTTAAAAAGTTACTTTTACAATGCTGAAATAAAGACAAGGCTAAATATGTACCTACTTTTCCTCTTTTCATTTCATTCACCAAAATATTATGATAATAAAAAATATCCGCGAGAACCTCATAAAAAAACTCATTACAAAACCGAATACGACTCAGCAAGAGCGTTTTATTTACAACACCTAGTCCTCATGTAACAATGCCTGAACTTAATTCAGCCGCGAAAATATAAAACCTTTACCCTCATTTAAGTATCTCAAAAACGTTTTAAAAAGATAAATAGGCACTTTAATCACCAATTAAGGGTATCACAATCAACGTTAACACCAGGTCGGGATTTCCTCGATCAAACTAATGCCGACATTACGACACAGCATCTCTCAGGGAGCACACCATTTACACTCTCCAGGGGCAATATTAAAAATAATAAACCGCCTGTCGGCCGTCGATTACCCAATTTTCAGTAAAAGCGAATTTTTCCCCCGCTCGACGTAATGACGCTAACTGAGTGTGCCGAGCAGCCCAAGGCTTTATTGCACCTTTTTAGTTGGAATGATGATAATTTCGGTGTGAAGTGCTTTTTACTGCGCGGTGGGAACTCGCAGTCTCGTTTTGCAGTCGTTACCCGGTAACCCGTTGCACTACTACTCTCCGTATCACATATATACTTTTTCATGTAGCTGCTTCGTATGTGTCACCATCATTTTGTGACATGTTCTTTGCAGTATGTTATATACGTTTATCACTTGCACATTCAAATACGTTTCGTTCTGTCTGCGAGATTTTGAAGTTAAGTTTCACGTTATTTTGATTCATGTTATTTTGATTAAGTTTATCTTCTGGAAGCATGAATAAATAATAAAATACTGAGTGAAAAGCACAACCATTTCCTAACAAACATTTTGTCATATTTACACCATCACCATATCTTTCATCCAGAGTACACTAACACGCTGACCATTAAAAATGCACCGCAATCACTGCGACGGGCGACGTGACCTGTGACGTCAGCTGTCACGTCACAGCTTACCCAAGGTGCCACCCATCTATGTGCACGGGGCGGATTAATCAGACTAACTACGAACCATAGGTATTAATGTCACAAGCAAATTGCAAATTTCTTGATGCACTTTTTTAAGTTCTTTTTACTGTTAATAAGCATAATAAGGCTATAATGTTCGCACTTCTGGGATACATGCCTTTACTCTGACAGAGAGTGCCCGTAATCCACCACGGGGGCTCAGCACGCCTCGGGCTGGTAGATGTCACACATCTTCGATTTCTGGTTCTAGAATTTCTCGCATATGTGTAGGTTTGATCCCTTCCTAAGTTTAAATGTGAATCTTGATCACTTGTGGCTTTTGTAGTTGTAAATATAACACTATAAATTAACTACTTAAAGCCAGAGCAACATGAATAAATATTAATTCACAAATACAATAAAATTTAAATTTTTACACGAGTTGAACGCTTAACAAAGGCTTAAAAGTAAAACCGTGTATTTGCTAAAATTATTTCAGTGGGAATTTTCAGTTACAGTCACATAAATTCATATAAATGCAGCACTTGCATATTTTGACGAAAGCCCGCCTGAATACTAAAAACAAAATCCTTTATAGAAAATAAATAATAACTTTTCATCCTACATCAACATTTACACACACACACAAACACACACACATGTAAACTAAATAAACATTTCAACTAAAAGCCTAAACTAAACAAGTATTAATTTATTCATCACTAACACCAATTTACGAATTTTTTGTGACAATAATTCCGATATAACACAAACACCGCACTGACGTCAGTGACGTCACATGACGTGACAGCGCGTCAAGCGTGTCATTGCAAGCCCCGTCATAGCCGGGCTTGCGGATAATGTCCGCTGTGATAACGAAGCGTGGCACAGCACTAGCTTTGTCATCCAAGCTTATTATTATTCATGTACCAGACGGTGCTTCGATTAGCTAATTAGAAGTCATCGAGCAAAGTGGTGGGATTTAGATAATGGTGCCAGCTAATTTACGTAGTGTTGTGTTGTAAGCTTTGGGTTAATAAATGATAATGCGGCTGTCATGGACTTGTTGATAAGCGTAATCTTTTGTAATTAGTTCGTATTCGATCGGTATTAACGCATGCCAGGCGGCTTTGTCCAATGTGAAGCTTTCATCAGCTTTACGCGACTGATTTCACGCGTATTAATTAATAACCGCTATTACTTATGAAAACCATCTATCAATATTTTGTAGTCAGCACTACTTTCAATGGCTGTGTAATGTTAAAATATAGATACTGTTAGATAACATAATAGTACTCAGAACAACAAAAATCCTTAGTTAAAAAAGCAGGAAAGACAAATCTTTTTTGAATCATCAATTGAATCTTTTCGGGAAATCGCCAAGCGGTTGGTCGACTCTTCACGTGAGCAGAGGGCGGTCCTATTTTTTGGCCAAAGAATCAGCACTGCCATCCAACGTGGTAATGCTGCCAGCCTTCTGGGCACTTTTCCTGTTGACAGCGATGCGGACGAATTTTTGGACGCCCTGTAACCCTTATAAACTTGTTCATATTTATTTCTATTATAGTTTTGTAGTTTGTAAATAATTAATATTTTGATTAAAGAAGTAAAGTTATGTCATTGAATCTTTTTTGTATCAAACTTGACCGTAGATTAATATTATTTAATCTCTCATAGGAAAACATCGTGAGTAAACCGGCACATGCTAGAACTGATAATTCGAAGTCATGTGTCGTCCACCAACTCGCACTGGGCATGTGTGGTGGATCACGGTCTACTCCTATTCACAGATAGGAGAACTGTGTCCCAGTTAGTGAGATCATAGTCAGACTAGACACAAGAACATGATAAACACCCACCGATAAATTATTACCACTAAAACATATCGTCAAAATCTGGAGACCAGACAATACACAAATCCCAAAAATGCAATTGCCTCCTTTTTTGATAATTATAATATTTGAAAAGCTCACATCAAATCCTGCAGGTCACGTTATGAATACACTGTGCGGCCGCTCAAAGACTCAAAATTCCGCATCCGTGGTTGTGTATAAGCTTGCGCGGCCTAGATCGAGGCCGACACGTGCGGTGGACTCGCGAGGCCTTTGTGTCAGGCTCAGCATGCCATTGCAACATGAAAGGCAGAAGACTCTGTGACTTCGTACTATTTGGAACATTAAGACGATTTACTCTATGAGATATAGATGATGCTTCTACGCTACGCTACTTACAACGAGTCTTGGAGTGGACACCGTATTTCAGCAAACGTAGTATGGGCGGCCTCAAAAGGTGGTTCAGACTGGATGCAGAAGGCCGAATACAGAGAGAGGCAGAAGCCTAGGTCTAGTTGTGAACTGTGATAGGCACCGTTGATTGATTAATTCGTATGCAGGGATGAATGTTTCGGTACACTATTTGCGGACTTTTTATGTGACATGTAATGTCCACAGAATTTGTGTGGTGTTGCACAGAACTTGAATAAAGAAATTTTAGATTTACTGATACTATCAGTAATAACATGCGGTATTATTACCTGACACCGGACCAAAGATTTGTCGGATATAGTTCTGTTCAAACTTAGTGGCGGCTCGGAAGTTAGCTGCGAGTGACGGTCTGCGCTGGTGCAAACTTTATGGTGACTCGTAACATCTAGTGTAAAGCTGCGCAGAATACCATTTGCAGTGTGCAGACCGTCATTCGCGGCTAACTTCCGAGCCGCCACATAGTTTGATACAGTCTTTGAAACCTATCCCAATAGGTTTTAAATCGATACACAAAGAAAGCTTGAACTTCGTACTGTATTTTGCCAGGACTGGGTTTTCTGCACCCGTCTACATTATACCACCTATTACGATGCACAACGGGAATTATTCTCTTTGCCTACTATTTAAATGCCTGCGTTTACTCGCCAAATTATCAATGCGGAAGCGCGTACGTGCTGGCAATGGGAATGGACTTGAAATTGTGCGGCTGACGTGTGGGCTTTGCCTAAGAGTAAGCCTCTTCTGTTGAGGCTGATAATTTTGGAAAACCATGAGAAACGTCAAAAATTACCACTTTATACAAAAATAATATACTTACAGCCTACGAGAAAACGGCAAGACTAGGAGCTCTTATAGATCTCAGCAGTATTGGTCTGAAAGAGGTGTCGATTCCGTGCCGTATGAAACACGGCCATCATCAATGAAGATACCACCTTTTGCTAAAACATTTTAGAACAAGTTTTTGCTATTTGACTACAAAGTAACAACAGCTCGATTAGTATTAGTAAATTATCTTTGGTCTTTTATCAAACGTGTTAATAGTAAAAACTCATCATACATCATCCACAGCCTGAATACACCCACTGCTGGGTATAGATAGGTCACTCTTTTCTTGAGCCAATCTCCACGTTCCTGTGCCAGCTTCATCCAGGTTCCTCCCCCGATGACAACTATGTCGTCTGCCTAGCTCACCGTCGCGCCGAACGACCCATATTTACACACAGCACACAGCCTGACTCTACCTGTCATCAATGCGCCTTGCTAGATGCCCTGCCCCTGCCCAACTCCATTTGAGTTCCGTAACGCGAATTCTAATATCGAAAACCTTTGTACGTCTTCGGATTCATCGTATATACTTTTCAAAAACCGCAAAACGCCTTGCATAAAATGCTTTATGCATAAGAATGCTTTAATATCCCCAAAAATACAACCAACATATTGATCTTCCCGAACTATTCAAAATCCTAAACAATATCGTTCAAAATATAATGTAGCGTTCCCATGCACCGCTATCGAAGGCTTTAATGTACGCTCGACACGATCCCGATGATTTATGCACGCAGATCGGGCAAATATAGCGTCCCGGGAAGATCCACGTGCTAAGTAAATATCAATTTAACGGGTGCAGTACTGCCGTGCAATTATTACGGACTTACTGTAGATACAGGTTCTGATAAAGATTTTGTTGCTGCATTTTCGGTGGAGATTGTGAAGTACAAATATGAGATGTGTGTGGGAAGGTTTTAATGAGGAGGGTGTTGTTGACTCTTGTAGAGAAATATAAAGGAAATAGATCGCCTTTCATCATCAACTACCTTGCCTTTCCCAACTATGTTGGGGTCAGCTGCTAATCGGATACAGCTGAATACAAGTATTTTACATGGAGTAATTTCCTAATTGATCTCCATAGTTGTTACAGTTGTAACAGATAGTCGAACCTAATTACTGTATAATTGAGCAGACTATCTGTAACAACTGTCGAAGATCTACCAATGACAGCCGGTACCAAAGCCATCAACGGTATCACACACTAAAATAACGGCCTTTATTACAAACAAAGTTGTAAAAGTAAAATAGTTTTCTAAAGTAAATAACTAAATTGTGTATATCATCATGTTAGCCGTAGAACCGATGACCGTTGGGGTAGACGTGTTCTTGAATGGAGACCGCGAATCGGCAAACGTAAGATGGGACGCCCTCAAGCTCGGTGGAGTGATGATCTTCGCAGGGTGACTAGTAGCAACTGGATGAGAGTTGCTGAGAATCGAGTTAAGTGGCGTGCGATTGAGGAGACATATGTCCAGCACTATAGACTGCTGTATGCTAATGATGGTCATGTTAGCTGAAAATACAAAAGCGCCCGTTGCGTAGCTACCTAGAAAATCTAATCTGTTGATTTTCTCTGAAAATTAATATATCGCTTATTCGTAAGTTTCCTGTTAAGTAGTTCGTATAGGAAAAATATTTCAGTCATAATATTTGCACGGAAAATCAGATTAAAACCTTGCACACCACCTGTTGTGCCTCCCATTCACATTTCGCTCAACAACTACATTATAATCCTATATTTCTAAACAAAACAAGGTACAGTGCATATATTGTAAATTCCCGCGGGTGTGGTTGAGTGTCTGCGAGGCCATAATTCACAGCTCGCGAGCGGCGTCACGGGCAAAACCTATGCGAGGACACTCTGACACTACATACAAGTGAACTCGAATATATTGCGTGATTTGTGGCGGAGTTGACCCTATATTTGATGGTGCTTCAAGTTAGGCCTTGCTGCCAGTTTGCCACTTGTGACATCTGACTGTGTTGCTATGCTTTTGTTTGTTTAGCTTGGCGAAAGGAAGATCAAGAAAATTACTTTACCCAAAATACCCACACCTGATTTTGTCTATTAAGTTAACGAATATTTTGGCGTAGCTCAAATAGTTGTTGTGTATATCTGGTTCAACAGAAGGTAGAATTAACGTCAAATTAATCATTAAAAATATTTGAAAACCTTGAGTTAATCGTCCCAATCTGCTTTATTCTTCCCAGCATCAGATCAGATCTTTATCCATAACCCATCGGTGGAACAGTTAAAACTGTATATAATTCTGATCTCCAATTCGAACTTCAGCCAAAAAAAAATCTCATGGGCGTCGGGGGCCACGTGGTGGGTCGCGGCCACCGTAGGGGCGGGCTTGTGGACGGTGAGTAATGGGCTAGCTCGCCGTCCGTCCGTCTTATGACGACAGGCCGTGTCGACGGCGCGTTCGTGTTCCACGCGCGCCTCAAAGAGATGTCAGCAAACAGGAGGGGCCTGCAAGGGCCGATGCCTGCAAGGGCTGCGGGACTGTTCGAAAGAGATACCGCGGCCCTGGAACACAAAGGGCAAAAGCAGGAACATGGATGGGTTGTAGTCAGTAAAAATTTGACACACCCTTCCGCTCTGCCCAGAGCGGGAGGAGTCATTTGATGATTTCTCATCCCAAAAAAAAAAAAGACAAAAATCTCATTTTATGAGGCCCTTTGTTGGCCGCATCTTCTACCTCAGTCCAAAAGCCTCCAGCATCACAACTAAACATAAGTTCCCTACATGCCGACACATAATTATCATTAACCACCGCACGGCTTAGTTAGCAGCGCTGACACGGGACCCGCACGCCCTCTAACCTCATTATTGACGAAACTCAATCCTGCCGCCAAGCCACTCCTTCCGTACTTAGTCACCGTAAATTATCGTCAAATAACTATTAAGTAACGGTAAACGTTATCTTGTTGGTAGGGGCGGTTTGTTTTGGTAAATTGGGTTTGAGGGTGACGTTACTGGTAGGTTATTTTGCAGATATTGTTTTATGGCTTGGCAAAAATTTTGGTTGTATCTTGGTGAACGTGGCTTTCGTACAGCGTTATGGGGCTTCCAGTCTAACTGGATCTGGATTTTACCAGTATTTTAAATGCAGCTTCAGTCTTTACTATGGACAATTTTAACGTGCAGCTTCAGTCTTTACTATGGACAATTTTAACGTGCACATCTTGCTACATCGCTCTCACATAATGTACAGACGCCAGCACATCAAGCTACCACAACCTGTCAAATTTCTTTAATAGATTTTCAACTTTATTGCTAAAGCATTTGGTTCAAGGTTGATTGGGAAAATTTGACAGTTTCGGGTAGCTTGACCTGCTGGCGTCTGTACCATCTCAACATGAATGATGTAACCAAGGTTTTGTAATAATATTCTGATTTATAAGAGCAGCCATGGAGTTTCTTGCCCGTTCTTCTCCATAGAGATCTACGTTTTGGAATGGGCAACTACAGTACTTTCACAGTTTTTATGCCTTGGGACTTGTAGCTACATTTCATTGTTGTCTTTGTTTCGACAGTTCAAAAGTGTCTGTAACTGGCCTACTTGAAAATTGCTTTGATTTTTGTCTGCCTTCATAACCGAGTGGCTGACGACGCGACAACCCTTGTTGGTTGTCAGACATAATGGCATTCACATTCTTACTCCCTTATTAATAAAAGCTCGTGGCTAAATAAGAACAGTCGCTCGGGTCGATCTTTAGGTTAGGTAAGCCGTGCTTACCTGGGTTGGTCCGTGAATGGGTGACCACCCATTACATACCGAGTTTCCTCCGTGCCTCGGAAAGCACGTTAAGCCGTTGGTCCCGGCTGTCATTTGTAGATCTTTGACAGTCGTTAAGGTAGTCAGTGGCTCGATAGTCTAGCCAACCCAGTGCTAGCTGGGTTGTGGAGGTCAGATAGGCAGTCATTCCATGTAAAATACTGGTATTCAGCTGCATCCGGTTAGACTGGAAGCCGATCCCAATATAGTTGGGAAAAGGCTAGGCAGATGATGATGATAATAAAAGTGGACTAAAGTTATGTCAAACTTTATTCTAGATATATATTGTTTATTTCATCTGAAGGTTATTCTGGTTGTAAATTTTATCCGCGTAGTTAACCATGTAAGGGCGTTAGATATAATGCTAATAATGTTCGTTAATGGCTAAGTCAAGCACAGTGATAATTGCAGCTGGCCGATGTGATGGTCGCACAATATTTTTAGTTTACAAATATATTGCACAGGAGTTCGTAAGAAGACATGTAGCGGCACTACAAAAAAGTACTACAGCAACATAGAACAAAAAGTACAACAGCGCCATCTATGACGCAGAGGACAAACTAAACATCGAAATCCTCCATCGCGCAAGTAAAGTTATTCGCGACTTAAGACTATATAGAAGAACCCGACAACAACTGTCGGGCAGTAGCCCACCAGACATAACACCCGTCTGGTCGGAGGATCCTCCCTTTTCTACGGGGGTGAAGAGCTTTACACCCTGTTCTTCATACCCCCAAGGACACACCATCATTCTTATAATTCCTTTATTCCAAACTCGTTTTCAACCCGTTAAGTACCTACCTGACATACTCACGTACACAAACGATTGCGGACGCGTCCGGAGTATTCCAGCGGACGTCGCAGTAGCACAGTCGCACTAGAGTTGAAACCAGACTCAAAACGAATGCAATATCTGCACGTAGGGTTACACTCCGTTTGGACTTTGTCCGGCTTTGCCATCTGTCCGGATTTTTCAACTAAAGGGAACTTTTTAGTAACTATTAAAAGTTTAATTAGTTATGAACGAATATTGATTAAAAAAGTTAAAGTTAGTATCCGGACTTTTTGGCAAATGTCCAGGTTTTTGTCAGAGCTTTGAGGTTCGGGTTCGATTCCTGTAATTGAGTTTTTTGCCATCAGAAATTTCTCAGTAGCAAACACGGAGTCTGGACTTGTGCCCAGTTGATGGCAATTGGCGAAATGTGGGTTTACTATTAGGTACACCTCTGCCTAACCCTCCGCGGTTTACAGGCGTGGTGTTATGTTTATTTTTGCTTTAGAAATGGTAACCCTACCGGACTGTACGTGATTGTACTAGGGAGGCGCTGCGGACTTGTCGGCGATATGAAATGTAGAACTGAAACTGAGAATAAAAATGTGTGTGACTTTAAAGGAGAAACAGGAACTAATGTTATTGTGTGTGGAGATAGTGATGTGAAGTATTCTTCGTTATCGTGTGGTTAGTGCCTAACCTGGTGTCAGAGTTTTTATGCTGCCCAAGGGCCTCTGACTTGGCTTTACATGCCGTCGAGTAATATCTCTCAGGCACGCTGGTTTCCTGGTTTCCCATTACTCACCGTCCACAGGTCCGCACCTACGGTGGCCGAGAGCCACCACGTGCCCCCCAACGCCTGGGGCGTCTCCCGCTGCGGCTGGGACGTGAAGTTATCTCCCTCTCACGTTCCGCCACCTCCTTCGCTAGCATGACTGCTTCGCAGAAGTAGGTGACGGCTTCCCATTCCCTCTCGCTCCGGACCATGGCTTGAACCAGTTCATGCCACCCCTTTTTTTTTTTTGGTGGGTGGGAAATCATCAAATGACCCCCCCCGCCCTGGGCGGAGCGGAAGGGAGTGTCAGACTCTTACTGACTAAAAACCACCCATGTTCCTTCATTGGCCCTTTATGTTCCAGGGCCGTGGTATCTCTTTCGAACAGTCCCGCAGCCCTGGCAGGGTTCATGCCACCCCTGGGCCTCTGTTTTGGCTTTACATGCCGTCGAGAAATATCTCTCAGGCACGCTGGTTTCCTCACGATGTTTTCCTTCAGCGAAACAAGTGATAATTAAACAATACGCACATGAATCCGAAAAATCAGAGGTGCGTGTCTGGGAAGTGATGTGAAGTGATATAAATGTATGCGAAGAGTGTGTGGTTGATTGTTCTATCAATGTGATAGGAGGTTAATGAGGAGTACGTAGTTAAGGCGAAGTTCATACGAGGGAGAAAAGTGTGGTGTCTTGTGTGTCATGCAAAAGACTTTTAAAGATGGTGCTGAAATGAACAGTAGTTTGTGTGAGTGCGCAAACATTTTTCGATTTCCTATAGGTATTATTAGGATTTAGTTCTTCTTAATCAAGTATATTAGGCAGCAAATGGGCTTTTATTAAAAAAACCCTGCGTGTGCATGGTCTCTGTCAAACTCCATAATAGTGTGTTAGGAATTGACGTCTTTTCTGTTGTTGAAATCCACCCCAGAATCACCACTAGGGTAAAGATTAACATATCACTACATAATCCTAATCCTAACTTCTTTTTTATTTTTTTATATAAAAATAATTTTGTTTGTTACCTTTTCACGCATACCACTGAACTTGTTACCCTGAAATTTTGCATAATTATACGTTGTCAGGTGTACAGAAACGGACATAGGGTACCTTTCATCCCGAAAAGAAGTAAGTACTGTTCCCGAGGAAAACAACAATAACGTTCTTTTGATAATAGATCGTGTCTTTCGAATCATGATTGAATTATATTTTTATACAAGCAGAGTACAACCCCAAATTGATTGTTAAATTCTAAATTAATTCGAGCGAAGCCGCGGGCAACACCTAGTTAGTTTATACATTCATTTTTTTCGACCTACAAACTTCTAACGCTTGAACCTTTCTGAAAGAGCACTTTCAAGATAAACCACGCTTTTACAGTAATTGATTTTTCATCGCGATCCAGCGTTGCTTGAACCGGGTAAGTTTAAGTCAACAAATCGTCGACTTACCCGGCTTGCAGCGAACCCGGGTAAATAAAGTGGGGTGCAGTGGTAACTTATTTGTTACATCATTTTGATATAAATTCTACGAGTATAGCGCGTAGCGTTTTATTTCGTGTGCATTTGAATAACGTTTGAAACTTTATAGGATGATATGGTTTCGATATTTTTGGGTAGGTGTTTGTGTTATTTATTTTACGCTGTTAAGGATATTTAGTAATGGATTGCAATATTTTCGTTCAAGGTATGGGAATAAGCTTTAAAAGTTTATTATTAAAATGGTTGGTGTAGCGGTTGAAAGCGTGATTATTGAAAGCGTGACTATTTGGCCGGGGTCTTGGGATTGAATCCCAGGTTGAATGAGTTTTCTTGTTAGCAGCTTCGTGACCAGTTAATGGCAATATGCTTGCATTTTATTACTTGGAACACACTCACTCAGAAACCATCATCGACCCAAAACTATTATAGATTGGTATCACTAATCAAAGAAAACGCTATCAAAACGAAAATCTTATATTTCAGTTAATTTTAATTAAACCCCTTATCACGATGACCACAGAAGGTCAGTGGGTATGCAAAAGAGAAAGTTGAACGCAAGTAAATAGTTTTAAACTTAGTCAAATATAATGTAGTATCAATACTGTGACCTGTGACTGTACTATTTCTGTCTTGTAAAGCTTCCGGCTGTGAATAATGGGACACTTCTTCTTTTTTTTTTCAGAAAAAAAATTGGTTTAGTAGTTGTAAAACTTTTAATTTGCCGCTCAAGGTACCTGATGATGATGCAATCGAGCCGATTTCGACCACAGCGACTGCATTTGAGCTTTGTTGTGCTGTTATATTAGAATTCATAATTAATTTAAAAAAAATACAACGAGATATGGAGTAAAATAAAGAAAAAAATATTATTACATTAAAGTATTTTCTTCTATAGTTATCTATCCATCAAATCTGCATACGACCTAACCACATCACTAATTGAATAGCGTGCACCTTTCAAATCAGAATATGTATGTAGATCAACAATCGTTCCAAAACAAACTTTATTCTAAAGGGAAAAGGTTGATTTTACGTAGGAGGCATCACGCCATGACAGCGTCATGCCATCTTCCGTCACGGCATAAGAGTCGGTTTTACTGCCTATAAGCGCATATATATATGTTTCACATCAAAAAGAAATTTTCCTCATCATCATCATCAGAAGGTCTCGATGTCTAAGCTCTCTGGTACTTCACGAAATTATTAAAACCCATTCTTTAGAAACCCCTAGTTTTGATTTCGGAATTCCATGTAAACATTTGGTTATTTCAAGTTTCAAATATAGAATGAAGTCGGACACATTCGTTGATTGAATTTACGTGAAATCGCGCTTGATTATTTAAAATTCTCATTCGTTCAGTTTCACGATTACTTTGTGGACTGTTTATCTGTCTGTCTAGATCTTTTTTTTCAGGAATGCTTTTCTGTAAATTGAAATTGTGACAAGGTCGTCATTATCATCTGCGTAGCCTTTTTCCAACTATGTAGGGGTCGGCTTCCCATCTAACCAGATGCAGCTGAATACCAGTATTTTATATGGAGCAACTGTCTATCTGAAATTGTGAAAAGATATATCAGAAATGCTCAAAACAAAAGACCAAAAATCGACACCACCATACATTTCCCCGTCAAATTACCATGGAGGTAACGAAGCATAGATCCACATTAACATATTAACTCCAGTTGAGTAAAAACCATTACATCCCTGTTCGTGACTAAACGCACGATTAATATAATTAGTACAACATTATGCGGGCTTATTAACAAAATGGATGCTTGGATTTATAATGCATAAGTAAACCTCTTTGTGTTCCATGTTACTTTAGCACAATAGAAACAAAGGTTCGGTGCATTTTGACCCGCGTTTTCGGGTATAAGGGAATCTAATTAAGTGTTTGTTTAATTAGGCCTTTATTTAGTTGTTAGGAAGGACTTTTGGGATGAAGTATGAGAATTTAGTTATTAAATTAGTGGCCGTATTTACTAGACTGGGCGACAACTAAAATAATGCTTGAATGAAACCGCACCGTTAGATTTTAAACGCGCGCAACATTTAGTGTTAGTCATTCAAGATAGAACTGTTTTTTTTTAAATAATGTCAAGGAAATCGAAGCACAAACAACAAGCATTACATGGTGTGTTTATTCCGAGTCTGAGTAACTATAATATTGAACGACAATAACTATGTAATACAATTTTCAAACGCGTCGAACTTTTTTATTTTACATTTCAAGGTTCATTACGATGGTATTTCATATTCCTTTCACCTTTGAACGTAAACAAAATTCAATAGCATGTGTACAGTCCACATATCTCTCACATTTTTGGCAAAAATAAAAGCCGCAGCTAAAGCAATAGTCATTGGCCTTTAACGAAAAAAAAGAAAAAGAGAATTGCAGAATAAAGGCGTGTCTGCACAAAGTTCATTACACTGTAATCCTGGTTGAAATTAAGCTGGGACCGTAATCTAATTTGAGGAACGCTCCGACTGTATGTAGGCGCAGAATTAGACCTGACGATGCCCGCAACTCGATACAGGCCACTTAGATTTAATTAATCGCAATTAATTTAATTCTGTAATTGTACGGGAACGGTTTAATTACTTTTAATTTGAATTTTGTGGCTGTTGGAATTCAGGTTTTATGTGTTTTATGACTGACTTTTTTTTTTAACACCGTTCTTATTTTGAAAATCAGCTCAGAGTGAATAAAAATAAAAATATGTTTTGTTGTTTTACGCATTCTATGGCAGCACTTGATTTTTTTTTATTAACGTGATTTTTTTACTTTACATTTTGGTATTTAAACATAACATAAACATAAATAATTTATTTGCACAAAACATGGTATACAATGGTGTTAAATAAAATTAAAATATGTAGTTCAAACATGTTTAACTAAGATAGAACATAGCATGCAAAATTTTAGGGTTTAGCAAAATGTTACAAGGCATCAAAATTTTTTATCCATGAATTCTTTTAGACTATAGAAATTACATTCACTTAACCACTTGTGCAATTTAATCTTTAATAATCTTGAATTTAATATTTTGAATTGCCTTGGTATCCTGTTGTAAATACGTACACACATTGCTAGGCAGTTTTTGTTATATTTTGCAAGTCTTGGCAAATCATTCAATACCAACATAAAAGGATCTCGTCTGTTCCGAGGATTCACATCGTTCGCTGTCTTAAACAGTTCTTTATTCCTAACTACAAACACACATATTTCATAAATATACAGAGATGGCAACGGTAACAAACCAAACTTTTCGAACATTAGTCGACATGAGTCATCAGGTTGAAGTCCACATATAGCTCTGATGCACTTTTTTTGAGCTATAAATGCTCTATCCAGATCGGTGCTATTACCCCACATTACAAGACCATGACCATTTGTACTCGTACCTGACTTTGAATTGTATAATTGAATTTTATTTTATTTTTGATGTATTAAGTGGAATTGTAAACTTTAAGAGACGTGTTGTATTAGTTTTAAATGTAAAATTTCGATACAATGTAAAAATTGTTTATGAAATAAATGAAATTCAAACTTAGATTTAGAGACCTACCATTAAATCGATCTACTACTAAGAGTTTTTCAATAGAAGAACCTTTAAAGAAGTCTTTTGAATCGTATTCAGGACATCACCCTTAATTGCCACACGTGGAGACCAAAACATCAAAGAACGAGTACGTATGTCCCATTTGTTTCCAAAGGTCCCATTACCCGTAAATAAAATCCCATGGAAAAAAACTAAAGGAGAATGGGGATAATGTCGACAGAACACCGAATCGTGTAGCATTAGTGCTCCCAGAGGTGAAATCGGAATTGGAATCAATTTTGCGGAGTCGAATGTTCGTCCGTGGGTAAATAACGAAGCTACAGAAAAAGAGGCTTTTCTACGATGACTTGGTTTGTGTGTTGACGTGAAAGTTTTATTTAAGTATTTTAAATTTAAAAGAAAAAAAGGTATGTGTAGTGACACGTCGTACAAAGAGTATATACAGGGTGTAACAAGACCCATAACGAAGCCGTCAACCAAGCATTATGTACATTAAACTAAGTAACTTTACGCAAAAACTATTGCTGGGTTACGACTTTCTTTTTTGGGTGAAAAATCAAGTACCGCACTGAAAACATTGTGATGATGGATGGATTGAATAGTACGGGGGTCGTGGTGGTGTTTAAACTAAAAACCTTCCATTAAAAACATGTATTTAAAAAAAAACTTTTGAAAAAGTTGGAACTTTGACCCCCAATATCTCTGTAACTAGAAGGTTCCCAGGTATGGTCCAGAACAAAAATTGATCGCAATGACGGGGAGAACAAGTGCCTTTCGGCTTCGTTAAGGGTCTTGTTACACCGTTTATGATTGAAAATGTAGTTCTTAATGAGAGAATAAAATAATAGGGTTTTGCCCATACTCCTACTGTCGTAGATTTCCTAAATTGTAACAGGCGGTCGCCCTATATAAAATTTAAGTATTCAGCCGCATCCGGTTCGACCACAACATAGTCAGGCAAAGGCTAGGTAAATGAGGAATTGCAGCAAAGAATTGAGTCCAAGCTTCGCAAATTTTAAAAAGTTCAAGTGGAAAAGATGCTTTGAAAAGTTGAGTTCTCTTAAAGTGTCTGATGTGTATTCATGTTTGACAAAACTACACGATACTTAAATACAAGTTAACGAAACAAAAGAAGTTTGTAAGCATGAACGTACTTGTAATATCAATAAAAAGTTCTAATTAAAAAAAAAACACGCTTTAGAGTGACGTCATTTTATTTCTCGTATTTTTTTCAGCAAACCCTTTCATTTGAGACCCATATCATGGTAATGCATAAAAAATCACTGGTCCGCCATCTTTGGGAGTCCGCCATATTTTTATTAGAATGACGTCACTTAACTAACCATGTATTGTCATCCAAACTACACAAGTATGCAAAATTTCAGCTCAATTCAAAACCGGGAAGTGGTTCAAAAACTACAAAGATTTCTTTTATAGTTAGTTACAGGAGAAACTAACAAGGACGTGTTAAAATTACACGATACTTATTAATGAAACAAAAGTTTGTAAGCATGACTGTAAAAAACAATGTGACTCTTGAAAAATTAGTATTTCAGATACACACTACACAGGTTGAAAAATACTATTTTCCGGAAACTTTCAAGTTTTCCAAACTGGAAACGTTTACGAATTTTCCGTGTAACCTACAAAGTTATAAATTGAAAAATCACTGGCTTACGTAAGACGCTAGTTGTAAAAATATAGTGTCGTAAATTGTGGACGCTGGCGGGCATCGCCGGGCGGCGAGGCTAGTCACACGAGCCGTGAATAGGACTCCGATACATTATAAGCCGAGATTTACTGGCAGTCATAAATAATCGCTCTTTCCCCACTATTCCGCACAAAATCCGTATAATTCATGGTAACAAAGACATCTAGAGCCACCTCCTTTCTGACATTTGTTGTGCCTACCTACTCCTAGCCTCGTAATACAATATTCATTGCGTCGTATCCGATATGTACTGTTCCTTTATTGTTATTGCTTGACAGCCGATAAATTTATTCTTTCGATATTCCCTTTGCTGGTTGATAACGTTTTTTTAAGGCTACACGCAGTTATTGTTTGTCTTTTGAAAGAGGAAACGAGGAGAAAATCGCTTTGTTTGATTGACTTATCTGGTTTAGAGGAGTCTTTGTCATCAAACAGACTATGTCTGCCACGTTGTGTCTGCCCCGTTGGGCTAGAGGTCGCAAAAGCGACTGCTGAGCATGAGGCCTTGGATTAGATTCCCGGGTCGGGCAAATTGTTATTGGGTTTTTCCATCACGAATTTCTCAGTGCAGCCACAGAGTCTGGATTTGTGCTCGGTTGATGGAAATAGGCTCGTCCCCTATTACATGGGACTTAACTTACATTGATTGTAGTAATATAGAAATATGGATTCGTCGAGTACGTACTTATATCAAATAACTATACGTCACAACAACTCTTAAAATAAATCATTGGCCTGCAGACTGGTACAGATTACACCGGATCAGATTCTTGTTTACTGAAGCTGCAAGTTTTCTGAAAGGAAAATACTACAGATAAGTTAAAACGAATCGAAGATGCTTTATTTATTGGTTTAAGTTTACTTGGAGGTATGCTAAACAACCATCAATAGTGGCATATTTACTTTCAGTCATTATCTTCAGCATTTCACCAATTTTTTACCAAGTCCCATTTAATGAAGTCTATCGTTTTTGATCTCACCAGATGGCGCCACTGGCGAGTAAGGTCCTGTTATTAATTCTATTTTTATACTTTAAAGTACCAATAACTTGATAAAAAGTTTATTTTATGACAACTTTCAGATGCTTATTTACCCTAAAATTAGCAAGCATGAAAAATTTAAAAATAATTCTTCCTCCAAGTACTAAGAATAAGATCCTAACTTGATACTTAAATTCTTCAAGTCATAATTAATCAGGAATGGTTCAATCTTGACCACAGTCGTGATTATTAGTAAAAATACGTCATGAAAGCGCGCAACGCGCGAACACTATGACGTCTGACATTTCTGAAGAAACGAACGAACGCCTCTAGCGGCGAATTCATGCGCGATAAGCGTCAGTCTAGACTGCTACTGACACATTCTCAACTGAAAATTCAATAACACTGCCTGACTCAGGGATCGAGCCGAGAACCCTACGCTTGGAGATCAAGAAGGCAGTCAATACGAAATAAATAATATTTTTTTATATTCTTACATACCAATATCACAAGTAACAATAATTGAAATTACCAAAAATGCAGTCAGTGATAGTAATGACCGTCGGACTGCCAAGTTATAGGTCTAAACCTCAAGTTCGAACCCAAGACACGCACCTCTTATTTTTCGGAATCATGTGTGCATTGTAAATATAATTATCACTTGCTTCGGTGAAGGAAAACATCGTGAGGAAACCAGAATGCCTGAGAGATATTTCTCGACGGCGTGTAATGCCAAAACAGAGGCCCAGGGGCGGCATAAAAACTCTGACACCAGGTTAGGCACTAACCACATGATAAAGAAGAATAACTAAAACAATACACGACCAACCAAACATTCCCTCAAGACCGCACTACTACTACTACTACGTAACCATGTTGGGTGAGGACTATCTGCTGGGCTAGACATGCCAAAACGTGGAGGTTCAACGCGATTCGTGTTACGATGTACTGGGGCACACAACAGATGGATAGCAAAGGACCACACCAAAGAATAATTGAAAAAAGAAATTTTCAAATAAATTGAATAAGTGAATTATAGTTTAATAAGTGAATAATAATTATCTTGGGACAACCAACACACCGCCACCTGATCCCAAACTAGGCAGAGCCTGTACTATGAAAACCAGACAACTGATAAACATACTTATATATTTCTAAATACATACATATTATAGATAATTACACACCCAGATACAGAACAAATAATCGTACTCATCGCACAAAGATTTGTCCTGTGTGGATCGAACCCACGACCTCCGTCCTAGCAGTCAGGGTCACTAACCACTACACCAACAGGCCAATCATCTACAAGTACACATGATCCATCGAATAAAGTTACGTTATGTCTTATTTGTGAGCCATCGATTAATGCATCGCTTTTACTGAACGACTGACTCAGTTTCCAAGAAATCAGGCATTTTGAAACTGTTTTTGAAGAAGGCATTGAATAACGATGAATGAAGCTAAATTCGTTTAGAAATCTTTTTCATAATGAGTCAAGTCTCAAGCACCATATCATTTCTATCAAGCAATGACGACGCTAATGACAATGCCTCGTTGGTCTAGTCGCAAACGCGACGGCTGAGCTCCTGGGTTCGATGCACGGGTAAGGCAAAATGTGAGTGGGTATTTTTCAGTGGCAGCCACGGAGTCAGAATTTGTGTCCGGTTGCTGGCAATAGGCTAGCCCCCATTACATGGGACTTAAACATAACTGGCGAAATCTGCGTGTACTTGTTATGTACAACTCTGCCGAACCCTTCGGGGATTACTGGATGTCAAGTTAATGCCAACAGCGAACAAGAACTCTCACAGCATATTTGTTAAACCAGAATCGTTTACTTTCGGTACTGTTCGGTTGTGCTACGATCCTGGACGATCATATTAGGCAGCCAGTGACGAATTCCGACGTGTTTGCCTGTAAGCGAGCCAGGGGAAATGACGCCGCGGCGACTCATCAGTGGGCGACTAAAAGTGAACTAGTGATGTTCCCGATTCGGGACAACGTGTTTGGTATATTGTGGTTGGTGTCTTATATGGATATTTTTTTGTTAACATAAGCTCATTGAACATTACAGATTTTATTTATTATTTTAAGTAATCTAGGTACTTTGATATGGTCGAAATTTTATATATTTTCTCCGTTCTTCTCGTTTTTGGAAGCAACCACAACTTTTAGACAAAATTGACTTACGTATTCGCAACACATTAACATCCATTCTTAATGTGGTCCTGGTCCGAGCGTGGCTGCAAGCCACCCTTCTTTTTCTTTTTTTGGGGGTGGGAAATCATCAAATGACCCCCCGCTCTGGGCGGAGCGGAAGGGAGTGTCAGACTTTTACTGACTAAAACCCATCCATGTTCCTTCTTTTGCCCTTTGTGTTCCAGGGCCGCGGTATCATACATGTTGAGATGGTACATTATGTGAGAGCGATGAAGCAAGATGTGCACGTTAAAAGTGTCGTGTCGTGTAGTTCAAAAATAAAATAATTAATTCAAATAAGCCGTGGCAACCAAGAGATGACCAGTCACAACTGACAACGCCCGTTCACGAACATGACGCATGTATCAGCACCATTCAACTCAACCATTTTGAAGGGAACTAAATGATCCGACACACGCGCCACCATCAGCAAGACATTGGAGTGAGCATGACATTCTTTCAGCCACCAGGGCACATTCAAGTCAATGAAAGATAACTAAATGTAAATGGTAGCCCCACAGTACATAGTACTCACACATGTGCTATGCGATTATATAATACTAAGAGATTCAATGTATACAATGCAAAGATATTTACATACTCTTAACCGCCAGGGCACATTCAAGTCAAGAAAAGACGTAGGTTTCTAGCGAATGATAGCTTTCTATTACATAGTGCTCATACAATATGGGCTATGCGGTAACCAAAAGAAATTGAATCTATAAAACTGAAATTTAGTTAATTAGTTGAATCTAAACAATGGATATACTAAACCTGGGACTGCTAGAACACGGCGCTCAGCAATTGCACAAAAGCTGGAAAAATGTTACGAATATTAAATAAATTGCAGATTTATGTAATATTCGCTGTCTCTTTTGATAGCGACAGTCCCCAAGTGATATCCCAGTGGGTATGTTTGCACATACGCATTTGGGAACTCGCGAATACATCGCGAACCAACTGTTACAAGTAATGATATTGTGTACGTACACGTAGTGACAAGGGACTATGTCAATGACACGTGTAAATTTTATAAAATTACATTGAATAAAGGGTCTAATTAGGAAAAATACCCTTAAATTGTTGATAGCACGGTCCGTCGTCTAAAGAACTTGTTTTTAGAATTTTGCATTTCTTTTAATTTTAGACAGTAGGAAATTTGTGAATTTCCTGCAAACTATTGAGGATATGAATGTAAGTTATTATTTTAGTTATAACTAACTGATTACCGCGGCTTCACCCGCGTGGATGTCAGTTATCACGACCAAAAGTAATCATGAAATTTTGATCCCGTTCCCGCAACCCATGGGAACCTATTCCAGGGATAAAAAGTAGCCTGTCTTACTCCAGGCTATAATCTATCCCTGTACCTAATTAAATATATTTATACTCTTTCCTAAAATACAGACAGATTTTCTGCCTAGTTTAGGAAAGGGAGTCCTATGACACATTTTATTTATGTTGTACTGGTTCTATTTATTGATAACATCTAATTGTATAAGACAACTTTGTATACCATGTACAAATTACTTATTGAATAAATTATAAATTATTATTAATTATTATAATAGTTTTCCAATTACCGCTCTATTGGCCATTTTTTAAAGTATTAAAATGGATATAGTATGTTATTCTTAAGAGATAGACATATGCCATTGCGAACTTTTCTGTAGACATATATAAGAACAATTACACCATACATCATTTTGTTATATCTCAAAGGGTTTAGGCAGCGTTTTCGTTGAAAGCTCCCAAACGGCTTATTTTTTTCCGACACCTCCAACAAATATCATTTTATTTTAGCCAATGCATACAAAAACTTGACAAATGATATACTAAAACCTTCCTCGAGAACCACTCTACCCATATTGGTGAAAACAGCATGAATATCGGTGCAGTAGTTTTTGAGTTCATCGCGAACAGACAGACAGACAGACGCGGCGGAGGACTTTGTTTTATAATATGTAGTGATAGTCCACTATGAAGAGCCCTGACACGGCTAGAAAGCGGCGCGGCAAATCTCATAGAAAATAGGTGGACAAGCAGCCATAACCAACAATATGTTTTCGTCACCCTTGGATCAAAAGACCGAAGTCATAGGGAACCCATTTTAGTGGTCTGACAATGAAGATTGCACAAAACACCCCCTTTTAATTTACGTGATCAACAGATCCCGCCTGAAAAGTGTGTCATTTTAATTTGCAAGTTAAAACGTTGGCAGCGACCGCTTCAGCCGGCGTGCCATGTCCCGGGGGATGGCTCATCCATCTCGGCTCCCATTAGGCAGCGATTGAGGGTTGAGCTGAGCAGATACGCTGTCATTTGTAAAGGGTGATCGACGGGGCTGCGTTTAGACTTGTTTGGAGATGATTTTGAGGGAAATGGGGTGTTTTTTTGACTGTTTAAAGATGTCTAGTTGATTGGTTCATTAGACGCGGGGGTAATTTTTACTTGGACATCTAAAAAGCAGGTTTACTAGCGTTAGCTTTCGGTTCACTTAAAAATTTGGTCAAAAACCAATACAGGGTGGAAGGGTTACCGACGCACAAACGGTTACCACTTGAGTCAACACCATTCTGAACGACAATTTTTCACTTTCATTCACAATTTTTTTTTTATTATAAAAAAGCAGCTATTACATTTTGAGCATGTAGGTATTGCGCATAGGGCCTGTGGATGGTGAGTAATGGGGTAGCTCGCCGTCCGTCCGTCTCATGACGACAGGCCGTGTCGACGGCGCGTTCGTGTCCCACGCGCGCCTCATAGAGATGTCAGCAAACAGGAGGCAAGGGCCGATGCCTGCTAGGGCTGCGGGACTGTTTGAAAGGGATATCACGACCCTGGATGTTAAAGGGCAAAAGAAGGAACATGGATGGGTTTTACAGTAAAAGTCTGACACTCCCTTCCGCTCCGCTCAGAGCGGGAGGAGTCATTTGATGATTTCCCATCCCAAAAAAAAAGTTCTTGCACATAGCCTATTTTTTTTATTACTGATAAAAAATTTCAGGTTCAGAATGATCTACTGAATACGTGGTAATCGTTTGTGCATCGGTGTCCCTTCCACCCTGTATATTTGTATAACATTCCTCTCAGAGCTCTGATTATTGCATCCACTCCACGTAAACTTAAGTGTTACAGAACAAGTTTTTAAACTGCAAACTAAAACACTAATTAAACTCACCCCACTAGTAACTCTACCCTCCATTCTCCAATAATAACAACAATACCGATAACAAACACAACATTTACAGCAAGTTGTCAATTAATCATAGCCATAACGCGACCACAGTACAATAAAACTGTACATTTCACGTTTTGTTTACACCGTGCGGCCCTCGGCCCGAATGCGGCCTGCGGCCCGAATGAGGCCCGCGGCCCGAATGCGGCCCTCATTACGTCGATACCGTCAGTCGTCACGCGGTGCGGTAATTAATGTGGTATACCTTTAATGTTTTTATCAAACCTTACCTGTACGCCAGTATGCAACTGCCGGTTAAAAATGTTATATTTGCGGTCGCGGAAATGGAAATCATATAATTTTATGCAACCGACCGCTTTAAATGGCCGATACAATTTATTATTAACGTTTTTGTATTTCAGCTGCTTTCCTTCGCTTTTTCAGGTGGCTGACGAATTGTTTATGTGTAGACTTAAATTATAACGGCCGTGTTTATAGTGGACGCTATTAGTGTGGTGTTTGCTGGTTGTGCAATTAAAACAATAGTTATGAGCTCAGAACTTGATTGAACCTTGACTAAAACCTTGATTATACTGCAATCAAATACACATTTAGCAAATGAGTTAGAGTGCATTTAGCAAATGTTAAGGTAAGTAATTCATAAAAGTAAAGAATTCAAACTTCGAAAAAATTACAACCTGATTTATTGCCAACATAACATTAACCATCATAGTGTTATAGGCTACGTTGAAAACGTTCCTGTGGGTAATTTCCCGTACATAACGGAAGCGAACCCGCTAAGAAAAGTTAGTCGTAAATATTTTTAGCAAGAAAAGTCTGTTGCACATTCTACCAATATTTTCGTGACCGCGGACAACTGTCATCAACAAAAAATATGCTCACAATATGTCAACATACACATAAAACGCTACTTCCTTATTTACACAAGTATGCGAATAATTCATAGGGTTGTCCGGCCAACATGTAGTTACAAATGTCGATCGTTACAGCCATGGGATGCTATTTTTCAGGGTTGGCACGCAATCCAGATACTTTATCACTCTGGATAGCGTTTTCAACGTACGCTACGCCTGTTTAGGGATGACAGGTGAAATTACGAATACTGCAACAGATAGACGGAGAGATAAGCTCCTGTGATTAAATGTTTCGAATAAATCAGGGCTGCTATATCTCTTGGAGTTCCCTTATTTCCTCTGTGTATAGTGGATAGTTTAGACGATTGTGTATTCAGTGTTGGTTGTTATATGTGACTGGTTAAGTTCCATAAGGCATTCTAATTAGACCATATAAAGCCAAGAAAAAGGGTGCCACTGAATTTGTGAAAACAATTAGTCAGGATTAGGCATTACGCCTACACGGACAGTGTACTGAGAACTGGAATAATTTGTAATTTAACTTGTGTGTGGGAGGGTTTAATAAGTTAATATACTTACGCTTGCGGGCTTAACTCAGCTGGCCTTCTGGGAAACAGTTTAAAAGTCATACACATTAGGTATTACAGGGTCTTTGCGAGACGGGCCGACACAATTTTCTTAGGAATAGGATGAATCATGTCCTAGTTTTCAGACAAAGAACCGATTAGATATAATTTTGCGGAATGAAGAATAGAGTTTATTCATTTATAAGTTATAACACCTCGATCTCAACAAAACTTTTTCGTTTGAAGCTGTTTATGAAGGCAATATTTTTGGATTTATTTACAATGTCAATTTTTTCTTAAAAATAGTGTACTGTGCTTCAGTAGCGAAGGGTCAATTTTTGTAAGAGGTAAGCCGGGGTACATATCTTTAATATGATTATATTATTTTTCTATAGAATACTGACTGAGCCATTTTTCTAAGGGAATCCGGTAGGAAACGAGTTGTTTGGAACCTTCGCCACTGCTGTGCTTACAAAATCTTAAAATTCAATTTTATTAATGTGTGAAAAAAATTACTTTCTTGTGCTAGTAAATGACACCCCCAATCCCTCAAAAAATTGTGTCGGTCCTTCTACCAAACACCCTGTATGTTATTTTGAAGTTGATTTCTATGTGAATACACTAGCTGTTGCCGCGTATAGAAAAATATTACTTATAAGTAAGAAGTAATATTTTATAATTTTTATCAAAATATTACTTCCTTATGTGAATCGGATTATATTAGCAATTTCAAGGTTTTCATTTTTTTTTCTAAAAACCTAATCATTTTTCTAAAATAAAACTCGCCTAGGTTACTGCTTATAACATCAGCTCTCTGCCAGTACAGTTCCGTAAAAAATTAAAATTAATTTATTATTTTTTTTAAAATTAGCCGGAACAAACAGCCAGACACACAAAAATTTAAAAATGTTTTTTTTTTTTAATTACCATATATATGGTACATATGTACTTTAAAAATTACGAACAGACACTTCAATTTGATTTATTTGTATGTATAGATGAAATCGTCGCTACACTTCAAACACACGATACAGATTCCGCACGTTAATACCGAGTAAAAAGGAAAAAATAAAACGATTCTATATAATGCAGAATTTTCCGTGTGACTTTCTGACATAGTGAGTTCAATATGTAAATTGATGCGAGTGCATCAGCTCGTGTCCCGTCAATCTGATGGGTCGACGCCATGACAGTACACGTAGAGACGCTCGGGAAATACATTGAGTGCTTCGTACGTACTAGTGGTACGTCACTTGGTGCTACCTTTGAGCTGTGCTAGTTGAATGAGTGAGACGTTTAGGCTCGTTTAAGCCGGTCATATTCAATCATAATTTTGGAAATTCTAATATAGTCGCTGATATGTTAAATGACTGTTATTATGTGAATTTAATTAGAATCTCTGTTAAATTGTCATCATCAAATCGGAACATAGTGTTATCAGCCTATACTGTTCCTATTCCGTAACCCGAAGAATTCCCAAACTTAAGTCGCAGTGGGCTCGCAGAACGAATGGCCGATGGGGCCGAAAAGTTCTGGAGTGGCGACCGCGAACAGTAAGACGTTGCATTGGAAGGCATCCCTCTAGGTAGACCGATGACCAGGTGAAGGTTGCGGGGATCCGCTGGATGCGTGACTGACGGGACCGGTCAATGTGGCGACACTTGGGGGAGGCGATGATGACGATGATGATGACTGTTGATGTTGCCATTGCTGTGTCTTAGACCTTCTTTTACCGATTTGTATGCAGTGGTAATAAAATAAATTGAATGCGCCTGTCTGGGTTCGAACCCACGGTTGTAGACCTAAAACCTGTGAGTCGGAGCCGTTATCACTGGGCCATCACTGCTTTGGACAATACTGTCTTGTATTTCTGAGGTTCAAAATGGACATGGTCATAATGCCCAAAGGAAACGCAGTCAAAATCTATAAAGTTTTTGTGAAAGCAGTACTTTTTTATTGTCATACAGGATCAATATTGACTGCGTCGTTAGTGTAGTGGTCGCAAGTCGCGACTGCTGAGCATGATGTCCTGGGTTCGATTCCCAGGTCGAGCAAAGTGTTATTGGGTTTTCCATCAAGAATTTCCCAGTAGCAAAGTCTGAATTTGTGGCCGGTTTATGGCAATAGGCGCGCCCCCTAATACATGGGACTTGAACAGAACTGGCGGAATATGGGTGTATTAAAGGGTACACCTTTGCCTAACCCTTCGGGGATAACAGACGTGAGGTTATGTTATGTTATGTTATGAATATTTATGATCAATATTGGGAAAAAAGTCCATCTGATACTTTGCCAAAACCTAAGCTAACTTTTACTTCTCAACACCGTTTTCTAAACGACAAAGCATGCAATACCGCAACCAAGCCAGTCTACTCACCACGAAACGCAACTCAAACGCAGCACCCTAAAATATTCAGAAATCATTGCGACAACGCCACAAGAGAGACGGCTAGCTGCGGCCCACTAATGGCCGCCTAACAGATATCTTGTCAAATATCGCAGGTACGTCTCCGCCAATTATAAACCGACGCCAGCTAATGGGGCTGCGGGCTGCAATATTGATGTAGTCACTAATGTATTAGACATTAATACTGTTACATGATGACGGATTGGTTGGTAACCTTGATAATCAAAGTATAGGTAAGCAATTAATAACAAACATGACCAAACGCCCAGTAAACAGGGTGGAAGGGACACCGACGCGAAAACGGTTACCACGTATTCAGTACATCATTCTGAGCCCCCCAGTAGAAAAAAAAACTGCTGTTCCATAATGATGATGACTGTTGATGTTTCCATTGCTGTGTCTTTCACCGATTTGTATGCAGTGGTAATAAAATAAATTGAAATGTTGGTATTGCACTTTTGTAGGAAACAGCTGATTCTTGTTTTAATAAATGATGAAAAATTTCTATGTTGCTCATAATGATGTACTGAATACGTGGTAGCCGTTTTCGCGTCGGTGTCCCTTCCACCCCGTATACTTTAAAATGTTCGTCCTAGTAGTTTCAGTTTAATGTTTCTTTAAAACAGGCAAGTAGCTTATGTTATGTGGATTCTGTGGAAGTCCCACAACGTCTATGCCATCTTTAATTAAATATCTTAAATGTTTACCAAGAGAATTAAAGTTATTTCGCCTGTGACCAACACAATGGTCCTTCGAATTGAAATGAATGTTTCAAAGCCGAACTGAAAATATCAAATATGTAAGTAGATATTTTCTTTTCTTTTTCTACATAAGCTATTTATACATTGCAATGTTGTGTGTATATCTTTTAATTTTGTGTGTAATAAAGAATAAGAATAGACATTTTCTTTTCGGGAAATTCTCACATTCTTAACGGCATTCCAAAGAGTTTATTACAAAGGTCATGTTAGCAATGAATTGAATTTTCAACTACAACAAGAAGGTTTTACAAAAAGCTCAGCACCAACCATTTTGATATAAACAACGTTTATAAAGAGTTACTTTACAAACATCTTGTTGCGAATTTTCTTTAATTTTAGATACGTTCCTAACCCTTTTTGACTAAAATGTAATTAATATTTTGGCAATATATTTGTATTGTATTGTATAACGGGCTGGTGTCCGCAATTCCACGTCCAATGCGCGTATTTGGCGTGCGGTGGCAATATATTTAATTGCATACTTTTAAACATAGCCAGTATACTAAACGCGTTTAAAATAGCCCAAAATCGCAGTGGATGAATTGGTGGTTTAAGTTTGATCGTGCATTGATACTTTTTCTAGGTCGCTTACTTCAGGTACCTCACGTCAGCTTTACCTTTAACATCTAACAATGAAAATGATTTTTAAAAACGAAAAAGGACCAAAAAATATTCCGTCAGAAAGGTTGTACATCAAGACGAGGCCAATAGTTAATTTTTCAGCGTCACTTACCTCGGCTTTGCAAGTTTAGGCAAAGATAAATTGATACGGAATAACCATTCTAACTTGACCTGCTGTGCCTCTTAAGTTCCTCAAAAAACAAGTCAAAAGTTAACAGTAAGGGAGGCCTAAGTAAAATAGACACTTGGGCAAAAAACGCTGATTTAGCGATATTAACAATTTTACCATTCAAGCGTTGAGTTTTGATTATATTGCTTTTTTATGGAGTTTCTGCCTATTTTTATCTGAGCTTAGATATTTATGGTCTTTGTGCCATATTTGTGATGTCATGGACATTTTTTTATTTTTCGTAAATACTTTATTATGATATTGGTAGAAACGTCTATAAATAAACACATAAGTCTGTCTTACTAAAATATAAATGTTCTACAAATAAGGTTAGCCAAATAAAATGTGTCAAGAACTCACCGCCACGTCTTGTATTTCCACTGAAAATTATTTCGTAAACATTGAATTTCTACGAAAATAGCATAAGCTGAAAGATGTTTTTAGGTGGAGTTTTAAACTAACTGAACCTACTATATTATTTAATCATTTAAAGCAGCCTGTAGGTACCTAGATAATAATTATGTATCTGTTGTCGCCTCGAAAACAGCCATACATTTGTTATTTTGATTAATGGTTTAGTTATTAGTTAATTTATTTGTTCAATCAAGCTATATTATAACTGTTTTTAGCACTACTTAAAAGATACTAGTTTGACTATTTAAATTAAAAACATTATTTAATAAATATGAAGGTTGGTAGCACTGGTGTCGCGCTGTTATTGGTCCGTTGTGAATTTCCGGCCAATGGTGGGGCGACACTGGCCATTTAGATAGTGAATAAAAGGAACTCTGGCAGTTGGTTGAAAAATTCAGAACAAGGAACATCTTCTTAGTGGTTCTAAAATAGTAATATAAAATAAAGTAATAATTGTGCATGTGTGTATTTCGATTAAAGTGAAGTTTAAATATTGTGATATTAGTGTTCCGTAGTTGTTATAATACTTAATTAAATAAATATTAGCGTTTACTCGGTGTTCATTGTGGTGATTCTATTACATATCGAATACTTAATGGGTGTAAAAGGACCCTTAAGTTGGAAGCGCCAGGGTAGGCCACGATTTTTTTTAAAGTATTTTTTTTACTTTTTAATAGTTATTGAACAGGTTTTAATGAAGTTAGAGGGTTGTATAAAATTTTAATGATTATAATTCTGTAAATACATGCGTGTTACTTGAGCGACTCATTTTTTATCAACATACAACCTGACGCTAACCTGCATATTGCAAAAAATGGAAAGAAAGTTTGAATTGCGCGAGCTACCCTGGCGTGTCCACCTTAATGAAGCCGATACGCACTTGTTCTTCTCGTTATTGATATTTTTTTTGTTATGGATCATACCTGGGAAAACTTTGACCTCCAATGTTTTTGTAACTAGTTGGCTAGTTACAGAAATATTGGAGGAAAAAGTTTCAACTTGGACACAAGTATTTTTTTTTCAAAACACTAGATTTTAATATTATAACTTTACTTTTAAAGTTATATGACCCTTGATCTATTCAATGTGTTTCAAATTAGGTTGCGTTACATTGAGTGCTGTAAACCATGATTTTTACCGGGTGAAAAATCATGGTTTGCTAGGAAACGGCTTTCCGTTTCGTAACAAGATTATTTGCGAAGAGTTACTTAGTTTGATGTACAAAATGTTTTGTTGACGGCTACATGAAGGGTTGGTTTACACCTTTTATATTTTTTGCCAGACTTTAGTTCCACATACAACATACATTTTACCTTATTCTTATTCTTATTCTTTATTGCACACAAAATTAAAAGATATACACAACATTACAATATATAGCTTATGTACAACGGCGAGCTTAACCCAAAATTGGGTTTTCTTACAGCAAACCTTACTTCGATTGCGAGATTAATGGTAGAGGATAACCTACGTGCACAACAAGTACATTTAAAAAAAAACTTATACTAACTTACCTATTTACCTTAAAGCCAAAAACATAATAAAAAAAATTAAAAATCGCAACATAACTCCAAAAATTGGTAGATCCCTACTATATTTATTTTTATTTGTTATTATTATATGTTACAGGTATAAAAGGTCCACAAAATGTCACTAAATTTACGTAAAGGCTCTAATGTTACATGTGAGCCCCTTGTTTTGGTGGCGACCCATTTAACAGTAATTAACTTAGATCAATTAAATGGCCCACATCAAATAGCTACTTACGAACAATTTACAGCATAGTTATGCTATGAATATTGAAATCTGTAAGTGCCGTCAAAGTGCTGGTACGTCAACATAACACCATTGAAATAATATGTGTAAACAAAGATGAACAACAATTTGATAACACAATTGTTGTTCATCATTATATTTTCGGGAAACCTTTATTTTTATTTTATTTTGTTGAAGCACTGTAATTGACGTCTGTAGTATGTGTACTGGGTTCGATTGCCTCAATCAAAATAATACTATGATAGTCTTTCAGGGTCTGGAAGATCATAGTGTTCAGAATAAGTCTTTTATTAATACAAGGTGTAAACGGACCCTTCACAAAACCGTCAACAAAGCATTCTGTACATCAAACCATAGATAATACACTATATAATTTAAGACATCAAACTAAGTAACTCTACGCAAAAATTATTGCTGCGATGCAACGCACTCAATACAACGCACTCTAAACATTGTGCTAATGGATGGAGTGAATAGTACAAGGGTCAGTGCGGTATTTAAAGAGAAGTTATAACATTAGAAACAAATATTTAAAAAAAAAACTTGTGTTAAAATGGAACTTTGACCTCCAATATCTCCGTAACTAGAAGGTTCCCAGGTGTGGTCCAGAACAAAAAAATAACGCAATGATGGGGAGGAGAAGTGCCTTTCAGTTACGTTAAGGGTATTTTTACACAGTTTTCTTATCAACAGTATCCCTAAGTTGATTTATAAAGATACTAAATCTACCCATCTTCAAGAAAACAATTTCAACATAATCTGGAAACCACGACTTTTAGTATCATTAATAATTACTCTAGTCAGTTACATTTAGTTCTATTTTAAGCCGATCATTAATATTACATTATTAATAAGTTACATGAGCAACTCCTCTGAAAGCATTCTTAATTAAAAATTAAGTTCGTGAGTACGAAGTCTATGGAACTTTTTACTTGTTTTTATTAAAAGTTTAATTTTCGACGGAGAAAAGTTGACGCTGACCCATTTTTTTATTATGTCGGGATAATGTACAGCGCTTAGTAATATAATGTTTGAAGGAAGTATTTTTTAATTCGTTTTATTAAAAGTTTTTAGGGTTCCGTACCTCAAAAGGAAAAAGGAACCCTTATAGGGTCACTTTGTTGTCCGTCTGTCTATGTCTGTAGTCTCTTTTTTTCAGGAACTCATAGTAGTATCAATTTAAAATTTATATCAAATACTCTGGTTTAAGGTCTCTTGCAGCTGTGAAAAAAAAACAACACCGCGATTGAAAGATATGACTGTTTACGTCGCATATTTTACGATTTCACAAGGAAATCAAAACCTATAGGGTACTTCTCATTGACCTAAAATCATCAAGCAGCAATGTCTTACAGCACATGTAAAGGAAAACAATCTGCAAACCGTAAATATGTACTTAGTTTAATAAAAGTTTGTACGGAACCCTCGGTGCGCGAGTCCAACTCACACTTTTTCAGAATCGTCCCACTTGGTTATTTTTCATATGAACTGCTAAGCCACTTACTGTGCAGTTTTGCAGTAAATTCAGTTTTCGCATGCGTGTGTGCCAAGGCGCGACTGTTGAGCTTTGGGTCCTAGGTTCGATTGCCCGGAGGTCAGAATTTGGCATTTTGAAACCCCCGTGCCTCGGAAAGCAAGCAAAGCTGTTGCTCCGGCATGAGAATGAGTGAAGAGTATAATATCTAACGCGTCAATTAGCCCAGTCTTTGGTGAGATTAGCCGACATGACCGACAACGGCGAGACGACTTATTTTATTTTCTTATTCTGAAACGTACTATTTTCTACTACTTTCGTGTTTGAACCTTCAAAAATATTGAGATTAGGTGATTCTGTGGTAAAAATATTCCGTTTTAGCAACATGGTAGAGGGCTTTTCGTGAGCCGAACTCTCCTCCTCCTCAAGTCGTACTCCTCCCTTGAAAACATCTTTTCCCTGACGATGTTTCGCCATCTCTGTCTATCCTTAGCCAAGTGAAGAGCATCATGAAATTTCGTATTCAGAGAAGAGCTTATCTGGTCGGACCATCGCAAGGGACTGCGACCTCTATACAAATTTGTTTTAAGACAATTTTAATGCACAGTGCATGTGTATTACATAACTATATATACAGGTCATCATCTGCCTAGCCTTTTTTGGGTTCGGCTTCCAGACTAACCAGATGCAGCTGAATACCAGTATTTTACATGGAGCGACTGCCTATCTAACCTCCACAACCCAGTTAGTGCAAGGTAATACGATACCCCTTGGTAAGACTGATTGTCAGACTTTCGAGTCACTGACTACCTGTAACGACTGTCAAAGATCTACAAATGACAGCCGGGATCAACTGCGTAACGTGCTTTCCGAGGCACGGAGGAAACTCGTTAAGTAATCGGTGGTCACCAGTCCACAGACCAACCTAGGTAGGCACGGCTTAACCTAAAGATCGACCCGAGCGGCTGTTCTTATTTAGCCACGAGCTCCTCAATATATTTAGTCGTCCTATATATCTCCTCCAATATATTTAAACAATTAACTTTTGATAATTTATTACGACAATCTGCGATTATGTAAGTACTCGTAACATCATCATCTGCCTAGCTTTTCCCAACTAGTTGGGGTCAGCTGCCAGTCCAACTGGATTAATCCAAATACCAGTGTTTTATACGGAGCGACTGGCTATCTGACTTCCACAACCCCGTTAGCACTGGGTAATACGATACTCCTTGGTAAGACTGATTGTCAGACTTTCGGGCCAGTGACTAGGTACCAGTGGCGAAGGTTCCATGTAATTCCTACCGGCTTCCCTTTGAAAAAGGCACAGTCAGTATTCTATAGACAAATAATATAATCACATTAAAGATATGTACTCCGGCTTACCTCTTACAAAAATTGACCCTTCGCTACTGCTAGGTACCTGTAACGATGTTAAAGATCTACTAATGACCGCCGGGACCAACGGCTTAACGTGTTTTTCGAGGCACGGAAGAAACTTTGTATGTATTATGGGTCACCCATCCACGGACCAACCTAGTCAACCGCAGCTTTACCTTAAGACCGACACGAGCGGCTCTTATTAACTAGCCATGAGCTCCTCACGAATGTAAAGGTATATTACTTTTAAACTTAGCCTTGACCTTGAAGTTTTTCAAAATGGCAACTGTTTTTAGATTCCAGACAGACCTTGACCTTCTCCATTCAACTGAAAGAGTTATACTGTATGTGTCTACGCGACGTATGCTGTAATACGTCTCGGAGACGTATGCTATTAAAGTTGCGTCAGTGTTTCATATTACTTACTAAACCAGGCCTAAGTAAGTCGTTATTTGTACGTAAGAAAGGCCTTGAATAACAAAATGGCTTTTGAAGGTTTTAGTGTGTTAAAATTTTGTATGAGACTTATTCATTTATAAACCGCCATATTATTTAAAGAAAAAGTTGAAGCAGATCTTTCGTACCAACAGTTCAGCTATCTGACAGCACCCAGACGATCGAGGGGGCTATAGTATTTTTAATCCTACTTATGTGTGGAAAAGAGATAGAACTAGACGACCTGTATAGCTCCATCTCTTTCTAACACCGACAGAGTAGAAGAGTAACATTGAAACAATACTGCTATAAGAGGTGCTGGTACAGACCCTGAACCTCTATAGCAGGATATATCGCGTTCTGATGATGCTCTCGAGAAAAGTGAATATGAAAACAGGCGAAGACTGGGGCAGGTATATGCTAACTGTGCTGTATTTTAAAGAAACGAGAAGAAAGCCAATTGAGTACCTTATTTTGGAGCTCTCCTAACACTAACTTTAATACTAATTTGAATTATTATGCGGTCTACGAACGCATAAGATACTGTAAGTTGTGTTAGTTGTTGTTGGTGTGTATGTTAGATCGCATAATAATTCATGAAATGACACCTGTAATCCCCGAAGGGTTAGGCAGAGGTGTACCTAATAGTACTCCCACATTTCGCCAGTTATGTTTAAGTCCGATGTAATAGGGGCGAGCCTATGGCTACCAACCGGGCACAGACTCCGTGGCTGCTACTGAGAAATGACTGATGGAAAAACCCAGCAGCACTTTGCCCGACCTGGGAATCGTACCCAGGCATTAAATATAAATTAAAATCTGCACTCGACCTACGGGGCAGACTGCAGATTTTAATAATAAAAAGGTGGCTAGGTCAGACTGCATTCTGAAGGCGGAGAACAGGGTATTGTGGCACACCTTGGGGTTGGTTGGACTTATATCCAGCGGTGAGTTAATTGGTTGAATTCTGAAGTGAATGATTGGTCTTACAGACCTCCTATTAAACACTGAAACCACAGATATCACGGGCCTGTGGACGGCGAGTAATGGGCTACCTCGCCGTCCGTCCGTCTTATGACGACAGGCCGTGTCGATGGCGCGTTCGTGTTCCACGCGCGCCTCAAAGAGATGTCAGCAAACAGGAGGGGCCCGCAAGGGCCGATGCCTGCCAGGGCTGCGGGACTGTTCGTAAGAGATACCGCGGCCCTGGAACACAAAGGCCAAAAGAAGGAACATGGATTGGTTTTAGTCAGTAAAAGTCGGACACTCCCTTCCGCTCCGCCCAGAGCGGGAAGGGTCATTTGATGATTTCCCATCCCAAAAAAAAAAAACCATGGATAACGCAAATATCACAATTCGTGTGAAGGTGAGCTATTTTTTGGCTACTTACTATCACGTCATACGCACTACATAGGTATTTATGTACTATTGTATAGTACGTCTAGAATGAAGTTCATCAGTTATAAAGGTGTTGTTTTAAACAAATTAGCTTGCTGCGACAGTAGCCACGTTAAACATAAAATGCTCAAACTAGAAGCGCCAAGGTAGCCCGCGAAATTGAAATTTTGTGAGGTTTTAATAAACATCAATACAACCCTCTAACTTCATTTATCCCCATTGAATGTCTTTTTCATGAAATAGTTATTAAATGAGGTTAAATTTACTTAGAGGTTGTATTAATGATTTTAATTAAGTATTACAATTCTGTAATTTTTATTTTTTTAAAAAAACGTTGTCCCACTAGGAATTTCTCCTGTATCGTGGATGCATTTACAAACATTTAAACTCACATATACAAACAGCCAGACCCGGAACAACTGTCTGTAGGTCATACAAATATTTGTTCCGTGCGGGGATCGAACCCGCGACACGCAACGCATTAGTCAATCGCTCAGCCACTGCGCCAACCGTGCCGTCTAATATATATGCCGTCTAATGTCCGTTTAAACAAAAAAAATATTATGTTGCCATGTATTGCCACATCTAGTACAATAACTTACTTTTAGTTTAGATCCGTGTTTGCTTGGGTGGTGATTAGCTACTCAATACAATTTGTTTTTTGTTGTTGTGATCGCTTACCCTCATATTTGTTATTTTTTGCAATGACCGTAGATTCTGTACGCTCATAAACATTTTATTTAAATTTCGTTTCTCAGTAAGTGAATTATTGTTAATACTTGATGAGGAATAATAAAGTTCTTAAACCATGTCTAATTTATAATATAAATTACATACGTTTTACTTGCGCGACTCATATTTCATCAACATACAACCTGACACTGACCTGTAAATTTCAAAAAAACCTAAGAAAACTTGAATTTCGCGGCCTAACCTGGCGCTTCAACTCTTAAGTCGGGCACGCGAAGTACATGCTCTTACTTTATCTAGGTATATCTACGAGTATATCTGGGACTGCAACGAACAAACAAAACATAACATTTTATTTTATTTCTGTACACAACACCTACAGATACAGCCTACATGTACATACAAATTACAATAAACAGCTCACGGCTCATAATGTTGTTGTAAACACGTAATGTATAT
Organism: Eurois occulta; assembly: GCA_950022335.1. Lineage (NCBI taxonomy): Eukaryota > Metazoa > Arthropoda > Insecta > Lepidoptera > Noctuidae > Eurois > Eurois occulta. The sequence goes on along the minus strand of OX465500.1, from coordinate 10,133,250 downwards.
TAAATAATGCACCTGTTTTAATCACATCATTCACAACGCATCCGAGCGCAATATAAATAAATAATTTCTAGCGATCATTGCAAATACGCCTGTGGTTCCGTACACAAACAATAATGAATACTGTTGAATATTAATCGAACTGTACGCTTCACAATCGAAATTTTAAATCGATTACACCGTAAATTTATTTTAAACCTTTCGGAATAATTATGTTCTACGAATGAATCGGTGTCATCGTTAAGCTGGGTGTTCACGAAGCAACTTTTTTGGGCATTTTTTTAATTGTTCCACCGCACACACTCGTAACACACAATGATGTCGAACAAGGCTACACCTGACGAAGTTTTGTTTATTGTGTAAAGTTACACTTGTACTTTGAACCGGCCTAGCGTAACGCGGAGTTTCAAAAAAAAAAAAATATTCAACTTATGTCTTTGGGTATAAACTTACGGGCGTACGTCAGTACGTAAGCCCTGTTACTGCGGCCGGTGGCGGCAAATGGTAATCTAGCGCTACGTTAGCCAATATTGCGCATCAAAGACCTGCCCATCTTTGTTGCCTCGTATGCAACTAGCTTTACTTCCCGATAAATGCTTACCTACTGTTTCTCTACAGACGACACAGATCATGTTGTGGCTCCGGGCGTTTTAATTTGTGTGACGTCATATTGATATCGGTGTAATTAATGTTTTATAGAAGGTTCCTGATGGTGGCATTTGTCCGGTTTAACTCCGGTACGGTACGGTTTAATTTAGCCGTGTAATTTAAGTAAGTTTTCGCTTGACTTGTTTTTCGTTTTTGTTATTTTATTTTATTCCATGGAGTTTCTTGCCCATTCTTTTCCATGAGATCTACTATTTAGAATGGGTAAATACTTCATAGTTATAAGTTATACCTGTGGTTAGACTATGGACTAGGTATATATCTTGTTTTTAAACATTCAAAAGTGCCTGTAACAGGTCTATTTAAAATAAATGCTTTGAGTTTTGAGTTTGAAGGAAATATCGGGGTTATTATTGTCCAAATACACCATAAAAGGATTAAGTATTGTGTACCTTGTATCGCCAGTTACGATAAGATCTCTAATGCTGTCTTCGACGCCACTAAGTGACACCTAAATTAAAGCAAGAATATTTCAGTAAGCACCACACCAATTCATTCAGTGTCTTTTTGCTTTAGGGGCCGTCTCCACGAGCGAGAGAATCGCGACGATATTATCGTCGTGCCACGTATTTCTATACACTCTCTTGGAGGCACCACGAGTGAGAGAATCGCGGCGACATTATTCCATAAAAATACGTAATATCGCCGCGATTGAGCGTGGAGCGTGGAGACTGCCCCTTAGTGAACGAAGGATTATAGTCTGGGAAATTCTCTTGTTTTTGAGAATTTGAGATGAGATAAACTCAACTAACTTTGATTTATATATAGGTATATTTAGTTAAGTGGGTGCCAGAAGACGGGCTTCCTCGTCGAGGGAGGCCTAGAAAACGCTGGCGTGACGACCTAAAGGCATTTATGGGAAACTGGCCAGAGAAAACCGCACGGAGAGAAGAGTGGGAGGCCTTTGCCCAGCAGTGGGACAATAGGGGCTAAGAAAAAAAAATAGTTACATATTTTAGCTTCATGTATGTATATTTGTATATATTAATATCTCCATGTATATTTATATATTTTATATAATAGGTTGAGGCACATAAATACATTTTTCTCTTCCTTTTCTCACACAATATCGGCTACATTTCTTTTTATTTTTCCTCTCGCTGGTCTGTGGACAGAAATTACTTTAGAAATAAACAGCACCTATGTACTCAAATGTTATATACTATTTTCTTGTGTTGTCTACAGTGTGTAAGTAAACAGTAAAATAAATAAATAAAATTCCACAAGGTGCGCAATTTCCTCAACACAACAAAACAATACACTTCCCAGTACATCTTCTCAAGAAAACTTTTATATACAGCTCGAACTAATTACATACATATAAACCGCTTAAGTGTACAATTTCAGGTGCCCGAACAGGGCTTCAGTAAAGTTTTAATTTCGCGAGAAAACTTGGGAGCTCCTGGCTTTGCGGAATGTTACTGTAATCAGGTTAATTGGACTTTTGATACGCCGCCATTTTCTTTTGCACGAACTTCCCGACACTGTTAATGGTTGCACATGGAACAGTGAGTAAGGAATTGGGAAATGCTGCATGAGAGACTATACTATACTACTACTACACTACTACACTACCTACCTACCTACTTTTTTTCTACTTACTACTATACTATTATTATTTTTTATGTATCCTGCTCATCACAGCAATCTGTCATGGACATTTAGCTGCTCCTTTGTTTGAATTTCTTCTGCATTTAGTCCTTGTAGCAGTGAGGAATTGTCCATTGACCATTCTCACTCATGCTGCTGATTAAGTGAATTTTTGATTTTTTTTTCAGGTCTTTAATAAAAACAGTTGTACAAGAAACACTATTTTTCTGTATTTCAATTGCTACTTCGAGATAAAAACAAGAAATTTAGTGTTATCATCGGCCAAGTCTTTTCACAACTATGTTGGGGTTTGCGTCCAGCCTAAGTGGATGCAAGTGAATACCAGTATTATAAATAGAGCGACTGCCTATCTGACCTCTACAACCCAGTTAGTACTGGGTAATACGATATCTAAGTCCTAATTGAACTCAAAATAAAATTGTTGGTTCTTTGCCTCCGATTATTTTAAACTTATCTTAGATGGAAACTAAGGGTATCGTTTTACTGATGATACCCGAAGCCTGTTAGAGCGTGAGCCTATTGCCAGTTGTCAGTGATAGTTTACGGCACAGGCGGCGCAGTGGCTGAGTAATTGGTTGCTGCGCTGCGTGTCGCGGGTTGGAATCCCGCACGGAACAAATATTTGTACGGCCTAGATGTAGTTGTTCTGGGTCTAGAGATTTGTGTATGAGTTTAAATGTTCGTAAACACTACCACGGTACAGGAGAAATTCCTAGTGTGGCAACGTTTCTATAAACAAGGTATGAAAAGTGATGGGGCCCCGCAAAGTAGTTTAGTATATTCCTACACTAAAAGTGAAAGAAAAAAATCTTCAATCCCAGAATAAAAACCAGGACCATAACAGTCGGTTTTATAAAAAGCAGTCTTTCTGCAGTTTTTCTTAGAAATGAAACTGTATAAAGCTGATTAGATTAAGTAATGCAAATATCTACAAATAAATAAAATTGAAATGTCTGTTTGAAATATCATAATAACAGTTTTTTACTGAATGCTTATGAAAATTATATACGGCACTTTTAACAAAAACACATTTTTTTAATTTTTGTCTGTATGTCGGTCTGTCTGTCTGTCTGTCTGTCTGTCGATCTGTCTGTCTGTCTGTTTGTTCCGGCTAATCTCTGAAAAAGCTGGACCGATTTTGTTGGGAATTTTACTGACAGATAGCTGATGTGATAAGGAGTAACTAAGGCTACTTTTATTTTAGAATAAGAATTAGGGTTCCGTGCAAAATGAAAACCCTTGAAATTGGTAACAACTTGTAACAAAAACACATTTTTTTCGATTTTGTCTGTCTGTCTGCTTGTTCCGGCTAATCTCCGAAACGGCTGGACCGATTAAATAAAAGGGAAGTACTATTTTTTAGTAGCTCTTGCCTCCGGCCTTTGTTCCCGTGAACTTATTATTAAAAAAAATATTACTTCCCTTTTCCATTTCTATTTTTCAAACAACTACAAACTATTCTTCGTTCAACAAAACATACTCTGTTACAACGAATTAAAGTATGGGTTACTTGTTTATTTATTTACTTAATTCACTTTCACAAAGTAATCCTGATCTCACTCAAGAATAGATAACAAAGGCAAGTTTCGATTTTCGCAAATAAATTCCCGACAATTGCCGAGCGTTTCCCGAACCAGCGCATCGGAAAACTTTTAATTTTATTGGCACCCCGATATCTGGAGGTAACGCCTTAAGGTTATTATGCTATTTGACTTCGGATTACCGATAATCTCGACCTGATTCACGCAAGTAATCGGGAGATCCCGAGATTGCGTTACAACTTGAATTTTATATGATTTTCATTGCTGGGTTTTTTCTGGTTGTATAGATTTTCATTCCATTAAAGCACTTGTACTGAGCCTTAATTATTTTGCTGGTTTAACTTAACATTCAACTGGAATCTGTGTTAGTTTCTCCGAACTTAATGGAGGTGAGAATATTGCCAGTTGCGAAATTTGGTCTAATAAACAGACTAGGTAACCTAGCACCAAAATAGATCAAAATGAACATTGAATACGTGTGTGCTCGTTTTAATTTAAAGGGAACAACTATAGCCTTAATTTACGCACACTCTAAAACTAACGTTAAGGTAACGTTAACAGCTCACTAAAACTTAACCAATAGCTACTAAAAACCCCAAAAGCTTAGTTACTGAAAACCACAGCATACGAGTGCGGTGCGAACAAAATGAAACACATAATCGAATCAGGCGCAGTTCCAACCGTACGGTATCGTACGGAACCGCACGGGACCGCACGTACGGCAAACGGTTTGAATATTTCATAGCTACAAAACACAAGTCCTAGCGATTTGCGAAGCGGAGAACGGCGGATAGACTGCCCGATAGCTATTTGACACTTTGTAGGTGAGTGGAAGCAGGTGAAGATTGCTCGGAACTTGGGAACTTGTTCAGTTTGTGCCTTTTGGCCGTCTGCTATAGTGATAAACAACACAATAAAAGATATTTAAAAAAATAACCGACAATTCTGGTCAAGTGGTTAGCGACCCTGACTGCTAGGACGGAGGTCGTGGGTTCGATTCCCACACAGGACAAATCTTTGTGCGATGAGTACAATTATTTGTTCTGTATCTGGGTGTGTAATTTATCTATAATATGTATGTATTTAGAAATATATAAGTATGTTTATCAGTTGTCTGGTTGCCATAGTACAGGCTCTGCCTAGTTTGGGATCAGATGGCGGTGTGTTGGTTGTCCCAAGATATTATTAGATATTATTATATTAAATGAGACATCTACCAACCCACACTGGGCTCACGTAGTGGATTACAGCTCATTCCTACTTATAGAGAGGAGTTCGTAGTCCTAGCAGTGAAAGTAACAGGCTGATTATCCAAACTAATATTATAAATGCGAAAGTAACTCTGTCTGTCTGTCTGTCTGTCTTTGCTTCACGCCTAAACTACTGAACCGATTTGTGTGAAATTTGGTACAGACATAGTTTGGAACTTGAGAAAGGACATAGGATAGTTTTTATTACAAAAAATAAAATAAAATTTATTCCGGAATCTAATTTGGCTACTGTGTGACAATTCTTGGCGATGGTTTGACAACTGACAAAATATGTCATAGCATGCATTAGAATAGAACGGCTATTTCAAAGGATTTGTCACAGGTACAAGTGGCCTAGCGGTTCAGCGCACGCCCTGTAAACCCAGCTTCGCAAGTTCGAATCGCAGCCAGTATTCACTTTTTGTGATTTTTTTTAATGCTATTAGATTTTCAAAAATAATAAACATGATTCGCGAGTTCGATCCCCAACCAGTTTTCACTTTTTGTAAGTTTTAGGTATTTTGTTTTATTTTTATGCTTTAAGTTTTTCAAATCATTACAAAATAGATTAATGTATACTTTTCGTTTTTTTTACCATTCAAAAGACAGGTAATCATAAATATTAATGAATGAAAATTGACCAATTTACAATGTACAAAAAAAAATCTCTAAAAAGTTTAAAAATGAAAACATACTCAAAACGCAGCAGCCATTCGCTCAGCCACTGCGCCAACCGTGTCGTCATATAACTGTGGTTGTGGCTTCCTCAGGCATTGCTGCAACTTTGCTTATGGGTGGTCGGACTGCACATTCCAGTTTCAAATTGCCGCTGAATCTTGCATGCGAAGATACGCCCCAACATGCAATATCACCAAAAACGGGGGAAGTAGTTTGGGACGAGTGCACAATGTCGCACAAGCATGCATTAGAGGCGTTGAACCGCAGCTTGCAGGACATCCGCGGCAACCAGGTGTGATGGGTGGCGTCATCAAAATGTTCGCAGCGACTTTAGACCCTGTGAACGGTGAGTAATTAACTAGCTCGCCGTCCAACCGTCTTATGACGACAGGCCGTGTCGAAAGCGCGTTCGTGTTCCACGCGCGCCTCAAAATGATGTCAGCAAACCGGAAGGGGTCCGCAAGGGCCGATGCCTGCTGCAGCTGCGGGACTGTTCGAAAGAGATACTGTGGCTCTGGAACACAAAGCGCTAAGAAGGAACATGGATGACACTCCCTTCCGTTCCACCCAGCGCGGGAGGAGGGGTCATTTGAAAAGCCGACTTTAGACAGATACTGCCAGTTAATAAGAGGGGCCATTTTGTAATAAAAAAGGGGCACACTGGCGGATGAAACGCATGTCTCATGGCGTCGCCACTGTGAAAACCTCCTGAATTGAAAAGCTCCATATTACGTGCATCATGCGCGTCCAACTGTAAAACGACCACGAAGCAGGTGTCTTTGCGAATAAGCTGCTGCAAATGAGAGAGGGTCGTCTGGAATCCGAAGGAGATGGGAAAATTCTATTTTCCGAAGAATTTTCCCATCCAACCGCTGTGCTAGCGCCAAAGAACGAGTGGGTCATTAAAAAAAAACAAAAAAAAATATACACATCCATATCATTGTGATGGCTGATGATGATAGTACTGCCTACTCCGTTGAATTCCTCAACTCCCTTGAGTTATCGGGCGTGCCGTCCCATCAGCTGGAGCTTAAATTTGGCGTACCAGTTTTGGTGATGCGAAACCTTGATGAAACCAGACTGTGCAACGGCACCAGGCTTCGTATCACACAGCTGAGCTGCTAATGGAGAGAGCGTTTAAAGTCCCCGCACAGGCATTTAGACAACAAACTAAACAGGGCCTGCATAACCTTTTGGCAATGCAGCAGGATGATAGGTAAGAAGTGGGGCCTATCCCCTAAAATAATACTCTGGTTATACTGCACGGTGATCCGACCCATGATTACTTACGGGGCAGTGGTCTGGTGGACCCGCACTAAACTAGCTACAGCCTCCATTAAACTGCAACGCATGCAGAGACTTGCCTGCATGGCGACTACAGGCTGCATGCGGACTACCCCGACCGCGGCTCTGGAGGCCATGTTGGGGCTCCCACCGCTCGATCTGTTCATACAGCAGGAAGCGACGATGGCGGCAGTACGTCTTGAAACACTTCAACTTTGGGGTAAGAAGTACACACAACACACCGCGATACTGGAAGGATTTTATACCGAGTTCCCCCTAGCGAAAGCTATTAACGATCGGATACCCAAGTAATTCGTATTCGACAAAAAATACAAAATCCAACTCCACGAGGATCACCGCTGTGAGGGTCTAAGCCCCGCGGAAGTACGGATCTTCACGGATGGATCTAAGACAGGTACCGGCACTGGAGCTGGAGTCTTCTCGGAAGATCTCAACATACACATAGCCGCACCATTGGGGATCCATAACACGGTATTTCAGGCAGAATGTATGGGCATTGCCCTGGCGGCATCGGCCATTTTAGCCAGGGAAGTTGTGGACCACTCAATTCGCATACTTTCAGACAGCATGGCTGTACTACTAGCATTAAACAACACGCAGTCAACTCTGGGTTAATACACGAGTGTCATCAACGTCTGAACCAGGTTGGTAATTGTTCAAGCATCAGTCCCACCGTTGACTACAGTTAACTCGGCGCAACTCGTAGAAAATAAGAATTTAGCTATAAGTATTTTGCCAGGCGTTTACGGTACTGTCCTTCCTAATTTTCAATGTCATTTTAAGACACTCAATAAAAGTTGGCTCACTGCGTGCTACATCCTGACTTTTTTAATTCCCTAAATTCCTGCTAAGTTCCTTCAGTTTTTATACATGGTCCATCGAACCGGATAATATATTATCAACATACTAGCGAAGTGGAATAAGCTGAATTGGATAATTTGGAAATTTTATATTGAAAGAGTGCTGGAGTGACGAGGTTACAAACACGTGCTTGGAAGAAGAGCGATTAAGACATTAAGTGAAATAAAACAGGAAGTGTTCAAGCATTATAATTTAATCAAATTCACCCAACACTCATTAATATTAAAACAGGTAAAATAAAATATAGGAATTAAGTATTTATCAATAAGGTTAGTAACATATTTCATATTACATTTACAAAGTTATATACTTATTTTTATTCGTTTGTGTACATATTTACAAGGAATTATTTACAGAGTATTAGGTTAAATCAGATTTGTATAATCATAGTTAACGCGTGCTTAAAATACAGTACAGTAGTGTTATTGTTAACCTACATTAGTTAGCTATTTAATTTTCAATATACAAATATTATTTTCCAATTTAGACTTTTAAAACTAATTGTTGCTTTGTAAACCTTTTAAAAAGTAGATAATTTGTTTTGTTTGTTACGTTATTTCTTTAGAATAGTAAACCTTACATACTTTCCTATGGTAGTTATTTATTAGCAGTGATAGATACAACTAAGTCAACTTTGTACTATTAATGACTTAGCCTAATTTTGCTTACAGTCTCATTAGTAATTACGATAGGTATTTTTGTTACGAAGAGTTTCGTTATTTAACATTGTAATTGTGTAATTACAGGTCTACGACACTCACCTTTCAAAAATGACTGATTTCAAAGATCTTAAAAAGAAGCGAAGCAGTTATAAAGGAAGATTAACAGTATTTGGAACCTTCTTAAGTACTTTAAAAGCTGATATAACCCCCTTTCAGGTAATGGAGTTGCAATTGCGAGTCAACAAATTAGAGGATCAGTTTAATGAATTTAACGAGGTTCAATCGAAAATAGAATGCATGTGTGAAGCTATTGACATTGAGACACTCGAAAGAACCACAGTTGAATCTCAATATTATGGGTTGCTAGCTCAAGCTAAAATTATGTTAACTGACTTTTCAAAATTTGAGCAAGATGAAGTAAAATCGAATTGCAGTAGTAGTAAGCGTCAGTTTGTCAAGTTACCTACAATCCAATTACCCAAATTCACAGGATCCTATGATAATTGGCTCGAATTTCGCGATACTTTCGCAAGTCTAATACATGGCAATGACGAAATAGACGAGATTAATAAATTTCATTACCTGAGGTCATCGTTAGAAGGATCGGCTGCTATAGTGATCCAGTCAATTGAGTTTTCTGCTCAAAACTACAATGTGGCATGGGAGCTTCTGTGTGAACGATTCGATAATGAACGGTTATTGATTGAAAATCACGTTACAGCGTTGTTCAATATCGAGTCAATCACTAAGGAGTCCTCAACTGCATTAAAAGGTATTGTAGACAATGTAAACAAAAATATCAGAGCGTTAAAAACATTAGGCGAACCTGTTGATAGTTGGGACACGTTACTTATTTATGTAATTCGACAAAAACTCGATACTAAAACGTTTCGAGAATGGGAGGAATTCAAAGGGCGTATTGATAAATCTAAACGAATCACTTTTGATCAGCTTATTGAATTTATGCGTAATCGCGCCGAGTTAATAGAAACACTGGAAAAGTCACGTCATTCAACAACTAATGTAAAACAGAACACTAAAATAAAGGCCTTTGTTACGACAGAAACCACCAGTAGTTCTTCATCACATAGTTGTCCAAAATGTAAAGGTGATCACAACCTCAATTCATGTCCGCAGTTTCTATCATTAAACCTCAACGATAGAATGTCTTTATTACCTAGCTATAAGGTGTGCTATAATTGTTTACGTCACGGTCACTATCCCAATAATTGCAAGAAATCAGGGTGTAAAATATGTAAACGCAAGCACCACACACTTATTCATAACACAGATTTCAAACCAAAACCGGTTTCAAGAAAATCAGCTGATGGTACGACGACCGATAAGGCTGAGTCATCCTCCACGGCCGACGCAAACAATAGTCACGTGGCGCTCTCAGCTAATATCTCTGCGCATTCGCATACGAGCGGCACAGGCGACATTCTGTTGTCATCTGCCTTAGTTAGGTGCTACGATGTCAATAATAAAGAACACATCGTCCGAGCTCTGCTGGATTCTGGTAGTTCGTCGTGTTTGATGACAGAGAATCTATTTAATAAGTTAAATCTGCCTCACTTCAACACAGATAAATCTATACAAGGCATAAATAAGTCCATATCGCTTGTGGAGAAAATGTGTCGTGTGCACATTAAATCGTTGCATGAATCTTACGCTAATGATTTAATATGTTTTGTCTTGCCCACAATAACTGATAACGTTCCCGCTAGACAGGTACATGTCAATATACCCTCATATATGAATTTAGCTGATCCGTATTTCCACACACCCGCTTCTATTGATATTATTATAGGAGCAGACGTATTTTGGAGTTTATTAGGATCTAATAAGATATTACTAGGTGATGGGAAACCAACACTTTATCAAACTAGACTTGGTTGGCTAGTTTGCGGCCCAGTTAACGGCGGCTGTAGTAATATTTCATCTCAATTTTCACCAATTAAATGTAATTTTACTAATATTACCGATCATGGTGAAAGTTCTTCCAGTTCGATTGAGTTAGATGACATCCGAAACCAACTGACGCGTTTCTGGCAGCTCGAGGAAGTTTGTCATGAGTCATCGACTTACTCAGCTGAGGAGAAGATGTGTGAAGAACACTTTATAAAAAACACAACGCGCTTAGTAGATGGCCGCTTTAGCGTTAAATTACCGTTAAAGGAATCTTCAAATAGTTTAGGCGATTCATATCATCGTGCAAAACGATGTTTTCTGTCACTGGAGCGCAGAAATCTCAGCCAACCCTCACTCGACAAAATGTACAAAGATTTTATGACTGAGTACATGTCTTTAGGCCATATGTCAGAGTGTAATATTCATGAAGATCAGCTGTCATATTTTATTCCTCATCACGGAGTACTTCGCGAGAGTAGTAGTACAACTAAATTAAGGGTAGTATTTAATGCTAGTGCACCCACTACCTCTGGTATTTCTTTAAATACAATACAGATGGTGGGACCTACCGTCCAGGACGATCTGACTACAATTATTCTTAGATTTAGAATGCATAAGTACGTCCTCTCTGCTGACGTAGAGAAAATGTACAGGCAGGTGTCTGTACATGCATCCGATAGGCAACTGCAGCAAATTATTTGGCGTGATGATGTTTCTAGTACTCTCAAGGCTTATCAATTGCATACAGTTACTTATGGCACGGCTAGTGCACCGTTTCTCGCTACTAGGTGCCTCAAACAGGTCGGTCTTGAATGTCAGGATCAGAAGGTCGCAGATGTAATCCTTCATGATTTTTACGTGGATGACCTTTTGACTGGTGCTGACGTGTTTGAGGAGGCTCAAATGTTGCGTCATAAGGTGACGGATGCTCTGGCTTCTGGTTGCATGCCTCTAAGGAAGTGGAAATCTAACGAACCCAGTTTAATTTCAGAATCATCTGGCGAGTCTTATTTTGATTTCCACAAGGAAAGTGATGTCGTCGATAAGACACTTGGTCTTAGTTGGCGAACTGACACAGATGATCTGTGTTTTCCTATAAAGATTCCTGAGTGCATAGAAAATACTAAGCGTGGCATGTTAGCAGTAATCGCGCGGATTTTCGATCCTCTGGGGTTGTTAGCACCGTGTGTCGTGAGCATGAAGATGTTGCTTCAGAAACTATGGCTGGACGGCATAAAGTGGGATGACCAGCTATCGCCTGAAGTTGGAGCAACATGGGCGAATATAATTAAATCCTTGCCGAGCCTTCATGATTTACGTGTTTCACGTCGTGTGGTCTGTGGCGCATACAAACAGGTGGAATTTCATATTTTTACTGACGCTTCGGAGCGAGCTTACGGCGCTTGTTTGTATATTCGCAGCATCAATGAGCAGGGTGACGTCGACGTGCGATTATTAATCGCTAAAAGTCGCGTAACTCCTATTAAACCATTAACAATACCGAGACTTGAGCTCTGTGCTGCTGTGCTTGGTGCACGTTTATATCAAAAGGTTGCTAATTCCCTTCGCATTACACCAGTTAGTGTAGTTTTTTGGACTGATTCCATGATAGTGCTGGGTTGGTTAAAAATGTTACCTATTAAATTAAATACTTTTGTTCGCAACCGTGTTGCCGAAATACTAGATTTATCCGGTGCAAGCACTTGGAGACATGTGTCGACACACGACAATCCAGCTGATTTAATAACCCGCGGAGCGGAACCTACCGCTATGCAATCACTGGATTTGTGGTAGTGCGGTCCACGGTTCTTAAAGTGTGACAGTACTACATGGCCACCCCCTGCTATAAATCCAGAAATCTTACCAGAGGTTAAATCCAGTATTTTAGTTAATTTAGCTCAAGATCATCATAGCGATGATTTATTTAAATCCTTCATCGAATTTAATCGTTTTTCCAATCTTAATAGATTACAGCGTTCTATTTGTTACGTTTTTCGCTTTATTAATGCATGTACAAGGCGGTCATCAAACACATCTTATTTAAACTCTCAAGAGTTACAAAATTCATTAAACTTTATTATTATTCAGTCGCAAAAAGAGTCTTTTCCTGAATATAATTTACTATTAAATAATAAAAAATTACCAAATAAAAATAAATTATTAAGTTTAAACGTGTTTCTAGATGAAAATAAAATTATTCGTGTAGGTGGTAGATTAAAGAATTCCGACTACTCGTTTGAAAAGAAACACCCAATATTATTACAGTCCACTCATCACTTTGTGAAACTTTTATTTAGATTAGAGCATATCAGATTAAAGCACGCAGGCCCTCAATTATTATTAAGTACAATTAGAGAGACTTACTGGCCACTTGCTGGTCGCAATTTAGCCAGAGCCTGTTTTCGACAATGCGTTCGATGTCAGCGCCTAAAGCCACAAGCAGTTGTCCCTCAGATGGGTAATCTTCCATTAAATAGACTCTCACCAGCCGATTTTCCGTTTCAAAGCGTAGGAGTTGACTACGCAGGCCCGATAATCTCGTCTAGTCGTCAAGGTCGTGGATGTAGATTAGTTAAGGTATACATCGTTATTTTCGTATGCTTCACTACAAAGGCCATACATTTGGAGTTGGTGGGTGACTTGACGAGCAGTAATTACTTACAGGCTTTACGTCGGTTCATGTCTCGAAGAGGAAAACCTCTCAACATTTACTCCGATAACGGAACATCGTTTGTAGGCGCCTATAATGAGATTGCTGATTTTTTGAAACGCAATTGTGACTCCTTATCTGATAGTGCAGCTCAGGAGGGCATTACATTTCATTTCATTCCTGCTTACGCTCCACATTTTGGTGGTCTTTGGGAGGCGGGTGTCAAATCGACCAAATTTCATTTGTTCCGAGTGTTGGGCAATTGTCATTTAACATACGAGGAGCTTAACTCCGTTTTGGTTCAAATTGAAGGCATTTTAAATTCACGGCCGCTCACACCGTTATCGTCGAATCCAGAAGACCTGTTGCCTCTCACTCCAGGTCACTTCTTAATTGGACGACCTCTCACCTCTCTTCCTGTAAAGGACATCCGGGATCACTCCACTCATCATTTAACACGCCATCAACGTATTGAGCAGCTACGGCAGCATTTTTGGTCAAGATGGAGCAAAGAGTATGTCTCCGAGCTTCAGCAGCGTGTAAAGTGGCGTACGGGCAATGACAGCCTGAACCTGGACTCCCTCGTTGTCATTAAGGAGGATAACCAGCCGCCGTTAAAGTGGAGGTTGGGCCGCGTTGTTGGTCTTCATCCTGGCACAGATGGCATAAGCAGAGTTGCCGACATCAGGACCTCAACTGGGACTGTCAGAAGGGCATTCTCCAAGATTTGCCCGTTATTGGAAGATAACAACTGTTGAAAGGCGAGCTTCCAACGGCCGGGGGCATGTTCAAGCATCAGTCCCACCGTTGACTACAGTTAACTCGGCGCAACTCGTAGAAAATAAGAATTTAGCTATAAGTATTTTGCCAGGCGTTTACGGTACTGTCCTTCCTAATTTTCAATGTCATTTTAAGACACTCAATAAAAGTTGGCTCACTGCGTGCTACATCCTGACTTTTTTAATTCCCTAAATTCCTGCTAAGTTCCTTCAGTTTTTATACAGTAATCTCAATAATATAACCATTCAATGGATAAAAGGACACAGCGAGTCCCGAGGCAACGATACAGCGGATGAACTCGCTAGAAGGGGATCAAGCATGGCAGCAGTGGGACCTGAACCCATACTGCCACTCCCCTTCGGGTACCTACGCACACTGGTAAGGAAACGAACCAGTGAACAACACCACAAACTGTGGCTAAACCATGGTGAGTGTAGGCAGGCCAAGGATGCACTCCCTACCATCGACGGCCACTTCACGAAAAAAGCGCTTCGGCTGACCAAACTACAGCTGCGCACTGTTACAGCCGCCATCACTGGACACGGCTCTTTTAACAAACACCTCTTTGCCATATGAGTCACAGACAGCCCTCTGTGCCGAGCCTGCATGGACGAAGATGAGACAGCAGCCCACGTGCTTCTGCACTGCCCAGAGGTTGCATCATACAGGGCAAAGTACTTCGGTAACCCAGGTACTCTCCGCGAGACTGTCAGCGACATCAAGGCGCTGCTGGCTTTTCTCGGGGAGCTGAGGTGGATCGAATAGATTTCCCACCCGCACGCAAAATACGCGCATTGGTCGTGGAGTTGCGGACACCAGCCCGTTATACAATAAGTCCCCGCATACCCATTATTGCAAATAACTTACCATTTCAATTTAAGAGGTAACAATTTCCCTTAAAATTGGCTATTACAATGACGATCAACAATTCCAGGGCCAAACCATAAAAGTGACAGGCATTCAATTGTGCACTCCATGCTTCTCACACGGTCAATTATATGTTGTTTGTTCAGTGCCCAAAAATTTCACGTGCTTGCGGAAAATAATAAGTCATTTAATGTTGTATACAGAACGGTATTAGAATAAATAGTGCCCAACAAGGCGTTTGATGGTTTACTTTGAAAAGAAGGTTGTATAGCGCCAAAATAAACGGTTTTAAGCCAAATCGTCGCCTCATTTAATTTTGTTGCCGATCTCTGCACCCAGAATTACAGTACCCAAAAGGACGCATTTTGAAGTCATCACCTACATTATCGCATTTTGATCAGCCAGTCAGTTCTCACACAAAACATAACATCACGCCTGAAATCCCCTACGGGTTAGGCAGAGGTGTACCTTATCGTACACCCACATTTCGCCGTTCGTTATGTTGAAGTCCCATGTGACAGGGGGCGAGCCTATTCAATTCTATTCCACCAACCGGGCACAAATCCAGATTCCGTGGCTGCTACTGAGAAATTCCTGATGGAATACCCCAATAACACTATTATTTATAGTATTTTTTTACATTGTTTAATGTTAAGTGGAAGAGCGGAGTCACCTAACACAACCATCTTCTTGCTTAAAAGGTGATCTCCAAATCATGTGCGTTAGAACTTTATGTAATTTAAATAAACATTTTTTTAACACTGCCCGACCCGGCAATTGATCCCAGAACCTCATGCTTAGTAGTCGCACTTGCGACCACTTGACCAACGAGGCAGTCTCACACATACACACCTAAATAGCCACGCGAACGAAGTAGCGGGTAGCAGCTAGTTAAAAGTATAAAAGTTTTTACAGCAGCAACTGTTACACGCACATGTGTTATGTGTCTGCCTCGTTGGTCGAGAGACTGCAACGCGACTGCATGAAGTCTTGGGTTCGATTCCCAGGTCGGGCAAAGTGTTATTGGGTTTTCCATCAGTCATTTCTCAGTAGCAGCCCAGTTGATGGCAATAGGCTTACCCCTATTACATGGAACTTAAAATATAACTGACGAAATGTGGGTGTACTATTAGGTACACCTCCCTCCATCTAATTATTTGGGGATTACAGGCGTTATGTTATGTTATGTGACATTTGTCTTTGTATGTATATCAGAGGCATTCAGAAAAAAAAATAACAATCTTAATGTCAGTTACAAACCTAACCTTCTTACCTTCCCCTTTACAACAACCTCGGTCAGCATGACACGTGGACATTCATTCCCATGCACGGCAATTCCAGACGCGTGAACAATTATCCCGGAGTCTGTGTGCAATTGTCCCTCCGTAAACATTTCGTTCCATCTTTTGTACCGGCAAATGCATTTCATACCCACACTTCATTCATTCGCTCATTTCTCGTTCGTTCGTTAAACTTTTTACGCCAACGTGTTATTGACAAAGGTAATATTTATTCAGCCATAGTATTGGCTGGCGTTTGTAATAAAATATTGTTTTCGTTAAATAAAAAATGGCGGTCTGTGTTTGCAAATGATTAGTTGCTACGGACGCCTGTCGGACGATGCTTCATGTGGAAATTGGAAAAATAATAGAATACATATTCTAGTGACAGTTTTTTTGCGTGATTTTTATTTGTGTTTATTCTATTTCCATTACACGCATGCGGAAATAAATATTTATATGAGAGGCCGAAACGCATAGTGTACACTTCAACCATTTAAAGCCGGATTAGCTGTGAATTTTTCGAAAAAAAAACATTTACTGTTTGGAGTGATTGTTGCAAAAAGTTTAGTACCTAAAGGAGAAATTTGACAGTTTATGGTAACTTGATGTGCTGGCGACTGTACTTACTGACTAAATACACGCCATAACGTTGATAAGGAGACCTGCAAAGACTACTATATATATTGGAGACCTGACTCATGGTGATCCTTCATAATCAGCTATGAATAAGATTTCATAATTGACAGCTTCCAATATAAACAAGCAGCAATAAAATTATTCCAGTAAATCTTGACCAGCACTTCCTACATTTACAAGTCAAATGTACCGTATTTCCGTTATTTTTGTCAATATTTATGGTGGCCAAGTGTGCCAAAAAGGTCGCCACAAACGGACTAAAAATAAAGCATTATTATAACAAATAATTATTTGAAGTCTCATTCAGTGGTTTTACCAGTAGATACATCTTTATACTTTACTAGCTTTTGGTCGCGGCTTCGCTCGCGTTATGGGCGGAAATGTAGCCTATGACACAATTTTTGCAAATCGAATCAGTATGGCTCAAAGATTATTCACACTTTACCTCTCTAAATATTAGTATAGACATATTATCGGAAGAGCTCGTGGCTTAATAATACCAGCCGTTCTGGTCGATTTTTAGGTTATGGCATACCGAGTTTTCTCCGTGCCTCGGAAAGCACGTTAAGCCGTTAGTCCCGGCTGTCTTTTGTAAATCTTTGTACAGTCGTTACAGGTAGTCAGTGACCCAAAAGTCTGACACCCAGTCTTACCAAAACGTGTCGTATTACCCAGTACTAACTGGGTTGTGGAGGTCAGATAGGCAGTCGCTTTATGTAAAATACTGGTATTCAGCTGCATCCGGTTAGACTGGAAGCTGACCCCAACATAGTTGAGAAAAGGCTAGGCAAATGATGATGATGAGATTGATTGACGTCTCATTCTACGGCCGAAAGATATTCAAAATTGTATCAACCACAACCACGATGTTTATGCATTTTTTCCTATGCTGTCCAGCCATGAAACCATTCTTAACAAAAGCTGTTCACCAAACCTCTCATCCACTCCGTAAGTTCATAGAATTTCTTTATTTTCCCGACCGGCCGCAGTCAAAGCATGGTATATTAAAATATTGGAAATAAAATTCAGTTTGATTGTGGCAGATCCCTCGGGGTGGTTCGTTATGGATGTCTGGAGGGGTTGTTCAGCGGTGAATGGTTTCCGATTGACGAGGCACATATCATTCTGTTGTGTAAAACTTTAGCCGGTATTTTTGGCAGTGTAAAAAAGAATAATATTAATATTAAGCACTACTTTTTTTTTGGGATGGTAAATCATCAAATGCCTCCTCCCGCTCTGGGCGGAGCGGGAGTGTCGGACTTTTACTGACTAAAACCCATCCATGTTCCTTCTTTTGCCCTTTGTGTTCCAGGGCCGCGGTAACTCTTTCGAACAGTCCCGCAGAAATAATATGCACTACTGGAGTACGAATTGTGTTAATAATTAATCACTGGGTTTACCAAGAACGCGTGACCTAAACGAAACGTAAAATTCAAACTTATTTTGAATCGACAATATAACTAAGCTAAAGCGTTTTAGTTTAAATATTTGAGACAAACACAATTAATATCACCCGTAAATATATACCTACAAAATCCTACATCCAAGTAAATATAACAATGCGAAACTGAAAAAATACAGAAATTCGTAAGCTGATCAAATGAACCTAACGAAAGGACTGGAAAACAGTAACAGCACTTCCTCAAATAACAATAAAACCCACAAACGCTTGTTTAATTAATAAACAATAAAGGCGAAACAAGTATTAAAGCAAAACAAATAGAGTAAGGGTTAAGAAAAGCCACAGTTAGTTGACTGTTGATATTATAGGACCGCGTAAGTTGGCTTAGCGGCGTCGGCAAGTCAAACACGCAATCAGAGGTTCATGGAAGCTGACCAACTAAACAGTTATGTTGTTTAATGAAAGAAATTGGAGGAGAAAGGAACAAGGTATATGAAAAGAGGAAGTCAATGCAAGGTTGAGTTTGAAGGGGATTTCAAACTTGTGATCGAAAGTCGAAGGTGGAAGAAATACAGCGAAGTAGGCTACAGGGTCTGTTGTGGGAGTAGATTTTTCTCGTATCGTACGAACCAGTTATACGTATGAGAATACTGCTAAAGACAAAGACAAACTGTATGGAATAGCTGTTTTTTACCCGACCGCGTGTGTGTATGTATCTTATCTTCCCAAGCATTTTCATTAGATCTACAACTACTACTAGAATCTTTACTAATTATAAATCTAAAAAAGGAGAACAAGCAAGCAAGCACCTACGTTGCAAGCCGGTGCCCGCGCCAGCGTTGAAAGTCAGTGTTCGTACCAATGCTGGAAGCACTTGCTCGCGCCAGTGCTGCAAGCCGGTGCTCGCGCCAATGCTGGAAGCATGTTCTCGCGCCAGTGCTCGTGTCAGTGTTGCAGGCAAGTGCTCGCGCCTATACTGCAAGTGTTGGTAATCAATTAAATTATATGGATATTCCGGAAGTTTTAAAATTCCCCCCGCATTCCGAACACTAAGCTTAAATTCTAGACTTGTCCGGAAGCTGTAGAGGTCAGATAGGCAGTCGCTCCATGTAAAATACTGCTAATAGCTGCATTTGGTTAGACTGGAAGCCGACACAACCATAGTTGGGAAGCATGGAGAAATTGACTGGTAACGTCATTTTTTTCTTTCCAATATTTATTATTTATGCACAAGTACAAATAACTGTTAAATGCCTTAATGTTTGTAACTTATTTAAAATAACCAGTGAAAATGTAGAAGACTAGACTCATCCTAAAAACACGGAACCATACCATGTAAAAGCGGTTCCTAAAGATTTAAGTTCCATTTTTCGCAGTAACAAAGTACTATTGTCGACTTAAGAAATAAATCACAATGGAACTTGAGCTTGTAGTGGAAATAATATTATCTATTGTATTCGCGTCGTTAGCTTAATATTAAGTGCCGCTGACTGTACCTACGCTGTCTCCTCACAATATTATTTCTATAAGATAAAAGAATAATGTAAAATTCTATGGTGTCTCAGTATTTTTCTGCTTAAGTATTAAATAGACTATCTTCGCTTTTCCGCTGTGATTGGTGGTAAGGATTTATATTGACTAGCCATCTCTTAATTTATAAGTATAAAAGGTGTAAACGTACCCTTCACGAACCATCATAACAGGCAAAAAGAGAACGGCAACAGTTCATAATAATGGGTACCCCTAATAGGTACCCTTTAACGAAGCCGAAAGGCACTTGTTCTTCCCGTTATTGCGATATTTTTTTTTTGTTCTGGACCATACCTGGAAACCTTGTAGTTACGGAGATTTGGGGGTTCAAAGTTCCTACTTTTTCACAAGTTTTTAATATCGTAACTTTAATTTAAATAACTCCATGACAACTACTGGTACTATTCAATGCATCCATCAGAACAATGTCGTTGAATGCGTTACTTTATGTCCTACAGTAGAGCGTGATTTTTCACCACAAAAAAAAAGTCGTTTCACAGCAATAATTGTTATGTAGGGTTACTTAGTTTGATGTACAGAATGCTTGGTTGACGGCTTCGTAAAGGATCGTTTACACATTTCATATACATGAACGCCATGGTTGCATAATCGCGCAACCAATCGTTTCGGTTAGAACGCCGGGGTTCCACAACTGACCCAATTAAAAAACGGATTAACATCGAAAAAGCCTTCAACAAGGAAAAATCCCATTTGTCCAACAACTTAGCCATTCAAAGTCTTTCCCATTAGCTTAACCCTGGGTTCGTTAACCCCAGTAAGTGATATGCATCAATCGAGGTCCATCTGAATGGTACTAGTCTGACCAGCCAATAGATAGCCGAGCACATCTGCTGTGCCAATCTAGTTTCAATTTGGCTACGGCTGCCCTCATTCGCACCAATTTCTATGTAGATGTACATGCTTTTTTTAACGTTTCCATATAGAAAAGTTTTTGATGTTAGACAATTTAGTAGTTATACTCGTAACTTCAATGATTAATTACCATTTATATTCAACAGCAGTTGGTAGTTGGTAGACTCTTCACGTGACCAGAGGGTGGGCCTATTTTTTGACCAAAGAATCAGCATTGCCATCCAACGTGGCAATCTAGCCGCTAGCCAGCCGTGGCGTGGCAGTTTTCTATTGACAGCGATGTGGACAAATTTTTTAACGGCCTGTAATTATTTTCCCCTTTTGATACTTGTACATATTTTATTATTATGGTTCTGTAAATTATAGTTTGTAAATAAAGTTTTATTATACATCAGATTGAACAACAACTTATTTACACAAGTTTTTCAAATTTTTATTTTTATGGCAGCGAATGTTATATTTATCAAAGCCTTTTTATTTACACAAGTTTTTCAAATTTTTATTTTTGGCGCAGCGAATGTTATATTTATCAAAGCTTTTACAGAGCACAGGATCGGATCGCTTGCCGGTTCTTCGCCATAGGAAACGACCAACCAGAACCTTTTCTCGACGTTTTATAAGTGCATGGGCACTTATAAAACGTGAAATAAAATATTTTGATTTTGACAGACAGTGTCTAAGGACAGAAGGTAGTAATGATAACTGAAAAGGCGTTGAGTGTACAATTTAGTTCACACAGCACAATTCCAAGCCGAGGTTAGCTTCAATACGCCATTTGTTTCGTAGTAAACGTAAACGGTAATGGTGGTATAGAAAGTACTGGTAATGCAGCCTCAGCAGCGGCCATTTTTCAGCTCTAAACTACACAAAAAGTGCTTAAGAAAATCTTTACCTCACAAATTTCCAGTAACACTAAGATTCCTCACATTGTAACTAAACCCGGAATGCAAATCCTCAGTTTTTCCTATCAAAGTTCTTGCACGCTACGACGTTGCCCGTACGTAGTTCCCCGAAACTGGCAACACTCCAGTAATATCCACCATATCTGTAATTTCGCTCATATCACGTTATTACCCAGCCCCGCATGATTACGCAAATTGACTATCGTAAATAACTTTTATTGTAGTCCAACGTATTAGTTAGCAAAATTATTGTCACGCGCCGTAAACTTTTATGTGTGATCTAGAAACGGTACCACTTAAGTACGTTCTCAACAAACCTACGAAATGTTTAGATCGCAAGATGTGCTCTCACCGTACGTGGAACGCGCGAAGTTTTCAATGAGACGAGAGTGCACACACTTCGCTCAGCAGTTCGCACATCCCGCACGGAACACTAGATACGATTTTGTGTATGAGTGAACGAGATACATAACATCACGCCTGTAATCCGGAGTAAGGCAGAGGTGTACCTAATAGTACACCGGCATTTCACCAGACCCAGTTATGTTAAAGTCTCATGTGATAGTGAACGAGATGCTGCTGCTGCATTGCCAACATACGAGTATATTGTCAATAAATCACCATGTTTCCGTTGAAACGTATTCATTTTGAGAGCAGCGGTGGCCCAGTGGTGGCGGCCCCGAATTACGAATAGTAAGTCGTGGGTTCGAACCCAGGCAGACGCATTACTTTGTGTAATTTATTTCATCACCACTGCTCTCAAAAACGGTGAAGGAAAACCTCGTGAGGAAACCGGCATATCCTAGAACCAAAAATTCCAAGACATGTGACATCTACCAACCCGCATGGTGGATTACAGCTCATTCCCTCTCATAGAGAGGAGGCCGTGTGTCCCAGCAGTGGCAACATTATAGGCTGATTGTGCTGTTTATTCATTTTTGACGCGATAGTGTGAATCGAACGATTTAAATCCTTGCCTGCGGGTCGCTACACCACAGTAGAAGCTTTTTCCGAGCAAAGTTCGCTTTTAACGTCTCTTACATGTTCCATCATAGATAGATTGTATAATTTTTCCATTACCGAATGTTCGCTGTCCGATAGCTACTTAACCTCCCTTTACAAATTTTCTACACGATAAAAGGAATTGGCATCAATATCCAAGTGGCTTCGACTTGCAAAATGCCTGCATTTTTTATCATAAGCTATAGATTTTCTTTAAAGACAGACGCTTTTCCGATTCAACAATGGCTTTGCGAAGATTAAAATACAGGTAGATATTGATTGTAAATAATATCTCGGTATCTAGTAGCGAATGAAAATTGAAAATATTTTTCTACGTCGAGATCTGGTTTTTCATCCTTATTCCGAGGGTTTCTTTCACAGGTAATATGGATGAATGCAAAGATCTTGTTACTGCTTTCTTTAGAATTATGATAATCTAATTTTGGTAGGTATTTATGAGGACGTCATTGGAAAGAATTTTCCAGAAGAGTTATTTATTTAATTTTATAATGGGATAAGCCCGCCACACTATTCCCAAACCACAGTAACTCCTGAAAGCCAGAATCAACAGTGGCAACCACCAAAAAAGCGCCGAGACAATGAAGCTCGACGAAGTCCCAGAGAAACAATTTAACTGTCTTGGATCCCGCAAAGCAATTAATCAGAAAAGTATAGCGGAGGAGTAGGAAAACCATAATTTCCACTTCCCTCCATATCAGCAGGAGACAGAACGAAACAAGGCCAATAGGCACAAAGGGACGTTTACAACTGGGATAAGCCCAGTTGCCTAGCACCACGGATAAATATTTTCATTAATGGGTTCTAAGTTGTGGCTGTTTTATTTGATTCTAGTTTCTACAAGCTCCGTATATTACTATACGGACCTTGTACAAACTAGAATAACTCCGGATGTAGCCTGTTTACTATCCAACATAATATTGCGTTTATTCTGTCAAAGACTGCACTCCAATAAAATATGATGTGCAGATTGTTGATATTTGCAGTCAGATGTAGAACATTGACAAAAAGGCGAAGAAACAAGCTTGAAGGAAAGTAATTCACCTCAAGAGTTAGACTGGGGTTTCTAATTATCATGTAATAGGGGACTGCCTATCACACGAAGCCACATTTAAAACAATCCATAAACAAGAAATAGAACCCACTCATGTGTGTTAAATTACTAGAAATATTTTATCAATTCACGAGCCTATTGCCATCAATCGAGCTACAACTGGCTACAACTGAGAAATTCCTGATGAAAAAACCCAATAACAGATTGCCTGAACTGGGAATCGAACCGAGGACCTTATGTTAGGCAATTGTTTGCGACAACGAGTTCATGCTGTCTCTATTAATGATGGATGGCTCAGCGCAATACCAATTCGCCACACTCGACTCTGTTGAGCGCAAAGCCAAGAGGCTCATTGGTGACGAAGCGCTTTGCTACAGCGTTTATTATGCGCACAGCAAAGGAGTGGAATTCTCTGCCTGCGTCGGTGACCCAATCTATTTAAGTCGCGAGTTAATAGGCTACTTTTGGGTTAGCTCGTTCTATCGTCGATCTCATCTCTGTCCTCAGGACTAGATTGTGGTCAAGAGTATAGCCAGTAGAGTAGTAGCCATTTGATGTAAAAAGAAAGAAAAAATCTAGTAATCTGATACATATCCCGTCACCATTTTCTCCTGGATAAACCTAACTCAAAAGGACAAACATAATATTCAAGGCCAAAACAACACAGCACTCCAAAGTCATCAATCAGTACTAATTACTGCCATATGTATACAGACATACGATAATAGCCGGCTGCCCTCACAAAACATCAGATAAATGCAAAAACAAAACATTCATCAACCGTGATCCATTCCTAATTGTCCCTTCATAAACGGGGCTATAAGCCCGGGCTATGAGCCGGGCTATGTCGGGCTAATCAGTTTACTTAATAAACCTTTTTTATCATAAATCGCTGGCAAATGACAGAATAAGTCTGTCGCTTCGTCGACCAGGGCTCGTCAACATTTTGTGTACCATCTGATTTCCCCTGAGAGGTCATGGTTTAGATTTTAATGTTCATTCGTGAAATAAATAGCTTTTTTCAACATAATTGTAAATCTGTGCGCTTAAATATTTGCAAATTATGCTTATTTCATAAAGAGTTTGTTTGTTTTGGTATTACCTATGTTGAAATCGATGATTGGCCTGTCGTCTGCTTTCCTCTCGAAAGTCTCACGACCAGTTTTACCAAAGGCATCGTATTACCCTGTACTAACTGGGTTGTGGAGGTCAGATAGGTAGTCGCTCCATGTAAAATACTGGTCAGCTACATCCGGTTAGACTGGAAGCCGACCCCAATATAGTTGGGAAAAGGCAGGCAGATGATGAACCATGCCACCCCGTTCGCCATACCTCTATAGACTTTTCCATATCTCAGATCTGAAAAACAAACTTCCCTTGCTCTCCGTTTCAACAAAATGAACTTAATTCTAACCAAACTAGAACATATTTTCCGGTTTCCCCTCAAAGGCAATAAAAATAATGATACCTTCCCGGACATAGTTCATATTTAGTGTAACATTTTATAAAAAACTGTACATTTACATCAGGGTTGTTGCGAACATCAGCATCAGCATCAGCATCCGCTGAACTTCAGCATCATTTTCAACATCAGCTTCAGCATCAGCATCCGCATTGATCGATGCTGATTATTAATGCTGAAGTTCGAGTCCTGACATGACCGCAGAGGTGGCGGGACTTATATCACAAGTAGTTTTTGCTTGCAAGCTTTGACCAATCAAAGGGTCTACCGCGGGGGGATTACGATTGCAAACAAACACAAATTTGTCTCATTACGTTATAATTTGTTATTGCCGCGTTAAAGTTTTGTTGATTAAGTTAAGTTGATTTTTTTTCGTAAACTGTTTAGTGTTGTGTGATAAATTGATAATATAATGCTGCTCCTGTTGAAAAGTGGAATATGGACGTATTTTAAATTAAGGAGTCAAGAACTGCAAACTGCAACTTATGTAACAAGGATTATTCACGCAAAGGGCGTACCTGACTTAAAAATCTTCTAGAGACAGTCTTGAAGCTGAAAAGCAGCACAGCTACTTTTTTTTAAATACAACTTGCCTTTGATCTAATTCCAATATTAATTAAGCCAAAGATAGCAGTGTTTGCACTAGGTAGTCTAGGTACTTAATTACTAATCTAGTACTAATTATTACTAAACTACTATGTTTGATTATATTTTTATTAAAATTCCCAAAATTATTGAAACAATCTTTTATATCAGCACCAAGCAAAATTATGCAACTTTTAGATGTATTTTACAATGGTAAATACTTTTTTCCTGTTTTTTTTAAAGAAAATAATTAAAATCAGCATCAGCATCAGCATCCGCTGATGTCAATGATAAAAGATCAGCAACAGCATCAGCATCCGCTGATGTGAAAAAAATATGCATCAGCAACAACCCTGATTTACATTTTTAGTGGCTGGCGTGGCGTCGCGTCGTGCAGTGCTTCGCTACAACATGGACGACGTATGAAACTCTTCATAAATATTATGAATCAATTAAACAGTCAACTCTGATTTCTTATTTTAGTACAGTTATCTGCCTCGTCCGTCTAGTGCATGCGGTATTAGGTCTTGGATTCGCTTCCCAGGTCGGGCAGTATCAGGTTTTCCTGTTAAGAATTTCTCAATTGCTTAAGCAGAGGCGTACCTAATTGTAAACCCACATTTCGCCAGTTATGTTTAAATACCTCATAACTGGGGGCGAGCCTATTGCCATCATCCGGGCACAAATCCAAACTCCGTGGGTGCTACTGAGAAATTCCTGCTGGAAAAACCGAACAACAATTTGCCCGACGAGGGAATCGAACCCAGGACCTCATGCTCAGCAGTCGCGATTGCGATGACTTGGCTAACGAGGCAGTCTCTAGGCAGATATATAGAAGCGTCGTCAAAGTTTATTTTCTTTCCTATAAACGTAACGTACTACGCAACATTAACGTTAGACAATTCAGTCTAACATATAAAATACAAACAGACTTTTTTATATACACAAGGGTGTTACTACACAGATACCGCGGCCCTGGAACATAAAGGGCCAATGAAGGAACATGGGTGTTTTTTAGTCAGTAAGAGTCTGACACTCCCTTCCGCTCCGCCCAGAGCGGGAGGAGTCATTTGATGATTTCTCACCCCCCAAAAAAAAAAGAAAAAAAAAAGGGTGTTACTACACCAATCGATCGATCGATGGTAGAAATGACGACGGTCGATCAATTGGTGTAATAACACCCTAACTTAAAAGATTCCTAAAATAAATACTATTTTACAAAATTTCTACGGCACAGCGTCAGTTATAAAAAGCAAAACTTTATAAATAGGTTCTTTTCTTAACCCACTTATTCCTGTTTTGTCCCACGTAATTGGAAGGAAATTTTTTACACGTAATTTGTCCTTTAAAGAATAATGTTGCGTCATAGCTTCTGACAAGGGAACGAATGTTTCGCGCACCTACGTACAGGCTGAACAAAGGTCACTTCTGGATTTAGGTAACTGGTGTTAATGGGGTAACAGGTATATACTTCGTTATGTAGCTACTTTTATAACTAGTCCCAATTCTGGTGGTGCTTGCAAGAAATCGAAGGATAAAGACCAAATATCCATCAAAACTTTTTTTAAACCAGGTAATATGTTTGCATTTCTAGCCAAATGCAGTGCCTGAGGAGCTCGTGGCTAAATAATAACAACCACTCGGGTCCATCATCAGGTTAAGCCGCGCTTGCCTAGGTTGGTCCGTGAATGGGTGACCACCCATTACATACCGAGCTTCCTCCGTGCCTCGGAAAGCACGTTAAGCCGTTAATCTCTGCTGTCATTTGTCGATCTTTGACTGTTGTGACAAGCAGTCAGTGGCCCGCAAGTCTGACAACCAGTCTTACCTAGAGGTATCGTTTTATCCAGTACTATCTGGGTTCTGGGGGTCAAATAGGCAGTCGCTCCATATAAAATACTGGTATTCAGCTGCATCCGGTTAGACTGGAAGCCGACCCCAACACAATTGGGAAAAGGCTAGGCGAATGGAGGAGTGTTTTGATCTAGCAAAATATAGATAGTATTAAGTTTTCCTAATAACGTAACTACTACTTACTGGTATGAATTCTAAATTTACGGTTTATTGTCATTATTGGTTTCGATGATTCGATAAAAATGCAGGTCAGACATACTAGTTTTTTTTTGTACTCTTACCATGCAATCAAATTATTAATCAAAATTGTAGATATGTTGTCAGATTGAGTGCTATGCAGTCGGTTCCCCCCACTAGGATTGACTCTTCGCATTTTGCTGTTCATTGTAGACGACCCAGGTTTATTTGCGTGTCTTCAGGTGATTCAGTAAGAATCCTGAAACTAGTACAAAACACATAAACTAGATCAAAATTTAAGAAAAAGTTGTACCGAATCTTTTATTTAAAAAAACAGTGATACAAATTAAAAATATTCTCTATGTAAAACTACTGCGGAAACCCGCCATGCTTCACGTCAACACGCTTCACGCTAGTAACCCTGCTACTGCTAGTTGGCAATGCAAACCTCTCGCGGGAATCGAGTGAAAACACTCCCGACTGCACACTGTAACGCTTCCACCTCCTGGATAGAGCATAGTGACGTACGTATAGGGTAACAAGCTCGATATTTAAAATGTCCTGACAAAAATCGGGATACTTGCACAAAAGTTTAGTCGGATGTTTGATTTTGTAGTCTTTCTTTTTACACTATTTATAATATTTTTTTCATGAAACCCTCTTATGATGCCAACTCCGGACAAATGACCATTCCGGGAAAAATCTGAACGGAGGGTCAAAAAATCGGACTAATCTAGACAAATATGTGGTAGCTCTACTTATATAGGTTTTCTGTTATATGCGCATTTTAATAACGGCAGGGAAAAGCCTTTTCTTCATCAAATACTTACCTCCTCAAGATATTACCTACTAGTATGTTTATTTAAGATGGATACGCCAGGGTAGCCCGCGAAATTAAAATTTTCTTAAGTTTTTTGCAGTTCATCGGACAGTGTCAATGACTATTTCATAAAAAAGTCATTCAATGGGATTAAATGAATTGAGAGGGTTGTATGACGATAGCCATATTTATTACAATCGCGAATCATATTTTAATCAACACACAATACAACCCGACACTGACCTGCATGCTGAATTTTTCTTATGACATTAAATAATTATGTAAAATTTGCATTAATGGCATAATAAGAGATTCATAAACTTTATCTTTAAGATCCCTCTTTACCTTATTTACGCAAATAAATGATTTTGATTTTGAAAATTGCAAATTACCTAAGAAAATTTGAATTTCGCGGGCTACCCTAGTGATTCCACCTTAAGGCTTGTAGTTTACACACACACATTTGAAAGGCGTTGGGAAAACGCGTTCGTAGCTTTTTAGCGCGCCTTAAAAACGCCTATTCAACGAGGGCTCTCTGTATCTACTACCCACTGAAAAAAAAAAACACCAACAAGAAGATGCGTCCAGCCCCAGAAGAGAGAGATAACATTTTATTATTAATCTTAGTTTACTATCTTTATTTCATTCAGTTATCTTTTAATCTTATAATAAGTAGCGCAAATTAAGTAGCAATTTTAATAAATTGAGATAGACTAATTTTATTTTATATTTCATCATCAGCTTTGTCTAACCTTTTCCCAACTATGTTGGGGTCGGTTTAAAGTCTAACCGGATGCAGCTGAATACCAGTATTTAACATGGATCGACTACCTATCTGACCTCCACAACTCAGCTACTCGGTAACTAATTTTATATTTTAATAACTTTATTTGTGTATAATTATGTTATTTATGATGGAATAACTCTGTATCTATTTACTCATTGTTTCCCGGAAGTATGGAATATGTTGTTTTGATTAAAACGTGTCCAAAACCGTTACAAAGTAAATATTAAATGTTGATCGGATGAGTTGTTTTCTAATTACTACTCCTGATAAATATTTGTGAAGCGCAAATATTATTATTTAGATTCATAACTTCCTGGAATAAATTAATATATTTCACTATCTATAAATCAAAATCGCTGGATGAGACCACTGTGGGACCAATCGCGATTACTATCTCTTAGATTTCTGATACGCGAGCAAAACTGATTTATATACTGATAAATAAAATTAAGTGCTACTACGTAAATAGCATCAAGTAGAGTATCTTAGCCGATACAACACTAAGCAGACTGCTCCCGAGCCTGAAATATGATTACTAGCGAGCTTCGCCCCCCGGCGCCACTCGCCTCCGCACTACACAACAAACTGAATTTGCAATATTTTCTATATGCCGCGCCAAATTCAAGAATCAAATCAAAGTTGCGCGAGATTTTGCCCCTCGAGATACAACCATGTTTGCAAGACCGAAATTTATCTTTTCACAACCAGAAATTGTGTTTACTATTTTTATGGTGGATTCCTTTAAATTCGTGGAGTCGGACGACTCGCGACTGTGTGACTTCGGACGGGCACGCGCCGCCTCCCTCGGAAATATTGAATTTTATATAAAGTTAAGACGAACTTCGTATGTACTTTCTGGTGCATTCCACTTATGGAATTGCTTTTCATTTGTGCGCCAGCAAAGTATTCGTAGATTCGTACTTCCAAGTTTATTTACATACATTCACATAAAAGTGTAGAACCGTCCTGCACAAAAACAATGGATTTGCATTACAAAAGCGAGCTCTGTGTGCATCCTAATGAACAGTAATTGTTTAAATCCACAAGAAAGTGGGGAGCGCGGAATACGCAACAACTTACAAACAGTTAATTACATT
Source organism: Eurois occulta (assembly GCA_950022335.1). Taxonomy (NCBI): domain Eukaryota; kingdom Metazoa; phylum Arthropoda; class Insecta; order Lepidoptera; family Noctuidae; genus Eurois; species Eurois occulta. The sequence continues at coordinate 10,102,989 of OX465500.1, read as the reverse complement.
AAATGTACGCGTCGTTTTTATATCACAGCGGGTTGCACATTTGCACAGTTGCACAGTGCACACGTTACGTAACAACACCGCATTACAATGCTTCCGGAATTCGAGGGAGATTGAAACTGTACTTAAAACTGTTTGGTAAATAAAAGGATGGTTTTATTTTTCCCCATTTTCTGTTGTAACGTTAAAGATTAAACGACTACATTCATTTTAACACGTTTAATGAAGCGTAAGGTAATTTGCAAAGTCTGTTTAAGAAAAGAAGGTCGACTCATTAATTTAATGCTTATAATTCAGCCTACAAATTAATATTATAAACTAGCAAGTGACTGAAATTAACCGTAAGAGCTACATTGTGGTTCTTTCAATGCCGAAACGTTTTATCAGCATTTCATTATGGTAACAGAACATTTCGGAAAGATAAGGAAAAAGAAACTCGTTCCTGCTTTCTTGAAAATTATCGCTTAATCTGCACACTTATAAACACTGCATTCAATTCTGCTGACCTGCAGTCTGCTAGCAGCCCTGAGGATATTTCCTTCCCTATCCTACAATCTCCTTTGTTCACAGATTTCAAGTGGCCAGACATTTTGTGGAGACACTCAAATTTTATTATTTGTCCAAAGACTATTCAGGGAGTTTCTACGTTATAAGAGCCAATCGGGGGAATTTTAATTGTTTTTCAAATTGACACATTACATCAGTTCACCGTGTTAAAGGCATTTCATACAACTGTCCAAGAACGATACTTGTGATTTGATTGCACGGACTTTTTAAAAGTTGGCAGTCAATTTGTTGAACACCATATTTGTGACCACCACCACAGCTCTTTTACTATAACATTTCTCGGAAACCTATGGGTGCAATCAAGGAAGAGATAGCTCCCATGCTAACTTTGAATGGACTAAACGAATTAAAAATAAACAACCAGCAGGTTTAAATTCGGTAGTATTTAAACGCAAATCAAAAAATATCCTTTTTCTATGCAATAAGATTCCGAATTCCCATCAAAATTACTGATTGCACAGCAAAATATTCAACTCAAAATAGCAAAAGCTTTTTCATCAATGCACAGCTAATAATCTTAATGCACATTATACTGGGTGTCTAGGGTTAGGGTTTCTGTCAGCAAAAATTTGCTGTGCAGTCAGTATTTATGCTATGCATGTAGTATTTTTGTACAAAAATAAATTTAACTGATGTAAAAAAGAATATAAATGATGAGTATGTAGTGTTATGCGATTATTTATTTGATATGCAATTTATAATATCCCGTTTAAATTAATTTCTCTAACTTTACAAATTAATTACGAATTATGCTGGTACTTTAGTCACGTGTGCAACAAATCATGAAGATGAATGGTACTTCAGTGTCTACGTCTTCTATTAATTAATAAGACAGGTCACTTGGCCCAGCTTCCGAAGGCTGTCGTCCACGACAAAGGCCTGCTGCCAAGGAAACGGGCGGAGGTCCCTGCCTTTGAAATTGTAGTAAAGGATACTCCTGTCTTTATAATGGCAATATTTGGTGCCTCATTTGGGTACATACATGTGGTAAACAATTTGAGACGGTAAAAATCCGCCCGCTTGGATATAAAATAGCAGCAAATAGCAAAACATAAAATTAAATCTTGAATAATAATCTGTTAATAACCTAAACAATATTTTTGTTTTCTTCGCCTATTCATCCTAACTTCCTAACTATTATAAATAAAACCCACACCACAACCTAACTCCTAACTATTATAATTATTATATTATTTTATTATTTATTTTATAATATTATAAATCCTTACTTCCTTATTTATTTATTTTTATTAATATTATAAATACGAAAGTAAGTTTGTTTGTTTGTTTGTTGCCTTCTCACGCTTAAACCACTGAACCGATCATCCTGAAATTTTGTTTAAACGTTGTCAGGTGTACAGAAACGGACATAGGGTACCTTTCATTCAGAAAAAAAGTACTGTTCCTGAGGAAAATAACAATGACGATGTTATAATAATACATGGCGCCACATGGCTTTCGAATCATGATTGAATTAATTTTCAATTCAATTCATTTATTACATCAAATATGGTAGGTACATGAAGTTCTTATATAAAATACTAGCTGCTACCCGCTACTTCGTTCGCGTGGCTATTTAGGTGTGTATGTGTGAGACTGCCACGTTGGTCAAGTGGTCGCAAGTGCGACTACTAAGCATGAGGTTCTGGGATCAATTGCCGGGTCGGGAAGTGTTAAAAAAATGTTTATTTAAATTATATAAAGTTCTAACGCACATGATTTGGAGATCACCTTTTAAGCAAGAAGATGGTTGTGTTAGGTGACTCCGCTCTTCCACTTAACATTAAACAATGTATGCAATTGAAAAAATACTATAAATAATAGTGTTATTGGGGTATTCCATCAGGAATTTCTCAGTAGCAGCCACGGAATCTGGATTTGTGCCCGGTTGGTGGAATAGAATTGAATAGGCTCGCCCCCTGTCACATGGGACTTCAACATAACGAACGGCGAAATGTGGGTGTACGATAAGGTACACCTCTGCCTAACCCGTAGGGGATTTCAGGCGTGATGTTATGTTTTCTGTGAGAACTGACTGGCTGATCAAAATGCGATAATGTAGGTGATGACTTCAAAATGCGTCCTTTAGGGTACTGTAATTCTGGGCGCAGAGATCGGCAACAAAATTAAATGAGGCGACGATATGGCTTAAAACCGTTTATTTTGGCGCTATACAACCTTCTTTTCAAAGTAAACCATCAAACGCCTTGTTGGGCACTATTTATTCTAATACCGTTCTGTATACAACATTAAATGACTTATTATTTTCCGCAAGCACGTGAAATTTTTGGGCACTGAACAAACAACATATAATTGACCGTGTGAGAAGCATGGAGTGCACAATTGAATGCCTGTCATTTTTATGGTTTGGCCCTGGAATTGTTGATCGTCATTGTAATAGCCAATTTTATGGGAAATTGTTACCTCTTAAATTGAAATGGTAAGTTATTTGCAATAATGGGTATGCGGGGACTTATTGTATAACGGGCTGGTGTCCGCAACTCCACGACCAATGCGCGTATTTTGCGTGCGGGTGGGAAATCTTTTCGATCCACCTCAGCTCCCCGAGAAAAGCCAGCAGCGCCTTGATGTCGCTGACAGTCTCGCGGAGAGTACCTGGGTTACCGAAGTACTTTGCCCTGTATGATGCAACCTCTGGGCAGTGCAGAAGCACGTGGGCTGCTGTCTCATCTTCGTCCATGCAGGCTCGGCACAGAGGGCTGTCTGTGACTCATATGGCAAAGAGGTGTTTGTTAAAAGAGCCGTGTCCAGTGATGGCGGCTGTAACAGTGCGCAGCTGTAGTTTGGTCAGCCGAAGCGCTTTTTTCGTGAAGTGGCCGTCGATGGTAGGGAGTGCATCCTTGGCCTGCCTACACTCACCATGGTTTAGCCACAGTTTGTGGTGTTGTTCACTGGTTCGTTTCCTTACCAGTGTGCGTAGGTACCCGAAGGGGAGTGGCAGTATGGGTTCAGGTCCCACTGCTGCCATGCTTGATCCTTGCCCCTTCTAGCGAGTTCGTCCGCTGTATCGTTGCCTCGGGACTCGCTGTGTCCTTTTACCCATTGAATGGTTATATTATTGAGATTACCAACCTGGTTCAGACGTTGATGACACTCGTGTATTAACCCAGAGTTGACTGTGTGGTTGTTTAATGCTAGTAGTACAGCCATGCTGTCTGAAAGTATGCGAATTGAGTGGTCCACAACTTCCCTGGCTAAAATGGCCGATGCCGCCAGGGCAATGCCCATACATTCTGCCTGAAATACCGTGTTATGGATCCCCAATGGTGCGGCTATGTGTATGTTGAGATCTTCCGAGAAGACTCCAGCTCCAGTGCCGGTACCTGTCTTAGATCCATCCGTGAAGATCCGTACTTCCGCGGGGCTTAGACCCTCACAGCGGTGATCCTCGTGGAGTTGGATTTTGTATTTTTTGTCGAATACGAATTACTTGGGTATCCGATCGTTAATAGCTTTCGCTAGGGGGAACTCGGTATAAAATCCTTCCAGTATCGCGGTGTGTTGTGTGTACTTCTTACCCCAAAGTTGAAGTGTTTCAAGACGTACTGCCGCCATCGTCGCTTCCTGCTGTATGAACAGATCGAGCGGTGGGAGCCCCAACATGGCCTCCAGAGCCGCGGTCGGGGTAGTCCGCATGCAGCCTGTAGTCGCCATGCAGGCAAGTCTCTGCATGCGTTGCAGTTTGATGGAGGCTGTAGCTAGTTTAGTGCGGGGCCACCAGACCATTGCCCCGTAAGTAATCATGGGTCGGATCACCGTGCAGTATAACCAGAGTATTATTTTAGGGGATGGGCCCCACTTCTTACCTATCATCCTCCTGCATTGCCAAAAGGTTATGCAGGCCCTGTTTAGTTTGTTGTCTAAATGCCTATGCGGGGACTTAAAACGCTCTCTCCATTAGCAGCTCAGCTGTGTGATACGAAGCTTGGTGCCGTTGCACAGTCTGGTTTCATCAAGGTTTCGCATCACCAAAACTGGTACGCCAAATTTAAGCTCCAGCTGATGGGACGGCACGCCCGATAACTCAAGGGAGTTGAGAAATTCAACGGAGTAGGCAGTACTATCATCATCAGCCATCACAATGATATGGATGTGTATACTTTTTTTTTGTTTTTTTTACTGACCCACTCGTTCTTTGGCGCTAGCACAGCGGTTGGATGGGAAAATTCTTCGGAAAATAGAATTTTCCCATCTCCTTCGGATTCCAGACGACCCTCTCTCATTTACAGCAGCTTATTCGCAAAGACACCTGCTTCGTGGTCGTTTTACAGTTGGACGCGCATGATGCACGTAATATGGAGCTTTTCAATTCAGGAGGTTTTCACAGTGGCGACGCCATGAGACATGCGTTTCATCCGCCAGTGTGCCCCTTTTTTATTACAAAATGGCCCCTCTTATTAACTGGCAGTATCTGTCTAAAGTCGGCTTTTCAAATGACCCCTCCTCCCGCGCTGGGTGGAACGGAAGGGAGTGTCATCCATGTTCCTTCTTAGCGCTTTGTGTTCCAGAGCCACAGTATCTCTTTCGAACAGTCCCGCAGCTGCAGCAGGCATCGGCCCTTGCGGACCCCTTCCGGTTTGCTGACATCATTTTGAGGCGCGCGTGGAACACGAACGCGCTTTCGACACGGCCTGTCGTCATAAGACGGTTGGACGACGAGCTAGTTAATTACTCACCGTTCACAGGGTCTAAAGTCGCTGCGAACATTTTGATGACGCCACCCATCACACCTGGTTGCCGCGGATGTCCTGCAAGCTGCGGTTCAACGCCTCTAATGCATGCTTGTGCGACATTGTGCACTCGTCCCAAACTACTTCCCCCGTTTTTGGTGATATTGCATGTTGGGGCGTATCTTCGCATGCAAGATTCAGCGGCAATTTGAAAATGGAATGTGCAGTCCGACCACCCATAAGCAAAGTTGCAGCAATGCCTGAGGAAGCCACAACCACAGTTATATGACGACACGGTTGGCGCAGTGGCTGAGCGAATGGCTGCTGCGTTTTGAGTATGTTTTCATTTTTAAACTTTTTAGAGATTTTTTTTTGTACAGTGTAAATTGGTCAATTTTTATTCATTAATTTATGATTACCTGTCTTTTGAATGGTAAAAAAAAAACGAAAAGTATACATTAATCTATTTTGTAATGATTTGAAAAACTTAAAGCATAAAATAAAACAAAATACCTAAAACTTACAAAAAGTGAAAACTGGTTGGGGATCGAACTCGCGAATCATGTTTATTATTTTTGAAAATCTAATAGCATTAAAAAAAATCACAAAAAGTGAATACTGGCTGCGATTCGAACTTGCGAAGCTCGGTTTACAGGGCGGTCGCTGAACCGCTAGGCCACTTGTACCTGTGACAAATCCTTTGAAATAGCCGTTCTATTCTAATGCATGCTATGACATTTGTCAGTTGTCAAACCGTCGCCAAGAATTGTCACACAGTAGCCAAATTAGATGGCGCTGTATGTCCGGAATAAATTTTATTTTTTATTTTATTTTTTGTAATAAAAACTATCCTATGTCCTTTCTCAAGTTCCAAACTATGTCTGTACCAAATTTCACACAAATCGGTTCAGTAGTTTAGGCGTGAAGCAAAGACAGACAGACGAGTTACTTTCGCATTTATAATATTAGTTTGGATTTAGGAACACACATTTTGCCAATATATAGCATGCAATAGTACAAGTATTTACACTTGTGAGATTATTTACAAGGGCATTTTGTCGATAACAGTAAAATATGTCTGTGCTTCACTACATAATATAAAACAAAGTCGCTTCCCGCTGTCTGTCCCTATGTATGCTTAGATCTTTAAAACTACGCAACGGATTTTGATGCGGTGTTTTAATAGATAGAATGATTCAAGAGGAAGGTTATATGTATAATACATGCACCCGTGCGAAGCCGTGGTGGGTCGCTAGTTAAAGTATAATATTATCAGGGAAACTTTTGAACTTTTGATCTATCGAATAAAAACACTCTTGTAACAACCACTTCCGCAACGCAACACAAAACTTATTGAAGGGTAGTTGAGTATTTGACCTCTGCAAAGCATTGTAAATTAGGGGAACCATATAAACGCAGCTCCACCGAAAAAGTTCAAGCTTTGGAACGGGCATTTCAAAATCTAAATGTGTAGGTTTCCTTTTATTTGTGTTATCTTTCCCTTCAAATAGTTCAAGATTGGACCTCACAAACCTGGCAACTTCGTAAATATAAATGCATGGGACCGTGAATAGATTGTGCGACTTGAATATAGGCCTGCATGAGTCAGACCACTGCATTTTGAATATTGCACGAATTCACTTTTTTGGGCAATGAAGATGTTCGCTGTTTCGGAAGAGTTTCCCCACACAACTATACCGTATCGTATTACTGAGCAGACGTATGCATGATACACCATTATGGCGGTACGCGAAGATGTAATTTTTTTTTTTTTTAAAGCAAATACGAATTGATGTTTTTTTTTATTATTTCTATGTGATTCTTCCAAGTAAAATGCTCATCAAGTGTTTGTTGTTTACACCCAGATTGAGAGATTATATTATTACAAGCAGAGTACAACCCGAATTGATTGTAAATTGTAGCAAAGCCGCGGGCAAAAGCCAGTAAAAATATAAGTGTCTAAAAAATGATCAGCGCCAACTGTATCGTTCTTTTGGCACTTGTATGACAATGACGCGTCACTGTTGAAATTGTCTTGAAACATCAAAATGGCGGCATTCGTCCAGTTTAGGGTAACGCGCCAAAAAGTCCATGGACACCAATAATATGAACATTACTAATCCTCACCAACCACACATTATAAATATGCACTTTAATGTAATTATTCAAGTAGTTACGTAACCTATATGTTAATGCCCTTACACGCAGGTCTTCATTATGCAAGAGCATATAATGCATTCATAGACAGGGGGCCAAAATCCCCCGTTGACGAACAAAAGCGTAGCAATTTGTGACGCAGGCGACGCAGGTCTCCGTGTAGGATTAGCCTTTATTACTCCTGCATACAACATCACAGGACATGTTCCTGGCCTACGGGGTTTCGCATGTGTAATTAGATTTTATTCGGCCAACTGAACCCTTCTAAATTAGCTTTGTGTCATCGAACATCGAGCCACGAGCCACGAGCTCCGTTATCCAACCACTGATTAGTGGAATGGTTGATTTTGCGTGGTGAAAAGTACGGACGATTTAATACGCGATGGTTTCATTGAGTGAATGTATGTATCAAATTCGAATTGTATCTCATTTGAATTCAGGTGTATATTTGCATGGTGATTGATATTTACTATTCATTTTGCGTATGTGAATTAGGTCGTTTTAATTATCTAAAACTTTTGGCATAAGGATGTAATGCAAGTTTTTGTAGGTAAAATAAGGTTTAATTTCTGTGTCCATCTACGTCTTTAGTTAAAGTAAACCAGTTTCGGTCAAGAAAAGGTCTGCTTTAAAAGAATCAAGTAATATTCAAGTACCTATTTTGCTCCTACGCATCCCCAAAAAGCAATGTTTGCCGCAATTATTACGAAAAACGAAGCGCAGAACTAACAAAGAAACTCGATTAGAAATTCGCGGAGAGAATTAAAAGTTGTTAACTAGAGCCGCGATGAGTTAGTGTTGTACATGTGTGGGGGGCGGGGCGTGGGGGACAATGGAGTAAGGAGTAGTGCATACTGTGCTGAGGAGAAGCCAAGACGAGGCAAGGCGAAGAGCGGATAAGGCATGATAGAAAAGTTCAATGTGATAACCTCGATTTGATCAGTTCGACTCCTTTAGTAAGGAAAAATAGATGCATGCATGCTTGCATGACACACTCGTAGATGTCTACTCGTGCATGTATCTTCCAATTTTAATTATATAAAATGTGGATAACGTAGTTAGTTGCACACTGATGTAGTCTCGTACAATTCTTTGTTAAGGTGGAAGCATCATGGTTCACGCGAAATTCAAATTGTCTTGAGTTTTTTGCAATTTGCAGGTCAGTGTCAGGCTGTATGTTGAACAAAATATGATTTGCGACCGTAGTACGTATGTATTTACAGAATTATAATCATTCAAATAATCAAAACAACCCTCTTAAGTTCATACAGTCCCATTGAATGACTATTTCATGAAAAAGTTATTTAATGGGATTAAATGAACTTAGAGGGTTGTATTGGTGATTTTAATAATTATAACTAAGTTAAGATATATTTGTTACGGTCGCGAATCATATTTTAATCAACATACAACCTGACACTGACCTGCAAATTGCAAACACCGTAAGAAAAATTTATATTTCGCGGGCTACCCTGGTGCTTGCACCTGAACCATGTGTGAACTGTTTGTTTTCTCTAAAAATAAAATAAAAAATAGCCACAAGTAAGCAAAATAAGTACAAGGATCTTTTGTTACGAGGTCAAAATTGCAACTAGCTGCGCACTCTTTTTTCAATAGATTTAACAAAACAATTTCACGAATGTTAATCAACATCTCCCCGCCGTCAACGTCAAGCGAGCGCTAAAAGGTCCCTGTAGCGCTGCATTTAGGCATACGGATTATCTAACAATGCCTTATTTTTGGGATGGGAGGTCATCAAATGACCCCTCCCGCGCTGGGTGGAGCGGAAAAGAGTGTCAGACTTTTACTGACTAAAACCCATCCATGTTCCTTCTTTGCCCTTTACGTTCCAGGGCCGCGGTATCTCTTTTGAACAGTCCCGCAGCTCTGGTAGATATCGGCTCTCCTGTTTGCTGACATCTCTATGAGGCGCGCGTGGAACACGAACGCGCCGTCGACACGGCCTGTCGTCATAAGATGGACGGACGGCGAGCTAGCCTATTACTCACCGTCCACAGGCCCGTCCCTACGGTGGCCGAGAGCCACTACGTGGCCCCCGACGCCCGGGGCATCTCCCGCGGCGGCTGGGACGTGAGATTCTCTCTGTTTCCCGTTCTGCCACCTCCTTAGCTAGCATGACCGCTTCGCAGAAGGAGGTGACGGCTTTCCATTCCCTCTCGCTCCGGACCATGGCTTCAACCACGCAAGAGGTCGCCGCCGGCAATCGCCGCTACGAGGACACAGCGGTGCTCCGCCCAAGCGAAGCAGAACTCCACGGTGTGCTCCACCGTGTCCTCCGGGCGATCCTCGCAGTGGTGACATCGGGGCGTTTCCTCCCGCCTGATTCGGTGCAGGTACCTCCTGAAACAACCGTGTCCGGTGAAGATCTGCGTCAAGCGGATGGTGAGGGCGCCGTGGCGCATCTAACAATGCCTGGTACGTATATTTAATATTTGTCAAGCCTTTATTTTAATTTGGTACAGCCACATTTTTCCAAAGACAGCATCAACTTTTGTGTGATAATTACCAATTTCCGAGTAAAAACCGAACAGCACCACCCCGGACCCATATTACGGGCTTCCTAAAAATAGCTATAGTAACATTTCCGGCTGTCAAAGCGTGATCAAGCTTTCTTCAAGGGTCGACCAAACCGGTATTGACAAGTTGTAGATCGGCTGCGGACACCAGACACAGATACCCCAGTAGGACACGGTTGGCGCAGTGGCTGAGCGATTGACTGCTGCGCTGCGCGTCGCGTTTCTATACCCGGAAAAAATATTTGTATGGCCTACAGGTAGTTATTCCGGGTCTAGTTTGTGTATGTGAGTTTAAATGTTTGTAAACGCACCCATGATACAGAAGAAATTCCTAGTGTGGGGAAAGTCAAAAAACAATATATTAATGAAGGTGCTTGAGTCCGGAACCGCGTTACCCTTTGCTGAAGTACCTGTCAGTATCCTAGTCCGGAGCCAAGTCAGAAATTTGTCTATACCGGTTTAGCCGATCCTTTAAACCATAACATCTGCACATGGTTTTGGTGAGGGTTTAAACCCTAAAATCCGGAAAATTTAATAAAGGCAAAATCTATCCATATATGGTAGCCTTGCTTTACGGAATTCACTGCCGGCTCTCTTTTCTCTGATCATTATAATCATGATCTCTTCAGGGTCCGAGTGAATCGGTTTCGTCTAAGCAACCGCGCTCCACCCTAGCCGCGTCATCGCTTCACATCAGGCGAGTTGCGGCCAGACGTGTGCTGATATCGTGTAAGTCAAAAAAGTTGTACTCCGCGACGTTCTAGTGTGATTCAGCCTTAGCACGGGTCTAGAGGAAACAAGCACTGCGTTCCGGGACATTCAGGATAAAATTAAACATACTGGGACTATACAGCCGAATATTAGAGCATGTAGCCGGAGTTGGTGACACAATTACTTGGTAAACACTCCATTAGTTCCTACGAAAGGTTTTGGTTTCTGAATCGAAGTGATGTTGTTAAAACCATGAAAAATGCAAGAACGGTTTGATGTTTTCTTGCAGTGTTTCAACTACAATTGTAACTAATGTGTAGGCAAATCGCTCATCTCAAAGACATTTATGTTTATAAGGGTTCCGTTGCCAAATGGCAAAAACGTATATATATATACCAATACATTCGTCCTGTCCGTCCGTATGTCATAGTCATTTTACTCCCAGACTGTAGGGACCACACGAGAGGAGCTCGTGGCTAAATAAGAACAGCCGCTCAGGTCGATCTTTAGGTTAAGCCGTGCTTACCTAGGTTGGTCTGTTGATGGGTGACCACCTATCACATACCGAGTTTCCTCCGTGCCTCGGAAAGCACGTTAAGCTGTTGGTCCCAGCTGTCATTTGTAGATCTTTGACAGTCGTTACAGGTAATCTTAAGTCAATGGTTGGTATGGCTTAAACTTGCTTCTGTGAGCTTATCAGCTTTCGTTAAAACCTTATTATTCAACAGCTACGTGTAACATGGTATGTAAATACAGAGGTCCTAAATCATTCACTTACCTTATGCTGGAATGCAACAATAATCATTATCAAAAAACAAATAATTAAAAAAAATAAAAAAACACGCCTGCCATATCAAAAAGTGAACTAAAAAATTCAAAACAAGTTACATGATTTTAGTGTTGAATGGCCAAAAGGTAGGTACTAAATAGATTATATTATTTACTGTGCAGTTAAAACGCCATTGTGCCAAAAGTGGAAAACTGAAAACCAATCTTTTCATCGAAGTCGGGGGACCTGTAAAGAACTATTCCAAGGAACCGTCCCCCGACTGCAATGAAAAGATTGGTTTTCAGTTTTCCACTTTTGGCACAATGGCGTTTTAACTGCACAGTAAATAATATAATCTATTTAGTACCTACCTTTTGGCCATTCAACACTAAAATCATGTAACTTGTTTTGAATTTTTTAGTTCACTTTTTGATATGGCAGGCGTGTTTTTTTATTTTTTTTAATTATTTGTTTTTATTTTAATCCCTTTAGTGATAAAACAATATTTTTGCAAACGCACAATGTACCACGAAAGGTAAATTTCATATTTTACTGGCATATGCCCGCGGCTTCGCCCGCGTGGAGTTCGGGAATTGCCCACGGGATCTTACTTCTGGGATAATAAGTAATCTATGTGCTAAACCAGACTATAATCTATCTCTGTGCCAAGTTTCATCAAAATCTGTTCAGCCGTTCTGGCGCCATTGAGTAACAAACATCTATCCATCCAAACTTTCGCATTTATAATAGTTTATTTAAGATTTAATGTATTGTGTAAAATTAGTTTTTACTTATAAAGTTGATTAGGTAATAAAGAATAGTTAGTGTAAGTATTTAATTTTATTTGAATAATTCAGACACATCCGCATTTTTTTACCTGTACTTACTTATTACTTGCAAATATTAGTTCATGGTAATATTAAAATCAATTATATTACTTAAGTGAAATATTGAAACCCTTTTTTTTGGGTTGGGAAATCATCAAATGACCCCTCCCGCTATGGGCGGAGCGGAAGGGAGTGTCAGACTTTACTGACTAAAACCCATCCATGTTCCTTCTTTTGCCCTTTGTGTTCCAGAGCCGCGGTATCATTTCGAACAGTCTCGCAACCTTGGCAGGCATCGGCCCTGGCGGGCCCCTCCTGTTTGCTGACCATTTTTTTTAGGCGCGCGTGGAACACCAACGCGCCGTCGACACGGCTTGTCGTCATAAGACGGACGGACGGCGAGCTAGCCCATTACCCAACGTCCACAGGCCCGCGCCTACGGTGGCCGAGGGCCACCACGTGGCCCCTGACACCCGGGGCGTCTACCTCTCTAACCACTCCTCGAAGAGGGGACTTATCGCCACTATTGTGGCGTGCCCTGGACGGGGTTGCGACAGTCGCTCTCTCCATGTCGCCATGAGATCGCGCCGGAGGTCTGTCCGCTGAGCGACAATTTGCCGTGGCAGCGGAATTCCCCCCCTCGTGCAGGTGCGCGAGGACTATCGCCTCCAGATCTCATGGCGGCACCGCACAATCTCCGGCGAGGAGGCGATCCTCCTTGCCGGAGATCGTGCGGTACCCACGGACCAGCCTTACGGCTACCACCTTTTGGGGCGGGTTCAGGTAGTGGGCGGCTCGCCACCTCAAGGAACGCGCCCCTACCGGAGCCCCGTAAAGGGCCATGCACCGCACGATCCCCGCGTAGTGCCTCCGGCAGGAGGCGTTTGGGCCCCTCAAGTTGGGCAAGAGCCGCTTAAAACCAGCAAATATTGATACCTTGGTTTGAGATTGGGCACCGGCGACGATAATCAAATGATTTGTTAAGAATCTACGTATAGACATAATACGTTTACATAATATTTAATATCAATGTCGCGTATCACGAGCCAACTCGAAAATCGGGATTTTACATATATTTACAGACACGTCTACCTCAGAATAATCCTACCTACTTACTAATAGGTAAATACTCCCGCGCCCTGCACGCTCTGTGCAACACTGCTTGCCATGCGCCTGTCTACGTGAGTTTGTAAGCCCTATTTGACAATGTTGGGGAACGATTTTGGAAAATAAAACTCTGATACACGCGTCTCATAATTTTAATTGAAGAGTTTGTACACCAATTTTCGAGTCAACGGACCCAGAGAATATAAAGTTTCATAGAAAATTTAACCCCCATTTCTTAGGGGTGGAATTTCTAAAAAACCCTTTCTTAGTGGACCTACTCTTCACAAAGAATACACCCCTCAAATTTCATGTCTTTAAGACCAGTGATTTAGGCTATGCATTGATATATCAGTCAGTCAGGACTTTGAATTTTATATTGCAGGATGATTTTGAAAAAACTGTGATACACGTTTCTCATAATTTTAACTGAAGAGTACGTACACAAAAATTTTCAAGTCAATCGACCCCGAGACTAAAAAGTTTCATAGAAAATTAAACACCCCATTTCACCCTCTTAGGGGTAGAATTTCGAAACATCCTTTCTTAGTGGATACCTACTCCTCACATAGAATACACCTTCCAAATTTCATGACTCTAGGACCAGCAGTTTGGGCTGTGCGTTGATATGTCAGTCAGTAAGGACTTTGAATTTTATGTGTAAAAGATTTAATTTCTCTTTTTGTTTATTAGTGAACGAATGCATATTGAATACTACTGTTACATATTTTTGTTATGTACTAAGCAAGCTCTAGACGATGATAGTATTCGTAGTCAAATTTTCATGAAAAAACCAAAATATTTCAGTTTTTTTCAGGAACCATGGCTCCCCCTTTATATTTTTGAAAATGTTCACTAGCCTATGTTAACCGGAATAACTCAACGCTTCTAATGATACCACATACATTGAAATCGGTTAAGCCGTTTAGAAGTTATGGTGGAATAAAGAAACTCACAAACATACATACATACATGAACCCTAAAAACATAACACTCCTTTTTTTGGGCAGTCGTGTAAAAAACCAGTCAAACTTACAAAAATCTTCAGCCATTTTTTTCAGCAGGCATTATTACCATTCAGTTTGTTGAATTAATGTTGGTAAATCTTGTTCTCACCTCGTTAGGAATTCAATTTTTCAGCCAAACTTTGACCTCGCGGAGAGAAGAGATTCTTGCAACTTTTTGTAGTACGTACTCTAAGTTTGTAGACAGCTGTTTGTAGTACTTAGTAAGACTAGTTGTTTGTTTGACTCTTGGTGGCGGTATCTCGGGTTTGTAGGTCAACAAACAAAAGGTACCAGCTTTTTGTCTCTTCAAACTTGTTTAGTCGAATATTTCGACAAAAAAGACATTATTTTTTTACAATAAGCCTTATTTTTCCACGGTTCCCTATCCATTTGCATAAAATCTTAAGACCTAATATAACTTAGCATAATTTTGTTTGGCATAATTATATTTTCGCATAATATAATTACGCATAACAGCTTACGAATAATTTTTTTAAGCATAATTTCTCTAACCATAATAATAATGAAGCATAATATTGTAAAGCATAAATTTATTAAGCATCCAAGTTCTAAAGCATAACTTTTTTAAGCATAATATTCAAAAATAACAGGTTTTACAGGAACCTAACTTACCGAACCTCGGGGTGCCCCTGACGTCAACCGTCTAGGGTAAGGGTTTCCGTCAGCAGGTCGACGGAGCCCCGCTGAGCGGGGCTCCTATTTCTGGCTGCAGGGTTTACAGGAACCTAACTAACCGAACCTCGGGGTGCCCCTGACGTTATTTATATTAATTGTATGCCTAAATATTATTATGCTAATAGTCATTAGGCCTACTAACGTTATGCGAATCAAATTTATGCCAGAACAAATTAGTCTTTAAGATGATTATGCCAACATAAAATGTATGCCTAAAAAAATTATGCCGAAGTATTGTTATGCCAAAACAAATTGTGCCAAAATCGTTATGCCGAAGTATATTAGGACAAAGAACATTATGCGAAAAGAAGGGATCCCTCTTTACACTTATTAAGAACAACATAGGCAGTCGCTCCATGTAAAATACTGGTATTCAGCTGCATTCGGTTAGACTGGAAGCCGACCCCAACATAGTTGGGAAAAGGCTGGGCAGATGATGATGAAGATAACATAACGTCACTCCTGTAATCCCCGAAGAGTTAGGCAGAGGTGCACCTAATGGTACATTCATTTCGCCACTTATTTGGATGTAGGGGGTAATCTTCCGAATGTCTGACCCGATTCCGAATATTCTTTCACTAATGGGAAGCTACAGAATCCCCAAGTATCATTAAAAAATTAAAACGTTCAGTATGTTGTGTGTTTAAAACGTTCCACTGGAATAATTTCAGACCCGCATGAAGCCGCGAGCACAAGTTAGTTTTATACAAATGATAAAACTACCCCATGAAGACACAACAGAATTACACAAAACTTAGCAATACCAGAAATAAATATGTATCAGGCACTACTCGTACTATAAAGTAGTTCGCGCGAGTAATGTTCGTTTGCACGCTTCGAGTAACATTAACACTTGGCTTTAGCACGCGCCGCATTAGATTATACCACATACTTCAAATGTGGTTTTAATTACTTTGTTGTTGCATGCATATTATATTTGTTGGGCTTGTGGCCTTTGGGATTTAGTTGAGAGGTCTGAATTATTTCTAACCTTGTCTGGTGAAAGATATAGCTACATAATGTAGGATGTCAAACTATGCAGCGAAACCATGAATAAATACCGTTGTCAGTCATCTGCCTGCCTTTTCCGAACTATGAGCTATGATGGGGTCAGCTTTCAGTCAAACCAAGTGCAGCTGAATACTAATATTTTACATTGAGCTACTGCCAGTCTGACGTCCACAACCTGTGATATTACGGCATCATCATCATCTGCCCAGCCTGTCTCCAACTATGTTTGGGTCGGTTCCCGGTCTAACCGGTTACCACTGCCTATCCGACTTTGTGGAAGACAGATAGACAGTCGCTCCATTATGTATCGCACAAGTGCAAATTCATACAAATTACATACTGATGTAATGGAACAATCTAAAGCCACGCACACTCGCATTGTTAGCGAACGTGAGACGTAATGAATGACTTAAGTCTCGAGAATATAGCGTAACTAACTTGTATTCCTTCATTTCCCCACTTACTTATTATTCAAAAGCGGTCATCTGTATCCATAATCAATCCAGGAATAAACACACAATTATTTATAACTCAACAATATTATCATTCAGATCGCTGTGGATCCGGGAGCCGCTTCATAAATCATTTGAATAATTCGGCAATTACACCCGCCACGTCCTCGCTATTATTCAACCGTGGATTAGTAATTAACAATAACAAATGATCGTATTTGTCGACTCCAGGAACATGGATACTTTAAATATGTATATAAACTTGTTAGTATGATTGTTATGTGTCTGTTATTACATGGTACTCGAAGAATACGTTATGTTCTTTAGGAAGATCTAGTTTTTCTTGTCTCTGCAATCAGTACTTGTCAAATGTTTTTAGTTTATGCTAAACCTGTTTTTAAAATTAAAACTATAGTTCCTAGGCGACCGAGCTCTGCACGGGTTAAAATGGAGAAAACTCACCCAGATATCAGAACTAGATGGATCGATTTTTCGCCCCCATAAACCCCTATATTTAACTTTCAATGAAATCGTCTGAGCTGTTTTCGAGAACGTGATTACAACGAATATTGCTCATTTAATAGTATAGGATAGGAACAAAAAATCGATTTTGGAGCAATTATAATAGAATGCAGGAAAACGATTCAAGCATTTGATTGATGAAAAAAGAAAAAAAATATACATATATATATAATATACGGTCGAATTGAGAAACCTCCTCCTTTTTTGAAGTCGGTTAAAAAGACAGTAGACACAGAAGTTGGAAATAAGAAATAGGTAATAATTGCCAGAAATTATTTAACCTTACAGAACAAGGAAGAAACTCACAAGATAGAAGATAGGACACAGGACACAACACAAGACAGGATGGGGACAGGAGCATGCAAGGACCGTAGCAGAGGCGTTCTGAAGTTCCTGCCTACCCCCATGGGAAAAGGTGTGAGTATGTATGAATATCAGGATAAAAGCAATTCATAAGAATAAACCCCACAACAAAATCTTGACAACTTCCAATGCTAAAGAAACTTCATTATGTTTTGGATAAACTCCAGAACTTTGTTATCGATTCCGAAAGTTCGACTGTTTAGTTTCAACAAACAAGTTAAAATGTGCCAGTTAGTATCTACTGTTGTGTCGGCTCTTATCATAACTATCAGTTTTATGGTTATCTTCCTTGCCAGATTTCTATCAATGTACCTTATTTACCTGGCTGAGGTAGAGCCAAATGTAATAGATTTATTTAATTTAAAAATGGAATATTCTCCATTTGATTTTGATATCGTATTACCCAGTAACTGAGATGTGAAGGTCACACACACAATTGCTTGGGCTGCGGGGCTGTTCGAAAGAGATACCGCGGCCCTGGAACATAAAGGGCCAATGAAAGAACATGGGTGGTTTTTAGTCAATAAGAGTCTGACACTCCCTTCCGCTCCGCCCAGAGCGGGGGGGGTCATTTGATGATTTCCCACCCTCCAAAAAAAAGACACACAATTGCTTCATTTTCAATATTGGGCACCCACCTCATTTAAGAGGCTAGGCAGGTGATGACATGGACTGTTTGCATTAACCTCTCTAATTCGGTACGTTATTTCTAATACTATTAATGCAGAGTAACCACGCCTGTATGACAGTTTGTCCATTAACATTTGACGTCTCATTCGAGGCACAATTAGAGACCTCCACGAGGACGAAGCTACGGGAAAATACTTCTGTTTTGTTTTGATTGATTCTCGAATATGGACAGGAAATAATCAAGACGGTAGTTCAGTACAGATCAGAGACAGTTGGCAAAACGGAGAAAAATCTATCCTCAACAACATTCTAATAATGTATAACATTTATCAATTCTGATATTAAACACGGGTTATTGTTTTACATAAATTTTTTATTAATCTCAACATGAATGATGTAACCAAGATTTTGTAACAATATTTTGATTAAAAAGAGTATCCATGGAGTTTCTTGCCCATTCTTCTCCATAGAGATCTACGATTTGGAATGTGCAACTACAGTACTTTCGCAAGTTATTATGCCTTGTGACTGTGACTGTAGCTTAGCTTTTTTGTTTTTGACTTTCAAAAGTGCCTGTAATGGTCTAATTGAAATAAATGCTTTGAGTTTGAGTTTGAGTTTGATAACATTCATTTAATATCAAAATTGAAATAACGATATCACACGTGGCACTAATAATATAAATGGTTATTTAAACATTAATGCGTTTGCAATCATTAGTCCAACAGTAAAATGTGCGTATTATCTTAACTGTCGAATCATTGGCCCGTTTATAAATGGACAAACAATTATTCATTTGAAACGCGACACTGGCACTGATGCAATCTTATTGGGACATGCTGTCAACGGAAAAATAACATACATAAACTGATTCGGTCAGATAGGCAGTAGCTCCATGTAAAATATTGTTTTCCAGCTGCATCCGATTAGACTAGAAGCGGTTAGGAAAAGCCTAAGCAGATAATTATAATGACATAAACTCACACCTTTCTTAACATTAATAGATTAAAATAAGAAATGAGTACATAAGAGGAAGTTTGAAAGCGGGGCCGGTGACTGAAAAGTTGTGTGGTAGTTGGTTGTCGTGGTATGGGTATGTGATGCGGAGGAATGAGGAAAATGTCGTGAGGAAAGTGTTGAGTATGAATGTGGATGGGTATAAGAGGAAGACCAAAGATACGATGGATAGACAGACAGTGTGAAGAGTGATATGGCAAGAAAGGAGGTGTCTGATGAAATGAAAAGTAATAGAGAAGTATGGAAGAAGAAGACATGCTGCGCCGACTTCAAATAAATTGGGATAAAAGCAGGAGAATGATGATCAAATCCACACCTTCCTCTGTGCTTCTTTCTGTAGAAAGAAACTACAGAAACCAACCTTAACATCCTTACGTACTCTATTCGCTCCGCCCACTTTCATACATTTTGTCATACATAGTTTGAATTCGACGACGACACGGTTGGCGCAGTGGTCAAGCGATTGACTGCTGCGCTGCATGTCGCGGGTTCGATTCCCGTACGGGACAAATATTTGTATGACCTACAAGTAGTTGTTCCGGGTCTGGGTGTTTTTCTATCTATAATATGTATGTATTTACAAAAAAAAAAATGTATATATGTAGTTTATCAGCCATCTAGCTACCATAACACAAGCATTAAGTTGCTTAGCTTGGGGCTAGATGGTGCTGTGTGAAAATGTCCAGGGATATTTATTATTATTTTATTTATTTATTTATTTAATTACTAAAAATGTATTGGTGGATCCAGATTGAAAGCACGCCAGTAAATCCTCTTTTTTTGTTAATTTTGTAAAAAATTAGGACCTAATAATTCAATCAAGCTTTCAAGTGTACATTTTTATGACTATTATAGTTTTATAGTTTGTAAATAATTTAATTATCTTTGAAATAAAATTTTGAATCAAGCTTTCTAAGAAAATTACCAGAAGTGTAGCAAAATTGAAAAAAAAATACAATTCGAGCAGTTTTCATTTGGTTTTATAGGCAAATTTTAATGAAAATCTATGAATTAATATTTATATTTTGCTTTGTGTCATATAATTTGCAACATTTTCGACACAAAAGCACTGTTAAATGCAACAAAACAGCGTGTTACTAATAGGTACTTAAAAACAATGAACACAACTAAACTTTAAACACCCATCCCATAATAACGAAAATAGTTTATAAAGTATTATTGTTTAGTTTTAACAATGCAGCAGTCGTCGCAAATGCAACGTTGTCAACACTATCCGAATTTCTTCTACATCATTAACTAGTATAACCTGGCCTTCCTTTCCGCTCTCTTCTACTTCAACTACAGAAGTGTAAGGAACATTGTATTTAAGTAAAGAAGGTCTTAGTAAACTGGTTATGTAACTACACAGTACAGGTTTAGCAAATTCGGGCGAGCTCGTAACCCGAATGAAAATTAAATTGACACTGGATGGCGTTGCAAGAAGTACTTATCCAGTGTTCACTGTCAGAATAGTTAATTCTTTGTTCTGTTACACTTTAGAGTCGCGAGATGCATTCAGAGATGGCTTTTACAGAGGATTCTGGCTCGTTTCTTTATATTTCAAGCTAAAGAAACGAAAATCCTTTAAGAATATTAGCTTCGTAACAATAGTTCGTCTACTAGTATTTTACATGGAGCTACCATGTAAAGCTGTATTGAGTTAGACTGGAAGCCGACCCCAACACATTTGGGGATAGGCTAGGCAGATGATGAATATAGCTGCAGGATCGAGAAATATGTACAGTGGTAGATACACAGATTGTGACAAACAGATGTAAAAAATAGTCAATATAACCACGACATAATCATCAAAATACAACCCCGGTTGGAACACTACAGAGCCTAGACAAAGTGTCAGTCTGCGACACGATACGATGAAGGAAAAAACCAATATTTATGAATTGGCGTAAGCTTCCGGAGAGCTCCGTAAATCCTATTGAAAGTCGTTATAGAAATAAAAAACACTAAACAAGCAGTAGCTACTTGTCCGAGCCGTATGGTGTTCTTAAATCTACCAATCTTTACTTCACTATACATAATGTTATACCTCGTTACCTCCTCGTTACTGCCTCTGTCCTAGGTTCGATTCCCTAGTCAGGCAAAGTTTAATTGAGTTTTTTATTGGGCATCAGGAATTTCTCAGTAGCAGCCACGGAGTCTGAATTGTGCCCGGTTGATGGCAATATGCTCGCTGTTATTACAAACTGATGACTTAAACAAAACTGGCGAAATGTGAGGTACACCTCTGCCTAACCCTTCGGGGATTACAGGTATTATGTTATGTAATATTAGAACAAAGACGTACAGATTGTAAGTTTGGATTTAAGGGGTAATCTTCGAAACTCCTGATCCGATTCCGAAAATTCTTTCACTAATGGGAAGCTACTTATCCCCGAGGGTCATACGCTATAATCTCATAAGATATACTTAAAAGGTTCCCGTAGAATTATTTCCGATCATAACGCGAGCTAAGCCGCGGGCAATTGCTGGTATTTTATAAATAGTACATCAAGAGAAACAGCTCGACAGAACCCATGACGGAATACCAACTCATTATTCCTATACCCTTGTAGCTTAGAATCTCAATTGCAGTCATTCAAAGTAGCAGATTTTATTGAAAAACTACTGCAAACATAAAAAAAAGAAAGAAAGAAATAAAAAAACAGAACAACACACACACAACAACATACAACATACACAACACAACAACAACAACAACACACATACACACACACACACATAGAACATACAACATATAGAAACACACACACACACACAGAACATATAGAAAGTTCATAAACTAACTAGTTGTTTTGTTTCCGTTCATTCGGAGTTCGTTACTGAGTTTCCTCGTATTCGTCGAGCAGCTAATTATGAATTGATTGTACTTCTGTTAATTGATTATGTTGTGTAGTAATGCTTAAGTTTCTCTTTTTTGTTTTGTTCTTCGTTTTGTTGATTTTTGACGATTTCTTATTTTATTTTATTTGGTTGTGCAGGTTTCTATAGGTGGCGGTAATTAATTACTTAACAATCAGTTAGTTGGTCAACCATATGCCTAATTTTTAATGGAAATAATAAGGCGAAAGAATAAGAAACAGTCTAAAGCTACAAAGCCAATATATTTCAATTAATCACTAGTGTTCCCTAGTGCAGTGGGCGTTAATAAACTGATAAGAGAGCATACGGGGTGGAAGAAAAAGTGGAAGGGTCGGTTATTTAAAAAAAACCAGCTGTTTCCTACAAAAGTGCAATACCTACACGGTCAAAATATATGGAACAGCTGTTTTTTTTTAATAACCGATGAAAAATTTTGGTAAGACTTTTTGTCAGAGTTTCGGGCGACTGACTACCTGTAACGACTGTCAAAGATCTACAAATGACTGCCGGAACCGAGGGCTTAACGAGCTTACCGAGGCACGGAAGAAACTCCGTAAGTAACGGGTGGTAACCAATCTACGGACCAACATAGGCAAGCGCGGCTTAACCTGAGACCCCGAAAATTGACCTGAGCAGCTGTATTATTTAGCCAAGAGATTCTCAGCCAGGTAAACATTATACAACTCAGAAATTTTCTTAAATGAAGTCTGTATTTTGGAAGAGATGGCACAGTTTAAGCCAGGATTACATACAAAGGTCTAATAAGTTTCTAACTAGGGCAGAGCCACTTTCAATTTCGTAGTTTCGTTCTTAACTAGGCAAAGTAAATTAAGCTCGTTACATCCGAGCAATCGTAATGTAATTATTCTAGAGCTACACCTGCTTCCTGCGTAATTAGTGATTATACATACATATACTATTATACATGTGTTTGAAACTGTGTTAGTAAGATGGAAACGGAAGGAGCTTGAGGCGTGAACTCCACCAAAGTGGAGATGTGCGCAGCGGAAAGGAGAGAAGATGCGTTAAACTAGGGTATATCCAGACGTGCAAAGCGCCACGTCGCTCACAGCACGCCGCTCACCGCAGACCACGTCTGTTCTCGTGTTCGCTGGCCTAAACTGTTACGAGACATATCCTCATCTTCTCTGCTCAACTATTACCACTAAAGGTAAGTGAAAAGTGCAAATAACGAAATCCTTTAGATGTTTTCCTACACATCTCCTCTCGTCTCGACTCCGCTGCGGTGGAGTCCGGCCCTAAAGCTTGTGCTGAGATGACAATGCCCCTGTCATTTCTCTGTGTTGTCGGCAATGTTACTTACCGATATTTTTGGTTAAAACAATAGAATTGTGCGATGTTGTGGCTGTTGGTCCACATACAATGGGGTGCTTAAAATCGAGTTTTATGTGTCTGCACGTTACACAAACTGGTGGACGCTACTGCGCCGCTAAACTCTTACTCGAATCAATGTAGATTGTAATCGTCAAGCTAAGAAGAAGAACCATAAAAGGTACACACACAACACACGCGGGAACAGCCTCGCAAATTATACTCATTCCATCAAAAGACTGGCCATCTAAAAAATAATGATCGTCGCATATTTCAATAACAATAACCACATAGGCGTAACTTAGAAAAAAACGGCCAAGTGCGAGTCGGACTCGCGCACGAAGGCTTTCGTACCATTATCTACAAAAACGGAAAAAAAATCATGTCTGTTGTATGGGAGCCCCACTTAATTTTTTTTTTTCTGTTTTTTCGTATTTGTTGTTATAACGGCAACAGAAAGACATCATCTGTCAAAATTTCTGTCTAACTATCACGGTTTATGAGATACAGCCTGGTGACAGACGGACAGTCAGACCGCGGAGTCTTAGCAATAGGGTCCCGTTTTACCCTTTGGGTACGGAACCCTAAAACATGATGTACTATTAACGGCTATAATTCTCAGCTTTTTCTTCATAAACTGCTCAATAAAGTGTGTTTACGGGGAACCTTAAGGAATGGTAATACTGTGATAATCTCCCAACGTGATTAGGGGTCTTTTGAGCCGCTACTTTACGACTAGAATATAAAAACATATCAAATAAAGCGTTTTATTATTGACTTTTAATACAGTATTGTTTTTTTTTTCGCAAAACTCTTCCCTTTTAATTGAGGTTAATTCCCTTTCATTTAGGGTGAGGCAGCGGGGAGCCATTTAAAAACCGTTCGTATGATTTTTTTCACTTGTGAAATATAACTTGAATTAATCGGTTTGGTCTTTATTCGCGCTTAAATTGTTTTTTTTTTGCTTTATGTTTTGCTCGGTAGTTCTTTTATTCTTTTAAATCTTATATTTATGCCACCAATAATATCCTACATGTTGTGGGTACTAATTTTCTGTTATTGAAATCGAAGAATGCATAATTATCGAGAAATTTAGGAATCCTCACTGTGTTATTCACTTTTAGGTTTCCATACACAGGTAACCGACGAGACTCTAAAACTAAGCCCCCGCTGTCCGTCCGTCCCTCCCTCCATCCGTCCGTCCGTCCGTCTGTCTGTATCTCATGATCCGTAATAGGCAGACGGTTAAAATTTTCACAGAATGTGTATTTCTGTTGCCGCTATAACAAAAAATAAATTAAAGGAGGCTCCCCTACTACAATAGTACGGAACCATTCATGCGCGAGTCCGACTCGCACTTGGTCGGTTTTTAGTTATCAGAAACATGGACACTTAACTAGTACTGAAGTTAATCAACGATAAAAGTCACAACCCCATCCTTCCTTAGTTCGCGCCCATTTTCCCCAAACACTAAACTTACTTCCCGTAAAACTGTTCTATAATAAACCGTATGAAATCTTCTCGAACATCCCATGGCAGTAACAAAGTACACTGATCCCGAAATATTTTCAATCTAAAAGACACATAGCGAGTAAAGCGCGTCCTCTAACTTGGACTAACTTTAAGTTAGATTCGATCCGGGAAGTTTCCCTGAAATATTAGCGAATACACTTTACTCTGTAAGACGTAAACACACGAAATATGTTGTATAATGCAAGTTTAGATTAACTGTTTCGGGTATAAGGAAAATGGTTTTGACCTGAGTTAAATTGGACAGGAAGATCTAGTATAGATTAACAGACCTCCCTGATATTCTGACCTGGTTTCTGAATAATATTATAGTTAAAAAAACTCGCTTTAGAATGACGTCACATTTTAATCCTCAGAAATAAAATGACGTTAGAGTGAGCGATGAGTTATATTTTATGCATTCCCATGATATGGATAACTAATGCTTTCATTAGATATCATGGAAATGCATATCATAAAATATAACTAATCCGCCATCTTTGGGAGTTCGCATATTGGATTTAGAATGACGTCACTTGGCTAACCATTGCATTGTCAGCCAAACTAAACATGTATGCCTAATTTCAGCTCAATCGGAAACCTTTTTATGAAAAACCTTTTTTTAGAAGTTTTTTACCTACTTCCCAGTAAGGCAAAAACTTTTACAATTTTCTAAACATTATATTATAATAAATAGTTAGCTAGTCGCTAGTGTTAAAACATAAGAAGATCAAATTAATGATCACGCTGTTATTTTTATTTTTGATTGACAGAAAACCAATAATCTAGAAAGACGACAGACTACAGATTAAATGCTAATTCAGTATCCGGGGCTTCAGCTTGTATTATCAAGATAAAAAAACTACACTCGAGAGCAATGAATCCGGGTCACTTAAAGAATGTTAAAAATCTCGGAAACTAAAAATGATAGGTTAATGCAATAAATTGTATTTAATAGACAATGTAATACTCCTTAAATGAAAGTAAAAAAAATATGAGTCGCCATACATTTTATTAACACAAAATTACATAAAGAAAAAAACTGCTGATCTCTCCTTAAAACAAAAATAGTAAACATGAAATTTTTGAACTTTATTACGAGTTTCTTGAATTTTAATACTTCGTATTGCCTCCTCGTGCTTCCATTACTGCGTTTACGCGGTTTGGCATGCTGTACACCAAGTTCCTTATACGATTTTGGGGAATATTCTCCCATTCCTCTGTGAGAGCAATTTTGAGCTCACGAAGCGTGATTGGGGGAGGGTTTCGTTGTTTTACGCATCTGCCTAGCTCGTCCCAAGCATGCTCGATCGGGTTGACATCCGGGCTGCGCGCTGGCCACTCCATACGAGTAATGTTCATCTCTTGAAGGTAGTCATTCACAATCCTACCTGTATGAGGTCGGGCATTGTCATGCATAAATATAGCATCCTCACCTAAATTGACCATAAATGGACCAACGTGATCATTGAGGATTTCTTCCACATATCTTACGCTATAGTCCAGTCATTTAAGCTTAAATTAGGTAAGAATCTCGGAATTCGAGATACCCAGCTGTAAGTCTGTAACTACTTGTATATTGACACCCTAAAAGTTGTCTCAAAACCTACATATGGTAGGGTGTAAGCAACTATTAAATTTCAAGGTCAAAGGTCACAAAAATCGTTTTTTTGCGTTTTCTTTGGAAATATCTCATTTCCTATGGGTTTTTTGCTATTTATATTTTTGTCAATATTGTAGAATACAAAATTGTCTACAAATTTTGTGTAAAAATTTTTTTTATACGGTGAACCGTTTTCGAGATAGAGGGCGGAGAGCGCGCGGTCACAACATCACTTCAGGTCAACCGATGCCTCCGGTCGAAAACGCGCCATATATAGTTGATGAACTATCGATAAATCAATGATTATAAATATTTGTCAATTTTTATTAACTATTATATTATATTTTATCATTTTCTTCATGCATTAATTGGCAGTCTATAATGCTCCGAAATCTGTGAAAAGTCTCGATCATCTTCGTTATATGCATTACGTCAAGTCTACAAAACTTAATAAACCTGTGCAGCTTTCAAATATTCCACCAACAAGTGCAGCTGCTCATCAACATTTCAACCGTGTATATTATCAAGTTCAAACTTGGTTAGAACATGATTTGGAACCCCAAGTATGGGGTTGGGCAATGCGAAACGATTTTCTGGAGCCTGTCATGACAATTTTTCCACCTGCTCCAGAAGATTTGCTAAATACAATTTTCTGCAACTGCAAGAGAGGTTGTGGTTCGCGATGCGGAAGCAGGAAAGCGGGCATGCAATGCTCTTTAGCTTGTGGCCAATGTAATGGGCAAGCTTGTCTCAATGCTCTACCATATCAGAGCGACATTAACGAAGATTGAACCTTTGACCCCATAATCATGGAAGAACTTGAGACAAATGTCGTTGAAGACGATAATGAAGACCAGTTTGAAATTTACCAGCAGCCAGAAGACGACGATGAAGAGGAAGAAGATGATTAAAATTATAAATTGTAGTTTTTGTACCCTTTATTCCATTTTTTTACTTTCAATAAAAGTAAATGTATTGAATGATATTTTTGAATAAAAAGATTAATTCATAATTTATTTGTTTTTTTTTCATCATTTAAGAAGTTATTACTATTAATTAGGTTAAAATTCAAATATAATTCCTATATTTTCATTAACAATTCTGCAATTACATGGGCAGGTAAGTGTTGTTAAATAAATTAATACTGAATAAAAAGTGGATAGGTTAGGAAAAAAATGATAAAATATAATATAATAGTTAATAAAAATTGACAAATATTTATAATCATTGATTTATCGATAGTTCATCAACTATATATGGCGCATTTTCGACCGGAGGCATCGGTTGACCTGAAGTGATGTTGTGACCGCGCGGTCTCCGCCCTCTATCTCGAAAACGGTTCATCGTATAAAAAAAATTTGTGAACAAAATTTGTAGAGAATTTTGTATTCTACAATATTGATGAAAATATAAATAGCAAAAAACCCATAGGAAACGAGATATTTCCAAAAAAGCGCAAAAAACCGATTTTTGTAACCTTTGACCTTGAAATTTAATAGTTGCTTACACCCTACCATATGTAGGTTTTGAGACAACTTTTAGGGTGTCAATATACAAGTATTTACAGACTTACAGCTGGGTATCTCGAATTCCGAGGTGAACTTACTATAATGACTGGACTACTAGTTAAAGAGCCGTTTTCTATGATCACCAGCTCTGTGCGACTTTCAGAAGAAATTCCGGCCCACACAAGTACAGACCCACCACCGTAGGCTACTTTTTCTTCGATGCATGCTTGCTTGAATCTTTCTCCTGGTCTTCGATACACTCTGTGTCATCCATCGTGCTTGTAGAGCATAAATTTTGATTCGTCGGAGAACATAACTTTTGACCAATCTTCAATACTCCAATTTACGTGGCTCTGGGCATATCTTAGTCTTGAAATACGATGCCCACGCTCCAGTTTAGGGCCGTTTGCAGGTCTAAGGGGTTTTAAGTTAGATTCAGCAAGCCGACGTCTTACTGTCCATGCACTTGGGTTACTTCCTCCGAGGCGTCGAAAATGATTTGTGAGTTCAGTTCCTGTGAGAAAGCGATTTCGAAGCATGGTGTTCACCAAGTATCGGTCTTCTCGTGCTGTGGTACACCTGGTTCTGCCCGTTCCTGGTCTGCGTAGGTTAGAACCAGTTTCTTCGTAACGTTGGAGAACTCTTTGTACTGTTGACAGCGACACACCGACAGTCCTGGCTGTATCGCGCTGACTCCGGCCGGTTTCCAGCATTGTAAGTATTCTGGTGCATTCTTCAGGCGTAAGCGACATAATTTCAGCTTGAATAATGAATATAGAGCACTATCAACATGGTTTATGTACCCACATAAATGACAGATTACAAACAAAAGCAAAACCAAATGCTGTAATTTCGTAGTTCCATCTTCGAAAGTGGCCCTTTTTCAAATTTGATTTTTTTATGATATAACTTTACAATAACTAAGAAGTTTTAATACCTTCATTTAAGGAGTATTACATTGTCTATTAAATACAATTTATTGCATTAACCTAGCATTTTTAGTTTCCGAGATTTTTAGGATTCTTTAAGTGACCCGGATTCATTGCTCTCGAGTGTATTATGTACCTACTCGTAATTTTAGATGGGTAGTTATAAAAGCACCGAAAAAAAAATGAGCATACTCAAAATATGAAATTTACTGCTTTATATACAGGACAAAGAAACGACCGAATAAAATACTGAAAATTTCGAAAATCAATACGGCATTTACTGACGTACTTAATATTTTTCCACCAGTTGCAATTGCGTTTTACCCCCTAAACTACAGTTAGTCATTTTTATCGTAACTCACCTGTTATCAATTTAGAATTAATCTAAAAAATAAATAAAACAGGAATAAAATAAACGTCAAGATAAATATCAAAATGTTGTAATAAGGCGTAGTCGACGTAGCTCTGCGGTGCTACTATTTCTGTCTGCAGGGTTTAAAGTAACCTAACACGAACTAGCTAAGCAGAATATGTTTTCTGAAACTTAGTAATTTTTTCGGAAGTTTGGTATTTGTTTTGGTTTTTTTCGTAGAGTTGTAATTTAAATAAGCTCACTCATGTTTGTTTGTTTAATACAACATTTTCTGTCGGTTAATTTTGTATACATTTTTCGGTAATTCATTTTAACCAAGCTTAGTATCACAGTCAACCACAGATCGTTGGAAGATAATTTGTTTTTCGTAAGCCTTATTATTTCCCTTTTTAGATTCAACTAAAAATCCAATACAAAGAATCTCATCAGAAATCTCACTAAGAAATACTGACTACGCCGTAGCCATCGCGTAGCAAACAGCTACGCGGAACTACGTGGCTACGATCTTCATTCTACGCCGTCCTACGAAGCTACGATGTTCATTCTACACTAAACTCATAATTACTAACGAACAAAATTCAGGTTTAAAAATGTAGGCACGCCAGTCTATATTTTGCGTCAATATAAACACGTTCATGTTTTACATATCTCATATAAAGCATAGTTTTTGTATTCGCGGGTTATATGACCTGTTTGGCACATATGAAGTTACGACCTTTGGGAAATCTCCGTCAGATATTGTTTTGAAATGGCTCATTTTAAAGTTTGCGAGCCCGCGGGGCGGTATTAGTGTCGTGTTACGGAGATGAGATGTGTAGTAAGTTATATGTTTTACTATGATGTAGCGAGGTGGCCGATTTAGTTGTTCTACATAGTTGCTTGGATTTTGTGAATATGTATTCT
Source organism: Eurois occulta (assembly GCA_950022335.1). Lineage (NCBI taxonomy): Eukaryota > Metazoa > Arthropoda > Insecta > Lepidoptera > Noctuidae > Eurois > Eurois occulta. The sequence continues at coordinate 10,072,894 of OX465500.1, read as the reverse complement.
GCATGTTCGTCTGTAAGTTTGACAAAGCCAGGGGTACCGTATTACCCAGGTTGTGGAGGTCAGGTTACGCAGTTGCACCATGTGATAGTTTTCAGCTGCATTCGGTGAGACTAGGCGCCGATCCCAAAGTAGTTAGAAATAGCCAAATTAAATGTTGTGTTCGAAGGTACATATAGGCCGTCAATTATTTAAGTTAAGATTGCTTTGAAAAGATTTGTAATAATTATAATAAATCGATAGAAGAATGTACTTTTATGGGCAAAATAAATTAGTACAACAACTTTACAAATATATTGAATAAAGCGAAAGATTTTTATCTCGGGTTCTCAGGTTTTTATACGAATTTGACAGCTTTTGTGTATACATATATAATTGTCATATTAATTCAGACTATTGAAAAAACAGTTTTAAGGCTAATTAAAATATTCCGTCAAGCAAACAACTTACATAAAATAAAAACCGAACCAAAACACCGTATAACGCCAACACAGCAGTAATAAACTAAGATAATTTAATCCTGGCAGCCATTACACATTTAATTTCCTTTTAATAAAAACGCATAAAGCCCCGTAGTTTATGAGACGGAGATTCCTCAATAAAGCACTAAGATTCATGCGAACGGGATGATATTTATGTCCAATGTTCACTCAGATTAAATAAACAAACTATTGTATCCCTGGTGAAAAATCGTCGTCCCTTTTCCCGTGATTTACAACTATGGATAATACCTAATACCTATGTACTTACAAACTTTGTTGAACATAACGTTTGTACAGGACGATATTTCAGCCAGATTTCACAAACAGCCTGCTATGTCAAATATTTTCGTTGTTTTAGCGTAAAATCGTACTTTTGATCCGTGGAGGATTACGCGGAGTTGAGTTTCGTGATGAAACATTACTTGAATTTATGTTTCGGTTGAAATTTTGAGGTTCACAGATGTTGGATTTGGTGTTGGGAATATCGATCAGCACTATCAATGTATATTATGTTACACAATGTGGAAGACAGCCAGACAATCAGCTTGCTGACTGGTTAATCTCTTTACCACGACATCATCTGCCTAGCCTTAGTAGCCTTTTCCCAATTATGTAGGGACAGGATGCAGCTGAATGCCAGTATTTTACGTGGAGCGTCTGCCTATCTGACCTCCACAATCCAGTTAGTACTGGGTAATACAATATCCCTTGGTAAGACTGGTTGTCAGACTTTCGGTCACTGACTCCCTGTAACGACTGTCAAGATCTACAATTAACATTTGGGACGCATGCTTTCCGAGGCACGGAGGAAACTCAGTGTTTAATGGGTGGTCACCCATCTACGGACCACCTAGGCAAGCGCGGCCTAACCTGAAGATCGACCCGAGCGGCTGTTATTATTTAGCCACGAACTCCCGATTACGATGTTTGTCAATATTTTCTTATACGAGACGACACAAGAAGACTGTTAGACTATTATCCTCCAACAATCATCTCACGGCCGTAGTCGGTCAGAAAAGGCCTATTATTCTTAGGCCTATCCTAAAGACACCTTGATATCTCACTTTAGAATATAGCGTAAATACAACATAATATAACATCACGCCTGTAATCCCCGAAGGGTTAGGCAGAGGTGTACCTAGGTACCACATTTCGCCAGTAATGTTCTAGTCCAAAAAATACTGGTGGAAACCGAACCCAGGACCTTGTGCTCAGCAGTCGCGTTTGCGACCACTAGAAAGATAGTCGAGGCAATCAAAAAAATACGACTCATAATATAATCGACTAATAATAATCTTGAAAGTACCTACCAACACAAAACTCCGTTCGTAATAAAATTTTCACTGTCGAGGACAACTTAAGTTTTTAAGTAACAAACTTGAACTAAATTGTCAATGACTGAAAATAAGATGTTATTACTAGCCGTAGATCGAGCACTTCATCCAATTAGTTATAACAACAGTTTCTCGTATAAATACCGACTCTGGTAGTCAGATCGACTTATCGCTATGGAGACGACATCGACAATTTTATTTACTCATAATTGTTACTAGGCTAAATTTTTGCTCAAAGATAAATAGTTTTAAAGCAAACAGAATTTCATGTTTTTAAAGTCAATTGTTAGTTAGTTAAATCTCAGTAAATGCCAAGTTTGGAAACGTACCTCATACTCGTAAATGTCCATTGGCATCCTCATTCGGAGAATTCCCGCAAGCCGTTCCGGAAAATCACAGAAACAGACAAACAAAGAGATGTATATTAACGAACATTTACGTAATTACCACTCACCATCTCTCCACAAAAACGACCTACACAAAACCGTTTCCTACATAAAAACTCTATGAACGCCGAAAATGGGCAATTCATTGGCCGACATTATTGAATTATGATTAATAGTCCGGAAGTAACCCGAGTATACATCACGAGCGGGGCTGGCTCGCTTCCAACTGTGCGAATAATGCTCGACCGACTGAAATATGCTCCTGAAGACACAATAATGCTAGCTTAATCATGTCCATATGTCTTGGAACCAACGGCTCGGAAATATCACAGTTGCGTTGTGATCTAGTTATGTAAATACTCGTCTCGTGTAACGGTTTGTTGTGCATTTTATGTGACAAGTGACAACCCTGTTATTTGGGTCGTTTGCGCGCTGGAGTTACGATGATTAGGTTGTATCACGCCAAATTACGGGCGCCTGCCTCATCGCTGACGCGGTGATGCGTGCTCGTACCGCACTTCATTGACAAAAAATTTGGAGGGCTAAAAAGTTGTTGTCAAACAATTTAGAGCTTTATTAAAGTAAACTTATTCCTGTTTACAATAATTGCAATAACGTAGTCATATTCAGCGAAAATAGTCTTTTAGAACTTTATTGAAACAAATAATTCCTTTCATAGTCGGCGTCGCTTTAATAGCTCTTAACTCGGAAACGTGACACTTTATAATATTTAGTCTAATACAAAACTTGTTTGTATTGATGCCAGTTATCGATTAATGTAGGTTTTATGAGAAAAAATTAAATCAGGTCAGGCTTCAAACAAAAATCTTCCAACATGTTGTTTCAGCATTTCACATTATAGGTACGCTGCCTTCCAATATATTGTATCGAGGTTGTCGCATAGAGGTACCGTATTTGTAATCAGTACTGCCATGTTTCCTTTTACCTTATTCTGTATCAACATTGAAACAGCACGCAAATGAACAAACTAACGACTGGACAACTTGCGCAGAGTAAACAACAGTTAATGGCGAATATGTAGATTGAAATACATTCAGCAACAAAATATGTAGTTATACGATATTGTAACAGTACACTGTCGAACATGCCAGCGTCTAGTAATTTGGGGAACAATTTAAATGTTTGTCGTCCCTGATTCACAAAAAGCACGACGACGCGACGTGATCTGAATACCGACGATCAGGGATTCGCAACATTTTTTGCAAAACCAATCTCTGTTTTAATGGAAACAACGAAGATATTTGGTTCAGACTACATATGGGCAAAAATACCCAGGTAATTGAATAAACAAGTGAATTTAAAATTGAAATTAAAAATGTACGTTTCGGAACTGCAAAGGAGACTCGGAATACTCGGATATTTCTGTCAGTTCATCAATTGGTGAATTAAATACACGCCTTACCTACTGTTATTTCACAGAAAAAAATATTTTAAATGTTACGTGGGTGATTTTTAAGAACAATCCTTTGATTTGAGTGGATTAAGACCTAGAGGTATCCTGAAATAAAACTTAGGTCTAAAATGTCAAGATTCTAGATCCAAACTACCTACATTCTTATGGTTAAGACCGGACATGTTACACAAATCTAATAATACAGTAAGAAGAAAATGGACCACGATAAAAACGAGATAACAAAGAAAAGTTAAAACTTAATCTAGCCACTCTCTAAGTGGTACATCCCACATAGAAACCTAATCAACGACATTAGAAAACTAGACCAATTAAGGCGCTTGTGTCTCAAGCGGAAAATAAACCAAGATTGCATTAAAATCTCTAACTTATTACTTGAGGCTGGCTCGGCTCATTACCTGTAGAACAATCGAATTAACAGGCATGCCACACACGTCCAATCTGAGACTCGAAGCGTTAAGCGGGGAACAAACGTGTGACTTTGATAGTCGAAATCCTGCTATACGGAAAATTAAGGCGAAGTTACAACTACGTCAGCGGTAGGTACGCTAGGGCGAAATTGAGCTTCGAAATGTACAATTAGAACTGGCGAAATTTTAATTTGAGCGTGTGTTCGGTTCAATTAAGGGATGTAGGTATCGGATAGGTATTTTAAGACTATTCAAGGATTCATTTGAAGCAAAGAAGCTTACTGTTACTTACTAATAATGTGAGGCAAAGTCGAAATGTACTCTGTCACAATAATGTTGGTGCATAGTTCTATACGTTTTGCTCACATAATAAGAACCCAATTACCAGTCCATCTTTTATATCTGCCCATCTACAGCTCAATTTTCGCTCGCGTTCTTTCTCCACTTTATTTCTAAAGACATTAAAACAAAATAATCTACTGAAAATCCAAAGATATTTAGTGAAAGCTCAGCTTTAAATCAAGATTAACGACTCTGTGTCGCCCGCCATTACTGTGTGTCAAGCCAGCTTAGTGACTGCAGCCGACTCGAGCCACGCATCATCTGGATTCGATTAAAATCTAATTCACTAGGTGTTATTATGTTATAAGAGAGTAAGATTGAACAACGAGAATGTTAGAAGAAAGGTTACTCTAATACTCTTGCCATTAGATACATATTCATTTTTTTTAAGAATTTGCTCCAACTAATTTCGAGAGAGTCAGCATTAAAGATTCGGAAGTCCTTGACAAAAGTATACTAGTACTTTTTTTAATAAAACTAATAAATAATATGGTGTGCATGGCTGGTTTTTTTTAGCTTTATAGTCGCCTTCCCTTTCGCTGCACAAAACTTTATCTTAATTTTCAAGTCAGCTTCAAACGGATCAAGGAGTAAACAAGACCCAGGAACCACTGCTATCTACCGCACACATAATAACTTGTTTCCTTCATGAAATTGTTCTGAAAAGCGCAAATACTCTGCGTTCTAAAAATATAAGTATAAAAACACTAAGCTTTTATGTTCAAGACGTGACGACGGGATAATTAAATTTGCCCGCAGAGAGAAATAAAAAGTGACTTGATGAAATATGACCGAGAAATCTATTTAACGGCTGCTGCCATTAATCGTAGCCGTTTTCTAATTTACTTGAAGTTAGAAAATGCGTGTAACGTTACGCTAGTACAAATTATATAAGGCCTTGGTTCTTTGGCCTCGACAAGTCTAATCTACCATTATTATGCTTTAAATTCTTCAAAATTAAAACTGGATATTTAATAGGCTAATACCAAGTGATTCATATGTAATTATGGATTATCCAAAAAATAAATTGTTTAAGAGTACTCAAATATAAAATACCAGCCTGTTATTCTATCGGTTGCAGTGCAGGGAAAAGGTACCTACACCTATTAATTAAGAGAAGGCACGAGCAAGGATCAGTTTGATTTTGATCACTACCAGAGATAACCAAACTCTAGTCAAGTGAATACAAAAGTTAACTTAATAATCGTTGATAATCGTAAAGGGGAAGACAGAGTAGCCCGCGAAATTCGGCCGCGAATCGTAATATTGTTCAGCACACTAACACACCTGACACTCCCCGGCAAATTGTAAAAAACGTAAGAAAATTTGAATTTCGCGGGGGTATCTGGCGCTTTCACCATTAGTTTATTTTCTTAAAATAAAAATAAATTAAAAGCAAAAAAAAACTTTTTAAAACAAGCTTTTATTTAAACGCTCTAAAAAGAAGAAAATAAAATTTTCCTTTTAAATTTTAACTATGAACTTACAACCTCATTATACACAACTCATATGATCATAAAAGCTTGTCGCGATGATCAATATTTAATTAATTAAAATTTTATTAATTTAAACTTAGCAGATTTTACATAAATCAATAAGTAGGTACTAGTTTATTTACACAAGAAAATCGCGCGACAAGCTTTTATGATCACATGAGTTGTGTATAATGAGGTTGTAAGTTCATAGTTAAAATTTAAAAGGAAAATTTTATTTTCTTCTTTTTAGAGCGTTTAAATAAAAGCTTGTTTTAAAAAGTTTTTTTTTGCTTTTAATTTATTTTTTACTTTTTAGTTATCGCTGGCTTGGTTTCTTAGTCTGTTCATCTCATTCAACGCATCATTGTTGCAAGGTCGATTGCCGGTTAATTTTGAACAATCCAGCTCTTCAATAAGGAGACCTTCTAATAATTTTACCCTACTTAAGGCCACGTATGCTTGACCAGCAGCAAACAGCTTCGAGCCTTACTAAATAACGGCGTAGTCGACAGTACTACCTTGCATTTTGTGTACTGTACAATCCCAAAATAATACAATTGGCAGCATTCTTCGTTCCGCGGTTCCGTGACTATATTTTGCTGGAAATTGCATAGACTTAGGCGTGAACACCGTCTTCACCGAAGTCAATTCGGACGGATGGTATATCAGTGTCATACATTTGTGCTCTTCGAAAGCATGGCCATATAATTTCTGTAATATGTCCAATGGCACCATTCACCATATGTTTTATAATGTAAGTTTCTTTTTTGATTTTTTGCGACAATGCTCATGGATGTATAGAATCCCGTACCATGCTGCATCAAAATCAAACTTTGTTTTTTATAGTCTACACTTATCATTATTAACTCCTACAAAAGTTATTTTTGTTAACAAAAGCCGAGTTTCGGAGTAATTTTATAAAATCGAAAATAACCTCAAAACCAGGTGAACAATTGATACATCGGTTTTGACGGCGTCATTCCGTTGACCCCACGACACGGCAATGTTTTATATCATATAAAATGTGTCATTACACAATTTACGTTATAAGTTGATAGTAAAAGTTCTAAAGGAAACGTTTATTTTATTATTTTTAGCGCATTTAAATAAAACCTTGTTTTTAAAAGTGTTTTTTAATTAATTATTTTGATATCAAGTTTTTTGTTGTATCGTAACCATTTCTGATAACGCATAATTACCTTAACACTTTTCTTGTATCCGTGCTATTAACCGTTGAGGAGTTCCCTCGTGAGAAGACGATCCTGGTTGCAGGTTGAGTTCATGATACAAATCCTCTTCATTCATCAAATATGAACGCATCTAAAATTTTTCGAATCCATGCTATTAACCGTTGAAGAGTTCCCTCATGAAAAGACAATCCTGTCTGCAGAATGAGGTCACGATAGAAACCAACTTCTTCTATCAAACTTGAACACGTTTACAAGTTTTCGTGTCCGCACTATTAACCGTCGAGGAGTTCCCTCGTAAGAAGACAATTCTGGCTGCAGGTTGAGGTCATGATAGAAATCGTCTTTATATCTTTCAAAATTGAACACGTATACAAAGTTTCGTGTCCGCGCTATTAACTGTTGAGGAGTTCCCTCATGAGAAGACGATCCTGGCTGCAGAATGAGGTCACAATAGAAACCATCTTTTTCTATCAAACTTGAACACGTTTACAAGTTTTCGTGTCCGCGCTGTTAACTATTGAGGAGTTCTCTCGTGAGAAGACAATCCTGGCTGCAGGATGAGGTTATGCTAGAAATAATCTTTATCTATCAAAAGTGAACGCGTTTACAAAGTTCCGCGTCTGCGCTATTAACCGTCGAGGAGTTCCCTCGTAAGAAGACAATTCTGGCAGCAGGTTGAGGTCATGATAGAAATCGTCTTTATATCTTTCAAAATTGAACACGTATACAAAGTTTCGTGTCCGCGCTATTAACTGTTGAGAAGTTCCCTCATGAGAAGACGATCCTGGCTGCAGGTTAAGGTCATGATAGAAATCATGTTCATCCATCAAATATGAACGCATCTAAAAATTTTCGAATCCATGCTATTAACCGTTGAAGAGTTCCCTCATGAAAAGACAATCCTGTCTGCAGAATGAGGTCACGATAGAAATAATCTTTATCTATCAAAAGTGAACGCGTACCTATACAAAGTTCCGCGTCTGTGCCATTAACCGTTGAGGAGTTCCCTCGTAAGAAGACAATTCTGGGTGCAGGTTGAGGTCATGATAGAAATCATCTTTATATCTATCACAATCGAACACGTAGACAAAGTTTCGTGTCCGCGCTATTAACCGTTGAGGAGGTCTCTAGTGAGGAGACGATCCTGGCTGCAGGATGAAGTAATGTCTGTCATAAAAGTGAATTGTCACCAGAACCAAAGGCGTGTGCAACATTTCAACTCAATCCGTTGAAGATATCTATTTCAAAATTGAGTTCTAAGATTCCACCCGAACATATTACATACATACATTGCAAGTTAAATAAAAGCTTTTAATAAACCTTTTTTATTTTATAAGGGTTTTTTTAGACAAAATAAAAAAGATAAATTTTGCTAAAAACAAAGACACTGTTTATGGTGTTTAAAGCAGGAAATAAAATTAAACGAAACAATAAATAGTTAAAATAAAAAATTATAAACTGTAAGAGCATCTCGTATGTATAAAACACATCTGCAGAGATTATTCATGCCCAAAACGAGGTTGTCAAGTTCGCTTTGTGGTATAAGGTACGAGGTCGGACGAAAATGCATGAAAAGTGGACTATTCAGCAGCAGATTCTCGGGAAAATTCGTAAAGACCTTCGTTGCAGCATATTCCAGGCATGCTAAACAGGATTTAAGTCTGGGGACTGCGTGGGCCAGTTCAGGGCCGCTTCATTATGTTGCTGTAGCCGCTGAGTTATCACTCGAATCGTAGTTGGGTGGACATCAGCATGCATACGTATAAAATCTTGACCCATTTGCACCTCATTACGAATTTTTTTAAATGGAATTTTATTTAAAAGCGGTCAGTTCTCCCGCCTAGACGTAGCCTCGCCTAGACCATGATTGTTCCACCTTGATATGGATGGACTTCCTGGGGATTTCGCAAGCGGGTCTTACGTCCAAGTGTTCGCCAAACACGTATTCTTCGTGTATCTGCAAGGAATCCGAAACGGGATTCATCTGAGAGTCATAGTCAATTGGCGATCATTCCAAACCAAATGTTTGTTTGCCTATTCTAATCTTTTCCCGCGATTGCCTCGTCGTAGTGCTGGAAGTGGAAATGGTATACGAGCATGAAGGTAGCTAACGAAGTCCAGGTGTTCTGATAACTTTAAAACCAATTGCAAAGTCGTAGAGTTCGGTTGTGTTCTCGCTGTAATTTGTAAAAATCGGTCTTGTCTCGCGGTGGCCACCCAAAAGAGAATGCTCATGGAAGTATGGAATCCCGTACCATGCTGCATCAAAATCAAACCTTGTTTTTTATAGACTACACTGATCGTATTAACTCCTACAAAAATTATTTTTGAAAAAAAAACCCGCGTTTCAGAGTTATTTTATAAAATCGAAACTAACCTAAAAAGTAGGTCTATTTTTTCGACGCTACCAACGACGTATTTTAACACACATACATTACATTATTGCTCTAAAAACAGCGTAATACACTAATATTAGTAAGAATTACGAGTTAAAGTAACATCCACAGTATGCTTGACTGAAACTCGATTTTATTTTAGACCTTTACATTGCCAATAGTCAGTCAGTACAGTACAAATGTCAGATGCCACAGATAAGATAACTATAAACCATAGAGTATAGTAAGTGCTATAAACTAGTCGGGATTTAGGGATGTAATCGATAAATCAAAATCTTTAGGCTGAGAAAATCTATTTTGTTGCAAATAGCAATAAACCAAACTAAATCGATTTGGTGTACTGATCTTACTTAATTGTAATTAATTTTAGAGTCCGCTCGACAGACAAGGGTTTGTTCAATTGAAACGGAACGTCATTTATATTCAGTTGAAACGGAACGTCATATAAAGGGAGTAAAACAATATTCGTACTTTTAAACTCGAAAAGTATATTTCCAGTTCAAAAATCAAATCCCCGACGCGTAATGCCGTAAAAAAATATGAAACTAATTACTATAATATTTTGGTTTTGAGGCGCGAGACTTTTTGGTACCAACTTTGGTCATTGTCCTTTATATATGCCGCGAGACCACAAACCGGATATTACGCTTTGACTGGTGCCAATGGCATCAGCAATACTGCAGTGGCGCGCGCCTACTTCCAGCATGCCTATTGCTCTCAATCTCAAAATCTCTTTTCTAATTAAATGTTGACGTTCCTTGGATAAGTTAAGTTTACTGAATTTTGCCCCACCTATATATATTTTTTAATTTAGTTTTTTTGTTTATTGAAGGAAAATGTCCCAGGTAATTAATGTGTGTTAAGTTTTAAATGTAATATATCCCTAGACATTTTTGATGTGTGTATGTATCAAAGTATATACATTTAATTGCTCCTGAATTCCTCACGGAACATTCGTCTAACAGTCATTGACTTCAGTATTCCAATCACTGCCGAAAGTACTTACTATTTCCATTTTGGTAATGTCACAGACCTGTCAATGTCAAAACTGAATAGAAATTCCATCCTGTCAAAACTATGGGAATAACCTCAAAAAGTTACTAAAGTCAAGCCTTAACTCAAAACTTAATGTTTACAAATCTCTGGTGTAAATTGTATCACCACCGTAATATGTAAATTTGTCCTAACATCATTTCAGAAAATAACAATGTCGCTCAGTTTAAAACCTTTTAGATGTTTTCGATCTGTTTATGCCTTCGGTCGACAATACTCTGAAGAAAAAACGAAATATCAAATTGAAGAAGAGGGACAGAAACCACGGCTAGTTCATGGTAAACCGTATCCAGAATGGAGGAAACCCTGGATCCAACGAGATGGGGAGTTCAGAAGTAAGCTGTCAGTTTTCGTGGAGAAAAATCCAAGCCCTGATATTTTGAGTGTGATGTCAAGTATACCTAATTTAAATCTCACCAAAATAAAAAACTGGTGGAGTGAAATGAAAGTTCTTCAAGAAATAGAGAACCAGAAGTATTTACCAAAAAGAGTTGCTACTCTTGGATCTAATTTAGCAGCCGTGCACTTCTTTGCATATCGTGAATGTTCTATCAGGTAATGCTGTATTTAGTTATGGCATATATTTTATTAAAATCATGAAACTTGCTATAAATATAAAAACTTCAAAGTAACCCTAAATATAATTTGTCAAACCTTTGGCAGATTCAATGTCATCAATTAAAATCCAAGCCTGCTATTTGGTTACTATCCAGCTCAGATTATATGTCCATCTTTATACAATCATCAACAGCCAATGACTAAGAAATCAATTTTATTTCAGGTTGAAGGATTCTCCAAAATGGATTTCAGGTGATCCAACTGCTTTGAACCTCCCTGATCGCTTTACAGATGGATACTTGGTAGAAGCCGTAGACTGTTCCACTTTCCACCACAACGGTATCCGATACGAAGGTTTACAAAACCTGGTGAACCTCAATTTCCTAAAGTGGTTAAACTTGAAGAATAATAAGTATGTAGACGTTTGGGGCATAGATAGAATAGCTGGTCAGAATGGCGACACCTTGGAATATTTAGATATAAGCGGTTGTAATATATGTGTAGGATGTATGTTTGCTTTAGTTAGGATGCAAGCTTTAAAGTTCCTCATCATAACTGACCCTCATGAAGATATAAACTTACAGGCTGCTATCTCTATGCTAGAACAAGCGAGGCCGGGCTTATTAATAAATGCAATATAGTGCATTTTAACATACAGTTACTTGTGGGTTTAGTGTAATAATTATTTCCTTTATAAATTTGTGTGCTTACAAATCTAACACATTTTTAAATATTTCTCATCATGCAGTACCATTATTTCAACAATTAAATATCATGCTTATTGGCTACAATAGTAATCAGTGTTGATGGATCGATCCAGTACAGTGATATTGCCATTTTCGAGAACTGGGTCAAGCACATACCTATACTACGGCACTTCCGATTCCACAAGGCTGTATTTTAGAGCAAGTTGCTGATGGATACTAGGTTGTGTCTATGCAAGTACTCTCCGTTAGCCAAACGAGAACACCCGGAGATAATGTGATGGATTGATTTGCCTGGACGGTGGCATGCCCCACATATGTCAACCGTGCCATCCTTCACATTAACTCTTTGGTAGTTATTGGTCATCATAACTTCATCCATAATTGCACAGACAAAACCTTCGGTTTCTCCGAAGAGGTCCCCGTACCATAGCCAGGCTACGCACGCTGATAGGTCTACATAGAGCCCATATAGGGTCCGGAAAAAGCGCCCGTGAAGCTCTTTACTTTGCCATACCTCCCTGCGGTCTTTAGTGTCAAGCACTGCAGATTTGCGCCAGTTCTCTTTAGCCAAGGAGAGCGGGGTGAGGCCCTTGTCCACAGCGACCACATCACGATGCATCCCCAAGTCGGTTTCTAGGAAATTCGCGATTGTAGAGAGTCTTAGCGTTTAAAAAGCCTCGACCCCCACACTTCGCGGGATATACAGTCTCAACCGAAGAACGTGGGTGATGCATTCGATATGCCGTCAACAACTTAATGTAGAATTGTTATTGGTTATTAATAAATAAATTCTTGTTACCAATATGTTTGTTTTTCTTCTTCTTTCTCGTTTCCTCATGACTGAGGGTCGTGAACTCGTGACCACATGAGGTCGTTGCCTTCTCCAAGCACAATGGTCTACTTTAAGGACTAAGAGCGGAAACCAAAACCCTTAACATAGAACAATGCTCTCAATGCTGGACAATTTGCCTGGAAATTCCCTCCGCAGACTTCCTTCACCACATTTGCCCATCGGGTTAGTGATCTTCCACGGCCCCTTTTTCTTCCACGTTACCAACCACAATAAGCTTCTCCTAGCTATCAGACTCCCTCCTTGCCACGCATCAGAAGTACTATAGGAGTCGTTTCATGCAGATGGTCGACAGGTGAGATTTAACTTTCAGTTCTTTCAGCATCAAGGCGTTTGTGCGGCGCGCCGTCCAGGGAATGCCTAACATTTTGCGCCAGCACATTTCAAACGCATCAATTCTGTTACGAATGCGTGTTTTCAGTGTCCAGGTTTCAGAAGCTTACAAAAGCTAGAGAAGATCAGGGTCCGCGCTAACTTGTAAGTACTTTTGCTGATTCCTCTGTTCCTCCAAATCTTCTCTAATCGCTTTACCGCTAACTTTACGATCTGGGCTCTTCTTACTACCTCTACTTCACAATCGCCATCTGCAGTTACTAAGGAACCAAGGTAGATATCTACGGTATCCAGGTCGGATCTCCAGTACGTTGTAATGTATATGTTACGGCTAAAGATGGGTGTCAACATAAACTTAAGATTAGCCGGCTAAACTCCGAACTAACCGAACCTCGGGGTGCCCCTGTCGTCGACTGTCTAGGGTTAGCGTTTCCATCAGCAGGTCGACGGATCCCCGCTGCGCGGGGCTCCTATTTCTGTCTGCAAGGTTTACAGGAACCTAACTAACCGAACCTCGGGGTGCCCCTGACGTCGGAGTTTAGCCGGCTAATCTTAAGTTTATGTTGACACCCATCTTTAGCCGTAACATATATATCTGTTCAAACTTTATGGCCGCTCGGAATTTAGCTGCGAGTTAGACGTTTGCGCAATAAACAGTCAAGACCATGCGCCCTCTGCGCCTCGCTGATACATGAAATTGTGTTCTACGCAGCTTTACGTTAGTAGTTTCGAGTCACAATAAAGTTTGAACCGATATACCCGCGCTGATCGCCACTCGCAGCTAACTTCCGAGCCGCCATAAAGTTTCAACAGAACTATACCGACCGGCACAATCCGCAAACATCAGCTTAGTTTTATAGCTCTGTTGATATGGAGTCCATATTCCACACTCAATATTTGTACTCTTTGCAGCTCAGTTCTTTTTCATTTGCCACTTTCAAAAATATTTTTTATGTTAGAATATTTAAAAATGTAACTAACTAATATGTGTTAAATAAAACGATTAAAGGAAATAAATAATAATAGTATCCTATGATAGTGGCATCATCTGCAAAGCTTTTGGCTGTCGCTTCGCTCGCGTTACGGTTGGTATTCCATGGGAATGCTTCAAATATAGCCTATGACACTCCGGGATAATGTAGCTTCCCTTTAGTAAAACCAGGATCGTATCAGTTTGTTAATTAAGTACGAAGATTGCCCCCTACATTGAAGTTTAGATTTAGGAAAAATTATAAAAGGTTTTCAAAATAAAACACGAGAAATGTTTTCGAGGTTTTTATATTATAACATAAGTTCATACAATGATCCAATATGCTTGAACAAACTGTCCACAACACTATGGGTTGGCTCTCTATTACCTGCTCACAGTTGGTTTGTTGTTGGTTACAATGTCTAAATTTAAAGTGCCACTTATTGGTCCATTAGTTGGATTCATAAACATTCAAAAAACTTGCTCATGTAAAAGTGGTTACTGATTCAGATATTCAGTTTTCTTTTGATTGTTTTGTCTCTAATTCAATCTAATACACATTAAATTGAACACTTAAAATCTAAATAAATCATCTAAATAAGATATTTACATTTACCATTTTGACTTAACAATTACACTAATAGCTTATGTAGAAGAAATAAATAACGAATATGAAATGCTTTATTTAAAATGTCCTTTTGAAATAATTGCTAATATTTCTTAAAATATAACATTTAACTTGTTAAGCAACATAGTTAATTCAGTCTAATAACGTAAAACTGCCTATTATCTGTTGTTTATTGACTGACAAAGCTTAGTGCTGAGAATTATTTCAGAAGCACAATATTCTGCATCAATGAATGCAATGAGTATGAACTAAGTTTCGAAAGTCAATAAAGTACTAGAAATATGCAGCTATTTAAGATTTTTCATATTTGTTATTACTATAACACACATAAAAAGACATTCACTCAAAACTAGAATTATATCAACAAGAGGCAAACTTAAAGATATGGACAGTTTTAAAACAAATTGAAACATTTAGTAGGTAGGTACCTACAAACCATCGCAATCATAAACCATAGAGGAAAACTTCTATTTATTTTTATATATTTATTAGATATTGCAACGAAGTGTGTAAATAAATCACCATGTATGCTTTCATATAGATATTTCATAAAGTTATTTGACAAAAATGCGAAATTGCGTTTACGTAGGTACCTTTAGTGTATCTATTGATTAAAACGCTCTAACTATTTGATATTATTTGAAATTTGTAGACCAAAATCTATGAAACCTTATGAAAACATATATGTTCTAGTGCGTGTGAAAAAAATAAAATACATGAACCTACATTAATTTCGTAAAAAAAATCGAATTAAAATCGTTTCGTAACTGAACGCTCGAAGGAAAAATCAACTGTTTTCACTAACTCGGGATGATATTCACCGGCCACAACAAGATATTATATTGATATACTGTAAAATTGAAAACCAATCTTATAATATGGGTGTTATTCTGAGCCAAAGTTATAGTTATTTCACTGATTAAGAAAAGAGGCCTATCTTGCCCATACTTTGAATTAATTACCCTGCTTTCCTGAACGTTAACGTAAAGTACTATCGTCACCAAGTACATGTGACACAGTGACACGAAACAGCGTCTAGGTCGAATAACTAATTCAAATTAGGGACGAAAATATATGTGTATACTAGCTGTTGCCCGCGACTTCGTTCGCGTGGAAATTTTGTACTCTTATGTATGTGAGAGACTGCCTCGTTGGTCGAGTGGTCGCAAGTGCGACTATTAAGCATGAGGTCCTGTGTTAAAAAAAATGTTTATTTGAATTACATAAAGCTATATCGCACATGATTTAGAGATCACCTTTTGAGCAAGGCGATGCTTATGTGACTCCGCTCTTCCACTTAACATTAAACAATGTATGCAATTGAAAAAAATACTATAAATAATAGTGTTATTGGGTTATTCCATCAGGAATTTCAGGAATCTGGATTTGTACCCATTGGGAACACGTAGAATTTAGCCATTGCCAGTCTAAAACTGTCCAGTTTGTATTTAAGCTCAAAATTAACACCAAAAGCTTTATCTTGCGAAAAGTGTACCTTTTCTTACTGGCAATACTTATTAACTCGTGTGGGTGAAACATGTGAGTACTACTACTTAGGCCTTGAATATGTGACATTGAGCTTTATAAAGGCAGGTAACTAACAGAAACACCGCTCTACAAAGCCAAATTATTCTAAAACTCGATTTGTCAAGATGAACAAACATTTCTTGCAATGCCTTAAATGTGGTTGTATAAATATGTGTAGTTCCGTTGGCTGTCAAAGGCTAAATGTCCCGTGTTCTTACTTCTACTGGCGCACAATGATGGAGATGGTGTAGCCGCAGCGCTAACTGGCCGTCGAGGTAGGCTGCAGAGACGCGATTGGAGAATTTACTGAAACTAAAATTAAATTTTGTTTTGAGAACAACATGTTGTAAGGCTAATGGGTTAAGCACGCGCGATAGATATAAAACGTAGATAAACATAGACATAGAGCATAGAAAGAGAACTGAAATACATACATATATACAGGTAAACACACAAAAACCGTATACATGACAATCTTCGCAAAAAACAAATAATTGCTGCAAGGCATCATCATGGAAATGATAAAGTTTAGTAAGTATGAGTTTATGCAGGATTCGTATTAAAACTACTTTAATTTTTAATAACCTGGAGAGTACTAATTAATTTACACTATAGTAATACTTACTAGTAGGGGTATTCACTTCGGAGTGCGGCGTAAGATTTGACTGGGCCATCATTTTCTGCCTCACTTCGCGAATCTTCAGCTGTAGCTGTTTCTTTGTTGGGAAAACGTCTATGTGGGCTGCCTACAATTACAAAAAAAGAATAATCAAGAAATTGCTTTATCGACTGGATTATGAGATCCAATTACTAAAAAAATATTACAAATGTGCCAGCCAGGACGTCAAAACATTGAGTAAACTTAGTAAAATATTTGTATTATATAGGTTTCCTAATAATACTCCAGTTTCTAAGTTGAGTCTTTTATATTTAAATGTGAACCGCATAGTAAAGGATGATTCATGCTAGCCCTTGGCGGGCGCGAGCTATGCCACGGATACGAAACTTCACGAACATTGTCATCTGAAGTAGTTCTCGCTACACCATGCGGCGTCCGTCCTTCCACGCGCTACGAGCACGCAGCAGTCTTGCTAAATATCGAGCAGACGCAGCTCTTGCCTGTTACGGTGTTACATGAACCACCCCGTCAGACTGTGAGTAATTCCAGTGTGGGAAAGAGATGGCGCTAGACGAGCTGTACAGCTCTGTCTCTTTCCCACAGTGGAAGAGACGTCATAGTAACCCCTGGTCGTGTGCTCCTCGCTCACCTGGAAGTGCGAGGTGGCCTGCGTGGTGGGGAACATGCCGTGCTCCTGGAACAGCTTCAGCACCAGGTGGCGGCGCTGCTCCAGCACGCGCCGGTGCCCCGCCTCCCCGCGCGCGCCCCCGCCGCCCGCGCCCCCGCCGCCCGCGCTGCCCACGCTGCCCGAGCACGGCGTGCGCGGCGACATGTCCTCCATGCCTTCGGACGACACTGCCGACAATTTTACTTTATTGATCAGGTAGCACGATGACCCCGATAACTCTACAGTCTACAGTGCTAACATTATACAAGATACAATGCGAGTGAGGTAAGACTTCATCGCAGTGAACATAATCCTATTGTCACGGCGCCTCCCTACAATAGCCCGAGGATGAAATACGAGTGTATGTAAGCGGGACCGTCTTCTGCGACCACCACGCTAGGCACAAATGCGTAACATTTGTACGCAGAAGTGGAATTTTGAAATTGTGGGACTAATCACAGAGCCTTGTCACTTCACGAAACAAAGATGACAGCCATTAAATGCCCAATTATAATAAGTTATGGCACCATGGCGCAAATTATTCGTTACGGATATCCTTGCTACCAAGAATCAATCATAAAAGGAAAGCCACATACCTTTAAAAGTATCCGGATTGAAGTCCGGTCCAAAGAAGGTGGTCCCGACAAGCTTGTTAGTGGTCGTGTACGGGGTTCCATAGGAATGCGGCGTCGGCATTCCGTTGCTGTTCATCACTTCTTGTTCAAACTGCGGCGTTAGCACTGTGTTTTCTTCCTCTGTAGATAACAAAGAACAAATCATTTAGATTTAGCATTTTACTCATCCTAGTTTCATTGGGTCAGATGTCAAAAGATCCATGTACAACTGTAATGTTTTGACAGTCCGTTGCATTATGTTTTAACTATGCAAATGAACGTACCCATCTTGCTTGTTTTATTCGGCATGTAGAGCTGCGGACTGCGCGGCACCATGGCGCTCGGGCTGCAGGCCTCCGGCTTGAACTGCGGCAGGGTGCTGAACTTCTGATCGAAATTCACTGTCTCCAGTACTCTGAGATACAACCAAGTTACCATTTAGTATACGCTAAGAAAGTTGAAATCGCAAAGGACTTTCGTTATTCCTTTCTTATTGCCTCGCTGGTCTTGGGGTCGCAAGCGCAACATGCTGAGCATGAGGTCCTGGGTTCGACTCCCAGGTCAGGCAAATTGTTATTAGATTTTTCCATCAGGAATTTCTCAGTAGCAGCCACGGAGTCTGGATTTGTGCCCGGTTGATGGCATTAGCTTCGCCCGATATTACATGGGACTGAATCATAACTGGCGAAATGTGGGCGTAGTATTAAGTACACCTCTGTCTAACCCATCGTTGTTGATAGGTGTGATATTATGTTATGTTTTTACAGGGAGCAAGAAATCAAGTCATTCTAAATAGGCTAAGAACCAACACTTTTTGAATGACAGAAGTGAATATCCCAAAACTCCCGCCCTCCACAAGTGTTTCAGTTGGGCAGAAGCATTGACAGAACGAACTCCCCAGCAAACCCAACAGTCTGTCTGGTAAATTACAGGAGCTCGATTCTATAAAAAGGTCGAAAAATTTGGTGTTACGCTGATACGTATTTGCTTGAAGGCGGCCCACAGTAACTGGTTACTAGTACTACTACAGGTGGTTGCGACATGCCAAAGACCAGGACCCATATTACTTCAAATCGCATTTTAATTACTCAGCGCTGTTTTTTTTTCGTATACATACTTGTCCCTCCCGTCCTCATTGCGTTTCTTGAACATCGTCTTCTTATGCGAAGGACTGGGCAGGTCATTATGTTGCTTAGGCGACGTCGCGTCATCCGAACTCAAGGCCCCATTGCTCATCGACGCCTCGGACCGAGGCACGTTGATACTGGAGCCGGTCGAACTCGCTGGATCGTTGCTGCCTGTGGAGCCGGTAGATGTTCCTGATGAGAAGGTGGCATTAGGATACTTGTATATGAACATGTATGATAAGAAGTCGGGCATTACCTGACTGGATGGTTATTATTTTTCCTGATATTTCAAATGAGCCAGCTATTAAAGAAAAAATGAATAGTAAAAAAATAGTGTCACAAGATATACATAACAGCATTCCAATGGATCATTTTTTTTTTGTCTATTTATCCTAACTTCCTCATATTCATTATAAAGGCGAAAGTAAGTTTTTTTATTTGTTACCTTTTCACGCATAAACCACTGAACCGATCATCCTGTAATTTTTCATATACGTTGTCAGGTGTACAGAAACGGACATAGGGTACTATGTCCTATGGGTTCATCCCGAAAAAAAGTACTGTTCCCGAGGAAAACAACAATAACGTTCTTATGATAATAGATGGCGCCACGTATCTTTCGAATCATGATTGAATTATATTATTAAAGAAATTTTAGTAGTGTGTGAAGAGTTAATTGTCAAATTCAAAAGTAACGCGAGCGAAGCCGCGGGCAAAAGCTAATCAAGATATAAAAATTTAATGTTATTTGTTAATAAACGTATAACTTGAGAACGACTGAAATGTGAATTAGAATAATGTTGGCAATAGTTCGAAATGAGGGTTTTACGGGATTTTTTTGTCCGGAAACTTTTAAAGCTCGAATAAAACACGTCTTTTTGGTCAGCCAGTTATTATTGAATGGTTTCGAGAAATAGGTGGGCCTGGGTGAGTATGAGCCTAATTCAAAGATATAATGATGACGTTCTTAAGAGGCACAGGAGGTATGAGTGATGACTTACCCCGACTAAGTTTCATCTGTAGCGGCGCCCTGCCGAGCTGCGCAGGCGTCGGCGCTAGTGGGAATGGACGGGCCTCTTCCACAGGGGTTTCCCATTGCCTGTTATGGGAAAAAATACATTAACATTCATCCTGCTTTTCCTTTTTTTAAACAAAAATCTAACTACACACGAAAAGAATCGTTTTCTTTTTTAACTAAAATGCAAATCAGGCTGATCTTGAAACTGAAAAATGAACATACATGATGATGATGAATTGCTGATCTCACATGTAGATGTGAAACCATCATCTTGGCAGAAAGATGTCCATAAATCAAAGAATACAGGGTGGAAATGTACGTTTTTTTTTAATCTGCTGTTTCATACAAAATTGCAATACCTACCTACTGTTTTCTTTTTATTTCCCATGAAAATTAACACTAGAAACGGGATATTTACCATGCCATGTTTATTTATTTTTTTAACAGCGCCGAAATATTGGGAACTCAAAACAAATAGTGGACATTGTAATATCCCGTTGCTAGTGTTACTTATAATGTTAGTGACCATGACAGTTTAAAAACTTATATTCCGATGATATTTCTATACGGGGGGTTCAGAATGACGTACGGAATACGTGGTAATTGGTAATAGTTTGAGTGCCGATTTCCCTCCACCATGTATAATAAATACTCACGTGGTAGTTTTAGGCGCAGTATTATTGTTACTTTGAGATACTATCACAGATTGTCTGCCTTGCACGTTCAGCACGCTTTGGTTGTTGTTCTTGTGTGTCTCTGCTTCTGTTGACAATACAGCAATAGTCATGAACACATTATAATACTTCTGCTATACCAAGAAAACAAAAGAAAGTAATGCACATGTCACAATATTGTGAGAAAATGCACACTATAGCGGATGGTCGAATACTCCCTGGTCGCAGAGGCAAAGGCGTTCCACCCCGGCGGTACTCGCCAACCTAAGTAGCGTGTTTCTGAACGCGCCCATAGATGTAGAGTTTGTCTATGGTCGCTCTGACCAATGGTGGCCACGGTCACTTCAAGGTTACGGTTTACTGATCACTGATTGGTCAGTTTGAATATTGTAAGAACCAATGAGGTTAAAGATGTCTTTTGACATTAGTCTTAAGTTACTCGTCTAAGAGGTAGTTTAGAAAGCAAATGGCGCGACTTGTTCAATTCGATTATTAAAGTTTTACCGTGTAACAAAGCTCTTTAACTGAACCTGACCCACCCCGACTACAACACGCTTTTCAATAATAATAAGATGCAGTTGCAGCCTGCTCATGAATGATAACCACGTGAATATTAATGATACAGGAAATTGCATAGAATATTCTACTTAGCATGTGAACAGTTGGTGAGAACTGAATGCACGCGTAAATGACGTGTGCTTTCATGCCTTAACTGTCGCCCAAACGTCTCGGTCTTCTCATTTAATTTGCCTCATTGCTGTTTTTGTATCTAATTCAAGGCATTTTCTGAGGTAGAGTAGCGGCGGGTTCCCGGGCTAAATACCTCTAGAGATAATTTCAAATTACTTTTATTGGTCGAAATCAACGTCCTACGACTGCATATTTTTAGTAATATTTACGGTAATTTACTAGAGATCAATAAAGAAAAAAATCTGTTCAGTAAACAGCATTTTTACTCTAATATTCAGAATCAGATTCAGAGTATCAGAGTGCATGTTTGAGATCGAGTGGTCAAAAATCCACGTGGTATAAATTCAGCTCATCATCGATATACACTCACCAGTATTGTAGGTTGGCACATACAGTCTCTGCAGATGTACGCAGTGCATCGACTGCTCGGACGCGGGACTGAGGGACGCCTGGCTCGGCTTCAGCAGCAGGTTGCCTGACGCGTCCAGGGAGAGGGTCAGTGGACCAGGACCTGGCAGAATAAACATCATTACTCCTTCCATCATTAGCCTTTTCCCAACTATGTTGGGGTCGGCTTCCAGTCTCATCGGATGCAGCTGAATACCAAGATTTTACAAGGTACGACTGCCTATCCAGCCCTTGGCTAAACTGGTACGACAAAGTAACACACAAATGAAATAAACGAATACTCACAAGGCGAGTTATATGACGCTAGAGCGTTGTCGAGCGCGGCCTGCGTTGATAAGTTCGGCGTGCTGAGCGAGATGCCCTGCACGCTGTGCGTCAGGCTCTGCGTGCTGGACGCTACCGACGTGGGGTGCGGGGAGCTGGGCACCTGGAGCGACATGAGCGGCTTGTTCATCTGGCTGAAGGCTGCCCATTGCCGGTGATTCTCGTCTGGAAAGAAGGGTGATTTTTAGTTCAAGTATGTTTTACAGCGAAGCGATGTTAAAATTTGCACTTTAATGCTTATTTCTCATGAAGGCACGAATCAAGGCATCTACAAAGCAAATGTAGGTCAGTAGCAGCGCGGGACGGCAAGTGCCAAGTTGCGTCGCGTTTTGAAAGCGGAGCACTCATGTACCCCCCCCCCCCTCCCCGCACACGGCGCCGCACGGAGCTTGCGCTCACATTTCGTATCCCATGGTTCATACGATTTCTGCTACTACAACCCGGACGCTCGACATCAACCCTCGCACGACTACTGACCTACGTTTGGTTTGTAGAAGCCGTTCGCCGTTCGTCTACATCCACCATTACCATCATCATCCTTTTTATACATCTTTGTTTAAATTATATTTATATCTTATATTATAGGCTCTGATATATTAACTTACTGGTATCAGCATGAGTAGACTTGAAGGCGCCGCCAGTCGGCTGGAAACCTTTAGGTCCTCCTGGACTGGACGCAGTTATACCGCCGAGGAGATTGTCCGACGAACCAGCCCTGAAAATGAAAAGGTCGCGTAAATTCAACAAGCTCACTTAATTTGACGCTATGTATAAGATCCCCTACATATAATGGTCAGAATATGACACCACAGCGGGTACATAGCATTGAAGTTACATATATCTACGATTTTGAATTCCGAAAAACAAGATGGACATTACTCAAAAACAGATATGTTTTTGGAAGCACACAAGTAGACGCCTACCCAGATAAAAAGTAGTATGGTCTCCATCAATCCGCTTTAGGACTGATGGTCCGCTTTAGGTGGTGGTGGATTAGGTCACATTCCCAATCACAGAGATTTTACTGCGTATAGACAACAGCTATACGAAAAGCATCGCAGGTGCAGTGCGATTGAGTACAAAGTAGGATATTTTGACGACGGCAAAATAATCTAATAACAATCTTACCTAGCTTTAATAGGTTTAGGCCTTCTAGTATGGTCGTGCTGCGACAGCATGTTGTCTCGCGTGTCCAGCCTTTCCGAGTCGGAGTCTGTTACTTTCTCTCCGCATTTCAGGTCGATCTCTATGCTTCGCACTGCAGCTGGCGGCTCTTCTGTCTGCGATGGCTGTAACAGGTAATAAATGCATAAGTTTACAGAATTAGTAACTTTGAACTTTGAATGTGAGGGGTAATCTTCCGAACTGCTGATCCGATTTCGAAGATTCTTTCACCAAGCTATGTTAGCCCCGAGTGTCATAGACTGACCATGACGCGAGCTAAAGCTATTGATAATACTCTTAGGAATTAAAAAAAAAACAGCGTTTCCATACATTTTAACCGTGTAGGTATTGCGGTTTTGTAGGAAACAGTTGATAAAAAAAAAATTGCCGATTAAAAATTTCTATGTGGTTAGAATGATGTACTGAATACGTGGTAATCGTTTGTACTTCGGTGCCACTCACTTAATTTCTAGTCTAGTCTTTTATTGTATTTTCAAGCAAATAAGGCCCATAGATAAAATATAAATACAAGTATGAAATACAGCGAATATGTATATGAAATACAGTGTCCATGGCCTCATAACAACCTCTGAGGGCAGTTGGGAATAGAGAAAATACATTAGACCTTTAAACTTAAGAATAAACATACCATTTGCTCATCGTCACTGAGCTGCGGTGATCCAATATGGTTGTACGAAGCTACCGGCACTGGTAGGTCTGCGTTGATAGTGAGGGAACCGCTTGGCATCACCTCGGATGGCGTTCGAGGACTCTGTAAACTCATATTAAGGATGATTAGACTTGAAAATAAAATTAATTTAAAAAAAAATAAACTAGACAAAAATACAGTATGCGTCTGGCCATCTATTGTAAGCCATTGTGAGCAAGTTAAATATTGGCCAGCTTATGATTTTACTAAAATGGGAAACAGTAAAAATTCAAGTTATAAATAAGACAGAGCAGAAAAGAATTAAATGCAGAAATCACATTGCCAAATTGTATATTCACTGTAGCAAAAAAACAAGCCAAGTGCGAGTTGGACTCGTGCACGAAGGGTTCCGTGCCGTTATCTATTAAAACGGCAAAAAAAAAACAAGTCTGTTGTATGGGAGCCCCACTTAAATACTTTTTTTTATTCTGTTTTTTAGTATTTGTTGTTATATAGCGGCAACAGAAATACATCATCTGTGAAAATTTCAACTGTCTTACTATCACGGTTGATGAGATACAGCCTGGTGACAGACGGATAGACAGACAGCGGAGTCTTAAGTAATAGGGTCCCGTTTTAAACTTTCGGTACGGAACTCTAAAAAATAAGGTTTAAATTGAAATGATTTGTACTTAGTATAAGAATAGTTTATGGTACCTGTGGCATAGATCCAGTAGGAGATTTACTGCTGGAAGACTTCCTGCGATCTTTGTTGAACCAATCCCATCCGGGATAAGCTATGGTGTGGGCTTCTTTGACCTGAGGATAAAAGAACATAATATTAAATACAAAGTTTAATTTCATTATCACCTGCCTAGCCTTTTCTCAGCTATTTTGGAATCGACTTCTAGTCTAACCGGATGCAACTGCATTCCAGTATTTTTCATGCGAGCGCCTGCTTGTCTAACATCCATAACCCAGGTACTGGAAAACACGATATCGCTAAATTTTTTTAAATTCTAAATAGGCTTACATTTGGCCGCAACTCGCCTGATATGAAGTGATGACGCGGCCTAGGGTGGAGCACGCTTGCCTATAAGAAACCGATTCACTCGAACTTTGAAGAGATTCAGATTATAATGAAGTAAGACTGCTCGGAGTGCTTGTCAGACTGTCTGGCTTCTGACGACACAATCAAACGAAAAATAATCAAACGGCTTACCAAGCTTTCCGAAGCACGGAGAAGACTCGATATGTTACGGATGGCCATCCACGGACTGACCCTAGCTAGCTATGCTTATCCTTAAATTGCGCCACGAGCCACAATCCCTACCTCCCTACTATATATTATACTAGCTGCTACCCGCTACTTCGTTCGCGTAGCTATTTAGGTGTGTATGTGTGAGACTGCCTCGTTGGTCAAGTGGTCGCAAGTGCGACTACTAAGCATGAGGTTCTGGGATCAATTGCCGGGTCGGGCAGTGTTAAAAAAATGTTTATTTAAATTATATAAATTTCTAACGCACATGATTTGGAGATCACCTTTTAAGCAAGAAGATGCTTGTGTTAGGTGACTCCGCTCTTCCACTTAACATTGAACAATGTATGCAATTGAAAAAATACTATAAATAATAGTATTATTGGGGTATTCCATCAGGAATTTATCAGTAGCAGCCACGGAATCTGGATTTGTGCCCGGTTGGTGGAATAGAATTGAATAGGCTCGTCCCCTGTCACATGGGATTTCAACATAACGAACGGCGAAATGTGGGTGTACGATAAGGTACACCTCTGCCTAACCCGTAGGGGATTTCAGGCGTGATGTTATGTTTTGTGTGAGAACTGACTGGCTGATCAAAATGCGATAATGTAGGTGATGACTTCAAAATGCGTCCTTTTGGGTACTGTAATTCTGGGCGCAGAGATCGGCAACAAAATTAAATGAGGCGACGATATGGCTTAAAACCGTTTATTTTGGCGCTATACAACCTTCTTTTCAAAGTAAACCATCAAACGCCTTGTTGGGCACTATTTATTCTAATACCGTTCTGTATACAACATTAAATGACTTATTATTTTCCGCAAGCACGTGAAATTTTTGGGCACTGAACAAACAACATATAATTTGACCGTGTGAGAAGCATAGAGTGCACAATTGAATGCCTGTCACTTTTATGGTTTGGCCCTGGAATTGTTGATCGTCATTGTAATAGCCAATTTTAAGGTAAATTGTTACCTCTTAAATTGAAATGGTAAGTTATTTGCAATAATGGGTATGCGGGGACTTATTGTATAACGGGCTGGTGTCCGCAACTCCACGACCAATGCGCGTATTTTGCGTGCGGGTGGGAAATCTATTCGATCCACCTCAGCTCCCCGAGAAAAGCCAGCAGCGCCTTGATGTCGCTGACAGTCTCGCGGAGAGTACCTGGGTTACCGAAGTACTTTGCCCTGTATGATGCAACCGCTGGGCAGTGCAGAAGCACGTGGGCTGCTGTCTCATCTTCGTCCATGCAGGCTCGGCACAGAGGGCTGTCTGTGACTCATATGGCAAAGAGGTGTTTGTTAAAAGAGCCGTGTCCAGTGATGGCGGCTGTAACAGTGCGCAGCTGTAGTTTGGTCAGCCGAAGCGCTTTTTTCGTGAAGCGGCCGTCGATGGTAGGAAGTGCATCCTTGGCCTGCCTACACTCACCATGGTATAGCCACAGTTTGGGGTGTTGTTCACTGGTTCGTTTCCTTACCAGTGTGCGTAGGTACCCGAAGGGGAGTGGCAGTATGGGTTCAGGTCCCACTGCTGCCATGCTTGATCCCCTTCTAGCGAGTTCGTCCGCTGTATCGTTGCCTCGGGACTCGCTGTGTCCTTTTATCCATTGAATGGTTATATTATTGAGATTACCAACCTGGTTCAGACGTTGATGACACTCGTGTATTAACCCAGAGTTGACTGTGTGGTTGTTTAATGCTAGTAGTACAGTCATGCTGTCTGAAAGTATGCGAATTGAGTGGTCCACAACTTCCCTGGCTAAAATGGCCGATGCCGCCAGGGCAAAGCCCATACATTCTGCCTGAAATACCGTGTTATGGATCCCCAATGGTGCGGCTATGTGTATGTTGAGATCTTCCGAGAAGACTCCAGCTCCAGTGCCGGTACCTGTCTTAGATCCATCCGTGAAGATCCGTACTTCCGCGGGGCTTAGACCCTCACAGCGGTGATCCTCGTGGAGTTGGATTTTGTATTTTTTGTCGAATACGAATTACTTGGGTATCCGATCGTTAATAGCTTTCGCTAGGGGGAACTCGGTATAAAATCCTTCCAGTATCGCGGTGTGTTGTGTGTACTTCTTACCCCAAAGTTGAAGTGTTTCAAGACGTACTGCCGCCATCGTCGCTTCTTGCTGTATGAACAGATCGAGCGGTGGGAGCCCCAACATGGCCTCCAGAGCCGCGGTCGGGGTAGTCCGCATGCAGCCTGTAGTCGCCATGCAGGCAAGTCTCTGCATGCGTTGCAGTTTGATGGAGGCTGTAGCTAGTTTAGTGCGGGGCCACCAGACCACTGCCCCGTAAGTAATCATGGGTCGGATCACCGTGCAGTATAACCAGAGTATTATTTTAGGGGATAGGCCCCACTTCTTACCTATCATCCTCCTGCATTGCCAAAAGGTTATGCAGGCCCTGTTTAGTTTGTTGTCTAAATGCCTGTGCGGGGACTTAAAACGCTCTCTCCATTAGCAGCTCAGCTGTGTGATACGAAGCCTGGTGCCGTTGCACAGTCTGGTTTCATCAAGGTTTCGCATCACCAAAACTGGTACGCCAAATTTAAGCTCCAGCTCCAGCAAGGGAGTTGAGAAATTCAACGGAGTAGGCAGTACTATCATCATCAGCCATCACAATGATATGGATGTGTTTACTTTTTTTTTGTTTTTTTTACTGACCCACTCGTTCTTTGGCGCTAGCACAGCGGTTGGATGGGAAAATTCTTCGGAAAATAGAATTTTCCCATCTCCTTCGGATTCCAGACGACCCTCTCTCATTTGCAGCAGCTTATTCGCAAAGACACCTGCTTCGTGATCGTTTTACAGTTGGACGCGCATGATGCACGTAATATGGAGCTTTTCAATTCAGGAGGTTTTCACAGTGGCGACGCCATGAGACATGCGTTTCATCCGCCAGTGTGCCCCTTTTTTATTACAAAATGGCCCCTCTTATTAACTGGCAGTATCTGTCTAAAGTCGGCTTTTCAAATGACCCCTCCTCCCGCGCTGGGTGGAACGGAAGGGAGTGTCATCCATGTTCCTTCTTAGCGCTTTGTGTTCCAGAGCCACAGTATCTCTTTCGAACAGTCCCGCAGCTGCAGCAGGCATCGGCCCTTGCGGACCCCTTCCGGTTTGCTGACATCATTTTGAGGCGCGCGTGGAACACGAACGCGCTTTCGACACGGCCTGTCGTCATAAGACGGTTGGACGGCGAGCTAGTTAATTACTCACCGTTCACAGGGTCGCTGCGAAAATTTTGATGACGCCACCCATCACACCTGGTTGCCGCGGATGTCCTGCAAGCTGCGGTTCAACGCCTCTAATGCATGCTTGTGCGACATTGTGCACTCGTCCCAAACTACTTCCCCCGTTTTTGGTGATATTGCATGTTGGGGCGTATCTTCGCATGCAAGATTCAGCGGCAATTTGAAAATGGAATGTGCAGTCCGACCACCCATAAGCAAAGTTGCAGCAATGCCTGAGGAAGCCACAACCACAGTTATATGACGACACGGTTGGCGCAGTGGCTGAGCGAATGGCTGCTCCGTTTTGAGTATGTTTTCATTTTTAAACTTTTTAGAGATTTTTTTTTGTACAGTGTAAATTGGTCAATTTTCATTCATTAATTTATGATTACCTGTCTTTTGAATGGTAAAAAAAAACGAAAAGTATACATTAATCTATTTTGTAATGATTTGAAAAACTTAAAGCATAAAAATAAAACAAAATACCTAAAACTTACAAAAAGTGAAAACTGGTTGGGGATCGAACTCGCGAATCATGTTTATTATTTTTGAAAATCTAATAGCATTAAAAAAAATCACAAAAAGTGAATACTGGCTGCGATTCGAACTTGCGAAGCTCGGTTTACAGGGCGGTCGCTGAACCGCTAGGCCACTTGTACCTGTGACAAATTCTTTGAAATAGCCGTTCTATTCTAATGCATGCTATGACATTTTGTCAGTTGTCAAACCGTCGCCAAGAATGGTCACACAGTAGCCAAATTAGATGGTGCTGTATTTCCGGAATAAATTTTATTTTTTATTTTATTTTTTGTAATAAAAACTATCCTATGTCCTTTCTCAAGTTCCAAACTATGTCTGTACCAAATTTCACACAAATCGGTTCAGTAGTTTAGGCGTGAAGCAAAGACAGACAGACAGACAGACAGAGTTACTTTCGCATTTATAATATTAGTTTGGATTATAAATGCGAAAGCAACTCTGTCTGTCTGTCTGTCTGTCTGTTACGCTTTCACGTCTAAACCACTGAACTGATTTTAATGAAATTTGGTACAGAGATAGAGTTGACCTTGAGAAAGAACATTTTTTTTTTTCTTTTTTTTTTCCATTTGCATCTTGCGATCGGTTGTAAACCTTTAGTAGATTTTTTGTGCGGTTATTGACTGCTGAGGTTCATTCTTCCAGCGAAGAATCTGCCTCTCAAAACTATTTGCTTTATTCTATAAAGTCCCATATGTGGTGGCGTTTGAGCCTTTTCATAGTTATTGGATCACTTAGGGCTATGGCTAAGGTGTTGGTATGTGTCTTTATTCGGTTTTTGTATGTCTTTAGTCGGTGTTCTACTTCCTCTTTTATGGTTCTGATTTGTAGATGCTCGTGTAATTCTGAGGTTTTCATAAACCAAGGAGCATGTGTTATAGTTCTGAGAGCTTTATTTTGGAATCGCTGGAGAATTTCCAGATTTGAGTTTCTTGCAGAGCCCCACAACTCTATGCCGTATGTCCAAACAGGTTTTAATACCGCTTTGTAGATGAGCACTTTATTTTCTAATGAAACGTGTGATGTTCTTCCTAAGAGCCAGGTCAGTTTTCGGAGTAGGATGTTAAGCTCGTCACGTTTTTTCTCAATGTGGTATCTCCACGTTTGTTTCCTATCGAGATGGACACCGAGGTACTTAGCTACTTGCCCGTGTGGAAGTGTGTCGTCTCCAAGTTTAACAGGTGGGCAGTCATCTTTTCTGAGAGTAAACGTCACATGCATAGATTTGTTGGCGCTAGCTTTTATTTTCCATTCCCTCATCCATTTGTGGACTTTGTCAAGGTGTTTTTGCAGCATTAGTGAGGCCACATTAGGGTTTTTATCATTGCACAAGGTAGCCGTGTCATCAGCAAAGGTGGCCGAAAGTACTTTTTCTGAGGTTGGTAGGTCTGCTGTGTATATGAAGTAGAGGGTTGGACCCAAGACGGAGCCCTGGGGTACTCCAGCTAGTATGTTGTAAAATTTAGAGTATGAATCATCAATTTTTACCCGGAAAATTCTGTCTTCCAAGTATGACTTTATTAATACATACAGGCTGTGTGGTAGTTGTTTTTTTACTTTAAATAACAAGCCCTGGTGTCAGACCTTGTCGAACGCTTGCTGTACGTCCAGGAACACAGCCGAACAGTATTCTTTTCGTTCCAGCCCCTCTCGTATCTTATTCACCACTCTATGCACCTGCTCCACCGTGGAGTGCCCCATTCTAAATCCGAACTGATGTTGTGGGATGATAGTGCCGTCTTTGAGTATTTCATTAAGCCTACGTGCAACGACTTTCTCAAACAGTTTTGACATGACAGGTAGTAGACTTATTGGCCTGTATGACGACACAAGGTGCGGTGGTTTTCCTGGCTTTGGGATCATGATGATTTCCGACACTTTCCATATTCTCGGAAAGTATCCAGTCCTCAAAATACCATTAAAGAGCTGTGTTATGAAAACGATGGCTTTTCTTGGCAATTGACGTAAGATTTCGGTAGTTATAAGGCAATATCCAGGAGCCTTGTTTAGTTCAAGATCTTTTATAATTCCCCAGATCTCTCGAGGTGAGCAGCATTTTAGCGGTAAACTGAGTTGTAGATCTGTCTCCAAATAGTTTTGGATCTCTTTTTCCGTTGATGTGTTGCCAGAATTGGGAGTGAATACACCGGCCAAGAAAGAGCCAAAGGCCTCGGCACGTTCGTTGTCTTTTCTTGCCCATGTATTATTTCCCAGCTTTAAGGGATGCTGAGCTGTTTGTGGTGCGTTTTTGCTATGCTTTACGGTTTTCCAAAGCGAGTATTCATTTTTAGTTGTGGTATCCAGATTTTCCAGTCGGTGTTTCAAGGTCTCATCTTCGATGTCCTTCAGATATTGCTTCAGATCTGCGGCCGCTCTATTAAACTCTCGTCTATCAGAAGCGTGCCGGCTGGTATGCCAAACTCTTCTGAGCCTCCTTTTTTCCAGGACCTTACTCCTCACTTCCTTGGGGATATTTTTGGATCCTGGCCTCGTAAGTATCGGTGTGCATTTCCATGCAGCTATCTGAATAAGGTTTGTGAAGTCAGTAGCAGCTTTATCAATGTCGTTGTTTGTTTTTAACGCTATTTTTAAGTTCGCATTTGACTCGACTCGACTCTGAATGCAACCCAATCAGTATTTTTGTTGTAGAGATTTTCTTTGAACAATCTTTCTATTAGTGTTGTGCTTACAGTGGCAATCAGGGGGGGTATGATCAGAGCTGCTATCCAGGCAACTTTCGGCGCTTAGGTACATATTAGAAAGTCCCTTATACACAAAGAAGTCCAATAGATCAGGGATTTTATTGGAGTCTGTTGGCCAGTACGTGGGTTCACCCGTACTCATGACGTGTAATTTGTTTCCGTCAAGGCTTTTTTTTAATTCTCTACCTCTAGGTAGTGTCAATCGGGAGCCCCAGAAGACATTTTTGGCGTTCCAGTCTCCGCCACATATGAATCTTTGGCCAAGAGTTCTGAAGAAATCTGTGAAATATCACTGTCAAAATGACAATGATATTTATATTAATTACGATAAGGTTGCTATCGGGTTGTTGGTTTACTTAAACTTGGTGTACACTGTACAGTAGTGGACATGTTCTACCAGTCAATTTACTTGTCTTGTTTACATGACAACATAATATAACATCACGCCTGCAATCCCCGATGGGTTTGGTGTACCTAACACCCACATTTTGCCAGTTATATTTAAGTCCCATGTAACTGGGGCGAGCCTATTGCCATCAACCGGGCGCAATTCCAGACTCCGTGGCTGCTACTGCAAAAATTCTGACGGAAAAACCCAATATCTATTTTACCGAAGCGGGAATCGAACCCAGGACTTCTTGCTCAGTAGTCGTGCTTGCGAGCACTAGACTAACGAGGCACTGACAAGTCATCAAAATCGCAAAGTTCTTAATTCTTGTAAATATAAGGCTGTTGTTTGGTTGCTGCTGACAGAGGTTTGAATTTTGAGTTAGCTCGTTCCGTCGTCGACCTCATCTCTGTCCTCAGGACTAGATTGAGCTCAAGAGAGGCCCATTTAATATAAAAAAGAGGCAAGATTAATGTGAAAAGTCTGAAATGAAAAATTAAAAAAAAACCTAACCTATTTTCGTTTACGGCTGCCAGTATTATACAGTCGTTTAACAATTCTTCCAAGAGTTCCTTACCTCACTAGCAAGTTCATTGTACTTCTGCTTCTCCTCAGGCTTGAGCAAGTACCACCACTCGCCGAGGATCTTGCTGACCGTACGGTTGTCCTGATTCGGGTACATCTGGTGCACGATCTGACGGTGGCGCTTTGAGAATATAATGAAGGCGTTCATCGGACGGCGGATGCGCATCCGTTCTTTCTATAAGTAGAAAGTAAAATTAAGTTTCATATTGATTTTGATCAAAATGAGCAGCGAGGGTAGTGAATTAGGAGATCTTAAACTTTTTTGAATAAACCGTGAAAGATCATGAAGTAGTATTTTGCGTCCAGACTGCAACCAAAAGCTGCTGGGCTTTACTTAGTCATTATGCTCTCTCTTGGACCCCAGAGGTTCCGATAATGAAAGCCTGTACTAAAGATTTGTTGGCACAAACTAAAAGTATTTTTGTACAAAATGTAACGGTACGAGGGCTGCTCTGAAAATTTCGGGAATCAAGGAAGTGACACAACATTACTATTTAAAAATGTATTTATTGCTTTTCGAAGTATTCTCCGCAAAATTTGACACTTTTTCCATACGATGGAACCAATCATTGAAGCAACCATTCCATTCGGAAGTTGGGGTCTCCAAAATGGCCGTTTTGTAGGCGTCCACAGCTTCTTCAGGTGATGAAAAGCTCTGACCACGCAATTTATTCTTTATTTTAGGGAAAGTATAGAAATCATTAGGGCTTAGGTCGGGGCTGTACGGCGGATGGTCTAATAATTCTATGTTTTCTTGCTCTAAAAACTCTTTTGTTCTGTGCGCAGTGTGAGAACTCGCATTGTCGTGATGGAGGATGATGCGGCGGTTGCAGTTCTCTTTACGGTGTTCAGAAACGACCTGGGGCAAACAAATGCTAGCATACCATTCTGCATTAACCGTTCTTTGTCCCTCAAGAGGAATAGTCGCAACATGGCCGGTTTTGGAGACAAACGTGGCCACCATTTTTTTTGCAACACTCCGTGAACGAACAATTTTTGTTAGCTTTAACTCATTTTCGAACACCCAAACTCGTGACTGGTTTTTTGTTTCGGGTTCGTACGCATATATCCAGGATTCGTCACCTGATACGATGTTGTATACAGCATTTGAGGATCCTGCGTGGAATCTTTGAGAGTTCTGATGCACCAAGTAACGCGAGCCGCTTTTTGCTCTTCACAGAGCGAATGCGGTATCCATCGGGAAAACAACTTTTTTACACCTAATTGTTCATGCAAGATTATTTGTATTTGACTCATGCCAATGTCTAAAGTTGCCTGAAATTCGCGGTATGTCACATGTCGATCTTCCTCAGTCAGCTTACGCACAGCATCAACGTTTTCTTGGGTGACTGCAGTTTTTGGACGACCTTGACTGGGATCATCACTGAGCTTGACACGTCCACGTTGAAATTCAGCAAACCAGCGATAAATTGTGGTTTTGGTTGGGGCTTTATCACCAAATGCAGAAATCATCCGGTCAACACACTGTTTTTGTGTTAAACCACTTCGAAAGTCATAATAAATCATCGCTCTTGAATTTTCTCGAGTCAATTCCATTTTCTCAACGACTACATAAGTTTGACAAAACCTTGTGACAAGACCGAGAACCTTTTTTTAAATAAATAAATGGTATTCGATTTTTAAAACCAAGGAGTTTTCAATTAAAAAGATTTTAACATGACAGGAACAGTGGAAATATTCCATTCCCGATACTTTTAGTGCAGCCTGTGTATAATATCAGATGTTGCACTATCTGGCTTCTTATTCTCATAATACTACAAAAAAATATCAAAGCTCCTTACATTCTCCTGAGTAGCAGGCGAGTTAAGTGCCGACGTGCTCTGCGAAGGTCTCTTGTTAGAGTCCTCTCCGCCGACCCCGGAGTCTTCAGACACTTCGAACACTTCGTCATCTTCGTCCATGCACATAGGGGGGTCTGGAAGACATTGTTTGTCTTTTAGGTTGACAAACAGAATACAGGTGATTTGAGTCTTTATAATACTAGTGGCTGTGAGTTCAAATTCGAACGAACACTATTCATGTAAACGTTTTCTACTGGAAGAAAGGCACATAGTTAGTTGTATGGTGTTTCTTTCTTTCAAAAGAGTTTTTATAATCACGAGATGGGCAGATAAAAGCTGAAGACTTTTATGACGATGTCTGCCACAAAAGCTGGCGTTAATTATGCCATAAAGTCAACTATTAATAATTCTATTTGCTGATGACACTTCGCTAATTTTTAAAATTGATAGAAAGGATACGGATGTCTTACATGCCAACGAAAGTCTAACTGTTCTCTCGAAATGGTTCGCAGCTAACAATCTTTTACTGAATGCGAACAAAACAAAATGTCTAAAATTCTCTTTACCAAATGTACCTCAACGGGATATAAATTTAAATCTTGACGGCAAAAAACTTTGTTATAGCGGAAACTGTATTCCAAGGGATTACTATCGATTCAAAATTGCAGTGGGGACCGCACATTAGAACTCTTTCGGGTAGGTTAAGCTCAGCTGCATATGCAGTAAGGAAAATAAGGCAGTTAACTGATGCTGCTAAAGCTAGGTTAATATACATGCTTATTTCCACATTATTATGTCTTATGGCATTCTGCTGTGGGGATCGGCGGCAGACGTTGACTCAATTTTCATTTTACAAAAGCGGGCAGTCCGCGCGATCTATAAAATGGGTCCTCGCGAGTCTCTCAGAGAAAAATTTAAAGAGATCGATGTACTGACTCTGCCTTCCCTTTATATCCTAGAATATATTTTATATGTCCGCAAAAACCGAGGGCTTTTCAAAATTAGAAGCGACTTCCATAATATTAATACACGCAGTAAACACGAACGACTCTAGAGTTCTCCGTTATGGTATTCCGCAGGGTCCTGTGGTGGGACCCTTGCTGTTCATTTGCTACATTAACGACTTTCCCCAAGTGATCATTCACCAAATGTCCTTATTTGCCGACGACAGCACGGTTATATATAACACTGGTAGTTATAAAGAAATAGAAGATAATATTAACAATAGTCTTGTTACGATTGTTGACTGGCTGAACGCAAATAACCTCAAAATTAACCTAGCTAAAACTAAATTTATGAATTTTAAAATTAGACAAAATAACCTCTCACATATTCAGGTAAACTACAAAGGTGACCAAATACATGAAACTACTGTAACAAAATTTCTTGGCCTGCATATTGATAGCGATATGTCATGGAGGACGCAAATCGATAATGTATGTGGGAAGCTCAGTAAATTTTCATAAGCTCTAAATATACGGAAAGTTCAAAAACTACATTAAACGTGTCCTTATTAAAAAAGCATATTACAAAATCAAGGACTACGTTGAAGATAAAGAGGTTTGTCCTTCTGCGCAGGCGGCTTCCCTGGTAGCTCATAAACGGCACAAATATGTGGATGTCTCTAACTATTCTCAATCTCATTTTTTATTTTCATTTTAATTTACTATGGTTTTTTTTTTACAATGGTTCTCACATCATTTAAACACCTTTTGTTCAGAATAGTTGCAGCATTGATGACAATATTTTTGTCACATGTTTAATTTAGTCTTTTTATAATATTTTCTTGCCTTTGCATAGACTCTTTTTAACGATTGTTTGTGAATGTGTGAACAGTATAGGCCTTGTAGATTCCTAGAGGTGTGTTAACTTTTGTTAACCTCTTATCTTGTTTTCCGTTTTTTTTGTGTAGTAAGCAACGACTTATTGTCGGGCCTATGCTGCCCCCCATACTTGAGTACTAATGCTGTAACATGATAATATTGTAAAATCTAATCATTTTAAAAGAGTAACCATGGTGTTTCTTGCCGGTTCTTCCCCATAGGAAACGACCAACCCGAACCGTGCACCTTTTTGTCGACGTTTCATAAGTGCACATGTAGGCCTATGTGAAATAAAAGTATATTTTGAACTTATGCAGCATGCATTCTTTAAGGTATCAAACGTGCAAGTAAACCGGCACGAGTGGGGAATTGTTTGCAGCGGCCTACTTAGGTACGAAATTACTTTTAAAAGTGCGCAACCAACACCTGGTCCGCGTGTAGGATTATGACCCATACTCAAAATACAATGTAGTAATATGTGCATGAAGTCCTAGGTTCGATTCCCAGGTCGGACAGTGTTATTAGAATTTTCCATCAGAAATTTCTCAGTAACAGCCGCACTCTAGATTTGCGCCCGGTTGATGACAGTTGGCTCACCCCCTATTACATGGTACTTAAGCATAAGAGGTGAAATGTGGGTGTACTATTATAGTACACCTCTGCCTAACCCTTCGGCGATTACACGTGTGATGTTATGTTGTTATCTAAGTACATACTGCTAGCCTCCGTCTTAATCTGGTCCGCAGTCTTGATAAGCGGTGCAGGCGTAAGCGGCGTGTGCGGCGTGCGGGGCGTGCGCGGCGTGCGCGGGGAGGGCGGCGTGCGCGGCGAGCGGGGCGTGTGCGGCGTGCGGGGCGTGCGCGGCGTGCGCGGGGAGGGCGGCGTGCGCGGGGAGGGCGGCGCGGCCGGGGCGGGTGGCGCCGTGCTCGTGGGCGGCGGGGAGCCACTCAGCAGTGGCACCAGGGACTGCCAGGGGAA
The DNA here is from genome assembly GCA_950022335.1 of Eurois occulta. NCBI lineage: Eukaryota > Metazoa > Arthropoda > Insecta > Lepidoptera > Noctuidae > Eurois > Eurois occulta. The sequence continues at coordinate 10,035,557 of OX465500.1, read as the reverse complement.
TGTGTTGCCTGATACTGTGGAAAGAGAGGTCATGTAATCTTACCGAACTATGTTTCTATACACAATGTTTAATTTTATGCCCATAGGACGGGAAACCACTTAATAGCAGGGCAAGACACTGCTAGGAAAATGTGATGGCTGATACTGTTGATAGAGATCACAGTTATAGAGCAATCATATGTAATCGTAGCGAACTATGTTCCGCTGAGGAATTATGACTGAGGAATTAACCATTTTTGTTCAAAGTAATTTAAGTTATTATTGTATATACACTTCTCATCAAAAAAATCGAAACACTTTCGTTTTTATTGTTTTTGTCCTAATTTTTTACAAAAGAGAATTAATTCCATGAAAAAAAAAACATTATTGTGTAGCTGGCAGTTTGGTCATTACAGTAAGAAGAAAAAAATCAAAATTCGAAATTAGAATTTCATTTGTTTATCCTATAAATGAAATTAATCACTGTTTTGAGACAAATGTGTATTTAGGGTTGGAGTCATGTACGTTTCTCGTTTAAAAACTAAAAATTAGCGCTTGTCTTTAAACTTTTTGTTTCTTATTTCATTTACTGTGACTTTGGGACGTCTGAAAAAACTTTTTTTTCTAAAACATATGGATACTTCGCCCGCAGAAGCCGCCCAAGTGGTGGCATTGCTGGATTCTGGACTTAGTCAGCGTGTTGTGGCTGCAAGATTGCATCTAAGCTTATCATCTGTTCATCTTCATAGAGTCTACAAACGCTATCGGGAGACTGGTTCGTTCACGCGCCGTTCAGGATCTGGCAGGAATCGGGTCACTTCTGAGCGAGATGATCGATTTATTGTAACAACTTCTTTACGAAATCGACGCCTTAACGCTTTTCAACTGCAGCAGCAGCTTCGCGTTGTACGAAGAGTAGCTGTAAGTGACTCTACAATAAGAAGAAGGTTGAAGGAACGCGGATTGGCACCGCATAAGCCAGCGAATGGGCCGAAATTAACTGCAGACCATCGAAGAGCGCGCCTTAACTTTGCACGCGAGCACCTAACTTGGTCATACCTTCAGTGGAGCAAAGTACTGTTTTCTGATGAGTGTAAAATTATGCTGTATGGTAACGACGGAAGGAACAAGGTCTACAGAAGAGATGGAGAACGCTTTGCACAATGCTGCATTGAAGAAAAGGTCAGCTATGGTGGCGGTTCGTGGACGGTTTGGGGAGGAATCAGCGCCGACGGTAAGACACAACTTGCCTTTGTGTCTGGGCCACGGCTGCCTGCACTAAACTCTCATCGGTACATCGAACAGTGTCTTGAACCTCATGTGATGCCCTATGCACATTTTATTGGCAACGACTTCATATTCATGCACGACAATGCTAGAGCTCACACCGCGGGCGTCGTACGAGATTATCTTACCGAAGTCGGTATCTCCATTATGGTATGGCCAGCAAGAAGCCCGGACATGAATCCCATTGAACATCTATGGGATGAATTAAAGAGACGAATTCGAGCAAGAGATCCAGTCCCAGAAACACTTAGCCAGCTGCAAAATGCAATCCAAGAGGAATGGGATAATATACCACAACATGTGATCGTGACTCTCATCCGATCGATGAAGAACCGTATGGAAGCAGTAATAAGAGCTCGCGGAGGGAATACAAGTTATTAAATAAACGTTTCTTACATTTTTTTTTCATTTACGCGTGTTGTTTTACCCATTTCCTTCATATTCCATACAGGGTAAAAATTACTCATTATACAAAATACGAAACCTATGAAGACTTAATTTGAATTTAGAACAATAACATTAGGATTTAAAAACCTCATACTACTCACTATTAAATGACATTTTACATTTATTCCTAAATATACACATTTTTCTGATAATCCTTATCAAATCATAAACTGCGAGGTGTTTCGATTTTTTTGATGAGAAGTGTATATTGTAGGGTGTAAGGAATATCGATCATCATCATAACAGTATGCACCAATGAATGTCCCCTGCTCGTGTATAGAAGTTAGTTTTTGTTAACGATGTTGGTACTAGTTTTCGGCAAGTCGAAACATGTTTAGAGAGTTAATACATACAAATATTAAACTCGCTTGATATCTCTATTATGCAAACGTGATTAACATCACGTAAACAATCAAATCCTTTGCAAATAAACTTTTTTTATCAAATAATGATTATCGCACATTGTATTTAATTTTGGATTTTATTACAAAAACAATAAGTAGTGGAAAATTTTACCATTCAAAGCGGGAAGATAAAACAAACATGATTAATACGTACCGGGCTTGTACCCGTTTTCACAAAAACTACGCGATTCATAAGTTAATGCCTAAATACGTTTGCACTACTAAAATGACTTTGAATTATTAGGCCTACTTAACTTCGGCCATTTTATTTTCTTTTCAAAATAGCGGTCACGCATTAAACTTGTATCAATCAATAGCTGGCATCAATACAAGCAAATTTTGATTGAGACAAAGTCTTCTAAAGCGTCACATTTCCGAGACATAACCCAAGTAGCACACAAGCTGCTTAAATGACATCTTTATAACCTGAACGTTCTTTAATAGCTGTGCAAGGGGTTTACTATAATACTCAAGTAGTTCAGTAGCGTATTTAACAGTTCTTTAATAGGCATGCGGTACAATAGCCGCACAATAGTAAATATAATCCCAATGAAGATACAAAGGCATGTTATAGAGTTATTGTACGGCCATTTGATATAAAGCAGAGTTATAAATACCTTTTACGTCTTATAGAGGGCTTTAATGGTTAAAAGTGTTTAAATCGAGTTATAAGCTTCCTTTAAAGCGATTGTATATTTCATATTTCTAAATGTCTAAGCTGTTAAATAGTACTTATTACTGCCTTAGAAACTCTATATCTACAGCAGAAAAATATAATTCTATATGTGTATGTAGGTCGTTACAGCAACTGTATGGTAAATAGCTGATTATAGCAAAAAAACCACGCCTTATAAAGCTAAAAGCTCAAAAATTTTGTTTTTAGGACCAATATAGCGGCTGAAGTGAAACAAAAGTGTTTTACTAATTTAATTGCGGACTGCCCGCGCCCCTGCGCCAATGCATCCACTCCGATAACAACAAGCAAAAAATTAAGGATAATCTGTGCTCACAAACTCTTTCGTATTTAGTTGCAATTAATGTTTTCATATTTAAAGGTTCAAATAATTAGACTTGATGTTATTTGTAAATATTGAATTGATTGTATATAAACAAGAAATATTGCACTAAGTCTTATTTAATTAGTAGAGTTTAAATAGAAAAACACAAACGAATAATGAGAAAGTGTAAGATCGATTAACAGGGGTTTTAAGATTCAGACAATGGACCCCTAAATAAAATTACCTACAACTGATGTACATCTAAAAAGTACTATCATACAACCGAGAGGTCTACAATGGTGGATACTAGCGGTTTAAATCGATAGAATGGCTCTAGTTACCTAACTCTGAAGGGTGTTGTAACCGAGACGCCATTATAGTTTTTAATACAAGCAATTCTCATGATTCTTTATAATTTGTTTATATCATAAAAACCGAATTCACGTGACTCGTTCTCACCCAGGAAAGAAACCGGGATCCCTTCTTTTCGCATAATGTTCTTTGTCCTAATATACTTCGGCATAATGATTTTGGCACAATTTGTTTTGGCATAATAATACTTCGGCATAATTTTTTAGGCATACATTTTATGTTGGCATAATCATCTTAAAGACTAATTTGTTTTGGCATGAATTTGATTCGCATAACGTTAGTAGGCCTAATGACTATTAGCATAATAATATTTAGGCATACAATTAATATAAATAACGTCAGCGGCACCCCGAGGTTCGGTTAGTTAGGTTCCTGTAAACCCTGCAGCCAGAAATAGGAGTCCCGCGGTGCGGGGCTCCGTCGACCTGCTGACGGAAACCCTAACCCTAGACGGTTGACGTCAGGGGCACCCCGAGGTTCGGTAAGTTAGGTTCCTGTAAACCCTGTTATTTTTTAATATTATGCTTAAAAAAGTTATGCTTTCAAACTTTATGCTTAATAAATTTATGCTTTAGAATATTATGCTTCATCATTGTTATGGTTAGAGAAATTATGCTTAAAAAAATTATGCGTAAGCTGTTATGCGTAGTTATATTATGCGAAAATATAATTGTGCCAAACAAAATTATGCTAAGTTATATTAGGTCTTAAACTTTTATGCAAATGGATAGAGAACCAAAGAAACCACCTAAAAAGCTAAATTATTTTATATAAACGAAATTCAAAATCTTTAATCAAATGTACTTTTTATCCAAAAAACTGCATAAATGGCAGGCGCCTGAAAATTTTAGCTATAATCTTTCTTATATATAAAATTCTCGTGTCACAATGTTCGTTCCCGTACTCCTCCGAAACGGCTTGACCGATTCTCATGAAATTTTATGAGCATATTGAGTAGGTCTGAGAATCGGCCAACATCTATTTTTCATACCCCTAAGTGATAAGGGGGTAGGTAGGTAGGGTAGGTAAGTAGGTTAGGTAGGTAGGATAGGTAGGTAGGGTAGGATAGGTAAAAAGGTAGGGTAGGTAGGTAGGTAGGTATCAAAATATCGTTACTGTATATCTAATACAGATCTGTAAACTCTAATTCGGAGATACAGACGCGTCTAAATAAGATGGGAGCACTACAGTCGCGCTACAAGAACTTATATAATGAGGCGCACACTGTCGCTCGCATAGCACCTTTGTATGTCCGTACTAACACATATCTACGAACATTGTAGACATTGTAGAACCTTAGGCCGTATAAATCGGTGCCTCTTTCGGGGGTACAGCGGCGCTGTAGCCGCTTGTACATCTAATATAGAACTTATTTATGGAGGATATGCCGTTATTAAAAAATTCTAAACGGCCGGTGTACGGCTTGTTATAGAGCTTGTGTGCTACTTGGGAAGCCATCGACACTACAATCTTGGCCATCAATACAAAAACAATATTTCTCTCATATAATACTGTTTGCTTAATACAGCTTTAATGCGTAGCCGCAATTTTGAGAATAAAATAAAATAGCGGAAGCAAGGTAGGCCATGCTTCATAACAAAATCTTCCTTTCAACTCTTGTCGCTGAATTGAGCGTTGAAATCAGTGTATTATGGTATTTAGGCGTAGCCGAGTGTTATTGATAAAACGGGCCTACATTGACACTTACAAAAACCTAATCTAAAGATAAAGAGAAATTCTTTCTGATTAGATTTTCCTTTTGTTTTCAATACAACATTGCATATGTACTGAATGATAGCACTCACCGATAATCGTGTGTGACGTGGGCGGCGGCAGAACTGGTAGCAACTGATTAGGGTGCACTATCACCGCGCTGCTGTTTACATTGTTTACCTATAGATAATGATTTTATGTTTTTAATTCATGTAAAAAAACAACAAATACGTTAGGGAAAATTATTCTAAGTAGAGGTTATTCATATGTTTGAGATACAAGTTAACAATCATCAGTAGAAAATGTATTGTAGAAATAATTACATTGAAAAATAACGCGTCTGCCTGGGTCCCAACCAATAAACTATTTTAGGTACCGAGGCCGTTACGCCACCTTGCTCAGATAAAAATATACAAAGCTTTATTTACTTACAGGCCAAGAGCCTGATGGCATCCCTGGCAATCCCCATCGGCGGAAACTACCAACTTGCATAGCCATGATTGATTATTATTCGTCTAGTTATGTATCTAAACTATCTTCCCTCTTTAACCTGTAAAAGGATGCACTTTCAACTTCCTTAATAATTTCTTTCGCTATAAGAAAGCGCTAGTATCTAGAACCAGAGGTTAAGACAGTCTGTTGTCTATCAGTGAGTGATTGAAGTTTTATATTGAGTACCTAGATATGCTATCAAACCCAATTTCGGGCGAAATTATCCGGTGTGTCCTAAGTCAAACCGGTTTATCAAGCATGAGTTTTTCCAAGATATACTAATCCAAACGAAGAAATTACAAGACTAACCTAGATTTAAAGCTTGCTCTGTTGGTCACAGTTCTAACCATCGTTTAATTCACATGGTCGGGGTGCCTATCATGGTATTTTTGTGATAAGCCCTAAGCCTGGTAACTTTCACCTAGGACAAACTAGTGTAGCCTGACATCGGGTTTTTCCTGTAACAGATACAGCGTGTATCTGAAAGGTTGTCCTAATTAAGGCTGTCGTACAGACCATCAAACTGAAGAACTTTCTTCATGAGACTAACACCGTAATTGCGAAAAAAAAATCTGTTTTCCCATACATTATGGTCGAAATAGTGGCCAAATGGGGTATCATCGACCCGTCCCAAATACAAAGTCAGTGTGGAGCCCCTGTGCAGGATATGCCCAACCTCCTTTCTTGCCCATCCTGCGCCATATAAGATTTCAAATTTTTAAACAAAGCCAACGACAGAGCTGTGCAGGTGGCAATATACTGGTCTGATATCATTTGAGTCTATCGACACGAAATGAAGATGTTGCGAATACGATGTTGGTCTAATAGAGCAAATTGTCCAGAGGCCTATACAACATTTTTAAACATACTTTTCTGATACACACTGTACTCCACTGGCGATAGGGAATGCCTAACATTTTGCGCCAGCACATTTCGAACGCATCAATTCTGTTACGAATGCGTGTTTTCAGTGTCCAGGTTTCAGAAGCTTACAAAAGCTAGAGAAGATCAGGGTCCGCGCTAACTTGTAAGTACTTTTGCTGATTCCTCTGTTCCTCCAAATCTTCTCTAATCGCTTTACCGCTGACTTTACGATCTAGGCTCTTCTTACTACCTCTACTTCACAATCGCCATCTGCAGTTACCAAGGAACCAAGGTAGATACGGTATCCAGGTCGGATCTCCAGTACGTTGTAATGTATATAATATCTGTTCAAACTTTATGGCCACTCGGAATTTAGATGCGAGTTAGACGTTTGTCTAATAAACAGTCAAGATGATGCGTCCTCTGCGCCTCGCTGATACATGAAATTGTGTTCTACGCAGCTTTACGTTAGTAGTTTCGAGTCACAATAAAGTTTGAACCGTTATACACGCGCTGATCGCCACTCGCAGCTAACTTCCGAGCCGCCATAAAGTTTCAACAGAACTATACCGGCACAATTCACAAACATCAGTTTTAGCTCTGTTGATATGGAGTCCATATTCCACACTCAATGTTTGTACTCTTTGCAGAAGTTCTTTTTCATTTGCCCCTATTAATAATATTGTTTTATATTACAATATTATAAAAATGTAACTAATATATGTTAAAACGATTAAAAGGAAATAAATAATAAAAATAGTATCCTATGATAGACTGATAGTGGCATCATCTGCAAAGCTTTTGGCTGCCAGTTCGCTCGCGTTACGGTTGGATATTCGATGGGAATGTTCCAAATATAACTTATGTATGACACTCCGGGATAATGCAATATTCAAATCGGGTTGTAAGGGTGACCGACCCCTCTAATTATAGACCTATATCTGTGCTTCCAGCATTGAGTTTAATCTATGAAAAATAATGCTGGACCAGATGCTGTCTCACTTCAACTCAAATGGGATTCTGCATAGTCAACAGTTTGGTTTCACGAAGGGTAGGTCGACAACAGACGCGGGAGTAAAACTCATCAGTCACATTCTGGAATCCATTGGCATTTTCTGTGACCTCTCAAAAGCGTTTGACTGCGTCGACCACAACACACTGATCTGTAAACTACACCACTACGGAATTCGTGGACAAGCTGCTGATCTTGTTCTCTCATATTTATCAAACAGGCAGCAAAAAGTAAATGTTAATGGGGCGACGTCCTCCGGGTCTCTAGTAAAGATGGGCGTGCCCCAAGGTTCAATTCTCGGGCCTTTCCTATTTCTTGTTTACATTAATGATCTCCCTGGTTCACTATCCATTTGCATAAAATGTTAAGACAGCGAGCTGCTCCCCTACGCGCCTACGCGATTTTAAATTACACTCTAGGGGTAGGACAAACAAGACTACGTGGAGTCGGTTTTGCAGCAATTCGGTTCTGTCACTAACTTTTGTTGCACAGCATATTCATTAGGCCTACTAACGTTATGCGAATCAAATTTATGCCAAAACAAATTAGTCTTTAAGATGATTATGCCAACATAAAATGTATGCCTAAAAAAATTATGCCGAAGTATTATTATGCCAAAACAAATTGTGCCAAAATCGTTATGCCGAAGTATATTAGGACAAAGAACATTATGCGAAAAGAAGGGATCCCGATCTCCCTTACATGATGGCCAAATTATCGGATATAATTCTATTTGCTGATGACACTTCGCTAATTTTTAAAATAGATAGAAAGGATACGGATGTCTTACATGCCAACGAAAGTCTAACTGTTCTCTCGAAATGGTTCGCAGCTAACAATCTTTTACTGAATGCGAACAAAACAAAATGTCTAAAATTCTCTTTACCAAATGTACCTCAACGGAATATAAATTTAAATCTTGACGGCAAAAAACTTTATGTTATAGCGGAAACTGTATTCCTAGGGATTACTATCGATTCAAAATTGCAGTGGGGACCGCACATTAGAACTCTTTCGGGTAGGTTAAGCTCAGCTGCATATGCAGTAAGGAAAATAAGGCAGTTAACTGATGCAGCTACAGCTAGGTTAATATACTATACTTATTTCCACAATATTATGTCTTATGGCATTCTGCTGTGGGGATCGGCGGCAAACGTTGACTCAATTTTCACTTTACAAAAGCGAGCAGTCCGCGCCATCTATAAAATGGGTCCTCGCGAGTCCCTCAGAGAAAAATTTAAAGAGATCGATGTACTGACTCTGCCTTCCCTTTATATCCTAGAATGTATTTTATATGTCCGCAAAAACCGAGGTCTTTTCAAAATTAGAAGCGACTTCCATAATATTAATACACACAGTAAATACGAAATTGTAATACCCAAATTCAGGTTAACAAAAACTAGTAAGTCTTTTCTTATAAACTAAACAGTATACGTTAGTATAACAAATTACCTAAGTCAGTTATAGAACTGACCGATGGAAAGTTCAAAAACTACATTAAACGTGTCCTTATTAAAAAAGCATATTACAAAACTAGCTGTTGCCCGCTACTTCGTTCGCGTGGAAATTTTGGTGTGTATGTGGGAGACTGCCTCGTTGGTGTGTGAATGGTTGCAATTGCGACTACTAAGCATGAGGTCCTGGGATCGATGCCCGGGTCGGGTAGTGTTAAAAAAAAAATTAATTACATAACTACATAAAGTTATAACGCACATGATTTAAAGATCACCTTTTAAGCAAGGAGATGCTTGATTAAACAATGTATGCAATTGAAAAAAATACTATAAATAATAGTGTTATTGGGTTATTCCATCAGGAATTTCTCAATAGCAGCCACGGAATCTGGATTTGTGCCCAGTTGGTGGAAATTGTCTCGCCCCCTATCACATGGACTTCAACGTAACTGGCGAAATGTGGGTCTACGATTAGGTACACTTCTGCCTAAACCTTCGGGGATTACATGGCGTGAAAGGTGAGAACTGATTGGCTGATCAAAATGTGATAATGTGGGTGATGTGACTGTAAAAAGAAGTCCCGAACAAAATTTAATGGGGACGATATGGCTTAAAACCGTTTATTTTGGCGCTATCCAACTTTCTTTTCAAAGTGAACCATCACACGCCTTGTTGGGCACTATTTATTCTAATACCGTTCTGTATACAACATTAAAGGACTTATTATTTTCTGCAAGCATGTGCAAGTTTTGGGCACTGAACAACCAACATTTTTATTATTGACTGTGTGAATGCATGGAGTGCACAATTGAATGCTTGCCACTTTTATGGTTTAGCCCTGGGATCTGTTATGATGATCTGAGATCTGTCTGGTCTGTCTATCTGTCTGTCTATCGTCATTGTAAAAGCCAATTTTAAGGGAAATTGTAACCTTTTAAATTGAAATGGCAAGCTGCGGTTTAACGCGTCTAATGCAGGCTTCTGTGGCTACTTTCACTGCTGCTTGAGGACTCCCCCGTTTTTGGTGATGTTGCATGTTGGGGTATCTTCGCTTGCAAGATTCAGCGGCAATTTGAAAATTGAATGTGCAGTCCGGCCACCCTTAAAAAAAGTTGCAACAATGCTCGAGGAAGCCACAACCATAGCTATATGGCGGCATGGTTGGCGCAGTGGCTGAGCAATTGATTGCGGCGCTGCGTGTCGCGGGTTCCTTTCCCGCACGGAACAAATTTACAACGTCGTGATTTTATCATATTTGAATTTTTAAATTTTTTAGAGATTTTATTTCGTAATGGGTTGTACGTAGTACTTATTACTTCCATGCAAAAAGTAAACACAAAAGGAAAAATAAAATCAAATAAATTTTCAGCCATTCCGACTACACTTCGACTAAAACCTATTTACGTAAATAATTAAATTTATCATAGAAATCGCGTATGAGGTTACTAACTAAATTTTAAACATTAATATCTTTTGCGTCTGTTGGTCGATTTTGATGAAATAAACGCTAAATGTTACTCGGAATAACGCTTCTTATGTTCCAATATTTCGATTTTGAATACAATAAGGGGTTTTTACGTGATGCGCGCACAAACGAACAGACAAACCGACAAACAGCCAAAAATTCCAAAAATGGTAGAAATGGGTTCTGTGTGTGATCCTTTAGCACCCCTACTATTTTTTTTCTAAATATTTTCAATGTACAGACACGCCACGTCTACAGATTTATTATATGTATAGATCAAGGACTACGTTGAAGATAAAGAGGTTTGGCTTTAGTTCCTTCTGCGCATGCGGCTTCCCTGGTAGCTCATAAACGGCACAAATATGTGGATGTCTCTAACTATTCTCAATCTCATTTTCTTTTCATTTTAATTTACAAGGGTTTTTTTTTACAATGGTTCTCACATCATTTAAACACCTTTTGTTCAGAATAGTTGCAGCATTGATGACAATATTTTTGTCACATGTTTAATTTAGTCTTTTTATAATATTTTCTTGCCTTTGTATAGATTCTTTTTAACGATTGTTTGTGAATGTGTGAATAGTACAGGCCTTGCAGATTCCTAGAGGTGTGTTAACTTTTGTTAACCTTTTTTTTTCGTTTTTTTTGTGTAGTAAGCAACGACTTATTGTCGGGCCTATGCTGTCCCCCCATACTTGAGTACTAATGCTGTAACCATGATAATATTGTAAAATCTAATCATTTTAAAAGATTAACCATGGAGTTTCTTGCCGGTTCTTCTCCATAGGAAACGACGAACCCGAACCGTGCACCTTTTTGTCGACGTTTCATAAGTACCCATGTAGGCCTATGTGAAATTGGGCTGCGGGACCGTTCGAAAGAGATACCGCGGCCCTGGAACATAAAGGGCTAATGAAGGAACATGGGTGGTTTTTAGTCAGTAAGAGTCTGACACTCCCTTCCGCTCCACCCAGAGAGGGAGGAGTCATTTGATGATTTCCCACCCCCAAAAAAAAAAAAAAAAAAAAAAGGCCTATGTGAAATAAAAATATTTTGATTTGATTTGAATGTAGCTTCCCTTTAGTAACCAGGATCGTATCATTAATAAGTTAATTACGAAGATTACCCCCTACATTGAAGTTTAGATTTAGGAAAAATTATAAAAGGTTTTCAAAATAAAACACGACAAATGTTTTCGAGGTTTTTATGTTTTAACATAAGTTCATACAATGATCCAATATGCTTGAACAAACTGTCCACAACACTATGGGTTGGCTCTCTATTACCTGCTCACAGTTGGTTTGTTGTTGGTTACAATGTCTAAATTTAAAGTGCCACTTATTGGTCCATTAGTTGGATTCATAAACATTCAAAAAACTTGCTCATGTAAAAGTGGTTACTGATTCAGATATTCAGTTTTCTTTTGATTGTTTTGTCTCTAATTCAATCTAATACACATTAAATTGAACACTTAAAATCTAAATAAATCATCTAAATAAGATATTTACATTTACCATTTTGACTAAACAATTACACTAATAGCTTATGTAGAAGAAATAAATAACGAATATGAAATGCTTTATTTAAAATGTCCTTTCGAAATAATTGCTAATATTTCTTAAAATATAACATTTAACTTGTTAAGCAACATAGTTAATTCAGTCTAATAACGTAAAACTGCCTATTATCTGTTGTTTATTGACTGACAAAGCTTAGTGCTGAGAATTATTTCAGAAGCACAATATTCTGCATCAATGAATGCAATGAGTATGAACTAAGTTTCGAAAGTCAATAAAGTACTAGAAATATGCAGCTATTTAAGATTTTTCATATTTGTTATTACTATAACACACATAAAAAGACATTCACTCCAAACTCAACATACAATCAAAACTACAATTATATCAACAAGAGGCAAACTTAAAGATATGGACAGTTTAAAAACAAATTGAAACATTTAGTACAAACCATCGCAATCATAAACCATGGAGGAAAACTTCTATTTATTTTTATATATTTATTAGATATTGCAACGAAGTGTGTAAATAAATCACCATGTATGCTTTCATATAGATATTTCATAAAGTTATTTGACAAAAATGCGAAATTGCTTTTACGTAACTTTAGTAGGTATCTATTGATTAAAACGCTCTTAACTATTTGATATTATTTGAAATTTTTAGACCAAAATCTATGAAACCTTATGAAAACATATATGTTGTAGTGCGTGTGAAAAAAAATAAAATACATGAACCTACATTAATTTCGTAAAAAAATCGAATTAAAATCGTTTCGTAACTGAACGCTCGAAGGAAAAATCAACTGTTTTCACTAACTCGGGATGATATTCACCGGCCACAACAAGATATTATATTGATTAGTAAATATATTTCTATTATATTGATATACTGTAAAATTGAAAACCAATCTTATAATATGGGTGTTATTCTGAGCCAAAGTTATAGTTATTTAACTGATTAAGAAAAGAGGCCTATCTTGCCCATACTTTGAATTAATTACCCTGCTTTCCTGAACGTTAACGTAAAGTACTATCGTCACCAAGTACATGTGACTCGAAACAGCGTCTAGGTCGAATAACTAATTCAAATTAGGGACGAAAATATATGTGTATATTACTACTAACTGGTAACAACCGTTCTATTATTTATTCATGAGTTAAAATGTATGACAACAATGAGGATTATGATGAATTGACTACGCGGGGTAGCGTACCAAATCCCGCTAGTTTCATATTGACAAATTGATAAGATACATGATCACGCCAGAGCTTAGGTCATAAGATGTATGACAAGAGAAAAATTGAACTGAACAAACTGTCGAGTTTTGGTACCTGCCCCGACTACTTACCTACCGAGATACAATATTTAACCGTGCGAAAATATCTCTTAAGTTTTATACTCTTAATAAATTCATTTCACATCCGGACTCCTAAAGCAATTATCTAAATACTATTAACGCCGAAGAGATCATTTAAAAAATACAATTTTGATATACATAACATTTGTATTGGCCGAAATTTCACATGTATAAATTATATATTTATCTTTTTATCTATAATATAATTAGTATTATCTAAATAAAACCTTAATTACTTTGAGAGCCAGGAATACTTAGTGCTAGTATACAATACAACTAATATTTACAATGAGATTATCATATTGTATAAATATTGATTTATCTAGTGTCGTTACTGATTTGAGCTATTTTTGTAAACCATAGCAGTATGTTTTAAAAATGGATCACTACGTCGATCGCTTACTGACAGAAAGAGTAATAATTATTAAAATGTTTACAATTTGTGTCACTCGTTACGATTCATCCATACTCCTACATAAAGTATCATAAACACTCGACAATTCGCTCGATAAATCACTGTACAACGTACATTATTAAAAGTAATTAAATAAGTAGATACTAATCTAATAAAATGAAATAATTTGAAATACTTGGAAGACCAACATCACAACATAAATAGAAAACAATACAAAATAATAGAGACTTAAACGATTGTGAAAATGTTCGCACCAAAGTTCCTTGCATCAACCTCACTCGACGAGTTCATACAACTCGCGCACCTCACTATGTGTTGCACTACACATCACTTATTTAGGTCTCTAGATTCTCACAACTTGTACACTATCTTGGATAGTTTCAATATTTCTCAATTTATGATAACAACATCCTTTGCGTCTGTTTTTGTAAATGCAATTATCAATGGCATGATAATTCTCACTGATAGTTACCATTACTCATAATCTCAGTTGTTGAAACTGTTCACGATAAATTAGCAATCAATCTTTGCAAATGAGAAGTCATTGCTATTTTCGCAGTTGAATATTATTGATTGATAAGTAGAGACCCCATTTATCACTAAATCAACTTCCATAAGACATTCCTACACGCAACTCGCACAATATCTAATTCAGTGAAGGCAACATTTAAATAAACAATATCTCTCGATAAACACACAAATCTGGAGTAAATATACTATATCAGCTAAATATATCAATTGCAAATATATAATTCTCTAAAATATATTGTTTTTAATAAAGTGATTCTCATATTGCAACGAAATTCAACTGGTCAGTTCTATAAAATGATTGGCTTTTGCCCATAATGGGTGATTATATTAGTTATATTTAATAACTTTACAGTTAAATCAAATGATAAAATTTAAAGACAATACCGAGAGAAAAAAACGTACTTTTGAGCATTTCCAAACAAAATAAAGGCAATTACAGGAGATGAAATCTTCTATACTTTATTTTAGTATTAATGTCTAGCAGAAGGGTTATTTTCGATGTAACTTTGCCATCTTAGCTAATAAGTGGTTTTGCAACAACACAGATTTCAGTCATACAGCACTCACCAACGAAAGTACTTAAATACAAATATACAAATAAAAATTGAGATCGTGCCCACAATGACGATGTGCTTTAAACAATGAAATAAATGATTTATTAATTAAATAACCAATTAAAAGCGAATAAAAATATGGTTCTATTAATCTGAGGGTGCTCTAATGTCGTCTTGAAAACTTGCAAACTACAAAAACTGTCTCAAACAATTTGACTTTACAAGACCCTGAGAAGAAAGAAGTCGGTTTTTTTTGTGATTTTTTGCTTTTTTGTATTACTTGTAATGTAAAACACTATAGATATGAATATGTCATAACCATTTGACTGCCTTTACTCACTTATAGGGAAGTCGCACTAGGCGGCCGGCCACGTAAGTCAGAGTAGCTGCTACAGCCTGGCTGCCCAGTGCGTACAACATAGAGGAATCAATATTGGTTAAGATCAAAATATACTATTGGAAAAGGGAACAAACCATTAGTACCACTGTTATTTTTCAGATAAAACTACTTCAAACATACAATTTAAATCAACGAATCAATTAGACCATGCATCGCCAATTCTCACGGACTTAACATTACCGATTAATTTTTATGATTTTTTCAAGTTTTTATTAATGAAAAAAGTATTTCTGAATAATAATAAAATACTATAAACGAGTAGCTATACATTAATCTAATCACTGTATTAAATGCTTCTGCATTTATGATCGATTGTCTCGAAACGTTCGCGTTTCATTTCCATCATTGGGAACACGTAGAATTTAGCCATTGCCAGTGTAAAACTGTCCAGTTTGTATTTAAGCTCAAAATTAACACCAAAAGCTTCATCTTGCGAAAAGTGTACCTTTTCTTGCTGGCAATACTTATTAACTCGTGTGGGTGAAACATGTGAGTACCAGGCCTTGAATATGTGACATTGAGCTTTATAAAGACAGGTAACTAACAGAAACACCGCTCTACAAAGCCAAATTATTCTAAAACTCGATTTGTCAAGATGAACAAACATTTCTTGCAATCCCTTAAATGTGGTTGTATAAGTATGTGTAGTTCCGTTGGCTGTCAAAGGCTAAATGTCCCGTGTTCTTACTTCTACTGGCGCACAATGATGGAGATGGTATAGCCGCAGCGCTAACTGGCCGTCGAGGTGGGCTGCAGAGACGCGATTGGAGAATTTACTGAAATAAAAATTAAATTTTGTTTTGAGAACAACATGTTGTAAGGCTTAATGGGTAACGCAAAAAAACAATGTCTCCCAAACAATTGCTGGAATGATGCAAGGCATCATCATAGAAATGATAAAGTTTAGTATGAGTTTATCCAGGATTCGTATTAATAATAAAATAATATAATAATAATATCTTGGGACAACCAAGACACCGCCATCTGATCCCAAACTAGGCAGAGCCTGTACTATGGCAACCACACAACTGATAAACATACTTATATAATTATTTCAAAATACATACATATTATAGATAAATTACACACCCAGAAACAGAACAATTAATCGTACTCATCGCACAAAGATTTGTCCTGTGTGGGAATCGAACCCACGACCTCCGTCCTAGCAGTCAGGGTCACTAACCACTAGACCAACAGGCCAATCAAATAAAACTACTTTAATTTTTAATAACCTGGAAAGTACTAATTAATTTACACTATAGTAATACTTACTAGTAGGGGTATTCACTTCGGAGTGCGGCGTAAGATTTGACTGGGCCATCAGTTTCTGCCTCACTTCGCGAATCTTCAGCTGTAGCTGTGGCTTTGTCGGGAAAACGTCCATGTGGGCTGCCTACAATTACAAAAAAAGAATAATCAAGAAAATGCTTTAACGATTGGACTATGAGATACAATTACTAAAAAAAAAAATTACAAATGTGCAGCCAGGATGTCAAAACACTGAGTAAACTTAGTAAAATATTTGTATTATATAGGTTTCCTAATAATACTCCAGTTTCTAAGTTGAGTCTTTTATATTTAAATGTGAACCGCATAGTAAAGGATGATTCATGCTAGCCCTTGGCGGGCGCGAGCTATGCCACGGATACGAAACTTCAGGAACATTGTCATCTGAAGTAGTTCTCGCTACACCATGTGGCGTCCGTCCTTCCACGTGTTACGAGCACGCAGCAGTCTTGCTAAATATCGAGCAGAGCAGACGCAGCTCTTGCCTGTTACAGTGTTACATGAACCACCCCGTCAGACTGGTGGCCTACCATGACGTCTTAAAGCAGGAGTAATTCCAGTGTGGGAAAGAGATGGCGCTAGACGAGCTGTACAGCTCTGTCTCTTTCCCACAGTGGAAGAGACGTCATAGTAACCCCTGGTCGTGTGCTCCTCGCTCACCTGGAAGTGCGAGGTGGCCTGCGTGGTGGGGAACATGCCGTGCTCCTGGAACAGCTTCAGCACCAGGTGGCGGCGCTGCTCCAGCACGCGCCGGTGCCCCGCCTCCCCGCGCGCGCCCCCGCCGCCCGCGCCCCCGCCGCCCGCGCTGCCCACGCTGCCCGAGCACGGCGTGCGCGGCGACATGTCCTCCATGCCTTCGGACGACACTGCCGACAATTTTACTTTATTGATCAGGTAGCACGATGACCCCGATAACTCTACAGTCTACAGTGCTAACATTATACAAGATACAATGCGAGTGAGGTAAGACTTCATCGCAGTGAACATAATCCTATTGTCACGGCGCCTCCCTACAATAGCCCGAGGATGAAATACGAGTGTATGTAAGCGGGACCGTCTTCTGCGACCACCACGCTAGGCACAAATGCGTAACATTTGTACGCAGAAGTGGAATTTTGAAATTGTGGGACTAATCACAGAGCCTTGTCACTTCACGAAACAAAGATGACAGCCATTAAATGCCCAATTATAATAAGTTATGGCACCATGGCGCAAATTATTCGTTACGGATATCCTTGCTACCAAGAATCAATCATAAAAGGAAAGCCTTACATACCTTTAAAAGTATCCGGATTGAAGTCCGGTCCAAAGAAGGTGGTCCCGACAAGCTTGTTAGTGGTCGTGTACGGGGTTCCATAGGAATGCGGCGTCGGCATTCCGTTGCTGTTCATCACTTCTTGTTCAAACTGCGGCGTTAGCACTGTGTTTTCTTCCTCTGTAGATAACAAAGAACAAATCATTTAGATTTAGCATTTTACTCATCCTGGTTTCATTGGGTCAGATGTCAAAAGATCCATGTACAACTATAATGTTTTGACAGTCCGTTGCATTATGTTTTAACTATGTAAATGAACGTACCCATCTTGCTTGTTTTCTTCCGCATGTAGAGCTGCGGACTGCGCGGCACCATGGCGCTCGGGCTGCAGGCCTCCGGCTTGAACTGCGGCAGGGTGCTGAACTTCTGATCGAAATTCACTGTCTCCAGTACTCTGAGATACAACCAAGTTACCATTTAGTAAGAAAGTTTAAATCGCAAGGGACTTTCGTTATTCTTTTCTTATTGCAAATTCGTCGGGCAAATTGTTATTAGATTTTTCCATCAGGAATTTCTCAGTAGCAGCCACGGAGTCTGGATGTGTGCCCGGTTGATGGCATTAGCTTCGCCCGATATTACATGGGACTGAATCATAACTGGCGAAATGTGGGCGTAGTATTAAGTACACCTCTGTCTAACCCATCGTTGTTGATAGGTGTGATATTATGTTATGTTTTTACAGGGAGCAAGAAATCAAGTCATTCTAAATAGGCTAAGAACCAACACTTTTTGAATGACAGAAGTGAATATCCCAAAACTCCCGCCCTCCACAAGTGTTTCAGTTGGGCAGAAGCATTGACAGAACGAACTCCCCAGCAAACCCAACAGTCTGTCTGGTAAATTACAGGAGCTCGATTATATAAAAAGGTCGAAAAATTTGGTGTTACGCTGATACGTATTTGCTTGAAGGCGGCCCACAGTAACTGGTTACTAGTACTACTACAGGTGGTTGCGACATGCCAAAGACCAGTACCCATATTACTTCAAATCGCATTTTAATTACTCAGCGCTGTTTTTTTTTTTCGTCTACATACTTGTCCCTCCCGTCCTCATTGCGTTTCTTGAACATCGTCTTCTTATGCGAAGGACTGGGCAGGTCATTATGTTGCTTAGGCGACGTCGCGTCATCCGAACTCAAGGCCCCATTGCTCATCGACGCCTCGGACCGAGGCACGTTGATACTGGAGCCGGTCGAACTCGCTGGATCGTTGCTGCCTGTGGAGCCGGTAGATGTTCCTGATGAGAAGGTGGCATTAGGATACTTGTACATGAACATGTATGATAAGAAGTCGGGCATTACCTGACTGGATGGTTATTATTTTTCCTGATATTTCAAATGAGCCAGCTATTAAAGAAAAAATGAATAGTAAAAATATTGTCACAAGATATACATAACAGCATTCCAATGGATCATTTTTTTTTCGTCTATTTATCCTAACTTCCATAAATTCATATTATAAAGGCGAAAGTAAGTTTTTTTGTTTGTTACCTTTTCACGCATAAACCACTGAACCGATCATCCTGTAATTTTTCATATACGTTGTCAGGTGTACAGAAACGGACATAGGGTACTATGTCCTACGGGTTCATCCCGAAAAAAAGTACTGTTCCCGAGGAAAACAACAATAACGTTCTTATGATAATAGATGGCGCCACGTATCTTTCGAATCATGATTGAATTATATTATAAAAGAAATTTTAGTAGTGTGTGAAGAGTTAATTGTCAAATTCAAAAGTAACGAAGCCGCGGGCAAAAGCTAATCAAGATATAAAAATCCAATGTTGTTTGTTAATAAACGTATAACTTGAGAACGACAGAAGTGTGAATTAGAATAATGTTGGCAATAGTTCGAAATGAGGGTTTTACGGGATTTTTTGTCCGGAAACTTGTAAAGCTCGAATAAAACACTTCTTTTTGGTCAGCCAGTTATTATTGAATGGTTTCTAGAAATAGGTGGGCCTGGGTGAGTATGAGCCTAATTAAAAGATATAATGATGAAGTTCATATTATGAGGCACACGTATGAGTGATGACTATGACTTACCCCGACTAAGTCTCTTCTGTAGCGGCGCCCTGCCGAGCTGCGCAGGCGTCGGCGCTAGTGGGAATGGACGGGCCTCTTCCACAGGGGTTTCCCATTGCCTGTTATGGGAAAAAATACATTAACATTCATCCTGCTTTTCCTTTTTTTAAACAAAAATCTAACTACACACGAAAAGAATCGTTTTCTCACTAAAATGCAAATCAAGGTGATCTTGAAACAGAAAAATGAACAGACATGATGATGATGAATTGCTGATTTCACATGTAGATCATGAGACCATCATCTTGGTAGAAAGATGTCCATAAATCAAAGAATACAGGGTGGAAATGAACGTTTTTTTTTTTTTTAAATCTGCTGTTTCATAAAACGTGCAATACCTACCTACTATTTTCTTTTTATTTCCGATGAAAAATTTCTAAACGGGGGGTTCAGAATGATGTACGGAATACGTGGTAATTGATAATAGTTTGAGTGCCGATGTCCCTCCACCATGTATAATAAATACTCACGTGGTAGTTTTAGGCGCAGTATTATTGTTACTTTGAGATACTATCACAGATTGTCCGCCTTGCACGTTCAGCACGCTTTGGTTGTTGTTCTTGTGTGTCTCTGCTTCTGTGAACAATACAGCAATAGTCATGAACACATTATAATACTTCTGCTATACCAAGAAAACAAAAGAAAGAAGTAATGCACATGTCACAATATTGTGAGCACACGCTTTTCAATAATAATAAGATGCAGTTGCAGCCTGCTCATGAATGATAACCACGTGAATATTAATGATACAGGAAATTGCATAGAATATTCTACTTAGCACGTGAACAGTTGGTGAGAACTGAATGCACGCGTAAATGACGTGTGCTTTCATGCCTTAGCTGTCGCTCAAACGTCTCGGTCTTCTCATTTAATTTGTCTCATTGCTGTTTTTGTGTCTATTTAAAGGCATTTTCTGAAGTAGAGTAGCGGCGGATTACCGGGCTAACTACCTCTAGAGATCAGATCAGAATGCATGTTTGAGATCGAGTGGTCAATATTCCACGTGGTATAAATTCAGCTTATCATCGATATACACTCACCAGTATTGTAGGTTGGCACATACAGTCTCTGCAGATGTACGCAGTGCATCGACTGCTCGGACGCGGGACTGAGGGACGCCTGGCTCGGCTTCAGCAGCAGGTTGCCTGACGCGTCCAGGGAGAGGGTCAGTGGACCAGGACCTGGCAGAATAAACATCATTACTCCTTCCATCATTAGCCTTTTCCCAACTATGTTGGGGTCGGCTTCCAGTCTGATCGGATGCAGCTGAATACCAAGATTTTACAAGGTACGACTGCCTATCCAGCCCTTGGTTAAACTGGTACGATAAAGTAACACACAAATGAAATAAACGAATACTCACAAGGCGAGTTATCACCAATAGTCCTCTTGACGAAGGTGAAACTCTTGAGCACGGGGTTGCTGTGAGGGGTCGAGGTGTGCGTCGACGTCGGCGTCGGGATCGTGTTGGACATGCCGCTTGAAATCACCTGTAGACGACCAGAGATTATAATATTTTTGTATGACATGCTTTTAAGTATGACAGATTGGGCTGTCATACCAATCGCCGCTCTTGTACCAACTACTTCTTTGTTTTATATATTAACATGTTTTTGTTATAAAATATAATATATATTAATTACCTGAACCCCGCACGTACTAGGGGGTGAGTTCATGATAGACGCTATAGCGTTGTCGAGCGCGGCCTGCGTGGATAAGTTCGGCGTGCTGAGCGAGATGCCCTGCACGCTGTGCGTCAGGCTCTGCGTGCTGGACGCTACCGACGTGGGGTGCGGGGAGCTGGGCACCTGGAGCGACATGAGCGGCTTGTTCATCTGGCTGAAGGCTGCCCATTGCCGGTGATTCTCGTCTGGAAAGAAGGGTGATTTTTAGTTCAAGTATGTTTTACAGCGAAGCGATGTTAAAATTTGCACTTTAATGCTTATTTCCCATGAAGGCACGAATCGAGGCATCTACAAAGCAAACGTAGGTCAGTAGCAGCGCGGGACGGCAAGCACCAAGTTGCGTCGCGTTTTGAAAGCGGAGCACTCATGTACCCCCCCCCCCTCTCCCCGCACACGGCGCCGCACGGAGCGGGTGGGGGGGGGGGCGCTCACATTTCGTATCCCATATGGTTCATACGATTTCTGCTACTACAACCCGGACGCTCGACATCAACCCTCGCACGACTACGGACCTACGTTTGGTTTGTAGAAGCCGTTCGCCGTTCGTCTACATCCACCATTACAATCATCATCCATTTTATACATCTTTGTTTAAATTATATTCATATCTTATATTATAGGGTCTGATATATTAACTTACTGGTATCAGCATGAGTAGACTTGAAGGCGCCGCCAGTGGGCTGGAAACCCTTAGGTCCTCCTGGACTGGACGCAGTTATACCGCCGAGGAGATTGTCCGACGAACCAGCCCTGAAAATGAAAAGGTCGCGTAAATTCAACAAGCTCACTTAATTTGACGCTATGTATAAGATCCCCTACATATAATGGTCAGAATATGACACCACAGCGGGTACATAGCATTGAAGTTACATATATCTAGATATATATATGTTTTTGGAAGCACACAAGTAGACGCCTACCCAGATAAAAAGTAGTCACCGCTGCGTCTCCATCAATCCGCTTTAGGACTGGTGGTCCGCTTTAGGTGGTGGTGGATTAGGTCACATTCCCAATCACAGAGATTTTACTGCGTATAGACAACAGCTATACGAAAAGCATCGCAGGTGCAGTGCCATTGAGTACAAAGTAGGATATTTTGACGACGGCAAAATAATCTAATAACAATCTTACCTAGCTTTAATAGGTTTAGGCCTTCTAGTATGGTCGTGGTGCGACAGCATGTAGTCTCGCGTGTCCAGTCCTTCCGAGTCGGAGTCTGTTACTTTCTCTCCGCATTTCAGGTCGATCTCTATGCTTTGCACTGCAGCTGGCGGCTCTTCTGTCTGCGATGGCTGTAACAGGTAATAAATGCATAAGTTTACAGAATTAGTAAGTTTGAACTTTGAATGTGAGGGGTAATCTTCCGAACTGCTGATCCGATTTCGAAGATTCTTTCACCAAGCTATGTTAGCCCCGAGTGTCATAGACTGACCATAACGCGAGCTAAAGCTATTGATAATACTCTAAGGAATTAAAAAAAAACAGCGTTTCGATACATTTTAACCGTGTAGGTATTGCGGTTTTGTAGGAAACAGCTGATAAAAAAAGAAATGTTGCCGATTAAAAATTTCTATGTGGTTAGAATGATGTACTGAATACGTGGTAACCGTTTGTACTTCGGCGCCCCTCACTTAATTTCTAGTCTAGTCTTTTATTGTATTTTCAAGCAAAAAAGGCCCATAGATAAAATATAAATACAAATATGAAATACAGCGAATATGTATATGAAATACGTCCATGGCCTTATAACCATCTCAGTTGGGAATAGAGAAAATACATAAGACCTTTAAACTTAAGAATAAACATACCATTTGCTCATCGTCACTGAGCTGCGGTGATCCAATATGGTTGTACGAAGCTACCGGCACTGGTAGGTCTGCGTTGATAGTGAGGGAACCGCTTGGCATCACCTCGGATGGCGTTCGAGGACTCTGTAAACACATATTAAGGATGATTAGACTTGAAAGTAAAAATAATTTAAAAAAAATAAAACTCTGGTCTAGTCATCTATTGTAAGACATTGTAAGCAAGTTAAATAATTGGCCAGCTTATGATTTTACTAAAATGGGAAACAGTAAAAATTCAAGTTATAAATTTAGACAGAGCAGAAAAGAATTTATGCAGAAATCACATTGCCAAATTGTATAATCATTGTAGCAAAAAAAAACCGGCCGAGTGCGAGTTAGACTCGCGCACGAAGGGTTCCGTGCCGTTATCTATAAAAGCGGCAAAAAAATCATGTCTGTTGTATGGGAGCCCCACTTAAATATTTTTTATTCTGTTTTTTAGTATTTGTTGTTATAGCGGCAACAGAAATACATCATCTGTGAAAATTACAACTGTTTAACTATCATGGTTGATGAGATACAGCCTGGTGACAGACGGTTAGACAGACAGACAGCGGAGTCTTAGTAATAGAGTCCCGTTTTACACTTTGGGTACGGAACCCTAAAAAATAAGGTTTAAATTGAAATGATTTGTACTTAGTATAAGAATAGTTTATGGTACCTGTGGCATAGATCCAGTAGGATCTTTACTGCTGGAAGACTTCCTGCGATCTTTGTTGCACCACTTCCATTCGGGATGAGCTTTGAAGTGGGCTTCTTTGACCTGAGGATAAAAGAACATTAATATTAAATACAAAGTTTAATTTGCCATCCAACGTGGCAATGCTGCCAGCCTTCTGGGCACTTTTCCTGTTGACAGCGATGCGGACGAATTTTTGGACGCCCTGTAACCCTTTTCTACTTGTACATATTTATTACTATTATAGTTTTGTAGTTTGTAAATAATTTATTAATCTTTGAAATAAATTCAAGTTTAATTTCATTATCACCTGCCTAGCCTTTTCTCAGCTATTTTGGAATCGACTTCCAGTCTAACCGGATGCAACTGCATTCCAGTATTTTACATGCGAGCACCTGCTTATCTAACATCCATAACCCAGGTACTGGAAAACACGATATCCCTACATTTTTTTAAATTCTAAATAGGCTTGCATTTGGCCGCAACTCGCCTGATGTGAAGCGATGCCGCGGCCTAGGGTGGAGCAAGCCTAGAAGAAACCGATTCACTCTAACTATGAAGAGATCCAGATTATAATGAAGTAAGACTGCTCGGACTGCTTGTCAGACTGTCTGGCTTCTGAAGACACAACGATTGTTCAAGATCTACAAACGACAGCATTTCGAACGGCTTACCAAGTTTTCCGAAGCACGGAGAAGACTCGATATGTTACGGATGACCATCCACGGACTGACCCTAGCTAGCTATGCTTATCCTTAAATTCCGTGCGGCTATACGAGCTACAATCACGAATAAAACGAATAATAATTTACAATACCTTATTACGTGCGTACGATACTCATTTGTATTGTAGGTACACGGTTTTGTATGTAATGAGTAATACACAACTCAACACAATGAGAACTCAACGATAAATAAAAAGCGTATTGGAAGTTAACCAAGCTTGAACATTTGAACATGGTAAGGCAATAAAACGGTCACTACACGTATCATGATTGTACTATCGCGAATTAACTTGTGGAATGGCAGTGTCCAGTGTAAAGACGTAGAAGCTAAACTCGACGTATCGTACGTCCCAAAGCCCGATTTTGAGCAAGTTCAGAGAGTAGATTTGCTTCTATAAAATATGATTAATATCTCTTTTTCTAAAGTATAGAACGCGACACGGTCGAAAACAAAAGCCTACTCTCTTAAATGCGATGTGGCATCTCACCTAAATAAAGTAAAGCCCCTTCAAAGTTATTGTCAAAATGACAGCGATCTTTATATTAATTACGATAAGGTTGCTATCGGGTTGCTAGTTTACTTAAACTTGGTGTACACTGTACAGTAGTGGACATGTTCTACCAGTCAATTTACTTGTCTTGTTTACATGACAACATAATATAACATCACGCCTGCAATCCCCGATGGGTTAGCCAGAGGTGTACCTAACACCCACATTTTGCCAGTTATATTTAAGTCCCATGTAACTGGGGTGAGCCTATTGCCATCAACCGGGCGCAATTCCAGACTCCGTGGCTGCTACTGCAAAAATTCTGATGGAAAAACCCAATATCTATTTTACCGAAGAGGGAATCGAACCCAGAAGCTCTTGCTCAGTAGTCGTGCTTGCGAGCACTAGACCAACGAGGCACTGACAAGTCATCAAAATCGCAAAGTTCTTTATTCTTGTAAATATAAGGCTGTTGTTTGGTTGCTGCTGACAGAGGTTTGAATTTTGGGCTAGCTCGTTCCTACGTCGACCTCATCTCTGTGCTCAGGACTAGATTGAGCTCAACAGTAGGCTCATTTAATATAAAAAAGAGGCAAGATTAATATGAAAAGTCTGAAATGAAAAAGTAAAAAAAACGTAACCTATTTTCGTTTACGGCTGCCAGTATTATAGTCATTTAACACTTCTTAGTAAGAGTTCCTTACCTCACTAGCAAGTTCGTTGTACTTCTGCTTCTCCTCAGGCTTGAGCGAGTACCACCACTCGCCGAGGATCTTGCTGACCGTACGGTTGTCCTGATTCGGGTGCATCTGGTGCACGATCTGACGGTGGCGCTTTGAGAATATCATGAAGGCGTTCATCGGACGGCGGATGCGCATCCGTTCTTTCTGTAAGTAGAAGGTAAAATTGATTTTCATTTAGAGATTGTTTTTTGATCAAAATTAACAGTGAGCCTAGGGTAGTGAAATAGGAATTTTTAACCCGTGAAAGATCATGAAGTGAAAATTATTAATTTTCAAGGGGTCATATCTCTTGAAAATTAATAATTTAGAAAAAAAAAATTGCGTCCAGACTGCAACCAAAAGCTGCTGGGCCTTTACTTAGTCATTAGGCTCTCTCTTGGACGCCAGAGGTTCCGATTATGAAAGCCTGTACTAAAGATTTGTTGGCAAAAACTAAAAGTATTTTTTATACAAAATGTAACAGTATAATATCAGGTGTTGCACTATCTGGCTTCTTATTCTCATAATCAGTGATCGGAATAGACTGACTATATATGCCTAAACTTCTGAGAACAGAGACAGAAAGTGGAGACTTCCTGAAGACTATATCTTTTTCCCCGGAATTCGGGAAAAATCTTCAGTAAGTTGAAAATAAGCTTTATATAAGATGTGTAAAGGCTATTTTTAACTAAACTTGCAATTAACAAATCTTTGGAATTTTCACTAAAACTAGTCAACTTAAATCATGTATTAGAATAATTTGATACAACGGTTAGTTTAAGGATCGTAAATATAATTCGAATACATGAATTAAAGTTAGATTATTTATTTCGGGATTTTACGTTAAAATCCCGGGTAATTGCAAGTTTAGTTAAAAATAGCCTTTACACATCTTAAATAAAGCTTATTTACAACTTAAATTGAAGAGTTTTCCCGAATCTCGGAAAAAAAATAGTCGTAAGGAAGTCTCCACTTTCTGTCTCTGTTCTCCGAGGTTTAGGCAAATATAGTCAGCCTGTTCCGATCACTGCTCATAATACTCCACAAATATATCAAAGGTGCTCCTTACCTTCTCCTGAGTAGCAGGCGAGTTAAGTGCCGACGTGCTCTGCGAAGGTCTCTTGTTAGAGTCTTCTCCGCCGACCCCGGAGTCTTCAGACTCGAACACCTCGTCATCTTCGTCCATGCACATAGGGGGGTCTGGAAGACATTGTTTGTCTTTTAGGTTGACAAACAGAATACAGGTGATTTGAGTCTTTATAATACTAGTGGCTGTGAGTTCAAATTCGAACGAACACTATTCATGTAAACGTTTTCTACTGAAAGAAAGGCAAAAAAAGTTTTTATAATCACGAGACGGGCAGATAAAGCTGAAAACTTTTATGACGATGTCTGCCACAAAAGCTGGCGTTAATTTTGCCATAAAGTCAACTTATGCAGCATGCATTCTTTAGGGTATCAAACGTGCAAGTAAACCGGCACGAGTGGGGAATTGTTTGCAGCGGCCTACTTAGGTACGATGTACTTTTAAAGCGCCAACCAACACCTGGTCCGCGTGTAGGATTATCGCCCATACTCAAAATACAATGTAGTAAGATATGTGCATGAAGTCCTAGGTTCGATTCCCAGGTCGGACAGTGTTACTAGAATTTTCCATCAGAAATTTCTCAGTAACAGCCGCACTCTGGATTTGCGCCCGGTTGATGACAGTTGGCTCACCCCCTATTACATGGTACTTAAACATAAGGGGCGAAATGTGGATGTACTATCGTAGTACACCTCTGCCTAACCCTTCGGGGATTACACGTGTGATGTTATGTTGTTATCTAAGTACATACCGCTAGCCTCCGTCTTAATCTGATCCTCAGTCTTGATAAGCGGCGCAGGCGTATGCGGCGTGTGCGGCGTTTGCGGCGTGCGGGGCGTGCGGGGCGTGCGCGGGGAGGGCGGCGCGGCCGGGGCGGGTGGCGCCGTGCTCGTGGGCGGCGGGGAGCCGCTCAGCAGCGGCACCAGGGACTGCCAGGGGAATGTGTTGCCTGATACTGTGGGGAGAGAAGTCATGTAATCTTACCGAACTATGTTTCTATAAACAATGTTTCATTTTATGCCCGTAGGCCGGGAAACCACTTAACAGGGCAAGGCACTGTAACATGTGTTAGCTGATACTGTTGGTAGAGATCACAGGTGTAGAGCAATCACAATATGTAATCGTAGCGAACTATGTTCGGCTTGTATGTTTTACCATAAGTTTTCATGTAATGCCCCTCAATCTGGTGCTGGTGGTGGCCTGGAGCTTTCATATGCCCTGATCCATGCTATTTTAACAACGTAATGCCTACCGTATCCTACGATTAAATGCATTTGTCTTTGAATCTACGTACAAAATTAGAAGAAGAAAGGAATTATGACTGAGGAATTAACCAGTTTTGTTCAAAGTAATTTAAGTTATTATTATATATACAATTGTAGGGTTTAAGGAATATGATCATCATCATAACAGTGTGCACGAATGCATGTCTCCTGCTCGTGTATAGAAGGTAGTTTTTGTTAATGCTGTTTGTAAGACTAGGTTTCGGCAGGTCGAAACATGTTTAGAGAGTTAATACATACAAATATTAAACTCGCTTGATATCTCTATTATGCAAACGTGATTAACATCACGTAAACAATCAAATACTTTGCAAATAAACTTTTTTTATCAAATAATGATTATCGCACATTGTATTTAATTTTGGATTTTATTACAAAAACAATAAGTAGTGGAAAATTTTACCATTCAAAGTGGAAAGATAAAACAAACATGATTAATACGTACCGGGCTCGTGCCTGTTTTCACAAAAACTACGCGATTTATAAACTAATGCCTAAATATGTATGCACTACTAAAAGGGCTTTGAATTTTTAAGCCTACATAACTTCGGACATTTTATTTTCTTTTCAAAAATAGCGGTCACGCATTAAACTTGTATCAATGAATAGCTGGCATCAATACAAGCTGTTTGAGACAAAGTCTTCTAAAGCGTCACATTTCCGAGACATAACCCAAGTAGCACAAGCTGCTTAAATGACTTCTTTACAACCTGAATGTTCTATAATAGCTGT
This sequence comes from Eurois occulta, assembly GCA_950022335.1. Lineage (NCBI taxonomy): Eukaryota > Metazoa > Arthropoda > Insecta > Lepidoptera > Noctuidae > Eurois > Eurois occulta. The sequence goes on along the minus strand of OX465500.1, from coordinate 10,006,354 downwards.
GCAAGGGGTTTACTATAATACTCAAGTAGTTCAGTAGCGTATTTAACAGTTCTTTAACAGGCATGCGGTACAATAGTAAATATAATCCCAATGAAGATACAAAGGCATGTTATAGAGTTATTGTACGGCCATTTGATATAAAGCAGAGTTATAAATACCTTTTAAAACACCGCTAAGTCTTATAGAGGGCTTTAATGGTTAAAAGTGTTTAAATGGAGTTATAAGCTTTTAAAACACCGCTAAGTTTTATCGAGGGCTTTAATATTTAAAAGTATTTAATGGAGTTATAAGCTTCTGCTTAAGATTGTATATTTCATATTTCTAAATGTCTAAGCTGTTAAATAGTACTTATTCCTGCCTTTGAAACTATATCTACAGCAGAGAAATATAATTCTATAGTTGCACGTAGGTCGTTATAGTGGTGAATTATACAGCAACTGTATGGTAAATAGTTGATTATGGCAAAAAGCTACGCCTTATAAAGCTAAAAGCTCAAAAATTTCGTTTTTAGGGTCAATGTAGGCTGAAGTGAGACAAAAGTGTTTTACTAATTTAATTGTGGACTGCCCGCGCCCCCGCGCCTTTGCATCCACTCCGATAACAACAAGCAAAAAATTAAGGATACTGTGTTCACAAACTCTTTCGTATTTAGGTGCAATTAATGTTTTCATATTTAAAGGTTCAAATAATTAGACTTGATGTTATTTGTAAATATTGAATTGATTGTAATAAACAAGAAATATTGCAAGTAAGTCTTATTTAATTAGTAGAGTTTAAATGGCTAACCTGGAACTAAAGTGGTCTATGATACAAAATAAACATTTTCTGTTATCAAACGAAACACGTTTGAAGTCACTATGTACTTATGAATGTATGTTAAGTTGCTGTTAAACATTTATACGATAGTTAAATGCATAACTTGGTTACAATGAACTTAGACCACTTTTGCTCGGATTCATTTATTGTTTTTAAGTACAAAAATGCTCATATATAGATTTTGCCATAAATGTTACATAGACCACTTTAGTTCTAGGCTAGCTAAATAGAAAAACACAAACGAATTCAGACAATGGACCCCTAAATAAAATTACCTACAACGGACTATCAATAGTCCGTTGTACAACCTTAGACTCTTAAAAGAATATATTAATTACCGTTGTACACCTAAAAAAGTACAATAGAGCGTCAATACCACAATCATAGAACCGAATTGTCTACAATGGTGGATACTAGCTGTTTAAATCGATAGAATGGCTCTAGTAAACTCTGAAGGCTGTTGTAACCGAGACGCCATTATAGTTTTTAATATACGCAATTCTCATGATTTTTTATAATTTATTTATATCATAAAAACCGAATTCACGTGACTCTTTCTCACCCAGGATTCTACAGAAACTACCTAAAAAGCTAAATTATCTTATATAAACTAAATTCAAAATTCACACCCTCCAATCAAATGTACTTTTTATCCAAAAAAAACTGCATAAATGACAGGCGCGTGAAGATTCACAATACACTGTTACTCGCACTGGTGCTTTGCATGCATAAAAGGAAAAATCATATTTTTTATTTTTCAAATACAAGAAGTCATTCCATCAATCATTTTTTAGTAGACGTCTTTGTTAAAAATGTCAATTACCTATGTTTGGTTCATTTCCCCAAAATATCGTTACTGTATATCTAATCCAGATCTGTAAACTCTAATTCAGAGATACAGACGCGTCTAAATAAGATGGGAGCACTACAGTCGCGCTACAAGAACTTATTTTATATAATGAGGCGCACACTACCGCTCGCATAGCACCTTTGTATCTCCGTACTAACACATATCTACGAACATTGTAGAACCTTAGGCCGTATAAATCGGTGCCTCTTTCGGGGGTACAGCGGCGCTGTAGCCGCTTGTACATCTAATATAGAACTTATTTATGGAGGATATGCCATTATTAAAAAAATCTAAACGGCTGGTGTACGGCTTGTTATAGAGCTTGTGTGCTACTTGGGAAGCCATTGACACTACAATATTGGCCATCAATACACAAACAATATTTCTCTCATATAATACTGTTTGCTCATCTTTAATGCGTAGCCGCAATTTTGAGAATAAAATAAAATAGCGGAAGCAAGGTAGGCCATGCTTCATAACAAAATCTTCCTTTCCTCTCGTCGCTGAATTGAGGGTTGAAATCAGTGTATTGGTATTTAGGCGTGGCTGAGTGTTATTGATAAAACGGGCCTACATTGACAAGGCCACCACATTGACACTTACAAAAGCCTAATCTAAAGATAAAGAGAAATTCTTTCTGATTAGATTTTCCTGTTGTTTTCATTACAACATTGTATATGTACTGAATGATAGCACTCACCGATAATCGTGTGTGACGTGGGCGGCGGCAGAACTGGTAGCAACTGATTAGGGTGCACTATCACCGCGCTGCTGTTTACATTGTTTACCTATAAAGAATGATTTTATGTTTTTAATTCATGTAAAAAAACAAAAAATACGTTAGGGAAAATTAGTCTAAGTAGAGATATTCATATGTTTGAGATACAAGTTAACAATCATCAGTAGAAAATGTATTGTAAAAATAAATACATTGATAAATAACGCGCCTGCCTGGGTCCCAACCCATAAACTATTTTAGGTACCGAGGCCGTTACGCCACCATTGCTCAGATAAAAATATACAAAGCTTTATTTACTTACAGGCCAAGAGCCTGATGGCATCCCTGGCAATCCCCATCGGCGGAAACTACCAACTTGCATAGCCATGATTGATGATTCGTCTAGTTATGAGAATGTATATAAACTATCTTCCCTGTTTAGCCCTTAAAAGGATACACTTTCAACTTCCTTAATAATTTCTTTCGCTATAAGAAAGCGCTGGTTTCTAGAACCAGAGGTTAACACAGTCTGTTGTCTATCAGTGAGTGATTGAAATTTTATATTGAGTAGATATGCTATCAAACCCAATTTCGGGCGAAATTATCCGGTGTGTCCTAAGTCAAACCGGTTTATCAAGCATGGGTTTTTCCAAGATATACTAATCCAAACGAAGAAATCTAGGTTAGTCTTGTAAACTAACCTAGATTTAAAGCTTGCTCTGTTGGTCACAGTTCTAACCATCGTTTAGTTCACATGGTCAGGGTGCCTATCATGGTATTTTTGTGATAAGCCCTAAGCCTTGTAACTTTCACCTAGGACAAACTAGTTTAGCCTGACATCGGGTTTTTCTGGTAACAGATACAGCGTGTATCTGAAAGGTTGTCCTAATTAAGGCTAAGTACAAACCATCAAACTGAAGAACTTTCTTCATGAGACTAACGCCGTAATTGCGAAAAGAAAATCTGTTTTCCCATACATTATGGTCGAAATACTGGCCAAATGGGGTATCATCGACCTGTACCAAATACAAAGTCAGTGTGGAGCCCCTGTGCAGGATATGCCCCAACTCCTTTCTTGCCCATCCTGCGCCATATAAGATTTCAAATTTTTAAACAAAACCAACGACAGAGCTGTGCAGGTGGCAATATACTGGTCTGATATTATTTGAGTCTATCGACACGCAAAAAAGAAGATATTGCGAGTACAATGTTGGTCTAATAGAGCAAGTTGTTCAGTTTAATGGTACATACAACATTTTAACATACTTTTCTGATACACACTGTAAGATCAAAATATAATTTATACTTATAAAACCGTTTGTCCACACTGACTAATCAATGCACAGCTCAAACCACTGGACGCATCGGGCTAAAATTTGGTATACAGATAGCTATTATGAGGTGGGGATCCGCTAAGAAAAGATCTTGGAAAATTAAACCCTAATTGGCTGAAATAGGGGTTTAAAGTTTGGATGAAAATCCGTCACCAGGCGAATCTGTTGCGGGTCAGCTAGTGCTAAATAAATGCTACTTACATGATCACCATTATCTAAGCTCCGGTGTTCCTGTTCATTGTCATTGTTGTTGAGCTGTTGCTGCAGATGATTTAATCTCTGCTCGATCTGAAAGGTGCCATATACGTTAATATTTAAGCAGTGTTAGGCTGAATCTATAAATGTTACTAAGACCGGAATATGTCTTAGGGCTGACATTCCATTTCGCTGTTTTGAGCAATTACTTAATAGTACTTGAATACGATGAAAATATCGTTCTGTGAAAAGAGTGATTTCGAATAGCAATAATAACTCTGGATGGAGGAAGGTGTTGCAACAGTTTTAGGTGCAAAAAGACATTTTGAAGGTTTTTAAGTGCCCTTTTTACATCAAAATCTAAATATTAACTGTCAGGATAAAAGTAATTAGAATTCATAGTCAATACAACCAGTACAACCCAGAGAGATAATTCAACATTTTATGTAGTAATATTAAAATAATTAATTATTTTATATTATTATAAAGCTATTTGCGACGTTGGCAAAGGAGATCGGGCGGAAGCAGTTCAAGAAGCGTCGGTGAACGAATGAATTTTCTTGAAGCTGATGTAAAGAGCATCATTTTTTGATATAGTTTCAACAAATTCCTAGTTATTGATCATTTCAGCATTAATTACAAACAGCGATGGAGATTGAGACACATATCATTTTAAAGTTTGTTAGGAGAGGGTTTTTCTTTGTTAAGAACACAAGCAAATCGGCGCCAGGAGATTTCCGCTGCTTCTTATTCAAGATATACAAGAGGCATAGGTTCATTGGTTTAAAACTCCTTGGGTTGTACGAACAAATATCTTGTAAGAATACTTTTAGACACCCCTAAGGTTTATCACTTGTATGATCCACTTTGTATTGCTTGCTCTTAAATAAAAGGAAGAATTTGATTTTCAAAAAGCATTATTTTATCCCTTTCTTTGAAGCGATTTCCATGAGCTTTGGTAATTGAAAAGCATCAAACACAACAAGTGATCTGAGTAACCTAGAATCAACAAAGGTTCTTGGACCAAAGTCTATAAAAGTCTGCCCGATCTCCTTTCAGACTACACCCTCGTAAGGTGAAAGCCAAGGTAGCCCGCGAAATTCAAATTTTCTTACGTTTTTTGCAATTCGCAGGTCGGGTTGTATGTTGATAAAAATATGATTCGCGACCGTAACAAAACCCACCGTGTCCGTGACCGTGTCATTGATTATAATCAATAACTATTTCATGAAAAAAGTCATTCAATGAACTTGAGAGGGTTGTATTGATGATTTTAATGGTTATAATAATTCTGTAACTACATACGTGTTATGGCGTGAATCATATTTGTTTAACATACAGCCCGAGACTTGTGACGGTTTTGCAAATTGCAAAAACTTAAGATAAATTTAATTTCGCGGGATACCCTGGCGCTTCCCCTTTAGTCAATCGTGCATTGACTAAAGACATGTTCCCTATTTTGCACTCGTAGTTTGACGGTTGTCCGATAGCAAATCGAATAACGCTAGCCCGAAGTATTTGTAACGTTTATATGAAGAACTCTGTCTGTGTCCTTTACGCTTTCGAAGAATACTTTAATCCTAACTATTACAAATAAACATAGTTTGGAATGCAATCATCCATCAGCCAACAGCACACACACTTAGTCAGATACTACTGGCCATGCTCTTGGCCCTAAGCCCCAATGACTATCTATACTATAATATTATAAAGCTGAAGAGTTTATTTGTTTGTTTGTTTGCTTGAACACGCTAATCTCAGGAACTGCTGGTTCGAATTGAAAAATTCTTGTTGTGTTGGATAGCCCATTTATCGAGGAAGGCTATAGGATATATAACATTACGCTACGACCCTTAGGAGCCGCGCAGCGTGTGACACCGCGGGGAACAGCTAGTATTGGATAATTCGAATTTACAGCGTATCAGAAAGGTCAACTTTCATCAATTTTCTCTATGACATCAACATAGCAATGTCGAAAAAAACAATCAGCTGTACCATACATTTGGGTCGATTCGGTATAGTATCGTTTTATAGGACAGCTGATTGTTTGCACCAATAATCACATCAAAATCAAAATATTTTATACCACATAGACCTACATGGGCACTTATAAAACGTCGACAGAAAGGTGCACGTTTCGGTTTGGTCGTTTCCTATGGCGAAGAACCGGCAAGAAACTCCATGGTTACTCTTTTACAGCTTTCTGATACACGCTGTATAATCTAATTATCCAATACTAGTTATCCAATATAGTCATCTTACAGAACAGTCCTTACAGAACGTTGTTCAGTTTGTTTCTGTACCACACCCCTAGGCATGACCACGCCTTTCTGATACACGCTGTATACTACCTATATTAGTTTTAGATAAGCAGCTGCAATACTATGAAGTAATGCCTTTAATTAAATCGGCTAAAACAATTACACACGCTACTAAATAAATAAACAATATGAAATACCCACTGATTATGTGGCTAGATAATTTAATTTACGCATTCGTTAGTGATATCGACTTTTACTTAGATATAATGCAAGATAATCACAAAATACCTAATACCGAAACTTTCCTTAAGAAAGTCAATATTGAATGTACGTTATACTTATTCAGTTGAATTTACAATACAATATACAATTTTATTAAACAATGAAATATCATTGAGCAACTTGCGTCTGATAAAATAACTTTGTTCGGCTAACTGTGCGTTCGCACTGGCGAAACATTCACAAAAAAAAACATGTTGTCTGTTAAAGATTTCAACGAAGAGGCGAGAGACATAATGGAGATTTCAACATATTTTAATGTAAGTTTTTAAACTGACATGGTCACTAACATTATAATTAAGACCGAAAACGGGATATCTACCATGTTTACTATGTATTAATCATAATGATTAAATGTAGTAAAAAATGACAAAAGCGAACTTAACAAATCTTTCTTATTACTCACTTGAACAGTCTCCGCCGGCTCGTTCTTTATAAACACGTACTTCTTCTCCGCAGTACTCTGCGGAACCATGGTAACGTAGTACCTCTTCACCGGATCCTTTACATCCGGCTCCACAACCGACAGCACGCGGGCCTGAAGCGGCGCCGGCTTCAGAATCCTCTTATTATTGTCTTCCATTAAGCGAGTCTCGGATAGTTCGGGGGGCCGAGTGTCAATAACGTTACGGAGTATATTATTCTCTCTTTGCGTCTGATGATCATCATCATCGTACTCCGAGACTCTTCTATTCAGAAAATTTTCATGATTATTCAATGGCGGCGACATTTCTGTGTCGCGGCGGTAGCTATCGTGAATACCGTTTCGATGCACCGCTTGAGTTCGGTATATCTGTTCTACGTCTATCCCGTTTGATGTAGGGATAGTTCTGGGGACGATTAGGTTGTGGGCTAACTCGTTGGTGCTACGGATAGTGTTCGCGATACTTGTCTGCAGACTCTGAGTACTTAAGTTGTTCAAGTTGAGCGAAATACTCGATGGGAGAGTAAGGCTGGAGAGAGTTGTGGTAGAGGCGTTTATACTTGTGTGTATAGTGTTCTGTAAGTTCAGTCCTGAAGTTTGAACGCCGATCACGTTGGATTGGGACACGTTGTTCGTTTGAACGATTGTAGGCCCGTTTAGGTTGTCCACCTGAGAAATGAATGTCTAATTTTACCATAACTTAATTATTGCTTATGTGTTAAAGTTCAATTTGGCATATATTTTGTAATACCTGGTAGTGGTAGTTAGGTCCCGGTGAAACTCTTATGACGCTGGTGGCAACACCACCGACGGGCGAGTTTACCCTGCTAGGTCGAACTAATTCAGGCCTAGAATAAAACATGTTGGTGTTAGTTTTAATACAATTGTCTTGCTTAAGTTTTTGCCCCACCCCAATTGCGTAACCATCACAATCCGGTCGATTTTGAAAGAAATTATTAATCCATTAACTCACCGTAAATATTGTAATAAATACTGTTAAATTATCAGAATAAAAGACATTGTTATTTTGTTTCGCAATCAGGCTGCTGGTCATACACTCAGTTAAAAGACATGTGTGGACGATGATCACAGATCGGAATAGGTACAGCATATTTGCCTAAACTCTAAGGAAGTAAGTAAAATTTGGGTACCTCTCTAAAATTCCGAAGTATTTTTAAGTTCGGTAATAAAATTGTTTAAGAGGTAGGTATTATCCACATGTACTTCCTTGAAGTTTAGGTAAATATGATCTATCTACTTAGATATTTTATGATGATACAAATTAACGACAAAACGTAAGACGTGCTGCACACATATGCAACTCGGCTTGATTGGACATGACTTCGGACAGGCCGGGTGGTAAAATCGAACAAATATATATTTTGCTGCTCGGCTGAGTCGTATCGTGCCGAATCTAGCCGACCCAGTGTGGACCACGCCTAACATGATGCAGCTTGAACCTTGGTCCCGTGTCCCCATAGGAAGGTAGAAGTCACCTGATAAGATGATGATGGTACAGCGCGGCGGGGTGGTGCGGCTGCGGCTGCGGCGAGGAGATCGGCACGAACAGGTTGTTGCGCAGCCCGGGGGAGCCGCCCGCGCCCACCGGCGACGCGCCCGGGCTGCCCGAGCGGGAGCTGCCCAGTGACACTGCGGAGACAAGTAAATATTAAGTTTAACAATTTTCCATGTATAGATATTATTTATGTATTTGGCTTTTCATCAATTTGTACGTAACGTAACCTAACCTCGGTAAGCAGATTAAGCCGTTGGTCCCGGCTGTCATTTGTAGATCTTTGACAGTCGTTACTCAGTGGCTCGAAAGTCTAACAACCAGTATTACGAAGGGGTATCGTGTGACCCAGAAACTGATTGTAGAGGTCGGATAGACAGACGCTCCATGTAAAATTCTGGTATTCAGCTGCATCAGAGTGCAGTTAGACTGGAAGTGGAAACCGACCCCAAAATAGTTTCCCCATAGTCTTCGACCGAGCAAAGACACACCCACAATATTTTTTCACATTCTTGGCTTACTCACACTCATTCGTACTTTGATAAGAGCTTGTAATAATTATAATAGAATATACTATCATATCTAACCGTATATTATTGACGTCAAACAACTTTACTTTCTGAAATGACGTCAATTGGCGACTTAAGAACCAGGATGTGGTTGTGGTAATTAAGTTACGTTTTGGGTAACATTACAACTTACCTGTAACTTACTGTAGATAACTACTATTTGTACAGTAACGTATATTTGTTAAGTGCCTACTTGTTTCTACAAGATTGCATCATCAGCCTAGCCTTTGGACTGGTTTAGTTGGATATATTAGGGTCGGCTTCAACTCTTCCAGTCTAACCGGATGCAGATGAATAAGTATTAGTAATTTTACATGGAGCGACTGAGTATCTGACCTCCACAACCCAGTTCGAACTGGGTAGTACGATACCACGACTGGTTGTTAGACTTAAGGGCCGATAACTACCTGTAACGACTGTCAAAGACCTACAAATGATAGCCGGGAACATGCTTAACATGCTTTCCGAGGCACGGAGGAAACTCGGTATGTGATGGCTAGTAACCCATTCAGAGATCAACTGTATCTTCTTGTTGATCGGCTGTTTTTATTTAGCCACGAGCTCCTACAAATTGTACAAATAATTTCAAAAGAGTACTGTAAACTGGGGAGTACTTTCTTACCGGTTATTCTCCATAGAGAACGACCATTTCAAAACATACACCTAGCTTCTTTCATTTCATACGTTCCCATGTAAAATATTTTGTATTTGAAAGTAACATACCCAGCATATTAGCGGCCTCAGTCTCATCGGAATCGAACCGGCCTGTCACACGGTAGTGCGGCGGCGTAGTGTCGGACTCTCGCGATGTTTCGTCGCCTTCAACGCCCGTGCCGCTTGAGGACAGTGATTTACTGCTACTTCTGAAATGGAAATATTGTTACAGTTGTTGTTATATTGTAAAGATGGGTGTGTACATAAACTTAAGATTAGCGGGCTAAACTTAACATTACCTAACCTAACCCAAATTTAGCCGGCTAATCTTAAGTTTATGTTCACACCTATCTTTGGCCGTAACATGTACAATACACAAAGATGACAAAACAAGGTAAATGGGTCTTCCAGACTTCTCCAAACTCTGTTATATTTGGGGAAGTACTTTAGTAGTATCTAATTATATTTTTGTTTTTTTTTTTAAGTTGTCATTGTTCGCTCTTTTCAACAAAGAATATCCTGGAATATCCTAAGAACTGGTGACAGACGTAGCGGATAGCCGATCATCGGGTCCATTCTCCAATAGAATTGTTCCGTATGAAAACAGGATCAGAGCAGATTTCATTGTCCTTACTTCAAATTCGTATCTTTCGTTCATACTTCTTAAATTGAATTGAGACCAGCGACAAATAATTATAATTACTCAATAATAAATTGTGCTGAAAAACATTCCATTCAGCGTAAATAGGGATAACACTAACCATTCACTGTAAATTGAGGGTACAGTGAATTATGAAACTTTTGAAACGAATTATAATACTAATAGTTTATTTCCTGTACATACCGAATGGATACAACGGGACGCAAAATTACAAAGTTGCATGATTTGAATCAGGAAAACGCAACTATTATTATTTTATTTGCATAGCAATTTTCAATATTCAGCCATCCCAATGTACCATACTTGTCTTGTACATTGTGTTATTTTGAATTAAATTTAAAATGGGACCTAAAATAATTTATTCTAGTTTGTAAAGTCTAGATTTTTATTTCAACAATACTTATTTGTACCTACACAACCTCAGTTATTGTTTACGCCAGAGCATACAGGACCATTGTACTCAACATTATGAAAATTTTTCCTGAAATCACGAAAGCTAGCATACATTTTACGATTTATAAATCAATTTTTTTTCTGGATTGATTAGTAGTAAAAGTTGTTTATAATGATGAGTACAATGACTTCTAAAGAGGTTTCGGGTAAACCACAATCAATTTTAATAAAGAACCCTACATCATCATCATCCGGCCCTTATCCAGTTTATTTGGGTTCGCGGCGGTGCAGCATGTCTTCAAAAAGAAATAAAGAAGCCCACTTAAAGTAGCAAAATCATTTGTGGTTTTAGATACCTATTGTTAAATAAATGACATGACCATTTTTTTTTTTTTGGTTATGTATTTTGAACCTCCATATTTCATAAGATTGCTCAAAATTGCGGTTCAAAAAAAGGCGAGAATCGAGCAAGGATTATTGCACCACTTGTGAAATGGAACGTAAAGGATTTCTTTGACAAAGACAAAGGGCAGTCTCGCTGAAACTTTTTCTGTGGAAGTACCTTACTATAGATAATAAATATTGGATATTATGAAATGTCAGTGTTGGTGGCTTTGGCAGATTTCAGGTAACAAGGTGTGCGAAAGTTCATTCACAATTTAACATACTTTAAGGCAGTAGAGGTGGTAAATCACCATACTAGGCTCATTTTTTGTTCTAGACCATATCGAACCTTCTAGTTACGGAAATATAAATACGGGGGTCAAAGTTCCAACTTTTTCACAAGATGTTTTTTAAATAACATGTATTTTTTTAAATACTTGTAAGATTTTTACTTTAAATTAAACACCTGCACGACCCCCGTACTATTCAATCCATCCATCAGCACAATGTTGCAACACATGAAATATCACCCCAAAAAAAAATTCGTTTCCCAGCAAAAATTTTTGTGTAAAGTTACCCTATATAATATTAAAAAAAAAAAATAGTGTGACGTAACTTAGCAGCTATTTAACACACTTTTGTTACCTGATATCTGTCAAAGCCACCACAACCGACTTTTCGTAATATCCAGTTATTCTTACCTATAGTCAGACACTAACACAGAAAAAGTTTCAGCTTTTATCCAATGACGTAGGTCTAGCGGCCACGCCCCCCCCCTCCTTCCTCCCTGTACCTCTAAAATGACAACTTTAAGATTTTGAGACGTACTCGGCAGATTACAAACTGTTCTTTCACAGCTAGTTTACGTGAGACTGCAGCAAAACAACAACAATTTTATTCTAATGACAATAAAGATCACTGTTGTTTGACAGACTTATCAATGGCAGCCACCAAACAGAAACTTTAATGTGATGATGATAAAGTTTACTGTCGTTTTGACAAGCACAATCAGAAGTAAACAAACTGTGAAAGAAGAGTATGTATACAGGTACCTCTGCTGCGGAGTATGAGCAGACCCTTGAGCCAGTGGAGTATTAGAAGACCTGGTGACTCCTCGTAGAGACAGGTGTCGGGAACAGAAGCCGCGGCGCTGGCTCTCCTTGGTACAGCCGTCCTTGGAGCACAGCCGTCGCCATTGTTTGCCGTTGAACTTCTTGCGGATGCCCGTCGGGGTCGACACCACGTCACCTTTCTTGTACTTGTGCGGGGTTGCCGCTTGAGATCTGTTGACAAGATGGATTGTTTGTTCGTGAGATTCATCTAGACTAGTCTTTTGTAAATTATTTTGAGGTTGGCTTCTATTCTAACCGGGTGCAGCTGAATACCAGTATTTTGTTTACGACATTTTTGGTGATAAATACAACAATATCTAATCTATTTAGAGAGGCCAACAAGAATATGTATGCAGGTCTATAACCGATAGCTATAATCAGCCAAAACTGGATATTTCAAGTGTGATCCAGTTATCTTTTTTAATATTCACATTTTATTAGAGGTAAGTAATGTCAATGTTTTTGTATGAGTAAAATAGACTTTCTATGAGTGAGGACGTATTTCACCATTGAAACTGAAAGATTAAACAGTGTTCAAGAGCTGTTACAATTATGACAATGACCGCTCTTGCACGCCGTTGAGGGCTGACGGCCCGTACCGAGAGTGTCTTTCTTTCATCTTATAAAACAGTACACAACAACAATACTAAAATAATACTGCTTTAAGAGGTCATAGTAGGCAACTATCATATCATCATCTTCCTGCTTTTGTGCCATTCTATTTGGGGTCAGTGCAACACGCTTTTTTCGCAACCATAAAATATGTATTGATCACGTTCAGTTTTAATGGTGTAGTCTGCCCGTAGGCTAGTAGACTTACCTAGGAGTAGGGGGTTGAGATCGGGGTGTGAGACTGCGCTCCAACAAGCTCGAGGTGCTGCCGCGGCTCTGAAGACTGCTTCGCTTGCTGTTGCTGCAATCTGCTGACAAAACACACTGTTAGTATATTCGAAGCTCCACAAACAAGGTAAGGTTAGAGTTTTGCGATTTCGCGCTATTGTATATGTATCTCCATGGACTCATGGGATTTGTAGGAACCGACAAGTCGGCAAGAGTCCCACAAAATCGTCGGTTCAGTATTCGTGAGGAGTCGTCTAGAGAGTGAGTCTTTGAACTGTGGGTTAGCGTTGATACCATGTTGACGTAATTGTATTGCAGCGTATCTGCTGCGTATGACGTCAAAGTGATGAGAATGCACGTGCAATGGCAGCCGTAGGTAACCAATTAACGTTTTGGTCCACTACTTTTCAGCCGAACAAGCTGAGGAGCTCGTGGCTAAATAAGAACGGCCACTCGGATCGATGTTTAGGTTAAGCCGTGCTTACCTAGGTTGGTCCGTAGATGGGTGACCACCCATTACATACCGAGTTTCCTCCGTGCCTCGGAAAGCACGTTAAGCCGTTGGTCCCGGCTGTCATTTGTAGATCTTTGACAGTCGTTACAGGTAGTCAGTGACCCGAAAGTCTGACAACCAGTCTTACCAAGGGGTATCGTATTACCTAGCGCTAACTGGGTTGTGGAGGTCAGATAGGCAGTCGCTCCATGTAAAAGACAGGTATTCAGCTGCATCCGGTTAGACTGGAAGCCGACCCCAACGTAGTTGGGAAAAGGCTAGGCAGATGATGACTTTTCAGCCGAACAAGCCTTTTAATATACGTTACATTAATATTAACTTTTAATATGCCTTACTATTGCAGATAGCCCTAAAATATTGGAAAGGGGAGTAAATGATAGCGTGACGGTTGCCAGGGGAGAATGGAAGAAAAAGTTGTGCCGCCGCCAAGTAACATGGGGCTAGAAGATGATGATCATTTTAAATCATACTAAAACAGTACGTTAAAAAAACTTAAAATTCTATTTACGTTTTTGTACAAACTAGATAATGTTCACGTTGCCCGAAGAATTTAATTAATGCACGTCAAATAGTATACGAGCGTCATAAAATGGGTCACATTTACGAAGCGGTTTGAAATGCGCACGCGTTTAGTTGTCAAAATAACAAAAAAAGTTCGGAATGCATGCCTCACTATCATTCCTGTGTGACTAATAGACTAATGCACAACGTGATGTGTGGACCGGCAAAAAATATAACAAAGAGATTAAAATCTTCATCTACATAAATATACGAGAACAATGTTATGATTGAATTTTTAAATCAGATTAATTTGCCATAAATATCAGTCAACGAGGAAATTATTGTAGTTTATTTTGCACTCATGAAATAATAGGCATAAAATAATTTGATTCGCTAATTTGTCGGTAAAACATAGTTTTTCGCGAGTGCTGGGCCGGCAGTCTCGACATAGATACCGACGTTGTCGCAAACTTTCGATCGCTTAATAAGAACGAAAAAAATCGGTTGCAATAACGATGCTTGCGAGAAACGCATCTTGGATGTTGAGACTTGCATTTCTCGCAAGCAACGTTATGTACGTTATTTTTTTCTGTTATTATTAAGCGATCGAAAGTTTGCGACATTGTCGGTATCTATGTCGAGACTGCCGGCCCTGGTAGCATCGAGTATTTGTTGATCATCACGCAACTTTGTCGTATTACGTTTTTCCATGACCATTGACGATTTTCAATCAGTTCCAAAAAATCTATAGTTTGAGGAACCGAGAGAAAAGATAATAATTTAATTTAATTAAAAAACACAAATTAAAACACAAACTGACAATTTTTTTTTCTGACAATGTCTTATCTTTAATAGTGTAAGATATAAACATTTAGGAATCATTTAATTCAAATTAAATTGACAACGTTGTGAACGAATTTTTTTGACACAAAAATTCGTTCACAACGTTGTCAATAGGAAAAGTATAAAACTCTTTTTTTTTTCATTTTGATACTTGTACATATTTTATTATTATTTTTCTGTTTCTATTTTATAAATAATGTACAAACTGAATACAAATAAAAACTATGTACGATGAAAAATAACTGACTATGACGATAGGATCAATTAAGCAAATGATTCAGTATTTAAACTATCCAAGTACCTACCTAGTAAACAAAATATCTCCCAAATCCGTAAACTCGTCATGTCATGACTCAGAAAAAAAACTTTCACATTTTATAAAAAATACATAGTTTACAGTAGGATTACGCGTATTAAAATTATTTTGTCGTGAAAAAGGCACGGTCGACTGTCCACAACGGCATGCATTATACCTAAAAGAGAATGCTCATGGAAGTATGGAATCCCGTACCATGCTGCATCAAAATCAAACCTTGTTTTTTATAGACTACACTGATCGTATTAACTCCTACAAAAAATATTTTTGAAAAAAAAACCCGCGTTTCAGAGTTATTTTATAAAATCGAAACTAACCTAAAAAGTAGGTCTATTTTTTCGACGCTACCAACGACGTATTTTAACACACATACATTACATTATTGCTCTAAAAACAGCGTAATACACTAATATTAGTAAGAATTACGAGTTAAAGTAACATCCACAGTATGCTTGACTGAAACTCGATTTTATTTTAGACCTTTACATTGCCAATAGTCAGTCAGTACAGTACAAATGTCAGATGCCACAGATAAGATAACTATAAACCATAGAGTATAGTAAGTGCTATAAACTAGTCGGGATTTAGGGATGTAATCGATAAATCAAAATCTTTAGGCTGAGAAAATCTATTTTGTTGCAAATAGCAATAAACCAAACTAAATCGATTTGGTGTACTGATCTTACTTAATTGTAATTAATTTTAGAGTCCGCTCGACAGACAAGGGTTTGTTCAATTGAAACGGAACGTCATTTATATTCAGTTGAAACGGAACGTCATATAAAGGGAGTAAAACAATATTCATACTTTTAAACTCGAAAAGTATATTTCCAGTTCAAAAATCAAATCCCCGACGCGTAATGCCGTAAAAAAATATGAAACTAATTACTATAATATTTTGGTTTTGAGGCGCGAGACTTTTTGGTACCAACTTTGGTCATTGTCCTTTATATTGTATGGAAGTGTACCTATGCGGGGTGTGGCTAAAAGCATGAAAGTAGAATTATTTCTGTGGAAATGCATTCTTTGCGTAGCATGTCCGGTGTTATTGAATGTCAGGTCGTGTAATAGTGTGATAAGAGATTGCAGATTAATGCCGCCCCCTATTAAGTACAAGGAAACCTAACTGGAGAAATGTTGGTGAGCAGATATCTACAAACGGACCTTTCTCGAAGCCGTCACCAAGCTTTTTTACATCAAACTAAGTAACTCTACGCAAAAATTATTGCTGGGACACGATACGCAATCAAAACATTGTGCTGGATGCATTGAATAGTACGGGGTTCGTGAAGATATTCAAACTAAGTGATAATAACATTGAAAATTTGTATTAAAAAAAACTTGTGAAAAAGTTGGAACTTTGACCCCCAATATCTCCGTAACTAGAAGTTTCCCAGGTATGGTCTAGAACAAAAAGATGATAGCAATGACGGGGAGAACTTCGACGGTTTTAAGGGTACTTTTACACCCATTTTTGTTGAGTTCATTTGTCTAAACTGAAAGGCAGTAAGTAACATGTGGATGCCCTTTAATTTAACAGCTTTATTTTGGGGTTATTATGTTAATTACTGCTCTGAAGTTAAAGTAAATATACTCAAGTTTATTTACTAGGTAGATCTTAACCCTTCAGGTATTAAAGGCGGGATGTTATGTTTGTTATGTTATTGTTAAAAGGACGAGGGTTAGGTAAGCTCCGATCAAGAGGAAGGGTTAAATTCAAGGATTCCTGGGATGTGAATGGTAAGAACCGTGTTAGAAACAGGTCAGTGTATACTAATCAATGGTGACCCCTTTTTTGTGTTTGTGGGGGTTCTTCAAAGAAGTCAGGTAATAGTTGTAATACGCGAATGGTCATGGAACGTGGCGACCGAGCTACACTTGGATTAATGTCGTCCATTCGACCTACATAGTATACTTATATCTTAACAATTGTTTGGGGTCTTTTGAACCAGCGCACATTGTTGACTATTAGAAAATGAGTGATGGTAAATGTCAGTTTCAACATTTGAATGTTACTCAATCATGCTTCAATAGCTGAAGGATTTTGAGCAAAGTAAAATGTTACTGGATTTTTCATTAGCCATTTCGCAGTATCAGCCCGCTGTCTGGAATTGTGTCCGGCTGCTAGCAATAGGCTCGCCCCCTACACGGGGGTTAATCATAATTGTGAAATGTAGCAGTTTCCGTCGCACTTGAATAAACAACACTTACCCATATGCGAGACATCAGCGGGGAACATGATATCCTCCCTGCGTAGATCATCGTCGCTCTCGCCGTAGTCGTCGAAGGGCGGTCGCTTGCGCAGGTCATCCATAGAGCCGTTGGATAGCGCGCCTACCGTCACCACGCCGCCTGCGCCTGCGCCCGGCATCGGGGATGACGTGTAGAAGTTATCGCCACCCATCTGTGGGGGATTTTTACTTGTGAAAATTTTTGATCATCAACTGTGACGTAATTTCTGATAGATAAGATAGTCCTTTATAAAATAGTCTTTATCATGGGATCATCTCTTACTGCCACGGCTTTTATTTTATAAGTAGCTGCTGCCCACGACCTTCGTTCGCGTGCAATTATTATAAAAAAAATATTAGAACTCGTTTTGAATCGAATTTTGTTATCAATTTCAAGTTTTATTTTTTTTGCACGGAACCCTAATTCTTAGTCTAAAATAAAAGTAGCCTATGTTAGACCTTATAACATCAGCTATCTGCCTGCCCTGTCAAAATCAGTCCAGCCAAATGAAAATAATGTGTTTTTAAGTACCGTATATACTTTCATATGCATTCAGCAAAAAGCTGTTATTTTGATATTACAAACAGACACTTCAATTTCATTTATTTGTATAGATTTATTATTTTAGATTTTTCTTTTTTCTTTTTATTATGGACGCTTTTAACGTGCACGTATTGCTACATCGGTCTCACATAATGTAAAACCTCAACATGAATGATGTAACCAAGGTTTTTGTAACAATAATCTGATTTAAAAGAGTGTTTATCCAGTTTTTCTTCTCCATAAGGATCTAAGCTTTGAAATGGGCAACTACAGTATCTTACAGTTATTTAGCCTTGTGACTGAGGACTGTAGCTCCATTTTATTTTATTGTTGTCTTTGTGCCGACAATCCAAGTGCCTATAACTGGCCTACTTGAAATAAATGATTTAGATTTCAGGTTCATGGTGGAGCTCACAAATGCGGATCGGAGAAAGTGTCCGTGAACTTTTTCAAGCTCTTGTGCGAAGCAATCAATCAAGTAACCACTAAGCCTCTTACAAGCTGCGCCACAACACCCAGCCCTCGGCCCTCCCACCCAGACCCAGTCCCCTTTTTAAGATATTTACAATTAGGTACCATTTTCAAAAAAATAATGAGAAAGAACCACAATCCTCAACAGTAGCAGTGGTCGATTCTAGTCATTCAGTTGAGAGTTGAGATACCGTGGCTGCAGCAGTCTGATGTCTGCCCGCTTCACTTCACATCTCACTAGTCTTACCTGAGAAGGCACGTGATGTATGCGTAGCGCCGGGAGCAGCGAGGACGAGGAGTGCGTGCCCGCGTCCTCCAGCTCGTCTGCCCACGGCGGCTGCAGCAGTCTGATGTCTGCCCGCTTCACTTCCACCATCTCTTTGCAGAGATCACCGTCTGATACCTGGATTAGAGACATTCTTGTTATAACCTCAGGAAATCGATCAAAATTTTTGATGAAACTGACTTTTATAACACCTGAAGAATGAGGTTGATTGACGCTATACGTTGTTTTGTATTCTAACTCATTACGTTGACCCTTAAGTATGTTTAGTCAGATTCGAGTACTGAATATTGGAAGTCGCCATGGAGCGACCACCTTACAACTTCTTTGACATACTGCTGCTTAAGAAATGCCTCAATTTGTTTACGTTACTTATTTCGTTTTACACAAATCGTTTTACATAACGTAAATAACAGTTTATGCAGTGATAATAAAACATTTGTGATTGGCGAAAAGTTGATACGATCGGTGATGAGTATTTGATAAAAAAGGGGGAATTACATTGCCTAATAAGGTGCGTCTTACGCGTATGACTAATATCTTTCTAGTAATACTGTCTAAGATTTACATAATGAGATAAATAGTTATGAACTACATAATAATGCATCATTGTAGATCACTATTTAAGCTTGCGCTTTGTTAAGATTTGACACATATACATCTAACTGGATAGGATATAAAAAGAACCATAACCATATAGCATTAGTTCTTTTAAGAAAAAAATAGTTGTCTTATCCTAACCAGTAAACAGTAAATCCACCTAAGCAGTAAATATAATAACTGCGTCAAAAGGCAATTATAACAATAAACATTGACATGAAATTAGTTCATTTTTTGTTGTCAACGGCCAGAATCCGATGGAAGGCGCTCATCCGAAACATCCTAGATATTCGACCGCAGAAAAAGTATAGACAAAAAATCTCTGACGGGGTTTTCGAGATACTAAATCCATTACTAAATCACTGATCAGAACTAAAAAGAAGCTACAACATCCTATTCATGATATTAAAACCACGAGCAACATTCATGACACAACTAGGTATTTCGAAGGCAAATCCGTCGTGCACTAATTAAAGCAAGCACTATCATTGGGGAAGCCCATAGACAGCTGCCAACAGACTATTTACAGGATACCTGCTATAAATACAGTTAAAATCCTCACCTTAACTCGTATCCTTATAGGAGAATTAAGCACTTCGTACACAAGACCTTCCACGAAAACACTTTGCACATTCTCCCGGCTGGGGTCCGTAGTTCTCACGACACATAGCGAGCCCATGTGCAGATGGCTCATTTGGGGGCTCGCGTCACTGATCACATCGTTCTTATTCACACCGAACACGTCACTGTACTCGACCGGGTCGGTCTCCAGCCCGTCGAGCTCTACCATCACTTTACAACCCTCAGCTTGACGGATCACTCCCGGAACGTATAAGCCTCGCTGTTTCGCTAACACTCTGTGGTCCCGCCATTCTGATAAGTCGATGTTGGGGTACGAGATGTAAGACTTCATCTCTGATGGCGGGGAAGAGCGCTGGATTATCGGCGAAGGCTGCAGCACAGATGGCTGGTAGTGCGGCTGATGATACTCCACTGGAAGCGGAGCATTCACTGTGTTGTTGTTCCCGCAGTTCATTTCTTCCAGCACGGAGGGATCGAATTTCCGTTTCTTGGGCAAGTTTCGCACGGGTGCCTGAGTTGGTATTTGTTGGGCAGCCGGCTGGGCGTTGCCGCTGCTGGCGTTGCCCAGGTTCGTGGGATTAGCCATGGTTATGTTGGGGGTAGGATGTGTTGATGATTGAGACAGGCTCACTGTGCCCACACTGCTTATTACTGAAGCAGGTATCTGTAACAAAAAAACCACATTAGACTAGAATATAATTATAACAGATGTTACCTATTAGGAATTAAGTAGAACAGTTTTCCTTGTTGACATTGAAATACCTAGTGAAACTTTGTATACAAAGTGTTAATATAATATTTAATTAAACAGTTAAATGCTCCACATATAAACAGGAAGACACTTCTGGAGCAGAATTTTTCATGGTATAGGTAAATACGTGGTAAATACAGCGATTTGTAATAGTGTCGGTAATCATAAATCATACTCTGTCTACGACTTCAGTGAGTATGATGGATTTATCAATTAACTAGATACGGTTTATTGTTTTTAGTCAAATGCAGAACAATCTTTCTCGTTTTCATTGCCTTCCAAAACTTAAGTACAATAAAATAGACGTCATTTGGCTACACTAATTAATACTCATTATACGAATAAATAAAACAACGCATTGATATATCGCCTCCATTCATACCAAACTCAGGAACGCCATGAAATCAATGGCAAGCGATAACTTTAATAGCTTTAATGGAATTCGTCATGAGTTGAGTAATTCATAAGATATTCCTCTATGGGCAATACGAAACATAAGGTAATTTGTATAAAATATCTAATTGGAACAATGAATTGTAGTATTAAATTAGTTCTATTAATAGGGCACATGGTATGATCACATTTGTACCTAATAACGCGTAATTATTAATACCATACAACTAGAAGTTACTATGATAAAACTTAGTTTAAGGTTAAAATAGTCAAGCCAAAATTCACCATTAATATTCAGGCGCAACATGCCGCCGCTTTTAAAAAAAATATAGGTAGTTTTGTGGATGGGTTTCTCGACAGACAGAGATAATCGATCTCAAAATAGTCGACAATAAGCGCTCCAACCTTTTGTAGAAGGCGCAAAAAGAAAGTACTAATACAAAGGATCCCCGGTCTAAGAACGCGCTTTAAGGGTCTCACTCGAGCTCTGGGTATTAAAACAAGACTTTAAATACTATAATGAGAATAATTCATGGGTAGTGGAAAGTTTTAGGTACTGCTTAAAATACATAATCATTGCAAGAAAAGATAATGATTCAGGGAGAAACCCGTTATATCAACGACGCGTTGACGCCATTTATTGTATCAGTCCAATAAAATATCAGACAGTCCGAATATTGCTAACCATAATATGAAATCACTCATGGCAAAAAAATCTTACGAGTCAGAAACAGTATTTATATTCAAGACTGTGTTTTTTTCTAATTTAGTATCCGCTGACATTTTGCTGCGTGTATTGTCACGCTACTTTTACCCAGCTCAAGACCTATCATTTGTTATTAATTCAGGAGTGCTGATCCTTAACCTAATTTGAAATAATAATTGTGCCCTTCCAAGAATGATCAACGGTATAGTATTTTTGGTGGCTAATTCAAAATGGACAGTCCGTCCGTATAGTATAGTTTTGGTAACCTTTCCGTTATTTATTAGACAGATATTTTTGGTGTCCTTACCTGATCATCAATGTCTGCGTACGAATTGTGTGAGCGTACGTGCGGGTGAGCGGAGGCGGAGGCCTGCGAATGCGGGGCGCCGCCCGCGTGTGCTCGCTGCATCACCGCCTCCCGCTACCACCACTCACTCACCGCGCGAGTAACGCATGCCTGGTGAAAAAAAAAACAAAAATTCAGTGTTATTGTACGATCCAATGATTCACCGGTCACACTGTCCGTTACATAGGTACATCGGAACATTTGTAGAAGCAACGCGATTGTACCAGCGAACAATTTCATCAATGTAGGTATGTTGAAATGTGTGACAATGGTTGTAAATATTTCCTGTTTTCCAAATGTATTTAATTTAATTTGCAAGCTGTATTGGTCAATACGTTGATAAGATAATGTAGACACTGTCGTTATAAATACCTACTATGTTTTACCGTCTCGGCGCGGTGTATGCATTTTTAATCTTCATATCCATTTCAATTTACAGTGTAGCGTTTGAAAGATACTTCTGCATTTTGTTTTCTTTATTATTGCAAGAGCGACTATCTACAGACGCCAGCACATCAAGCTACCCGAAACTTCCATAATTTTCCCAATCAACCTTGAACCTTAAGATTGAAAAGTTGAAAATCTATTAAAGAAATTTGATAGATTGTAGTAGCTTGATGTACTAGCGTCTGCACTTCTACGACTATTGCCCCGGTTGTGTTCATCGAAATTCTATGTAATTTTATTCAAGACATGTAATCTTGAGTGTTAGAATCTATAGCCTGGGTATCATTTATCTAGGTTTCATATATAGTTAATCTATGTTATCTTGTCAAGTAGTGATTGTACAGGTAAATCATTGATTCATAGCACCAAACACAAATGTTTATAATAGAGAAATACTGCATTACAATAATGGAACTGAACTACAAAAAATGCACTGTGCCAACGTCCAAATAAACTTTGGATAAAACTATTACGTTCAGAGTCTGACCTACATTACTGCACATTAGTCTGTTGAACTATTTAAAACGGAACGAAACGGCATTGTATTTATAATGCTATGGGTAAAGATCCGTATGATTATGGCAAGAGAATAATTATACATAGATTGGCATCGGCACACTAAGAAGAAGATAATGGTAAGAGGTCGCAAATGTGTTTCTCGCATTATGCACTCTTACATCATCCATCCAAGAAGAGGAGACTTGGAGACAGACAGTTCGTGCACCAGTATTTTTGGAGATGAGATTAATTTTAAAACTAACTAAGTACCTACTAACTTTAAAAGAAATGCTAGAATCGGATGATTCAAATTGTGAACAAATTCAAGGCCCATTCGTAAGGAAAATTTTGAGTATGAATTCTATGAATGCGAGAGGATCAATGAAACGATGTGCCAAACTGTGTGAAAGAAAAAATGCCCAAAGGTGTATTGCCGATTTGCAGTCATCTGCTGATAAAGATGTAGGACGGAATGTTCCACGCGCGCCTCAAAGAAATGTCAGCAAACATGAGGGGCCCGCAAGGGCCAATGCCTGCCAGGGCTGCGGGACTGTTCGACTTCGAAAGAGATACCGCGGCCCTGGAACCTGGAACAAAAAGGGCAAAAGAAGGAACATGGATGGTTTTTAGTCAGTAAAAGTCTGACACTCCCTTCCGCTCCGCCCAGAGCGGGAGGAGTCATTTGATGATTTCCCAACCAAAAAAAAAGGACGGAAGGAGATGAAGAATGGAATGTAGAGCATGAATGCAAGACGTGCTGGGGCAAACTCAAGCATAGTTGAGATAAACACAGGAAGGTGATGATCATGGCATCATGGGCCTATATCATGTTTAAAACAGTTAACGATTACCTACACCACCGACACATGCGTACATGCACCGTGTATGCGCTGCAGGAACCACTAACTAGCAGCTGGTGATCTACGTGCAAGAAAAACATCATAAACACATAGCCCCGTGTTTATCTCACATGTCTAATAAGTTTCATTTGCAGCCGGTAATTGGTTCCCGCCGATAATATAATTATCGTAGCATAAAGGTGCCTGACGCACAAACGTAAAAATAATTAGAGTGGAAACGGAAGCCTCTAATATCAAGCATTTGCTCGTAATAATGCACCCCTTAATTAAATTAAACGCACTCTTACAGCAAACAATAGAACCTCACCTGTCGCAGACATGGTTATTAAACACCGGCTGACATTAAACACCCTTTAAAAATTACACCATAAAGGGGGACATTACACGAGTGCGGCATGACGATAATACCTGTTGTATCAGCTAATGTATGCATTACGTGCGTCTACTGGTCAGCTCCGCACTGTACTGTGGTCATCTCGCACTGTACTGTGTGTGTGTATCTCGATATCTAGGGTTGTTGCCGCCCTGGTTTCTCAGAACTTGTCCCACTTTCGGAGATATCCGACCGTCCGTTCGGATATCACAAACAGTTCTGGAATTGTAATTCAGTTGCTGCTTATTGCATTCGCTATTAACGCTCATTAACATTCTACGAATAGTATAACAGACTATAATGTACGCGTAATGTACACTCATTCTTATTGTATTGTCAGTGAAAACAAACAGGTGACCGGTCGTGTCTTTTATACTGTTGTAGCTACTTGTATCTGGCATGGCAACCCTAATGATCAAATCAGTATGACCTTATTGAAGCATGATACGTGAACGTAAAAAGCCCAAGCTACGAGTTTATACTCATGACAACAATATTAATATTCTGAGTTAAGCGCTAATGGTTTTGGAGGAAAATATACTTTGGCGCGTTAACAATAGAGAGTGTTACTGTGTGAACCATTTCGACAATCTGAATCACAGTAAGTGACTCATAAAACCTGCCACTCCGTGTATTTAAGCTAGCCGGAATGAAGTGCCTCTCTCATGATGAGATTACGATTGTAATTTAGTTGCAATTCGACCGGCTCCGTCCTAATTTTGCAAACATTCCAGTTTCCAGGTGGTTTTATTTTTAATCTAATTCCTAAAGTGAAACCTGTTAAAGGCACGCCCGCCCGACAGTTCGAATTGGACAGCGAAATGGTTTTAAAAGCGAAGTTATAAAAATAGAAAATACAATGAGATAATGCTTCTGCAGCGTGGACTTTTCGCATTTTATATAATCTCAACTGATCTCAGACAAAGGAAATAAATGGAGCATCATTTAGTGCTGATACCTAATTGATGTAGACGTTCCGGTGTGTGATCATGGGGTCAAAAACTCGAGACCCTATGGAACCCGCCCGGTATGACTGCTGTCTGTTCAAGACTTCAAGTCAAAGTCGTAATCGCACTAAGTGGATGCAGAGTAAGCCAACAACTATTTGAAACCTTTGAAAAACATTGTAGGGACGAAAGGCCAGAGTATTATAAAAACCTAGATGCGGGCGCGGAATAATTATCTGATTTATACCTTTTTGCGACGTTTCGCTACGATAACATCCAATTGACTTCGAGATATATAAATCTTTACATAGTATAAAACAAAGTCGCTCCCGCGTGCTCCCGCCGCGCTGTCTGTTCGCCAACGCAACGGATTTTAATGCAGTTTTCAGCAATAGATAGAGTGATTCAAGAGAAAGGTTTATATTATGTATTGTATGTATATTATCAACATTGCAGCCGTGCGAAGTCGGGGCGGGTAGCTAGTGTTTACAATAAACTACAAATAAATAATAGTCTAAACCTAGAAAATACTTGGACAATGCACATCTTTGACCTTTGTTATCTGATGGCGATGTAGTCACAAATGTTCAGACTTTAACTTCTTAATGCGACAGTTTGTGTCGTTATTTTAATTAAACATAATTAGCAATATTAGGTATGTGAATCATTTTGTTATGTAAGTAGGTAATTAAACTTTTGTCTAATTAATATGTCCAGTCCAAGTTCCAACTGGATCTCTCTGGTCAATTTATGATAGTTACAACAAAACATGTTATAGGTATGGCTGTCTCGGGCAAAAAATAATGAAAAACCGGTGATGAGTAATGGAATCAAACGATGATACATTATATACCGAGCGGCAATACACGATATTATATTCACTAGGAATGCTTTATTACACATAGAAGCATCATACTGTGATAAAACTATTTTTAAAACACTTCTAGCATTTTTAATTGATGTGAGCAGACTTTTTTTTACTTTTTCCGCAAATGCATTCACAGCTCTTCGCTATTTTAAGTTAATTTTAAAATAGATTCAGCTCGGATCAATAACCCAGGGCTAAGAGGTCTCTCTTTTGTTTAATTTTTATACGCGGAACCGACATCTATCGCAATTGATCCATTCTCATCTAACTTTGGGAGAATATCAATTTTGTTCGCGTTAACTGCATAATTATGATCGGCATAAGCGTAGCGTGCACTTAAATGATCGCAAAACGGGCTGAGCTTGGGGATTGGGCTAAGGTTCGGTTACCTACGAGAAAAAAACCGAAAATGAAGAGAGTGTGAGATATGATTAGTAGAGGTGTTACCTGGCTGTATTTACAAATACCCATAGAAATGAATAATTATGATCGGCATAAGCGTAGCGTGCACTTAAGGGGAATGCTCCAACCAGCCCGCGAAATTTAAAATTTCTTGGGTTTTTTGCAATTTGCAGGCCAGTGCTAGGTTGTATGTTGATTAAAATATTATTCGCGGCTGTAAGACGTATGTAGTTACAGAATTATAATCATCAAAATCATCAATAAAACGCTCTAAGTTCATAAAGCTGTAGGAATTACTTTTTCTGTTTTTTTTTGTTCCTACGCCTTTATGAACTTGGAGGGTTGTATTGGTGATTTTGATGATTATAATTCTGTAACTACATACGTCTTACAGCCGCGAATAATATTTTAATCAACATACAGCCTAGCACTGGCCTGCAAATTGCAAAAAACGCAAGAAATTTTGAATTTCGCGGGCTGGTTGGAGCATTCACCTTAAATGATCGCAAAACGGGCTGAGCTTGGGGCTTGGGCTAAGGTTCGGTTACGAAAAAAACACCGAAAATGAAGAAAGAGTGTGAGAAATGATTAGTAGAGGTGATACCTGGCTGTATTTACAAATACACATAGAAATGAAATGAGCAAACTAGGTTTCTGTACCTAAGCAGAGACGAGCTCCAATCTACTAATCACATTGTTTGAAATCCATATCGTCTCTCCTTTGATTGATCAAATCATTGATAACTCCGTACAGCTCCGCTCGTCTTCGCTTTAGTGGAAGCCAAACTCCCAGCGTTTCCGGTACGCTATTATGGCCTATCTCGGCCGATACTTGACTATGACTGGAGCTAGTTTCCGTCCAAATCGTAACAGGCATTTAAGTACACCGGTCAATTATTTTTTATGAATTGTTAGCTGACCCGTGGCTTTTAATGACTGTTACATCACACATGCAATTATAAAATATCAATCAGAAGGCAAAAAAACATTGGAAGGAAGATTGGAAAGGTATGGAAGGCCTTTGTCCAGCAGTGGGACAGAATCATCATCTGCCTAGCCTTTTCACAGAGGGACAGAATAGGATTAATTAAAAAATACCAAGTCGGAGTGGGCCCGCGTGGTGGTTTACATGTACTGTATCTCTCACAGATAATAGACCTGTGTCCCAGCCGTGGGAACGATGACGACTGACTGAATAAAATACCGTTAAAACTTCAGTATTGAACAGTTACGTTGGCGATATTTTATTCTTACTATTCGAAGGCTGTTCGAGGCTATTTACTATCATCACTCCCACGTTAAAGTATACAAGGGTAAAGCGGTTTGCTTACGGAGTACAAACTATATCGTGTGTAGGTGGGTGTAGTAAAGTAAACGAAAACAGGTATAATTAATTACGCCATTATCAGCCATTGTGTGACCTTTTATGGAATTATTTATGAGATAAACAAAAAATAATGTTTGAGAAATGAGAAGCTAAGATCGCATTTCCTGACGATATGCACTTGTCTTACGTGTTATAAATAAATGTGGTGTAACATCAATATCTATATACATAAGTAAATTGTATTCTCGATAGTAGTAACTAGGTACTTCGGTAGATAATGCAGTTTTTACTGGATGTTGTACAGATTCAGAATATTAATTACCTCTCAATACAATATGTCTTGTCGAGAAAAACCTTAATGTGCTTTCAATATCTTGTAGTTTTTATCAAGTAGGTATCATACTTCGGCTTGGAATATAAATTACCTATTATGTGCGTTCTAGTCATACTCGTGAGGTACGGTTAGTCGTAAAAATATGCTGACACCTTGATAAATGTTTTAAAGATTTTTTTAGATCTAAAATTTGTTGTAGATGTTACATGAGTTATTTGTTATTAAAAAACCGACGACAGACACGTGTTCCGTTCATAAGAGTTACGTTTTCTTATTCAAACCCTAAAAACACAATATTATTTATTTAGTTTCATTCTAGTTATAAAAAAACCAACAATAATCTCTAAATACTACATTAAATAACAAGAAACCACAAACTAACGGCAACTAAGATTAGACCACAACTTGATAAGAATAATTAATAAAAATATTATCAATGAAACCGTTAAGTATTAGCTCCCACGTTCCCATATGCAGGAAGAAAAAACAACATCTTTGAAACTGTTTGAATGCTATGTAAATTGTTTAGAATTACGGTAATTGCAGACTACAAATACAACATCATTCTTATGAAAGTTTGTAATTTTACACCAGTACTATTTATCTAAAGTAGGTATGTGAATTTATGAAAAGGAAACATTAAATTACTTAATAATTAACTATCTTAGCTATAAATAAATATCCCTTTATAAAAATATTTTTCCAACTGACTTCAAATACAATGGCTCCTTATAGAAACATAATACCTTTTAAGTAGTAACGGCCTCATTTTAGCTATAGCTTACGTATTGGACATGTTCAAACATGTTTGAAGGCCCAAGCCGTAGCGGCCTTGGTCAACGGTTCTCAATATATTACATGTAGGCTGAGGTAACATCTGAGATTATGTATACTTGTATACAAAATTTAGTTGCAGCATGTGAGTCATACATAACACTATCTAGCAATTATCTTTGTGTTATTTTTATTCACCTAGGTACCACCTCTGAGAACAAGTTATGTGCTACATTTACATAGAGGCAGCAAAATCTGGCTTATTTTTTATTATTATTAATAAAATATATATGATTTTTTTTTGTCACCCTTTGGGTTGCCTGAAAATACAGAATGCTATTTGCTACCATGCAATACTCCTTTTGTATCATTACATCTGGCCATACACTCACTCTGGTTGTGAGTACTATGCACCAGACTTTTCTGAAGAACTCCGGAAATTTGACTAACATTTTTCCAACTTTGGTCAGTGTAGGTGTCCTTCTAGGTCCTCACATCCCAGCATTTCTTTCTACTCACATCATCCTTAGTAAATACCTTTTATTTATTTTAGTTGCTTTCTCACAAAAACTTTGTAAGTAAATGATTTAAGCTTTGAGACGGTGTTGCTGTCTGGATACAATGTGACATTTGAATTTGGCTTTATCATTAAAATATTGGAGCTTGGTTGTTTTAAAGGTAAAATATTTTCATGTCATTATTTTCCATTCCTCTTATTTATCAAATACTAGCTGTGCCCGGCATGCTTTGCAATGCATGTTTTCCTACCTACTACTTTCACTACCCTACCTACTACTTTCACTACCCTACCTACCCTACTTACCCTACCTACCCTAATTTTCCTGAATTTTCTTTGCTATAAACCTCACGGAGCCCGAGACCTTTCCAACGAATGCAAAACCGTGAAATAGCGTCAGGAAGGAAAACCGGACTTATTTTTATATAATAGATTATTAAAATGTTAAAATTCCTAAATAGATATTAAATGACACTCTATTAAGTTTTGTTAATTTATGAATGTTATAGACACATTCATATTTTAAATAATGCTATAAACAATCTAGCTAGAGAGGTAAATATTTACAGAATCCATTGACCAATAAGACTCTGTTGTTGCAAAAAGAATAGATTTCATTAAAAAAATAATTGACCATTTAAAAATGAGGAAGGAAAATGATATTGTAGAAAATTATTGCAGTACAAAAGTTGTGTTTTAATTAGAATAAGAGAGAAGACTTTGTTAGGACATTCAGTAGGTAAGGACAAAATACTAAAACATCACATTCAAGTGGTGAATAGCAGTTCTAATTCAAATAAAAATAAGTTTATTAATCAACAGAAATAAAATAGTTACATCATAAATAATCAGTGAGCCACAAACAAAACATCAATTACTTAAGAATTCCTTGTAACACCCTGGAATTAAACATTTACTTTATAAAAATGTTGATTTAAAATTTAAATTATGTATAATAATTATAATATAATTTTCCTGTATGCATCAGCCTATTCATTTACACCTGTTCAGATATACAATAATAGCAAAATTCTGTCACAATCTGCTATTATTTTTGTTATTGTATCATGAAGTTTTTATCTGTGGAAATATTTTCATTTGTTTTGTTGCTGGCTGGTTAACCAGCCAGCAACAAAACAAATGCAAAATGCAATAGCAAAATGTTCTACAATGATAGCAGTTTTTTGTTCGTCTTTTGAATTGATTGACTGAATAAATTAACTCAAAAAGATGTTTACAACAAATCTACAGTACTGGTACAGGCATGAAGTTGTCAAGAAAGAAAACACAAATTGAACAAAATCTGTGTGAACTCACAGTCGTGTCGAGTAGTGGTCGAATGATTAGCGCCGGTATCCGTGGCCATGCACGATTAATAAAAACATTTGGTGGTGCAAGGCAGCCACTGCACTGGTGGAGTGTAATCAGCTGATAAGGGCGATGTAAACGCGCACACTACGTACGTACCTACATAGGCGTTCTGCACACGATCGGCGCATGCTTACAGATTTAACTGAAATCAATTAGCCCAACGGAACGTGTGTGCCGCGTACCTAGCTCGGCAGTCGCGGCACTGCCGGCGCGTGCTCTCCGCTATGACTAATGAGACCTGCCACCACCACGGCTGCGCCACACGATGCACAAAATCGAATACCATTACTTATTCACTGTTGCATGTTTATTGTCATGTGCGCCCTACATGCGCAGACATCATATTCAATTCCCTCTCTCGATAGTACTGGATGGCAAAACTCACCGTCGCTTTCCATTGTCCACAAGGCGGCGCACAGTGTAAACAACCAAACCACATAATAAAACAAAATGGAAGTCCGACTCGCCCGCACCGAGATGAGAAATTTTATGAGCGCTCTCGAGTAGTAAAACGTCGTTACTATCCTATCGTAGTATTTTAGCAGCCCCCCTCCAGTTTATTATCTGCCGTCACCAGATTAGATGGCTCACGATCACAAAGCAATATGTGCAATTCTTCACCGAATACACTTTTAACAATAAGCGAATAGTCAAATGTCGATTTACACTAAAATTAATGTCCACTTGAAAATAATAATCATTGAAGCGTTTGACGTCCCAAGACACAACACCCACATAAAAAAATTCTACATGGCGACTGGCCTGGCCCAGCTTTCAATAATTTCCACTCGAACATATTCCCGTTTCGCTCGTTCACCATTCATTTAATTATTTCTCAATACGAGTAAAAGAGACAGCGATATATAAATATTTCCTATGTATGAATAGAATCGGTGTTGTGAAGTGTCCCTCTCCCCGGCGATGGCCGAGCCGAGTTGAATGGACCCGAGAAGCGTTCAACCATTGGATCGATGACGGTCACGTGACACAAATATGTAGCGCTGTAGCTAGCGCGCCAATATTCAAATAATCCCTGAACCGCGTTGTTTTAATGAATGCTTTCCGCTATTTAACAACGCTTACAATGTCTAATTATGACTAAGTGATTTTAATCAGACGTGGACTTCGTCAAAAGATATAAAATTGCAGATATACGTAATATTTAGTTGTAAAGATTACATTTACTTTCTGTTAGCTGTAACCATTCCCAAAATTGAATGCAATTGTTTCTGACTTTAAAACGAAATTTGTTGATTTGGAAGTAATGTAATTATAATGTTACTTGTTACTTTGGATCCATATGTGCTGTTCTGAAGACGCTGCTACCTATCCTCATAAAGGGTTGGGACCTATCAGCCATAAATAATTATTCAAATCAGACGACGAAAGATTTGACCATTTCAGCCAGCCATCTGTTATGTTGTCTTGTGTTTATATAATCTTCTAAGCTCATAAAAAAAAAAAAAATAGGAAAGTAATTCTGTCATATTTGTTACCTTTTCACGGCTGAATGGACTTTAATACACAATGCTAGACCATGACCTGGGGTTAAAAAATGTTATAGGATGCTTTTATCCCGGTATTACTTTCTCATTGGATAATTTTTGACTTCCCTGCGGGCAAAAAACACGAGTCCTCTTGATATTATACGCTGATGTATCCAATTAAGCTAAATAGGTCGCAATAAAATCTACGACCATCATCATCATCATTCTCTTGACCTTTTCCCGAACTATTTGGGGTAAGAGCAACATTGGCTTCTTCTTCCATACTTCTCTATTAGTTGTCATCTCATGAGGATGTCACCTCCACTCTAGCCATATAATCTTTGCTCACAGTCCATCCATCGCTGTTTTGGTGTCGCCCTTAGCCCTTCTCTAAAAACTGCATATGGCCTTTGTTCAACATACCTACCTATAACACCAATTTCCGTGAGCGCGGCATTCCTGACCAGTTTCTCATTTGATAAGAGCACCAAGGGCGTAGCCAGCTTTTGAGCTAGAGGGGAGGCAGAAGGGTGCGAGTACGAACACTAACGAATTTGTAAGGGTTAAGTATACTGTTTCTCGGTGACCTCGGATTGGTTAGATTTTCCATACTGGTTTAGAAGTTTAAAATCCTGAACCTCTTGTAGGGGAAGGCGGAGGGCAGCTGCCCCCCCCCCCCTGGCGGTGCCCATGAAGAGTACCTATGTCAAATGACCGTCATATCTGCCTTTTGTAGTCTGCTAATGAACGCTACTAAAGTACCTACTAATGCCGCGATTAAATTGACCACATCAGCTCAACATTTAAGTCTTCAGTCCATAGGTAGTAAAGAGAATCCTTGAACCGTCCAAAATCATTATTATCATCTCACAACTCAGGTACAGGGTCTGAATGTCATAGATTAATATACTTTTAGTCAGAAGTCTACCCATAATGACAGTCTCTAGGTATTAATGATAGTTGGTACCGACCGAGGGATATCAGTATGTAATGGATGATAATCACGCAACCATATAAACCAACCTCGACAAGCTTTTCCTAAAGTTGAAGATCAACCCGTGGGACTGATATCTTTCCAATACCCTTCTTTGCATACTCTACATATAATGGCGCTGCCACCACCTTAAAATCTAGACATTATAGCCCCCCTTAATCATGATAGGTAGGTACACTAATTTAAGCATTACACTAATTAAACATTTTTTTTCTTTTATGTGGGTAACCTCAAAAAATTATTTATTGCTACAATGACTTATAAAATGCACCATACCACTTTATTAAATCTAATTGTCGTTAATTACGTGATATACAAATAGGCAAAAATACCCACCAACTGACACAAAAGGTTCTCTCAAGTTTTGTTTTCCCAATTTAAACTACTGTTTTCAATTAAGAGTTGTTTTAATCATTTCAGGCCAAATGAAGACATCAAAACCAACATTTAGGATTTTAGACATTTTTTATTGTGTACGAAAACATATCCTAGTTACTTAAAATTAGGTAATGACTACAAAATAAATCTGTGAGAACTCAGAAAGAATAGATAGTGTGCGGTTTTTTAGTATTTTATTTAATAAGCAAAATATAATTTTAGCTCTACAATACCATTGTATGTGAAAGTGTCAATCAAGTTAATTATTACTGCAAACTAATCACTTCAATTTACATAACTTAAAAATAATGTCTTAGTAATTATAAGATTCCTTTAGCTTACTACCAATTTACTCAAATGTTACATTTTTTTAATTTTAACTCAATACAATACTTTTTTTGGTGATGATTACTGATCTTTTGTGGAATTGTATTTAACATAATACTATGATATATTGAAGCATTGATTTAAGAGTTAGATGCCAAGGCCAAACACAGAGACGATGCAGTACATAGTTTTGTTCTCCCAGCGCACAGTGCATGAGCCGTCAGTATTATTGTCCCAAAAACAAGAAGATGCGGTGTGTAGACCTGCTCCATTCTTTTGCATGATTGTGCATGTCACTGAAAATTTTAACATATTTTAAGTTAAAATGATGTCTATGTATTTTGACTTATTTTTTAACATATTTTAAGGTAAAATGATGTATGAATGAGATGTCTATGTCTAACTTTGGAACAAAAACATTAAATAGAAGTATAAACAAATCTTGTTCAGGTTTATATTCTTATGCAGGCAATTACATGGAATGAGCAACGAATTCATCTGTATTTAGTAAGATTGATTCCAATTTCAATTCAAAAAAATATAGTTTAAATATTATTGTAATAGATTTTTGTTTGTCAAAAATTGAGTAAATGCATAAAACCTCAGCTGTTAAGAGAAACTATCTTTATTTTAACATTTGTATTTCTAACTGTCTCATTTATGAAATTAAATAATCAAAATATAGCACAAATTTGCAGCCACAAGTAAATGTTCTGACCCATTTGTTTACATTTTCATCAACTACTTTTGGAATAAAGATTAATGTAATATATCTATGAAAACATTGAATACCCCTGTGGTCGTTACAATGACGCAGCGCCATCATCCGCACCAGCAAGAACATGTTGGCTATAGGCACCTACTTTCAACTTACCTATATATTTATAGGGTTTTTGTAGCTTAGTCAACTGGCCCAAGCAGGACTCCACGACAGCCGAAGTCCATTGATTTACTTTGTTGTGCTGATATGCGGTTCCTCCGATTGAATTCTCAATAGCCGTTTTGATCATTTTGCTCACATCGTCCACTATGAATTGATTCTGAAACACGTCATTATCGGTAAAAGTATGAATCGATATTTACGTGCCAACTATTTACAATTGTTCTGTTACTTACTTCTTCAGCTATATCGCTGCATTCTTTGACGTCCATGATTTAAAATGGAAAATTATTATGAGTTTGAAGAGTTTTCTGGAATTCGTTTTATACAAAAACAACAAAATTTTTTGACGCTACGGATAGAAATCAACTCCCAAATTGACATTTATTGTCTTAATGTTGGTTAAATTTACAGCGTTCTCGCTTCTTAGTTCATTGTCTATGAAAGTAGAGTAAAATAACCGGTGCCCACCAAAGACTTGGTTTGGCAACATTCGTTTTTAACTCGAATCGATTCGATTAAATTAAATTCGTGTTGATTTTATTTGTGTTTCGATTAAATTAAATTTTTCGAATCAATTAATTAAATCGTGTTGGCAGAACCAGGCCTGTCAAACTATTTAATTTATTGCTACTGGCAATCGTTGCTCAATTGTCACTTTTTATTATCCTTTTTGTGAGGAGAACATGGATATTTTCAGTTTCATAATTTAATACATAAAATGGCTTCATCCGTGCAAAGAGAAAGAGTAAATCCGGGAGGATATTGTGGATGTTGTAACACGTGCAATATGTGGTGTTGGAGAGCTTTTAAATGGCTCCCTGTATTGTTAATAGTGTCCATTTTAGTTTGGTCTTATTATGCCTACGTTATCCAATTGTGCATTTGTTAGTATTTGAATAAATTGTATATAAATAACAGATTGGATATGCATGATTTTTGCAATATATTACACATTAAATTCCTTTTCAGTTACCGTTGAGAGTACGATCCAACAATGTATCTATTTGGTGTGCTATCATATTCTCCTGATAATGTTGTGCTGGTCGTATTGGCGTACTGTTTTTGCAGAAATCAAACCAATTCCAGAAAGGGTAAGGCTAAACTTTCTAATCATTCAAATTAGTAGCTGTCATAGAGTTGTTTGGTACGCTAAACCAACCTACTTCTTTGTTTTGCTATCTATACTTTCCTGTCGAAACGAAGCCAGTAGGGCGCGACGGGCTATAAACAAGATCTGTATATGTACACAAACATTTTATCTTGTTTAGAACTACAAAAAAAACATTTAAAATAAATCCCACAATCGGAATATCTCGTAATGAAATCTTCAGTCTGAGTTCCAGAAATTAATCACTACATTATTATAAACAGATCATAAAATGATGTCTCATAATACTAACTGACTCACAGTACATAGAGAAACAGTATTTTTTTCAATTGAAGTTCTTAATGAAGCATTATTATCAGTGTAATATCTTTGACCTACTTTCAAGACTTAATGTACTGTTAGGTTACCAGAATGTGGTATGTTTAATATCACCTTTTTGCCTTATTATTTATGCTATAATAGTGATATAATTACATTGTTTAGTTAATTATACCTGTTGTGATGGGCAAACTTAACCGTCAAGTGATTGTCCGCCTTTACAGTCTATATGGGGCTACCAAGATACAGGCTGTACCTAGTTTGGGGCCCACGGCTTCTTCTACTTATGTACTCTTTTAACTTGCTCATTGTATTTTGTATTTCTTCTTGTATGTTTATTAACTTTGTGTGTGTAAATTGATTTGTTATCATTAAAAAATGGTCTAATGAGATGCAATGTAAACAAATACATAATCATATAATATTTGATCAGGTTTATATCTTGGTACAATACCAAAAAAAATGTGTTATTTATCTTATTTGGAAAATCATTTCATTCAAACACTTTCTTTTAAGTAAAACTGACAGGATGATGATGATATTAACTTTATTTTTTATCCTCATAAAAATAAAACAGTACAGGAAATTTTCTCTGAATTTGGCTTGAATCATAGCTGTATTCATAATCATACAAAGTTCAAATGTACCGATATTTTTGTTATCAACAAAAACTACTTAATCATTGTTATCTTTTCATGTAACATAGTACTTAATCATAGGATTACTGGTGCTGGTAAATTAAAATTGCCAGGACGTCCTCGGTATCAGAATCAAAGATATGTGGCCCCCAAGTTTCAGGGTCGCTATGTGTGTTAGCGAGTTAGCAAGGGGTTTGTGGCTTAATAATATTAGTTGCATGGTTCTGTGGATGGATGACCATTCATTACATATTGAGCCTCCTCCATGCCATGGAAACCACTTTAACCAATTGTCTCGGCTGTCATTCATTGTAAAGAAAGTCTTGCAACTAGTCCTACCAAGAAGTATCATATTAGCCAGTAACTGGGCTGTGGAGGTCAGAAAAGCAGCTGCATCTGGTTAGACTGCTCGACTGGAAGCAGACCACAACATAGTTGGGAAAGTTCTAGGCAACATTTCAACATATTTTGTATTATTTATTTGCCAGTGCAAAAGCACTATTAACAAATCATTTATGTGGTTTGTGTTAACATTCTGAACTTGAAGCCTGATTAAAATATCTGACTCATTTTAGTATTATGACTAGCCACTTATTGCTTTAATTTCCTGTTAATAATTTCCTTTTCAAAGTCATTGACGTAGTTAACTGTGCAATTTTTATTCATTGCCATTCATGTGGATTTTACTAGTTTTACTTAACTATTAAAATAATTCTAGAGTTGAACCTCAGAAGAGACATCCTTGGTGTTGAAGACATAGGCACCAATAAAATGAATTTGTTGGCTGGTTGATCTGATTGTCAATATATTGCCACTGCACTTGACGTATTTTCAATAATATTATATTTATTTTACTAATGCAATATGAACTTTACTTGGATTATCATAAAGTATAAATAGTTTGAAAATTATTACAATTATTATTATTATTATTGCACAAGAGCGCAGACACTGGTGCACTCTCGGTTCCCTCGCTCTCCTGATGAGGCAGCGATCCTACACCGACCAACGGCTTGTATTAACTCGCGCGTGGACAGCTAGTCATGGCCGAAATTCAGTAAGGAATACTATTATTAGATAATATTAAAATATTGCTTTATTTGTTTCAGTTTAAATTACCAGAAAGTGAATTAGAAAGATTATTGAGCGCGGAATCCGAAGACGCGCAACGAGCGATATTGGATAACTATGCCAAAGACCTGCCGATAGTAACTAGGTAATGTTTTATTATTTACTATGTTAAATTCCTCTTATTAAAACTTATTGCCAAAACCAAAACCTGAGGGTCCTACAATAATAGAAGATTTTTAATATAAATACTTTAAAGAACTGATTATAGCTACTAATTTAAACTTGACTAACAATATCAACAGCTAGGGTACTTGCATTAGGGCATTACATTGTACTTTTGTCATGAGTAACTGAAACGAATTTATGAACAGTAAAAATATGTGTATATTCAGTATCATGTCCAATACGTGTT
Source organism: Eurois occulta (assembly GCA_950022335.1). Lineage (NCBI taxonomy): Eukaryota > Metazoa > Arthropoda > Insecta > Lepidoptera > Noctuidae > Eurois > Eurois occulta. The sequence goes on along the minus strand of OX465500.1, from coordinate 9,967,936 downwards.
TTGTCTGGTCACACGAGTGTTAACTGTTAACACTAGGCTACGCTCACTGAACGCGAAATCGCGTCCGATTGTCGCATTTTTTTCTATTCGTTGCAAAATTTAAATAATCAAGCGGTGTAAAATCAGGGTGTGCTTTCCTAATAAGGAAAGAAATAGGGATATCCCTTTTTTGTTTTTTATACCCTCTCTATATTATTTATTTTCATCACCATTGATCTGGAAAAGGTGAAGGAAGATATTGTCAAAAAAACAGCATTTCGTCCACCTGCACGGGCCCGGTGGAATACGGGTCCACTCCCACTCACTGAGGGAAGACTTGTGTCTCTGACATTGGGAATGTTATAGGCTGATTATGCTTTTTCTATATTACCTATATTTCATTAAGTTTTTTTCTCAATTCTAGAGTCCTAAGAACAGTCACTAGGTTGTTTTATCATAAGGAAACCAAAAAACAAATATTAGAAGGCTTTATCGTGAACATACCCGTATTAACGAGGTTTGTCCCTACTTTGTTACTGTGTAGCTAGAATTGAGAAAAAAATACAATGTTTACCTAAAAGATACTACAATGTATAACTAATATTGTGTCTAATATGTATTGTTATTACCAAGAAGAACTGTATCAAAGATGTCTTTTGAAGCATAAGAACTTCTTAGTATTCACATAACAGAAGTATTCAAGAACATTTAGCTCTTCATGCGATTGTTATTTCTAAAAAAAAACATACAGGGTGGAACCCCGTAGAGTAGTGCAGAAACAAATAATTTGTAGATTTGATGCCCAAAAACAGTTCGAGATTTTAAAAACCTATCGGCGACCGACGAATTTAAAAAGGCGACTAGACGACTCGACTTTCGCCTTCTGCACCCTGACGGTTGTCTGGGTGCAGAAGGCGAAACCATCGTCGGTTTTAATCTTTCGCCCTGCAATGTTGGCAGTCGAATGGCTACTACTTTTCGACTGGCAACATTGCGACATAAAAAATCGGAGGTTGAAAAATATTACCTCAACCGTCAATAAAAATGAAGTAGTAAACAAATAATATTGATTGGGTTTTCAGAACGATGTCCGGCTCAGTACGCTACTGCAACCGGTGCGTGCTCGTGAAGCCAGACCGGGCACACCACTGCAGCATATGCTCTCGCTGCGTGCTCAAAATGGACCACCACTGTCCGTGGGTCAACAACTGCGTCTGTTTCTTCAACTACAAGTTCTTTATGCTATTCCTCGGTTATGCTCTCTTCTACTGTCTCTTCATCATGGCCACGTGTCTGCCATACTTCATTAAGTTCTGGAAGGTATATTCCTCCTTTTTTTTTGTGTGTTAACTGTTCTTGGCCAGTATTTAATTTATTACAGCCCTATTTGTGATTGGATTTATTTGCCATTAACCTTCTTTTCTTTTTAAGGATGTAACTACACTAAATTTTTGCCTTAATTGTTAGAATTTAGTAAGTAGATTCAAACGCACTTGATAGGGAAGCAGTGGTATAAAATGCTAATTCTATCAACATGTTAAATAAACAAAATGACAATTCTAGAATGTACTATTTCCAGATGTATCAGGAATACAAAAATGCCCACTGCGACCGTATGATTGGAAAAGGCTCTGTTTCTAAAATGTGCATGGATATGATTAATGTAATTGTTTAATTATTTTCACTTTAATCAAGCCTGTTTACGTTGGCGCGTTCAATAGGTTAATGTTGCTGCATAGATTAGATTTTGTTATTCTTATTATGCTCAGTACAACATTCATTATTTCATGTAGGTAATAGAAAATGTAATAATTTCATATTGCTCGACAAGTTTCTAATATACAAAATATAAGTGGGCTAGCTGCACTTCCAAAATTAAGTCTGTCTTTCTTTGTGGTTTTTTTTTTTATAAATATTGCCAGACGGATTTCATAACAGACGTAGAGTCTATTCTTTTTCGCACGAGTTAGAAATTATAGTGAAAAGTTTTCAACATTACTGAATCAGTTATCAATGAATTCTTAATAAACTAACCGTAGCTAATTATATTGAATTATGCTGTATTAAATTACCTTCGAGGTAAATTATATTTATCAAGATCAAATGGTTTTTACAAACACTTTTACTCGTCGAAAAGAGATCATATTTTAGAAACTAAATACTTAATAGGTCGGTGTTTCCTACCCGACTACTCTGAGAAGAAACTCCGAAACAAACTTTTTTAAAACCAACTTAAAGTCCAAACATAATCTTGGACAAAGTTAAATGAGGACCATGGAGATTAGTGTCTGAGATGCTCTTAGAGTAAATAACAACACAAGATTTTAGTGGACCCGTCCAGTGTGTTTGTGACAAATGCGTGCACAGAGCACGCATTTATCAATTATCGTGTAGCACGACTAGCGGTATAAATAGTTAACTAGTCAAGCAATATTTTTGCATAATTTCTGCATAACCATGTTCGTCGTACGGAATTAGCCATAATCATACTAGGTGAAGTCATCCGAATTACCTTGACATTTATCTGATAATATTTTGATAATATTTTATCTACTTAGTTGTACATATATTAGTTCAAATCAAATGTTTTGCACAGGGTCGTACTCTATTTTTGTACCCAATTATGCTTGTTCCACATTGTTTAAATGTTCAGAACCGGTTTCGCAGTGGGATGACTTCATATTTATTTTTAAAGCTATTTATATGCCTATATTTAAACAGTGTGGAACATTTAGTGTAGTTTGAAGTATCAGAATCAATTGACAATTTATATCTTTGCTAATCTAGTAATTTTAGTGATACACATGGATAAGTAGCTTAATTTTATTTTGTGAGTCATAATGCGATTACGTATTTCAATCTTAATTTATATTCTTGGTTTGGCACTTAATCATGTTGTCATATTGCTATATTGTTCGTAGTATGAAAACCGATACCTACTGTAACTGCGCATGTCTTATTTAGTCACGATATTTTTTAGAATACGGTTTTTATGACACTGCCTTTAGTTATATCGAAAAAAGTATTTTTAAGGCGAGAATTCAATTATTTTGCTTGTTAGGCTTAATTCATTATGACATACAAAGACACTATTTTCAATTTCCTTATATTTTTTATGCAAACAAACGTGGTAATTCGCTCGATACACTTTTTTAAACAGACCTGTGCTTTTAGTACACACATTCATAGAATGTATAGTAAGGCGTTAAGAACTATGCCGCCCGATGAAAAGCCAAGTAATTTTACTATTTAACTCTTCTTGGTCGAATAATTTTCTCTAATGAAATTGACATCATCTTTAGTAACGCGCTGTATAATCTTAGTACAGTCACGAGCAATGAGATGTAATAATTTACCAAAATTCTCTCCTGTAATACCTATAGTATTTTGGAAGCCATACTATTACGAAATAGGTCTTATCTCAAAGTAGCAACCGTTATTTCACGAGAAAATTGCTTTTGAATTCTGCTAAGTGTATACATTTCATTGCTCGTGTCTGTACATCACGAAAGTGACGACACTAGTGAGTTGCCATGTTATAATAAAAGGTGCCATATGAATTTTTTTTTGTCGATTTTGCCAATTTAGTGATGTTTTAAGTCCGATTTCAGGGCGAATTCGGAACGGCAGCGAGTACAGGGCGCTATCACATAGTATTTGCGTTTTTTGTAGCCATGATGTTTGCTATATCTCTGGGCTCGCTCTTCGGATACCATTGCTACCTCGTCATTAATAATAGGACTACTTTAGGTAAGTTTTAATCGTTCCTTAAACCCCTTTCAAAAAAATATATATTTAATTTTTTATAAATACCTCTTATTGTTTGTGAGTTTTAGTTAGATAGTTGAATTGTTTCTGGTAGCTGACTGCAATTACGGTGACCTCAAAATTGTAAAGAAATTTTGTTTAAATTAAGACTAAAGTATAATTTGGTTTCAGATATGCTCTTGTCTTACCGCGCCTTGGGCAGTCCTACAAAACAGATCATTAACAGTATGATTAAGAACTTGGTCAATGGTAATTGCAGTCACGTCTAATATTAGTTTGTGTACATATTACCATTAGATTGTGTTAGGTAGATAAATTATTCGTAGTTGAGTCGTCTGCAGGAAGTCGTATCACCCAATAGTTGGGTTTTGGAGGTTAGATAGGTAGTCGCTCCATGTAAAATACTGGAATTCAGCTGCATCCGGTAAGACTGGAAACCGCCCCCCTCATATTTGGGAACAGGCTAGGCAGATAATGAGTAGAGTCGATTGCAGACACCCATACATTAGTTTGAAATGTATTTTATTGCTCACTAGGTTTCAAATTCAGATTTGAAACAGTATCTGTGTAATATTAGGTAAACATTAATAAGTAGCGGTAATATCAGATCTCCCAGAAAAAGTATGCGCTTCGGTAATCATCGTCTTTCTTCGGAAATACGAGCACAAGCAATTCTAGTTCATTCTTAGTTCTAGACCATACCTGGGCACCTTCTAGTTATGGAGATATTGGGACTCATCTCACCCCCCAAAAAAAAAAAAAAAAAAGTTACAACTTTTTCACAAGTTTTTTTTTAAATACAAGTTTTTAATGTTGTACAATGCATTCATCAGCACAATGTTTTGAGTCGGTTACATTGAGTCCAACCGTAAAACGTGATGTTTCACCCCGAAAACATAAGTCCTTTCCCAGCAAAAAATTTTGCGTAGAATTACTTAGTTTGATGTACAGAATGCTTGGCTGACGGCTTCGTGAAGGGTCCGTTTACACCTTGTACAGACGCCAGCAGGTCAACCTACCCGAAACTATCAGATTTTCCCAACCAACCTTGAACCTAACGCTTTAGAGATAAAGTTGAAAATCTATTAAAGAAATTTGACAGATTGTAGTAGCTTGATGTGCTGGCGTCTGTACATACATGCTAATTATAAAACACGAAGATTACCGAAGAGCATACTTTTTCTGGCTTAACAGTAGGTATGTTTGTTTTTAGTGTAACAGATCTTTTGCTACTACTTCCAACTTTATCTAAAATCTAATTCCATTTTATCCTATAATTTCAGAGGCGTTTAGATCGCCTATGTTCCGCGGAGGTACCGACAAGAACGGATTTTCTATTGGCCGCTTCAACAACTTCAAGGAGGTCTTCGGCAACAGTCCCAACCTCTGGCTGGTACCGGTCTTCACCAGGTAAAACCTCCTATTTATAAGAAGAAAAAAAAACTTAATCATGGGCCATTGTGGTTCTGGCAACACTGACCTAACTATGGCAACACGGAACTCGTTATACAGCATGTTTGGGTAAATAGTCAAACGCACGTATATAGGTCTAATACGTATATGGATGTTACAAATATATATAATTGCGTGATAAGTGTGACCTGTGTGCATGTCCCCTTACATGTCTGATGAAAAAAGAAGTGAATGACCAATTCTAACATTTGTTAGTGTGCATAGTATAGTATTGATTATAACAAAATTAAATAACAGTACACTAGCAATGATGGAAGAGTAGTCTCTTGTACCTACTAACTAGGCATGGAGGTAGGGTCTCATTCACTTTATCTTATGTAAATATGTATGTACACGAAAAATAACGATATTTATGTAGGTACAATATTACTATTCATTTATTTCATTATCATCTTCAAAAATACTTTTTTTAAATGAGAAAGGTTTTATAAATACGTCTTTAAATTAACAGAAATGAAGATTAACACTCTAACATAGATTAGTTTTAGACGATCGTGTATGTATTTATGTATGTTTGTTTTTAACAACTAATATAACTTTTTGATAGCTTGGGTTTTGGAGTTGTATAAAATATCTTCATGTCATCATTGTTCACTCCACTTGCTAGCTTCCACTTATTTGTATATTATGGCTAGCCATCACATATTATTGTATTTATTATATTAATATCAATTGAAAATTATTTCCCTAAAAAAAAAAAAAATAACGTGGCGCGGACGAACATTTCGACCTTTTTGACTTTTTTAAAGTTTTTTATTGCATGTTTTACGTAGATACTTATTTATCTCAAATATGATTTACTTGGGAGTATTTTTTAACACATCTTAGAAATTCTAGAACCTTTTTTTATATTTGGGAGATTATTTTCGATGAGCTTCCCCTCTATAAAGCCAATCATAGTTTCGTTCCCGCCACGCATTTCAAATCCCTCTCAAATGGCGATCATTTTGTCAGCATCGGAGACGGGTGCGAATTCCCCGTCCGTCGAGAGCACCAGCTTCAGACGTTTACCACGGCCCAGGAGACTCATGGGTACGAGTCCATGGGCACCACGCGGTCAAGGTCAGACACCAAGGACGAACACCCCCCAGCCCACCACATACCTTGAGGACATTATGCCTAAACATCTAGCTAATACGAATATACTAACTCTAGATCGTACGTACGGTAAAACAAAAAATAGGCCCATTACTCGCCACTGAAGTAACCTTTTCAGTGTTGAAGACATCCATCTTTCGCGCTGTAATAGGCCTTTTATTTTATACACCAACATTTATCTGCCCTTTTTCTTCTCGGAAAATGGTCACGATTTCTTGAAGATTACACAAATACGATCGACGTGGGCTCTGCTACTATAATGTATATTGAAATTTAAAATAAACTTTATGCCCTTAGAATAAGGTTTGAATTATGAATCGAGACTTGCCAAATAATGTGATCGGCAGTTATTTTTTTGAATATTTTATTTGATCTGACTATTCGTTTACTTAGTCGAGTCCAAGCTTGGAGACTTTTGTCTCTAGTGAGGACTAAATCATCGGTTGTTTAGTCGAGTTGTGCATACGAATTCATATATATAGAAAAAATATTTTAATACGTAATAGGATAATTTATTCGAATATTCTTATACGCCAACAGTGCCTTTCTGACATGACGTATGTGCTCAATTTAACCTTATACAAACATTGATTACTGGCAATAATAAAATTGTTCACGACATAAATGATGATTAGATATTAATATTCTCAAGTTATGTGGGAAGTAACAGCTGACATGGGTTCAATATTTTAATTATTATGATTCGATTGTAAAAACTACTGTGCAACGTGCAAAATTGCTTTTTAATGCATTTATTTCCGAGCTATATACAACACACAAGACTGATAAAGTTAGAAATGTATTTTGTAAGTATGTTTTGTGCACAATAAAAATATTTTGTTCTTGATTTTGTTTTTTATTTCACGATGCTACATTTTTGATCACACGACGCTTATGTAGAAAGCTGTAGTGATTAGCAAGCAAACGGATCCAAATAATATAATATAGTAGATCATAAATTTCATTGGGAGTGTTTTACTAATTTTCTAATTTAAAACGTCTGTGTGCTGTATATTTTACTATACATCTTATCTTCAATTTATTGTCTATTCTCTCAGTCTATGTCTATGCATGTTTTCGGGTGCTGCAGATACATTTAGAGATTCATACAGTTATACAGTAGCTTTTGTACTGTTCTGTTGCTGATCGAGATATGGATAGTATTAATATTAAAATATATAAACACGTCCAAACAACACATTAAGTTATATTTGGTCTTCTTGCATCAGAAATTACATAATGCTTTTAACGTTAAACATATCGAGAGCATCATTCTGCCTTTATCATCTTCCAACGGTTGACAGAAACAGGACAATGATTTAAATTAATTTCCTTGTACCTAACACTAAACGCAATTAAGTAATTTGTGGTGTAAGCGGGGGAGGGCTAGGGTATCCCACGAAATTCATTTTTTTTTTTTACGTTTTTTGCAATTTGCAGATCAGTGTCAGGTTGTATGCTGGTTAAAATATGATTCGAAATATGTATTCACAGAATTAATGGAATCAAATATAATATTTCTGTAAAGCCATATTTGTTACGGTCGCGAATTATATTTTAACCTACATACAACTTGACACTGACCTCCAAATTGCAAGAATTGTAAGAAAATTTGAATTTCGCGGGCCAATCTGGCGTTTTCACCCATCAATGTAAAATGGCACTTTCTTTAAAATATTCTATTTAAACGAAAATTAACGTTTAAAAAAGTAAGTAACTACTTTCAATGATATTATTCAACGCATTTTTCTCAAAGTAATCCTAATGGAAACAATAGTACTAATTGAAACATCTGTAGCACCCACGCTTCATCTTTCAAAATTTACTATATATTTCAAAAAAAATTCTACTATAACGGTTAAAATAGAAATATAAGAAAGGTTTATTAACATTTTAGCTCGGAGTCGGGCCGCGAGACTGAGAGATGGAGACTCTGCCCCAGAAAGGGCAGGACCGTCCCGCAAATAGTATAAGGACCTAACATAATTCCATTTCGCTATATTTTTATTACAATATATTTAAATAAATCCGTTCAACTAATTAACGTTGCTTTTCATTCATTGACGTCATCCAACCTTTTTGATAACAATTCCAAATTTATGTCATTCACTTCTTTTTTTATGTAGGTAGCCCATTAAGTAGGTGTCCCTTTGCATGCTAATGTCGGAGTTAGGAGCTTGACTTAGATGCAGGTGTGCGCAAAGTGAGGATTAAGTTGCGCTTGTATTTTATATTTAGCACGCTGTAGATGTGTGTTATACAGGGTGGTTTTTATGGCGATGTCATTTGTTAAATGGGAGATGCTGTATGCATGAGTCATTACTGGTCAACTGGCCAAGATTTTGTATCTACATGGCCACATGGCCTTGAAATTTTCAGGCTTGATGTCAAAATTTGGGTAATACTTTGATTCCTGGCTTGGATTCAGTTTTTTTGCATCGACTGTCACAACAGTAGCTCATGGTTTGGAAGATAACACGTTTGATAGCAGCACTGCCTGTATAATGTACAGGGTGCTCCAAACGTATGTTACTTAAGAAGTGTCAATCGTGAACTGTTTTTAATGACATCGCCGTAAAACTATGCCCCATAGTGTAGCACTGTAGGTAACGTTGTAGTACACACTTTATTTTAAGACCCACTAACATACTCATCTAATCAGATGTTGAAGCCTTTATACAATTTAAACTAAATAAGAAATAATTTTACATTGCTTAGGGGATAGAGATACAAAAATATCGTTACGTCTCCATCGAGGTGTAGCTCAACATGTTTTTACACATTTTCACGAATAATAAATTGATAACATTCATATTTATTACAAAAATAGCTGTTGCCTGCGAACTTCGTTCGTGTGAAATTATTAAAAAAATATATATTACTTCCCTTATTGAATCGAACTGTTACCAATTTCAAGGGTTTTAATTTTTATGCACGGAACCCTAATTATTTTTCTAAAATAAAAATAGCCTATGTTTGACCTTATAACATCAACTATCTATCAGTAAAAGTCCTGTCAAAATCGCTCCAGCCGTTTCGGAAATTATCCAGCACAAACAAAAACTGAAAAAAGGGGTTTTTTTTGTTATAAGTGCCCAATATTTTCATAAGCATTCAGTAAAAAGCTGTCACAAACAGACACTTCAATTTTATTTATTTGTATAGATTAGGTAAAGCTGCAGCTGTGATACAAATGGGCTATGCTTAAAGGGTCGAAAGATTTTCTTTCTAAACTATTTTTGCTTGTGTCTTGCAAGGTTATCATGACTGAAAATAAAGCTAAGAAACTCTTGCTGTATACTACATCTTTCTTCAACGCCATTGCTCCCACTGCCAAATTTGCTGTAAGACCATGGAGTTCCAGGCAATTGAGTCTTTTTATTCAGAACAGGCACTAAAGCTTTCAACGGTAATGAGCCCCGTTACGAATGTGTATCACAGTTTTCATAGCTAATCGTCTTTACGAGCACACAGATTTCATGCACTTAAAAATATTGCCTGTTGTCACACAAAATTATCTGTCAATCACAAATATATGGTTGCACGCCTACACCAACAGCAGTGAATGCACCTTCAAAAATGTATTGCTTGATATTTTTTAAATCTGCAACCCTTTTTTACCACCAACTGTACAACAAAAACACAATGTTACCAACATAATGAATAATACTCGACGCTGTAGCTTCGGAGACGGCATCGTGTACCCAACCCCGAGCCAGGAGGAAGAATCGGAGTCACTTCTCAGCTCCGAGCGATGGGAGCGGTGGGGCGAACGAGCGCGGCCATTCGACGAGCGGGAGAGTTCGTCCTTCGATGAACTATGAGTTTAGGCTGTTGTAGCGGCTGCGTGAAGTGCAGGCTTGAAGTACAGGAATAGTTAAACTGGTGCGCTTTTAGCTGAAGACTTGTGACACTTGATGCGATATCTATAGTGCAGCATGGTTCATTTAGCGCACATTTGCGAAATTGTATTACAAAAACAAGATGGCTGCGATAGTTCCGACTATGACATTGGCCCACACATGCTTGTTTAATGACTTGATCAAGTTGAGGGAATCTCAATACTAATGTAACGTAAGAGCCATTATTGTTAAAGTGCGAGAAAGAGATTTATTTATGTACAATTTATCAGAAATTCTATAACGGCCCCATATAGATTATAATTCCACTACGGTACATACTTTACTACATCGCGTCAACTGCTACAAGTCTGTTTTCGGCTTTAGGGCCGCGTTCAGCTTAAATAGATTTGAGCAATGATAATAAACTGGTCTAGTTTGGAGTAGAAGCTGATTTAGAATGAGTATTTTTGTTAGGTTAAGCTTTTCCATTTTAAATATCTCCAGTGAATGAGAAGTGTGTGTTGTATTTGAATTATATAATTCCTAACTTATCATCTTTAAGTATTTCTGCTAATTATTTGCTCAAATGCGTTAGATACTTATTAAATGTTATGTATGGATGTGTCAGCAAGCATTCTACAGATAAATTGTATGTAAGTACAAAAGCAGCCATAATCTTTTTAAAGCCATAATGAAATACTGATCTTTATAAAGCCAAGTCTGCACTATTCGGTCGTTCACAACATCTCATTAAAAGGTACGAATTATAGATAAATTGAGTGAAATGGTGCTGAATTATAGAAAGTTGTAAAAGAAAGGATCAAAACATTTGCTAGTAAGCTTCGCCTTACCGAAAATTTGAAAGTACCTAATGCTGAATAATAATATCATGTAATTACAGTTTTTTAATATAATTATTATTATATTGAATGTTAGAAATAGAAATCTTAATTTTTAATAGAAATATTCTTTATTACTGCCATGAATTTGTTTCACAATTATATTAGAGATGAACAACATTTTGTTTAGATTAATAAGTTCATAGATTTTATATTTTAGAAATATTTTCCACCCATTACTAAATATATTATAGCTACCCGATACTGTCCCACTGCTGGGCCAAGGCCTCCTTCGATTGTTTCCACTCATTACTTGAATAGTCTTTATTTGTTTTTTTTTACTTTGATTTTGTGTCTCTGACCTATGGCTATGAATCCCGACCATATTGAGATTTTTCAAATAGTCTAATTCTTTATTTTTATTAAAGCCGGGTCCAGAAGTGTAAAGGCGTAAAATCTGAGTTAAAATTAGCAAAGGTGCTTTCCTTTTAGAGTGAGAAAAACAAAAAGATTCTTGAAGGCTCGACAATTATTTTTAGGATAATATGATTTCTCAATTCATAAACCTATTTTTAAATGTTGTCCATCTCTTAGTTATATATCTTAGAATGATGTTCTTCTATTCACTTAAAAACTTCATTAGTTAATGTTTTCCATTTTTTTTATATTCTGAGATTTTTCTAAAAGGTACGAAGACAAAGGACAGATACTTATATTTTTATTTTAGACCTGTAAATAGTGCTTAGAAATGACGAGACTGCAGTTTATCGCCCAGCAAGATAAACTTTATACAGGTGATTCATAACATAAAGATGAGTCCCTGTATATTATTTATATACTTAAAATAATTAAGGCGTGACTTAATGTCCATAAAAATATTTCACTTAATGACGTAATACATTAGAGCTTTTTAACTGTAGGGAAGAGACATGAGACATAAAAATTCGACCTCTATACAAATAACTATTCTGATTTCGGAGAACTAAGGACGATAGATCTCATCTAGTTATCCCTTCAGAATTAAAGGCGTAATATTATAGACCTGTTTTTAAATTAACGACGTGATTCTCGATTTATTAATAATTACCTATCAATAGGCATTCCAATGACATTTCGATATATTAAATATCTGACCAAAATAATATTACCAGTTGAAAATTTTGGAAATAAATTTTTGCATGTTTCCTCTACTATTAATTTATAATTATGATATTTACGTAAATTAATATTGACGTTTGTATTTACAACAGTATTAGTTGAATTACATTCCTTGGATACGAGTTAAAAATATATAATTTAGTTGTAAATTAGTTATTTTAGTTTGTGCCAGAGAAACTGTTTTGTTTAAATTAGATTTTTTGTAATGTCGAGAAAGACAGTACTTTTTTATAGTTATGACGTTGCTGAATTATTTTCTAAATGTCTTTTAGATAAAGGGCAAAGATTATAAGATACAAGATACTACAGATCTCCTAGAAACCGTATGCGCTTCGGCAATCATCGTCACTCTTCGGAATTGTGAACACACAATAATGAGAATAAAATATAATATAAAGCTGACACAACCTGACAACCGTAGAAGTACTTGCCTAGTTTGACATAACAACTCTATGCAACTCCTAAAAACTTTCCATAACTAGATTAAAAATATGAACGGAGTTATAATTCACACAAACACGCAATTATAAAGCGTTTGTGGTGCGGCGTTCGATTGCTAACTTAGAAACACAAATATTAACGAAGCGCATACATTTTCCGGTTTAACTGTATGTAAATGTTATGTATACGTAAATATTCTATCGGCGAATGAACTGACGTAGACAGACATGGCGACTAGTGGCTACTACAAGCCGCAGTATGCATTTGGTGTGATCTCTTCCAACACTGGCAACATTGACAAGTCACAATAAACAAATGACGATCGCTATTGATGAAGATCCCATTGTTGGAATTTGGTTTGGATAAGTTTGGTAAATTGTAAATGGAGCTATCCAAATTAAAGGCATATCATGAGCTAGATTACATTTACTTTAAAATTTTTTACTCATTAATATTTATAGTAAGTTCCGAAATTCTTCATCGAATCCCATACTAGTCATATTTTTTACGTTTAATATGTTTTTTTTTTTAATACTATTTTCTAAAACCCAGAGGCATTTATTAAAGAATTATAATTCCTATACTATTTAAGCGAATTGCTATCACAAAATTATTACGTATTTTTTTATTATAAAATAATTAATGTTAGATGATGCTTATACGGAATGTAAATAAGTAGATAAATTTAAAGGATTATTAAAGTGTCTACGATGACATGATGTGCAATGATTTTGTAATTTAAGTACAATGGTGATGTGTAAAATAAAGAGGACAAAATATTTTCGTGTTTTGTAATGACGATATTCCTAAGGGGCCGTCTCCACGAGCGACAGAATCGCGGCGATATTATCGTCGTTGCCACGTATTTCTATACACTCTCTTAGAGGCCGTCTCCACGAGCGAGAGAATCGCGACGATATTATCGTCGTTGCCACGTATTTCTATACACTCTCTTAGAGGCCGTCTCCACGAGCGAGAGAATCGCGACGATATTATCGTCGTTGCCACGTATTTCTATACACTCTTAGAGGCCGTCTCCACGAGCGAGAGAATCGCGACGATATTATCGTCGTTGCCACGTATTTCTATACACTCTCTTAGGAGGCCGTCTCCACGAGCGAGAGAATCGCGGCGATATTGTCCCATATAAATACGTAATATCGCCGCGATTCTCTCGCTCGTGGAGACGGCCCCTAAAGAACTGCCTCGTTGGTCTAGTGGTCGCAAGCGAGACTGCTGAGCATGTGGGCCTGGGTTCGATTCCCAGGAATATCTCAGTAGCATCCACGGAGTAAGGATTTTGCCCCATTGATGACAATACGCTAGCCCTCTATTACATGGGACTTAAACATAACTGGCGATATGTAGATTTACTATTAGTTACATTCTAATCCTTCTGGGATTACAGACGTGTTATGTTCATCATCTTCCTGCCCTTGCCCCATGTTATTTGGGGTCGGCGCAACACGTTTTCTTCTTCCATTCTCCTCTGTCAACCGTCACGCTATCATTTACTTCTTTATCTTTCATATCATTCCTCACACAATCCATCCATCGTTTCTTTGGTGTTCCTCTCCATCCATCAACGTTTATATTCAACAATCTTTTAGTCACATGCGATTTGTCCCTCCTCTTCACACGTGGTGTTATGTTATATCCCTAAATAACATTAGTGCATTTACTTCCATTTTTTGTTTGCTTTAGAAGTTTAGATAAATTCTGCACTTGGGTGTTGAAACCTATCATAATGGGCCGTCGATTATAAAAGGTAAGAACATCGAAATAGCAATGCGACGTGTGTACTGGCACTTGAAGGTCAATACGCTTATTGAAATTGCATACAAACAAAATTAGTATGACAATAGAAATCCGTGATTATAAACGAGATGTTCTAAACGCGGGAACCTACCATGTTTTGAATCATGGGTCTCATGACAAAAGATATTAACTAGTCGACGTAACTTCAAATATACTTCGTGCTAAAATTTTAGGAAAGCGGAAATGAAATAAAACCAATTACTGATATAAAAAATGGTTTATTAAAAGATTCAATAATAGGTGGGTACTTAATCATTAACTGCTAATATGACCGATCACAAAATAATCACATTATCAACTTACAGGCGATATTGATTCCACGAATCAATAACATTTCATGTCCTTGTGCGATCAGAATATTGAAACAATTTGGAACTGCTTACATAAAACTGGCAGGCAATTCACTTTTGTGTATTTTTTTTATTATCACTGTTAGGGAACGTACCAATACTACGTGACCCGTTCAGGGAGGGAGGGGGTCGTCAAAATACCACGTTGGGGCGGGGGGGACGCTGTAGTCAATATCCTATAGGGGAATCTCGCGATTTTTCGAGCTATATTAAAATAAGGCGCGCAGCGTTTAGCGCTTATGAATTCTCAGGTGGCAACACTGCCGCCCATGATATAAGTTATCAGTCAGCTGATTGAAAACTGACAGTTTGCAGTGCAGTGCAGTAGTCAGGCAAGTCGATGATAGTTCGTACCGATACCATAATGTCGGCACGAACTGTATTCGACTTGCAATAATTTTGGCGTCACGCCGTATTAATAAAGACAAATATGAGCCAACATATTTACTATTTTAAACTTTTTTTTGCAAAAAAATGATTTTAAAAATCAGGCAGACTACCCGGTGGTCACCGAGGGGGGAGCGGATTTTAAAAAAATTGTAAAAAGTGGGTAAAGTAGTATGGGTACGTTCCCTTACCAAAATGGTGAAGAAAAGCATCGCGAGGATACCTGCATGTCATAAAATCAAACCAAAGACATGTGACACCTGCATTGGGCCCCCATGGTAGATTATGGCCTTGTCCATCTCACAAGGCAGGTGCCTGTTTTCCAACAATGCGAACGTGATAGACTATAATTATGCTATTCTGATCGCAAAGGCAACAACAATAACGAAAAAATGAAACTTGAACATAACTTTCATTAAAAAATACTGGCACATACAATTGGACAAAAAACAGATTCATAGAGTTTCCAAAACTAAATACTCAAGGCTGCCAACATTGCCCTAACATCCTTAGGACTATCTTGCTTGATAAGATCCCTAAAGGCGCGCACACACGTGGCTTCCTTCTCCAAATTCTTTGATATCTGATGTGCTCTTAAGGTTATTTCTTTAGGAATACCGGCTAGACGGGCCGCGTTGAAACCGTAGGATTTTGGACAAGCGCCTGGTGATAGTTTGTACAAGAATGTAATGGTTTCTTCTGGGATCAGGTCTTCGCTGTCAGGTGCTGATTCATCTGTTTCTACCATGCATGCCTGTAATAGAAGAAGAAGGATTAATATCTGGTACGCAAGAGAAGTATATCAATGGTAAGTAATTGCAAGGAGTTTTGGATTCTGGGTTGTCGTCTGAACTCAGTCAGGCTTCGGCGACGAATGCATGATGTGCTCTGACTCTCCGCTACACTCTTTGACCCACTTACACCACAAATCACTAAATGCGTTTAGCATATACATTGTTTTGTTTCTGTCAATCGTCTGAAGATAACAAAATTATGTTATAAATATAATACGTTAAAATTTATCTTTTTGGTGCTAGTGAGCCATAATGAATAATTTATTTAATTTTAGTCTTTCCTCAGTGTTACCTCTGGTCGGAGACCTTTCTTCACCCTAAGAAGATGACTTAGTTGCCTAGAAACGTAAATACAAAACTACCCACACAGTTACGTGAAAACCACCCTTACCCCGGTTATCACGTATTCAGAACATCAATCTGAACCCCCAATTTCTATGTGTTAAGGTCAAATACTGCCGTAGGATTCTACTTCTATTAGTGTCTGGCCTGGCAGTTCATTGAAAGTTGGCCATCAACTCAGAATTTTTATCCTTGTCCTTTCCAGTGCATTAGGATAACACTACATTAGCTTTAAGTTAAAGAAGAACAGTCCTCACCATATGCCCCAACATAATACCAGGGTACGACGACAGGTGGTGTACCAGTGAATGGTAGTGCGTCGAGAATATAACTCGACAGCCGCGCTTAGCGAGCTCCACGCAGACGCCCGACGCGATCGCGGTGCCGTCGTATGTTGATGTGCCGCGACCTAGGACAATTGCAACATGGAAAGTCGTTATTTTCAGTTAGTATAATGCCAGCCTTGGCAATTATCCTAACTAATATTATAAAAGCGAAATATGTTTGTTACCTTTTCACACCTAAACCACTGAACTGATCATCCTGAAGCATATACGTTGTCAGGTGTACAAAAACGGACATAGGGTACCTTTCATTCCGGAATAATATACTGTTCCCGAGGAAAACAACAATAACGTTCGTATGATAATAGATGGCGCCACGTGTCTTCGAATTATATTATCATAGAAACTTTTGTGTTAAGAAACGTTTGTGTTCTCAAATTCTAAATTAACGCGAGCGAAGCCATGAGCAATAGCTAGTTAATTATAATAGCTACTCCTCTGCCATGGATGGCTTCCTCACAAACTGCGGAGAAGAATCACAACTCTGATAGAAGTAGAAGGAATGGGGGGGAGGCCTTTGCCCAGGAGTCCTCTGCCCCAGTGGCGGTACCTTCTTACAAAGCTCAAAAGCATGGCTTGCCCATACAAACTCCTACTCTTCTACTTCAAAGATTTCTGGATCTGGACAGTCTGATTGCCCTTGTTCCGTAACCTTAGGCTCTCCTCGCCCTCGTTCAAAAATTTTAGGTGATCTTTCTTGACTGTACAAATGTAGAAAGTTGGACTCGACTACAGCCAACCTTCCATCCACCATCGGCTTCTGGCTCTTGAAAGGCAAGAGCATTTAGTTGATTCGTAATAGACTAGTAGTATGCTGTATGTTGCAAAAAAAATCTGGCGATGACATAACCTCAATACCTCACTTTTTGAAGCTGGGTTAAAATTGTCAGTTCCTTAGTAAAAACAAATTTCCAGTATTTGTTTAGTGGCTCGGGCTTCTAACGCTATATTCTCAAGAATGATTAGTTTCATACGGCAGATAAACCAACTAATTAATGAAAAATAATTGACTGATCAAGTAAGCTTACCCAACTCATCCAGCAATACAAGCGAGTGTACAGTCGCATGCGTCACTATGGCTGCCGTCTCGTTCATCTCCACCAAGAACGTGGACTGTCCCGAGAAGATATCGTCCGACGCGCCCAGGCGGGTGAAGATACGATCAACCAGGCTTAGCGAGCAAGCTGAAGCCGGGACGTAGCTGCCCTGGGTGAGGAAAGAGAATGTGTAAGGTATGGTACTAGACCAAAGAGGTAGAAGTCATACTTTAGATCCTATAACTTCTGATGGCCAGTCTGGTCTGGCCGAAAAATATGCAACTTTTCGGCTGATACTGAAACCGCAACTTCAGTCAAGAGTATTAATTTTATATGAAATTCCGGTGTGCGTGTTTTCGTAATTCTTCTCCTAAACGGCTTGAGTGATGTTGATGCAATTTTGTTATTGTACATATGGGGGGTCACTTGGACAGATCTTAGCTAAACTTGGACTCGGTGGGTTGTTTGTCGACGATATCCAGAAAATATTGCGACAGGACAACGTCCGCCGGGTTAGTTTATTACAATATTGTTAATAATAATTACTAGATGTGCCAGCACAGTGAGGAGCCCCGCTTGTCTCATGAGCGTAGATTTGCCGCCCATGTTGGGACCAGTCAACAGTAACAGGCTGGCGTCTTCCGTGCCCAGTTGTGTGTCGTTGGGAATGAAGTCTTCTAGGTTAGGAATGCAAGGGTGACGGCCTTCCACAATGTTTATGTATGGCTGGAAAATAAATTCATCATTTAATTTGATTTTTTTAACAATGGGGTTGTCTAAGAACACTTAGTGGCTAAGTTTTCAGAACGAAAACCCCATAGGTTACCTGGACCTGGGTTAGGATTTAGGACATACATATACCAGTAAGTATTATAGTCTCGTGGAATAAGTTCCGAACTACACGCGGGCGATAGCCGCGAGAGAATGCTAGTAAAAAAAATGCAGTAATACCTTTCGGTCCTCCTCATAAGTAATATCAGGCAGGCACACATCCCCACTCTGCTGCCTCGCGAACTCAGTGAAAGCCAACAATATGTCCAATGTAGACAAGCATTGCAGAGCGGTCTCCCATTGGTTGTAATGAGAGGAAAACTTCTCGAATATTCTGCGACTTAGATCCTTCAGCACATTCGTCTTTTGTTCTTCTGCAGCGATCATTCGAGCTAGGAGCTCCTAGAAAAGATTTGCGTTATAACTTGTAGTCGGTTATTGATAAAGTAGATTTAAAATTTGTAACGGCAAGATTTAGTAGTACAGCTTCTTGCAAAATAGGCCCCGGAAAGGGCAGAAAACATATATTTCTTCCGCCAAGAAGCATTGCTGTGTGCTATTCTGGAAAACTGGTGATATCTATTGAAGGCAAATAAGACATTTAACTTTTGTTGAAGGTTGGTGAAATCTTAGGTAATGTCCATACATGGCGGCGGTAATCACTTTCCAAAAGGTTCGGAGGATGGGTAAAACCTAAAGTGTCTTACCAAGGTATTATAATGCCAAATTAAGTATTATCTACACTAGGTGTAAACGGACCCTTCACTAAGCCGTCAACCAAGCATTCTGTACATCGAACTAAGCAAGTCTACGCAAAAATTATTTTTGGGAAACGACCTTTTTTTTGGGGTGAAAAATCACGTCTTACGGTAAAACTCAATATGACTCAATCGTGTGCGGATGAATGCATTGAATTTACTATCCACGGGTCATGGAGATATTTAAAATAAAGTAAGAAGACTAGAAGGTTCCCAGGTATGCTCCAGAACAAAAAAATGATCGCAATGACGGGGAGAACAAGGGCGCTCGGCTAGTTAAGTAAGTTAGAGTAGTTAGTTAGTTCGGCTTCGTTATGGGTGTAGTTACACCCTTTATAGGTCAGGTACATACTTTCGTCTCGCTAGTAGAGAATCTCTTGTATCCCTTCCGTGCGCCTTCCAAGTTGTAGTCGGAGCCTGCCTTCGCCGCAGCACCCTGTGGCACTTCGATTTGATACCTCTTCTTATCTGTCCCCACATATGATAACTGGAACAAGTTTATTTGATTATTTACGAGGTACGTTACACAGATAACATAACAGCACAACTGTAATACCGCATATGTGCAATAGTAAGGCAGAGATGCACCTATGTTACATGGAGTACGCCCACATTTAGGCAGATTAAGTCCCTCGTAATGGTTGCGATACTATGGCCAACAACAGACCACAAATACAGACTGGGCTACTACTGAGAAATTTCTGATGTAAAATTCCAATAACTCTTTGCTCGACTACGGAATCGAACCCAGACCTCATGCAATAGCACTTGCGACCACTAGACCAAGGCAGTTTCAAATAAATAAAGCTGAAGTTCGCTGTAACACTTACCCGACATTTGAAATACTTTTCTTGTTCACTGAGATAGTCTTTTAACTCTTCCTCAATCTCCTTTATAAGTTGTAGCGTGTTGTCATACTCTTGGTCCACACCTTCGCCCGGTAGAATGCGACCTTCTTTCTCAGCTTCTTTTTGGTTGAAAGCTTCCTATAATTAGAAAATAATATCTATACACAAATATAATATATATAATAAAAAATAATATCTATACACAACCGCTGGGAGGATTTCAAAATCATAATCAGGACTTTTTGAACCTTGGATTTATATTTCAGAACGAAGAAATGCCGGAACAATGTAAATATTTCGTTAGACTTAGACTTAAAGGATCAGAATCAAAATAAAAACAAATAATTAAAAAAATTAAAAACACGCCTGCCATATCAAAAAGTGAACTAAAAAATTCAAAACAAGTTACATGATTTTAGTGTTGAATGTGCAATTAAAACGCCATTGTGCCAAAAGTGGAAAACTGAAAACCAATCTTTTCATCGAAGTCGTCCAACAACCTGTAAAGAACTATTCCAAGGAACCGTCCCCCGACTGCAATTAAAAGATTGGTTTTCAGTTTTCCACTTTTGGCACAATGGCGTTTTAATTGCACATTCAACACTAAAATCATGTAACTTGTTTTGAATTTTTTAGTTCACTTTTTGATATGGCAGGCGTGTTTTTAATTTTTTTAATTATTTGTTTTTATTTTAATCCTTTTAGTGATAAAACAATATTTTTGCAAACGCACAATGTGCCACGAAACGTAAAATTTATTTTTTACTGGCATATGCCCGCGGCTTCGCCCGCGTGGAGTTCGGGAATTGCCCACGGGATCTTACTTCTGGGATAATAAGTAATCTATGTGCTAAACCAGACTATAATCTATCTCTGTGCCAAGTTTCATCAAAAACTGTTCAGCCGTTCTGGCGCGATTGAGTAACAAACATCTATCCATCCAAACTTTCGTATTTATAATAGTTTATATAAGATATTATGTATTGTGTAATATTATTTTTTACTTTTAAAGTTGATTGGGTAATAAAGAATAGTTAGTGTAAGTATTTAATTTTATTTAAATAATGCAGACACACCCGCATTTTTTACATGTACTTATTTATTACTTGCAAATATTAGTTCATAGTAATATTAATATCAATTATATTACTTATAGACCAGGGTCGATAATTTTTAAAACCAAAAAAAATAATAGTAGGATGAAACCCATTAGAAAAGGAAGGGAATATAATAAAAATGAAAGGAAAAATAATTTACGGGCGATCTGAGGTCGGGAAGGGGATGGGGGTGAGTTTTTAAGGGTACAAAACGGTTTTTCTCGATTTCCGGCAAAACTAAAAGTCCTATCGAAAAAAGTCAAATGGCAAAGTTGTAGGTAATAAAAAGATCTAAAACTTTTGTATTTACAATTTTTTCACATCACCTCAAAATGTATGTGAAAAATTCAAAAAACCAAGTTTTTGGTTTTTTATTTTTATCTTTTACAAAAATGTTTTTTTTGTAACGAAATTTGGTGAAAACTTACCTTTTTATGTCCCAAATACGCTGTAATTTATTTGATTAAAAATATTTATTTTTTTCACCTCATTTTGAATTAAGATCGAAAAAGCACGCTAATTTTAAATCGAAAATTCACCCGTCAAAATATCAGCTTTTTTCAAAAAATTGGTATGTTTTCTGTTCGTTAAAATCTCTACTTTCTGATGGTGAAAAAAAATATATATGTTACCGTAGTAAATCTTCTCAGAAAATGCAAAAAATCTAAAAAAACTCGAATTCGAAATTTTTTTTTAATTTTGAGCTATTTATTAAAATTTACACTTTAATTACTCGAAAAACCTTAGATTACATGCTACATTAATAAAAAAAAATTGCAAGTCAAAATATACTACTATAATTAACAAACAAAAAATTTAATAAAATTAATATTTAATAAGACATCTACAATATTTGGAGAAAGTTGTCGAATCTTTTTTAAATTATATGCGTAGATGCCTATTTATAACTATTTTAAGATAAATTATATACCTGAGTGACCTACGAAAAATTGTAGCCCATCAAAAGGTATTTCATGGAGAAGTGGGGAAGGGGCTAGGCGGGTCTGGGTCGTACTACATACATACCTACTATTTCGTAGCAACTGTTACAACCGTTAGCCTAGCCAGTATTCGAAATACAGTACAGTATACGACATCGTTTATAAAAATACACGTGCACGCTGAGTTTCTTGAAGATAATTGTGACAAGATTACTTAAAAAAAAAAACTTTTCGAATCTGCATAGGAAGGTAAATACTATCTCTATTTTTATCGCGTATCAATCAATTCAAACATTAAAATAGTAATATTTTCTTTAAAAAATAGTATGCTTATCGTAACATAACCTAAAGATTAAAATTAAATGATATTTTAGTACAAGATTAAAAATAATAATCTCCTTAATTTTGCACAAACAAATTTAGTTAACCCCATGAAAAAAAAAATATTTCAAAATACATAAAAAATATATTAAAATTCTATAATAAATGTATTAATATATAAAAAAATCAGCGTGCACGTGTATTTTTATAAACGATGTTGTATACTGTACTGTATTTCGAATACTGGCTAGGCTAACGGTTGTAACAGCTGCTACGAAATAGTAGGTATGTATGTAGTACGACCCAGACCCGCCTAGCCCCTTCCCCACTTCTCCATGAAATACCTTTTGATGGGCTACAATTTTTCGTAGGTCACTCAGGTATATAATTTATCTTAAAATAGTTATAAATAGGCATCTACGCATATAATTTAAAAAAGATTCGACAACTTTCTCCAAACATTGTAGATGTCTTATTAAATATTAATTTTATTAACTTATTTGTTTGTTAATTATAGTAGTATATTTTGACTTGCAATTTTTTTTTATTAATGTAGCATGTAATCTAAGGTTTTTCGAGTAATTAAAGTATAAATTTTAATAAATAGCTCAAAATTAAAAAAAAAAATCGAATTCGAGTTTTTTTAGATTTTTTGCATTTTCTGAGAAGATTTACTACGGTAACATATATATTTTTTTTCACCATCAGAAAGTAGAGATTTTAACGAACAGAAAACATACCAATTTTTTGAAAAAAGCTGATATTTTGACGGGTGAATTTTCGATTGAAAATTAGCGTGCTTTTTCGATCTTAATTCAAAATGAGGTGAAAAAAATAAATATTTTTAATCAAATAAATTACAGCGTATTTGGGACATAAAAAGGTAAGTTTTCACCAAATTTCGTTACAAAAAAAACATTTTTGTAAAAGATAAAAATAAAAAACCAAAAACTTGGTTTTTTGAATTTTTCACATACATTTTGAGGTTATGTGAAAAAATTGTAAATACAAAAGTTTTAGATCTTTTTATTACCTACAACTTTGCCATTTGACTTTTTTCGATAGGACTTTTAGTTTTGCCGGAAATCGAGAAAAACCGTTTTGTACCCTTAAAAACTCACCCCCATCCCCTTCCCGACCTCAGATCGCCCGTAAATTATTTTTCCTTTCATTTTTATAATATTCCCCTCCTTTTCTAATGGGTTGCATCCTACTATTATTTTTTTTTACTTTTTATTATTTTTAAAGGCTTCTACCCTGGTCTATTAAGTGAAATATTGAAACCTTTTTTTTTGGGATAGGAAATCATCAAATGACCACTCCCGCTCTGGGCGGAGTGGAAGGGAGTGTCAGACTTTTACTGGCTAAAACCCATGCATGTTCCTTCTTTTGCCCTTTGTCTTTCAGGGCAACGGTATCTCTTTCGAACAGTCCCGCAGCCCTGGCAGGCATCGTCCCTGGCGGGCCCCTCCTGTTTGCTGACATCTTTTTGAGGCGCGCGTGGAACACCAACGCGCCGTCGACACGGCTTGTCGTCATAAGACGAACGGACGGCGAGCTAGCCCATTACTCACCGTCCACAGGCCCGCGCTTACGGTGGCCGAGAGCCACCACGTGGCTCCCAACCTCCCGCGGCGGCTGGGACGTGAGGTTCTCTCCTTCTCACGTTCCGCCATCTCTTTCGCTAGCATGACTGCTTCGCAGAAGGAGGTGACGGCTTCCGTACCCTCTCGCCCCGGACCATGGCTTGAACCAGGGCCGGACGTGAGAGGTCGCCGCCGCCAATCGCCGCTACGTGGACACGGCGGTGCTCTGCCCAAGCGGAGCAGACCTCCACGGTGTGCTCCACCGTGCTCTCCGGGCGATCCTCACAATGATAACACCCGGGCGTTTCCGCCCGATTCGGTGCAGGTACCTCCCGAAACAACAGTGTCCGGTGAGGACCTGCGTCAGGTGGAAGGTGAGGGCGCCGTGGTGCCTCTCTAGCCACTCCTCAAAGAGGGGACTTATCGCCATTATTGTGGCGTGCCCTGCACGGGGCCCCGTAAAGGGCCATGGACCACACGACCCCCGCGTAGTGCCTCCGGCAGGAGGCGTTTGGGCCCCTCAGGTTGGGCAAGAGCCGCTTGAAAGCAACCAATATTGATACCTTGGTTTGAGATTGGACACCGGTGACGACAATCAAATGATTTATTAGGAATCTACTTATAGACATAATACGTTTACATAATATTTATTATCAATGTCGCGTATCACGAGCCAACTCGAAAATCGGGATTTCACATATATTTACAGACACGTCTACCTCAGAAAAATCCTACCTACTCGTACTTACTAATAGGTAAATACTCCCGCGCCCTGCACGCCCTGTGCAACACTGCGCGCCATGCGCCTATTTACGTGAGTTTGGAAGTCCTATTTGACAATGTTGGGGAATAATTTAGGAAAATAAAACTCTGATACACTCGTCTCATAATTTTAATTCGAGTCAACGGACCCAAAGAATCATAGAAAATTCAACCCCCATTTCTTAGGGGTGGAATTTCGAAAAAACCCTTTCTTAGTAGACCTCTCTTCACAAAGAATACACCCCTCAAATTTCATGTCTTTAAGACCAGTGATTTAGGCTATGCATTGATATATCAGTCAGTCAGGACTTTGAATTTTATATTTGAGGATGATTTTGAAAAAGCTGTGATACACGTTTCTCATAATTTTAACTGAAGAGTACGTACATAAAATTTTTTAAGTCAATCGACCCCGAGACTAAAAAGTTTCATAGAAAATTCAACACCCCATTTCACCCTCTTAGGGGTAGAATTTCGAAAAACCCTTTCTTAATGGATACCTACTCCTCACAAAGAATACACATTCCAAATTTCATGTCTCTAGGCCCAGCGGTTTGGGCTGTGCGTTGATATATCAGTCAGTCAGGACTTTGAATTTTATGTGTAAAAGATTTAATTTCTCTTTTTGTTTATTAGTGAACGAATGCATATTGAATACTACTGTTACATATTTTTGTTATGTACTAAGCAAGCTCTAGACGATGTTAGTATACGTATTCAAATTTTCATGAAAAAATCAAAATATTTCAGTTTTTTTGCAGGAACCATGGCTCCCCCTTTATATTTTTGAAAATGTTCACTAGCCTATGTTACCCGGAATAACTCAACGCTTCTAATGATACCACATACATTGAAATCGGTGAAGCCGTTTAGAAGTTATGGTGGAATAAAGAAACTCACAAACATACATACATACATGAACCCTAAAAACATAACACTCCTTTTTTTGGGCAGTCGTGTAAAAAGTCGACGTGTTCGCACTAATTATTCGTCGACAAAACGGTCGATGTAGATCCGAGAATGAAATTTTTAAACGACTTAAAAAGGAGGAGCCGAGTTAAAAGCGTATATTTCTTTATTGTTAGTCAGCTTCTAAAAGTGGTTGCAACAACGACCAATCAAGCTATTAAAAACCAGTTTATGCGGATCCCTCATTGTACGGGAAATCTATACAAAGCGAGTCTATGTTATGTTGGAAATGTATGGCTTGATGTGTCCCCGTGTGTACTGTATGCGATAGAAGACTTTATCTGACAGGCTTCCAATAAAACTAACACTAATTGCAGTGATACTAATTCATTAGATAATTCTCGTTACCTTGAAGAACTTCAACGTATCTCTATAATCAGGATACTTTCCATCAGGATGGAACTGCATGATCCTCTTCAGCAACACAGCATCAGTATCAGAGAACATATCCACCAGTTTAAGCGCAGCGTTGAATCCGTTTAACACTGATATGAAATCTAAAACTTTTCGCTTGGAATAAGTCTTCTCTTCGTAGAATATAGCGCGGGAGTCCGGGTGCTGTTTCGAACGCTTGAGGTTACCTAAAGCGTGTACTCTGAAAAAGAAATGTTAGATTTTGTTAATATCATTAGCTGAACACTACTCCCATGCATCATTAAAAATCAGAGATGCAACGTGAGGTATCGATGATTACACAGTTTCTTATTTATTTAACAATCCATACTTACTTAATATTATAAATACGAAAGTAAGTTTGTTTATAAACTTTTCATACCTAAACCACTGAAACGATCATCCTGATTACTGAATTTTGCGTATACATTCTCAGGTGTACAGAAACGAACATAGGGTAGGCTTTCATCCCGAAAAAAAGGACTGTTAATAACGATCTTTTGGTAATAGATGGCGCCACGTGTCTTTCGAATCATGATTGAAATATATGATTGCAAGCAGAGTATAACTCGAATTGATTGTCAAATTCTAAAGTAAAGCTAGTTTTTGTATATTTCTTGTATTGATAAGTCTTGGATAAGCATCGCACTCACTTAAAGGAAGCGAGCTTGAGTTAGAACCCCCGTTACCATAACATCTTAAAGCATTACAGCAGCATATTGTTTTAAAACGCTCTAAGTTCATAATCATAAAGCTGTAGGAATGACTTTTTCTGTTTTTTTTTTGTTCCTACGCCTTTATGAACTTGGAGGGTTGTATTGGTGATTTTGATGATTATAATTCTGTAACTACATATGTCTTACAGCCGCGAATAATATTTTAATCAACATACAACCTAGCACTGGCCTGCAAATTGCAAAAAACGAAAGAAAATTTGAATTTCGCGGGTTGGTTGGTCGCATTCACCTTAAGTCGCCATGGCCATGACCACCAACCCGCTCTGGGCCAGAGTGGTGGATTATGTTCCACTCCCTCTCACAGAGGTCTGTCCCAGAAGTGTGAACGCTTTGGGCTGATTTTGCTACAGTTTTTATTTATTTCGTTAGACTTTGAATACATGAATTGATAATCGCCATTTTTTTCAAATAAGGTCGAACTTCAGTCGTTTCACTCGAGTCCAGATAGACCGATAAGTTGTTTAGAGACATAACTTCACGAGTTTTTGTATCTACAAAGAATAATAATAGTCCTCCTGCCCGTTTTTGGTTGTGGCGGCCAGATTGGCCGCGGAAACGAGCCATAGTCGCCGGAAATATTATAAGTGTGCAAAATGGGCAGACACAGGTGCACTCACTACGGCAATCCGATATAGGACCAACAGCCTTACTTACCTCCGAGGCTCGGAGACATCATGAGGTGAGCTTCCAGACTCTGGTTAAAACCAAATTCACACTGCCCATCTGAGGAATCGAACCCACGTACCAGGTATCCTCGGTCAGCAGTACCTGCCCTGTTGGTCTAGTGGTAAAGAAAGAATACTTACTTCGCCAACAGTCTTTCCAAATCTGGTAATGTAGTTAAAATGCTCTTCGCATCTTGACACAATTCTTGGTTTTCAAACAATGCCCTTACAGCTTCTTGTCTCTCCATTATTACTGTTAGATTGCAACTCGGTGCGCAAACCCATTGGTACAGTAACCTAGAAATAAAACAAATATTGATGTTGATTAATGATGAGCTTAGGCCTCATTTACGGAGACGCGGGGCGTCTCGCGTCGCGTGTGGCGTGGCGTCTCGCGGCGCGTCGGACGTTTTTTCTGTTTACGGTGGGGCGGCGCGTGAAGCGGCACGCATCATCGCACGCGTAAACACAAACTTATAGCAATATACGACCATGTTCATAGAGAAGCGAGACGGGAAGCGTGGCGGTGCCCTGCAATCGTCTAGCGTGTAGCGAAGCACGCGGCGGGCATCGCGGCGGCGCACGCTCGCCTCGATCAAATCGACTAGTTTTATGTTGGCGAGAGATGGGAGCGCACGATAGCTTCATCGAGAATTGCCGCTGCGTGCGCCGCCGCGATAAACGCCGCGTGGGACGCGTCGGTGCCATCCGCGGGCTCGGCCGCAAAAAACGCCCTAATTCAAACAAACGCGTCTAAAATCGCTTCTCCGTAAACGCACTCATACAACGCCATATATTTGAATTCAGTGCGGGCCGCGCCGCTCAACGCAACGCGCGACGCCCCGCGTCTCCGTAAATGAGGCCTTAGTCCGAGGTTTTCAGAGCTTTCCCTGGAAAAAATAGTAGATACACCTTACTGAAACATCATGGGAGTTGAGTCCGGGTGGAAATAACATGCTTTTGTGATTTGGCAGCTTGTTTCATAAGAAAAGTGGTGGACTGTGGCGATCGCGACGTAAGCGTAACAGTCGAAAACGGTATGCGAACTCAGTCACGCACTTTATTAAAATTATTTTATAACCAATGCCCTCAAAACAGTGAAGAAAAACATTTTAAGACAGACATGTCCTAGAACCGAAAATTCGAAGATGTGACGTCCAAGCCACTGGAAACGCCCGCTCTCTCTCACAGAGAGTATGATTATGCTAAACTTCCTTAAAAAAATAACAATATATAATTATTATACTAACCTTTTCCCCATATGAGTCGAACAGAAATTCAACCTTTCGTACAAACAACCTTCATCTTGCACTATCCTCAGATTCCTCAATGTGATAGCGTCTAAAACCATAGTGCTACCACCTTCCCAGCGATTTTCAACCTTAACCTCTGGCGGTAAGGTCTTGTTTAGGACGTCGGGGGGTGCGTAGGAGGTGAACTGGTTCATTCCCAGTACTTGTATGTCTAAGAGGCAGTCTGTGAGACAGGACACTACGCCGCCTAGGGCTTTTATTGCTAGGTAGCAGTTGGTGGCTGGGGTAAGACCTAGGGCGTCACCTATAAACAGAAAAGTTTTTATTAAAAAAAATATACATATTTAAACAGGGTTATTTTTAAAACACCAGCAACCTCTTAAGAGGTCATTGTACTCATCATTATGAACAACTTTTACTATGGGATATGGGATCAAACCTGAAATCGCGAAAAAAATCAGCTGTTCCCTACATTTATGATCGATTAACTCTTCAAAATGTAGGGAACAGCTTATTTTTTTTTTTTCGCGGTGGTCTACCATCGTGTTCGTTTTATCTGGCACAATTTAAATTAGCTGGCGGAATTTCCCCGAAAGTTTATCTACTTACTTACCATACAGTCATAATTACCATTAAGGCTTTGACATGAATCATACCGACCCGAAGACGTGTGTACCCCTTATATAAGTAACCTACCTTCATGTAAGAACGGCTTGATCCCCTCAGGCCACTCTCCATCAGCATTAGTCTTGTAATACTTCTCAGCTAAGATCTTCAATGTTTTCTCAGGAGACCATATGTTCTGCGCCTCTCTGCGCGCGTTATGGCAATGTGTGCTGAGCAGTTTGCTAGTACGGGGCGTTGTTTTACGGTCATATATTATCTGGAAACATAGGAGGGGGGAGATGAAATGTGGAGTAGGAATAGAGAGTAAGTAATTTTAGGTTGAAAAACTTCGAAAAGAGCACAGGCAAATAACAAATGGAGGCAAGGATTTTAGTAAGACAATTGCTCTCACCTAAATGGGTTAATAAGAAAATGCATGTTTTGAGGATCAGCTGATAGCATCAATTCCTATGGAAAATCCAATTATTTTTTAAATGGGTAAGTGTTCCCTTGGGACTTTCTGACTAAAACACGGGCAATTAAATTATATAAACAAATGATACTTACCAAAGCTGGTGGATAATGCGCCAGAGTAGTGAGAAGCCTGGAGGAATGCTTGTCATCTTGAAACTGTCCAATGTGGAACAGACCTATCGAGGTGTCCACAAAGCAAATGCCGTATGTGCTGCTGCCATTGCTCTCCTGAAATATCGGAAGATCCAGGTAATGTTGATAGGTGATCAAATTATATAAAGATACGCCAACAACAAGCCAGCAGAGGCCACCAACTTGCAAAAAGTCAGTCAGATTTGGTGATCTGTACTTGCTAAAAAGTTACAGATTACAGAACTTTAGCCCTTTCACTATCTTCAAATAATAAATATCAGGTGTTTTTTTATGTGGCTTGACATTACAGTACGCCTGTTAATCTTCCCATCTAAGCTTATGAACAGTTTACTTTAATAATGAGACAGATAAGGTCAGAAAGCACGACTGTTCTCTGAGTAGTCGGCACATAACATAATCGTAGGGCTATTGTCATTTAATCTTGTGATGTTAATATAGATAAGACTTAGGGTATTGAGACCCAATTTGAAACCTGAAAGTCCTGTAAATCTATAAATAAGAAGTATTGAGACAATCACCTCTTCAGCGATGGCCATCATGTAAGCAGCGGAAGCGTCAGCGGGGCCATTGTCCTGTAGCCCACACACTTGCGCCCCCCTCATCGATACTTGACATATCTCGCGACGCACCACTTTGTCAAACTTGCTAGTCAGACCATCTGCAATGTAGACAAGATTGTTTAACTCTGTCTTGTCTTATTTTTCTTGCTTAATTTAATTCGCTGCAGTTTTTAAGACAGCTGGATAAATTGGATAATCGTCTTCAGGGAGACTCCCTGAGGTTTATAGTTGGGGCTCTTTTATGTGACTGCCGCCACCGTAGAAAAGCCTGATATTTATCTCATTATATAATTCAACTTTTAATCTGTGGAGTCCATAATCAAGTTTCTTGCCCATTCTTTACCATAGCAACCTACTTTTTGGAACGGGCAACTAATTCAACTTTCAGACTGACAACTCGTTGACAATTGAAAAGTTACTGTAAGTGTAAATAGTATACTACGGAAGTGGTTATTTCAGAACCGATTTCGAAAGCGGAGTTTTTAAATTTGGTTTGTCGGAACCGGAATTTAAGGCGGAGGCATAAGAGACATGTGTTAAGGGCAGGTCTAATAAAATAAAATTACACACATTATTCATCAGTTAAATTCTTATCATCAGTTCAAAAAATAATACAGGTATATACCTGGGTGTTGAAAATAAAGTACGTAGTAATAATTCGCGTCTAGGAAGAAATGCTCGAGTGAAATTGGCGTGATTTGACTACTTTGATAGACATCACACAAGAAAGCTACGATTTTGTAGTCTACATCAAATGAAGTGACTCCAAAAGTACAAGTATAAACTTGTTTGTACACGCTAATTGCGGTCGCCGCCGCGCCTCCGCTGTGCATCGACCTCCGTTATAACTTCCGATTAAAATGTATCGAAACCGAAATAAGAATCGAAGGTGCAAAATCAATCGGAACGTTCGGAATCGGAATCGAACCTCCGTAAAATCTCTAGTAAATAGTTTTAGTAACTTACTCTTTTTACACCTTTCCGTCATCATATCGGGTGTTTCAGTTTGTTCTACTCTTGCGACCTTATATCCTTTCGACACAAGTGTGGACGCCATTCTGCCGTAAGCGCTCTCGGGGAATCCCGAATGTGCGAATTCGCCCTGAAGAAGTAAAGATTGCAGTTATGGGGTGTGTGATCTTTGGTCGATTAATAAGATCAACATTTAAGAACAAAATTTCTCGAGGACTCCAGTTTTATAGTGATACAATTGCTCCATGTAAATGCATGATATGGCACGAAAGGATTGTCTGATGAGATGACGATTAATAGAGAAGTATGGAAGAAGAAGACATGCTGCGCCGACCCCAAATGAATTGGGACAAGGGCAAGAGAATGATGATGAATTGCTCCATGTTAAATACTGATATTCTACTGCATCTGGTTGGACTGGAAGCTGACCAAAACGTTGGGAAACGGCTAGGCAGATGATAATGTTGGATTTTGACTGCTAGGTATCGTGCACTCCAAATCCTGTCAAGCAATCAGCTCCGAAGCGTATAATACACCCAATCGTTTCTCTATGAAGTATAACTATTATTTTTTAAAGAGAGAGAGGGAGTTCTCAATTCGATGCGATTTTCTTTTTCAAATGCCTAGAATACTAGAATGTGTTTCTTACCTTCATGTAGGAAAACCCAAGTTCATTCACCCCCACAGCAGCATCCATGTGGTACAGCTCATAAAACTTGCCCACTTTGAAGAACAGCACACAGTCATAGTGAGATGATTTCATTTCCCACCATTGACGATGAGCCTGGAAGAACAAAAAATATTTAAATATTTTCTTCTGGCTGGTTGTAAATGTTGTAATGTATTAGTACATTACAATATTTACATTTATTTGAACAGAATTTCAACTATTGTGTTAAGTTTAAATTGAATACTTTTCTGACTTGTGAAAGTAATTCAAATTAAGTGTAAATGCTTCTACTGATCAAACATAACATACATAACATCATCGCCAGTTATGTTAAAGTCTCATGTAATAGTGAACGAGATGTTGCTGCTGGTGTTGCTGGCTATTTAAATGCCATTGCCAACATCTATTGTCAATAAACGGCACGGCATGAATCCAGACTCCGTGGCTGCTACTGAGAAATTCCTGATGGAAAACGACGATTTTGTATGGAGATGCGTACGCATCCGTTCAGCTTTCCGCATCTATTCAGATGCGTACGCAATATACAATCAAACTAAGCGAGAGTTCAAGGGAGCACAATCTCTTTCTCGCTTATAGAGGTTTCTCACTAACCCGAGTTTCTCGCTAATGCACTGTACAAAATCGTTGTTTTCTATGGACAAAGGCTGAACAGAGCTGAATAAGCCCCTAAACGGAAGCGGGAAATTGACGTCAGGTGCCGTACGCAAAATACGCGCTTTAAACGTGAGTTGTGGACACCAGCCCATTATACAATACTATACTTACAGGTGTCTGATTCTTATGAAAATCAGGTGGCACAAATAACGTAGACGGGTCATATTCAGGATGGTCAGGCCTCCTTTTCTTGGCATCTCTGATCTTATCAGGTTTCAGCCAATCCAGTTTGCAGTGCACCCAGTTCCCTTCATCAGCTGCTATGGGCTTCTCTTCTGGTTTAGGTGGAGATGGTGTGGGTCTGAAAGGAGTTTAGATGTTCTTGAAGAGGTGATGGAGGAAGGCAGTGAAAGAGGTCTTCAAGTCAAAAAGTCATATACTAACTTGTAGCTATCGTTAGCGAAGGGTCAATTTTTGTATGAGGTAAGTCGGAGTAGATATCTTTAAGTGATTATAATATTTGTATATAGAATACCGACTGTCCCATTTTTCAAAGGGAATCCGATCAGAATCGAGTTGTATGGAACCTTCGCCACTGGTAGAAACTTTTCAAACAGTGGTCCACATTAGCCTTGGATCAGATGATTTGGAAATTATGGGGAGAAGCCTTTACCCAACAGTGGGATGAAGCTGTTAAATACATACCCATTACTAGATGATGGTTTATTTACAGGTTTGCTTGGTTTCTTGGCCTTAGGAGACTCAAACTTGAAACTATCCTGCAATTTCTTCTCCACTGATGGCTTCTCAATTTCAGATGTATCCATTTTGTTATCTGCTGAAAAATTACTTTTGTTAATTAAAACAACAGCATTGATAACAACAATTTAAGTAATAACAGTGCGTCAGAATAATTTATAATAGCATTCTCTTTTTTCCTGATAGTTTAGACAGGTTAGTAATATTTGCGTTTATATTTATTTTTATAACAAAATTACTCTACAAAACATCAAAATTACCTTGCTCATTTAAGAAATTGAAAAGGCATAGCGACAGATTCACCTAATTGGAATGAAAAACTTAAAGTTCTCACGAAGCTAAACAAAGAAACAGACAAAGAAGCCGCTTATTATCGACAGATTGCTGTGAACCAGAGAACTGGAAAAAAATATTAGTATGCAAGAAGTTTTCATTTAAAAATCTGTTCTAAAACTTTGGAAAATTTGGCTTAGTCCTAACTGTTTGTACGATTTTATAACCTACCTTTGTTCTCAGCATCAGAATCATCTGAGTCGACAGGATTGAGTCTGATCCTCTTCCTGCGCTTGGAAGCAATGGGCACCTCATCTTCACTGTCACTGTTCTGCTTCACCTCAGGTGATGGGGTTGCTTGTCTCTCTCGCTTTTTCTCTAAAAAAACATAAGAGAAAGAAATGAAAACCTGAGATAACCCTCTGACCAAGTACCTATTGATTATTTTAAATTAAAAAACATTTGATATACTTTTTAGTGTCTCAAAATTTATAATACTTATGCCTATTTGTTTATGATACAGTTAACAATGATTTCACCTACTCTATAACTTCAAGTTATCGCTGGTTAAGTTCTCAAGTACTGATTGAATTAAGGATTTGAAAACACTTCGGGAAGTTAAAATATTAAGTAAATAACTTCTCTCACAATGTTTATTCCTATTGTTCACTCGTGAGTCTACAATGTAAACATAAACTGAAGAACATAATTTGAGATATTAATGAAAACATGTTTATTTAAGTGACAATGATGTAGGCTTTAAAACAATGCCATATTCAATTCATTTGCACACAACAAATTAATACTTACTTTCAACTTTAGATTCCTTGTCGCCGTTTTGAACTGGTGAATTCACTTTCGGACTTTTATCGACCTCTAATTCTGATTTTACCTTCTTATTGGCAGGAGGTGTTTTGGAGAAATAATTAAACAAGGTGTTTGCGGCACCTACGCTGTTACGCTTCGACATTTTCGAATTGTTTCACTCAAAAATTCATTGAAATAATCAAGCAAGCACCACAAAATTTAACGTTTTGGCGCAAAATGTTAGTAAACTGTCATAATAAATGTCAACAAACTGTCAAAGGTCTTGTCTGGGTGTTAAACTATTTTCACAATGTTATTTAGGCGATTAATCAAGTTTAGGGTTTTGAAGGGGTTTAAATTAAATTAGTTTAAATATTAGGGTTTCGGGTTTTGCAACGCATGTACTACCAGTAAAACCCGCTCCTCTTAATGTAATATTAATAACATTTAAGGCTGATCCATATAGAATGGTGCTTGGTGGTGCAAACCTGCCATAATGTGATGCGAACCACGTAATGATTTTCATAAACAAAGCCTAATTTTAGATAATTTTACCTTTAATTATCTACTCGGCTTAGATTGATCAGGTTAGAATAAACTGCCTCGTTGATCTAGTGATCACAAGTAGCAAGAGTACTACTGATGAATATGGTGGTTTTGGGTTCGGTTTCCGGGTCGGGGAGTTATTGGGATTTAATGCTCAGTAGCACCTCGGAGTCTTGAATTGAAACCGGTTGATAGCAATAGGCTCGTCACCTATTAGATGGCAAGGACTAAAACATAACTTGCAAGTGGAATCGGTTATGATGTTATGGGGTAAAAAAAGTACTTGAAGTTACTTGAATCGAAATTAAACAACTTCAAAGTATTTAACTATTTTATTTATTCACTAGTATGTGTTGCCTTATTTTTATAGTCTAGTTTACAAAGTAGTATCATCTAAATTCACAAAATAGTTTACACGGACAACAAATCTTATTCTAAAGGGTTTGGTGTCAAAATGGCAGTACATTACCATGTTGTACGCTGTAGTTTATTTAAGTTTAAGTAATGAACGGTACCCACCACGAGCAATCCTTACGCGAATTTATTTTGCTATCATTCGTTACACATGCATTTATTCGCCAGACGAACAGGTGAAAAACAAATTCGGTAGAATCTATTCTCGATTGAACGTTTGGTTTGCGGATGAAAGTGCTTTACGGTACTCCCTCGCAAGAGATGGGAGCATTTGCCTGTAACGTAAATGTTCAGATTCCCTTTTTTCCGTACAAAATCGAATCTTGGATTGTTGTTACATTACAGTCGAATGCTCCCGGTAAGGGAGCGCGGAGCGCCTGTAGGTAACAAAAGCTTGCGCAACGAATGTTTGCAAAGCAAATTCGTGACAGGAATTCAAACAGTGAGTACCGTTCTTAAAATATACATATCTTGCTTATGTAAAACTATAGATATTGCTTATTTTTTTAAGATTGTGTTTTAATATAAAAATAAAAGTAATCTAACAATTCCGTGATGTTCAATGTATTTAGCGTAACTTTGGGTGCTTGTACAAGTATAGAACGTGAACGATCTATATTATTATTCGTGGGAATGTTTCCGTGATATTTGCGCATTAGGAACTCTTATATGTATACACCTTGTAGAAGTACCATAACGTTCAAGAAATGGAAAGGTTAAGCAATTTTATTCCTTTGCCACATACAAATCTGCTTCTGTGGCACCCACATCAGCGTTTAGAACATTCCTTTTCATTCAAAATGTTAGAAATACGTAGTAAAGGTGCTTAACGTTTACATTCCATGACTGAACATCCATAAAATGCGGTTCTAAAAGCATACGATTAACGAGCGTGAATTTAAAATATATATTACACAATATGTAAAAAAACCTTTACAAACCTTTTACATATTGTATAGGTACGTATTTGTACATGTCCTGTAATGGAATGTTCTTTTGTAGAACAAGTAAAAATATAATTTTTTATCTGGCAAATTATAAATCATGAAATAAAATAAATTTCTTGAAAATAATAACAATTTTTGATCAATTACAGAATACATAACAGTATAAAATAAATATCTATTTATATAATAATATTACAGCTATGTATACTGTATACTAACAAAATAAAATATGAATTAGATTAAGTTATAAGAAAATAATATGTTATACAAAATAACCAATTAGTTTTATCATAAGGAAGTTGTTATCCCTTGCATCATTTATGAATTAAAAGATAACAATTACATAAGGTTATGTCACCAATATGTTTGTATCTATGTGTTAGGTACCTATTTCATATAATAGGTAAAATAAAAGATTAATAGAAGGATATGTAGTAAAGAAACTGACGCATGTCAGACGACATAGCCGCATTGACTTACGTGATGGAAAACACGACCGCAGTGTCCGGGTGGGTGACAAAGCAGGAACTAATGTCGAAACCAACAAATGCTGAGTCAAGTCAACGGAATCAACTCTTCACTAACTGGCTGCCGAACAAACATTTATAAATAGAATTATCTTTAAAAAAAAACTAGCCCCAACTAAGTATAGTTAGTTGAACGAGGATCTTTTGGCGCGAAAAACGGGACTAACGCCGCCATCTTGCTTTTTAATACAATTTAATTATGGCGCCAAAACACCCTTAAAGCACTGTCTAGTGCGTCATGATTCTTTTGGCGTATGAACATAGTCGGACTTAGCGCCGCCATCTTATTTTTTCTCTCATGTTAATCTCATTCAAGCGCCAATAGATCATCGCTGCACTGTATACCAGGACTCAGTCTTTTACATAATAATCTGTGGTTCTGGCACTGATAGGGCGATGGATTTGTGGGGTAGTACTTGGCCCCCGTTCACGTATAGCTCATCTTTGACTATGACATCTTCGCCGAGGACGGTGCAGTTCTCCATTCGGACCCAGCGACCGACCACGGAGCGCCAACCGACGATGCAGCCGTCTAGCCAGGCGTGTTGGCGGACGCAGGCGCCGCGGAGGATGGTGCTGCGTTTGATACACGCGCCTGGAAGGGACATATACGATAGTTAGTGTCATAATAGAGTTCAAGATAGTATAATAGGATAGTGACTTTTACCGCCGCTTATTTTTTTCCTGTTAGGACTTTGAACTGACTGGATCTACAAAGGAAAACAAATACATACACTATACACATATGTATAACTGCCATCCCCATGAGGAAATAGCATATTTTTCTTATGGAGGTAGACAGAAAGTACAGAACGCTACCTGCGATCCTTTCATACTCCATTTGCATCGTTTACGTTCATACATCAACATCATACACGCACGTACCTTGACCTTTCTCAAGATCATCACGAATAAGATCAATGTATGACCTTCTAGAGTAAACCGCGTTTCCACTCACGTCTAACTTGGCAAATAGTTTGTAGTTCGCCTTGCATTCATCCTCTCCACATCCAACCTATAAGCATGCCTGTTTGAGCAAACAAACAATTTAATAATTTGAAATAAAATTACATCAACAATAATTGGTCACCAAGTGGATGACCTTCATTCAACGAGTTTTCCTAGTACCTATCAAAATTGCGTCCTATCTAACATAACTAGAGAATAACAACCGATCAGACTAAGTGCTCGTTACAAAAAGAGTTCAGCAAATACCTATTTCAATAGATATCACTAAACTTATTAATTTCTGCGAAATCATTTAAAATGATGTTCAAAACAATCCCCCGCCCCGCGGCATTTCAACTCGGCGTTATCCGCAGTTATTGCTGGACATCGCTGCCTCCCCAAGTTGAGCCACAACACCCTGTCCTTCGTCTTCCACAACCTGTCACCAAAGCAGCTTTTTGAGGCCCCGTGGCATTTTTGCGACACAGCAAAACCTGATAGTCTTCGTAGAATTTTACGATATTATGGTCTTTAATCGCTTTCTAGTTGTTTACGACATTCTTTCGCAATTTAAATGTATTTCCTTTATTACACCACAGCTCAGTGCCTGAGTTTACCCCACCCTCTCGATTATCCAATGACAAGCGTTCACGTCAACGGCCAACATAACTACATGATAAGAGTCACTGCGTACCTATACATTGCTGTTATTCTCGTGAATTATTATGTCTACGAGTATCATGCAATATTCGTAACGTATATTTATGATTGAGAGATCTTGTTGGAGCCTAGGAACCTGACTGAGCCTACATATAATATACCTATAAGTACAATTTTTGCTACCTGAACACGTAAAAAAAGATTTGATGATTTTTTTGGATGTCAAGACCCGTTTTCGTTACTTCTTGTTAACGTGTCGATGACAATTTAAATTGGGTCAGCCCATTTGGCGACGAGTTTGCCACTTTCAGTAGCGTCCATCAGTTCCTGTGATGTGCGAGCAACAAGAAAGACAGGACACAATATCATTTACACTCGAGTAGAAGAGTCATTTATGAATCCACCTGAACAGGTTTTCCTTGCTTCGGCCAACATGAAGACTTACAGGTCAGCCATGGAAGCACGTGTCCAGATTTTCAGCAAGTGACACAAATGGGTCACGTAGGGAAACACTTTCTCGCCATAGCTTGAGTCTTTCTTTAGAGCGTTCGCCAGTGAGCGGGGACCCACACTGTTACGGCTCCTCAGCCTTTACGGCAAGGCAACAGTTTTTAAGAAGATGACTATGTTATTTTCATTACTTGATATATGAGTTAAGAAAATCAGTTTTTACCTTTTAATATAATTTCAATATTCACCACGTCTGGCAAATTTCACTAGCTAATTTAATATCTCTGTTTACGTTGATGCTCTAGCTCACCATACGGCCTATGTCTCTCTGTTTATACCATTAAAAGTGAACGGCGAGTTTACAGGGTCAAAAACAAAGTCATACATCTTTTATCCGAGAATGTACCCAAACACCTGTATAAGCTGATCTTTCATTGTTAATTAGTTACACTACGTCGTGTATTTTACATGCATATTCGTTAAGCAAGGATATGACTAATCAGATAGTGTTATTAATACTGATGATGTGTAGTGTACCTACTATAAGCCGAAGTGGAGCAATCATAATTATTGTCAAGGGAAATCCTCTTCAATATCAATACCTAGATAATAATAATCTTGATTTTTGATTATTTCTCATAAAGTACGATTTTCTTGTAACAGTTTTGGAAACAACTTTAATTAAGCCTATAGTGGATGATCATGATCAGACAATTCAGTATTCCCAAAAAACAAAAATTTTTCATTACATTATTATATTTGGCCCAGAATTCAGCTATGCGAACTCCGCTCGCTGATGCAGTCATAAGATCGTCAAGTGCGCAGATGACAAGGCATGCAGCGCGAGATAGAAGGTGGGCCATTGTCTGTGGAGACACGCCGCATACACACTTGATATCTGAGACGTCCATGAACCCCATCTGAAGAAATTGTCCTTGATTCGGCCGACTTGGGTTCGGAGTCTATTTAGAGATATCTTTGGCTTTCAGACGGCTCTATGAAGCCGTCAGGGGGCTTAAGCAGCTCCCAGCAGAGATCACTTCTTGCTGTGGAGACATTGTTATTAGCTGGGCTAGCTGAACCAACGCACCCAAAAAAAACTTTTACGGTTTTTCAGCCTCTGGGGCACTGAGACGTAAATGTGTAATGATCGAATCAAATGGGAATGAGAATACAACAAAGTGCGTCCGAATGCGTTACAATAGTGCAATTTTGCGTGCGGTGCGAGGTAACGTGGGCTATGCCTCGGTGAATGAAAAGCGTAATCAATTCGTCTAAGCGTGTGCTTACCATCTTCAATAACGACGTCTGGTCCGATAGTGACGTTGGGGCCTATTCTGCACCCCTTGCCGATGGTAGCCGTGGGGTCAATCAGCACGTTGCCGACCACGCAAGGGCCGTCGTACAACTGCTGCGAGTTCTTCTGTCGTAGACTCGTAAGGTATAGACACATTCCTGAATCAATACATTCACATTAACTATGAACTTCACACGGTACCCCTATTAGATATTTCCCGAAAGCCGAAGGGTTTTGCGACCACTTTACCAATGAAGCAATCAATACATTCAATTATTCTAAACAATCGTAAAACTCGCGGGCCAAGGTTGTTTTGCATAATAGGCATGCGTCAAATATTTTTTATTATTTCAGTATTTTTCCTCCCACTCAAGGCAACAATATGATTAGCTAGATTTTCCACCAAATTAGAACTGGTCATATTTTTAAATTACCCGTTAATATGAATAGCTAGATTTTCCATCAAATTAGAAGTGGTCATACTTTTAAATTACCTGTTAAGAAGTCTTTGGGTTGTCCTACATCCATCCAGAATCCTTGGAGTTCCATGGCAAACAGCTGGCCATCAGTGGCCATGAATGGGAAAACTTCCTTTTCTATAGACATGGGTCGCAATTCTATTCTTCTTAAAACCGAAGGATTTAAAATGTACATGCCTGAGACAAAAGCAAAAAAGGTTATCTACTACTACTCTTCAATTCTCAATTAAAATTCCAAAATTGAGAGTAAATATTCTTACCAGCATTAATTTTATTTGATATAAACTCCTGTGGTTTTTCAATAAAACTGTCGATCTGGCCATCCTCTTTATATAGAACCACTCCATACTTTGAAGGTTCTTCTACTTTTGTCACTACAATAGTCCCTTCCTAAAACAAGGAATACCAGATTAAAAATCAGTACAGCATCAGGCAATAATAGGCGTCAAAGACCATAATTTTTCGTGCGCTAAAGCATTTATGTAAGTCCTCGTTTGCGCGGGCGATTTTATATCTTGACGATTTAGTTGAGTAAAAAAATCCGCGCTATAAAAGAATAAGAACTTCGACAAAAAAAAGTCAAAGCAACTGTTGTGTCCAATTTTACGCGCGTAAACATGACAGTCGACCGAACGTCGTCGGCTAGTAACTCTTTCCCTTGAGCTAACTGAAAGTAGTATCAAATTGCGCTCGCCAAAATATGATGCAGAGGCCAGTTTATACTGGTTTTGTTACCAATGACATGCATGTCGACTGTACAATATAAAGATGTCTTTGCACAATGTAAATGGTAACAGTAGCACAACAATTACAGAACAGAACCTAACTTTCTTCCTTTGTTTTTTCATTTATGTTGTCTTTATGAGCAGTTTCAGACTAGCTTATTTTTGTCTCTGGCGGCTCGTACCTATACGAGCTTATAGGCGCGTCAACGCTCGCGGATACGCGCCTGAAACCGCCCCTTAGTTTGTGTTAAATAAATGTATTTTCTTTCAATTGGATTTCAAAGATAAACCTATAGGTACACAGACACACAGATATTCTAGTTCATTATGCATATGAAGAACATCGTACTTACGGTGTACTGTACTAAATAAACAAGATAGATAAGTATGGATGGCTTCACGTTATCTAGGAGGGAAAATAACTATCATATAAATTGATGCTTTCTGTTTTATCAATATTGATATTTATCTATGTGATATTGATTACTTATTGAAACCAAGTTTTTTTAACATTAGATTTATCTATACTATATTATTTGAATACTAACTTTGCCCATAGTTTTGCTTGTGGTATTCAGAAATTGTTTTATGTTCTAACCCTGGTCATGCCTGTGTCAATTTCATCCAAATCCATTTAACCATTAAGAGGTAAGAAAGTGACAGAGTTAGTTTCCCATTTATAATATTAAGAATGAGAAAAATCATTATTAGGAAAATTAGTAAAAGTATTACTTGGTACTAAAATGTTGAATTCTCTGAATAGGATGAGGAAAATTTAGTGCAATTATCTGAATGTCTAGTGTATTTTTTTTCTAAATATTTGTTGCATTTAATAAATATTACAAGGAATAATTTTGATTAGCACGCTAACTATATTGTCTAATCACTATTTTTAATTTTATGATTTAATTTAAAATGCTAAATGAAATTAATTCATACCTTTCCATGGTTTCGGTGGAATTTGGCAAGTTCTTTGAATGGGAAGTCACAAATCACATCAGAGTTCAATACAAAGAATGGTTCTGGGCTAGCACTGAGGAGTTCACGTGCCAACGCAAGGGGTCCTGCTGTGCCAAGCGGTTCATTTTCATGAGAAAACGTGAGAGAGACACCAAGCTTAGAAACCTCTTCTGTCAGCTCTTTTTCCATATCATCTGCCCGATATGACACTGCTAAGATAACCTGCAACATAAAGAACATAAAATTAACCATTAGCACAAAGCCTAGTAATAAAATAATTATTGTACCATTATTTTATGTCTTCTTCTACAGAATATTTAGGAACCTTGGAATGATCTGTAAGGCGACAGCAGACAAGCAGCATTGGAGTTCATAAATTCTGAACTGCTACTGCAGTCTGCGATCTGCTGTCGCCTTCCCAATTTTAAGTATATCAGTAATTCAGCAACTCAAAACAAACAGTAAACGTGGTAAATATCCTGTTTCTAGTGTTAATGATTATGTTACTATTTGTATTTATTGACAAGGTTTAAATACAATTGAATAATTACCACTTACCTGTGTAACACCTGCTTCAACCAAAGCCTCAATTTGATGCATTAAGATGGGTTTATTAGCAAACTCGACGAGGGGTTTTGGTCTGCTTAGAGTTAACGGTCTTAAACGAGTCCCATATCCTCCCACCAATATGAGAGCTCTTATTTCTCCCAGTTTCTTATCGGAACCACACATTTTAAGTAATAATTTGTAAAATTAGTAATAAACAACACAATTCAAGCCAGAACGTTTGTTAACTAAGAAAACTTTCCACCGTATCAACACAAACAGTACATAAATTTCAATTGTAGCGTAAGTTTATTTACTACGACTAAATACAAATAATGACTATTTACGAATGATTTTAGGATCACTTTTATTGTAAACTAACACAAAACAAAGCGATGATTTTGTGATAGATTACACGTCATTTCATAAACACAAACAGTGTTGCAACAAGCAACAATGTGATAAGGTTTTTTTCACTCGACATGACAAAAATGATGAAAACTGAAGATTCATGTAAATTATGCATAATTATTTTTTAGTGTCCAACCGAAACAGGGTTTTCAGCTGAAGTCGAAACCTAACTTTCGGTAGGTGAGTAGGTCACAATTTTTAATTTACTTTTTCTTTTATTGTTTGTTAAAATGACTATTACTTTCATTTATTATTTTCGCGAGTTATTCAATCACCAATTCACCATCCAACCATGGACCTATAAAAAAAGGTTAGTTTATAGGTCCATGCATCCAACACTTTATGACAGTTTAGTCAACAAAGAGGAATAAGCTATGGAAGAAGGAGCGAATCGAACGTCATTTTTTTCAATAGCAAACTGCACATTTGAAGTCTGCGTACATTGGCTATTCGTATGATTTGACATTCGAATACCATTTATTTATTTAAAAAAAGATTCTCGGTCTTGTCACAAGGTTTTGGCAAACTTGTTTAATCGTTGAGAAAATGGAATTGACACGAGAAAATTCAAGACCGATGATTTATTATGACTTTCGAAGTGGTTTAACACAAAAACAGTGTGGTGACCGGATGATTTCTGCATTTGGTGATGAAGCCCCATCCAAAACCACAATTTATCGCTGGTTTGCTGAATTTCAACGTAGACGTGTCAAGCTCAGTGACGATCCCCGTCAAGGTCATCCAAAAACTGCAGTCACCCAAGAAAACGTTGATGCTGTGCGTAAGCTGATTGAGGAAGATCGACATGTGACATACCGCGAAATTCAGGCAACTTTAGACATTGGCATGAGTCAAATACAAATAATCTTGCATGAACAATTATTAGGTGTAAAAAAGTTGTTTTCCCGATGCATACCGCATTCGCTCTGTGAAGAGCAAAAAGCGGCTCGCGTTACTTGGTGCGTCGGAACTCTCGAAAGA
This sequence comes from Eurois occulta, assembly GCA_950022335.1. NCBI lineage: Eukaryota > Metazoa > Arthropoda > Insecta > Lepidoptera > Noctuidae > Eurois > Eurois occulta. Next base: position 9,923,385 of record OX465500.1, on the reverse strand, counting down.
TTCCACGCAGGATCCTCAAATGCTATATACGACATCGCATCAGGTGACGAATCCTGGATATACGCGTACGAACCCGAAACAAAAAACCAGTCACGAGTTTGGGTGTTCGAAAATGAGTTAAAGCCAACAAAAATTGTTCATTCACGGAGTGTTGCAAAAAAAATGGTGGCCACGTTTGTCTCCAAAACCGGCCATGTTGCGACCATTCCTCTTGAGGGACAAAGAACGGTTAATGTAGAATGATATGCTAGCATTTGTTTGCCACAGGTCGTTTCTGGACTCCCTAAATAGAACTGCAACCGCCGCATCATCCTCCATCACGACAATGCGAGTTCTCACACCGCGCGCAGAACAAAAGAGTTTTTAGAGCAAGAAAACATAGAATTATTAGACCATCCGCCGTACAGCCCCGACCTAAGCCCTAATGACTTCTATACTTTTCCTAAAATAAAGAATAAATTGCGTGGTCAGAGATTTTCATCACCTGAAGAAAATGTGGACGCCACAAAACGGCCATTTTGGAGACCCCAACTTCCGAATGGAATGGTTGCTTCAATGATTGGTGCTATCGTATGGAAAAATGTGTCAAATTTTGCGGAGAATACTTCGAAAAGCACTAATGTTGTGTCACTTCCTTGATTCCCGAAATTTTCAGTGCCGCCCTCGTACTTTGGAAAAGGGGTAAATCCAGATATGCCAACTGTAGAGCTTATTTTTCTATGAGATTCCAAGGAACAGACGCCAGCACATCAAGCTACTATCTACAATACAATTGTCTACAATCTGTCAAATTTCTTTATTAGATTTTCAACTTTGTCTCTAAAGCATTAGGTTCAAGGTTGGTTGGGAAAATCTGACCTTTTCGGGTAGGTTGACCTGCTGGCGTCTGTACATACAAATGGGTACTTTTAGTGAGCTCCAATCATAAACTTTTGCAACATGTTGGGCCGGCTGCACACGTTGGCCCCAACGTTGGTCCCAACGCCACTCATCCAACGTGTAGATCTAGAAAATAGCATTGGCACCAACGTTGGGACGAGCGTTGGGAGTTGGCCGATGTATGTAGGTTTTATCAAAGGAATCTGCGCCAAAGTTCGCGATCCATCCACATTTTGGCGCTTTGCTCAGTCCTGAGTCCTGTTGCAACACGCATCGAGAGCACGCGACGAGCGAGAATGTCATCTTCATCCTCAAAATCGCCACTCACATGGATAAATTAAAAAGTTATCGAATTTTTTGAAGTTTACCAGGCACATAAAACATAATTTTAAAATAGTATGGAGCAATTTCGATTTCTGTGTCGGACATCTTCACGTTGGCTCTGTCGGGACAGCAGGACTGGTATAATAGCCAACGTGTGGACGCCTTATGAAATTAACCGACCAACGTTGGAACGAGCGTTGGCGGCAACTTGTGGCGCCGGTGTTATAAATAAGTTAAGTAAATCATAAACTTTTGCAACAATTTAAACGTGGAACTACTATGTACTAAAGTAACTCCTTGAATTTATAGTGGAACATTTTCATTGTGAGATTGCTTTCCATCAAAATCAAATCTAAACACAAATTACAGGTATTCCATCAAAGTGATGTCGTGAAAAAATTTATGTAGCTATTTCCCTTTTTATCATTTCATATTTTATTTGAATATTTATCAAGGATATTTTTAAGCCAAATTAAATTTCTGAATGCCTATTTTTTTATAAAGCTTGGTTTACACTTGTTGCAATTAATGGGGCAGTTACTTTAGAGCTTTTATCGCTTTATGGCAATAACCTTTAGTCAGTCACAGGTCCAGGCCCCAGGACACCACCACCACTACTTCTTCGTTGTGAATATCCAGTCAGACTGTAGCGTTTTGCAGTGGGTCGGAGACTGTAGCGTTTTTATCCTTTGCCGCTACGTGCGGTTTTAGTTTGAATAATGCTGGCAATCCTTAATAATATCGATTTTTCATTGCTTAGTAAAAATTTATTTTTCTATACTCTGTGGTCTGTTACGTAGAGTAGAGTACCTATTTTATGTTCTGTGGTTACGTAATGGTTGGCTGATTGCAGCCAGCAGCCACCCCTGTCAGTGTCATTGTAAATTATAAAACCTTTTTTAGAAATCTTTAAAATATTAATTCAAGTAGAAAATGGCTCTTTCCATCCGGAATTTATCACGATTCAAAGGTTAGAAAGACATATTATCTTTTTATATGATTTCGTTAATTTTGTAGTTAGAAAAATCCGTGCTTTGATGACGTACGTCATACTATTTTTTGACTGCGTTAACCTATGATGATAACCTTGTAATTAAGCAGGCTTTTCAGCTTCTGACGAATATATCACTTACCTAACTAGATCAAATACATGATATTCTGACTAGCATATCAATTACAGCGTGGAAATCCAATGTCGTACTCATTATGCCCAATTTAATGTAACCGAGACCTTCATCTATAAATACGATCAATGTCGCTGCTTGTGATAAGTTTCGCCGAATATCTTATAGTTATATAAACCCTAAATTACACTGAGACAGCTCTTTCACTAAGTGCAATATCAGTAATCTTATTACAATGGATCAATATTTTGACCTTAGGTCAGTCATCAACCTAAGTTATTGTCCCATTATCTACTACTTGGTTGGTATTGATTAATGGTGATATGTACCTACCTTATTTGTTTATTTTCATTTTATTTTTCTAATTTATTATACTAATTAAATATTAGTCATCAACAATTCAACATCTTTAGCACTACCACCCATGGTTGAGTACAGGCCTCCTCCTTATTTAATTAGTATTAAATCATTTTTATACAACTAAAGTAATGCAGAAAATTATTCTTAAAACTTATTTTGTAGAGGACAATAAAGACAAAGACTCATAGTCTTTGTCTTTATTTTATTATGCAAAACAGTTTTTGTGAAAGAGTTCACTTACTTAGACACCAACTGCATCCCAATCCATCATGCCCCACCCTGATTATGTGTGACAACATTACAGAACTCTGTAGTTTCTGTATTTTAGCTTTTTGTAGCATCTAAAACATTAATACTATCTATAGAAGTCTTTTATAGTAAGAGATAATTGTTATTTCTTTTTCCAGATGCGATAAAACTGGCCTCTGTCAGATATGCATCAACTCTTGACACAAGTGGTTATGATTCAACCAACATGAACCTATTGCTGAACAAAGACACAAAGTTAATTGTACAGGGATTTACTGGAAAGCAAGGAACATTCCATGCCCAGCAAGCTTTAGACTATGGCACAAACATTGTTGGTGGAGTATCACCGAAAAAGGCAGGCAAAGACCATCTAGGTAAACCAGTATTTGCCACAGTGAAAGAAGCAATGGCTGCAACTGGAGCCACAGTATCAGCTATCTATGTACCACCTGCTGGAACTGCTACGGCAATACTTGAGGCTATTGAAGCTGAAGTTCCACTTGTTGTCTGCATCACTGAGGGTATTCCACAGCATGTAAGGATTTTTTTTTATAAGATATTTGATAATATACATCCATTTTTTTTTGTTTTGATTTTGATTTTCAATTTTCATCTAAAAAAATTACTTATACAATAGGTAATATTAGTGTTAGGAATAGAAAGCTACCATAAAGTATTGACTCTGTATATCGCTTCTCTTTGGGTACATTCGAAACGACTGCCTTGTGACGTTTCACGTTTTTCAATAAATTATATGTTTCTAATATTTAATACTTGCTTTATTACCAATATTCCTACATGGTAGCAGAGCGTGGTTGATTAGCAAGTATCAGAACAAATATTCGTACAGAATTTATCAGCACTTTGTGGTGTACATGTATCGGAACAAAAGTAAGCTATAAAATTGTCTACCAATGATTGTTATCTATCCCGTTCTAAACATATTGATATCAGATATCATTTTTTGAGAGAGCATGTAAACAATTTAAAGATAAAGTTTAATTATTGTAGAGGTGATAAAATGATTGCAGATATACTTACTAAGGGGACAACTGAGCATAAAAACTTGTATTGTATTGCAAAAATGGGTTTGCGTTCAGGGGTGGCTGTTAGGAATAGAACGCAACCATAAAGTATTGACTCTGTATATCGCTTCTCTTTGGGTACATTCGAAACAACTGCCTTGTGACGTTTCACGTTTTTCAATAAATTATATGTTTCAAATATTTAATACTTGCTTTATTACCAATATTCCTACAATTAGAGATGAAAATTTAAGGTGAAAATCCGAATCGATGGATAGTAAGTGGTAAAAGGAACCATGGGAATTTATAACTTTTTGGTATATTAAACAATTTCTAGTAATATTGTTCTAGTATCTCATCAAGTATAAATAAAGAAGTAAAATGCCTGTACAAAAGGCATAAGGTGGATTTAATTCCAAAACATTTCTCTACCAGTAGACGACTGCAATTACTTTATTCTGCATCACTAAGATTTGTGGTATTTAAATAGAATAGCAAGTTACACTGCCTATAAATGGTTGCCTGAATGAAATTCAATTCTGAAAGGATTTGTATAAATGTATAAAATTCTGATAGTATTTTTAAGAATAAAGTAATATACTTCTATTACAGGACATGGTTCGGGTCAAACACGCATTGTTACGTCAGAATAAGACCCGTCTTCTGGGCCCCAACTGTCCTGGTATCATCTGTCCGCCTGCCAAATGCAAGATTGGAATCATGCCAGCGTCCATCCACAAGGCTGGCTGCATCGGTGTTGTGTCCCGTTCAGGTACCCTCACATATGAGGCAGTTCATCAGACCACTGAGGTTAGTGTAAAAATAGTTCGGAAAAGGCGAGGCAGATAAGATGTGATTATCAATCAATCAATCAATATCTTTATTGTGGATCATAGGTAGGTACATATGACAGGTCTTAAATAATTAAATTGTGATCAGCTATGTCTTGCCCATTCATATGTTCCATAGCTGGGTTTATTTTTCAACAAATTGATTTTTAGCAAACCAATATAGGTATTCTGCTTTATTTTAATAGTATTTATTGTTTTCTGTCATAAATACAAATGGAATCTAATAGATAGAAAAGCTCACAATAATTGACATACTTACTTTATTGTCTACTTATGAATTGAATTATGTACTATCCATGTATTTCATTTGCAGGAAGGTCTGGGACAGACTCTGTGCATCGGTATTGGAGGTGATCCATTCAATGGAACCAACTTCATTGACTGCTTAGGTCTCTTCTTGAAAGACCCTAACACAAAGGGCATTGTGCTCATTGGAGAAATTGGTGGCAATGCTGAAGAGATGGCTTCCGAATTCCTTATTCAAAACAACAGGGTAAGCATAGTTGGAAACTTCCACCTTATGGCCCCCAGTTACTTCTTTAATTTTTTCCTTGTCAAACCATCATTCATATAATAAAACACTCTCACTATCCAATATCTTTGACACCCGTTTAATAACTGTGAGGTAAAGTAGCCTTAAAACTTAATTCTGTCTAAACTTTAGATACCCATGCACTTTTAATTGTATAACTTAACGTTTATTAATAAAGGGCTAAGTGCTTAAATCGGTTTATGATCTATGTTCCTTTATTGATAGTTACTAACAATCAGGGTTCGTAATTATCACGATAATTATTTTCTTTGATAATTATCAGATAATAATATTATCAATGCTGATTCAAAACTTTAGTTTTGCAGTCGGGAAAAAAAACCGGTTTGAGTGGTTTTTTTTTTGTTTTAACGCACTTGAATTCAGTTCACATAGGATTTTTCTTTCTATGGTCCTATAAAGTGTATAGTAACAGAAAACTCAATACAAACGTTAAAAAAATCTGTTTGTGACCGTCTTTGTTTAAGTTTTGACATTGAAGCGCAGGCCACACCGCCAGCTGGCGGGCGGGCGAGCGACGCGAAGGAAGCTTTCATACTTTGTTCGTATCTTACGATATACGATAGTTCGCGGTGTGAACCAAAGTATGAAAAGAGGTGAAACGATGCGTCGTTCGCCCGCTAGCCTGCCCGCCAGCTTGCTGTGTGACCTGCGCTTTAACGCGTTTGGATACGTGCGGAAGTGGCAAATCGCATTCGTTTATTTTGAAGTTATATTGAGATCGAATTTTATTATTATCAAGATAATCATCAAGGTATAACTATCAAGATAATTAAACAATGATAATTATTACTTCGAACCCTGCTAACAATGCAACTTTTTCAAACTGTTTTTCATTAATGGTCTCTACACACTGTCCCGTAACCGTATCGTAATCGTAACTTAGCCGTCATAGTCACTAAAGCTGCCGTCGAGTTCCTAAGTGTTTGTACTGTGTTGAAACACGCTGGTGCGCCGTACGATAACCCTTATCTTGTCTGAGCCGGGCAGCCACCGGGCTAGCACCGTCGCATCTTCGGACCTACACGTAGCGCCATCGTGTTGGCTTGGAACTGGACAGTGGATGGAAACTTTAATGTTTGCTTTTCCTTTTTTGATGTTTTCTTTTGTTTCATTTCTTTTTTATTTTCTCCAATACAGAGTATAAAGGGGGTAAGAATTATAGTAGCAATTAATAACGATCTGTATTTATAGTAGATACTTCAATAGAAACAAAAACAAATCATTATGCGGTACATTAGGCGTTATCACTTAAAGCAAAATATAATCATATCATAGGTATATTTTATTACTGGCGTACCACTCGAAGTATTATTTGCATCATTTTTATCATATCACGACCGTCGTGACGAGACGTTACATCATAATATTAATTTGAAATGTACATAGCAGCGTAGATCATGAATTGTCAATCGTAAGACGGCGTTAAACGTAGTTACTCTCATTTACCCAGTCATACAACGGTAATAATGGCAGACATTCGTAGTTAATCGATTTGTTCTCATTTGAAACAATGAAACACTAATAAACATGGCACAGTACAATGTACACTAGTTTATTACTGATTATTACAGTCTAGTAGTTATTAGTCATTCGATGATTTATAGCAATAGAAGTCCCACGAATAAATTAACGATTTAGAATGAACAGTGAAGAAAAGCTTAGCAAGGACGTATTTATTGCATCAACATCCCCGATAAAGATTAATGTGAGTAACTTCTTAATCCTTCAGTAACACTAAGCGACACCTAATCATTATTTCACTAATTTCTACTCTCGGGGCCTGAGCAGCGTTATTAATTAATAACAGTTTCTTTGTCACTGCGCTTTATTTATGCATTGTTAGTGAAAACGGAAGTTAGATTGAATACAGGATATGAACCAGTATTTAGGTGAAAGCACCAGGGTAACCCACGAAACCCAAATTTTCTTACATTTATCCCCATTGAATGATTATTTCATGAAAAGGTTATTCAATGGGATTAAATGAACTAAGACCTAAGAGGGTTGTTTTAATGATTATAATTCTGTACCTAAATACATGCGTATTACGGTCGCAAATTACATTGTAATCAACATAAAACCTTACATTGACCTGCATATTGCAAAAAACTCGAGAAAAAATAAATTTCGCGGACTACCCTGGCGGTTACACCATATCTAGATTCAATATAGGTACAATGAACGAACTTGTAAATTCACAATAGCTATGTACACAAAAATGGACACTGACTGAAATGAGCGACCTACTACGAAAAGTTGTTAGTAGATACATCTATTAACAATTTTTACAGAGTACAGTCTGTTCCAAAGTATTTGATTGAAATGGAAACAGTGCCACTTACATTAAGAGCTTTGATTTGATTATTTGAATCAAAGATTTAATCAAATCTTTAGTTGATTAACTAAACCAAATCCAATCCAGTACGCCAGCAAAACAATCAGTTACTGTTCTAGAATTACCCACCTTGATTTCCAAATATTATAACGTCTGAATCACCGTCTTTCCTTCTAGTAAACTAAGAGAGCTATAAAATAACAATTGTTTTTATGAAATTCCAGGGTCAGAAGGCGAAGCCAGTGGTTGCTTTCATCGCTGGCCTCACAGCTCCCCCCGGCAGGCGGATGGGGCACGCCGGAGCTATCATCTCAGGCGGAAAGGGAGGCGCTATGGACAAAATAAAGGCTTTAGAAAAAGCTAACGTCATCGTCACCCGATCCCCTGCCAAAATGGGTTATGAACTCAAAAAAGAAATGAAGAGATTAGATATTATATAAACAACACATTTTACATGTTACATAACATGCTGTAATTTGACGTAATATGCATCATGCATGATATACGTGCTACCTATGTATAGTCCTATGAAAAACTTGCTATTATTTATTTGCGCTGATGTTTTAATCAACGGTCTTTGTATTCTGTTTGACTTGCCGGGGAGGGACAAAGGGTATTTCGCGATACTGATCCTTGACTACATAATTATAAAATCGAAATTACTGTTAAAATCCTATTATATCTATTTCTCTGGTGGTTTAAAAAAAAATGTTTATTTCAATTACAGTTTAAGCACGAATCGTTAGCGAAGCACACGTAGTATTAATTCATATTTAAAGTTATAAGTGTTACGTTTGAATATAAGAAGATCGACTCAGCAGTAGGGAATTTAAAAAGTATAAAATATATTCTAGAATTTCTGATCTATTTCTCGTCTGTTTGGCTTGGCGATGTTGTGTCTACAAATATGGTGAACTCGAAATATATGTATACTAATATCCGAATTAGCACTTTTATTTATTTATTTATTTTAGTACATGGAGGACTTACAGCTAATAAAATCACACAAAAAGGGAACCATAGTCACCAGAAAGCCAATTACAAATCCTCACGTATAGACTAATAATAATCTATAATTAAAAACTAAACAACATGTGAAATACCTATAAAAGGTAAATACAAAAAAAAATACTTAAAAAAAAAACACCAAAATGTGTATAATAATAACTTAACTACTGGTTATAGGCCGGTGGCCGTGCTGTCGACGCCGGCCAAGGTCTTCGAGTCTGCTATACAGCGACGCATGCAGGAGCAGGTGCGCGGACAACTGGCTAGCGCGCAGCACGGGTTCCGGAACAAAATAGTACATTACGATATTAGTGCGTTATAACCAATACGCACGTATATCGTACGACGTTTTTTAACACATTTGCGAGGAAACAGAAAAAAAGATATTCACAATACAAGTACCTACAAAGAAAAGAAAATTTGAGAAAAATGGCGCGAGGATTATTTTCTGCCGTGGCTGCGTGAAAATGTTGGCAAAGACGCTAGAGCATGCAGCCAAGTTATTAAATTACCGAATGAACTGTTTTTAAATAAACTCAATGTGTGAATGCACACTGTTGCTTTCCCGCCATTTTAACAGCGCGCTAGCCTAGCGCTGCCTACTGACTGGCGCCGCGCGGCGATTAGTTCGGAATAGGGATGTTACGGAAGTGGTTTTATCGGAGTCGGAGTCGGAATCGGAGCTTTTAAATTTAGTTTATCGGACTCGGAACCGGAACCGGAACCGGAATCGGAGTCGGAGTCTGAGATGGTGACAAAAAAGAGATGTGTTAAGGATACATAATATAAAATACAACATAATGTACTCAGCCTCTTTAATTTCAATTAAAAACGATAAAAATTATTATAATTATGTTTCAGCACACACAGCTATTTCAAATAAGAATGTCATAATAATATGGTTTTCAGAATTTCTTAAAAATAAAAAAAAGAGTTAAATCTGATGTATTGACTCTAAAAGTAGCATATTATATTTAATAAATAAAAGCTTGGAAGCTTTATCACCATCCAGTCTATTTCTTAGTGGGCTGTATATTAGGCCAGCACCACTAAAAAGTTGCTCGCTAGCTACCGAGCCTGGTGGACAGGACAAATATTCGCGAGCAATCGGTTTAAGATATTGGAATTTTGTATTTCCATTCACTTTCCACCACAATAAGGGATCGTCACAAGGAGTGAAATAGTAAGTACGTAATCGACGACAGAAAGCACACGGGGAGTGGGGCTGCGCGACCTGCAAAAACCTGTTCATACGTGTTGACCGCGACCGCCGCTATGCTTCGACCTCCGATTAAAACTTCCGATTTAAAGTATCGGAGCCGAAGGCGGAACCAGATGTGTAATATCAATCGGAAGTTCCGACTTATCGGAATCGGAGTCGGAGCTCCGTAACATCCCTGGTTCGGAATAGCAACAGCGCGCGGCGCCAGTCAGCAATGTGTTAAAAAACGTCGTACGATATACGTGCGTATTGGTTATAACATGCTCGGCTCAATTACGCCCTCGCCTTCGGCTCGGGCTGAAATTCCGCCTCGCATGTTATAACCGTCATAACGCACTAATATCGTAATGTACTATAAAGTGATGGGAGCACTTTAAAATTAAAATAAAAACTTTTAAACGTGTGGGATGAGCCGCGCCGTGGTGACCTTGTAACAGAGGTAACAAGAGAGAAGACCTATCACTGCCGACTGTTCGCTCGATGGTCGGCAGCGTAGATTCCTGGGATGCGGTGATGTCCTTCTGCGAAACCGTGTTGCAGAAGGAAGTTGATAAGAAGTTGCGGAATAGGAGATGACGAGCTCCCGCCCATCCCACAGCAGACGCATCTGACGTTGGTAGAGGACAAGGCCCTCTTCTGGCCCCCCTAAACATGTCCAGGAGCGACGGATCCGGGGACATCCGTCGCCCCCAACCACAATGGACCCGTGAAGGCGGCGCGTAGTGTTTCACACGCAACTCTCTAGAACGTAACTAGGGGAGTTTTAAACCTCACTTCCCCCCAGGACGAGGGCCATAGGTCAAGCACGCCGGGATCTAATGTGACTTCAAGTCTCATTAGATCTCGCTGCCCCCTGAGGCAGGTGTGCGAGGGAACACCGCTGTGGTTTTACCCGATTTACCCTGGTGGATCCGCTAGACGGCTCCATGCGAAGCAGGGGCGGCTCGTCAGTCTTATGTAGTTTGCCCACTACACCGTGCCAATCGTACCATACCATGACTGCTATGAACGCGTATCGGGTAAACCAATATTCTTAGTATTGAAAAGTATGAGACTGGCCACTAGACTTTTCCGTCACCGACCAACACCGTCGCGACTCGCATGCATGCACAGGGCGTGTCGCCACTGGCAAAATATGGCAAAATATACCCGCCGACAGTTGTTGACGCTCCGCGCGTGGCACACGACGGGCGGTGATGAACGTTCCATGATACGTTCTAATGCCTGTCAGGGCTGTGGGACTGTTCGAAAGAGATACCGCGGCCCTGGAACATAAAGGACAAAAGAAGGAACATGGGTGGTTTTTAGTAAGTAAAAGTCTGACACTCCCTTCCGCTCCGCCCAGAGCGGGAGAAGTCATTAATTTGATGAAGTCCCAACCGAGAAAAAAAAAAAAAACGTTCTAATGGGCTTAGTAGTCGGAGTCATGTTTCTTTCCGTATAATAGGCAGACTCCTTTAGTATCTTTATATGGTATAAAACGAAAGTCGCTCCCGCTGTCGGTACACTTGGATTTTTAAACCACCTACGCAACGGATAGAGTGATTCAAAAGCAAGCTTTATATTACACTAGTATCTATATTGCACCCGTGCGAAGCCGGGGCGGGTCGCTAGTATAATATAAAAATCACGTGTGTCACTATTTCCGGTACACGGTGGTCTTGCGGTCGCAAGTGCGACTGCTGAGCGTGTGGGGTCTTGGCTTCGATTCCTGGGTCGGGCAAAAAAGTGTTATAGGATTCTTTAGGAACAGTAGCAGCCTGGAGTTTGATAGATAGGTAGTGGTAAGATACCTCCGTGTCTCGGAAATTCTCGATCTCTCTCCGGTTGTGTCGGATTGCCGTCCCATCGGACTGTGAGAGTGCACCTTTTTCTGCGCACTCATTTCTGCATTACAATATCTCCCGCGCCGATGGCTAATCTCCGCTGGGATTGGCCGTCGTGATCGAATACGGTCAAGAGGACTATTACACGCTTATCTCAGAATCCACCCAACCGATTTCAATTAAATTAATTAAATGTGTATGGTTCCAGTTTGTGAGATGTAGGATAATTTAGGTGGCGTCGAGCGAAGCAGGGGCGGATCGCTAGTGTCATGTAAATTAAGGGTTAGTTTAAATGGTTATCTTCTCTCGGTCTCTTCGCCGCGCCTCCACACATGCGCTGGGTCTGCAAGCAGTGCAGCATGCAGTCGGTATCAACTCGCCGGATCGGCTCCATAATCGCAATCTAGTTGCACCTTTGTTTTATAATGATAGTATAGTATAATAATAATAGTGTTCTCGTCTGGCTAACGGAGAGTACTTGCATAGACACAACCTTGTAGCCAGGATTATCCATCAGCAACTTGCTCTCTAAAATACATTCTTGTTGAATCGGAAGTTCCGTACTATAGGTATTATGTGCCCGACCCAGTTCTCGAAAATGGCAATATCACATTGTACTGGGATCAATCCATCATCACTGACAGGACTATTGTAGCCATTATGCCTGATATAGTGGTGGTGGATCGATCCGAGCGGCGCACACTGGGACCCGTCCATACAACGTAATGCTCAAAACTCGATTTTCAAAATGAGGGTATTTCAAAAAATAAACTATGTAAGGGTAGACTTAAGAATGTGTCACATCATTTCTACAAATACTTAATCAGTAACTGCTATCTGCTGTCCAGTGCATCAGCTCAAAGTTTACTTTACACCCACATCATTAATTATCCGATAACATTCGTGAGTTTGTAGAGAATATTAAAACATTTATTTCTGCAAGTAATCGCCATATTTAATTGAAGTGCATCATGGCTGCAACTAGGCAAGGTATGGTTATTCTATTATTGTTTTTATGAACCTTAACGATTAGTACTTTTGGATTAATGACTAATTATATGTGATAGTATGGTTTTTTATGTACTGAATCAAACATTTGTTTTTTTTCCTTTTTGCGCGAAGTTCTATTTTTGAAATATTTTTTTTAATATCTACGAGGTATTGATTAGTAATGAACTGAAGAGATTAGCAATAGAACTTTGCGCATTTTCGAGATAATCTAAGTTTTCTTGCGCACAAATTTTGTTAGGCGTTGTGATGTTACAACAAAACCAAAGTATTTGGTCCCTAGCAATTAATTTTAATAAATAAGATATATTTTGAAGAAAACAGTTATAAATCATGTCTGTCGCACCTATTTTTGATATTTTTTTGTTGTAGACAACTTTATTTCATTACTTTTCAGAAGAAAGTTCATCATCATAATTCACCTTGAAAAATGCAAACTTATGTGAGGATTTTATTCCAAAGTAGCTTTAAATCTGTGGAAAAGAAGTTTATGGACCTAGAAACCTACCTTAGACATCATACCAACTGTCCGGATTCTAAAAAAAGTGAACTAAAATTAGCATTGCGAAATTTTAAGAAGTCTTTTACATATAAGTGGGATAGATGGATGTGGTAGACACAAAAACAGGTTTTTGAAGCTGAAAAAACTTGGTTGGAGAATGTTTCCCAGTTCAAACTATATCAGAAGCCTGCAGGAGGACGGCCGACGAAATCTTTTGATGAATGTAGTGACCAGTCAAAACGCAGGAAAACTGCAGAACTTCGTCATAGCCATTCTACTGAAGAGTTAACTTACGCAGCAGAAATGAGCTTGCGAGCTAGTGGAAAACGCAAGGAAGCCAAACAAGTTCAAGAACTTGTTAGTCCAATACATCTTTCGAAAGAATTGTACCTGAATGTCACAATTTTTTTTGAAGTGAAAACTTCTTTAGCGGCGTTGAGCACTTTAAAAAAATTGTTCTGTAATGGGTATAAAATCTTAAACTCGCGTCAGGACACTCGCGTCAGGCAGGACACGTGACCTGATCGTAAGACGGATGGAGAGTAGACGATTTTGAACTTAACCTTCAACATTTTATGGTTTAAAATCATTTAAAGAAATTTGGAAAAAGCGTAAGACGGATGGAGGGTAGACGATTTTGAACTTAACCTTGAACATTTTATGGTTTAAAATCATTTAAAGAAATTTTTAAATGTTTCCAATCAACTTTGAACCTAATGCTTTAGGGATAAAGCTGACAAATCTATTAAATAAATTTTAAAATAAAACTCTGACACCAGGTTGGGCATTTACAACATGAGAAAGAAAGATTCATAGTTGAAAGTTTGGAACATGATCGTAGTTTTATAACTCCTAGCGACATCTTGTAGAATGTAGTAGAAAGTACATTAGCAAATGCAATGAGTAACTGTTGTGAGAGACCGCTGGTAGATGGCGCTAGCACAAAGCGCCATCTATCTTTGATATTGAAAACTAAAATGATGCATTGATACAGAGAACACTGTTACTGGTAGGCGCGACAGTTTTTTTAGCTGCTACTAGAGGGCGTTGTTATAAAAAACGTTGTTATAATCAAGTTTTCACTTCTGCCGGCACTCCCGGAGTGCAACCCGTCTTTTTTTTTTTCAAATACCGCGGAATTGTACGTCACTCTTTATCCTTGGTACCCAATGACTACGACATTGCACAAAATATTAATCCACGGTAATGAAATTATATCAAATGGTTTTCTACCGATTGGACAGTTAAGTGAAGAAGCGCAGGAATCACGAAACAAGGATTTTAAAATATATAGAGAGCGCTTCTCTCGAAAAACTTCAAGACAGAGTAACTTAGAAGATATATTTCATCGTCTACTTAATTCTTCTGACCCTGTCATAACAAATTTAAGACCTTCGCAAGTAGTTAAAAGAAGACCGTTTGATCCTGAAGTTACAGATATGCTTTTAGAAAAATTACTAACCCTTTCTAATGATTCTATGCTTCGGATATCGAAATATAATGTTATATTTTATCAATTTTTCATTTCTGACTGATATTTCAATAAAAATAAAAAATTTATAGCATTTCATTTATATTTGGACTTTTGAGCATTACTTTATATGAAAGGGCCCCAGTGTGCGGCGCGCAATGACATTACGGTCCCGCTCCCGCATGACGAGAACCTCGTGAAAGCCGAGAAAGATAAGCAAATCAAGTATCTTGACTTGGCTGGCGAGGTTGTCGACATGTGGGATGTGGACTCAGCGATCATTGTGCCGATAGTCGTGTCAGCCCATGGCTAATTGCCAAGAGCCTCTACCAATATCTCAGGAGGCTCTCGTTAGGCAGCTGGATCAAGGGCTTGATTCAGAAAGCGGTACTTCTGGACACGGCTCGTATTGTTAGGAGGTTCCTCTCTCTGGAGCCCTGACTGCCGGTAGCTTGGACCCTGTTCCCGATACCGGTGGGCTACAATTTTTTATATTTTTAAATGTTTTTTTTTTTAAATTAATATTTTATTAATATTTTTGTTTGAAACAAGATGAATAATAAATAAAACACACATTGATCACATAAACGTTGTAATAAGAGATGGCAAAATAGACATACTAACGATGTATCTAACATCGTTAACATCACATACATAGTTGTAAAACAGTACTTACACACAAATCATGCATAAATACCACAATAAATACGACACCTTTGCTAGAATTAGCATTTGAAAGGAAGTATCTAGTACAAACTACTACAATTAAATAGACCGTGAATTTTATATTTCACTTTCTATCACAGCATGAAGGTCAAACTTAATTCTAGTTTTAAATATTTTTTGTTAAACAATTACGTTCTACTTTACTTAAATTAAGTATCCCGTATCTTGCTCTTGCACTTAGTACAAAGACAAAAATGCACACAAATTATTATGGAAAGAGCATAAGTTATAATGAAAACTTATTCTACATTTTAGATGTTTACCTATTAACGGAAACTGCACAGGGCATCCAGAGAGCTTAAATTAATGGTGGAATTGAGATTATTGAGACTATTTTAATCTAAGTATATCTAATGTTCTCACTACTATTAATAAATTAATAATAATTAATTAATATCAAAGCAACTCCAGTAATAGGTACATAAAAAAAAATAGGCACACCTACTTTAATAATAGAACATAATAATACTGATAAATAGGCCGCCTGTTCATACATCATACAATCTCCGTTTTGTTAGAAGCAATACAGCTTATCTATTAGGACACATCAACAGGAGCGCACTTAACTATACACATAATATATAAATAATAGTTAAGTATCTTTCTATTTATCTGAAAATCAAAATATAAATAGAATAAAATAAGTCTAGTTTGGAGATATCTTCCAATTTAGTGCTTCACCGCGCGTCAGAAGCTGTTTGTTTCAATAAGTAACTTATCTAAACTCCAGCCAGGATCTCATAAGAACTATTTTATTTTTCTTTACACCATTGACATAAAGATTCCTCATGAAAAAATAACTTATCTTATTTTATGATCGAAGCAGTTATAATTTTACTAATTATTCCTATGTTATCCTGAATGGAATACTAGTACATAAACATGGAGTTACCACCGGTCTCTCCTGCCGCGACCGCCTTGTCCTCCCCCGCCATAGCCCCGGCCGCCGCCCCCGCCACCGCCGCCGCGTCCGCGACCCTCACCCCTCTCCTTGTCTCTACGTAACTTCATACCTTCGAACCTTGTAGCCATTTGCTCAAGTTCATCTGGCACTTCCTGATTTGCTTCCTCAAGGATTTTGATGAGCTCCCTAGCATTTCCCCAATCATTCCTTGCTATAAATGTCAAGGATATGCCAGTTTTTCCTGCACGTCCCGTCCTACCCACTCTATGTACATACTCTTCAATATGCCGTGGGAAATCTAAGTTGATGACATGGGTTAGGTCTTTTATGTCAATACCTCGCGATGCCACATCAGTAGCAACCAATATGTTGACAGTTCCATCCACCATTTCACTTAATGCTGCTTCACGATCGGTCTGATCTCGATCTCCATGCAAAGACTGGCACTCTATGCCTTTAAGACATAATTCTGTTGAGATGTGTGTTGCTGTAGCTTTTTTGCCACAGAATATGATGACTTTATCAGTAGGATCCATATTATTTAGAAATTCAAACAAGACTTCCTCTTTTTCAGATTCTTCAACAAACATAATTTTCTGTGTGACAGTGTGCACTGCAGCAAGATCTAAAGATCCAACATTAACTTGTATTGGGTCCTTCATATAAGATTCGGCAAGACGACGCACACCTGGTGGCCAGGTAGCTGAAGTCATGACTGTTTGCCGATCAGGCCTTACATCGAATAATGACTTCCTGATCTGTGGTTCAAATCCCATATCTAACATCCTGTCAGCTTCATCCAAGACAATGTAAGAGAAATTAATGACATTCAAATGGCGAGCCATCACCAAATCATTGAGTCTGCCTGGAGTTGCTATTACAATGTCTACACCTTTAGCAACGACTTTAATCTGCTCCTTACGATCTCCTCCACCATAAACACAAACTGATTTGATCCCTTTGTACTGGTACTTAGAGACTTCTTTGTCGATCTGTAGAGCAAGCTCTCGGGTAGGGGCCATGATAAGAACAGTTGGGCCCTCCCTTTCTTCTCGAGGAATTGTCTGGCCTTCAATATGTATGAGAGCTGGCAAGAGGAAGGCCAAAGTTTTTCCTGTTCCCGTCTGAGCTATGCCAATCAAATCATCACCTCTCAATAGAATGGGCCAAGCTTGGCTTTGAATGGGGGATGGTGTTTTAAAGTCTTGCTTGTATATTTCCTCTAAAATTTCTGGATAGTGTTGGAATGCTTGTTCAAAAGTCAATACTGGATTTGGTATTGGGCGTAAGCCAGGTTTTTCATCAAATGTACGCTTTACCTGTATGTCAAAGTTGGCAAGTCTCCATTCTTGGACCTCCTCTGGTGACATAGCTGCTACCTCTGGATCTTCTTCATAAAAATCTTTGACAATTGGTGGTAATTTTTCATATCTAGTGTTTTGCGCCTCAGTGTGAAATGCATTGAGCTTTTCCCAATCAATGACTTGAACACCATCATCAGAAGTCTTAAAAAATTCAGAAGACTGACCACTGCTGTCGTGACCTGCATTCTGTTCTTTTTCCTGGGGTTTAAAATCTTCAACCAAGGCGTTTATCAATTCTTCTGCTTTTGAGATAGCTGCGTCTGTGCCTGTCAGGGTGACGTCGGCTTCATTACCGCTAGAATCACCGATTTTAATCTTAGCCTCAGATTCGAATTGTAGATCTTTTATTTTTGCTCCTCCTTTGCCTATTATACGCCCAACTTTGTGGGAAGGAACGTAAATGACTTTCTTATTACCGGAATCTCTTTGTTGGAAGTCGCGTCGACCGCTCGCGTTGCCACCGCCGCCGCCGTCGCGGTCAAAGTTGCGGCGGAAATCGCCACCGCTATTGTTACCACGTTCCCTCCAATTGGTATCATTGTATGAGCTTGATCCTCTGCCTCTGAACGTTCTTCCACGATATTGCCGAGTTTGAGGCGCGGGAGCTGATGGAGCCGATGCCGGTGTAACACTCGCCGGCTCATTCCAATCGTCATCCCATTCAGCCATTTTATGTATATTTATTTATCACGAGTCGTAGATATTTTCTTTTGATGAAACAATTCTAGTATTCTAGTAAACAAGCGAATATTTTAAGTTACGAAGATTTTTCAAAACAACGAACGCGTTGTTCTTCAACAAATCGACAACGTGATTGATTGGTACTTTAAAACATCATTGGATTGGATTGTCAAAATTTTGCTATTGCAACAGTTTTTATTTTAGCGTGGTCTTTTTCCGTTCATGATATGATATTTCGATCTTGTAGATATTTTGTTAAAATTCGCGCAAATTTGAGTAAAGTATAAGCGGAATCAATTTTATTATATAAAATATTGATTTCTAATAATCTCTATATAAAACGTTTTTGTTCATTTTTGATTTCAAGTGAAATGGAACGCTTTTAAAGTGATGGGAAAAAACGAAAAACGGCAGTCACTGTTAATAATCAACAGTGCCAAAACCAGTATCATATTTAATTTTTTTTCTACAGTTCTTTGCACATAAACATAAAATCACGCCTGTTATTCCTGAAGGGCAGACGTGTATTTAATAAATAGTACACCCACGTTTCGTCTAAGTCCCATGTAATAGGGGGCAAGCCAATTGCCGTCAACCGGGCATAAATTCAGACTCGGTAGCTGCTACTGAGCAATTTCTGATGGAAAAACGGAATAATAATTTGCCTGACCCAAGATTGAAGCCAGGACCTCATGCTCGCCGCGAGACGCCCTGAGTGTCGGGGGCCATGTGGTGGCTCCCGGCCACCGTAGGCACGGGTCTGTGGACGGTGAGTAATGGGCGAGCTGGCCGTCCACCTGTCTTAAGACGACCAGCCGTATCGACGGCGCGGCGGCGCTTTCGTGTTCCACGCGCGCCTCAAAGAGATGTCATCAAACCGGAAGGGTTTCGCAAGCGCCGATATCTGCTGGGGCTGCGGCACTGTTCGAAAGAGATACCGCTGGCCTGGAATACAAAGGGCTCAGAAGGAACAGAAGGGTGAGTTTTAGTCAGTACAAGTCTGACACTCCCTTCCGTTCTGCCCAGAGCGGCGGCCACTAGACCAACGACGTAGTCATATAAACTTAACTGATTTAATAAAAGGAGTTTTTGCTTAGTGATTAGATAAATGTCTTGCATACAATAAACATTGTCGAGATTTAAAAAAATACCACATGATTAGGTGAAATCTCGTGCGTAAAGCGTCATTGATTGTCAATTTATCTTATTATATATAAACATCAATATGTCGATGAGTGCAATATTCAATTTTTTTTAATCAAATTTTATATATAATTAGAAAATCTAGATGAAAACATTTATTCACATAATATGGGTACGATACATCAATAGATAGGTGGTACATGATACATCAATGTTGTATTACATTATAGGATCCTAATTCTGTCGTTAATAAGTTGAGAAACTGAAATTGGTCTAACACTTATTTTTTTTTTCTAAAGAAACAAAATCGTCTTCAAGAAAACAAGAACGGTTTATAACGTTATAGCATTTAATCTGTTCCCGTTATTTAATAAAATTAACAGTTATACTACGCCAACGGACAGCCCTAGTTATTTATCATCTGTATGTATTGTGCGTGCGTGCGGTTCGACGGCAGGCAAACGAACGAACGGGGAACGCGAGTTTACCGAAATAATTCTGATTTTATAGCATAAATTTCAATTTAAAATAAATACGGTATAAAATACGTCTACAAAAAAATGCGCTTAGCTTTTATGATAATTGTTACTTAGTTTTGCCCCTAGCCTGACGTCCCATAAACAGGCAAAATGAGTAACTGGGCTAGAAGGATGCATCGACGAGCTGCTACATTGAGCAATGTGGTTACGTCTTGCGGGCATCCCAACTCTTTGCCATATCCGAGGAGATTAGAAAAAGTGAAGTTTGGTGCACCGTTACATGAAGTTTGCAAGGATGATATCCCTGGACCCTTGCTTGTTAGTATTTTTGTGACTTGAGTTCTTGACAACGCCCCTGAGATTTTCGGTAGTTTTGATGAAAAGAGGTATTCTGAGCTGAATTGATAAGAACAGGTTTTTTTCGTAGTCTTAGAAAACTGAACTTTGCTGCTATATTGCGGCTGTTTCATACAATTTACTCGATAGGTATTACATGTCAGGAGCGTTCAAATAAAATGTCAATAAGACGAAGTGTTTTGTGTGTCGTGAGGTGGTTCTGGAGATAATGCTGTGGTGATGTACAGGTGCTGATTCTAAAGCTGAACAAGGAAGCGCCGCTGCGGCGCGATGTGTTCCGCGCGCCGGGCCACCAAGGCGCCATGAAGAAACTCATACACTTCCTGCAAACTGGCCGCCTGGTCAATGTAGACAATTACTCTGTTTATACTATTGCTAGTGTGCTCAAGAAATTTCTCAGGTATTACTTACACCAATGTTGTACATATTCATTTAGTGCTTATATCTTTTTCTGGCAACAATATTTATACATAGAGAAATACATACCCTGACTGATCAATGATACCAAAAAATTCTTGTCATATGATTTTCGAGACACCCTAAGCTATGCAAAACTGCATGGTTAGTTTGTTGCATGTTTAAACCAAAATAAACATTAAACACTAGTTTTGTATTATCTGATAAGAATTAAAGTAAATATTTTTGTTTGCAAATATCAGGAGTGATAATAATGTATGATAACTACTTGGCTCTGTGTAGATTGATTGATTATAACAAGAGACAATTCCTAACTATTGTTACTGGTTTTAAGTAATAGAATTCTAGTTTACAAGTGTGTGTTACAATGTTATGCTAGGGCCATGTTACTACAGAAGCATAGCATAATGTCCTCTCTGTTGAGACAGGCCTTCCTTCTGTAAGTAGAAGGCTTTGTTTAAAATTATGGTGAATATACAATGAGTATCTTGGCAGTCTGTCACTGGTTGACTTTGCAAATCATAGTTCTATTGCTTGTTGTTACCAATTACCTACAAGATCCTCAACTTACATAATTCTAGTGATCTCAATGATGTTTCCATTATGCAGGATTAAGGCTGAGTTTCCTACAATTTGTCACAACAGTGGTAGTAGCTATAACATGGTTTTATGGTTCTATAGAATTTCATTATAAGGAACCATATAATGCAGTTTGCTATAACCCAAATCTTCAAGATGGCATCATCAGCAATCTAGATATTATTTTAAAGTCAAGTATAATTTAAGCCAAGAATTTTATAGACAGTTTTCCAAAACCAACTAACATAGCTTGTGACTGATAAAGCCAAAACAGTAATTCATATGTGGTTTGCAGTGGCTAAGATGTCAAAGACTCAATTGGTGGCATACCAAGGCCACTACAAATGTAACTGGGATATTTTCTTTTCTGGATTATAGACCCATTCAACACAATGCCAGCGTGATGTTGTCCAGAACATTTACTGGATTGCCTTAAGTGTCCATGCCCAAATGCCACTGATGCTGCTATAAATGTGACCTAAATGATTAAAAAATATCAATAACTCAAAAACAACAAACTTCTTGTTTGTTATTGAATTCTGAATAATTAAGTAATTCATATTCCCATTACATTTTTTATCTTTGTTTTAGGAAAATCCCAGGTGGAGTGTTTGGGCGAGATGGTGAGATGCATCTTTTTACAGCTGTAGAGCTCCCTGAGGAGCAGCAAGTTGATGAAATACGCAGGTGAGTTGCTTCACATGCTGTTTACTTTTAAATGTGTGCCAAGACTGAACTTTCCATGCTAGATGTTAGGTCTGCTCACAAGTTTGGGTTGGCCCCATTGGACATTGAAGGGCAGAAAAATATACAGTCTATTTTACCGACCTAATGTGCCGCGATAGCCCGATCGCGATCTGAACATGTATAGCATAAACTGGTCCCAGAGAGACCAAATTTTAGCCAAAAATTTGGTTCAAAGTAACAGTCACCTTTTAACTAATAAATTACAAAGTTAAATGCAAATAAAATAATAAATTAATTGACTAGGCAAACTGGCCTCACATTCAGCCATTTGACCCAACAATAGTATGATAATACTCAGTAATTGTTCCAATTTGGTAGAAAAAATAAGTAAAGATATAAATGTAAATTTTTGAGCTCCTTTTCAAGTAATGAATTGATACATTTAATTAACAAACAGGTACAGACACTGTTTAATCAGTTAACTTAGGAAGTTTATGTGGCAGTGGTGCTCCAAACAAAACTACATATATTTGCAACCACATTATAACTTGGTGAGCTGTTGTTCAAAGAAAATGCAAATGTGTGGTTATAGTATGCTAATGTAGGGTTACCAACCTAGCTCCTTGCTTGTCTATTGTCTGGAGCTTGTTTGTTTTATCCAAAATCCTTCTGCACATTCATATAACTTTAAGTGTTTCCATGCTAAGAAAACCTACTTTTGGTTGTTCACCTCTGATCAAGTTATCCATAATTTCTGAAAAATATGTTATTATTGTGGAGAGCAGCGATGGTCCAATGGTGGCGGCCCCGACTTACGAGCAGTAAGGTTACGAACCCAGGCAGCCGCATTAGTTTTTGTAATATATTTCATAACCACTGCTCTCAAAACAGTAAAGGAAAACATCGTCAGGAAACCAGCATGTCCTAGAACAAAAAAATCGAAGATATTTGACGTCTACCAACCTGTACTAGGCCCGCGTGGTGGATTATAGCGCATTCCCTTTCATAGGGAGGAGGCCAGTGTACCAGCAGTGGGAACATTGTAGACTGATTATGCTATGTTATTATTGTTAGCCTTTTGTGTCCCACTGCAGGGGGCGATTGCCTCCTTTCCAAGAAAGAGAAAGTAGATTTGCGCGTTTTGCTTACGGAAATATGTCTTTCATATTAATTCTATGACTTATGTGGTTTTTGAGTCCACTTACTCAAACTAAGTTTTCCGATCACGGTCAAAGAAGCTATTATTACTATAAATCCTTCACGAATAGTCCGATGCCGTGTTAGTTGCTCTGCACAATACCAGATTCAGGCTCCTTTTATTTATTTATTTAAGCACAAAGTACAGAGGCGGACTTAATGCCATTGGCATTTTCTACCAGTCAACCTTTGGGTGATGCAGAGACAAGCAGTGGTAGGTGTTTTCAGCATCTAAACTATATTAAAGCTGTGTCTACGCGGTCTTCCGTGGGTTATGTATTACAGGGCTGGCCCTGGCAGAAGGGTTACGTCTGAAAACTTTTCTGAAATTCAGGGCGAAAAACGAATGTAGTGGAAAGTACCCAAGCGCTCAATGAAAAGTTGATACAGGAAAACCTTCGTTCCGTTAGCTCCGTTTCCGGTTTACTTTCAAGTGGACCACGGAAAAAAGGAAGATAGAGCAGCTATAGAATTAGAATTTACGACCCTCAGCAGTGAGAGTTCGATTTAGAAGATTGGGATATCTATGCAAATAAATGATATTGAAGTGTCTGTTTGTAATACGAGTATCAAAATACACCTTTTCAGCAGCACCCTTGAATTTGTTAAAAAAATCCGATTCAAACGGCTGGACCGTTTGAATCGGATTTTTACCGGACTGTCAGAAAGCTGATGTCATCATAACTCACAAGGAGTAACTACGGCTACTTTTATTTTAGAATAAGAATTAGGGTTCCGTGCAAAAAAAGCCCTTGAAATTGATAACAAAAAGGAAAGTAACATTTTTTTTATAATAATTTCAAGCGAACGAAAGTCACGGGCAGCAGTAGTCTCGACTATAGTTTTTAGAGTGTCTTCTAATTTATAAATGCATTGTTCTTAAATTTTCATACAAGTGGAAACCGTCATAGAAGCGTCAGTTTCCCGTGCAGGTGTGCATTTGTGCAAGTATTTATATACTCTGTTAGCTCATCGCACGAGTGTAATGCTCGTAGGTAACCCGTTTTCCTCTGTTGACTTTTATGCAATTGTGTAGGACGATAAGCACCTCATATGCATTGTTAGTGCATTTTAACGAAATGGTTACGTGGTTTTCAAGAATATTAATTAATGTTTCGGTATATTACCAGTTATTGTCTCGGTATCATGTACGTCAGAATAATGCATCCATTTTGCAATGAAAAAATAAGACCCCATAGGAATTAAACCATATTGCAAACAGAACAGAAACAAATATATAGTTTTCCTCTTTTTATTAAGATGTAATGGATTGATAACCGTCAATATAGTGATACTTGCGTTATGTATTTTTAATATTAACTAACATTAAGATAATGATACTATTATTAAAAATTGCCTTGTTAGCCACAGATTACCATAACGTAAATAGGGAAACTAGAATGTTCATAACCGTAAAGCTTTACTCTAGAAAGCTCTAGCTCGTTCACCCTCATATAGTCCCCAAGGAAACATCCTCTTTCTCTAGCACAATAATAGCCTGCCTAGCGAAATTACATTACAAGCCCTGCCTTGTCGAGGCATAATGGGATCGTAATTAAACTCAGTAAGGAATTGTCCATAGAGGCGTACTTTGTAGGAGCTTATTTAGGGAGCTCCGGGGAAAGCACCGGTGCATCAGATTACTTCTAGTATAAATCTTTTTTTGCTATTCTAAATGCGAATGTTTCTGAGGATGTATGGATGGACGTTTGATTGGTACATACCTACTCTGTCACGCAAAAACTACCGAACGTATTGGGATGAAATTTGACACAGATGCAAATCACTTCGTTAGCTCGAAGAGGATTGGCGATTTCAGACTTATGTTGTTTCGACTTGCACCAGGTTTACAAGCTCATCAATATTTTAAATGTTGCCTAAGTAATATTAACTTTGTCATAATGTACCGTTTGTTCCGCCATAGTATGGACTTTCACAATACATCAGTATTATGGATAGGAACAATGGTTGTTTATAGAACACCCGACCTGAATTTTGATGCGCACACGCGTACTAACGGTGTGCTTCGGTTGCCATGGACATGACGGTAAACAAATAAATTATGATTTTAGTATTATGAGCCTGTACAAATACTAGACTGAATACATGCTTTAATATTTAAGCGATTTATATTGCTGGGCTATAAATATTTAATTTTATGCGGAGAAAACTGCGCCAAAATTGGTACAAGAGACGGGAGTTTGGAAACATTCTCTATCTAAGTTATGCTACGGTGGCTTAAAAAAACCTCCCCATCGTGATTTTTAATTAAAAAGGCTCCTTTTAAATGAAGGCGCTAATCCATACTTAATAAAGGGTGTCCCAAAATTTACGTAAGATTAGAATTTGCTATCATATGTGCGCTAAAGGGTTTGCAAAAAATAAAAACAGATTCACAACTGACAATTTAGGATTAGTAAAAATGGAGCACTACACGAGCATACAATAGCGCCATATAACCCGTGAAACAATTCAATTACTTGTCGCGTACTCCCTCGTTTCGGTGATCTGAATTGGTCTCCTAGACCATGTGATTTAACACCGCAAGATTTCTTTTTATGGGGTACCAACAAGCCCACAAGTACCCCTGCCTTGAAGGAGGAGATTCAACACTGCATTAACGAAATTCAGCCACATTTATGGGAAACGATAAAAGCATGTGTATGTGTACTCAAAGCCGTGGAGACCATTTGCCCGATGTGCTATTCCAACATAATAATCTGTGTGCTTAATTCAGTTAATAAAATTACAATTTGTAAAAAAAACTGCGTTTTCTATTTAATTCACATCTTGCGTAAATTCTGGAACAAACTTTACTTAAATGCGAAAGTAAGTCTGACTGTCTTACCAATTAACGACTCGGCTAATGTGTACTAAAGTAGACCTGGGTTGGAACATAATACTTTTTATCCCAATAATTTGCGGGCGAAGCCGCGGGCAAATCCTTGTGCAGATATAAACGTTCTTTTAACTGCGGGCTGTTCTCAACCCACCAATGAAACGAAACAAAGTCATTGTATTTAATCCAACTTTTATAGAAGAGTTAGTCGTAACCGAGACAAATGTAATTGGACATGTCACGGCCAAAAACGGGCACTGCTCTAATTTTCCAAGTTTTTTGTTGAATCATTTTAGATGGCAAATGGATAAGCCTGGTTGTCTTGGTTGGACGATATAGCATGACATTTTAGATTTGAAGTCTTTTTAAATGGTGTTTGGAACCACAATTTTCAAAAAACTATACCTTTAAGATAAATATTTCGTTTATTAATCACTCTTACACTCGATGAACTTTAAAACGTATGTTGCCCTAAAAAGTTAAAAGGTAGGTGTGTCTGACATATTGAGCGTGAACTCCGGGTTCAATATGGACACGTCGTGTTTGAACTGTTCGGAGCCAGTCGACCATTAAGTTACCGTGTACCCGCCTACCCGGTTAGGGTATACAGGCGTGATAGATTTTCGGCCATAGATAAAAATAAATAAATCCGCTATGATGTGGACTCAGATGGATTAGTGTTCACTGACAGTTCCACGTTCAAATTTGAACGGTTTCTGCCGTAGACAGAGAATGCTATAGACTAATTGATATGTTTTGTCGCATTCACACAAGAAAAAGAACAACTTATGCCGATGTCGTGTAAAGAAATGAAACAGAACGATAACATTTTTTGTTTCATCGAGCGTGCCACGTTTTTTCAAGGTCAGCACACTAGTTTGCTAAACAAAGTTTGACAGCTGACGTGCAGCTAGCCATCGTCTACCTTTAAAATACAGTTTTTACGTGTTATATGTTAAGTAATTTATGTTATATTTTGTTTAGAACAATTTAGACTTACTATTTCAACCATTTATACAAAAAAAATGGTGTGGTGTAGCGTTAAAGGGTGTAAAAGTGATAGTGGAACGAAAATCCCAGGATTGTCTTTTCATTCGTAAGTATGCCACTCTTTATCAGTTCTAGGCATTCAGTAACATTTTATTATGTTCATATATTGTGTATAATGTACGCTAGACGTACGATTCATCCTTAAAAAGCACAAAAATAACAATTATTATTCAATTATAAATTCTAACCTAAAAACGATGGTGTTGCCAACTTTTCTATAAATTATTACCCACTATTATGGGAAATAATAATGTGATGGCTTCTGCAGTGAGTATTAATTAAATATCTGAAATATTTAATGACTTTTTGCAGTTTCCCTGAACCTGATAATTTACGTCAGAATTGGATTGTTGAGCTACAGGACGAACAGATTGGACACCAAAACCGTCATCAAAAATTTGCAGCAAACATTTTGAGAATTATAAAAAGAAGAATATAAGTTAATTAGAAAGAAGAATTCATAAATAATCATTTTGAAAGTCAACCTTTTATTGGAAACCACAAAGTTTTACTTATTAAGGCAATTGCCATGCACTATTTTGAACTGCGTATATGTACATCACGCAACAAAAGGATTTGAACCTAAGCAAAAAATTAGAAACATACGAAGCTTGTTTTATTTAAAGGACAATAATGTGTTAAATCAATAAAAGCTTATTAAAAATAAACATGTTCTATTATTTACCCACAAACCCAGAACCTACTATCACATCAGAAATGGCAATAATTTAGAACCACATCATCATCATCCATCGTCACTCCTGCCCTCATCGCATTTAATTTGAGTTCGGCAGCATGTCTTCTCCGCATCGCATGGCTTTGCGTACCGATGGTAACGGATATGTCATTGGCATATTCAGGCTTTGTCTTACGTACTAATTTCCAATTCTCATAAATTGTGGGGTAAATTTTTCCTCACCCGGTAACCCTAAATTCGTGACGTATTTATTTTTTGTCTCTTTTTGCGACACGCTTTGGCGGTGTCTATAGGATACTCTGTCTACGGTTTCTGCTGTCGAAAAACCAATGTTGCCAGTCTGAAAATGGCTGTACTATAACTCCATTGACCGTGAACCGCCGATTTCTAAGCCATGGCCAGCATTCTGCTATTGAACTTTCTTTTTTAAAACAATGTGTTTGTAGAGGGGTATTCGGTCAACTATACTTGTTTTTAGTCGACTGACTATAATTAAGAACTGCTTTACATAACTAAACCACTGCAACTTTGAACGCATTAAACAAAACTCAGTCATACATCAAGACGGGGTCCAATAAAATTCATTGTATAATCGGAACAGCATTGAGTGTATATTAGCGTAATCGTTCGTTATTCAAGCGATAAGTCGACGCCTCGTACATACATACGTTCTACAATGCCGTCGTTCAACTCATTGATATCAATCTTGAGCCAACCGAGTTGTTCGTGCGGTTTACCGTGAATTACGCACTGAGGGGTTAATGACCTCTCGTTTTTAATTTTCCTCTTATTAATTGGGTCACTTTGATAACACTATTGAACCGCAATATCAGGAAAATGATAAATTGGAATTAATTTTAGTTGTATTGTGACTTGTTGGTTTATTTTCCTTAATTTTATGAAATTAAACCTTTTTTACTTGTATCTAACGTTTGATTTTGAAAGCTTATTTTATTTTATAAATTTCCATTTGTTTTGTTTTTTTTTCGAAACACGTAATAAAATATTTTGGTTATCGCGTGTGATACTCCAATTTAAAAGAGCTATATGTGTTTTAGATCGCTATCATTCTATCGAACATGCGATTCTTTCAGAATATAGAATTCAACGGTACCTATTATAAAATACTATATTTTTTCCGTTTTCGCTTTCATTCATTGTTCTTTTTTATTTACACATGTTACGTGCGCGGGTTTGCGTGTTGGTTGCAGTTAAAACTAAGATATTAGCTCAATTTTATCGGGTGGCATTAGGTCCATCTCATGCATGAAAAAGGACCGTTTGATCAGACGTTGTGCCGATTCTTGAGGTAATCTTATGTGTAGCTGCAGCGGCAAGCCTGCCTTTTAGCTAATGTGAATGTTTCGAATATTAAAAAAACTTTGTTGTGGCTCTTCCTGCTGTGAAGACGTAAATGCTACCCAATTGAAAACACAGTTACAACAACTTCACTCAACTGTGATAAATCTATACTAATAGTATAGGGTAAAGTTTGTAAATTTTGATGTAGGGGGTAATCTTCGAAACTACTGATCCGGTTTCGAAAATTCTTTCACTAATAGGAAGCTACATTATCCCTCAGTGTCGTAGGCATTTAAAACGTTCTGGTGGGATAATTTCGATCATAATGCGAGCGAAGCCGCGGGCAATGGCTAGTCTAATATATTACGTGGACTGTGGACAGAATTTAACTGGGTAGGCTCTTTGGGGGTTCTCTTGTGTGACTTGGTATAATTTTAAAAGAGTTCTGATTCCTATTTTTTTTAATATTCTTTATTAGGCAAAATTAAGTCTAACTTAAATAAACTATCCAGCATTGTGTGTTCCACTTTTACGCTGCGACAGTCGTCTGGCCCCGCGTCATTGGCTACAGAGCTTTATTTAACCGCTTCATTGATTTACTTGATCCAATGCTGCAGGCTAACCAACTGGAAATCTCGTACGACATTTGCTGCACAAATATTATCAAACGACGATAGAAATGGTCCTGAGACTGGTGCAGATGCAAACCTTTGTATTTCTTTGATCTGCTATGTGACTGTCATGCCTAGCCTTTTCCGAACTATTTTGGGGTCGGCTTCCAGTCTAACTGGATACCGCTGAATACCAGTAGGTATTTTACAAGGAGCGACTGTGTGGCTGATCTCCACAACCCAGTAAGTACTGGGTAATACGCTACCCCTTGGTAAGACTGGTCGTTAAACTTTCGGGCCACTGACTACGACTGTCAAAGATCTACAAATGACAGCCTGGACCAACGGCTTTATGTGCTTTCCGAGGCACGGTGGTCACCCATCCACAGACCAACCTAGGCAAGCGCGGTTTAACCTGAAGATTGATCCGAGCGTCTGTTATTATTTAGCCACGAGGTCCTCTGTCTCCTCCGCTATGTGACTATGTCATGTACAAAAATACACCAGACTTTTTAGTAACTTGAAGAACTTAAATTATCAGTTACGGTGTTATCTGAAGTACTGTAAATATCAAAGTTATTTTATTTTATTATTTTCGGAAAACTTACAGCTAGGCAGACACAAAAGTTCTACAAATAGATCCTTGACAGTGGGTACGGGGAGACAGAAACCCGAAAGCCTGATTACCAATCTTACCACGGTGAATAGTGTTACTACCCAGTTAATGAATTGCGGAGGTCAGATTGCTAGTCACTCTGTGTAAAATCTATCTATAATATAAAAATGAATCGCAAAATGTGTTGGTAAGCGCATAACTCAACAACGCCTGGACCAATTTGGCCAATTCTTTTTTTAAAATGTTCGTTGAAGTTCAAGGATGGTTTTTACGGCGAGAAAAATTTAAAAAATTGCCTGGATAAGTCTGAAAACAACACTAGGATACTTTTTCTATTTTTGGTAGGATTAGGGTAGGAATAGTGTAGGAGTAGGTTAAGAGTAGGGTAGGAGTAGTGTAGGAGTAGGGTAGGAGTAGGGTAGGAGTAGGTTAGGAGTAGGGTAGGAGTAGTGCAGGAGTAGGGTAGGAGTAGGATAAGAGTAGTGTAGGAGTAGGGTAGGGTAAGGGGTAGGACACCACGCGAACGAAGTAGCGCTGGGCAGCTAGTACTATAATATATAATACTTAACGAAGCCGAACGACACTAAGTTCTCTTTGTCATTGCGATCATTTTTTTGATCTCTATCATACCTGGAAACCTAGCTACGGAGATATTGGGTTGGGGGGTCAAAGATCCAATTTCAGAGTTTTTTTGAAAATACAAGTTTTTAATTTTATAACTTTACTTTAAATATCTCCATGACCTCCGTACTATTCAATACATCCATCAGCACAATGTGTTGAGTGCGTTATATTGAGTACTACGGTAAAACAACATTTTTCACCCCAAAATATGAGCGTAGAGTTACTTAATTTGATGTACAGAATGCTTGGTTGACGGTTTTGTGATGGGTCCGTTTGCACCTTGTATTATTGGTATTCAGCTACGTCCAGTTAGACTGGAAGCAGAGCAATGCAGATGATGAGTTGTAAATGCATGTTTTTGTCCACAGGCTGCTTCTATCGCTGCCGGTGTGCACGCAGAGATTGCTGGTGCTGCTCTTCGGCACGTTTCGGGTCATGGCCTCCAACGCTGATAAAGCAGGTGAGATACCTGTTTACACTTTGGACCCACCTATTCAGCAGCATCCGGTTAGACTGGAAACCGACCGCGACGTAGTTGGGAAGACTAGTCTTTTCCATGGCAGACGGATTTGGATAAAAATGTATTGATATTACACTTGATTTTGTGCAGTCTTGGGACCTGCTGTTTGGTTAGCCAGAAATCGATTCGTAATACATGTAGGACTTCAAATTATGCACATGCTGCAGGAGCTCTGGACTCTTCGAAGAAAGTACATACGGATGAGAATTTTATCAGGCTTTTGTGCATTCAGCAACGGGCAAATCATCTCGGTTTTAAGTTTTCTTTTCTCACTTGGTCCAAAACTCGCACATTGTTAAACCCTCCGGCCGTCACTCAAAATTGCTGTCACCTTACTTCATAGGCTTTGTTGCTTAGGAATTTCACACAATATTTACAATGACGCAACTCGCGAAATAATCTAATTAAGATTAACGCAATGAGTAACTGCAAATAAAGTAACACTGAAATGTAGTTAGCAAATATTTGAATTGACTAACTTGAGACACGTTCGTGATACTTACTGCAGAATTTTTCACATGCCCGAGATTCGATAATGTTCAGAATGTTCTGATTGGGGTTGATTATGATGTTATGTGCATGACAGTACATTTGGCGGTGGCCTGACGAAAGTCATTAGTGGTAATTATGCCAATTACACGCGAGCCTGCGTGGGCCCGCGTGATGCAACGGCTTTACATTCATTGTGCGATTATTTAATGTTCCCCCAGAACGTCTCGCCGGATTATTTGTTGGCCTAGTTCGTGATGACGTCTTCAGTTTAGTAGCTTTGGTCGTAACCTTTTTGATCTATTATATTTATATTAATTATTTGGGTCGCGCTGTACTGTCCTAGTTTCTGTGAAAAGTCGCGATTTCACAGGAAATGTCACTGCTTCCATCGAGCGGAAAATATTCCGTTATCTTTTAACGACTTTTCGTATTTGCCTAGCCTGCTACACAGGTAAAGTCAGAAGTAATATTAATATGTCACGATTCAATTCTCGATCTTCGCATAACATTGTGTGTGCTTTGCATATTAAAAGGCTAATACCTTAACATTGATTTACTCCCTTGTCTTCTTATGATTCTATTCTTCAATGTTATAAACACACATGGTAACCGATCGTATGACTGCATGTCTAAGTAACAATCGTCGTGCGTCTTTTCATACGTATACAGTTTTCCGTCACAAAGTGAGCATCGCCGACAAAAAGTGTCGTGTGTGATTGTCAGGCGCATATAAGGTTGGTTCACTGGGGCTCTTTACCGAGCCTTATTTAATGCGATGTGCGTCTGTCTGAGCGTCATTGTCGTCGCAGGTACTGATATGTAAAATATTATGTTAATTACTGCTGTTTCGAGATATGGACACCAGACTGTTGTTGCATGCTCCAATTGTGACAGGAACTTCTCATTCAAACACTTCTCGCTTGAATGCTTAAAAGGCAGCTGCAGAACCATCTTTTGACTTTTAAGTTGCTTTTTTTGGAGACTGACATCAAATTTAGCTTCTTTCAGAGCTGCGATTATCTGTTTTTTGTCATGCATTTCTTTTTAATTCACACTCAAATTGGTGTAAGAATAATTTAATCAATTCATGCCATCCTGTTATGACTTACGTAGTTATGTATGACGGTTACGATGTTCAGCTTTTGTGTATTTTTCTTTTCGTTTCTTAGAAAATTCTCTGTTCATACGCCATTGCGTGTATCAGTTCAATACCACTTATGCATTCTCAAGACTTCTGTTTTAATTTAAAACTGGCTAATTTTGCGTCTGTAGTTTTAATTACAGTAATTTGCCGCTTAAATAGTTCTTTTTTTGTATCCGTTAATTAGATAAAACAGTCAAGTTGAACGACTCCACTGTTTTAAACGAATAAGAGAAAAAAGTTAATTCGTTTTCCGTGAACTTCTTGTGCTGTGCTATTTATTTTTCTTGACAAAGCGTTACGTTCAGCTACTAATTGAACTGTTTTATAGATATTTGCTACTCAGAGAGATCATCAGTATTTGTAGTGAGTGGATCATCAACGTTACCAAATAATTTGTTTCAAACAAATGTGTCATTGTTTCTAGGTACAGGTATGACATCCGAAGCCCTGGGCGTGTCGGTAGCCCCATCATTTTTCCACTCTTGCGTGTCGGACGGCAAAACAGCCACAATGGAGGACGTTCAGAGATTCAAGGTTGGTTCACTCATTATCTGTCATATGTCACACAATACTGAAAGAGGTTTCATATGATTTAATGGGCCATGGGTCGTATACATGGAAATGTTAAATATGTAATGATAATATTGATTGGCGATAGTTTGTTCGACGTTGCCATGGCGTCCTGTAAACTACGCTTCTTTTCGTCTAGTGAGTCATAGGTGACTTACTACTTTTATGAATCCACTGTAAATGAAATGATAAGTTCTAAGGTATTTAATATCTCTTCAAACTATGACTAAGTTGAGATTATCAGATTTATCAAGAATACTTACTATAAAAAGTATTTCTTGGAAACACGACAGCTGTTAATAATTCAGTTAATAAGGGGTTGATGATACCATATGGTTACGTAGATATAACGTTTACTAAACTACGGTTAAATGTGTGTTTAAGGGGAGTGAATGCGCTTTGTAAAGTGATACATGGATGTGTCGCACTTCGTGATCGCTGCACCATTATCGACGATTAAACATATCGAGTTTCGGTGTAATCACCTGATGTGGACATGTGTTTTATGTATACGTTTGTTTGGTACCGGTCGTTCATCGGTCATACTCATCACACGACTTTATTGAGTACTAAGTTACAATAAAAGTACATAGGCGGTGTTTTATCTTTTTTGTCTATGTCAACGGGCGCGGTGTAGGTACTCATATCGACTCATAAATGACCCTGGATGTCATTTTTCGGGTTAGCCCGACTCATTTCGTACTCGAAACTGATTTTGACAACCTTGCTTTCTTCTAAAATGTTCGAACGCTTCCGTCTGTGAGTGATACATATTTGCTAAAAATGGTTAATTAACTAATAAAAACCTTTTCTTTCTACCCTATGTTTAAATTTACTCCAAACTCTTGAATGTTATGTGAAAGTGTATAAAGTGATAAGTCATTGTAAAAAGGAATCAATCTAAGTCAACGGCAACAATAAAGGCGAACACCAAGAAAGCTAACATTATAATCTTGCTATCGTAATATATAGTCAATAAACAGTTTTTTATCAGCAATGTCGAGTGGGACTCTAATAGTGTGTCTTATCTGATACAACAGTTGAATTTAAATTATCTTTTGCTTGCTTGTAAACGCATTGTAATGCGTTTGATATTGTAAGATTTTTTACTTTCTTTTCTTGTATAAAATATCTCAGGCGGTGCCAGCAATTCGACGCGGAATCCATCTATCTTGAGCCTTGAGTCGATCAGGAAAAGCTTAATGTCAATGCAATGAAACCGAATAGTCCGACGTGCTGTCGAGTCGTGTCGTCTGAATCGAAACAAGGCGAATGAATTTTTCCCTCATGCCGATTCGTCGTCGGAAATGTGGTCTCTCCCTAAGGTGGTAGCGAGAATCCAGGGTGCGCATTCGTGGAGGCCATTTCATTTCACGACCTCCTTTGGTACTAAACTTTATAGTTACGGTCTGACTGCACTTTTCTTAAGTGTCGTGGCTAAGTAACTAGACCGCAGTTTGATCGATCGAAGCAACTGAATTTCATGAGTTGTTACTTATAGTTAACTTAATTAAAATGACAGCTGTCAGAATGTACAGACGCCAGCACATCAAGCTGCCCGAAACTGTCAAATTTTCCCAATCAACCTTGATCTGTCATGAAATTTGACAGATTGCAGTAGCTTGACTTGAAGTGCTGGCGTCTGTACATAATTAAGACGATAATTTAATGTAGACTAAGGTTTTTTATAGTTTAATTTAATTGACCCTAATTAATATCCATATTTACATAGCGTTAAATAATGACTGCATAAATAGGTATGCATTTGTAATTATTTATTTCGATATGACCAAAACGACTACTAGTCCCTTTAGTGTGACAGCTGTCATTTTAATCAAGTTAGATTTTATGAAATGCATTTTTCTTCTTCTGCATTTTCTTTCGGCCGGCAGGACGCTTAGAGTCTTAACTGGTTTTTCTTCGTGTTTTGATATTTGTGTTTGACTATGTAGATAATCATAATAAGACCGATAGGCTCATAGCAGGTTGAGAAATATGTAATACGGTCTAACATCTGCAATAGCAGACTAAACAGACAGATGTTTTGCTGGGAAGTGTTTTACGGCAGTTCTTCTCTGAAATCTTGTTAAGTGGGTAGGTAAAGGGCGGCTGTTGTTGAAGCTTGACAGATAGTTGTGTTGCTAGGGAGTTTGTTGCGCCACTTATTCTTCTGTGGTGAAGAAACACCCGCTGTTTTGAGAGTGTCTTAAATGTCATTTTGCCGTTTGGTAACTCTCAACTTTTTTTCTTGGTATAAAACAAAGTCGCTCCCGCTGTTTGTACGCTTAGATCTTTTAAACTACGCAACGGATTTTAATTCAGTTTTCGGCAATAGATTGAGTGATTCAAGAGGAATGTTTATATGTACATAATATGTATGTATACACATTGCACCCGTGCGAAGCCGGGACGGGTCGCTAGTTTTTTAATAAAGGACTTAATTTATTTCGAATTTGCCTTATTTGAATTTCCATCACATCTGGCTAGACTTAAAGGAATCAGACTAACATGTGTGTGAACATTTCTGCCTTACTTAACTTCATCTAAGCCGCATGGTCGTGCGTCGGAGCATTCCACGGTTTTTATGACGCATTGCAAAGTTTGATGACTGTCGATTGCGATGACGTCATAGTTCATTAATTAACCTTTTTCGTAGTATCGGAGATTTTCTTATTGTCTTCGATATGCATTACGGTTTCCATTTTTCTTATCGATGTGATCGGCTGCAGATTTTTTGTCATGAATATGCTTGCTGTGGGGTTCCTCAGCCAAGAGTCAGTCAAGAGGGTTCTCTTGACTCTGATTTCCCTTCTATTAAGTATGTATGGTTAAATATTTGTGGTGGAATAAGTTATTTTTATTTAATTTACTAGCAATTTAAATACAATGCCACGTAAATATATAGATTTTTTGGCCAGGAACCTTTGCAGGCGCACCCAGAGGAACACGCCGAAGTATCATCACAGTCGGATGAATGGTTTAGGAATCGATAGAGGACGACAAACACACAAACATTCATTTTATTTTTATCTTTATTTACTTTTCTTCAAATAAAGTTATTAAATCGAGTTATTCAAATTATATTTATCGAAATTATTATTCGTTAAGATGACACTTTACAATTAAACATTAGGTTATTGATCAGAAGTTTCATATCTTTTCGGTATAGTTGATCCATTGAGATAAATATGTTTATAAATCTTAAACTATCAGAGGTTGGAAATTCTTTTGAGCCAAGTCGTTGATTTTGAAGTTGAGAAAAACTACAATTAAAGGTTTAGAAAAATATCTATATTTATAATATTACACAATCCACATCGGTTGATCGCACCAAATGAAAAATAAAAATATATGTCGAAGAGCGTTACTGTAAATAGCTTTTAACTGTTTTCACTAAAACTGTATTTAAACATGCGTCCAAAGGCTGAAGTGAACGTGAGTATAACGTTATACATTATACAACCAATCAGTTTTACTTTCCAACGCGTTACATGTAGCTCGTACAACGTACAGCGCTTTCGTTACCGGCTTCAATAATTTATGTTTTACGCATTTTACTGTACGCATTACATGCTTGCTATTTGATTTTATGTGGTTTTGCATAGTTTTTATTGGTAGTTTTGTTACGCATTTATGATTTTAGTTTATAGTCGTATAAGTTGGCACGTTGTGTTTTAGAAAAAATTGGACATACAATTTCGGAGATACAACACACACATGAGACTCGGACTGCTCTTCTATGTCGAAAATTTCTAAAACTTTCCATTGGATTGTATACTTGAACATATTTTTTTCGCTTTTGTATACCGATGTTTTTATTATACTCCAGATAATTCGCAGCAAAATATTTATACTGGTAGCGAAATATTTTACTTCGTGTTTCCAAGGCTGGTCAACTTATTTTGAAGGTGGGCCAATATTTTGTTCCTGTGTCAACCGACGGGCCATCTAGTAAATAAAACTTTCCTATTAGTAACCTTTTTGAACCAATTTCTGATGACTATTGGGGCTATAAATATACTTTCAATTTCGAGCTCAATGTTGGCTTACCTTACTGAGAATGGGTTCTTATGGATATACAATTTTATTTCTTTTTTTATTTATCTGGTTTTAAATCTTCACATCTAGTTTCAAAAGACTATCGTCAGTTGACCACTGTTGGCGGGCCAATTCAAATGCGTTGGCGGGTCATTTGTGGCCCACGGGCTTGGGGTTGAGCAGCCTTGTTATAGACCATTACAATATAACGCCATACTCATATACCCCATTCTTGTAATAAACTTTCAAAGAATATATATTTTCTTCATAGAATGCTTGCATTGTGTCCCTTATCAGTTCAGTAGCATCACCTATTTATTTTTTCGACCCCACACTGATAAGCTTGATTCATGGATTCTTGGGGTTACTCACATCCTGCATGCAGTTGACAAACCTGTCTTACGAAATGTAATACTAACTGAAATAATGCTTATATCGAGTGAAATATGTTAGTCATGCACGCATGATAGATAATACCTAATCTATCACCTGTTAATTCGCATTTATTTGTATATTTGACAAATATTAGATTATAAAGAATGTCTCATATATTTTATTAATTGGACGAAGAGAAAATGTATCTAAATTTATTACTTAGTACTACCCAAGGCCAGATATTGGCGGGTTTTACTGTAAATTGTCTGCATGAATTTTAATGTACTTATAAAGTCACTTAATTTTTGTGGAGAATACAACGTTCTTGGTTTTCAAGTTATGGGTAATATTTAAAAAAAAAATCTGCTGCTTTTACATTTTGTGCGTCGGTATTGTACTTTTGTAGAAAACGACCATTTTTTTTTTAAATTACCGACCAAAAATTTCTTTGTGGAGGAGTACAGAATGATCTACTGAATACGTGGTAGGTAATAGTTTGTTGCGTCAATGTCTTGTCCACCCTGTATGTGTGTTCCCATACATCTGACAACTTTTCCTTTAGAAAAGAGAATTTGTTCTCAATGCATGTTTCTCACGATTCCATCTGTATTGAAATTAACAGAAAGCAACAGTGAAATGGTATTCTCATACTGTTGCATGAATAATTGTTCACTCCAAACACTATTCAGTGAATCATTGAAGTCTTTGACAAGAGAGTTGAGGAGCATAAAGCAAATATTTTAACCTGCTAACGACTTCTAAACTGCAGCATTTTGTATTTTAAAATAGTCGTAAAATAAACTAGATAGCGAAATTCTACAGAAATTTTGGGTTAAACTAAATTTATCGTATGTGTACACACGGCGCCACTTTAAGCTATAAA
Source organism: Eurois occulta (assembly GCA_950022335.1). NCBI lineage: Eukaryota > Metazoa > Arthropoda > Insecta > Lepidoptera > Noctuidae > Eurois > Eurois occulta. Next base: position 9,884,353 of record OX465500.1, on the reverse strand, counting down.
GGACAATGACCAAAGTTGGTACCAAAAAGTCTCGCGCCTCAAAACCAAAATATTATAGTAATTAGTTTCATATTTTTTTACGGCATTACGCGTCGGGGATTTGATTTTTGAACTGGAAATATACTTTTCGAGTTTAAAAGTACGAATATTGTTTTACTCCCTTTATATGACGTTCCGTTTCAACTGAATATAAATGACGTTCCGTTTCAATTGAACAAACCCTTGTCTGTCGAGCGGACTTTAAATTAATTACAATTAAGTAAGATCAGTACACCAAATCGATTTAGTTTGGTTTATTGCTATTTGCAACAAAATAGATTTTCTCAGCCTAAAGATTTTGATTTATCGATTACATCCCTAAATCCCGACTAGTTTATAGCACTTACTATACTCTATGGTTTATAGTTATCTTATCTGTGGCATCTGACATTTGTACTGTACTGACTGACTATTGGCAATGTAAAGGTCTAAAATAAAATCGAGTTTCAGTCAAGCATACTGTGGATGTTACTTTAACTCGTAATTCTTACTAATATTAGTGTATTACGCTGTTTTTAGAGCAATAATGTAATGTATGTGTGTTAAAATACGTCGTTGGTAGCGTCGAAAAAATAGACCTACTTTTTAGGTTAGTTTCGATTTTATAAAATAACTGAAACGCGGGTTTTTTTTTCAAAAATAATTTTTGTAGGAGTTAATACGATCAGTGTAGTCTATAAAAAACAAGGTTTGATTTTGATGCAGCATGGTACGGGATTCCATACTTCCATGAGCATTCTCTTTTCCAGTATAACATGGCCTCGTTTTGTATAGATTTCCCGTACAATGAGAGATCGTAATAAACTGGTTTTGTATAGCTTGATTCGTCGCCGTGTGTACGTATGTGATTAGAAACCAGTTTCTTTTTTGTTTTATCGTTCTTAGATTTTCGCTATCAAATTAAAATTCGTCTTGTATACACTATTTAATAAATCCAACTGAAACTTTGTCCTAAAGCTACTTGACCCCTAACTTCTCACCAGGTGGCGACCCGCATCATGCGTCAACTGATCGAGCAGTTCAGTGCAGGCGACCTCTTCGGACGAGATAACTACGAGTACTACGCGCGGGTGACGGGCCGCATCCTGCGGGTTAAGGACGAGTGGATATGCTCGTTCAGAGACCCGCCCCCGCCGCGGCATCATCGCGATCAGGAGGCTTATGCTAGTATGTATCAATCTTCATCGGCGACAGAAATATAGCTGAAATATCTCATGAGCGTGTACTTACAACGAAAACCAAATTCATGGAAACTCGCAACAATGCTGCTCAGCAGCAAAAATAGGTATGGTTGCAGTAATTCCAGAGCTAATGGGTGCTCGACGGGTATAATAAGTATCGCCATCAGTAACAACAAGCACATACATATTATGTCATTTCAGGTATGTCTCTGGGATATAAACGTATCGCAGGCGTCCTACTTGAGTTAGTAAAGCCGCCTAGTTTGCCAAAACTATCGCCGCTTGAAGGCTATGAGAAACTGTCCTGAGTCTTGTCAGGTTTTCTAGCTCTTCTCTTATCGTTACCGAATTCACAATTTACGTGTGCTCTAGTATTACCACAAACACCGACAAGGTCGCACTCAACGTTAAATTCTAGATAACAATTAAAGGTTACAGTGTACTTTTGTCTTATGAAGGGCTTATGCTGCCTTACATCGTTATAGGAATACTCGACTTATAAGATAATATTTATTCGACTAAACTTAGGAGTCATTATTAGAATAATATAAGTTCCCGTTTCCGAGCAGTGGTGGCCGGCAGTGGTAACGGCTCAGACTTAAGACTCACGAGTATCTACAACTTGGTTCGAACCCAGACTGGCGCGATACTTGTAATTTATTCAGCACAGCTGATCTCAAAACGGCGACGGAAAACATCGTGAAGCAACCAGCATTTCCTAGAACAAAATGTCGAAGATATTTGACTTCTAACAACCCGCACTGGGCCCGCGTGGTGGATTTACAACCCACTCTTTCTCACTGAGAGCGGGCCTGTGTACAAGCAGTTGGAACATTACATGCCGATTATACTTGTTGATTAAACATATCATCACGCCAGTAGTCCCCGACGGTTTAGGCAGAGGTGTACCTAATACACCCACATTTCGCCACTTATGTTTAAGTCCCATGTAATAGGGGCGAACCTATTGCCATCAACCGGCAACAAATCTAGACCCCGTGGCTTCTACTGAGAAATTCCTGGTGGAAAAACCAAGCAGCACTTTGCACGACCCGGGAATCGAATCCAGGACCTCATACTCAAGGCATAAACTAATCTTCTCAGATTTTCGATTCCAAATTAAGATCTCACAGATAATAATATTCAGTCGTATTTACATAAACATGCATGAGAAACTTAAACAGACATTGTTAGTAAAACACGGAAACCGAGCGTCGTGTTATGGGAGTCTTCGGTCACAACACACATTGTCCCAACAGTTTTATTGAGTGAGCTCTCCGTATCAAGGACGCTATATAAGAATTAATTTAGATGGAAATAATTATTAAGATGGTTGACGTGGAATCTTTTATACGTTTACTAGCAACCTGCTTCGCGACTTAATAATATGTGAGTTTAATAATCATTTAAACAGGGTGAAAGACGGCGCACAGACGGTTACCACGTGTTCAAGACATCATACCACATAGAAAAATTTCATTGGTAATTTAAAAAAAAAACAGCTGTTCCATACATTTTGACCGTGTAGGTAGTTCACTTTTGTAAGAAACACCAGATTTTTTAAAATTACCGATGAAAATTTATATGTGGGCGGTTTCGGTATGATGTCCTGGACACGTGTACCGTTACTTTACGTTGCATTCCACCCTGTATTATACACATAAACTTTCCTGAATGAATTCTCTAATGATGGTGAATCAAATTCCGTTGCGCGGCTCTGAATACAAACGCGGTCATACAAGTTTCTTTTTTGCTCGACTTGGCGGAGGCACGGCCGTGCCCCCAGATAAACATGAAAAGCGACTTTAAAACGTCATCATTGTCCTCCTTCAGGCCGGTTCAGCATGTCTTCTTCTTCCATACTTCTCTATTACTCGTTATCTCCTTCGACACCTCCTTTCTTGCCATATCATTCTTCACACAATCCACATCCATCGTGTATTTGGTCTGCGTCTACTCTTATACCTATCCACCATACTCAAAACCTTCCTCACGACATTTTCCTCATTCCTCCGCAAACTCCGCATCAAGTGCCCATACCACGACAACCGATGTCAGACTTCTTAATTGCTCACGTCTTATTTTATCCATTCGCGTAACTACACATCTGCCTTAGCATTCCCATCTCAGCCACATGCAAATACCTTTCATTCATCCCTTTTGTGCCCCAACATTTTGATCCATACAAGACGGCAGACGACTATAAAACGTATAGATTCAAAAAAATTGTCGTATCGTCGTAATCGTATTTAGTTCAAGAGTGCAGGTGTAGCATTAAAGCTGTGTAATTATATCTTATTTAAAGACACATAATAATTTAAAATTAGGATCGTGAAGGTTTCCAAAACTTGTATTAAGACTCGGGGCGCCAGAATAATAATTAAAATGTAATTAAGATTGATATCATGCGCTGAATATGTATTAGAGAACAGAATTAAAGATGATTCATTTTTTTTTTTCGCAGGACAATTATCTTTGGAGGCAGAAAAAACATGGTTGCAGTGCGAATGTGATCGTTGGGGCAACAAATTTAATTTAGAAGGTAAATATCTAACAATTTTTTTATAAAACTAAGTTTGTCAAAGGAATGATTTCCTAATAAATAGTACATTTTTCGCAGGTCATCCGAAAGAAAGTCGTTTAAGTTGTTAAAAATAGTCAAGTTACAAAATTCATAGCAAATAATAATATAATTTTTGGTGAGTTTCGAACGACACTTTGTGAATGAGTTTAATAACATCCACAGTTAATTTTCATACTTCATATATTACTACGATTTGTTTTAAACATGGGTTTTGGTAGCACAGTTTGTAGATTAGGGTTTTGTAGCCCAAACACTATAATGTACAAGTAACGCCAAGATTTTTGACAGTCGCGGTCATGAAACGCTCGAGTAAGCCGACTCGTGTTATTTCGCTTCCGCTTTTTGTGACCGCGGCTGCTATGAATCTTGGCGTATATTTTTATAGTAGTAGACCCGTATATGCGTTTGATTTCATCTTTGAGTAGGTAATAATTAGTACCTGGGATTACTAACGGGGTCTGGATCATTTAAACTGTTTTTTTTTATCTTAAGTAACAACACAGTAGCTCATCGAGCTTGTACCGTCTCATGGGTACTGTATCCTTGTTACGATTCAATTTTGATACAACGGAGTGAATTTTCAAGGATCTTCGCATCTTGAATTCGTCTCCGGTGCAATGCTTTCTACAAATATATGTTTACTTCTCTAAAAAAATGTATCTTGGGATACCGTAAATTTAAATTCCTGAGGGACTTTAAATCGATGTGACTATAATTATGGTTCTTCTGTGATTAAATAATTAAAGCACTTAAACTAATCCGGTATTAAATGAAAGTTAGAATGACATTTATCTTATTGAATTCAAGACCATCGCTTTAACGTAAGATTTAATCAACAAGAAATTGCCTAGAATCTTTAATACACAAAATGGCAATCGGAGTTCCGTCGATTATTGACAAAACTATCGTGGACAAGAGCTCGATGCATGCCCGCGAGAAACATCCTAATGTGTGAAAGCATTATGACGTGTTTTTAAATTCTCAAATCAAATACCATATCATTCTTCTTCTTAGCGTGTTGGCAATTAAAATTGAGTGGGCCCAGAACTTGTCCACAGAAACATTAGACCAAACCAATCAGCACTTTCTGACTAAAATGAGACCTCCAAAATATTATGTCCTTCAAACCTTGTGTGAGGCCTGGATTCCACCAAAGCCGAAATGAGCGGAGCGGAGAAAACACGTTCAAGATTCGACCAATGTTATCATTCGATTCCCACATACCTATCTCAACTCCACTCTTCTTGGTCCGGTCATTGAGTGCTTGCGTAAAGATTACCAGTATGTACAAGTCGAGAATGCGTGTAGGTAAAATAGTCCCATCTGTATACGATGGCCGGTGCAGTAAAACATAAGAAAAAACAGTAGTACTGTAGCGCCATCTATCTCGCTACATGAGAACTAAAAATCCTACATCGCGCAAGCAGTTATCCGCGAGATTAATTAGCGTATATTCAACGACGCGACAACAACCGGCAGCGGTAAGCCACAATACCCGTCTGGACGGACGATCCGAGGAACTTTAAACCCAATAAAAAGGTGCATCTCTATGCAAGCACCCTTTGATGGTAACCGGGCATTTTAGTAAGCAGTAGATTGTATAGAGTTCAGTGGATTGTCTGGCAGGGCTGTCGAAGTCGGAGGAGTGCCAGTCCATGCCGGCGCTGGCGGGCGGCGGAGGCGCGGGCGCGGCTGGCGGCGTGCTCGGCATCATCCCCGAGCACAGTCTGCTGGACTCCTGCACCCGGCTGTCCATATCGCTCGAAGAGAGCGTTTTTAAAGTACGTATTATAAATAAAAACCGTTTTTGATGTTCCCACTGCTGGGACACGGCTCTGTGTGAGAGAGTGGGCCATAATCCATCACGTTTCCGGGCGAATGAAAGAAGATCTTGTCTGTATGCCCGTAGTATTGTAAGACGTGTGCTGTAGTGGTTTATTTTATTTTGTTCCAAAATTCGGACATATTAAACATGCGAACCCAGTGTGGGTTGTGAAAAGCAGTACGTATAATTAAATTAAAATTATATTCATTGCATAATTATATCCAACGATATCAAATTCTTTAGAGACCAAAAATACAGACAGCAAAATTCCGAGTTTCAATACTCTAAAAAATCAAAATAAGACTGGGCAGGTTCAGTGGCGTGCCCGCAATGAAAGGGAGGCAAAGCCCAATTAAACAACTGACGACATTTGGGGAAAAAAAAAAGTTTCGCTCTCTGTTCTGAGTTCTCACATTGGTTTTTAATTACGACGTTTTTATTTTCCTATTATTTAAATATGTCTAAAAATAAAAATACAAATAGTGGTGATTAACTTTTCCTATTTTATATCCTTTCACAAAATAAGTTAATGATATAAGAGCCATCTACTGACATAAGTGTAACAACAGAACTCTTCAAATCAATTCGTAATTATTTCCCTCGCTTTGGCGAGAGATGGCGCTCAAATAAAAAATAAAATGTGGGTCAACGTTTTAATTCTACCAACAGGCTCTGTGTTTTTCTGTAGCAATTGTCGATAATAATTCGGAAAACCGAAATGTGTGAATTGCGTTCCGTGGAATAACTTGTCGCGAGAATTGTCACAATTATATGTGATCAGGCGTAGGTTTAGGTGAAGAAGACGAGACTATATTTTTCTGTAAAACTCAAAGCATTTACTTTGCCCAGTATCGATTTCACATACCTACTAATCCTTCACAAGGAACAGTTGCATGCTTTCCGAATTAATTTTAGTGTTAATAAACTATAATCAAACTAAACAACGTTAATTACAGCAAAAACGAATCACAAGAAATTGAAAAAATTTCAAAACTCAAAACACAACCGCGAACACACATTCTCTCTCAAACTTACACTGACTTACACGCACACATTAAAAAAAAGCCCTGCTTTAAATTCAATACAAAATGTCCAAATAAGTACCTACCGATTTGATAAAAAACAGACACAACTTGCTAGGAGCAAGCGAGAGGTCAGAAGCCAAATGCAAGCCAATGGGTGTGAAAGAGAAAGCGTTGGCCGTGGGCCGTAGGTACAGATGTCTGCACATCAAGCTACTACAATCTGTCAACTTTAATAGATTTTCAACTTTATCTCTAAAGTATTAAGTTCAATTTTTTGTTTGTGTAATATTTTTTTATTTCTTTTTTATTTGTTGAGTTTGATTGTAAGGCAAGCCGGGCTTTTGGGCTTGTATGATAGATCCGCCACTGCAGGTTAGATGTTAGGATAGATCGTTTACAAAATATTAATCTAACGGATAATTCTACGAGACGGTTCCCACTATCGTGAAGACAGTGCGCTAGACGTCGCGTTGAAACAGCCGTAATGGCTTGTAAATCTTTGTTGTTCGATCTTTTCTTCCTATAATTTTTTTTATTTTTTTAAATTTGCTATTTGTCGTTGCGACAATTAGTCGCATAAAGGTAAATACGACCGTCATCCAACAGTAAAAAAATGGTAAATACAAAGGAGACCGATAAGATAACAACACCAACGCTACTACTGTTTTTTTCTTAATCGGGAAAATTGAACTTCATAAACTCAAATCAATAACTGGAACAGTATCACAAATAATAAGGTCAAGTAAATTCGCGACACGATAATGCAAGACACAATCAGTTTGCAACCAGCCAGGTAGCTGAAAACATCGTTTTCGTGAAGTCTTACTGAAAATGGAAGATTCTAGAAAAGTGTGTTTGAATTTTTTTTTTAATTTGTGTCTATGATCACTTGATAGGACGTGCAGTGTGTAAACCATAAACCTAAGGAATATTTAGGTTTAAAATCTACAATTTTTTATTTGACCTTGAATTTGATTTAGTTATCAGTATTGGTGAGGAATCAAAATTGGGTAATTTTGATTGAGTGGCATTTCCCGTATTTTAATATTGTTCGCATTTTACTGTCTTGTCAAAAATACTTGACTAATTAGAATAATATTTAAGTGTCTTTGACATTGATTGTCGCTGAAATGAGATTGCGACGTGAATTTTTGTGTTTTAAGTATGATAATCGGCCATATCTAGTCCTTTAAAACATTATTATATTAAAACCTCATTAAAAATCTTCCAGGTGTCTGTGAGCTCATCATCTCAATCCTCGCGCAGCAACTCAAGTCCCCACATGACTCTAGAAGAGTTAAGAGCCATCAACAAGTACGCGGAAAGCACCAAGAGCCTCTCCTACCTACCCCAGGTACGTTATCAACCGCTATGCTACTATATGACTCATTTACTAACTATTCTGATCATTTCCAAATAACTTTGACTATGTCCTCAAAATGATTCTTGTCTATCTTTCTCTGTTATGTGTTGTTTCAGAAATCATTTTTAATGAAAACTTATTTCAATATAAGTGCGATTTGTGAAAATGAATAAAGCTTATTTTTTGAAAAAATACTACTCTTATTAAATTACTATTTTTAATCATGATTATCAAAGTTCTAAAAATATTAAAATCCAAATTAGACATGACATAAAAATGACTTCTGAAATGGTTCTAACAGTCCATATAAGTATGTGTTCTGTTGACAAATAATCCCCTTGAAAAAATAACAAAATAAACTAAGTGTTGCTCACACAAAAAAATACAAAACAGGACACCTTACCAGCACATAAAATGATCACATCATAATTATATGGACGTCTTCGAACCCTTTAAACTAAATAACTTGTATAAAGTCTATTGTTTCAATTCTAGCGCTCACTGAGGAACATGTTTTATAAGACTAAGTGATGGTGACGAGAATTTTCTCAGTATCCACCTGTAGATTCTAAGTCTGTTTCCCCTGTTCTTGTCTATTATGGAGTAACGTGGACCGCTCGCCTAAGAAAATAAGAAATTATTCTAAATTGTAGTACAAATTATCGAGTAGGATTGATGATAATATTATATCTGTAGCTAAGTGTTGAGATAGGTGTTATACGGGCCCCAATTGGCAACTAAGTACTTTTTGTGTAGCAAAGAGTATGATTGAAAAGCGATATTTAAAAAATCGCGATTCGCCAGTGGTCCACGTTTTATTCTTACATGCATGAGTGATGTCTGTATCCTTGATAACTTAGGACGACTTGTGGCTGATCTGTTAGTTCTTAGATTTCCTCTTACATACAATAATTTACTGGTATTACACCGTGTGACATACAAGAGAATGTTTGACACAATGTGCTTATTCAAGAGCTCGGTGTGGTGACGCACACACAAACACAGATGCTTTTTAGCAGCACTCGATGGTGCAGTGTCAGCACCCCAAAACGAACACCTTAGGCATATAATTGTGTGATATTTCTTTCTTTTTCTTACAAAAAACTGTACTTCTTCATCATTGTAACAATGTAATAACATTATTGAATATTTCTTTCATTGAAATGTAACCGAAATGTAATAATCTTTTCAATGGTTATGGTAAACCTCTGTGGTAATGCCCCGTAGCCGAGCTAATATCCGATTCATATTACCGACTAATGGTAGCAATATAGTAACTAATAAAATAGTAACACTAGCTTTATGTTTATCGTAATTAACCCCAGTTTTAGTAACATCTTAAGAAGTAGGGTGGGTACTTGATTTTTTAATTGTTACCGGTCGAAGTTGATCTGTTGTACCAAATTAGCCCGCGAATGTATACACCCGCCTCTTGTCGCGACCCCCTCTTCCAGAAAGTTGTCGTATTTAACTGTATGTCCCTAATAAATGTGCCAGTCTAAATTGACTCGAATGGCAGGGCACAGGATAATTCACATCTGTTAGCCGCCATGGATTTGCTTTGAATCTGGTATGCTCATTGCCCTTTATTGCATCAGTCAAAATACTATGATGAAAGGATGATTAAATTATAATGTGAGCTATCAATCGCGACAACTAGTGACAGTTCATTTGCACGTGTGTATGTATAGTAATTCACGGGAAATCGAGTCAATTTGGGCAGAGTCCAAAAACCACAGCGAAGTCTTCCGTGTTCCGCAGGCCGTTCGTGTATGGGCAAGGTCTTTTAATAAACAATATGAGCAACACATGCGAACGGTATACGAAAGACGGTTGACTTAGCAAACGAGCTGAAGGAGATACAATACCACACCATCCCGGGTATCTCGAGGAAACAGTAACACAGTGAGTAGGGGGTAGGAGGGACACAGAGAGAGAGGGGAGTGCGGGGTCGCGGGGCGAGCGCGGTGTCGCGTCGTGACGTGGTGGTGCGGTGCAGGTGCACGAGCGGCAGCGCGCGCGCATGCGCACGCGCTCGGAGTGGTTCCTGCAGCCGGCCGCGTCGCTGGACGCGGCGCGCGCGCGCGCGGGTACGCAGTCGGCGCCGCCCGGCGCGCCCGCCCCGCCACTCGCGCCGCCCGCGCCGCGCCGGCCGCACGCGTGCGCGGGAGAGGCTCGCAACGAGAGCACCGCTCTCTACGTGCTTGTCGCCTGCCTAGAATTTTTGTTTTGACCTCGCGCACCGGTACTGTGAAACTGTGTTCGTTCGCTTCGGTGCGGAGAGGACTAACCGACTGCCGCGGAGGCTTTGCTCCCCATTTCTCTTGTCGAGTCTATACCTAGTCTTTGTTAAAGACCCAAGGCCAAAGACTGGGGATGTAAATGGGAAAACTAATAATTAAATGTCAAACCATTTTGCGGTATTCGCAACCCACGACGAAGTCGATTCCAAATTCCCTAGGCGGCTAGAAAAAGTTCAAGATTGATGTAAATTAAGTACGTGACTTCGTCGAGGGGGATGGTCGGCAGAAGCAAAGCCTCCGGTGCTTGTACTCACAGGGCGATACCAACGCTTTGTGCGAGCTTACGCTTTGGGCGCATCGCATGTGTCATCGCACTGATAGTCGACATGTCGCACGACACGTTTGCATAGCATGATCTGCTCCTATGTTTTCTGTCCTTTGTTTTGTTTCTTCTTACTACATTATCAATTTATCATACAACTCTTTTCAAATATTTATGTTCACCTAAAATTTTAAATCTAGATTGTAGATAGATAAGGCTTCTATTGTAAATAGTTTTGTATTCAATTTTAGTCTTTTTTTTTCTAATACCTAATATTGTATTCTCTATGAAATTTCTATATTGTAAATAGTTCTGCTATTCGTAATGGAGAATCTTGATGTTAAAAACTAGCAGTAATATTTAAAGTACGATACTGTATGGTTTACGCAGCTTTGCCACACATTGTGCATCATCAAGAATGTCATAAACAAACAGCATGTGTTGGATAACTGCGGGAACATTGTTCGTCGAGCATGTTCGATGTTGTGACGTACATACACATGCTTGGACATCCGTCACGAACCATTAAACGATACTTCATTACCCTAAGGACAATGCCAGATTGTTACACGTTCATTGTATAGCAGCGCTATTGTACCATGCTGTGAATGCAGTACTGTGTTTATGTTGTTGTGTATGGCAAGAAAATTATATCCACTTGTCAACGCTTTTTATTCAATGAGAGAGCAACGTCTATTTTACAAAAGGAAATTAGCTTTTGATTTTATTTAATATTGGGAAATTAAGTGGTTTGTGTGTATTTGAGTTTATTATAGAAGATTAATTTACCAAAAATTACAAGTTGGTTGGAAATTAGTCTTTGCTTTCTACATAATGTTTTCAAATTGATTTTGATCTTTATGAACTTGAAAATATAAACAAATATTTTATAGGAATAATTTCAGATTGTGTTAAAAGAAAGATATTTGAAAACATGACACTTTTTTTTTAATTTTGCCATCGCTAATAGAAAGAATATAGCAGACGTACATGCGTGTTTTAAATTAACATCGTAAATTAAATTTGTTTTAATAAATAAAATTTTCTTTTTTTTATGGAATTGAAATCTATAAAAAATCATTCTGCAGCTTTGTGCGCTATACGCTCAAATTTTCAGACTTTCTCAACAAATATTTTTAATTTTAATAATCTATTAAATTATAATTAAACTAAATACTAAATTAAATTCTACCTAAGTGAAAAACAATCTACTTTCAATATAATTTGTACTATGAAGCTTGAAAAATAACCAAATTTTCATTAAAACTGAACACGCACGTCCGTCCGCGGTACCAGGAGCCCATAAGAACACAGAGTAACCGCTGCCCCACTTCAGGTAACGAGCGGCGCAGCTCGCGGCGTCGGTCCCGGCGCGCGCGCGTGTGCGGCGGCGGCGCCGCGTGCCGCGCGCTCACACACTCCGACACTGAAATCCCGCTCGCTCTCCAGCCTCGTAAAGTGACCGCCTGACTGAGGCACGCGTACTCCGCCGAAGATCCTATCAAGGCAGCGAGGTAACCTACGTCTGTTCCACAGCACCTGGACGTAAATGTGGTAGTTAGGGGATTTGATTGATGAGCAAATTGACTATTAACATCTAGACCTCGTTCATCAAGAGCCAAAATTTTGATCCATACAGCTCTTGAACGTGGTTTAGGTGTACCAATTGCGTTCAGTCATTGATGAAATTCGCTTAGTTGGAAAATTTAAATAACATGTCAATCTTTGTTAGTCACATGAAATGTTTATAAAAACGGCTAATGAACGTAGTACCTATGTCAATCTGCACAGCAATCAAATTCCCTAACTGTATATGGAGCTATATAGGAAGTTGTTGCTCTATTTCTTTTGCTAAAGTTGCATGTGTATTCATATTGTCGTCTGGGTGCTGCAGTTTTGTTCGACACAAAGTAGCAAATGGAGTGATGATATGCTGGCGAAATGTAAGCTTTATGTTGGTCACCACTGTATGTAGCCAACATTTGCCATTCACGTGATCAGTATGATGTCTTGCTGCTTGTGGATTAAGACTCCATTTGATAGCTACTCTGTGTACCCGAACAATTCTCCAAAAACGCTTAAAAACATTACTATTCCTTCGAAGTTGTGTGTCAGGTAATTAAACGTCTAATAAAACAGAAATCTTGAAAATATGTTACTGCCATTCAAGAGTAATACAAAAAAAACTGACGCAAATCAGGAACCGTGTGGAATTGTTATAAAATGTTAAGACTATAGAAATACCCGTCAGATAGAAGAGTTGCGTTCTACGTTAGTATTATCTGAGACTCGCCACCTCTAGCTAGGGTAGATCGGCGCGCGACCGAATGCGGCGCAAAACTTTTTTCTAATATTATATGTGGAGTCATGTGGGTGTTGTGCTGATTTACTAAATATATGTGATAGAGCGTAGTTTGTGCGATTACGAAGTTTGTACATTTTTATAGCTGATGTTGTGCGCTTTAGGCCATATTTTCATTTTTATTTAGTCTCAAGAACGATTTTCATAAATAAATCACGTCGTTTTTCCATTATTATATTCTATTCGAATTAAATGTCAACCCAAAATTATTATGCTCTCTATTTTATATATTATTGTTGCGTGACCATTGATTAGTACACCAAACATTAATTCAGTGTGCAAAATGTTCATCATCTAGGATATTAAAAACTGGTCAAGTGCGAGTCGACTCGCTTATGTAGGGTTCCGTACCATCGTAGTAGGGGAGCCCCCTTTAATTTTTATTATTCATTGTTATGGCGGCAACAGAAATACACATTCTGTGAAAATTTCAATTGTTTACCTGTTACGGATCGGGAGATACAGCCCGCTGACAGACAGACGGACGGACGGGCAGTGAAGGCTTGGTAATACGGTCCAGTTGGTTACGCTTCGGGTACGGAACCCTAAAAACTATATTCGTGCTACAACATCACACATTTTCTTTAAATATTTACACAAGTATTTGCACACAAGACGCGATTGGAGATATAAAATTAAGCAATCTTTTCTGTGCCATGTTTAAATGTACCTACACAAAAATTTTTAATGATTATAAAATTGACTTCAACGGTTAATCAAACTTGCAGGAAAAAGCTTATCATTTGGGGACAAGAGAGTGTTGTCAATGTCAAATTAATATGACTAAACATTCCTGTATATAAAATGGTATAGTTAGTTTAATTCTTATTGAACTGAAGTTATTAATTTCCTCACTTCGTTAATTGTATCATGGAACTAATGATAAATAACTGCATTATTTTACTTTCACTTTGCATTTGTTTCTACCTCAGTTACACTATTTCGGCTGTAATATTGTTCACACATAGGTAGTAAATGATTCAAATCCCAAGTCATGCCAAAATTTACTGCTTACGATTCGACTTTTTAGAAATTGAAGACAGGGGGACTAAAATGGCCGCTTGAGCAGAATCATAATCGGATAATAATATGAGTTACTTCACAATTCGTAAAATAGTCACGAAATGACAATTCATAATATTGACTGCGTTTGTAACCATTTTAAGAATTTTAATTAGTATTATCTATTATGATTCTGCTTAAGCGGAAGTTTTAGACCCCCAGGTGTCCGCCAAATTTGAGCCACATAGAGAAGACTGAGCTATGTTTAGAAAAGTTTATCTTACCTAACGAACAAACACAATTATTGATGAATAGCGTAGATAGTTCTCATATTATATTATAATATCAATACACACACATTCACATATTGCAATTGTAATGTTGTCTATTATTACATAGTACAAAATGACAGATTATACAGTTGTCGAATTTTTGAAATAATGGTTGTTTTGTATCTTTCTGTAAATATCTACAATTCGATCTTAATAAATTAAATAGGTGCTAGTTTATTCAGAAACGTCTTATGAGAATATTCTTTAGTTATATCTAACGTTGACATTTAAATATATTATATTATTTCATTACATAATTTCTTTTCACATTAAATGTAGGTAACTATTAAATTATATAATGTTATAAGTTTATAAGACTCGCAATGGATCAAATGTTTTTGTTAAAAAGTAATGTAAATACTTTAATTATTCGAGTAACATGTGTTATATGCACATAATTCGCACATTATTTTTATAAAATGTACCTTTTATTTGTAAGAGTGTATTTTAAGACTGTTTTAGGTTAAATTGTTTCAATGCATGTCAAAAGCAGTTTTCGTTATGTTGTATAATTGATAATTGTACAGACGCTACCACATCAAGCTACTCGAAACTGTCAAATTTTCCCAATCAACCTTGAAACCTAATGCTGTAGCGATAAATTTGAAAATATATTAAAGAAATTTGACAGATTGTAGTAGCTTGATGTGCTGGCTTCTGTACACAAGTGTCGGGTGTGTGCCTGTTTGCTATTGTAGAGGTTTGTGTATCGAAGGCAGCTCAAACTAATTTTATATTCGTTGTGTAATTACGTATTAAATAAGTATTAGCACTCGGCTAGTCGCTGCTACCCCGGCTATGTCATGGCCATATTAAGAAGTACTTTTTGTTATATTCTTCTTTATTCTTTTATTATCATCTAAAAATTTTAATACCTCGGTGAGGTATTTGTTGTCAACTATAGAAGTATTCCCCCATTATTGGCATTGTTGGCGACGAGGCCCATGCTGTATACGAACATGTTACTGGTAAAGATATGTTTTTTCGGACGATAGGGCGGTGGCCACTGCGTCTAGTGGTCCCGATAGTTGCCAAATAGTAAACGAAACCTAAATATAAATTTATACCTGGCTTGCATTTTGCATTTTTGGATTTGCACGTCCAAGTTCCTGTGTTCATTGATTAGCGTTAGGAGAATAAACGAATGTTGTAGTTTAATGTGTAGATTTTGAGATCGAAAGACTTGTTGTTGTTGTCATCGCAATGATCTGAGCGGCGCCGTCAAACGAGTGATCCGCGCTCTTGTGATACCAGTAACAACAAAACAAAATTTTTGTAAATTTTATTGTAAACGTTAGCTTATATTTTTCGTCTTTATTCAAGTGCGTCCTATTTTTTAATAAATTAACATTCTTTTAAGTATAACATTTATTAACTTAATAAATACTAGTAACATTTTTGTACAATAATATTAGTTGCTCTAAAGATTTAGATAGTATATTATTTTGACTTAATAAGACTGTTTATATGTTATAATTATAATTTATTACTAACCCTCGAATATATTTATCTTATCATTCCACCGACTTAAGTATATAACGACACCAGTTGCATTTGAGTATTATTTTCTGTCATTTAATATTGTAACAGATCTCGGAGCTTTAACAAAATTATCAACAGTGTTAGTAGCGAATTGATAGTGAATTAATATTAATTTTATTAGGAAAAATGTTACAAGCCCTTGAACGAGCGCAACGATAGCCTTATTGGTAGGGTACACTTGCATATGTTCTTTGTGTGCATTATGGGAATAAATTACGATTTATTTCCTTTAGTATTATTGTATTACGGTATTTGCTTATGTAAATTCAGTTTGTATTTTCACATTATATTTGCACATTTTTTCTACACAAATTATAAAGAATTACACAAGAATAAAAAAGTATAACAAATTACTGTGGCGTTTTAATTGCTTAACCTACTTACTTATAACAAAAATAAAACATGTATGACAGTAAAAATAGTATATTGTAGGAATTCATTTACGTATAATTGAGCTGTAAATATCACATTAGAATAACAATCAGCGAAATAACATCATTCTTCTGCTCGTATCCCAATTCATTTGGTGGGGTCGGCGCAGCAAAATAACATTATTACTTATTTAAAATAACTGGCTCATAATAATAGAAAACATTACGAATACTATAAATAACATTTATCTACAGACTTCCTAAACTGTCAGCTGTGAATCTGTATTATTTTTGTTGGAAGCCAACTTTTTACCGCGCAAATGGCGGCAAATTCAAATCTTCTGTAGTAGATTTTGGGACATCGTTTATTTTAAATAAATCCTTTACTTTTTCTCCTTTGACATAAACTTGAGCAATATTCCTGTCGTCTCCAACGAATATGAATTTCTGTAGTAATTCTACTGCATGTTCTTCAGTGGTCCTTGGTAGAGCTCCTTCATACTCGTCGATCTGACCCTCTATAGCGTATGGTTGAACCAGTAAGGCGTCGAAATCCTTGCCGATACCAAAGTTGCCAATTTTGTGGTCTAGGTTCAAAGCTGTGGAATTTAAAATGTCAAAGGATTTATCGCGTGAAACATGTTTCTTAATAGTAGATTGATTAAAGGGCAACTAACAGCTTGGCTTTCGCTGATCTCCTCTGACTTGGATAAAGTGCTGCATCGATTTTTACAGAACTTGGGCAAACAGAGAACAACACGAGCCCAAAAGAGCATAGAACTTACTATTTCATTTGCATAAATCGTTTTTTAGACGAGTGTGAAACTGCTAGCAACAAATAGTTGAAATTAATAGAGAAATCATGAATCAAAAGTACCTTTAGCACCCCCCAGTGTGGCGAGGTAGAAAGCTTCCTTCCAGTCCAGCGCATAATTAGGGCGGCCTTGCATCTCTAAGCACGTTGAGACGTCCATAGTTCTGCGGATCGCATCAAGAATTGATGGGCTGTCGCCACCGGAAACATCTGATGGAAATAGTATTGATGTAGGTGAACATTCTGGACACTGATGATTTTCCACACTTGACGATGTGGAGCTATTTCCTGGCTAAAAGTTTTTTTATACACCCAACTTCAACAAAATATTAAAAATATTTTGAAGGCTCATTCATATGTTGTTATTACATTCAACAGCAAAACTAAATTTGTTTTTCATAGTATGATAATGAAAAACAAAGTTACTGCTATAGTTTCATTAAGAAGTCCTATATCTCAAAAACTAAACATCAAATCTTATTCAAACCAATTTTCGTTCTACGATCCTACATTTTTTCAGAATTTTCCTCCTCTTATACATACAATAGACACCCCCGCACGTATTGGTTTGATGAAAAAAAAATTGTTTTTAGTTTCCTCTTTAAATCTTTTACTGTGAGGCTCTCTCCCTTTCACGTTCCGCCATCCCCTTCGTTAGCAAGACTGCTTCGCAGAAGGAGGTGACGGCTTTCCATTCCCTCTCGCTCCGGACCATGGATTGAACCAGGGTGAACACGAGACCTTGGGTTCGATTTCTAGGTCGAGCAAAGTGCTATTGGGTTTATCCATGAGGAATTTCTCTGTTCAGCCACGGAGTCTGGACTTGTGCCCGGTTGATGGCATTTGGCTCGCCGTCTATTACGTGGGACTTAAAGAATAACTGGCGAAACATGGCTTTATCTTTGCGCAGTACCCTTCAGGGATTACAGACGTCAAATAATATTTCGTTATATATTAGTGCTTGTCAGAATAATTTAAATGTAATTTACCCGTCCCCAACCCAACAGTAATGTTAGCATTGATGATCTTCCTGACAGGACACAAGCCTGACTTCAGCCGAGTGTTGGAAGCTGGACAATGTGCTATAGATACTCCTTTACTTGGCAGCAAGGTCAGCTCTTCATCTGTCAAGTGTACTGCGTGGGCCATGATGCACTGGAAAAGAAACCAAGTTGAGAGAGAAGTGGAGAGTGGGTGAGTGATTTTTATTAAGACAATATATGTGTATATAGACACTACTCGTGTTACTGTTAGCTTGCATTATCCCGGGTATATTATACTGGGTAAAGGTCACTCTATGGATTTTTAGTTCTTTCGATCCAGGACTCATGTCGACCATTGTTTTTTGTTTTTACCTGACGAAAAAAAAAGGTGGAGGTTTGCAATTCGACATTTGTGGAAACCTAGAAACGTGGTGTGAAACCTAAAAAGTCTAGATTGGTTTGCAGAAGCGACATAGCGAGCAGGTAATAGGGGCAGTGACCTTCGGGAGGCGTTGTCGCAAATTATTAGTTTTACCATGAGCACTGTCTAGTACAATGGCAGCAGTGAGACGAACAGTCCCATAAACTCGCCATTTCAACAACATGATTGCCGCCATGACTTGTCCCGTTTCTACTATGTGCCACTGTTATAAATCCCAGTGATTGGCAATTTCTCCTAAAAAAAAGGAATTTAAAGACTACCTTGTTGTTTAAAATGCCGCATTCATCGTAAACATTTCCATATGTCTTGCAGTTAGGATTTGTTTCCAGAACATAATCTATTTCTGAGAGGTTCTCCGATATGTGACTCTGTAAATAGAACAAACAATCATTTAACTTCTGGAGTATATTATTTTAGGCTTTATAATTATAATTAAAAGTAATAGTGGGTACCTGTATCCTGCAGTCATACTTCTTAGCTATATTGGACAGTCCATCCATTAGTTCTTTATCACAGCTGACTGCAAATCTTGGAGTCACCACAGGTTCCACTAGCTCATTCTGAAATTGAGGTGGATCTTTTGTAAAAATGCATTTTATTGACAGACACAGAAGGAATGGAGGAGTTTGGTAGAAGAAGACATGCTGCGCTGACCCCAAATAAATTGGGATAAAGGCAGAAAAATGATGACGATCACAGTGCACCATCCAAAAATCTAGATAGCTTAGAACGAATTTCTTCTCCAGAAAAAGTTAGTTTTCATTTCTTTTTCATAGATTGTACTAACCTGATAAGAAATAACTATTTTGACAAATTTTTCAACTTCTTCCAACTCTTTCTTGGTGTCATTATAGTACCCTGCATCATTTTCTTTGTTCATGCTCACTTTGCCTATCAGTGCCCTCTGGTGGTGCTTGATGGCACTTTTAACCAGTTCCAGAGTTCCCTCAACATGGAGAGATCCAAAATAGCAGGCAGTTGTTGTTCCATTTTTGAGTAATCTTTGCTGAAAAGTGGGATAGGACTGTTATGATTACGTGCAAAAACAAACAGCACAGTACTTAAATTTATTATTACTTATTGTAAGTGGGTTTTGCAGTAGTTAAAAGATTTTAATTTAGAGGTTAAAAACTTTCATACTACTTGTGAGGTCCATTAAGAACTAAGCCACAGGCAACAATTTTATTTTTGAAATTTATATTCTATTCATTCAGTAATGCACATAAAATTTAAAGATGTAAAAAACAATCACAATATTATACGATGTATTGTAACTAACTAGCTATACAAACACTGTAAAATAAACCTTTATATTATTATTACAAAGTGAGCTATTTATTAGCCATTTTTAATGAAAATAAAAATATCATAATTATTTCAGAAGCCCATACAGACACATATTTAGCAGTAATTATTCTAAATGATGCAATTTTCCTATCAAGTTACTCACCACAACTTGGTCATAGACCTTAGCGGCAAACTCTGTGTCACTGTACTTTTTCTCCAAAGGGAATGTGTATTTTGCTAGCCATTCTAATAGCGGTCTATCTAGACCTAGACCAATATTAGGAAACTGAGGGGCATGTGTGTGACAGTCCACAAATCCAGGAATGATGAGCAGGGTCGGGCTTAACCTTATTATTTTGTAGCTTAAAAACTCTTGAGCCTTCAGAAGTTCATCAAACTCTTTCTTTGACCCTGTTTTTGTGATCTATAAAAAAAACGTAAAAAAAATGTTTTACTTCACCTATACTTGAAGAAACATTAGTTGGTGATTATTCAAAACGGGAAAAATAAGTCATGTAGTTTATGTGAGGTATAAATATTCAAGTAATTGTTACCTTTCCATCTTGAACAGCGATATAACCAGAGCTAATATCAAGTTTCTTCAAAGAACTCGAACTAGCGAATACTCCAACGAAAACAATATTTTTATCCGTCATTTTTACTACACGTAACGAGGCTACTGACCAAATAAT
The DNA here is from genome assembly GCA_950022335.1 of Eurois occulta. Taxonomy (NCBI): domain Eukaryota; kingdom Metazoa; phylum Arthropoda; class Insecta; order Lepidoptera; family Noctuidae; genus Eurois; species Eurois occulta. Next base: position 9,863,944 of record OX465500.1, on the reverse strand, counting down.
TAGGTACTATGATAAAAAACATAAGATATTTAATTACGTAAACAAGTTCCTTATTTATACAAAGTTTTAAAACGTATTGATAACAACACACTCGATAACGGTTATCACCGGTGACAACAGTCAATCTCAATGCTACTTTACAATGGCAATGTTGCCAGATGACCGTCTCGCATTCTCCCCAAACCTTCCCCGAAATCCCCTCAAAATTAAATATTTTTTTATTAATGAAGTATTCAATTTTATACTATTGGAGCAATAGCTTCCATTACAGAATCCTCATCTTCACTCGCGTCGTCTGCAGTTGTACATTTTGTCCGAGTTAAATCTCTTTAGCATTTGAACTGGGTTTAAAATGAACGTATCCTTCCAACAATGAATATCCCAAGATGGATTTGGCAGTGTGAATGGCTAATCTGTATCGAAGCTTGTCTTTTAGTAATTGCTACTTGGGAGAAGGCTCTTTGCACAACTGCGTTATAAAAACGCAACGACAAAATTCGTAATGCCAATTTGCTTACAAAAAAAAATAACGCATCATAAAAATGCCCCAATTCCCTCCAAACCCAGTTTTTTCCCTCCACGAATCCCCTCAAAAATACTGTACCCCCAATTGTCCCCCCATAACTTAAAAAAAACCCCAGATTTGGGGGGATTCCCCCCAATCTGGCATCACTGTCATTGGTTCCAGAACATTGGCTTTAAATACTCGTCTTTTAGGCTCAAATTTTGGGGACATTTCTATTTAAAATTTTATGCAAAGAAGCGACGCAATAAAAAAAAATTTGTTCTTATATAAATGTGTTATGCTTATTTATTGCTAAAAAAAAAACTGTGGGATTGAATTAAATCACGCAGGAAATATCAGTAGGTCCCTACATAAGATACCTAGTTGATGTCTACATTTTAGGAATTAAGCTCATTAAACGTAATACCTTTTCGACTAAAATAATGTTGGTTTATGTTATCGTAAACTTATGTGAAGACAAAATAGTTATGTGTATCGCCTTGTTGTACATATTCTGTACATAATCAGGTGCCAAGAGGTACGTGCGTGTTCTTCTCCCACGCGCCAATGGACGAACTTTCCTGTGCGAGCGTTTTGTATCCAAACCATTGAGTCAGTACTTGTGGCACGAGCCATAGCTTCTTCGAGGCGGTTGTTCATCTTTCTCGCTTCTTCTGCAGCCTGAAAACCGGTAGGACGTTACTGTCGAAATTATTTTTTATGGCTGGCATGCCATGATACCTTGATTTTGCGGTCCTCAGACTACTTAATTATGTAAGGAGTTAAGTGTTATTCTACTAAGAGCGAATAGGACTGTATGAAGTGTATCTATGTATCAACATTTAGATTAACGTACTTGATTGAAGAAACCATTAGCAACTGTAAGTCTTCCAGATAACATGGATGAGTTGGCTCTTAGAAGACACCAGCGGGGATACACGGTGCGCAACATACGGACGTCGTTTTCCAATCGCGCTAGTTCCCTGTCCGCTATCGAACGGAGCTCCATCAGATCCACCACCTAATTACAAGCGATAACACTTTTAGCAGCAAAAGTGCATAGTATATGAGTCTGTTTGATTCACTAGTCATAACTGCGTAGCGATGCAATATTTATGTACCTACCTTTCGCAAATCGTCCACTTTTCTTGCTAAACTCTCAAGCATCCCTTCCGCAAGCCTCATTGCGCTTAAAAGAGTGGTCAACGAACCATCATCTTCGTGTGATGCCCAACTTAGGGCTTCAGACTCAAAACGTTTTGCCCTCCTTTCGGAATCTGCCCTGAGCCAATAGGTCCACAGCCCTACGACTAACCGGCGCCGACTCGGCCCCGCAGATTTACCTCTGCTTATTGCATATTCGGCGAACCGACTTATATCTTGTGGCATTTCCAGTTGAAACCCCGCGTCCAGTATCATGTCTATGCATAGTGCATGATACCATGTCTCACAATCATATGACATATGGTCTTGGCCTGTACGCAAGGCGAATTGCAAGATGTCGATAGCTTCTGCTATTCGTCGACGGGTCAGTAGAATGTAAAATAAATCTGGTATTAGCTCCAAAGAAATGTCTTCAGCTAGTAAGAAACGACTAACGGCTAATGCACGGAATCCGGAACGTATAGTCGGTGCCAGTTGCCCTCTGGCCATCCGAGCTCGGAAGGAAGTCATAAATAGCTTTCCAACAGCAAAAAGTTCATCAGCCTGAATTGGGTTTGGAAGATTTTTCATTGAGTTAGCTGCCATTTGTTCAATTTCTGCTGTAGCCTCTGGCATTCCACGATTCAATTCTACTTGCAAAGCATTGGAGTAAGTGTCACAGATATTCACTACGGTACATTCTACAGTTTGAACTATATTCAAAGCACGGAGTGCTGTCATCCTTGCTACTCTTTCATCCCCAAGCGTGGTATATAATAAGGTTGCTATGTTGAGAAAAAACACTGAATCTGCCTTAAATATTTTCTTATGTAAACGATGCTTTTGTCTTTCAAATTTAAAAGCCTTTACTAAATTTCTCAACTTCAAATATTCAGGCACTTTGTTTATATTTATATGATAAATTTCTGCTGCTTGTTCAGTTTCTGCTTTAGCCGCAGTAAGTCTTCCCAGTACCAGGCATGCGGCAGCTCGTATTGAATGTATTTTTCCTAAAAATCGCTTTTTTTCAAATGAGTCTAGGTCGGGAAGCATTTTACACATGCCTTCGGCTTCATCAAGTCTTGGAAATACATTCTCAACGTTATTGCTTAGAACAGACAAATGAGAGTACTTGATCAGGAATTCAATAGCTTTTGTTTTCAATTCTGCTTGTCCTGCATGGTAGACAACTTGGTCACAAATAGTTATATTTAACTCTGTACAAGTGCATCTAGCAAAATTGGTTGCGGAAACACCTTTCTCTATTTTGACACTAAAATGTTCTTTAGTTTTGTCATTTCTGATTGCCTCCATATCTTCTTGGCTGTCAACGATGCCAAGATTTAGCCAATCACTAGGATCATCAGCTTCAGCAACCTCACGAAGCATGTCGAAAATCTTATAACTTTCAAATTCTTCTGAGTTGCTCTTTTGAGGATCAGAAAAGTTAGTCATGGTTACTTTTTTAGCTGATCTACGGCTACTTGGGCCAGCCTGATTGTCACTGACTCTTGTTTTTAATATAGGTTCTATTATTTCACTAGATGTTTTTTTTGGCTTTAAAATTTCTTTTGAGTGAGTTTGTGTTTCTGATTTAGATTTTTGTAAATTAACAGCACTTGTTTCTTTTGATGAAGATGCCCTTTTTAAGTCGGACTCATCTGAGCTTTCACTTTCTTCTTCATCTCTAGCCATCGTAGTATCTACTGAACTAGTCGCGTAGTTATTTTTCATGACTTCATCGCCTAAACTTATCATTGACTGGACTACCATGACTTTACCACCGCAGTTATTACACTTTTGTTTATTATTTTCTAAGTAATTAACAATCCTGGTGTGAAACTCCTTTTTCTGATTCATTGGTAACAATTCGTAACATGTTTTTCTTGAGTTTCTACTTCTAAATCTCATTAGTTTACAAAATGCGTACTTTGGTAAATTTTGGCAGGTCTCTGGATCATGTTCAAAACAACATTCACAAACAAGATTTGGATTATGGGATGTACTGTTTGATAGTAAAGTTAATGTTGAAGTGCCTCTGCGGCCAAATTTATTTAGACAGTCGGCGTTTGCACAAGAGAAAATACGTAATGCAAATAATCTTTTAACAGCTTTCGCTGTAACTAAACCATTGTTTTCGTACATTATATTTTCTAGAAGATCCCTCGGTATTACATCGCCGATCACAGACGCAATTTTCAGTAGCAGCTGTTGATACGGCGTCAATGAGTCAATTTGTATCATAATTATTGCATCTAAATTATGAACATTAATATCGGTGTTTAGCTCTCCTTTTTCAATGACAAAACATATGCTTATATCTCCTGTGGAATCATTTTGTACTAGTTGATCAAGCTTGCTTTGATTTTTACCATCCAATGCTTGCGGGTGCAACAAAGCCGGATCTGGAAATTGTAATTCCTCTTCTTCCCAGTCGGCTAATTCATCGTCATGTATCCTTTTTATTTCAAGTGCTCCCGTAGAAAATAAATGAATAATGAAGCTCTCAACGAGACCCGGCATGCCTTTACATTTGCTTCGCAAGGCGACACATAAGTCATTCGAGACTCCATCTACGTCTAATATTTGACAAGCCAAAGCTGGGATCCACTCTGGATCCAATGGCCCTAAACACATTTTTCTGATATTATTATTTATAAATACACTGTAGAGCCAACTATGAACAGCGCTGAATTTTCCGCGTGTGACGGATAGCACTACAAATATTTTCAATGAGCTGAACATCATTGATATGAACTCCCAAGAACATGAATCTAAATTTTGTAAATCATCTAAAAATATGACGATAGTATCTGTTAATGCTTTCATTAGTTTTGCAAAAATTGCCTTGGCCTTCTCTTTTCGTTTCGTTTCATCTAAAGAATGAATGCCTTCATGATAAGCAAACCGTACTTTAATTATACTGTTTAAGTAACATAAGTCGTCAGAGTAGGCTTGTAGTAATTGTATAATTTTTTCTTCTTTGGCAAAACCTTCAACGGGTTCTTTAAGCTCAAGTATTTGATTAATTATTTGGCTTAAAGCTAAATATGCAGTGGCTGAATGTATAGAAGTCAGGTTTAGGAAACATACACGAAAACCAAATTTTTTTGCGTGGCGAGCCATCCACTCTAACATTCTACTCTTTCCAATTCGCGATTCTCCTACCATTAAAAGAGCATCGAAATCTCTATAAGTTGCATCACTATCTTCCAGCCAGCTTTCAAAATATCCTATTTCATCACTGCGGTTTAGAAGTGGCGGAATCATTGGTATGTCATATAATTCCTTAACTCTTATATCTTCCGTGTATTCATATATTTTTCCTGGTTTTACAATTCCTTTTAATTCGATTGCTGGTTGTAGTGTAAATCCGTTTTTAGACATTTTACTTTTTACAAAAGTATTTTCATCGCATGTAATTTTATTTCGGAATCCACACATAAGTCTTGCGGCTTTGTTAACAATAGCACCAATGACAGTAAATTCTCTTCGTAGAGGATGGCCTACCACTCCGCAGTACACCTGGCCGGTTGTTACACCAATGGATACTTCTAAGACTCCATCGAGAGCAGCTAAGGATTTTTTAATACTATACCCACATTTTAATGCAGCTTGGGCTTCAGATTCGTGTTTGAAGCCGCGTAATCCAAATACAACCAAGATCATAACATCCTTATCGAAAAGAATTATCTTGTTAACACACCCCATCGATTTATATACTATTTCGCAAGTGATTTGATAAGAATTGTTGACAATTGTTATTAATTGCGTAAATGAACAATCTCTTGGCTTGAGGGTTATAAATAAAATTGAAACTTGTCTCATTTCAGTCAGGTATTCCAATGGTTGGTGAGCGTCAACCTGGGTTAGAACGGGTCTTATCATAAATTTTCTAATTTCGCTTCCTATGTTTTTTTCCTCGGCGACTAAAATAGCTTTACGTAGGCTTAATGCTTCTGTTTTCTTTAAAGCATCGGTTACATTTAAACCTTTGGGTGCGTCTAATATAAAATCAGGAAGGCTCTCAATTGCACTGAATGGCTTTTTACTTTGTCTCACTAAATTTCCGAAACCCGCAAATGGTCTGTTCACATTGCTGTCATGCGGATCATACAGAATAGATTTAATTGTAACAAATCCATTTTCGTGTATTATATGGTCGTAATTTCTAGAATAGCAATGCCCCCACGCTGTTGGAGTTAGTTTAACTTCCCCTGAAGCACAGACGCTTTCAGCACCTTTAGCTTCTATTACTGGTAAGCCAAAAATAATATAACTCATATCAATTCCAGTCCCGATAGGTGCAAATATGATATTGCCTGCAGATATTGCCAGCTTCACTTTCAAATTCACTTTAACGTCAGTTTCGTAGACTGCGTAAGAATGTTGTATAATTAGAGCGCAAGCGATTACTGTGTGGATGGTGTGACTCAAAAATGAACTTTTGTCAGTCTTCCAAAGTGCAAGGAAAGCATCGCCAGCGAATTTGATGATGTCACCGCCATGGCCGTAGATGAGCTCTATGAGTGAACCAAGATATGTGTTCAGAGTTACTGTCAGTCTATAGGTGCCACCTTTGCCTGTGTTATTGTATCGTTCTGATAAAGCTGTATAGCCTGAAACATCAGCCATAAGAAGAACGCCGACGAAACGTTTTGAATTTGATGTATCAAACCTGAAAAAAATTAAAATAATTTTATTTCTTTCATATATTTGCATGCTAATTCCATTTGCATAATAATAAGGTTTAGCTTCTATATGGTAAGATGTACGTATCAAAACCATATTGAATCAAATAATACTTAAATGTCTCAGTTACAGTTACGGTATCAGCCTTACTTGTCCATCAGAAGTACTTCATCAGGAACTAAAGTAGACAGTATAAGAGTCTGTTTCTTAGTCAGCTGTATCTCAATATCCTGGTCAACCTTGTCTGCGTCGCTATTTCTTTCGAAAAGCTCCTCCACCCAGTTTTTTCCCTCTTTGTAACGTGGTTCATATTCGTCTAACTCTTCATCAAATAACTCATGGTCTTTACGGGACATTCTCCGGCTGTAGTTCCTCCATCGTTCGTTACCTACCATAATGTTGGTGGAGTTTCTTCGGGCACGTTGCTTGCTTTTTAGGAAATTCATGTTTATGGATGGTTAGTTCGGGGCGTACGTGAATTTTGGTGTGGGTGTCCGGATGATTTGGCACAGTCACTTAAAGCTTAACCTATTGTCATCAGCAATCTCGTAGGCTACGATTGAGTAACTCCTCAATTTTAATTTAGTTCTGACTTACAACATAGAAAAACTTTTAATAATTCTCATAACATAACCAAGATCTTCGTTTTCGCTGTTTGACAACTGGCGAACTGATTTGTTGTATCAGAATTTATGGTTTATTATTTATGTCATTGGGGTTTTTTACTAAAAACTTTTTGCTAAGCACCTTATTCTCTGCGTAATTAATCGTAGTTATCGCGCCCTGTTTGGCATGAGGCGCCGAGACTCTCAGGTTAAAAAAAGAAGGCGCTTTCCACCAGGCGTGATCGAGGTCAAGAGCAGGCCCATTTTGCAGTAAAAAAAAAGAAGGTCAAAACAAAGAGTTTTAGGGTAAAAGGAGTGTATTTTAATGAAGATTTCAATTCAGTCCCTTTAACATAAGACTCTATTTTTGTCGTGATATTGTGTTAAATTGTTGCACGTCCTTCTAATACTGCGTGCGTAAAGAGCATACCGCGGCAAAAATACAATTAATTATTTTATTCTCTTCATCTTAATTTATTTAAGGTACAGTCGCCAGCACATCAAGTTACCACAAACTGTCAAATTTCTCCAAATGATTTTAAACCATAAAGTGTTTATGGTTAAGTTCAAAATCAAATGAGAAAATTTGACAGTTTGTGGTAACTTGATGCGCTGGCGACTGTACCTAAGTACATAAAACTTTCTATTTTTTTCTCTATGTTGATTATTCTAAGTATTACTGGTTGCTAGTTATGAATGGTTAAATGGTGAAAGGTTTATTTGTTGTACTTATTGCGGGCCCATTGTTTACAATTCATTCCGTCAATTTACAACCTGCCCAGAATGATAACTACCCAGTTTTTATTCCTCGATCAACGTGGAAACAATCTTTTAATTACCCTTATTTATTGCCTTGTTCAGTGCCTTCGACATCATTTCTCAGATGCAGTGTAAACAATTACATTGAGATCTTAATTAGGTAATTAAAATGTCTGACCTTATAATAAAATTGAACTTTGAAATGGTTTGTAATGTGAACCGTGCACGGTGCAACGTACATTACCATTGCCGGTTCAGTCCGCCGTTCTCCATCGCTTTGCGCACACGCATTCGCAGGCCCGACGAAGTTACGATGGAGCCAAACGGGACCTCGTTCTTGGATAAAGTGCTCAACTTAGTTAAAGAAGACAGAGTGGAAAGTGTGCCGCTGATACGATTCAAACACCCGAAGGAATTGGAGGTAGGCTGTACTGTACTCATTTGTGAATTACGTTGAATTTGAAATCCGAATAAGTGTTCCAGTTCCCACGTAGGTACCTCATTTTTGTTGTATAGGTGGATACGTTTGGATGACTCTACCGAGATTTTCTAAAATTCTAATCTTTTTTTATTTAAACAAATAATAAAGTTACCTATCACAAACAACGAGTCTCAATACGGGGTGGAAGGGACACCGACGCGAAAACGGTTAAGTACCTACATACATAGAAATTTTTCATCGGTTATTAAAAAAAAACAGCTGTTCCATACATTTTGACCGTGTATGTATTGCAATTTTGTAATGTGATGAAAAATTTCTATGTGTGTACTTAACCGTTTTCGCGTCGGTAGGTAGAGGTACATTGTTTTAGTACAAATATCGCAATAACGCATACGGTATTATCGACCGATAATAACACGCCTGTGTGGGAGAGCCTGTAGCTGCTCTCACAGCTTCATGTGGTGGTTCAGTTTTTGCGCTTTGAAAGCTCACCGCTCACTCAAACTCCTTTTTAGTTAAAGCATTCCACATTTTTCCACACAAATTCTTGTCATGTGTTTATTTTACATAGTGACTTGAAGATATTAGGAGACAATCAACGTAGACGATTCACGAACAAGAAAAAAATCGTATTGTTGCTAACTCATAAAATACCAAAACAAAGTTAATACAATTTATATGGGACCAATTTATGCGCGAGTCATCTCTACAAAAAAAAAAACACCTAAATCTGTCCATAATTGATGGAAATATCTATTGACATACTGCTATTGTTACCCTGCGTCATCCCACTGCTGGACAAAGGCATCTCCCCATGACTTCCAGATGTTTCGATCCAAGGCTAATATAGGCCACTGGTCGTTGATTTTATCCACTCGTCCCGCCATCGATGAACATACATAAAAAAAATACATATATACTGCCGAACACAGAGCCTCCTCCTTTTTTGAAGTCAGTGTAAAATAGGAAGAATATACCTAGTATCCAAACAAACACGTTCAAGGCTAACCAGAATAGAAAGCGTAGTTATTTTGCACATCAAATCTATTAATATCGATATCACCTAAGCATTTGAAACACGCAATAAAATCATCTTGCACCCTAAGCTGCTGCAGAATCTATCTATTAACTAGTCGCAGTCTGTAAATACAAGTTAAGACTAGAATTACTAATGAGCAAACACACCTTAATAGCAGGCTGTATAAATAAAATAAACATATTTATTGCGTTTACTTCCAGGAGCACTGTGACTGTGTGTCAACTGTTTCAAATCAACAATGTGGTGAAAAGCGATTTTTATCAAACGATCCGACTTGTAGGCTGGACTGGTTAGCAAAACCAAACCAATAATCCTTTCTTGTAATATTTGCGGAAGATTAAACGAACTACTGGGTGGGGATCTTTAAGTCTTATACAAGGTGTAAACGGACCCTTCACGTTAACCAAGCATTCTGTACATCAAACTAAGTACTTAACTCTACGCAAAGATTATTGCCGACTTGTAAATATTATTGATGACTTTTTTTTGGCTAAAAATCACGTTTTACGGTAGCAATCGGTGTAACGCGCTCAAAACATTGCGCTGATTTAAAGTAAAGTTATAACATTAAAAACTTATATTAAAAAAAAAAACTTGGGAAAAAGTTCCTAGGTAGGGTCCAGAACAAAAACAAAGATCGCAATGAGGGGGAGAAAAACTGCCCTTCGACTTCGTTAAGGGTATTTTTACACCCATTAAATATTCTTCTTTACAACGGTAAAGACCTTCTATCATTTTAATCAGTTTAGATTTTTATTTTCATCGCAATTATTTTTCCAGTAGGCATTAAAGTAATAGAAGGTACGGAAATTCTGAAATAATGAACTCAGTTGAAATTCTGATGAAATTGAATGAAATTCCGGCTACAGTTTTTCAAACAGGATATTGTTTGAAAAACTGTAGCCGGAATTTCATGATTAATTTCATATTCCAACGACCTTGTTTGAGAAATAGCGATGTATTGGCGATAAGACCAGAAACTTGCTTTTTCATTTGTTTACCTAACCATTTGGATTTTCTATTGTGTTACCTTTGGTACAAGGAGGAATTCGTGGCTTAATTCAAATTCAATTTCTTTAATTCGAGCGGAGGCTCATATAGGTTTAGTAACATACTCCTTAAAAACTAAGTGTTAGTAAACAACACATGTAACTGACAGCAGTGAACCACATAAGGACAGTCTACTCTGCCAGCAATCATTTTCAGAACCTCGTTAGGGCTGGCGATGACGCGAGCTACCATCGAAGCTGCGCGCTTTCGCATTATTGTGTAAAAACAATCTACACGCGCCGCCCCAAACATCCCTGACGCACTGCAACGCCACGGCAACCCCATCAGTCTCCGGAATGCATTATTAAATTGGACACTGGATTGGATGGAAGGGCTCCATACGACGCTTGCGAATAATTCTCCCACAAGCTGCAAGTGTAGAAGGTGGTACAGAATGCTCTAAAGAGCGTCACCTTTACGTCTGCAGTACAACGAGCAAACGTGCTATCATATTCGCGCGTACGGACCGAGCCCTACGTTCCCTTTCAATGTCAGCGTTGTCCTTGTGGTCTGTGGTGACCAATGACCTAATTATTTAAATTGCTCCCCTCGCTCAAGAGGAACACCGCTTAGACGTATGGGAGGCACATCAAGATACTTGGTACTTGGTCCCCGCCTCAAAAACAATGTACTGACTCTTCTGAACATTGTACAGTAAGCCATGCTCCGCCACATAGTGCTCACAAGTGGCCAACAGTGTCCGTATACCGCCGACTGAAGCGCTCAGAAGCACCATGTCGTCCGCGTAACTTAAATTATTGACACAGACACCGTCAATATGACAACCGATATGATGACTACTAAGCGCCTCAATCAGGGCGTTCATAAACAAATTGAAGAGGGCAGGGGAGGTCAACCCCGCCTGTCTCACTCCGTACTCCAACTGATACGGCTCTGACGGCAACCCGCCCACCGAACATTGTTGACCTGGTTTCCATACCAATGCTTGAAGATACTAATAAGCTCAATAGGCAAGCTTATAGCTTCAAGTTTTTTCCATAATATATAGGAAACCAGATCAAAAACCCTGGAAAGATCGAGGAAGCAAGCGAAAACAGGTGTTATTTAGTCTCGATAGTGGATAAATTGTGCAGGAATTAAAATCACTTCCAATTTTATTGTAGTTACGATAGCTGTTCCATTTGAGAAATTAATATCTAGTAAAAGAAGATAGCATGAGGGGGCTCATTGTATCTACTTTTTAGGGTAAATATTGATGGGTGTAAAAGCACCCTTGTCGAAGCCGAAAGGCACTTGTTATCGCCATCATTGCGATAATTTCTAGACCTGGGAACCTCCTGGTTAAGTTCCAACCTTTTAATGTTATGACTTTACTTTAAATACCTCCTCGATCCCCGTACTATTTAACGCATCCATCAGCACAATGTTTTGAGTGCGTTACATTGAGGCCTATCGTAAAACGTGATTTTTCACCCAAAAAGAAAAGTCGTTTCTCAGCAATAATTTTTGCGTAGGGTTACTTAGTTTGATGTACAGAATGCTTGGTTGACGGCTTCGTGAAGGTCCGTTTACACCTTGAAGAATGTCAGATATGTACCTAGACTTAGGTAATAGTAGGCACTGTAGGCAGATCGGTAAAACCTGATTAAAATACAAGTATTAATCCACTATGCTAATAGTTACAAAATCGTTTTGCAAAATCATTTGAACATTTCAACATTTGTTAGGAAACTCGGTATGTAATGGGAGTTCACCCATCCACGGACCAACCTAGGTAAGCGCGGCTTGACCTGAAAATCGACCCGAGCGGCTGTTATTATTTAGACACGAGCTCCTCATTCCCATAATCCTGATTCAATTATCTGCTGCTATTAGGTAGGTGCTTCAGTTTCACATATTACATATTTGATTGTGCACCAAGATGCAGTCCAATTCTGGATGAGCCCATGGGGCGGGGGGGGGGAGGTGTCACAGGGATCATGACCCCCCCCCCCCCCAAAAACATACACGCCAAATTGACAGACTTCTTAAAATACTTTTTTTCGGATATCAATTATTAACTTCCTGCTTATCGTTAAATGCTAAAATTTTCATTCGCTATTGAGGATACATTAGCGAGCGAGTGAAAATTTTGCCTTGTTGAGTTACTTTTATTATCATCTCGGTATTAATGAACAAAAAGAATCTAATACACTGGGCGGAGGCGAACTGCTTGAATTTTGAAGCTCTCTTCTCTCGCTCTTGCATTCTATTAGTACCAAGAGCGGATCTATGGGGTTAAGCCCGCTCGTTATAACCGCCCCGCGCTGGACTGGGCCTAGGTCTACCGTGATCATGTTTCTGAAACTAACATCAACAACAACTATAAAGAAATCAATCTATCCGAGGTGGAATGCTTAAATTGTCTTGCTCGCTTCGCTCGCCAATACATCCTATATTTTTTCAATTCTGCAAGAGTTGACACAGGACCCTCCTAGTCTCATTTCTGTATAAATTAACACGGATGGTGCTACAATTTTCCAGCTCGCTTCACTCGCTAAAACATCCTGTACTTTTTTAATTCTCCATAAGTTGACAGAGTTCCTCCTATTCTCATTCCTGTATGACTGAACAAAACGAACTTAATTCCGAGGAAGAGTGCAAAAATTTTCGAGCTCGCTTTGCTCGCTCTTGCGTGTAAGTACTGTGTAGCTCCTGTATGAATGGTCAAAAGAAAATCTAACCTACCCGATTTAGTGTTAAAATCTTCGAGCACATTTTGCGTTATTTTCAGTTTTCTTTATAAACTGACAATTTGTGAAAGCCTATCAAATTCGAACTGGGTGCTCGTTTTTCAAAAGTTGATCCTTACAGTATAACCCATTACTTTAACCCCCCCCCATCTGTCTTTTTATTCGGAGTAACCCATCCCAACCAAATTCCTGTCTACGCCCCCCCCCCCCAAATCTTAGGCTGGGATCGCGCCTACTGTTTGAGGCCTTCCTGAGGCAACCAACCTTTTACCGATTTAGGTGGTGATAGTGACAAGGATCGGGTCGAAGCAGCTTGCTCAGGTACTCCAGCGTCGGACACTAGTTGTCCGGCATTTAGCTGAACTGGGCCTATTTGGCGCAGCCGTGAGACACATTGTTACATTTTTTGTTTAGATTTATGTTATTATTTTAGTTTTCTTTTTTTTTTATATTTTGTACACTTGTGGCATGTGCCAAGTAAATGTATCTTCTTTCATACGTCTTTGATCCCATTCCCTACGTCTACGTGATTGTCATTCTACTTCTACACAAGGCATCGATTTACTTCAGGTAACTTAGCAGGTCTAGATTTGACTGGCTTTGATTCTTGAAATTCACGTTTCAGGCTATTTTGGACCTTGACGTGACAAAAGGAGTAAATGACAAGGACCTGGAGCAATGCGTGCGTGAAATATTGAAGTACAGTGTGAAGACTCATAAGGCGACGTTCAAGAACCAGCTGTTCTGTGCCATGGACCCTTATGGCCTGGCTGGAGCCTGGATCACTGAAGCTTGTAATACTAGTCAGTAGGTATTATCTTTACTTGAGTAAAGTATTTCCCCTACTCTAGTATAGGTCTCGGATAACTGATACTACGATAGATAGGCTTATGTCTAGCTGCAATGATGACGATGTTTCTTCTACATCCATAGAGGAAGCAATACAGGCAGGTCCCTAATGAGGGTTTGAATTAAACTCATGTGGCGAAAACTACGAGCCTTCTTAGAGCTAGGTTAATGTCTAAGTACCTGCGTAAATGTTTATTACAAACAGAAATCTCTAGTTTACAACTGTGGCCAGAAACGATGGTAGCTTATACCTACGTTATTGCACTAGGTCAAGAATGCAGTTTCTAATTTTACGAGTATGTATGCAGCATTACCGAGGTATGAAAAGTTTCTTAACCCAACAGTGTTATATTGAACGAGCAAAACTTGTCTTAGTTTGTCATCAAATAGTCATAAAACGTGGTACTAAGATGCCATACTTTCGTTAAATACGATTTGTAGTTCCTTAGCGCTTTTTTTTCACCGTTATTACTAAAAGATATTGATAAGATTGATTACTTAGACGGAGCAGTTGAAATCCAATAAATTGGTTATAAAAACTGAAGTCTAAAGACTTCGTGAACAAAGTCGAGTTTCGGAAGGTTTTAGGACCGTGAATGAAACACACGCCAGCACATCAAGCTACCCGAAACTGTTAAATTTTCCCAATCAACCTTGAACCTAATGCTTTAGCGATTAAGTTGATAATCTATTAAAAAAATGTGACAGATTGTAGTAGCTTGGTGTGCTGACGTCTGTACATGGCGGACCTTTTTACCTTTAACATAAAGAACCTTTAAATAAAAGACCCAGCCCACCCCTATTTCTCTACCAAGTCCCAGTTAAAATACTCGTGCATTAAAAGTCCAGGTTGATTCTAAGAGTGGATTTGTGTGCTTTTTATGTCTTCTAAATATAAACTCCTACTATTTCAGGTATACCTTCGAAGTGGGTCCAGTATTCACTCTAATAGAACTAAAACTTCAGAACCACATACTGAAAGTGTTCGGTATACCCGATGGAGACGGTATCTTCACCCCTGGAGGCAGCAACTCCATAATGTATGGCCTGGTCGCTGCAAGGTTTAAGAAGTTCCCTGATATCAAGGCCAAAGGTATGAGGAACCTTCCTGAGATGGTTATATTTACTTCTGAAGATGTGAGTATAAAATCCCAAGTATTTGATATTAATTATGATTATCTATACAAATGCGAGACGAGACCAGACGCACGGGACCGGTCAATGTGGCGACACTTGGGGGAGGCCCATGTCCAGCAGTGGACGTCTTTCGGCTGAAATGATGATGACGATCTTTAGAAATAAATAAAATTGAATTGTGTAATTTCAAAGTAACAGCTTTTTACTGAATGCATAATATGAAAGTTTTTACTTTATACGGTAATTAGTTATAACAAAAAACAAAAAAAAAAAAAATTTTGTCCGTCGCTGTTTGTGATTATGCCGGGACTTTAACTAGCAGTTAGCGGATGTTATAAGGAGTTACTTGGGCTTTATTTTAGAAAAAAGGATTAAGGTTCCGTGCAAAAAAAAAAACCCTGGAAATTGTTAACAAAATCCAATTCAAATAGGGAAGTAATATAATCACGCAGATAAAAGTCGCGGGCAACAGCTAGTTACTTATAATCGAGTCTCTATATACGCCTTATGAATTTTACTAAGCAATTCACAGATTCCAAAATGGAAACTTTAACTTATCAAGGCATAAGGTAAGGATCGAAGTTATCATTGCGATTGAAAAGCATTTCTGGCACTAGACTACCTCGTTAGTGTAGTGATAGTACTTAAGGTAAAGTGTGTTTGCTAACAGTTCTGGTTTCGATTCCCGGGTAAGCCAGTGTTATTGGATCCCGAGTTTGGATTTGTACCCGGTTAATAGCGTGATGTTAAAACTTTCAGAGTCACTACTCCATAAAGAAAGCAGCCCACTGGCTCGGCTTTGGTACGGATAGCATCAGAATCATACAAACCAATCTTAAAGGACAGATACTGGTTGACAAGCTAGACGAAGCCATACAGAAAGAGAGGGACCTTGGCAGGTGTCCTGTATTTGTGAACGGTATGGCGGGGACCACCGTGTTAGGAGCTATAGATGACCTGGAGGCAGTTGCTGATGTGTGTAAAAAACATGGCGTTTGGATGCATGTTGATGTAAGTTTCTTTGTTAAATCAGTTGGTCTTCTTCTTTGTGTCTCTAGCACGTCAAAATTTCAAAGTTGGTCTAAAACTTCATTAAATTGTAGCGCCACTACAAAATAGTACTATAGCGCCATCTATGCCACAAAAATTAAGAACTAACATCTAATTCCTAAAATTAACATCAAATGGCGATATTGAAGTCCGCGAGTTAAGTCTAGTCGTAGGATCCTGCTTTTTCTATGGGAGATGAAGAACTTTACACCCTGATTTTCATACTCCTATAACTTCAACGGGGTCGGCACTTTGGCCGCATGTTCTGGGGCACAGAGGGCAGGGTAGGAGGTGGATTTACGATACAGCTCTCTATTAACACCTTGCTATCCATCGATGTAGCCTCACTTCACGACGTTAGAGTTACTAACTACTAACCTTAGGTGCTGGAGAAATGGCTTAAAACACGTTTAAAAAAAAGACGAGCCTGCTAAATAGAACTTATTTTTCATGTTCCAGGCATGCTGGGGAGGCAGTTTAATGCTTTCACCTAAATACAAGACCAAACTAAAAGGCATTGAAAGGTCAGTCCCAATACATCTTTTTATTCCATTTTATCCAACGACTTCTCTATTTTGGAAGTCGTTCTTTCTTTCTTTATCGTGTGGTTAGTGCCTAACCTGGTGTCAGAGTTTTAATGCCGCCCATGGGCCTCTGACTTGTTTTTACATGCTGTCGAGAAAAATCTCTCAAGCATGCTGGTTTCCTCACGATGTTTTCCTTCGCCAAAGTGATAATTATACAATACGCACATAAATCCAAAAAATCTGAGGTGGGTGTCTTGGATTCGAACTTGAGACCTACGACTGCTTTGGAAGTCTTCTAATACTATAGAAATAGTAAAAGCGGTCAAAAGCTAGCTTTAATATGAATCGCTTTACAATAACTCAGTAAGTATCCATTCAATCGTTTTTTAGAACCATAATAAGCTTCAGGTCCTTTTCAAAATTTCCCTTATCTTATTTCCAGAGCAAATTCAATATCGTGGAACCCGCACAAGATGGCGGGCGCTCCCCTACAATGTTCTGTATTCATAGTGCGGGAAAAAGGTCTGCTGCACGCAGCGAATTCAGCTGCAGCTCAGTACCTGTTCCAGCAGGACAAGTTCTACGACGTGTCCTATGACACTGGAGACAAGAGTGTCCAGTGTGGGAGGAAGGTAACAAACTATGAATATTTAATTATAACCAGTCCCATGCATCTGGAGAGGTGGGCAAAGATCGTCACTCACTGGACGCTTGAGGCAGGACATCGCCGTCGAGGTCGACCGCGGCGAAGGTGTTGTGACGATATGACCAGAAACTGCACAAGACAGAGAGGTTTGGAAGGAGAAAGGGGAGGCCGTTGCCAGGGAGTGAGAACAGCTGGTTTACCATGACGTCTTAAAGCAGGAGTAATTCCAGTGTGGGAAAGAGATGGCGCTAGACGACCTGTATAGCTCTGTCTCTTTCTCACAATTACTCCTGCTTTAAGACGTCATAGTAACCCCTCAGAAACAGGCTATCAAAAATACCAGTCCCTTTTGTTTTAGCTACCGCTCCGGACTTCATTATTTACTAACTAGAACCTGTCCCGTTACTTCCTGAATTACAGCTCCATCGTGTGGAGTAAAGATTTGGTTAACATTTGGCAGGATTCTCAAAAATCTTCTCTTAAATAGCCACCAGCCCTGCCTTTGCAAAGTAATAAAGTAACATTTTCTGTGGCACTTACTTAGTTATTTTTCCGGAGTAAAGACAATCTCTGCAGATGAGGGTTCATGGACGGTTCGCTGCCAGGGTTGCGGGACTGTTCGAAAGAGATACCGCGGCCCTGGAACACAAAGAGCAAAGAAGGAACATGGATGGGTTTTAGTCAGTACAAGTCTGACACTCCCTTCCGCTCCATCCAGACCGGGAGGGGTCATTTGATGATATCCCATCTGAAAAAAAAAAGATGGTTCATGGACGGCTCAGACCTCAAGTGCGTATGCGGCGTGTCCCCACAGACAATGGCCCACCTTCCATCTTGCACCGCATGCCCTATCACCTGCGCACCTGATAACTGATGATGATCATGGGTTCGTGTGGCTAAGTTTTGGGCTAAACTTTGAACTTTTTGCCATCGATACGCTAAGAAGAAGACATAGTTATTATATTCCATGCATCGGATTCTCCTGATTCTTTGTAGGTCCTGTCTTGTGTCGGATTTGACTGCCTCTTCGATGATTCCTTTATGAATTTCTAATGCATCTACTTCCAGTATCTACCTACAAATTATTAGCATTAGTAAAGTGAAGGTATCTAACGTATATAAGTAATTTCAATTGTTCCCAGATCGACGCCTTCAAGCTATGGATGATGTGGAAAGCACGAGGTGACCAAGGTTTGAGCCAGCTCGCAGACCGAACGATGGCCACGGCTCAGTTCTGTCTGGAGGCCGTAGCAAGGAGACCGGGCTTCAAGCTTGTGTCTGAGGAACTGCAATGCCCTAATGTGTGCTTCTGGTACATACCCAGCTTCATGAGGGGACAGGAAATGGATGAGGAGTGGTGGGAGGTCATGCATAAGGTAAGACGGTGAAAAATTGTTTAGTATGAAATGAGTTCCACGTCGTTGGTTTAGCAGTCACAAGCGATACTGCTGATTATGAGGTCCTGGGTTTGATTCTCATATCGAGAAAGTGTTATAAGGTAGCAATCCCCGGATCCATTCTGACCCACTACTACAAATGAGGTAAAACATGACTGGTGAAATGTGGGGTATACCGTATACCTTTGCCTAACCCTTCGGCGATTACATGCGTCATGTTCTGTTTCCTAACTACACTAAGGCATGTTGGAACATTAGTTGATTTCTAGCTTTAATTAATTTGTAGGTATAAGTAATAAGGCACGTGTAGCTGTTCAGGTTCAGACGAAACAAGCAGACAAGTTAAGAAAATAGGGAAAATTAATAACACATCTAGAAAAACCACTACAAATTCAAAATTCGGGTAATTCATAAACAATTTGATTAGTTTTATAATAGGGAACGGGTCCCTAAAAAGTTTTGAGCACCTTTTTTTGATTAGGCTCGCATGTGCCCCACTGCTGGGCAAAGGCCTCCCCTCCTCCTTGCAAACCTCTCTATCTAATTTGAGCAGCTATCCAAAATAAAAGCTTGTTTACGACACAATGTTAATTATTGTATTGTATAACGGGCTGGTGTCCGCAACTCCACGTCCAATGCGCGTATTTTGCGTGCGGAAGCACAATGTTAATTAATAACCATTTCTATTTTGCAGGTAACTCCAAAAATAAAGGAGCTTCTAGTTCTAAGCTCTCAACTGATGGTAGCGTACTCTCCCGTCCGCCACTATAAGAACTTCTTCCGCTTCGCGTTCACCTTCCACCCCGCAGTGGATGAGGAGCAGGTGCTTCGGATGCTGCAGTCTATTGAGGAGTGTGGGGAGACTGTTACCTTGGCCATGTTATCTTAGAGTATGATGATTATTTTGTATATAACTTTTGACTTAAGAAAGATAAATATATTGCAGATTCATTAACAGTTTATTTTATTCCATCCTTATTGTATTATGAAAAAAAAAAACAAATAAAAGTAATGTGTACTTAACCCTTAAGGTCGCACGACATTTCATCGAAATAAAACATCAAAATAATACCTGATTATGATTATTAGACCTAAAATAAGGGTAGGAAAAATAAGATAAAAAAACTAATTAGCTGATAATCTGAGATAATTAGTGTATATTATACTATACATTGCTCCCAACGTTAGTAAATCGTATGTGTAAGGGGCGTATAGCATAATATACAAAATGCACTTTTGATATAGCTTGATCAAAATAATACAACGACAAATTATGTTTTCAAAGTATAGTAAAATAATGACACTAATGACATCAGTGCTTATGATAAGCTACAAAACAATTTATTTTAGCTACGTAACAAAGATGGACATTGCACTTGGTACAACGAGTACATGCTTGCCCCTTTTTACAATATTTGCACCTCTGATACTCGGTGTGTTCTGGCCAGTGATCTACGGCGTCATATCTGATGGCATCTATGGGCCTTTCAGTGGCTGTTTTCTTTATTTTTTTCTGCTCAGCCACCGAATCCTGGACTGAGGTTTTCGCTATTTGTCGGTTGCTTTTTATAAGACCAGCATAGACCTCATATCGGAACTGCTTGAGATGGTCATCTTTTTTCTTGATGCTGCTTGATCGATAATGGCGGCGGCGAAGAAGCCAACCGTTGTTGATACATATGTCCAACAATTGAGAAAATATGTTTAGATACCAACGATGTGTCTTCATACTAGTCCGATAGAAAGCCATAAGCATGTCAGCCAGATCAACTCCACCCATAGTCTCATATGCCTATTCTAGTGTCTCACTATTTGTGGGCAAGGTACGTCTATGCGACCTTTTGATTCCTTATGGAATCTCTTTACTTTTTCAACGAGGTAAGCATCGACATATGAGCTAACCAAGGTAACGGGCTTATTGTCAAACCACTAAATAAAATTGCTATCGTAAAGCAATTTTATTTTTATTGCAAGTTGCTTGACAATAAGCCCCCCGTCCTTTTTTCGCCAGAGCTTTGTCTGACATCAATAAGGCATTGGCATCTGGAAGCCTATTTTTTCTGGCAGTGCCTAAACTAAATATGCCATAGTTATGCCTCAACAAATATATGAGTTCGAGAGACGTAAACCAATTGTCAAAGTAAACGACACAAGCTCGATTTTTTATGGTTTTACATAAAGCCAACACCGTTTTAGCTCCAATGCCGAGATTTTCCTCATCAGGTTCAAACTGGATGCCCCTAAAGGTATCGTCACCTGCACACAACATGACGTCAGTGAAAGGCGTCGACGGCGACGGTTGAACTGAAGGCAAGGAGGGTAGCGATGCGATAGAAGGTATAGCATTATAATTGCATGGCGTATCGGAAGGAAATACTGTTGAAAGAACTGGTGTGAGTGGTGGTGGATCTTCGCAGACTTCGGCTACAGTTTCGTGGCTTTGAAAATCTATGGAATCCAAGTTTGGATGGAGAATCGATAGAGAATTTTCATCTGAGTTGAGTGCTAGTATACGTCTACACCGATCGTGCTGTCCAGGCTAGAACGAATTTGTTAAAAGAAAGCATGAAAGCAAGGCCCACACCATGCAAGAAAAAAGTAATAAAAAATGCCGTAAAGTAAAAAATCGTAAACGTAATATACGAGCGAAGTCAAATTATAGAACTGACGTCACCATCACCCATTAGGTGGCAGTGTATAGAATAATATACATCACAAATAAGGTGTTTTTTGAGAAAACAGTCGCAATGTATGGTATGCTATACACCCAAGATTACGTTCGTAAAAAGCGATGAAAATAAGTGTATTACATAGATAATTTAGCATTAGCTTGAACTCAATACATTTGTGATATGAATCCACAACACACATAATAGATTTTTATAGTGAATAAGAAATTATAAAAAATAATACTTTGACGGGAACAAGATTCCTCGGCATGGTTTCGCATTTACGTCACAACTGTCAAATTTACCATAGCTAATACTATCGTTTATTTATTATTTTAAAAAGGTGCATTCTGGAACTACTTTTTGATAAGAAAAAATCATTTTAAAGTATTTTGTTTTATGAGAATATTTTTTTAGTTGAGTGTATAGTATAATATACAAATCAACCTTAAGGGTTAAATAAATCAAAGACTCAAAGTTACACGTCAGCCTTCCCAAGAATGAAGTAGAAATACAGACTATGCAAAATGAAATGGCATGAAGTTGTAAAAGTAATAACTGAACTCCACTCAATCTCGGTTTGGACTTTTCTTATTAAACAGTATAACTCATCATAAGTTAACTACACTTAATAAAATCGTGGTGAGAATATTTTTGCTAAGGGTATAAGAATTTGTGAAATTAAAACGAATGAATTAAGTTTTTATTAAAAAATCGTTTTGTATGATGTACAAAAGCATAATCCATTTTTATATTTCAACTAGCTGCTACCCGCTACTTCGTTCGCGTGGCTATTTAGGTGTGTATGTGTGAGACTGCCTCGTTGGTCAAGTGGTCGCAAGTGCGACTACTAAGCATGAGGTTCTGGGATCAATTGCGGGGTCGGGCAGTGTTAAAAAAATGTTTATTTAAATTATATAAAGTTCTAACGCACATGATTTGGAGATCACCTTTTAAGCAAGAAGATGGTTGTGTTAGGTGACTCCGCTCTTCCACTTAACATTAAACAATGTATGCAATTGAAAAAATACTATAAATAATAGTGTTATTGGGGTATTCCATCAGGAATTTCTCAGTAGCAGCCACGGAATCTGGATTTGTGCCCGGTTGGTGGAATAGAATTGAATAGGCTCGCCCCCTGTCACATGGGACTTCAACTTAACGAACGGCGAATTGTGGGTGTACGATAAGGTACACCTCTGCCTAACCCGTAGGGGATTTCAGGCGTGATGTTATGTTTTGTGTGAGAACTGACTGGCTGATCAAAATGCGATAATGTAGGTTATGACTTCAAAATGCGTCCTTTTGGGTATTGTAATTCTGGGCGCAGAGATCGGCAACAAAATTAAATGAGGCGACGATATGGCTTAAAACCGTTTATTTTGGCGCTATACAACCTTCTTTTCAAAGTAAACCATCAAACGCCTTGTTGGGCACTATTTATTCTAATACCGTTCTGTATACAACATTAAATGACTTATTATTTTCCGCAAGCACGTGAAATTTTTGGGCACTGAACAAACAACATATAATTGACCGTGTGAGAAGCATGGAGTGCACAATTGAATGCCTGTCACTTTTATGGTTTGGCCCTGGAATTGTTGATCGTCATTGTAATAGCCAATTTTAAGGGAAATTGTTACCTCTTAAATTGAAATGGTAAGTTATTTGCAATAATGGGTATGCGGGGACTTATTGTATAACGGGCTGGTGTCCGCAACTCCACGACCAATGCGCGTATTTTGCGTGCGGGTGGGAAATCTATTCGATCCACCTCAGCTCCCCGAGAAAAGCCAGCAGCGCCTTGATGTCGCTGACAGTCTCGCGGAGAGTACCTGGGTTACCGAAGTACTTTGCCCTGTATGATGCAACCTCTGGGCAGTGCAGAAGCACGTCTCTCTCTGCTCTCGGCTGCTGTCTCATCTTCGTCCATGCAGGCTCGGCACAGAGGGCTGTCTGTGACTCATATGGCAAAGAGGTGTTTGTTAAAAGAGCCGTGTCCAGTGATGGCGGCTGTAACAGTGCGCAGCTGTAGTTTGGTCAGCCGAAGCGCTTTTTTCGTGAAGCGGCCGTCGATGGTAGGAAGTGCATCCTTGGCCTGCCTACACTCACCATGGTTTAGCCACAGTTTGTGGTGTTGTTCACTGGTTCGTTTCCTTACCAGTGTGCGTAGGAACCCGAAGGGGAGTAGCAGTATGGGTTCAGGTCCCACTGCTGCCATGCTTGATCCCCTTCTAGCGAGTTCGTCCGCTGTATCGCTGCCTCGGGACTCGCTGTGTCCTTTTATCCATTGAATGGTTATATTATTGAGATTACCAACCTGGTTCAGACGTTGATGACACTCGTGTATTAACCCAGAGTTGACTGTGTGGTTGCTTAATGCTGGTAGTACAGCCATGCTGTCTGAAAGTATGCGAATTGAGTGGTCCACAACTTCCCTGGCTAAAATGGCCGATGCCGCCAGGGCAATGCCCATACATTCTGCCTGAAATACCGTGTTATGGATCCCCAATGGTGCGGCTATGTGTATGTTGAGATCTTCCGAGAAGACTCCAGCTCCAGTGCCGGTACCTGTCTTAGATCCATCCGTGAAGATCCGTACTTCCGCGGGGCTTAGACCCTCACAGCGGTGATCCTCGTGGAGTTGGATTTTGTATTTTTTGTCGAATACGAATTACTTGGGTATCCGATCGTTAATAGCTTTCGCTAGGGGGAACTCGGTATAAAATCCTTCCAGTATCGCGGTGTGTTGTGTGTACTTCTTACCCCAAAGTTGAAGTGTTTCAAGACGTACTGCCGCCATCGTCGCTTCCTGCTGTATGAACAGATCGAGCGGTGGGAGCCCCAACATGGCCTCCAGAGCCGCGGTCGGGGTAGTCCGCATGCAGCCTGTAGTCGCCATGCAGGCAAGTCTCTGCATGCGTTGCAGTTTGATGGAGGCTGTAGCTAGTTTAGTGCGGGGCCACCAGACCACTGCCCCGTAAGTAATCATGGGTCGGATCACCGTGCAGTATATCCAGAGTATTATTTTAGGGGATAGGCCCCACTTCTTACCTATCATCCTCCTGCATTGCCAAAAGGTTATGCAGGCCCTGTTTAGTTTGTTGTCTAAATGCCTGTGCGGGGACTTAAAACGCTCTCTCCATTAGCAGCTCAGCTGTGTGATACGAAGCCTGGTGCCGTTGCACAGTCTGGTTTCATCAAGGTTTCGCATCACCAAAACTGGTACGCCAAATTTAAGCTCCAGCTGATGGGACGGCACGCCCGATAACTCAAGGGAGTTGAGAAATTCAACGGAGTAGGCAGTACTATCATCATCAGCCATCACAATGATATGGATGTATATACTTTTTTTTTGTTTTTTTTACTGACCCACTCGTTCTTTGGCGCTAGCACAGCGGTTGGATGGGAAAATTCTTCGGAAAATAGAATTTTCCCATCTCCTTCGGATTCCAGACGACCCTCTCTCATTTGCAGCAGCTTATTCGCAAAGACACCTGCTTCGTGGTCGTTCTACATTTGGACGCGCATGATGCACGTAATATGGAGCTTTTCAATTCAGGAGGTTTTCACAGTGGCGACGCCATGAGACATGCGTTTCATCCGCCAGTGTGCCCCTTTTTTATTACAAAATGGCCCCTCTTATTAACTGGCAGTATCTGTCGAAAGTCGGCTTTTCAAATGACCCCTCCTCCTGCGCTGGGTGGAACGGAAGGGAGTGTCATCCATGTTCCTTCTTAGCGCTTTGTGTTCCAGAGCCACAGTATCTCTTTCGAACAGTCCCGCAGCTGCAGCAGGCATCGGCCCTTGCGGATCCCTTCCGGTTTGCTGACATCATTTTGAGGCGCGCGTGGAACACGAACGCGCTTTCGACACGGCCTGTCGTCATAAGACGGTTCGACGGCGAGCTAGTTAATTACTCACCGTTCACAGGGTCTAAAGTCGCTGCGAACATTTTGATGACGCCACCCATCACACCTGGTTGCCGCGGATGTCCTGCAAGCTGCGGTTCAACGCCTCTAATGCATGCTTGTGCGACATTGTGCACTCGTCCCAAACTACTTCCCCCGTTTTTGGTGATATTGCATGTTGGGGCGTATCTTCGCATGCAAGATTCAGCGGCAATTTGAAAATGGAATGTGCAGTCCGACCACCCATAAGCAAAGTTGCAGCAATGCCTGAGGAAGCCACAACCACAGTTATATGACGACACGGTTGGCGCAGTGGCTGAGCGAATGGCTGCTGCGTTTTGAGTATGTT
This sequence comes from Eurois occulta, assembly GCA_950022335.1. Classification (NCBI taxonomy): domain Eukaryota; kingdom Metazoa; phylum Arthropoda; class Insecta; order Lepidoptera; family Noctuidae; genus Eurois; species Eurois occulta. The sequence goes on along the minus strand of OX465500.1, from coordinate 9,838,481 downwards.
TTCATTTTTAAACTTTTTAGAGATTTTTTTTTGTACAGTGTAAATTGGTCAATTTTCATTCATTAATTTATGATTACCTGTCTTTTGAATGGTAAAAAAAAACGAAAAGTATACATTAATCTATTTTGTAATGATTTGAAAAACTTAAAGCATAAAAATAAAACAAAATACCTAAAACTTACAAAAAGTGAAAACTGGTTGGGGATCGAACTCGCGAATCATATTTATTATTTTTGAAAATCTAATAGCATTAAAAAAAATCACAAAAAGTGAATACTGGCTGCGATTCGAACTTGCGAAGCTCGGTTTACAGGGCGGTCGCTGAACCGCTAGGCTACTTGTACCTGTGACAAATCGTTTGAAATAGCCGTTCTATTCTAATGCATGCTATGACATTTTGTCAGTTGTCAAACCGTCGCCAAGAATTGTCACACAGTAGCCAAATTAGATGACGCTGTATGTCCGGAATAAATTTTATTTTTTATTTTATTTTTTGTAATAAAAACTATCCTATGTCCTTTCTCAAGTTCCAAACTATGTCTGTACCAAATTTCACACAAATCGGTTCAGTAGTTTAGGCGTGAAGCAAAGACAGACAGACAGAGTTACTTTCGCATTTATAATATTAGTTTGGATGACTTCTTTTTTTGAAGTCTTAGTATTTGCAGCAATAACCCAGTTTAAGGATGTGTTGTCACTTCGCGGATCACCATTATGTCCCCAAAGCAGCCTGTCGCCACAGGAATCCACATTCGTATCCATTTTCAGTGCTTGATGATATTGGTAGTTTATTAATCGAAAGACTAAAGCTCTATCTTTCATCAACGGTTCTATGTAATACTCATGGTTGATTTCATTGTCAATTGTAGAGCCCCAGCCTTTTCTGTCTCCTAGACTGTCTGTATTTTCATCCAGTTTTAAAAACATGTTGCTATCGATGTTGTTTATTTTGAATAAGACGGTGTCATTCTCCCATATGGGCATGAACTTCCAGCTTACAGCTCTACTTGTTTTATCAGACTTATCTCCCAAAGCAAGTCTGTCGTTAGAACACTTAACGTTCGCATCTAGTTTCAAGGCTTGTTGGTATTCCTTGTTGACTATAGTCACAATTTCTCCTTTAAAGATGAGTTGGAATTCATCTGGGAAACTATTGTAGATTATTTCATTACCACCACTGTTCCAGAGCTTATAACTATAATTCATGATGCTACTTGGACTTTCGCGCAAAATTTTTGTCACTACTTCAGTAACAGCTTCGGAGGTTCCACTTCCGTCAACCATGTTTTTGGTTAAATCCACAGCGACGTCATAAGCGCCTTCAGTGACGTAATTGAAAAGCTGGTCTTTAACTGCTGTCAGATTTAAGAAAGTTAAGTCACTATCGAACAACGACAAGCCTTGAAGTTCTGTAGGTAAAGTGTATCTCGGACAGAGGAATAGTTCCTTCTTCTTCAATTCTGTCTTAAGGTTTCTTATTTCAGCAGAACTGCTTTCGAATCCGTACGCGACCACTCTTCCGAAGTCTGGGTTTACCATGCGTGCGATGTCTTTGGCACAGCTGGAGTTGATGGGTGCTCCCATGACTGTGACGGTGGTGACTGAGTTGTCTTTGATATAGCCGCTGGTGTCACAGTTAGTGTAATTCACGACCGGTATCCTGTTAGGTATCTTTCTGTCACGGTCGGGACCATTGCTCACGAGTTGGTAGGTATGGTTGACGTTGTAGCAGTCAGGGAACCCGCTGATCCCGTGTTGAGTGACGATCCTGCCCTCCCCCCAGTAGTCCACATGTTCGATCAAGTTGTTCAGAGAGGGGGGTAGCCTCTGTAAGTAGTATTCTCCTAGAAATGGACACTCGGAGTAAGGGTACGATTTATCTTTGTTGGTGATGTAGTTTGGTCTCTGAGCGAGCTTCCAACCCGCAACAGAATGCATTTTTGGTGTTCAAATTATTGATCAACTGAAAAATGAAGGAAACACAAATATTAAGTAAGTAACAAAGATCATAAATGGGAGTAAGGTGTCACTGGCTTAATCATGCCGTCATCAGTAAAAAAATTAGACAATTATCAACTTACCCAACTTGAACGAGCAGCAAGCAGTAATAACACTACTGCGTTGCAATGAACCCTTTTATAAGAATCAATTGGGTCTTGATGACCTATTTGATTCTACTTATCAGTTTTGTGGTTATTAATAGTCATACCTACCCGCAGGAACCGCTAGTTATCTTTGTAGTTACCAACAGGGAAGTTGTCTTTTCCGCCAAGTGATAAGTTTTAGACATACATAAACTCATGCCTATAGACAATGGCGGAAGGCAAAAACTACAGTATGCTTGATGCCTGGATGCCACCTGCCACGATCCTTTGCCTCGGCCACGTTCATACATCCGGTCATGCACGCACGTCGGTTACGAGTATAGAGAGTTCCTTGGTCAAGACACCATCACCACTTCCAAATTATTGACTTTACGTATGACACCATGGCCTTTCATGCAGTAAGAGTGCAGGTCGGATTGCGCGGCACGCTAGCATTAATGATCTCATCCGTCGTGCTCTTGCCACCGCCGGGGTGCCAGCTGTCTTAGAACCCAATGGCTTGGCACGCGTCGATGGGAAGAGACCAGATGGTATGACCATAATGCCATGGAAGTTGGGTAGGCCTTTGGTGTGGGACGCAACTTGCGTCGACACCCTTGCGCCATCCCATCTTCCTAGCACAGTGGGCTGCGCTGGGGCGGCTGCTGCAGGTGCTGAAAACCTCAAACGGCGCAAATACAATAATTTAATTGGTAGTTATGTGTTTGAGCCGTTTGGGGTTGAAACACTAGGGCCATGGGGTCCGAGTGCCCACCTAGTTTTTCGGGAAATCGCCAAGCGGTTGGTCGACTCTTCACGTGACCAGAGGGCGGGCCTATTTTTTGGCCAAAGAATCACCATTGCCATCCAACGTGGTAATGCTGCCAGCCTTCTGGGCACTTTTCCTGTTGACAGCGATGCGGACGAATTTTTGGATGCCCTGTAACCCTTTTATACTTGTACATATTTATTTCTATTATAGTTTTGTAGTTTGTAAATAATTAATATTTTGATTAAAGTACAGTGTCTTTACGTATTAAGTTCCTTTTTATATTTTCAAAACAATTATTTAATTAATGACATACGTCGGGCATGCCACCGTCCAGGCGAATCAATCCGTCACATTATCTACGGGTGTTCTCGTCTGGCTAACGGAGAGTACTTGCATAGACACAACCTTGTAGCCAGCAACTTGCTCTAAAATACAGTCTTGTGGAATCGGAAGTGCCGTACCTACTATAGGTATGTGCCCGACCCAGCTCTCGAAAATGGCAATATCAAACTGTACTGGGATCAATCCATCATCACTGACAGGACTATTGTACCCAATAAGCCTGATATAGTGGTGGTGGATCGATCAGAGCGGCGCGCAATGATTGTTGACATAACGGTCCCGCATGACTAGAACCTGGTGAAAGCCGAGAAAGATAAGCAAATAAAGTATTTTGACTTGGCTCGCGAGGTTGTCAACATGTGGGATGTGAACTCAGCGATCATTGTGCCGATAGTCGTTTCAGCCAATGGATTAATTGCCAGGAGCTTCGACCAGTTAGACATCTGTATCAAGGGCTTGATTCAGAAAGCGGTACTCTTGGAGATGGCGCGTACCGCCGGTAGCTTGGACCCTGTTCCCGATACCGGTGGGCTACAATTTATTGTATTTTGAAATGTCTTTTTATATATTTTTTTAATTAATATTTAAAAACGTAATGAATTAGTATAAAGATGAATTAAGGAAATAATAATTTAACGAACAAAGATTTGTAAACAAAACAAAAAGTTGTGGAACCATTCATCATCATCATCATCTGCCTAGCCTTTTCCCAACTCTGTTGGGGTCGGCTTCCAGTCTAACCGGATGCAGCTGAATACCAGTATTTTACATGGAGCGACTGCCTAATGTTGTGGAACCATTCAATGTAATAAATACCTACACAATTTCATTACAGTACCATTTCTTCTGTTGAAGTCAACGGCATGTAACTCATTATGCCCATTCCTATTAACTCCCATACGCTAATAGTTCATATGACTTAAGTAAACCATTATGTGGTGGTTTCTTCCCAGTACAGTTCGTTATAACTAGCTGATTGTCAATTGTGAGTGAAGGGTTTATTTGTTGAACCAATATTATGTAATTTCTCATAGACACACTGCAGGATTGCGACTGAAAATTAGTGAAGTATTAGATGAATTTGTACCCGTATTGTTCGTATAATGCAAAATAGTCTAAGAAATCTTGTGGTAACTTACTGTACACCCACTATTTCGTTTGGTAAAATTGATAATCGGCGAACCTCACAATAAAAGCAACATCAAGAGCGAGTCGGACTCGCGTATGAAGGGTTCAGTACCATCGTAGCCGGGGAGGCCCCTTTAATGTTTAATTTATTTTAAATTTATGAAAATTTCGACTGTCTACCTATTACGGATCATGTGATACAGCCCGCTGACAGACAGACGGACGGACGCACGGACAGTAGAGGCTTAGTAACAGGGTCCTGTTGGTTACTCTCCGGGTATAAGGAACCCTAAAAAAGTAACTAAAACCAGAAATCCACTTAAAACATCTTAAGGCGTAATTCACCATTGAAATATTTACTCCGTAACAGTAATATCACTGCATATAGCTCTTGAACACGGTTTAATTGTGCTGATCGCGTTTAGTTTCTATGGTGAAATCGGCGCTTAAACATGATCAACATTTTTATTTTTATAAAAATCAGTTTACAAAATCTTCTTAACTTAGAAGCGCGCATTTTGTGCGATCCATCCGAGGTAATGGCTGACGCTCGCGTAGAGGCCGGGGTGTTCCTTCTCTCCGCAGCGCATGCCCCAGGATACCACGCCGATGGCTGTCCAACGACCACTCGGCATCTGGTACATCAGGGGACCACCGCTGTCACCCTGTGAAGTTCAATTTAGGTTACATTTCTTTTATGAAATTAAGATAGTGTATTGAATTGTCGGTCCATTTGATGAAAGTAATGAAATGCCTATAAACTCCATACAACCAAGACCAACACAACATCAAGCCTATTCATCAAACGAATTTTACTCATATCTAAAGAACAGAGGACCACCCTTCTTCAGAAATAGGAAAAGTTCATATGCATGTGCCTGTAATAAAGACATACCTTCTTCAACTCTTTCTTTTTTTCAAACCGGATAGGAGCATTGCAGCGTAGGAAAATAATTAGTAAACTTAAGGCAGAAAAAATTAAATCACGAAAAACAAAAATACTCTATTTAATCCTGGATTTGGAAGAAGTGTATGAGAGCTATAACTGAAGGAGGATTGTGGAGCCTAAAAATTGTGATGATGATCTTTCTTTATCGTGTGGTTATAGTGCCTGGTGTAAATTTTTTATGCCGCCCATGGGCCTTTGCTTGACTTTACATGCCGTTGAGAAATATCTCTCAGGCATGCTGTTTTCGAGAAGCAACTGATAATTATACAATACACACAAAAATCCGGAAAATCAGAGATACGTGTTTTGGGTTCGAATACGTAGCCTATGACTTGGCAGTCCGATGGTCACACCACTAGGCTATCACTGCTGTAATGATGATGTGATAAACTCTCCAGGTTCTATCTCCTAGATGTAAAGTGGAAGTGAACCTGGCAAGCATCCTTCCCGCCCTCCTTTCCTCCGGCGCAAAGGGTCTCGTTGAAGATGCTATCAGCGAAGGCTGCGACGCACTTGTCGTGGTCCCACACTGGCACCGTTACCTCCATCAGAATATTGCTGTGAGGACCTCCGTAAAACTGCGTACCCCAACCTGGAGGCAAAGTCACAAGGTACATACTACATCAATTGTTTCTTGTGCATAGTGTGGCTGACATCAGTAATTCGTGTTAAGACATTGATCATCAACAAATAATGGACTGAAAAAAAAAACGAGAGTCTTAAAAAGAATTTGATTATGTGACAGACAGCGAAGTAACCTGGGAAATAGGAGTAGCGAAAGAGTCGCCGTTCATTAAGAGACCATACGTGTTTTTGAACTAGCACCCATAATATACCGAGTTCCCTCTATGTCTCGGAAAGCACATTAAACCGTTGGTCTCGGCTGTCATTTGTAAATCTTTGAAAGTCGTTACAGGTAGTCAGAGGCCCGAAAGTCTGTCAACCAGTCTTAAGGGGTCTTCAACCAAGGTTAGCTAGTTAGTACTGGGTAAACCCCCAGTACTAACTAGGTTGTGGAGGTCAGATAGGCAGTCGCTCCATTTAAAATACTGGTATTTAGTTGCATCTGGTTAGACTGGAAGCCGACCCCAACATAGTTGGGACAAGGCTAGGCAGATGATGATGTATTTCTAAACTAAAGGTGTCTATGGGAAACTATGATTGCATCTGCAGTCGTAGGTATGTGCGATAATTTGCATCAGTGTGGTATATTGACACACAATCAGGTACTTACCTAATGTATGTATGTACCTAAATACTTACTTTAGAAATTCTGTCACAAAAACAGAAAGTGTTAAGTGTCATTTACCATTTGTTATGGTTCTATGTTTTCTACCGCAAGTCATTTGAAAACTAATATTCATGACAAGGGAATGGACAGCTGTTGTATCCATCTCATATGCTGTGACAACAACGATCAATGGTTCTTTGAGGTTGAAGATATTGTGATTGTTCTCCAGGATTTGCTTATTTTTACAAAATTGAGATTATTTCCACATTGGTGGATGATTTGTAACACTTGAAACTCACCAATAACAATAGCCAGTTCGTCAGTGAGCTGCAGGTTGGGGGGTGGAAGACAAATGGGCCAAACGTAAGTATTGAAGACGGCCGGTCGGTTCAGTTTCAAGATGGCGATGTCGTTCTTGTAGTTGGATATCTCGAAAGCCTCGTGCTGACGGATCTCTGCGACCCCGAAGTTGTAGGTGCGGGAATCGTTGCTGCGTTTGAAGTCGTACTCGCCTAGGCGGACGAAGAGTTCCTCTGCTTTCCACCTAAATAATGTTTTATAGAATTGGTTAGTCCAGGGGCTGTACTATCCCCTTTTCGCTAGGGAACGATAAAAGTTAAAGTATGAAACAATATTATTCCAGAGCTTGAATAGACTGAGGTCCCTACTCTCAGATGTACTACATATTTAAATAAATATCAAAATGAAGATTTTCTGTCAGAAGTTATAGCACGACAGAAGAAACTGTAGTACAAAGTACAGAATAACATCGAACAAGGTTAGATAGCTGCAAAGGTATAACAAAGGGCCTAGAGAAATGTAATCTTACAACAGGACTGATAATAACTTTTCGTGAATCCAATACGTTTTTGGCTTTTCCCATCGTCAATCGCTGGGGTACAGGTACAACGGATGCTAGCGTTACCTCCTAGTGCAGTGAGCAGCAGTCATGACATGTCTGTCAGTGATGAGCACTCCACCGCAGTACTGCTCGAAGCCCTCCGGCGTGATGGAGGCCATCCACGGCCACTCGCGAGGGTTGGCCTGGCGGGCGCCCAGCGCGCGGCTTTGCTGACGGGTGCTTAGACCACAACCTATGGAAGTTGAAATTCAGCGTCCATTTATCATCTCATTTATGGTAATTGTTTAGCTGACGGGAATTTTGAGAAGGCAACTACGTATTTAGGTAGAATCTGTCAAAACACACCACAATTAGCATAATATAATATGTTCCTACTGGACTCTGACCTCTTCGCTGTGAGAGGGAGCGGGACGAACTCAATTACGGAAAACCGGTGCGGGTGGTTGGAGCACATCAGGTAGTAAGTACATTAAGTACTACTGTTTGCTAAAACATATTGCAGACACTGATTGGGTTTGCTTGATTACTCTTTGAAGATTGTCCTTTAGGATATGATAGGTGGAAGGGTAATACCTCTAGACTCAGCCCTGGTGACTTTCATGACGGCTTCGTTCTGTTCCTCCCTCGGTGCCGTTGCCGGTAAGTCTCCGGCCAGCCCTTCTGCACCCCCCGTTTCTTTGTCAGGGCAACAAGCTCCCACGGTTCTGGCGAATGATAATTTGATAATTGAATTTGTTGGAAAGCTTATTCAACTATTTCTTCTTCCCAGCTAAAATACTAGGAAGTCGTGAAAGGGCGCAATCTTATGCAATTTTGTCAAAAAGTGACATATTGTTTTGATGAAAATATTTGACTCTGTAAGAGGGAGGCTTAACGTAAACGTAGCCTTGCTTAAATAGATAGATGATGAATGCACATAACTTACTGTTGGTTGATAATGCAGACATAGTCCATGAACTTGATGAAGTCAGACCGGAACTCCTCCTGGATGCAGTGATGAAGGGGTCGGCAGTGACCGGACTTGCCGTTCGGCAGGACACAGCCTTGATATGCTACATTAGCCTGAGAAAGAACGAACAAGGCATAAGAATTTTTAGTGGTATTTGAACTGGCTATAAGACTGTGAGAAGCTGGGGAAGATTTACAAAAAAGATGGATAGACTCTGTAAAAAATTATATGGCTGATGAAAAAAATGTTTTTAATGTTTGTTAAACATCATCCAATGATGAGCCAAAACACAATTTGATGACACAAGTACCGACCTATGGGAAAAGAGTTTCCACAGCAAACATTCACACAAAACATTACATGCCCCTAATTTGGGATCATTAAAGGTCTTGTGTCAGCATTTAACGATAAGATCGTGACACAGTCATTGTGACTACGAGTGGGTACTTCTACTTATGTACCTACTCAAATACTAACGCAAATATTCTTTGTAGTGAGAGGTTTGCTTAATTAAGCCTGCATTTAGAATGTACGGGCCTTTGAGGTTCAGTGTGCAATCTGCCAAGATTTGTGTTAGAACTGATTTTGACGAATGTTCATTGTAGCGCATGGACTAAAATTGAAAATTATCGCACGTCAAAGTTTTAGCAGTGTGGTGAAGTTGTTTTTTTCTGGTGTATACCGAAAACTGCTGTTTAACGGGTTACAGTTTTTGAGCAGTTTTTACAGCTAGCCAGCAAGAAGACTGGTTACGGTTCAATCAGTCTCTGGCTAATTTGGAAGACAATGGGTGGTTTAGTTCCTGCTGCTATGTTTACCAAGTAGATTCCTGTCGGTCCTTTTCCTCTCAATACACGCCTAGACCTTTACAATTTTAGTTGTAAAACGCAAATATAAACAAAACAAAATGCCAAGTGAACAATAAAACGGCTCAATTTCTTATCGAATCACCTTACCGTTTACCTCGTATGCTAATTCCCTCGTACACATAGGTTAGTTGCGGAAATAATGCCTAATTGCTCATGTTTTACAAGCGTAATGATGTTGTCGATCCTGCATCGGTTGCTTAATGCTCGCTTGCTCGGCGCCGGCGCAAATAAGTTGGTGCTAGTTTATAGCTTATTGAATATGACATTTTCTAATTAGATTTTGAAGGTTGTGTGGTAGGGATGCCCGATTTTTTGCTTTGAATCGATCTTCTGGATCGTAATGGATCGTACCCGCGTGAATCGATTCACAATCTTAATCGTATTGTATTGAATCGATCTTAATCGATCTCGGAAAATCGTATCGTAGTTTTATAAAAATAATAAAAAAGTTAATAATTTAAAATAAATAATTTTACATGCATACTGTGTATGCATGTAAAATTACTTATTTTAAATTATTCGAAATTCAAATTTCTTTACGTTTTTTGCAATTTGCAGGTCAGTGTCAGGTTGTAGGTATGTTAATGAAACTATAATCCGTGCAAGTAACACGTATATGTATGTAGTTACAGAATTAAAATCATCAATACAACCCTCAAGTTCATTTAACCCCGTTAAATGACTTTTTCATGAAACAGTTGTAAGATCCCGTAGTAGTTGGCACCTTACACTTGTAGTTTTTAAGTAAGAAGTGACAAGTAAATACTTGGAGTTAGGTGAGTTGACGTAAACACACACAGGTTTGGTAAAACTAAAAGTTTATTGAGTGTACCGATCACAACAAAGTAAGAGTAGGTTGGATGCTAATCCGCGGTGTTCGCGTAAGTATGCAGCTGAAAAAGTTGGTTGTAAAGGACCTTCGAAATAGTTCGTAACTAGGAATTTTGTTAAAATATTAGGAGATTATTTTTGTCCCTTTATACAGAAAGCAGAATAGAAGTACAAGCGAGCGAAGCGAGCTCGTAAATGTTTGCTTTCCGCCTCGGATACACTGGTTTCTCTATAGTAATCCTCTCCCTGCCTGCGGCCCTGCCGATCGGAGACGCGAGGCTAAGCAGCCTGTGCATGCTCAGTGTTCTCGGGAAAAGAGTAGAGGACACTAACTTTATTGACAAGGTGATGAACAAATTTGGACAGCAAGCTAGACGCCATAAGTTTTTATTCACACAGTAAGTTACTGTACAAAGTTAAAAACTTAATCTTTTCTTAGTATTTTATAATCTATTTTAGTACTTAGTATTTTCTTTTCCGACAGAGGGTTGAAAGCGCACCCCCTTGCCCCCCCTGCTGCCGGTGCCCATGAATCTCTCGACGTCTCTAAGTTTCATTGATAAATTAAAGTAAAAGTAATTAATTTTCATTCAAACTAATCATGCGACGTTGTCATATTTCCCGTAAGGGTGTTTTACATTAATAGCCGTGACTTTGTCGAACTCGTATTTTGAAATGAAAACAAAAAAAAATCATAATTGAAAAATAATTCATTATGCCAGTTGATTATTTTATATGGTCTCTTTCTTCATACCCTGGAGTTATAGGATTTAAAAAAACACCTTTTATACTCTGAGAATCCACCACCAAAGCAGAGCGATTACCGTCTGTTACGGATATGACGCAAATGATAAGTCTTTTGTTATTTTTGCCTTTGATTTCATTCCGCGTATCATTTTGTTATTTTTTCGCCTATCATTTTGTTATATCAGTGGCAAATTGAACGCACATGAACATTCATTCTAACCGTTTTTAACCGATTTCAAAAAAGGAGTTTATTATATCTTCTTTCGTTTATTTTGGACTAGTTTCTGCCCGTGACGACGTCGAAGAAATATTCTTCCTATGGCACTCGATAATAGTCTAGGTTTCCATCAGTGAAATAATGTTTGTCAGTAATTTCGAAGATTACATCCAACCCTACATCCAAAACAAACTTTACCTCTTTATAATATTAATTAATTAGACTGTCTCGTTGGTCTAGTAGTGTCAATGGCTACTACTGAGAATGAGGTCCTGGGTTCGATTCCTCCTAATTACATGGGAGTTTAACATATCTGGCGAAATGTGGATTTACTCGGTTTACTGTTAGGTACACCTCTTCTTAACCCTTTGGAATATCGGGCGTGGTGTTATGTTATGTAATTTTAATTATTTTGTACATTGATTTAAAGCAGTACATATGTGGCTTTACCTAGCATTATAATATTTTATAATCTAAAGTATGTACATTAAATACCAATATAAATACATATAAAAGAAACAAAAGAGACCTGAGCCCTTATTTTTTTAAACAAACTTTCGGTACAATAGGTTCTCTTACGATTATTTTAATTCCCAATATGTTTTATATTTGACTGCTATTGTGTGCAGGCGCATACAAAAACAAGCAGTGGAATTCTAAACCTATGGATGGTCACATTACATATACACATGGTAGATATATTATTAGTGAGTTTTTCAAATATTTAAGTGTTTATTTAAAATTGTTATGTTGCCAATTACGTCATCCTTCTAGAATATTCTTGGAACTTTATAATAACACGTTTCACATCCCAATTTGAACCAGCATTCAAAGGATTAGGAATACTGGGAACCGAATCTATATCTTAATTCCAGTTTCTGTACCTACCTAGACATTTTCAAATGTGGGGTCTCCCCCGAGGTATGTTTTGTAGCAGCATTAAACACATTAATAATTATGTTTTTGCGCAGCATCTGATACATTTTCTTGGTTTCGTATCGCAGAACACCTATGCAGTAAGTGCACTAACCAAGTTGAGGGGTTGGAAATTTTTACGTTAACGTAGAAAAATAGCAGTAAATCGTGACCATATCATGCCATCATCGCTCAAGCACTCAGCCTATCGTAGTCAAGTGCTGGACATAGGCCCAGGTATCTCCTAAGCTGCACCACAACATCCTGACGTTCGCTTCCCGCATCCAGTCTGACCCAGCCACCTTTTAAGGTCCTTGGTCCATCTAGCTATACCGAGGGCTCGCAGGTTGTACACCTATTACAGTATGACAAGGAATCTTAATAAGTTCGGCACTTACCTGATTGTCATTTATTGCAATGAAACGCTTCGTTCTGCCAGCGCCGATATGCATGCCGCCCTCGGCGATAATCTCTTGCCATGATGGGTCCAGTAAGTGCGCTGGGGGCATTGATTTTCATCAATTAAAACAATTTTGTCATGATCTAATGAAAATACATCTTTATTTATCACCGCTTTGATAAGCACACTATAAGCCATCTACGTTGCGACAGTTCACAAATATTTAGCACAATTAGTATATATAATGTATAGTATAAGCAAACCTTTACCAACAAACTGAAAGCCATTAGCTTTCAGTTTGTTGGTAAAGGTTTGCTTATACTATCAGGATCAGAAAAATACCTACAAGAAAACAAGAGTAGTACTAAATAATGAAATGATTTAATTCGTTCAAAATATAAAACTAGACAAGCAGACAATATAAAGAATAGAGAATGGGAAATTGAATCACAAGGTGGTGGAAACACAATTGGTTGAAGAACTTTAACTAACGACGAATGAATCAAACGGAAAAAACCCTAACAAGATTATTATTCAAAAATAAAATAAAAACACAAATACTTACACTTATAATCATCTCCGAAGGCACTTATAACAGTCCCAAATAAAAACAAAAGCAGCAACATGCTCACTGATCTGTCCACGGAGGACTCGACGTGATTGTGGAGTATCTACTATTTAGGACGGATGGCCGGATACCGCTGTGATAACTGTAGTATAATCCACAGGATGCCACCGAGCTGATAGTGAATATTTTGCAGCAAAATTACGGAAAAATAGATATAACCCGCATATTCGGAGCGGTTCAAGGACGGTGCCATGGATTTTATTTGTAACTAGCTGTGCGTCGAGGTTTTATTCGATACCATATAATTCTCTTCGAGAATTGGGCTAGCAAAAAGATTTTTTTTTTTAAATCGATTAGCACATCCAAATAAACTCTTCAGCTTTATGTTTCACAGGAAATTGAAGACGTTTGAATGTTATTGGCAAATCGGTAGGGATCATAGGTATCCGGGGTATGTGCGCTAAATGACCGACTGCAGGGCCAGTGATTATGGTCGCTACAATGATGTTGTCCCTCAATTCCTTTATTAGAAGTGTCATGCCATTGCACATGCTAGGAGGGCTTAAATTTCGTAATAGCATTCCAGTGTTCCAATTTTTTGCGTTAATTCATGTGGCGGAAGTCCCGACGGGTTAAGAGCATTTAGACATTCCTGTGGGTAATGTACTGTGTCTTCGATATTAGCAACGGTGTCTATTGATTTATAGGTTTTGACCGGCCGAGGACTTTCTATAAAATTAAATTATTTATTTCGTTGACAGTGTCATTTCTAGGTGACACTATTGCTCTAACCAATGAAAATCCCTTTTGTCTAAATTTTCGATATCAGGAAATACGAAACATTCTAAATTTTGAACGGCCTAATGATTCATCTAAAAGGACATTATAACTACTGCTTAAATTTAAAGAGGGAAAAATTCCTTCTCCAAGTTTTAGCAGCTGTTGTGGGAAATTGCTAAGCGTAGGTATTTGCACGAAGATGAGCTCTCATATTATTATCTCATATGAATTTTTAAAATCGCTCGGTAAGATTTTGAGTTAAATCATAACAAGAAAACTAACAAAAAATCTAATCTTTCCTCTTTATAATATTAGTTTAGACGACTTCTTTTTTTTGAAGTCTTAGTATTTGCAGCAATAACCCAGTTTAAGGATGTGTTTTCACTTCGCGGATCACCATTATGTCCCCAAAGCAGCCTGTCTCCACAGGAATCGACATTCGTATCCATTTTCAGTGCTTGATGATATTGGTAGTTTATTAATCGAAAGACTAAAGCTCCATCTTTCATCAACGGTTCTATGTAATACTCATGGTTGATTTCATTGTCAATTGTAGAGCTCCAGCTTTTTCTGTCTCCTAGACTGTCTGTATTTTCATCCAATTTTAAAAACATGTTGCTATCGATGTTGTTTATTTTGAATAAGACAGTGTCATTCTCCCATATGGGCATGAACTTCCAGCTTATTGATGCTCATTGATGGGTGCTCCCATGACTGTGACGGTGGTGACTGAGTTGTCTTTGATATAGCCGCTGGTGTCACAGTTAGTGTAATTCACGACCGGTATCCTGTTAGGTATCTTTCTGTCGCGGTCGGGACCATTGCTCACGAGTTGGTAGGTATGGTTGACGTTGTAGCAGTCAGGGAACCCGCTGATCCCGTGTTGCGTGACGATCCTGCCCTCCCCCCAGTAGTCGACATGTTCGATCAAGTTGTTCAGAGAGGCGGGTAGCCTCTGTAAGTAGTATTCTTATAGAAATGGATACTCGGAGTAAGAGTACGATTTATCTTTGTTGGTGATATGGCCGTATTGTTCGTATAATGCAAAATAGTCTAAGAAATGGTGGTAACTTACTGTACACCAACTATTTCGTCTGGTAAAATTGATAATCGGCGAACCTCACAATAAAAGCAAGAACAAGTTCCCACTTGATCTTGCTTTTATTGTGACTCGCGCATGACGGGTTCCGTACCATCGTAGCCGGGGAAACCCCTTTAATTTTTAATTTATTTTAAATCTGTGAAAATTTCAACTGTCTACCTATTACGGATCATGAGATACAGCCCGCTGACAGACAGACGGACGGACGCACGGACAGTAGAGGTTTAGTAATAGGGTCCTGTTGGTTACCCTTCGGGTAAGGAACCCTATAAAAGTAAATAAAATCAGAAATCCACTTCAAACATCTAAGGGCGAAATTCACCATTGAAATATTTACTCCGTAACAGTAATATCACTGACAGCTCTTGAACGCGATTAAGTTGAGCTGATCGCGTTTAGTTTCTATGGTGAAATTGGCCCTTAAACATGATCAACATTTTTATTTTAATAAAAATTAGTTTACATATCTTGTTAACTTAGAAGCGCGCATTCTGTGCGATCCATCCGAGGTAATGGCTGACACCCGCGTAGAGGCCGGGGTGGTCTTTCTCTCCGCAGCGCATGCCCCAGGATACCACGCCTATGACAGTCCAACGACCACTCGGCATCAGGTACATCAGGGGACCACCGCTGTCAAACTGTGAAGTTCAACTTAAGTTACAGTTCTCAAGAAATATAGATAAAAGAAATATGACTTATCGGTCCATTTCATGAAAGTAATGAATGCCTATGAACTCTTTATGGAGTTCATAGGCATTCATTCCTTCCATCATTCCAAGACCAACACAACATCAAGCCTATTCATCAAACGAATTTTATTCATATCTAAAGAACAGAAGACCACCCTTCTTCAGAAATAGGAAAAGTTCATTTGGATCATGTGCCTTATTATCAAGCCTTCCTTTTTCAAATCTTTCTTTTTTTCAGTACGGACCGGAGCATTGCACCGTAGGAAAATAAGGACAGAAAAAAACCTGTCGGCCGTCGGGCCACGCACAATGTAGGGTTCCGTAGTTGCCCATCAAAATATGCGGACACTTCCTACAGTCCGATTTGCCTCCGAACGGTGATTTTTATTGTAAAAAAGAAAAACAAACTAATATTTGAAGTTGAAAAACCTGTGGTCCCATACCTTATGTTTAGTTAAATATGTCAACCAAGTACATTTTATAAGCTGGTCGACTATTACTTGTAAACTTGTAAAGCCTACTTAGCTGTGACACAACCATTTAACTGGTAGAGCCCCCCCCCCCTCTACCAGCTAAACGGTTGTGTTTGGGAGACACACTTGAGTCTAAACATTTGCACTTTAAAGCATAATATTCCACAAAAGAATCCCATACTCGAAAAATTAGTTTAACAAACTCCCAATATTTTTAAAGACCTATCCAACGACATCCCAAACAATGGGGTCCGCGAGAAAACAAAAATCCTCACTTTACGTGTAGGTACTGTACCCTATGGTGATGATCTTTCTTTACCTTGTGGTTATGGCCTAACCTGTTGTCAGAGTTTTTATGCCGCCCATGGGCCTCTGACTTGGCTTTATATGCCGTCGAGAAATATCTCTCAGGCATTCCTCACGATCTTTTCCTTCACCGAAGCAAGTGATAAATGTGTCTTGGGTTCGAACTCGTGACCTATGACTTGGCAGTCCTATGGTCACCACTAGGCTATCACTGCTGTGATGATGATGTGATAAACTCTCCAGGTTCTATCTCCTAGATTTAAAGTGGAAGTGAACCTGGCAAGCATCCTTCCCGCCCTCCTTTCCGCCGGCACAAAGGGTCTCGTTGAAAATGGTGTCAGCGAAGGCTGCGACGCACTTATCGTGGTCCCACACTGGTACCGTTACCTCCATCAGAATGTTGCTGAGAGGACCTCCGTAAAACTGCGTACCCCAACCTGGAGGGAAGGTCGCAAGGTACATACATCAATGGTTTCTTGTGCATAGTGTGGCTGACATCAGTAATTCGTGTCTTAAGACATTGATCATCTACAAATAATGGACCGAAAATAATATCGCCAGTTTTCAAAGGATTTGATTATTTGACAGACAGCGAAGTAACCTGGGAAATAGGAGTACCGAAAGAGTCGCCGTTCATTAAGAGACCATCCGTGTTTTTGAACTACCACCCATAATATGCCGAGTTACCTCCATGTCTCGGAAATCAAGTTAAGCCGTTGGTCTCGGCTGTCATTTGTAGATCTTTGAAAGTCGTTACAGGTAGTCAGAGGCCCGAAAGTGTGTCAACCAGTCTTAGGGGGTCTTCAACCAAGGGGAAGACCCCCATTACCCAGGATCGCATTACCCAGTACTAACTGGGTTGTGGAGATAGGCAGTCGCTCCATTTAAAATACTGGTATTTAGTTGCATCCGGTTAGACTGGAAGCCGACCCCAACATATGTAGTTGGGAAAAGGCTAGGCAGATGATGATGTATTTCTAAACTAAATGTTTCTATTGGAAACTAGGATTTGCTTATTTTTACAAAATTGGGATTATTTCCGCAGTGGTGGATGATTTATAACACTTAAAACTCACCAATAATAAAAGCCAGTTCATCAGTGAGCTACAGGTTGGGGGGTGGAAGACAAATGGGCCAAACGTAAGTATTGAAGACGGCCGGTCGGTCCAGTTTCAAGATGGCGATGTCGTTCTTGAAGTTGGATATCTCGAACATCTCGTGCTGACGGATCTCTGCGACCCTGAAGTGGTAGGTGCGGGAATCGTTGCTGCGTTTGAAGTCGTACTCGCCTAGGCGGACGGAGAGTTCTTCTGCTTTCCACCTAAATAAGTAAAATAAGTCCTGGGGCTATACTATCCCTTTTTCGCTAGGGGACGATAAAAGTTAACAATATTATCCCTGAGCTTTAATAGACTGAGGTCCCTACTCTCAGATGTACAACAGAACAGATTTAAATAAATATCAAAATGAAGATTTTCTGTCAGAAGGAATTATAGGTTAGATAGCTGCAAAGATATAACAAAGGGCCTAGAGAAGTGTAATCTTACAACAGGACTGACATAAACTTTTCGTCAATCCAATACGTTTTGGATTTTCATTTTATCAATCGCTCGGGTACGGGTACAATGGATGCTAGCGTTACCCCCTAGTGCAGTGAGCAGCAGTCAGGATATGTCTGTCAGTGATGAGCACTCCGCCGCAGTAATGCTCGTAGCCCACCGGCGTGATGGAGGCCATCCACGGCCACTCGCGAGGGTTGGCCTGGTGGGCGCCCAGCGCGCGGCTTTGCTGACGGGTGCTTAGACCACAACCTATGGAAGTTGAAATTCATAATCCATTTATCATCATCTCATTTATGGTAATTGTTTAGCTGACGCGAATTTTGAGAAGGCAACTAGGTATTAGCAGTACAGTATCTGTCAAAACACACCACAATCAGCATAATATAATATGTTCCTACTGGACCTGACATCTTCGCTGTGAAAGGGAGCGAAACTCAATGACGCGAAACCGGTGCGGGTGGTTGGAGCATCAGGTAGTAAGTACATTAAGTACTACTGTTTGCTACAACATATTGCAGACACTGATTGGGTTTGCTAGATTACTCTTTGAAGATTGTCCTTTAGGATAACATAGGTGGAAGGGTAATACCTCTAGACTCAGCCCTGGTGACTTTCATGCCGGCTTCGTTCTGTTCCTCGCTCGGTGCCGTTGCGGGTAAGTCTCCCGCCAGCCCTTCAGCACCCCCCAGCGTTTCTTTGTTAGGGCAACAAGCTCCCAAGGTTCTGGGGAAGGATAAATTGATAATTTTGTCAAAAAGTGACTTTTTATTTTGATGAAAATATTTGACTCTGTAAGACAGAGAACTTTTTTTTTGGGATGGGAAATCATCAAATGACTCAGGAGTGTCAGACTTTTACTGACTAAAACCCATCCATGTTGAGATACCGCGGCCCTGGCAGGCATCGGCCCTTGCGGGTCGCTCCTGTTTGCTGTCATCTTTTTGAGGCGCGAAACACAAGCGCGCTGTCGACACGGCCTGTCGTCATGAGATGGACGGACGGCGAGCTAGCCCATTACTCACCGTCCACAGGCCCGCGCCTACGGTGGCCGAGAGCCATGGCTTGAACCAGGGTCGGACGCGAGAGGTCGCTAACGTAAACGTAGCCGTGTTAAAATAGATAGATGATAAATGCACATAACTTACTGTTGGTTAATAATGCAGACATAGTCCATGAACTTGATGAAGTCAGACCGGAACTCCTCCTGGATGCAGTGATGAAGGGGTCGGCAGTGACCGGGCTTGCCGTTCGGCAGGTCACAGCTTTGATATGCTACATTAGCCTGAGAAATAACGAACAAGGTATTAGAATTTTTAGTGGTATTTGAACTGGCTATAAGACTATGAGAAACTGGGGAAGATTAATAAAAAAGATGGACAGACTGTAAAATCGTATATGGCTGATGAAGGAAATGGGTGATTCCTTTTCCCGCGGCTGTCGAACTACTGAGGACTTTTTTGCTGTCAAGCTCATCACACTATTTTCTTCTCAGATCTTGTTTTCTTTGTAGTGAGAGGTTTGTTTATTAAATTTATTTTATTTTATTTCGGATGGGTAATCATCAAATGACCCCTCCCGCTCTGGGCGGAGCGCAAGTGAGTGTCAGACTTTTACAGACTAAAATCCATCCATGTTCCTTCTTTTGCCCTTTGTGTTCTAGGGCCCGCGCCTACGGTAGCCGAGAGCTACGGGAGACGCCCGGGCCGTCTCCCGCGGTGGCTGGTACGTGAGGTTCTCTCCCTCTCGCGTTCCGCCACCTCCTTCGCTAGCATGACTGCTTCGCAGAAGGAGGTGACGGTTTCCCATTCCCTCTCGCTCCGGACCGTGAATTGAACCAGGGCAGGACGCGAGAGGTCGCCGCCGCCAATCGCCACTACGAGGACACGATCGGAGACGCGAGGCTAAGCAGCCCGTGCATGCTCAGTGTTCACAGGAAAAGAGTAGAGGACACTAAATTACAAAGTTGGGCAGCAAGCTAGACGCCTTAAGCTTTTATTCACACACTAAGTTACTGTACAAAGTTAAAAAAACTTAATATTTTCTAAGTATTTTATAATATTTTTGCGCCACCTGTGCCGTCACATAGCATTTGTGTTGAATCATTAGCTGGCCCAACTCCGCAAAGACCGCAATGTACACTGCATG
Organism: Eurois occulta; assembly: GCA_950022335.1. Taxonomy (NCBI): domain Eukaryota; kingdom Metazoa; phylum Arthropoda; class Insecta; order Lepidoptera; family Noctuidae; genus Eurois; species Eurois occulta. The sequence continues at coordinate 9,818,560 of OX465500.1, read as the reverse complement.
ATTTTTTTTTTAAACGTTGCATGACACTAGACATTCTCTTGTATCGTGGGTGTGTTTACAAACATTTAAACTCACAAACACAAACAGCCAGACCAGGAAGAACTGCCTGTAGGCCATACAAAAATGGTTCGGTGCGGGCATGAAACCCGATACAAGCAGAGCAGCAGCCATTCGCTCAGCCACTGCCTCAACCGTGCCGTCATATAACATAGCATTACATAGCATTGCTGCAACTTTGCTTATTATTGGACTGCACATTCTATTTTCAAATTGCCGCTGAATCTTGCAAGCGAAGATACGTCCCAACATTCAATATCACCAAAAACGGGGGAGTCCTTTTGCAGCAGTGGAAGTTCATAGTATGGGACGAGTGCACAATAACGCACAAGCATGCATTAGAGGCGTTGAACTGCAGCTTGCAGGATATCCGCGGCAACCAGGTTAAGCCATATCGTCGCCTTATTTAATTTAGTTTCGGACCTCGGCCGCCCAGAATTACAGCACCCAAAAAGAGGTTTTTGTAGTCATCACTAACATTATCACATTTTGATCAGTCAGTAAGTTCTCACACTTAACATAACATCACGCCTGTAATCCCCGACGGGTTAGGCAGAGGTGTACATACCTAATCGTACACCCACATTTCGCCGTTCGTTATTTTGAAGTCCCATGTGACAGGGGCGAGCCTATTCGATTCGATTCCACCAACCGGACACGAATCCAGATTCCGTGGCTGCTACTGAGAAATTCCTGATGGAATAACCCAATAACACTATTATTTATAGTATTTTTCAATTGCATACATTGTTTAATGTTAAGTGTAAGAGCGGAGTCACCTAACACAAGCTTCTCCTTGCTTAAAAGGTGATCTCCTAATCATGTGCGTTATTATAACTTTATGTAATTAAAATAAACATTTTTTTTAACACTGCCCGTCCCGGGAGTCGATCTCAGGACCTCATGCTTAGTAGTCACACTTGCGATCACTCATCCAACGAGGCAGTCTCACACATCCACACCTTAATTGCCACGCGAACGAAGTAGCGGTCAACAGCTAGTTCCTAATATGTTTTATATTTGACTGCTATTGTGTGCAGGCGCATACACCAACAATCAGTGGAATTCTAAACCTATGGATGGTCACATTACACAATGCAAATAGTAGATACCTACTATGTGCATTGTTAGTGAGTGTTTCAAATATTTTAGTATTTGTTTTAAATTGTTATGTTGCCAATTACTTCAGCCTTCCAGAATATTCCTGGAACTTTATAATAACAACACGTTACAGATCCCAATTTGAACCAGAATTCAAAGGATTAGGAATAATTCTGGGAACCGAAGCTATATCTTAATTCCAGTTCCTGTACCTACTTAGTCATTTTCAAATATGGGGTATACCCCGCGCTACTTTTAGTAGCAGAATTAAACACACAGATTAATAGTTATGTTTTTGCGCAGCATCTGGTAAATCCAACAGCTTTCATCTTTTTGAATACAAAAATCTTTTTATCCTAATCAGATTTCCAAACGATAAAAAATAGCTGTATTATTATGTTACTTTAATTTTCATTTGATTTTTTGTTACAAGATAAGTTACAGAGAAGTTGTTGAGTTGTTTTAAATTAAAGTTGTAAAATTGTTTTTATTTTATTAAGTATAAATTTTTGCATGCCAAATGGTAGCATGTACAGAAACAAATAATATTACTACTGTAACAACTCATGTATGTACGTACATTCAATGCAAATAAATGATTTCTATTCTATTCTATAGGTTTCATATCGTGGACCACCTTTACAGCAAGTGCACTAACCAAGTTAAGGGGTTAGAGATTTGCAGAGGTAGGTTAACGTAGAAAAATAGCAGTAAATCGTGGATATATCATGCCATCATCGCTTAAGCACTCAGCCTATCGCAGTCAACAGCTGGACATAGGCCCAGGTATCTCTTAAGCTGCACCACAACATCCTGACGTTCGCTTCCCGCATCCAGTCTGACCCAGCCACCTTTTAAGGTCTTTGGTCCATCTAGCTATACCGAGGGCTCGCAGGTTGTACACCTATTACAGTATGACAAGGAATCTAAATAAAATCGGCACTTACCTGATTGTCGTTTATTGCAATGAAACGCTTCGTTCTGCCAGCGCCGATATGCATGCCGCCCTCGGCGATAATCTCTTGCCATGATGGGTCCAGTAAGTGCGCTGGGGGCATTGATTTTCATCAATTAAAACAATTTTGTCATACCTTTAAATACATAATAATCATCACCGCTTTAATGAGCACACTTCAAGCCATCTACGTTGCGACAGTTCACAAATATACATACAAATATCAGGACCAGAAAAATACCTACAAGAAAACAAGACTAGTAGGTAGGTACTTTTGGGGGTATGAAGAACAGGGTGTAAAGTTCTTCATCCCCCATAGAAAAGGGAGGATCCTCCGACCAGACGGGTGTTATGTCTGGTGGGCTACTGCCCGACGGTTGTTGTCGGGTTCTTCTATAAAGTCTTAAGTCGCGAATAACTTTACTTGCGCGATGCAGGACTTAGATGTATGTCGATGTTTAGTTTATCCTCTGCGTTATAGATGGCGCTGTAGTACTTTTTGTTCTATGTTGCTCTAGAACTTTTTGTAGTGCCACTATAAAGAACAGAGGCTACCAGAGGAAATTGAATCACAAGGTGGTGGAAACACAATTGATTGAAGAACTTTAACTAACGACGAATGAATCAAACAGAAAAACCCATAACAAGATTATTATTCAAGAATAAAATAAAATCACAAAACAACACAAATTCTCACATTTATAATCATCTCCGAAGGCACTTATAACAGTCCCAAATAAAAACAAAAGCAGCAACATGCTCACTGATCTGTCCACGGAGGACTCGACGTGATTGTGGATTATCTACCATTTAAGACGGATGGCCGGATACCGCAGTGATAAGTTGATAACTGTGGTATAATCCACAGGATGCCACCGAGCTGATAGTGAATATTTTGCAGCAAAATTACGGAAAAATAGATATAACCCGCATATTCGGAGCAGTTCAAGGACGGTGCCATGGATTTTATTTGTAACTAGCTGTCTCGCGGTTTTATTCGATAGCCTATTTATTAATTAGACTCTATTCGAAAATTGGGCTAGCAAAAAGATTTTTTTTTCAAATCCGACTGGTACTTCCAAGAATAGCACGTCAAATAAACTCTTCAGCTTCATTATGTTTATGACTAGGTCCAAAACTATCCTAAGTATATTCACAAAATTTCTTTAAAATCGGTTGGGTGGTTTACGTTTACGAACATACTGACATGTGATTTTCATACACATTATAGATATTGATACTTTTTCCTGCTTCTTTGTTGGCTGTCTTTTGTTCTTGGAATCAGTACGCCACGGATGTTTTGGCGCTTGAATGACATTGTCAGGAGCCTCGTTGTTGGCAAACATTTTTGAAATTGAATGTGGCAATTCTGTTGAAAAATATGGCAGCTTTAGGTACTTCCGAATAAGCCCACGTGCCAATAGATCCATGTTAATCCAAGGTATTTTGTAAAATTACTCTTGGTTGTTAGATAATATCATTGTAAGTCTAATCATTGGAAGCTATTATAACTTTAACTATACTATTGTATTAGGTAAATCTGTGATGATAGTGGTATGTGTTTTAAATAAACAAATCTTTCTTTATTTCATAAATACTGAGAAAAATTGTAATACGTCAATCACGCCACTGTCCACACTATACATCTAACGCTTAATCCAATTAAAGTTTAGAGAAAATTATCATTGAACGTGTTACAGAATTAATAAAGATTGTAACTGATAAAGATAAACGACATGTAACGCCAATTAGGGTCAATGATATTCAGAACCTAATATTAACATTAACATTTAACACTCCCTAAACGGGTATACCTACGAGATTATAATCAAACCATCGACAAATGGTCTAGTAATTGAAGACAACAATTTTGTAACTCTTATTCATAATGATGCCATAAAATAGTAGTTTAACTTAAATGTACAGACTCCAGCACATCAAGCTACTACAAATGAAATTTCTTAAATAGATTTTCAACTTTATCGCTAAAGCATTAGGTTTAAGGTAGATTGGGAAAATTTGACAGTTTCGGTTAGCTTTATTGTGCAGCTGGCGTCTGTACAGTCTCTGGGGGGTTACCATAACGTCTTAAAGCAGTAGATATTGTTTTAATGTCACTCCGGGGGCTTAAAATGGCCGCTTCAGCAAAATCCACACAATTCGTAAAATGGTCACAAACTTACAATTCATAATATTAACTACATCTGTGACCATTTTCAGAATTTTAACGCTGCTTTTATTATTATCCTATTATGATTCAGCCATAGCGGCCATTTTTGGCCCCTAGTTTGGGAAAGAGACGGAGCTATTGAGGACGTCTTGCGCGATCTCTTTCTAATTCTGGAATAATACTGTTTTAAGACGACATGGTATGCCACCTAGTCCGTGGGTGATTATTAGAACCTGCAAACTTGCAAAAGGTACATCAGTGGTGAAACAACCATTCCTTGAGGCGGTTGTTTGGTCCGAGGTGTATGCAAATGATCAAAATATTCGTCAACGCCCATTGCACTGTTATGATATTAACTACACTGAATTAAAGGTATCCTAAGGCACCTCTTACTTAGTCAAACTGGTTGTTATAATGTCTGCGGCTTGTATAATGAAGGTATATACTTATATTAGTTTGTATCGGTTTACTATTGACCAGTTACGATCCCACCTGATTGCGAAATAGGAAACCGCCTATTTTAAGAGGTATTTCTGTATGAGGGACGACCTGAGTTTAATTCTGATATCATTAAACCTTGAAAACGTTGCTCCTAGAAAACCTATCTACCACATTCCAAATAATTTCAATAAAACTTTGAGACAGAAATCTGACAAAGAGCTCTCAGTTGAACTTAAAATAAAGCTCTCTTGATGAGGAAAAAGCTTTGTTTCTTTAAAAAGGAGTCTAACCAAATAAGGGTTAGTAGGCTAAGGTTAAATAAAACGCAATGAACATTATTTTAAGATAAGAAACGCTTCACTCTCCTTCCATACATCAGGGCTTTACTATGACGTCTTAAAGCAGGAGTAATTCCAGTGTGGGGAAGAGACAGAGCTATACAGGTCGTCTAGCGCCATCTCTTTCCCACACTGGAATTAATCCTGCTTCAAGACGTCATGGTATTCCAGCAGGTTAGGACCTGCTGGAATACCATGACGTCACTAGTCAAAGACATAATTAAACAGATCAAGATCTAACCTAAACCAGTGTAGATTTACTGGTAGCTTGAAAAACGGCAGGACAAGCGTATTAGGCTTTAATCAAGCTATGCAAATAGTCGCACAGTCGCTCGTCGGGCCGTCGGAGTGTGGGGATAGTGGGTCGCAATTAAAATACTTGCCTCATTACCTGGCCGCTAGGTAAAATGAGAAAGAAGGTCTGATCCGATCAGGAATAAAGAAATAAGGCTGCATATGAAACCGAGCGTTTGCAGAATCAGAAATAAGCATTTGAAGCGGAGCACGGCGGGATATTATACGAGTTACTGGTCATAAAAGTAGACACCGAAATTAGTATGGAATAACTGATACCGCCTTTTCTGGACCATGTTGGGGTCGGCTTCCGGTCTAACCGGATGCAGCTGAGTACCAGTATTTTATACAGGGTGTATGGGACAGCTTCTGCAGACTGATGGGGTGAATTTAGTATATCAACTGCTAGTAGTAGTAGTAGTATTAGCCGTATATCGTCTGCCTATCTGACCTCCAACAACCAGTTATTACTGGGTAATACAATACCCTTTGGTAAGACTGGTTGTCAGACTTTCGGGCCACTGACTACCTGTAACGATTGTCAAAGATCTACAAATGACAGCCAGGACCAACGGCTTTAACCCGGGACAAAATCTTGCAATGCGGGCAGCGAGTATCGCAAAACATGGAAGTTTTTTTGATTCTTATTACAGCGAATTTTTTGTTTTTCTATAAAACAAAATCCAAAGTATTTTTCCGAATTACGCTGGAGAATCCGCACTTTTAACTGACGAAAGAAAATGAGAAGGTTCTCAATTCGACACGATTTTTTTCAACGTATATACCAAAACGCCCGCCCTACACAAGTGTCAAGTGTTTTTGCTGGGAATAAGTGCCGGGATAAATCCTTTAGCTATAAACCCTTAACTATAACTAAAATAATATATCCATACAAAATAAATAAAATTGGAGCGTCTCTTTGTAATCTATACAAATAAATAAAATTGAAGTCTCTGTTTGTAATACCAAAATAACAGCTTTTTACTGAATGCACATGAAAGTATAAACGGTACTTATAACAAAAACACATATTTTGAAGTTTTGTCTGTCTGTCTGTTTGTTTGTTCCGGCTAATCTCCGAAACGGCTGAACCGATTTTGACGGGACTTTTACTGGCAGATAGCTGTCATAAGTAACTAAAGCTACTTTTATTTAAGAATAAAAAAAAAATTCAAACCCTTGAAATTGGTAACAAAATTCGATTCAAAAAGGGAACTAATATTTTTTATTAGGTTGCGGGCAACAGCTAGTAATAAAAGTAAATTATAACAAACTTTATGCTCTAAAGTTTCTTGGCCTTCTGAACATGTTTTAAATGTGTTAGACAGGACAGTGCGTCGGCGCCGCTGCACCTATGTATGTAGTTACTCGCACAATTTGCTGTTTCCTTTTTAATGAACGTTGTATTGTTGCTAAATGTTTACTCGTTTAGGGCTTCAAGGAACTTTTTAATTTCCGGAGAGATGTAGGTAAGTATCATGTTTAGCAATTGTTGTTGTTTTGAATGTACAGGACAAGTTGTTTTATACTTCCTGGTTGGGTTTTATGGAAACTTAAATTATTCGTTGATACTTACATTTATAATTGTGACGGTTACTAGTTAAAATGATCTAAATATGTACTCATTACGTACTTAATATCTTTACATAGGTACATATTTACGTATGTATGTAAAGTTTCTGTGTCATTAATTGGTTATAAGCTCGTGGCTTTCATAAAAGTTCATGTTCTCAACAATTTTAAAGTTGCTTCGCCATTTCAAACGGATTCCCATAATCTTGAGATTTTAAGCCTTTATTAACAGCTGTCTCGTCTGAAATCATCAAGAGATTGTGTAAAGATGTTCTTTAGTCGACGACCACCCACTTTACATTTTAATGTTCTTACTAACACTCATAAAAGCCTACGTTTTCTCCTTTACCGAAATTAAACACATTACTCATCATAGTTTTACATAACACTAATTAATATTTCACATATTAATAATTATTTAGAAAACATTTAATTATACATCCCAGGCTTTGAATTACATATAAATCATTCTAGTCGTAACTTAAACAATAAAGTTATCCATAATTGGAGAAACATAAATCTATTGCAGTGTCATATTACTCGTCCTTGCAATCCGTGTTAGGTTATATTTTAACCTAAATAATTATTGCGATTATCATATCTAGAAAATCTACTACCTACGTGTAGCCAAAGCTGAAATATTTGATTAAGAACCTCCCCTTGTTAATTATCAATCAACTCAGTCAAAAATAGGTCAGTTTTGATGGACAGGCTGATGGATTTTTTTAATGAGAGAACTCTCATTTTTTCCTTTGGGTTCTACACTTCTAGCACATAATTATCATTCATAGCCCACTTAGTTTGAGTAGAGGAAATTCAGTTTCAGTAGAGAAGAAAACTGAAAATCGGAGTGAGTCACTCCGAATTTCAGTTACTGATTTTCGGTATACCGACATATCGTACCGTATGGGGAACCTTGTGGTACGATATGTCGGTATACGGATTAAATGATAGTGCCACGGCTTACAGAAGAGAATGAAAGAGCAAAAAATATTTCTCCAAGTGAAAATCAGGTGGCGTGAGAACTGGGTAATTGGGTATGAAACAAGGAATTCTCGAGGATTGGCAGATACAAGAGTTACAAGTGTACACACTATACACAGTCAGTTTTTCAAAAACCAACCCCTTTATCAAGTAACTAGCAGTTCGTCCCGGCTTTGCACAGGTGCCTATGTTACTCAGGGTGAATGTAGCTTTCCAATGGTGAAAGAATTTTTGAAATCGGCACAGTAGTTTTTGAGTTTATTCATTACAAACATACACACACAAAAATACAAATTTTTCCTCTTTATAATATTAGTGTAGATAAATCCGGCGATGTTTGTCCGCGGTTAGGCTTCATAGGGATTGGGAGAGGAAGCCTTTTTTTTCGGATGGTAAATCATCAAATGACTGAATGATGAGTGTCAGACTTTTACTGACTAAAACCCATCCATGTTCCTTCTTTTACCCCTTGTGTTCCAGGGCCGCGGTATCTCTTTCGAACAGTCCCGCAGCCCTGGCAGGCATTGGCCCTTGCGGACCCCTCCGGTTTGCTGACATCTCTTTGAGGCGCGCGTGGAACACGAACGCGCCGTCGACACGGCCTGTCGTCATAAGACGGACGGACGGCGAGCTTGGGAAAGGAAGCCTGAGACCATGTTCAGCATTCACTAGGTACGAACTTAAGGCCTTAACCTATTCTGAAGCTCACACATTCCCTTCCTGTTTAGCAATAACTACGATGTATAATGTATGTCCTACTCCCGATATTAAAAACCGACTAATTATGCTGAGCACCTACTTACCATTCAAACTATAACGCGAATACTCACACGTACCTACATGGTGGCATATTAATTGAATACTAGCATAATGTGTGGGACAATGTCTAGACGCAAGTACCCGGCCTAGCTTTATGACCCGTTAATTGCTATGTTACAGGTAATTGCCGTCATTGTGAGCATAGTGCTAATCAATAGTTGTTGTGTTCTTTGATTGAACATGAGAAACCAGAAAAGCCTCTTATTACACCCATGCAGAAATGACAAATGGCTGATTGAATCAATAAGATAGTTGTTTCGGGTCTGGCTGTTTGTGTGTGTCACTTTAAATGTTTGTAAACGCGCCCACGACACTGAAGAAATTCCAAGTGTGGACTAACGTATTTTTTAAAACAAAAACAATTATCTAGTGAAAAGGTAAGTCCTAAAAATACTTAACTTCTGCATCTGTAACACCATCGTTCTATTAGGTTCTATAACCTGCAGCTTTTTCCAGCTGAAGGTCGAACGCGGCGGAGTGATCTTGTTTGCAGGGTAAATATGGCAAGAGATCGCAGATAAAGCAGGTCTTTGCCCAGCAATGAGACACGAAACAGGCTATCAAGTTGGAAGTTGGAAAGTCTACAGACAGACAATATAACCTTTTCTAAAGAAACATGGGCGAGTTCATAAAAAAAAATCGCAATCCACTTAAAGACACTGAGCTATCTCGAGAAAGAACACCTCATACTCCAAGCATTTTCTCAGGACTCGACGACACGAGGGACATTAATGGCATTATTATAGTTACAATAAATGCAATAACATTACAATATCATGTAGTTTATAAACTTCTTATCATTGTACGCGAGTATAGTATGAGTCAGCGAAGAAATGGGTTATATTATAGCGATGCTCCGTCACTGTCACTGGATTGACTGATGTGATCTTTAAACCCAAGAAGTTAGTGGTATCGTAATAAATGCTTTACATTCTGTTTCGTCTACGGAAATGGGCACGAAGGTACGAACTTACGAGTACTTGTCAAATATATATATATATAGATCACCATATGACAGGGCAGCTCGGAAAGCACGTTAAGCTGTTGGTCCTGGCTGTCATTTGTAGATCTTTGACAGTCGTTACAGGTGCAGGTGGTCAGTGACCCGAAAGTCTGATAACTAGTCTTACCGAAGGGTATCATATTATCCAGTACTAACTGGGTTGTGGAGGTCAGATAGGAAGTGCTGGTAAGACTGGTTACCCTCAGGAACCGAAGAACAAGGAAATGAATTTGAAGCCATAGAGTAGAGCAGAGCATAGCTATGTGCTAAAAACGTAGTATAATCAACGATCCCTAAACCGCATAGAGAATATAAATAGTCTTTGCTAAACCGTTAGAAGAAAAACCGGCCAAGAGCGTGTCGGGCCACGCTCAGTGTAGGGTTCCGTAGTTTCCCGTCCGTCACAATAAGTGTTCCCACTTATGAGTTTAAAGGTGGGTATCCATACTATCCATTATGTTCGCGATCCAGCAGCGCTCCGCGCTCCTGCAACAGCTCCCGGTAGTGGGTACGTGCGCGAACACGGAGCGTGCAATATTGCACGCTCCGCGGCAGTCGTTCCGACTCGTGACGGTTTTTAGCGCGAACACAAAGGGGAGCGCAGTGTGTCAAAGGGGAGCGCATGTAAAGGGCGCGCGACAGATCCATTGGATCAGTTGCAGGAGCGCGGAGCGCTGCTGGAGCATGAACATAGTGGTAACCCAACTTAAAAAGGCTATTTGTTACGGAACTCTAATAATTACGGAACACTAAAAACGGGCCCACAAAGGACGGTGATAACTAAAAAAAATACGGGCAAATGAAACTTGACCTCTGGATTGTATAGGCGCTCATACGATTCAGGGACCAAATTATATTGGTTAACTGCAGTTTCCATCTGTTGTTTCCATCCAAGTTCAAAATAATTTTCCTAGAAAGTCCTTATAAAGTTCTACTTTTCAGATTTTTTTCGTATTTTCTAAACTTATGGTTCAAAAGTTAGAGGGGGGGGGACGCTTTGTTTTTTACTTTTGGAGCGATTATTTCCGAAATTATTGACATTATCAAAAAATGATTTTAGTAAACCCCTATTCATTTTTAAATACCTTTCCAACAATATATCACACATTAGGGTTAAAATTAAAAAAAAAAACACTTCCCGCTTTACATATAGGGGGGCTACCCTAATAAAACATTTTTTTCCAATTTTTATTTTAGCACTTTGTCGGCGTGATTGATACACATATTGGTCCCAAATTTCAGCTTTCTAGTGCTAACGGTCACAGAGATTAAGCGAGGACGGACAGACGGACAGACAGACAGACAGACAGACATGGCGAAACTATAAGGGTTCCTAGTTGACTACGGAACCCTAAAAAAAAGAACAAAATAAAATAAAATAATTAGATTCTGCCAACAGTCTGTAGAGATTGTCAATTATATATAAAAAAAACGCTTAATCTTTTTGAGATAAGATTATGTGCTGCTTATAAATTATACTAAGATTAAAAAAAATATTTTCTGGATCTTATGTCATCCGTGTTGATCCCTTCACTCGTGACATGACGCTCATGATCTTACTCCATGCAGTACTGATATACTTATACTTACATCATCAGATTCTTCAGTTTAGATTCTCCAGCTTATTTATGACATCACCTAGGCTACCACGGATGCTGTCACTACATGATAAACTGCGAAGGAAAACACGATAGAAACTTACATGCTAATAAAACCTGTGTAGTGTTGTACCTACCATCTTTTGCGCTTCCTGTCACGAACGTTTGGCGCAAAAAACTTGATCAAGATGGTAGTGCCAACGAAAAACAATAGTTTTGTATGCAATGGGTGTTATTATGTGGTTACTCGGGCAGAAAGCTAAATTTTAAGAGATATTTTAAGCGAGAAAGACTTCTAAGTTTGGCTTTTCGATTTCATCTTGATTAATTGTAAACTGTTTGCTCGTTTTCACTAACGCTAAGCGATTCCTAAATAAAAGCACACTTGGATTTTTGAATTTCTTAAAATTGTGCTAAAGTATTTAGACATCCATTTAGGCGTCGTTTTTTGTAAGTGAAATTGGGCAAAAACTTCTCTAGTTAGGCCTTTCGATTTCATCTTGGTTCGTTGTAAATGGTTTGGTGTTTATTACTTCCTTGCTACTTCACGTTATAAATAGATCGTTAAATTACTCATTAGTTTGCCTATTGGCAATTTTAGGTTGTTAATAATTATACACAAGAGTGATTAATATACAAGTTTACGAGTAAAATAGTTTTGTATAGATTGGAAAATGGATTTGGAGAGGGGCTTTAGAGTCACATAAAATACAAGGTACCTAATTCATTAGTTTGGTCTCGGTTAATAATGAGATCGTAAACGAACCACTATTCAGCATCAGTATACGGCTGAGATTTAGTTTCCTCTCACACTTTTGCTTGTAGCTAACAGTTCCCTCCTCAATCGTTAATGTTACACATCTCATCTGCCCGACATCGAATCGCATGTGAATAAAAGAGTGATGGATATAAATGTTGATGGATGGAGAGGGAGAAGAAGACCAAGGAAACGATGGATGGATTGTGTGAGGAATGATATGAAAGAAAAAAGAATAAATGATTGCGTGACGGTTGACAGGCTGCGGGACTGTTCGAAAGAGATACCGCGGCCCTGGAACATAAAGGGCAAAAGAAGGAACATGGGTGGTTTTTAGTCAGTAAAAGTCTGACACTCCCTTCCGCTCCACCCAGAGCGGGAGGAGTCATTTGATGATTACCCACCCGAAAAAAAAAAAAAAAAAAAAACGGTTGACAGACGAGAATGGAAGAAAAAATCGTGTTGAGCCGACATCAAGTAACATGGGACTAGGGCAGGAAGATGATGACCTTTCTCTTGACTCCTACTCTGATACTATGAGCACTATAATCTATCATTTCGCATTTTCAATTCACCTAGCTTGTTAGATTCTACAATTCGGCACAACTTAATTTGTCACAGAAATGAAATTAAGCACTAAAACAGTAAAATTGCCCAACATAATCTCAAGTTATTCCTCAGTCTGAATACCAATCACTCCATGCCCACTTCAAACGGGTCCAATGCAGAAATTTATCATTTACAAACGACTAGTTCACTGTATAAGAGCCTAGCTTTTGCCCGCGGCTTTGCTCCCGGTATGGCCGGAAATTATCCGATGGGAACTTTTTAAATATAGCTTATGGCACTTGGGGATAACGTAGCTTCCTATTAGTGAAAGAATTTTCAAAATCGGATCATAATCAATAAAAATCGGCAATAGTGAAGATTTACTTCATTTTTTTTTCGAATTCGTATGATCGGTTTCAGAGATTACTTCCAGTTACATACGTTGCCCCTTTTATAACATCAGTATAGACGAACGACTAGTTCAGTATACATATATGAGACATTACCAAATCATTTCATTACAATTGATGAATGAATCGGGTTCCGACTCAATATTATCGTCGCTGGCATCAATTTATTTTGTAACGTAATAGGAACGGCCTACGCGTTCCCTTCACTGGTTAAACTTATCAAGCGATACTCCTCAACAGGTTAGTAGAGCTAAAACCTGTGGATTAAGACATTTTAGCTGAGTTCTAGACTTTAACTCGGCCAAATGTGGCTTGTTGAAATAAAGTTTTGGTGAGGTTGACCCTCCCAAGAGAGGCGAGAGAGCTTCTCCGCATGACCTTAGGAACAATGAGAATATACATACTTTGTGTCCATAGTCATTAAAAGTTAATATAATAATAATAATAATATCACCATCAGCCCCCAAGACGTAGCTCGTGCAGTCCGTCCGTTGCCTAACTGGAAATCTCCAGGGCCGGATGGACTGCACAACTTCTGGATCAAATGGTTTAAGAGATCGCACGTTCGCTTGGCGTCCCAGTTTCAATCAGCCTTAGAGTCAGGGTCGCTGCCCCAGTTCTTGACGACAGGAATTACCCACCTGCTCCATAAATCAGGTAGTACTGCGGAGCCCAAAAATTATAGACCCATCACTTGTCTACCAACAGTCTATAAAGTTCTTACATCCATTTTGAGAGCTAAAATCAACCAACATATTGACAGTAATTGTATCATGTCTGCCTCTCAAAATGGATGTAGGAACGGGTCCCGCGGTACTAAGGCGCTGCTCCTCATAGATATGGCCATTAGCCAGCAGGTTCGCCGCTCCCGAAGGGATCTGTCTACATGTTGGATAGTTTATAAGAAGGCCTATGATTCTGTGCCTCATACATGGCTCATGAGGGTGCTGGAGTTGTATAAAGTTGATGCAACTCTGCGTACCTTCCTGATGTCATGTATGGGGCACTGGAGAACGGTCCTTCGCTATCCAGGATGTCGACAGATCCAGGGGAACAGCGAACCAATAAGGATAGAGCGCGGTATATTCCAGGGTGATAGTCTGAGTCCATTGTGGTTTTGTCTAGCCTTGAACCCTCTCAGTACACTGCTGGAAGGTTCAGGCCTAGGCTATCGGTTGAGGAGAGGTGGTCAGGTCATACCTCACCTTCTTTACATGGATGATCTGAAACTCTTTGCCCCCAACAATTTGCAACTGATGAAGCTACTGAAGGTAACAGAAACTTTCAGTAGCGCCATCAGGATGGAATTTGGTGTGGACAAATGTGCAGTCATGCATGTGAAGCGAGGGGAGATTATGGAATCCGTGGGAACTCAACTCTCGGATTCCATACACCTTAGATCCCTCTCCTCAACAGAAACCTACAAGTATTTGGGTATGTCGGAAGCATTAGGTATCAACACTGCCGACATGAAACAATCGTTGAGGGAGCGCTTTTTTGGTCGCCTGGAAAAGGTTCTAAACAGTCTTTTGTCAGGCGGAAACAAGGTGCGCGCCTTCAACGGTTGGGTCATGCCAGTTTTGATGTATTCTTTCGGCATACTCAAATGGACTCAGACGGAACTTGATGCCCTGGATAGGAGGGTCCGCTCACTGCTGACCGCAAATCGGATGCATCACCCACGGTCGTCGGTGATGAGACTGTATATCCCGCGGAAGTGCGGGGGTCGTGGCTTCTTAAATGCTAAGATCCTGCATAACCGTGAGGTATGCAGTCTCAGGGAATACTTCCTAGAAGCCGACGTGGGTATGCACCGAGATGTGGTCTCAGTGGATAAGGGCCTAACCCCGCTCTCCCTGGCTAACGAGAACTGGCGCAAGCCTAGAGTATTAGACACTAATGACCGCATGGAGGTATGGCAGAGCAAGGAGCTGCACGGGCGCTTCTACCGGGCCCTACATGGGCCCGATGTAGACTTCTTAGCGTCCGTATCTTGGCTGCGTTTCGGTGACCTCTTCGGGGAAACCGAAGGTTTTGTCTGTGCAATAATGGACGAAGTTATGATGACGAATAACTACCGGAAATACATTGTGAAGGATGGCACGGTTGACATATGTCGGGCATGCCACCGTCCAGGAGAATCGATTCGACACATTATTTCTGGGTGTTCTCATCTAGCTAACGGAGAGTACTTGCATAGACACAACCTCGTTGCCAGGATTATCCACCAGCAACTTGCTTTGAAGTACAACCTTGTGGAATCAGAAGTGCCATACTATAAGTATGCGCCCGGCCCAGTTCTCGATGATGGTAATATCACGTTGTACTGGGATCGACCTATCGTCACTGACAGGACTATTGTTGCCAATAAGCCTGACATTGTGGTGATAGATCGATTGGAGCGTCGCGCAATGATTGTTGATATAACGGTCCCGCATGACGAGAACCTCGTGAAAGCAGAGAAAGATAAACAATTCAAATATCAGGATCTGGCTCGCGAGGTTGTCGACATGTGGGACGTGACTACAGCAGTCATTGTGCGGATAATCGTGTCAGCCAATGGCTTAATAGCCAATAGCCTCGACCAACACCTGAGGAGGCTCTCGCTGGGCAGCTGGATCAAGCGCTTGATTCAGAAGGCAGTTCTTCTGGACACGGCACGTATTGTTAGGAGGTTCCTCTCTCAAGAGCCCTGACCACCGGTAGCTCGGACCCTGTTCCCGATGCCGGTGGGCTACTATTTTTTATATTTTTAAATGTTTTTTTATATGGTTTTATATTCTAATATTTAAAAATATAATTAATGTGTGTAAAGATAAATAAAGAAATAATAATATTTTGGGGCAACCAACACACCGCCATCTGATCCCAAACTAGGCAGAGCCTGTACTATGGCAACCAGACAACTGATAAACATACTTATATATTTCTAAATACATACATATTATAGATAAATCATACCCAGATACGGAACAAATAATCGTACTCATCGCACAAAGATTGGTCCTGTGTGGGAATCGAACCCACGACCTCCGTCCTAGCAGTCAGGGTCACTAACCACTAGACCAACAAGCCTATCCAATATGGGCAATATTTAGTAAAGGTATTATGAACACATCTGAATGTGGGGGAAGGTAATAAAATCTAACGATCCACGCTCTTTTGGTGCATGTATTCATGTAACCATGTAACGATTCGAACTACATCAGATCTTTTGTACTTTCACGAACATATTTCAATCACGTTTCCTTCTCTTTCAGGTTTACAAGATTGTGTTTTGTTAATTCCACAATAAATTCACGATTAATTTCCGAACATCAAATACATCATTCGTTTACAGCATCGGGACATTCAGGACAAAGGATCTTCGGTAGCATTTGAGCATAACTTACGAACATTCCATTACTGATGTTCTCAATTTGAAATTCAATTACCTATGGAATAGGATGCCTCGAGTTCAATCGAGCTTCATTATCATTTGTCTAGCCTTTTCATAACAAGATGGGGTCGGTTTCCAGTCTAGCCGGATGAAGCTAAAAACCAGTTTGGAGCGACTGCGTATCTGACCTCCAGAACCCAGTTACTCGGTAATACGATACCCCTTCCTTAGTAAGACTGTTTGTCAGAATTCTGGCGACTGCCTATCTGACCTCTACAACCCATTTAGTACTGGTTAATACGATACCCCCTGGAAAGACTGGTTGTCAGAATTTCAGGCAACTGGCTACCTGTAACGACTGTCAAGATCTACAAATAACAGCCGGGACCAACGGATTAACGTTCTTTCTGAAGCAGAGAGAACTCGGTATGTAATGGATGGTGACCCAACCACGGACCGACATCGGCAAACACTGCTTAACCTTGAAGGTCGACCCGTATTACACACCTTATTATATTTTAGCCGAGCATTCCATTATTGATGGTCGTAATTTGAAATTCAAATTAGAATAGGGCACTTCATAGACAAAATTAAAAAGTTTAGACCTGTCATGCGCGATCGAGATTTTAAATAGTTGTTAAATTACATGTTATTATAATGGTTGGTGTTTCAAAACTGCGTACTTCGAGCGTGGCAGCGCAGCATACAAAAACACGGTTTGCCTTATCATTAGTCTCGTTAGCAGAGCCATAATTATCACTTATCGTCTTCTGAGTAATCCGTGTGGAAAGACGCTTTTAGAGTTCCGTAATGGATCGGGAAGATCGATTTAGAATAATGGTCGGTAAGGGTGTTTTAGAGGTGTTTGGAATTTGTGTCAATCTACAGGTTAGCTTCGTAGAATCTTAAGTTGTATGGTGTTTATATATAGTATTCCGGCTGTAATTTTTAGAATAATTTGTCAGGAATAAATTGAGCAGGAAAATGTAGAGCAGTTACGACTGAGCCCTGAAGCTTCTATTCCTAACAAGTATTGTGACTGTATCAGTGGCAAGATCTTCCTGATCACTAAATGAAATGATGTTCTGCTGACGTGTTTCGACTAATCTGAGAAGAAACAAACTCAGAGGTCATAGTATCTTAAGGTCCAGATAATCTTTGTCAATTAAAGATAGCTGTCCTTTAGAAATAGTCTTTATAGGTAGCCGCTCATATGCACATTCCTCTGTCAATCTCAATTTTATTAAGGCTATAAATCTAAATCAGCCTACTCCACTTTCCCGTCGGCAAGAGTCTAGACCAGAACCTAGGAATTTAAGGTATTTGTCACAGGTGTTTTAGCATCCAAAAATAACTCAAACACGATATTGGCTCCACACATTAAATATTTCACACGCTTCATTAGCATATGCAAATATTCAATTAATGTAAAATTATTTGCAATATATTTGCATATTTTGCACGTATTGTGTTATATAATATCCCGTTATAACCTGTGTTTAAAATAGTTTAAATTCTTTAGTGTGTGTCGGAATTCCATATAATAAAATAATGGCATATCGGTTTTCAAATAATTATATATATATACTTATTATTCGGTTATTTAAAGAGAATAGGACTTGTGACTCACAGGAAGTCTTGTATGTTTTGCTATTCATGGCAAACTGTGGGTGCACCGGTCTTCTGACCTCTCAGTAGCTTAAACCTTTGAAAGCCGCAAGTGAGACGTCCTATTCAAAATACTAGTACGGAACCTCCAACGGTTCAGTGGTTCATAATTGACCGCTGCTCCACGTGATCTCTCTCACATTACATACGTGTGAGAGAGACAGTAACGTACATTTGTGCGTTTACGCAGCTCTGTCCTACTTTCGCTCATTTTGACGAATACGTGAAAATGATGTATTACAAGATTCTTGACGCGGAACCTCTTATTATCCGACGTTTAACACAAGGTCAAAGATACCTCTTTTTATCGGAAGACCCTTAGTTTTGACGGACAACCGACAGACAGATGAACGATTGATGTTAGGAGTAGATAGACGGAACCTTTTTATGTTTTTTTTTGTTTATTTGTACGCAATTAAAAGTTATCACTTTGAGTCAAAAGGTTTATTGATAAGTTTAAGTTTTATTACTTGTTAGACCAGTGGCAAAGAGATGTTATATGCAAGCATGGATTGTTTTTGATTTTATTGAATACAAATGACTTATTAGGTTATTAAAACATAGGTACAGAGATTCACTCACATGAATGAAATGAATGAATGAATGTGGTTTATAAAAATGATTTTAAAATATTGTTTTTATAATATAATTTTATGAGGAATGTCCTCTTGATTGCTCATAAACTATACTTAGCGACATCAAACGAGTCCTTATTTAAGATTTTTATAATAAAAGCATCCGTCTTTAGACGCTTTAATTTTAAATGTTAATATCTAAATAACGATTTAATTTACATAAGTAACTGTTCGGGTTTTGAACGGTATTTACCAATTTTTTTCAAGTATATAAAATCAGATTTATAATAAGCTTTATTCTTGATTTAAGACAACTTCCTGTTTCAGGCAAAGAGTGCCATTATTTTAATACAGGGTGGTCGATTTACAAATCGACAAGTGTCAACAACTTAGCGTGTGCCTTGAGGCCAAAATCGTCAAATAAAACACAGCATTATTAAAACTGAGATCATCACCCTACTACAACAATCACAGGATGTTGTTTTTTTAACCCCTAATAATAAAAGTCGTCTAAATTCTGTCTCACAATACACATTTCAGTCGGTTCCCAACAAAAACAAAAAGCGATCAGTTTGAATTTCTTCAATGGTTCATTAGTCCTGTTGATTCATTAACGAAGCGGACGTCTGCTAAGCTATCAGTCTTCACAGCACGTACGAAATTGCTAAACCGAGGTTTAATAGTAAAAAGTGTTGCATAACCACATGCCCAGGCGCAGGTACGCAGTAGCCTTGCTATCATACTTTTGTGGTCATTGGTTGGGGATAGAAGAACTGGTATAAACTAGTATGGCGATCCTGAAGTTTTTTGATTTGTTACGTTTTAGAAAAGGCGATTTTCAACTTTAATTCTGCCCGATTTTTTTCTGTCAATTACTTGTTAGAAGGAAGTTTATTAAATCGAACGATTGTTTTTCTAAGTCGTTATTTCGTGTTGGAAACAGATGTCGAAAATTAAATATTTTTCATTTCGTCTAAAACAGGATTTGAAAGCTTGCAATCAATATGAAAGGTGAATGCAGATCTAATCGAAACAAGTTGAAAGTTGCAAATTGACATAGGTAATAGTCCAACAGGTAAATGGTTGATTCGATAACCACATGTGTTAAAATGCGCAAAAAAAACAAAACATTGTAAAATAGAAAGTGTTTTTTTTTTAATGTAACCATAGTAATCTGAATTAATATTTTATCGTGGGAATATCGATTCATAAGCCAGTTTGTCTCCGATCACAATCATCGATAACATCCTTTTCACATCAAAGCACGTAATTTGCATTATCGAACGTTGTTTCGGCTGATTAAACTTTGATGTGGTACTTCCTGTCTCGTTAAACCAAATTAAATGCTGAGTGACCAATGTAAGTTGGCACCTGCCTGGCGAATTATTGATCTAAAATTGCAGTGTTATGAATTTGACACTTTTTGACGTTTACCATAGACAAGCCACGTTTAAGAACAGAATGGTTATTTTGGCGGTTAAATGACTTTGCTAGGGCGCTGTAAGCATTTATGAAATTGTTTGTAGATATAGTATTGAAAAACAAAATGGTAGCTTTAATTTCGACAATGGCAATGCGCCAAAAGAAACATGTAGCGCTATACCAGGCTGTTACTCGGTGCCAAGATAATTTGGCCGCTTTGCTTTCTTTATCTTTAGTCCATAGATAATAACGGGCCTTTTCCCCAGTAAATTAATAAACGTATGTGTATGTGGTTCAATTGAAAGCGTAATTATAGAGCGTACCAAAGTTTTTGCTGTAATTAATAGTTGCTATTACGAACTGTTTACAATGGAGATCTTTTTATTGGTTTATAAACGGAAGTGGAGTTTCAAACACGTTTTAAAAGTGATTGTTTGACTAACGAACTCTAGCTGCTTATTTTCGAATAGAAATTAATTCACTGGCATTACTGGGTGTATACTTTTCTAAAGAAGACACTTAAATATTTAATCAAATACCATTACGATCCGCAAAAAGTTCCATCGCTAGTTCGCGGCGTAAATCGTCGAACGTCGAATAGCTCTCGTTTCAAAGTTGTCAGCAATTAGAGGTACGTTTTTGCCGGGCCGTTGTACAGTTAGTGTGTCCAGGTCGTCTTCCCTAGAAGGAGACTGGTCCCGTCCCGGCGGAATGCGTCAATATTGTGCCGCGTTCCGCCGCTGCGCCTGCGCTGGCCCGCGGTCAACTTAGCGGCACTAGCTTCCATTCATGCGGACAAATGTTTACCGGTTTTGGTTTTTTTTTTGTTTTGTAGTGAACCTGTTAGGTTATTTAGATGTTTGTGAGTGATTGGTGGAGAGGAGTTATGATTGCAAAAAGTTATGGAGCTGCTCTTTTTGGTTTCGTGAGGTTTTGAAAAGGTTTGTTTGTGTGGAGTGTCTGGTGACAATGTTTATTTGGATTAAGCAATCATCATCTGCCTTTCCTTTTCCCAACTATGTTGGGGTGGGCTTCCATACTAACCTGATGCAGCTGAATACCAGTATTTTACATGGAGCGACTGCCTATCTGACCTTCACAACCCAGTTAGTACTGGGTAATACGATACCCCTTGGTAAGACTGGTTGTCAGACTTTCGGGCCACTTACTTCCTGTAACGACTGTCACAGATTTAGTTTATAGATTTCTGGATAAAGCAATGTGAAATTCAAATTCCATGTGAGAATCAATGACAATGACATGATGTAGTTCAGTCCACTTTAAGTGATTATAATTTGTAGTATTTGAATAGTTCTTTAATAAAAGTTTAAACTTATTTTACAAAAACTGTGCAACATAATTCAAACCCAAGGATAATGAGCAGATAGAGTGGTTACTATTTTCTCCTCTTATATATAAAACTAAAATGCCCATAAGTGTCCACAAAAAAGGGACACTTCCTGATCTAAACGAGCGAGTTGTCTCCATGTAAGCGGTAATGATGTGCAACGTAAGTCATTGAGAGCGTCGTCACGTATGACGGTATGAATGATAGGTGCGCCTGCGCATGCGTCGGACGAGGCCCATTACGGACCGAGGAACCGCCATTGCAGCAATTGTAGCCTCTTGTACAGGGGAGATGGCATTTCTCTCGTTTGAAAGGATTCTAAGCAAACTTCGTTTTTGTTTACCTTCAACCTCAAAAGGTTATTCTTTATGATATATTATACCAATTCATCATTATAAACAACTTTTACTACTACCAACTCTGAAATCGGGTATGAAAAATCAGCTGCCACATGTATATACCATTTGTGTCAGCATAAATCTTCAAAATTTCAGGATTAGTTATATTATGGTAAAAGTCGTTTGCAATTATGAAAACAATGACCCTCTAAGGTTTAGGGTAAACAGAAACTAAAGTTGTATACATATATCTACGTTATATAAGTAATGTAAATAACACAATATTCTTTTACAACTTAACTTTTTGCCATAAAACGGTTTTTGTCACGTCGTTCCTACCTACTTCCTATCTATTGTATCTGATCTAAATTGTACTGTAAGCTTGTAATTTTAAAAGTAGGTATGCAGTTGTTTCACTTTTTTATGTGTTACAAAGAGCACTTACGTTTTTTAAGAGAACTTTACATGACTGCATATTCACTCCAAACAAAAGAAATAATATAAAAGAAAGTCGTTGATAAACTAAGGTAATATTATTTGGAACTCTTCGAAGTATTTGTCCTTGAAAGAGAATCTTATCCATCCATTCAGCCACTATGGTTTCTGTTACGTTTGTCTATGAGAAAGTTTAACTTCGCGAATTATAGTGTGCAGATTATGTAATTAATTATAATTAAATACCATTCATACATGGCATTAAGTCTAAGATTAGAAAGTAATAGAAACTAGATACGAATTGCAATCACAAATCAATCTATTACTGGTGTTCCCATATTGACAAGTTGAAGTGCCAATAATCTCCACACACACTGAATTGCGAGAAACTCGTCCCAGTTTCCACCGTACATAAACATACAAGTTTCCATTTAATTTCCTAAAGGTTTTACGCTTATTAGTTTCGAACTCGGTGTTGTATTAATAAAACAATTTATTTTCATCTGTTTATGGAGTGATCTTTGTTATTCTTGTTAATTTTATGGTTACCGCTAGTCAATGGCTGACAAGTACGAGGTTTTGATCGTAATACCTATGACTTGAATTGCTATTGGAACTGCAAAACGTTCTCTCTCAAACATCTCCTGTTAATAACGTTAAGCCTATGCTTGTATGCTTCTGCTACCGCCAATTTAATAGACTATGGGAGGAGGTTTTATTCATAAATAGCTTCAAAACACTGTCCACATTTGATGGAACATTAAAATAAATGCCATAAAGTCCGATGAAAAAAATAACAAAAAAAAAACTTATTATGGCAGCTTACAATTATTTTGACAACCTATTAGTGCCAGTCTGCTTTAGTCGGCTTTAGTCCTAAATAAAAAGAGGTTTGAATGTATTTATGATTTTCGAACATGTGAATGATTTTAAACATTTGATGGTAAAAATGTAAAAATACTAAATACCATAAAGTTTGATGAAGAAAATAAACAAAAGGTTTAACTTTATGGCATCACACAATTATTTTGAGAACCTATGGCCAGAGTCACCGTAAGTTCTGAATCAAAAGAGGTTGTGGTTTAAAAAATAATGTAAATTTGGAATTTATGTGATGTATATGGCAGATTGAACTGTACCTATAAATAGTAGGCGATTTACGAAAACCTTGAACGAACTGCTATTTAATTAAACTCTGAATACTTAATTAGTGCTTTTCGATACAAACAATGAATCATACTAATTAATTCAGAACAGGAACTTACTACTGATAACCTTTCCCAATAAGTCAAGTTGAGATTTTAAGAAATGAGGAATTGTATATGATCATTTTGTAATTGAAGCTTTCGATTTTATTACTTCGTCCTTCGGGGTTTATGCAGAAATATTTAATTGAGATACGACAATTTTCGGTGTGCTGTGTGGTCTTCGGCCCACAGGATGTTGATATAGATGCATAATTAGAAGTTCACCTGGGGCTCAATGACTGAATGAAACGTAGAATGATTATAAAGACAACATAGTGGATGAACTGATGACTTATTATACATAATTATGTCAACGATGAAGAGCCAAGTTTGAAAGCTTTTGTTACACTTTTTTACTACCTAAATAAATCGTAGTAGAATCTTACAGAAGTGCAAAAAAATAACATCTAAATGGGTTTCCAACATCCCATCCAACTAACTGGGGAGTAGTTAAGTAGAGACTTCAGAGATATGCAGGCCAGACATGACCTCGTATGAAGAAGAAGCCACAATCTTATCTTACTACTATTATAAATCCGAAAGTTTCAGAGGATGGATGGATGTTCGTTGTTATTCTTTCACGCATAACTATTAAACGGATTTGAATGTTTGGCACACAGATAGTTTATAACCTGGATTAACACATTGGATGTTTTTATCCCGGTGGTACGAGCCCGTGGAACAATTACCGTACACCACGCGGGCGAAGCCGTGGCCAT
Organism: Eurois occulta; assembly: GCA_950022335.1. NCBI lineage: Eukaryota > Metazoa > Arthropoda > Insecta > Lepidoptera > Noctuidae > Eurois > Eurois occulta. The sequence continues at coordinate 9,794,381 of OX465500.1, read as the reverse complement.
AAACTAGATTATCATATAATATCGTCGTTATTGCAGCCAAAACTCCAGGACTCCCTGCTTTTAATTCTGTGTTTAATCAAAGAAATCGCAGATAGGTACCTAACAGGTGCCTCCAGGTTGCGCATACGACTCTATCCATCGTGACAGACAGTGATTGTTCTTAGAAACGTCATTATACGACCCCACAGTACATTCTGTGAACCCATTGGGAAACAGCAGCTTTTCCCACGGCTGTGGAGCAATATGTCACTGTTAAATATGTAGGAACACATTCATCTTTAACCTGTCTTGGGCAATGCTGTAGGATTGACAGGATTGTCGCGAAATTTATGATTACCTACGAAGGCTGAGAGGAATCTAGAAGTTTTTCTGTCTGAATTTGAAAAGAGATTTGTTTACAAGACTAAAAAGTTTTCGTTTTATATATTTTGGATTGGAGCATGTGTAGATTCTGGCCATGGGAAAACTGAATCAACTCAGCCCATGTCCAGACTGCGTTAGTCGATAGAGCTAAATGCCTAGGCATAGGAAAAAGTGTGAGTTTATTAATGTAGGTATGTTTCAGTAATTTGGGGCAGCCATGTTGTTCCTAGCCTACATTAGAAAGCTATATTCATGCATAAACAAGAAATGAGTCAACGGTCTAACGTGACTGAGGCGTAACTTCCTTAGAAACTCACTAATTATCGATCCTCAGTACCTACTCAAATTGACGAAAATAATAAGTAATACTAGGCTTAAAACTTAAACTTACAGTAGGTAGTACATAAACGGAATACGGAAAAGTTATTTATACTCCATCATGTAATATTAATTTATCTTATGTTATACTGTCATGAGGGATACATTTATTCAGTTTACATATGTATTGCTAACGGATTAAAACAATGGGTCATGAATGGATTATGTTTGTGAGTGTGTACTGGCATGGGTATCAATCAAGATACAATTTTGGTCTTTACTTTTCCAAGAATAAGGTTCTTATTTGAGTGTAATGTAGATGAGGTTACGTTGTGTGCGTAAAAGATTTACTCGCTATAATGCTTCATTACTTAAATATTCTGTAAGTACATCACATTTAGTATTCTGAAAACGTTATTTATTTTAGCGTTGGCAGAATAGCTACGCAACTGATACAGATTAAAATTATCCATAAACCTTAGTGAAGCACGAACCGCCTGCTGTGCAAAGGTTCCGTGACACAAACATGACAAATTCAAATTTTATTGTTGAGCTCTACTAAACTTATTGAATAATTTATGGCAAATAAATAAGATTGAAGTATAAACTTAGAAAATTTACACAGTGTTGTAAACATAACAAAGAACGTAGAGGCGTTTGCTCTAAAGCGCAAGTTGTAAATGTCAGCTTAGAGAATTAAGTATCTTTAGAGCACTTTAGTAGGTAGAATAAGTTTACGATAAAGTTTACAAACAGTTGTAAAGCGAACAGGTATCGCTTTCTTCTGGATAATATAAATAGAAGATATCTGACAGATCGACTGGTCTCACATAGTAGCCTTTAGGGACCCCAAGCTGGTACGACATTGTTAAAGGATAAATTCTAGGACAGTACCTCTAACTATAAGTTTCCTGCACAATATAAGCTTCTGAAAAGGAAGAAGAGATACCTGGCAGATATGTTTATTGAATACAACAAAATCACTTTATAGACCACAACAGTGTCAAATGCTTTAAACAGATTCAAATATTGAGACTACGTATTACATTTTATATGAAATCTTTCTGACAATCAGTCATTAAGAAATGGGTACTTAACATACGGAACTCTAAAAATCTGCGCTCACACACGTTTCGTTGATGTTTGATTGTTTTCAAATCCTTTTTATTGTACGCACAGATTATAAATAAGGGCCTAACAAATTCTAATCACATGGCAGACGAATCCATATTATGAATGTATTTGGATGCATTCTCACGTACATGGCGTAATATTCCAATTGGGTTTTGGTTCGAAAACGAAAACTTTTCACATAAAATAACATCATGACTGCAATTCCAAAGGTATGACAGAGATTTACCAAAAGTGCTCCAACATTTCACCAGTATTTTTTAAGTCCCATGAAATGCAGGCCTATTGCCATCACAATCGGCCACAAATCCTGACTCTGGGCTGCAAACAACCTGATGGAAAAGCCCGATAACACCTTGCCCGAGCTGGGAATGGAACCTATGACCTAATGCTCAACGGTAGCGACTATCAGACTAATAAGGCAGTCTGGATATAAGGAAATTAACTGAAAATGTTGAATTTTCTCAAATAATTTAAATTGAGCACAAATAAATGTTTAGTACCTATGTTAAAGTCTTAAAGCGTGTGGGTAATGAGGTTAAGTAAACGGTTGTACTTTACTACACAACTGACAAGTATTCCTTTGTGGACGATTACTTAGTCAATAAATTATCTACCAGCTCATATATAACTATGACTGCCAGAGATGGCCATGACTATTTGTTATGCGACACTTGGTTGCTTAACAATTCAGAACAAATTCAATAATCAAAAATCTATACAAATAAGCTATACAAAATCCTCACTAATCAACTTTCCATAATCAAATGCATTCAATTTATTCTAAACTGAGAAAAACGGCATTAAACTGATTAAATGCTAACATATTAACTACAAATTATGAGTCTAATATCCTATTACCATCCATATAGAGATTAGAATTACGAAAGTTAACCAGTAACACGAATACTTAATCATTTGTACTTAATTCTAGACAAATTGAATGTGGTGAAACTGTAGTCGTAAACTATAAAACGTTGTAGAGTTACGACGAACAAACGGGCGCCGGCGCCGCCGTTGGTAATCCTAAGATTTGTGATCTGCCTGCCTTGACAGATGAAATAGAATTATGTTTTCTATGACACTAGATTAGGCTAGGAGTGGCCAGATCGCCTTTTATTGCGAATTCGTCGAACCAGATGGTATTAGTTCTGTACTAAAAAGGTTTTATTTTCGGTATTTTTTGCCTATTAGGCTTCACAAGGCCTTCTAGGTGCTGCACAAGACATCTGTATCCGTTTGGTTCTATAATTACAATCTGTGGGTTGTCCAACTTTTTGTCTTCTTTTGCAAAAAGAGTATCAGAATTAAATAGGTTAGTTCTTGTTAGATTACAATCTCTATTGTTATATTGGGTTTATTTTGGTGTTGATCCGGGAGGAAACAGAAGGGGTACTTACCTATCACGAGTCTTAATTTGTTTTCATACCTTGGTTGACTTGGTAAATTTCCAACCTTCGCAGTAGATACTATTTCAGCTGCTGGAAAAGGGAACGTAGCTGCAGTTTCTCTGATATGTTTTCTATTTAAGCTTTTGCAGAAGTCGCGACCTTAAGAAACCAGTTCATCGTCATTCACTGCGCCTCCTTCTTCTACCAATGTTCCAACTTCATCAATTACTGTGATGAGCAGACAACAGGACACGTAGGACACGCTATGAAGTGTCCCATCATTTGTCTTAATGTGGTTAATTAAGCTCCACAGCAGAGTAATCTATGAATCTCAATCTGAGCAGGTTTTACTCGCTTCGGCAAACCTAGTTTCGGATTCTCTCGTCTGTTTAAAGACGTTAACTACGTCACATCAAAACAAAGCCCAATACAAACAGGTTGCAGTTAAACCAATGTCTTAATAACCCAAATGTATGTCGGCAGTCGGCACCGACCACAATAGAACTTGACAAAGGTCCTCAAGTTCTTAATGTATCGTTTAAGTGCATTAACGATAAAGAGGAAACGATTAGTAAATACCTTTAGAGACACGACTCCTCGCTTACTTCCTACGCCTAGTGGACGATAGTAACGGAATAGTTGGATTTTAAACTCTCGGCTCTGCTTTGAAACTTGAAAATCGGATAGTGGGCTTACTCAGGCATTTGTTTGGGTGTCGCTTGATGTTAGTGAAACTAGCATTGGAGTAGCTTACTTCCTACACGTAGTGGACGGTAGTACCTAGGTAAAGTAAAATGTTGTAAGACTTGAGCCACATTATGGAAACAGAGTGTTCAATGATATTATAATATAGCATTGTGCGTTTGTGCACTCTGTTAAAAGTTTTTGGCAAGCTAATAACGATGTTACTGATACCTTCTACGAAGAGGATGTGAACAAGTATTTCACACACTATCAATTACAATCTTCTCCTCTGCCCGTCGTGCACCATAATTGCACCTTCCAGGACTTGAATAAAGCAAACGACAGACCTGTCCAGGTCGCTACGTACTGGTCAAACAAGTCTAAGTCATCTCGATTCGAGAAGAAGAAGAATTAGAATCTGGAGGTTTTTGAATCAAACTCCTAATCCATTGCTCAATGGATTTGATTTTTTGTACAAGGTTATAATTCACTTCACCATTCATCATCATTTCATCATTCATTTAATTTCATTTCATGTTTTTTTTCTTCATTTTCTTCTTCTTTTCGCTTTTCACTTTTGAAGTTCTTTTGATCCAGTTTACATTGACATTGCTGATAATTTAAACTGCATTAAGTACCACAAAAATGCAAAAAATGAACAAGGAATTGTAGATTGTGATATCAATACAGTTTCATAGCCACTTCCGTAACCACTCAACGATAAAAAATATAGTCTCTTATCCATTTTATTTAACAGCGTAAATACTTGACATTCTATGCGTTTACGTCTTTAGTGGCTGCAAAACAAAAAGGATCACAGTGCTTTTTAGGCCGGCTCACTTGGAACCAGGTTAATGATTTTTCGAGGATTCCGTTTAGCTTGTAAAAGGACATTTGAGTGTTTTATGAGTAGAGTAACAGATTAGATATGCAACGAACTCAGTTTAAGTAGAGGCTGGGATTTCTAGTTGAAAGCTAGCTCTCGAAATGATAACAAATTCGGAGTATGTTAAGTGCTTTTCCAAAATATAGGTCTCCGCATCGTTCTGTGGCGCCGGAAATGTCTGTAAGATTAAAATAATGATGATAAGTTTCATTGTTTGCTATGTCAATTTGGCAAGTAGTCCAGTAAGAAGAATCAGGCGTTACTTTACATTAAATGATGAGCAAAATATTTAGTTATAATTCCGTGAAAAGATCCATGCAGGATCCAGGCCTGGTTGCAGGATGCAGCACCTGCCAGCAAAAATATAAGTATAGTAATGCATGGATCTTTTGGCGCGTGGACATAGTCGGGAATAACTCCACCACTGCATTTTTCAATGCAATTTCCACAGACAATATCAAAAAAGTTTACCAACAACATCCTGACAATGTCATTCAAGTGCCAAAAAATAATAGGTTGTACAGGATATAGCTCTATTATAAAAACAGATAATAACAAGAATTTGTGTGTAGGTACTACAACTAAAAAACCCGATACTGAAAAATCACGCTCTAATTAAATTCAGGGTTTACAAGGTAAAATCGACTCCTCTTATTGTTGAAATCGGATAAAATGTAGCCTATGTTACCCAGGCCATAATAACGAATCGGTTCACACCTTATTCATCAAAATCGGATGAATAGTTTAGGCGCTACGGAGGAACAGACGCAAATACAAACATACATAGACTTCTGAAATCATAACAATTCCTTTTGGCTTCGCCGTAGTCGGGTAAAAAACCAGACGTATCAAAGTCAAAGCATTTATTTCAATTAGACCATTACAGGCACTTTTGAAAGTCAAAAATAAAAAAGCTAAGCTACAGTCACAGACACAAGGCATAATAACTTGCGAAAGTACTGTAGTTGCACATTCCAAATCGTAGATCTCTATGGAGAAGAATGGGCAAGAAACTCCATGGACACTCTTTTAAATCAAAATATTGTTACAAAATCTTGGTTACATCATTCATGTTGAGATTATACATATATGTGAGAACGATGTACAAAGACGTGCACATTAAGAGCGTCCAGAGTAAAAGATTAAGCCAAAAATTTAAAAATAAAGTAATTAAAATAAATCGTGGCAGGTAAGAGATGACCAGTCCCAACTGACAGCGCCCGTTCACGAACATGACGCATGGATCAGCGCCATTCAACTCAACCATATTGAAGGGAACTAAATGACCCGACACACCCGCCACCATCAGCGAGACATTTGAGTGAGCATGACATTCTCTCAGCCACCAGGACACATTCCAGTCAATGAAAGATAACAAAATATAAATGGAAGCCTTACAGTACATAGTACTCACACATGTGCTATGCAATTATATAATACTAAGAGATGGAATCTATAGGTACAATGCAAAGATATTTTACAATCTTCTGCAGCTTCCACAATAACTTCACACTTCATAATCAATTAGTTTGCACTCACAATGTTGATATAAAATATACAATTCACACCCTAAGTTTCCAAAAGAGAAACGAGAAAGAGAAAAAAAAAAAAAGAAAAGTATAATTAAAGAATTAAAGGGGGAGCATCTCTTCCAAACAATAAAATCTTAGTTCGTGAGCCCAAGTGGCTGTGGAGCAGGACCAGCATTGAGCCATGCATTTTTATCTACGAGATAGTCTTCCAACTTATAATATGCTCGTTTACATAGTGTGCGTTTTATGCATGTTTTAAATTTCTTCTCATTAAGTTGTAGAATGTCAAGTGGTATTTTATTGTAAAATTTTACACAGTACCCCATAAAAGAAGTGCGTACTTTTGACAATCTGAAACGTGGCTGATCTAATTTGTCCTTATTTCTAGTATTGAAATTATGCCTGTCGCTTATTTTACTAAAAAGATGTCTATTTTTCCGAACATACATAATGTTTTCATAAATATATTGACAAGGTACCGTCATGATGTTAATTTTTTTAAACAATTCTCTTAGAGACTCGCGTCTGCGTAGGTTATAGATGGCTCTTACAGCCCTTTTCTGCAGAATAAATATTGAGTCAATATCTGCAGCCCGTCCCCACAGCAGAATACCGTAAGACATGATGCTATGGAAGTAACTAAAATAGACCAGTCTCGCGGTATCCACGTCTGTTAATTGCCGTATTTTAAGGACAGCGTAAGCGGCTGAACTTAGCCGCCCTGCAAGTGCTGTTAAGTGAGGACTCCATTGCAGTTTCGAGTCAAGCGTAATCCCCAAGAAAACCGTCTTATCGACGAATTCTAGTATTTCCTTGTTCAATACAACGTTACATTCGTTACTTTTTACATTCGGTAACGCGAATCTTATACATTTAGTTTTCTTCTCATTTAACACCAAATTATTTACAGTAAACCAGTTATGAATCTTAAGCATAGCGTTATTTACGTCGTCAATCTCTTGTGCACGTCTGTCTACCTTAAAAATCAGTGATGTGTCGTCAGCAAATAACACCATTTGAGGTTGACTTTTCAGCAACTGAGGTAAATCATTTATGTATACTAGAAAAAGGAAAGGACCCAAAATTGAGCCTTGCGGTACCCCCATTTTTACTTTTAATCCTAATGAATTTACGCCATTTATTTGTACATGCTGCATTCGATCATTTAAATACGATTTTACTAAACTAAGTGCTTGTTTTCCCAGTCCGTAATGCTCAAGTTTTAGCAACAGTGTGTCGTGATTCACGCAATCAAATGCCTTGGATAGATCGCAAAAGATGCCTATTGCATCTTTTGCCTCTTCCCATGCATTAAAGATGTGCTTTAGTAAGGTGACACCGGCGTCAGTAGTGCAACGACCTTTGGTGAAACCATATTGTTGATCATGTAGGATGTCATTCCGATTAAAATGATAGAGCATTTGATTTAACATTACTTTTTCAAATATCTTGCTGAAAACCGGCAAAATAGATACAGGTCTATAATTATTTGTGTCTTTGCCGTCTCCAGATTTAAAAAGTGGTATAACTTTACTATACTTCATTAAATCCGGAAATACCCCTTGGTCTACACATAAATTAAATATTAAGGCTAAATAGGGAGCTACTGTCTCAACAATTGATTGACAGACTTTAGTAGACATACCCCAAAGGTCTTCAGTACTTTTTATTTTAAGTTGCTTAAAAGCCTTCATAACGACCACAGGGTTTATATGTTTAAATTTAAATTCAACATTACAGGCTGAAACATTCTCTCTTAATAAATTAATGGCAAGGGATGGCGAAGAATTTAGCGTTTCTGTGGTTTTAATTGGAATACTGGTAAAGAACGTTGCGAATTCCTGAGCAACATCGACATTTGCGCTAATGAGCCCTCGGGAAGAGTCCAGTGTGTAATCAGTGTTGTGTCTTTTGTTTCTATTTGTTTCTTTATTTATAATTTTCCAAACAGTCTTAATCTTGTTTTCTGCAGATTTCAGCTTGTTGCTAATGAATAAGGCTTTAGCTGTCTTGCAGGTATTTTTGAAAATTTTAGAATAAGTAGCAACATACTTATTAAAAGTTTCCGTATTAATATAAGGCTTAAGGCCATACAACTCAAAAAGTCTTTCCCGACTTTTCCTGATGCCTTTAGTTGCCCAGTCACTGAATAAAAACTTCGGGCAGATAGTTTTAGTTTTCTTCTTAAAAGTATTATTGAACTCCGTTTGCACTAATGAAAAGAATTCTTCATATATAGTATTAACATTCATAATATTTAGGCCCTGCACTGCTATCTTGTCAATTAAAGTGCTATTAAATTTGATCAAGGCACTAGAGGTTATTGGTCTAGTTTGTATCTGTACTTTTTGCAGTGGAGGTTATTGGTCTAGTTTGTATCTGTACTTTTTGCAGTGGTGTGTTAAATTCAAAAGACACAGTTTGACCACAGTGATCAGAGGGGAGGTAATTTACAATAGCTTTCTCCAAATAGTCGCAGCCACAGAAAACGATATCAATACAAGTAGAAGTAGTTGTAGTTATTCTGGTTGGTTCTAAAAACACATTCGACAGATTGAAAGATTTAAAAAGGCTTAATAGTCTACTGCTGTTAGAGTTATTTTCTAAAATATTAATATTAAAGTCACCGCAGATAATTACTGATTTATTACCACTTGAAAGTTTACCCAAAACATCTTCCATAACTGACTCAAAAATAGAGTAGTTTTGATAATTAGGGGGTCTGTATACGCACACTATGACATGCTTATCCAGCTCAACACAATGACAATTCAATGCTATGCTCAACTGAGAGTTCAACTATGTCGTTACGTGGTTTTGATTTAAAACAATTTTTAATTAAAATTAATGAACCTCCACGCAGCATTGATTTTCGGTTAAAGCAACTGCCCACGCTATAATTCTCATAATTAATTTGCATTTCATAATCTTTCATCCAATGTTCAGTAATACAAATAATATCAAATTTGGTTTTTTCTAAAAATAATTCTATTTCTAATTGTTTGGAAGAAAAACCTTGAATATTCTGATGAAGCAATTTCAAGGAATTCTGCTCAACCCCTCTTTTAGAATTAATTGATTGAGAGCTAGAAGATACCTTAAAGTTGCTCAGTTTAACTAAGTTGTCATTCGTACCTTCTATTGTCTTATTGACTAGTTTAAATCTAAGTTAATATTTGTATAATTGCAATTAGTAAAATTACTAATTTTAGTAGACCTATTTACAAAAAACTGCGACATACCACTTATGTCTGAGTATAAATTAAAAGCTAATAGCCGTGCTATTTGACGTCTAAAACTAAGAGGCAGATACGCATTATTTCTCTTTGACTTCAATTTCTGAACGAAACTGTTGGTGTCGAAAAATACGAACTTGTCACTATAGTGACTTGTTAATAAATGCATGCGATCGTTAAGGTTATGTATAAAATGATTTTGTCTGCTTGACAACTTCTCAAAATATGGAAAGGCACACAGAATAATTTTCTTACAATTAAGTTTTAACAATTGAGTGACATTGTCAGTGATATCATCAATTTTGACGTTCGAACTATTACCAACAAATACAGTTATGATGGCATTAGGATTTAATTCTTTCCGAATTATGGATGACATTATCTGGTTGTAAGAAGCGTGAGGTGTACAGTAATTTTGAGAAGAATGACTCAGATTGTTGCTAATTAATTTTCCTAACCCTTTTCCTAAACTATCCGAAAACATAATTGAGCAGCAACCATTTGTACTACAACAACGGGCAGAACTACTTTCTGTTTGTCCTACCTGTGATGAACCTTGTATAATGTCTGGCGAATCTTGAATGGGGATACAGCCCCGAGCACTCTCCAACCGGGTCGGGTTCTCCGTTTCCACAGGCAGGAGAGTGTTAGGGCTGGATTCCCTTTGTGAAACACACTGAGTGTCATTAAATGACATCATGTCTACACAGTCTGCATTACTGTTACACCTATTGACTAACTCGTTTGCAGCAAGGATATGTTCCTTAATTTGTTTTTGAGAGTTCACATGTACTAGTTACAAAAATAACAAAAGGATTGTTTACACTTTTCTTTTTTATATTCCACTAAAACTATTGTTAACGAATACAGCAACCTTACCGGCCAGCGTCATGGTCAAACACATTACCTCTCGCTTCCCTACAGTCGTGAGTAAACGAACGATTATTGCGAACGTAATTATTTTATTTATATCGTAAACTTCGGCAGATCATCGCCATGATATCATTGGTAATTGCATCATTTCATAAAATAACCATTTTTAAGTACGTACAGACAAGTAAACTGTTGTTTTAAATATCCTTGGATCGTAATAATTGTAGCTTAAACAAAATAACATTTTATCCTCTTCTATACTATTAAATGAGCAATATTTGTATATTTGTAATCACTTTCTCGAAAACGGCTCTAACGATTTCGTGGAAAGTTGCAATATAGGGTTTTACGGGGACGAAAAATCGATCTGGCTAGGTCATAGAAGTATCTGGGAAAATTCGCTCTATTTTCACCCGAGCAGAGCTCGGTTGCCCAGATACTATATTATAATAATAGCAGATAAGTAATACATATTAAAGCTCTTCACAGTCCATAAATAAACAGTTGGCGAAAGATAAAAAGTGAAAAAATGCCCATAGACAGAACCTAGCTGCTAGACGAAAAAGTGGTTGTCAGAACGGCAGAACAAAAGCTGGAGAATGAAGTTTCATCTTCGATTTCTGTCCTCAACGGTTTACCTATCAAAAACCGGCTTGTGTGGCATTCGTTATAATTATTACGTAATGGATGTTCTGAAGAACTGGCCAAGGTCTAAAGCAGCTACCAAAAATAATGAATATGCGACTAACCTCTAAGTAATTAGTTGCTAAAAACACAACATGTAAAACAATTACTTAATAACCGACACACGTGTTACTTACTCATGGTTCTGCGAAAACCGTAAAATGTTGAAAATAAACATGTTTGAAACGATGTTAACAGTAGACAAACACACGGTCGAACTAGACTTGAATAAATTATGAATATTCAAAAGGCATCAACTAGAGACAACATTTGACTAACTTTGTAGGAACTAGAAAGTAAGTTTGGTGCTAAGTTATGTTAAGTAGAACATCATCACCACATAGCTAACTTTTTCCTTTAGTAACCTGCAAATTGCAAAAATCGTAAGAAAATTTGTATTTCGCGGGCTACCCTGCTGCACCTTACTCAAGCCAGTAAGGTTGAAGGAGGGGGTCAGTGTCAAGCTGTATGTTGAACAAAATATGATTGGCAACCGTAACACGTATGTATTTACAGAATCTTCTTCTTAGCGTATCGGTGGCAATCTAAATTGTATCAGCCCAGAACTGAGCTACTAATTTGGCTCTTTCAGTAGCGTCCATCAGTTCCTGTAGCGAACAAACAATAGGACACGCAGGACATTTTCTGGTTTAATGATACAAAACAAACATGAACCTGTATTTAAACTGCATGTTTCAATAAATAAATAATAATAAGGACACGATATTAAGTGCCCCCATCGTTTGTAGAACAGCACCGCATTTACACTCCAGGGCAGAGAATTATAATCATTAAATCATCAACTCAACCCTCTTAATTCATTGAATCCCATTCAATGACTATTTCGTGAAAAAGTCATTCATTGGGATTTAATGAACTTACTCTTGCGCTTCCCCCTTAAGAAAGCGGTTGGATAGAACAAGACTGGATGCAGAAGTCGGTGGGGCTCATGTTTCTATTTGTTTGCGATAGTCTGAAATTTTGATCCAAACGCGACATGCCTCGGGCTGCGGGACTGTTCGAAAGAGATTCCACGGCCCTGGAACACAAAAGGCAAACAAGGAACATGGATGGGCTTTAGTCAGTACAAGTTTGACACTCCTACAACTACATATTTCGTGACCTACATGCCTTAGTGCAACAGACATATCAGTTCGTGCTTAAACTATCAACACACAAAAGTTATGAACGACCAAAGTCTTCATTCATGGAAGTTGACCTAGATTTTATGCTAGACCTATTCAGCCCATGTCTGTGAAACGTTAATCAATAGATGTAGAAACGCCAACGGTAACGTGGATCGAGATGCTCATGGCTTCATAATAACAATCGCTCGGGTCGAACTTAGGTTAACCGTGCTTGCTTAGGTTGGTTCGTGGCTGGGTGAAAAGTGACCACCGAGTTTCCTCCGTGCCTCGGAAAGCACGTTAAGCCGTTGGTCCCGGCTGTCATTTGTAGATCTTTGACAGTCGTTACAGGTAGTCAGTGGCCCGAAATTCTGACAACCAGTCTTACCATGGGGTATCGTATTACCGAGTACTGAATGGGTTGTGGAGGTCAGATAGGCAGTCGCTCCATGTAAAATACTGAAATAGAAATAATATTTATTTGCGTAAAAAAGGGTGTTTAAAGATATTAAAGACATTACAGAGCATATGTGTTTTGCTTATATACAAACGCATGCAAATGTTCTAGGTTACGTTCAACAACGATTTCCGTCAGTAAAGGATGATGGGAAGAAACGTCCCCACCATCCAACAGATTTTGAAATAAGTCTCATTTGAAGCATCTAGTAGGATAGATCATTTTTTACTATGGCGACGTCCTTCAAATACGTGGGGTTTAGGTTTTATAACATGTTGTTTTTTATATATTTTTTTTCTTTTACTAACACATTTACTTAGTGTGCAATAAAAAGATTTAAATATGGCGATCTTAATAATGTTTACATATAAGGTAACGGTTTTTTAAGCAACCGATTGTTTTTTCACACAAATAAAAGTATTTTTTTTAAGAAATCGGATTTGACAGCTGTCAAATCCGATTTCTTAGATTGTCGCAGTCATCACTCGTTCATTATTTTTGATTGCTACTATCGTGGTTATCATTATTGGCTTGTTTACGACGCACAACGACCCTTGCTTGTATACCTGACTGTGAGAATATCATTGCGATAGACCTTTGCACGCTATAGGACCTTGATTTTAAGAACTTTTTGGCACAATTATTATTCGCGTCGCTGTTGATAACAGACTTGCTGCCGAGATCATAAATATAATTCATTCTAGAATTAACATGCCCAATCTTTTGCATGATTATGTGCATATGAAAAATCTTAATAGACATAGAGTGCTTTTTGAAGCCATGCAAGCAAATCTTCCTAACTTCGAAGACTTCCTACGTTTTTCTGAAGAAGAAGTGTTTCTTTTCGCGCTAGGGAGCTATCATATTAAGCTTGCCAAGTCTTACTGCGCTGAGCATCTTCGCAATGGGCTTTATAATATGGAATTATACCGTGATAACGAGTTAAACGATTTACCGCGATGCAATATCCTACTAAATAATGTTTGGCTAGTCAGAGTACGGATTCAGTCGCGCCATGTCCGTTCACGTATTTATTATAGTTATATTTTAATATACCGGGATTTGGAAGACAGACACGCTATTGCTTATTGGTAATGCTCTTGCCTTACCGGCAATCGCACTGTGGGAAGTTGTGCCCATATAATATCTATTGTATGGTGTTAAAGTCAATATGACGCCCTAACCCATATGGGGTTAGGGCGTCATATTGACTTTAATGCACCAGCACAGATGCTTGATAATATTTTCATAGACGACTAAATGTAATTGTTAGTACAGTCAAGAGCACGTCAAGCTTGACTCTTTGGACTAGCCGTGTTTTGTATGGCACGCAGTATAAATCAAAGCTTAACTTAAGCTAGTAGTGTATCGTTTGACATGCTTCTGGCTGGTATTTTTTATTATTACTCAATGATTGTCAGTTTGAGAATCAAGTATTTTTTATATAGAATCACGTAAAAAATACTTCTATGTATATAAAAATATACATAGAAGTATTTTTTACGTGACATTAATATGCTTTTTTGTTTGTGGAAAATATGTTTTTTGTTTAAAAACAATTCATTTTTGGCGAAAAGTATTTTCTTTTTTATAAATAAACCCAATAGTTTTTGCAAATAATACTGGTACTTTAGGCTTTTTTGGGTCCCAATGAATGGTGGGGACGGGGTTCATACAAAATCCCCCATGGTCCTTTTATGCTATAAAAATGATTAGTGTTTCAACCACAAATGTAGTTTTGTTTTAAACAATCTAATATCTAAAGTTTAATTTTATTATAAAGACGAACACACTGGTATTCAGCTGCATCCGGATAGACTGGAAACTGTCCCCAACATATGTAGTTGGGCTTGAAAACAGAGGACTAAAATAAATTTACCATAAAGATGCAAATTTTCTTCAAGTCAAGCAACGCCACCTTGGACTTACTATACGATACGTTTTGAAAGCGATTGATACTTGCATAGCTGCACCTATTGAATTGTTTTTTGCCATCTGTATTCTGCAATCTTACAAGAAACAGGTACCAAGAAGGGGCCGCTACTTTTAGCCAAACTTAAAGGCAAAACACGCTATCAATTATGTTATCCGTTATGGCAAAACTCATTTAAAACAATCATACGGCGCTTTAGCTTGGAATTATCCGCGCACCTTGACCTAATAGCAGCTAGCACGACCTGCACCACCGGCGTTGTGTTACATACCGAGTAATACTGGCTATATTACAAACGCTGGCTTGTAATTCTTTTATAGGATTGTTTTATATTATTAACATTAAAAAGATTATGAGCTTGGGTGGTAATCAGTGCCACATCTCACGATGTACGGTCATCTACAAGGGATTACCGCGGCAAGAACGGCTTGGCAGTTATTTCGGCATGGTTTGCTTTGCCAAGCTGTTTGGCTACTGGTTAATGTTGACGGTGTTGCACGCTTTTTGGGTTTTGAATAAACATTTTGCAGTAGGCTCCGTCCAACCACCTTACTACCCCCGTGACGAAACCTGCAGGTCAAGCGATCCGGGGCAGCCGAAGTCGCATTAGATCCCGCTGTCCCTCAACGCAAGTACGCGAGGGAACACCGTAGTGGTTTTAGTCACTAGTCAGTAGGAGTGTGGCAGACCCCTCCGCTGTCCTCAGGGCGTAGGTCATCCATTGAGGATTTCCACTTTGAGAAAAAAAAAGACTCCGTCCCACCACTATGAGAGTAAGGGAAGAGAGAGTGCACCTGCCGTCCGCGACGATGGTTAGCCTCCCTGATACTGGCAGCCATCGTCGAAATTCAGTCTGGATGACTATTTGTTAGCAGAAGGTATGAATGTCGATGAGTTCTACATACAGCATAATTAAATAGCAATGGTCAAAATATTTTGGCCTCCCCTCTAGCCTAGCTTATTATAGTGAGATCAAAAGTAATTAAATCACACACCAATGTGTAATCGGCTTGCGACCACCAACGATGAGTATGAATTATGATAATAACAGAGTGTTTAATTGAATTATAATTATGTAAGTTAACCTATGATAACCGTAATGCTCTTTTTAACTTATGTCAAAGGTCAAGCAGAGCTATCGAATAACATCATGCCTCTATTCCCTGAGGTTGGACGGAGGTGTACCTATAGCTGTACGTATACTGCTATAGTATACCGACATTTTCGACAATGATGTATTTATATGGCATGTAATTGAGAGCGAGGATATTGACATCAACCAGGCACAAACACAGACGCCAGGCTGATAAACTCCTGGGAAAACACAAGAATACTTTGGCTGACCTTGGAATCGAACCTAGGGCCATGGTTGCGACCACTAGAATTACGAGGCAAGCTTTTTCTAATCTCTTGAAATAAAGATAATCCGGTATTCAAGTGCGCTCATCTTGTGAGTATAAGGTTAGATAATGAAAACATCGAACGATTTGTTAGGTACTTAAGATGTTTACGGCATTGTCACGCATTTCACCAGATATTACCCTAGCAGGGATAGGAGTGGTTGCGCTTCTACTTTAATCTACAATGTAGTTAGTTGTAGCTTCGACTTAGTCTGGAAAATCTGTTGGTACTGGAGCGGAAAATTGTATATAGATTAGAATCAGGGGATATTTTCCATATAAGACCGTGACGATTACCGTGAAAGGTACCTTTTGATCTTGGGCGTTGATATTGGTAAAAGTTTAAGCAAGTTGGGCCCTCAATCCATCAATCATCAGGAATTTTTACAACAATATTTTACAGTTCTCTTTATTATAATTTTATTGTCCCGGAAACATTTTTAATCAATTTCTAACAACAGAATATCGGTAACACAAGTGATTTATACGTCCATAAAGACGTCGGCACTAAGACGTAACAAAGCGGATGAACGTCGTCAAAACACCTACGAGTTATAAAACCCATGCCTCGGGCTCACAGAAGCAAAGTGAAACTAAGCCCCACCACTATACCCTGAACCCTAACCGCAGTACTGACTGCATTTACTAGTTCACTTACTCCGATATCCCGATTAATCTCCAGGCCAAGCTACACTGGTTCGCTACGTAGAAAGTTGTGAGCTTACCATATCAAGCGAGTTGTTCCGACGCCAGTTCCATATTAAATATCATATTTAATAATCATTTTATGGGGGATAAACAAACTTGATTATAATCATCGCGTTGATTAACTACTTTGCGATAGCAATTATCGGAGACTTCTGTAAAAGCTTGTCCATGCTTATGAATGTGAACATCCGATATGTGCATCAAAAAGCTTAATTTTAATGTGATGACAGCTTACGTTTGCAATTTTGTCGAGACATCTTGGTTTTAATTGGTAGGTTATGAAGGGTTAATGATAAGACATGAGCTAAAGGCATGTTATTCCAGTTATGTGGTTACAACACGTACCTAAAGTGTGTTTACAAAGCGCTCATTACTTGATGCCGGGTCTCTATTAATTTAATTATGACGTTGCCTCTAACCGGCCGCGCTAGATTCCTTATTAGACACTAATTATATGGGCACACGGTGCATTTCCGTACGTTTTTCTTTTCACCTACTTTGTTTGCAACAGTTCCTAACTTTGTTCACATCTTCTATCGTATACTGAGGAATTATTATCATTTTATAAAGTCGTTTACTTCTACGGGATCTCTACGGTAAAGCTAAGGATTAAGCATTGGTCCAAGTAAGCTACAATATTAGCTGTTGGGGGAATATGTTACTCATCTTTCTGACAACCATGGAGAAGAGATCTTGTCGATTATCCTCTGAAGAGTGCCATACGACTTTTTATTTTTTATTATACGGCCTCCATTCGTTCCAATTCCCAAAACTAAATAAATGTCAATCATTCTACCCGCTTGTAACTCAAAAAGCCTAGAACTAATTTTATTCGATACTAAAACTGCATCCATCGGCATCGATAAGACAGCCATGGAAATCGATTTCAACGTTATACCATAAAGAACAGGTCACACCTAAAATGACGGACAAAATAATATGGATTTTAATCTTTAGTTAAAGGTTAATGAGGTTTAATCACGTTATGTCGATAAGTAGGTGGGCAGGTAAACCTGCAGGCGATGGCAGGTTGCTAATCTACTGTGTAATCTATCAACAATGTTGACGGTTTTATTTTTTGTTAAGCCTCTCTATAACCGGCCGGGAGTTTTATATAAATAATTTCCGTTTGTAAGCATTATTCTTCTTATCGAGTGCTAGTCAAAACAAGGGTATTTCAGACTACACTAATATCGCTTAGCATACATTTGATAGAAAGCTATTGCTATACCTGTTGGGGTTATACTTAATCTGTGGAATGGGATGTGTTAATCTGTGGTCGAGGATAGATAGAGCAATATGGAGGATTGGAATAAAATGATTACATGGAGACTATTTTAACTTTTATTAAAGTATTAAGTAAACAATATCTTTAGCATGGCATTGTATGTATGTAGGGCATTCGGAAGCCACTTCTAGTTAGGTAAGCTATCGATGTATTGATGATCTAACCATGTTTGTACGGGGCATGGGACTAGACTCATGTATGTAAAAACTTAAAGCAGATACGTGTAATAAAATACAATGAAATTACTGCCATTAAAATTTTTACAACACGAATGTACCGTATAGCGTGACTATGAAATATTTTCCTACTATTATATCATTAACGGTTACAATTTGTATGAAATTCTTTAGTTACGGAATGCTGTTTACGGCTAGAACATTTCGTACGCCGAATACGTCAATATTTATGCACATGTCATGTGCTTTGGTATATAATCATGAGTCATTCGAGTAATTTTCGTATTTTTTTGTAGCGAACAGGAAAAAAAATCAAGTCTATCGATTCAATAACAAGAAATGAAAGAAACAGAAAGTCGAACTGTAAAATAAATTCTAGTCTAAATAGCTGGCCTGTCTGGGTCTTTTTCAACGAGTTTTTTTTTGCATAAAAATGTGCAGGAGTTGTCTTCAACTATTGAATGTTTTTATCAAAACATTTCACTTTGCCGCAAAAAATGTGCATAGAAAGTTTGCTATACTTTTATATTTTACAAAGGTGTTGTGCGCAATTTATTGGCAAAGTATGAAACGTTGGTATTTTGATGCAAGTACCTATTGCTTAGTAGGTACTCATATTCATTTATTGCATTCCATACTGTCACAAAATGGCATAAAGCTGAGTACAAGCAAATGTTTTTTAGTTCTCTGCTTTATGGAAAATGGCAATACTCTTTTGTGACTATGATCGCTTTTTACAGAAAAAAGAAGATACAAACCTCAAGGATAAACATCACTAAGGTTTTTGCAAATAAGTTTCGTCGACGCACGTTGCATACTGTTTTTCAACATATTAGGTACCTTACTGGAGGTTTCAAAGTCTGAATTTTATTTATCTGATTGCAGTTTCCTGAAAAGAAAAGATATAAAACTCAAGGAGAAACTTCATTAAGATCTTTGCAAATAAATTACAAAGCCTCACACGTCATGGCCCGTAAAATGCTGCTTTTTAACATAATCATAAAAATCTTACTGTTGGAAGCAAAATCTTAACTTTGTTTTCTTTGATTGCAGGTTCAGAAAATAATAAGATACAAAGCTCAAGGACCAACTTCAGTAAGGTCTTTGCAAGTTTCATACAACCTCCGACGTCGCGTGGCATCTAAAATGCTGCTTTTCAACATACACCAATCTTACGGGTGGTTCCTACCGGTATATTTGCAACCTATCGGTTGTCGCGATAAGTTCGAGAGGCCGCAGTGTGTGCATCCGAGTCAGCGTAAGATAAATGTGCTGTGTGTGACTGTAGGCACATGATGCTGATATGATGATGATGATGGTGAGAATATTGTTTATGTTGTATTATGATGTTGGCAGTTCCAGGTAACGGAGATACGCTTTTATGTGCACAGATAAAGCAAGTATCACAATTAAAAATGATAGCCAGGTGACGTTGATAATGGAATTAAGCCTACGTCTGGTTAGTCAGCTTTAACATTATATAGTCCTCTTGGCCATTTCGGCCATGGCGGCCAATCTCAGAGGAGATTAGCCGTCGGCACGGGAGATTTTTTATTTATTTATTGAGGGATAATGTAAACAACATATAATATAAATCATAAGATTAAAAAAACAAGTAGTAAATATAGTGCACAAGTGTTTGCGCAGACACAGGTGCACGGTGTACTCTCTGTTCCCTCATAGTCCGATGGGACGGCAATCGGATACAGGCAAAAATCGGGCGCAGGAGCAACGGCTTAACGTCCTTTCCAAGGCACGGGGCTTATCAAGCCGCCAACTTCCAATTGCCGAACGCCCACTAACAAATTCCTAATGGAAAACCCAATAGCACATTTGCC
Organism: Eurois occulta; assembly: GCA_950022335.1. Classification (NCBI taxonomy): domain Eukaryota; kingdom Metazoa; phylum Arthropoda; class Insecta; order Lepidoptera; family Noctuidae; genus Eurois; species Eurois occulta. The sequence goes on along the minus strand of OX465500.1, from coordinate 9,774,356 downwards.
CGACCCGGGAATCGAACGCAGGACTCCAGCCTGAGCAGTCGCGTTTGCGACCTCGAGAGCAACGGAGAGTTCAACATAGGTAGATAGGTTAAACAGTAAGAAAACTTCGTTGTTTCTCCGATCGTTGCTGTTTGCATTTTAAATTCCCGTTACCCAAAAGCCCAACAAGCTTTATTAATAGCCCAAAAATCAATCATCTATAACAATCTTTCTTAACACCAACTTAAAGCTTTAATTTGTACCGTAGTTCTACGAACTGTCAAAGCCCACTTGAGTTTTTTAACCTTTCCGGAGAACGCTTAGATAACCAATATTGCAAAAAAATAGTAACAAACAATAATTCTTCTATTTAAAAATCACCGTGAGTAAAAAAGCTATAAAATCGATAGCGTATGGATGCGAAAGAAGCTATCAGAACTATTTTATGTTTCGCAACTTTTTCTAATTTTTCGAATGACATTTTATGGCTCCGTGGGTGTAAGTTCTTTTATTCCAAATTCGAATTTAGACAGTTCCAGGTAGGTGAACATTAGAATCGGTTCCCGCTGTATCAAGGCCGACCATTGTGAATTCGCTTTTTTTTTTCTTGGTTTTGGTTGACTTGCGCTGTGCGCCATTTTATTTTTATGGAGCAAAGCCACATGCAAAGACTATAAAACCACTTGACTGCGCATACAGTGCCCCCGCGCTCGAAAACTATTTGTGCATTTGCACCTATATATAGGCTACGGTATTAGTAACCATTTTAGTTGTGTCCAGTTGTTAGACCTGTGTACACGCAAAATTTTTAAAAATAGGTACAACATTTTACGCAATTTTAACGCATCAAAATGCCTTCATGCGCGGTGATGTGGTGTGGGAAAACTTCAAGGACATCGAATTACAAAAAGGATGGTATAACTTTTCATCGGTAAGTAAACAGTAAAGAAAATTATGTTTGATTTAATCAGATTATGAGCCACCGCAGAGTTCTAGTTAAAATGGTGGCTGGGTGAAAGAGCACAAAATTTGAGTATCTCGTTGATGTCTTTTGTAACTGTCTTCTTCTTTCATCAGGCAATTCTAATACGTCTATCCCTTTCTTTCCCTTTGTATTTTTATCGTAAAAATTAGTGCTGTTACCTTTAATAGCTGAAGTCGATATCGAAAATAGTAAAATTAAAATAATATTTATTTAATTCAAATACTGCAATAAAATACCTATCAACTTGTAACCGACTTGAATTTGATAATGTTCTATTTCTTGTTTTGTGTAGCTATTTTTCACTTTATTTTTCATCTGTGTGCTTGACATAGGTACATGTTGTTTCATTTTAGATTTCCGAAGATTCCGGAACTAAAAGAAAAGTGGATAAATAAGGTTAATAGGGAAAATTGGTTTCCAACAGAAAACAGCGCTGTTTGTTCAAGGCACTTCACCCCCGATTGTTTTAAATATTTGAAACAACGCCGCCGTTTATTTAGTTCAGCGATACCAACGATGTTTTTGCCTATTTTGGTAGGTATTATTGGTTTTTATTGATATAATGTTGGCAAAAGTCAAATCGTGAATATGAGAAACATTAATTCTTTACAGGCTTCACCAAATAGTATGACTGACTCTAATACTAATGTACCGGGGCCTTCGCATCACAATCACGCCCTCGTAAGTTAATTTATTTCGATGATAAGTCCGTGGGTTATTGTATTATTGCATGTAACTGCGTTTATTGATAGCCGACATGTTTAATTACAGAGTCCATTATCAAATACACAAGTGCAAGCTGAAGCTAATACACTAACTGAAGACCAGACTCCTTTGCAGCGTTTTCCAATTGATGACAGTAACATTTTAAGGCCTTCCCATGATTATGAAATTCCCGTATGCTTTTTTTTACATTCTTCTCAACTATGTATTTACGAAAAATTCAATATTAATATTTCTTATTACCTCTTTCTTTTCCTATTTTCTTATATAATATTATTTTTCAGAGTTCAGCAATAAGTAACAAAGATATAGTAGACACAGCAATTGTAGACCTGAGTCCACGTAAACGCAAAATGAAACGACACATAGACCATCTTATATACTCTCTTAGTAAAAAAAAGAAAGAAGTCAAGAGGCTTCAAGATAAAAATAGATTATTGGTTAAAAAAAATGCGAATCTAAAAGAAATTTTGAATACCTTGACTAAAAAATCTTATATTACTCAAGAAAATGAAGATATTTTAAGTCGCATAGGTGTACAAAATCAAGAAATCGTTAAACGCCAAATATTGAAATCAAAAACAGGACATATACCCAAAATCAAATACTCACCTGAATTACGTGCATTCTCCTTAACGTTGCATTTTTATTCCCCCAAGGCGTATAATTTCGTTAGACAAACTTTCAGCACATGTTTACCTGCTACAAGTACTCTGAGAAGTTGGTATCAATCCATTGACGGTAAACCAGGATTTACAAAGGAGGCAATAGATACTATCAAAATGAAAGCCAGAGAATCTAAGAACAAAATTTACGCCACTATCATATTCGATGAAATGGCAATCAGAAGTGGTGTTGAATATCATCCCCAAGGCAGAAGGTACTATGGCCATGTGAGTTTTGGCGCCAGTTTACAAACGGATTGTCAAGACGAAGCTAAAGAAGCCCTTGTTTTCTTGTTGGTGCCAATAAATGCATCCTGGAAAATTCCAATAGGATATTTTTTAATAAATGGCATAAATGCAGAACAAAAAGCCGCACTTCTAACAGAGGCGATCCACTTGGTAGAAGAGGCTGGTGTAAACGTCAAAGCTATTACATTTGACGGCTGCCCAGCAAATATTACTATGGCTAAAAAGTTAGGCTGCTCGTTTGAAGTTGATCAGATAAAATCCACCTTTGAAAATCCCTGCAATAGTTCAAAAATAGCAGTATTTTTAGATCCGGCACACATGATCAAGTTAGTGCGAAATGCATTTGAGTTTTATAGGAATTTGAAAGACGAACGCGGCAATATTATATCGTGGCAATATCTCGTTAACTTACATAATCTACAAACAGCGGAAAATTTTCATCTAGCTAATCGACTAAGGGCTTCTCATATATTTTTTAAAACTAAAATTATGAAAGTAAGCTTAGCAACCCAAATTTTTAGTAAGAGTGTATCAGATGCACTCAAATTTTGCAAAGAACAGCTTAATTTACGTGAGTTTCAAGATGTCACACCCACAACACAATTTCTGGATGTGATGAATGACCTTTTTGATATTCTGGACTCGCACACCCATGGGTATGATTTTAAACGAGCAGTCAATGCAGAAAATGCTGCGAATGTTATATTTAAATTAAAGACAGCAAGAGATGCTTTACTAAATATGTCCACACACATAATTGTTAGAAAAATAAAACAGGAAGTAAAACTAGTTAAATCACCTCGATATACCGGATTTATAGGATTTTGTGTATGTATCGAAAGTGCCATTGCTCTCATCCAAGACTTGGTTCTGAACTCAGAGTGCGCCTTAAAATATCTTCCTCTACACAAAATAAGTCAGGACCACTTGGAGCACCTGTTTGGAAGTATTAGATGCCACGGTGGATCAAACAACAATCCTAGTGCTAGGGTATTTGAAAGCATCTACAAGAAACTCCTGACATATGCACAAATAAAAAATAGTGGCAGTGGCAATTGCAGCGCTCTTGGTCAAATTTCAATTTTGCAATGCACTTCTGCGATTAACCGTATCAATATCACTACTAGATACAAAGACCTAAACGTAGATTTAGAGACTGATAGCCTAGATTTTTCAGACCTTGAAAGCCTGTTACCTAATTCTGAATTCGGTGAAAAAGTTATAGAATATATGGCCGGCTACATTGTCCATGCTCTGATAAAGCAAATAAAATGCCAAACTTGCATTGGGGCGCTGATTGGTGTACCAAATCAAAACGCCTTACAATTTCAAAAGGACACTAAAAACAAATTATTGTACGGATCCACCACAGTCATAGAAATTTGCCGTCGTTGTGAAATTTATATTAAGAGGACGATCAACGAAAGTAGTTCGAAAGTTTTGTCTTCGAAATATAATACCGATTATTTTATAAGATCGGTTTTAAAATCTCTGATTGGGTATAATTTATTCCCGGATATTAATTTTCATCAATTTGAAATAGAATCAACCAATCATTTAATTGAATTAGCAAGATGCATAATTCAAAAATATGTAGATGCTCGTTTGTCATTTTTTACAAAGAACAGTCAGGACCCTAAAACTTTAATTCGAAAAACTTATACCAAATTAATTCATTTTAAAAATCAATAATAGTATAGTGGCATCAATGTATATGTCTATTCCAACTCCTAGAATTATATAATTGCATAACACACATGTGTGAGTACTATGTACCGTAAAGTTACCATTTATATTTTGTTATCTTTCATTGGTTTGAATGTGTTCTGGTGGCTGAGAGAATGTCATGCTCACTCAAATGTCTCACTGATGGTGGCGGGTGTGTCGGGTCATTTAGTTCCCTTCAATATGGTTGAGTTGAATGGCGCTGATCCATGCGTCATGTTCGTGAACGGGCGCTGTCAGTTGGGACTGGTCATCTCTTAGTTGCCACTGTTTATTTTAATTACTTTATTTTAAATTGTTGGACCTTTTTATTGATTAATTTTTTGTTATTTTGTGTGCAATAAAGAATAAGAATAAGTATTGATTGATTTTGATTAAATAATACAATTTTAATTTGAGTAGTTTTCATTATGTTAAAATCCATTTTATCGATATCGACTATTTTCTCCATATCAAGTAGAGCAGCCCTAACGATATGCATACCTACGCAAATTGACCAATTGCAGCCGCGCATTCTTCCCCGTCCCCCGGCCCGCGATGGTGAGTCGTGTTCTTAGAAGAAATCGGCCTATAAGCTCTCTAGTGGTTATATTCTCTATGGCCACATGAGACACATGTTACTTTGTAGGGTAACAAAAGCGTAATAAATAACTTAATAATTCCTTGCATTGTTAATTTAACCGCAGAGTCTTGGTTAGGTTATCTTGTTAATCTCGTTTTTCTTTACATCTGCTGGTTTAGAATTTCAGGGTTTTGCCAAACGCTTTCAAAAACAAGCTGAAAAGGAAAATGCAGCTAGGCTGTCCGAATGCTTCTGATGACCGGGTAGTGTTTTCGCAACTTTGTTGAAACAATTATTTATGATCAGCGGCTGATTGCTGCTGTTAAACAAAATTTTGTAAGAAAAGGACAAAACAGGATTTTGCTACACTAACCTTTTAGCGACAATTCAACCCTGCAAAACTAGAAAGTATATTGCAAAAACATTTCATTTAAAGTTCACGACTTTAAGTATAAAGTTTAAAAATGAATAAAAGAAACAATTTAGTGTAATAATGACATAAACAGTGACAAAATTAAGCTCATAAAGTCCATGTATGTTACAATCGGGGCTATGCGCCAGGCTGGCCCAAGCTGGCCATGCCTCGTAAAATACAATAAGATATTATGTCAACATGGCCGCGGTTTACGTAGGTCGAGAGTTTTTATTTTATCGGACCACACCGCGGGCTGAACCTTGAGATGGAAGTCAGTATAAAAGTTGCCTTTGTTAGCAATATGGCGCACATACGGTTGCGATAGTGTTTCAGGCTTGGTGGCACGAGCGAGACGAGTTTATAAATAAATATAAGCATGTGTAGATTGCGAGGAGCAAATAGTTACAACAAAGCTACTAAAGTTTAAGTTCAAAATGGTTCTGGATGGATACATTTTGTTGGGTATTGAGATCCGTGAGCCATATAGAAGTAAGAATGCTGCCGATTTTAACGAAGAAGCTGAGACTGATTGTTGAAGTTGATTCTCTTTGACAGTTTTGGATGTTGATAGAGGAAGAGAAGAACTTGATCTCCTTTGCGTCGTGTTTCTCATTATTGAGGGTCTTGATTCGTGGTTCCCCTACGAAATCAATTTGATTTTAGGATCAATGGCATCGAAGCATGCAAAAGTTGAATGAGAATAGGTACTATATCCTCGTAACATACTGTTGGGTTTACCTCTTACCTCTCAATAATCTCGGTTCTATCGGCAAAATTTATTTATATATTTAATTATTTTACTATTTATGTACACAGTAGACAACACAGGAAAATAATATTATAATACATGAGTACAAAGGTACTGCTTATTTCTCAAGAAATTTCTGCCAGCAGACCTGCAAAAGGAGAAATGAAAAAGAAATGTAGACAATAGTGTGTGAGAAAAGGAAGAGAAAAATGTGTTTATGTGCCTTATCTAACTTAGCCTAAAATATTAAGTATAAATACACATGAGTAAATATTAATATATACTTATATAAATACATAATGCTAATATATATAAACTAATCCAAACTAATATTATAAATGCGAAAGTAACTCTGTCTGTCTGTCTTTGCTTCACGCCTAAACTACTGAACCGATTTGTGTGAAATTTGGTACAGACATAGTTTGGAACTTGAGAAAGGACATAGGATAGTTTTTATTACAAAAAAAAAAATAAAAATAAAAAATTATTCCGGACATGTACAGCGTCATCTAATTTGGCTACTGTGTAACAATTCTTGGCGACGGTTTGACAACTGACAAAATGTCATAGCATGCATTAGAATAGAACGGCTATTTCAAAGGATTTGTCACAGGTACAAGTGGCCTAGCGGTTCAGCGACCGCCCTGTAAACCGAGCTTCGCAAGTTCGAATCGCAGCCAGTATTCACTTTTTGTGATTTTTTTTAATGCTATTAGATTTTCAAAAATAATAAACATGATTCGCGAGTTCGATCCCCAACCAGTTTTCACTTTTTGTAAGTTTTAGGTATTTTGTTTTATTTTCATGCTTTAAGTTTTTCAAATCATTACAAAATAGATTAATGTATACTTTTCGTTTTTTTTTACCATTCAAAAGACAGGTAATCATAAATTAATGAATGAAAATTGACCAATTTACACTGTACAAAAAAAAATCTCTAAAAAGTTTAAAAATGAAAACATACTCAAAACGCAGCAGCCATTCGCTCAGCCACTGCGCCAACCGTGTCGTCATATAACTGTGGTTGTGGCTTCCTCAGGCATTGCTGCAACTTTGCTTATGGGTGGTCGGACTGCACATTCCATTTTCAAATTGCCGCTGAATCTTGCATGCGAAGATACGCCCCAACATGCAATATCACCAAAAACGGGGGAAGTAGTTTGGGACGAGTGCACAATGTCGCACAAGCATGCATTAGAGGCGTTAAACCGCAGCTTGCAGGACATCCGCGGCAACCAGGTGTGATGGGTGGCGTCATCAAAATGTTCGCAGCGACTTTAAGACCCTGTGAACGGTGAGTAATTAACTAGCTCGCCGTCCAACCGTCTTATGACGACAGGCCGTGTCGAAAGCGCGTTCGTGTTCCACGCGCGCCTCAAAATGATGTCAGCAAACCGGAAGGGGTCCGCAAGGGCCGATGCCTGCTGCAGCTGCGGGACTGTTCGAAAGAGATACTGTGGCTCTGGAACACAAAGCGCTAAGAAGGAACATGGATGACACTCCCTTCCGTTCCACCCAGCGCGGGAGGAGGGGTCATTTGAAAAGCCGACTTTAGACAGATACTGCCAGTTAATAAGAGGGGCCATTTTGTAATCAAAAAGGGGCACACTGGCGGATGAAACGCATGTCTCATGGCGTCGCCACTGTGAAAACCTCCTGAATTGAAAAGCTCCATATTACGTGCATCATGCGCGTCCAACTGTAAAACGACCACGAAGCAGGTGTCTTTGCGAATAAGCTGCTGCAAATGAGAGAGGGTCGTCTGGAATCCGAAGGAGATGGGAAAATTCTATTTTCCGAAGAATTTTCCCATCCAACCGCTGTGCTAGCGCCAAAGAACGAGTGGGTCAGTAAAAAAAACAAAAAAAAAGTATACACATCCATATCATTGTGATGGCTGATGATGATAGTACTGCCTACTCCGTTGAATTTCTCAACTCCCTTGAGTTATCGGGCGTGCCGTCCCATCAGCTGGAGCTTAAATTTGGCGTACCAGTTTTGGTGATGCGAAACCTTGATGAAACCAGACTGTGCTACGGCACCAGGCTTCGTATCACACAGCTGAGCTGCTAATGGAGAGAGCGTTTTAAGTCCCCGCACAGGCATTTAGACAACAAACTAAACAGGGCCTGCATAACCTTTTGGCAATGCAGGAGGATGATAGGTAAGAAGTGGGGCCTATCCCCTAAAATAATACTCTGGTTATACTGCACGGTGATCCGACCCATGATTACTTACGGGGCAGTGGTCTGGTGGCCCCGCACTAAACTAGCTACAGCCTCCATCAAACTGCAACGCATGCAGAGACTTGCCTGCATGGCGACTACAGGCTGCATGCGGACTACCCCGACCGCGGCTCTGGAGGCCATGTTGGGGCTCCCACCGCTCGATCTGTTCATACAGCAGGAAGCGACGATGGCGGCAGTACGTCTTGAAACACTTCAACTTTGGGGTAAGAAGTACACACAACACACCGCGATACTGGAAGGATTTTATACCGAGTTCCCCCTAGCGAAAGCTATTAACGATCGGATACCCAAGTAATTCGTATTCGACAAAAAATACAAAATCCAACTCCACGAGGATCACCGCTGTGAGGGTCTAAGCCCTGCGGAAGTACGGATCTTCACGGATGGATCTAAGACAGGTACCGGCACTGGAGCTGGAGTCTTCTCGGAAGATCTCAACATACACATAGCCGCACCATTGGGGATCCATAACACGGTATTTCAGGCAGAATGTATGGGCATTGCCCTGGCGGCATCGGCCATTTTAGCCAGGGAAGTTGTGGACCACTGAATTCGCATACTTTCAGACAGCATGGCTGTACTACTAGCATTAAACAACCACACAGTCAACTCTGGGTTAATACACGAGTGTCATCAACGTCTGAACCAGGTTGGTAATCTCAATAATATAACCATTCAATGGATAAAAGGACACAGCGAGTCCCGAGGCAACGATACAGCGGACGAACTCGCTAGAAGGGGATCAAGCATGGCAGCAGTGGGACCTGAACCCATACTGCCACTCTCCTTCGGGTACCTACGCACACTGGTAAGGAAACGAACCAGTGAACAACACCACAAACTGTGGCTAAACCATACCATCGACGGCCGCTTTACGAAAAAAGCGCTTCGGCTGACCAAACTACAGCTGCGCACTGTTACAGCCGCCATCACTGGACACGGCTCTTTTAACAAACACCTCTTTGCCATATGAGTCACAGACAGCCCTCTGTGCCGAGCCTGCATGGACGAAGATGAGACAGCAGCCCACGTGCTTCTGCACTGCCCAGAGGTTGCATCATACAGGGCAAAGTACTTCGGTAACCCAGGTACTCTCCGCGAGACTGTCAGCGACATCAAGGCGCTGTTGGCTTTTCTCGGGGAGCTGAGGTGGATCGAATAGATTTCCCACCCGCACGCAAAATACGCGCATTGGTCGTGGAGTTGCGGACACCAGCCCGTTATACAATAAGTCCCCGCATACCCATTATTGCAAATAACTTACCATTTCAATTTAAGAGGTAACAATTTCCCTTAAAATTGGCTATTACAATGACGATCAACAATTCCAGGGCCAAATCATAAAAGTGACAGGTATTCAATTGTGCACTCCATGCTTCTCACACGGTCAATTATATGTTGTTTGTTCAGTGCCCAAAAATTTCACGTGCTTGCGGAAAATAATAAGTCATTTAATGTTGTAACGGTATTAGAATAAATAGTGCCCAACAAGGCGTTTGATGGTTTACTTTGAAAAGAAGGTTGTATAGCGCCAAAATAAACGGTTTTAAGCCATATCGTCGCCTCATTTAATTTTGTTGCCGATCTCTGCGCCCAGAATTACAGTACCCAAAAGGACGCATTTTGAAGTCATCACCTACATTATCGCATTTTGATCAGCCAGTCAGTTCTCACACAAAACATAACATCACGCCTGAAATCCCCTACGGGTTAGGCAGAGGTGTACCTTATCGTACACCCACATTTCGCCGTTCGTTATGTTGAAGTCCCATGTGACAGGGGGCGAGCCTATTCAATTCTATTCCGAGATTCCGTGGCTGCTACTGAGAAATTCCTGATGGAATACCCCAATAACACTATTATTTATAGTATTTTTTCAATTGCATACATTGTTTAATGTTAAGTGGAAGAGCGGAGTCACCTAACACAACCATCTTCTTGCTTAAAAGGTGATCTCCAAATCATGTGCGTTAGAAATTTATATAATTTAAATAAACATTTTTTTAACACTGCCCGACCCGGCAATTGATCCCAGAACCTCATGCTTAGTAGTCGCACTTGCGACCACTTGACCAACGAGGCAGTCTCACACATACACACCTAAATAGCCACGCGAACGAAGTAGCGGGTAGCAGCTAGTAAAAATATATTTGTATATAATAAATTATAATTGAGAGGAAATTCACTCTGGTTTTGAATAATGTAATGGTGTTCAAACCGCGAATGCTAGGCGGAAGTGAGTTCCACAACCTTACATCCTTCTGCATGGACGGAGAAGGAGGAGTATGAGTAGTAGCTGGATTTATGAGGATGGGATTTAAGAAGGGATCTAAGGTGCGATCTACACGGTGCGTCAGTAGGGCGGGCATAAGAAAAACGCTCACGCAGGTAAGAAGGATAGGACGGGTTGTGTAGGATATTGAAGAGGAGACATAGGATCCTAGTGTTCCTGCGAAGGCGGATTGGGAGCCACTTGAGTTCTTTGCGAAGGTGAGAAACGTGGTCATATTTACGGAGGCCAAAAATAAAGCGAATACATAAATTTTGCAAGCGCTCAAGCTTATTTAATAGCTCCTTAGTAGCATCCAGGTAGCAGGCATCGGCATAATCTATTATCGACTGATTTACTGTGTTCAGCGAATTAGTATCACCTTTACGAAATCCTATAAGTCAAAACTAAAACTTACAACTCAAGTCATGCATTATCCTACTTAAAAAAGCAGTAGGTTCTATGTGACCAGGATATTGATTAGTTCTTACATTGTGGCTTTAACATTGTTAACAAATGTTAATTTTAAGCATTATTCTACGGCTACGCCAGACTCGAGGAAGCTATAGTAATTCCGCATAAGCTTGGCTTAGTAGGTCTTTTTTGCAAAGAGCTTATGAATATTAATGACTAATAACTTATATTAAAGTAATAAACTTGCCATATAGGTACATTAAATCTTTTGTCTGAAACCTTTTGTACTAAACTGAGGTAGAAAGTTAATTTCCATTTGAATACTGAAATTTCTACGATTTTAATTAAAAGTAATAGAAGAATCAGGTAGGTGGGGCTCTAATTAGTTTAACACTAAGGCTTCGATAACATTGCAGTGTTAAGTTTGAACATTTAGGCAACAAAACTTACACTGTTACTTACAGGATACCTTCCGTGATTATTTATCCATTATTCTCCCGATATTCCAGTCATCCCGCGATCATGGCGCTTACATCAGCGTCGAAATATCGGGAGCTTAGAATAATAGAATGGAATAGAATGTCTCTTTATTCGAGTTTCCAATAATAACGGAACGGTGGTATAATGGATAATCACGGAAGATATCCCGTAACTCCCGTAAGTGACAGTGTAACTTCTTACATAGTATAAAACAAAGTCGCTCCCGCTGTTTGTACGCTTAGATCTTTTAAACTACGCAACGGATTTTAAAGCAGTTTTCTGCAATAGATAGACTGGAAGGTTTATATGTACTTAAATGTATACACATTGCAACCCTGCGAAGCCGGGGCGGTTCGCTAGTTAGATATAAACGGTTAAAGCTCAAAACAGTGATTTATGTAAGAATACCAGCTTTAGATTACAGTTTGTACCTGCATGGTGGACAATAATGCTACGGCTAAGCATTTGTTGTATAGGCGTATGTCAGAGTGTGTAATTTAATATTAGGTTAGAACTGCCTAACCTATACAATTGTACATGTGTATATTTACTGGAATATACACTTCTCATCAAAAAAATCGAAACACCTCGCAGTTTATGATTTGATAAGGATTATCAGAAAAATGTGTATATTTAGGAATAAATGTAAAATGTCATTTAATAGTGAGTAGTATGAGGTTTTTAAATCCTAATGTTATTGTTCTAAATTCAAATTCAGTCTTCATAGGTTTCGTATTTTGTATAATGAGTAATTTTTACCCTGTATGGAATATGAAGGAAATGGGTAAAACAACACGCGTAAATGAAAAAAAAATGTAAGAAACGTTTATTTAATAACTTGTATTCCCTCCGCGAGCTCTTATTACTGCTTCCATACGGTTCTTCATCGATCGGATGAGAGTCACGATCACATGTTGTGGTATATTATCCCATTCCTCTTGGATTGCATTTTGCAGCTGGCTAAGTGTTTCTGGGGCTGGATCTCTTGCTCGAATTCATCTCTTTAATTCATCCCATAGATGTTCAATGGGATTCATGTCCGGGCTTCTTGCTGGCCATACCATAATGGAGATACCGACTTCGGTAAGATAATCTCGTACGACGCCCGCGGTGTGAGCTCTAGCATTGTCGTGCATGAATATGAAGTCGTTGCCAATAAAATGTGCATAGGGCATCACATGAGGTTCAAAACACTGTTCGATGTACCGATGAGAGTTTAGTGCAGGCAGCCGTGGCCCAGACACAAAGGCAAGTTCTGTCTTACCGTCGGCGCTGATTCCTCCCCAAACCGTCCACGAACCGCCACCATAGCTGACCTTTTCTTCAATGCAGCATTGTGCAAAGCGTTCTCCATCTCTTCTGTAGACCTTGTTCCTTCCGTCGTTACCATACAGCATAATTTTACACTCATCAGAAAACAGTACTTTGCTCCACTGAAGGTATGACCAAGTTAGGTGCTCGCGTGCAAAGTTAAGGCGCGCTCTTCGATAGTCTGCAGTTAATTTCGGCCCATTCGCTGGCTTATGCGGTGCCAATCCGCGTTCCTTCAACCTTCTTCTTATTGTAGAGTCACTTACAGCTACTCTTCGTACAACGCGAAGCTGCTGCTGCAGTTGAAAAGCGTTAAGGCGTCGATTTCGTAAAGAAGTTGTTACAATAAATCGATCATCTCGCTCAGAAGTGACCCGATTCCTGCCAGATCCTGAACGGCGCGTGAACGAACCAGTCTCCCGATAGCGTTTGTAGACTCCATGAACAGATGATAAGCTTAGATGCAATCTTGCAGCCACAACACGCTGACTAAGTCCAGAATCCAGCAATGCCACCACTTGGGCGGCTTCTGCGGGCGAAGTATCCATATGTTTTAGAAAAAAAAGTTTTTTCAGACGTCCCAAAGTCACAGTAAATGAAATAAGAAACAAAAAGTTTAAAGACAAGCGCTAATTTTTAGTTTTTAAACGAGAAACGTACTCCAACCCTAAATACACATTTGTCTCAAAACAGTGATTAATTTCATTTATAGGATAAACAAATGAAATTCTAATTTCGAATTTTGATTTTTTTCTTCTTACTGTAATGACCAAACTGCCAGCTACACAATAATGTTTTTTTTTTCAAGGAATTAATTCTCTTTTGTAAAAAATTAGGACAAAAACAATAAAAACGAAAGTGTTTCGATTTTTTTGATGAGAAGTGTATATGTGTATAATTAAATATAAAATAATAAAATAATCTAATGTAAAAACTAAGCACGTTTATGCTCTTCATAGAAACGAAACGTGCGTCGGCAGTTGCAAACGCACGTTTTGTGATTTATAACTACCGCCACTAATGTAGGCGTATTTAAACGATTGTCGCACAAGCAAATAGGCCATACCCACCGAACCCCAGACAGATCTCTATGTTTGGCAAGCCGATCCCTTGGGAGAAGCAAGCTAAATACCTAGGGGTCATTCTTGACCGACGCCTCTATCTTTCAGTGAGCACATAAAGAAGGTGCGTTCGCGCGCCGCTTTCGCTCTCGGTAGGCTCCACTCCATACTGAATGCTCGCAGCAAATTGTCACTGAAGTGCAAGTTGCGCATTTACACCGCGTGTATTCGGCCCATCATGACCTACGCGTGCCCTGTGTTCGCACATACCAAACCCCACCACATCCATAGGATGCAGACCATCCAGAATAGATTTCTCCGAAAGGCCACGGGAGCCCCGTGGTTCCTTAGGAACGAACGACTACATGTCGACCTTAGGATACCAACCATTAAACAGTTCATGAAACGCCTTTCAAAGCGTTTCTTCGAATCGGCTGAAAAGCACCCCAACCCCTTAGTCTCATCGGCTGCCCGATACGTCCCCACCAAAATAGGGAAAATTCGCCGACCCAGGCTTTCTCTCCTAGAACCAGATGACCCCATTACCCTCTTACAAGAGAGCAGTAGGGAAACCAGCACACTTAGAAAATACAAAAACAAATACCGACCGCGTCTCCGGCCCCGCCGCCGAGGCCCTCCGCGACCCCCCAGTAACATCACTACCCGACCCTTGCTCGACGAGCCAGCCCGCGCCGCTGAGCCTGTAGAATTAAACCAACCCCCAAATAATAATTTGACCCAGCCCGACCCTTGTTGTCCCCTCAATGACGCACTAAGCCTAGGCCCGAACCCCACAGGGGGTGCCCTTAGTGTCTGCTCATTTAATTTATATCCTTAGTTTGTAAGCCCTGGCTGGGGGCCTTAAAGTAATTTTTGGCCACCACAGGATTGTCCGGTTAAGCAGCTTCAACCTTAGCGAGTTGTTGCGCTGCGAGAGGCCATACCAAAAAAAAAAAAAAAAAAAAAAAAAAGCAAACGGTTCAGTCGAACTCGGACGTTTGTACAGTGCACACCTCTCGGACTAAGCTTGAAATGTAAGTACTGTGTATTATTTATATTGCTGTGATTTTGAATGTTTCTATTTTCACATTATAATTTTATGAAACTAAGTTTGGAATATTTATTTCTCGCCTACATTTACATCCCTATAATACTCTTTAAGTAAAAGAAGAAAAGTAGGATCGTCCTGATTAGAGATAAGACGATCTTACACGTATCAAAACAAAGAACTAGATGATGTGAGGTTGCTCATTGATAAATTCATTACTGATGAGATGACCATATACCTATGCTAGTATTACTCTTAACTCCCACATTGGGGTAGTGACCCACCTCATGCTCAGCCGTAGTGCTTGTGCCCACTAGTAGTGAGCACGGCTAAGCAGGTTCTGGGTTCCTGGATTCTGGGTCCAGGCTGATACTGCTTTTCTCCATTTGGTATGTGTCAGAAGCAGCCCGGGGATAAGGTTTGTGCTCGGTCGATGGAAATAGGCTCACCTCCTATTACTATGTGAGCTAAACGACAGAGCTTTCCAGGTCGAACGTACTGGTGAAACAACATCTAATTCATCGATTCGAAAAGAAGAAAAAGATGCGATTAAAAACAGTAAGTACGTCACAACAAAGTAAAGAATTAAACAACACAAAACCAGGTGTTTAAATCCGAGTCAAACATCGTTGGTGGCACAACGATATGAGCGACACTAATGCCCTGACTAACTTGCTTGAAATAGCTGAGCACTGGCCTTTAAAAAACAATCATGAATATTACGAGACAAGATTTCATATACGTACATTTTTCTCGAATGCATATTGTCGCGGTGCCCATGTTCGAAGAAGCTGCCCACGCGCAACCGAATTCCGTTATAGTTCGTACTCTGCACCCGTAAGACAGAATGCGGTAACTCAAAAAAAAAAACTTTTTACTACTACAATTTTTTTTGTTTTTGCTTCTGACGGCTCAAAACATCTCGCATCCGATGGTCTAATCAACATAATCGTATCTTTATTGAAACAAAATAAAAACACGTGATAAAGATATGCATGCATAAATCTCATTATGTATCGAGTAAGAGAAATACCAATAGGCTCGCTCCCATTCACATGGGACTTAACCTAACTGGCGAAGTGTCGGTGTACTTTAGGCTCACCTCTGCCTAACCCTTCGGACAATTACAGACGTGATATTATATTAACAGAAAAAGATTTTCACACATTCCAAGTATTCTCGAAAATTAATTTGTTGAGTTATCTCTTTTTTGCTTACGAGGACAGCGTAGGTACTGTCACTGGAATTTCAACACCTTCATGTTTCTAGAGCCAATGGCGTGATCTGAAACAATTAATGTGTGTTAAAAATGATTTATTATATGCATTAGATATTATAATTTAATAAAAGGTTATTTGACTTATGATTTATGAAAGATTCTCTGCTTGAGGCTTTGTTTTCGAAGTGATATTTTCGTGAAATACTTAGCAAAATTAATGATAGATCCTCAGCTAACATTTATCTATAGTTTTCTGCAACAACCAATCAATCAATCAGCTTTGTCTACGGCAGGACACTGCTGGACATAGTCCTTTCCCAAGCTGCACAATAATGGTCCTCTGTCTGCCGTATCCAGTCTGTTCCAGCGACCTTTATAAGGTAGTTGGTCAACTTCGCTAAAAGGTACTACGCTTGCCGATACACGGTCTCATCTAGGACTTGTCTGCTCCACCGAACATCGGTGAGTGGCGTGCCTAGGGACCAATAAGGCAAGTAGACTGTTCAGAAACCCTAACTTCATGAAGAGTAGTAGGTTATAAGGGCAAGCCAAGCTAAAAGCAGGCAACAAGCTGGCTGCTGGCCTGTACGAAAGTACCGCCACTAGGTCCTGCCACAAACGATTCTGTCTAAAGCTCTTTGGATTCTTGTAAAATCTCTACAGCTACCGGGGTTTAGATAAAAACAAAGTCCGTTCAATCCATAGCTGCAAAGACCTTCTTAGCTCCACTTCATCTCAAATATTGTTTTGTTTGAACTACGTAATACGCAGAACCAGTTAAGCTAGTTAACTCGACTTCGTAAACCTCATTTTAAACATAAACAAACAAACTAAAAATGTAAATGAGTATGAGCACTAAATCACAGACAAGGCTGGAGCATATTAACGAGTAGGTAGAAACTTACACAGGTACAGTCTTTTCATAATTTTTTTGCCTCCGATTTTGCGTAACTGTCAAAATCATAGATCGTTATTCCCGATACAATCAAGTTGTTGTTGGTTTGTTTGCATAAAATCATGTGCCCCCTAGATGGGGCAAAAGGCGTCTACAATTATTCTCTATCGCGAACGACCTTGAGCTTCACACTCTACGTCATCCCGATACTCGGAGACTCCAACACGGTCGGACAGCCACGCTTCCCTTTTCCTTGATGATTACAATCCAGTGCTTATTTGGTTCTGTGATCGGGAGAACTCTGTTCCTGTTACATTAAGATGGTTGTTGGGTTGCACCTTTTAGAGGTAAAACAACTTTGACAGGACTGTACCTATGTCATCACCGATTGATATCAGGTCGTATCTTATCTCCTGCTAAGAGGGACCTTGGTTTTGTAATTTGTATATCGAAGTTTTTGGGGACTGTGACGGGGTGATAACGTTTTCAACTGATAAAAGAGGAGACCGCGGCCTTGTTGCACATTTTGGAGCCAAGCTGTCTTGTTCGGTATCTGATATGTATTGATAACGTGACATGGCTGCTAATGAGTCTTGTGGGAGTAATTAGATAATTAAAATGTTGGTACAACAGCCGTAGGTGTAAAAGTCATGTTGTCCAAAAAATGTTAAACGTAGTAAAGATATTTTCTACAAAGATGGGCAAAATCTCATCTGGTTAAGCCCACGTTTGTGATTTACATTAAGTTCTTATGTAATTTTAATACCAAAATTTGACATCGTTGACATCTATTAAAAGCTTATCGATGCAAAATGCTTTTTCGCAAAAAACCTCGAACTTAATAAGCCTAGCCGTAAGGTAGGGTCTAGTTTCTGCAGTAGGTTTGTGGGGATCCTTCAACACTGAGACAAAAAATGCGAAAGGAAATAACTTTTTTAGATAAGTTGAATCCCAAACACATAATATTGGTACCATTTCCTGAAACCCACCCTTGTCAGTCATCAGGTGTCGACAAGACGTTTTGGATGTGTTAAGACAAATCGATGACAGAAAACCTTTCTCATTGACTGTAGAAGAAAGTATTATCGCTGTCCAAATTGCTTAACATTATCACAACTGTACTCCCCGAAGGGGTAAGCAGGGAGTGTGAGTCTGGTACACCCACATTTTGTCAAATATGTAAGTATGTATTTTTTCCATTAATGTAAAAAGGGGCGAGCTTAATATTACAAATGTGTAGGTACTATCCAATAAAATTACTGTTTTTAATTAATTAATAAGCTTGATAAAGTTACGTGTCAATGCAAAATAAAACGCTCCAGGCAGTCTGACAATATTCATATTGTATTCACAATAATATACACATCTGGTAGCACATAAATAATAGTGTTATCGTTGTGCACACACACAAGTGCAAGATGTGCAAGTCGGCAAATGAATGTATTCGCCTACGCAAACCAATGTTGATTCTCTCGATAGTCAGAATCTTTATCTAATCCGTAATACAAACGGTAAGAAAAGGATTTAATTTTTAAGATAGTGTGGTGTGACTAAGATCTTTATTAGTTTAGATTCAGATTTTTCGTTCTTAGACACCTTTATAGGAGCTATACATATAACATAGCATCACGCCTGTAATCCCTGAAGGGTTAGGTAGAAGTGCACCTAATAGTACACCCACATTTCGTCGGTTATGTTTAAGTCCCATGTCATAGGGGGCGAGCCTATTGCCATCAACCGGGCACAAATCCAGATTCCGTGGCTGCTACTTAGATATTCCTGATGGAAAAGCATTATAACAATTTGCCCGACACGAGAATACAACCCAGGATTTCGATTGCGACCAACGAGGCGGTCAACAAGGAGTTATATCTAGGTCATTCATTATTTACTTTAAGAAGTCCTCGTTTCTTTCTAAGCCTTCTTTCTAATGTCAATTGCTCTAGTTAAGCTATATTACACAATTATACCATGTATAATAATTGCATGCGACCCAGGGAACCATAAAGTAGGTACCTACGGCAGACGAAAGGGGAGGCCTTATAGGTACCCAACAGTGGGTAATTCAGGACTGAAATTATGATGATGAAGCGCAAATTATTAACATTCGTCTTTCAGCCAGTCTTACTAAGGGGTATCCTATTACCCAGTACTAACTAGATCGTGGAGGTTAGATAGGCAGTTCCTCCATGTAAAATACTGGTATTCAGCTGCATCCGGTTAGAATGGAAGGCGACCCCAACATAGTTGGGAGAAGGCAAGCAGTTGAACACTCCTCTTTCATTTGTGATTTTGAGATCCTGTGAGAGCATCTGGAGTCTGGCGAAAGTGCGTTACATAGAGTCTTACAGCAGCAATCATTTTTGCTTAAAGTTATTTAGTTTGACGTACAGAATGCTTGGTTGACGGCTTCGTCAAGGGTCCGTTTACACCCTGTTTAAGTTTAAGCAAGCTAAACGCTAGTATTTAGTAGGAAATACTCCATGTTATGTTACGCAGATGAATCAGAAAATAAATATTTGTTTGAACAACTTTTTTTAAAAGCTCAGACATTTAATAAACTTGTCGACATCTCATTTGACTTAACGATTATGTTTCCAATATTTATTTTTAAAATGTTTACAAAAAAAATTCGGATAAGGTTACTACGACCGACGTGTACGTATATTATGTACAAAATAATATTGAATTAACATGTCAAATAAGGGCCGTATACTTGAGCCCAATGTAATGTCAATTTACATATTTACGGTATTTAAGCTCGGTAATATGGTCCCTAAATAAGTTTTTAAGTGACCCTATATGACTTGCGATTGCCTACTTGCTAGTTTGCCCACCCACATATAAAATGCTTGAAGTTATTTTGAAATTCAAATAATTATTTAAATTACTCAGATTTTGCTTGCCTCGTTGGTCTAGCGGCGCAAGCGCGACTGCTGAGCATGAGGCTCTGTGTTCAATTCCCGGGTCGGGCAAAGTGTTGTTTTGTTTTACACCAGGAATCTTCTTTGATGGCAATAGGCTCGCCCCCTACATGGGACGTAAACATTAAACATAACTGGCGAAATGAGGGTGTACTTGTTAGGTACACCTCTGCCTAACCCTTCGGGTATTACAAGGCGTGATGTTATGTAATCAGATTTTTTTATTACTAAACAGTGAATAAGTTTACATAACAAATTGAAATTAAAATCCAAGGTTAAAAGTACCTAGTTATTGTTTTTAAAATAAACTGGAAAAAAAGAGGTTCTAAGTAGGTACTGTGTAGGTAGGTAGGTGTGTAACTTAGCGCTTCAAATCAAAGCATATTTCCCAGAACTTTTATGATAAATGTCATGTTCTCCGAAGTAAGTAATAAATATTCATAAACATACAATAATTTATTTCCTACAACTCCTCTTACCAACTTTACAAGTCTTAGGTAAGACAAATAAGTAGGTACCTATTAATTTGCGAGAACTGAGAAAAGACAGATTTTGTGGTAAAGCTCAGTAAAACCAGGAATAACTATAACTAATGGTTGCCCAGTACTCGAAATTCGAACATAATATTATTGTTTTTTTTCAATGTTTGTGATTTGTCTATGCCAAATCTCACACTCCTCCGTGCGCACAATATGCTTAAAAGACGCCATAACAAAGTTTTATTAAAAGTAAGTATAAGGTTGTATCTACCTGCTAAGGTTCGAAGTAAGCATAGCGCGGGACAGGCACCCGCGGTCGCTGGCCCGTGCGCGCAAGGACGTTGCTGCGCGGGCGGAGGCAAACGTTCGACAACTTCTTGGCCAATCAGCGTGCGTCGTTCGTAGTGTGATTGTGCTGCTTCGTCGTACGCTTGTTTGCAGTGTTGCCAGAAAATTATGTTTTGCTTAAATGGTGGGGTTGTGTTTGGCTGTATGTGAAAGCGTCAAACTTTTTGGTGGAAAAATAAATAATGTATGACTTCCGAATTCAGTTTGTTTTTTTTTTTATAAATAGTTGTTGGTAAAACAAACAAAATACTTGTTGAAATTAATGGATTACTATAATATTCGGACTGACAATTACCATCCATGACATTTTGATATGAATATGAAGTAGACTGTAGTGCGATTGAGTACTCACCTATATAGGCTATACAGGCGCTGGAAGGTAAAAGTAACCAGAATAGGGTCCGAGTGCCCACCTAGTACTTCGGGAAATCGCCAAGCGGTTGGTCGACTCTTCACGTGACCAGAGGGCGGGCCTATTGGCCAAAGAATCAGCATTGCCATCCAAGGTGGCAATGCTGCCAGCCTTCTGGGCACTTTTCCTGTTGACAGCGATGCGGACGAATTTTTGGACGCCCTGTAACCCTTTTCTACTTGTACATATTTATTACTATTATCGTTATGTACTTTGTAAACAATTTAATTATCTTTGAAATAAACCATATTTATAACCATAAAAAAAAAACAGAATTGACATTACATTGTGAGTATATTAGTTTAAAATTAAATTAAAAGTTAAGGATTGATCAAAATCTAATATATTGATCATTTATTTAAGCCTGGTTAGCGTTCTTCAATCAGCTTTAAAAATATGGATGATATAATGTGCGTTCGATCTGTTTGGATATAGGTAGGTTTGTTCTTACGATAAAAAAGGCAGGTTATATCTTGTGCTGGCAATACTTACCTGAGACAGAGCGCGCGCACGCGTGCGTTGCATATTGTTTGTATCTCCATTCACTCACACTGTGACGCGACGCTGAACGTGGAAGTTGTGTGCGATCTTGTAAACTTTTGTTTTTTTTTCGTTCGTTCGTCGTTCGTATACAGACGACCACTTGCTTCTATGCCCACCGTTTACCTGCTAGTGTTTAATCCTTGTTAATAACTGTGATCTTATCCGTTTTCTTCAATAGTTGCGTTTTATGTTAAACAAAACTTGTTAGTAACTGCGTCTAGTGAAATCTCTGTCGACTGAGGTCCAGATGTTAGAGCAAGCGGCAATAACCTCGTTTTGTGTCAACAAATAATAATAAACAGTGATCGGGACAAGTTACACTGTGCGTTCGGAACAAAAAGTGATGAATTAAACAATGTTCTAAACTGGAAAGCCTGGACGAGAATGGGTCTCGTTCGCTTGTATTGGAACGTGAATATTGTTACGACCTCACCTACATAACATTTATGGTAAGAAAAAAGTTTTACTTCTTGTTTCGTAACTTACAACTTTATTTTTTCGGTCGTCGAGTCAGTTTTGGTGATGCCGTGATGCGCTTTTTTATTTATGCTTGTACAAGCATTGCGAAGAAAGTTGGGCAAGTCTTTTGAGTTTTTTTTTTTTTTTTATAAACTCACCGCCCTGCCAAGGCGGTGGTGTTCGGGTTACGAAATTCGCGGTATTATGCCTACGTGCAAGAAGTTTCGTTTATGGGATTTAGCCTACGCAAAATACGCTGTTTTGTGATTGCCAAACCTGTAGTTGATAAATGAAATAGTTGTCCCTAGGCTAGCTCTGTATCTTGCGTAAATAAAGCTGCAGGTGAAATATTTTACTGTATTGGTACACCTGTGTGTGTAAGTAACCTGACTACCTACTTATTTAAATTATAAATACATACCAATTAGCTGTGCTGTGCAATTATTCAATTAACCTATTAATATTCGATATAGTAGTTATCCATAAAATTAATTATTTTCATACAAGAGGACACAAAATAATAATGGCTGATGGTATGTAATTACAAACCTATCATTAGTCAAGCTACTTACTTACCTACTTGAAATCATGAAAGTCCGGGTTCTTACCTATCGGGAGGATATTAAAATAATATGTAATTTTCTAAGTTAAACATCGCGCTTTCTTTTTCCGATAGAGTAAGCAGAGATGTGTTTTAATTTAGGATCTACAGTAGTACCTACTTACATTAACAGGATAGTGGGTCAGCCTGTGGCCGCTATCCCGGCACAAAACTAGATACTGAAATCCAACAAAAATGCCCAACTCGGAGATCGAACCCAGTACCTACCTCACGCTCCACATTCGCGCTTATGACTGTTAGACCTAAAGCCATTTTTTTTAATATTCATAAAAAAATCTGTGATTACTTTTTTAATAAGAAACCTACCTATAAATTGTATTACATTTATACCGTCAAAGCCACACCTACCGACGTAGGTACCTGCTCAATATAATTTACCGTTTTAATCGTAAATTCGGCCTAAAAGATTACCTCAGGCAATATTTTAGCGACCAGTCAACTTCTGGGTCAATAGGTACCTAGGCAACTTCGAAACATAATGAGCAAAATACTTATTTATGGGTTCTGTTTCCTGCTTAAAATTACTCGACGGAGACAGGTCCAGAAAGACAGTTATTTAAAAAGTACTGAACTTCCTTCTACATAACATAACATCACGCCTGTAATCCCCGAAGGGTTAGGCAGAGGTGTACCTAATAGTACACCCACATTGCGCCAGTTATGTTTAAGACCCATGTAATAGGAGACGAGCTTATTGCCATCAAGTTGGCACAAATCCAGACTCCGTGGCTGCTAATGAGAAATTCCCGATGGAAAAACCCAATATCACTTTGCTCGACCTGGGAATCGAACCTCAGACCTCTTCCTCAGCAGTCGCGCTTGCGACTACTAGACCAACGAGGCAGTCTAGAACTTCCCTCTATTCTACCAAACCTAAAACTCTCCTCCTCAAGAGCAGAGGATTTTGATAGCTTTCTAAGAAGTTAAGCCCTACCAAAATGAAGAAATAAACAGATCCTCAAGGTTCGTTGTCAAGAATCACTGAAAATTGCAACCAACTGACCAAAAACCTTGAGAAAACAGGCTTTGGTGGCGCCAAAATCTGCGTCGATTTTATGGCTATGCAAATTAGGCTGCGAACCAGCACTTACATAAGGCCAGTGCCCCAGATGGCAGCTAGACACTAGTTGCTATCTGGGGGACATGCCTCATCCTGAAAGTCTACAGCTATCGAAGCCCATAAAGTAACGCAAAACCCTACGAAACAAAACAAACAAAACACGTTTCTGAGCTTACTGAATTTCATACTTGTCGAAACTCACGATATTTGTTAGTGAAAGTTGCAGCAACATCTCTTGAAACCCACGAGAGATGAAAGGTATTCGTCATCGAGCCCACACGGGTTAAACCGCCTTCCTATCTAGACGTTCCTACAGTAAAACTGATGCACATAAAACGAAACTAAGTAAGAAAACACCATACCAAAATAAATAGCACAGGAACTCTTCGTAGCATACCGGTGGCAAAATTCAGCTGCGCGAACTCTACTTACTGATACAGTCATAAACCCCAAATCATAATGTGCACCCAAAAATGCTATGACGCGATTCCATACAGATTATTCAGCGTCACCCTAATGGATATTGATATGATACTGAGTGTGATCAATTGATCATCATTCGCCTTTCAAACTGTACAAAGCAGGCTCAAAACAAGAAAACAATTATAAGAAATCTCGCATCTCTCCTTGACATGTTTTAAAGATCACGCGAACGAAGTGTGCCCGAAAACGAAATGAACCATTAATTTAAGGAGATAGCACCAATAAATGCAAATTGTTTCAAACTGTTCAATGTAGCTGATTCATTACCTCCGTGTCGCAATACAATGTGGGCCAAACATATTGATACCATGCTTTGATTGTAATCAATTAACTCTGGCGAAGCCATTGTCTGACTGCGTGTAGGAAGGAAACCATCAAACCATTCGTTTTAAAACTGATGTGGGTATTTCTAATTAAACATAGTCTGTAGTTGGTGGGACAGGGAATGTCAGAGGCCAGTAAGACGTGCTGATAAGAGATTAGAATTCAGGGATAATGTCGGGTGGTCGTCGGCTATATGTATAAACAAACTTTTACGCAGTGTGATGGTAAGGGCGTAAAAATTGTTCGTTGGTCCAGCTAATGGAAATAAACGTGACTGCTGACCGTGTGGTCCTGGGCCCGATTCCTGCTTTTAGCATGGTTTTTATTATTGGGGTTTTGGTTAACTTAAGAGCATTTTGGAACCTGAACTGTAATGATAACTGACTCGGATCCTATTAAATTAAAATTGTTATGTAACTGCCTTAATGTATCCGAAATAACACCTCTGCCAAGTCATGGTACTCAGGCGTGAGTGTATCCTATCTGTTTATTTTTAAAGATCGAACGAACTAAAAAATAATCTCTCTGCATTTCAATAATCCTAGACCTATTCGAAGTTCCACCCAACATTATTGTTGGGACCACAACCAGTCTAACCAGTTGTGTTGTGTGACTGTATTTTAACCATCGAATGAAACAAGAGTAAAGTCCTCTGGTTCTCCGTTAGCTTTATAATCGTTGATATGTGATATTATCCAATCCTTAGGTCCGACCTTTTTATTGTAAACCTTTTTTTTTGGTCCCAAAATAACAAGCAAGGACGGTAGCCCTAATCGAATGTTATGTTACAGATTTTTTGAACATTTTATTTTAGTAGGTTCATTCATTTATTTATGAGGGTTTCTTTTTAAAGAATTAATGCTTGTTTACTCTCATAAACTTACATTTCGTCAGTTATGTTTAGTCCTAAACATAATTATTGTCAAAATGCTCAAATGTCAACTAAGCAAGGACCTCGAAGAAAATCATTCAACCTGCATTTCCTTACTCATATTGTAGCACATGTAACATGTGAAAATATGCGTGGATGTGATGACGAGACCGTTGTACTGTCGACCTCAAGTCTTTGGTACCATTTTGTCGTTGAGTAAACCTAGCATAGTAAGGAGTTTTAATAGTATAAGAGCCCAGCTTATACTGGTTCTGTTAACACTTATGTACGGTCTATCGTAGTACCTACTAGCTATGATAGTAAAAGCTAACCTGCCCACCTTTGTTTGGTTTGTCACCGTTAGGTAATTACGAGGCATAATAACGCGTGTTTTGTGCATACTTCGGTGGAAACTCTCTAAGCACACGTGTGCATTGTTGGTGCATGACTCGGTATTGTGATTTATTATTTTGTATGGAAAGACTCTGATGTTGTTATTGTTAAAAGGAGGAAGGGGTTCCTTAGAAATGTAGCGTAGTAAGATGGGGTTTGTTTTATTAACTTGAACTGTGCAACTCCAGGGGGTCTAAAATGGCCGCTTTAGCAGAATCATAATAGGATAATAATATGAATTACGTTTATTATATTATATACGTTATATAATATAATAAACGTAATATTATATACGTACGTTAAATACGTTTTATGTATATTATCCTATTATGATTCTGCTAAAGCGGCCATTTTGGACCCCCTGGCCAGAGGTCGTGTCCCCCATTCTTCTCACTTTTTTACATGTTGTGCTTCTTCTCACCAATTCTTAAAACGTCGTCGCTGAAAAGGTCTGCACTGTTCTAGAGCAAAATTGGTCATCATGACCTTTCCGCTTTCATTGCTGACCCTAAGAATGACAGTAAGAAAATGAATTACGTTTGCTTCGATGAAAATGATAGACACATCATCCACCTGTTTGTTGTATGATGATAACATCATAGTGCGAAAACCAGGTTTGTTTATGGGCTAGAGAGGTCAGATGTCACTGCGTAAAACCAGAAATTCCATATTCATATTTTATCTGATGATGGTACTGGCTGGAATGTTTGCTAATGATCTCAAAACCAGTTGGGAGGTTTAGACAATGCTGACCTTCGTAGTAGGTTCTTGGAAATACTATTGGAATATGCTATTACAACAATAAACATAAAGTTGACTAAACTACCTTTTTAATTGCATTGCTAAAGTCTGTGATACTGATAATCTATGTTTAAGTCAATAAAATAATATTTTGACAAAAAAAAACGATAAATCTGACTTCTAACTTTAGAATGAATTGAATAATCTATAACACGTTTTCGCGTATCATTTAAAACTACTTGCACTATAGTTTGGTTGCACTCACTTGCACCGATTATGCTAACCTTGTTTTTTCAGAGGACGTTCATTGTCGTCAGGCTTCAAGATGTCCCATGTGGCCAAAGTGCGACTAATTGACCATCGATAATTCGGTATAGACAATTATCTCATACAAAGGAGATCGTATTGTGAATGCAGAACAATAAGACATTTACAGCCATGTTAAAATCTAACTCAAATGTGAGTTTTTCAGCTTCTCCGTATTAATTTACAAAGTAAAATTATTTTAAAAAGTCCGTTTAAAAAATCGTGCCGTAACTAATTTCCGCCAACAAACACCAGTTAAGGCCGTATAAGTATGGTCCTTTGCCTTACATAATTATATTTTTTTATTGCCAGTGCGTGGCGCGCGTGATTTCCAGTCTCAAGTACTGATATGGTGGGTAGTGATGGGACGTACTTTTATTTTTAGTCGAGTACTTCATTAAAACGTCAAGCTGGACTAAAATGCCTGTTCCGATTATACCAGACGGGTTATACGAAGATGAGAACAAAGGTTTGTTCAGGCTGTGTATTGAACTCCAGTATGAGTTCCAGTAGGACGTACACCTACGTATGTTGATTTTAGGATAATCGAAAACACACACAGTAACGTCAAACATCGTTTTTTCTTACTACTGCAGACTGTAAACATTCCTAATGACTTAGAAAATACCTCTTTTCTTTATTATTCCAAGCTAAACTGCTATCCTAAACAGGAAAGAGCATATTAAATTTCCAACCCAATGAGTTAGCGGCGTTTCTAAACGCAAGAACCAATAAATCTTGCTTAAGTCAACCCGCGGCTAAGCCTTCGCCCATCACTAGCGGGTTCAACGGTTGCGCGTACCTATTCTGAGAAACAGTAGCTTTCTTGTTTGCGCTGGCAACACAACAGAGGGTTGCTCTGAGGTTCCATTGTTCCTTCGAACACACTCTATAACACTTATGTGCTTAAGTTTCAAGTTATGTTCATAATACGGCCACTGCTAACATGCGGACTAGCACGTAGCACGTACTCTAAAGATTTCCGTTTATCTATAGTATGAACACTTTAAACAAAATCAATAGGTATTAAAAGCGTAGGTAAGCGATAATACGTGTGCTTCATAAAAATAGTGTAGGAGTCGAGATAATTGTGAAATCTGATATGTTTTACGCAATTGGAGATAAGATTCTGAATGCAAACTGCGTTGTGATGATAATGAAAATTGTAAAGGAATAGTAACTGAGAAATGACGCATGCGCAAGAATAGGTCTGTTGCTACTTAGATGTTGTAGATACAGGATGTAGTCAATGATAAACCGCGCTGTCTCTTGTTTGCTTATTTATTAATTAAAGTACAGCTTTAGTACAGACTCATATAACATAATGGTATTACTTAGTACATCTAAACTCGCTCAGGAGTCGCGATACCCCCCAGGGGGTCGCGACTCTCACGTTGAAAAACAAAGCGAAGTGAAAACGAAGCCTCTATAGAGGGGTCGCAAGAGGTCGCGAAAACAACCTCAGTATAAAAACAAAAAGTTTAACAAGATAGATTTATTAAGATAATGTTAACTAAAGCTACAATAAAATACATAAAAAAAGGTGGGGGTCGTGCCATAAAAAGGTTGAAAAACACTATAACACTATTCGAAACGGATGGACAATTTAAAATTATTTTAAAAAAATACCCAGCCATATACTACAATACCTTTGTATGTTAGCTCACTAACATACAAAGGTATTTTAGTATTATGCTGTCTGAGACAAATTCGGGAAATCCCCTTGAACTTGCCTTGCGCATTTTTTTTTTAAATTTGGTGGGTGCATATTTTTATTATTATACAGACTGATGAATAGATAATACTATAAAAATAATTTTAATCAACCTGTTTCTGATTATTTTTATGATTCTACCACGTTATCATAACTTTCCTTCAGTAGGTACCTACGTTACTTATTTAAGTAGATAACACTCGTTTTCTTATCAGTTAAGAAGTTTTACGCCTACTATATAAATAAACTTTACACTTGACTTAGGTATCGATCTAGGTCGATTTCGGTACACAACTTTTTTATCTAAAAAGTATATTTATCTTTATCTTAAACGTTTTAAAATTGATTAATATTTACTGAGTCAACAACTTACACTTGATAAATCGAGTCGAAGTTCATAAAAAAATAATTATATACTTATATTAAATATGAAATTTTATGAATTAATTATTAAATTTATAAAAGTTGATATTTGGTCCAAATATATTATGTGGAGAAGGTCTGCATCAATAAACCATTAACCATTATAGTTGAACCTCATCTAGCAAGCAGCACGGAATCGCACTTTTCCATACCTTGACTACCATGACTTCGGAGCGTCAGAAAAGGATAGCTTTTCTGACGCTCAGAAGTCAGAACCTTTATTTACTAGAACAAGGAACAGCTTGCTGCCGACCGCATCGACGATGCTGCCGCGTGCGACAACATTGACGGTTCTGAGCTACAGAAAAGGACAGGAGTGTTGCCAGATCAATACCACATTAACTTCTGGCCAAAATAGTAACACTGCTTAAAAACTTCTACAACAAAGATTTTTTCAGAGTTACTCGAACTTTTCCACTGAAAAAGTAAAGTTTCCGTGCATGAGTATCTTCTTAATCAAACGAAACATAAGCTCACATTAATCTGCTCAAAAAAACATGTTCAAATATTACGAATCACTAGATCTAATCAATTTCTACTAAATTAGGTTTATCTCCAACTTCCATCTGTGACTTAACCTATTCGACGTTTTTTTTCAATGCATACGCTTACGTATAGACCGGGACATTCTTGGACTAACAAGGCACTCAGACAAAAAGCTGTTAGGTCTCGTAAGAGTTCTGCAGACGACAGGAATCCTAGAAGTAATAGAAAGTGCGTACTTAGATATTAATAGGAAGTAGGTACTTTAACATGATTATTGTTACCCGTTCATTTTAAATGCGGCGGGTATGTAGTATATAATAGCGGTAACTTTGTTATTTCATTGTTTGTAGGGCTATAAACATGCAGCACTCATGATTAGATAGTACAAAGAGGACTTGTAATGTACACAGAATTTTGATGAATGTTGCAATTGTATGACCGGTTTTGTATTGATAATATAATTAATATAAATAGTGCACTACTTTTGTCGTAGATTGCGGAGAAATATTCGTAGGATATGATAAATTTTGCAGAAGCTTCAAGATCCAGCTGCATGCACTCTCCTCGAAGACCTCCTCGGTTTTAACGATAATACCTAGTTATTATTGTTTCAAGTACATTTTTTTTATGGATTATCACCGGTTCATACGACATTTATCGGGTTAATTAGCTATTGTCATCTAACACTGCTGAGGCAGACGTGACTGGGACCTCGTCCCCTCGAACAAGTTGGTCATTCGACACACTTATGGCTCTCATCATTTACATTCAGAGGAGTCAGTTTACATTATAGCTTGGTAAAAATGTTCCACTAGCATTTATTGAGTTTGGTTCCTTCTGCGACCATCTGATACCACCTAGGGTATCCAAGGTGACCCAACCAGTTTTACATCCAGTCTAGTCTAACAACACGCGTTCCTCAAATGCTAGCCTAGATTCTAGATAGCCTATCGTGATGTGTATTTAACTACTGTATAAACTTAGCGACAGCATGATATAGATCTAAGTATTGCTTTATCGTCAAATGTTTGCACATATACCGCCAATACTTGTAAAAAAACCGCTCCCATCGGCCGAATTAAAAAAATACGGAAGCTGATATCAAAATAAAACGTCTATCTTGAGATATGAAATAAATGAGCACTCAATATTTAGGTCGAAACGT
The DNA here is from genome assembly GCA_950022335.1 of Eurois occulta. Taxonomy (NCBI): domain Eukaryota; kingdom Metazoa; phylum Arthropoda; class Insecta; order Lepidoptera; family Noctuidae; genus Eurois; species Eurois occulta. The sequence goes on along the minus strand of OX465500.1, from coordinate 9,743,606 downwards.
TTGAACCTCCTTGAGATACGACTCTTCAAACATTATGTGTTATCTATGGAACGGCTTGATGTTTAAAAAGTTTTAGTAGATTGTCTGTTGGACTAATAAATCAATTAGGTAATTGCGCACACGCGTCGTTTGGACAACTGAGTTCATGTGTCATTTTGGCTTCAACAATGCCATCAGTGTTGAGATTACTAGTTTTTTAATTGATGACTGTTTTTATTATTCCTCTTAAATACTTGACAACGATCAGCGCCTAAATTGGGTATAATACACAATTCGAAAGATTTTAATAAAATTCTACATCCATTGCCTGAATTGAACGTTTGAAAAATTCGCCTACTTCGCTGTAAAAGTGGCAGACTTTTAAATTATTACATTTGATTTGCTTTCTAAACTTAGTTTTTTATTCCTACAAAAGTCATTCCGCGAATACTGAACTTGTGTCTGTTTTTCACTTCCTCTGCTATATCATTAGGTACATTACCGCTTCTTATTTTATTGTCTACTTTTACTAAAATGTCTAGAACGTTTCTATTACATTACATACTTTCTATAATCTATGTCTTCAGGCTGGTTTTCGCTCGGAATGCTTTCGCTAGAAATTCCAAACGAAACAAATATTGCATTATGGTGTATTGCAAGTCGGATGTAATAAAAAATTGTAATGGAATTGAAAGTATATTTTAGATAATTATTTTGTCGTTTAGTCTTCCAATGACCTGTGAAATGGGCATGTGAGCAATTTCATAGTTTCCTGATACAAATCTTTGTTGTTTAATTCTCTGAAATTACAGTGCATTAAATACTTATTTAGGGAACAACATAAAAAAATTATTAACGTTTGAATGTTTGACGGCAGTATGCGGTTAAACACCTTCTAGCCATTTCATGTAACGACATCAATTTGCCGATGCTGAGTCACGCTTCTATCTAGTCACATTTTGCTATTACCAAAACTATTATTAATAAAATGTTATGGATCATAACTGGTCAAGAGTTATTTACCGACAAACATTGTAGAATAATTACGAGTAATAAAACATCACTTGGACTGAATATAAAAATGGTCGTTACGCTTATCAATGATTTATAGATAAGTTCTGTAACAGGTGGGATGCTTTTTGTTCAAGTTAAAAAATCTGCTTAAGTGAATTCAAATGGGATCAAGTAGAATTCTGAACAAGTTATCATGTTTATTTAAACAGGCGTTTATTATCAGATCCTGACAGATTACACTTCTTGATAAAAAACATAGTGCTTCCCTACTGTTATTACTTTGCAAAACAGGTTGCAAAAAGTATTAACAACTAAAACATAGACGTGAAAGCCGGCTCTATGGACTAAAGAGAATCTACAGAAGAGCCGGTTATTATTGAGAATCAAGTAGTTAGAGAAACACAGAACACAAGAATAGGATATGATAAAGACGTAGTGAGGAAGTAACATTAATTTCTATTCAAACCAGTCTTTACTACGGAAACTATAGATTCACTCGATCTCACACAAACGAACAAATAAAACAACATTCATGGACCTAACAACGATGAAGTTGTATAGCTGCTTACAACCATAATAGATAACTTAGCCTTTATGCCTATAACTTGTGATCATACACAAAACAATAGTGCAGTAACGTTTACTAAAAGGAAACATTGACATTGTAACTACCTTATACAGGGTGGAAAATTGAGATGGGGCAGTAAGGGCACTCTTTTTCCAGAATTTGTGAATGCAGATCGAAATTTCTCATCAAGTTAAGGATAGTCTTTTAGCGGCACTACAAAAAGCACTACAGCAACATAGTACAAAAAGTACTACAGCGCCATCTATACCACAAATGAAGAACTAACATCAAATACCCAAGTGGCAGTTGTATATAGTAGTTTTGGTAAGTTAAAAATTACAAAATGCATATTTATTAACAAGTTCGGTAGTTAAAACTTAGCAGTAAAGTGAACAAAAATGAGTCGTAAGAAATAATAAAATGGATCATTTATTAATTATACTAAGCAGTAAAATAACTAAATGTGCAATAAGAGTGGGCAGTTATTCGCCTAAAAAGCGTAGTCAGCGTAGCCCCACTGCGCGGGGCTCCTATTTCTGTCTGAATGATGAGAAATTGGGATGAAGAACTTTACACCCGGTTCTTCATACCCTTACAATCTTCTAAGACAGTTTTCCTGTAGCTACAACTGTTAAGATACCTACCCCTACGTGGTAACCGTTTTCGCGTCGGTGTACCTTCCACCCCGTATAAAACAATTGGAGTGCCATATCGATTGTCATTTCTTTTGTTTACACTAGTCTAGGTTCTTATGTTATGTATGTGTTTTTAACTTACCGATTATCGATTAGTTATGAATTTGTAATAGAATAGTCTAGTAGACGATTGATTTATCTAAGCCATGCCTGGGTGCGTCATTTGTAAATGTTAGGTATATCCCAGCCCCGGTGGCTACACAATCGAAGTTTTAAAAAGAATAAAGTTCGTTGTCAAATAGGATTTTACCCTTTGCTAGCCCTTGAAAAACTTGTAGAGTGGAAGACCTATGCGTGACATTTAGCTTATCAGCTAAACCCCATCATATGCGTAAGCCTAATGGAGCCAATGACTCCGTATCTTCAATGCTCACCCAGCCTTATTATGCCTAAGTGGGACGTTGAGCTTCACGAACTAAAACTAGATAGGGGCCTGACAGACAGATAGACAAATGGACATGAATTGACAGCGAGAATCGATAATGTGTTGGAAGACCACGTAGTACTTGAAACCAGTTTAGAGCTTCTAACTCCAACATAACGGATTGGCATCGCCGTACGGGCAATTAAGCAAATTGATTTTAATGCGATTCCAATAGTTTCGTATAATTACGGGACAAGATATAAAATACGTAGGTATTTGATGAATTCTATCTGTGTTAGCTGTTGGCATATATGTCCTATCCTTTCCGTAAGTGGTATTCAAGTTTATTGCAAATATTTGCATGATATATGGATTTCGGATGTCGAGACTATTTAATGTTTGGCAACTACATCGTTATCTATTTACTAATGAACGGTAGACCGTTCTGTTTACTGCCGTTAACTTAGTAGAAGACGGAGTTCGAACGAGTTTTACAAAATATAAAACAACAGATTAGTGGTTTAACCTACGAAAAAACTTCTGCATAAAATTGTCGAAGTACAATTACTAGAACTTTCTTGTAGCTTTTATAATAAAAGGAGTATCGACCCCTCGAAATGTGGCTCCTTGAACTTGCTGCGTTCAGTCTCTTGCGATGTTGAGTGGGCCTCTAAGGCCCATTTTCAAATGTTTGATCGCTGTTGATCAACCCTGTAAGGCCCATCTGTCACTGTCATCTGTTATGTCATAAATTTGCTTATAAAAACTGCATCTATCTGGCTGAGTCTAGGAGAAAGAACAAGAGAGATATACTGCCTCTGTCCAAGTCGGTCCAAGTTATTGAAAAGCGTGCGAAAATCCGGCAAAGTACCCCACAAATAAAGGAGGCGAAGTCCTTGATACAAACTCAAAAAAAAATTCTAAACGTTTTCTTCTTTGTTACAGGTTTAGCAGCATCATCAACAATGACGTGGACGGTATACAAAGTAGCCACGCTAATACTGCTCAGTGCGCTGTGCAAAGGACAACTGCCGGAAGATGACTTCAGGATAATAAACAGACAAGGTACGGTGTCTAGGTTTTTATTCAACTCTCTTCACGTAAAAGTGGGGTCTACCATGAAGGACAGTTGCCGAGAATCGAGTTGATTGGCGTGCAATTGAGGAGGTCTGAGTTCAATAGTAGACTGGTGTAGGCTGATGATCATAATTGTGTAATCAGACATGTCAGAAACAAGAATGTTTAAATATAGATTCTTGAGGTGGTTCTAATCATGGCTGTACTGCGTGCCGCGGGTTCGATTCCCACACGGAACCAATATTTGTACGGCCTACAGGTAGTTGTTCTGGGTCTGGCTGTTTGTGTAGGTATTATGTGAGTTTTAATGTTTGTAAACGCACCCACGATACAGGAGAAATTCCTAATGTGGGACAACGTACGTAAATAAAAAACTGCTGCCAGAGGTGTCCTGACTGCGAAAAGTTTGTAGTTACTAAAGAAGCAAGTAATAAGTACCCGGGTATTTTGCTCTACATAATGTATATAAGACATATTGTGTCTTGCCCTTCTCATAGCATACTGTTAATCTTGATCTTGTATCCTCGTAACCCCAGATGATACTGATCAAAACCTCACACCGTTTACATTATAAGCCATTTACATCGACCTCAAATATTTGGATCAAACCATCCATATGGTCCAATATTTACCATAACTCAAACATGTTTATTGTGCCTTACCATGTATTTGTTTGTACAGTCAGTGTGAAAATAATTAACGCATGGTAATCGCTTAATCGCTACTATAAACATTCATCGCGATGACAGATACACGACAATTACGAGGACCCAATCACCCAACGTAACTTGGCCTGAGGCGTAATATGGAACTACGACTGAAACGTTCTACATTAGACTCAATGTTGGCGAATTCCTTAGTAAACAGCGCCACTGTTAGGTGTCAAGATATTCTGGTCATCGTGCACAATGTGTATATGTAATCAGATTTACAAGTCAAACAGCTAGCCTAAATGTAAAGTAGAAAGCTAATTACTTTGCCTAACTGTTAGGTTCAGCTAAAAGCTCAGTGTAAAGCCCCATGTTATTCAAAGATAGGTTTTACATTTGCGTGAACCGTGAAGACTACAGTTATATAATACTAGCTCATGCCCGCGACTTCACCCGCATAAGTTCGGCAATTGTCCCACGGGATCGCAGTACTGGGATAAAAAGTATGCTATGTGTTAATTCAGGTTATAAACTGTCTGTGTGCCAAATTTCATATAAATCCGGTCAGTAGTTTTTGCGTGAAAGAGTAACACACATCCATCCATCCATACTCACAAACTTTCGCATTTATAATATTAGTAGGATAATAGTAGTCGAAGTGCTTTATTTTAGTCCAAAATCTTGTTATGTAAAGTAGGTTTTGAAACCAAAATTGGCGTCACTGCAGTTTTAACAGAAACCTACTGTTTATTCAAATTTTACGGGTCTCGACTACTCTTGCAGTCTTGGCGCCGAACTTAGATTGTCACTATAGAATTTGCGTGGGTCGATATTACATAAGGTCAGTATCAAAATCATCTAATTTGTTATTCAAACACGACGTCTATTCAATCAGAATTCCATGTACATAAGCTATGAGAAGAAACCTGCCATTCAAGCTGTGATAGTTATCTTTTTAATTTATGTTGAACGGGAGTTTGTCAACGGCTTTCCAGTCCTGGGATTATGCTAAATCTTTCTCAAAGACCGAGTTATTAATAATCTGTTCTATAGCAAGAACTTGAAGAAATACAAATAACACCTTCAACTGAGATTGGAACAGTTATAGAAGATGATTAAGGAGTCAGTATCAATAATTTAGTACGTTTCCTAGTATAGGATAAAGCTCACATATACCAGCACTGGATTCGAAATACTTGATAGTCACGAAAAAAAATCAGGATGCATACGAATTGCTTATTTTATTTTGATGTCTAGACCACAGGCGCCATTTTTTTCTTTTATGGCAATAATCCATTGATATCTATTGCCGGATCATCATAACATCATATCGGATGGTTTTATTATACTTTTATTAATTTGATTGGACTGCCTCATTGGTCTAGTGGTCGCAAGTGCAACAACTGAGCATGAGGTCCTTGGTTCGATTCACAGTACAGCAGTACGGCAGTGTTATGTATTGGGTTTTTCCATCAGGAATTTCTCTCTGAGTCGGGATTATTGTCCGGTTGATAGTACTAGGCTCGTCACACATATCAGGCGAAATGTGGGTGTACTAATAGGTACGCCTCTGTCTAACCGTTCGGGGTTTACAGGCATGATGTTATATGTTGCGTTTATTAATGCCTGTTTTATTCTTTTCCAGACCTCCTAACTACAGAGCACAGCGATGTCTTCGAGGACAGCAGCACAGGATCGTTTTCGCAACTGCTGTTCGATGTGGCAAGGGACCAGGTTATCGTGGGCGCAAGGTGACTGCCTAAATCTATTTATGTCTAGACTCTAGGTTGACTGCAATCCAACCTGTTCGGAAATAACTTGATTTGGTTCGCCAAGTTGTCGGAAAATTTAAATGTTGTTGGTTTATTCGTTATTTGACTGAATATTTTGAGGTTTAGTTAATGGAACGTTCATACATACATACGGTAGTGTGTCCTTTATGTTAGTAGGAGGAAAGCTAGATAAAAGTTATAAACATGAGCTTTGGACAGAAAGAGACACGGCTATGACTAGTGAGTGATAACGATGCTTTATAAGGTGGTATTGAAATTATAATTCCCTTAGTAAATGTTGTACATAATGATGACTACAATGACCATTTCGTAGGTTTTATTTTATTTTAATTACACCTTACCTTGTATGAAGCTGGACATGAAGCGGAGTTATAGGTCCTGTGGCAAGAAACATCAGCGGTAGTCGTAGAGTATTTGTCTACTGCCTGGGTCAGTCGATTTTCTCGTGAGCAACGTTCATGTCAACAAAAGTGCTAGAATCCCCAGAAAGCTTAATAATATGTAGTTTATCTGAGATTAACTATATTTTAATCACCTGAGAAGTAATAAAACTTTCTTGAAAGCTCCTATAATAATCTAGTTTTCAACAATTAATGGCGTTATGATAAACATTTTACAGCTTCTTATAATGAGCATTTAATAAACTCCTCTGGTGTAAATTTATAGAACCTTGATGAAGTTTACAACTCTATGATAGGTCGAACTGATATCATCATAAAACGATAAAGTTACCATAGAGAAATTGACAAGTTAGATCCGTTACAAGTGGCTCAGAAAATATACCTGTCTATTTCTAGTAGCATAATCAGGTTATACGTTATACCGTTCCCACTGTTGGGACACTGGCCTGCACTCTGTGAGATTAAGTGGGCCATAATCCACGACGCGGGCCCAGTGCGCCTTGGTGGATGTCTCGTGTCTTCGAATTTGTGGTTCTAGTACCTGCCGGTTACCCCACGATGTTTTGAGTTCACTTTCTAGTGCATCTTACAAATTAGTGCAACTCGAATAGTTTTTCTTTTGACAAATGAGATTAATTTTCAAAACCCAAATGACTGACGGCTATTATTCAATTATAATTTAACAATCCTATTTGAACAGTAATAATTTTATTGAAAAATCTGTTCGATTTCAATGCGGTTAAAAAACTTAAGAGGGTTGTATTGATGATTTTAATGATTATACTTGTGTAACTAACATAGGTACATACGTGTTACGGTCGTGAATCAAATTTTGTTTAACATAAAACCTGAAACTGACTTTCAAATTTTAAAAACCTAAGAAAAATTTAATGTCGCGGTCTACCTTGGCGCGGGCTACTCTTGGAACAGACCATAGGTAAACTTATTGAATTATTTATTATTTGGCGACGAGCTTAGCACCTTTCATTAGCATCAGTTCCTGTTTTGTGGTGGTTCAACAGTATGATCTACTTAACGGACAAAAACAGTCCTTATTATAGAATCGTAATGGAAATAGATGCAGTTCTCAAGTGTTACGAGTATGGTGGGTTAATAAACCGTGGGGGCGTTATAATCTTAAATCGATTGATAAAGCTATCTCAGCGCAGAGTTATAGGACGTCCATGAATAATGTAGTATTTATTATACAGTGAGCTTACTTTATGTTTTAGTTATAAAACTTAAAGACCTGATATAGGTACGAAGAGAATTTTAAGGGGCAGAATTGAAAAGCGCCTGTCTTGATATGTTATCAAGTGAGTTTGATCTGGGAATTACTCGTGCGATCAAAAAAAATCTTATTACACTTTTAAGATAAATAGACAAATATAAAGTCCTCAGTATTTGTTTAAAGATAGAAGTTTAAACTCACATATACAAACAGCCAAATTAAATGAAACACAATCATAACTTAAGAAGATAACAAAACTAACAGCAGTCTTCAAGTGACAAAACCACATACGTATAAATCATTTAAAAAATGAACCCTTATCGTACTTTAACAGCATTTTAATGCGATAGCATTGCTTACTCTAATAACTCGTTCAAATATACAGTCATTCACCTGCTCAACTTATGATATAAGATAGTGTTATCTGTGCGACAGCTTGTTACCCAGCCTGCCAGCCGATTTAATTAACAATTACCGTTTATTTTTAGGGTTCCGTGTCCAAAAAGTGCCAACGGTAAGGCTCCGCTGTCTGTTCATCTGTCTATCGGTCTATCTGTTCGTCTGTCGGTCTGTCTGACCGTCTATCACAGGGCAGTATCTTTTGAATCGTAATACAAACTCAGTAATACACACTCTGACACTTAAATGTTCATAGTGTGTTACTGAGGTGTGTCACCCCACTCACTGGCGAGCGGTCTACGGAAAGATGGCTGTGGCGAGGTAGTGCATCTTTACCTAACCCATTCGTTCCGTCTGCTGAAGGTCTCCCGCCTGGACATGAGTTGCCATGGCTGACCTGGAAGTCTTTGAATAGACTCCGGACCCAGGTTGGTCGCAGTAAGGAAAACCTGCTCAGGTGGGGATTCATTGATGACTCTGCCCTGGAGTGTAAATGTGGTGCTGTTCTACAAACGATGGGGCACTTAATATCGTGTCCTGCGTGTCCTGTTGTTTGTTCGCTACAGGAACTGATGGACGCTACTGAAAGCGCCAAACTAGTAGCTCAGTTTTGGGCTGATATAATTTAGATTGCCATCGATACGCTAAGAAGAAGATAGTGTGTATTACTATGGGCGATTCGATATATTCTTCGTTTTTGCTCGGGTGGTACGGAACTCATCATATGTGAGCCTAACTCGCGCTTACCCGGTATTTACTTTAAAATAAGTGTGGTCAATTTACCGTGAGAGCTTAATAACCGACACGGTAAGCAATGAATACGCGTTTTTAAAAGGCGTTTTGGTCGCAAATGACTTCATAAATTATTGGAAATTGGTTCATTTGAAACACATTTTAATGCCATTATTGATCTTTTAAAAGTTTACTTTATAAGGATGCTCTGATTAAGAGAATTGCGGAAGAATAAATACTTACACGCATATCTTTCTCATCGTTAAATCTCATGCTGTTTCAGACACTTTAGTACCGTAGTGTAGGTACCGACGTCAGCACATCAAGCTACTACAATCTGTATTTTTTTTAATAGATTTTCAACTTATATACAGCGTGTAACGGAAGGGGGTATCAACCCTGAAGGAGGTGAATGTGCTCATGAAACTCATTTTCATATTTCGACCTATGTTCTTTGGGGAAAGTTGTTGAGTTTCATGAGCACATTCACCTCCTTCAGGGTTGATTTGATACCCCCCTTCCGTTACACGCTGTATAGATAAAGCATTAGGTTCAAGGTTGTTTGGGAAATTTTGACAGTTTCGGGTAGCTTGATGAGCTGGCGGACCATATAGTAATAAAAATACTTTTTGGAACATTATAATCATTTGACTTTGATATTTATATGCATTTCATTCGATTATGAGTAAGTAACACTGAAAAAAGATCGTTTGTTAGCACTATATGTATGTGGCAGCATTAAGCCGAGGTTGCCGTTATACGTGGATGTAACGCATATTTTTGCTCGACTTGTTTTTTTTCGTGTTTATGTGCTTTTATACTTTCGTTAAGAGTCAAGTTTTGTCAAAATAATATGAGTATTCTGAATACGTTCTTTTCCATAACATAGATTCAAGTCAGCTCAAGGCATATATGTATTTAACTGTCATTATATGTAATTAAGTCAATACTGAGGTTCAGTACGTGTCACTTATTATAATTATATAATAATGAAGCATGGCACACAGTCATTAAATGTCATTAGCACTACCTATATCGTTAAGTTACAAATGAATCGAAATTGACCAATAAACATATACTTAATATTATTGAGATATTTACATTCAACATTAACCTCTGCACACTAATTAGCAGAATAAATAATTAGGTACGCATCATAAAATGAGAAATGTATAGTTTTATGTGCTTACTTAGAATACTATGTACTGAAGTACTAACTGCTGGCAATAAGTCTTCGTTTACTGTTAGTATGATGACAAAACGGTGGAGGAAAACTTCTTGAGGAAATCGGCATGATCTTGAAACAAAAATTCGAAGACATGAAGACAGGAAAAGAATTTATTTTTCTTGCACAGGACAAAAGAAAATGATTAAATTAACAATAAAACAAAATTATATAAAATGTAAACAAAAAATATAAATAAGACACCTAACCTTTTCAGCGCCAGGGACTTCTATAGAAGTTCCAGATTTTCGTGCTTCTATAGAACTTCTATAGAAGTCCGTGGCGGTGAAAGGTTAAAGATATATTAAATTAAATTGGTCCTGTACTAGGCCAAAAGGGTATCTTAGCATGGTGCACATGTAACATCTACCAGCTCAAATTGGGTCCGCGTGGTGGAAACCCTGTCTCAATAGTGAGAACGTTATATGCTGAATTATGATATATTACTATTGCGAAAGTTTGATGAGATGAGTTTGAGGATGTTTGTTACTCTTACGCAAAAACTACTGAATGGAATTTTATGAAAGACACAGATAGTTTATAACTGGGATTAACACATAGGACACCTTTTGTCCCGGTTGTACGGTCCCGTGTGACATTAACTGAACACCACGCTGGCAAAGCCGCAGGCTAAAAGCTAATGATTCCAAATATACTAGTCAAAACAAAATAAGGGCCACCACGTTTTTACAGTATTCTCATGAATTCTTGAGGTCCAAGGTCTTGATTAATGATTAGATTGGATAAATTAATTGATTTTTATTTTAAACAGCATAAAATAAAGATGGAAACAATTTAAAAAAAAGATTACACCACTTTTTCTAAAAATTAACATTTTTGAAAAATGAAAAGTGAACAAAAAGAATCAACCAACCAACGAATCAACCAACACTGGTTGATTTGTGACTTTCCTCAATATTTGGTGTGCCCTCCTCGTTTTCTAAGGCACTCTTGAAGCCTGGAAGGTACACTCTCCACCAGCTGTACCACTGTTTCTTGAGGAATTTGTTCCCAGCTTGATTTCAAAACGTTTATTAGCTGTCTTTCATTGTGCACGGGTTGGTTTGTGCTTCGAACACTGCGTTTCAGTAAATCCCACATGTGTTCAATGGGATTGAGATCCGGACTGTTTGCAGGCCAGGGCAAAACCTGTATACCAGCCTCCTCTAGGGCTTCTCTGGTGGCTCTAGCAGTATCAGCGCGAGCATTGTCGTGCATCAGATGGATTCTTGCGCCGATTCTCTGTGCGTATGAGACCACATGGGGTCTTATGACCTCCTCGATATAACGTTGAGCTGTAATTGTACCTTCGTTGTGAATTACCAACTCGGTTCTACCTGATATCGAGATTCCTCCCCACACCATAACATTAGTCCCCCAAATCTGTCACTTTCATGGATACAAGCATCGGAAAATCGCTCACCTTCACGTCTCCAGACCCTAATGCGATGGTAATCACTAAAAAATTTTACTTTGCACTCATCCGTAAACAATACTGTGCTCCAGTCACTCATATCCCATGCCAGATGCTGCCTTGCGAACAATAATCGGCTTGCACGATGAGCACTTGTTAATGGTATCCGCACTACGCGTCTCCTGGAGAATTGCTGGTCCTCGTGTAACCGATTTCTAATGGTTTGATCACTTACACGTGTACCCGTCGCCTGCCGCAAACGGTTTTGTAAGGAGCGGGCTGTGATGTAGCGTTCTCTACGCGCAGTCAAGCGCACGTAGCGGTCCTCCTGTGCGGTAGTTGCTCGAACTCTGCCAGATCCCCGTCTCCTGGTTAGTCTCCCAGTCTCTTGAAATCTATTCCAAGCATTCTGGATCGCTCGCCGGGAAAAACCCAGCTGCAACGCCATAGAACGCTGCGAATGGCCTTCTTGAAGCAATGTTACGGCCCTAGTTACGGTTGGTAAGTCCATATGTCGTCGAATTCTCGGCATAACTTTTTTTAAATGTTAATTCAGCCACTAGTTAAACAAAACTTAAACTGTTCTTGACAGAATCGTCACTTTGACTGAGTTAAAATCTGTCTTAAAATCGGACAGAATCAAGTGGTTACAATAAATTATCAAAAACTACCCACTTTAAACAATTATGCAGCTGAAATACTTAAAAAATGTTTGTAAACAAATAAGGTAACACCACAATAAACAATCAGCTACTTAAGAACGCATACAAAATAAATTATCGCTACCGAGGTCAAAAAAAACAAGTGGCCCTTATTTTGTTTTGACTAGTATAGATACCTTGCGTACTACGATGAACCAAGAGAGCGAACTAGTTAGCCATTGCCAAGTAGGTACCTACCTACTATGTATTAGTAATCCATCTCAAAACTCTAGATAGAAAGTTAATGCGTTTCATATCTTAAACCCGTCACATTTCTCTAGAACTAATCGTCCTGTCCTAGCCTCTCACAGTCCTCATCTAAGTCAATTTCAGCTTCTACCGTACCTAATTTCTAAATCCGGCCACGTTACTTCAAATCAAGGTCGATATGAGATTCATTGATCCTGCTCAAGTCAACCACAGTTATTATCTAAAACTCGATCTTAAAATTGCAATAGCATTAAGTATATTTTACATTGCAAACTTACCGTGAACATAGGAACTCGTTTTCCATATAGGGAAGGGAGATTCTAGGTCTTCTTTAAGATTCTTGATCTAGAAACACTTGGTAATCGTTGCATAGATTTACTGGTCGAGTTGCCAAGAGAGATCGCAAATTCGATCTCTTATTTCTAGATCTGAGCCAAGTCGAAGTATTTCTTTTGAGGCCTCTTTTAATGTATCTGGAAAAGCACTACCTCATAGACAAAGAATTTTTGATTTATACTGTCATAAAAGTTTACCCTGACTTAGAAGGTGGTGAATTAGATTTTGGCTTACTTAAAATCCTTTGTTTTTGATGATATTTCTCCATCAAGAACGATTTCAAAGTTGATCTAGGCCTGGTTAAAGTCAAAAACTTTGCAACTGTCTAGTATTATTATAATCAAATATAGGCATTAATGGCGGTTAGTGCTTTTGTTAACTAACCTCAAAAAGTTTGCTTCTTGGATCGGCAATTGACTTGAAATACCGCAGGAATTCTTCACCATAAATTCGTGACCCAATACTCCTAATTACAGTAACACGTGTGAATCGAAAGCCGAGAACTCGAGAATTTCCACGGCATTAAGACGAATGTTAGCTAAGTGTTATTACGATTGTCTATTAACACTTACAGTTATAATCTATGGATTCGGTTCAGTCCTAGGGTTGCCACAGCATCGGGAAGGAGAAAGGAATGCTTGGGATTAGGCGGTTTAGAAATTATTAGGGCATCTACATTCATGTTGCTTTATGTTTCTTTATGCAATGGATTATTTTCTTTTTGGTAGAACGCCGCGTCGTCGCATTCAATGGTTTTTGGTGATTTTAAAGGGATAGATTTAGCTGGCAAAGCAAGGAAAGGGTGGAATATTTTGTCTTTCGTTCTTTACTTCACCTGTCTTAGAGTCATACTCTGCCTGTCCGTGTCCCATGTTACTTTGGGTCAGCACAACAAGTTCTTTTCTTCCATTCTCTCCTGTTACCCGTCAGTCCGTCACGCTATAATTAGATTACATTATTTTCATCTATCTGAGAGTACGCACGTACGTAGTAGCAGATCGGTTGTGTAACAAGAGTAAGGAATTAAAAAACGACCAAATTCTGGATAATGTTCGCTATAGTAACAGCAATGGTAGCCCTATATGCTCCACAAACGAAGCGGCATAGATGTAACGCCAGGAAGTGCCAGTGTTTGCCACATAGTGTCAATATGTGTGCCGTGAACATTTGGCTCAGCTATTAAACCATTTTGTTTGTTCATGTGCTTTTCAAACGCGCATCAAGGCACGCGCCTGCCTTAGTACCGAAATGTGTGAAGTTTATTGTATAAACATAAGTTTATGCTGGGTTTTATTGGCTTGCGTAGATCTAATTTGACATTTATTTTGGTAATTACGTATAATGTTTACTTATGTCATAATAATTTCGTCATTCTGTATCATCATATTAACAGGCCTTTGGAAAAAATGCTGGATATCTTTTACTCCTGTGTTAATACGGGTTGCGGACCGAAAACTAAGCTAACTTAGTTCAGGTTAGCTCGCATCGCTGACAGTTTTTAGGGTTCCGTACCCAAAGGACGGGACGGGGACGGGACGGGACGGTAAAACGGGACCCTATTACTAAGACTTCGTTGTCTGTCTCCAGGCTGTAGGGTAAAACCAGGATAGATGCCCCACTTTTTGAAAAAGCCTCCTAATTTTCAAACTGTACGTTTTTCATGAAGAATTTCCATGAATGTAATTAGTTTGATCTTTGTACTAGCAATACGGCTCGTTTTTGTTGATCTAACATTATTTGATTCTGCATAAATTGAGTTTTTGCAAACCCTTTTTTTTGAGGATAGATGCCTACCTATATGGATAGATGCCTCACTATGAAAATGCTAAGGAGGATAGATGCCCTATAGATAGTGTCCGACCGAAGGTGCAATTCTGGCCGAAGCCGAAGCCGATTAATCGGTATTCACCAAAACCTTCGGCCGAAGCCGAAGCCGAAGCCGAAGGTGTCATTGACCTTGAGAAATACGATAGTTACTTTGATCTCAGAATATACTACATACATATTGTGAGAGCTTTAGAGATTTAGCCCAATAATTTGACTCGTTTAGTTTACTAACTGCGATTCGTTTGGTCCGGTGCGGCGGCGCGGCGAAACTCTGCTGCTCTGCACACTCTCCGTCTCGCTCTAGCATCGTTCAGTAAATTTCAAATTTTGACAACTAGCAAACCTTCGGCTTCGGCCAAACCTTCGGCAAATTTTTGGCCGAAGCCGAAGATTTGGCCGAAGGTGCTTTTTTGGCCGAAGGTGGCCGAAGCCGAAGCCGAAGCCGAAGCCGAAGCCGAAGCTTCGGTCGGACACTACCTATAGATTAAAATAAGTACAATACATAGTTTTGATATGTTTTATTTGTAATCTTTAGGTAATAGTATTAACGGTACTCTTAAAAATTATTAATTAAACTTAAACAACTTGTTTAACAAAAATTAACTTCTAAATTTTAATGTGCATAATCGTAACTAATTGAACATAATAGGTATGGCAGGCAAGATACCAATTTTTAAAATTTTCAAAAAATCAACCACAATTAAATGTTGTCCTTATTTTAGGTTGAATTGGAAAGTGCTTTCAGTTTGCCACATCTTGAGCAATAATTTCTAAAAAGTGTACATACTTTGTGCAGCCACTTCTGGCATGATATGCACCGAATCCAATCAGATTTTGACTTCGTATTTTGATAGTTATCAAAGCATTCTATGCAATAATAAAAATTGTATCAAAATAAAAATATTTTTTTAAAGTATGCTAACATGCATACAGCGTATGAGGGATAGACGCCCCTAAGGGCACCTATACTGCAAAAAATCGGGGCGACTATCCTTTTTGCTATGGTATGGATAGATGCCCTTTTATTTTTTGACGTATCTAAATACAAAAGTGCAATTATTATTATGTAGTTATAAAGTTAACTAACCAATGTATGGATATAATTAAAATAGAACAGAATTTATTACTATATAAAAAGATATGTAACACTAAATTCTTACGTTTGAAACTTTGAAGCGTTCGTCCTGTTCGTCGCGGAGATGATCGCATGCACCAGCTAAACACGTCAATCCCGTGCGATGGTCTGCAGGGCACATATGTGTGGGGCACGTGCGCTCTATTTTTAGACTATTAGATCTGTGTTGCGATTTTGGGAAGTTAGGTTTTTAGAAAATGGGGCACCTATCCAACTGCGGCATCTATCCGGGTTTTACCCTATCTCATAAACCGTGATAGCTAGAAAGCTGAAATTTTCACAAATGATGTATTACTATTGCCGCTATAACAACAAATACTAAAAATTAAAAAAAATAATATTAAGGGGGGCTCCCATACAACAGATATGATTTTTTTGCCGTTTTTATAGATAATGGTACAGAACCCTTCGTGCGCGAGTCCGACTCGCACTTGGCCGGTTTTTCATACTTGTGTGCAGACTGCATACTATGCAACCTTATCTATGTAAGCTAGCTAAAATATGCGATGCTAAGTGTGCCCATGCGCAGCTGCAGTCCAGTGACCAGTGTCTTGATTGCCGAGATTGAAGGTGTTGAACATATCCAAGGTCCAGAATATCTTTTCTTTAGATAATAATAAGTCGGTATTAATCTTCTTTTCTTTCATCGGAACTTTCTTCATCCATGATAGTCATGGCAAACGATACGTCCGTCAAATTGAACTTCGCAATACTGACTGAGTTTTCGGTTAGTTCTTGGTGTGCACGGGAAATATTTCTAGTTTAGCTTAGCTGGCTTAGTTTAGCTTCGGCATAGCTTAGTTTTCGGTCTGTAACCCGCATTAGACATTGCTCGACAACTTACCTTAGTAGCCGTTAAATATTCTGCTAGTCACCAAAAAAGCTTTCTCTAAATTACTCAGATTACGGCAGTTGCTCATTGCTAGTGCTACTAACTACATTACATTATGAATTCTCCCATGCTTGATATAGATTACGGCAGTCGCTCATTGCTACTGCTACTAACTACATTACATTATGAATTCTCCCATGCTTGATATAGATTACGGCAGTCGCTCATTGCTAGTGCCACTAACTACATTACATTATGAATTCTCCCATGCTTGATATAGATTACGGCAGTCGCTCATTGCTAGTGCTACTAACTACATTACATTATGAATTCTCCCATGCTTGATATAGATTACGGCAGTCGCTCATTGCTACTGCTACTAACTACATTACATTATGAATTCCCCCATGCTTGATATAGATTACGGCAGTCGCTCATTGCTAGTGCTACTAACTACATTACATTATGAATTCTCCCATGCTCGATATAGTTCTAGAATACTACACTGATTGTCACATGACGAAATCTTACTCCATCCTCTATGTAGTAAATACCCTCAACCACATTGGCTACGTGAATAATGTTGATACCGTTCCGATCGGTAACGCTATCGATTACAACGGCGTAGCATTGATATTCGATCCTGCAGCAATCGAATAGTATACGATTACTTACACATGTTCCGATTTATTCAAACTACTGCTTGTGTAACGATTTACATTTCCTGGATATTTAAAATTTGATCTAGGTGATTAGATTACGAGGTTGGCGAAAACAGTGTTTTATGCAAGCAATTGCATTTTTTCACCTACTTATAATTCGACGCCGAGCAGTCTACATCGCCATCTAGATAAAAATGTTCAATGTCGTTGCCTTGATAAGAGTAATGTGGAAATATTGGTTGGATTTGTACAGGTAATTATAGGTCTATGATTTATTGTCTTCCAAGCCATTCAAGGTTACAATACCTATACGCAATTGGGATTTGCTATCTTATTGTCATCATTATTGGATTAGTTATGTTGATAAATATTTACATTGTTAACAAGCAAGTATTCAAGTACTACATAGTACACACTTGAACACAATGGCTCAATGGCAATCTCTATTGTGTGAAAATTCTGGGAATTACTAGTAACTTAATCATTGTTGATCAAAAACGCGCTCTAATCTTAACCAATAAGATAAGTGATTTCGTGGAAGCTTGCATTAGCAGTATTTTTATATGCAGCAACATCGAACATCGTAATCGCGAAAAAATAATCAGTTTTACCATACATTTGGGTTGAGTAGGTATTGAAATTATGTATGGAAAGCAGATAACTTTTTCACGATTACGATGTAGGTCCCATAAAGAAAGTGGTTCGGTATGATGGTTTGTACCACATCCTTAAAAGAGAATGCTCATGGAAGTATGGAATCCCGTACCATGCTGCATCAAAATCAAACCTTGTTTTTTATAGACTACACTGATCGTATTAACTCCTACAAAAATTATTTTTGAAAAAAAAAACCCCCCTTTTCAGAGTTATTTTATAAAATAAACGCTGTAAAAAGAAATTATCAGACCGGTTTTAAATCGTCTGCAGAACTATAAAAAAACAACACAACCACAACACAACCAAAAAAACAATTGTTGTTGTCTATTTTACAACACTTACTCGCTCCCTCGGATGTTTTCCCCATCGGACATAGGAAACGTTTTGTTTACGTTTTTCAAAATATTCTGGTGCCTTACAAATATTATAATGTATCATACATACAAAAAAAAAAAAAAGAATACATAAAAAAATATAAATATTATAATATTATTATATTATAAATATTATAATGTATCTTACAAATATTATAATGTATCATACATATAATATTTATAAGGCACCAGATTGCGCTAGTATAGTATATACAGGGTTATTTGTAAAACACCAGTAACCTCTTAAGAGGTCATTGTACTCATCACTATGACAACTTTTACTATGGGACCAAACCTGAAATCGCGAAAAAAAAATCAGCTGTTCCCTACATTTTGACGAGTTAATCGATCTTAAATGTAGGGAACAGCAGATTTTTTTTTCGCGATTTCAGGTTTGGTCCCATAGTAAAAGTTGTTCATAGTGATGAGTACAATGACCTCTTAAGAGGTTACTGGTGTTTTACAAATAACCCTGTATATATTATTATACTAGCTTTTGCTCGCCGCTTCGCTCCCGTTATGTACGGTAATTAACCCACGGAAACGTTTTAAATGTAGCCTATAGCACTCGGGAATAATGTAATTTTCCGTTATTGAAAGAATTTTCGTAATCGGATAAGTAGTTCCAAAGATTACCCCCTACATACAAACTTTTACCTCTTTAAGATATTAAGTATAGATTCATAATCTATTTTCTTTTCCTAGGGATGCCCTCTTCCGACTATCGCTACGAGGTCTAGGCGTGTTAGAACGCTCGGACTGGTTGGCTTCCACCGACAAGACCAACACGTGCCAGATGAAGGGGCAGACTGAACACGACTGTCGGAACTATATCAAAGTTCTGCTGCTGCATGGGCATAAGCTGTTCGCTTGTGGGACGCACGCGTTCAGCCCTGTTTGCAGCTGGCGAGAGGTATGTGGGATAAAACTTTATTGTTTACTTAAATGTTCCATAGATACCTCTGGCCGAAATTTTGCGAACACACTAAATGTTGCAGTTTAGAAAAGTTTGGGGGCAAAGCACAGCCTGATCCCTGAACCTTTGATGATGATGAGGACGAAGAGATAAACTGTGTAGGTGAAAAAGACATCTTCAGAATTAAATCTACTGGAGAAAGTAAAAGGAGTCTTAAAAGTAACCTATTACTCAGTAATTGGATTTTGGAGGTCAAACAGGCAGTCGCTCCATGTAAAATACTATATATATTCAGCTGCATTAGGTTAGACTGAAAGCCGACCCCAACATAGTTGGGTAAAGGCTAAGCAGACAATGATGAATTTAAAAGTAGGCTAAGATAGTAGCGGGAAAAGATAGCCTCTCATAAACATACACAGCTCCACCAAAAACTAGACCGACTATTCTGTAGGACAAATAAATATTTTCCCGAGTGAGAATCGAACTAGCAACCGGTATGGTAGAAGTCAAATGTTAAGCCACTGCGCTAAAATCTTATTTATTATTCTAAGGAGTGCTGCCGTGAAGTGTGTACGTAAAGAATATTTGAATATTGAAATCGAATTTGTATGTAAGCACACAATAAATGTTTAGCTAACACTTTCGGTGTCCAAGCTAGTTTGTCTAGTTCTGGAAATCAAGTTAAAGCAACAGAGACGACGCTAAAATAATCTGAGAAATTAATGCTCAGGTTGGTCCGTGGATGGGTGACCACCCATTACATACCGAGTTTCCTCCGTGCCTCGGATAGCACGTCAAATCGTTGGTCCCGGCTGTCATTTGTAGATCTTTGACAGTCGTTACGAGTAGTCAAGCCAAACGTCTGACATCCAGTCTTACTAAGAGGTATCGTATTACCCAGTTATTGGGTTGTGGAGGTCAGATAGGCAGTCGCTTCATGTAAAATACTGGCAATCAGCTGCATCCGGTTAGACTGGAAGCCGACCCCAACATAGTTGGGAAAAGGCTAGGCAGATCATGAGCATAGTAGAAGACGATGATGAAAGCGTCTGCATCAGTCGTCTGCTCGTTGACCGACTGTTATTGCAAATCTTAAGCATCCTGCTCTTATTTCAATGTATGTGACAAGACACTCTTACTTCAGACATTTTCTCTATTAAATTAAGATTGTGCATTTTATTAATCAGTGTCTGTAACATGATGATGACGTAAATAAAGATTTTGACGGCACGGTTGGCGCAGTGGCTGAGCGATTAACTGCTGTGCTTCGTATTGCGGGTTCGATTCCCGCACGGAACAAATATTTTTATGGCCTACAGATAGTTCCGGGTCTGGCTGTTTGTGTATGTGAGTTTAAATGTTTGTAAACGCACCCACGATACAGGAGAAATTCCTAGTGTGGGGCAAAGTTTTTGTAAAAAAAAAAAAAAACTGATTATCCGGTATCAGCATAATATTTCTTCTTTCTCTTACAAATATCTCTCATCAACCTCCATCTTTGTATTCTCGCCTTCACCTCTGCTGTAGATATAGACCACCTAATGTTTACTGACTGAAAGTCCATCAAGGACTTATGTAAAATGTTTTATTAACCAGAGCCGTCTTCTCCACTAGATCGAGTCAATAAGTACGGTAACGGAGTGGGTGACGGGAGTAGCCAACTGCCCATACAACCCTAACTCCAACGTGACTGCGATCCTTGCCAGCAACGGAGAGTACTACGCTGGTACTCCTACTGACTTCGCTAGCTCCGATACGGCTATTTGCAGGTAAATAAATTGAACTGTTTCATTTGAAAGAGATATTATACAACGTTGGTTGTTTCTGAAATTGCTGTATTTTGTTTCCCCACTTCTTCCCAACTAAAACACTAGGAAATGGTGAAGGGCAGTCGTTTTGGGGGAGTGTCTCTTGCAAACTTTCACGTTCCAAAAGTGCTGATTTGTCAGCCTACACTTCAGCCAACTTTTCTGTGCAGGCGGGAAAACACAGAACTAAAATAAATGTACCAAGTTTGACATAATAGTGCATTTTTTCCTGACAAGCAGCGCCACCTTGAACTGCACACTTAAAGTGGTCTTACTGTAATTTAGATAAATCAATTTTGATTTTATTAGCTGTGGAGCTGTTTGTAAAGTCACAGTGTTTATCGTTAAGCAAATTGATTACTAACTGCCAATCTTTGAGGAGATGGTTATAACACGAAATTGTTAATAAGTTATAAGAATCAGACGTCGGGAGTGAATTTGCTTAACAATTGATTTTCCTAACGGTAGAAGTTTTTAAATAGCCGAACTGCTATTTTATCAATTTCTTCCAATTGCACCTCATTTTCCAAGCAATGATACTATGGTTGGTATGTGTCAGGTGAGTAGGGTATGCAGGAGTGAAAGTGAAACTCACAACTCGATACTCACAGTTCTATTTGGTCCACACACACAACACAAAACAGAAAGAAGGAGAACAGTCAATAGGGCACAATCACAGAAGTCACGTAACACAGTACAGAGTATAAGAACAGCAGAAAACACAGAACAATACGTATATGAGGTGTCACAGAATATTGTGCGCACGCGTCGCTAAGAGATTCGTTCCGACTGAAGGTTATGGAAGGACGTCAACGATCGCGCGCTTCCTCCCACCTAACGCACTCGCTACACGTCACAATGACGTAGCTCGGCCGCGGTGCGATTCCAGTATACTGTGTCCCGGCATCATCCGACATTATATTGGTGTAAACAATATAAGATGCCGTTGATGTGTATTAAGTGTTTATTATAAATACATGTAAATAAATCTGTCTGTATGTTATTGAGTTGTGATGTGTTACTACAATATAAATATGTATACTAAATATTAGGTGTATACCCTACACCACCCCCCTCCAGAGACCGTCAAGGGCGATAAAAATCTGGAAACTTGACCCGACGACCAGAACGAGTAGTATACTCGGTTTTGTCACCAGATGGAGTATCTTCGTGGAGGTCAGTTTTGTCGGCCAATATGTAGGCTGGTTTTAGGCGGTCTATCGAGACCGTGACCTCTTTGCCCTTAAACAATATTTTGAAGGTTTTGTCACCCCTTTGCAGAACTTTGTGAGGACCCGTGTAGGCTGCTTGCAGCGAGCCTCGTAACGCATCTTCACGAAGGAACACGTGATCAGTGGTCTGCAGATCCTTAAATATAAAAGTGCTCGTTTTATTGTGACGGGATGCTGGAGTTGGCTGTAAGCTGTGAGCAAACTTGCGGATTCGAGCGGTGAAGTCCGTGATGTCGGTCGTTCCGTCGTCACTTGGAGAAAAAAACTCTCCTGGGAGCCTTAGCGGTTCGCCGTAAACTAGTTCGGCGGAAGACGCTTGGACATCCTTTTTGAATGCGCTCCTTATACCAAGCAATACCCACGGCAGGGACTCGGTCCACTTGTCATTGGCATGGCACGTGATGGACGCCTTGAGTTGCCTGTGAAATCGCTCCACCATGCCATTACACGCTGGATGGTATGCCGTCGTCCGTTTGTGCTGGAAACCAACAATCTTGGACAATTGTTCGAACAGAGCCGACTCGAACTGACGGCCTCTGTCCGTGACAATGTCGGTAGGACAGCCAAACCGGGCAATCCATCCAGACAGCAATGCCTTAGCTACTGTCTCGGCAGTAATGTCGACAATAGGTACGACCTCTGGCCACCTGGTGAAGCGGTCGACTGCCGTCAGACAGTATCTGAAGCCTTGTGAAATTGGGAGCGGGCCCACAAGGTCAATGTGGATCGTCGTGAACCTGGCGCGTGGGAGATGATATGCTCCTAAGGGCGCGGACACATGGCGGCTCACTTTAGCCCGCTGGCATGCGAGACAAGCTCGGGCCCACTCTCTGCAGTCCCTCCTGACGCCTGGCCAAACGAAGCGCTCTGCGATTAATTTGGCAGTCGCTGAGACGCCTGGATGACTGAGGGAGTGCAAGCTGTCAAATGCTTGCTTTCGTAGCATTTTGGGCACAAATGGTCTGGGTGACGCTGTACTGACGTCGCAGTACACGGACGTGCGCTCCCCTGGGACCTGCACCTTCTCAAGCACCAGTGAAGATCCTTCCAGAAGAAGTTTCTTTAGTTCTGGATCTGACGCTTGAGAGTCTGCGAGGGCGCTGAGGCTGACCGGCACCTGTAATTCCTCCACGCGAGATAGGGGGTCGGCGACAACATTGTCTTTGCCAGCAATGTGCCTTATCTCGGTGGTGAATTGGGCTATGTAGTCGAGGTACCGGAACTGCCTAGGCGAACAGTTTCTCTTCCGTTCGTGGAATGCGAAACTGATCGGCTTGTGGTCCGTGTACACGACGAAGTGCCTAGCCTCCAGCATATGGCGAAAGTATTTGATGGCCTCGTAAATGGCCAGCAGCTCCCTGTCATAGGGAGAATACTTTACTTGCGAAGGGCTAAGCTTCCGGGAAAAGAAAGCTAATGGCTGCCAGCCGTTGTCGCTAAGTTGCTGTAACACCGCGCCGATTGCAGTATCCGACGCATCGGTAACCAATGCGAGTTTGGCATTGCAATCGGGGTGGGCTAATAAAGCAGCGTTAGCTAGGCTTTCCTTGCAGTCCTCGAATGCTTGTAAAGTACTCTCCGCCAGACATATGGGGTGCGAGCCCTTTACGTTGCCAATCAAGAGGTTGTGAAGTGGCGCCTGTATCTGAGCTGCGTGGGGCATGAAGCGTCTATAAAAATTGATCATACCCAAAAATCTGCGCAGCTGACGAACGTCCCTGGGCTGTGGGAACTTCTTTATGGCCTCGACCTTGGCGTCAAGTGGTTTTGTGCCCCTTTCGGATATGTGGTAGCCTAAGAAGGTTACCTCCGGGACACCGAAAACACACTTAGACGTGTTAACTAACATGCTGAAGTCTTTCAGCCTGTTAAATATAATGCGGAGATGCTCCTCGTGCTCTGCTTCTGACCTAGAAAAAATTAAAAAATCGTCGAGGTAGCAGTAACAGAAGTCTAATCCTCTGGTCATCTCGTCGACAAAACGTTGAAATGTCTGGCCTGCGTTGCGTAGACCAAACGTCATGTACGGAAATTCGTACAAGCCGAACGGTGTGGTGATGGCGGTCTTCGGAATATCTTCCGGGCTGACGGGAATCTGATTGTAGGCTTTCACGAGGTCGATAGTGCTGAAGATTCGACAGCCTGCAATGCTGTGTGCAAAATCGTGGATGTGCCTAATCGGGTACCTGTCAGGGACTGTTCGCGCGTTGAGCATGCGGTAGTCTCCGCAAGGTCGCCAACCGTCGTCCTTTTTAGGGGCGAGATGGAGTGGAGATGACCAGGGACTCTCCGAGGGTCTGGCAGTTCCATTGGCCAGCATTAGCTGGAACTCCTGCTGAGCAATTTTTAATTTGTCCGGCGCTAATCGCCGAAACGATGAAGATACTGGCGGGCCTGGGGTCGTGCGGATATGGTGTACAGTGTTATGTGGTGTGGTGCGTAGTGTTCCGGCAGGTCGGGTGATGTCGGGAAAGCTGTCGAGGATTCTGTGGTACCTCGAGTCGCCAGAAGACACCTTTACAGAAAATAAAGACGAATCTGAGTGATTCGAGGCTATACAAAAGATATTGGTACTACTGTCAATTAACCGTTGATTCTTACAGTCAACGGCTAATGAGTAAAAACACAAAAAGTCTATACCTATGATAGGTTTTGTAACCTCAGCTACCACAAAACGCCACTTAAAGTCTCTACGAAGTCCTAAATTTAAGTTCTGTTCGAGGAAACCAAATGTTGGAATGGGCGTCCCATTCGCGGCCACGAGTTGGTAGTTCGTGGGCGCACGACGATCGCTGAGCAGACGACGAGGGTACACGCAGAGGTCGCTTCCTGTATCGACCAAGAACTGCGTGTTCGTTCTTCGGTCTGTGACGAATAGGCGACCAGTAGAAGCGGGGCAATCGTCTGTCGCCATTACCGACTGCCCGCGGCGTTTCCCTTCTTATAGTCGCAGGGCTTGACGCAACGCTTGGCCTTCTCGCCATGCATCGAGTGGTACCAGCACTGAGGGTGTTTCCGGTAGCTGGAGTCTGAGCGAGAAGATGACCACGTCGGGGTCACCAGTATGGTTGGTATGTGTCAGGTGAGTAGGGTATGCAGGAGTGAAAGTGAAACTCACAACTCGATACTCACAGTTCTATTTGGTCCACACACACAACACAAAACAGAAAGAAGGAGAACAGTCAATAGGGCACAATCACAGAAGTCACGTAACACAGTACAGAGTATAAGAACAGCAGAAAACACAGAACAATACGTATATGAGGTGTCACAGAATATTGTGCGCACGCGTCGCTAAGAGATTCGTTCCGACTGAAGGTTATGGAAGGACGTCAACGATCGCGCGCTTCCTCCCACCTAACGCACTCGCTACACGTCACAATGACGTAGCTCGGCCGCGGTGCGATTCCAGTATACTGTGTCCCGGCATCATCCGACATTATATTGGTGTAAACAATATAAGATGCCGTTGATGTGTATTAAGTGTTTATTATAAATACATGTAAATAAATCTGTCTGTATGTTATTGAGTTGTGATGTGTTACTACAATATAAATATGTATACTAAATATTAGGTGTATACCCTACAATACCATTTGCTGTAGTTCAATTTGCAGAAAAAATACTGGCATAGTGGCACACATAAGACTTCCTTTTCAAATATGGCACCGCGCCAGTCTGTCGGTTTTTGCATTTCCTTGATTACCGGTAGTGACCACATGCCACTAATCAGGTGGTCTAGTAATCAGTTTGTCAAAGCAATTGACGGCATACTACTATCTATACTTAGATTGTAAGTGCGAAAGTAACTGTGTTTGTGTGTCTCCTTAACGGCTGAACAGATTTGGATGAAAGGTAAATGGATAGAAAACGACTTGGGTTAGACCACAGGATATATTTATTTTGTATTCCTGTAGTTCGTCTCCGCGGGATAATTTCCAAAGAGCACGTATGCGAAACCGCGGGTAAAAGTCAGCTGGATTTAATTTTTCAACCAATAACTTATAAGTGTGGTGTAAACTGCAAGTATACGTTGGTTATATAAATAAATAAATAAATGTTCCACTCATCCCTATTGCATCATTTAAAGAGCTTTATTCAATTATTAGAAGTTAACTTACAATCAGTTTCTCCACCCTTATATGGGACTTAAAACAAAACTGGCGAAATGTGGGTGTACTATTAGATACACCTCTGCCTTATCCTTTGGGGCTTACAGGCGTGATGTCACGCCTGTAAGCCCCCCAGTGGAGAAATTCTTGATGGATAAACCTAGTAACACTTGGCCTGATCTGGTAATCGAAACCAGGACCTCATACTCAGCAGTCGGACCACTAGACGAGACAGTCAAAGTACCAAGTCGTAAACACATTTCTACTATAAGAGGTTAGTAGTGTCACACACGTAATGACAAGGCGGCTCCGCTCCAAATTGATATCGATATACAGGTCAGTAAATTATTAGTTTGTTATCGATATTCGGCCTTGTGTATCATTTTAGTGTTGTATTATTTTATTATCTGTTTTCGCAATCCTAGTAGCGTTGATTAGATTAACTCCACCTTTAACTTTGTTATTAGATTCGTACTAAATATAAGATACGCAGTTATGGATTATTAATTTCCTGTTTGTTTCGATAGATGTTTTATAGATATGCAATCAATGCATATTGAAATGTTATTGAAAGAAATAATTTTCCTATGTGGTATGGAATAGGTAGGTACTGTCTGTCGCTTAAAATTATACCTTTATGGGGTCGTTCATTAATAACGTGAGGCAATTTTGGCGATTTTTCGACACCCCTCTCCCCTTGGTGAGATGTCGTGAGATTTGACTTGACCCCCTCCCCCCTAATTTCACGTGAGATTTATCAAAATACGTTAATATGTAAAAAAAAACATATTTTACTTAATTATTTTCATAGAATATTTATTATTAAATATTATTGTGTAAGATTTGGCCATGTTTAGATTCGCCTCGCCTCTACATGACAGAAATTGGCATTATCAAAAGAAGAATCCGCTAAAATGATCACTTATTTAAATCTCCATGTGTTACGGGGTGAAAAAAACGGGACGTTTTAAGCCACAAAAGTCACTCTCTTCGTAGATAGTTTGAAATGTCATAGAATAAACATCACATTTAAGGTGCTTACAAACAATTTCAATAATAAAGAAGTCTTAACTGTCTACAAATAAAATCTAATTTTGTTAACAGGAGCCAAGGTGCCGCCTCCCACGACTCACCGATGCTCCGTACAACCCAGTACGACCTGAATTGGCTGAACGAGCCTCAGTTTGTGGGTAGCTTCGAAGACGACCAGTTCGTCTACTTCGTGTTCAGGGAGGTCGCTGTGGAGTTCATGAATTGTGGAAAGGTAAGAAAAAGTAATTAATAGTAGATAAGTCCAGACTTGACATACTTCCTGTCTTTAGGGTTCCGTACCCGAGGACTAACCAACGGGACCCTGTTACTAAGCCTCAGCTGTTCATCCGTCCGTCAGTCTGTCTGTCAGCGGGCTGTATCTCAAGATCCGTAATAGGTAGACAGTTGACATTTTCACAGAAAGTGTATTTCTGTTGCCGCTATAATAAAAAATAATAAATTTAAATCAAAAATTAAAGGGGGCTTCTACGACCCTCCCTCGCTCCTCCCTTAGAAGCATATTAGGGTGAAAAGTAGTCAACCACGATTGTACTTTAACTGAGATGCTCAGTAGGTCTACTAACGGACCTGGCGCACTACACGGCTACGACCACGACTTGTCGCATGACTGGGTGCTATCTCGAACAAAACTGGTTGGACGCCCAGTTTTGCGACCAAATTTACTTCCTGGTCGAAGCTTCTGCGGCCAAAAGTCGTGACTGTAGCCGCATAGTGCGCAAAGTCCCTTAAAGTTGAAATCAAATTCGGGAGTTATTGACACACGTATACATTAGACTGATGTACACAATTGTGAAGTAATTAGATTATTGTAGCAAACTCCCGATTGTAAAATGATGCTATACACTTACGCATTGCTTCTACACATTTCAGACATGCGTAGTATGATAGTTAGCTCGTAGGTACTACAACTTCAGACTCAGAGATCATAAATTTGGAAGGAGGGAAAAAAACACATACATCACCTGCCTAGCCTTTTCTCAACTATGTTGGGGTCGGATTCCAGTCTAACCGGATGCAAATAAAAAATACGCCTTCTCTAAAAAGACCAACTCTCAAAACGGTGAAAGAAAATCTTCTGTATACTCTTTGCCTCGCTATACACATTTGTATTGTTTGTTAGCTGTAAGCCACCCAAACACAATATAATAAAATTAAATAATAAATAATACTTAGATAAATAATTAGCTTTGAAGTAACACAGTCCCCAATTACAGGTTAACCAGAATTATCAAAATCGTAGTTCATTTTAGCCTCTCTTGAAGGGCTTCTACGTGTTCCTCAACTAAGTGATTGAGCACCGACTTGGAGACCGTTTCCTCTTTCGAAAGCATCAGCAATTTATTGACCACCACACAGTACTGTTTATGTATTTATATCCCCTATAACGACATTACGACAGTTCAA
Source organism: Eurois occulta (assembly GCA_950022335.1). Lineage (NCBI taxonomy): Eukaryota > Metazoa > Arthropoda > Insecta > Lepidoptera > Noctuidae > Eurois > Eurois occulta. The sequence goes on along the minus strand of OX465500.1, from coordinate 9,714,805 downwards.
AGTCCCTTGCCTAAGATAGTAGGTTAATGTGCTACTTACATCAGGAACCCTCGGGTGTTAACAAGAAAAGTGTCCGATCTAATGATAGTGTCGTATATCTTGCTACGGGAGAGGCTACGGCCCTCATTATGTCAACGCTGCCAATTTGCCAATTGTCTTTGTAATTCGTTGATCTATTGCATTGTTTATTCTTTTATAGAAAAGATTTAAGTTTCGTGAAGGATCTCGTGGCCAAATAATAAGAGCCGGGTGGGTCGATTTACAAGGTTAAGCAATGTTTGCCGAGGTGGGCGAATGGCTGACCATTTTTATTTTATACCGAGACGCCTCCGTGCTTCGGAAATCAGCTTAATTGTATAGGGATAGCTCAGTTTAGTTCGGGTATATGGATCAGCATAACATCACGCCTGTAAATCCTGGAGGTTTAGGCAGTAGTGTATCTATAGCACATCCAAAAGCCAATTATAATTCAAGTGGGAGTCCGTGTCTACACAGTAAGACAGTGTTTAGGGGCAGGGCTGTTCTGAACCGCCTCTACATGTGTGTAAAACTTTGTGTATTAAAAGCAAGATGATAATCATGGTATTCAAGCCATTCAAATGTGTATTTGATAAGGTCGTGTTGACCAATATTAATGTGTACCTTTAATAATATGTGTGTCCTATAAAATAGGGGACGAGCCTATTAGTATTAACCGGGCACAAAACCAGACTCCAGGCGGCACCTATGATATCATAGGTAGATCTTGTGCTAACCAATACATTTTTAATCCAGATAATCTACTCCCGAATCGCACGCGTCTGCAAGAACGATCCGGGCGGCTACCTGGTGATGAAGGAAAGTTGGAGCACCTTTCTCAAGGCTCGGCTGAAGTGTTCAGTGCCAGGAGACGTGCCCTTCCACTACGATGAGGTCCAGAGCGTGGAGTACCTGCCTCAGGAGAAGATACTTGTTGCTACGTTCACTACACCCGCGTAAGTTTAACTGTATTTTTAAGAAATCATTACGCCTAATCGTCGAAGGGTTAGGTTGACTCCATGACATTATCAACTGCCTAGCCTTTCCCAGTAGGTTGGGGTCGGCTTCCAGTTTAACCGGATCATGGAGCTAAATGCAAAACACTGGTATATATTCAGCTGCATCCGGTCTGACTGATGTTAGGCAGAGATTCACTCATAGTACACCTTTCGCCAGTTATGTTTAAGTTCCTTGTACCAGGTGGCGAACCTATTACCATTAACTTTGCATATATCCAGACTGATACTGATAAATTCCTAATGGAATAGCACAATATCACCTTGCTCGATTCGAGAATCGAAACTAGACAAGTGCCAACCGCTTTTAAAGCATTACGTATAACGACTCAGCAGGATTGAAATTAGCTTTATCGGTAGCTAAGGCCGGTTTCAGTCTCATACATCTTTGACTTCTACATCATCTGTCGCTGCTTGCAACCACTAGAGTTTAGTGGTTGTCGTCTATATGAGCCGATTATGAGTCTAGTGACTAGACTGGCTGAGCGATTGCCTGCTGCATTGCGTGTCGCGGGTTCGATCCCGCACGGAACAAATATGTATGGCCTACAGGTAGTTGTTCCGGGTCTGGCTGTTTGTGTATGTTTGTAAACGCACTCACGATACAGGAGCAATTCCTAGTGTAGGGCAACGTACTTAAAAAAAAAAAAAAAGGTTTGTTAAAAAAATAGGCTTCTGCCATAGAATGGTATGCTATTGTAACGCACACTTTTTTCCACAGGAACAGCATAGTAGGCAGTGCAGTATGTATCTACAGCATGTCGGATATCCACGCCGCTTTTGAGGGTCCCTACAAAGTGCAGGACAGGCCCACGTCAACGTGGGAGCCACGGTCGCCTTCCAAACAGGCTAGGGACCATTTCAAATGTGTTCCTGACTCCAGGTTAGTAACAATTAGGAAACCAGGGACTATACTACCACCTTATAGCAGTAATATTTTAAAGTTCAATTTGGTTAAGAGTTGGAGCTACACGTTACGCTGCATAATCAGCCTATAATATTCCCACTGCTGGGACACACGGCCTCCTCTCTAGTGAGGGAATGGGCTATAATCCACCACGCGGGCCCAGTGCGGGTTGGTTACGTTACGCTGAATTGAGGTTAAATAATACTGCTACAAGAGGAGGAGGAGGAGTGGTTGGCCCTCAGAGCATTAGACTTGAGTAATATGTTTACTAGTTGTGTCATTAACTTCAGTAGTATTTATTTACTGATGTAAATACTTGGTGACTTTACAGTTTTCTATAGTTAAACTTTAAAGTCGGATGATTCTATCAGCAGAAACTTATAAAACCTCAATTATCTCTCCCTCCCAGAATCCATGAAGCAATAGAATACCACCGCTACCACCTAATGTACGAATCAGTACAGCCAGTCTCCGGAGAACCAGTCTTCAAAGTGACGTCAGAACGATTCACCCATGTTACCGTCGATGTTACCAACGCTAAAAACGTTGAGAAGCAACTCGTTGCATACGTGGCAACACAGGCCGGCAATGTGCTGAAGTTGGCAGTACTGCCCAAGCTGGACGGCGCCTGTTTGGTGGAACGGTGGAAACTTAACGGGAAGAATGACAGCTTTGAGGTTTTGACTATGCAGTTTGTTAAGGATACTGTGAGTATTTTTATGTGGTGATTCTTTATCTTTACATAGCCTTGTATAGCTTGTCTCAGCTTTAAATGCTATAGGGGTTTTCTCTGAAAGCCAAAAGTGGCTGGTCATTGATTTCTTCAGATAACCTGATGTGGCAATCTTAAATTGCTCTTAAGCTTCAAACAAAATAGTATTTTCGAAAAAAAGACGATTTAAGGGAAAATGAGTATAGGATTAATTTATCTTGTCCACTGCACACGATTGCCTCGTTGGTCTAGTGGTCGCAAGCGCAACTGCTGAGCATGAAGTCTTGGGTTTGATTCCCAGGATCGGGCAAAGTGTTATTGAGATTTTCCCAACAGGAATTTCCCAGTAGCAGTCACGGAGTCTGGATTTGTGCCCGGTTGATGGCATTAGGCTCGCCCCCTATTACATGGAACTTAAATATAAGTGGCGAAATGTGGGTGTACTATTAGGTACACCTCTGCCCCTTCGGGGATAACTAGGTGGGATGTTATGTTATTATGATCTTATCCAGTGAATATTTCATGCATCATCTAAGTCGGAAGACCACTTCATCAGTAACATTTCATCACGATCACGCCTCTAATTCTTGAAGGGTAAGGTAGAGGAGTAGGTACCTATTATAATACATGCACATATAACAAGTTATGGTTAATGGGGTTCGATATGGGGGAGACATGGTGAATAAACTTAACGAATTCCATTTCTAAATAACATTCAAGACCTTTACCATTTTAACAATCCCAATTTTCCTTCCAGATGTCAGTATACATAGGCGGGGAAGTCGGCGTGTTCCGCATCTCCGGCGCCCGCTGCGCGCGCTACAGCAGCCGCTCGGGCTGCCTGCTGGCCGGCGACCCGCACTGCGGCTGGGACGACGCGCGCGACCTGTGCGTGCCCGCGGCGGGGCGGGCCGGGGACCCCGCTTTCAAGCAGGATACAGGCGCCTGTGCTGCTGTTGATGCTCCGGGTAAGATGTGGTTCAATTTCACGGCAAACATTGTTCATTTCAGACATACAGGGTGTAAACGGACCCTTCATGAAGCTGTCAACCGAGCATTTTGAAAACTAAGTACTAACGCAAAAATTATTTCTGGGATAAGACTTTTTTTTGGAGTGATAAATCGCGTTTTATGGTAGGACTCAATGCGCACTCACTGATGCATTAAATAGTACGGGGTCCTGGCGGTATTTGTATAAAAACTAGATGTGCCCGCGGCTTCGCTCACGGGAGCGCGTATTCTTTTGGCATTATTAGGGAACATTACATGGCAACGTGAAGTCGTAGTATATTCCTAACATCTTCTACAACATTAAAAACTTGAACCCCCATATCTCCGTAACTACAAAGTTCCCAGCTATGGTCGAGAACAAAAAAAAATATCGCAATGACGGGGAGAACGAGTGCCTGTCGGCTTTTTTAAGGGTATTTTTACACCCTTTATTACATCTTGTTCTTGGTAATTGTATTGTAAGCAACGTGGCCAGAGAAATACATACAGCTTAGCAGTTACAAGATAAAAATAAAAGAGACCAGAAATTCTCTCAAATGTCAACCTGCTTGAGTCTAAATAACCGATAGATAGCAGGATGTGTCGATGCAGGAATGTGATATTTCCCATTCATCTTCTTTATGAATTGGGGTTAAAGTAAAAACCAGTCGATCAGTTACTCACCTCTTTTCGTGCGAAGTTAAATTAAACAATAAATCTTCTTTTGTTACAGTGGATGGCGGATGGTCATCCTGGTCAGAATGGGAGCCGTGCATGCAGGACGGCACCTCAGTGTCCATGTACGACGACAACAAGCCCGACATGTGCATGTGTCGCACGCGGCGCTGCGACAACCCCAGGCCAGCTTACGGCGGACAAAACTGTGAAGGTACGTCCCACAGAGCCTTTCTTTAAGTTTGACTTTACTGTGTCAAGTGTAAAGCAAGCGATTCATTCGTACAAGCAAATATTAATGAACGATTCATATAATTTATGAACCTTATTCTTAAGGTTCAAACATTCATGTTCGAATGAAACAATTACTTAGCAAAGGAATGACAACTCCTGTGGCTCGGTGCGCAAGTGCAGCTGTTGGTCTTGCGCACGATCTCACCCCCGTTATGACAGTTTGCCGTTTTTTTTTTTTTATTACATTATGGGCCTGCTCTTGACCTCGATCACGCCTGGTGGAAAGCGATGGATGAGGTCTATGATGAAACGAGCGTGCCCAAAAGATGCCTGTTCACTCTTGCTTTGAAGGCAGACGCTTTATATGTGGGAGGGAACACAGATGCCGGCAGAGAGTTCCACACCTTGGCTGTGCGCATGATAAATGTGGAGGAGAAGCGCCGAGTACGACTTGACGGGATATCAACCAAGTGTGGATGGTACGCCGCAGTACGTCTGCTAGTCCGGTGGTAAAAGGGTGATGGTTGCATTGGACTATGAGAGAGAGGCAAGAGATAGTACACCTGTGTTTGCGCACACGCATGTGCACTATAAAATTTCTTGACGGTTAGTGTCCGCTGAAATTGCCATGACCGAAAGCGATCAGGATTACTTTTATTACAAAACCAGTGATTAATACAGAATCCAGCTCAAAATTAATGATAAAAATGTCTTCCCCAGGCGCCAGTATAGCAGTGACGAACTGCACAGTGCACGGCGGCTGGTCGAGCTATTCGGGCTGGTCCAAGTGTTCAGCATCGTGCGGCATCGCCATCAAGTCGCGCCGCCGCACCTGCACGGCGCCCGAGCCCAAGTTCGGCGGGAGAGTCTGTGTGGGGCTGGATATTGATGATGTTTATTGTAATCTGCCGCCTTGTCCAGGTTAGTGTTTATTTGTTTTAGTTATGCACATTGTTAAACAAATAAAAAAATAATTATAAAGACTTATGGAACATACTGTAAACACAGATTGGAAATATTTTTAAGTTTAAAAAATAGTTTGTTATGCTACTTTTCATACATATCTATCATTGATCTGAGCTGTCTGAAGTTTCTGGACCAATTCAAATTCATTTCATAGGTTCATAATTCATTTAATTCAATGTTGCGTTGATTTGTAATCAGAAATATGGGAGGCATGGAAAGATTTCATTTGATTCCCATAAACTGTTAAAAAAAGTTATAATTAAGTTTCATTCAGTACATTATATTTATCGGTCCAGAATTTAAAATATAGCAAAATAATGTGGATGTTGACTGCCTCATATCGTCGGTATAATGGTCGAACGCTCGACTGCTGAGCATGAGGTCCTCGGTTCGATTTCCGGGTCAGGCAAAGTGTTATTGGGTTTTCCATCAGGAATTTCTCAGTAGCAGCCATGAAGTCTGGATTTGCGCCCGGTTGACGGCAATAGGCTAGCCCCGTATTACATGGGACTTACACATAACTGGCGAAATATGGGTGTACTATTAGGTACACCTCTGCCTAACCCTTCGGGGATTACAGGCGTGATGTTATGTTATGTGGATTCAGTCCTCCACACCATCATTTTGTTACTATAAAGTCAATTTCCCTCAGACCCAAACCTAGCAGCAGTAGACGGCGGTTGGTCAGACTGGGGCTCGTGGTCCCCTTGCGCCGGCACCGGCGGCCCTGGCTGCGGGCCCTCGGGCGGGTGGAAGGAACGGCGCCGGGAGTGCAACAACCCTGTGCCTAAGAACGGAGGGGCGGAGTGCGAGGGACTCAGTACTGAACGGCTACCTTGCGATATGGCGCCTTGTGAGGTTCGGAAGGCGACTGCTTGGACACCTTGGGTGCAGATACCTGGTACGTACATATTTAATCCTAAGGTCGTCTTTTAATGAATAAATCTAGTTTATGGTAAAAAACTTCCATCTAGTAGATGGAAAATATCCATATGAATTTCATGCATACAATACTTAGCAGTGTACCCAAAATTGTAAATAGTTTCTGTTGTAACCTCAAACTTATGTAGATTTGATGATTTTTAATGGTTATTTTTATTGTTCACAGGAAACGGATCGGATGGAAGCTATACAGAAAAGAGATTTAAATTCCAATGCAGAGCTCCATCACCAGAACAGCTAAAAGTACGTTGCTATACATATTTATTCAATTTTACACAAATCTGCTCCTGCATTTGCTCATATCTCCCGGGACCTCGACTCATGGTAGAGGTAAAAACCAGCGGCTTTTAGGGGAAGGAATTTAACATAATGTTCCGTTAACCCTAGTGGGCATATCCAAGACTACACGATAGTCTACTTTACAGTTCACATTGACCCTTTTTCCCTACCTACCTAACATATAACTTCTATCTCCCCAGATATCTCTAGTCCGCGAAGACGAGCGCTACTGCAGTGCCCGAGGCCGCTGCAGCTCGGAGCGCGCGGGCGCGGACGAGGCGGGCTGGGACGCGTGGGGCGCGTGGGGCCCGTGCTCCGCGCCCTGCGGCGGCGGCCAGCAGGCGCGGCGCCGGCGGTGCGCGCGCCACCAGTGCCACGGCGCTGCCGACATGCTGCGCGCTTGTAACACGCACGCTTGCACTGGTGTGTACACTTTGTAAAATGCATGACCCGAAGGATTATAAGGGCAATGTAGCCACTTTTAGAGGCTCCTATAGACAGTCGCAAGGCCCCTGACTCGATGTTACCGGCTGTATGACGATGGCGGCGGCGGCACGGCGAGCGGTGCGTTCAAGAGCATCTGCAAAGATTTATATGGAACGAGTCCGCGGCGCCTCGCAGCTCGCTACCTTCGAGGACTGTCCCTAAGACTCGATCTATGCGTTACCTCCAATATATTGACCTTGATTTTCTTTGTACAGGACAATGGTCATGTTGGAGCGAATGGAGCGAGTGTAGCGGCTCGTGTAACGGCGTCACAGACAGCGCGACCGCGGCGGGACACCGCACGCGCACGCGCCTGTGCCTGTCGCCCGAGGGCTGCGCAGACGCAGGCGCCGCGCTCGAGCGGCGCGTCTGTGTCAACAGCTGCGCAGGTACAGCTAAATATAGAGAAGATTCTAGAGCAAAATCCCTACAAAACTTAAAAATCAAAATCAAAATCAAAAATCAAAATCAAAGCATTTATTTCAAGTAGGCCCGTTACAGGCACTTTTGAACTGTCGAAACAAAGATAACAATGAAATTTAGCTACAGTCCCAGTCACAAGGCATAAAAACTGTGAAAGTACTGTAGTTGCCCATTCCCTAACGTAGATCTCTATGGAGAAGAACGGGCAAGAAACTCCATGGACACTCTTTTAAATCAGAATATTTTTACAAAACCTTGGTTACATCATTCATGTTTAGATGGTACATTATGTGAGAGCGATGTAGCAAGATGTGCACGTTAAAAGTGTCCATAGTAAAAACAAGGAAAAGAACAATTCAAAAAATAAAATAATTAATTCAAATAAGCCGTGGCAACCAAGAGATGACCAGTCACAACTGACAGCGCCCGTTCACGAACATGACGCATGTATCAGCACCATTCAACTCAACCATTTTGAAGGGAACTAACTGATCCGACACACGCGCCACCATCAGCGAGACATTTGAGTGAGCATGACATACACTTAACCGCCAGGGCAAATTCAAGTCAAAAAAAAAAAATGACGTAGGTTTCCAACGAAGGATAGCTTTCTATTACATAGTACTCACATAATATGGGCTATGCGGTTATATAATACCAAAAGAAATTGAATCTATACAATGCAAAGATAGTTGTACAATCTTCAGCAGCTCCAACAATACTATTTAATGCTATCCATTAATCAGTTTATGCGCCCCTGTCCATGTGGAGCAGGACCGGCATTGAGCCAAGCATTTTTATCAGAGATATAATCGTCCAACTTGTAATATGCTTGCTTACATAGTGTGCGTTTAATGCATGATTTAAATTTCGTCTCATTCAGTTCAAGAATACTTTGTGGAATTTTATTATAGCATCTTAAACAGTACCCCATGAAAGATGAGTCTACTTTAGCGAGTCTGAAGCCCGGCTGAACTAATTGGTCTCTAGTTCTCGTACTGTAATTGTGTCTGTCACCTCTTTTATTAAAAAGATGTAGATTTTTTCTAACGTACATTATGTTTTCGTAGATGTATTGACAATGTACCGTCATGATTTTGATTTCCTTAAACAGTTCCCTTAGAGAATCGCGCCTACGAAGATTATATATGGCTCTGATGGCTCTTTTTTGCAGAATAAATATAGACTCAATGTCTGCAGCCCGTCCCCATAACAGAATGCCATAAGACATTATACTATGAAAGTAACTAAAATAGACCAGTCTAGCGGTATCTACATCAGAAAATTGACGGATGTTTCTAACAGCATATGCTGCTGAACTTAGGCGCCCCGCAAGAGATTTCAAATGAGAACCCCATTGTAGCCTTGAATCAAGCGTAAGCCCCAGGAAAACGGTTTTATCTACGAATTCAAGTTTCTCTTTATTCAATACTATATCACACTCGTTACTTTTAACATTTGGTAAAGCAAATCTTATGCATTTCGTTTTTTTTTCATTTAATACTAAATTGTTTGCTGTGAACCAATTATGGACCTGAAGTAGGGCATTATTTACGTCATCTAGATTTTGGGCCCGTCTATTTATCTTAAAAATTAGAGAAGTGTCATCAGCAAATAACACCATATTTTGAGGTTGGTTTTTCAATAAATAGGGTAGATCGTTTATATATACTAGAAAGAGGAAAGGACCCAATATTGAGCCTTGCGGAACCCCCATTTTTACTTTTAAACCCTGTGAATTAACACCATTTATTTGAACATATTGTTGTCTATCACTTAAATAAGATTTTACCAAACCAAGTGCAAGTTTACCTAGTCCGTAATGCTCAAGTTTCAAAAGCAATGTGTCGTGATTTACGCAATCAAATGCTTTGGAGAGGTCACAAAATATTCCTATTGCGTCTTGGGATGCTTCCCACGCAGAAAATATGTGCTTTAATAAGGTTACACCGGCGTCAGTTGTACAACGTCCCTTAGTGAAACCAAACTGTTGGTCGTGTAAGATTCTGTTGGTGTTAAAATGATTGAGCATTTGATTAAGCATTACTTTTTCAAACACCTTGCTAAAAACTGGCAACACGGATACAGGTCTATAATTATTAGTATCTTTACTATCCCCGGATTTGAAAAGAGGTATGACTTTACTGTATTTCATTAAATCAGGGAAAACTCCTTGGTCTACACACAAATTAAAAATTAAAGCTAAGTATGGTGCTACAGTCTCAACTATGGATGTACAAACTTTGATAGACATTCCCCAAAGATCTTCGGTCAGTTTGACTTTTATTTGCCGGAAAGCTTTAATAACTATCATAGGGTTTATGTGTTTAAATTTAAATTCAGCCGGGCAGCCAGACACATTCGCCTTTAATAAACCAATTGCTACTTCAGGAGAGGAATTAAGAGACTCCGTAGTTTTTAACGGTATATCGGTAAAAAAATTCACAAATTCTTGAGCTACTTCCTGATTAGAGCTTTTAGGACCACATGCTGTATCTAAGGTGTAGCTAGTGTTACGTATTTTCTTCCTGTTAGTCTCGTTATTTATGACTTTCCAAACTGTCTTTATTTTATTTTCTGCTGTTTTGATCTTGTTGCTAATGTGCAGGGCTTTGGCAACCTTGCATGTATTTCTAAAAATGTTTGAATACTTAGCAACATACTTATTAAAAGTTTCAGTGTTTATATAAGATTTAAGGTCATAAAGCTCAAATAGTCTTTCCCTACTTTTTCTGATACCTCTAGTTGCCCAATCACTAAATATAAATTTAGGGCAAATACTTTTTGTCTTCTTTTCAAAAGTTTTGTTGTATTCAGTGTGAACTATTGAAAAGAAATGATCATACAATTGATTTATATTAATATCGTCCATATGATGGCTCATAACACTTAACTTGTTCTGCAGGGAAATATTATACCTATTTAATTTGCTAGTAGTTATAGGTCTAAATTTAATCTGAACATTTTGCAATGGTGTGTTAGACCTAAAAGTTACAGTTTGTCCGCTGTGGTCAGACGGCAGGCAATTTACTATGGCTTTATCTAAGTAATCGCAATCGCAGAAAACATTATCTATACAAGTAGCAGAAGATGGAGTGACTCTAGTAGGTTCTATAAAAATGTTGGTCAAGTCAAATGACTTAAAAAGATTTAATAACCGACTGCTATTTGAATTGTCTTCTAAAATATTGATATTGAAATCACCACAAATAATTGTAGATTTATTACTGGCTGCAAGTTTTGCCAGGACATCTTCCATTATTGATTCAAATAAGGAAAAGTTTTGATAGTTTGGGGGTCTGTACACACACACAATTACATGCTTATCTAGCTCAACACAGGACAGTTCGACGCAATGTTCAACCGAGAGACCTACTATGTCAATACGTTGTTTATATTTAAAACAATTTTTCAAAAGTATTAGGGAACCTCCACGCAGCATAGATTTACGGTTAAAGCAGCTACCAACCGTATAGTTCTCATAATTAATCAGCATTTGGTAATCTTTTAGCCAATGTTCGGTAAAACAAATAATGTCAAACATATTTTTTTCTAAAAACAATTCAATTTCTAATAATTTGGAAGAAATGCCTTGGATATTTTGGTGGAATAATTTTAAGGTGTTCTGCTGAGGCCCTTTTTTACTAACTAATTGAGTGCAAGAAGATACCTTGTTGTTGATAGGTTTAACAATATTGTTAAAGGTACCTTCTTTTGTCTCACTACCTAGTTTAAATTAATATTAATATCTGGAGTGAGCCCCGAGACTCCACTACCAGTGGATTCTACTTGAGAATCATCTATAATTACGCATGGATCCTCCGATTTACAGTTATTATAAAAATGTTTATTAGTATGATTACTAATAGTCGCGGTGTTAATAATATAACTAAACTTAGACATACTATTTATGTCTGTGTGAATATTATAAGCTAATAGCCTAGCTATTTTGTGTCTACATCTAATAGGTAGATACACCTTACCCCGTGTCGACTTAAGTTTATCAACAATAGTGTTGATATCCAGATATATAAGTCTGTCACTATAGTGACCTACTAAGAAATGTACATGCTTATTTAACATATGTATGTAATTGTTTTTTCTACTACTTAAATTTTTTAAATATGGAAAAGCACACAATATGATCTTACTACAGCTTAACTTTAACAACTCTGATACATAGTCGGTGATGTCTTCCTTTTTAATATTTGAACTATTTCCAACACATATAGTAATGGTGGTATTAGGATTACAAACATTATTTATTACCGAAGCCATGACCTGTTTGTAGGTTGACCCGGGCGTGCAATAATTTTGGGTACAATAACTAAGGTTATTACTGATCTACGAAGGAAGAACTAAGGTTATCTCTGAATCAATAAGAATCAATAACTAAGGTTATCTCTGACTAAAATCCCGTATTCCCTGGATTTAGGATCAGGTGTACATGTAGTACACTTTGCCAGTTTATGTGATGGCTAGTTGTGTACCCTGCCAAAGTATTTGTTATAAATGCATCGCCTGCCTAAGTTTATAAGTTAAAATTTTTCATCAAAAATCATTGTAAAACCGTCAACGCATTGCGCGTCCAATATAACAATGCCTTCAGAATGTTATTGCGGCTCCCACGTTTCTGCAGTGCATCTGCCATGTTCATGGAGGCTCGTACGGACGAATTCGCAGCTATTTTGCGCAGGAAGGTCGCCTCCTTATTGAGCAGAGTTCGTGCTAGCAGCAATGGCATTCTGGCGGTTATTGCTGATAAATTTGAATGCCCTATTCTAAGTCATCACATTGGGGTGTTGACTAAGACGACTACCAGAAAAGTGATAAATTAATTTGTAAAAGGTTATAAATTAAAGTTTGATTTTTAATTAATTAATGTCTGAATCACCAAATTCTCACCACTAAAATAGTTCTTAAGTACTTATTCACTAAAACATATGGACCTTGTTGTTCGGAATAAATAGTTATTTGATTTGATTTTGATTGTAGTTCATGATGACAATTTACAGAATCGGTTGTATGTAACTTTATCGTAACAATGTTACGGTCGGCTTCCAGTATAAACAAATGTAGCTAGATCTAGATACCAGTATTTGACATGGAGCGAATGCCTATGAAGCAAAATGAAATAAATTGTATTGCATTGGAGAAAAACGGAAATGTGGAGATGTCATAGGCAGTTGCTGTGAGACTCGGGCTTGTAGCTAGCTACCTTACTGTCGAAAAAGGTTTTGCTCTGTAGCGCCTCTGGAATAGTTTCAGTCTGACTATAGCCACAATAAGGTCTATTCTAACTCTTATTTCTTGTTTCAGACTCAGAAGCGGGTTGGGGCGAGTGGGGAGAATGGAGTCCCTGTACAAGCGGGGAGCGGATGCGCAAGCGCTCGTGTCTAGCGGGAGCGTGTGTGGGAGCACAGCTTCAGGTCGCGAGATGTCCCGATGACGACCAGGACATGGACAATGGTACGTATTTGAGCCCCTTAAGGCATTAATTTGTACAGCATATGTCAGAAAGGTGTGGTTTTATACAAAACCTTAAAACGTATTCGACCTTCAAATTCCTTTACAATGACAGATCCGCCTAAACTGGTTTTTTCTGGCTTGATTGTTCGTCGTGTATACTCACTCACTGACGGTCGACCAATTTTCAACCTTTTAACTCAGGGCATAAGGGTGAAAAGTAGTCAAGCGTCAGTGAACTCGGTAGCAAAACGGCAGATCCTGTGTAATTACACAGATTCTGCTGTTCAAGTGCTACCCAGTCGATAAAGAAACACTATTTCCATTTATTTCCAATCAATCAACATGTTATCAATGACATGTTTTTTAGCTACCATGTTACCCGCTGATAAATTATATAGTAGCACTCTAACGGTCTGTTGTCAAATGTCATGTGATATTATGTTGATCGAAACTATGATAAGACTAATTGGTGCTATTTTGTTGTAACCAATCACAGAAGCTGCCAGTAGATTTACCTAAACATAAACTGATCTGAACCACACTATCTATCAATATGTTTATCTATATATTCAACTAGCGGTTCGTCCCGGCTTTGCACGGGTGCCTATGTTACTCAGGGTGAATGTAGCTTTGCAATGGTGAAAGAATTTTTGAAATCGGCACAGTAGTTTTTGAGTTTATTCATTACAAACATACACACAAAAATACAAATTTTTCCTCTTTATAATATTAGTGTAGAAGTAAGAAAGACTGGCTGACTGATTCACTGACTGATCGGTCAACGCACAGCTGAAACCGCTGAGTGTAGAAGCATGAAATTTTGCACAAACGTTCCATAAATAACGTAATTGTGCAGAAGGGGGGGGGGGGGGGGGCGGTTAACCTTACCAAGGGCTATCGTACTACCCAGTACTAACTGGGTTGTGGAGGTCAGGTATGCAGTCGCTCCATGTACAATACTGGTATTCAGCTGCATCAGGTTAGACTGGAAGCCAACCCTAACATAGTTGGGAAAAGGCCAAGCAAATGATAAATGTAGATAAGCCTTTAAAAAATTAAAATATACCATATTTTATTTTTACCTTCTCTGTACATTTTTATAACAAAATCTCATTTTTTAACAGAACTATACGCGATGCCAGCTTACAGTCAGAACGTGGAGATGGCGTCTTTCGTCACAATGTCCGACAACGGCACGCTCAGCTTGGGCAGTATCATCGGCTGTGTGGTCGCTGCCTTTGCCATGGGTGAGTCTTAAATTTACTACGTAGTTCGTAAAGTTGAAACTAGGTGGCGCTAGTTGTCGTGTTGTGAGTATCAAAGTTGTTTTTTGTTCTTTCTGTATTTATTTTAAGTTTTTTTTACACTTATTAGTTATTTCTTGATTAAATTATATAATAAGCTACATGTTTAAGTAATTTTAACGGTAAAATTACTATATAATTAGGAGTTATAGCAAAAAGTTCTAGATCGCGCAAGTAAAGTTTTCGTTCAAGTTAGTACACGGCTGTAAATTCGAACACTTGTGTTGTGTCTATTGAAAGGAGAGACGGTTAGCACTCCCCTTGACAAGGATGGAACACAAAATTGGTTAAGGCACACTTGACCACATTTTTTAAACATCTGTTTTGGTCTGTTTCCGAATATTGTTTGTCATCTATTTGGATCCAAAATATAAAAGGTTTATTTATTATACAACTTTGTTGTTGTTAGTGTTATTTTTCAGTCCATATTAGTTTTACAGACTTTTTTAAACCAGGTTTTTTTAGTTAAGTTCTTTATCAACGCCTACGATAAAATTAGATTGAATGAATGCCATCCTGAATAACATTTTCAGTTTTTACGAAATATTTTAAAAAGAAAATGTTTACGTGATTTTAATTTTATCATCAGGTTGCCTAGTCTGCCTGGCGGGTGTGATATTCTGCCAGCGTCGCGGGACGCGCATGCCCTGGAACAAACAGAACCGGGTGCCATCCAGCCCTCACTACATTACGGCGAAGCAGAATAGCTACGTCACTGTGCCGCTGAAGGAAGTTGTAAGTACCCATACAATTATAATGAATGCTGGATGTCAGCATCATTTTCTTCTAGACGAAATAATTATACTGTCACATTATTTCCCAGATACTACATGGTAGCCAGGCATCATAGTAAGGTCGTTTGCGGCCTGAACTATAAAATCAAGTAGTATACACACTTTTTATAGCTAGAAAAATTGACAGTAATTTAATGGCATGATAGTTTTGTATCTCTGATTAATTTTGTGGATTAAGTTACATCAGTGGAAATCGAATAGTTGCAGTCAGTCTGAATTATCTTCATGTAAGCCAAAAAGTCATTTGGTAACTTCAGGTTAGAATAGTCAGTCTTACTGTCAAACCTAATGATCATTTCGTATGTATCTTTATCTCCATCGGGGTGTTAAAGATGTGTGACTCGTAACACACGAGTAAGACGAAATGATAAATCATATTTGATGACGCGGTTGGCGCAGTGGCTGAGCAATTGCCTGCTGCGCTGCGTGTCACGGGTTCGATTCCCGCACGGAACAAATATTTGTTTGGCATACCGGTAGTTGTTCCGGGTCTGGCTGTTTGTGTATGTGAGTTCAAATGTTTGTTAATGCACACCCACGATACAGGAGCAATTCCTAGTGTGGGGTGAAATCTTGTTTTTTTTATAAAAAATATTATGCGAAATTAACGACGCCAATTCCCCCACAGCCCCGCAAAGCGAAGCGCCAGCCTTCCTTCACAGGCATAGGCGGCCCCAGCGGGATCCTCCTCTCAAAGAGCAACAACATAGTCAACGCCAACAACCACAACACGCAAGCGACGACCCCGAAGTTGTACCCGAAGGCCATCGCGAACGAATACGACTCGCTCGGCACACTACGAAGACATTCCAACCAGCCTAATAATAAGAATAACTTGGATATTGAAGAAGATAAGTTTTATTGAAGAGAGAATTTAAAAAAAGGTATGTTTCTGTACCTATTTGGGAGGCTGTTGCAACTTATGCAAATTTCAACTTTAAATACGTAAGTGTAGAGTTGATTTTTAGAATGACGTCAGCTTTCCATTTTGGAAAGCAGTATCTAAGCAGGACTTAAGGATATGTCAACTTTATAAAGTGTAAAGACAGTTGATTTTACAATGACGTCAACTTTCAGAGACTGTTGCAAAGAAGGAACTTTTTAAAACGGAATTTAGGTTGAAAATCGTTATGTTTTAAGTGGCTAATGTGTTAGTGCGATTATGTGTTTAAAGCCTGTGATAATAAAAGTTGGACGATACTTTTTAAAGTTTGGACTTAACAAAACTTTTTCAAAACAAACTAGTAGTAGTGTTTCTACTGTTTATCTTCAATCAATTTAACTGTGTGACAGTATATAAATAATCCTAAGCGTATTTAATACTGCTCCATATCGACGTACTTTCATGGACAAAAATAAAGGCATATCGCCTTTTATGCAGAAATACATATCTATAAACGAAATGGCCTTGCCTTAATCAGTGAGTTAGTATATAGATTGTACCTATGTATGTATATGTATAATATTTTGCCTTGCGCTTTGTATGGATTCGCTAAACTATCAAAGTTGAATAGAATTCAAGATATTTTTCCTTTCCGTCACACTGTAGTGCCAAGTGTATGCATCGTATCCCTCCAAATAGGGATGTTGACACCATTAAAAAATAATTTCAAGACAGCTTCTCAAAAAAAAATTACTTAATTTTAGACCTGAAAACATGATTTATTTTCAGTTAATTGCTGAATTGGATTTTTAGTTGCTTTGAAATCAATAAATAATAATTGAGTCATTGACTTGA
Organism: Eurois occulta; assembly: GCA_950022335.1. Classification (NCBI taxonomy): domain Eukaryota; kingdom Metazoa; phylum Arthropoda; class Insecta; order Lepidoptera; family Noctuidae; genus Eurois; species Eurois occulta. The sequence continues at coordinate 9,697,852 of OX465500.1, read as the reverse complement.
CGAAATAGTGACGTCACAGCGTGCTATTGACATACAAAATGTAAGGGGGGATCGCGTTTTGACATATCATAAAAAGTATGTCAATAATAAAAAATAGGGTAGTTGACACATCAATCATGGTGTGTCAACTACCCTATTTTTTTAAATTACTTTTAAGTGATTTTTAATGAAGGATACCCGGTGTATGCTATTTGAGGTCTTAACGTTGCCAGTTAAAAAATACTGTTAATTGCCTTCTTTAATAATTGTTATGAATGTTGCCAGAATTATTTTAATGAATTTCAATTCCACATTATATTCCAGTTTTGTGTTTTAATTATTTTTATGTTAGATATTTTTATATTTTATTGAATGCAATGCTTTCCTATGAATTCCTCAAACAATTTTTGTATGAACTATATATGATTGTGGATATACCTAAAACTTTATAGGTAGGTTTAAATGTTTAGTGAAAGTTGTAAATTTTGTGACAAAGTAACTTTTATATAGCGTATGTTTTCCAAACTCGCCATTTTATGGTAGACAGAGTTTAGTTAAATCGTTTGCCGTGTTATAAAAATAAAACGAAATATCGTTTTTATTTTTATAACACGTCAGCCGATCCAATAGGATCAGATAAGTATCCAATGAAAATTGTGTTTATGTGTTGAAAAATGTGGGATATTTTTCTAAAAAAGCTTCATCAATTTATCTTTGGGTTTTTGTAAGCCTGATCAAATCTGTGGTCACATGTCATGTAGGTAAGTGGTTCTGATTGGTTAGCGTAAATATGATCAACCAATCAAATAACTTCATACGAGATTTCATCAATGTAGCACATCTAAACCGCGTTCACTGTAATGATGCCACAGACAGCTCTTGAACGAAGTTTAAATTTCCTGATCGCGTTCAGATTCTTTGGTGAAATTCGTCCTAAATATAATAGAATTTAAATATTGTGGGTGAGTTTATGTGTAAGTTTGTATAAGTATTGTGATTAAACTATAGGCCGTAGATAACGAATCCAGTGCCATTCTACTAAAATATGTAAAAATAACCCATTCCCAGTTTATTTTAGTTTTTAGTATAAAAGGAGTTTGTACGACAAAGCAAAGTATGTGCCATGTAAATAAGTAGCAAGTAGTTTTTATTAAATAAGCAAATGTAAATAAAATGTAGTTATTAAAATTAAGAGATATATTTCTATATTAAGCAGTACAAATAGTGGTGCCTTCACATACAATAAAACATATAATTATATAATTAAAAAAGAATACAGATTACATATTTACAATAAATGGCTATTTACATATGATTATTATACTTTATGTAGAGAAAATGTACGTAAATACAAGGTGGAAGGGGCGCTAAAACGGTTACCTCGTATTCAGTACATCGTTTTGAACCCCCCATTATTAAAAAAAAACAGCTCAGTTAAAATGTATGGAACGGCTGTCTTTTTTAAATTACTGATGAATTTTTTTTTATATAAGGGGTTTCAGAATGATGTATACTTGGTACGAATTCTGAATACGTGGTAATCGTTTTAGCGTCGGTATCCTTTCCACACTGTATCTTGTTGAAGAAATTTCGACATTTTGAACGACTCATGTTGAGTCAATATAGAAAAGTGTGGGTGATTCTTATTTGTATGTGAATTTTTATACTTTTGTATTTTTAATTTGTAAGTTGCTACCCGTTGAGGCTCGTTAACACTTTAGTGCTAGTAAAAGAACGATGACATAAAGGTGGAAGCGTCAGAGTAGCCCGCGAAATTCAAATTTACTTACGTTTTTTGCAATTTGCTGGTCAGTATCAGGTTGTGTCATCCTCTGCCTAGCCTTTTCCCAACTCTGTTGGGGTCGGCTTCCAGTCTAACCGGATGCAGCTGAATACCAGTATTTTACATGGAGCGACTGCCTATCTGACCTCCACAACCCAGTTAGTACTGGGTAATACGATGCCCCTTGTTAAGACTGGTTGTCAGACATTTTGGGGCACTACCTGTAACGACTGTCAAAGATCTACAAATGACAGCCGGGACCAACGGCTTAACGTGCTTTCCGAGGCACGGAGGAAACTCGGTATGTAATGGGTGGTCACTCATCCACAGACCAACCTAGGTAAGCACGGCTTAACCTAAAGATCGATCTGAGCGGCTGTTATTATTTTGCCACGAGCCCCGGTCAGTATCAGGTTGTATGTTGATTGAAATATAATTCGCGACCGTAACATATATGGCTTTACAGATTTATATTGTATCATTTAACTCCATTGAATGACTTTTTCATGAAATAGTCATTCAATAGGATTAAATGACCTTAAAGGGGTTGTATTGATGACTTTAGTGACTACAATTCTGTAAATACATACATGTTACGGCCGCGAATCATATTTTGTTCAACATAAAACCTAACACTGACCGGCAAACTACAAAAAAGGAAGAGAATTTGAATTTCGTAGGCTACCCTGATTCCACCCTAATCAAGGTGTAGACTAGCTTTAGAAATGTCTGCAATTTTATTGTCTTAATCTACGTTTATTCAATTGTCAGAAAAAGCACAGTAGCATATTGAAGGTGAAGATTCATTAAATAAGAGTGTAAGACCGTATTCACGATCGTTTGAATGTGACAGTACTAGCAAAAATAAAAGTTAATCACTTTTGTCTATTGTAGCGTTAAATAGTTTTTTTTTTATGGTTTCGGACCTCAGTCGGCAAAAACGGAACCCTTATAGGATCACTTTGTTGTCCGTCTGTCAAAACCCTTTTTCTCAGGAACGCGTGGAGGTATCCAAGCTGAAATTAATATCACATACTCAGGTCTTCTGGGTAGAAGATCTGAGTATTTGATATTAATTTCAGCTTCTGCTCTAAGACCCCTTAGAGCAGTTGAAACTTGTTAGTCAACGCGATCAAAAGATGTGACCGTTTTTTTTTGGGTTAAAATACTTAAAATTACAACATTTGTTTAGGCATCTCAATGGTTTATCAAGCAAATATTTTCCTAAGTAGTTCGGATTGTCAAAATTATTATGTGGATACGCTTGTACGTCTAAACGACGCACTTGAGACGCTTCACATTAGCTATAAGTGTATCATGATTGATGGCTTCTGGAGGTCAAACAAGACTGATGGAACTGTAATATTTTATGACGTAGTGTCAGGGATGGCCAACGTACAGGAAACTGCGTGTTAATTTTTATACTCAATATCTATCTCTATTTCCTGAGATAACTTACAATTAAAACTAACTTTCATTAACATCTTTTTTCTTAAATCCGTAGTAAAAATTCGATCGACCCCGTACGAACACATTGCGGACAAGTTGCGGACACCGGGCACTGCCAGACACTTCTGTACCTTATCTGCAAGAGTCAGGTGTCCGAAACCGCGTCCACACTTTATCTGAACTAGTTTGTCGAATATAAAGGATTTAAATAAACTTTTATGTACGGTTATAGTGCCCTATAATTTAAGTACTATACAGGGTGGCAGAAACCGACGCACAAACAGCTCCCACGTATTCAGGACATCACCCCCATACAGAAAACTTTAATCGGGAATTTAAAAAAAAATGGTTTTCCATACATTATCCTTCAACCTGTATATTCTTCCACCCTGTAGATCCCTATTTAGAAAAAAATATAACATTGAATTTTATTGTGAAATTCCATATACTTCCGTGCCCACACATTTTTGTTGCGTACAACCCAAAGCATGCGAGCCTTAGGTTCGCCATCCCTGACATAGTGTATTGTCTGACGGTAGACATTAGACAACCTTGGTTATTGTCTTATATTGATTCCTGAAACAAAACAGTTATTATGGGAAGTCGTGCTATAGACTAAATGGCAAAGTGAAGAGGTTTGTCTTGTTAAGAAACTTTTTTGTGATATTTTTTTTGATTTTTTGTGATCATTCGGACAACACGAATTTTTTGTGGCAAAAAAATAATACACCATGTATCAGAAAGGAGTGGACAAAAATCCGCTGTCCTATACATTTGAGTCGAGAAGGTACTGAAATTTTGTATGGGACAGGTGATTACTTTTTGCAATTATGATATTGGTCCTATGGAGAAAGTTGATAGTTTGATGGTCTATACCACATTCTTAAAAATGACGACAACTTTCTGATACATGCTGTATAGATAAAAGTGTTTTGTGTATAGACATAAAAATAATCAAAATTATTAGAACAGAAAACCGATTCACTCTTGTAATCAAAAAAATATCATAGAAACAGCGAAGACTTCCCTCCAAATTAAACCTCATTCATTAAAACAAATGAAACCTTATAAACATCAGAGTATCGTCCCCAATAGCTCCAAATTGTGCTCTGAATGGGTACTAGTTCTCCATTAACGGCACAGAATGCGGGTAGATGCGAATACAATGAGTTTCACTTAGACCTTCCTGTAAACGATGTAATTCTGGCCCGGACGGCGGACCGTTCGCACTTATGTTATCGGTACGATTATTGTAAGTGTTCCGAGATTTAGGATTGGCGCACATTGTTTGGTACACATAATTAGACAGGGTGGAAGGGACACCGACGCGAAAACGGTTGCCACGTGTTCGGGTATGTTGATACCTGCGCTGGATGGGTCGCGAATGTCATGCGTAGCAGTTCTCGCGGCCCATCCGCCAAGGCGACAGGAGGCTCACGGCGGTGTTTTTTAGTAGGTGCAAGCCCCACATAACCAAACCGTCTCCCCGGACGGTGCGGTATGCGTTAGGCATTTTTCACCGTTTAAAAAAAAGGTATGTTGATACCTAGCATACAATTGCCTTTTTCCAATAAGTCCCATAAATTTTTCTTTTGCGAGTCGACAATACTAAGTCACATTACTGTTTCGCGGCACCTAAAAGGCGCACTATTGAATTTTAAACTCTCTGGGCTGATACGAGCGTTGATAATATAATAATGGGCATTTATTAGGCATTACTTTTAGGTGCTGCGTAGATCGTAAAAAACGGGCATCTAAATCTCCACGCGCTCAGCGGTGTCAATAGGCTCAGTAGTTTCTGATAGTCGTGGATTTAAAACAAACATACGGGTCGGAAGAGAAACTCATTTTTAAAGTCTGTTGAAAATAGAAACCTGCTTATACCTTCAAATTATGGCACCATACACAAATTCGAGACCACAAAGAAAATTCTTACAATTTTCGTGTAAGAAATTTTTCCATATTTGCACGAGACGTTGGCTGAATACAAATCTTGTACAGCAGTACTTTATCATACTTCATCTAATTAAGTATTCATTTCGATTATTGATTTAGCTTGAAATAAACATTGACTTTTCATCTGAGAGGTCAAAAATATCTTTGATTCTAGGGAACAAAGCAGATTCATTAGTATTTCAATCTTATTTTATCTAAAACTAATGAAGATTATACTTTGAAATTGCAAGAGCAGGGAACGAGCGTAGAATTTAAACGACTACGCTCTGAACAAATTCTCAAGCTGAGTCAATAATTGGCGACTTTTCTAGATAAATAGGTACGACGTCTCGTTGCATTTATTCATTGAAAACTAGCTTATGCCCACAGCTTCGCCCGCGTAAAGTTAGGTAAATGACCCACGGAATCGTCTACTAGGATAAAAAGTATCCTATGTGTTTATCCAGGTTATAAACTATCGGTGTGCCAAATTTCATCCAATCCGCTCAATATTTTTGTCGTGAAAGAGTAACAAACATCCAGACATCCATACGAGTACATCCTCACAAACTTTCGCATTTATAATATTAGTAGGAAGGATTCGAATAGGAACATACACCATTATTTTTAGGTCGTTCTGGAGCCGAATACCATGAACTCGATCATCGAACTCGAAACGATTGGGACTATTTTTTTCAAAAAATAACAATAAAAAAAAATACAAAAGAATAAATTTAATGTTTTTTTTTGTGAAATAATGAGAATCGATCGATGAATGAATTTTTCAATGGGTATCGTTCGCTTGTGTTGCCGATCGTGGATACGTTTTACACACACATATGCATTTGAGTTCTCATTATTTGAAAAAAAAAAAACATTAAATTTATTGTTTCGTGTTTTTTTTTGAAAAAAATAGTCCTACTCGTTTCGAGTTCGATGATCGAGTTCATGGCATTCGGCTCCAGAACGACCTAAAATAATGGTGTATAATACGAAAATGTGCGCCTGTTCTTAAAAACGCCACCTTGCTCGGTTACTCGGTCCGTAATCTCTGAACAATTTCCTAACATTTTGACCGTTATTTGTGAAATTCATTGTTATAGCTGTGCAAGGATCTTTCGGCACGTGGCCAAAATCGGAACTAATGACGCCATCTTCTTTTTTTAATTCCTTTTACAAAAAGAAATACAAACAATAGTGCCTTCTGTCATCGTTATTCGCCAGCACATCAAGCTACCCGAAACTGACAAATTTTCCCAATCAACCTTGAAACTAATGCTTTAGTAATAAAATTCAAAATCTATTTAATTAAATTTACAGTTTTTAATAGCTTGATGTGCTGGCGTCTGTATATGTGCGGTCCTTTCAATATTATTTTACCTCTGTTCAAGCTTCACTGTCATCATTACAATGATTTCTATTCCCATTACTATAAGGTGTCTGTTTGCTTGCTGCTGTCAGAGATAACATAATTGTGAAAGTACTATTTACAAGGACTGTATAACTTATATGCCTGTTTTTCATTCTATCATATCATATTATTTAAGAGGCTTTTTTTTATCTCAATAACTCACCGATTCATGTCTAAATCTTAGAGATTGTTATATTCTTGTGATTTGTAACTTATGCCTTAGTTATTTCTATTCCTAAATGTTTAACTATGTAAAATGTTTATATAAGACGCTGTACATTGTTATTAAGCTAATTACTTAAAATAACAATAAAGACTGTCCGATAATTGATAAAAGTTTTTTTTTATAAATTCCTTCATCATCATAATTTGCTTGCCCTACCTTAATTTACTTGGGGTTGGCGTATCATTATCTTTTCCATAATTTTCTTGTAATTTATTTTACAACATCGTATGAAATACAGGGTGAATTTTTCAAGAGGGCGTGGATGGCCAAATCCAAAACAATGAGGAATAGCGAAAAATACTCAAAGGAGTCTCGAGCCCGATTTTGATGAAAACTAAAACTGCATCATTGGTTTTTTGATAAAATCTATATTCCTGGCCAGGAATCGAACCCATTGATTTTGGATTTGTGACTGCAGTATATTGTTATTAGAACATCTACAGGAGCATTCTGATACCCATAATTGTATGTATATCAGAACGTTCGACCAGTCGAGATAGGGAGCTGGGATGGGATGCCAGCCAAAGAATTTGTGACCATTTATTTACGGAGATTACGTTGGCCGAACGTGCTGATGTTCCAGGAACTAAAATTAAGTTTACTTTTAACCGGTGGCATTACGAGTAAAAGTAAAGCAGTGGTTGTTTGTCACCAAATCGTCACTAAATCTTTATTCAGTAACAGTTTCTCTAAGGTACTCAGTTATAGAGATTCAGGTTGGCCGAACGTTCTGATATCAGGTCGTTCGGCCATAAATAAATGGTTCCAACTTTCGAACTGTTCTGTCACAAATTCTTTGGATATCTTTATGCGTCACATAATCGTCACTAAAAACTGGAGTAGCAGCCAGCTCCCTATCTCGACTGGCCGAACGTTCTGATATACATATAATTTTCACATCCTTCGATCTTGAAATCTGAAATCATTTTGTCGTGAAAATTACCATCCTGTATTCCATACGGGTAAGTGTACCATCATCAACTGCCTAACCTTTTGTCAACTACGTTGGGGTCGGCTTCTAGTCTAACTGGATGGTCACCCATCCACGGATCAACCTAGGCAGGCGCGGCTTAACCTGAAGATCGACCCTAGCGGCTGTTATTATTTAATAATAATAATCATTTTATTATCAGGCAACAAGGCCCATACCAAAAAAATACACAAAATAATTTTATACAAAGATAAACTAATACATGTTTTAAAAACCTTAGAACTAATAATAAACTATACACGTAATGTTGTCGGCGTCGTGTTTCGCTGCGTGGTGTCGCGTAACCGTCCTCGGAAACGTCGATATACGACACCCGTCGGCCAAAAGTCCTCTTTGAGGTAGGTCTGCAGATGTTGGGTTGGAACTCGTACCACGAATGACTTAAAGTTGATATTGTGGCGCGATTCCAACCTTTCGACCCTCAGAGTCCAGTTGGTCTTCACCTTCAAATACTGCACGACTTCCTCAGTTGTCGTGGAGTGATGCAGACGAGAAAGGTACAGCTGCGTCGTAGGCACAGCAGGACGCAGCAGCATGTTGGGTCCACTCGGTGCGGTGCCGCACAGATTACGAGAACAGGGCTTCTTCTTCTTATTTAGCCACGAGTTCCTCCATACGGGTACCCTTACCTACCCACTCTTAATAAAGGGGTGGTCTATTTTTGAACACAACAAAAATGTTTCTACTGAAAAACCTTGCCTTTAGTTGTATTATTTAGTTGTTCCATTTCACTTTTCTTATCGTTTTAAACTAAAAATCCTTCCCATTAATAGGAAAACAAACATCTCTTACGAATAAAACATATATAAATAAATTTATCGTTTCTTCGACATCAAATACAATTTTGAGTTGTTTATTCTGTTAATCTCGTTGAGTCGTGATAACAAGCTTCATACATTTTAATGAGATACATAGAACCTATTTATGTTGAACTTAGGCGGGGTAAACAAAAATACCTGGCCGTTTCAGCATCGATCGAGGTCTCGAGGATGTCAAGGTAAACATTAGGACCAGCTAAGAATATTTTAGCTGGTTTTTCGTGAGCATGTTTTACATTTTGGTAAGGTAGGTCTAGGGTACTCAAGTCTATTTTCAACACTGTAGTGGAAGGTCAAAGGAAGGTAAGAATAGATATTAAATAGAATATTATAACTATATCTATACAAATAAATAAAACTGAAGTGCAAATAAAATTGAAAAATATACACTTCTCATCAAAAAAATCGAAACACCTCGCAGTTTATGATTTGATAAGGATTATCAGAAAAATGTGTATATTTAGGAATAAATGTAAAATGTCATTTAATAGTGAGTAGTATGAGGTTTTTAAATCCTAATGTTATTGTTCTAAATTCAAATTAAGTCTTCATAGGTTTCGTATTTTGTATAATGAGTAATTTTTACCCTGTATGGAATATGAAGGAAATGGGTAAAACAACACGCGTAAATGAAAAAAAAATGTAAGAAACGTTTATTTAATAACTTGTATTCCCTCCGCGAGCTCTTATTACTGCTTCCATACGGTTCTTCATCGATCGGATGAGAGTCACGATCACATGTTGTGGTATATTATCCCATTCCTCTTGGATTGCATTTTGCGTTGCGATTGCGTTTTAAGTGTTTCTGGGGCTGGATCTCTTGCTCGAATTCGTCTCTTTAATTCATCCCATAGATGTTCAATGGGATTCATGTCCGGGCTTCTTGCTGGCCATACCATAATGGAGATACCGACTTCGGTAAGATAATCTCGTACGACGCCCGCGGTGTGAGCTCTAGCATTGTCGTGCATGAATATGAAGTCGTTGCCAATAAAATGTGCATAGGGCATCACATGAGGTTCAAGACACTGTTCGATGTACCGATGAGAGTTTAGTGCAGGCAGCCGTGGCCCAGACACAAAGGCAAGTTCTGTCTTACCGTCGGCGCTGATTCCTCCCCAAACCGTCCACGAACCGCCACCATAGCTGACCTTTTCTTCAATGCAGCATTGTGCAAAGCGTTCTCCATCTCTTCTGTAGACCTTGTTCCTTCCGTCGTTACCATACAGCATAATTTTACACTCATCAGAAAACAGTACTTTGCTCCACTGAAGGTATGACCAAGTTAGGTGCTCGCGTGCAAAGTTAAGGCGCGCTCTTCGATGGTCTGCAGTTAATTTCGGCCCATTCGCTGGCTTATGCGGTGCCAATCCGCGTTCCTTCAATCTTCTTCTTATTGTAGAGTCACTTACAGCTACTCTTCGTACAACGCGAAGCTGCTGCTGCAGTTGAAAAGCGTTAAGGCGTCGATTTCGTAAAGAAGTTGTTACAATAAATCGATCATCTCGCTCAGAAGTGACCCGATTCCTGCCAGATCCTGAACGGCGCGTGAACGAACCAGTCTCCCGATAGCGTTTGTAGACTCTATGAACAGATGATAAGCTTAGATGCAATCTTGCAGCCACAACACGCTGACTAAGTCCAGAATCCAGCAATGCCACCACTTGGGCGGCTTCTGCGGGCGAAGTATCCATATGTTTTAGAAAAAAAAGTTTTTTCAGACGTCCCAAAGTCACAGTAAATGAAATAAGAAACAAAAAGTTTAAAGACTAGCGCTAATTTTTAGTTTTTAAACGAGAAACGTACTCCAACCCTAAATACACATTTGTCTCAAAACAGTGATTAATTTCATTTATAGGATAAACAAATGAAATTCTAATTTCGAATTTTGATTTTTTTCTTCTTACTGTAATGACCAAACTGCCAGCTACACAATAATGTTTTTTTTTTCATGGAATTAATTCTCTTTTGTAAAAAATTAGGACAAAAACAATAAAAACGAAAGTGTTTCGATTTTTTTGATGAGAAGTGTACTTTATTTTCAGAAGTCGATGACTTTGTTTCACCTCTAAGCTACCGACTTCCGAAGGTAAAGTTTATTTTTCACGTTTGTGTGTCGGACGTATTATAGAAGCTAACTCATAACCTACTCAAGCTAAGTTAATATAAAAAAAATAACTATATAAAAAACTAAAATAACAAATACAAAACACTACACACACATTACACTTAACACACACTACACTACACTACACTACACACACACACACACACACACACACACACACAACACTACACACACACACTACACTACACTTTTTACTTTTTACTATATTATTTTGGTAGTCACCAATTAAAAAAAGAAGTCTGCCCAGTAATCACGGAGTAATCGGAGTGGTGGAATACATAATCACGTCGTTTTTTGGTAGTCGAAAACAACTGAAAAGTTATAATACGAGTATATTCTAATGAACGTCATAGACATACCTACAGAACGCTTTGAAAAAGCGCTTTGGCGTATAAGCAAAGAGGTTGGCTAATATAATCAATAACATATGTATAGTTACGTCTAATACCTAGTTGTTTGATCTAGCGTGGGTTCCAGGCAAGACGTGATCGCCATTAATTAAGAGATCTGCGCTATCCTATTTGTAGATCGAACTTGAGGCAGCTAGTAAACATTTATAGTGGTTCTGGTTACTGGCGGAGTTAACCACCTACTTGAGGTACCTCTGAAGAGGCAAGAGGTTCTGGGTATCTTGTTATCATAACATAACATCACGCCTGTAATCCCCGAAGAGTTAGGCTGAGGTGTTCCTAATAGTACACCCACATTTCGCCAGTTTTGTTAAAATCCCATGTTATACCCGGCGAGTCTATTGTCATCAATAGGGCACAAATCCAGACCCCGTGGCTGCTACTGAGAAATTAATGATGGAAAAAACCCAATAACACTTTGCCCAAGCCGGGAATCGAACCCTGGACCTCATGCTCAGCAGTTACGTTTGTGGCCACTAGACGAACGGGGCAGTTAAGGCATCTAGTGATCGTATTGATATTATGTATCTACTAAGTACTTTAAAATGGAATTTGGCAGGTCATGTCAGGTGCATGCAAATGTACCACTGGACAATAGTCTCCACGGGTTGGGTGGCTGAAGATTAAAGGTGCCGCAGAGGCCGACCAAGAAAGACGTCTCTGAGGCTGGTGAGTGGCAGCCCAGGAAAAAAATACCAGGAAAAATTGGCTTTTGTCTAGCAGGGATTCTTGGAAAAAGTTTACAATGGCCTTCAATGTGCTTAAAGAGGCATTTTTGCCAGCATATCAATCCTTTTCACCGTGTGTGATTCCTCAGACAATGCGGATTAACTACGTCTTACGATGGAACGCGAACCGACATGTGCGTTCATCAGTCCGTTATACAACGTGACACGGTATTAGGCGCGGGACGTGACGGCTATGCAAATTACTTGGGTAGGTACCCAATGTTGTTTGTTTTGCTTCAGCCTGTAAATGTAGGTGATTAAGTAAAAGGGTACACAAGTTGTTAAGATAACATTTATCGATCCTTGTTTTACAGGTGACGAGATTTGTGACAATTATGACACGAGACGGTGTACCTACACCTAGGTACTTAGGTATTACTACTCATAAATATTTTCTTTTTTTTGGAGGGTAGGAAATTTTTCATGAGCCTTTATCATCATACACTTCAAGAAATAATTTGAATGTCTACGATCTTTGTGATATAATAATATTACTTAAGTCATCAATGTGATGCCATTGACAAGTTATACTAGCTTAGTTACACATTGATGAAGTAGGTAGTAGGAAATAGGAGGAGCTCGTGAAAAAATAATAATAGCCGCTCGGACCAATCTTAAGGTTAAGTCACGCCAACCTAGGTTGGTCTGTGGATGGGCCATACCGAGTTTTCTCCGTGCCTTGGAAATCACGTTAAGCTGTTGGCTCTTGTCATTACAGGTAATCAGTGACCCGAATGTCTGAGAAGCAGTCCAACTAAGGGTTATGTAAAAGAATTGGCTAGTAGGCAAAAATAACAGCATACTCAGACTCATTGTAATCGTAATATCAGTGTCCTTCTTTCTCAACAATACGAGGCGTCTCATTCTCGACCCAATTTAGATTATGGACCAATAGTATCGGAGTTTTCTGAGACTACTGCGGAAAGAGATTAGGAACAAATACGATTATCTTGTTCCACGGTACTCCTATTGTTATGACTCGAGATAACTAGAGATTCATTGATTGGAGCGCCTAATTGACAGAAATGTGTGTAGTTTGATCATGGCTTGGAATTTGTGTTTCAGCAGTTTGAAGTCGAGTTAGTGACATAGAAATTGTTTAAGTAGCGAGTTGATTAATTTTCAATTACGGAAAACTTGGCAAAAGGCAACATTATTTATTAAACAAATACTTAATATTCACGCAGGTTAAAGCGCAGGGCCCTTAGTCTCGACATAGATACCGACGCTGTCGCAAACTTTCGATCGCTTAATAATAACGAAAAGATTCGGTTGGAATAACAATGCTAGCGAGAAACGCATCTTCGATGTACAGACTTGCGTTTCTCACAAGCATCGTTATGGCAACCGAATTTTTCCGTTATAATAAAGCGATCGAAAGTTTGCGACAGCGTCGGTATCTATGTCGAGACTGCCGCCGGCCCTGGCCACACCGTCAGCTAGCGAGCGAGCGAGTGAGGCGGGCGAGACAACGTTACACCACTTTTCATACTTTGGTTCACACCAAGAACTACCCAAAGAGCCGAAACGAAGTATGATAAGAGCCTCGCCTGACTCGCTCGCTCTTAAATAAAGCTATGCTGTCAGACGCTACCTATTCTTAAACTTTTTTTCTATCTATAATATGTATGAATTTACAAAAAAAAAAAAATGTATATATGTAGTTTATCAGCCATCTAGCTACCATAACACAAGCATTAAGTTGCTTAGCTTGGGGCTAGATGGTGCTGTGTGAAAATGTCCAGGGATATTTATTTATTAAACCTAAATATTTTTCAGAGGCTATCAGAGGATATTCTTAAACCTACTCCTTTTCTAAATTAAGTACAAATTGTTTAAATCTGTTATGTTATTGTTTTACAAATCCACGCCCTTCGAATAATTTCAACCTACCATCAAAGATTGTACAGAGAGATTGAATGCAGACAAAGCCGTGGCCTGTATAATAGTTAGTTAGTCATATAATAAGTGTCGGAATGCGCGTCACGTAGTCCTTATGTACGCCGGGATAGCAGCCTCAAGTCTGAATTCCATTTAATAAGCTTATTGATGTGTAAATATGTGCTATAGGGGTGAAATATTGTGGAAATAGAAATTACGGTGGCTGCGATGAAAATTTCTGATACATGAGTACATGACTTTAGTAACAGCGTTTACTGCTTGTATAAATAGTTCCACGCACAAACTGTTTATAATTATTTGCATGCGCCAATAGTTCGAGGGAATAAATAAGTCTTTAACCCGAGGTAAACACTGTGCTTTTCATTACGAATACAAGGAAAGTAAAAATACAAACATGAATTAGCTAAATAAAAAATGAGAAAATTTTATTTTAAATAAATCAACAACTTTGGTGATTTGGTGAGATAATTTTATTTCCACTACCGCTTTAGCCTCTTCTCTTATAAAATCAGGCGTTAAATTCATATCTGAATCAGATGAACTCATCATCATCTGCCTAGCCTTTTCCCAACTATGTTGGGGTCGGCTTCCAGTCTAACCGGATGCAGCTGAATACCAGTATTTTACATGGAGCGACTGCCTGTCGGACCTCCACAACCCAGTTAATGCTAGGTAATACGATACCCCTTGGTAAGACTGGTTGTCAGAATCAGATGAACTCATTTTATACAAATCTCTGCTATACGGAAGTATAAACAAAACTCTAAAACTCGAAAAAGCAAATGAAGATCGGATTGCCGCTTTCCCGTTTCCCGCCTATTTTGTTTTTTTTTCTGTGGCCGGCCAACTATTCAGCCATTTTTCATTTTCATCCTTGAAAAAATGGTAAATATTTTGCCCAAATCTATGTTATTTTAAAGAAATTGTTGAAACTAAATTATAATAAAGTTATTTAAAAAATATATACATATTATTTAATCAATACTTTATTTTATTTAAAGGACAATGACCAAAGTTGGTACCAAAAAGTCTCGCGCCTCAAAACCAAAATATTATAGTAATTAGTTTCATATTTTTTTACGGCATTACGCGTCGGGGATTTGATTTTTGAACTGGAAATATACTTTCCGAGTTTAAAAGTACGAATATTGTTTTACTCCCTTTATATGACGTTCCGTTTCAACTGAATATAAATGACGTTCCGTTTCAATTGAACAAACCCTTGTCTGTCGAGCGGACTCTAAAATTAATTACAATTAAGTAAGATCAGTACACCAAATCGATTTAGTTTGGTTTATTGCTATTTGCAACAAAATAGATTTTCTCAGCCTAAAGATTTTGATTTATCGATTACATCCCTAAATCCCGACTAGTTTATAGCACTTACTATACTCTATGGTTTATAGTTATCTTATCTGTGGCATCTGACATTTGTACTGTACTGACTGACTATTGGCAATGTAAAGGTCTAAAATAAAATCGAGTTTCAGTCAAGCATACTGTGGATGTTACTTTAACTCGTAATTCTTACTAATATTAGTGTATTACGCTGTTTTTAGAGCAATAATGTAATGTATGTGTGTTAAAATACGTCGTTGGTAGCGTCGAAAAAATAGACCTACTTTTTAGGTTACTTTCGATTTTATAAAATAACTCTGAAACGCGGGTTTTTTTTTCAAAAATAATTTTTGTAGGAGTTAATACGATCAGTGTAGTCTATAAAAAACAAGGTTTGATTTTGATGCAGCATGGTACGGGATTCCATACTTCCATGAGCATTCTCTTTTACATCGTGGCTGTATAGAAAGTTGGAACATGGTTCAATAGAAATGTGAAAATAGAACTAGTTTTTTTTTAATAATTTGACAGCTGTCAATTGAAAGCGATTCTCCCTACGGATTAAAAGTATTACTTTCATCCCGCTCCTCGGGCAACTTCAGACCTACTTTCAGAGTATGAGTAATGAAAAATATCATTCCTTAACCGATTGATCGTCCAGCACCACTAAAGTGTGAACGCATTTTTAAGAGCGTTCATCCAAAATGTTGGCAACATCGCAAATAGCTGTCAAATATTTACCTGTTTTAATTAATTCGGCAATATTACTGTATGGAAATAAGAAATATGGCAAACTAGTGAGCTACAATATTAATAACGAATTGCAATTAAAACACTGAATTTGATGTCGTAGCCGTTTTCGGTGTAAAAAAAACCATTTGGAAACTTTCCAAATACATTTTTTACATCTAAAACTAAATATTTGGTGTTACGTTATTAATTATTGCATTTCATAATAAATATTTTAGTTCACCAGTTAGCCATATTTTTTAATTCCTTACACTAATATTGCCAAATTAATCAAAACAGCAAAATATTTGACAGCTTTTTGCGTCGTTGCGTTGCTCTTAATTTCGTTTAATATACACATAAGACGGTACTTACAAAAATATTTCTAATATGAATGTACATATATTTTCAAAGACCACAAACAGCAAAGTAGCTAAGAGTCGCCGGTTTGACTAGACAACCTTGAAAAGTTTGGAAAATAAGACAATAACACAAAGTTTTTGAGTTTATTATGTTTATATTATACAAAATTAATTAACTTTGATACTGCTGGCTTTATTAGAAGCTAGTTGTTTGAACAACAATTTAATTCTAAGTCGTTTGGCGGTCAATTATGTTTGTTGTGACGAAATTTTCCATTTACTGAAATAATTTAACTGAAGACGGATTACTTTATCAAAATGAAAATATAACAACAGCAATACCAATATCACTATCGTTTTGACTACCTGTAACATTCTATTAAAATAACAATTTACTTAATAATTTAAACTTTACAAATTATACAGATACCAAAGATATTACATTAGATATGTACATAGATACCAACTGCATTATTATGCAATTACCGATATATTAAATGCTTAGCGATCTGTTTCCATCATTGCGTGCCATCAAAGACGTATCGGTAAACTAAACCTTACCAGCGCAGTGGACAGATCTACGCATTTGAAATACCGCTGTAGATTACTATTGCTACAACAAACTTTAAAAATTTTCAGAAACCACCCTTCTTTGCGTTAAACCTTATCACCATAATCGTAAACGCAAAGTACACAACTTTATAAAACACAAAAGCACTAATACAGAAAGAAATGTTGACTATGATCAATAATTCTATGTCGTAAAATTGGTACCAGTCGACATGAGTCGTGGGTGAAACAAGATGGCTGCCGCTGTATTGTAGCACATACTCTATGGCGTCCACGGCGCGGACCGGCGCGGGCGCATACGTGTCGAAAATCATAGTACGCAGACGATACATGTTGTTGCGGTAGCTGAAAACAAGAAAGAGCCTAAAACGAATGACTAATAAGCGCAGGCCACACCGCCAGCCAGCTAGCGAGCGGGCGAGTATCGTTTCACCTGTTTTCATACTTTGGTTCACACCGCGAACTACCGAAAGTGCCGAACCGAAGTATAGAAAGAGGAGAAACGATGCTCGTCCGACTGGCGGCGTGGCCTGCGCTAAATAGAGACAATGTTTGAGTGGAGACGCAGAACTGGTAATAATAGCGTAGGCAGGTCACGAGCCAGGCGAACCAATGTTCTGGTCAGAGTAGCAGGAAGTAATGCAGTAGTAAGCAGGACCGTTGTTTCACCCACGACTCATGTCGACTGGTACCAATTTTACGAGATAGAAATATTGATCATAGTCAACATTTCTTTCTGTATTAGTGCTTTTGTGTTTTATAAAGTTGTGTACTTTGTGTTTACCATTATGGTGATAAGGTTAACGCAAAGAAGGGTGGTTTCTGAAAATTTAGATATAAAAAACACAAAAAAAGTCATCTGCGTCTTGTACTCCCTATCTTGGAGATGAGTTGCTCCTAAATGCACCACATTTTTTGGCACAGGCCGCGTTCCCTCCTAAACAGGATGAATATTCAGCAAAAGCATCTCAATCTTTTCCACCTGCTCTCTCAATGAAGGAACATCACCAAACAGTCTCTTAGCCATGGCATCTTCTTCTTTTTCCAGTAAATTGTACATGGAGTTCATTTTCCAATAGTCGTATAATGCTCCAATTTTCTGCCAGATATTTAGATTCCAGACCTTGTGTTGGAAACTTGTTGGACAGAGCAATGGGTGGGAGACACCTCCTAGATTGGTGTAATCATTGAAGATTGGACCAAAGGAACTGTTGGAAACTACGGGAGCATCGTAAATATATAGGTCCAGAAGAGAGTCGGTCGAATCCAGGCTTCCAACAAAAGCAGATCGAAGGATTCATTGTTTTTAATGAAAGTTTTTACTTCAGGATCTTTGAGTTGTTTTTCAACGAGTTTAGCAGCGACATGTAGTCTATGTTTTAGGTCAGTATTGCTGCATTTTTTCTTTCCTTCAATATGCAAACTTCTTTTGTTACTTCAGAGACATCAATTTCCATTAAATTGTCTGGTGATACACCTCTTGGGTACTCTGGAAGTGGTGTTATGAGTACTACTTCGTGATCTCGATAACTTAGTTCGTGTAATATTGATCTGAGCGCACTCTGGTGGCTTATGAGCGTCGGGAACACTGCTAGTATTCTTGCTGATTTGGTTTGAACGAACAATGAGAAAGTTATTAGTAGACACAGTAACATCATCATCATTTTTAGCAAAGAATAAAATAGTTTTTATGTTTAATTTCTTCAGGAACGTAGTTAATGTGGGTATAACTATAAACAATGTTTAAATAAAAATAAAGAACAGTAAACTGTGAACACTGCGATCTCAACAGCGACTGATCACATAGCAAGAAACGTAATGATACTAGAAATTACGAACTATTATTTGTCATTATTGATTTAATGTTTGTACAAATTTTATGCGACCTCGGTGTCATTAATGCTGCTAAGACTCGCCAGAGGACGTGGATAAAATGCTTGCTATTTGCACATTTCGTTCCTGCCGAAATAAATTAGAAGAAACTAGAAATGGACCATGGGGGATTTGTATGCAAAATAAAGTTATTTAAACTTATTGGTAAATAAACTATGTCTGTTGGTAAATTATTCTAGAGATTTCCCTACTTTTATAATCTTCCCCATTTACGCTTCAAGTTGCGTTAAAATTTGTTCTGACATAAAATGAAACTTGCACTTGACAAGTTTATTCAAGATAATCTTTATATATATAATTCTTCTGTGAGTGTGTATGTCACTGAACTTCTCTCAAACGACTGGACCGATTTTGATGAAATTTTTGTGTGTGTTCAAGGGGATCTGGGAATGGTTTAGATTCACAAAAAATTAGGGTAGGTAGGGTAGGTAGGGTAGGTAGGGTAGGTAGGGTAGGTAGGGTAGGTAGGGTAGGTAGGGTAGGTAGGGTAGGTAGGGTAGGTAGGGTAGGTAGGGTAGGTAGGGTAGGTAGGGTAGGTAGGGTAGGTAGGGTAGGTAGGGTAGGTAGGGTAGGTAGGGTAGGTAGGGTAGGTAGGGTAGGTAGGGTAGGTAGGGTAGGTAGGGTAGGTAGGGTAGGTAGGGTAGGTAGGGTAGGTAGGGTAGGTAGGGTAGGTAGGGTAGGTAGGGTAGGTAGGGTAGGTAGGGTAGGTAGGGTAGGTAGGGTAGGTAGGGTAGGTAGGGTAGGTAGGGTAGGTAGGGTAGGTAGGGTAGGTAGGGTAGGTAGGGTAGGTAGGGTAGGTAGGGTAGGTAGGGTAGGTAGGGTAGGTAGGGTAGGTAGGGTAGGTAGGGTAGGTAGGGTAGGTAGGGTAGGTAGGGTAGGTAGGGTAGGTAGGGTAGGTAGGGTAGGTAGGGTAGGTAGGGTAGGTAGGGTAGGTAGGGTAGGTAGGGTAGGTAGGGTAGGTAGGGTAGGTAGGGTAGGTAGGGTAGGTAGGGTAGGTAGGGTAGGTAGGGTAGGTAGGGTAGGTAGGGTAGGTAGGGTAGGTAGGGTAGGTAGGGTAGGTAGGGTAGGTAGGGTAGGTAGGGTAGGTAGGGTAGGTAGGTAGGAAAACATGCATTGCAACGCATGCCGGGCACAGCTAGTTAGGTATATAACTTTTAATGCTACGTGTGGGTACGTCCGCACGGGGCACAAAATCGCGGCGCGGGCATCGTCTAGTTAATTACTATTTAAATGTGAATGTATAAGAGGATGGATGGATGGATGTTTGTTACTTTTTCATGCAAAAACTACAGAACGGATTTGGATAATTCTGCACAAACATAGTATATAACCTGAATTAGCACATAAGATACTTTTTATCTCGATAGTATGATCCCGTGGGGCATTTGCCAAACACCACGCAGTTCAACTGCGGTTTTTGATAAATTTTATATTAAAGACTATCTACCAATATCTCTGACTCATAAACATACCTGAGCCTTACCGAATGGGTGCATAACTTCATTATAGGTAGGTATTCGTTAAGAATATGTAACACAAGTAATCAGTAATTTTTAGGGAAACGTGTGCATTTGGCAGTTGCTTCACGGCGTTAATTAAGGAAATATAAAAGTTTCGTGTGATGTTGACTCGACGAGCGCTCTTGTAGAAATTATATTACCACCCACTACTTAGTTTAGTTGTTCTTTCAAACACGGAAATGTTTGCCCTGTGTGTGAATCAAAAGTTAGTTCTTTTGATTTTCGCTTTCGGAGCGAAAGTACTAAAGAAAAACCTCCCTCCATGTTCCTTTTTCGTTATTTCTTCATATCCATAGTAACATGCTTGCTATTGTTTCCTTTATTTATCGCAAATTCTTTAAATAACTATACTAATTTCAACAGGGAACCTACCTAGGTACCTTATACATTTCTTCTTAAAGAAAATGATAAAACTACTATTTAAGTACTACTTTTTCACACACAAACCCGTTGAGTTACAGATAGAAAAAAAGATTAACTATGACCCTACAACTCACGGTCGTACTATTAGGTAATTTGTTAATGTGTATACGGCTTTCACACTTCCCTTGAAATATTTCTTTCTCGTGTGGTTAGTGCCTAACCTGGTGTCAGAGTTTTTATGCCGCCCATGGGCCTCTGAGTTGGCTTTACATGCCGTCGCATTATATTATTATTTTATGTCGCATTGTTGCGTTTGCATGCATATATACATGATGGTTTCCTCACGATGTTTTCATTCACCGAAGCAAGTGATAAATTATAATTTTGAAATCGTAAAATCAGAGGTGCTTGTCTTGAATTTCAGGTAATCACTTACAAACCTACTTGTCAAACATAGTTCTTAAAGTTTTGCACAGAACCTAATGTAAATTACTCCGTAGTAGTTGTGAAGGGACCCTTTCAGAAACATAATATGGTCGACGGAAAAGGGATTGCCGAACCTGGCCGGAATTCAAGACAAAAGGTGAACTTGGAAGTTTAAATTATTATCCTTCCACTTGCTTGGGTTTGTAAGGACGATCCAGTGTTGATTTTCAATGAAATTTCAAATTAATTAAGCGATTGATAAGATTTTAATTGTGTTGTAAAATGAATAATTTATGAATAGTTGTTGAGAAGTTGGCGAGATCTAAGTAATTCTTGGAGAGGATAAGCTGCCCAGCAGCACGCAGTTCCTGGCAGAAAAGAAATTATGATGTCACAGAATTTATCTTCTGTAAAGGTTGCTAGGTACCGTAGATACCTCTATGGATATTTGGTAATTAACTGACATATTGTCTGTATCCCCTAAATTATCTACGGTGAAAAATGTCTATGTATCTGGTATGGTTATGAAGATCAGTTTAGGTAGAGATAGCTTGTAGCTCTCAAAACTGTGAAGGTTCTAGCACCAAAAAATTCGAAGACGTGTGATATCAACCAACCTGTGCTGGGCCCGCGAGCCCGCTGGCCTGATGCCTCTCATAGCCTGGCCGGTGGGTGTAAAAGACATATATATATAGAGTGGATATTGGGAATATTTTCATACAATGATCCCGAATATTTTTGATTTTGACACACGAATGCTACTTGACAAGCGGGTGTGTGACACTAGACAAACCGACTTGTTATTAAGTAGTAAGAAGTATTAGATTACGATTTTCTTTGTCTTGTCCCGTCTGTCGCTCGTAAATATTTGAATGTCTTCGTCTGTAATACAAATCTGTTAATGGAAACAACAAAATGTCCTAAAGCAAAAGTACTCAAAGAATTTGGTTTCCTTTACGTAAATTCAAATAAAGATAACATAATCATATGTCGCTGTGTGTTCGGAGTGGCTAGAACAGGGCTGAATGAAACAGTTTCTAGAGTAGAAAATAACAAATACCTACTGTTATTTTGGACACCAACAGCATGATAAACAAAAGAGAGAAAGTTTTCGGACTAATGATATCCATTTAGCCTTTACTTGAGCTCAAACACAAAAGAAAATCCCATTTGTGACACAGCAAATACATATTCCGTGATTCTATTTTCTTACCAAGTCTGTTGTTAACATGGAAATGTCCTAGAACCTATGCCGAGTGATTTATTGTAGTACGTCAACCTCTTTCTTTTTTATTTATGTATTCATGGCACGTTTAGGACCTAGCCTCGCTTGAGCCTCCCTGACATTTAAATTATGTGATTGTGAAAATGTTCTGAACCTCTGCTTCACGTATCGGCAAGTTTCGCACAGCAGCGGTCTGTCATTTTATGTTCGTTCGAATTTATCGGGCTGCTTCATTTCAGTTTGGCTATATGCCAGTGTCATTTGGCATATGACCCAATTGATGGTAAACTGTAATATCTACCCTATTTTATCATCATCAGTCTGGGTTGTGCAGGTCAGATAGGCAGTCGTTTTATGTAAAATATACTGATATTCAGCTGCATCTGGTCATTCGGTTAGACTGAATGTCGAACTCAACATTAAATATGTACCTAGTTCTGTTTTCACGACTATCTTTCTTTATCTTTCTACTATTTTGAAACATTAACGTCAGTTTAAAGTAGTATTTTGATTTGCTTTATTCATCTTTTCCGCACATTCATTACATTTTTAAATATTTCCTTAAAAAAAACATATAAAACTACATTTAAAAATAAAAAAATAGTGGTGTGCCCGTGTCGGGAGCAGGGCCCAAGCTACTGGTGGTTAGGGCCCAGAGACAGGAACCTCCTCACAATGCGTGCCGTATCGAGGAGTACTGCCTTATGAATCTGACCCTTGATTCAACCGCCAGGCTAGAATCTTGACAGGTGTTTGTCGAGGCTTGGCCATCAGGCCACTGGCCGTAACTACAATTTGCACAATGATAGCAGAGTTCACATTCCACATGCCGAAAACCTCGTGTGCGAAATCGAAATATTTTTTTGTTTCTCTTTCTCAGCTTTCATGAGGTTCTCGTCATGCGGGTTGGTAACATTGATATTATTACGCGGTGCGCTGATCGGTATTATGATGATTATTAGACTGTCCGTTCTTCCTCCATTGTTAATTGCATCTAGAATAGTGGTACCTACCCATGAGGACGAAAATACATAATAGTTCGGGGAAAAGTCTTTTCGTATTTTTTATGTATAAAATTGAAGAAAAATCTCTTTGGTTGTACTGTTTGTATCTGGCTGGTTTTAATATTAATAAATATATAATACTAAGAAAAAGAAAAAGAAAAAGTAAAAAACACATTCCCGCCATTTTTCAATTGTTTTTCTGTCCGTCAAAATGTGAGTGAATCTAACGAAGAAATTCTGAAGTTTTATTACAAAAAGGGAAAAATGCGACACTGCCCGCGAAAAAAAATTGTGACGTTTATGGACCTAATGCAGTGTCAGTAAGAGTAGCATAAAGTTGGTACAAGCATTTTCAGTCCAAGAATGTTGTGATGTCAAAGATGCAGGTCGCTCTGGTCGCCCTCACACAGATTAAGTCGATGTCATTTTTGAAAAAGAGGAGCAAACTTCAATTGCTAATTAGGTACTAAACTAACGTAAGTAATCAGATCGACCTTTGAGTAAAAGTGCTTTATCTTATCCCATTGTATAATAATAATAATAAAACATTTATTTCGGATACATTCCATTTAGCAAAATAGTAATTAAATAGTCAGCTTCAAAAAAAAAAATAATAATAAAGAAAAAACAAAACAAAATAAAATAATTCAATTAAAAGTATAGACAATAGAAATGAAGATATTTAGAACAATTAAATTAAATATACAATGTCAATACTCTCAATGATGTCCATTAAATTAGAAAATGTACACACTTAAAACACTACAAATAAACAAACTATTATGACAAACTACAAACTAGTATAACTTATAAGTTTAGGTTTCATGATTTTCCTTTCATTTAATTTATCATGTTTGTTTAAGTGATTTAATTCTTATCATTGACCTTATCGATTGATGCCATATAAGTACAGGATGTTTCCTGGATTTTAACCGGTTCTATTCTCGAGTGTGGCAAGCGAATTCTCGAAAATGTTTGAATGCAGATCGGTTTCTTTTTAAAAATAAAGGAATGTTTCCTTTGAGTAAAATTTTATTTCTCCAGTATTTAGAGTACTTTCCCTCCAGGTGAGGTTAAAAATTCCACCCTGTATATTATAATTAAATGTAACTAAACTTTTTTTTTTTTTGACTTTGTATACAAAATATGAAGAAACTTTTCAGAGGAAAAATGATAAACAAAAGAGCAGCGATCTATTCCATACCTTTTTAAAACGAATTCATTCAAAAACGAAACCTAGTTAGTTTAGTAGTCGTTTTTGTATGAATTCGTTTAGCTGATGCTATTTTAAAATATCTACGTGCTAAAACGCAACACACTGGGCTTAGATAGATATTTTTTTCGTCGGTTGTTCTATTGAATTTTTATTTCTAAACAAGTCTATCTGTTTTTTGTTTGAATTTATTTTAGGTAACTTATATCCATGTTGCGTAAGCGTTTGTAGTTCGTAATATCTAGTATAATACAAATTTACTATAAACCATAATATTCTTCATGTTTTGTTAAAGGAATAAGGCGTCGCCATATCCCAGACAGTTATCGCAAGAATAAAATACATTTACACGTTACTAAATATAACAATATAATTAAAGGGGTCTTATTGCGTTATTAGGGCTGGTACACTTGAAATGGGCGAAGAGTTTTATGTGTTATACTTCTTCAACTTTTGACCAACCATTGCTGAGTGTAGGTATCTCTTCCAAATCTCTCCTTTATTTTTGGTCGGTTTTGTGTCATTAATAACCGATAAAAGTCTGCAGTTAAGTTCATATTTTAATCAATGTGTTCTAGAAAATCTAGTAAGGGAAATCATTTAAGGGACTAGTCAATATTCTTACGGAGTCCAATAAAATGCATTCTTCTTATGTCAAAATAAAATGTACGTCATTGTTAATTCCAATAATTTCTATAACTATTTTTTGAATTTCAAAAAGACACTTATATGGTTTATTCTACTAACATAAAACAGACAATTGTCAATCTCTATTTAGCCTCATCTCGATTGCCTACCAAGCAAAACGTTCCCAATGCACTATAAAAACCGCTTTTCTTTAAGATTTAAAAAGTTTAGTGACATCCCTACACGCGCTCCAGTCGTTCGCTACGTCTAGACCGATTCGCAGCCTGCTGTTAATGTTACATTTTATTGTCATAATAACGTTCAAAGTTGCAACTGTCTCATAATGTAGCTACGTCCTTGTTGCACGGGCGGTAAAGTTTTTGAAAAGATGAATTTTAGTTCACAAAATGTGTAAAAATACCCATAACGAAGCCGAAAGAAACTTGTTCTCCCCGTCATTGCGATCATTTTTTTGTTCTAGACCACAAATGGGAATCTTCTAGTTACGGAAATATTGGGGGTCAAAGTTCCAACTACGAGTATTTAACAAGTTCTTTTTTTTTAAATACTAGTTTTATAGTTATAACTTTACTTTAAATACCACCATGACCCGTTTACAATGCATCCATCAGCACAATGTTTTGAGTGCGTTACATTGAGTTTTACCGTAAAACGTGATTTTTCACTCCAAAAAAAAAGTCGTTTCCGAGCAATAATTTTTGGATAGAGTTACTTAGGTACTAAGTTTTGATGTACAGAATTTGATGGCTTTGTGAAGGCTCGGTTTATACCTTGTATACAGTGCTGCTTTTAGATCTACACTAGAAACAAAAACTAGAGAGGTGTCAAGGGACACCCGGATGGAACGAAGTTCCTTTCGATTAAGTAGTGAAGGAAATGTAAAAAAAAAACCACCACCACCACCACCATCATCATCGCCATCATCGTCATCATCATCATCATCATAATCATCATCACCACCACCACCACCACCACCACCACCACCATCATCATCATCATCACTACTACCACCACCACCACCACCACCACCACCACCACCATCATCATCATCATCATCATCATCATCGTCATCATCATCATCATCATCATCGTCATCATTTTCATCGTCATCATCGCCATCATCGTCATCATCATCATCATCATCATCATCACCACCCATCCACAGACAGACCTCGGCAACCGTTGCTTAACTTGGATCACCCATCCACAGGCAGACCTGGGCAGTCGTTGCTTAACCTTGCTCACCCATCCACAGACCAAAGACGAAACGAAAATATCTGGCTTGCTTTCTATAACATGCGCACGCCGCACGGCTTACAATAGCTTCCTATAGCAAAAACACATTATCTTCCTTTGCGTCGCGCAGTCGGGTAAAAGTGTCGTACACACTTTTCGTCTGAATTTTTTCCGTCTAGCCTTCTTTCGCAACGCGCCATAAGGAACTTCGTTCCAATAAATTTTGCACAAGACTTTCTTGAATAACGTAGGTAAGAAGGATTTTAAAAACCGCCTTTACTCAAAGGGTATTAAAGTTTGTAGGGAGTAAAAATGTTTATGGAAATTCGTCATTTGGTCCACGGGAAAATAAAATTTGCTTCAAGTAGTAATCGAACTTGCTGCCGGTTCATATGCGAGTTATCTTTGGGCAGTGCTAACCCCACATGGCATGGATTACGGACCGCTAATCAGACGAATCTGAAGTTAGAACCAACCTTTATATGCTTTCATAGCTGTAGAACTGTAGATCGAGAAACGGACGGAATTTAAAGGAAATACTTTCTAGAAAATTCCATTTCATTTCAAGAAAATAAGCTCATTACAGTAATAGGAACCGGACTAGGTACTGAACGAAATGGCTAGTTGTTATTTGATCATTAAAGTTTGGATTGAAAAGAAGAAAAGAATATTGCATTATCCGGTGAGCACCTAGAAATATTTTAGAGATGATGATATTCTTCTGACGTCGTCCTCTTATGGCATTTAGAGTATATTGCCATAATCTACACTAATTATAAAGAGGAAAAAATTGTATTTTTATGTGTGTGTATGTTTGTAATGAATAAACTCAAAAACTACTGTGCCGATTTCAAAAATTCTTTCACCATTGGAAAGCTACATTCACCCTGAGTAACATAGACACCCGTGTAAAGCCGGGACGAACCGCTAGTGCTGAAATAAAATAAAGACAAGTGCATTTTCCCTTTGTGAAAGAATGTGTCTCCTTAATAAAATGTTTATAGCTTTGCACCCAGTGTTTGCACCCTACAAACCCCCCCCTGAAACTGCCCTTTTCGTAAATTAAAGTACATACTTGAGCGGAAAACGCATGCCCCCATTGGGGTATTTTCGCCAAAATTGGACTCATAAAAATAATTCAATAACTGCAAGGTTTATTTCAATTCTGCAAGTTGCTTTCAAACTTTTAAATATAAATAGAGGATAGTTATATTTTATTAGAAGAAGCGTTTGTTCTTTAATTATTGTATAGTGAATTGAATTGAATCGAATAAGGTTTGATGCATTATGGGTAAAGCCACTTTTCAAATTGCTATTTTAATTCATTAAAATAGGATAAACGATTACATCATCTGCCTTTCCTTTTACCAACTGTGTTGGGGTGACTTCCAGTCTAACCTAACCAGATGCAGTTGAATTTTACATGGAGCGACTGCCTATCTGACCTCCACAACCCAGTTAGTACTGGGTAATTCACCCCTTGGTAAGACTGGTTGTCAGACTTTCGGGCTTTCGGACTTTCGGACCTGTAACGACTGTCAAAGGACAATAATGGCAGCCAGACATAACAATAAATAATCAATTTATTGCTTGGTCAAAGGTGGCAACGCGAAAGAGAAGAATGACAACAACCTGTAACAAGATCTCTTCTGTGTAAACTGCTGTGATATCAGCAATATTAACTGAGAAAATAAACGTTCCGACATAAAACAGATTACCGCGTTTTAGAATCTTATTTCCGTGTTGGTAGCCATTTTCGACTTTCCCTTTGTTTTTGCTTTGGACTGTACTTGACGTGAACATTAAGAAAAAGCTGTTTTTAGCATTAAAAAAGGTTTTTATTTCAACATAAAATGTTTTCAACATTTCAAAAAGATTTTGTATTTCAAGTTGTTAATCGTATTCAAAGACATTTAAATAATTATACGTTCTTTCGATAGAAGAACAAACTCGTAATTAACTTGCCAGAGCCAACTGGTTGATGTAGGTACATACAAGTGTAAAAGTGCAAACTTGGCAATAATTCTTAAATTACATAAAATATAACATAACATCAAGCCATCACGCCGAAGGGTTAGGCAGAGGTGTACCTAATAGAGCATTACATCCATCAACCGGGCACAAAGCCAGAGTCCGTGGCTGCTACTAACAAATTCCTGATGGAAAAACCCAATAACACTTCGCCCGACCGGGGAATTGAAGCCAGGACCTCATGCTCAACAGTTGTGCTTGTGACCATTAGACCAACGAGGCAGTCAATTCTTAAATTTATTATTCTTTGAGGCATCACTGAGAAACAGGATTACAGTTTTTTCTGATATCCTCTCTATAACAGTTCCAATCTCTTTAATCCCGTAGTATTTTTTACAAAATTAGGTAAACGATAAATGTTTAAAGTATTTTTTTCCAAAACTGCACCCGTTTCTTCCCAGTACTAACCTTAGTCATTAAGGTGGAAGCAGTAGCCCGCGAAATGCAAAATATCTGGAATATTTTGCAACATGCTGGTCAGTGTCAGGCTGTATCATCATCATCTGCCTAGCCTTTTTCCCAATCTTGTTGGGGTCGGCTTCCAGTCTAACCGGATGCAGCTGAATACCAGTATTTTACATGGAGCAACTGCCTATCTGACCTCCACAACCCAGTGAGTACTAGGTAATACGATAACCCTTGGTAAGACTGGTTGTCACACTTTTTGGAGCACTGACTCCCTGTAACGACTGTCAAAGATCTACAAATGACAGCCGGGACCAACGGCTTAACGTGCTTTCCGAGGCACGGATGAAACTCGGTATGTAATGGGTGGTCACCCATTCACAGACCAACCTAGGCAAGCACGGCTTAACCTAAAGATCGATCTGAGCGGCTGTTATTATTTTGCCACGAGCCCCTCTGTATGTTGAACAAAATATATTTTTAAATTGTAAAAACGTAAGAAAAAATGATTTTCGCGGGCTACCCTGGCGCTTTCCCCTTAATTCCCCTTAATAGAAGTTTGCCAATTCCTCAAACGTGACCTGATTGAAGATTCGACTGACCTCCAATAACAGGAACCCACCTAGGTACCTATAAACCCACATTACCGACCAATTGACGGCAGATTGAAACCCTGTGACAGATAAGCGGACGCCCCAACAAGCTTTGATAGACATTCCGACAGCCTGCCACTCAGAGACAACCACGAAATTAATCCGAAATCGGCCGCAAAATTGTGAATTGGATCTTCTAACCTTAAAGGCTCATTGACGGAGAGTTGAATGCGTGTTTTAATATCTATTAGATCGTTAGAGTGTACTTAAAGGTGTATCAGTAAATGTGCGCGCAGTGCAAACGTAACGTAAATAAGTCGATTTTAGAATCGAAAATACAATGATCCTATAGCATTTTAGTTAAATTGTTTGCATCAAGCACAATCAGTTACATTCACACGAACACACACACACACTACACATACCTGAACATGCTACAATATTTTGCGAGGTAACCCCATCACAAGTATCCATATACATATAACTTATCGGGGCTGCCTCAATTTTGTGCTGTAAAACAATTGTACTCATATTATTACATATTATATTGATACTTATATAACGTAGGTATATCCTCTTCTGCAAATCACGCAATTGAAATTAAGTTTGTAACGTAAAAACGTAAACGTTTTAAGTAACATTAGTCACTTATTAATAATATATTTAATAACATGATTATTTAGTAACTTAAAACATGTTGTGAATCTAATAAGAGACTGGATTAAAAACAAAGAAATCATGCGATTTTAAAGATAGGAGGAGTCTTACCCATAATAGCTTAGATTTGATGGAACAAAACAGATAAGCTATCGCAACAGTGTAAAAGGCTTGTCTTGTAATACTAGGTAGCAAACGTCTCATGATACTCACTATTACTACCAGCAAAATCTGGCATATTAATAGAAATTCCATATTCTGACGAATACAGAACTCCATTGTTTCCGTCACTGTTTCTACGTTTCGATATTGCAAATGACCGTGTTTAGATGTTAAGATTTAGTAAAATATTTGCTTCTTATTTTTTTACTTTGAGCAGTTTAACAAAAAAAAAAGATATTACACGGAAAGAAAACGACCGTAATTGCTTCATATAATGTGCATACTTTCATTGATAAACGCTTCTGAAATGTATAGAGCCCTAGAATGCCGATTTTCTTTTAAGATGATCGGTTCAGTGGTTTAGACCTGAAAAGGTAACAAACAAACTTACTTTCGCATTTGTGATATTAGTAATTAATTACTTAGTATTAGTTGTCCGGAACCGCGTCAACTATTTGTCTGATCCATGAGTAAACGATAATATCTCCATTAAATAATCGATTATTCGAAACTAAATTCTTCTGCAAATTAACCTTTCATGGAATTGGCCACCTGGGGTGCAAATATGGAATAAACTCTCTCCAAGCAATCCTGTAAATCTGCCAAGAAAAGGCTTTCATGCACTCTTGGGAAACAAATTAAAGTGTCTCGGAATCTGCAACAAACTTAATCTGGATGTGGGCGGGAAGGAAAAGATGCTGAATCCATTTGGGAATAAATATTTAGGTCCGAGGAGGATATTTCCGAATATATCGTAGAAGTAGTTGGATTTGGCAAGAAAATAATGTTATCAAAACTCTGCGGAATTGAAGTAAACGTATTGAAGTTTGGTCTAATGTTGCAGTTTGTTTGAAAATCATGTACTTCATATACATGATTTTCAAACAAACTGAATGAGAATGAGTTAAGAACTGTCTAGGTATAGATTTTTAAGCTGCACAGGCGCGACACTTCATAATAGGATTATAGGTCAGCTTTATCTCTGATTAAACCAAGCAAAAAATAAACAATTAGGTGTAGTATTTTTTGGAATGAAGATCTGAAATATACAGTAAGCAAGCAAAGTTGTGAAAAGTATCTCAGCATGACCAACCTATAATGTTTCCACGGCTGAAAATAAGTTCAAAAAGTTTTAAAATCATGGTTCATATTTACTTGATAGCATAGTTGAAATCATGAATTATTATGAAAGTAAGAAAGTAATAAAATGACCCAACGATAACATTCTTTAAAAACTAAGTGACGTAAACGCTGTGCCCTCTAGCTATTACCTACGTAATAGTCAATTTAATCTATTTTTATTTACCTAGTTTTCATGGCGTATAAAACCAGCTGGGCTAAGTTTACGATCTCCGGCGCGGTCAAATAGATGGTCGTTGGTGTGGAACCGTTGCACTTGTGCACACATAACATGTAGGTTTTACCTCATTTAAAGGTTGTGTTTACTGGTAAGTATATAATATTTCTTATGAAGAAAATCGCTTCACCCAATTGCGAGGAATGTGGAGTTGTTGAGGACCTACAACATTTAATGCTGGAATGTGTCCAATATGAGTCCAGTAGAAATAATTTAGTAAGGTCCCTGAATTTGAACAGAACTTATGTAGGCATGTTCCATACAATTTTATCCCAACCAAATGGCGACAGAGAACCAATGGCGAAGAGTTTGTATAAATGCATGGCCCACGTCTTGTGAAAATTATGTAAATAGTAAGTAAGTAAATTGTTTAGGATACGATGGGACTGACATATGCTATGCGTAAAAGCCCCTATAAATAAATAAAGAAAAAAAATTAAATACATGCTACAGTCACGCTATATTTGGAGGCCTACGTCCCTTAAGAAGCAGGCATCAAAAGTGTATAGAACATCTACTGGTTGTCAGGAGGATCTAGTTAATTCTGGGTAAGGGACCTCGCACAGTATGCGGCCACGACCACGACTTATCGCATGACCGGCCGGTATCTTGAAAAAAAAAACTGACGGACGCCAGGTTGTGCGACCATACTTTCTTCCGGTTCGAAACTTCTGCGGCCAGAAGTCGTGGCCGTGTAGTGCGAGTGGTCCCTTGTGGTGCCGTCACTAGCAACAAAATCTAAACTCTTAGCAAAATTCTAAAGCGATTTTCTCCTACTGTATATAAACGTTTTACGTTTTCACGAACTTAGTATCTTGTAAGTCATACTATTACAAACGAAATAGGTCTTATCTCAAAGTAGAAACCGTTATTTCAAGAGAAACTCGCGTTAGAATTTTGCTTAGTGCTCATTTCATTGCTTGTTACTGCACACCCTTATGTCAGTACGATTTATAATGTAAAATTCAAAGACGGACACCGTACTGCCTAAGCCGCTGGGTATACACACAGGCATGAAACTTTGCACAAGGTTTCAAGCAAGGAAAATCTTATGATTTTTTCCCTTCATTAAAGGGGTACGAAAGTTTATAAAAAAATCGTAATTTTTGTCGATGGGAAATACTACCGGACACACGGCTTCCGTTATATTATCTTACTACTATAAATACGAAAGTTTGTGAAGATGGATGGATGGACGTTTGTTACTCTTTCACTCAAAAACTACTGAACGGATTTGGATGAAATAAAAGATAGTTTATTATTATTATTTATTTATTTAACAGACAACATGATCCAATGATATTTACACAAATACTTACAATTCTAGAATGTTAGTAAACACTTGAACTATTATAACCTGGATAATTGGATATTTCAAGAGTAAATCGCGTTTGAATTTTATTATAACATAGGACGTTTTTACCCGGTAGTACGATTCCGTGGGGCAATTACCGAAATCCACGCTGGCGAAGTCCCGGACATAGTAAACGTGTAACGTGTTATAAGACCTGTGCTTTAATGATCGAACCTATTAAGGCTGGCTAAATTAAGTTCAAGATTACCTATTGGTAAAACCTAAAACACTTTGCTCAACTAAGGAGGCAATCTCACACATTATGGAATATGCCTTGTATTGATTGGCCCATAAAAAAATTGTGGTAGGTACACTTGTTTAATTTTCTAAAACATCACTTATTTTAAATTTGTTATTTATTTAGCGTATTTTTGGTGAAACGGAACGCAATGGCAAAACGCATCGTCCTCGATAACGCCGGTAGTGACATCAAAAGCTCTGTTTTATTTGAAAAGTACTTAAATTTTCACTATGATCTGCCAGGGCTGCGGGACTGTTCGAAAGAGATACCGCGGCCCTGGAACATAAAGGGCCAAAGAAGGAACATGGGTGGTTTTTAGTCAGTAAGAGTCTGACACTCCCTTCCGCTCCGCCCAGACCGGGAGGGGTCATTTGATGATTTCCCACCCTCACTATGATTCACTATGATTTTTTAATAATATTTTTGTTTGAATAAAGCAGGCAGGCAAGCAGATACCTATAAGGGCAAAAAAATAGATGTAAACAAGGCAGATAGAGGAAAATGACGTCACGTCATAGCCGCGACAGTCACGGACGTTTGAACTGTCGTAGAAAGTTGTAGGAGTTTCAATTTTTTTTTGAGCGACAAGCAGTTGTTGAACTTAACTTTTAATACTCTTCTTAGTTGATAGTACTGTATTTATTTATTTAAGTGAAGAAAAAATTACATGCAAATTCTTGGGAATTTGCATGTAATTAAAATAAAAAACCACTACACCGTTAAATGAATGCTGATTGTTTCTAACCGGTGAACCCTCAATCCCTGCCTAATCTCTCATTCTTGAAGAATCGGTTCGTGACGATATAGAGAGATAAGAACAACGAATAAATCCTAACAAAGCCGTCAGGACGCCATTTTTGTCTGAGGATTACCGGCTGACGATGGATCAAGGCAACGTGAGCCGTTTGCAAATGGCCACGTGTTCTTTATTCAAAAATTCAAACCGTGGAACACACACGCTTCTCCGAAAACAGTAATGAGAAGGAAAAACTCAAGGTTATTTAATGAAAAATGTTTCAATTTTCATTGTAGGTACTCGTGTTTGTGATTTAAAATGCTTAAGTTTTTATAAATTACGTTGAAAGTTATTTCATAGCGATTAAAAAATGTTGTTACCATAATAAAGTGCCAGTGACTTTGTGGTTTATCCATTAGTATTAGTACTGTTAATCCCTGTTGTGGAAAGCATGTTTTGCTCCATGTTTTTATTTAACTCTTAAGTTAAATAAAAACAAAACAAAATTAACAACAAATAAAAACAACAAAACAAATAAATAACAAAACAACAATACAAAAAAAAACAACAACAACGTCGATAACGTTATAATTTTGTTGCATATTTATTGGTTGTTGTCGATATTTACTTACAAACTTGCAATCCCTTCATGTCAGTTTCACTCTGACCTCTTAAAAGGTAGACTAGATTTTTAGAAATGGGAAAATATTGAAGCTACATTATCCCAATTTGTATGGATGCGACTCAGCTTTCCGTCTGATCACGAAAACCCTCGCTTTGACCACAAATCATTAAATACCATTTAGTGCTAAAACGTACCCATCAATAACATATTTAATCAATTGACAGTAATAAAAAGATGTTTTATATGACGTACATAAATAACAACACGCCTTGTAATCCCCGAAGGGTAAGCAGAGATGTACCTAACAAGAACACCCACATTTCGCCAGATATGTTTAAGTCCCATGTAATAGGGGTCCAGCATATTGCCATCAATCCGGCACAAATCCAGAGTCCGTGGCTGCTACTGAGAAGTTCCTGATGGAAAAACCCAATAACACTTTGCCCGACCCGGGAATCGAACCCAGTGCTTCATGCTCAGCCAGTCGACCACTACACCACCGAGGTAGTTTTATATTAGTCTGTTTATTATTTACGTGATTTATAATTTAATTTATTTATTTTATTTGACGTCACTGCAACCCTACACTAGTGAAAAACGATTTAAAATAATATTCCTCTAACCACAATACATTACAGCGCAAGCAATCTCCCCATAGTATCCGCAGTTAATATCAATATGTAACCGACAACCATCGTTACAACGCTTACACGTGCGAAGCAAAAGCTTTTAGAGCGTCTTCACACTGACGTCTTGCGTGTTTCCAGCGCGGCGACTCATGAACTTTTGACAATTTGTACGCTGCCTCGTTGGTCTAGTGGTCGCATGCATGCACTAAGCATGAAGTCCTGAGTTAAAAAAAAACCTGATGAAACTGATGAACACGTTGCCTGACCATGGAATCAGACCCAGGACCTCATGCTCAGCAGTCGTGCTTGCGACCACTAGACGCACTTAAAACACGCTTGGAAATCGTCAGTGTGGGAACACGCTTGGTCATCGTCAGTCTGGCAAGGCCCTTAGACACGTGTCTTATATCTTTTAACGAACCACACGAGGACTGATATTCTATTGATGGCACATGATGGTTAATAACGTCATATTGTGTTGACTATATTGAATTAAAGTGGAAAATTGAGTAATCATGGAGCGTTTTTCAATTTTATTGAAAAATATGGTGGTGTATTTATTGCAGTCTGAGGCATGAGATTTTAAAATTAAAAATACTCTTTTCACATACAGGGTGTAAACGGACCCTTTACGAAGCCGTCAACTCGTGGATTGGCCTGTTGGTCTAGTGGTTAGTGACCCTGACTGCTAGGACGGAGGTAGTGGGTTCAATTCCTACACAGGACAAATCTTTGTGCGATGAGTACCTACGACTATTTGTTCTGTATCTGGGTGTCATTTATATTATAATATGTATGTACTTAGAAATCTATACATATAATAAATCTGTAGACTTGGCGTTTCTGTACATTGAAAATATTTAGAAAAAAAGTAGTAGGGGTGTTAAAGGAGCACTAACAGAACCCATTTCTACCATTTTTAGAATTTTTGTCTGTTTGTCGGTTTGTCTGTTTGTCGGTTTGTCGGTTTGTCTGTATGTTTGTGCGCGAATCACGTAAAAATCCCTCATTATATTCAAAATCGAAATATTTAAACATAAGAAGCATTGTTCCGAGTAACATTTAGTGTTTATTTCATCAAAATCGACCAACAGACGCAAAAGATATTAATGTTTAAAATTTAGTTAGTAATCTCAACACGCGATTTCTATGATAATTTTAATTATTTATAATTATGTAAATAGGTTTTAGTCGAAGTGTAGTCGGAATGGCTGATAATGAATTTGGTTTTATTTTTCCTTTTGTGTTTACTCTTTGCATGGAAGTAATAAGTACTACGTACAACCCATTACGAAAAAAAATCTCTAAAAACTAAAAAAATTAAAACAAAATTAAAATTTGATAAAATCCACGACGTTGTGTGTGTGCAGCGCCGCAGTCAATTGCTCAGCCACTACGCAAACCGTGCCGTCACATAACTGTGGTTGTGACTTCGTCGGGCATTGATGCAACTTTGCTTAAGGGTGGCCGGACTGCACATTCAATTTTCAAATTGCCGCTGAATCTTGCAAGCGAAGATACTCCAACATGCAACATCACCAAAAACGGGGGAGTCTTTTTGCAGCAGTGGAAGTTAAGCCTATAGGACGAGTGCACAATGTCGCAGAAGCATGCATTAGAGGCGTTGAACCGCAGCTTGCAGGACATCCGCGGCAACCAGGCGCTGATGGGTGGCGTCGTTCGGCCGTTTTAGACCCTGTGGACGGTGAGTAATGGGCTAGCTTGCCGTCCGACCGTCTTATGACGACAGAACACTGACACACTAGACACTGTGATGGCTAATGATGATAGTACTGCCTACCCCGTTGAATTTCCCAACTCCGTGGAGTTAAAAGGCGAGGCGTCCCATCAGCTGGAGCTTAAAGTTGTCGTTCCAGTTCTGGTGATGCGAAACCTTGATGCAACCGATCAACAGATCCCAGGGCCAAACCCAAAAACCGTGAAAAAGTGACTGGCATTCAATTGTGCACTCCATGCTTTTCAGACGGTCAATTATGTGTTGGTTGTTCAGTGCCCAAAATTTGCACGTGCTTGCGGAAAATAATAAGTCATTTAATGTTGTATACAAAACGGTACTAGAATAAATAGTGCCCAACAACGGTTTTTAATTTTGTTTGGGACTTCTTTTTGTCGTCATCACCCACATTATCACATTTTGATCAGCCAGTCAGTTCTCACACATCACGCCATGTAAACCCCAAAGGTTTAGGCAGAAGTGTACCTAATCGTACAGCCACATTTCGCCAGTTATGTTGAACTCCCATGTGATAGGGGCCGAGCCTATTTCCACCAACTGGGTACAAATCCAGATTCCGTGGCTGCTATTGCAAAATTCCTGATGAATAACCCAATAACACTATTATTTATAGTATTTTTTCAATTGCATACATTGTTTAATGTTAAGTGGAAGAGCGGAGTCACACAAGCATCGCCTTGCTCAAAAGGTGATCTCTAAATAATGTGCGATATAGCTTTATGTAATTAAAATAAAAAATAAATTTAACACAGGACCTCATGCTTAATAGTCGTACTTGCGACCACTCGAGTCACTCGACCAACGAGGCAGTCTCTCACATACATACAAAATTTCCACGCGAACGAAGTCGCGGGCAACAGCTAGTATATAAGTATGTTTATTAGTTGTCTAGTTGCCATGGTACAGGCTCTGCCTAGTTTGGGATCAGATGGCGGTGTGTTGGTTGTCCCAAGATATTATTATTTATATTATTATTAACTAAGCATTCTCTACATCAAACTAAGTAACTATACGCAAAAATTATTGCTGGGAAACGCCTTTTTTTTGGGGTGCCAAATCACTTTTTACGGTAGGACTCAATGTAACGCATTCAAAACATTGTGCTGATGGATGGATTAAATAGTATAGGGGTTGTGGCGGTGTTTTAAATCTTACATTAAAACATGTATTTAAAAAACTTGTCAAAAAGTTGGAACTTTGACGCGCAATATCTCCATAACTAGAACGTTCCCAGGTATGGTGTAGAAAAAAAAATATCTCAATGACGGGGAGAACAAGTGCCTTTCGGATTCGTTAAGGGTCTTGATACAACCTTTATAATATTGACGTGACAACGTCTGATAAATCGATGAACGCCGGTTGCATGCACGAATAAGGATGACTCATTGTCCCGTTACGCTCATTGTACGCTTGCGCCGCATCTATCTCTCAATGTTTTGTTATGACGTCGTCACGTTACACTATCCTCCGTAATCCGTATCCTCCAACTTTACAGACAACCAATTTTTTCATAATTTTAAGAATTTATTCATATTTATGGATTGTACTGACTGTGCTTGTCGCAAACAATTTAACTAAAGTATTTTCGATTCAAAAATCTTCGTGATTACGTAACGTTTACATCGCGCGCTCGTACCTCTGGTCGTTTATTGGTGGTGGTAATATTCTTGTTTGCAAGCCGTGTATCGGATGAGGGCCCCGTGAAATAACGAGCTTTCATACAAACTTTCATCGTCTCTGTAAACTTTTTTTCTTTATTAAAGATTATCAAATCAAATCAAATAATTTATTCGCATAATATGGGTGGATAGATGGTACATAGATGTTACATTACATAATATAACAATAGGGATCCTCATATTAACCATTTCTGGTTTATGAAACATTAAATGCAAGCTTATATTAACAATAAAACAAATCACTTTATACTAACTTAAATATGTTAACGTAAATATGTGTGCACTAGAATAATAACATGGTCTTAACTATTTTACTATAATTTTCTGTCCTTATTACTGAGATATTCCTGGGTCGTGTAGAAACATTTATTGACTAACCAGGCATACATTTTTTTTCGGTATAAAGTAATGGGTAGGTCTTTCAGTTCACTAGGTAATTTGTTAAATAATTTAATTGACATGGGGTAACAGTTTCTTCTAAACAGATCAGTTTTTAAGTTTGGCAATGGAAAGCTATTTGGATAACGGGTATTAAAATTACAATAATATTGATAAAACCCTCTAGGGAATTAAGAAATAAAAACAATATCTTTAAACATTACTTATTATATTATTTATATTACTTAATGGTGTACCTCTAAGTCGTGTTGCACAGTTTAAATATCTTGGTCACATTGTACCTGAGAATTTGAATGATGAATTAGACATTGAGAGGGCACTGTCGGTGCGTGATAATATGTTGGCACACAGGTTCGCTCGGTGTACTGCTCCTGCTAAAATAACGGTGTTCAAGGCATTCTGCCAGACGTTCTACACCAGCGGCTTGTGGGCAAACTTTACACAGAAAGCCTACAATGCCTTGCGCCTTCTTTCAATTACTAACATTAGTTATAAGCAAAATTCTTGTTACTAACAACTTTGCCTTGCCTATGGACTTTTTTGTCTGAAATAAATTATTTTTATTTTATTTATTAATTAATTTTTATGAGTCCTTCATTAGTGCTCATGTTTGA
Source organism: Eurois occulta (assembly GCA_950022335.1). Taxonomy (NCBI): domain Eukaryota; kingdom Metazoa; phylum Arthropoda; class Insecta; order Lepidoptera; family Noctuidae; genus Eurois; species Eurois occulta. The sequence goes on along the minus strand of OX465500.1, from coordinate 9,658,327 downwards.
AATATAAGATACTTACTCTTAGGTTTGCGTGAAATTTCATGTTTTTAAATCCAGTGATATGGGCTGCGCGTGGTCTTTCCGTGAATGAATGAATTTAAGATTTTTCCGTTGCCAAATGGCAAAATGGTACCCTTACACATTCGTAATGTTCATCTGTTTGTCCGTCCGTATGTCACAGCCTGTTTACTCCGAGACTGTTGGCACCAAACAGTTGAAATTTGAAGAGTAAGTAGGTGTCTTCTATGAACTGCTACACAAAAGTGATGTAAAATTACGAAAAAAGAAAAAATGGGGTGGCCTTCCATACATGTAATTGAGGGTTGGGTGAGCAAAACTAGTTTTGCTGTTGAGTGTAAATTGGACATAAAAATGAGCGTTGTAATTACATTATTTGTTGCTACGGAACCCTATGTGCGCGAGTCCAACTCGCACTTATCCGGTGTTTTATTAAGTAAATGTTACCAAGAAACATTTTGTTGAATATGTATAGATAGTTTCGCATAGGTAAATCATCAAGTGTTGGTCGCCCGGCGGCGAGATGGGCGGACGACATTGTTGCCATTGCGGGAATATCCTGGATGAGGCTGGTACGAGAACGTGGAGCTCGGCACAAGTAAAGAGAGGCCTATACCCAGCAGTGGGTGAAGTCGGGCTGAGGATGATGAAGATGATGAAATCATCTTTCATGCAAATTTAGATTTGAAGCAATTAGATTTACCCATATCATTTGTTCCGGGATTATTTTGGAGACTGAGAAACCACTGGTCCCTAAAATATAATGGAGAAAAGAAAACCTTTTATTTTTTTGGGATGGTAAATCATCAAATGACTCCTCCCGATCTGGGCGGAGCGGAAGGGAGTGTCAGACTTTTACTGACTAAAACCCATTCATGTTCCTTCTTTGCCTTTTGTGTTCCAGGGCCGCGGTATCTCTTTCGAACAGTCCCGCAGCCTTGGCAGGCATCGGGCCTTGCGGGCCCCTACTGTTTGCTGACATCTTTTTGAGGCGCGCGTGGAACAGGAACGCGCCGTCGACACGGCTGTCGTCATAAGACGGACGGACGGCGTGCTGGCCCATTACTCACCGTCCACAGGCCCAGAAAAGAAAACCTGACTTGTTTTTCACATACTCAGTCTAATCTAACCAGCCAGAATCTCTAAATCAAACTGCGTAGTAAGCCGACCGTCCCATATTGCCCACCTCTCTCGGCACAGATGCCAATTTTTGCTACAATATATCAGCAATGAACTCTTTCGATCTGTTTACTAAGAAGCATAAGTTCAATGCCCTAGAAACATAGGAATGAACTATAATTAGGATGGACCTAAGGGATTAGGGATCGAGTCCATTATTTGTCACAGGGGACGGAGTTCAATAACATTGTACTGCCGTTCCTGATGTTGTTCTGTGAAGATTCCGTTGCCCGGTTCATGGTAATAGGCTCACCCTCTATTACATGGGACTTAAACTTGTGTGGCTGTACTATTAGGTTCGCCTCTACCAAACCCTTTGGATACACAGGCGTGATGTTATGCTATGTTAGATTTTGTTTTATTTCACCTCATGTTAGTCGTTAAGAATAAATGAAAGTGTATCTGTCTCCTTTAGAAATCCGAAACTCTGAGGAATAGCGAAAAGTACTCAAAGGAGTGGCGGGCCCGATTTTAATGAAAACTAAAACTGCATCATTAGATTTTTGAAAAATCCAGGAATCGGTTCCGTTGATGGTTGATGAAAAAAACACACTCTGTACAGTGATCATATTTTATTATTACACCTTTCGATATCGTCGCTATGAAGGATCAAATTCTGGGAAGTTATGATAATATACGGAAAACTGTCTACTTTAAATTGAAACTATACTAATATTATACAGAGGTATTTGTTTGTTAGTTTGTATGTAACTAATAATGATCCAATTCTAAAAATTCCTTTACTGGCCGAAAGCTAAATTATTCGTGAGTGATATAGGCCATAAAATATATTTAAATCATGCATATAAGCCGAGCTATCACAATTTTTGAGGACGATGTCGCGGGCGGAATGCTAGTTTTTTATAGTACATAGATAGAAGGTGTCCTATAATCTGGCAATGAAAAAGCTTTAGCGTAATCTGCCTGCTAGGTCACAGGGCTCCTCGTCTCTTTGAGCACGAGAGTGGGCCATAATCCACCACACGTGCCCATGCCCAGTGCGGGTTAGTGGATGTTACATAGGTACTTATCTTTTTTAGGGTTCCGTACCTCAAAAGGAAAAAAACGGAGTAGAATCACTCGCATGTCTGTCTGTCTGTCCGTCTGTCGCAGCCAATTTTGAGAGGTAAATTATAAAAAAAAAAAAAAATTGCAAACTACCCTTAAATCGTGTTACTTAACAAATCTACAGGGCCGAAAATTTTGAAAAAAAAAAATTGTTGTTTGCCTATAGATTACAGGAACACGTATAAGAAATCTTAGATTTCAAACAACTTACGGAATTTTGATAATTAACGTGTGAAACCCTCCCCACGCGAGTCGAACTCGCAATTGTCGGGTTCTTTTTAAATTTCATTTTATTGCAAACTTAGATTTAAGATAAAATGTTTTTATAAGTAGTATATAAGTCAAAATGGAGTATGGTCAGCAAATAAAGGCTTTCATTATTATACGACCAACAATAGTGGAGGTGGACAGGCCACATGATGAAAGACACAAAAAAAAATGGAGCAAGGTAGTGACAGAAAGGTTTCCAAGGGATGACAAAAGATATTGGGGAAGGCAGCCTACCCGATGGGAGGAAGAAATAAAGCTGAGACAGCAGGTCCATACTGGAGGAGGGTACCTCACGACACTGAAAGTTGTTAGGGGAGGCCCATGTCATGAGGCACACCGAAATTCGGGACTCTGTGATTTTTTTACAACCATTATTTTAAATTTTACTGTCTAGTTTCAAATAAAAGGCTTTATTATTATTATAATTATAGGCTTACCTAGCTGTTGCATTCGATTTTTCAATCTATGTACATGTACGTGTTTGTGAGCCCGTGAAATTCAGTAGTTGACCTGGCTCATACGGAACCAACACACACTTTTGTATTTGGTACGTCTTGATTCAAAGAAATACTTATTTTTTTGCGCCCAACTTGTATAAGCAAAAAAGAGATTTCTTTGTAATTAAATTCTATTTGTATGGTTATTTTATACGTTGACAAAGCTGAGCTTAAAGGGACAAAGGCTGGCCCTAAGGGAATGTACCCAGGGCGATATCTGAACGCAAACAATGGAGAAGGTTACGACGATATAAAATATAATACGGGAAAAAGTTTGTTTTATCTTTAAGGATTTTTCAAGGGAAATTGGACCTTTGTGCCTGCCTATTAATGGACACTCTTTGAATGCAAGATTCTCGTTGGTCAGGTCTAGTTCCTAGGTCCTAGTTTTTATAGTTTTCAGAAGGAGCCGAGCTTCATAAAACTTGGACCATACCTGATGAAATGTGGGTGTACTAACACTCCTACCAACCCCTTTGGGAGAAGCAAGCGTGATAATAAGCTATGCCACATTACTTATGAATCGGAACGAGTCCCCAGACGGCCTCTCCTAACTCCGGCTTAGCGGCGTACCGCACATAGGGTATAAAGTTATGCATACATATAATTGACCACATCAAACGTAGGACGGAAGATCTGAGAAACTAAGCAGTCGAGGTCTTTGAGGAACTTTGATGTGAATGTAATGCTTATTAAAGTTAGGTTTATGTGTTTGTTCGCAGTCAATATTTTAGCCGAAGAGTTTCGTGACCCATCTCCTCCATTAAGCGCAGGCCACACCGTGACACCGCCAGCTAGCCAGAGAGCGAGCGAGGCGGGCGAGGCATTGTTTCACCTCTTTTCATACTTTGGTTCACACCGCGAACTACCGAAAGAGTCGAAAGAGCCTCGGCCGCCTCGCTTGCTCGCTCTGGCGGTGTGGCCTTTTTTTTTTTAGGCATGGGAAATCATCAAATGACTCCTTAGTGTCAGACTTAGTATCGGCCCTTGCGGGCCCCTCATGTTTGCTGACATCTCTTTGAGGCGCGCGTGGAACACGAACGCGCCGTCGACACGGCCTGTCGTATGGCCTGCGCTTTAAAATATGAAGGGGAACTAACTTTTTTATGCCGATGGAAATCTAATCTAATCTATTGATATTCTATGAAATTAAACAAAAATTTGATTGTTAGTATTTTTGTCTAAAATAGATAGATAGATTGCAACTAAATTAACAACAAAACTCACCACTGCCCAGAAATTGGAAGACCAAGCGCCAATATTGCTAACCCTAATCTCTAAGCAAGAAAAAGCAAAAAAAAAAGAAAACGCAACAAAAAGTCTCCCTAGAAATTTTCGGTCAAATATATTTTGTTCCCCTCATACGTCTTACACCAAAATAAAGAATACCCAATAGTAGTTTTTGTCCGGAGAACAATCCATTTTTTTTACCTCAGACTCGAATAAACAAAATTAGTTTGTTGGTTGGGCCTTTGGTCCCGGCTGTCCTTTGTAGATCTTTGACAGTCGTTAAGGCTAGTCAGTGGCGCCTCCTGCCGGAGGCTCTATGCGGGGATCTTGCGGTCCATGGCCCTTTACGGGGCCCCGGTGTGGGCGCGTTCGTTGAGGTTGCGTGCAAAGCACTACCTGAACGCGCCCCAAAAGGTGGTAGCCGTAAGGCTGATCCGTGGGTACCGCACGATCTCCCGCGAGGCGGCGAGCCTCCTTGCCGGATTGCCGCCATGGGATCTGGAGGCCATAGTCCTCGCGCGCCTGCACGAGTGGCGCGCGGAGGTACAGAGCCGGGGGGTAACTCCGCTGCCGCGGCATATTGTCGCGCGGCGGACAGACCTCCGCCGTGATCTCATGGCGACATGGAGAGAGCGACTATCGCAACCCCGTTCAGGGCACGCCACGATAGTGGCGGTAAGTCCCCTCTTTGAGGAGTGGCTAGGGAGGCGCCACGGCGCCCTCACCTTCCGCCTGACGCAGGTCCTCACCGGACACGGGTGCTTCGGGAGGTACCTGCACCGAATCGGGCGGGAGGAAACGCCCTGGTGCTACAATTGCGAGGATCGACCGGAGGACACGGTGGAGCACACCGTCGAGGTCTGCTCCGCTTGGGAGGAGCACCGCCGTGTCCTCGTAGCGGCGATTGGCGGCGGCGACCTCTCGCGCCCGGCCCTGGTTCAAGCCATGGTCCGGGGCGAGAGGGAATGGGAAGCCGTCGCCTCCTTCTGCGAAGCAGTCATGCTAGCGAAGGAGGCGGCGGAACGTGAGAGGGAGAGAACCTCCTCACGTCCCAGCCGCCGCGGGAGAAGCACCGGGCGTCGGGGGCCACGCCGTGATGGCTCTCGGCCACCGTAGGCGCGGGCCTGTGGACGGCGAGTAATGGGCTAGCTCGCCGTCCGTCCGTCGTATGACGACGGGCAGGCCGTGTCGACGGCGCTTTCGTGTTCCACGCGCGCCTCAAAGAGATGTCAGCAAACGGGAGGGGCCCGCAAGGGCCGGTGCCTGCCAGGGCTGCGGGACTGTTCGAAAGAGATACCGCGGCCCTGGAACATAAAGGGCCAACGAAGGAACATGGGTGTTTTTTAGTCAGTAAGAGTCTGACACTCCCTTCCGCTCCGCCCAGAGCGGGAGGAGTCATTTGATGATTTCTCACCCCCCAAAAAAAAAAAAAAAAAAAAAAAAAGGCTAGTCAGTGGCTCGATAGTCTGACAACCAGTCTTACAAAAGGGTATCGAATTACCCAATACTAACTGGGTTGTGGAGGTCAGAGGGGCAGCCGCTCCATGTAAAATACTGGTATTCAGCTGCATCCGGTTAGACTGGAGCCGACCCCTACATAGTTGGGAAAAGGCTAGGTTGATGATGACTCAAATAAACAAAATTATGGGTCGACAAGTAGGTTTTTGTTTGTACGTTCCTTGTTACACACTCCTTTGTGAAACGATTTGGCTGCCAGCCAGTTCTCAATAGCGGTCAGGGAGCTAGGATGCGTGAAAAATAAATTATCTAGATCTATTAATGAAGATTAAAGATTCAGAATACTCTCAAAAGTTTTGTGCACTTAGGATATTGATTTTGTAACAAAAATTTTACATTTTCGTTTTTTTTATTTATTATTTTATTTTATTTTTGTAAGTAACACTATCCATTTATTTAGGTAATATGATCTTCGTTTTCTAAAATGGACATTCTTAAAACGCCATGGAGAACATAATTATTATTGTTTTGTTGTCTTCAGATAGGCACGTTCTGACTACGTAACATTACCATTATCATGTTAGAATGTTACAGCAGAATTTATTTTCTATCTTTTTATGTACTTCCGAGGAACTGTAGTTTAGTTGATTGTCGTATAGTATACGACACGGAACTATTAAATATTCTCATGTGAAGTTCTAGTCGCATCGGGAGAACTTTATTTCTACTTATATTAATTTGGGACTTGTAGGTGATGATCATATTTACTTCCGAGGTCTTGAGTGATGGCTGATGGATATTTTCATATGTTTATAGAACATTCTAAAGTCAATATGTCAACAACAAAAAAACTTCTAATTTACCTACATTTTGACAACTGTTTGATCTTTGAAATGAGATTGGAATTTAATATAAACGTTGCCAATCACGGGAGTTGACCTTCTGCTGATGATTAGTCAATTTGATTTCCACATGAGGGGCCCGCAAAGGCCGATGCCTGCCAGGGCTGCGGGACTGTTCTAAAGAGATACCGCGGCCCTGGAACATAAAGGGCAAAATAAGGAACATGGATGGAAGCTCGTGGATTGAAATCATAAAACAAGTAACAACTTCGATTTATTCAGATAATAAGCGTAGGTAATGCTACTTTTGTGATTATCAAAACTTTCTTTTTATTGATTTCGTTCGGAAGTCACCCCGTTCAATGAGTAAACTTCACTTTAGATTGTAAAAGTTGGGACATAATTTGTAATTTATTATTTGTTTAGCTTTGGTTGAATATATGCTCTCAAAAAATACTGTTGTTGTTTTTTAAACATTATTTTCAATAATTGTTTACATATTATTCAACCGTTTACACTTGGTAAGTAACTGCAAACATAAATACAAAAAAAGGACGTTTAGGCATCGAATTACCTTTATCAGTTTTATCCGGAAACATGCCCAGAAGATTGGTAGCATTGCCACATTAAATAGCAATGACATTTATTCTTATTATGTGTTCAGGAGGTCAAAATGAAAATCGTTGGTGTCCTGATCTTCCTTATCTATATCTTTTTCCTGAAAGTGACCTTTTCATGAGTTCAATGACCGGTCGACGAAATAATGAGTTTGCAAACAGGAAAGTTTATAAATTACAATTGTTTTGCGTCAGCGTTTTTATTTATTCAGAGCTGTGGTTCACTTTTTCTTTTTTTTGTCTTGGCATTTTCCCAGATTTTGACGAAGTTTATCAGCTATGTTTTCAGTAAACATGTACTTTTTTAATTATTACTAATATTATACATGCGAAAGTAAGTTTGTTTGTTTGTTACCTTTTCACGCCTAAACCACTGAACCGATCATCCTGAAATTTTGCATATACGTTGTCAGGTGTACAGAAACGGACATGGGGTACCTTTCATCCCGAAAAAAAGTACTCCCGAGGAAAACAACGATAACGTTATTTTGATAATAGATGGCGCCACGCTTCTTTCGAATCATGATTGAACTATATTATTACAAGCCGAGTACAACCCGAATTGATTACCAAATTCTAAATTAACGCGAGCGAAGCCGCGGGCGAAAGCTAGTATTCCATAAATCTTTAGCGATAAGACTGCCCCTTGTGACACCCTATGTGAAATGTTTTCTTTTATGAATGTTACTTGTATGGTGTATAATACATAATGAAAAATATTCTATTCTATTCTTTTCTATCCCAGTTGTTTTCTACCTGTTTGTTGGTAATTTCAAGAACCCTTTATAAAGGATTTATTCATCATATTGTAACTATGTATATCTATGAAGGAAATACTTACGCAAAACAATACATTGGGTATGTATTGTTGTCAAAATTACACTGTTTCCTGACAGTAAAGAGCCAAAATTAAAATTTATTTATTTTATGTTTGCAGAATTATAACTAAACATTTTGCTTAACATTTAATTTAAATTTAAGTGATAAATATAAATGTTGAGGATGGAGAGGGAGAGGACGACCAAGGAAACTATGGACGGATTGTGTGAGGAATGATATGAAAGAAAAATGAGTAAATGATAGCGTGATGGTTGACAGAGGAGAATGGAAGAAAAACAATATTTTTGCCCCTACCCCAAGTAACGTGGCACAAGGGCAGGAAGATGATGATTTTGCTTAACATGCAAACATTTGCATGTCATGGATTTCCGCAAAGTCTCTGATTCTATAACTTAAAAATAAATGTACTTCGAAAAAGAAAATTCCAGCAAACATGGATAAGGGTCAGAAGAAAAACAAATAGAGGACTAGATTACTCTGTGTAGATTAGTCTGTGGTTTCAATACGGTGAAGTCGGTAAGCAAACATTATTTATTCCAGTTTCTATATAAGCACGGTTTTTTTCCATTTATCAAGTCGTCTAATTAAGTTTTCCTTTTGATAAATAGGATCTGGTAAAACCTGTGTGTGGAGAAAACGACCAATCTAAATTAACAGGTCAAAGGTATTTTAGTTCTAATTTATCTGTTGTGTCCTTTTTATTTCAGGATCATCATCAGTTAACTTTTTTTTAACGTTTCAACTTTGTTTTATCGTGGGTGCCTTAACAAACATTTAAACTCACATACACAAATAGCCAAACCCGGAACAGCTACCTGTAGGCCATACTAATATTGTGCCGTGCGGGAATCGAACCCGCGACACGTAGCGCAGCAGCCAATCGCTCAGCCACTGCGCAGCTTCTGAGGTCAACATGTAGGTAGTGCAAAGATACCTATTGAGATTTTTTCGTAACAATCTGTGGATTTCAGCTCAATCGATAACCACTGTTTCCAAAAAATAAAGTATTTTGGGGGTATGAAGAACAGGGTATAAAGTTCTTCATCCCCCATAGAAAAGGGAGGATCCACCGACCAGACGGGTGTTACGTCTGGTGGGCTACTGCAAGACAGTTTTTGTCGGGTTCTTAGTTCATCATCTGTGTCTTAGATGGCGCTGTAGTACTTTTGTTCTATGTTGCTGTAGTACTCTTTGTAGTGCCGCTACAGCATTACTTTCAAACATTCTAGTATTTTAAGCAATATCAATATTATTATTGTACTTTGGTAAAAGCCAATATATTACAACAATGCTCAACCCCTACAACATTTATGTAATAATCGGTTTATTCATATTTTGCTACTAGCTGTGCCCGCGACTTCGTTCGCGTGGATGTCGGAACTTAACAATGTATTTTTTTGTGCGAAGCGCTGTTGGAGGATTCCGATACAAATCATTTTTTTTTATTTATGCTAGTGCTTCTTTATAAACAACATTAGCTGTGGAACCATCTGGAGCGTACACAAAAAGGTTATTGGGGTTGTTTACGCGAGAAAGAGCTACGTATAGTTGACCATGGGAAAAGCATCCAATACTTAGGTCCACCCCCGCAACGGATAATGTCTGGCCCTGAGCTTTATTAATCGTCATGGCATAACAGAGACTGACTGGGAATTGCACTCGTTTGAAAGAGAAAGGAAAGTTGTTAGGAATTATAGGTATTCTTGGAATAAAAACAATATCACCAGCGCCGCAACCGGTTAATATTTCAGCTTCGATTATGTTTTGCTGCAGATTTGTGACTTTGAGCCGTGCCGTTACAAAGTTTGGAGGACATCAATTTCTGAGGAGAATTATTGGTACACCGATTTTTAAAACTATTTTGTGGGCTGGAAGTCCGGGTGTGTTGAGGGAATCCAAAAATTCTACCGGGTAGTGCGTGGCGTCATCTTCTTCCATAACTGTATTTATAGAGGTGTATTCTCTACTATTCCCGGAGGGGCTCGTGGCTAAATAAGAACAGCCGCTCGGATCGATCTTTAGGTTAAGCCGTGCTTACCTAGGTTGGTCCGTGGATGGGTGACCACCCATTGCATACCGAGTTTCCTTCGTGCCTCGGAAAGCACGTTAAGCCGTTGGTCCCGGCTGTCATTTGGAGATCTTTGACAGTCGTTACAGGTAGTCAGTGGCCCGAAAGTCTGACAACCAGTCTTACCAAGGGGTATCGTATTACCTAGCACTAACTGGGTTGTGGAGGTCCGACAGGCAGTCGCTCCATGTAAAATACTGGTATTCAGCTGTATCCGGTAAGACTGGCAGCCGACCCCAACATAGTTGGGAAAAGGCTAGGCAGATGATGATTCTCTACTATTCCCGGACTCATGAATCAATATTTTTAAATTAATTGCCGTAGCTTGGACATTGCGAGGAGTCAAAATAGCTCGCTGACATAGCCAAGAACCGGCTTGATTTCCCATGTTTGTGGAATCTCCGTACACAGAAGAAATTAGCTCCTGTTGTGATGTATCGCAAGAACAGAGATTATCAACCAAAATAACTTTGCCATCTTCTTGTACGGGGTATGTGCCATCGCCTATTTGTAACAATAAATTGGGAAACTCCTGTGCATTTTCGCAGCCTCGCAACTGTGCACGCATATGTACACTCAGGTGTGTAGATGATATATTGCGCCATAAAACAGAACTCTTCAGACAGGCAGCAATTTCTTCGGCTCTCGTTCCTCGGGGTACTATCGGGAGTGTCTGCCGAAAATCACCGCAGAACAGCACCGTGATGGCTCCCATCGGCCGGTCATTTTGCCTTATGTCCTGTAAAGTTCTATTCACTGCTTCTACAGCTTTGCGGTTTGCCATAGTGCACTCGTCCCAAAAAATTAAAAGACAATCACATAAAACTCTTGCTTTATCGCTATTTCGCGATATGTTGCAAACCGGGCTTTCCGTGCGGTCTAAGTCGATAGGAATTATAAATGTTGTGTCTGCCGTTTTTCCTCCAGGCAATAATGTGGCTGCTATCCCTGAAGAGGCGACAGCAAGGGAAATTTTATTTTGGTTCTGTAGCGGCACTACAAAAAGTACTTCAGCAACATAGAACAAAAAGTACTACAGCGCCATCTATGACGCAGAGGATGAACTAAAACTCGAAATATATCTAAATTCTGCATCGCGCAAGTAAAGTTATTTGTGACTTAAGACTATACAGAAGAACCCGACAACAACTGTTGGGCAGTAGCCCACCAGACATAACACCCGTCTGATCGGAGGATCCTCCCTTTTCAATGGTGGTTGAAGAGCTTTACACCCTGTTCTTCATACCCCCAAATTGGTGACCCCGAAATGGACGTCAGCGCAGCCTTCGAGCAACGTGACGTCATCAACATCACTTCCTCAAGCTTCCTCAAGTTTTCGAGCAGCGAGTCATATAGCCAGCCAGCTTCAAAATGGGTATTCCTGACCACCAGCATGCAGCGGAAGCACATTCCTGGTCAGCACCCTCAGCCTCATAAAGCTACCTTGGCACTGCACTTTCGGCCGGTTGAGAGCTGTACCTCCCGGTCGATGCGAGCAGTCAGCCACATCGCGGCGCTGTACCACGTCCGACACAACGGAGCACATGCAGTGCCGACCCCGACTAAAGGGGTTCGCACTACCGCCGCAGACAGTTCCGACTCACCGTGAACAATGCGGCAACGACTTTCCACTGGCCTGGCAATCAACGACTCATTCTACTACCGACCCTAGTCTCCGCGGGGGAGTGATGTAGCGGCACTACAAAAAGTACTACAGCGCCATCTATGACGCAGAGGATAAACTAAAAATCTAAATATATCTAAATTCTGCATCGCGCAAGTAAAGTTATTCGCGACTTAAGACTATATAGAAGAACCCGACAACAACTGTAGGGCAGTAGCCCACCAGATATAACACCCGTCTGGTCGGAGGATCCTCCCTTTTCAATGGGGGTTGAAGAGCTTTACACTCTGTTCTTCATACTCCCAAAGTTCCTTATTCGAGCCAAAATAACTTTGGTTAGGAAAGTATAACTTTGGTTAGGAAAGTTTTACCTGTTCCGCCCGGTGCGTCTAAAAACAGGATTTCACCCGAGGCGTTTTCTACACTGCAGCATACCCTATCAAACGTCTGGCGCTGATTCTCTGTCTTTGCGCAGCCATTTTGTAAAATTTCTGCGAGTTCCACGGGATGATAACTAATTTCTGATACGTACTCTCTGTTAATACGTTCCCCATCGACTGTCGGTGTGGGCAAACCGTATTGACTGATCGGGTTCCCTGGTATACTTATAACTATCTCTTTAATAGCCAATAAGGACCTGTTGTGACAAATTTCACGTACCCTATAGGTCAGGAATTTCTCCATCAGTATTTAGTTAAACATGCCTCAATCAGAAAATAACGTCACACGCACAATGCCATCTATCTAATATCTATATTCAATGCTGCACGCAGCTGATGTCTAGATATAGTCCAGTCTGAGTTCGATAGATGGCGCTGTTTTAATATTTTACTTCGGAAACACTATTATAATTTTATTAATTTACATTTTTCTTTCTTTCCATATAGAAGGTGTGAACTGATTACGATGAAATAAAAAACTTAATGTTCAATTACTTCAATTTACGCACATATTGTTGTGTATAAAAGTTACGGGAAGTTGTGAGACCAACTGCACATAACCCTAATTTTACTTCTGTAACACTTTAAATTCAAATATCTTTTGATAGACCGAACCGATTGCAATGCAACAAAAACTAAATGTTACTCCAAGTTACGCTCAATCGTTGTGTATAAAAGTTATCTACATTGCTTTTGTACATTTTACGTGATGCCCGAACAAATACACAGACAAACAGACAAACAGACAAACAGACAAACAGACAAAAATTCGAAAAATGCTGGAAATGGGTTCTACTGGTTGTCCTTTAACACCCTGGCTATTTTTTTTGGAATTTTTTTCGATGTACAAAAACGACTTTTCTACAGTTTTATTATATGTATAGATTACCATCATAACTCATAACCAGTTAATATTTACCATCAGAAAATCCTTTTAACGTCCTATTACTTTGTCTGAACGAAAAACAATTTTATTATTCAGTTAACAGAATCAGGTCGGATCCGGGATTCTCTTAACTGTTCTCTTTCACGGTCAAATTAACGTCAAATAAAACTTGTTTATTGACGTGACAACGTCTTAAATTAGGTTGCGGCTGGGAGTCACTTATGAAAAAGTGTAACGCTCGGTAACGTTACGATGAGTCACCGAACGAGAGAGAGGCCCGCCGAATGCCTTGCGTCTCTCTCCCACTCTAGTTAAGTTTAAGTTTACATGTACAATGTTTTAGTAAACAAAATATATTTCTATAGTTAAAATTTGTGCAATTCTTATTTTCATTCAATTCCTTGTTCCTATTGTGCAATTTAATTATATTCATATCAATAAATATTCTACCGAGAAAAAGACGTTGTCACGTAAAATCTTCGCCCGTAAAACCGACTTTACAGGCAACCATTTTTTTTTTTTGTTTAGCGAGACTGTTTGGTTTAAATAGGGGAAATGAAGCGTAATTCGTTAAGGAGGAAAGTGTTTAAATTTAAATGGTGTTTATCGAGCCTCGTTTTTTGGGGTTCCGTACGTCAGACGGCAAAAACGGAACCTTTATAGAATCACTTTGTGGTCCGTCTGTCCATCTGTCGAGACTGTTTTTCACAGGAACACGTCGAGATATCAAGCTGGAATTAATTTAAAAAAAAATTAAGTCCGCTACCCCGTGCAGCAGTGGAAAAATCAAACTTGTAAGTTAACGTGGATAATAGATATGACCGTTTACGACGAATATTTAGCGATTTTACAAGGGAATCAAAACCTATAGGGTACAAGTTCCCGTTGACCTAAAATCATGAAATTTGGTAAGAAGCAATGTCTTACAGCATATATTATGATCAAATCAAATCAAAATATTTTATTTCACATAGGCCTACGTGGGCACTTATAAAACGTCGACAAAAAGGTGCACGGTTCGGGTTGGTCGTTTCCTATGGAGAAGAACCGGTCAGAATCTCCATAATGGTTACTCTTTTCATATCATTTGTTATTACAATATTATAATGTTACAGCATTTGTACTTAAGTATGAGTAAAACATCATTAAAATAAAATCACTTTAATTAGTGTTTTTTTTTATTGGGTATCTTTGGTTAGACGTACTGAACGCTGTATTAAAATTTGTCCATCTATTTTAATGGGACCATAAATATATGTGAGTTAAATAATGATGGATTATACTATACACATAAAGCTTTCAAAATAAATGCTCTAATTGACGGTTAAACCAGCATCAACATTAAATCCGCTGTATAATTTACAAAACGTACATATTTACACAGACAGCCTGAGAAGCTAGTTCGTTTTATGACACGTATAATAGATTTAGATACATACCGCAAAGTCAATCTTCATTATATCTGACCATGAACTTCAGTACAAGTACCTCATTTAACAGAGTACCGTTAACATATTGATGGCGCACTTCAAGTTCTGCTCACGAACGAGCGCGAACCAGTATGAATATATAAAGACAAACACTGCTAAATAAATTGGGGGCAAGTTTCGAATAGTTGGAGGTTTCGTGTTACGATGTACCAGTGGATTAGTTCCTTAACTAATAATGTTTAAGATTACCTGTGTTACCGAAAAGGTATGTTTAATTTAATTGGTAGTTATGTGTTTCAGCCGTTTGGGGTTGAAACACTAGGGCCATGGAGTCCTAGTGCCCACCTAGTATTTCGGGAAATCGCCAAGCGATTGGTCGACTATTCACGTGACTAGTGGGCGGGTCTATTTTTTTGCCAAAGAATCAGCATTGCCATCCAACGTGGCAATGCTGCCAGCCTTCCGGGCACTTTTCCTATTGACAGCGATGCGGAAGAATTTTTGGTCGCCCTGTAACTGTCTTTTCCACCTGTCTTTTCTACTTGTACATATTTTAATTACTATTATAGTTTTGTAGTTAGTGTAAAATAAAGATTTAAAGGTATGTCATTAGTAGGAGTTTGCCTTAATTATTTTAGTACAAAGAAGACTAATGCACATTTCCATCTATACATACACAATAATACATATGCACATACATACAAATCAATAAAATTGAAGTGTCTGTTTGTAATTTCAAACTGAATGCATATGAAAGTATACGTTTTCGCGTCGGTTTCCCTTCCAGCCTGTATACGGTACTTATAGCAAATCTACAATTTTTAAAAAAATTGTCTGTCTGTCTTTTTTGGTTTTAGCTAATCTCCGGAACAGCTGGACCGTTTTTCAGAAGGAGTAACTTAGGATACTTTTATTTTAGAAAAATGAAAAAGGATTAGGGTTCCGTGCAAAAAAATAAAACCCATGCAATTGTTAACAAAATCCGATTCAAACTGTGAAGGATTATTTTTATAATAATTTTACGCGGACGAAGGTGGTGGGAATCAGCTTGTTGTTAATAAGTATCACCTAAATGTATGCTTATATTAAAGCGTGCTATTAAATTTTCAACTTTCGACACAACACTCGAAGTGTTGAAAATCGAACTGCGCAGCACTATTATTGGTGAATTCACCCAATCCTGTCACAGTGTGACTTATTGGGATTATTTTTCCCATCGAGTCACACACCGGTGACTCGTTGCAACCTTTTTTTTCAGGAGGGTTCCCAACGAGTCACACTGTTTCACATTGCAATTTTATTATTTCGGTTCAGTCACCCAAAATGAAATTAATAAATACAAAAGCTTAGCTAGTTAAGAGCGTTCATCCAAAAAGTTGGCAATGTAGCAAATGGCTGTCAAATATTTACCTGGTATAATTAGTTAGCCATATTTCTAATTTCGATACAAATATTGCCAAATTAATCATAACAGCGATATATTTGACAGCTATTTGCGACGTTGCCCACTTTCTGTATAAACGCTCTTACGAGAATGTTTCAACTAAATGTTTTTGATTTTCAAGCTAATGTGAAATGGTTTTGTGTACGGAACACTGTTACCCAGGAAGTAAATCTTAACCTATGTGTTCCAAAACAAGCAAGTCTTAACCTAGTTTAAGCTAACATTTGTTGGAATACAACTGGTGCAGACATGGTTCCGTATACAACTGCGGCACAGATGGTAACGTTCCAAACGTGCTAGAGAATTGTAACAGTAAGTAGTATTGTAAAAGGTTCATGTACAAATGCTGTGCTAACCCATTTCTCTTTTACACTGAAGGCCCTGCCTCGTTGATCTTGTGAGTACTGGAGTACGCGTGGAGTTTGCTAATGTCCCACGGGATCACACAACTGGGATAAAAAGTATCCTATGTGTTAATCCAGGTTATAAACTACCTGTGTGCCAAATTTCATACATATCCGGTCAGTAGTTTTTGCGTGAAAGAGTAACAAACATCCATCCATTCATCCATTGCATCCTCACAAACTTTCCCATTTATAATATTAGTAGGAGGATAGTAGGATTTGCACTAAAATCTTTGTTCTATATAAACCTAAATAACAAACACATTGAAGAACGGTGCCCTATAATTATCTTGATAAGTTTGCCCACCCACTGACTGAAACGGCACGTTGTATAAGAGAATATTAAATTAATGATGTGTGGAAGTGTGACCCATATCAGTTATAGTACCCACGTAAGCCATTAGTATGATTAATTGAAAATACGAGCAGGAACCTTTTAGGTTGGTGGTCAACCGCGACGGACATTGAAACCGGGAATCAATCAAGAGAAAATGAATAATATTCAAAAATTCATTCTGCTGCGGTCGGTGCTATTTTGTAAAGTTTATTTCGAACTTTATTCAAAATACTGAATACATTTCGAACGGAATTCATTTGTTTTAAAACAAAAAAAAACCGACTTCAAAAACACAAAAATGTAGAAAATAACTTTAGCTTCAGAAGTCGGTGACTTTTTGTATTGATTTAGTTTTTTTGTCACCGACTTCTGAAGCTAAAGTAATTTTCACGTTTTTGTGTTTTTCAAAAACATCGTCGGTTTTTTTTTTAAGTTTTTTTATTTTTCCATTAACATCAAATGAAATGCAACTGACTGTCGGAATGTGGGTGTATTGTATACAGGCGCAATGTTATTTTTTGATGTTGTGTAAACAATTAACATCCAAGCAATTGAAGCAATTACGACAGATTTGCTGTCTATTATTGAAGAGTTCCGATCTATTTATCCGAAGTCCATGATCAGATAACGACAATATTTCTATGAAACAAACTTGGGAGTATACTCTTTAAAAAAAAAAAAAAACAAATCGGTTCTGGCGTCTTCGAGTAATCGGTGAACGTACATAAAAATAGATTCCGAAGAATTGAAAAGTTATGTTTAAACTATAGAATAGAAAAGCTATCAGAAGAAATGTCATAGAAAAAATAATACACTTAAAAAAACTAAAAAACACGCTTTAGAGTAACGTCACTTTATTTTTCGTATTTTTTTCACCAGACACTTTCATTTGATGCCCATATCATAGAAATACATAAAAAATAACTAGTCCGCCATCTTTTGGCGTCCGCCACATTAGATTTAGAATGATGTCACTTACCTAACCATGCATTGTCATCCAAACTAAACATGTATTCAAAATTTCAGCTCAATTGGGAACCGGGAAGTCGCTCAAGTTTAACTTTTATGATTTTTTTACATATTTAGTAGGTGAAGCTGTTAAAAGCGTGTTAAAAATGCCATTAGCTTAATCACGTCTTTTAAGCAAAATTACAAAATTGCCAAGTTGGACACGTAGCACTTGTACCGACAGCAACCAATTGGCTCTTCCAAGTACATTACGATTATGTGCGCGTTATCCCGTCTATCATAAGAATAGAGTCTTTAGTTTATGGGACAAGCCCGCCACACTATTCCCAAACTTTTGTAACTCCTGAAAGTCAGAATCAACAGTGGCGACCACCAGAAAAGCGCCGAGACAATGAAGCTCGACGAAGTCCCAGAGAAAAAATTTAACTGTCTTGGATCCCGCAACGAAATTAATCAGAAAAGTATAGCGGAGGAGTAGGAAAACCATAATTTCCACATAAAGAGTGTCTTTGTTTCGATTCACAAGGGAACCAGTCGTATGAAATATTTATCTATATACATATAATAAAACAGTAAAAAAACTGTGTCTGTACATTGAATATATTAAAAAAAAATAATTGAGGGGGGTTTAGAAACAGTAATAGAGCACGAAACCAAAAAAAAAATTCTGTCTGTTTGTCTGTTTGTTTGTACACGCTAATCTTCGGAACTACTTGACGGATTTGAATGATTTTTGTTTTGTTGTATAGGTATAAAGTCTGAGCAACACATAGGCTATAATTTATCTTGGAAACTTGAACACCTGATGCAGAACCGCAACAGACCAGCTAAACTATAAGAGATACAAAAATGGTACCTTAGCAAAAATTGTTTCACGTGATGAGCATTTTCTGCTAAGAGAATAAATTTGAAGATCTGGAACACCTGATGTGGAACTCCAAGAGCCCAGCTACACTATAACATATATAGGAATGACGTCTTAGCAAGAGTTGTTCAGCCTGATGAGTACTCTCTGTTGTCGTATAAAATTTGAAGATCTGGAACAGCTTATGTGGAACTCCAAGAGCCTAACTACACTATAACATATATAGGAATGACGTCTTAGCAAGAGTTGCTCAGCCTAATGAACACTCTCTGTTGTCGTATAAAATTTGAAGATCTGGAACAGCTGATATGGAACTCCAATAGCCCAGCTACACTATAACCTATATATAGGAATGACGTCTTAGCAAGAGTTGTTCAGCCTGATGAGCTCTCTCTGTTGACGTATAAAGATTGTAGATCTGGAACACCTGTTGTGGAACTCCAAGAGTTCACTGTGTAATTATAAAATAACATAAGCTGGGAGTACCTCCACGCGGTGAGGCGGTAACAGTTTAGGACTGATTTTCGATGAAAATTCTATGAATCATTGAAAATTTGACTCTACTGGCTAAAACTCCCATTTATTTCCTTTTCCATTTATCTTCGTGACACGGTAGCCTACCCGGTAACGCAGGGGAGCAGTCACTTAGATTTTAATTGATCAGGTATTTTCAGAATAAAACTATAACCATGCCTAGAAAGAGGTCAAATCTTTCCCAACGTTCCAAAGGAGCTAAAAGATTGAGGATCATAAGATCCCAAGAATCTAACGAAGAGCGTCAGGATAGACTTGATGCTGTTCGAGAACATCAGGCTGCAACTCGCTCTGTAGAAACCTCTTCGGGTCGCGAAGCTCGCTTGCGTTCTCAGCGTATTTATGCATCTACATCCAGGTCTCTAGAGACCAGTGAAGAATATGATGCGCGACTCTCCGCTGATCGTGAACGTCATGCATTGTCTCGCGAGTCGGAGACATTCACGGATAGAGAATTGCGCTTGAGTTCTCAGCGTATCTACGCATCTGCTTCAAGGTCTCTAGAGACAAGTGCGGAACATGATGCGCGACTGTCCGCTGATCGTGAACGTCACGCATTGTCTCGCGAGTCGGAGACGTTCACGGATAGAGAATTGCGCTTGAGTTCTCAACGTATCTACGCATCTGCTTCAAGGTCTCTAGAGACAAGTAAGGAACATGATGCGCGACTGTCCACTGATCGTGAACGTCACGCATTGTCTCGCGAGTCGGAGACGTTCACGGATAGAGAATTGCGCTTGAGTTCTCAGCGTATTTAAGCATCTGCTGCTAGGTCTCTAGAGACAAGTGAGGAACATGATGCGCGACTGTCCGCTGATCGTGAACGTCACGCATTGTCTCGCGAGTCGGAGACGTTCACGGATAGAGAATTGCGCTTGAGTTCTCAGCGTATCTACGCATCTGCTGCTAGGTTTCTAGAAACAAGTGCGGAACATGATGCGCGACTGTCCGCTGATCGTGAACGTCACGCATTGTCTCGCGAGTCGGAGACGTTCACGGATAGAGAATTGCGCTTGAGTTCTCAGCGTATCTACGCATCTGCTGCTAGGTCTCTAGAGACAAGTGCAGTACGTGATGCGCGACTGTCTGCTGATCGTGAGCGACATGCATTGTCTCGCGAGTCAGAAACGTTTACCGATACAGAATCACGCTTGAGTTCTCAGCGAATTCGCACATCTACTAACAGGTCTTTTGAAACGAGTGATGAACGTGATGCGCGACTAACTGCTGCTTGCGATTATCATGCATTGTCCCGAACACGCACACAACAAAATATTCATAATCAGTTAGAAAGTGAGAGAGAAAGGATTGCTGGAGTACGGCTTGAAGAGACAGAAGTTAATTCAGTGTACCCTTGGGATCTGCTGCGGAGTAACGGTTTTTTGTTGTATAGTCTGGGCAACATAAAGGCTATAATTTATTTTGGAAAATTAATACCTGATGCAGAACCGCAACAGGCCAGCTGCTACAGTATAAGAGATATAAAAATGGTGCCATAGCTAAAAATATTCCACGTGAAGAGCATTTTCTGCTGTGAGAATAAATTTGAAGATCTGGAACACCTGCTGTGGAACTCCAAAGCCCATGGCAGCGCTATAACAAATTAAGGAATGACGTCTTAGCAAAAGTTATTTAGTCTGATGGGCATTTCCTGTTTACATACAAAAATGAATGATCTGGAACGACTCCAATCGTCTCGCTCATCCCGTTGTTTTCCCGTCCCCGGGCCTTAGAATTCTACATCAGACGTTTCAAATTTTCGATTTTGACGACCCCGTTGTCGCTGGCATAAGCAACGGGATCCGCGTACGAAGTCGCGGGCAGAAGCTAGTCCCGAAATATTTCCATAATTATTTCCCAACGTCCGATTCCCATTTATACGGACCTCATTTGTTACTCACCACGTCATTCCGCACTTTTATTTTGACTGTCATGGCGGCCGTTCGCGAATATTTTACCTGCCGTCACACCGACAATATGTGATGTGATTTATTACTTCATACTTTGTCATAATTCCGCTTGTTTACGCAAAAGAGGATATTAATGTAGCTATCTGTCATGGTACTTAGTATCTGTAAAGTTTTTTTTTAATGATGAAGAGTAAGGCATTATTGATGGATTTTATACACTGTCCCGTTTGGTAACGAAAATGTAAATAATTGCTTAAAATACTTATGGGTTACTTTTCCGAATCCAACCGCTACCGCGGCGGGAAAACCGCTCAATTGCTATGAAAGCAAAGAAACCGCGAAGACAGGACTGATTTTTACATTATTTTTATCTTAGGCATGGTGGTTTGGTTTCCTCACGATGTTTTTATTTTATCGAAGCAAGTGATAATTATTCAATACACACATAAATCTAATTTTACGTAACTCTATGAAAACTCTTCCATGGATCTTGGCACATGTAGCCATTTCAAAAATAAAAACATAAAAAAACCATAGAGCTTGAGTGTCTCTATAAATAGTTATGCATCATTGTATCTGTGTATATTCCCAGTCTTACCAACGGGTAAGACCCATTGAGCCAGTTGTGAAGGGTTGTGAATGTCAGATAGGCAGTCGCTCCATGGAAAATACTGGTATTCAGCTGCATTCTGTAAGACTGGAAGCCGACCTCAATACAGTTGGGAAAAGTCAGGCAGAATTTGACACAATATTGTATTTCAGAAGTAGTTGTCATACGTTAACTTGATACATAAAAAGCTCAGTGAAAAATCACTACCACTACGCACCGTAATATTGTACGTTTCCATAAAAAAATATGGGCCGTAACCAACCGTCTAAAATATAATCCCGGACGAAACTCCCTCAATGAAGCATAAAAGAAGGTTGAAAAATTATATTTTATAACCTAACCCACGTAAAAGACTAGTGGAGAATATATTTTTACGAAAATATACGTAATACTTTTATACTTACCCGAAAGTTTTCAATCTTTCGAAATAGACGAAAAATGATATTTCGACGAAGTTATATTGAATTTACTTCTTCTCGTTCTACTACAATTTATTGAAATATACAGTAAGTCTTACATTGAATTTTGTCAAGTATTTCAAATATTATTACATAGCTATTATATATTGCTGACAAGCACGATTTAAGAAGCACTCAATTGAAAAAAATGTTTTAAAAATATAGCTTACAAAACGTTCCATTTTTCGCAGAAATGTTGAAATTCACAAAAGCGTGAAGTCTTAAGTTACAGAAGAAAAAAAACGTGTTGCACCGACCCCAAATAACAGACCAGAGCAGGAAGGCAAAACTTCCCAATTTATTTCTGCACTTTCAAAGCCGACGCTAAAATCAAAGTTCTCACTCTCCACAACAAAACACATCTTAGTATCAATATAAGTATAAATCATAAGAGGGACAAACACAGCACACCCTGGGGCTTAGGCGCGATGTCTCATCGATCACTCAGTGGAATTCCGTCGAAGCCTCCGTAGGCCGTGCGGTGAGGGTAGCAAAGGACCACAGTCGCGTGTTGCTCGTAGCCCGCTACGGTCGTCTGCTACGCCGTAGCACCGTAGCACTGCTACGCGATCGACGTACGTACTACATAAAAGTGTGTTGTGAATGTGGAAGTGACTTTTGTGACTTTGAAACTACTTATTAACGTAAGTTTTAGTTTTGTTTTACTTAGTTTTAAGGCTAAAGTTTGTTGTTTTATTTTTGTTTCGCGCCGTCGGCTATTTTATTTTTAAAAAGGACTATGTAGTCTGTATTTTTCGTATCATTCTAGTGAAACAATGGATTAATATTTTACATTCTTAATATAATTATATATTAAGTATATATTCTTTAAACAATATTACGTTACAGTCATAAATTGCAACAATATTATTAAACAAATTATCAAAACAATTTTTATTACTATAGCTATTTATTAAATAAAAATATACTTCTTTTGAAACAAAACTGCAAACAAGTTATTTTTTCTAATTTCCGATCTTCAAAGGTAAAGGTGTCATGGTGAACTTTTCCGGAGGCTGTAAGTGGGTCAATGATCTCACGTTAGGATGTACGTTACGTTCCTCTCAGAGACGTGATACAAATTTCAACAGGTTCTATATTTAATTAGGGCCGGGTCTGAAGAGATTTTGTGGTAACGTATGTTAAATTCAATTATTTTCGCCTTTTTAGATTTTTGGTTAAACCCAAAAAAAAATAAGGAACGCGTGTCTTTTGAAAGAGAAAATTCTACCCCAAATAATTAGAAAGCTTTATAAAGTGAGTGTAAAAATGGGAAATAATATTTTAACAGAATTTATAAATCATATCAAAAGAAATATTCAAGGTGACTGTTAATTTCACCCACAATTATTAGCACATACAAATAAAGTTAAACATTAAAACCAAACTACTACAAAAACGGTAACAAAAAATGAATATACAAGACATTGATGTCATTTTTTTTCGGTTTTCGTGTAGCCGGTGTCACACGATAGGTAGACTGCTAAAATCACAACCCATCCTATCGGTTTTCCGTAGTCGGTTATAAATGTAATAAAAAGACACGTTGTTTGTTTTTATATTTTAAATAAAAAAAAACTGAAAACCAACCAATTCTTTTACAATCGCCAATTGTCAGATTCTTTCGTATAGTTCTGGCTGAATGATGAAAAGTTTTCGGCGAACACATGATAATATATTTTTCACAGTAGTGGTGGTGAGGTGGTGGGTAGTGGTGGATGATTTGTGTTTTTACTTTTTTCAAAATCTGAATTGTAATTTTTGATAATTATTAATACACATTGAAATCAAACATTGCCGTGACTTTTCATAAAATAATTTCCAAAGTTTAATTACATAACATATCATCACGCCTGTAATCTCCGCAGGTAAAGCATAAAAGCGGGATTACAGGCACACCTAATCGTACACCCACATTTCGCCAGTTATGTTTAAGTTCCATGTAATGCGCGCGAGCCTATTGCCATCAACCGGGCACAAATCCAGACTACGTGGCTGCTACTGAGAAATTCCTGATGGAAATCACGGTGCCTGACCCGGTAATCAGCTCAGAAGGCAACCCATTAAATATCTCTACAGCTTGGTACTTCGAGCAATGCTCTACTACATTAAATTTAGGTGCTATTTGTTGTTTAATTTTTTTTTTCGCGTGCTCTCTCTAAATTCATGTTCCTCTAGTGATTCAAACTCATGTAGGTTCTTTGCAAAATGACGAACTTAAAGTCGTTTTGTCCCACCGAAGCTCTACGTAGTTAATAGTGCCAGTCCCCAGCTAATTGCAACTGCAGATGGACCTAATTGCCAATTACTGACCACCACTAGCCTGTCTTTGAGCGAACCTAACTTTGTGTAAAAGTTTTATTTTCCTTTAGAGAGTTTTAGTGCGTTTGTGGAGCTAAGAATAGAAGTTGAGTTTAAAAACATGGATGAAAGTTCTAAAGACATTGTATTTATAATAGTTTCTACAACATTTATTTATGAAAGGATATCTACTACAAAGGACAAAATAAGGAAGAGGAAGCCCAAAAGTGACGCCGGTGACTGAACAGTTGTGTGGTAAGTATGCACATGTGATGCGGAGGAATGACGAAAATGTAGTGAGGAAAATTTTGAGTATGAGTGTAGATGGTTATAAGAGTAGAGGAAGACCAAAGAAACGACGGATGAACTATGTGAAAGATGATATGATTAGAAAGGAGGTGACTGCTGAGATGATGAGTAATAGAGAAGTATGGAAGAAGCAGATATACTGCGGTGACCCCACATGAATTGTGATAAGGGCATGATGATGTCTACTACAAAGGTTATCTGCCACGATCCAGCTACAGACCAGATGTCCATAACAACTGGAAAACACGAAACCTTTTGGTAAGACTGCTGTTGCTGGTCTACCCTAACGATAAAGGAAGAACATCATCCGGATTTGGACATTTCAAAAGACGATTATGTCAGAAACTAGATACCGGAAAATAGTCTTACTACTATTATAAATGCGAAGGTTTGAGGGATGGATGCATGTTTGTTACTCAATCATGGCTGATCGGTTAGATTATAGTCTGGAATCTCAGATATGTTTTTTTTTTCACACATCATCATCTGCCTAGCCTTTTCCCAACTATGTTGGGGTCGGCTTCCAGCCTAACCGGATGCAGCTGAATACCAGTATTTAACATAGAGCGACTGACTATCTGACCTACACAACCCAGTTAGTACTGGGTAATACGATACCCGGTAAGACGGGTTGTCAGGCTTTTGGGTCACTGACTAACTGTAACGACTGTCAAAGATCTACAGATGACAGCCGAGACCAACGGCTTAACGTGCTTTTCGAGGCACGGAGGAAACTCGGTAAGTAATGGGTGGTCACCCATCCATGGACCAATCTAGGCAATAGAAAAGCTAAAAAAATATCGACCCGAGCGGCTGTTATTATTTAGCCACGAAATCCTTTTTTTTTTCTCACACATACACAGCAAAATTTCCATGCGAACGAAGCCACGGGCAACAGTGAACTAGCTATTCACTGTTGCCCGTGGCTTCGTTCTTTCTTCGTTCTAGTACAACATATTATGTACTTCAATGCCCATTCTCTAGCCAAATGACAAAAGTCTATTACACAAACGGGCGGGACTTTATAATTTTCAGGTCTATTAAAAACGGTCCAATTTCAATTTCATAACAGGATGAAAGGATAAAATTATTTAGAGACTGCCTATTATTCCCAAATACTCGCATCGCTTTCTTTTCAACTTAACACAGAATACGTCTATCTTCATAAAAAGGATTTTCGAAAACAGCACTTCAGGGATTCTGCACTGAAGTTTACGATAGCAATTACCAAGGTTACAAGGATCTGGTTATTAGAATTTATGTTATCTTTTATTTTACACAGAGGCACAAGTATGAAGTTAAAAATGGTATTCTTCGGGAGTAGCTGAAACCGTGTTATCGTCTACGACGTACATGAAAACTAAATGATAATTGTTTTTGGGGAAGATAAGTACTGTGAAACGTTACGTATTTGAAGTAGGAAAGTGGTACGTCGCATCCTAACTAAAGCGATTGAAAGCGGTCGTCGCAATGTCGCTTATTTGTTTATGTTTGCCGAACAAAATAAACTCAATGTTATGGTATTGCGATTTTAGGTACATTATACTATAGAGAAGGTAATTAATGAAAACAAATTTTAATCATCCATTTCAGGTCGCATATTCGCGACTATCGCTTTACAGTACACCTGACAACGTATATTTCAGGATGATCGGTTCAGTGGTTTAGGCGTGAAAAGGTAACAAACAAACTTACTTTCACATTTAAGTTCGTTAGAAAGTTAAGGTTAGAATAATCGTATTACCGAAATGATTGCTTTGCAAGAAGTTACTTATCACACAGTAAAATAAGAAACATTCAGTCACAAGAAACTTTCATTCCCTATTTACCTTACATTCCAAAGAGGCTTAATGATTATTACAACATTCGGTAAGCGTGTCACGCGCGATTATTAATAAAAGTCGGGGTTGCGTGATAGCCCTCACACATAATGATATATAAGGAAATACTTGGGGGGCCCTACAAGGCTATCTTGATAACTTTTCTTTGGAATATTATGTATGTGTAAAAGTTTTGCCGTATGGTAATTTTGGGTGGTGTATCGAAATTTACTGTGAGTGGGATAATATTTTGGTTATGTTTTCTGTGAATCGTTAGCGATTTATTATAACCTTGACATGTCTTTTTAGATATTCTGCTTCTTCAACCTTTAAACACCCAATGCTGAGTGTAGGTCTCTTCTAAATCTCTCCACTTTTTAGATCTTAGGCTAAAACTTAAATTATTCGTAAATCATCTAATTATAACAATTCAGTCAAATAATCATGACTCGTAGCTAAATAATAACAGCCGCACGGGTCGAACTTTGAGGTTAAGCCGCGCTGGCAAGGTCGGACTGTAGATGGGTGATTTTCCATTTCATGTGTCTCGGAAAACACGTTAAGCCATCGGTCCCGGCTTTCATTTCAAGATCTTTGACAGTCGTTACAGGTAGTCATTGGCCCGAAAGTTTGAAAACCAGTCTTACCAAGAGGAATCGTATTACGCAGTACTAACTGGGTTGTGGAGGTCAGATAGAAATTAGCTTGATGTAAAATATTGGTATTCAGCTGCATTAGACTGGGAGCCGACCCCAAGATAGTTGGGAAAAGGCTAAGCGGATGACGATTCTGCAAATCATTGCAGCTTTCGGGCGGTTAAGCAGTTTAACAGAAACTGAGCATTAAACTAACATTAATCTCAAAGTTATTCGGATCACAAGATTGCGCTGTCTAAGTTCAAACTAAAACAACTTTAGCGTATCAACACGCCCGTTCAAAACGGCGCAAAGGAATTGTGATTGTTAATCTGCAAAGTCGTGACGTTATTTTAGGATACAGTGTCAAATATTCACATAATCCATGCAAATGTTTAGAAAAAAATATGTTATATTTTTCATCTTGTAAAACATCACGCTTGTAATCGGGTTAGGCAGAGGTGTACCTACTAGTATACCCACATGGTGCCAGTTATGTTTTAGTCCCATGTGATAGGGGGCGAGCCTATTCCCATTTAACAGGCACAAATCTAGACTCCGTGTTTGCTACTGAGAAATTCCTGATGGAAAACCCAGTGACTAATTAGGAACGCGTGGCCGCTCTCGTTCATTCATTGTCCTCACGAAACATTTTAATGAACACGTTCAAACAAAAGTTTTTCATTCATTCATTTGTTCAGTCTTTGTTACCGTTCGGTTAAACCGGGCTCGTTATAAACTCGTTAGCACACATTTAATTCGGCTCAGATTAAATTATTAATTGTTGGTTTTTGTTAAACTGGGATTAAACTAGCTGATGTTAATTAGTGAGTTTTGTACTAACATTGAAATGTAGTTTTGAGGTCGAAAATGGAGACTTTTTACTACTCAGAGGTGCTACTAAGTTACAATTGTTTGCATTTCATTCAGATAAAATCTGGGATCACTCTAGGACCTCACCAGTTTTCTTGTTGCTGGATATAACACAAGACACTCGATAGAAATTAAACATGTTGCTTTGGAATACCTAATTAAATTAAAATTTTAACTTAATACCACGCCTGTGATCCCCGAAGGGTTAGGCAGTGGTGTACCTAATAGTACACCCACATTTCGCCAGTTAACATTAAGTCCCATGTAATGGGGGCGAGCCTATTACCTATTACTATTATTGTTGCTACTGAGAAATTCAATGATTAAAATATGATTGTTGATGTATTTAATTTATTTTTGTTTTCAAACATTACTTAGAATAAAAATATGAATAAGTTACCATAAAATATATAGGAGTACCTAAAACTATTATCATAACTAAGTCATAATATCAAATTTGTTATAATATTAGTTTCCTAAAACTCATATCCTCCGACTTTTGCTAATGTAAACGTAGACCACAAACACACATACTTAGCTTTAAAGCAACAATCCGTCTGCTGTTAGTAAGATAAATGATTGATTTTATTTATAAATCTATATATATAAAATTCAAAGTCCTGACTGACTGACAGAGATATCAACGCACAGCCCAAACCGCTGGTCCTAGAGCAATGAAATTTGGAGTGTGTATTCTTTGTGAAGAGTAGGTATCCACTAAGAAAGGGTTTTCCGAAATTCTACCCCTAAGAGGGTAAAATGGGGTGCTGAGTTTTCTATGAAACTTTTTATTCTCGCGGTCGATGGACTTGAAAATTTGTGTACCTACTCTGCAGTTACAATTATGAGAAACGTGTATCAAAGTTTTTCCAAAATCATCCCTCAATATGAAATTCAAAGCCCTGACTGACTGACTGATATATCAACTTACAGCCTAAGCTGTTGGTGTTAAAGACATGAAATTTAAAGGGTGTATTCTTTGTGAAGAGTAGGTATCCACTAAGAAAGGGTTTTTCGAAATTCCACCCCTAAAGGGGAGAAATGGGGTGTTGAATTTTCGGTAAAACTTTTTATTCTCAGGTCGATTGACTTAAAAGTCTACATACTCTTCAGTTAAAACTATGAGAAATGTATATCACAGTTTTCCAAAATCATCCCCCAATATAAAATTCAAAGTCTTGACTGACTGATATATCAACTTACAGCCTAAGCTGTTGGTGTTAAAGACATGAAATTTAAAGGGTGTATTCTTTGTGAAGAGTAGGTATCCACTAAGAAAAGGTTCTTCGAAATTCCACCCCTAAGAGGGTAAATTGGGGTGTTGAATTTTCTGTGAAACTTTTTATTCTCGGGGTCGACTGACTTGAAAGTTTGTGTACATACTCTGCAGTTAAAATTGTGAGAGATGTGTATCACAGTTTTTCCAAAATCATCCCCCAATATAAAATTCAAAGTCCTGGCTGACTGATATATCAACGCAGAGCCCAAACCGCTGGTCCTAGAGAAATGAAATTTGGAGGGCGTATTCTTTGTGAAGAGTAGGTATCCACTATGAAAAGGTTTTTTACCCCTAAGAGGGTAAAAATGGGTGTTGAGTTTTCTATGAAACTTTTTATTCTCAGTTAAGAAGAGATTAATTATGAGAAACGTGTATCACAGTTTTTCCAAAATCATTCCCCAGTATGAAATTCAGTCCTGTTTTTTTTCGGTTTTTTCGTCATGGGTGTCATTTTCGTGGTTTTTGGGGCCGCCAATGACGAAAATGAGGTCAAAATATAAAAATTCAAGACGACGCCCATGAAGATTTTAGGTTTTTTCGTCATGGGTCTCATTTTCATGGCTTTTGGGGTCGCTGGTAACGAAAATGTGGCCAAAATGTAAATCGATGATGGCGCCAGCAAAAAAATTCAGTTATTTCGTCATGATTGTCATTTTCGTGGTTTTTGGGGTCGCTGATAACGAAAATTAGGTCAAAATGAAATTCAGGATGGCGCCGATGAAAATTTTTGGTTTTTCTTCATGAATGTCATTTTCGTGGTTTTTGGGGTCGCTGATAACGAAAATGTGGTCAAAATGAAAATCCAAGATGGTGCGGACGAAAATATTTGGTTTTTTCGTCATGGATGTCATTTTCATGGTTTTCAGGGTCGCTGATATCGAAAATTAGGTCAAAATGGAAATTCTAATTTCATCAGGGTTATCATTTTCATAGTTTTTGAGGTCACTGATAACGAAAATGAGGTCCAAATAAACAGGAAAAAAAAACAATTCTCAGTTTTTTCTTCGGTTTCCCCTGACTCAATTTTCACTCTTCACCACTGGTACCTACCAGTGGCAAAGGGTCCACTTAGAAAGGGTTTTTCGAAATTCCACCCCTTTTTTTTGTTTTTTTTGGAGGGTGGGAAATCATCAAATGACCCCTCCCGCTCTGGACGGAGCGGAAGGGAGTGTCAGATTCTTTCTGACTAAAAACCACCCATGTTCCTTCTTTGGCCCTTTATGTTCCAGGGCCGCGGTATCTCTTTCGAACAGTCCCGCAGCCCTGGCAGGCATCGGCCCTTGCGGGCCCCTCCCGTTTGCTGACATCTCTTTGAGGCGCGCGTGGAACACGAACGCGCCGTCGACACGGCCTGTCGTCATACGACGGACAGACGGCGAGCTAGCCCATTACTCACCGTCCACAGGCCCGCGCCTACGGTGGCCGAGACCCATCACGGCGTGGCCCCGACGCCCGGTGCTTCTCCTCCCGCGGCGGCTGGGACGTGAGGCTCTCTCCCTCTCACGTTCCGCCGCCTCCTTCGCTAGCATGACTGCTTCGCAGGAGGAGGCGACGGCTTTCCATTCCCTCTCGCCCCGGACCATGGCTTGAACCAGGGCCGGACGCGAGAGGTCGTCGCCGCCAATCGCCGCTACGAGGACACGGCGGTGCTCCGCCCAAGCGGAGCAGACCTCCACGGTGTGCTCCACCGTGTCCTCCGGGCGATCCTCGCAATGATAGCACCGAAATTCCACCCCTAAGAGGACAAAATGGGGTGCTGAGTTTTCTGTGAAACTTTCTATTCTAGGTGTCGATAGACTTGAAAGTCTACATACTCTACTTACAGTTTTTCCAAAATCATCCCGCAATATAAAATCAAAGTCCTGACTGACTGACTGATATATCAACCACTGGTCTTAATGACATGAAATTTAAGGATGTATTCTTTGTTTTGAAATGGGGGTTGAATTTTCTGTAAAACTTAATATTCTCTGGGTCGGTTGACTCAAAACTTAATGTACACATCACTCTTCAATTAAAATTATGAGACACGTGTATCACAGTTTTTGATATAACACGATGTAGTTTAGAAATATTTTCATTTTTTAATTTACGACCCAAAAGTGGCTCCCCTGTTTAAAATTAATTTATACGTCCGTCTTTGAATCAATGTCTTACATATATGTACCAAATTTCAACTCCATCGGTCCGGTAGTTTCAGAGTAAATTGGCTGTGACAGACGGACAGGCAGACAGACAGACACGCGAGTGATCCTATAAGGGTTCCGTTTTTCCCTTTGAGGTGCGGAACCCTAAATACTAATATTACATATATATCTTACATATTCTATTTATTAATGCGAAAGTTTGGATGAATGGATCTTTGTTACTCAATCACGCCAGAACGGCTGATCAGATCTGGATGAAACTTGGCACAGAGATAGACTATAGTCTGATACAAATAGATGTAGATTACTTATTATCCCAGAAGTAGGCAAGATCCCGTGGCCAATTCCCGAACTGCACGCGGGCGAAGCCGCGGGCAAAAGCTAGTTATTTATAAAGTAGTTCTAACTTCGGCATATCCCTCGGCGAATTAACCTCAAAGCTTTAAATTAAATGGCCACGTTTTGCCATTTTGTGGGAACTGAATCCTCACCTTTTAGACTTATGTATTTAGGGATTTGCTCGATAAATGAAAATAGGTTTAGTTTATACTCCTTTGACCTTTTCAATTGTTTTAGTTGGTTGTTTTTGGAGGTATTATGATAATTTTCCATATCAAAATCTGTGACTTATTAATAGCTATTGTAACATAGTTTTCACGACTCGACTGAAAAGCTTGTCTAGTCAATCGTCGACAAGAAAGAAAAAAAGGAAACATTATTTATTTTCACAGAAACACAAACATACAAAGATAAATATAAAGGGAAAAACCTATAGTAGATAGCAATAAAATTACAAAACAAATATCATTAACATAGTAGTACATTGCACGTCGTGACTTTGATAAGAAGACTTACATTCAGCATGATGCTGTGCTATGGGCGAAGCCCGTCAGAAAATTAGTATAAAAAAAACCGGCCAAGTGCGAGACTCACAGAGATCATGAGATCGGATTACGGATCGTGAGATACAGCAAGCTGACAGACACACGGATGGACGGACGGACTGTGGAGGCTTAGTAATAGGGTCCCGTTGGTTACCCTTCGGGTACGGAATCCTAAAAAGACGGGTCTATACTTAATATGGTTGTACGAAATTAGATACTTCTTGGCCTTTTTAATTTTAATATTCTATGAATTTTGATTTCCTGCACAGCAAAAGCAATATCAATTTTAAAACAACTTTTCGTGTACTATTTGCTTTTCAAGAATATACTGCAATAAAACTAACTTAGAACTGCATTAAAAACTCAAATACGATTGCAGACTCCAATAGTTTTTTAACTTGTTTGAATTCTAACTAGTATTTTAGATTGGTTTTATCGCGTTAAAGTTAAAACCAGTTGGATTAGTTTTACGGTCTCGCTACTGGTGAAAGTTTCACCGCAGTACTGGGTACTGTGGTGAAACTTTTCTTTCACTAAAAGAGTCTCTATGCAAAGAAATCATAGTATATCGTCGTGGTACAGACTCGCTTCTGATGCTTCAGGTTGCAGGTTTAAAACCTTGCGACGTTTCATGTTAGTTTTTGGTAAAAGTAAAACATTTCGCTTAATCCGCAGCTACAAAGGGTCTTTTCTTTGAATAATAACTTTACAGGCTGATAACATTCTCCTGAGTGAGGAAAGAGAGAGTGCACCTGCGGTTTGCTCAAACACGTATGCACTATAATACTAGGGTCTAAGGGACATCCCTCCGCAAACTGACAGGGTGCAGTCAGCTCCTTATTTAGAATCATATTACACCGGAATTTTTCTCTGGAAGATTTTAATTTTTCGTTGTTTGAGATACTATTCCTTTATTCCAATGTAAAATTACATTCTCTGTACGCAGCACTCCATTTATGTTAATAATACGGCCAAAATAAACAAAAACTAACAATGGATGTTGAAATACTCTAAAAAACGATGTGTGAAATCAGCTGTTCTCTTACTGCACTATAAAGTTCATCGTACTCGTCGTCGCGCTTGCTGTTCGCTATATGCGTTTTGCCACGGTAACGATACATTGCGTATGAGGAAGTAAAATAAACCAAATTTATTGGATTCCCATAATGTCCCTGAAATAATTTCTTGTACCGGTCATCTTAGTTTGACATTCTGAATTCACCCCATCTGTTTATGGAGGGTTGTCCCTTACACCTTGTATGTCCTGTGTCGATGGCTAGTTTTTATAGAGATTGGTCGTCGCGGGCAAAATAAATGTTATTCGGATTTTCCATCAGGAATTTCTCAGTAGCAGCTACGGAGTCTGGATTGGTGTCCGGTTTATGGCAATAGGCTGGCCTCCTATTACCTGGACTTAAACATAACTGGCGAAATGTGGGTGTACTAATGTGTACACATCTGCCTAATCCTTTGGTGATTAAAGGCGTGATGTTATGTTTTGTAATCATTTAAGCATTTTGCTGCATAGGATGGACCCACTGCTATGAGAAGGACGGGGCTGTAACCCACAACGGGGGCCAGTTTTGCTGACTAAGGGTAAATAATTTAACCTCTGTCAATCATGCGACAATTTCCCGGAAAGGTATTCCCAACGCGTCTCAAGATCTTCATGCTTAAATAAATTTTACTCTTATAAGGGTCTGGCAGGCTATTGATTTTCGGTCGACCAATATTTGAATGGGATGGAAGTGTGTTACTCGTATAATTACGAGTATCACCCAATGTTTACTTAGTGGGGTGTCAATACTTACCTAAGTATTTATTTATTGAAATAAGTAATGTAGCCATCTGAATTATCTCATCTGCTCATATTCTGAAAGACAGATCGCAATATTAAACTGGAAAAAAATAAGTAGAGAACCATTTTTAGAGCCAGGCTAGTCCAGTGCGCAGTGTGAGTTTTTCGGTTTTACTGCCTTGGTTTCTATTCCCGCACGGAACATAAAAAAATGACATAGACACTTGTTCTTGTTCCCAAAGGGAAGCCGACAGGAATCCACTTCTTAAGTGCCTTAGGGCCTGCTAGGTACAAGTAAGTTCTTGAAATATAAATTATGTAGAAGATTTGCGAATAAGTTAGTGTCTCTAAATTTACAAGAACCATTCATCAGCAACCCAGCCTCTTACATCAATCCACGGGCTTATCTACCAGTTTAAGCACTAAATATACGCTAGCAAGACACGCCTGCTTTCAAACTAAACAACTTAGGGCGTTTGCGACAACCCTAGTAGTGGAATAAGCGCGGCTTAAGATTAGCTCGCCGGCTCAAGATCAGTGTTTTAGACGACGGAAAACTTAAGAGACGTTTCTTATAAGGTTTAGGGACGTTTATCAAGATACTTAACTTTAAGTACGAGTTGATTAGGTATTCTGTTTCAAGTTCAGAATAGTGACCTTTCACAATCACAAATTCGACAAGAAACTCGTTTAAAAAAAAAGTCTGTTTGAATTTCGAAGTGACGTTTTAATAAATATAAGGTGTAAACGGACCCTTCACAAAGCCGTCAACAAAGCATTCTGTACATAAAACTAAGTAACTATATGCAAAAATTATTGCTGGGAAATTACCATTAACACATTGTGCTCTTGGATACATTGAATAGTACAAGGGTTATGGAGGTTTTAAAAGTAAAGTTATAACATTTATTTTATTTTATTTTATTCAGGGACAATAAACAGCTACAATATGTGTTGAGACAGAGGATAGATAATACAAAATATTAACAATATGCAGCCCACTACATTATCCGCATATTAACAAAAGAAAATATGATAATGAGTGCCACTAGATAGGTAATAAATAATTACATCACATTAATAATAAATAATTATAGAAATATCAACTAGTAATTATTAAATAAACGAAATATTAATTAAATCATGCAAAATAGAAATTCCAATTGATTTGATTGCTTGGCAACAGAGTAATAATTAACACTAAGAACAAATAAATAGTAAAATCTAGACTAGCGTACGTGTATTCCTAATAACATTATATTATGCATTGTGCTCGTATAAGTATAGTATTTTTATGTTGAAGTATTCCACGCGTTCCTTTTAAAACTTGTATTAAAAAAATATCGTGTACCAAAGTTAAAAGTTTGACCTTCAATATCGCCGTAACTAGAGGCTTCCCAGGTATGATCTAGAACAAAAAAAAATTAGCAATGATCGCTATTGGAGGCCACTGTAGGTACTTTGGTTAGTCATGCTGCGGTACTAATTTCAGTTCTTCATTTTTTTTAGCATTATATTATACATTGTGATTTGTGCTCGTATAAGTATGGTATTTTTATGTCGAAGTATTCCACGCGTTCCGTTTTATATCCCCTCCCCTATTACCATAAGATATAAACAGATGTTTGCCAATTCCCATAACACTTTTATGTGCATGTAACCAACATAGTTCCATTGTATTACCATATTGTTTTATAACTGAAGTTGAAAATTTCCCCGAACACAATATGAAATATGCAAATGGACAGATCTAGTTAAACTTTAGATAACGTTATTTGCTTCACTACATTACACGTGTGGTCACCTATAAACCACATAATATACAAACACATTATGTTATATTGGACTTTATTATCATACATGGAACTCTATTTTTCTCTGTACGACTTCACATGACCGTAAAAATGGATTAAAAAAAACACACACATACCACACCATCACGCCCGAAGGGTTAGGCATATGTGTATCTAATAGTACACCCAAATTTTGCCAGTGAGTCTCATGTAATAGGGGGTGAGCCTATTACCATCAACCGGGCACAAAACCAGACTCCGTGGCTGCTACTGAGAAATTTCTGATGGAAAAATCCAATAACACTTTGCCCCACCTAGGAATCGAACCCAGGGTTTCATGCTCAGCAGTCGCTTGCGACAACTCGACCAATGAGATATTTCACTACATTATCTGTCGAAGCCCTCTACGCGACGTCCAGTCTACTCTCCAGGGCACTCGATTTGACCCCACTACCGCGTACAACTCGAAAGCTAATTCCTTCGTATTTTTAGGGTTTCGTACCTCAGTTGGCATAAACGGAACTGACGGCTTGACTGAAATTAATATCAAATACTCAAGTCTGCTACTCCTCGGAGCAGTGATAAAATCAAACTTGTAAGTTAACGCGATCAAAAGATAATAAATATATGACAACAAGTTTATTCGAAACCCGAGTTGCGCGAATCTCACTCGCACTTGGCCGGTTTTTTTTTCAATCATACCTGATTCGTACTTTGATACCGTTTGAATTTAGAAAACATCTTCTTAATGTAATACCAAATGTACCGGGTGAAATACCAAATGTACAGGATGTTATTTTTATCGATAAGCCGTGTGACCTCGTTGATCTCAAGTAGGTATTTACTGTTCCTCTCAAGATTAATTTTTCCTTCGAAGATACCGCCTACGTCTGAAAGCTGACAAATGGTTCAGATTTCCGTTTCGCATTATTTCTTAGAACTGTTTCCTAAATATCCAGTGGAGCGTGAAAAGTGTCTTGAGTACCTACGCAAACAATGTTAGGAATATCAAGAGTTATTTTTTATTTAAAGGTCATCTTTAGGAGTTAAGCTTTTTCGTTCCACACCACAAGCCTGTGTTCAATAAAGAGTTAAGTACTGAACTTGTTAAATGGATTAGTACTTTTACAATTGGTATTGGTATGGTGGACTAATACTAAGGAAGTCTGAAAGTGGCGCCGGTGACTGAGAAGTTGTATGGTAATTGTTTGATTGCGTTTCCAGTCGGATTGATATTGGATATTTTGATACATGTGGAGAAACTTTGTCATTGCAGCTGAGCCGGAAAAATACATTTATTTGTTCAAAATTCAAAATTATTAGATTTTTTAGTTTTAATATTAGGCTGTTTAGCGGCTTCATAACTTTGCTTCTCCTTCAACTTGGCGAAAGCAAAACGGGAAAAAAAGCAAAATTAAATCATAGTTTCCTAATAATTCATGACAAAAATACTTTTCATTCTATTATTTTATTTCTTCGAAATTGTATTGAAAAACATCGTTTGATATACGTGGGCGTTTGTTACTGCAGTTCTCGGCTCCATAACAACCTCGCCTGCGGTTCGGGTGTGAGTTCCGCCTCGACTGCAAGTCTGCAATAACACAGTTTCCCCACTTATATCAAAATGTACTTTTTTTGCGTCTGATATCCCAATCCTTGAGGAGGCTTAATTTAGGCGTTGATTTAGGCTTTTACATCACGCTTCAACCGATAAAAGTCTGACACTCCCTTCCACTCCGCACAGAGTGGGAGGAGTCATTTGATGATTTCCCATCCCAAATAAAAAAGTAAGCAAAAATGTTTCAAACAATCCATGCTACGTTGAATGACTGTGCTGACCCCTTAAAGGTAAATTGGGACAAAGGCAGAAAAATAATAATAATCATTATCTATTTATTTATTTAGCCATATCGAAACTATGCAGGGTTCGGCTTCCAGTCTAACCCAATCCAGTTAAATACCAATATTTGAAATGGAACGACTATGATAATACCAGGAAACCACAATAATTCTCTCTTTTCCTTTTATTCAATACATTATACCAATTCAAGCCAATAACATAAACCAGAAAGTCACTGAACCACCCCAAAAGACAAATAAAGCGATAAATATTACGTAACGGCACTTTAGTTCGACCTACCGCTTACAACAGAGAATCGCTTCATAAGCAATCCATGTAATAGCAAATTGAATTTTCACACTTCACTTGAGATCAAACTTGGGCATATTCCAGGGTAATTGACCTCCGTAGTACGGCCATACGCTGATCAGCCGTCTCGGGTTCTCCCTTGGCGGTTGGCCAAGACCCGATTGGACCCGAAGGCACCCGATTCCTGCCGAACACTAATTTGCTATGACCTGAAGCATCCTTTCTTAGTTTTCCTGACAGCGTAACGCTTTTTTATCCGTTCGTTCACACTGTCTCGGAGATGTTTTTTTGAGTGGTTTTATTTGGCAACTGTTGGTAGCACGTAGTTGCGGGTATGAATTTCGTTTTATGAACGTTTTGTACTAAAACCTTTTTTTGAGATCTTTTATTTGCTTGCATGAACAAAATTTCGATGAGTATTTGATCAAAGGTAGGTATATATTTTGTGTTTATGTTTAGGTACGTTTTGGCAGATCTCTTTAGTTTTAAGTACCCGGCACTATGTTGATTGTTAAGGTTTATTTGTTTGTTTTATTATACAAGAAGACTTTTTTTCTACGAATTAGGTATCTTTAAAAGACAACAGTTTAAAAAAAAAGTAGGTGAGTAAAATATTCAAAATAAAATATACAGAATTTTAAGTTTGCATGACGGTGACGGTAAGGGAAAATTTGCAACTTATGTTTTGATTGTTATCAATGTTTGGGGGCGGGACGAGACGCGCGAGCAGTGCGGAAAAAATGAAAAAAAAATGTGTTTTTGTTATAGGTATACTTTCATATGCATTCAGTAAAAAGCTGTTATTTAGGTATTACAAACAGACACTTCAATTTTATTTATTTGTAAGTATAGAATGTATAGAATAGATGAGGATATTGACTTAGCAGACAGCCTTCCTTTTATGTATTTGTTTTGAAGATCGAACCAATATCAATAAAGCATTAGTTTCTTGGACGAACTCTTAGAAATATATACTTTTATGGAATGTTATGTCTCTTTGATATTTGGCGAATAGTTTTAGCTACGAAAAAGGTCGTTACACTTTCAACAATGGTACTTAAACCCGTAAAAGAATGGTAAAAGTTGTGAAAGTTGGTTGTCATTCGATATAATATTGATAAAAGTCAAGTGCCTAAAATAATTCGATTTTTTTATCGAAAATACAATTATTCTGTAGCATTCGCATTTTGCAGTACGCACAATCAGTATCGTCCATAGATATAAATAAATTAAAAATTAAAAAAAAATAAAAATACTCGTTTCACTTATAATAATAAGTGAAACGAGTATTTTTAATTTTAAAATTGACATAAGTATTTACCTTACATTTAAACGACGCACTCGTGTCAGCGCCTCAGGAGCTCGAAAACACGATGAAATTAATGTTGTCAATGAAAAAGATCTTAATCTGTTGTAATATAAATAAGTAGTTTCCTTTTATACAGGTACACTGTATACAATATGTTAAAAAAACCCTGTCCAATCCGAAAGGGGTATATTCTTATACCAATGACGTTACCAAATAAAATCTGAAAAATAAAATAATTATGAAAGTTAACATATGAATGAATTTTAAAACCCTGAATTTTGTGCTCAAATTACCACCGTTTACCTAAATTCTAACCGACTTTTAAAACGTGAGAACACCATCTTCGGCATTAGTATGTTCGATCGTCCATTGTTTGTTTATGACGTCACTAACCGAGAAGCGACCGGAGTGTCGCCGCGCGCGCCCTGTGTTGCCATGTGTCCTACATGTAGTACATTTTATTTAATTTCTATAGGGGTAATTTTTTTACTTCTTATTCAAAAAGGACCACATACTTATGATCTAATCTCGATACCTTTTTTTTTCAGATGGGACATCATCAATTTTTTTTTTAAATATTGTATAGTTTTAGGCATAGTACTCGCACAATACACATGTAGTTAAGTTCCATATAGCCGAGGTCAGCCTTGTTTTTTGTTAGTCCCAAGTCTGATTCTTAGTTCAGTCCCAAGTTCAGGTCGTTGTTGGTTTGAAATAAATTAAACCCGCAAGAGAAAAAACAATATAGGGTTTAAAAAAAATATTGCCGACCAAGCCATAAAAAACCGGCCAAGTGAGAGTCAGACTCGCGCATGAAAGGTTCCGTACCATCGTAGTAGGGGGGGTAATTAATTAAAGGGGGCTCCCTTTTTTATTATTTGTTTTATAGCGGCAACAGAAATGCACATTCTGTGAAAATTTCAAGAGTCTACCTATAACGGATCATGAGATACAGCCCGCTTACAGACAGACGGACGGTCGGACGGACAGCGGAGGCTTAGTATTAGGGTCCTGTTAATATCCCTTCGGGTACGAACCCCTTAAAAGGTATCATTTTAATTTCATTTCGTCATCATAAAATCCTCAAAATTTTCTACTAACTGAACTGAAATGAATAAAGCAACAGGATACGACTATAAACCGTTGATTGTTTCAAGTAATGTTCAGTAATCGTTCGTATATTAATCAATTAGAAAGGCTGCGACGGGTCGGTCGTAAAAGTCCGTTTTTTATAGGTATGTTCTGTTCGCATCTAGATGGTGTTTTATTTATGTGTTGCTATGTTTTTACGTTATTTTAGATGGTTTTTCGTGTTATATAGGAAAGTAGGTTACACAGGGTTTGTTAATAAGACACATTTTTTATAAGATATCTTGACTTTATTGCAAAAGTTATCTCTCATAGATTACATCGCACAGAAAACAGAGTTAAAATTATGATTTCTTTAGCTTGTGTATGATGCGTCATACACAAGCAGGTCAGGCAGGTCAGGTTGTGAACGTTTAAAACTAACTAACTGTTAGAAGATCAAATGATAGGTAGAAATATGACTGTATCTATTGATGACGTGTATCTATTTTATTATGTATATGAGCAATATTTGTAAATTTGTGATCAAGCTCTCGAAAACGGCTCTAAAGGTTTCGATGAAAGTTCCAATATAGGCGTATAGGGGAGCAAAAAATCGATCTAGCTAGGTCTCATATCTGGGAAAATGCGTTTTCTATACTTTTTCACGAGCAGAGCTCGGTCGCCCAGGTACTAAGTTTCTTATAACCTTATTTATTTTTTTTTGGGATGGGACATCATCAAATGACTCCTCCCGCTCTGGGCGGAGCGGAAGGGAGTGTCAGACTTTTACTGAGTAAAAACCGTCCATGTTCCTTCCTTTGCACTTTGTATTCCAGGGTCACGGTATCTCTTTCGAACAGTTCCGCAGCCCTGGCAGGCATCGGCCCTTGCGGGCCCCTCCTGTTTGCTGACATCTCTTTGAGTCGCACGTGGAACACGAACGCGCCGTCGACACGGCCTGTCGTCATAAGACGGACGGACGGCGAGCTAGCCTATTACTCACCGTCCACAGGCTCGCGCCTACGGTGGCCGAGAGCCACTACGTGGCCCCCGACGCCCGGTGCTTCTCCCGCGGCGGCTGGGACGTGAGGTTCTCTCCCTCTCACGTTCCGCCACCTCCTTCGCTAGCTTGACTGCTTCGCAGGAGAAGGTTACGGCCTCCCATTCCCTCTCGCTCCAGACCATGGCTTGAACCAGGGCCGGACGCGAGAGGTCGCCGCCGCCAATCGCCGCTACGAGGACACGGCGGTGCTCCGCCCAAGCGGAGCAGACCTCCACAGTGTGGTCCACCGTGTCCTTCGGGCGTTTTCTCCCGCCCGATTCGGTACAGGTACCTCCCGAAACAACCGTGTTCGGTGAGGACCTGCGTCAGGCGGAAGGTGAGGGCGCCGTGGCGCCTCTCTATCCACTCCTCAAAGAGGAGACTTACCGCCACTATTGTGGCGTGCCCAAGTTTCTTATAACCTAACACTGAACCTTTACTTCATAGAAGCTGTTAAAATGGTAGCTGTTGTAATGGTAACTGAGGATATCACCTCACTAAGCACTAAGTAAACAAACAGGTGATAATTGACACGAACAAATATGTTACATAACATAACATCACGCCAGCAATCCCTGAAGAATTAGGCAGAGGTGTACCTAATAGCACACCCATATTCCTCCAGTTATGTTTAGGTCTTATGTAATAGGGGGCTAGCCAATTGCCATCGACCGGGCACAAATCCAGACTCCGCGGCGTGGCTGTTACTGAGAAATTCCTAATGGAAAAACCCAATAACACTTTGCCTGATCTGGGAATCGACCAACAAGCTAGTAACAAATATGTTACTAAAAACATATTTTACATATCCATGTAACTTGGGAGCAAAGTATATTTCCCCGTAACCCTTTCGCTGGAGGGATCATAATGAGTTATTCCGGAGGAAATATGACACGGCGCGGGAAGGGTTAAAGTGATTTGTTCAACATGTTGTGGGTTATTCTTTGCCTTGATAAATCACCGGTCATGAGCTATTGTCTCATATGTATGCTAGTAATATCTGATGGGGTGGGGTTTAGGCGGAGGTCTATCTATACTAGGTATAAACACAAGACCTCCCGTGTGTTTTCTCGGATCATGAAATTAAACAACTTTTGTATTACGAGGTTTGAAATTCGCAAAAAAAAATGGACTTTCTAACAAAATGTATGGAAAAACTAAAAAAAACTGGCCAAGTGCGAGTCGAACTCGTGCATAAAGGGTTTCGTACCATCGTAGTAGGGCAGCCTCCTTTAATTTTTAAATTATTATTTGTTGTTATAGCGTCAACAGAAATAGACATTCCGTGAATATTTCAACTGTCTATCTATTACGGATCATGAGATTCATCCCGCTGATGGACTGCAGAGGCTTGGTAATTTGGTTTAAGTCCGAAGTAATGGGTGGCGAGCCTATTGCCATTAACCGGGAACTAGTTCTGGCTCCGGGTAGCTACTGAGAAATTCTTGATGAAAAAATTGAAAAAGCAACAGGGCAGTATTTGTTTTTGTGTTGACGAAAACTCGTAATAAAGTTTTGCATTACTAAAAAAAAACATGATACCACTTAAGGTTTGGAAGATTTTTGTGTGAAGTCTGGTCGGCCTAACTTCCGCCATTTTATTTTATTTTCAAAATACGGCCACTTATAAAACCTAAACTGGCACTGATTGATTAATAGGTACAGGTTTTATGCGTGCCTACGAGTAATCAAATCATAGTTGTGCTGAAGATTCCATCAGTTTAGGACTTTAACTTTGATAGCTCTTAACTCGGAAATGTGACACTTTAGAACATTTTATCTAATACAAAACTACTGACTACTAAACTACTCTATTATAAACCAGTTTCAATCACATCAATACAAATATTGATGCCAGCTATCGATTGAAACAGGTTTTATGGGTGCCTAATCAAATCAAAGTTGTGCTGAAGATGCCATCAGTGAATGGACTTTAACTTTGATATCTCTGAAATGTGACACTTTAGAACATATTTTTGTCTTATATAAAACTTGTTTGTATACCAGCTATCAATTAGTATAGGACACAAGCGTGGCCGCAACTTTGAATAAAATTAAAATGGCGGAATTTAGGCCCGCCATTATTTAACTCAAACACCTTTCGGCGCGGTTAGGTTTTAAAAGCAAGCGATAAAAGATTGTGATATTGCTACGGCGTAGCTCGTAGCGAAGGCGATGATGTCATTGCTACACTTGTCGCTACGGTTTCGTAGCCGCAGACGCGGTGAGGCATAAATTCTTAGAAACCTTGAATATCGTACGTGTTCTTTCTTTGTAAAGAAAAAAGTG
The DNA here is from genome assembly GCA_950022335.1 of Eurois occulta. Classification (NCBI taxonomy): domain Eukaryota; kingdom Metazoa; phylum Arthropoda; class Insecta; order Lepidoptera; family Noctuidae; genus Eurois; species Eurois occulta. The sequence continues at coordinate 9,614,633 of OX465500.1, read as the reverse complement.
AATTTAAATTATAAGTTTCTTCTCTTACCCCTTTAATAAGAGAAAGAAAGAAAAAAGAAAACAAAAGAAAAGAAAAATTATTTATTAGTTCGCACATACAAAATAAAAAAAATGGTTAAATTAACAGTAAATCAAATGATATATTGGTCCTGTACGAGGTCAAAAAGCTCCTATCTCAGTATGTTGCTTTAAAATTTAAAAAAAATGTCATAGCGTTAAGCTTCTTCTTCGTCTTTTCGTGTCGATGAAACTCAAATGGTGTAAGACCAGTATGTAGCTCCAGTATGTGCAGCTTTAAAATTTGCTCCGATTAAATTCTGAAAGGTGCAAGTGGTTGTGGTGATGGCCAGGACTGGAGGTGGGGCATATCTTGTAATGGGGTTCCACACTGGCATTCTGTTTAGGATGGATCGAGGATACCCCATTTGGCCATCTACAGCAGTTAACCTGACAACGCAGTCGTTTAAGAGATTTCCAGATTGGCCACTGCAGTTCGCAAACTCTTTTAAAAATGAACCTATAAGCCGTGATAGCCTAGTGGTGTGACCGTTGGACTGCCAAGTCATAGGTTTCGAGTTCGAACCCAAGACACGCACATCTGATATTTCGGATTCATGTGCGTATTGTATAATTGTCAGTTGCTCCGGTGAAGGAAAACATCGTGAGGAAACCAGCATGCCTGAAAGATATTTCTCGACGGCATATGCAAAGTCAAGTCAGAGGCCCATGGGCGGCATAAAAACTCTGACACCAGGTTAGGCACTAACCATACGAAAGAAGACGATAATTCTGGAGTCAAATTATGCCAAAATTAAACCTCAAAAAATGTATTTACATTCTAACCCTTTAATTCATTTCACACGTTACCTTGTATTTTACTAAACTTATTATTGTTGTAATATTGCATTTCACTTTTCGCAATAACCCCTCCCCTCTCTCCCTCTTACCTCACCTCTTATCCCTTTTCATTTTTACACAACCTTGCCATGACTAGACAAAAGCTCTCATAAAATTATAACCCTGTAACGGCTGTACCCCGACCGGTACGCAATCAGGCGGGGTCATTACGACCCCCAACGGTTAAGTGTTTATGAGCCATCGGTCTTTACGGCAGTTATACTTTATTGAGACAAACATAAGGCAAGTGCCACTAACGCTATGGTTTTTATCGTGTTATTTTATTGTTTCTACGATGGTATACGGAGTTAATTAAACTGGTATATTATTTTATGATTAAATAGTTTACTGTCTAAAGTAAGTGCGTTTGTTTCTATTAGGTTAATAAATAAAACGGTCATGGATATAAAGGGTGTAACAAGACCCTTCTATGTAGTTACGGAGATATTGGGGTTAAAGTTCCAACTTTTTCAAAAGTTTTTTTGAAATACATGTTTTTAATGTAAGATTTTTACTTTAAACGCCTCCATGACCCCCGTACTATCAATCCACCCATCAGCACACTGTTTTGAGTGCGTTACATTGAGTCCTATCGTAACTCCATTCGACCTTATGGCTTTTTGACCACGGCTATTCGTTCGTTAGCTATTCTCGTCTGATGACGTGATAAAACAAAGATTATGATTAATTTCAAAACGGTAACCGACCATACCTTATTTAAATTAAAATTACACTTCTTTAGAAACAAATTCAGTAATCCATCCTCGACTGTTCCATCCAGATGTAATTTAGAGTAATTTATAGAAAAAGATTCTAAATTATGACTTTTTCCCTTAATTACCTTTCTTCTCCCATAACAATATGTTAAAATTAAAGGTTAAATTCTAAAACATTACATGTAATTAAACACCAGCAAAATTCAACCCTAATGGGCTTACGTTTTCATAATTAAGTTAATTCAAAGGGATTTTGTATTAATTATAATTTGTGTTTCTAAATACAGACGTCGTTAAAAACCGACGGTGTCACATGTCGCTCAAAATATAATGATTATTATTAAATATGTTCATAAAAATCATGATTTATCTGTTTCAATTAAATAATAACAAGTACGTTTGTAATTGGGTATTTTTCGAGATCAAGTTTTTCGGTATAATGCTAAAATATTTATATTTTGTTTTTCTCTTGTTTACTAATTTCTAATTTTCTATGCGAGTTCCGAATTAACCATTTTTCTTTGTTTCGGTATAGGAAAATGTATTTATTTTTAATTTCCCGGTTTTAGAAAAAGAGACATAAATTCATATTTTGTTCTCTGGCTTGGAGCTCGTTATTTTTTTGTTTGTTCACATTTTCCTACAAATAACATTAGGTACTTACTTATCTCAAGACCAAAATAGAAAATTGAGAAAAGAAATATTTTCTTACAAGAGCTGACCACGAGTAAGCTTATACAAAGAAGTGCGCGGGTAAAAGGATTGAGGGTTGTTTAACTCAACCCATACAGTGCTGGACATAAAATACCTGTAACATTGGTCAAGTGGTTGCAAGCTTGACTGCTGAGTATGAGGTCCTGGGTTTAATTACCAGTCGGGCAAAGTGTTATTGGTTTTTTTATCAGGAATTTGTCAGTAGCAGTCACGGAGTCTGGATTTGTGTTCGGTTGAAACCAATAGGCTCGCCCCATGGGGCTTAACATAAGTGGCGAAATGTGGGTGTGTTATTAGGTAAACTTTTTCCTAAACTTTCGGGGATTACAGACATAAATAAATAAATATAAATAAATATCCCTGGACATTTCACACAGCACCATCTAGTCCCAAGCTAAGCAACCTAATGCTTGTGTTATGGTAACTAGATGGCTGATAAACTACATATTATACATTTTTTTTGTAAATACATACATATTATAGATAGAAAAACACCCAGACCCGGAACAACTACTTGTAGGTCATACAAATATTTGTTACGTACGGGAATCGAACCCGCGACATGCAGCGCAGCAGTCAATCGCTTGACCACTGCGCCAACCGTGCCGTCAACGGACGGACACGACGTTATGTTATGTAAAACCTGTAACTAGCTCGGTAACCACAAGTTATTTATTTCGTCACTTTACTAAACCCTGGGTAAGCGAGTTGATACCCCACGATTTGTTTATTCCACCACAAAAAACCGCAGCATATGAATATAAATTGCCATATTTCAAAGTCAAATCTCGCCAATTTCAGTAAAGCTATGCACTTCAACAGAATTGGCTTACTGCATGTTAATCACGATGAATTACCATGGAAAGCCATTGTTAGTGACTTTGCGGCGACCGACGCTGAAATGGCGACAGGGCTGCATAAATTTGTGCAGAATACGCGCCTAGCTGCGTTGGCAACAAAGTCGGTTTACGCGAACGAGCTGTTGTAGCAACTCGAAAAATTTGATATTATGTTGGTACTCGCTGATAAAAGACATGTATATATACACTTTAATATAGAGGTGTCAGAAGCTCTTGATTGGAGTAGTTTACTAACTACTCAAGCATTCGATTCTTCGAATGACTAATGTCTTGTCAGAAACGACATAAAAATAGCAATTACTTAAAAAGGGATATGAAAATTACCATAAAGTAGTAAAAGTAAGCCAAGGAGCAAGATGGAGAGCTACAAGCTTGTTTAGTGTACCGATTTGTAATATGTTATGAGTTGATTGACATTTAATTATAAATGATGCGCCACCAATAGATAGTAAAAATTAAGGACCTAATCTCAAATACCAAAGGCAGCTGACAACTTGGCTAGACTGAACGTTATGCAAAATTTAGTTTTAATTCTGCGAATAAAATGCAAGATGCAGCACCGCCGTACGGCTCGCAAAAATATGTACCTACTCGTACATGCAGGATAAAAAATAATAATTAGCATGCCATGCACCTAAACCTACACTCAACTGTTTCGCCGCTCCACGGGGTACCCTCAGGAGGTGTTAGCTCGACGACCGCTCGGGCGCTCGGGAATGTACATCTCCTGAGGATGCCTTACACCTTTTACTGAATGTGCCTATTTCATAACATTTAATGTAAGTAATGGATTTCCGCAAAGTAACGCCTGATTCTTTAACTTGGCTAGACTGGCCTGGCTAAACTAAAAATGTGTTATACTTCATCGGCACACATGCCTTTCAAAACGGAACAGAGCTACACGAAGTTTTTCCAAGTTTTTCCTGGACAACAACTTTTACAAGAACCTCAACAACAAGTTAGCCATTTACCTGTTTACTTACACGAACAACTTAAAACTCCGACAGCGTAGCAAAAAAACTTAATTCAGAGTTTAAGACCGCTAAAACTTCATAGTAAAACTTCGACATCAAAAAAGGCAACTAAAAAGACGCTAAAATGTCGCCGTGCATAACTATTGCCTGTTTTTATTAATTTAATACTATGTGAAACCTAAAAGTGTAGTATTGTATTTACAACGTTGCGTTCAGTGCTGAAAGACGAAATTCTAACAGTAAAATCATAATTAGGCATTCGTTTAAGGTTTAATCGACGTGGGACGTCTTTTTAAACCTTTGTCTGTAGCACTTTGAGCTTTTAAAAGCAGCTACGTTGCAAGAATTTGTGATTCTAAATAGGAGATTAACATTTTGAGGCTTGCAGAGAGTAGCTTCAAAAATCGTGATGAAGCGAACGTTAGGTTTACACTTGCACTTTATATTGCTAGCAATGAGGTATAAGGCTGCCTTTCTTTGACAATAAAGCAGGTGAAAAATAAAATCATTGGGTCATTTTCTGCACCATACAATGATAATCAATTCATAGGCGACATATGTTCTACCTCCTGCGCCCCAAAAGATGCAAAGTGACCTCTGAGCTGTCACCCACGCCATCGTGGAATTGGCGAGGTATTGGCACGACAAAATTTAAAATACTGCCGTGCTAGCGACACGAAGGCGAAGAACATTTTATATTTCATATAGATTTTCTTTCTGTTTATAGCTTGTCGAAAGTCGAGGGTGAAAAACTGACATTTGATTGTAATAAAATATTACAGTTTAAAAAACTCGCTTTAGAATAACGTTAACATTTTATTTCTCGTATTTATCTCTCCAAACCCTTTGATTTGATACTCATATAATAGGAATACATAAAAAATAACTAGTCCGCCATCTTTGGAAGTCCACCTTATTGGATGAAGAATGACGTCATTTAGCCATGCATTGTCATCCAAATTAAACATGCATGCAAAGTTTTAGCTCATCGGAAGCCGGGAAGTGGCTCAAATTTAAATTCTTAATTTTTTTATTTTTTTACAAAGTTAATTACAGATGAAGCTAACAAAAGCGTGTGACCACATTGATATACTCAGACAGCCTAACTGTAAATAGAAATTTACTTCCTGTAAACAGCCGTTACATTTAAATTACGCGCTGAATTCTATCACAGGAGATTTAAATTGGCGTATTTGCGCTTCGAGCGAGGTAAGGTTCCCATTTCCATGCTAATTTGCCAATCGAACCAGGAATTATGTATCAATTGGCTGCTTTGGGGGTTGTAAAATTACGCGTGAAGTACTGTAGAGGTACGTTGATTGACAAAAATTCAACATGAGAGTATTAAATAAAAAACCGGCCAAGTGCGAGTCGGGCTCGCGCACGAAGGGTTCCGTACCATTATCTATAAAAAATACGAAAAATACACGTTTATTGTATGGGGACCCCTCTTAATATTTTTTTATTTTTATTTTTAGTATTTGTTGTTATAGCGGCAACGGAAATACATCATTTGTGAAAATTTCAGCTTTCTAGCTATCACGGTTTATGAGATACAGCCTGGAGACAGACAGACAGACAGACAGGCAGACAGACAGCGGAGGCTTAGTAATAGGGTCCCGTTTTACCCTTTGGGTACGCAACCCTAAAAACAGAGGGCGACAATACCTAACAATCATTGTAAAAAGCAATGGATCTTTGAAACAGGCGTAGGGTTTTCTCTCAAGAATTTATGTTAGAGTTTGCTCATCTAAGAAAAAAATACAAAAAGTAAACAGCTATCTAGAAGCCTGGAACTTGAAGCCAGGAGCCTGGAAGTTCTAACACCTCAAATAACTACAAAACAAACTCAAATAAACTCACGTCATAAAGTCGACAAAAACTTTCTGTACTTCAAAACTAAATACAAATAAATGTCAGAAACTCTTTTAGTACACATGAAGCAATGCCATTAATAACGTTTATCCTTCTATATCCTTCTATACAATAAAGTGCTAAAGTAAGTTTGTGTAGTAAGCACAAACACATATTTTTATCGTGGTCTATATAAATCGGGAATTACTTCCGAGCTGTAGAACTTTTATGAAAAAAACCGGCCAAGTGCGAGTCGGACTCGCGCATGAACGGTTCCAGTATCGCAGTAGGGGAGCCCCATTAATTTTAAATTTATTATTTGTTGGTATAGCGGCAACAGAATTACACATTCTGTAAAATAATCAACTGTCTACCAATTCCAGATCATGAGATACAGCCCCCTGACAGACAGACGGACGGACGGACGCATGGACGAAGGGCAGATGAAGGGAAGGGAGGACAGTGGAGGCTTAGTAATAGGGTTCCGTTGGTTACCCTTCGGGTACGGGACCCTAAAAAGATGGCGATGAAAAAAGCTTATGATATACGGGGTGGAAGGGACACCGACGCGAAAACGGTTACCACGTAATCAGTACATCATTCTGAGCCCGTAAAAAAAATCAGCTGTTTCCTACAAAAGTGCAAACCCTGTAGGTATAGAACAGCTGATTTTTTTAAAATAACTGATGAAAAATTTCTCTCAGAATGATGTACGTACTGAATGTGTGGTAACAGATTTTCGCGTCGGTGTCCCTTCCGCCCCGTATAGGGTGATATGTTATCGGTTACGAGTTTGAGAATAAAAGGTGTTCAAGACATATAGTAATCCTTTTGTGTGGTGTGATGTGTCTTTGTGAAAAAATCTGTGGATTAAGTCACGTGGAAGATTTTAGTGATAAGTTTTGTTCGTGGTTGATTTATGACACCTGACGTATATGAAAAGGTGGGAAAACTGGTAACGACCCAACTGTTAACTACCATAACATGACGCCTGGTTTCCTCGCGGAGCTAGGCAGAGGTTTACCTGCACTGTAGGGGCACCCACATTTCACCAGTTATGTTTAAGCCTATGTAATAGGGGTGAGCCTATTTTCACACGTATGTAATCTGCATTCTGAAAGTTGGCCACGCCACTACGAAAATAGTTGTTAAAATCTGTTTTGATTAATTAATAATCTTAACTGCCTCGCTGGTCGAGTGGTCGCAAGCGCGACTGCTGAGCATGAGGTCCTGGGTTCGATTCCCGGGTCGGGCAGTGTTATTGAGTTATTCCATCAGAAATTTATCAATAGCAGCAACGAAGCCTGGATTTGTGCCCGATTGATGGCAATAGGCTTGCATTTTACATGGAACTTAAAACTTAACTGGAGAAATGTGCTATGTACTATTAGGTACACCTTTGAGCCTAACCCTTCAGAATTACAGGCGTGATGTTATACCTAACGATAATGTAATAATCTTACTTCATACTTCAGTACCAATACCTAAGTGTGCGTTTCTTACTAAAACCAAAGTTTCTACCAATCTCACAAGACACTGGCGTCTAAATCAAAACTAGCCCAATAAACGAAACCGCTAGAAGCCTTCTATTAACTGCGGATGAGACGGAGGGTAGTTGTGACATCAGACAAGGGTTCAATAGACGCGGATTAGGTACACACTATACATTTTAGTTGGGCCAGACCAATTGGACTGACGTCACCAAATGTTATAGACAAAAGGTTATTCTTTGAATTGATTCGTAGTATATACAAACACTGATTGGCTACCTCGTTGGTCTAGTGGTCGTAAGCACGACTGCTGAGCATGAGTTCCTGGGTTCGATTCCCGGGACGGGCAAAGTGCTATTCGGTTTTTACATCAGGAATTTCTCAGCAGCCACGGAGTTTGGGTTTGTGCTCGGTTGATGGCAATGGGCTCGCCCCCTGTTACATGGGACTTGAAACATAACTGGCTAAATGTGGGTGTACTATTAGGTACACCTCTGCCTAACCCATCGGGGATCAAATGTTTTAATTAACATAAAGATAAAACCATATTAATAATTTTAATGCGTACATTTATTTCCGGTTGTTTAATTTGATTGTGAATATTTGATAATGCACGACTCGTCTTATTCCGACTCGTTACTGAAAAACAAAAGACCACGATCCACAATAGTATCAAATATTTCACAGGCTGTATTGATGACGTACGATTTACCAGATTTGTCAAATAGCGAATTAGTTTTACAAATAGCGCTTTGAATGGTAACTCATTGGCTGATTGTAACAGTGAGAGAGCGGTTTGCGGTACAATTGAGCATCAAAGTGAAAATTCGAATATTGGTTTTGGTAGCAGCCCACATGGTATCATAGTAATTTAATATTATTACTCGTATTTAGATTATAGTGATTATAATTATATGCCTAGCCTTTTCCCAATTATTTTGGGGTAGGCTTCCAGTCTAACCGGATGCAGCTGAATACCAGTATTTAACATGGAGCGACTTTCTATCTGACCTCCACGACCCTGTTAGTACTGGGTAGTACGATAGCCCTTGGTAAGACTGGTTGTCAGACTTTCGGGCCACTGACTACCTGTAATGACTGTTAAAGATATACAAATGACACCCGGGACCGAGATACGGAGGCAACTTGGTATCTAATGGGTGGTCTCCCATCCACAGACCTACCTAACCTAGGGAAGCGCGACTTAACCTGAGATTGCCACGAGCTCCTCAGATTATAGTGACTCTCTGTTAACTAACTTTAGCAGAGTGTGATTAACAGTTTCCGATACTAATATTTGAATGTTGGTTTTACAATAATAACCAATTTTACAATATATTATTACAGCTTTATAGATTGTAGTGACTTTTATAAGCATTGTATTGAAATTCGAACTCTGTTGAGATGTCAATACGAAGATTAAGTTTAAAGTCACCAGCAGTAGAGTCACCAGCGCATCAAGTTACTACAAACTATTAAATTTTCTGATTCAATTTTGAACTGAATCCTCAATTTTTTATGGTTTAAAATCATTTGGAGATTTTTGACAGTTTGTGGTAACTTGATGTGCTGGAGACTGTACCTAAATATAATTAGTTCACTTTGTCACATGTGTGAGGTATGAGCGAAACATTGAAACTCTAGATTGCTCGAGACGGCACCATTTACGACTTAGGCGATGCGACTCGCGATGCGATTTGTGTCAAGCGACATGAGCGCGCTTCGCGTGCATACCGTAGTTCCACAAGTCACGTTACAGTGATTCATTGCATGCTATATTCAATGTTGCATGCCCTAAAAGTCGCAAGTCGCATGTAACTTGAGCGTGTAACTCGGGGCCAAGAGGTTTTAATAAACACAAAGAAAAAACAATGATGTCATAACCAACATACATCGCACTTTTCAAAACTGAATTTTATGTACCAGACAATTTCACAACAAAGTGTTTGAACAGGAAATTCGAGTCCACTCTACAAGCGTTTTCCTCAAATAGTTCTACTAACATAGGAATGTGCAAGGAATAGTTCGCGACGATCTCAATTTGCCATCCTTCTACAATTTCCTTAACTGTTAGGGAAGAGTTTTCGTTTTACTGTGCTTGTATTGGCAAATGTGTGGCTTTGAGTGGTCGCCTATGAAATTGGACGAAGCGAAAATAGACGTTTGTCGTCGTTTGGTCTCCTCACGATGTTTTCCTTCACCGAAGCAAATGATAATTATGCAATACGCACATGAATCCGAAAAATCAGAGGTGTGGAAGGTCATATCACTAGGCTATCACTGCTTGTAAAAGGTTCAGGAAGATTATTATTTGGAGATATTTTTGTAAATTCCTTTTAAAAAACAAGCGAATAATTTTTTTTTTGTAAAAATGTGCTCAGTTTTTCCTTATTGAGAAAAATAATTGAGATGAGATCAGAGGTAACCGTTTCTTTTAAAGTCCAGTTATAATCTTTCTCAGGATATATCAGGTTATAAAGACTATGACGTACTACCGCGCTCACTGACGGTCGACCACTGCACACCTTTATGCCCTGAGTAATAAGGTTGAAAAGTGGTTGACCGTAAGCGCGCTATATAATCTAGATTGCATATAGCATCGCGTGTGTTGTTTCTATTATAGATCTATGGAATATAATGATAGAAATAGTAAAATAAAGGTTCTTCAGTATGTTGGTTCTTTTAGACACACACTTTGTTTGTTGTTGACACACACACAAACTCAATCACAAACTGCTTTACAGTTTGGAGTAAACGCTTTTTCAGTTTTTTTTCTCTTTTTGAAAATAAATTCGCTTTACTTTGGCCAGCTACACTCTGGAAATAGTTATGTTTGCCGATCTCTGTCTCGCCTTCATACGGCCGTATGCCACTGGTAGAGGCGGCAGGCACGTCCGGTCTAATCCTAGTTAATCTTGGCGACCTTTAGGGCCGACGGCGTTGTGCCTATATTAGTTTTGGAGCGCCGTTGCTCCGGATAGGCAGTTTCATGTGCTTCATTTTAGCACGTAGTATACACCTAACTGGTGTTTTGAGGAGCTCGTGGCTAAATAATAACAGCCCCTTGGGTTAAACTTCAGGTTAAGCCGCGCTTGCCCAAGTTGGTCCGTGGATGGGTGACCAACTATTACATTGCAAGTTTCCTCCGTACCTCGGAAAGCACGTAAAGCTGTTGGTCCCGGCTGTCATTTGTAGATCTTTGGCTGTCGTTACAGTAGTCAGTGGCCCGAAAGTTTGACAACCAGTCTTACCAAGGGGTATCGTATTACCCAGTACTAATTGGGTTTTGGAGGTCAGACAGGCAGTCGCTCCATGTAAAATGCTGGTATTCAGATGCATCCGGGTAGACTGGAAGCCGACCCCAACATAGCTGGGAAAAGGCTGGTGTTTCCCAAGTGTTGTAAATCAAGAAAGGTCTGAAAGTAACTTTACTAAATTTTTCATGTTGATTGCACATTTGTTGCCAAAATCGATGATGCTTCTTCCATATAACTTCTCAGTAGGAGTCCGGAGTCTGTTTCGGTGTCCTGACGAAATGTGGGTGTCATAAGTACATTTCTGCCTATTACTTCGGCTTTTACTGGTGTGTTGTTCAGCTGTCCTACATTTGCCACGAAAAAAAAACAAGTTGCTATTCCACATTATTTTTTATCGCCAAGGATTTTTTTTATTTCCACTAGTACCTACTAAACACCGTTCAAGTGTAAAAAGAAACTTGTCTTTGATGTCAGAGTTAGCACCTACTAGAATGTTCCGTCACCCCGGGTTGGTCCGCCTGGGGCGCGCATTTCCGGCAACTTGGGCTTCATAATAGCGTGAGATGTTGAGATCCGTTTCAACCACTTCGTGGAGTAAAGCACACGCTATTTGCAGGCGTTTGTTGGTTTTTCACTGGAGGCTTCATTAGATTAAAATAAACTAATTGTGAGTATGTTTTTCGTCATCGTTAAGAAAGAGAGAGGTAGATAAAGAGAGATCCACAACTGATGAAGATATATTGGATAAAATAGAGGCATAAAGAGCCCAAACGAACAAAAATACTATAAATATGTCTCATCATCATCATCATATCAGCCCATAACCACCCACTGCTGGGTATAGGCCTCGCCTTTCTTCTGCCACACTTCCCAAAATATGTATAATTCTCATAAAAAAAAAAAAAAAAAAAATTCTTCCTATTTTCAGTTAATTTTATCAGGCTTTATAAAAATATTAAAATATTCCAGCCTCCATGTGGAACCTAATTAAATGTAGGTAATGAGCAACACAATTTATATTTCAAGCATATACTTCAAAGACCTGAGGCACTAGCATGAGAGCGCGTTATCTACTTAAAGTAAATACGAGCAATTTTAAAAACAGAAAACATTTGTGTCACTTTTAATATTTTCTTAATTTAACGGAATTATTCATATCTATGGCTTGAGGAGATCGTGGCTAAATAATAATTGCCACTCGGGTCGATCCTTAGGTTAAGCTGCGCTTGCCTAGGTTGGTCCGTGATGGGTGACCACCCATTACATACCGAGTTTCCTCCGTGCCTCGGAAAGCACGTTAAGCCGTTGGTCCCGTCTGTCGTTTGTAGATCTTTCACAGTCGTTACAGGAAGTCAGTGGCCGGAAAGTCTGACAACCAGTCCTACCAAAGGGTATCGTATTACTCAGTACTAACTGGGTTGTGAAGGTCAGACAGGCAGTCGCTTCACGTAAAATACTGGTATTCAGCTGCATCCGGTTAGGCTTGGAGCCGACCCCAAAATAGTTGGAAAAAGACTAGGCAGATGGTTCATATCTATGGCTTGTAAAATTGCAAAAACAAGGAAATAAAATGCAAGATAGTTGTATTTTCGATTTAAATACTTTACACCGTGCGCTCGGACTGAGGTTTAAGTTCTTAATTAGGCAGCTCCAATCAGTAATTACAATTTAATTAGCCTTTCATTTATATGCTGCTACAGGTATTAATTACGTTATCAACAGGCTTTAAATGGTCTTGTTGGAGTTAAATTCAAATGTTGAAAGGAATAAACCGGGAGGTATAATTATACGCTATCCTTTGAATAGGACTTGATTTACAGCGAAGTTTAACATAATATAATATTACGCCTGTAATTCCCGAAATGTAAGGCAGAGGTTTACCTGATAATACACTCACATTTCGCCAGCTATGTTTAAGTGATATGTAGTACCATCCACCTAGTACCATCAACCGGGAAAAGCCAAATAACACTGCATGACTTGGGAATCGAACGCACTAGTACCTGGGTGTAAGTAGTGCTTGCGACTACTATACCAACAAGGTCAAGTTTAAATCTTACTATTATGTTATAAAAGTAGATTGTTTTAAAAAAAGTTACGTAACATAATTAAACTTGCGAGTATTTGATGTCAATAAAAAAAGTTTAAGTAATAACCACTTGTCAAAAAATAGCATTAAGAAAACTTTGACCGATTGAAGAACTTCTGATAAACAGTGCCATTTAGATTCGACTAGCTTATGCCCGCGGCTTCGCCCGCGTGGAGTTTGACAATATTATTGTCCCACGGAATCATACTACTTGGACAAAAAGTATCCTATGTGTTAATCCAAGTTATATGTAAACTATCTGTGTGAATTTCATCAAAATCCGTTCAGTAGTTTTTGCGTGAAAGAGTAACAAACATTCATCCATCCATATAAACTTTCGCATTTACAATATTATAAATAGGAGGTAAGATTTATCAATCGGTAGAAACCTTAAACCGAAGAAAAAATATAGGAGTTAAAAGAAATCTTTGTTAGCATAAAATTGCGTCAAAGATATTCTGTTACATATAAACGTAGTCACGCTTTGAAACAAACGAGAGTGTTACAAACTACGTCATTGCTAAAACTGTTTAATATAGGCAGTAGGTAAATAATATGAGCCTTCATACTGTGAATATTTGTGTAAAAGCTTTTGAAAGACATGAACACAAAGTAGGGCTATATAATAATGTATTACTATTTATTTAGAACTAGTAACACCTCGCGGTTTTATCCGTGTTTTCGCAACTCGCCTGGGGCCCAATTCTGCTATTACAATAGTGTCAGAATGGTCTGTCATTGATTTCATAATTGTTGTTTTTGACTTGTCAAAACTTGTCAAAATCAACAATTATGAAATCAATGACAGACCATTAGAATTACCATTAGAATGGTCTGTCATTGATATCATATTGTTGATTTTGACTTGTCAAAACTTGTCAAAATCAACAATTATGAAATCAATGACAGACCATTCTGACACTATTGTCGTCTATTGTAATAGCAGAATTGGGCCCCTGATGTGAAGCGATGAGGCGGCCTAGGGTGGACTACGCTTGTCTAGAAGAAACCGATTCACTCGATCTTTGTAGAGATCTAAATTCTAATGATTGGGGAACAGAGAAACCGGCATTGAATTGACTGGCGGTTCGCACAATAAATGGGAAGCAAGGCGTTTTGTTCGGGTCCGTGGGACCTCAACCAATTAGAGTTTCAAATGAAAAGACTTGAATTTGGCATAAAAAAAAACATTCTTTGTTATGCCTTAGTAACTTTCTATAAGTAAGGTTTAAATGTGTTATTTTAATCGAATCATTATTTACTATAAATATTTTTACAATATTATCCATACTAATATCACAAAGCTGAAGAGTTGGTTTGGTTGAACGCGCTAATCTCAGGAACTGATTCGAATTGTAAAAAATGTTTAGTGTTGGATAGCCCATTTATCAAGGAAGGCTATACAACATCACGCTACGACCAATAGGAGCCAAGCAAAAAGAAAACAAGTCAGAAGCGGCGAGTGAAACCGCGAGGCACTGCGTGCTTTTGACTACCCTTGACTATGCCCGGGAATCTAATTATTCCTTCAGTCGGGATAAAGAGCATAATAAGTCAACCGTCCGTCTATCTGTGGGCTATTCTAATCCATTACAATTTCACGCCGATTGACTTAGTAGTTGAGGCGTGAAAGTGGTATAAACAAACAGATTGTTCTCATTTGTTTGTAAAAATGGACTATTTTATTTTATGGCTTTGATGTAGATTTTGTTGATTAGTTAGGGATTATTTTGCGTAGGTAAGGGCTTATTGGTTCAAAAAGATAATATGTTAGGTATTTTACCATGTTAAGCGTATGATGTAAAAGGGTTAATTCGATTAGTAGAATCACAGTTGGTTGAATAATTAATTCTGAAGTGGAATCGAAATGGGCTTACAGGCTTTTGGTAATGTAATATTTTTTAGCCGACTGCGGCTGAAGGAGGTCAAATGATAAGAAATTGTGTGCGGGTAAATTTAAAATGAAAGTCAATGTCTTGTCTCGTAATGAGACGATATGATGGCGACACGTAATGGCATCGTCCGAGAGAATGAGAGGAATACTAATGTATTAGCACTTGAGAGGACTCATCGAAATAATTGCAAGAGACTGCCTCGTTGGTCTAGTGGTCACAAGCGCGACTGCTGAGCATGAGGTCCTGGTCCGATTCCCGGGTCGGGCAAAGTGTTATTAGGTTTTTCCCTCAGCAATTTCTTAGTAGCAGCTACGGAGTCTGGATTTGTGACCGGTTGTGACAATAGGCTCGCCCCCTATGACATGGTACTTAAACATAACTGGCGAAATGTGGGTGTACTATTAGGTATACCTCTGCCTAGCCCTTCGGGGATTACAGTCGTGATGCTGATTACGGCGTCATTTACAATGGTTGGTTTCTTTTGAAACCGCTTGTGTTAATTGTGTTTTTTTTAAAGTGAACTAGATTGCTCGTCCTACATCTTCGGTATTTTGAAACTGTACCTAGTGAATGGGGATTGTCCAGTTTTCAAAAATTGTGCTGATTGCAAAATCATTTCGAGGAATAACGTCTCTAATCATTTATTTCTCCTAAAAATGAAAAAATATTCTATATTATTTTATATTTTTGAAGAAATGTGGTTTTTATAATTTTTTCCAATTTAAAACTAGCAAAGCACTTAACAATACGCCCATCCTGCTACTAAACCTTACCTAAATAATATAATTCAGGTACCTAGGTTACCTATCATTCGCCGGGGTCCGAGAGACCCTCATACCCTTCACCCCGAGCTCATCCATCCACTATTGTGACGTCACAGCTCTATAATAAATTGCTTTCAACCTTCTGGATAATCATTTCCTTTTAGCGGACATTGAATTTTAGTTTGAATTTTATTAAAAGTTGAAAATATGTTGAAGTTTCACAAATATTGGATTTGAAAGGATGAGAAATAATATTTTAAAAGTGACTTCAAATGTGAGGCTCGGAAATTGAAAACTAAGTTTGTTGCCCGTTATTATGTCTTTATCGTAATCCTCCCAGTCGCAGCCCATTCCCTCTCATAGAGTAGAGGCTTGTGTGACTTGTGTCCCAGTAGTGGGAACATTGTAGGCTGATTATAGTGTGTCATTAAAATATAGACTTTTATTTCACTGTTATAAACTGTCACGGTTTATAACTAAAGTCACACTGGCACTTATGGGATATATTCCGTGATTATTCTTTATTGTGAGTTTCCGATATTTCGACGCTGTTGCAAGTGTCATGATCAAGTAAGTGACAACATAAGGTCAAACCCGTATTTGCCAAGTAGAAGGGTTACTATGAGCAATGAAAAATTTACTAGAAATATTAAACTAATTTAAAAAATGTTGGCAACACAATGGTTTATTCAGAATGAATTAAAATTGTAAAAGAGCTAAGAGCTATTTTTAAATGACAACATTTTATTGGAAATGCACTGGCTCGTGCATTAATCCCTTTCCGATTAATCCCAGCAATAACAATAAAACAGGAGGTCACACACCATTGATTTTAATCCAATTAAAGTTAATTGGTTTAAATAGTTGTGAATATAGACTACTGCGCATTGGATACTGTTTTGTTGAAAACATTTTGTCTTAAACATGGAGCCAGGAGGTCGTCGCTAAATAATAACAGCCGCACGGGTCGATTTTCAATGGTGGATGGGTGACCATCATTACATGCCGAGTTTCCTCTTAGTCTCGGGATGCACGTAAGCCGTTGGTCCCGACTGTCATTTGTAGATCTTTGACAGTCGTTACAGGGAGTCAGTGGCCCGAAAGTCTAACAACCAGTGTTTAGGTTAATATTGGGACATTAGTACCGATTTTTGTCAAGAGATAGCGTTGTTAGTTGAGCGGCGGTTTCTGAATCGCGGTGTTAAGATTTTCCGTCGTTCAACTAGGTCAACGATATTATATTTTTTTTGGGTGTGAGCAGCAAGCACTGTGATTAGTTATATTATACGCGCTTAATTGTACAGTCCAGTGTTTCATTATCCACCCTCTCCAAGTCGATCTTGTTCAACCAGTCTTACCAAGGCATTTCGTATTACACAGTACTAACTGGGTTGTGGAGGTCAGATAAGGAGCCGCTCCATGTAAAATACTAGTATTCAGCTGCATCCAGTAAGACTGGAAGCCGAACAAAATATTTTTTTTTGAATAGGCCGGCAGATGATGATTCCGTCTTAAACATAGGTAACTGGCGTAATGTGTTTCGGGGAATTCAGGCAAAATGTAATGTTATGTTATTTTTGATAACGTATGATGTATTCCATAAAATAACATAGTTTTGATCTAACTTGCTAATAGTTATTAAAGAATACATTTTTTGACATGGCATCTCGCAGGTCAACATATGAGGCTGGCTTCTGCCCAAAGACGTGGTTATATTCTCTATGCTTCTACCTAACCAGACAACCGATTTAAGCAAAACTAGTTGTTTCCCACGACTTTCATCCGCTTGAGGTTAATAAACATATGACTTCCCTATTTATTGGATTTTGTGTTAATTTTTTACAGAGAACCCTAATAGCATAATAGTAGCTTAAGTTACTCCATATAACATCAGCCAGTAAAAGTTCCGTCAAAATCGGTCCAGCCGTTTCGGAGATTAGCTGGGATAAACAGACAGTTAGACGGACAGACAAAAATTATACCGTATATACATACTTTCTTATGGATTCAGTGAAAAGTATTTTGAAATTACAAACAGACGCTTAAATTTTACTTATTTGTATAAAATAGATGTACAGAGATAAATAAATAAGACTTTTACCCTTCCGATTAAGTAAGACCTAACCTACCTTAACTGTATTGATCCCACAGTACGAGCAACGCACAGTGCAACATAGGATAAATTATTATAACACAACACAGTGAAGCATAATACATAACACAGCAAAGCCTAGTACAGAGCATAGCGTAGTACAGAACGCCAGCACGTCAAGCTACCCGAAACTGTCAAATTTTCCCAATCAACCTTGAACCTAATGCTGTAACGATAAAGTTAAAAATCTATTAAAGAAATTTGACAGATTGTAGTAGCTTGACGTGCTGGCGACTGTACATTAGCCCCAATCACAAAGCTAAGGCCTTTGACGATTGCAAACTCCCCTCAGGCCTTGCTAAATATCACAAAGGCCAACTGAAACACAGATTTATTTTTCATTACCTAATTATAATTAATTCAAAAAGTATCATTGTTTAAATATGACAGCCGTAACAAAGGTGTTCTAACCGTTACTGTTTAAGCAAAGGGCAAGTCCTATTGAAGTTGTCATCACAAAGGAATGAGGATAATATCGGACTAGTCATAAGTTAAGCCCCCGAGGCTATACTACATTATTCTGGCAGCCATTTTGGATTAAATCTCTTCCTATTTCATTGGTGGATGTAACTTTGAAAGGCATTTTAGGTGGGTACCTAATTGGAATTCCCGGTAAGTAAATGTCAAAGTGTTTTGGTATAATGTATAAGATACCTAACAATTCGAGGTTACCATAACATAACTTCACGCCTGTAATCCCAGAAGGGTTGGGCAGGGGTATACCCAATAGTACACCCACATTTCGCCAGTTACATTTAAGTCCCATGTAATAGGGGGTGAGCCTAATGCCATCGGCCGGGCACAAATCCAGACTTCGTAGCTGCTACTGAGAAATTCCTGATGGAAAAACCCATTAACACTTTGACCGACCTGGGAATCAAACCTAGAACATCATGCTCAGCAGTCGCGCTTGCAACCACTCGACCAACGAGGCAATCAATTTATTTCTTTTGTAAAATAGCTGGTTTTTTGCTATAAACAATTGAATGTATAAAATAATACTTACAGGCAGATTTTGTTAAAGCTACAGTTTTTGTGAATTGAGAGTCGGGACCAAAGTTTAAATTAGATTTGAATTTAAAGTGGTAACTGGGAAACACAATAAAAAGTGATTGCTGCAACCTTTCGTTTAGACCGGATGTCGCGTAGTTTTGCTTTTAATAGACTCAGTGGAACGATGTGGCTTTTGTACTCATGTCTGAATAGGTGGATTTAAACTCAGGAACAGAGAGGCTTATCAGTTAGCCAGAGCTAGCTGCTCAAGAACGGAAATCTAAAATGTACCAAGGCATACGTAAAAGCTGGTCTAATAATTGTTCTTTCTTTTGATAAAAAATCAACGTTTCCCCATACTAGGAATTTGTTCGGTATCGTGCGTTTACAAACATTTAAACTCACATACACTAAATGCCAAACCCGGAACAACTACCGGTAGGTTATACAAAAATTTGTTCCATGTGGGGATCGAGCCCGTAACACGCAGCATAGTAGACAATCGATCAGGGGCCCAATTCTGCTATTACAATAGTGTCAGAATGGTCTGTCATTGATTTCATAATTGTTGATTTTGACTTGTCAAAACTTGTCAAAATCAACAATTATGAAATCAATGACAGACCATTAGAATTACCATTAGAATGGTCTGTCATTGATATCATAATTGTTGATTTTGACTTGTCAAAACTTGTCAAAATCAACAATTATGAAATCAATGACAGACCATTCTGACACTATTGTCGTCTATTGTAATAGCAGAATTGGGCCCCAGTCAATACGCCAACCATGCTGACAACTACTCTTGCTAATTTACCAATCAGCAAAAAAATCACGTTTCTGTTCCGACATACTTTTTAATGAATCCATAATGTTCCCACTGCCAGCACACAGGCTTCCTCTCGTTGATAAGAAATGTGCTGTAATCCAACACGAGGGCTCAGTGGAAGAGATTGGTGCCTTGGTGGATGTCACGAATGTCGAAATTTTCTTTCAAGGGCATATCTCCTCAAGATGTTTTTTTTTCATCGCTTTTCTTTTATTTAGCACACACACACACACATGACACAACACATGTTACACACACACACAACACACAACAACACATTTTGTTAACACAAACATGTTTAAGCAAATAAATATTATCTTATCTTATCTTATCTTAGCTGTTTGAAATATCAATAATTATTAAGTTTTAAAGAAAAAAATATTAGCCGCAGGAGAATTTGTTTTACAAATTGTTTTTCAATAATGTAGGTCAGCTCACCAATGTTTTAATTTAATCCAACAAATGATTAAAACGAATTGTATTTTGACACAGAATTTTAATATCAAAGTAAACAGTACATTTCTGGTAATACAATAAAGCTTTGAGATAAAATATTTAAGCTTTAATTTGTTCCCAGGGACTCTTTGTGGTGACTACGATATTATTTGTTGTTCTCTTTTAATAATAAGTTTATTTTGTTTTTGTCCAGAGGTAATTTCGTTTGTGAATCTGATAGGCAATTTAACAAACATGTTTCTGGGTTTGAAAATAAATCTATGGTTTTTTTTTGTAACATAATTATGCGATATTTCTGTGCCCTTGTTTTCAAAACGTGGGAGAGAATCTGTTAGTACCAAACATTTGAAATAAAAAAAACGTAAAAGTAATTGTACTTAAACAATCTCTAATTTTTATATCAACTTTATCTTAACGTTTCCAAAGAGCTCTTGAAAAGATACCACAGTGATTCGAGTCTCAAGAAATTCGATAACGTCACATTCCCGGCGATAATGAAATAAAAAGAGAAGCGAAAAAAAACAACTAAACTGAGCGAAACCAGAATAAAAACCCTCAAAGCAAAAGTGTTTCAGCCTTTCGTAAATTATTTTCTCTTAGAAGAAAGTGTGTGCGTATGAATAATTTATATTCCACCGACGCTACCGTATCTCTGTGGAAGGGTCATTCAAATCTATAAGTTGAACAGGTAGGGTTATTTTTGGTGGACGTGAATGTGGGTAATCCTGTGGCTCGGTCGTGTATGACATCTTAATGGTTTTGGTCGTATAATCTAGGAGTTGTTGTAGCATTTGTTATCTGGGCAGCTAATTTTGGTATTAAGAGTTCAGAGGATATTGGCAAAGAGACATATTATCGGCAAAAACGATATTGGAAACATCAGTTATAAGTCAAGCTACACGATACCTGACAAATGCTTGAACTGACTGGACAGGTTCACTCAAATCTGTGTAGTTCTTTCTTCAAAACAGACACTAATCTGCATTGTTCTCATGTGAGTTGACCAAGATTATCTATTTCAGCTGTTTCTTCTCAGAGTAGTTATCTACAAAACACCGGCTCCATACAGTTAAAAAATAAATACGTGTAATCAAAACTGTATAGTGTTAAATCTGTGTATTGTAAAGTCCGTAGATAAACTACACTTCTTGAAAGCGGTTGGCGCGCAAAAAGTCTAGGTCTACAGGAACCTTACAAGCAGTATTGCTTTTAGGGTCGCCCCCTATCACAATGGGACTTAAACATAACTAGCGAAATGTGGGTGTACTAAAAGGGTGCCTCTGCTATACCCTTTGGGGATTGCAGGCGTGATGTTATGTTACTATAATAATTAGAACACCTTAGACCTTATTATTATGTCTTATTTCACCTATTTCAATCTTTCCCCACTTGATCTTGCCTACATCATCTTTCTCTTGGCCTTATCCCAATTCATTTGGGTTCGGCGCAGCATGTCTTCTTCCATCTAGATCTTCTTTTCATTGGCCTGTTGGTCTAGTGGTTAGTGACCCTGACTGCTGGAACGGAGGTCGTGGGTTCGATTCCCACACAGGACAAATCTTTGTGCGATGAGTACGATAATTTGTTCTGTATCTGGGTGTGTAATTTATCTATAATATGTATGTATTTAGAAATATATAAGTATGTTTATCAGTTGTCTGGTTGCCATAGTACAGGCTCTGCCTAGTTTGGGATCAGATGGCGGTGTGTTGGTTGTCCCAAAATATTATATTATTATATTATCTCTATTAATCGTCATCTCATCGCTCTCCTTTCTTGCCATATCATCCTTTACACAGTCCATTCATAGTTTCTTTGGTCTTCCTCTACTTTTATATCCATCCACAATCATACTCAAAACTTTCCTCACGACAATTTCCTCATTGAGTTGAAAATAGTAAGTACGGAAAGGTCTCAGTTGTAGGTATATGAAAATACTAGCTGTGCCCGCGACTTCGTTCGCGTGGATTTCGGAACTTAACAATGTATTTTTTAGTGCGAAGAGCTGTTGGAGGATTCCGATACAAATCATTTTTTTTTATTTATGCTAGTGCTAGACCATGGGAAAAGCATCCAATACTTAGGTCCACCCCCGCAACGGAAAATGTCTGGCCCTGAGCTTTAGTAATCGTCATGGCATAACAGAGACTGACTGGGAATCGCGTTCGTTTGAAAGAGAAAGGAAAGTTGTTAGGAATTATAGGTATTCTTGGAATAAAAACAATATCACCAGCGCCGCAACCGGTTAATATTTCAGCTTCGATTATGTTTTGCTGCAGATTTGTAACTTTGAGCCGAGTGCCGTTACAAAGTTTGGAGGACATCAATTTCTGAGGAGAATTATTGGTACACCGATTTTTAAAACTATTTTGTGGGCTGGAAGTCCGGGTGTGTTGAGGGAATCCAAAAATTCTACCGGGTAGTGCGTGGCGTCATCTTCTTCCATAACTGTATTTATAGAGGTGTATTCTCTACTATTCCCGGACACATGAATCAATATTTTTAAATTAATTGCCGTAGCTTGGACATTGCGAGGAGTCAAAATAGCTCGCTGACATAGCCAAGAACCGGCTTGATTTCCCATATTTGTGGAATCTCCGTACACAGAAGAAATTAGCTCCTGTTGTGATGTAACGCAAGAACAGAGATTATCAACCAAAATAACTTTGCCATCTTCTTGTACGGGGTATGTGCCATCGCCTATTTGTAACAATAAATAAGGAAACTCCTGTGCATTTACGCAGCCTCGCAACTGTGCACGCATATGTACACTCAGGTGTGTAGATGATATATTGCGCCATAAAACAGAACTCTTCAGACAGGCAGCAATTTCTTCGGCTCTCGTTCCTCGGGGTACTATCGGGAGTGTCTGCCGAAAATCACCGCAAAACAGCACCGTGATGGCTCCCATCGGCCGGTCATTTTGCCTTATGTCCTGTAAAGTTCTAGTCACTGCTTCTACAGCTTTGCGGTTTGCCATAGTGCACTCGTCCCAAAAAATTAAAACACAATCGCATAAAACCCTTGCTTTATCGCCAGTTCGCGATATGTTGCAAACCGGGCTTTCCGTGCAGTCTAAGTCGATAGGAATTATAAAGGTTGTGTCTGCCGTTTTTCCTCCAGGCAATAATGTGGCTGCTATCCCTGAAGAGGCGACAGCAAGGGAAATTTTATTTTGGTTCTGTAGCGGCACTACAAAAAGTACTTCAGCAACATAAAACAAAAAGTAATACAGCGCCATCTATGACGCAGAGGATGAACTAAAACTCGAAATATATCTAAATTCTGCATCGCGCAAGTAAAGTTCTTTGTGACTTAAGACTATACAGAAGAACCCGACAACAACTGTTGGGCAGTAGCCCACCAGACATAACACCCGTCTGATCGGAGGATCCTCCCTTTTCAATGGTGGTTGAAGAGCTTTACACCCTGTTCTCCATACCCCCAAATTGGTGACCCCGAAATGGACGTCAGCGCAGCCTTCGAGCAACGTGACGTCATCAACATCACTTCCAAGCTTCCTCAAACTTCCTCAAGTTTTCGAGCAGCGAGTCATATAGCCAGCCAGCTTCAAAATGGGTATTCCTGACCACCAGCATGCAGCGGAAGCACATTCCTGGTCAGCACCCTCAGCCTCATAAAGCTACCTTGGCACTGCACTTTCGGCCGGTTGAGAGCTGTACCTCCCGGTCGATGCGAGCAGTCAGCCACATCGCGGCGCTGTACCACGTCCGACGCAACGGAGCACATGCGTGCACTACGCAGACAGTTCCGACTCACCGTGAACAATGCGGCAACGACTTTCCACTGGCCTGGCAATCAACGACTCATTCTACTACCGACCCTAGTCTCCGCGGGGGAGTGATGTAGCGGCACTACAAATAGTACTACAGCGCCATCTATGACGCAGAGGATAAACTAAAAATCTAAATATATCTAAATTCTGCATTGCGCAAGTAAAGTTATTCGCGACTTAAGACTATATCTAGAACCCGACAACAACTGTAGGGCAGTAGCCCACCAGATATAACACCCGTCTGGTCGGAGGATCCTCCCTTTTCAATGGGGTTTGAAGAGCTTTACACTCTGTTCTTCATACTCCCAAAGTTCCTTATTCGAGCCAAAATAACTTTGGTTAGGAAAGTTTTACCTGTTCCGCCCGGTGCGTCTAAAAACAGGATTTCACCCGAGTCGTTTTCTACACTGCAGCATACCCTATCAAACGTCTGGCGCTGATTCTCTGTCTTTGCGCAGCCATTTTGTAAAATTTCTGCGAGTTCCACGGGATGATAACTAATTTCTGATACGTACTCTCTGTTAATACGTTCCCCATCGACTGTCGGTGTGGGCAAACCGTATTGACTGATCGGGTTCCCTGGTATACTTATAACTATCTCTTTAATAGCCAATAAGGACCTGTTGTGACAAATTTCACGTACCCTATAGGTCAGGAATTTCTCCATCAGTATTTAGTTAAACATGCCTCAATCAGAAAATAACGTCACACGCACAATGCCATCTATCGAATATCTATATTCAATGCTGCACACAGTTGATGTCTAGATATAGTCCAGTCTGAATTCGATAGATGGCGCTGTTTTAATATTTTACTTCGGAAACACTATTATAATTTTATTAATTTACATTTTTCTTTCTTTCCATTTATAAGGTGTTAACTGATTACGATGAAACAAAAAACTTAATGTTCAATTACTTCAATTTACGCACATATTGTTGTGTATAAAAGTTACGGGAAGTTGTGAGACCAACTGCACATAACCCTGATTTTACTTCTGTAACACTTTAAATTCAAATATCTTTTGATAGACTGAACCGATTGCAATGCAACAAAAACTAAATGTTACTCCAAGTTACGCTCAATCGTTGTGTATAAAAGTTATTTACATTGCTTTTGTACATTTTACGTGATGCCCGAACAAATACACAGACAAACAGACAAACAGACAAACAGACAAAAATTCGAAAAATGCTGGAAATGGGTTCTATTGGTTGTCCTTTAACACCCTGGCTATTTTTTTTGGAATTTTTTTCGATGTACAAAAACGACTTTTCTACAGTTTTATTATATGTATAGATATGTCAGGAATATCTTCACATCTACAAGATTCCACGTGTCTTCGGTAATCTTTATATTTGTCTTCCCGTTTTCCGGAACACCGTATTTCAGAATATAAATCTAAATCGGACTTTTCATGTCTCTTTTTATAATTAACACTAGAAACGGGATATTTACCATGTCCACTGTTCGTTTTGAGTTCCCGATATTTTTCGTTTCTAGTGTTAATTATAATGTTAGTGACTATGATAGTTTAAAAACTTATATCTCTCTTTTTGTTCGTTTTTGATTGTTTGTAATGTGTGAACATTGTAGGCCTTGTAGATTCCTAGATGTTTGTTAACTTTTTATCTTGTTTTACGTTTTTTGTGTAGTAGCCATGCAACGACTTATTGTCGGGCCTATGCTATCCCCTATACCTAAGTACTAATGCTGTAACATGATTATATAGTAAAATCAAATCATTTTAAAAGAGTAACCATGGAGTTTCTTGCCGGTTCTTCTCCATAGCAAACGACCAACCCGAACCGTGCACCTTCTTGTCGACGTTTTATAAGTGCCCATGTAGGCCTATGTGAAATGAAATATTTTGATTTAGTTTTTTACCTGTGTATTAAAATACTTACGCACTCCTTAAGGATCAGACAGGATTTTAAGATTACTAAATAGCGGTCGAAATGGTATGGTTTTTGTTGTGAGAATATTTTGATATTTAATGTGGAATGGCGACTCGACGATATATTTTTGCTAAATATATTTCGAGTTTGAGACCAAAATCTACTGCTGAGCGCTCATGAGGACTTGCTTTCGATTCCCAGGTCGGGCTGAGTATTATAGGATTCTTGCCCGAAGGGTTAGGCAGAGGTGTACCAATAGTACACCCACATTTCGCCAGTTATGTTAAATCTCATGTAAATAGGGGGCGAGGCTATTACCATCAACCGGGCACAAATCCAGACCCCGTTGGTGCTACTGAGAAATTCCTGATGGAAAACCCTAATAACACGTTGTCCGACCCATGAAACGTTGTAGCCACTTTGTATATCTACAGTTATTTCGCATTTTAGAAGAGTGCCAACTCCAAGAGAAAAATGTCAACAATTACGAAAATATACGGACGTTCAAATTAAGTTTCTTATTTCGTCTCCTGCCAAGAAATACAAGGCGCAGTTATGGAAGTCTCAGACTTTTCAGTAAAATTTGCATTGGAAGAGTTAGTACAGGAAGTGGGGAGCATAAGGATTGTTGTGACTTCACTTTACTTTGCTTGACGTCGCGCCAACAATGTAAATGAGGTAGCTTTTGACTTTATGATATTTTGTGGCATTTGTCAAGATAAACAAGCGGGGTAAAGGATAATTGGGGAGGTATTTTTAAGCTAAAATGTGAGGTTCAAATTGCTTGTTTTTTTTTTAAACCCAATATTTCAATCATTTTTTATCACACTAAAAAGCCGTTCCGGGAGAATATTCATAATTAATTTTAATATGTTGATCTTCCTTATAACAGAACCCCAATTGCGTAATGCACTTTTTCATCACAAACCGATAATGAATAAATAACACAATAGAAACTGTCGAATACTTAGTCAACATTGATAGTATTGGGAATGCGAATGTGTTCAATTACTTACGAAAAACTTTAGGGTAACTTTACTTTTATGTACCTACCTACCAGTGTAAGAATTTTTAGAGTTGGATCATTAGTTCCTGAGACTACTAATTAATACTAATTTTATAAAGAGGTATTTGGTTGTAAGTTTGTATGTAGGGGATACAAACTTACAACCAAATACCTCTTTATAAAATTAGTACAGATGTACCGACCGTGTGTAGTAACACAATATCAATTTCAATAATTGGCTTTTTCGATACAGTATTTTGAGGATTCCAGATAATAAATTTGTTAGAATAACTCAATCTTTACTCCCAAAATGCAATTGTATTTATCTACAATTTATAATTGAAAACCATTTCGGTTTTCGTAGAATGTTTAATGAAACGTCAATTGATATTTTTGCAATCAAGCACGGATATTATCACTACATATTATAAAATAAAGTCCTCCTCCGCGTCTGTCTGTCTGTCTGTTCGCGATAACCTCAAAAACTACTGCACTGATTTTCATGCTGTTTTCACCAATGGATAGAGTGATTATCGAGGAAGGTTTTAATACATTTAATAATTTGTCACACATCCATCAGCGGGCATCAGCTAGTTATTTTGTATTTTTGACTATACTCGTAGGTACGTCCAATTAATGTAGGTACTCTTAACTATTGATGGTAGAAAGTAAATCAAATTAGCTGGGGGAACTCACAAACAAAGTATTTCACAAGCAGTTGTATTACATTAATACTTACATTACGTACCTACGTACTTACATTGTAGTTGCATTTGCACCGAGGTAACTGCCGGTCTACATTCATTATATACTTTCGGCAAGCACCAAAGTTAATTAGCTAATTGCATGAAGCGGCCACTGCGGGTAGGGTAGTAGGGTAGCCAAAATGGGAATTGTCCAATAGGAAAAATGGATGAGGAGGTCTTTAATAACTTATTTGTCGTTAAAGTGAAAAAAAATACTCTATATTCATTTATATTTTTGAAGAAATGTGGTTAACATTTATTTGACCTTCAAAGACATTATCTCATTAAGAAATATCGTGAAATACGCAATCGTACGGTTCTTGCGTGTTTGAACGAACCCTTAGCTTCATGTGAAACTGTCATTAGAGGGTTACTCATGTATTAAACCGTAGAATGAGCAAAATAATGTTTTCCAGTGATGACGTCATCAGCCCTAACACTTTAAAATTAAATACAAATTAAACTTTCTAAAATATTCAAATTAGTTGTTCAAAATAGTTTTTTGAACTCTCTAGCTGCAATTAAAGGGAAAGTTCTAGACGGCCTGCTTAACCGCCACCTCAGTGGTTAAGTAAAGTTAAATGATGCCCAATTTGGGTTTAGGAGTCAACTTTCCACTGACAGTGCTATACTGGTGCTCAAGCAGACTGTAAAGTATTTTGTGGATAGAAAGACACCTGTGTTTGCAGGTTTTCTTGACCTTTCCAAAGCTTTTGACCTTGTACATTATGATACGCTATGGTCAAAGCTAAGTAGCCTGAGAGTCCCACAAGAACTGGTTAATATTTTGAAATTTTGGTATGGTTCGCAGGTTGATTGTGTCAAGTGGGCTAATGCTCACTCTGATGCATATCAAATGGAGGCAGGGCGAGTTAACATCAGCTGCTTGGTTTAATATACATATATATATTAATCAGTTAATTGATGAGCTCAGTAAAGCTGACTTTGGCTGTTCGATAGATGGTAAAATTATAAATAATCTCAGTTATGCAGACGATATGGTTTTACTGAGCCCATCAATTAGTGCTCTCAGGAAATTAATAGCCATATGCGAGTGCTATGCTGTCTCAAGGGCTCGTGTATAATGTTAAAAAAAGTGTTTTGTTAACATTTAAATGTAGAAACAGGGCACCAGATTGGATTCCTCTTGTTAAATGGAACACCTTTACAAATTACATATTTAGGACATGTAGTCGCAGAGGATCAATCTGATGATGCTGATATAGAGAGGGAACGTAGGGCATTGGCAGTTCGTTGTAATATGTTGGCTCGCAGGTTTTCACGTTGTAGTAGGGAAGTTAAAATTACCCTCTTCAAGACAAACTGTCAAAACTTCTACTCGTGCAGCCTGTGGATGGACTATACGCAGAGGGCCTACAAAGTCCTGCATATACAGTATAATAATGGTTTTAGGATGCTGAAAAATATGCCAAATAAAATGTATTTTCTAACATAATTTTGTTTTTTGAAATAAATAAAATAAATAAATAAAATACTATATATAAACTAAAAAAATATATATACAGGTTAGATTTTTTGGACAATGCCCATTTGTTAGAAGCACTTCATTTCATTTTCTGCCACGTAATGGACTTATCTGATTATTTATTCATCAGCGCAACAGACAGTATAACGACTAGTTATGTTTTGATATACATACGATATCATGTGTAGTCTAGATCAGTCCCTCGAGGATCCTCATGGATCGCAACCATAATTTTATATGTATGGATTCATAAATCACCGAAGCTTTATTCCTTCACAAACGTGTAATTATTGTCCAGTTCTACACTCCAATACACACCTGATTTGTGGTTTCTGGTAGATGTCACATTTCACAACATCTGCGAGATATAATGGGCTAATGTATTTTCGGCGAGGGTCCAAACGGTAGAGTCGGGTTAGCTCAAATTAAATTATGAAAATGACGTAACCCAGAGGAAAAGTTGCTATACTAATTGAAAGGTGTTACGGTGGGGGAGCACAAAAAACTAGTTATACTATTTTTTTAAGAAGTTTATGAAATAATTTGAGATTAAATATAATATTTGACTAACTCGTTGGTCTAGTGGTCGCAAGCGCGACTGCTGAGCATGAGATCCGGGGTTTGATTCCCAGGTCGGCCAAAATGTTATTAGCTTTTTCCATCAGGAATTTCTCAGTAGTAGTCACGGAGTCTGGATTTGCGCCCGGTAGATGGGAATAGGCTCGCCCTCCTTTTACATGGGACTTAAACATAACTGGCGAAATGTGGGTGTACTATTAAGTACACCTCTGCCTAACCCTTCGGGGATTACAGGCGTGATGTTATGTTATGTAAAATATAAAATAATTATGCAGAACTAACAGACTTCGGAAATGTCAGCTTTCGCTGAAAAAAAATGCTAAATAATAAATAAATAAATATTATAGAAATTTAGTTTCAAAAAGTGAAGACAAACGATTGCGACTGTTAAGTCAAAATGTCGAGTTCCATTTCCATTGAGAAAGTTTTACAGGAAACCTAAAAAAAAATTCACCTAAGAATTGAACCCGGGTTGAATCACTCTGTAGCCGTAATCGCAGTCGCTCAACCAAAGAACCAATCACTTTTGGAAATACCAACTGATTTTAATAAAAAATGACAAAAAACTGAATCAAACAAACAAAAGTCACCGACTTCTGAAGCTAAAATTATTTTTCACTTTTTTGTGTTTTTGGAGTCGGTTTTATTTTTTGAAAAAAAAATTTTTTTATTTTTTTATTTTTAGTTGCAATATTCCATACAAAAATTTTTCATCATCAGACCTGTAATGGCACTTGTTACCCAGATGGGTGTAAATTTTTCATCAATACAAATTAATCAAACCCAAACACAAGGTGACTGCTGTAAACCGTTGAGGAGTTCCCTCGACTGTCTTTCGGTTTCATCATCAGAGCGACTCCAGACCTTCTTTAAATTGTAGTGCTTATAATTAATCAAAAGTTTACAAACGCACTAGTCGCCACTACAATTTTTGAAGGCTCCCGTCAATTTCTCTTGGATGCCATCATCAGATACCGGTTTCCTTATCATGGGACCACCCTTGAAGTATCTCCTTTCCAAAAAAAAATATCAAAATCGGTTCATAAACGACGAAGTTATCCGCGAATACACATAAAAAAAAAACAAAAAAAAAAATATACGGTCGAATTGAGAAACCTCCTCCTTTTTTGAAGTCGGTTAAAAACGACATAATACGGTATTGCACAATGAACGGTTTTATTACCTACTAAATCAAAAGACACTCAGACCACAGACAATATAATAGAACAACATAAAGCAGCATAGAGTTAGTAATTGGCGTTGGTATATTTCATTTAACCAGTTATAAATAACATTTATTTTTAACAGATATTACGTCGAGAAAAAAAAGACAGAAAATTTAAGATATTCAAGAATCAGGATTTAGCGACACACAAACACAATGTAGGCGACATACATTTTACGTGAAGATAAATAAAGTACACAATCTTCAAAGGAATTTCCGTTAATTTTTTTTCCCAAAGGATTTATTGAAGTGAGAATAAAATATTGGTTTTCCCAGATTTACTCTGTAGGCGGTCGTCCTAAGTACATAGACTGTTTACATTATCCCATAGTTCGTGTTATGTGTAACACTTTTAGGTGACACGTTGCTGTATTTTTGCCGGCAGAAGGATTTTTTTGGATCCCAAAATGGAAAGGTTTTACAGGAAAATTGTAAGGGATTTGAAAAGCCCGTAACCTGTCCTTCCTGTGTTGGCTACACACCATTTGGAAAATAAGACTTCAAGAATAGTTTTCGGACGTACTCGTATCTTACAATTTTTGTTTTTAGGGTTCCGTACCCAAAGGGTAAAACGGGACCCTATTACTAAGACTTCGCTGTCTGTCTGTCTGTCTGTCTCCAGGCTGTATCTCATAAACCGTGATAGCTAGAAAGCTGAAATTTTCACAAATGATGTATTACTATTGCCGCTATAACAACAAATACTAAAAATTAAAAAAAAAAAAATATTAAGGGGGCTCCCATACAACAGATATGATTTTTTTTTGCCGTTTTTTATAGATAATGGTACGGAACCTTTCGTGCGCGATTCCGACTCGCACTTGGCCGGTTTTATATTTTCTTTCAACATTACACAACAACATACTTAACCATAGCATCACGACTTTAATTCCGGACGGGTGAGACAGAGGTGTACCTAAAAGTACAACCACATCTCGCAATTTTTGATTAAGCCCCATGTTGTAGGGGGCAAGCCTATTGCCATCAACCGGACACGAATCCAGACTCTATTTCTGCTTTTGAGAAAATTTTCATGGAAAAACCCAATAACACTTGGCCCGACAGGATCCAGGACCGCAGGCATTATGTGTTATATACAAAAAGAGGACGTGAGAATATAAGGACGCTATCGTCACCTTTATTTCCAGGGTTTTTCTACGTGGTACCTATATCGAAAAGCCTCATCTGTAATTTCGGGGTACGGAAACATCCTACGTGCTAAGAGTTTAAAAACTCTCTCACTTTTTAGGGTTCCGTACATCAAAAGGAAAAACGGAACCCTTTTAGGATCCCTTTTTGTCCGTCCGTCTGTCTGTCTGTCAAGACCCTTCATCTCGGAAACGCGTGGAGGTTTCGAGTTAAAATTAAAACGATATAGACAAATCTAGTTTTTTTAAGCTGTGAAAAAAATCAAACTTCTTAGTTAACATTAAAAAAAATACGGCCGTTTATGCCGCAAAAAAAACGTGTACGACACTCTCAAGGGAATCAAAATTTATAGGATACTTCCTGTTGACCAAGAATCGTGAAATTTGGCAAGTAGCATTGTCTTACAGCACAGGTAGAAAAAATTTGAAAACAGAAAATATGTAGTTTAATAACAAAATACCTACAAGTTTATACGGAACCTTCGGTACGCGAGTCCGACTCGCACTTGGCCGGTTTTTTCCTATTAGGCACGTATTGGGTAAGCTCCTTAAACACATAAAGATAGAATAAGACTAAACACATAACTGGCGAGATGTATATACAATAATCTAGGTACATCCCTGCCTAACCTTTTGAGAATGACAGGTTTGATGTAATGTTATGTCTACATTTAGTCCAAAAACGAAATTGCATAAATATAGGGCGTAAACGGACCGTTCAAGCCGTTAAACACCAAGCATTTTGTACATCAAAGTAAGTAACTACGCAAAAAATATTTCTGGGAAACGACTTTATTTTGGGGTGAAAAATTACGTTTTACGGTAGGACTCAATGTAACGCACTCAAAACATTGTGCTAATGGATGCATTGAATAGTACGGGGGTCATTGGGGTATTTAAAGTGAATTTTATTATATTAAAAACGTATTGAAAAAAAAAGTGAAAAGTTGAAACTTTGACCCCCAATATCACCGTAACTAGGTTCCCAGGTATGGTCTAGAACAAAAAAATGATCTCAATGACGGGGAGAACAAGTGCCTTTCGGGTTCGTGAAGGATACTTTTGCACCCATTATACACACAATGCAAAAGTGATCTTATTATGGCTGAAACAAAAACTATTTATCTTAAAATTATTAAAAAAATAATGAAATTCTCACAATGAGCCCTTTCATTTGATAATTATGTAATACCTACGATATAGCTTGAAAAACTTTTTTTTTTCATTTTATAATTAACCCTCCAAAAGTGGCACCCACGTTTAAAATTCACTAATTTACGTTACACGTTCGTATTACGTGCATCAAATTTCAACTCAATCGGTCCAGTAGTTTCGGAGTAAATTGGCTGTTACAGACGGACAGACAGACACGCGAGTGAAACAATAAGAGTTCCGTTTTTTCCTTTTAAGGTACGGAACCCAAAAAAAAATTAAGATACGCCTAAAAACACAATACAAAAGTGATTTTATGGCTGAAACAAAAACCGCTAACAAATGTAACTAAACTCCCTCCAACAACAAAATTATTTATAGTCACACCATAATTTTTCTTACCATAATATTCCACTTAGAAGTTAATTCGAGCCCATTAACCTTGAACCGATAAACTAACCATACCTTAATTCAACTATATTTACCCATTAAGGCCTAATTTATGTTGAACTTAAGTAAACAATGTAGTAAAACTGATTTTGTTTAACCTAATCTTAATAAGGTACCATTGTTTGTTTTTCGACTAAAGGTCGACACAAGAGTATTAAAGTGTTGCAGAACTTTGAGCTCTATGTCTCATGTCAATGAGTCTTCTTTTACCGAACTGGACATTTATCATCTGCCCAGCCTTTCCCCAATGTTGGGGTCGGCTTCCAGTCTTACCGGATGCAGCTGAATACCAATTATTTTAAATGGAGCGACTGCCTTTCTGACCTCCACAACCCAGTTAGTACTAGATAATACGGTACCCCTTGATACTCGTAACACTCTGGTAGTAAGACTTTCGGGCCACTGACTACCTATAACGACTTAAAGATCTATAAATGACAGCTGGGGCCAAAGGCTTAACATGCTTTGCGAGGCAGAAGAGAAACTCGGGATGTAATGATGGTCACCCATCCACAGACCGACCTTGGCAGGTGCGGCTTAACCTTAAAGATCGACCCGTGCGGCTGTTATTATTTAACGAAGTGAACATTGTGCAGGTTAATTTTCAGATTTTGTTAAAACTGAACTGTTCGGAAACTTTTCATCGAGCAATGAAAGTACCACTGATTTTATATTTTTTATTACCAAACAAGAATGTTTCAAGTAGATTTCTACTCGGTTGGCATCGCCTGTGAAAATTTTGATGAACTAGCTTATGCCCGCGGCTTCACCCGCGTGGAGTACGATAATTGTCCCACGGGATCGTATTACCGATATAAAAAGTATCCTATGTGTTAATTCAGGTTTTTTTTTAATTCAACCTTTACAAATTTATTTTAGGTTTAGTTTACAAAAATAGTCGTTAAGTAGGTTATATAAATCAAATCAAATCAATAATATACTATTTGTGTTTTAAATTTCATTCAAATCCGGTCAGCAGTTTCTGCGTAAAGGAGTAGCAAACATCCATCCATCCATAATTATATCCTCACAAACTTTCGAATTTATAATACACTAGCGATCCGCCCCGGCTTCGCACGGGTGCGATGTGTATACATATACATATGAAACTTCCTCTTGAATCACTCTATCTATTGCTGAAAACGGCATTAATATCCGTTGCGTAGTTTAAAAGATCTAAGCGTACAAACAGCGGGAACGACTTTGTTTTATACTATGTAAAGATATTAGTAGAATTTGCAGGGCGTTTACTCTACATGGAAATGCTTTAGTGGGCTCCTTACCTTCAAGTGTTCAAGCAAAATAAATGAGCAGTTAATAAGTTTTATTACTGTTTGGCGTTTCTTGGGTCAAGGTCAAAATTAAGGTTTGTTTTGTTTCGTGACCTTGGATTTCGAGTTTAGGTAGAACTTTTGTAAACGAAATTACAAGGAAGTAACTCGTTTGATTTATTCACTTTTCAACTTTCCTTGTCCTACTTGTTTTATTGAGCTTGGCATTGTAGTTTTTTTTTAAATGCTTGTTTTATTGGAAAATTTGAGTATTTATTATCATGATGATTCCAAAGAAAGAAAAGAAAAACTGTTGGTTCTAGCACCCAGCAAACCGCACTGGCCCCGCGTGGTGGATAATAATAATAATAATAATAATCATTTTATTTCAGATCTTTCCATCCATATTAAGTGTTAGTAAAACATAACTTTAAAAACTACGTTAGTAAAACATGTAGGTCAGAAAGGAAGTGCATAAACGGGCAATCAAATTTCCCCGCAATGACATTCAGGAGACTGTTTGAGCTGCCCCGGACCCTCTGCAGCAGCGACGCGGCACGCTTACGTCTGACCGCTAAGAAGCCATCAGTATGGGCATCCGCAAACATTCCCGACGCACTACAGAAGCGTGGCAGCCCCAGCAGCATCCTGAATGCATTGTTATATTGAACTCGAAGAGCATTGATGGCTTTCTGCGTACAGCTTGTCCAGAGGTTACACGTGTACAGTGTCTGACAATATGCTTTAAAAAACGTTAATTTCACTTCACACGTACAGCGAGCAAACCTACGGACAAGCATGTTGCATCGAACCGCCAATGCTCTTCGCTCCCTTTCTACATCTAGGTCATCTTTGATGTCTGCAGTAACAATATGTCCGAGGTATTTAAATTGTTGAACACGATTCAAGACACTACCTGCTAGCTTTATAGAAGGAAACCTATCTGAGGACTTTGCTCCAAAAAATAGAACCTCACTCTTCTTGGCATTGTATCTTAAACCGTGCTCCTCAACATACCTCTCACAAACATCCAACAGCTTTCTCAAGCCTGATATTGAAGGGCTCAAGAGTGCCATATCATCGGCGTAACTGATGTTATTAAAAGCCACTCCATCTAAATAACAACTGGCCTGCAAGCTGCTGAGCTCACTAATGAGACCGTCTATGTACAAGTTGAACAAAATCGGAGAAGTCAAACCACCCTGTCTAACCCCGCATTGCAACTTATACTCATCAGAACTAGCCTCCGCCCAACGCACATAGTTTACTTGGTGCCCATACCAGTACCTAAAAATATTTATGAGCTCTAATGGCATATCTGCTTTACGTAATTTACCCCATAACATATCATAATTAATCATATCAAAGGCCCTCGACATATCAAGGAAGCCAGAAAAGACAGGACTCTGATTATCTACGTAATAGCTTACAGTCTTTTTTAGACAAATTATGGCAGTCTCTGTTGACAGTCCCTGGCGGAAACCGTGCTGCGCATCATGTAACGTAATATTCTTTCGTAGAAAGGTGTTCAAGATACTGTCAAAAACCTTTGCGATAATCGTAGCCAGGGAGATGGGTCTGTAGTTTGACTTATCCGACATGTCACCAGTTTTATTTTTAATAATCGGCACCACTACAGTTGTCATCATGTCACTGGGCAGATAAGAATGCGAAATACAAAAATTATACAGCAACGCTAAGACTCGGGGCAGATGCTTACCAGCGTGTCTCAAATGCTCCACACTAAGCGCGTCGTGGCCGGGTGACTTACCACGTTTCATCTGAATAATGGCTCACTCATTTCTCAGCAGTAGGAACGATGTAGACTTTTAATTAGAGGTCGGATATTCGGATGCCTATTTACCTAAATTTCCTTTTTTTAGCGGAATAGGGTTAAAAGAATGTAACGGCTTTTTAAAATACCGATTTTTTCACGGGATCGCAGTATTTCATAAATAATACAGTGTGTATACAATATAGTACTCATAAGCATAATGAATATTTAAAATCTATTTAAAAACAGATAACAAATTTGTTGCAAATAACACATTTTTTTTAAATTTTATGAAAACATTTAAAATAAAACCATTTGATTTAAAAAATAAATCTGTTGAATATTCGATTCGATTGAAAAAAAATATAAATATGACAATTCATTTGAAGTATAACAATAAAATGAAAAAAAAAACACCGTGACTTTTTGGCGCGCGCTCCGTACTAGTTAGCTAAAAATAAAGCTTAGTAATTAAGCATCCGAATATCCGATCCCTCGAAAGTATATTTCTAGCACAAGAATGAAACTTGTATACGATGTTACGGTAATATAAATTGCTCTCAAAGCTATAATGAGAGCTATGTGTTACAGAGACCGCTTTAGTGACTTTAAGTTTTAATTAATCCTTAGAGAACCTTGTGTAACTTGTCCAAGTTATACGCTAGTTAAGCTCACCTTCTTATAAAGATACTTGAGGATACTATAGGGTTCCCAGGTCCATGTTTTTTTCCGGGGAATATTCCAGACAATGGAAAACAAAAACGTTTTTTTTTTCTTTTTGAATTGTGCAGTAAAATTTAACAGATTTTTTCCTTTTGTCGGATAACAATTGACGTATTACAGACCGAGGATACGACAAGAATTGGGTGCTTGCTCGATTCATAAAATCATGCAAATAACAGTAACATTGGTGTTGCTGAAATTGTACCCATGTTATTTAATAAGAAAAATGCTGCTTTAGAGCCCGCTTGCAGGGCTGCGGGACTGTTCGAAAGAAATACCGCGGCCCTGGAACATAAAGGGCAAAAGAAGTAACATGGATGGTTTTTAGTCAGTAAAAGTTTGACATTCCCTTTCGCTCCGCCCAGAGCGGGAGAAGTCATTTGATGATTTCCCATCCGAAAAAAAAGGGCCCGCTTGCACCATCAAAAATCACTAAATGCGTTTAGTTCTAAACTGACTCGTTGGTTGAGTGATCATACGCACTAGTGCTGAGCGTGAGGTCCTGGGTTCATTCCCGGTTCGAGCAAAGTGTTATTTAGTTTTTCCATTGGGAATTTCTCAGTAGCAGCCACGGAGTTTGCATTTGTGCCCGGTAGAAAGCAATAGGCTAGCACCCTATTACATTACACATAACTTGCAAAATGTGGGTACTGTAAGTACCTATACCTCTACGTAACCATTCAGGGATTACAGGCGTGAATATGTTATGTATGTGTATTTGAAATAACGTTCTGGTTTTGTCTATCGTTTGAAGATGAAAGAGAAAGAACGATATTTTAATATCGTTTAGTGATTGCAAGTGTGTATTATTACGTAAACGTCAAAAGCAAAAAGCAGTTATAGCCTAGTGGTGTGACCGTCAGAATGTTAAGTCATAGTTCTCGTGTTCGAACCCAAGACACGCACCTCTTTTTCGGATAGGTACATGTGCGTATTGCATAATTATCACTGGCTTCGGTGAAGGAAAACATCGTGAGGAAACCAGCATGCCTCAGAGATATTTCTTGACGGCATGTAAAGCTATGTCAGAGGCATAAAAACTGTGACACCAGGTTAGGCACGTATGTGCCTTACGATACGGAAGCTACACGATAAAGAAGAGTGTGAAAAAATCTTTGGTTGGCACTGGAAATCGCATCTTTTTTTGACAGTAATTAGGCAAATAATTTGGTGGAGGGTGGAGGGTGTTCAGGTGAAGCTTGTGGCTAAATAAGAACAGATCGGAACGATCTTTCCGTGCTTACCTAGGTTGATCCGTGGATGGGTGACCACCCATTACATACCGAGTTTCCTCCGTGCCTCGGAAAGCACGTTAGGCCGTTGGTCCCGGCTGTCATTTGTAGATCTTTGACACTCGCTACAGGTAGTCAGTGACCCGTAAGTCTGACAACCAGTCTTACCAAGGGGTATCGTATATTACCTAGCGCTAACTGGTTTGTGGAGGTCAGATAGGCAGTCGCTCCATATAAAATACTGGTATTCAGCTGCATCCGGTTAGACTGGAAGCCGACCCCAACATAGATGGGAAAAGGCTGGGTTGAAAAATTTGAAGTTATGAAACATACTTTGCCAAACATTTCATTCGTTACAACTTAACAAACACCTTACCAATCACAGCGAGTGACGTCGTATTAAATCAGAAGCAATTTGAATTCTAATATGAGTGCCACCGGAAGTGACTGGAGATTGGCTGAGTTTGTAGGGATGTCAGTAGGGCTGCGGTCACAAAATTTGCGGCGTGGAGCGATAGCAAACTGGAGAGGTGTCCTCTTGGAAAGAAAAGATAAAGATAGAAAAAAATCATCGCCTAACATCACGCACACAATATCCTTACTCCCTTACTAATATTTTAAATGCAAAAGTAAGTTGTTTTGCTTGTTTGTTACCTTTTCACGCCTAAACCACAGAACTGATCATCCTGAAATTTTGCATATACGTTGTCAGGTGAATAAAAACTGACATAAGGTACCTTTCATCCCGAAAAAAAAGTAAAATTCCCGAGGAAAACAACAGTAACGTTTTTTTGGTAATAGATGGCGCCACGTGTCTGCGAAGCCGCGGGCACAAGCCAGTAAATGCGAAAGTTTGTGAGGCTGGATGGATGGATGTTTGTTACTCTTTCACGCGAAAACTACAAAATGGATTTAAACGAAATTTGGTCATAAAGACAGTTGATAACCCGTATTATTATTATATAGGATACACTTTTTATCCCGGTAGTACGATCCCGTGGGACGATTGCCGAACTCCACCGGGCGAAGCCGCAGGCATGAACTGGTTAGAATATAAATACTAAAAGAATAAGTAGTCACATAGTCTTATATACAAACGGCCATCGCTCAGCAAAGTGCAGTATCACCACAGGTACCTATGGAATACCTAGATAACGCAAGTATCACGATCCGTATGAACACCAAGTGTGCCATTTTTTAACTATGACGTCAAAAGCACTATTTAGTTACTATACAAATTAGTCTATGTTTTTGTTCTTTAAATGTCTAGAATTAAGTTCTTGAGTTGTAATGTTGGTTGATTAAACAAATTAACATGCTGCGACAATAGCCACGATGAGTATAAAATTCTTAAGCCTGGCACGCGAAGTAGGTGCTCTTGCGTTATCTGTGTGCATGTGAAACAAAGACACAGCGCTGGTTTCTTCTTTTTCTTTAACCCGGATCCAATGTTGGGTGTAGGTTTGTTGTAGGACCCGGTCTTAGGGTTACCACATTCAACTCTTGCCTGCTACTCTGACAAGATCATGGTCCACCTGGCTGGTAGACTGCCTACAGTGCGATGACTAGTTCTGGGTCTCCTTTCTTAACCCATCTGCCATCCAGTCTGTGATATTTGCGGCCTGTCCATTACCACTTCTTCCGCACTGCTACCAGAGCTATCTCAATAAGCTTCGTTCTTCTGGCGGTGGCAATGTCATCATTATCATCGTCACTGGCCTTGTTCCATGCATCGTCCAAGGCTTCGCTTGGTCACCGCTCGTTGCTTCCCGCTGGTTTTGTGAACACAGCCTAACTGCTGAGAGCACCGTTAAATTTCTAAAGGCCCCCACAGTTTGACCCAGTTTCGATAAACTGATTTTAAATGTTCGATGTTTATGAATATTTTTTTGTGGCGTCATTATCTTTTGATTAATGGCGAAGGAAATCGGAGAAGAAACCACATTAAAACTACAACACACTCATGACTCCGAGTCATGAGTGTGTTGAAGTTTTAATGTTGTTTATTGGCGTACGGAATTATAATTGCATTAAAAAGTAGTGAAAATTGAAAAAAAAAACATGATTAGTTCGGCGACCATGTTTGTGCATTGGAAATCTCACAATTTTATGGTTTAGAATGGAAATTGCTACTGGTGAGTATTAATAAAGCCTAAATTGCCTCTGTTAATGGCATTACTAGCAATAAAAGGATGAGGGTAGATAGCAATTTTCCTATTACTTAATATTCCGCTCGTTACTCATATTTTCTCGTTTATACGACACATTATGGGCGTAGAATGACTAATAACCTTCATAATAATATACCCATATTGGATTATTATATAGAAGAAAATTTCTATTGTTTTTGCAAGGTTAACTTTTCTTGTGTCCCATGGTGGGCGCCAATAAAAAAAATGTATTTTTATCTTTACTTGGTTCATTTGTTAAACAAATATGGCTTTCTGAGATTTGTTAAAAATGCAATTTTTACTATCAATCAAAATCAAATCAAAATCAACATTGACATTGTCTATGCCTGGCTCGAAAATTATATATGTAGGCAAAGAAAAATATACTGTACCTCAAGTGTTATGTATGTCTATATTTCTACTTAAAAAAAGACAAAAAATAATAATTAAATAAAGTATGTATGTGTGGGTGTGTGTGTGTTTTTGTGTTGTGTGTGTATGTATGTGTGTGTCCGTGTGTATTTTTATGCTTTTAAATATAAATATTTTTTCTTTCTTTACCTTTTAATGAGTGGTGACCTGAGCTAAGAATAGATGGCGAAGTATCATCCTGTGAGTCTCGTAAGACGAAGCAATAAGTATAGTAGTAGTATGTTTCGTGTAAGGTAGATATAGCAAGACATTGCAGACCTACAATTTTATGGAGACGTCTGAAACTGTATCTTGGTGACCAGTTATAAAAATAAGTTATTTTGTGTAAAAAAAAAACTCAAGAAATGAGTCATGAGAATTTTAATACCTGTCCTTGGCCTGTTGACATTATAATACTAACATGTTGGGAACTTGATTTGAGTAGGTGCAGGATCGTGTAAAAATATTCCTTCTTTCGTTAATACGAAGCTTTAAACAATACTTAACATAACATCGCGCCTGTAATCCCTGAAGGGTTAGGTAGAGGTGTACCCACATTTTGCCATTTATGTTTAAGTCCCATGTAATAGGGGGGCGAGCCTATTGCCTTCAACCGGGCACAAATCCAGAGAAATTCCTGATGGAAAAACACTCTATAATACTTTGCCCGATCTAGGAATCGAACCCAGAAACTCATGCTCAGCAGTCGCACTCGCGACCACTAGACAAGCGAGGCCGTCTAATTTCCTGGGTCCTATTTTGATAACTCCAAAAATCTAAACACAAAACATTTCAGCTCCAATAACGGATTTTCTTCACAATCTTCAAATACCCTCAATACACACAATTCGAATGGGACGTTGGAAATAGTGTTCAAGTCATTTATATGAAAGCCTTTTGAAAAGCGACAGTATGATTGTAGTGGTCGTTCAAATAGCCAATAGTTGGGATTGCATCGCCGCAGCGTGGCCTGAACTGTTTTACCAATGAGCTTTCAGTGGCCAGCAGTGAATTTGAAATAGTATTTGATTTTAGTTTTTTTTTTTAAAGAATTAGGCTTCTTGAAATTGGTAACAAAATCCGATTCAAAAAGGGAAGTAATATTTTTTTTTAATAATAATTTCACGTGAACCTTACGACAAGTCTTCTTTGAAATTAAAAGTTAATTTCTTAACCATTGCGATTCATTTTATGTCCGTACCAATGACCGGATCCGAAATAAATATTATTTTTGTATCATTCTAATACCATACATTTAAACTTCCTCCACACGTGTATGCCTTATTTTTACATTTAAAAATCAGATTCATTTCTAAGATCTGAATTTTACAATTTCTTCAGAATTTTCAGCGTTCTGTGAAGCAAACGGAATACTTCAGGCTTCCCGGCGTAGTGCCGGTGTGGGATCTCCACAATAACGAGCCCGAAGTAGGTATGTGCTGAATATTTATATCCGCATATGCATAGATACGGCTAGATTCTTTTGTTGAATAAATTGCCTTACTTATTCCTAAGTAAGTAAAACGAATGGCGCTATTTTGTTCTGGAGTGTTATTAACTTGAATATGCTGGTACTTTGATATGTGTGCATAAAGTCCGACTTTGATGGGACTATTACTGGTAAATAGCTTATGTTATAAGGCGTAACTTAGGCTACTTTTATTGTCGAAAAACTTTGGGTTATGGACAATAAAAAATTTAAACCCTTGAAATTGTTGACAAAATCCGATTCAAACGTCTAATCTCCGAAACGGCTGCATCGATTTTGACGGGACTATTATAGCCGATGTTATAAGGAGTAACTTAAGCTACTTTCATTTTAGAAAAAATAATTTGGGTTCCGTACAAAAAAATTAAAACCCATGAAATCCGATTCAAATATATTATTTCCCAGTAATATTTTGATAATAATAATTTCACGCGAAGGAAGGTAGCGACCTTCCTTTCCTTTGGCAACAATTAAAATAATAATCAAACAGGACCAAAAATCAACAAAAATAGCCTCCTGATTAGTTGTACAATTATGAAATGTACATTTCTAGCAAATCATTTATTGAAATGTAGGCAAAGGTATCCAAAAATGAGGAAAACATTTAAATTCTTATAAGTAGCTCTCATGTTAATAAACACTGCGTTTTCTTCGAATATTCATAGTATCGTGTCAACACACAATAAAATTACATCCATGACGTTCGCGTAGTCATAAAAGTTCAACCATAAAACAATTTTACTTTTTTCACGAAACGACTCTGAAATTAGGGTACACGTGTAAATAGCAATATGTGTTTTATAGAAATAGCAATGACATTGACTTGAGTTCAAGGCTTTATGGCCAAATAATGTTTATGTGGTTTATGTATTATCGAAGCCAATTATTATTATGTGTTATGACGGTTAGGGAATTGTGAGCTTTATTGGTATTGACATACGAGTAATTATAGATAATACGACGTATTGATTACGATGTTATCTTATTCTAATGTCATATTAATGCGCCGTTTTTGACCAATGTAAGTATTTACTTTTTTGAAAGTTTTTATGATGTTAGGTTGTCTTATTTTATAAGTATTTGATTATGAATAGTAAAGAGAAAATTGCCGCTTGGATCTCATACAGTTTTATCTGGAACTAGTTTTTGCTCGCCGCTTCTATCCCGTTATGTACGGAATTACCCCACAGGAACGTTTTAAATGTAGCCTCGAAAATAATGTAGCTTCTCGTTAGTAAAAATATATTCAGAATCGGTTTTAGAGTGCCGAAGATTACCCCCTACATACAAACTTACAAACAAATTCTACCTCTCTTCTCTCTATATTTAAATATCTTATATTAATAAATCTCGTGTCACCACGGTGTTTGTGGTCGCACCCCTCTGAAACGGCTCGACCGATTTTTATGAAATTTTTCATGTATATTTGGTAGGTATGAGAATAGATCGTAACTAGTATATTTTACACCGCTAGGTGATTAGGGGGTAGGTAGGTAGGGTAGGGTAAAAAACGGTGCATTGCAACGCATAGGGCACAGCTAGTATCAGTATAGATAACACAAAACATAGCTACTTTCTCAAGCTTAAGTACCTGTTGGCTAAGAAACAAACTTTTAATTGTTTTAGAAGATTTTTGTACAAAAGTGCTGCTATCATTTGCAAAAATATTTTAAAACAAGAAAGTGTTAACTTTTAAAAATAAATAAATAATAAAAAACTCACACATATCACGTTGAAATAT
This sequence comes from Eurois occulta, assembly GCA_950022335.1. Lineage (NCBI taxonomy): Eukaryota > Metazoa > Arthropoda > Insecta > Lepidoptera > Noctuidae > Eurois > Eurois occulta. The sequence goes on along the minus strand of OX465500.1, from coordinate 9,570,395 downwards.
TGGACAGAAGACACGTAAAAATTATGTTGAAACAATTTCTATAGGAAATTTTAGGTACGTATGAAAAGTATGATAAATCATGCTTACCCGTCTATTTAAACTGTTTCCCTTTTGTTTAAGAAAGGTCAACAAACCCCAGCCTTCAGAAGTTGTTATAATTAATTAAATTCGCTTCGGATGCTCTTTATAACGACTTAGGGAACTTTAGGCAATGTTTGCGAATCATATTTCTGGTTTGAACGTCTACTTCTTTGTTTTGGGCATCATGAAGATTTTGTACTGGTGCTTGGTACTGAATTAAAGATATACTCATATTTATAAAGCTATGGTACAGGTAGGTAGGTAGGTACCTACATTGATGTTAGGTTTATTATCTTTATCAATCAGTTCCAGCTGAGGACGAGTTTGTGGTTAAATAATAACAGCCGCTCGGATCACTCTTTAGGTTAAGCTGCGCTTGCCTAGGTTGGTCTGCGGATGACCATACCATAACGAGTTTCCTCCGTGCCTCAGAAAGCACGTTAAGCTATTGGTCCCGGCTGCCAATTGTAGATCTTTGACAGTTGTTACAGGTAGTCAGTGGCCCGAAAGTCTGACAACTGTTTTATTATGCGCACAGTCATGGAGTGGAATTCCGTGCCTGCATCGGTGTCCCGAGGTAGAAAATTGAGGACAAAAGTATGAGTACTTCATATTAAAAAAAACAGTCCTACGAAGGGGTATCGTATTACTCAGTACTAAGTGAGTTGTAGAGGTCGAAATATAAAAAAATATGATCATGAGCCCATCCAAACTAATATTATAAATGCGAAAGTAACTCTGTCTGTCTGTCTTTGCTTCACGCCTAAACTACTGAACCGATTTGTGTGAAATTTGGTACAGACATAGTTTGGAACTTGAGAAAGGACATAGGATAGTTTTTATTACAAAAAATAAAATAAAAAATAAAATTTATTCCGGACATACAGCGCCATCTAATTTGGCTACTGTGTGACAATTCTTGGCGACGGTTTGACAACTGACAAATGTCATAGCATGCATTAGAATAGAACGGCTATTTCAAAGGGTTTGTCACAGGTACAAGTGGCCTAGCGGTTCAGCGACCGCCCTGTAAAGCCCAGTATTCACTTTTTGTGACTTTTTTTAATGCTATTAGATTTTCAAAAATAATAAACATGATTCGCGAGTTCGATCCCCAACCAGTTTTCACTTTTTGTAAGTTTTAGGTATTTTGTTTTATTTTTATGCTTAAAGTTTTTCAAATCATTACAAAATAGATTGATGTACCTATACTTTTCGTTTTTTTTACCATTCAAAAGACAGGTAATCATAAATTAATGAATGAAAATTGACCAATTTACACTGCACAAAAAAAAATCTCTAAAAAGTTTAAAAATGAAAACATACTCAAAACGCAGCAGCCATTCGCTCAGCCACTGCGCCAACCGTGTCGTCATATAACTGTGGTTGTGGCTTCCTCAGGCATTGCTGCAACTTTGCTTATGGGTGGTCGGACTGCACATTCCATTTTCATTTGCGAAGATACGCCCCAACATGCAATATCACCAAAAACGGGGGAAGTAGTTTGGGACGAGTGCACAATGTCGCACAAGCATGCATTAGAGGCGTTAAACCGCAGCTTGCAGGACATCCGCGGCAACCAGGTGTGATGGGTGGCGTCATCAAAATGTTCGCAGCGACTTTAGACCCTGTGAACGGTGAGTAATTAACTAGCTCGCCGTCCAACCGTCTTATGACGACAGGCCGTGTCGAAAGCGCGTTCGTGTTCCACGCGCGCCTCAAAATGATGTCAGCAAACCGGAAGGGGTCCGCAAGGGCCGATGCCTGCTGCAGCTGCGGGACTGTTCGAAAGAGATACTGTGGCTCTGGAACACAAAGCGCTAAGAAGGAACATGGATGACACTCCCTTCCGTTCCACCCAGCGCGGGAGGAGGGGTCATTTGAAAAGCCGACTTTAGACAGATACTGCCAGTTAATAAGAGGGGCCATTTTGTAATAAAAAAAGGGCACACCGGCGGATGAAACGCATGTCTCATGGCGTCGCCACTGTGAAAACCTCCTGAATTGAAAAGCTCCATATTACGTGCATCATGCGCGTCCAACTGTAAAACGACCACGAAGCAGGTGTCTTTGCGAATAAGCTGCTGCAAAAGAGAGAGGGTCGTCTGGAATCCGAAGGAGATGGGAAAATTCTATTTTCCGAAGAATTTTCCCATCCAACCGCTGTGCTAGCGCCAAAGAACGAGTGGGTCAGTAAAAAAAACAAAAAAAAAGTATATACATCCATATCATTGTGATGGCTGATGATGATAGTACTGCCTACTCCGTTGAATTTCTCAACTCACTTGAGTTATCGGGCGTGCCGTCCCATCAGCTGGAGCTTAAATTTGGCGTACCAGTTTTGGTGATGCGAAACCTTGATGAAACCAGACTGTGCAACGGTACCAGGCTTCGTATCACACAGCTGAGCTGCTAATGGAGAGAGCGTTTTAAGTCCCCGCACAGGCATTTAGACAACAAACTAAACAGGGCCTGCATAACCTTTTGGCAATGCAGGAGGATGATAGGTAAGAAGTGGGGCCTATCCCCTAAAATAATACTCTGGTTATACTGCACGGTGATCCGACCCATGATTACTTACGGGGCAGTGGTCTGGTGGCCCCGCACTAAACTAGCTACAGCCTCCATCAAACTGCAACGCATGCAGAGACTTGCCTGCATGGCGACTACAGGCTGCATGCGGACTACCCCGACCGCGGCTCTGGAGGCCATGTTGGGGCTCCCACCGCTCGATCTGTTCATACAGCAGGAAGCGACGATGGCGGCAGTACGTATTGAAACACTTCAACTTTGGGGTAAGAAGTACACACAACACACCGCGATACTGGAAGGATTTTATACCGAGTTCCCCCTAGCGAAAGCTATTAACGATCGGATACCCAAGTAATTCGTATTCGACAAAAAATACAAAATCCAACTCCACGGGGATCACCGCTGTGAGGGTCTAAGCCCCGCGGAAGTACGGATCTTCACGGATGGATCTAAGACAGGTACCGGCACTGGAGCTGGAGTCTTCTCGGAAGATCTCAACATACACATAGCCGCACCATTGGGGATCCATAACACGGTATTTCAAGCAGAATGTATGGGCATTGCCCTGGCGGCATCGGCCATTTTAGCCAGGGAAGTTGTGGACCACTCAATTCGCATACTTTCAGACAGCATGGCTGTACTACTAGCATTAAACAACCACACAGTCAACTCTGGGTTAATACACGAGTGTCATCAACGTCTGAACCAGGTTGGTAATCTCAATAATATAACCATTCAATGGATAAAAGGACACAACGAGTCCCGAGGCAACGATACAGCGGACGAACTCGCTAGAAGGGGATCAAGCATGGCAGCAGTGGGACCTGAACCCATACTGCCACTCCCCTTCGGGTACCTACGCACACTGGTAAGGAAACGAACCAGTGAACAACACCACAAACTGTGGCTAAACCATGGTGAGTGTAGGCAGGCCAAGGATGCACTTCCTACCATCGACGGCCGCTTCACGAAAAAAGCGCTTCGGCTGACCAAACTACAGCTGCGCACTGTTACAGCCGCCATCACTGGACACGGCTCTTTTAACAAACACCTCTTTGCCATATGAGTCACAGACAGCCCTCTGTGCCGAGCCTGCATGGAGGAAGATGAGACAGCAGCCCACGTGCTTCTGCACTGCCCAGAGGTTGCATCATACAGGGCAAAGTACTTCGGTAACCCAGGTACTCTCCGCGAGACTGTCAGCGACATCAAGGCGCTGCTGGCTTTTCTCGGGGAGCTGAGGTTGATCGAATAGATTTCCCACCCGCACGCAAAATACGCGCATTGGTCGTGGAGTTGCGGACACCAGCCCGTTATACAATAAGTCCCCGCATACCCATTATTGCAAATAACTTACCATTTCAATTTAAGAGGTAACAATTTCCCTTAAAATTGGCTATTACAATGACGATCAACAATTCCAGGGCCAAACCATAAAAGTGACAGGCATTCAATTGTGCACTCCATGCTTCTCACACGGTCAATTATATGTTGTTTGTTCAGTGCCCAAAAATTTCACGTGCTTGCGGAAAATAATAAGTCATTTAATGTTGTATACAGAACGGTATTAGAATAAATAGTGCCCAACAAGGCGTTTGATGGTTTACTTTGAAAAGAAGGTTGTATAGCGCCAAAATAAACGGTTTTAAGCCAAATCGTCGCCTCATTTAATTTTGTTGCCGATCTCTGCGCCCAGAATTACAGTACCCAAAAGGACGCATTTTGAAGTCATCACCTACATTATCGCATTTTGATCAGCCAGTCAGTTCTCACACAAAACATAACATCACGCCTGAAATCCCCTACGGGTTAGGCAGAGGTGTACCTTATCGTACACCCACATTTCGCCGTTCGTTATGTTGAAGTCCCATGTGACAGGGGGCGAGCCTATTCAATTCTATTCCACCAACCGGGCACAAATCCAGATTCCGTGGCTGCTACTGAGAAATTCCTGATGGAATACCCCAATAACACTATTATTTATAGTATTTTTTCAATTGCATACATTGTTTAATGTTAAGTGGAAGAGCGGAGTCACCTAACACAACCATCTTCTTGCTTAAAAGGTGATCTCCAAATCATGTGCATTAGAACTTTATATAATTTAAATAAACATTTTTTTAACACTGCCCGACCCGGCAATCGATCCCAGAACCTCATGCTTAGTAGTCGCACTTGCGACCACTCGACCAACGAGGCAGTCTCACACATACACACCTAAATAGCCACGCGAACGAAGTAGCGGGTAGCAGCTAGTTTAATTATATTAGTGAAATTCTCCTGGATATTCCTTTCAATTACATTTAATTCTTTATCTGCATACACTAAACAAGTATCATCAGCATACATGTATATGCGACAATTTCGAACCACATTGCACATGCTATTGACATGCATGATGTATCCGACGATACCAAACACAGTACCGGTTGGCTCACCGCAGGAAATAAAATAAAAATAAAATATGAATAATATCAATAATAAATATTAATAAAAGAAAAATAAAAATAATATGTAAAATAGGAAAATTAGGAAGTGGGTATATTAAATGCTATGTTAAGTTTAAGCTGTATTCATATTATTTATTAATAATTTAATACATAATTTCATTCTCTATTTTCTAAAAAAATTAAAACTAAAATGGTATAACCATATATTATGTATAAAAAATAGTAAGCAACGGTTTTTATTTTGACCCATTGTGATAAAATTCACACTCATTTTGAGTAGTGCTCATTTTGAGAAGTGCTCATTTTGCGTCAAATGCACATTTTGCGAAGTGCAAATTCTGCGTCAAACCTTTTAAGTATTAATAAAAGTTAATTTCAAAAATATAAAAAGAACAAGTTCATGTTGGCTTTCTTTACGCAAAAGTTTCCGTGTCTGAACGTACCTCATCTGTTGGCTTAAGTTATAGTTGGATGAAGTTATTACAGCTTCTCCTTGCCACTTTGAAAGTCTGCAACGACTTAGTTGATTAAGGAAATTACTTGTACCTTGGCAAAGTACTGTGTGATACTCGTACTTACATTTTTTTAGTATACACCCGATACATTTTTATTTACTACCACTAAGTTTAACATATCTGCTTGATGGCTGCCATTAATTGTTAATTATTTGAGGGGATTGGCGCTGATAGCCGAAATACAAGCTCTTGCCTTGTTCAGCTACAGATGTTAAACTCTTTTGTATAGTGAAAAATATAGCCTAAGATTTTTTGATAACGTATCCAAACTTAAAATAATATTATAGAAAAGCATTAAAGGGCGTTAAAATTCGTCAACATCACTGTCAACTGGCAGCATTGCCACGTTGGATTGCAATGCTGATTCTTTGACAAAATAGGCCAGCCCTCTGGTCACCGGAAGAGTCGACTAACCGCTTGGTGATGTCCTGAAAGACTAGGTGGGTACTCGGACCCCATGGCCCAAGCTTATTTTTTTGTTGTTTCTTTTTTTGTTTTTCCAGTTTAATAAGTTAAAAATCTCAACATTACACCTGTATTTCTTCGAAAGGTTAAGCAGGGGTATAAAGTGCCAGTTACGTTTAAGTCTCATGTTATAGGGGGCGAGCCTATTGCTATCAACCGGGCACAAATCTAGACTCCAAGTTGCTACTAAAAATTCTTGATGAAAAAATTCCAATAACAGGATTTAGACCTAGGAATTGAACTTAAAACCTCAAGCTCAGCAGTACCGATAAAAAAAGATCTAAATGATTTTGCCATTTTAATTGAAATTTCGGTCGTCAGTAGTCTTAGTAAGGGGTATCGTATTACCCAATACTAACTGGGTAAAATACTGGTATTCAGCTGCATCTGGTTAGACTAGAAGCCAACCCCAACATAGTTGGAAAAAGGCTAGGCAGGTGATGGCGATATTTCAATTGCAAACGACAAAAGTGTGCTAATTATTCTTGTGTAACTGTTACATGTGTTGAGATCAAAGGGTTTCATTTTCACGTGGTGAATTTAGTTTCAAAACTTTTAACTGCTGTGACAAATTAACTCGTTTTACGTAACAACTGCCGCTATCTAACATGTCTGTGTGTAGCTTTGTTGGCAGTACTCGGGAGCTCGCTTTTATTTTATACTAGCTGTTGCCCGCGGCTTTGCTCGCGTTAATTTAGAATTTGACAGGCAATTTGGGTTGTACTCTGCTTGTAATTCAATCATGATTTAAAAGACGCGTGGCGCCATCTGTGATCATAAGAACGTTATTGTTAGTTTTCCTCGGGAAAAGTACTTTTTTTGGGATGAAAGGGACCCTATGTCCATTTCTGTAAATTTCAGGATGATCGGTTCAGTGGTTTAGGCGTGAAAAGGTAACAAACTTACTTTTGCATTAATAATAATAGTTAGGAAGTTAGCATTAGGTAGAAGACTATAGAAAAAAGTGATGCAGTCACTTACGGGATATCTTTAATAATTATTCGTTATTTTGTGCTCCCTTTTAATTGTTTTTGTTTTTTTATTTTTTTTATCTGCACCTAACAATTTATTTACCATCCACCCGCATTCCCAGCACCCCGCGATCATGGCGCCGGCAACAGCGTCGAAATATCGGGAGCTCAAAATAACGAATAATTACGGAAGATATCCCGTAAGTGACAGTATAAGATCTCAATATCAGTTTTTATGGCTTGTGACTTACGGTACCCTGTTATTAAAGGTGGTGGTGATATTCGGAGGTAAGACTTCTGATTTTAAATAAGCTAACATAACATTAATTGCAATAAATAACCTACATGCCTAAAACGTAAATGCTAAGAGTGGTGTGTGGTGTCACGAAAATTGATAGAGTTAGAAATGATCATGTTAGAAGTGGTCTGGATACGGCACAGTTGATTGAAAAGTTGTATTTCAAACGGTTCTCATGGTATACACATGTGGCAAATATAAAAAATATAATAAAAGCAAAATAATATAAGGAAAATCGAAATTTGCACCGTCCACAAATAAATCGCGATAAGGGCAAGGATGCCAAAGCCTTCCATAGGATATCATACAAACTAATGTTTATGTTTTTGCCTACAGACGCTGTAAACAAACGATGTTTTCCTCCAACAATCGGAGACTTTTATCTGCCATAATAACTGCTTTGATCCTATTGGGATTGGCTTAGCCGTTTTCCTTATCCAAACTAGTTTTACACCCTATAAAATAGACTGCAAATTGCATTTTCTGATAACATCTATAATAGGTTTTGTCGAATACAACTATTGTCTCTGGGGGATATGAGAAATATTACAATATTGATCAGACTGGTTCACAAGAATTGCAGTCAATATGGCTTTATCACATTGAACTTAGGGTTTTGCAAACACATATTTAGGCAATGTGTAACGCGTGTAAATTTAAAAAAAACAAATCACCAGCTGTTAAATGAGATATTAGAAAGCGAATCCTGGACCGTTTGTTGAAGTCAGCTTTTGATAAACAGGATTTATATGACGATCTTTTCTCAACAAGACGACCAACAAGACGTAACCTAGCAAGACGCGGTGATGGCAGGTGGAGTAAAGCTGTGACCGAGTGGCATCCAAGGAATGGAAAGAGAAGTATTGGTCGTCCAGCGTCGAGATGGGCAGACGACATTGTTGCCATTGCGGGAATATCCTGGATGAGGCTGGCACAAGAGCGTGGAGCTTGATACAAGCAAAGAGAGGCCTATACCCAGCAGTGGGTGAAGTTGGACTGAGGATGATGATGATGATGACCAACAAATTAGAAAAGAGAACAAAAATCGGTTAGGGTAACCGTGACATAGCTTCTTTATGATACACACACCGATAGCCTTGCACCTTCTAAATCTACCACGTCATTTCACATTCAGTGTGACTAAGGATTACATCTTAACATTACTAAGATGTATATCAACTGTGGTACTGCAGTCTCTGCAAGAACATAATCTATGCAAAATATAATCTAGACTTTATATGACACGGAGTACGACACGCTGCGCCGGTTGCCGGAACGGTTTAATTAAACCACAGATTACAGGCAGTACGAAAAACGAGCCATGTTTCAACTTGTTTATTAATTTTGAGGGAGATTGTCGTAAGTTGAATGGAGAATTGAAAATGTTGGGAAAACTTTATGATTTTATTAATTGAGTGGTGCATAAATTGATAGGTATCGTGAGAAAAGTTTTGAGTATGAATCTGTTATGGATCAGAATGTTGGGCCACAAAAGAGATGAATAAAAGGCATTGTATGCGGCTGAGATGAGAACGCTAGGGGGGATGTATGGTGTAATGGTGTTACGCGAATGGATAAAACAAGAAATGAGGACATAAGTGGAAGTCTGAAAGTGGCGCTGATGACTGAAAAGTTGTGTGGTGATCAGTTGGCTTGGTTTGAACTTGTGATGCGGAGGAATAATGAAAATGTCGTGAGGAAAGTTTTGAGTATGAATGTGGATGGGTATAAGAGTAGAGGAAGACCAAAGAAACGATGGATGGACTGTGTGAAGGATGATATGGCAAGAAGAAAGTGTCTGATGAGATCACGCTTAATAGAGAAGAATGGAAGAAGAAGATGTGCTGGGATAAGGGCAGGTGAATGATGATGATGTAAATGGCTGTTGAGTAGAATAAGACCAAAGAAAATATTTCTATGTTTTTAGGGTTCCGTACCCAAAGGGTAAAACGGGACCCTATTACTAAGACTTCGCTGTCTGTCTGTCTGTCTGTCTCCAGGCTGTATCTCATAAACCGTGATAGCTAGAAAGCTGAAATTTTCACAAATGATGTATTACTATTGCCGCTATAACAACAAATGCTAAAAATTAAAAAAAATATATTAAGGGGGCTCCCATACAACAGATATGGTTTTTGCCGTTTTTATAGATAATGGTACGGAACCCTTCGTGCGCGAGTCCGACTCGCACTTGGTCGGTTTTTTTTTCATCACCTCTGCTCTCAAAACGGTAAAGGAAAACATCGTGAGGAAAGCGGCATGTCATAGAACCAAAAATCTGAAGGTCACTCCCGCTGGCAGGGAGGAGGCATGTGCCTAGCAGAGGACACATTTTATGCTGTTCTTGCAAAACAAATCCTGCAGTATCTACTCTCACAGGTTATTTATCTTCTTCTAAGATTTTAATTTAATTTCCATTTGCATTTATCTGGAAGAAACCGTATATTTTCTTTATTACGTAAGGTATAAAATATTTTGCAGAATTTCTATAGTAAATTGGATATTCAATTGAGGGGAACATAATTGTTCCGGTAAGAGAGTGCAAAAATGTTTTCAGCTTTGATTATAAAATAATAATTTATTTATGGATATGTCTTATAATATTTCAGCGATCAACGGAATGGTGGAAACCATAAAATATATAAAAGTCCAGTTATAAATAAAAATACAGAAGTTTTAAGTTGATAACGTTGTATAAAAAGAACACCAATTATTACGTCGACCTTTACGAACGCGCTGTTCCGTAGTGAAGCCATAATAAAAAAGCTATTCGTTTTTAATTATTTATACATGTATGCAGTAGTCACAATATATTTTTATGGCTTTCGAGTCGAGTACCTTTTGTATGCTCCAATTTACGTTCGTATATAATAACTAGCTTATGTCCTCCGCTTTGCTCGCGTGGAGTTCGATAATTGTCCTTCGGGATCATACTACCGGGATAAAAGTATCCTATGTTTTAATTTAGCTTATAAACTATCTGTGTGGAAAATTTCATCCAAATCCGTTGAGCAGTTTTTGCGTGAAAGAGTAACAAACATCCGTTCATAAGTACTGATGTTCTTTATTTGTGGAAGAGAAATAAACAAATTTTATTATACATCCAGAAAACCATACATCCTCATAAACTTTCGCATTTAAATATATGTTGGGTATGTCAGGATTTATTCCGTTAGGCACGTACATCATGTGGGCAGAACATGGGTTTCGTGCCATGAAAACACACTGGGTGCGATACACCGTTTCTAGCAAAACTAACGAATTACTTGAGATCACAACTTAACACAACAACATCGTGCACAATGAATCGGGTACAGTTCCAAGACGTCTCAACTGCCACGATCAGACAATGACTGTCGGCCTCGCTGCGAGTTCAAAACATCAGGGCTCTGTAAAAATCATGCTGTGGTAGAGGTAGACATGTCGTGACGTCACCTCAGGCGCACTTGCGATTCATTTTAAGTCCATACCAATGACCGTCTCCGACAAATATTACTGGGAAGGTCAACTAAACCTTTAGAAAATATAGATGGCTAAGTGTTAAGACAAAAGAAACGATGACCTGTGTGAAAGATGATGTGGCTAGAACGGGTTTTGGAATCAAAGTTTCTTTAAAGAAAACGATATTCTGAATTACAATATTTTTATTAAAAAAACTATTAACAGCAAGAAGAGTTAATTTCTTAATCATAGACAAAGTTCTACACACAGACAAACATTCTACAATGATGTTATTCTAAACTCAAGACACAGTGTTGCCCTCTGGTAAAATTAAGTATGTTTTAATTTTTTTTTCGAACAAGGGGTGACTTCTTAGACGACTAATGGAGAAGTATGGAAGAACAAGGCACCTAAATGCATTGGGGTAAGCACAGGAGAATGATGATGGGTGTTGTTTGAAATTCCTTCTAAAAGCTGAAGTGCTTATGTTCGTGTATAATGAAGGTTCCGCTGGCAAGCTCGGCTGCAGCAGAAAATATTAAATTATATCTTTTCGCCTCGTGGCTGACATTTAAGAAATGGACACCGTAGCTCGTAGTAACACGGTTACATTGCCGTCTGACTTTCAAGTAACTTTATTTATGTAGTTTTAGTTTAGCCATTGCTCATCTCTTATACGGCGAACTCTTTATGTTTTTTTTTTCTTTAGAACGCTAATGATAAGTAAATTCCTCCTCCTACATTACAAAGGCAGAAAACCAGACGGGTGTTTTCTCTAGCAGCTTATTTCTGACGTCTTTTTTCTCGTATTCTTCTCAGCAAACCCTTTAATTTAATAAGCATATTATTATCATGGGATTGCATACAAAATAACTAGTCCGCCATCTTTGGGAGTCCGCCATATTGGATTAAGAATGACGTAACTTCTGTCCCCCTATACTTACGTAGGTACTAATGCTATAACATGATAATATTGAAAAACCAAATCATTTTAAAAAAGTAAACATGGAGTTTCTTGCCGGTTCTTCTCCATAGCAAACGACCAACCCGAACCGTGCACCTTTTTGTCGGCGCTTTTTGTAAGTGCCCATGTAGGCCTATGTGAAATGAAATATTTTGGTTTTGATTTTGACATAGCAAACCATTCAGTTTCATCAAAACTAAAAATGTATGCAAAATTTCAGCTCAATCGGAAACCGAGAAGAAGGGCAAATTTAACTCCTAAGATTTTTTTACATAGTTACAGTTGAAGGTAGCAAAAACGAGTTAAAAAAAATTACCTTGGTGTTGATTAAGCAATAAAGTGCTTAACGTGCTTGACTGACCACTGACCTTAAGAGGAACAGGGCCTGCGCGGTAGGTATTTGAAGAAACTGTTGTCGGCGCGCTGCGTCATGCCTGCCGCCGTAGAGTGCGATAGGCGCAGCTACAGCTTAGACCGAATATATCACAAAAATTTTGACGAGATTGATGATTGAGTTTTCGAAAACTGAGCCGATTCTATTATTTTTGACATCAAAATTTTAAGAAATCAGGTTCCTATTCTATTTTTAACATAAAAGTTAAAAAGTTTTGAATTCGTCTGGTACTTCTCTAGAACGCACAAAACGGCATTTTTTGCCAATTTTGGAGGGTCATATTTTATTTACTGTAAAAAAGGGAAATTACCGGGGCGAGTCTACATTAGTCCTAAATTTTATGAAAAAAAAAAATTGTTCTAGAGGCATTATTCAGGAGGAAAAAAGTGGAATACACTTTATGGAGAATCGCATCCCCTATGGGCTCTTAATACAAACCCGCCACACTACTCCCAACCCATTGTAACTCCTGAAAGTCAGAATCAACAGTGGCGACCACCAGAAAAGCGCCGAGACAATGAAGCTCGATGAAGTCCCAGAGAAACAATTTAATTGTTTTGGATCCCGCAACGAAATTAATCAAAAAAGTATAGCGGAGGAGTAGGAACACCATAATTTCCACTCCCCGTTTTCCATTTCCCTCTTAATAGTCAACACTCCCGTATTAGCACTGCATGGGATGTTTTTGCAAAGAACACAAGAAATCACAATCCGATTTCAAAAACAAAACACAAACCGTTTCATTCTAAATCCAAACAATTTCTAAAACAAAAGACGATTGTATTAAAACGAAACTGTTGCCTGGCAGTTTTGCCATTGAACATTTAATGGAAGTTCAATCGGATTTGATTCAGAAATAGTGGACTCGTCCATTTTTCAGCGCGAAGCCTTTCAGCCAGGCTTTGCTATCGATACCCAACAAAGGCTTGTGAAACAAAAGGGATAAAGCTGCAGGAAACTGTGACTAGGTTATAGTTAGGTAATGCTAAAGAGATTTAAAAGAGTCATAGAGCGGACATAGGGAATATTTTCATACAAAAAGGAGATGGCCAGTTTTGGGCCAAAGTATGTACAGAAACGATATTTATATTAAAAAAGACTAGATTTTTTACTGATTAAAAATAACATGTAACAATAATAACTTTCTACCGGAATAAGCTAAAAATTATAATTTGAAATATGGTTTTAAATTGAATGTAGTTCTAAAACTAGCTCCGTAAACAAGCTGTCAGGTCATTACGAGTTCGTTCTAAAACTAGTAGTTCTAAAGAAGTTACTAAAAAATCGATATCTATTTTGTTTTAGCATTGGTCATGAACATAATAAACATTTATAAAAGAAAAAAGGACATTTGATGAAATTATTGTTGTTTTAGTAATAGTTATATATTTATTTAACAATAACATCGTTCAAAATCGTGTATCGGTTGACTGTTTCAAAACGAAAAAATATCGATGTTTGTCAAAATGTCAATGTCACGTCACTCCCGTCAAGTCCCGTCATTCGTTTTCGTACTCGTGCGGATGTGCTTATTCGATTTCTGCTATTTTTCTGACGACTTTGGATTGATTTTACGAACTTGGACACCGATTGCTTATCGACTGGATAATGGTGAATTGCGTGAGTTGTGGTATCCCTACTGATCGTAGTAACGCTACTGGAAACTCGCTCTGCCTTTACATGATGAAGCAGTTCTTTCCATAATAAGGGCAAGGACTGTCGTCAAACAGTGGCAAGGTACCAAAATACCATCACACCTCCTGCACCATTCCTGTATGATATATTAATTGAGTATGAAAATGAAGATGAATAAAATATTGAAAAAATAACTTGTTTTTATTTTACCTACCTAATTCCTTTTTTGTGCTATGCAATAATATGCTAATAGTAACATACAAATATGTTTTCAAACAATTAAATCAATGTGTTTAGTTGATTATGGTATTTACAATACATTTTGGCGTTATATAGGTACAATTCTTACCATATGCCGCATAACCTAACCTAGTGACCCAAAAACTTATTTTCTTCCTAATTCCCATAGAATTTAAAAAAAAATCTTTCTGATATGAATATGTTTGTGTTTTATCTATTAAATAATACATAAATGATTACTGTTCATATTTGGCCCAACGATGTATGGATTTCTGGCGATCTCCTTTTAATCACGAACATTTTCGATTTTGACACACGAATGTTACTTGACAAGCGAACGTATGACATTAGACAGAGCGGTTTGTTACTAAGTAGTAACAAATATTGGATTCCGATTTTATTCGTCTTGTCCCGTCTATCGCTCGTAAATATTTGAATGTCTTTGGGTAATGCTTCACTTTTCTATTTTTAGCCGATTTCCAAAAGGAGAAGGGTGTTTGTGTGTATGTTCAGCGATATCTTCGCCAATAGTGAACCGATTTTGATGAATCTTTTTTTTGTGTGGAAGAATATTTTTCCGCTGCTGGATAAGGCTATTACCATCAAATGTATTGTTAACAATACAAATATGTGTATCGGATATTACAACTTAAAATTAAAAAATAGAAAAACTTTGTTGCAAAAAATAAAACCAACTTCATAACACAAAAAAAGTGAAAAGTAACTTTAACTTCAGGAGTGGGTGGAAAAAAACTGAATCAAACAAACAAAAATCAACTGAAAGTCAGTTTATAAAAACACTAACAAGTACCTACACAATATGTTGGTTAATTTTTAATTTTCAACCAAAGATTTTTGTGTTTATTCAACCTATCCCATTGTCAAACATTAAGTTTTAAGAACAGTAGTAGACTGGACTGTAACACATTTTATTTCCTAAACAAATAAACACAAACATTGGTTCACACAAAAAGATAACATCACAAAACATCACGCCTGTAATCCCCGAAGGGTTAGGCAGAGATGTACCTATTAGTACACCCACATTTCGCTAGTTATGTTTAATTTCCTTGTAAAAGTAGGCGAGTCAATTGCCATCAACCGGGCACGAATCCAGACTTCGTGGCTGTTACTGAGAAAATCGTCAAGGAAGAACCCAATAACACTTTTACCTAAACCGGGAATCGAACCCGGGAGGAAAAGAGAAGTTTTGACATTTTTATAATCTCGACTGTGCCAAAATCCAAATGACATATTTAAAGTTTAAAAGGCATTCTTCCAACATTTATGTTTTCGCTAACTCAATGCTGATCTCAAAAAGTTTTATTTTTCTTAAAACAAGCAAGCAATGTAAGTCAAACATGTTGTACAGACTTTTCTGATTTATATGTACGTTAGTTTCTGTTTCTCCTGCAGTTGAGACAGGAACGAAAGACAAACGTATGCTATTCCTCGACGCTTGAAGCTTTCTGCAGATTTCAATTTGATTCAGCAAATACGGTTTGTTTATATACGCTACCTTATTTTGACGCCATTTACATTTTTTAAATTACATTTACTAGTTAGGTAGTTTATATTTAGTTTATTTCATATTTAGTCCTTTTTTGTAAATGTTTAGTTTTAATTATTTTTTATGTAACTTTAATTCAATGACAAAATAAAGTTACTTTTTGTTGCGGTACTTTAATGATCAACCTAGAACTTGCAGATAGGTATTTATTAAGTTTTAAAGACACGTAGCATCTTCTATAAATTAGAGCAACTTGTAATTGAAACTGAGAAGCAAACGAAGTTTGATTCCCAGGTCGGGCAGTGTTATTGTTAATTTTATAAGGAATTTCTCAATAGCAGCCACAGAATCCAGATTTGCGCCCGGTTGGTGACAAAAGGCTCGCCCCATTAAAAATTGGACTCAAACACAACTGTGGAAAAGTATGTGTTCGATGTCCCACTTGCTGGTGTCCGATGTGTCCCAACACCTGCAATTTAGAAGACCTAAGAGACGCCACAGACCCCACGATGAACATGGCCACAGCCATACTGGGCCCAAGAAATTTAAACAAGTCGTAACATCGATACAAAAGAAGAAGACCTCTGCCTAATCCTTCGGGGATTACAGGTGTGATGTTATGTTATGTTGAATTGTCTACAAGTCTAAATTAACTCATTAATAGCTCTCATGCGAACATAAATATTGCTAATTCCTACCTACTTACGTTCTAGAGATAGACATAATACTTGAGTGTATACTGAGTAAGTAATATTTATTATGTATGTTATATTATAGTAGGTACAGCTCCCCACGCAAATAAAGTTAATAATGCTGAGGGCTTGCTAACAATATATTTAATTAATATGAAGATTTGTATCTTAATAATTAAAATACATAAGTGTTAATGGTGACGACGTAAGGTTGATTGTGAGTTTTGGGGTATTTTTGCTAATTTTGAATAAAATGACACGACTGTTTCGTAGCTCTGTATTGAGGCAACTAAACTACATAAAACGATCGACCATACCGCCCACCAAAAGGACCCTAGTCCTTTTACAAATACAATTAATTGGGCTTACTAACTAACGTATTGTTTCTAAACACAACAAATTTTCAAAGTAAATTTAACAAAATCATAAAGTGGACTGTAAAAATAAATAACAGGTTTTCAAATAGTAAATAAATGCCTACATGTCTGTTTACTACACATTCTAATAGTAAAGTACCAAGTATTATGTATGACTCATTAAGGTAAGTAAGAACCTATTTGTTTCACAATAACATTAGTTACCAGTTGTAAGTATACATAGTTTTAACTAATAGCATGCAGGTGGGAAGGTAAGTACATCATTATTATTGTAATGCAGTTTAGCAACTTAAATCTTCGTATGGTAAGTATACGTAATTATCTCAGTAGTGATTAGGTAGTTTATGTAGATACTTAGTTTATTTTACACCTAAGTCCCTACTTTTAATAATGTAATGAACAATCATAATGTAATATCATGCAGACTTAGATTCGTAAGGTAAGTAGTTTATATAAAAATAAGGAAGTATATAAACTTGTTTCAATTAAGTAACTAACAATTAATTAAGCTTCTTTAGGTAGGAATATTAACTTAGATAAAGGTCTTTTTAATTCACTTTGTCCTTTACACTGCACTGTAACTACTCTCACTAAATTGTCTTTTCCAGGATGCAGCATTATAATTTTCCCCAGGAGCCATTTCGTAGGAGGCAGACCATCCTCCTTGATGACCACAATGTCTCCCACGGTAGGTGACTGGATAGCTGATTGCCACTTGGTCCGTTGTTGCAGAGTGTTTAAGTATTCTGAATGCCATCTTCGCCAGAAGTCTTGTACCATTCGCTGTACTAACTGCCATCTCGTTAATAGGCTGATCTTAGAATTTTCATAATCATAATCAGGAACACTGAGTAAGGGCTCACCTATTAAAAAGTGCCCAGGTGTGAGTGGTGACATCGTCTCAACAGTATTGTCCAGCTGGCATAATGGGCGGGAGTTGAGACAAGCTTCTACTTGTGTTAGCAATGTCGCCATCTCTTCATAGGTAAGTTTTGTGTCTTTGCTAACTCTTGCTAGATGTCTTTTTGCAGCTTGCACTCCAGCTTCCCAGAGGCCTCCACAATTTGGCATTCGCGGCGGGATAAAATGCCACGTTGTCCCATCGGTTGCTAAGTGTTCGGAAATTTCTTTATAAGTGCTATTTTCACCTGCTTTGAAAAGGTCTTTGAGCTCCTTTGCAGCACCAACGAAATTGGTGCCGTTGTCGCTGGACAGATGAAGACATCGACCTCGACGTGCGACGAATCTCCGAAATGCAGCCAGGAATGCTTGAGAAGTTAACTCTGTTACGGCTTCCAGGTGTATAGCACGTGTGGACATGCACACAAATAAACAGATGTACCCTTTAGTAGCATGATGGCCTCGTCCTTTCGATGTTCTTATTAATACTGGACCTGCAAAGTCAACTCCGCTGTTTAGAAAGGCCCTCTGTGGACTCACCCTTACAGCTGGCAATTCACCCATTAACTGGTTGTTTGTCTTGCCTTTATTTACAATGCAAACCTTGCAACTTCTTATGCATTTTCTTACAGCTGATTTTAAGTGAATTATCCAGTATTTACTTCTTATGTATGTCATCATAACTTGTATACCACCATGTAAGGTTTGTTTGTGTGCTTCGTTAATCAACAATGTAGTGATATGTCGATTACTCGGTATTATTATTGGATGTTTGGATGTAACTGGCAAGTTAGCGTTTTGTAAACGACCTCCAACTCTCAGCAAGTTGTTTTTATCTAAAAATGGTGTCAAGCTAATTAGTGAACTTGATTTTCTCACCCTACCATTTTTCTTAATGGATTCTATATCCTTTTCGTAAATTAATTGCTGATAGTATATTATGCACCTTTGCAAAATTATGCTCATTTCATTTGTAGTTAAATACTTCTCTTTGTTTTTATTGTTTAATAATCTTCGACAATAAGCAAGTACTCTCTTCATTCTAGTCAGATTTGAAAATCTTTCCCAAATTGGTTTTTCTTCATTTTCTTGGGTTTTACTTGTTATAGTACAACAGGTAAATTTTAACTCTAAATCTGTCTCTGTATTTTCTGATCTTCTCAAATGAACTTCCTTTTCTGATAGCCATTCTGGCCCATTCCACCACATCTTCTCCCTTTTCAGATCTGTTAGGAACATTCCTCTGGATGCTATGTCAGCAGGATTTTCTTGTGACAAGACATGATGCCACTGTATGTTGTTTGTATTGTCTTTGATTTCCACCACACGATTAGCAACAAAGGTCTTCCAGTTTTGAGGTTCACCATGAAGCCACGCCAGTACTATCGTTGAGTCTGTCCAGCAGTAGGTTTGGTTATATGGAATTTTCATGGCTAATGTGACTTGTTTTAGAAGCCTTGACAACAAAAGAGCTCCACACAGCTCAAGCCGAGGTAGTGATACTGTTTTCAATGGAGCAACTTTGGTTCTTGATGCAATTAGACTTGTGTACACAGTACCATCCTGTTGTTTTACTCTGCAGTATACAACTGCTGCATAGGCTCGAGTTGAAGCATCGCTGAATCCATGCAATTGTATTGCTTTTATATTGCTGCTATACGAGTGTAACCACCGGTTTAGATAAATGTGGTTGACATTCTCGAAATCATTTCTTATCTTCAACCAATCTGCGGTTAATTCTTCTGATAGTGGTTGATCCCATTGTGTGCCAACTAACCATAGTTTTTGAATGAGCATCTTTGCGAGCACAATGCTTGGCGATATCCATCCTAATGGATCGTAAAGTTTTTGTACATCAGACAAAATATTTCTCTTTGTGATGGTAGATGGGGGTGAAGAGAGACTAATTTTGTAGAGAAATTGATCAGTACCAAGATTCCAGGTGATACCTAACGCCTTCACATTACCATCTAGGTTTATGTCAAGTTGTATGCTTGAAGAAATGTTGCTTGGATCCATCGACTTCATCAATTCGATGTTGTTTGATGACCACTTCTTCAACTCAAAACCTCCCTTGCTTAACATAGCTCTGAGTTGATTGCTAGCTTCTATGGCTTCTTCCACAGTGTCACAACCCGACATGACGTCATCGACATAGAAATCTGACAATGTAATGTCAGCAGCCACTGGGTAGCTAACTCGTTCTTCGTGTGCAAGTTGGATCAAGGTCTTCACTGCTAGATAAGGAGCGGAAGTAGTCCCAAAGGTCACGGTAAGTAATCTAAAATCTTTTATTTCTTCATTGCTATTATTTCTCCACAGTATTCTTTGAAAATCAGCATCCTCCTTGTATAACATGACCATTCTGTACATTTTTTGTATGTCTGCAGCGAAACAAACGGCGTGCATTCTCCAGCGCATGATTATGCTTCGTAGGTCTTCTTGGAGCACTGGACCAGGTAAGAGTTCATCATTTAATGATATACCATTTTTTCCCTTACAGGATGCATCGAAAACTATGCGGGTTTTCGTGGTTTCTTTATCTTCACGCAGGACTGGGTGATGGGGTAAGTATACTGATTTTCTTGAATATATTTCCTTTTGAGGTACTTCTTCGATATGACCTAAGTTTTTGTAGTCTTCTATAACCTTTTCATATTCTTCTTTTAACTTAGGCTGATTTTTAAACCTTCTCTCTAAATGTATCAATCTTGTTTTAGCTATATCTCTTGAATTTCCTTCGGTTGATTGAATACAATTTGTTTTAAATGGTAGTTTCACTATAAATCTTCCTTGTTCATTTCTTGTGTATGTTTTGTGATAAATGTCTTCACATAATTGTTCTTCCTTTGTATTTTTTCGCCTAGTAGTGGTGTCTATCTCCCAAAGAGTCTTTAACATGCTCTCAACGTCTACTTGGTGATGCATGACAAGAAATGAATGTTCGTTTTGTGTTGTATCTATTTCTCCAAACAATATCCATCCTAGGGTTGTTTTCTGTGCACACGGAGACCCTGGCGGACCCTTAACTAATCTTTGTTCGACTATTCGTGCATATTCCTTCACACCGAGCAGCATATCAATCGGGCCTGGTATGTTGTACTCTGGATCAGCTAGATCGAGACCCTCCAGGTGCTGCCAGTTGTGAACAGTCATTGTATGATGTGGTATTCTCGTGGTCAGTTGCTTGGTCATGACGTAAGCTTCGACGTGCATGTTGAATTCTGGTTTCCCTCTCGATAATATGTTTAGCTGAACCACGTGTTTAATAGGTGCCTGCATAGAACCCACACCTGTCACAGTACCTTCAATTGATTTTCTTTGAAGCTTCAATAATTGAGTTGCCTTTTCACTTATGAAGCTCGCTTGTGAGCCTTGATCTACAAGAACCCTTAACAGTGTCACATGTCCATTTTCTCCTTTGGCTTTAACTAGTGCAGTTGCTAATAATGCTCTTCCGGATACTCCAACACCAATATGAAGACTTGTTATGGCCTCCTTGTTGTCTTCTTGTTGAGACGTCGATGGTTGTATAGGTTGGTTAGGTGTTGATTCTGTGGAACCCTTCGACGCCTCTGATTTGTGGAGCAAGGAATGGTGACGTCTTTTACATACGCGGCAAGTAACTGGTACCTTACATTTATAAACCGAGTGACCCGGAAGCAAGCAGTTGAAACAAAGCTGTTTTTCTTTTACATAATTGTTACGTTGAGTAAGGTCCATTTTAATAAATTGTTTGCAATGACATAAGGTATGCTTTTCACTACAAAGTACACAGCTTTTTTCTTTAACAGCACACACGGCATGGTAGGATCGCTCTTTGACTGTACGGTCTTTATTTGTTACGGGTTGTATCATTTCCAGAGTTCTAAATTTTGATTCTAAAAATCTTTTTAAATCTGCCCAAGCAGGTATCTCCTCTGACCTTTCCTTATAAGCATAAGTTTCCCACTCTTTATGTGATTCCTGGTCCAACTTCTGAATCACCAGAAATATAATTAATGGATCCCAGGAATCGGTGTTAATTTTCAAGTTTTTTAAGTTATTTATGCACTCTGTTGTAGTATCTAATAAAGTCTTCACACTGTTAGCTGTTTGAGTTGTGATTTTCTTTTGATAAAATAGTCTTTGCAAAACAGAAAACACAATAACACGTTTGTTTCCGTATCGGTCTTTTAACAATTGCCATGCTTGATTGTAATTACTGTCCGTAACTTGAATGTGCCGTAATATTATTTCTGCTTCGCCGGTAACACTAGACTTTAGGTAATGTAGTTTTTGAACGTCACTGATTGAAGTATTATTGTGTACAAGTGATATGAACATGTCCTGGTATGTAGGCCACTCCTCGTATTTTCCCGAAAAGGTTGGTAATTGAATCCGAGGCAGTTTTACGATCGAACATTGCCCTTGACCACCAAGTAACGATGTGTTTGAAGTTTCCATTGATGTTTGCTGCATTTTGCTCAACATGTCTGTCATGTCTGCTTGTAAGCAAAGGTACAGGTCTTCAACGACGAAAAAGTCTTCATTGAGAAAGTACGGAATTTCTCCACGCTTGTCTCTCGGAGTACATTGCGTCAACATCTCATGAGCTTGCTTAAAGGAACACCAATACTCTTCAATGCACTTCAATCTAGCCCTTATGTAACCGTCTGTAAGTCTCACTTTAGAACACTTCTTTAAGTTCACTTGTGTTTTTTGTATTAAATTTGCCACGTCTTCCAGTGTATTCAAATATTTTTGTTGTTCGGAAGTTGACGTAGCCATTATAACGTTCTATAATGTACGTAATGTCACTAAACTTGTGCTATGAATAGTCAACCACACTTGTGTATAAATCTAAGTTCATATAAAAACTTCACAATTTTGCGTAAACAAGTCGTCTTCTTATCTCTGGAATGCGGCCTTTTGTTCTCAACTCGCTCGGCTACCGATTCACTAATGACCCACAGGTGTGCCGGGTACTAATAATATGCGGCTCGATTTGCGACCATATGGTGTCGACGTAAGGTTGATTGTGAGTTTTGGGGTATTTTTGCTAATTTTGAATAAAATGACACGACTGTTTCGTAGCTCTGTATTGAGGCAACTAAACTACATAAAACGATCGACCAGTTAAAGTACATTGACTGCCCCGTTTGGTCTCGTAGTCGCAAGCGCGACTGCTGAGCCGGGGTCCTAGGTTCGATTCCCGGGTCGGGAAAAAAGTGCTATTGGGTTGTTCCATAAGACATTTCTCAGTAGTGGCCCGAAGTTTGGAAGTTGGCGGTGTGATACCCCCGTGCCTCGGAAAGCACGTTAAACCGTTGGTTCTGCTCCTGATCTCTCTCCGGTCGTGTCGGATCGCCATCCCATCGCACTATGAGAGTAAAGGAACAGTGAGTGCACCTGTGCCTGCGCACACTCTTGTGCACTATAATATCTCACGCGCCGATGGCTAAACTCCGCTAAGATTGGCCTCCGTGAACAAAAACGGTCAGAACTTTGGTCGGTACTTTAGTATACATTTAGTCCTATATGCTTACCTACTAAAGTATATAAAAAATGAATAATTATTTATTTTAAAGTTTATACAAACTTAAAATAATAATAAAAATAATGCACATGCAAAAAATTCGTCCCAAAAGGCGGTCAACATTGTCACGTTGGATGTCAATGTTGATACTTTGGTCAAAAAATAAGCCAGCCCTCTGGTGGCTGAAAAAAGGTTGTGGGCACTGGGACCCCATGGCCTATTTGGTTCAACCCCAAATACATACCAAAAACAATAGGACACTTAAGCTTAAAAGCACTCGTTCAGAAGCCCTTGCACGAGTTTTGACGTTTTTCAAATAAAAATAACTCGATTTTTAAATAGAAAATACTATTAATTTTAGTTAAATTGTTTGCAAATAGCACAATCAGTATTATTTATTTAAACTTCATGTACAAGAGTGGTACATAGGCGGACTTAATGCCACAAGGCATTCTCTACCAGTCAACCTTTGGGTTAAATAGGACAGCATTGTGGTAGAGTACAAAAAAGAAAATATCTCAGATCAGTATCATCCATAGATAATAATATGAATAAATTATGAAAACATTAATAAATGTGAAACGAGTGTTTTTAATTTTAAGATTGACGTATATATTTTCGCGATCGTAGAAAACGTTTAAAGGAAAATAGGATCTCTGTTCTCTAATCCTTTAGTTATAAAACTTTTGCATCGTGAAAATTGATTGATTTCTCCCCCGAAAATATTTGCATTCGTAATATTCAATCATAGAATTTATCTGTCGATTCCATTTTAAAATGCTTTCTCAAATTCTCGCATATTATTAAAGCTTCCGAACGATTTTCCATTCCGTGAGCGATGTGGTGACTGAAAATGCAAAAGAATTACAAAGGTACTGTACATACAGACGTTCTTATTGCACATACAGATAGAGCTGAATATTGCATAGCTATTTGGATTCCCTCCAGGCATCGTTACCCATCGGTATATCGGCAAATAGATTTAAAAATATAAAAGTCTAATAGAAATTAATACATATTTGTTTTGTGACAGGATAATCTTGACGAGGAAGCTTTGCATCCATGAAAGTGTGAGCAGAGTTTTAGTTCAAATTCATTTTTTTGCAGCTGCTTTTCAATTGTTGCGAAAGTTTTATGCTATCAGTAAAGACTTGTGTTGTGATAGTCGTCATTTGTTTTGTGTCTGGATTTTGAGTTTTCAAAGCATTTTGAATTTCGAACCGCCCATTATTCTACTTTGCAATTCAACTGATGTTTCCACCACGAGATTTCCCTAACCCTTCAAAGTAAGTAGTCTCAGAGACTGTAGATTTAAGCCGTCCATAGACTCATAGACTCGCTAGCCAGCGAAGTGTCGCTCCACAAACATGGCCTACTTTGCGCGGCTCCGGTTACCCTTTATGCCATAACGTCACTGATAAACAGCCATGCCAGCGTATAGGAAAAGTAGGGAAAAATATAGATAATGCAATATTGTGGTCTATAATATACATAATAACGATGTTTTGCCAAGCCAAATATGCCGTGTAAATCAGAGACTGGTCCATAGTATTTATACTCGTATATCTCTAGGGATATACGAATATAATTTTACTAGTAGTCACTCAATGGTCGAAATTCGACCGAAATTCATTCATTCAGGGAAAAAGACACTCACTCCAGTTTTCATCACTAAACAAAAAATATATGGTACTTAAAGGAAAAGTGTGAAAGTCATAATGTAATTTTGCGCTTTATACAATAATTAGCTCATGCACGTGGCTTCGCCCGCATGGAGTTCGGTATTGTCCCACGGGGTCGTACTACTGCGATAAAAACTATCCTACTATCCTACTATGTCTTAATTCAGGTTATTTAACTATTTGTGTGCCAAATTTCATCATGATCCGGTAAGTAGTTTTTGTGTGAAAGAGTAACAAACATCTAGACAGCCATACATACTCACAAACTTTCGCATTTATAATATTAGTAGGAAGTAGGATAAACTGCAAAATTGCAATAAAACATTATTAGTAGTGATACCCCAGTCATGCTTACACGGAAACAATCATATAATGTGGGGCTATGTTTAAGCATAATAATAGTGCACCTATTATATTATAACACATTTTAAACCTATTGAAATTCAGTATGCAGTTTCAGAGTTCTAAGCTATTCACACACCAAAAATGCTAAAATAAATCTGTTTTATACTATATAGATACTCGTAGTATCTACCTAACCGTCGAATGTGGTGTGATCTTGAATACCTTTTCTAGGTAAAATATAGAAACTGAAATATCTGTCATATGACAACGTTACATGGAAACGTGCACGAGAAAGAGTATCTTTGCTACAGTACACATGTACACGTCTTTAGTTGGTCCTAACGACGTAACCTCATGCCCTCTTCAAGGATTTTACCTGTATGTTTACCAATACACCAGGAAAGTATTCACACCGACACCTCAAGCTATACATATCCAGTATAACCTGACCTCATTTTGTATGAGCTTTCCGTACAATGCGAGATCAGCGTATACTGGTTTTCATAGGTCGATTAGTCGTCGTGCGCACAGTACTCTAAATATTTATTACCTCAGGGAATCAAATCCGCGACCCGTAACAAAAAGCCGCTTTCCTTACCGCTGCGGTTACAAAGCCTTTCACTCCTATTTTTATTCACCTGAATTTTCTTCCCACTAAAAGGACCTTGTACGTCTTATTCCCCAATCCACAAGACGAGAGGCAATTATTCGCAAATAACGAGAAAAATAAGGTAAATTTTACCTGCCATAGTATTCACCTTAACAATATTCCTTTGGGACTGATTGGAGTCTTCAATTCCTTCCGTATTTATGACTTGCCTTTCGTAAAATATAATAGGGACCCCCAATTTATTACTTGTACCTATAATAAGCTAAATTAATTACCGTCATTAAGTCTTAGCTTGAGAGGAACTCTCGCCATGGTAGCGTGTAAGAAATAATATATGTGAGCATTAATTTATCCGCGGTAAAATAAATGTGAGAATCTGAGATTGTTTTTTTTCTTTAGTGATATTTTAAGAGAGTACCTACCCAGTAGTAAGAAAGTAATTATGACATCATGGAGTTGAGGTTGTCTTGGAATATACTGCCTTGTTGGTCGCAATCACGACTGCTGAGCATGAGGTTCGGTTCCCAGGTCGTTGTGGAAAAGGCAGTGTTTTTTTTTGGGTTTTTCCATCAGAAATTTCTCAGTAGCGGTCACGGAGTCTGGATTTGTGCCCGGTTGATGGCAATAGGCTCGCCCCCGATTCTAGGCAACTTAAACATAACTGGCGAAATGTGGGTGTACTATACAGACAGGGTGTAAGGAACAGCGCTCCGTAGACTGATGGGATGAATTCAGTGTATCATACTAAGATGACCGGTACATGAAATTATTTCAGGAACGTTATGGGAATCGAATAAATTTGATATTTTGTTCTATTTCCTCATACGTAATGTATCGTTACCATGGCAAAACGCACGTCCCGAACGGCAAGCGCGAGGACGAGTTCAATGAAGTCTGTAGCTAGGCTGGAAGTAAACAGCTGATTTCACGCGTCGTTCGTTAGAGTATTTAAATATCAATTGTTAGTTTTTTGATTTTAGCCGTATTATTTACCTAAATGGAGTGCTGCGTACAGAGATGAAATTTAACTTGAAATAAAGAAATAGTTACTGAAAAAACTACAAAAAATGAAAAAAAAAACTGAGAAAAAATCCGATGGAATAATTATGATTCAAAATAAGGACCTGAATGCACCCTGTCAGTTTGCGGAGGGCTGTCCCTTACACGTTGTACTATGGGTACACTTCTGCTTACCCTTCGGGGATTATAGGCATGAGGGTATGTTTATACCCTACTCTGCTTCTAGTATTATGCTCTAAAGGATGAATTCCACTAAACTTCTCGCATTGCATCGGATCAGATCGGATTTTGCAATCTTTAAACAATATTAAATCTTGAACACAATGTTTAAAGTTTATATTACCAAGCCGCGCACAGCAGCTTGACCGCAGGCATTTTCCGCGACACGCGATCGTAGCCGAAAGTAGGCTGCAACGCGCGATCGGCTCCGTTCGCCTGTCTTGAGTCGTCGTAAGGAATGAAACTATTTGACTAGGCGCAGAAACGGATACGTTTGCAAGTGACGGTACGGAGCCGAGCGTATGTCGAGATCCTGCCGGACGCGATCGGCTGCCGCCGCATCCGTTCCTATCCTTTCCGATCTGATGTGATGCGAGCCGTTTGGTGGAAATTATCCTTCTGCGAACAAGCAGCATATCTGTATTCCTCTTTAATACTCATCAAACTGCTGTAGATGTCGAAAAAATATTAAAATGAAATATCCAGACTAGATCTCAAGATTTACATAAAATACTATACTCAAAATTAGGAATTTTATTAGTTTAAAAATTTTCGTGTCTAGTTTGTAGGTAAATGCTACAAAGGCAGAATTATTAGATTTGTTCTTTAAAAGCAAAATCGAATTTGTTTAGGGCTCTTTACTTGTAAGCAGTTTAGATGTAATCATAAATTCTAGCTTCTAGCAAGCAAAAGATGACTATAGTGATATAACCTAACATCACGCCTGTAATCTCCGAAAGGTAAGGCAGAGGTGTACCTAATAGTACACCCACATTTCGCCAGTTATGTTTAAGTCCCATGGAATAGGGGGTGAGCCTTTTATCATCAACCGGGCACAAATCCAGACTCCGTGGCTGCTACTGAGAAATTTCTGATGGAAAAACCCAACAACACTTTGCCCGACCTGGGAATCGAAGCCTGGACCTCATGCTCAGCAGTCGCTTGCGACCATTATACCAACGAGGCAATCTCAGAATTCAAGTCATTGGTGCAAAGGCTGGGTCGACTTGCAGAAATTGTGAAAAAATAAACATGTATTTTGTCTCTATTAACCCTACTAGACGATGTATTCCCGTATGGAAGAAAAATATAGAATCAGAACAATAAGGAACTACTCCTATACAATTTCAAACTAAAACTAATCCTATAATTTTCCTTGTCAACAGAGCTATGTCCCTGGTCCCGCCTGGGGGGGCGGACTCGCCCAGTCCGCGGCGGGCAGTCAGCCCACTGCTGGAGATGCGCCGACCTCACTGCACGCTAGCCTGCGACTACTGCGCAGCTATACTTGAGGATAAGTTCAAACGTAAGTAAATCTACTGGGTCATACACAGGGTGTAAACAGAACCTACACGAAACCGTCAACCAGGTATTTTGTACATCAAACTAAGTAACTCCACGCAAAAAACGCACTGGGAAACGACATTTTTTTTTGGGGTGAAAAATCACGTTTTACGGTAGGACTCAATGTAACGCACTCAAAACGTTGTGCTGATGGATGCATTGAATAGTACGGGGGTCGTGGAGGTATTAAAAGTAAAGTTATACTATTAAAAACATGTATTTAAAACAAAATAAACTAGTGAAAAATTTGGTACTCTGACCTCCATTAACTCCGTAACTAGAAAGTTTCCAGGTACGGTCGAGTACAAAAAAATGATCACAATGACGGGCAGAACAAGAGCCTTTCGGCTTCGTTAAGGGTATTTTTACACCCTTTATAGATTGGCATTCAAGTGTATAGGGTAGCTAAGCCAGCCCGACTATTGCGCTGCTATACTTGAGGACAAGTTCAAATGTAAGTAGTGGGACATTTTGATTGCCGACCAAGAAATAAAAAAATATTTATAGTTATATGTTCCTGTATTGCCCGTTTCAGAAATATAAGCTCACTAGTCACAACGGCTTACGGTATAGAACCTACATAAGCAGGTTAAAATACAGTGGTTATATACATGGAATCAGTCCTATATTTATCTATACAAATATTATAAAGAGGTAAATTTTTTTTGTATGTTGGGGGTAATCTCCAGAACTAATGATTCAATTCTAAAAATTCTTTCTATGGTAGAAAGCTACATTATCCGTGCGTGCTATAAATTATATAATTATTTATATCATGCATATTAGCCGAGCTATCACAATTCTTGTGGACGAAGTCGCGGGTGGAGTGCTAGTGTTACATAAATTGATCTACCCTTATAACAGGATCAAACGAAAATAGGATCATATTTCATACGGGGTATCTCATATAACATCGGGAGTGAAGCATATTTTTGCCATAAATCCTTCCGTAAAATACTCTATAGGGACTTACCGCCCACTGCGATGGTTCAGATTTACCATGGATACGACACAGGTGCTTGGAATTCCGCTATTGAATAAAAAATAAACGGATTTGCTTCGATCGTGGTCAAGTAAAATTGCATATCAGTTAGATTTTTTCGGGCGAGGTATATTTTGAAAATTCCATAGCTTCGGGGCGTTTTAGATGTTTTGCTGAGTGTTTGAATAAACAAAGATCTGACACATTCGGCGATAGCGAATTCCGTAACCTACCTGTACCTGTATACCTGATAGGATGGGCTGCAGTTTGGTCGGAGCGTAAATCGAATACTTACTACACACCAATCTAGTCAATAGATTTCGAATAAAGCATGTTTTCTATAGCTCATATTCTGTTATGCCAAGAATATAAACAATAGATATGAAATAAAACGAATGAATGTGTTATAGGGTTTTCCATCAGGGATTTCTCAGTAACAGCCACGGAACCTGGACTTGCTCCCGGTTGATGACAATAGGTTCGCCCCCTATTACATGGGACTTTAACATAACTGGTGAATTGTGGGTATACTATTAGATACACCTCTGCCTAACCTTTCCACGCATGATGTTATGTTATGAAACAAAACTAAGTTATGAAGGGAAGACGAAGCTGATCTGAAAGAGTTTTTTAGATTTAAACTACACATAGTCGTAGGTAACGTAATATTATGCTGTATTACTAACAGTAAAGCAATTAACCGAGCAATGGCAGAATGATAATGCAATGCTCTGGATATTGGATCAATTAGCATATATAATATATATGATACTAAAGGTTATGACAGGCAATTTGAAGGTATTATAAGAGATCCTTAAATTTAATTTATGGTACATACCTAACTAGCCGAGCAATCGCAGTATGTAATGCGTTGCTCTGGTTCCTGGATTATAGTCATATCAGCAAATAGATGACTTCTTCTTGCGCACTAACTGGTAAAAGGAATTGTTTGAGAAAGCTGGACTCGTTAATTTGACAAGAATCGCATTCACATGTGGTAACATTTCATTGCGTATTCGGAAGGTTACCTTCTTGTAGTAACTGCTTCAGTTTTCTATCGACCTCCCTCCAAGACCGATACATAAGAATTTGTGCGCAAGTGTCCGTGTCTTAAATTTTACCGATTCTTTCGCTGCACTAGTTTTTTCGTCTATTTAATTAGAAAGTTGTTAACGGTATTTCGGAAGTTGCCTCATGAAAATTAGATATTGAAAAATAATAATTTGATACGTTTGCCACAATGTTAAACATATCATCATCATACGAACATAACGATAAGCCTTGAATCATCCCTAATTTTCTTTCCTACATCCATCAGGAAGCGCCGATATGCGCAACAGAGGCACATCCCCACTGTCGGCATCACCACGACAGTCACTCACCGGGGAACCACCCTGGACCCTCCCGGACGACGACCGACCTGACTTCTCTGCACTCAAGGAAAATATACAAAGGATCAACAAGTAAGTAAATGCAGGGTTTTTCCAATTGAAAACGTTAGTAAGAGGCTACAGCAACGTATCATGTAAACTGCCGTGTATAAAGTATACTGCACGCGTGTACAGTTGATGCGGAGGAATGAGGAAAATGTCGTGAGGAAAGTTATGAGTATGAATGTAGATGGGTATAAGATTAGAAGAAGACCAAAGACTCCATGGATGGACTGTGTGAAGGATGATATGGCACGAAAGGAGGTGTCTGATGAGATGACGAGTAATAGTAGAAGTATGAAAGAAGAAGACATGCTGCGCCGACCCCAAATGAATTGAGACAAGGGCAAAAAAGTGATGATGTCACGTGTACAGTTACACCCACACACAAAACTTGGTTCAACGAAGTTTTACTCCAGTAGCTTCACATTATTTTTACGCTCACATTTATCTATTTAAATGCCTTAAACTATCATTACGGGTCTATAACCTAAAGCAATAGCCAAGTCACACACACACAAAATTAATATTAAAGCACCTGTAGCGGCACTACAAAAAAGCACTACAGCAACATAGAACAAAAAGTACTACAGCGCCATCTATGACGCAGAGGACAAAGTAAACATCGAAATCCTGCATCGCGCAAATAAAGTTATTCGCGACTATAGACTATATAGAAGAACCTGACAACAACTGTCGGGCAGCAGCCCACCAGACAATAACACCGGTCTGGTCGGAGGATCCTCCCTTCACTATGGGGGTTGAAGAACTTTACCCCCTGTTCTCCATACCCCCAAACACCAAATACATCTCAAGATCATTTTTTTAAATAAACAATAGTACTTTTGCGAAACCAGCCCAGTGACATGACATTGTAGCATTGTGTGTGTCTCGTCTAAAGCTAGCTTTACGATAAAATCTACAGAAAACACTCACAACCCTACACGACATGCTTATGCTGGAATCTAAATGCGGAACAGTTACAGACACTAGAGTACGATTCCTGACCTTTCTCAATATCATCATCTTCCTGCCCTTGTCCCATTCTATTTGGTGTCGCGCAACACGTTTTCTTCTTTCCCATGTCAGACGTCACGGCATCATTTACTCCTTTCTCTTTTATATCAATCTTCACACAATCCATCCATCTTTTCTTTGGCCTTCCTCTCCCTCTCCATCCATCAAAATTGTCTTTCTCTATATGATTAATAATAAATGAGTGAGCATTCAACAGTATTCACGTTATTGGAAAGACGAATTTTTAAACCAAAGTAGCGATGAAATATATGTATTACCTTGTAAATTCTTCGAATTATGATTATGATGTGTGTTATCGAAATTAAGGTGGTAAGAGATAGATAGAATATTCTTTATTAAATACTCCTTATATTTATGGTGACACAATGGGCGGTCTAATCGCTTAAAAGCAATCTTTTGAAGACAACTTTTGGATGTTCCTCTAAAAGAAAGCGGAACAATACTGCAGGTAGTTTAATGGTTTTATTATATTTATATTATCTTATAACTATTACCATATATTATGAGAACCTATACAATACTCTAAAATCAATTAGGATAATAAGCTAAAATTGAATATACTCTAACATAACAAGCCGGCTTATAAGCTCGCGTCTGATTGATAGCCGCTTGGCCGCTGATTGGATGCACTTGTGTCGGGGATACCACAGGCTCACTAGGCGTGATAATAATAATACAAAATGAACTTAACACTAGCCACAGGCTGCGGTGTGGGGTTTATAACAGGTCAATAGAACGGAAAAGTATTTAGCTTCAAAAACATTTTGAAAATAAATTGTCCACGTCTTGTCGAAAAAAGTGCCGAGGGCACTTTTTTGTTAAAATTTTACTAGGCAAATAGTGACGTCAAAAACATATCAAGTTTAAAGAGATTTAAGGAATCCAGAAGTGACCAGCATTTTATACATCATAGAAAACTTTCATTGGTATTTAAAAAAAAACTCCTTTTTCCTACAAAAGTGCAACACCTACACGGTCAACATTTATAGAACAGCTGTCTTTACGACGTTCTGAAGGTCATTAGTGAAAATCTGCACCATTATTGCGCATTGGGTACATGTACAAGTGCATGTAAATGTATCCGACGCGTCAGGAGCGTGCAGTAGAAATATGAATTTTAATATTTTGTTGTTGTGTTGTGTGTGTTTACTAATACCATAATATGGATCAAGGTCTGAAATATTGTGTTTCTTTTTTTTACGGAACACGTGGTAACCGTTTGTGCGTTGATGTCCCTCTATCCTGTATAATCCGAGCCTATTGAGAGCTTTTGCTCTTATGTGGTTTCCTATGACTAACAAGATTACATTTTCTTTTTGAACCAGGGACTGTGAAACCTCGACCCGTCTGGACATGTTGCTGACACAAGTGGAACAGTATGCCAACAACCTGGAGGCTTTGGTAGAGGAGAGGACGTCTGATTACCTCGAGGAGAAGAGGAAGTGTGAGGAACTGTTGTACCAGCTTCTGCCAAAGTAAGTGGTGATGTTGTTGCAGATTTAGATGTAAAAGTTTGAGACAGGTATGCAGATAAAGAGCGTGATCGGGTGCTCAAAGGCTAGGAGCTTGAAAAGTAAGAATATCTTAAAAATTGTCCTCCAAATGCACCAAATACGGGAAGATAGCTTGTATGGAAGCATGCAACATTTGCAGTTGAGAAATCACACGGCTTGCGTATAAAAAAGATGGCATACCAGCTGATAAATGAAGGGATTAAGTAGCTAAATGTGCATATCTTCCTCCATGAGCAATATTCGATGAAAATGGGGGATACACTGTTCATCCTGTTCCTACTCCATTTTCCACATGAGATGAGTTTACCCCGCAAAGTGCTAAACTAAGTCATTTTACCAACCAGTATTTGACGAACCATCACTATACTTAGCAATTTTCTCTTTTAGACAATAATACCTACATTATCACAATTCCTCCTCAGATCCGTAGCCTCCCAACTCATAATGGGCCAGCCCGTCATGGCGGAGACCTACGACCAGGTCACGATCTACTTCAGCGACATCATCGGCTTCACACAGCTGTCCGCTGAGTCGACACCGCTGGAGGTCGTTGACCTGCTCAATGATCTGTATACCAGTTTCGACTCGGTTATTGAGAACTTCGATGTTTATAAGGTGAGTTTGTAATTTTGTGTGTGGAGAAGGAACAATTTTATGGTTGTTTTGTCAAGTTTTAACAAAACGTAAGTCAAAAATAGCAACTTTACAGGAAAGCGAAAAAACTGCATGATTCTACCTAGGTAACAGTACTAAACCATTTTTCTTCTCATGAATCGTTATAGTTAGACAGTCGAAATTTTCACAGATGATGTATTTCTGTTGTCGCTTTATTTATTTTTTTATTACAATATGGGCCTGCGCTTGACCTCTACAAATACTAAAAAAAACACAATAAAAAAATATTTAAGTGGGGCTCTCATACAACAGACATGACATTTTTTTATAGATAACTAGCGATCCGCCCCGGCTTCGCACGGCCCCCGGCCGGTACCGCCCCAACCGCTATGTCCCTGCATTTTAAATCTGTAATATCTTCGAAAACATTCATTTAAATTACATGCTGCAAAAGGCCATAATGATCTATTTTAAATGCACAATATATTTAAGGTACTTAATTGGATAAAGATTAATGCTGTATTGCTTAAAATCACTTCGTAAATAAGCCATTATTTCTCGTAAAAAGTAAAGCATAAAAAATGGTTATTATGGGTTATAGGTAAGAGATAGACTTATACCATTACGGATTTTTTGTAGACCTTTTTAAGGTGTACAATACTGTAGTACATTATTTTGATCTATCTCGTAGGGTTCAGCCAACGTTTGTAATGTAAGCGCAAAAAAATGTGTTTATTTACGACATCACATTAGAAACCTTACATAAAAAAATAAAATTATCAGTGTTTCTCTACTATGTATATTATGCATGTAATATACCTACATATAAAACTTCCTCTTGAATCACTCTTAAAAACCGCGTCAAAACCCGTTGCGTAGTTTTAAAGATCAAAGCATGCATAGGGACAGACAGACAGCGGGAAGCGAGTTCCTCTTGAATCACTCTATCTTTTAAAAAAACGTATTAAAATCCGTTGCGTAGTTTTAAAGATCAAAGGATACCTACATAGGGACAGACAGACAGCGGGAAGTGACTTTTTATACTATGTAGTGATGGTAATGAACAATTCGTGCGCGAGTCCGAGTCGCACTTAGCCGGTTTTTTAATTTGTGTTAACTTCAAATTTGATAGGTACGTTGCTTGTTTCTGATTGGTTGAAACAACGCGTCTAGTGATTCTCTAGCATACGGCGTCAAATGTCAAAACCACCAAAAATTTACTTAAGTGGTGTTAGAACTTCACAGATGATATGGGATTTCCAATAAAATGAACAATATAAACGATCAAAAATTGGTTGAAAGAGAGAGAGAGAAAAAAAGTTGGTTCAGTTTGCTACTAGTTGATATAGATCTACAGAATAAAGGTTGTTTTCATTGTATCACCTCCA
The DNA here is from genome assembly GCA_950022335.1 of Eurois occulta. Classification (NCBI taxonomy): domain Eukaryota; kingdom Metazoa; phylum Arthropoda; class Insecta; order Lepidoptera; family Noctuidae; genus Eurois; species Eurois occulta. The sequence goes on along the minus strand of OX465500.1, from coordinate 9,535,225 downwards.
CGTACTTTATTTCCTCTATCATGGAAGTGGAACACAGTGATGTATCGCCCACGATATGAGCGGTGGAGCGGCCATCGCTCATCGCAGTTTGGGTTATTAGATATAGCGCGTCCGGAATTTATCTAAGAGGATAAAGGAACACATTTTTTAACTAACAAAATTGATATTCCTTTTCTTAGTATGTCGTTCGCAATTTAAATTGAGTCGACCCAGAATCTGACTATAAGTTTGACGTACTCCCAGGTTTATCTAGATTTTTTGGAAGATTTTTCAAGTTTGGTCTGTTTCTGAGTATATATCGTGACTTTTTTGTAGTCCTACTACAGCAGCGGCTGCACATTTCATGTATCCAATGACTACTAAACGTTAATAAAAAAATTGGTATAATTATGAGATTTTAATAATTGAAAAATTTAAATATTATTCATTAATATAACGCATGACGTAGTGGAAACACCATGTTGGAAGCGATGATCTACTAGACTCTTCTGCTGGGTAGGTATGTTCTACCGTTTGACACGTAAACATTATTAACAGGCTGTTTCATAATTCTAATGTATTATTTATTTTTCTTTGTACCTTTTATCAAAATAAATCTTTTTTTTTAATAATGGTATAAAAAACCGCGCCTAGAGGTACTTCATGTCGGATACATTTAGTGTACCACCTTTGTAAGAGGACTAAAAAATCACGGTGTAGGGAGACTGGGGCTGGTCGTGACATTTTTTTAATAAAATGTCGCCATTTTTTGTTTGTAAGGTAGTTTTACCGGAATATAGGTTTGTTTGATTAACGTATTTACGATTAAGTAACTAATCGGGTTATTAATTTAAAAACAATTTTGGGTACCAGACTATTAGAAGTGACATACCTAAATGAATTATTTCTGGAAAAAAAGGCGTGTAACTTTTAGCCTTGCGCCAGGGACTGGTTGTTACACTATAAGGGGCAAAATGTTACAACAAAAACCAAACGTAATATATATAAGTCTTTTATTCACAACAATGGCAGCTTTTTATTTTAATTTTAATCAAAATTAATTAGTATGTGTGCAGTGTCACACTACAGTAGCTATAAAGCAGACGTAATAGTCTGAATAATCACTTTCGCAATTTAAACATGTAGGATAAAACATTTCCCCTAGTACATCTTACGTGTGACCATTTCTTACAAACAAGACACTGTACCCATTCCTAACCAGCTCGACTCTGATCAAACGGTTCTCAACAGATCAGGCAAAAATAATAATCATCTATTATACTTCCTTCATCAGACTCAGAGTCATGTAAAACCTTCCTCTTCACAGCAATCTTCCTTCTTTCATTAGGCGATTTTTTCCCCTTACATGTAATTGTATTTTCTTGTTTATTCAGCTTTCCTGGCTCAGTTGACTTCCCTTTCTCAGTTATCTTTCCTTTTTTTGATGTATATTCTTTTTCTTGATGTGTTCTTGTGCCAATAATTTTTTTTCCGGCGTATCGGTTTAAAAATCTGATTTGCGGGTTTGTCGTGTTACCTTGTTTGTTCTTGTAGCAGCTTTTGGATAAGGCCGAATGATCTCGGGAAAAAAAGTTACAGATTCATTGTGAATCAGATCTCTGCTAGAACCAGCAAGGGTTAGTATAAATGGAGCGTTCGCATTCTGCGGCAGCATGTACTATTTCAGTAGCCTCTTCGATAAACTCAGGAATAAGAGGTTCAGTATTTTTTTTGGAGGAATGTGGAGGAGCTGGAGATTGAGTCCCAGTAAAATAAATCGGAGTAGTCTGGGTGGTAACAGGCGTGTGTTCAAGATTTTAATAAGCAGTTTCGTCTATAGGTCTGTCAGTAACAAAAGCAGACAAGAAATCATCATCCTAAAAAATATCTTTATTAAATGGTGCAATACCAGTTTTTTTAAACCCGTTGATGATGTTAGCCGGATTCAGCGCCAAGGGTAAAGCTTGATTCACTATAGACGGAATATCGTGAATAGTCATGGTCTTGCCCGGATTGTTTCTAAGCCAAGCATCTTGTTGGCTGGCACAGTAATTTTTAAATGATCCATAGACCCCCACATCCATGGGCTGGAGCTTATGAGAGCAATGAGGTGGGAATGACAGCAATACCACATTGTTTTCTTTAGCTGTTTCGACGACATCAATATCCAAGTGCGAAAAATGATTGTCCAATAATAAGAGGACAGGATCGGATGGAGAAGGTTTTACATTGTCTATGAAATGTTTAATGAATATTTTAAATTCAACCCCTGTCATCCAGCCACTCGAGTTGCCAGCGCCAATGCAGTCTGGAGGTCCATCGCGAACATAATAGTCAATATATTTAATTCGTGGGAAGATAAACATACACGGTACCGAATTTCCCATTGCGTTTGCTGCTACGCAGAGGGTGACAAGAGTCCCTCTCTCCGCTGATGTTATAGAACCAACTTGCTTGGACCCTTTTGGAGCCAATTTTTTTCTAGTTTTCTGTACTGTTGTCACGCTAGTCTTATCTACATTCCATATGCGTGACAAAGAAAATTTATATCTGTCCAACACGTCTGCCAGCTTAGAAAAAAAAGTATCGATATTCGTTTTATTAAACGACGTAGCTCTGCTTAGGCTACTAGTCTCTGGCGATCTTATAGACAAAGACTGGTTTCGTTTTAAAAAGGCTGTGAGCCAATCAACTCCTGCTTCTTTATTGTCAAGCCACGATTGCGGCATTACAATATTGTACTTAAGTGCACAGGCAAATGCTAGTTGCCTGACATCTTTTGGTGTCAATCCGTAGTAAATTTGGCTGCATTTAATTAAGTAACTCACCAAAATGGCCTCTTGTTCATCGTTGAAGACTTGTCTATTCTTCTGGTAGCCAACTGTGAGAGATTCCATAGGTGTACCCTTCTCTTTTGCTTCTTTTCTTTTCTTTAAATATCTTGTTAGCGACATGTGACATAATCCAAAGTCTTTTGCGATGCCACGAACTTTTTTAGTTTTATCCTCCTCCAAAACAGCTGCTGCTTTTTCGTAAGACTCTTTGGATATTTTTCCACGCACCGTTTTTCTTTTGTACGTCCTCATCCTACAAAAAAGAATAAATAATGTAGCTCCAATTATATCAGCCGGCAAGCAGCACTACGGGGCAGATAGTAACAAATAACAATCTGGCCCGAGCAAATGTCACTTTTAGCCCCTACACCAAATCTGATCTTTTAAGGTTAGGTAGTTAAAACGCAAATAAATATAACTGTATAAACGTAGAATTCTTGCAAAAAGAAAGGATTAAGAGGGCTATCACAATTTTTCTTGTATTTGGGTGTTTCACTCGAGTTTTGATGTGTGATTATGGCTTAAATATGGCCAAAAAATTAAAAAAAAATATGCCTGAGAAAGTTTGATTCTTTCTCTCGGGAGTGTTCTAAATAAATATTTCAATTTGTTTACATACATGAGTAAAAACCTTGTCTCTGCAAAGAATGTTTCATAAAATTCTACTTTTGGGCACCTTTTGATGCTTTGTTACATAGAAGATATAATAATATATAACAATTTCCATGGTACAACTGAATCTTGTACTTTGGAATGCTCAATTCAATTTATTATGTTTCATACAGTAATACACCAAAAAATAATCCGTAAAACAGAGAGATACTGTCATTTTTTCGTCTGTAATTATATTTTTTATCTATGAATATATAATCCAAATTCAAACAAAAAGTGTTTAATAACTAAGGTCACTATGTTACCTTGCTTGAAAAAAATAATTAGTCCATTTAAAAGTTAAATAATATTTTTAAACAATTATTTTATGCAATGATAAAAATCAATATAAATCTCGGAACGGGCGGTCCTTAGCTTTAGTCCGCGCCAAGCGTTTACTGAGGGAGGACGTGTCGCTCGCTGTTGCTACTTTGTGCGCCACGTAATATAACCAATTCGCCAAGAATATATCGCAACTAACCCTTCTTGATACAAGTTAGTATTGCAAATAAAAATGTTTGTTTATTTGTAGTGTGAACTAGCACTGAATACCCACTGATAGTCGTGAAAATTTATAAAGATAATGATTTCTGGAACCAGAAAATGTTGCCAAAATTAATAAAGTTTTATGAGGAGTGCGTTCTTCCCGAAATTATAGATTCAAGGAAGGCACCGTCTATGCCAATTTATTTTTACAATTATACTTTCTTGTTTACTCCGTCTTTGTTCTTTTACTAACCAGTTGTACATTTAAGGAATGCATCACTATAAATAGTTATGAAGTCTTTAAATGTGCATATTTGATAAAACTACCAGTTGGTAGTTATATCAAATATAACCTTCCTTTATCTAACACATCGTATGCATTTTAAATAGTATCCCACCGAAGCTTCGGCTTCGGCTAACTTAGGCCAAAAAAGCGAACCTTCGGCTTCGGCCAAAACTGTAGAAAAATAATTATTCAAACTGTAGAAACAACATCACATTTCGTTCATTTATATAAATGAATACTAAATTATCTACCTTCCTGCTGAATAAATAAAGTAGGTAGGTCCATATTTAAAAAGTATTTTTATAAGTAGTGGCGCGATCGCTTTCCGAGAGGCTGGCAACTATAATAAATATACTTGTAACTATGATAGTTATACATATAAGCCGTTTTAGGTGATAACAATAACATTAATCGGTACAAATAATATTTCATGAACTAATAATGTCTCATAATTCAGTTTAATTTATATCGAAAGCAAAGTGGCAAAGGCTCATGTTGGTTTGTTCCTGGTATCTGAGGCATAGCTGTCTGCATGTGTGCGTAGCACACTTCTCTAGACGCACACGTGCGCATCCACTGCCGCACGCCGTCTAATTTACCTAAACTGAGTAACTTTTATTTTGTAATAGCCCTCTTAAGGCACAAATATCACAACACACACAATGTCTGCTTTTAAGGAAAAGAGGTTGTAGACTATTAATACAAAAAAACGAAAATGTTACTAACCTGCGATTCTGGCGGCAACATGCACGGCGTCCCCTCACAAAAGCGCTGGCGCGACTGGCTCGCGCGCGCGGCTTGCTGGCCGGTGGTGGCGTGATCGTTTGTCTCTTTCTAACGTCAATATAGCGTTCTCTGTTTAGCCACCGTTGTCTCTGTAACTACCTACCCCTGTCGCGACCAACCCCAGTCTCCCTATGCTAGAAAGCAGAATATCATTAGAAAACGAAAGGCGTGAATGTGTTGTTGACAAGTATTATTATAATGGGGAAGCCCTTTAAAAGCTAATTGTAGATGGCGCGACCATTGCTAGGTCTCAATCTGACCAATGAAGAGTTATTCTGAAATATAAAATGGCATTACCAGATTTTCAACCAATGACGATACTTGGTATCCATCCCCTTTGATAAAATTGAGCGTTCACTTTCAGTAGATTATCAGCTGCTAACAATTTTAAAACCAATCAAATAGATCTAAAAGCACCAACATATTCGCTAATTCCATTCCAGCAGTAAAACACAAACTTAGGCCTTAACATGCTGCCACATTTCCACAGCCACTCAAAAGGCAATCAGTAGAATATTCTAGCACTAACCCCTAAAAGGGACAGGGCAGAGTAATCAATGCATTATTAACAAGTGACCTATTTAATTCCGTATTGGACCATCATGGAATATTAATTAGATTCTGCCGGGCGGCCTTTATTACTAATTTACACTGATGACATTTTAGACCACGCCCAACGGCATTTAAAGCTAGCAGCATATTAGAGGCTAGCTCTTTAGTTGTTTAAATTAATTGTATTTTATTTATTGTTCCAAATGAAAAGAGTTTTCAAGTTCAGATAAGTTAAAGGCAGATGTGAGAACTATGGGAATGGGACGAATTACATCGAAGCCGAAGGACAAACACTGAAGCTTCTGGTGATGTTCTCCGAAACATTGTCAGGTGTTGAGACTTCGGTTAGGTGCGTAAAATTCACAACCAACGTGTGTGCATGGTGTGATGTATGAACTTAGAAGAAGCTATAGGAGTATAATAATAATAATAAATATCCCTTGGACATTTCACACAGCACCATCTAGTCCCAAGCTAAGCAACCTAATGCTTGTGTTATGGTAGCTAGATGGCTGATAAACTACATAATATACATTTTTTTTGTAAATACATACATATTATAGATAGAAGGTATGTAAGGATGGTGGCGTTTTGTAGTTTCTGCTTACCCGTTTGGAAAAAAGACGAGTGTTTATGTATACCTACCATATTAGTGCCTAAATTGCTATGTCAATTTATGACTTCTTACGAATTCGACTGACTCTGTAGATCACAAGGCTTTATTGTGGAAATGATTAGTTGCGTAAAAATAAATTGGATTTTTATATTGTATCAAAAGAAATTTTCGTCTTTGTAAGATATTTTTTATTATACTCCAGTTTTCAGAAAATTACTTATTGAATTTATCAATAGTCTGTGATTTCGTTCATTCTGATTGAACTTTATTAATAGGCAATATTGATTAATTGATTTAAATAAAATACTGTAGCTTTTATTTTTATTGGAATCCAATTAGTTTCATCCAATCAGTGGGCACTGTTACATTGTTAAATTCAGCTAACGGTCCAATATCCCAAGACAATATAAAATTGTTTTATTCAAATATATTTTTTGTTTCCTTAATAGCATGGGTATCGATGTGTAGTACACTCACTTATCATCATCTGCCTAGCCTTTTCCCAACTATATTGGGGTCGGCCACCAGTCTTACCAGATGGAATACCAGTATTTTACATGGAGCGACTACCTATCTGACCCCAACAACCCAGTTAGTCTGGGTAGTACGATACCCCTTGGTAAGACTGGGTGTCAGACTTTCGGCCACCCACTCCGATGGTCAATTATCTTGAAGTTCCATATAGAAGCTGTTTTAATCAACGGTACTCTAATTCTGTTTCACTAACTTAAGATCAGACCCGCGCTGAACAGTCTAACTGACGACCACTACAGGGGGTCTCAAAATGGTCATAGACGTACCTACTATTATGAATTGTCACCTTGTGACCATTTTACGAATTTAAACGTAATTCATATTATTATCCTATTATGATTCTGCTAAAGCGGCCATTTTAGACCCCCAGTACCTACAGTGGCAGTCAATTATACAGGGTCAAAATTAAATTTGCTATTGGTACTCCACAGGTAAAACAAATTACGAAATCTAAACACAAAAACACATTTCTAAACACAATCACACCATAGATTCACTTAGGATATTCTATTTTTAATGCCCATTTGAGCGAGGTTGTACAGCAGTCTGGCCTCCCTCGACAAAGGGAAAGACAAAATGCTGTTCAGTATTTTCTTGTTTTATCGTGTTATTCAGATATCACGTCTGAGAAGTTTTCACTGATAAACCCTGATATTTTTAATATTTCAAATTACTTGCGATTGTTGAACTCAAAAATTATCAAAACATTTTTTGTTTTGTTTTTATTAACACGCTTTTAATAGCTTCCCATGTAACTAACTATGACAAAAAAATCTTAGAAGTTAAATTTGACCCACTTCCCGGTTTTCGATTGAGCTGATATTTTGCATACATGCTTAGTTCGGATTACAATGCATGGTTAGCTAAGTGACGTTATTCTAAATTCAATATGGCGGACTACCAAAGATGGCGGGCTAGTTATTTTTTATGCATTCCTACCAAATGAAAGGGTTTTATGAGAAGAAAGCGTGTTTTGTTCAACTATAATATTTTATCATGTTTCGAAATCGATATTCATCTACGGATTTTCGCCAGGTTATTTAACCTCATTATAATGGGATATGTACCATGTCCACTGTTTGTTTATCCGTGATCATGGTGCTTGCAACAGCGCCGAAATATCGGGAACTCAAAACAAACAGTGGACATGGTAAATATCCCGTTTCTAGTGTTAATTATAATGTTAGTGACCATGACAGTTTAAAAACTTATATTTAACCTCATATCTGTTTTCTTTGTCCTAGGTGGAAACCATAGGCGACGCATACATGGTGGTGTCTGGCCTGCCGATGCGCAATGGAAACAGGCACGCTGCTGAGATCGCGCGCATGTCTCTTGCGCTGCTCAACGCCGTGCGCGTCAAGACAGTGCCCCATCGGCCTGGGGAGAGACTGCTGCTCAGGATTGGTATGCATTCAGGTAAGCAATTTATCGTGACTGATGATTATTGGTGGAGACTTGAAATACCTGCTGGGATAGCCAGTCAACAATTTACAGTTACTAGATTCAACATATCCATTCTTTGAGCCAGTTTTATGCAATTGTGATGGGAACAATGCAATCTGCCTATCACGCTGCCACAGTAGTGATCCCTGATTTGGGACATCTAATTTTTAGATTCTATCGAACATAGACCATTAAATGTTTTGTTCATATCACAAAATATATCCCATATTTCCGAGAACGCAAAACAAATAATAATCAAAAACATGGTAATGAGTGACCATGAAAGTATAAAAACTATACTTTGAGTTATTTATTTCAACTTTACAAGGAGTCTGGCATGGTGTTGAACCAAATATTCTAAGTTCAACAACCCGCGGTGGTCCCACGTTGTCAAAGATAGGAGGCGTGTGTCCCAGCAGTGGGAAATTTATAGGCTGGTAATATAAACTAAACTTACTTACCTTACTTATAAAGTTCACTTTTGAAATCCTACATCCTTCCTACTAATATTATAAATACGAAAGTTTGTGAGTATGGATGGATGTTTGTTACTCCTTCACGCAAAAACTACTGAAAGGATTTGGATGAAATTTAGCACACACATAGTTTATAACCTGGATTAGCACATAGGTTACTTTTTATCCCGGTAGTATGATCTCGTGGGACAATTATCGAACTCCACGCGAGCGAAGCCGCGGGCTTAGCTATTTTCACATTTAACATTTTCGATAATATGCCTTTTAGGTAAATTGGAAAATTAGCGTACCGCCGAAATGGAAGAAGGTTCTTAAACATAACTGGCGAAGTGTGGATGTACTATTAGGTAGATTACTAGCGTTATGTCATATTATATACTATTCCTGCTGAAAGTACAGAAATCACAAGTCAGAATGAATAATATAGGTATACCAAATCGGTTCAATTGTCTATGAACACACATAAATATGTTAGTAAAGCGATGCCTGTCCGCCCACACAGCTAAACGCCCACCATCGCTAAGCTCCTAATACATTGAATAGAAAATCTGCCAAATAAATGACGGCTAACGTATCACATGATTATCTATCCACATAGGAAGTTCAGTTATCTGAATATGCTAAGCCAGATGTGTTTGCAAAACTTCTAACTTTATCAAAGTTATAAGTTTATAACTAAAGGGAACTTGGCATATTAAAGAAGATATTAGATGCTTCACATTTGTTTGTTTTTGTCTTTCACTCGAACTGAAACGTCTGAGTAAAAAATAACTTAAACAACATACAATCATAATCAGCCTAATGTTCCCACTGCTGGGATACTCGGCCTCGTCTCTATGAGTGGGAATGGGTTATAATCCACCACGCGGGCCCAGTGCGGGTTGGTAGATGTCACATGTCTTCGATTTTTTGGTTCTAGTACATGCCGATTTCCTCACGATGTTTTCCTTCACCGTTTTGAGAGTAGTGGTGATGAAATAAATTACACAAAGTAATGCGCCTTCCTGGGTTCAAACCCACAACTTACTGTTCGTAAGTCGGGGCCGATACCACTGGGCCACCGCTGCTCTCTTTTCATTATTAATCCGACCGATGATGCTATATTTGGACACTTAGCATCCACTTATACTTCACACAGCTTTCACTCGCTTACTGAATGATAGAATAATTTAGAGAGAGAGAAAATGTTTGTTCCTGTGTCATTATGTCTTGTAAATGTGGAGTACTTGAGAGAGCATTAATTTGCGTTTTACAAATCAATATTCACTCGACTGAAGCGTCTGATGTCTTTTATAGTAATAGCCTTAGCATAGTCAGCTTACATGGTCCTACTGCTGGCACACAGACCCCTCTATGAGAGAGAATGGGCTATAAACCACCACGCGGGCGCAGTGCGGCTTGGTAGATGTCACATGTTTTCGAATTTTGGTTCTAGGACAGGTTTCTTCACGATGTTTTCGAGAGCGGTGGTGATAAAATAAATCACACAAAGTAATGCGCCTGCCTGAATTCGAAAACACGACTTACTGCTCGTAAGTCGGGGCCGCCGGCCACCGTTGCTCTGGCCTTAGACCTTATTTATGGAAAATCTTGAGCCCTTTTTTGAAACGCGGTTTTCAATTCAATCCTTTAAAACTTTCCACAAGTTCTCAGAAGCCAGAGGTTTAACTTATAATGGCTACCTTTTAAGCGAGTAAATATACCCGCACTTTGTAAAGTTGATACTTGTGAGTCTACGCATTTAATCGTATTTCGTAAGTAGATACCTACTTAGAATTTTACAAAAAGGTTAGTACTTTGAGGTTTTTGTTGTTGCACAATGTTATGAGTGTGTTACATTGAGTCCTATCGTAAAACGTGATTTTTCACCCCAAAAAAAAGTTGTTTCCCAGTGTAGGAGCGCTGACACATCAGTTTTGTATTCGTCGTACGTGCAGCGCTCGGCGACTACAGTTCGCCCGGAACCACCATAAGCTATAGACGCGCTCCCAACCTAATTAACTACTCCTTTGTAATATTCGTAACAAGTTAAATAAGTAAAGTAACTTTAGACTTCCGCAGCATTTCATTTCTCTCCGTACACACACAGCTTAAAGACCCCACACACATGCACACTAAACCAGCAATAATTAATTTTTGCGTAAAGTTACTTAGTTTGATGTACAGAATGCTTAGTTGAATGCTTCGTGAAGGATCCGTTTACACCTTGTGTATACAATTATACACGGACTGTGTATACACGGGCTGGATCTTACTAACTATGTTTACTTTATTCAATAGACGATTATTTGAATTTTAAATAGACATGATGTATATTTGCGAACACTTTTTTAAATTTTAATTATTGATATTATTTATAGGTAAATCTAATCAATAAATTAATTAACTGTCTTGACTGTGAGATATAATCTCCGATTTAATATATTTTGTAAGTAATATAATGTGCCTAATTAATATTATCAAAGCAAGACTGTAAATTTTATTATGACTATGATGTGTATGACTAATGACATTGATGTAATTTCATGATGGTTCTTATGATTGTTTTATTGATAATGCATGTACTATTAATATTTGCACGACTGATAAGTCGAATATAGTGAGACTAAAATTATTTTACCATGTTATTATGTACCTACATTCTAGCAAATAAATAAATTTCATTTCATTTCATTTCATATGTGGTATCAGGATCGGGCTATTTCATAAAGATGCAATTTTGTGAGATAAGGCTAGTTTAAGTGATGAGTAATTACGCATGATTATCTTTTGCGTACCAATTTCTTCTACTATAGGTTCAGTTGTATGCCATGTTTTTCAGCCCCTAATCCCACACATATTTATCAATATAAAATGGTAGTCTAACAGCAAAAGCTGCGATGTCAAAAAGTCATAAAATACGAACAATTAAGATATATACGAATAATTATGATATGTAGGTACATAGGTACTCACTCACTATAAGTCATCATCTGCCTAGCCTTTTCCCAAATATCTTGGGGTCGGCTCTCAGTCTAACCGGATGCAGCTGAATACCAGTATTTTACATGGAGCGACAACCTACCTGACCTCCACAACCCAGTTAGTACTGGGTAATACGATATCCTTGGTACGACTGGTTGTCAGACTTTCGGGCCACTGACTATCTGTAACGACTGTCAAAGATCTACAAATGACAGCCAGGACCAACGGCTTAACGTGCTTTCCGAGGTACGCAGGAAACTTGGTATGTAATGGGTGGTCACCCATCCACGGACCAACCAAGCACGGCTTAACCTAAAGATCGATCGGCTGTTATTATTTAGCCACGAGGTCCTCGTAGGTACCCACTACAAGTGTTTACCTTATATTCTCAATCGAAAAAGCACTTATTGGAAAACTTGTTATTATTAACATAAACATGAAAATCAAGACGATGTTTATTTCAATAACATGAATATATTTTGATACCAATTTACCCCAATGTGTATCTATTATTTAAGACGCGGCTTCGGAAATGTTTGCGTAAGAGAGCTTGGAAGCTCTTAAAGACCTCAAAACAATTATTTACAAAATGTTGTTTTGCTTATTTACCTCTGATTTTGTATCGCTGTCAAAATCATAATGATCTTCATGCCAATCTTACTATACAGGGTGAATTTTTCAAGTGGGCGTGGATGGCCAAATCCGAAACTATGAGGAATAGCGAAAATACTCAAACGAGTCTCGAGCTCCATTTTGATGAAATCATACTAATCACTTGAAAAATTCACCCTGTATATTACATACATATAAATGATTTCATTTTTTATAAATGTGTGTGAGGATGGATGGATGGCTGTTTGTTACTCTTTCACGCGAAAACTACTCAACGGATTTGGATGAAATTTGTCAAATAGAAAGTTTATAACCTGGATCAACATATAGGATACTTTTTATCCCGGTAGTATGATCCCGTAGGACAGTTACCGAACTTCACGCGAGCGAAGCCGCGTGCAACATCTATTTTGCTATAAGGTTGGTATTAGTATTGTGGCTACAGACAAGCCTGGCAAAACCGTAACAAGCAAAAGTAAAAGCAAAAGTTGACAAAAGTTAGTTATAAGCCAAATTCTTGTTACTAATAACCTTGCATTGCCTATGGACTTGTCTGAAATAAATGCTTTTTTATAATGTTCTTTATAGCTCTTGTAATAAGTGTGGGATTTGCGTTGCTGTTCTCACTTGTGAATTAACTGAGAAAGAACTGTAAGAAGCATTTTCTTTTCAGTTTTTATAAGGCCCATTGTATCTGACTAACAATGAGCCTCATAATTTTACACAGGTGCAAAATACCCTTTTCAACTTTTAAAATACTTACCCAACTGGGAGCTTGTTTAAAAAGAGTTTTATTCGGTAATTATGCGTAATAGTTTTATACGAAAATGGACAGCATTTGGAGCCTTCTTTTTGTTATTTTCTCACGTTTTCTTAGTAATTTCCAATGGTTTTAGTATCGTCAGATATATTCGTTTTATAAATCAAGGGTTATTGTGAGATGTATACAAGTTAAAGACAGAGAGATGAATAAAATATCCTTTATTATACTGATTTACTCTACCAGTCACAGCAGCAGGACCAGTCGTTGTGGCGATATTTGTCGGTGATGTGATGATAGTCACAACGCAATAATATAAAAAACAGCATCTTCCATAGATCAGATGAAAATGACAATAATATTACACTTTATTTCCCTAGGACCCTGTGTGGCAGGCGTCGTTGGCCTCAAAATGCCGCGATACTGCCTCTTCGGAGACACAGTGAACACCGCCTCAAGAATGGAGTCCCATGGTGAGGCACTGAAGATCCACGTCAGCCCGAAGACCAAGGAAGTTTTGGATCTGTATGACTGCTTTGATTTGGAATGCAGAGGGGAAATTACTATGAAGGTAAGCATTTCTTGTGACCAGTATATTCTGATGATTTGCAACAGACACAAACGACACCTTATGTCGAGTGAAGTGGTTAGAGACAGGAGAAGCCTTCGCTCTGCAGTGGGATTATATAGGCTTTTAATAATAATATTATTTATTCTACTTCATCTCGCATAACTGGCTCATATTTTGTTTGACCAATATGTAGCGACCTGAAAAGCTCTTGCCTCATTTAACGCCTGGAGGGTGCAGTTAGTTGTGCACGATTGGCATATCCAGCGTTGGGGCTCCACACTGGCATTGTGTTCGAGATGGGTCGATAATACCCCATCTAGCCAAATTGGATCTACAACGTACATTACATTTTCATATAATTTATTCTGAAGCATAGATACCAAAGACATTCAAATATTTACGAGCGATAGACGGTTAAAATTTTATACTCTTTTGTGTTATCAACTTATCACTTTCTTTGTGAATGCTGGTTAACCTGTAATTGGCGACTGTGTAAGTCCAAGACTGTAAAACCTGTACTCAAGACATTTTGTACACACAAGCTGTTGGTAAACCTTTATTAATAAATAAATAAATAAATAGACGAGACAAGACGAAGAAAATCGTAATTCAATCCTTGTAACTACTTAGTAACAAGTCGCTCTGTATAATGTCATACGTCCGCTTGTCAAGTAACATTCGTGTGTCAAAATCGAAAATGTTCGGGATCAAAATTTTTGTTTGAAAATCTTCCCAATGCACTCTATGAATCTTTTATATAATTATGTTACGGCTAAAGATGGGTGTCAACATAAACTTAAGATTAGCCGGCTAAACTCCGACGTCAGGGGCACCCTGAGGTTCGGTTAGTTAGGTTCCTGTAAACCTTGCAGACAGAAATAGGAGCCCCGCGCAGCGGGGATCCGTCGACCTGCTGATGGAAACGCTAACCCTAGACGGTCGACGACAGGGGCACCCCGAGGTTCGGTTAGTTCGGAGTTTAGCCGGCTAATCTTAAGTTTATGTTGACACCCATCTTTAGCCGTAACATATATATACAATAGAAATAGCGTATCCGACAATAACAATCCAAGATCCACCAGATTAATATAGAATTGACTCAGTACGCCCAAAATTATTACTAGAATTTATACAAAGGGAGCGAAGGGGCAAACGGGCACGAAATTTCATAAAAATATTCAATACTTATAAATGTTTGGACAATTCTGGTGAGAAAAAAAAATTAGTTTCCGATAAAATATCAAATGAAAATAATTTCCGCAAAAGAAATCGGATACCGTGACATTTTACTTCCATAGACATCCTATTAGGTACTCGTTTCCATGTCAAAGGTCAGTATAATAAACAGAGAGCTTTGTCTTGTTCTACCTAATGTTACGTCATGAATTTTCATCAGAAGCCTTCGAGCTATGACGGGAATTTATAAGAAGATGGATGGAAGTATTCTAATCTAATATTAAAACAAGAATATTTTGACTACATAAATCTTTAGGGATAACTCTGGATGGGCCATTAAAATCGTTATTTGCTTTTGCAACCTAAGTTTTAATATTAAGGAAGCGCCAGGGTAGCCTGCGAAATTCAAATTTTCTTAGGTTTTTTTACAAATCGCGATAGTAACACGTATGTAGTTACAGAATTTTATACTATACTCCATTTGTTTAGGTAGTTAACTAAAGGTAAACAATCTTGATATGTCTTTTTATGTAAAATAAATCGTATAAAAGACATACAAAGATTATTTAAATGAAGTTAATTACCTAACATCTATTTAAGTAAATACCTAATTGTAAACATTTTTAGATACAATTTTTAGTCATTTTTTTAGATAAAAGACATGCTAAGATTGTTTACATTTAGTTAACTACCTAAACAAATGGAGTATAATATAATTCTGTAACTACGTAGGTCGTACAACCGTCTTAGTTCATTAAATCCCATTCAATGAATATATCATGAAAAAGTCATTCAATGGGATTAAATTAACTTAGAGGGTTGTATCAATGATTTTAATTATTATAACCCCATCAATATTTGTTACAGTCGCGAATCATATTTTAATCAACATACAATCCGACACTGACCTGCAAATTGACAAAATTTAAGCAAATTTGAATTACGCGGCCTACCTTGGCGCTTCTACTTTAATATAAAGTATGATACTAAAAAAACCAAGGCTTAGGTAGAAATTGTTTTGGACATTTTTAATATTATTAGTGAAAACAACAATTTTGTTCACAGGGAAAAGGCAAAATGACGACATACTGGCTGATCGGAGAAAAAAAGCCAGAGAATCAGGAGTGTTACTACACCCAGACAAATCACGTGAAGGGTACCTTGGTGAACAACCCAAGCATCACATTCCAAGGCCCCGACAGTCCTGCATCACATTCCTTGACACAGAGTCATAGTCCAGAACAAAATGCACCAGATTCCAAAGAAAACCATAGACCTTTCGAAATACAAAGCGAGAGAGACCGCATTAAGCACGAGATAGCGACTTTTGTTGCAAAAGATTTGATCAACAACATTGATATCGCTGTCAGAGAATTTCGGAAATCGCAAAGCGCAAATTTTGGCACAACAACCAACAAGCCATTGTGCAATGGAAACGAGAAAGGCCTAATAACTCCTACTTACGATAAGGAACTCGTCATCAGCAAAGGTAAGGTACGGGATGTGGTGAACAGATTCAACAGCTGTGGAATTGCCAACGATGGAGTCAACAAATGCACGAAAATGAAAATAAAAAATGAAGACTGAAACGAGAAGGAACGATTTAACGCTTTTTGTTTTTCCTTGCCCGGTCTAAAAATATTTTAAAACTTTAGAAGTGTTTACTTAGGGATTATTTATTAAAAAAAAAGTTATTAGTGTATTTTGTGCCAAGCACATAGATTTCTTTTATAGTCTAGTCATTACTGTTTTAAGAGATTATTATATTAATAATAAATAGTACATTCTTAAGAAATACATACATGTTAAAGGTAGTGGGTGACCAAATACCCTCCGAATTCTAGTTAAGTATTAATAGATGATTTTAAATGTATCTCATAGATATTATACGTGTAATAGTTTTAAGACGAAAATCGCACAAGCGATTTCAAGAAAGATGTAGTGAGAATATTCAGTGTGAATACTTAATAGTAACTATTGTATTATACACTTGGACCCTGTAGTGTTTTTACTGACCTTTTATACTTCCGTATCTTTCTAGTTCATTGTATACTCGTTGTGAAGTAAGAGACATTTGTATAAAACATCACTTTTTGCACCTACTTTGATGGTGTCGTTTCATCGTCCCTTTAGTGTACCTCAGGCTGTAGGGTCATAAAATGTTTTACGATTTTACTTGCTACATATTCACAATTTCCTAATTTTACCCACGTTTAATAGGATTAAGTGGTTGTTAGATATTCTTCTAATTTTAGCTCGTTCGTTGCGTCTTTTATGCTGTAAGCATTTTTAAATGATGATTTCAATGTTTTCATAGAATCTGTTACTGTATAGCTTAACAAGATGTATTTATTAGTACTTTGGATACAATATAGGCAATCAATGGTTTACCAAGTTGGCTTGCTCTCAGAATATTGAATATAGTTTGGAACAAGTGGTGTTCATTGCGTGTATATTCGATAATTGGCTGTATTATAATGCTGATAACTGCATGCATTAGTTCATCCATGATATTTTCTCCAAATGAGTATTATGCAAACAGGATTAATTTTATTTCTACGTAGGATGCAAGCTGAATACTCCCACGGCTTGTAATTTATTTAAAATATGGTTTTACTCATCATTATTTGCCTAGCCTTTTCCCAACTATGTTGACTTCCAGTCTAACCGGATGCAGCTGAATACCAGTATTTTACCAGTATCTGACTTCCTCAACCCAACTAGTACTGTTTAATACGATACCCCTTGGTAAGACTGGTTGTCAGAGTTTCGGTCTTTCGGTTTTCGTTTTCTAAGAGATACAATACAACTAAATAAAATTAAAACTCCCTTTTTGATTGCAACGTAACCTATATTTTAAGCAATGATTAATTTATTGGTCTCATTACAATATTTAGAAAGATTTTATTTAATGTTATTGTTTTGTTGTAGTAAATATTTTATAGTAGCAATTTCGAATTGCCAGTGTTGCATTCTTAATATAAAGTAAATTATCTGTTGTTATTAAAAAAAAATCTTACTAGATTAATATTATGTCTAGTATAATAATTCAAAGATCTATTTTAGTTCTCAACTTTTGATTGTGATATAATGTTATTATTGAAGTACAACTTATTTACTGGAGCTGTGAATTAAACTTATCTTAATTTAATTATTTATTAAAAAATCCTTTGTCTGTTAAGCACGATCTGTTGCGTCATTGTTTGATTCATAATAAATAAACAAATAAATAATTATGTGTTGTTTTTGTTCCCTTCTTCTATTATTACCAGGATGTCTCGATAGCAGATTGGTTCCATAATTATTGGGGTTCCTCAGGACAAGATTTGGCTTGGTCGTTTCGGAACGCCGTCTTTATCAAATTTAAAAATTCAAAACTGTTTCTAAAATCCAATTTAGAGAATCAAACATTATCATTTAAAATATTTTTTATTTATTTTTTTTGAGTTTGCATTTTAATTTTTTTCAATAAGTCCGCCTGTGGACCACTCAACTTGTACATGAAGTTTAAATAAATAAATAAATAGTTTACTAAATTAAGTAATATAAAATTTACATTGGATATTTAAGTTTTAAAGAGCGGAGAATTTTTTTTTTTTTGGGATGGGATGTCATCAAATGACTCCTCCCGCTCTGGGCGGAGCGGAAGGGAGTGTCAGACTTTTACTGACTAAAACCCATCCATGTTCCTTCTTTTGCCCTTTGTGTTCCAGGGCCGCGGTATCTCTTTCGAACAGTCCCGCAGCCCTGGCAGGCATCGGCCCTTGCGGGCCCCTCCTGTTTGCTGACATCTCTTTGAGGCGTTTGGAACACGAACGCACCGTCCACACGGCCTGTCGTCATAAGACGGACGGACGGCGAGCTAGCCTATTACTCACCGTCCACAGGCCCACGAAGAATGTAACACTGGAAAGCTCGTTGCAAATTACTTGTTGTAGGAATTTCAATGAGAACTAGATCGTAAAATCCATAGGTGCCTATTTCTAAAACTTTTTTCATTACCAAGTTCTTGTTATTTAAAACTTTGTCTTGACGACCTAGACGCTGTATTTATTTACATTTTCCTCAGAATGTTAGAATTTAGTCTTACAATCTGTATTGATAAAATAAAAATATACCTTAGGAGGCTCTCATGGCGCGGCTGGTTCAAGGACTTGATTCAGAAAGCAGCACTCCTGGACACGGCACGCATTATGAGGAGGTTCTTCTCTCTGGAGCCCTGAACACGGGTGGGATCTTATTCCTGATGCCGATGGGCAATCTATTTTTTTACATTTTTAATTGTGTCAGACAGGACTTTAGTTAAAAAAAAATGTAGATATTTACATGGATGAATAAAGGGATTATAAAAATACTTATTTTCTCTATCTTACAAACGTTAATCTGAATAAAGTGTCTCTTTTGCGCGCTATCTATTTTGTGCTGACGTCTGCAGATTGATGTGGCCATCCCCGGGTTTTATCGATTACAAGATTGGCGTGACTGAGAGGACATTAGACTAGTCTGCAGTTGGAAATCCAAGATATTAATCGATGACTCTATACTACACATAGGTCAATCATAGGCTACTAGATACGTTTCTCAGGACCAAACACGATATTTTACAGGTTAGCGACGACAATACGAAAATAAAAATGAAAACAACATTTTTTATTATTTTCATAGGAATATTTTTAAACTGTTAACGAAATAGAACACCATTTATAAATATTGGTTCACTAACTATAAGTATGATTTGCACTAATTCGCGACTGGAAATGGAACTAATTTGGTAAAGGTATTTGATTTAGCGAGTTAACATTATGTTTTGTGTTTATACCGATGCGGGGGTCGTTAATCTGTCGGTGCTACCCTATTAATGTACATCATGTAGCAAATGCTGAAAATTAAAAATAATTTCCTTTGACTAAACTACTATTTATGTATTCAATTAAATTTTTGTGTGCAGACTGAAAACATCATGAGGTTTACGCAATTTAATTTATTCTTATTTTTTATTGCACACAAAATGACATATAAACATACAAATTGCAATAATATAGCTGTATATTCAATTTATTGTCGTATTGTCGTCGCCACCACTTAAAAAGTGGATATTGCTATTTACTGTAGACATCAGAAGACCTCGTGAAGTGGGGCTACCTCGACGGATCAGCAGCAGCGTGTGGTTGCGGAGCTGTATCGAAAAATATGCTCGACCTTCTATCCTGCCCACTGAGCGTCGTACACATGCAGTCGGGGCAACCACTGCTGCCACCGACGGCGACGAAGCCGTGGAAGTGGCGCAGTTTTGGACTTACAAAGTATTATCCCTTTATTTGTGGGGTACTTTGCCGGATTTTCGCGCGCTTTTCAATAACTTGAACAGAGGCAGTATATCTCTCTTGTTCTTTCTCCTAGACTCTGTGAAAGTTTTGAGCCAGATAGATGCAGTTTTTATAAGCAAATTTATGACATAACTGATGACAGTGACAGATGGGCCTTACAGGGTTGATCAACAGCGATCAAACATTTGTAAATGGGCCTTAGCGGCCCACTCAACATTGCAAAGCGGCACTAATTTTATAAAGCGGCAAAGTTCCTAAGTTTGGATGGAATTTCGGAAATACTGATATGATTCCGAATTTTTTTTCATTAACAGGTACAACAACATGTAGCTTACATTACAGTCATAGGCTATGTTGAAGTGAGTGTGAAGCCGCGGGCAAAGCTTTATGTTTATAAATTCAACCAATCAATCACAACTATTTTCAATAGGTTAAATAAAGCTGGTAATACTTAGCTCTTCCAGCTTTATCCGTATCTACCTTGTTCTGCTAAAATCGGCATCTAAACATACATTAAATGCCACTTGAAAGAGCTTTTAAATCCTCCTAGCAGTTTATTGATTTGCGTCATGGGGTTGAGAAACAATAAAATGTACCTAAGTTTTCCTCGCGTTTGTTTAATCAACCAGTAGGCATCAGTTTCTGAAGCTTTTATTGATGTTACCTTATCAATATATCGTTGATATAAATTGAATTTATTTAGGAAGGTATCACCGGTTCGCTTGATTTTTTAGAAAATAGATTCTTCAAAGAAAATATTCTTTTGATACAATTTTCGCTAGAAAAGTCATATTTATATTTGCTTGATCTTAAGCCGAGTGTCTGAAAGCCTGAAACCGTAATCCGTAATCCGTAAGTAAATCTACTAAGAAAACTCGTGTAAGCGGTTTTATAAGTTAGATTAAAAGTTTTTCAGGAACCCGAAGGTACGCGACATCTCATGAGTTTAGCTGTCGTGTCGTGTCTAACATACTTAGGATGATGTGGTTTTTTTTCCAAATCAGGTACAGGACCATGTTATGTCATATGTGGAAAAAAAACCGGCCAAATGCGAGTCGGACTCGCGCACGAAGGCTTCCTTACCATTATCTATAAAAACGGCAAAAAATCATGTCTGTTGTATGGGAGCCCAAATTATATATTTTTTTATTCTGTATTAATATTTTTTGTTATAGCGGCAACAGAAATACAGCATCTGTGAAAACTTCAACTGTAACTATCACGGTTCATGAGATACAGCCTGGTGACAGACGGATAGACAGAGAGACAGCGGAGTCTTAGTAAGAGGGTCCCGTTTTACCCTTTGGGTACGGGACCCTAAAAAAGAAAGAAAAAGTATTTATTATTCCGCACAGGACAAAACAAAAAAGAACATGGACATGGTTCAATAGACAAGGGTGTTCAGCAATTTGTTTCGCATTACGGCTACCTAAAATCGTGACGGTTGTTCATTCATTTTCCTATGATTAGTGCCTAAACCTGGTGTCAGAGTTTCTATGCCGCCCATGGGCCTCTGATTTGGCTTTACATGCCGTAAAGACATATTTCTCAGGCATGCTGGTTTGGTTTCCTCATCATGTTTACCTTCACCGAAACAAGTGATAATTATAAAATACACACATGAATCCAAAGAATCAGAGGTGCGCGTCTTGGGTTCGAACTCGAGACATAATACAGTCAAAGGGCTTTAAGGTAGAAGCACCAGGGTAGCCCGCGAAATTATTTTTTTTCTTACGTTTTTACAAATTCAGTACAGTGTCAGGTTGTATGTTGATGTAAAATGAGCCGCGCAAGTAACACGTATATAGTTACAGAATTATAATCATTAAAATCATGAATACAACCCTCTAAGTTCATTTAACGCCATTCAATAACTATTTCATGAAAAAGTCACTCAATGGGGTTAAATGAAGTTAGAGGGTTGTATTCATGATTTTAATGATTATAATTCTGTAACTACGTACTGATGTGCAAATTGCAAAAAACGTTAGAAAATTTTAATTTCGCGGGCTACCGCGGCGCTTCCACCATCTCATGATGATGATGAAAATGATTTGATACCTTCTTTTGACGTTTACACAGGTAGGGAAACTGATAAACCCTTGGTGATGTGGTTATGTAAGTATCTTTACAGGAACTCATGGATATAAGCCAAGCCCAAGACACTAAAAGTAGATTAAATAGCCATTCCTAGTTTAAATGCAGGCACGACGTCATTCCTAGTTTAAGTGCGGGTGCATCTAACAGCTTGTCCGTTTTTATTACGCAAGATAAACTTTCAACCGCTTGGCCACGACTTACATAGGTACTCAAGCGACATGCGTGTTGTCACAGCGACAACGGAGAGAACAAATGAAATAAGTTTTTTAGGACCTATCACGACTTCGGAGCGACGGTATTCACGCGAGGGAAAGAAATGACGCACGCACGTGTTGTTTGACGCGACGTCCCATCGCACGAGGTAGTGAACGAGGCCTAACAGTTTGTCGATTCTTTTAACGTACGATAAACTTCTAAGCGCCGGCGATTCAATCGCAAGAAGATTGGGAGGCTTTTATGTTTTATTTTATGAGAACCTTTGTTGGGGTCTGTTTATTTTTGTGACATTTCATACATTCATAATTTTTAACATTATGTAACGGTATCGTTACTAGATTAGTAACAAGGTAAGCTCTCAACTACTGAAGTTAGTTAGTTTTCTGGCCTTTGTATAGATTCTTTTTAACGATTGTTTGTGAATGTGTGAACAGTGTAGGCCTTGTAGATTCCTAGAGGTGTGTTAACTTTTGTTAACCTCTTATCTTGTTTTCTGTTTTTTTGTGTAGTAAGCAACGACTTATTGTCGGGCCTATGCTGTCCCCCCATACTTGAGTACTACCCAAGTAGCAAAATTCTCCTATAGTAATCGACTTATAAGACTAAACGTCTTATAGGAATCTAATAGACGCTTTGACCAAGATCAGTGATCTTACAACAGCATCTTACAAGATGATTTGCGCTACAAGTACATACGATTCTATAACTAGTTTTATAAACGTTTACAGGATTACTTTATACGATTCTTACTAGAACTTGCAGTCTAATAAGCGCAAGTTATAAAACTAATTAGCAAAGTGCCGATTTTGTTCCTATAAACGCATTTAATATGATTATTTGCTCTTGTTAACGTCTTGTTTCATTCTACTATAAGACATGCACTTCTAAAAACGTCTTAGATATAGCTGCTATAGGTCAAGGATATTAAAGGATTGATTTGTCTTAGTCGTGACTTCTAATAGATAGTTAGCACCAAACTAGCATGCCCTTCGATTTTTATAGGTAAGATTCTACTCATATGTGTCCTACATTTGCTATTACTAGAGCAATCAGCCATTTTGTTTTCATTTTGTGATTTGTTAGAGAAAGCAAGAAAAAATAAAAATGGATTTAAACAAAATGGAAACGATTTAAGCGTAGTGGTAGTTATCGAAGAAGAGTTTCGAAAAAGTACTTAGAAATGAAATCGGGATCAGAGTACCGGTCGATCCTCTTCTTGAATAAAAGTGAGTCTGGGGAAGTTAGTGATGGTTCCGTACAACGTGAAATCGAAATAAACATAGAAGACTGCGAAGATCTTTTCTGATAGTTACTATAATCAAGAAAATAATGAAAATAATAGCGGAAGCAGTGATAGTGAATTTGATTATGACAACCATACAAACTTTGAAAAAAATATGAATTGCGGGAGAATGTAAGACAGTGGGCTATTAAGAATAATATATCACATTAAGCCTTAACTGAACTTTCTGTGATTTTAAATAAAATAATAAAATATGCTTTACCCAGGGATGCCCGCACCGTCCTTAAAACTAACAATAAAAAACAGACGTTACTTCTGTGGGCACAGGATATTATTGGCATAACAGTCTAACAGAACAGTTAAGAAAGGTTTTAGCAATTATTGTAGTTCAAATACCAAATGTTATTTCTCTTAATATAAATATCGACTGACTACCGATTTACAACAGTTCCAGTCCAGACAACAATTCTGGCCAATACTGTGTAGTATTTTCGAAATACCAAAGTTATCTCCACTGATAATTGGTAGGTAGACTTGTAGGTACATATTTTTATTGTAGCTTTCTAAAACATTACCTATATTATGTGGTAGATACACACAACTTACTTTCCTAATTTTATTATCTGTATGTTTTAGGTATTTATGCGGGGACCAGTAAACCATCCAATTTGGATGCTTACCTTAATCCTATGGTAACCAAAATTAAAGAACTTGAAAGGGGGTTGGTAATCAAAACTAAAACTGGGAACGATATGACAGTCACAGTTAAAATCAGAGCTTTCATTTGTGACTCTCCAGCTAGAGCATTAATCAAAGGTACCTATATGTAGTAAAATCTAAAATTGTCTAAGAATAATGTTCGTATTCATATGAAACCCTGTTTGGAAAGCGTTTATATGAATATGAACACTATTTATACACTCAGCGGCAGAAAAAGTGGCCCAAAATGAAAAGATGATAAAAAAAATATTTTTATAAAATATGGTTGTTGTTTTACTACACGTAATGCGTTAATGGTTTATAACGTAAGTTTAGTTAAAATCAAGACTTTAAAGTTAAAGTTTTAGTAACAATATGGAAAAACAGTCAAAATAAAGCTTTTAAAAGAATTTTTATTTAAAATTTTCTCAAAATTTCTTAGAACTACAACAAAAATCACTTAAATTAGTACCGCGTATTACCCCCTCTTGCTTCGATGACGGCTTGCATGCGTTCTGGCATGCTTTGCAGTATGTTTTTCATGTCTACTTGAGGAATTTCCTCCCATGCTCTTACTAGAGCCACCTTTAGCTCACGGAGTGTCTCTGGCACGTTTGGAAGTGCTCGGACTCGCCTTTTAAGCATGTCCCAGACATGTTCTATAGGATTCATGTCTGGGCTGCGAGCTGGCTAAGGCAGTTTTTGAATACCGACATCAGCTAAGTAAGACTCAACGATGCCAGCTGTGTGAGCTCTTGCATTATCCTGCATGAGCAGAAAATCTTCTCGACCAATAAATTCCACAAAAGGCACAACATGATCCTGGAGGATTTCTTCAATGTACCTGGCTGCTGTTAGGCGCTGATCCACGATCACAAGCTCCGTACGTGCTTCGAAACAGACACCTCCCCACACCATGACAGACCCACCTTGGTAACTTACTGTCTGGCGTGTCGTGATGGGAAGGAAACGTTCTCCACGGCACTTATACACTCTCTCACGACCATCTGGTGCTCTCAACGCTACTCTGGACTCATCAGTGAACAAGACCTTGCTCCATTGGTCCAAAGTCCAACTCACGTGTTCACGGGCAAATCTTAAGTGCGCAACTCGGTGGTGTCTCTCAAGTTCTGGCCCTCGTGCTGGTCTCCTGGCACGTAAATAACGTTCCTCTATCCTTCGTCTTATGGTCCGTTCACTAACAATGATACCGTGCCGCTTGAAGCCGCCGCCTGATTTCAACAGCGGTAAGGAAGCGATTTCTCAACACTTCCAGTATCAAAAACCGGTCATCACGGGCAGAAGTACATCTTACTCTGCCGCTACCTGGTCGCCGTGTATAGAGTCCAGTCTCACGATACCTCCTAAGTGCAAATCGTAGGGTGGTACGCGGCACATTGAGAATTGCAGCCACCTCACGTTGAGTTCGTCCTTGGTCGGTTAACAAGACCGCCTGAGCAACTTGAGCAGC
Organism: Eurois occulta; assembly: GCA_950022335.1. NCBI lineage: Eukaryota > Metazoa > Arthropoda > Insecta > Lepidoptera > Noctuidae > Eurois > Eurois occulta. Next base: position 9,509,440 of record OX465500.1, on the reverse strand, counting down.
AGTAAGTGGCATCTACTAATTTTTTCTGGAATCGAAATTAACCCGTTATCAATAAAAAATCAATAAAAAACAATTTTACAAGACCCATGAAAAAAAAAGAATTTTAACTTACCTCTCGAATTAATGTTCAAAACAGTTCTGACATAAGTTTTTAGACAGCGTCAATCTTAACACAAGTTAATTTCAAATTACCCACTTACATAAAATAAACAGGTCACTTGAAACCTACCGTCATCAAAACAACTCATAAATAACACTTAGTTTGTTTACATGCTTCCTTTATGCACTTGGGCCACTTTTTCTGCCGCTGAGTGTATTATGTGATTGTAATAATATCAACAAAATTGAAGCTGTTTACGGAGTGACCAATGTAAAACGTAAACTAGTGTGCGTTGAATACAATTCTAAATTGTTTTTTATACCTTTGTTACATACTCTGTGATGTGGAATATATAAGTATGTAACGTAATTTTAAATAGGAGCAAAGAAAATAAACAACAGTATTTAGATTAACCTTTCTTTAATTATAATAATCAACATACTTATACTATGACAATTATTGGAAGTCACAAATGACATAATGTTTTAATAGTTTAGGAACATGTTACTTTTTAATATATTTTATTAGAAAATGAACGCACAATCATTATTGTTCTTAACGAAAACGATTCAATCTAATATCTTAACAATCATTAGTCTATTAACAATTACAAAATATGAGGTGCAAATAAAATATTATACTCATAAACTTTTACCAAAGGGCCGATATCAAATTCGCGACAATAATTGGCCTCTGCATTCTGTTCTAAGAACAGCTAATCGCGAATTCAATATAGGTTTCTTGATAAAAGTTGTTGAGTATGATGGGCTAAGCCATCCCCCATAAAGTTATACTGATACTTCTACTTACACACTTTTTATAAGTTATCTAATAATATTTGTCATTAAATGCACTATAATAAATCAGTCTACTAAAACTCAGTATAAAAGTCTTATCATTTTGTACTCTTACGAATCAGTCAATTCCCGACAATCTTCGAGATAATTATATTAGGTAGGTTTAGTAGGTATGGTTATCCAATACCATTGTACACATTTAATATTGGAACAGATCATTAAATGGAAGTAAGTAGGTACCTATACAAAATAACAAATCAAATAGGTAAACAAAGTTTTGCTCACACAAAGTAATCAATAAAAAAAAGGAAGACCATTCCTATTTCCTATATTAAAAATCGTCAATTTTGGCTGCAAATGAAATTAAAAAGTTCGTACAACTTGCACGAAGTTCATACAGAATAACTGCAATCCGATATACTTGGAGTCAAGAGATACTTAATCTTTATTCTTCATCAAATGTGGAACAACCTGGCCGATCAATTCCTGGAAACACCGCTGCACCTTTGGCTGACTCTGCCGGTTGGGATTGCGGTGTGTTCTTAGTTTTCTTCTGTCTATTTTTCTTTGCAGATAACCTTAATTTTACAGAGAAATGTAAAATCGTTTCGGAGTAATTCTGACACTATTCTGAAAATATTAGTTCTGATTAAAACATTATCCTACATGTATTGGCATGCGGGGTTCTTTCTGTTGTATTTCTCTAAAAGAACCCTAAAACTTAAATATGGTGGCAAAGTAGGTATATCCTATAATAGTCTGAACTTTGACTAAATTGTTTTATAAAGGTTTTGATAATGCAATATTATGGCACGTGATCTGGATCCAATGGCGGCTTAAGTATTTGTTAATTATTATCGAGTAAACAAATAATAAATATGTTTAGTTTTGAAGGGGCATGAAGATATGTTTATTATCATCGAACACTTTATCAATAAAATTAATTTCGCAAGTTTAGTAGGCATTATTTACCTACACAAAAGACAAAAGTTACCTATGTTAAGCTAATAGATATTGTAATGTGGATCACTTACCCTTTGAAATTATTATATTTTTTCTTAAGACACCAGCACGTCACCGTTACAAAACTAATGAGGAACGAATGCAGTGTAATGGCATCACAATGACAACTGTTGGATCAATTACACTAGTAGCTGCAGGCGCCAGATCGTTAGACGACTAATCGCGCTTGCTCAGTGCGTTTACCGGATCTTTATAGGACTATTATATCTTTTAAAAGCAACTAATAAGATAATTATAAAATCGAATTGCACTTTACCGGACTGTAAAAAAACGACTATAAGGCGTAATAGTCCTATAAACTGCGCCCAAATGCGGTTCTATAAACGTTTCTAAGATTTCTATAGGACTTAAAAATACGTGCTCCTAGGATACTTATAGGGCCATATTTTGCTACTTGGGTAATACTGTAACAATGATAATATTGTAAAATCTAATCATTTTAAAAGAGTAACCATGGAGTTTCTTGCCGGTTCTTCTCCATAGGAAACGACCAACCCTTTTTGTCGACGTTTCATAAATGCCCATGTAGGCCTATGTGAAATAAAAATATTTTGATTTTGATTTTAGAAATGGAAAAATTCAACTAGAGGTTTGGTAATCAAAATAATTCATGTAGACCAAGTCGCTTTTGTCAAAGGAAAGATAAATATGTAGAAAAGGAAGGGGTGGGGCCTTCCTCTGCAGTGGTAAATACAGGCTGCATAGTTTAGTTCACAACTTGGTATTACTACTGACATTAAAACAAGACTGCCTCGTTGGTCTAGAGATTGCAAGCACGACCGCTGAGCATGAGGTCCTGTATTCGATTCCCGGGTCGGGCAAAGTGTCATTGGGTTTTTACACCAAGAATTTCTCAGTAGCAGCCACGGAGTCTAGATTTGCACTCGGTTTATGGCAATAGGCTCCCCTATTACATGGGACTTAAACATAACTGGCGAAATGTGGGTGTACTATTAGGTACACCTCTGCCTAACCCGTCGGGGATTACAGGCGTGATATTATGATGTTATGTTTATTAACCTTCCTACACTCGCGCGTTGGTCTGTGAGACCGATAAAACAGTCTTTCGTGATTTTTTCTGCTATAATCAATGATGGCATTTTGTACTTCCTGTTAGCTGCATGATTAGTTGCTACGATAATTTCAGGACTAGAAGTGTATTGGTGCGAATAGCGCTTATAGTATTTAGTATAGTATAGTATTTTGTATTTGGCGAATATCGGTCTGTGAGACCGACGCGGGTATAGGTGTTACAAAATTTGACTTCTGTGATTTTGTACTGAAACTTAAATTATGATACACAAGTCTCAAATTATTTTTGTTTATAATAGCTAATAAGGTATCTTTTAGGTTTTTAAGTATGCTAGAAGAAAACAAATCACCTTTGCTAACATTTTACAACCTCTTACAAAAATCTAACTATTTTTCAGAAACTACAATGGAATGATGTACTCAGTAAATAATCGGTATATTGTCGGTAAATTATCAGTTTTACGATACTTCGTAGTATATTCTCAGAGAATATAATAATAATATCCACGATTAATCGAAAAAAAATAACTGAAATTTATGTTCAAAACTTCGGTCTGTCAGACCGTACGCGAGTATAGGTGTTATCAAATTTGGCGAGAGTATACGAAGGTTAAACAAGACCTACGTCAGCTCTTCTCATTATAAAAATGGAAAACAAAGTAAATGGAGTCCCATTAAATCCGTTTCACAAACAGACCTGCATTTCATGTCCCACTAACAATACAGATCCAGAAATAACAAGCTAAGCTATGCTGCACAAACGAGCCAGCAGCTTCAGCACAGAATAGATAGTACTTACAGAAGGTCAGTTCCATATAATGAGGTATAACCCACGCACATAGACACGGTTCACGTACAGCGAGTGCAAGAGCACTTTGCTTGCTTAGTCTAGCTAGAGGGTGCGTTACTGCTGCATATGAGGTCTTTCCTTAGGTTTGATCCCCAGGAGTAGCTCGTGGCTAAATAATAGCAGCCGCTCGGGTCGTTCTTACATGAAACGACTGCCTAGGTGGGTCCGTAGATGGGTGACCACCCGTTACATACCGAGTTTTCTCCGTGCCTCGGAAAGCACGTTAAACCATTGATCCCAGCTGTCATTTGTAGATCTTTGACAGTCGTTATTGGTAGTCAGTGGCCTGAAAGTCGGACAGCCAGTCTTACCAAGGGGTATCGTATTACCCAGTACTTACTGGGTTGTGGAGGTCAGATAGGCAGTCGTTTCATGTAAAATACTGGTATTCAAATGCATCCGGTAAGACTCGAAGCTGACCCCAACATAGTTGGGAAGAGGCGACGCAGATGATGATGGGTTCGATCCCCAGGGCGGATAAACCATCAGGAATTCAGGAAAACTATAGGCCCTCGCCCTATGACATATGGGACTCAAATATAACTGGCGAAATACAGGTGTACTCACCTAGTAGACCTGTAGTAGGTCTGCCTATTCCTTTGAAGGTTACAGGCGTGATGATGTTATGTTATTGAACCAAGCTTCTTTAGATACCGTCTATTCTGTGGCAACTTCCCTGATTTATAGGATCGCCGAGATATTGGACTTTGAAAAATGATACGTTTGTGTACAAACTGCGCGAATATACCCGTCTCCGCGGTGATCGATGAGAGGCGGGGCTTGCCATTGTTTTAGTATTACGTTCGTGTTATTTTTTAAGTGAATGACGTAGTATGTAGAAAAATGATTTGAGGCGTAGATGGCAATACGTAAAACAAAGAAAAAAACTATGCGACAATTTCTATGGGCGTAAGAAAAATATTAAGCCACTTTTACCTCGCCAGTTAGTGCTCATACGTTAATGGTACAGACGCCACCAGGTCAACCTACCCGAAACTGTCAGATTTTCCCAACCAGCTTTGAACCTAATGCTTTAGAGATAAAGTTGAAAATTTATTAAAGAAATATGACAGATTGTAGTAGCTTGATGTGCTGGCGTCTGTACATACAAGGTGTAAATGGACCCTTTACGAAGCCGTCAAACCGTCAACCAAGCGTTCTGTACATCAAAATAAGTAACTCTGCGCAAAAAATATTTCAGGGAAATGACATTTTGTTTGGGAGTGAAAAATCACATTTTACGGTTGGACTCAATGTGGCGCTCTCAAAACATTTTGACGAATGGATGGATTGAATAGTACGGGGGTCATGGAGGTATTTGAAGTAAAGTGTAAAGCTGTTTACATTCAATGATAATTTGGAACTTTGAGCCCCAGAGGTATGGTCTAGAACAAAAAAAATATCGCAATGACGGGGAGAACAAGTGCCTTTCGGCTTCGTTAAGGGTACTTTTCCACCCATAACACTTGTTTTTAGGGTTCTGTACCTCAAAAGGAAAAACGTATTTATAGGATCACTCGCGTGTCTGTCTTACTCTCTACTTTCTGTATTTACTCCGAAACTACTGGACCGATTGAGTTAAAATTTGGTACACATATGTAAATCGGTGACCCAAAGACAGACGTGTAACGTAAATTAATGAATTTTAAACATGGGGGCCACTTTTGTGGGGTAAAAAAATGTAAAAAAAAGTTTTGCAAACTATATCGTATTTCATATCAAAGGGCTCATTATGAGCATCTCAATTATTTTATTTATAATTTTAAAATAAATAGTTTTGAAGTTATTTAAGAAAATAGGCGAAAATTTTAACTTCGCAAGTACAGGGCCGAAAATTTTGAAAAAAAAAATACAAAATTAGTTCTTTGCCTATAGATTACAGAAAAACCCATGAGAAATCTGAGATTTAAAACAACTTACGAAATTTTATATGATTAACTTACCTACGGAACCCTCTCCACGCGAGTCGAACTACCACTTGTTTGGTTTTTGTTTAATCTATCGCCTCGAATCCTCTCTTTTAATGTACTTCTTCGTTGATCTAGTGGCACTACTGCTGGGAATGGGGTCCCGGGTTCGATACCCAGGTCGGGGAAGGTACATAATGGGGTTTTACTTTCAGGAATTTCTGTAGTAGCCCAGAGTCTCTATTTGCTCTTATTCATGGAACTTAAACATAAATGTGGGTGTGTACCATAGGTGCCGTTCTGCCTAACCCCTCGGGGAAAAGAAGGGTGATATTATGTTATTCATCATTCTCCTGCCCTTTTTTTTCGGATGGGAAATCATCAAATGACTCCTCCCGCTCTGGGTGGGGCGGAAGGGAGTGTCAGACTTTTACTGACTAAAAACCATCCATGTTCCTTCTTTTGCCCTTTGTGTTCCAGGGCCGCGGTATCTCTTTCGAACAGTCCCGCAGCCCTGGCAGGCATCGGCCCTTGCGGGCCCCTCATGTTTGCTGACATCTCTTTGAGGCGCGCGTGGAACACGAACGCGCCAATCATTCTCCTGCCCTAAGCTTTAAGCCTTTTTATTTGGGGTCGGCTCACTCGCTATATCATCAGACACCATTGGCACCATCATGTTAAGAATATAAATTCTAACTACTAAATATAACTTGGAATAATCGCTTAGTTGGCTTACCGTCTAGGAAGCAAGTCTGTTCAAATGATGACCAGAGCAACAGGAATCCAGGATTAATACCTAACATACCGCAACTTGTAGTTTCAACCCATGTTCAAGCGGCAAATCGGTATGATTCCCAGAAATGTAGATTCCGAGAAACTTAATCGTCGGAATTGCACCTGTATTTTGATGTAAAATGATTATTCAGCCGAAATGGACAGAGGGTGGTGATGTAGGTATAACAGTGATGTAGAGGTAAAATAATTATTCTTAATACCTAAGTAACATAACATAACATGACGCCTGTAATCTTTATAATAGTTAGGCAGAGGTGTACCTAATATTACACCCACAATTTTATTATAGACGTTTTGTTTCCTTTTTCATACGATTTGTCACTTTGAATTACTTTCAAACAGTAAGTAAGTGGAATATATTTTTGTAATCATCTTTTAAAACCCTTTATTTTGATACTCCTTTCGATTGTCTAGGAAGAAAAATAAAAATTCGAACTCCACAATATATGCCTATATCCAACATTTATATAACCCATTTTTCTTTGTTTTTTTTTTTAATAACCAGTGACACTCGCGCTTCCAAGACTAATCTAACGGCGTATAATATATCCAAATCCGTTCATCCTTTTAGGAGTTATGAGGGAACAAAGAAACGGACATAAATACGTAAGTACATTCATACACAAACTTCGTCATAACCTATAATATTTTTTACTTGGCACAATGTAACATCGAAAAAGTCTTTAAAAGGGAAAACAATTTACTAAAAGCTGCAGCACAGTTTCAGGCACTTGAAGAAATTGCGACAAAATTTAACTGAGGCCCATTTTCAGCCAATTCCTTTTAATTGCCTGTTCGTGCGTGTTTTTAGTGGAATATAATTTGCAAGATTATACATAGTTGTACTATGAAACCACTTTATGTAAAGTAGCTAACTATATAGACACAACAACTCGAAGTTAGGTTTTCGAACGAAAACTTTCCCAGTTTTCCAACTAGTAACAGCTATAAGGGACTGTTTTCTGCTTGAAGAAATGTCGGTAACTTTAGCAGATATTCCACTTTAACATTATTCCTTTATCACTAGTGAATTTCCAGGTGTTTTGTGCAGAAGCAGCTTCGAATATTATACTTTGCCTGGACTGGACCTGATGGTTTTTGGTAATGCAGAGGATAATAATTATAAAAATACCAAAGATGTATGTCTAGAAGAGATTATAAGATCTACAGCATCATCATCAGCCTACACCGGTCCACTGCAGGACATAGGTCTCCTCAATCGTACGCCACTCAACTCGATTCTCAGCAACTCTCGTCCAGTTGCTACCAGCCACCCTGTGAAGATCGTTACTCCACCGAGCCTGAGGGCGTCCCACCTTACGTTTGACGATTCGTGGTCTCCACTCAAGAACACGTCTCGGTCTACCCCAACGGTCATCGGTTCTACGGCTAATATGTCCGGTCCAATCTAAATTCATTCTCTTAATAACAGATAATGCGCAGCCAGGGCCCAGGACTGCTGGGTATAAAAGCAGGCATAAAAGCACAATATTTTCAATCATCGAAGACATAAAAAATAGGTACGCAAATGGAAAATTCGTTTTTTGGAAACTTTAGTTGTTTCACGCGGGGATCACGTTTTTTTTCTTTTTGCCGCTTCTTTTTCCATTGCTATCAAGTTTCATTGCCGTGTGATTCTTTTGTCTTCCGTGGTCATAATAAAAACTAACGCCGCGATCTTCTTTTTAATAGACTTTAAAAAAGTAGAAGGTTCTCAATTCGGTTGTATTTTTTTTTAGTGTTGTTTACCTCATAACTCCGTCATTTATGAACCGAATAGAAATTATTTTTTATGTGAAAGTCGAATTTCGAAATTATTATTATTATTTTTTGTTTTTTTTTTTTGAAAAAATAGTTTTTTTCAATACTATTTCCATAGACATTTTCACAAATGTTTAATGTATATTTTCAAAAACCCACAACCCCCCCTTTTTAATGTCAGGCCCCAAAACACCTGATGTAGCACTATAGGTCCCAACACAACATCAAAAGGTTCAAACAAACCTCATCACATTATCACAAACATTCAACACAACTATCCGCCTTAGTTATTAGTGCCATTAATGCTATCCGAGGATATTCCTTTGATCTGCAAAGTTAGTAAGGGCCTCATCCTGTATTCTACGATAGTTTAGTGACTATCGAACTTTGTCTAGCGGAGATGTTGACGACCCCGCGATCTTACTGATCAATGAACGCGGCATCTAGGGAGTAGGGTTAAAGAACTATCATAAAAAATTTGGTACGTAAATTTTATTTTGGTTTTTATTTAGTAAATTATCAAATATAATAAAATGAAAACTTTACTCTAGTACAGTAATTTGGTAGCTTTAGGTTTCAGGGGGTTACTATAACGTCTTAAATCAGGAGTAATTCCAGAATTCCAGTGTGGGAAAGAGACAGAGCTATACAGGTCGTCTAGCGATCTCTTTCCTACACTGGACTTACTGCTTTAAGACGTCATGGTAGGCTGGTGGCCTAAGGCGGTAAGTTTTTGGGGAATTTTGAAAATGCGTAATTTTATACACGTAGATTTCGAAGTACTCTTTCCGAATTTCAACTTTGCCACCTCATATTTACCGCTCGCGGCGCTATATTGGAAAAATGGCGCCTAAAAGCAGTTTTTGGCAATAATTATCTCCTTTTCGACTTATTTCACGATAAAAAGATGTTATTTATAATTAAACTAGAAAAATAAAACCTTAAGTTCATGTAATAGTCTTTTTTTCGTAAACTCTTACTTTGCGTACGAGGGCAGCAATGTGTTCTTGTTTTGGCCAAAAAAACTATTTTCCTTCCAAATTTTCCAGGGAACCACTTTTATAGAAACAAATGGCTGTATTACCTTCATTTCACCCATCGAGCGAGTCTTAAGAGATAATTTTATAATCTTCTACATAAAATGCCGTTTCCTATTAACACTGCCAAACAACAGAAAACAAAAGATTTTTCTAAGCGATGTTTACTTCAAACACAAATCGGATCGCAGAAGGGAATCGAACGTCAGTTGCTTGCAAGTTTTAAACAAGAACTTGTAACAAGGAATAATTGTTGAAGTTCGGAAGTTCCTAACTAAGGAGTTGGAGCCCAATTGTTTCCTTAGTTAGTAGTTATACGAAGAAATCGGAGAAACACACCTGTTCAATTTTTTTTATTGTTTTTGCACTTTTAAATGAAATAGGGAAACAGGATCATGAAGGCACCCAATCACCCATTTTCCGTACTTGATTAAAATCAATGTTCACGATCAAGATTTGCAGTCTAAACTAGCTATACTACTGTATTGCGTGTCCGGTATTCTTTTAAAGACCAGTCTAATAAATATTATAATTATAAGTTTAAAATATGGCTCCCTTAATTTACAATGCTTTGCCTAGGCCAATTATTCAAGTACCCTTTTTTTTTTTTCGGGTGGGAAATCATCAAATGACTCCTCCCGCTCTGGGCGGAGCGGAAGGGAGTGTCAGACTCTTACTGACTAAAAACCACCCATGTTCCTTCTTTTGCCCTTTGTGTTCCAGGGCCGCGGTATCTCTTTCGAACAGTCCCGCAGCCCTGGAAGGCATCGAAACTTGCGGGCCCCTCCTGTTTACTGACATCTCTATGAGGCGCGCGTGGAACACGAACGCGCCGTCATTATTCAACTACCCTTCAATACATTTTATGTTGCGTTACGGAAATGATTGTATAAGTGTTTTATTCGATAGATGGGTTCTTTCAAAACTGCCCCTGTAAATTGATATATCAAAGCACAGACATATTTAACTTTTAAGTAGATACATAAATCGACAAAATGTAGTTACCTAGTAATTAATAACTTAAGTGTAAATACTTGTACTGTTGCGTGCTATATATTAGCATGTGTGTTATTAAATATTTTATATAAGAACTTCATGTACCTACCGTAATTGATGCAATAAATGAATTGAATTAAATTAAGTAATCTCAATGTGGCGACACTTGGGGGAGGCATATGTCCAGTAGTGACCGTGTATATTTACAGAATCATTAATCATTAAAATCATCAATACAACCCTGTACGTTAATTTAATTATTTTGAATGACTTTTTATGAAATAGTCATTCAACTCTGTAAAGCCATATTTTTTACAGTCGTGAATCATATTCATTCATTCATTCATTTATTTATTCATTAAAAATTTACATTGTGTTGAATATTACATATTAAATAAAATTATTACAGAAACAAATACATTTAAAAGCCTATTAAAATTAAAGTGAAATGTTTAGTTCGAGAGTTTATTAATTTAAAATATGTTAACAAATAAATACAATGTCAAATTAATAGCAGGTAATAATGTCATATTTAGATCAACATACAACCTGACCCAAATATTCGAAGACCCGTCGTCATGGAATACGAGTGTTACACTCGATCACGATCGCATACCTCTTTAATAAATATGGTTCTCAGATTGCCTCTAGAATGTCAATAAATATTTTTGTATAGGTAACATAATTATGAATTACGGGACCAAAAGCAATTTATATTGTTTTCATTTTGCAATAGAAGCAGTATTTAGCAACAAGTTCTCAATTAGGAACTGCCTCGTTGGTCTAGTGGTCACAAGCGCGACTGCTGAGCATGAGGTACTGGGGTCGATTTGCAGGTCGGGCAAGGTGTTATTGGGTTTTTTCGTCAGAAATTTCTCAGTAGCAGCTACGGAGTCTGGATTTGCGCTCGGTTAGTGGCAATAGGCTCGCCCCCTATTACATGGGACTTAAACATGACTGGCGAAATGTGGGTGTACTATTAGGTACACCTCTGCCTAACCCTTCGGAGATTACAGGCGTGATGTTATGTTATGTTATTCAAATTCTCATACCCAAAGTTTTCAACTATAGGGCACACTCTTCATACTCCCCTTCTACCTACTTCCTACCTGCATTTGCTAAAACAGTTTAAGCACAAACTTTGTCGTATGCAAGTACTCGACATTAGGTGCACATCTGCACCTCTTACTTCTAAACTCCTGCATCAGACTGTACTTACATAAAGTGCTGCGAGGCTGTTTCGGATTCCGTGTAATTTAGTTCAAAAAGTTCCAGGAAGTAAAAATGAAAGTAAGGAGTGAGTAAGGATGTAGAAATGTTCCAGGATTACAGAATTAATACCGATATCAACTTGAGCCAGTCAGAAAGAGTTCTTCACTGCGTGCAATAAAAGCGAAAAACACAAAGTTTCGGTTTAACGCTAAACTAAATACGACAAATGTGATGATTGATGTGATTGAGATACCTGATCGGTTTCATCATTCCACGTCAATAATAATGTTTACACCTGTAAAATATTTTGCCACTTCCACATTTAATTCGTAAGTTCAAAATGAATCAATAATAACACACATTAAAAGAATCAGACCCGACCTCCGCACTAGTTTTCAACTAACTGAATAGACACATATTTTTCCTTTCTTCGCAAAAACAAACAAAAGAAAGAATCACGTTTATCAAGATGGCAACACTCGGTCAAGGATTTAATTCATTTGGATGAGTCAGAGATCAATCAAGTTGGATCTGTGACGGAAAACCGAACAAGAACGAAGGAGTAAGGGATGCACGATACTCACATTTGGATTGATATTTTCATCATCATAGTCATCCACAGAACGACTTGACCCACTGCTGGGTACCTATAGCTCTCTCTTTTTTTTGTGAAAATGTCCAGGCTCCTTTTTTATTTTTATTATGCGGTGAAAACTGCCTGAGGCATACCGCACCGTTCGGGGAGGCATTGTTATGTGGGGCTTGCATCCACTAAAAACTCCGCCGTGAGCCTATTGTCGCTTTGGCGGATGCAGAACTACTCATCCAGCTCAGCCCGCCTCCACACACCAAACTCCTTTAGCAATGTCCGGCTCACCGAGACTTCGCCACCACTCATGAGGGCCGTGCAATGCGGTGAAGATAGACTCCCCGATCTATTGCGCGAATCTCCAGGTTTCTGTGCTAAGCTTGTCCAAGTTTTACTCTCAATAGCAACAAAAATTGATACTTGGGATCGATAGAAATTCAAGTATCCTTTGGTGCTTATTAATCCCTCTAAGAAATTAAAGGATTTTTTTTGTGGGAAACAAAAGAATTCCTTTATTTTTTTCGGATAGGAAATCATCAAATGACCCCTCCCGCTCTGGGCGGAGCGAAACAGAGTGTCAGACTTTTACTGACTAAAACCCATCCATGTTCCTTCTTTTGCCTTTTGTGTTCCAGGGCCACGGTATCTCTTTCGAATAGTCCCGCAGCCCTGGCAGGAATCGGCCCTTGCGGACCCCTCCGGAACACAAACGCGCCGTCGACACGGTCTATCGTCATAAGACGGACGGACGGCGAGCTAGCCATTACTCACCGTCCATAGGTGCATAGGTTAGCTCGCCGTCCGTCCGTCGTATGACGACAGGCCGTGTCGACGGCGCGTTCGTGTTCCACGCGCGCCTCAAAGAGATGTCAGCAAACAAGAGGGGCCCGCAAGGGCCGATGCCTGCCAGGGCTGCGGGACTGTTCGAAAGAGATACCGCGGCCCTGGAACATAAAGGGCAAAACAAAGGAACATGGGTGGTTTTTAGTCAGTAAAATTCTGACACTCCCTTCCGCTCCGCCCAGAGCGGGAGGAGTCATTTGATGATTGACCCGAAAAAAAAAAAGAGTTCCTTGAGTCAGGCGTGGTATATCAATGGGTGCTAATATACCAACCATAACGCCTGTAATCCCCGAATGGTTAGGCAGAGGTGTACCTAATAATACACCCACATTTCGCCAGTTATGTTTAAATCCCATGTAACAGGGGGTGAGTCTATTGCCATCAACCGGGCGCAAATCCAGACTCAGTGGCTGCTACTGAGAAATTCCTGATGGAAAAACCCAATATCACTTTTCCCGACCTGGGAATCGTACCCATGACCTCATGCTCAGCAGTCGCACTTGCGACCATGCTAATGTATCAATCCAAGCATGATAAATATAGTATTCGTTTGAATCAGAGTATCGATACTGGAAAGTATTCGATCGGGTCGTGCATCTCTACATTAGAAGGAGTATTCCATTGGATTTGTTCCAGTTTATTACACATTCATACGGAATTTGGAACTGTTTCTTAGAGTTGGGAATATACATACTTCTTTGTATTTTGTTACCCTTTTGATCATTTCATATTGGAGATGTTCATAGAAACTTTGCTTTGATCTTGTGAGTAGGTACTTTTAGGTCTGTTTTTTCCGTGCAGGGAAAATACGAGACTGATTCTTTCAGGTTATTATGTACATGGATTTCTAGTCCAGGCGGGATTTGTAAAAGATCAGTAAAATGAAAATGTACTGGCCACCTAATGGATCATGAAGATTTTATTGAATGGTAACCTTTTTAAATGCTATTTTGAATGCAAAGGCGTTCTTGTAAAGTTGGTGTAATCGTCGCAAGGGCGTGCTACGTATGAGGTCCTGGGTTTGAGTTCAGTGTCGAACAGTGGGTTTTCAGCCCGAAGTCTAGGTTAATATCTGGCTGATGTTAATAGGCTGACCCCTTATCACATGGGACTTAAACATAACCGGCAAAATCTAGTAAGAAAATGGCAATTTTTTATAAAAAAAGGATATAGTTTCAAAACTTTCATTTCCTCACACAAAATCATCTACAGTTGGAAACATAATTGGGCATGAAACTGAGAAATTTCCATAACACGAATTGTTATCCATATTCAGCAATAACAATGCCGTTCGTATAATAATTTGCGAGGACGAAGAGGTGTTGATGTCACGACCATAAACTTAGGAATATCCGAGCGCCAGGGTAGGGTTGAAATGCTTTTGTGCTATCAAGGATATGTCCTGTACACACACACATGTTATCATGTGTTTTAGATTAAAATGTTGCGCAATGCAATTTGATTTCTAGTGAAAATCTTTAACACAACTAGAATCACGACTGCATTTCCTGGTGCCTGAGGTCAGGTAGATGAGGGGATTAAAATCCAATAAATGCTTAGATCTTGCACAAAACGCGAAGTTTCCCATGTACTTCAAAATAAAAACGTATTAATTAGGATGAGACAAATGAACGCTACGTAACGTACGGCTTACCATTTTTTCTGCCACGGTCGCTACAGTGAAGCTATAGCCTAGTGGCGTGACCGTTAGACTGTCAAGCCATATGTCTTGAGTTTGAACCCAAGACATGTACTTCTGATTTTTCGGATTCATGTGCGTATTGTATAATTATCACTTGCTTTGGTGAAGGTCATCATGAAGAAACCGACATGCCTGAGAGATACTTCTTGACGGCATGTAGAGACAAGTCAGAGGCCCATGGGTGGCATAAAAACTCTGACGCCAGGTTAGGCACTAACCACACGATAAAGAAGAAGAAGACTATAAGTGAAGAAGTCAAAGTAAGTGCAAACAAACGTTTATCAGTCTCGGCCTTATACTTTCGATTACTGAATGTCAGCATTGAGTACAATACCTTCGGAACAAAAATCAACCTACTCTGTTATCCCAGTTTTCCTTTAAATTCCCGATCAGTAGGTCAGGGTGAGCAATAGAAATTCTTTGTCCTGCACAATAAATAGTAATTGGCAACCCTAGTAGTGTAAGGGAAGTGGCCATTAAGGGGCGGTTCTACGGCTAATAGGGATGTCTCTACGCTTTGGAATAGATTGTGCAATCAAATAACATGCATTGAATGTCAACGACCGTTTAAGTTATATTAGAAGTCATGGAATTGTATTCGATATTACGAGACGAGGCACTGGTAGTTCGTGTTATATATATTTGTCGTATTGTCAGGATTTATTCTGTTAGGCACGTTCATCATGTGGGCAGCAGATGGGTTTCGTTCAATGTAAATAAACTGGGTGCGATACACTGTTTCTATTGAACTAACGAATTATTTGAGATCACAACTTAACACGGGGCACAATGAATCAGTTCCAAGACGTCTCAACCCCGCCACAATCCGACACTGACTGTCGTCCTCACTGCGAGTTCAAAACATCAGGGCTTTGAAGAAAACATGCAGTGGTGTGGGAAGAGTTGTCACTAGATCGCGTGATGTCACCACTGGCGTACTTACTATTCATTTTAAGTCCGTATCGATGACCGTCTCCGGTCATATTGTAGCCTTGTATGTCCCTCTGCTGTGCTCTGTTGGCCTCTGTTGTAGAAATTAAAAACGCTTTGAAAGCGACGGTCACGGTCGAGGAGCACTGGGTATGACAATTGTTTTCCACCCTGTAGCACTTGTCTGAGCCTATTATTGTATTTTGTTAATCAACCCATTGTGTCCCACTGCTAGGAAAGATCTCCCATAATTTTTTCCACTTCTCGCAGCTACCCACTGCTGGGAATAGGTCTCCGACAATTCTTTCCACTTTTCGCAGCTACCCACTGCTGGGAATAGGTCTCCGACAATTCTTTCCACTTCTCGCGGTTGCCCGCAGCTATCTTCCAGTCTTTCATGAAGCGACATAATTCATCTCGCTATCTTCGCTTGGGGCTTCCACGATGTTGAGTTCTTCATCTTCCTACCCTCGTCCCATTCTACTTGGAGTCGGCGAAACACGTTTTCTTCTTCCATTCTCCCCTGTCAGATGTCAAGGCATCATTATTTCTTCTTTCTCTTTCACATCATTCCTCATGCAATCCATCCATCTTTTCTTTGGCCTATCTCCCTCTTCATTCATCAAAATTCATATCCATCACAAGAGTGATGAATATGAATTTATTTAATAGTGACATGCACTACAAGTTAGTCGAGTTCATTATTGTATTAACTAAAGTAGGTATACAATTATGTTTGAAGGCGTCATTACTTAGAAGTACTCGTGTATAGATTCTAGTATGACGTGCACTAGTAGGAGATAGTTACTTAAATTAATGAATGACGTACAATAGCAAGACTGCTGAGCATGAAGTCCTGGGTTCGATTTCCAGGTGGGGCAAAGTGGGATTTTTCATCAATAATTTCTCAGTTTTTCGTGCCCAGTTGACGACAATAGGCTCGCCCCCTATTACATGGGGTTAAAACATAACTGGAGAAATGTGGATGTACAACAAGTTGCACCTCTGACTAACCTTTCGGAAATCACACGCGTGATGTTATGTTTATGTACAATAATAATAGATAATTATGTTTATAGCGTCGTCACTTTTTATTTTAAGATTCAATAAAAATCCTATCTCTCAACGATAGAAGTACTTTAAAGGAAAGTGCCATTTTAGTCACAAACGAAAATCGTAAAGTTAGATTTATTGGTTCTAGACCCGGCACGTTCTGCCTGTCTAGAAAAGCCTTGTCGAGACGTAGACATGATTGTGTACTTTTTATGTCCTATTTTATGATTTGTCTGACTGTGACAATCAGGTGCGAAATTGGAGGAGACGCAGAAGATATGTACCTTAAACTTCGATGGTAAAAAGGCTAGTGAAGTATAAAACAATGATATAAAGAGGAAAAATTACTTACGATTCAGCACCTTAATTGTGTAACACACTCGAGCACAATCCGAAAGATTTTGAAGGAAACTCCTAAATCATTGCTTCAAATGTTTGAAAAATTCATCTGCTCGTTAAAGTGAATAACGCAATTAATGCTGTTGAACTGTCAAAATAAATGACATAACCATTTTAAGTATGTTACGCAAATACTCCGTAGGTGTAACTTAAATTGTT
Organism: Eurois occulta; assembly: GCA_950022335.1. Classification (NCBI taxonomy): domain Eukaryota; kingdom Metazoa; phylum Arthropoda; class Insecta; order Lepidoptera; family Noctuidae; genus Eurois; species Eurois occulta. Next base: position 9,492,255 of record OX465500.1, on the reverse strand, counting down.
TTTTTTTTATGTTTAGTGGGCCTACTCTTGACCTCAATCTAGTCCTGAGGACAGAGATGAGGTCGACGATGCATGGAACGAGCTAATCCAAAAGAAGCCCATTAACTCGCGACTTAAATAGACTAATTAAATAGTTCTGTGCTAGAAAACTGATTAGAACATTTCACCGACGTAAAAGGCTCAAAAACTGGTCAAGTTCGAGTTGGACTCGCGCATGAAGGGTTCCGTACCATCGTGAAAGGGGAGCGCCCCTTTATTTTCTTTAATTTATTTTTATTATTTGTTGTTATAGCGGCAACAGAAATACACATTCTGTGAAAATTTCAACTGTCTACCTATAACGGATCACGAGATACAGCCCGCTGATAGACAGACAGGTTAAGCTCAGCTGCATATGCAGTAAGGAAAATAAGGCAGTTAACTGATGCAGCTACAGCTAGGTTAATATACTATGCTTATTTCCACAGTATTATGTCTTATGGCATTCTGCTGTGGGGATCGGCGGCAGAAGTTGACTCAATTTTCATTTTACAAAAGCGGGCACTCCGTGCGATCTATATAATGGATCCTCGCGAGTCCCTCAGAATTTTTTTTAAAGAGATCGATGTACTGACTCTGCCTTCCCTTTATATCCTAGAATGTATTTTATATGTCCGCAAAAACCGAGGGCTTTTCTAAATTAGAAGCGAATTCCATAATATTAATACACGCAGTAAACACGAAATTGTAATTCCCAAATTCAGGTTAACAAAAACTAGCAAGTCTTTTCTTATAAACAGTATACGTTTTTATAACAAACTAGCTGTGCCCGCGACTTCGTTCGCGTGGATGTCGGAACTTAACAATGTATTTTTTTGTGCGAAGCGCTGTTGTAGGATTCCGATACAAATCATTTTTTTTTATTTATGCTAGTGCTTCTTTATAAACAACATTAGCTGTGGAACCATCTGGAGCGTACACAAAAAGGTTATTGGGGTTGTTTACGCGAGAAAGAGCTCGTATAGTTGACCATGGGAAAAGCATCCAATACTTAGGTCCACCCCCGCAACGGATAATGTCTGGCCCTGAGCTTTATTAATCGTCATGGCATAACAGAGACTGACTGGGAATTGCACTCGTTTGAAAGAGAAAGGAAAGTTGTTAGGAATTATAATTATTCTTGGAATAAAAACAATATCACCAGCGCCGCAACCGGTTAATATTTCAGCTTCGATTATGTTTTGCTGCAGATTTGTGACTTTGAGCCGTGCCGTTACAAAGTTTGGAGGACATCAATTTCTGAGGAGAATTATTGGTACACCGATTTTTAAAACTATTTTGTGGGCTGGAAGTCCGGGTGTGATGAGGGAATCCAAAAATTCTACCGGGTAGTGCGTGGCGTCATCTTCTTCCATAACTGTATTTATAGAGGTGTATTCTCTACTATTCCCAGACACATGAATCAATATTTTTAAATTAATTGCCGTAGCTTGGACATTGCGAGGAGTCAAAATAGCTCGCTGACATAGCCAAGAACCGGCTTGATTTCCCATGTTTGTGGAATCTCCGTACACAGAAGAAATTAGCTCCTGTTGTGATGTAACGCAAGAACAGAGATTATCAACCAAAATAACTTTGCCATCTTCTTGTACGGGGTATGTGCCATCGCCTATTTGTAACAATAAATTGGGAAACTCCTGTGCATTTTCGCAGCCTCGCAACTGTGCACGCATATGTACACTCAGGTGTGTAGATTATATATTGCGCCATAAAACAGAACTCTTCAGACAGGCAGCAATTTCTCCGGCTCTCGTTCCTCGGGGTACTATACTATCGGGAGTGTCTGCCGAAAATCACCGCAGAACAGCACCGTGATGGTTCCCATCGGCCGGTCATTTTGCCTTATGTCCTGTAAAGTTCTATTCACTGCTTCTACAGCTTTGCGGTTTGCCATAGTGCACTCGTCCCAAATAATTAAAACACAATCGCATAAAACCCTTGCTTTATCGCTATTTCGCGATATGTTGCAAACCGGGCTTTCCGTGCGGTCTAAGTCGATAGGAATTATAAATGTTGTGTCTGCCGTTTTTCCTCCAGGCAATAATGTGGCTGCTATCCCTGAAGAGGCGACAACAAGGGAAATTTTATTTTGGTTCTGTAGAGGCACTACAAAAAGTACTTCAGCAACATAGAACAAAAAGTACTACAGCGCCATCTATGACGCAGAGGATAAACTAAAAATCTAAATATATCTAAATTCAGCATCGCGCAAGTAAAGTTATTCCCGACTTAAGACTATATAGAAGAACCCGACAACAACTGTAGGGCAGTAGCCCACCAGATATAACACCCGTCTGGTCGGAGGATCCTCCCTTTTCAATGGGGGTTGAAGAGCTTTACACTCTGTTCTTCATACTCCCAAAGTTCCTTATTCGAGCCAAAATAACTTTGGTTAGGAAGGTTGTTCCGCCCGGTTCGTCTAAAAACAGGATTTCACCCGAGGCGTTTTCTACACTGCAGCATACCCTATCAAACGTCTGGCGCTGATTCTCTGTCTTTGCGCAGCCATTTTGTAAAATTTCTGCGAGTTCCACGGGATGATAACTAATTTCTGATACGTACTCTCTGTTAATACGTTCCCCATCGACTGTCGGTGTGGGCAAACCGTATTGATTGACTGATCGGGTTCCCTGGTATACTTATAACTATCTCTTTAATAGCCAATAAGGACCTGTTGTGACAAATTTCACGTACCCTATAGGTCAGGAATTTCTCCATCAGTATTTAGTTAAACATGCCTCAATCAGAAAATAACGTCGCACGCACAATGCCATCTATCGAATATCTAAATTCAATGCTGCACGCAGTTGATGTCTAGATATAGTCCAGTCTGAGTTCGATAGATGGCGCTGTTTTAATATTTTACTTCGGAAACACTATTATAATTTTATTAATTTACATTTTTCTTTCTTTCCATTTATAAGGTGTGAACTGATTACGATGAAACAAAAAACTTAATGTTCAATTACTTCAATTTACGCACATATTGTTGTGTATAAAAGTTACGGGAAGTTGTGAGACCAATTGCACATAACCCTAATTTTACTTCTGTAACACTTTAAATTCAAATATCTTTTGATAGACTGAACCGATTGCAATGCAACAAAAACTAAATGTTACTCCAAGTTACGCTCAATCGTTGTGTATAAAAGTTATCTACATTGCTTTTGTACATTTTACGTGATGCCCGAACAAATACACAGACAAACAGACAAACAGACAAAAATTCGAAAAATGCTGGAAATGGGTTCTATTGGTTGTCCTTTAACACCCTGGCTATTTTTTTTGGAATTTTTTTCGATGTACAAAAACGACTTTTCTACAGTTTTATTTTATGTATAGATTACCCAAGTCAGTTATAGAACTGACCGATGGAGAGTTCAAAAACTACATTAAACATGTCCTTAATAAAAAAGCATATTACAAAATCAAGGACTACGTTGAAGATAAAGAGGTTTGACTTTAGTTCCTTCTGCGCATGCGGCTTCCCTGGTAGCTCATAAACGGCACAAATATGTGGATGTCTCTACTATTCTCAATCTCATTTTTTTCTTTTCCTTTTAACTTACAATGGATTTTTTTTACAATGGTTCTCACATCATTTAAACACCTTTTTTTTTGTTCAGAATAGTTGCAGCACTGATGACAATATTTTTGTCACATATTTAATTTAGTCTTTTATAATATTTTCTTGCCTTTGTACAGATTCTTTTTAACGATTGTTTGTGAATGTGTGAACAGTGTAGGCCTTGTCGATTCCTAGAGGTGTGTTAACTTTTGTTAACCTCTTATCTTGTTTCCGTTTTTTTCGTGTAGTAGGCAACGACTTATTGTCGGGCCTATGCTGTCCCCCCATACTTGAGTACTAATGATGTAACATGATAATATTGTAAAATCTAATCATTTTAAAAGAGTAACCATGGAGTTTCTTGCCAGTTCTTCTCCATAGGAAACGACCAACCCGAACCGTGCACCTTTTTGTCGACGTTTCATAAGTGCCCATGTAGGCCTATGTGAAATAAAAATATTTTGATTTTTTGATTGAGACGGACGAACACACAGCGGAGGCTTAGTAATAAGGTCCCGTTGGCTACCCTTTGGGTACGGAACCATAAAAAAAGTGAATAAGGCGCACCAAAAATACAAAGCAAAGCATTTCATAGTGTGTATTGTATTTATTTGTTCTTTTACTTACTGGAAAAACTTTTATGAAAACATTTCGCACCTTTTACCCCTCGGGACTAAGTTACGTAATGGAATAGGACACTTCACGCATTATAGGAACCCAAGTAGATTTTCAGCTATTGATGATATCAATTTATAACACCTCCAGGGATAGACAGAGGTCTCAATGTAGTTGTATTTTGCCAAATACGTCAAGAAAAGGTTATTTTTTGGGATGGGATATCCAAAAAAAAACACCTTTATTATTAGCACGCATTCATTGAGGTGACTGCTGAGATGACAATTAATAGAGAAGTATGGAAGAAGACAAAAAAATATATTATTATTTATTTTTATAGTTGACAACTAACGTAATTTTAGAAACGATCAAGACAAAATTTTGGACTGTATACAAATGTTCAACAATACCAGTATTTTTTTTTATAAATAAGTAGAAATTAACGGCTTTCTTAACAATATGACAGGCAATGAATAAACTGTTACAGGCTTGCTACAAAACCCGGGTAGTCTAGAGATTTTTTTTGAATAGTTTCAAAAAAAATCTCTTGACATTTGTCCCAAGTTTTTTCAAGAAATATATAAACGACGAAAGAACTTAATACTCGTAATTTTGTACGACGTACAATATGGCGGCTGTTATAACTTAAAAGGGTTTAAGCCGTGTAGACGTCGCGTCGTCTTTATCAACCATGCCGCCCCAACTTCGAGATTATGTCAACCCTATCGCATCCAATTACGTTTAGTACCTACTAGAAAATATAACTCATTTATCAACAGCTTAGTCGGCTTTTAGTGGACACTAAATACTTGGTACCAAAGTTATAATTTTGCGAGTTGAATTTTCAGCAAAGATTTAAAGAGATGCTAAGATTTTTGATGGATTTTTAAACCTATATAATATTAGGTTTCAAATTTAACAAAATACTTAAACCATGTGTTGCGAGACCGGTGAGCCTACTGTGCTGGGGTAGGCGGTGTGTCTAGTTTCTTCCTTTTCTTTCTATTACCTACTAACATTAGTTATAAGCAAAATTCTTGATACTAACAACTTTGCCTTGCCTATGGACTTGTTTGTCTGAAATAAATGTTTTTTTTTTATTATTAAACAATCAAAGTAACAATTTTCGCCATCAGTACAACTTTGATAGATTATACCTATCTCGGACACGTCGCTTTAGAAGATTTTGTCTCATAAAAAACTTGTTTATAGTGATATAGGTTTTATGCGTACTTGCTATTTTAAAAATAAAATAAAATTGAAAGAAGTTAGACAGGCTGAGTAATTCAAACTCCTTTTTAAAGCGCAGGCATCACTGCCAGCTAGCGAACGAGTGAGTGAGCGAGCCGGGCGAGGCTCTTTTCATACTTCGTGTCGGCTCTTTCGGTAGTTCGCGTTGTGAACCAAAGTATGGAAAGAGGTGAAACAATGCCTCGTCCGCCTCGCTCGCTCTCTGGCTAGCTGGCGGTGTGGCCTGCGCTTTAATGATGCTTTGCGAAGGCGACCAGAACTGAAAACCGACAGATTGGCTACACGCGACATTCTGCTGGTTTTACCTAATTCCGAACGCGCGACACTACTTCGAAAGTATCAGTATTTCTTCAAACAATACCTCCTTCTGGACCTTCTGTTCTTCTGTGACAGCCAGTGACTTCACTGGTGCATACCAGTAAAGTCAATGGCTCACCGCTCGTTCGCAGCATCAGGAGGCAACGTCGCTATCTACAGAAGCGTTTCCATAGAACCAATAGCGTCACTGCGATCTGTCATAGCGATCGGGCTGCGGTAGTCACTAAGGATTGCGGTCCCGTTCGGAAATGTACCTTCCTTAAGAGGGAACAGGGTCTGCGATTCTCCATACATTTTTTTCCCCTTTTTTTTGAATAATGCCTTTAGAGAATTTTTTTTTTCTTCATAAAATCAAGGTCTACTGTAGAAACGTCCCTGTCATTTCCTTTTTTTCAGCAACAAATAAGTAAAGAAAATATGACCCTCAAAAAATTACAAAAAACACCCTATTTTTATGGGCGTGATTAGAGAACTACCAGACAAATTCGAAAAGTTTTTAACATAAAAGAAATTAACAGGAAGCTAGACATACTCTTTTTTCAATTTCAATGTCAAAAATAATTGAAGCGAATCAGTTTTCGAGGAGAAAAATGGGAAATACGAAACGTCGATCTCGTAAAAAATTTTGTGATATAACCGGTCTGAGCTGCAGCTGCTATCGCTCTCTACGGGGCCGGGGCAGGCTTGACGGCAATAGTTTCTTCAAATACCTATTTTTCAAATTCCTAAAAGTCCATGTTCACTCTTAAGTAGGTGTTACAAAGGAACACGGTCGGAAATCTTTCGGAAAGAAATTTTTTAACTGACAAACGTTAGATGAACTAAGAATGGAGTCGAGCAGACTTAGACCGGTATTTTCACGTCTACTTTCATCATTTTATGAACACTCTGTGCTTCGGTCACCTTCGAAAAATTCTGGCTCAAATATTTAAGCCGGTCGCCGAGGTCAACTTTTTTATTTAGAAGTCATATCTTTTATAACCCTCGTATAGACTGGGAAAGGTTTTTTGCGGATTCTTTTCAGTTTCATACTTTGGTAAAGAAAAGTCGTAAACTTTACTAGAAAATATAAAACCTTTTATAATCCAACAACCCGAAAGTTATTATTCTTAATAGTTTAAAAATAAATCAAGAGTAGGTTGTATTTTTGAGCCTAAAAAAGGTAGTTTTTTTATGTGAATGTAAAAAGCAGTTTAAAATAACTGTGGAATATTGTGAAAAAGAAAATATTGAATTGTGAGAAATGGAAAGGTTCCATATAGGAAGTGTTCTTACTTAGATATAGATCTGCAGAATTTTCCGTTTGCAGAAGGGGCTTACCCCACTAATACATGTTGTAGATAGTAAAATTCAAAAGAATTTTATAAGACACACACTATGCTGTCCTATTTACCCCAAAGGTTGACTGGTAGAGAATGCCTTGTTGCATTAAATCCGCCTATTTACCATTCTTGTACATGAAGTTTAAATAAATAAAACTACTATCTGCTTGAAATTCCGGCATTTGGAAAATCTTGTAATAAATACATCACACAAACAATGGTAACAATTCCATGAAGACATTTTAACTTCTGTATTGTATTCAATGCTTATTATAATTTTGAAACAAAAATAAAACTCGTACAACGTACCCACATTTTAAAGACTACTTACTAATTAATTCAAAAGTTTGAAGGCGTGTTGCCTTCAAATTTTATTGTACTATGTTGTTTAAACTTTTTTTAAAGTTATTAATATTCTCAGTAGGTACCTCTAACCTCTTCCAATCCTTAACAGACAGAACAATGAAAACTCACTGATCACAGTGCAAGTTCCACTGGCAAAGTCTGACTATCCTTCAAAAAGTATCAACTATGTACTCACTCAAGTGAACACATGTCCGATCCCGATATTCTATTTCTAAATCTATCAGAGCTATGAGCTTTCAGTTCTAGTCCGGTATTTCGGATCGTGTCCGAAAGTCGGAGCCGATCCGATGTTGATTGGTAGTGCAACCATGTGCGAGCTACATTGTATACCAGGAAATTGAATTTGATTACTAGCTTTGTAGTACAACGAGAATTCAATCACGATGACGGTTTGATTGACGAATCTGAAACAGAGAATTCCATCCAGCTTCCTGTTGCGATTGTTTGTAAATTAATCCCGTGTGTGCCTCGTTGGTCTAGCGATTGCAAGCACGACTGCTGAGCATGAGGTCCTGGATTCAAAAAAAGGTAGTAATAAAATCTGACCTTCCAATTCTAATCATTATTCAAAACATTTTCCAAGTATTTTCCATGTTTTCCAGAAAATCATATTAGATGTCGGGTCTTACAAGGATAGATGGAGATCCCAGCCATTACGTCATCTTTATCCACAATGAGTATCCTAACTAATATTATAAATAAGAAAGCAAGTTTCTTTGTTTGTTACTTTGACACGCATAAACCACAGAACCGATCCTCCTGAAATTTTGCATAATAATTGTGGGAAATCAAAACACTTTAAATCACTTTTAACTATTTTTTTTAAATTTAATGTAGTCTTTTCCGTCTTTCACGTCTTCCCGTCCAAATACCACCCCTGTCACATCCCTGAAGTCATACTCTCTTCTCTCTCAAACATTCTCGCTCTCACTTACACAATACTGTCATCCCCACATAATGTTGACAGGTGTACAGAAACGGACATAGGGTACCTTTAATCCCGAAAAAAAGCACTGTTCCCGAGGAAAACAACAAGAACGTTGTTATATTTATATAATAGATGGCGCCACGTGACTTTCGAATCATTATTGTTTTTTTTTTGCGCAACTTCATATAGGGTCGCTTCCCATGCTGATTATCATCTACGGAAAGTTTTTAGGGTTACGTACCCGAAGGGTAACCAACGGGGTCTATTACTAAACCTCCGCTGTCCGTCCGTCTGTCTGTCAGCGAGCTATTATAACTCATGATCCGTAATAGGTAGATAGTTGTAATTTTCACAGAATGTGTTGCCACTATAACAAAAAATAATTAAATTAAAAATTAAAGTACATTCTCTACTACGATGGTACGGAACCGTTACGAGTCCGACTCGCACTTGGCCGGTTTTTTGTATCGTAGCAGAACATTTCATTCCTACAAATATATAAGGGTTTATTGTGCTGTAACTTCGAAGAATTGAAATGTATTTAGACTGATCTTACCCTGCGTCATCCCTCCGCTGGGCAAAGACCTCTTCCGATAGCTAAAATTTGTTGTACCAAGGCTAATGTGCACCACTGGTCGTTGGCAATGTTCAGCTCGCCATCTTCTTTTTTTTGGTAACCTGTACTGTCCCACTCCTGGGCAAAGGCCTCTCGCTATTTTTTCCGTTTCTCTCGGTGCTGTGCCTCTCCACGCGATTTTTTTGAGGAAGCCATCTTATGTCTGTCTTTAGACTAGAAAATAATAATATTACCATAACAAGAAACTTTCCAGCACCAACTAAGACTTGCATCGCCTCGTTACTTGCAAACTGTATCAATAGGTTACGAACCGCATCTAGGTTACTCCCGTGACGTCATGGGTGACATTTAACCTGTGTGACGTCATACTGGGGTTCGCTCGTATGATACGTTGAACTCTCAACAGCAGTGTTTTAGCTTGTGTTATTTTGAGCTGTGTCGAGCGGGATCTATATCGGTATATTCGTTGTCACAGTAGAACACGGGGTGAAAAACGGACCCTTCACAAAGCCGTCAACAAAGCATTCTGACAAAATAAGTAACTCTACGCAAAAATTAGTGCTGGGAAATAGCTTTTTTAATTTTGACCCCCAATATCTCTGTAACTGGAAGGTGTGTTCTAGAACAAAAAAATGATCGCAATGATGGGGAGAACAAGTGGCTTTCGGCTTCGTTAAGGGTACGTTTACACCCTATATAATGTTATACTCTTTATTAAGTACATCATGTAAATTAACAGCTATAAATCTGAAAATACATAAGATGGAGAATGGGCAGTTTTATCGCCACAAGCGATATTTTAAAAACAACCCACGGATGAAATTGTGCCCAGCTGATGGCAATAGGTTCGCACCCTATTACATAACTGGCGCAATGTGGGTGTACTATTAACGCACCCAGTTATTAGTACACCACTACATCCTTCAGGGATTAAAGGGTATAGAAAAAGCAAAACCACAGGTGATGGTGTATCAAATACATTTCGCATCAAAAAGGGTTTCATCATCAGCCTAGTCTTTTCCCAACTGTGTTGGGGTCGGCTTCCAGTCTAACCAGATGCAGCTGAATACCAGAATTTTACATGGAGCTACTGCCTATCTGATCTCCACTGCCCAGTTATAACTGGGTAATAGGATCGGATACTTGTTAAGACTGGTTGTCAGACTTTTTGGGCCACTGACTACCTGTAATGTAACGACTGTCAAAGATCTTGAAATGGCAGCCGAGACCAACGGCTTAACGTGCTTTCCGAGGCACGGAGGAAACTCGGTATGTAATGGGTGGTCAGCCATCCACAGACCAATCTAGGCAAGCACGGCTTAACCTAAATATCGACCCGAGTGGCTGTTATTATTTAGACACGAGCTCCTCCATAAAGGGTTTGATTGGGGGGAAAATAATAGTCCAGAATTATTTATTTAACGTTTGGCTGTAATCTAAATTCTGTCAGTAGGTACGTAATTCGGCCATGGAATAGTTACTAATCTAATTAACTTGTCTACCTTTAAAGGTCATTATGATGGCTTGAAGTATTCAGCGACAGTCGTTGAATACTTCAAGTGATGTTAAACGATTCGTTGAATCTGTTGATAACGTTAGTGTTTATCATCTTTAATCTCCTGCCCTTTTGCCGTTTCAAAATTAGTTTCGTGGGACGGGTTTAAAGGTCGATAAGTTCAGGGAATGAAGGCATATTGACAAGGGAAGGGTAACTTTTTTTTAACGTTAAAGCATCATGCTGAATTTGGGCCTTTTGATCTCGTACAGGACCAATTTCGTTTGTTTTTTTAATATTATGTTTACTATTTTTTATATATAGGGTGACTGGTAATTAGTGACCGATACTTAAACACGTGATTGTACTCATGATAAGAAACAACTTTCCGATTTTTTTTTTTTTTAATACTCATTCACTTTTATCACAATAACACAAAATTAACCTCATTAGAGTCTAGTATAATATTGGTCTACACCAAGATTGAGATGATCTGTCTATTTATCTTTATTATATCTGTTTATAACTTTGGACTTTTGAAACATTAATGAGCCATTACTGTCAGAAATCTGGGAGATGGATATAAGATTTTCGGGAAAAACCAAACACATTCCATTTTTTACGAGCGACTCTTTAGGGAAAACAAAAATATCAACTACTACTTGTACTTGACGAATTTAGATTTAAGGTTAAATCTATTTCAAAACAAAAATAAAGTAAATTGTTTTCTTTACATGCTATAATTTTATCTGCCTAGCGTTTTCCCAAATGTGTGGAGGTTTACATGGAGCGACTGCAATCAAGTCGAAGATCTACAAATAACAGTTGAATCTTAGCTTAACGTGCTTTCTGTGTTACTCCCCTTCCATAGACCGAACTTGGCAAGCACTGCTTAAACCTGAAGGTAGACCAGTGCGGCTGTTATTATGTAATCACGAGCGTCTCCAATACCTCATATTGTATCATAAAAGTTAAAATCGTTCAACACTCAAAATGTATTATTTAAATCTCTTTGTCCACACGAAAGATAGACCAACAAAAGTATACAAAATAATCCCTTTGTTAATCTCGAATAATTGCTTTCAGACCCCGTATCTATAGACTCAATTAAGCAGTAACATAATCCAGCCACGTAACCCCAAACATCGATTTATTTTCGGCGAAAATTACGGATTACCTCGAAAAGGGCTTCGGATAAAAATTGAAAGCCTTCTCGCAATATAAAGGACATTGCATAATAACGGCTCGCAAATAAAAACTCAAATGTTCAAACCTTTGATTTATTATTTTAATTTGGTCGACGTTGAGTGCTTTTATATTTAGAAACACGGTTTTTGTATTCGAACAGTTTTGGTAGAGAAAATGAAAAACTCTAAATCTAAAACAGTTTCCTAGAAATTATGTGGAAACACTGATTAAAACTTTAAGTTTCTGCTGTTTTATTTATATGGTTATTTTAAAAGTGAACTTTATAATTGAACATATTAATTACCAGCCCATAAATTTCCCACTGCTGGGACACACGCCTATAGGACCACCGCGGGTTGTTGAACTTAGAATATTTGCTTCAACACCATACCAGTATCATCGTAATGTTTTTCAACATTGTAATGGTGCAAATATTTTTAAACTGGGATGGTCACTCATTACCATGTTTTCGTTTATTATTTGTTTTGCGTTCCCGATATTTCGGCACTGTTGCAAGCGATCACGGATAAATTGTTAGTTGTAGTTGCTGTTTAGTTTATTCGTTATCATGGTGCTTACAAAAATCCTCGCGATACAGTAAAGTACCGAAATAGGTGCGAATCCGGGACCTACAACACGCTAATCGGGGCCGTTACCACTGGGTCTGATATACTACATTTCGTAATTATTATCAATTTAGGTACACTGGGAATAAAAACGTGGCATTGAGTTACAGAGTTACTTGTCGGGATATTTTCTACCAATGGGTAACAGTGTATCACAACATGGTGTAACTGAACGGGAACAAACCACCATTTATGAATATGTTTAGTACGACCTTACAAGTATAACATCATCATCATCTTCTTGCCCTTGTCCCATTTTATTTGGGGTCGGCGCAACACGTTTTCTTCTTCCATTTTCCCCTGTCAGACGTCAGGGCATCATCTACTGCCTTCTCTTTCATATCATTCCTCACACAATCCATCCATATTTTCTTTGGTCATCCTCTCCCTTACAAGTACAACAATAGTTACAAAAATAAATAAGTCGGCCCAATGAGCCTGAGCCCTATTCGTGGCGGGGCGTAGTTAAACAATACCCACCTAGTTTGGAGTAGACCTTTTATTTCTATTTGCCAGACCTAATCGTTTTAAGGAATTAGCTAATTGATCTCCGAGGCCGACACTATTTGCCACTCTAATCAATACCTAGTTTAATATTAGCAATACACTGAAAGTTTGTTGGGAACTTCGACGAAAATAGATAAAACAATAAATTATCAAATTCAGATTTGAGTTTACCTAATTCTTAGAAACGAATTATATTCTTCTTCAATTAATTTAGGTTGGAGTGCCCATTAATTATCGTTTTTGTTTGAAACAAAAAGAAAAATGGCAAGAATCTGTTTAAAGAATTAAAACAAAAATCACTTTACATTTTTGCGTTACTTTTTAATTTAAATTAAACCAATTCATCAAGCTTTCACAAAAACTGGAAAAAGGTCCTTAATTACTGTGACGAATTTATTGAAGAAGCAATTCGAATATTTATCACAGAATAAAATTATTATTTAAAAGCTTAGACCTAATATGCTCAGCATTAAGTAGGCACACGAGGCAAGTAAGAAAAGCGTATAAATATGCTCGACAGTTAAAATGCTAAAACTATAACATGAGTATCGATGAGTGGTGTGTGAGAGCACTGCAGTGGTTATACTGGCGATCTTTCAATAGTCATGATTTACCGTAAAAGCACGCGGTGGCACCACCTCTCCACAGCTGGGCCGTTGCCCGATTTTTACGCTAACATGAGCAAACTTTAAACTTGAGCGGTCAAGGTGTCTGTCAGCCCGCACGACGGTACTTAAAGGTTAAATAAAGGGGATTGAGGAAGGGGGGGAGAAAAAAAAATCCTGAAAAATGTACCGACAAAACCACAAAAATAAATAACATATACTTAAACCCTAGTCTTTGTATCCGGCAACACCGAACTTTTCCACTAAAACCTGGATGACGGTAGACGGAGAGAAACGGTGCGAGAAAGCTGTCGAACCACGAGTATACAAGTACAGAAGGCTGGCTACATAACGGGTGTAAAAACATCCATAATGAAGCCGAGAGGCACGTGTTATTCCCGTAATCAAGACATTTTATTTTTACCGGACCATACCTGCAAACTTTTTAGTTACGGGAATGTTGAAGGTACAAATAATAACTTTTTCAAACGTTTTTATGGTTCCGTAGCCAAATGGCTAAAACGGAACCCTTATAAAGGTTGTAAAAATAAAACTCCGAGACTGTTGGCACTACTTCGTTGAAATTTGGAGAGTAGGTGTCTTCTATGTACCGCGACACAAAAGTGATGTGAAAGAATTGTGCATGTCAACGTAAGTGTCAGTTCACTCCTAATTAAAACTTTAAATCATTAAAACTCAAAAAATTGACGTTTTATATTTTACACGTATACTGTATACTATAGTCAAAAAAACAGTGGCCACAATGTTATGTTAGTGCCATGCTGCTATGCTATAGCCCCACCACGCTTGCCACATATTTAGAAAGAGAGAGAGAGTTTTGACGAAAGAGAGAGGTTAAATGTGTTCTTGGCGCTGAGGACCGGAGAGCACTATGAGATGAGCGAGTATATAATCATAATCATAAATCTTTATTTATCTCGACATCAGAATTTACAGGCGCTGGTATATGTACAACCTTATATAGAGAAAGGTGTCTGAAGTAGGAAGGTCCTGAGTTACAGATCACCTCTCCGGCTTAAATATAACAATTATATGAAGCAAAATTTTTTGTCAAGATTCTAAGTATAAATTGGGAGTAGGTAAACAAGTACTTAAAATTAATTATTTAAAAACATTAAAACAAAATATGAAATTAGCATAAAAAAAAAAAAATAAAAAAAAAAAAAAAACAAACTTATATCTACAATTAGTTCAAACGTTCAAAGGTTAATCTTAAGGAACAAAAAAAAAACAAAAATGTTAATATAAATTATGCTTGCAGCATAATAAAAAGTATGGTTGTACAAAAAAGTGGGTAGATGTGTGTAAATGTGTGTGTGCGAATGTGAGAGTGTAAATGTATAAGTGTTTGTGTGTGAGTGTTAAGACACAGGTTTAAGTAACCTTTCTGTGAAAGCGTAGTCAAGACTCAATAGCCAGGTGCGCAATTTTCTCTTACAAATAGCTTTAGTATGCGGGTAAATAGATATTTTATTATTAATAGAATTATAAAGAAAAGTGCCAAGAAAGGCGTAAAATTTTTGGGAAAAAGTAGTGTTAAAACGGATGATTGGACAAACATTTGCTGATCTTCTATTTTGAGTAAGGAAATCGTGATATATGGGAAGTTCAGAGTGTTTTTTTAATACAGTCATGAGTATGAACAATTGCCGGACTGTTAGAACTTTGCAGTGTTGGTAGAGATCGAAGGTTGGATAGCGTGTTGGAAAAAAACAACTAACTTTTAATATAGCTCTTTGAGCTCTCTCTAAATTAATAATACATGATTTAGAAGTACCACCCCAGGTGGTGATACAGTAGGCTAGCAAAGACTGACATAATGCGAAATAAACTAATTTAATTACTGAAGTATCAGATAAATGTCGTAGATTTTTAAATATGTATATTAATTTGCGGATTCTTTTGACTAAAGTTTCAATGTGTTGTTGGAAGCTGAGACGGTAGTCTATAATTATGCCAAGATATTTGATAGATTCTGTTTTTTGTAACACAGGACAACAACAATTATTGAATGAATGACATGAGTGGGCTTTCAAGTTGAAGTTAGGTTGATCCTGTGGTCTAAGGGAATATGTCATGTATTTCGTCTTATCGACATTTAGGGTAAGTAAGTTAGCATACAACCATTTATACACTGTATTAAAGCCTTGTTGAGCATAATGCTGGACCTCTACCCACGTATCAGCATCGAATACCAAAGCAGTATCATCCGCAAAAGTGATAATCTTTCCGTTTTGTAGCTTAATATTACATAAATCATTAATATAAACTAAGAATAACGTAGGGCCGAGGATGCTGCCCTGTGGAACGCCGTACTGGTTAAGTAGTTCGTCACTTATCCAATTATCTATTTTGGTCATTTGAGTTCGGTCGGACAAATAGTCTGTAAAAAGTTGAAGTGACTGACTTCTCACACCCATATTTTCTAATTTTTTTATCAAAATTGGAACAGATACTGTGTCAAATGCTTTAGCTAAATCGAGGTAAATGGCTAAGGTCTTTCTTTTACTGTCTAGTTTATTAACTAAGTGATCAGTTAGTTCATGGACGGCTTCAGCTGTTGACCTACCAGATCGAAATCCATATTGCACAGAGGAGCCCATAATGGCTTCACTTTTTGCTACCCATTTTACTACCCATCTATTTTCCGTACTTGAAGCGTGTGTGCAACTGAGCAGTAATAGAGAAGTACGGAGAAAGAAGACATGCCGTGCCAACCCCAAGTGAATTGGAATAGAGGCAGGAAAATGGTGACAATGATGATGAAGACGTGTGTGTGCATGCAATACATGATATTTTGTACATTTTTATAAAGCCGACCTTCTGTCGCCATCTTTTTTGCGGCCGAACTTAATACTTTACACCGAGAGCCACAAAAGAAATTACTTTGTATACATTTTCGAGGTATCAAAATAAAACTTTACTTCGAATTTTCTACGTAAAAAGTGGCGTTAGCGTGAGAATAATGGTCCTTTTTCTCAACCCGTGAACGGTAAGTAATATTTTAGAAGACATGACGATGCATTTCTGTTGTAATTACTGTTTCGTGATTTGTGGGTTTAGATATTTGTGATTGATTCTGGGGTTAACTTGGGGTTATTGATGAAATCGATGTTATTTCTGAAACTATATTCACTAAGTCATGCGGTGGTAGGTACAATATCGCAAGAGTTGGCGAAAAATGATCTTATTAACTAGACTTATTATTAGACTTGTTTTTAAACAACGTTGCTCCACATTAGGAACTTCTCCTGTATCGTGGGTGTGTTTACAAATATTTAAACTCACATACACAAACAGCCAGACCCGGAACAACTACTTATAAGCTGTACAAATATTGGTTCCATGTGGGAATCGAACACGACACGCAGCGCAGCAGCCAATCGCTCAGCCACTGCGCAAACCGTGTTGTGAAATTTAACATTATCTAATATTTTACGTCTATTGTCCCCCTGCCGGGCAAAGGCCTCCCCCTTTTAACACCATTCTGATGTCTACTAATGTCACATCAGTAGGAATCAAGCTCGTCTTGCCATCTTCCTACAGTCAGAAGAGAAATAAATGTCGAAATTATAGAATCAAGCAACTTATCCCCCGACCCTGGCACGAGCAAGCCCGCGATGCTGAGCTTTTTAAATCAGTCCCTAAATAATCTCACACAAATCCACCCTGTCCCTTTCCCCAGCGCATCCTAAGCCGAGGCTCGTACCATACAGGGGTGCCCTTAACGCGCTGTTTATAAGTTTTATGCTCCTGGCTTTACACTCACAGAATAGTTCGGTTTAGCAGAAGCCAGCCTCTTAAGATGACCTACGAAATGCCATAAAAAACCAAGAGATTTAAATGTATGCATAGGTAAGAGTCCCCAACTGCCCTTATAGGGCCAGAAATCCCAGGCTTACCTAACTGTGAAATGAAAGTAATTTCTATTCAGTTAGGTAGAAGCCCTTACATCTGAATAAAGGTCTGAACACGTCTCCTGTGTAATCTTGACTTAAACCTATATATTTTCTTTGGCCATAGTATTAGGTCCTTGTTTATTTTGCTTCACAACCTTGGTTTTGTTTTCGCACGTCGTTTTAACGCACATAATGGTGGCAATATTACCCTCAGTGGAAAAGTTTATTTGTTAACGTTTTAGCCTTAGGTATTCTGTAGTTACTTTTCTTCATTTTTAACATCCTGCAAGATTTTCGTGTTCAAATAAGATCAATTTCCTCCTAAAATACTGATTGTTTACGATGGAGGAGGTCGTGGCTAAATAATAACAGCCGCTCGAGTCGATCTTAGAGGACATAGGTTCGATTCTGTGAATTGGTGACCACCCATTAAATACCGAGTTTCCTCCGTGCCTCGGAAAGCACATTAAGCCGTTGGTACCAGCGGTCAATTGTAGATCTTTGATAGTCGTTAAGTAGTGATTTTTCTGAAAGTCTGACAACCAGTCTTACCAAGGGGTATCGTGTACCAAGCACTAACTGGGTTCTGCAGGTCAGTTAGGCAGTCGCTCCACGTACTGGTATTCAGCTGCATCCGGTTAGACTGGAAGTCAACCCCAACGTAGTTGGGAAAATGCTAGGCTGACTGTTAAGGGTTTCATGAATAAAATGTTTGACCAAAACAATATAAGAAAATGAGTACATAAGAGGAAGTCTGAAAGGGATACCGGCGACTGAAATTTGTGTGGTAATCGGTTGGCTAATATGGGCATGTGATGCGGAGGAATGAGGAAAATATCGTGAGGAAAGTTTTGAGTGTAAATGTCGATAAGAGTGGGAAGACCAAAGAAAAAATGGATGGACTGTGTTAAGGATGATATGGCTGAGGTGGTAACTGCTAAGATAACAAGTAATAGAGAAGTATGGAAGAAGAAGACATGCTAAATTGGGATAATGGTAAGAGAATGATGATACCAACTTGGAATAAAATCATTTAGGTGTGGATAAATATTATGTATATAGGGTGACTGGTAATTAGAGACCGATACTTAAACACGTGATTGTACTCATGACAACAAACAACTTTCCCAAAGAAACATTTTTTTAAATATTAATTCACTTTTATCGCAATAACACAACAGCCGCATGAAATAATGCCGCATCGCCGCCTCATTACTATCGTACCGTACCGCGTACCGTGTAACAGTGGGTAGGCAAAGCACCCGCGCGGTTCGCAAGCCCGCTTCGTAAGCGCCGCTCGCGCCACAGGCCGGTCGCCACGTGCCGTACGGTGCGGTGCACCTACGAAAGCAGTAAAAAAAAGTTTCTTTGCGAAAGTTGTTTGTTATCATGATTACAGTCACGTGTTTAAGTATCGGTCACTAATTACCAGTCACCCTATATTAAATGAGACTAATAGACTTTGGGGACTATGAAGAACAGGGTGTAAAGTTCTTCATCCCCCATAGAAAAGGGAGGATCCTCCGACCAGACGGTTGTTACGTCTGGTGGGCTACTGCCCGACAGTTGTTGTTGGGTTCTTCTATATAGTCTTAAGTCGCGAATAACTTCACTTGCGCGATGCAGGATTTAGTTGTATTTCGATGTTTAGTTTATCCTCTGTATCATAGATGGCGCTGTAGTACGTTTTGTTCTATGTTGCTGTAGTACTTTTTGTAGTGCCGCTACAAGACTTTTAATTAACAAAACATTACGGTTTATTTTCTAGAGCAAAGTTTACATAACTTAGGACTTCAAATCGTCGCATTTACGCTACCATTTTGCATTCCGTAACACAAAACGGATCTAACCGTAGCGTGTTAAATGAAAAAGGACATGCAGCAGAATGTAACTAGACGAAAAACGGATCTAAATTACTTTTCCCAGAGGAATTCAAATAAACGAGAGTCGCTCCGCAGCCCCAATGTGGATAGATTTTGCTGCAGAATCTAGAAAACCACAGAACGACGTCCTTTAAACTTCAAGCTTTAAACCAGAAACGGAAAGTGAATTGTCCTCAAGGGGCCGACATTTTAAAGAGGAAAACAGGTTTTCTTTGAAACGAAATCCAACAGCTGTGAAGCGAAGTTTTTACCTAGATTTTCTCTAACTTTTAAAGACGATACTTGTCAGTACCTAAAGGTAAAGTGAAATCGATTAATGTTAAGCAGACCATAAATAATGCTGAATAAAACAACGTTTCCATATTAAAAATCGATCGTATCTTTGCGTTCCAAAATTAACAGAAAATAAATAAATAATGTGAATTAATTTCTGTATGTGCGTGTGTAGTGTTAATACAATAAGAAAGCCTTGAATACAATAAATCTCCCAGTGAAAAAATATAGAAGGTGCGATTTTTATCGTATATACTACAAGACGTACGACACAACACAACGACCTGGGGGTCTAAAATGGCCGCTTCAATTCGTAAAATGGTAGCAAAATGACTATTCATCAGAACAACTGCGGTTTTGACCATTTTAAAAATGTTAACGTAATTTACATTATTATTCTATTAAGATTATGCTAAAGCGGCAATTTTAGTACCCCTGCTTATTTTACCGTATTCAACATACTTCTTTGTGCCTGAATTACATAAAATATATGACATCCTCTGGGTGCTCCATACGAACTCTCCAAGCTGTCAGTTACAGAACGTTACAGAAAATCCATTAGCAACATAGGTATTTACCCGTTTACTTAGGGAGAAAAAATATATTATGTGGAGAAATAGGTTTTCGCTGAAATCTTGTGAACATAAGCAAGCAAGTTACATACTCATTCCTGTACACTTACTTTTAGTTTGAAGTAACATCAAAACCTTACATACCAGTACCTTATATAAACCAGTACATCATTCTGAGCACAGAAATTTTTCATCGGTTATTAAAAAAAAAAAACTGGTGTTCCATAAATTTTGTCCGTGTAGGGGGGGGCTCAGAATAATGTACGAATACGTGTGTGGTAAGCGTTTTCGCGTCGGTGTCTCTGCCACCTCGTATGTACTTATCGAACCATTTAAATACACATTTACACAGGTACACATTACGATAAATAATGTCATATATTTTGTATTTAAATAGTGGAGAATAGTTCAGTACTTTCAGACACGTACTTACTCGTGCACACAAAACTGTTTTATATTACCAACTCCTTGAATATAAAATAGTATTCATTGGCTGAAACTTATTGCAGACAGTCAGAAATGTAATTTTCTACTTTTTATTAAAATTCTTTTGAAGTATCTGATAAATTAGTTCGCAGTTTAATATCTGGACTTTTAGAAGTTTCATAATAAATCATAATTTTAGTTTTGAAGATAAACCTTCGTAAAACAAAAGGTATGCTTTTCACAATAAATTAGATATGCAAAAGTTAGGCAGTTTGTTTGTTTTGCCTTTAAATTAGGTAAGTACCTAAAGTACTTATGACACGAGCCTGGAAAAAAATAGATTGTGATTGTTTTAACATGATTCAAACATACATCGCGCGATGATCGCGCTTTTGAATCTTGTATACTATACATGGAGTAATCGCGGCCAATTCATACTTTATGCCGCCGATATTTTACGGTAAATCATCAATGCACCCCACTGTTCTTTCGGTTAAAAACAAATGCTTTATGAAACTGCTATGTCATCCGAAAAAAAAATATAATTACTTAGTACTAATCACCGACGTTTGTGCGGAACATGACGCGTCTTCCGCGCGATTGCGACGCGGTTTCTATTCGGGTGGTAAGCGTGCGCAGGAGGTCTAAAATGACCGCTTTAGCAGAATCGTAATAGGATAATAATATGAATTACGTTTAAATTCGTTAAATGGTCACAAGGTGACAATTCATAATAGTAAGTACGTCTATGACTATTTTAATAATTTAAACGTAGTTCATATTATTATCCTGTTATGATTCTGCTAAAACGGCCATTTTAGACCCCCAGACTGCTTGGTCATTACAAATATGTACGTTATGGCAAAATGCATAAAGTACAAATTCCAAAGTTTCTGAACACAAGCGACACGTATCTTCCAATAGTGACTACAAAGAAAACTAATAAATATTTTTTTTTCAATATGACCACTTTAAGTGTGCAGTTCGAGGTCGCGCTGTTTGTCTAGAAAATATGCATCGTTACGTCAAAGTTGTATAATAACAGCCGCCCGGTCGATCTGTAGCCAGCCTCGCCTAAGTTGGTTCTGGGTTGTGGCCTGTGGAGGTTAGATAGGCAGTCGTTCTATGTAAAATATTGGCATTCAACTGCATCCGATCAGCCTGGAAGCCGACCTTAACACTTACATTTATTTTGGGTCTGTGTTTCCCCCGCCTGCGCAGGTAGTTAGAGTATGTCAACACAAGATGGATGTCACTTTTTTTTCGGATGGTAAATCATCAAATGACCTTTCCCACGCTGGGTGGACCGGAAGGGAGTGTCAGACTCGTACAGACTAAAACCGATCCATGTTCCTTCTTTGTTTTTGTGTTCCTGGGTCGCGGTATCTCTTTCGAACAGTCCCGCAGCCCCGCCGGGGCTGCGGGACTGTTCGGCTTGCTTGATAGATGCACAGTTAAGCCGCACAGCGATAAAAATTGTACAAAATGTTTATCACATTCCGGTAATTTTGATGTATCTACACGCAATTGCAATTTAAAATTCGCGTCAACGTAGGTATCATAACTAATAATAATACCAGCCTGTTACTGTCCCACTGTTGGGCAAAGGCCCCCTTTCATACAGAGATGGCTCAAGGCAATTTCAAACTTACATTAAATAAGATCAGGTTTCCTCACGAGGTTTTCCTTTGCCGCTGTTAGTGATGTCAAAGATAAACTCAGAAAGTACATATGAATTGAAAAAGTCACATTGGCACTTGCCCAGTATAGTGGGAATACGACCACAGATATTTTTACCACCCGAATTTTAATTGCGCGTTTTTTCATCGCAGAGCGGTTTAGGCCTAGTCGCGTCGAGAAAACCGCACTTTTTTGAACGCGCCCTTACTCGTAGTTACGTCCTCTAGTTAGACTTGTTTATATTTATCTTCCCTCACGTACCCAGCATGTCTTTGTTAAATGTGCTTGCCGACAAACCATCTTACCTATCCTTCCAACCACACTCTTATACCTACGACATAAGGTTTGAATTTGCTTGTGGGACAGGTGGAGGTTGTTGGTAAAGCTGTGAATGCATCCACGGAGCTATTCAGTTCACTGATGCTGTATAAATTATAACATCAAATCCGAGATGGAAGGTGTTTGTTTTCTCCTCAGATTTTCTGCTTATTTTCCTCCCTGGGACAGCCAACATGGATTTGCTTTTGTTAAGATTTATCTAACTTGCAATGTAAAATGCACCATGGGTCAACATTTGTGGGAAACTTAAAGAAAAGACGGAAAATAGAAATTAACTGTTAGTGTATATTGCAAAGTAACGGTTAGTGTACAGAGACAAGTAGACGCGCCATAGAGTAGACACGCGCCACAGACTAATATATTTAATCGGTTTGCGTTGTGTTTAGTGTTGTTCCAACAACATTTAATATGTGTGAACTACGCTTAAAACTCTGCCACCAGGCGTGATAAAATTGTTATTGAATATATGGGATGAATAATTTTTGATTTTCAGAATAAAAGGAGAACTTAGTGTTCTCCTTTTATTCTGAAAATCAAACACAATTTTAATCAAATAAGTTTGCAGTGAGAGGTGTTCACAGCATGATACGAAAATCGTTGATTTTCCTTGCTTAAATAATTAAATGATGCAATTACCGTTGTAACGTACTGTAATGATGTTTACCACCATAAAATTAATATTAAAAATAACACAACAGTAATAATAAATAAATGCCCGCTTGGCTTACATTGGACATAACTTAACATAAACCCTGTAATCCCCGAAGGTTTAGGCAGAGGTGTACCTAATAGTACACCCACATTTTGCCAGTTAAGTTTAAAATCCCATGTAATAAGGGGCGAGCCTATTGCCATGAATCGGGCGCGATCCAAATTCCGAGGCTGCTACTGAGAAATTCCTGATGAAAAACCCAATAAAACTTTGCCCTGACTTGGAAATCGAACACAGGAGCTCATGCTCAGCAGACCTATAGGTACTCAGCATACGTCAGAACAATGCGCATAAATATTTAAAATAGTGTGTGCTTGCATTAGGTAATTAGTGCACTGTAATTACCAAATTAATTAATTAGTACATGAAGAGTATGTAGCGTTTTCATTCAACATTGCAGTACTTTTCAGTGCTACAAGGATATTTTCTCTACGTGTGGAAATCCTAACAGATGCCCTCCGGCGTGGGGCAGCGCAGCGGTCTGTCATACTCCTGACTAGGGAATGCAATCTCGTCTCGCCGAGATCCCGATCTCGCGAGATCCCGGCCATATTTTACGAGATTGTATCTCGTCAAATTTCGTACGAGATCTCGCGAGATAACGAGATCGACATTGGCATGCAAAATCAGAAGTCGTCTGTCAGATGATACTCTCGACATGATGTGTTTTTTGAGAAGCCATTTTCAGACAAACTAACTTGCCTTTCCGTACCTTGATAACTTCATCTGACTTCTACTTTAAACTTTTTTTATACGATCTCACAACATTTATTTAACAACTTGTGAAGTTAAGTTTTTGTTTTGTTGTATTTATTTACCATAAGTAATGTCCCTATTACTCTTAATTATTGAAACTAAAGTAATAATTTACAAAGGACTAAATATAGATAATTATTGTTTTGTTACCAACATTGTAAGAATTTGAACTGATTAGCTACAGTAGGTATAATAATTATAGACATAAACAAAATGTTATTAGAGTTAGAGACAAAATAATAAGTACTCTGTTGATTTTTATAAAAAAACTTTTTGCAAAAAATAAAACCGACTTCAAAAACACAAAAAAAAAGTGAAAAATAATTTTAGCTTCAGAAGTCGGTGACAAAAAACTGAATCAAACAAATCACCGACTTCTGAAGCTAAAATTATTTTTCACTTTTTTTTTGTGTTTTTGAAGTCGGTTTAATTTTTTGCAAAAAGTTTTTTTTTTATTTTTTTTTTTTGCAAAAAGTTTTTTTATTTTTTCATTTTTAGTTGCAATATCTTATACAAATATTATATTCTATGCTTTTATTTTACATTGTTAACAATACATTTCATGGCACCAATCACGGCAGATTTGCTGTCTATTATTGAAGAGTTCCATTGTATATCTCCGAAGATCAGCATCACATCTTCACCAAATTTAAATGGGACCACTTCGTAATAAACCCCTTTCGAACAAAAAAAGAATTTTGCAGATCCGTCCATATATGACGGAGTCACGGAGTTATGCCCGAACATACATAAAAAAAACAAAAAAAAATACAAACATCCGAATTGATAACCTCCTCCTTTTTGAAGTCGGTTAAAAATAAAACTTACATTATTTTTATAACTAAGCAACGCAGTTTCTATTTAATTACATATCATGTCAATTACTAGTTCTTAAAACAAGCATTTGCATATGTTTTAATTGCGATTCTCTCAATCTCGCGAGATCCCGTAATTTGCGAGATCTCGCGAGACTGGGTTTTGAGTCTCGCGAGATCTCGCTAGGCGGAAATCTCGTACGAGATTGCATTCCCTACTCCTGACTAAACCACACGGTGTTCCTCCTCCTCACATAAGGCTGGGGAAAGGGTAAAAATTTGCCATCTTCAGAATCAGTTAAACAAGGTTCTGGCGCAACTGGTCAACATTTACAGGAGGCTGTTGGTCATCATAAAATTGTCTGATCAAACTGTCGGCGGCAATTGCATTAAAAAATACACGCGTAGAAAAGTAGCTGTCCTCTGCATCGTAACATTTTTTTTTTGGGGCTGTTGTCTGCGTGTTTTTCTGTTAAGAATTTACACCGCACATACCACTAAGAATTTCAATCCATCTTAATTTCTGTTGCTACCATTTTGTTATTTAATATTTTATTTAGTCCAAACACTGATTTTCATAAACATAGTTATATTGTGCTAACGCAAAATCTTCCATTTTGTAAGATTAGGAACATTTTATGTTAAAAAACCGGTCAAGCCCATGCTTAGGCTCCGTACCATCGTAGTATCTTTATTTTTTTTTTATAACTGGCTTATGGAGTTCGGTAATTGTCCCGCGGGATTTTATTACCGGGATAACAAATATATTATATGTTAATTCAGGTTATAAGCTATCTGTGTGCCAAATTTCATCCAAATCCGGTCAGTAGTTATTACGTGAAAGAGTAACAAACATTTTTTCAAAAACAAAATCAAAATATTTTTATTTCACATAGGCCTACATGGGCACTTATGAAACGTCGACAAAAAGGTACACTTTTCATCAATTTGTTGTTATAGCGGCAATAGAAATACACATTCTGTGAAAATTTCAACTGTCTACCTATTACGGATCTTGAGATACAGTCCGCTGACAGACAGATGGACGGACGGACGAACAGCAGAGGCTTAGTAATAGGGTCCCGTTGGTTATGTTTCGGGTACGGAACCCTAAAAAAGGGTCTTTTGTGAGGTTTAACAAGGTCCACCACAATAGCGATGTCGGCTGTAATAAAAGTGAGGTTACAATATCTGACAACAATGCCTCGGGACACGCAGAATGAGAAGGACGACGGCCACCTATTTGGGTTTCTGATGAGAATTAGAATAGGTATGAAAGGCAGCAGGTAGGGAAATATGTGGGTATGCGAATGAAATGGTTGTTGTGCTATGTGTTCCCCAAGCCATACGATTTCCGGAGATAATTTCGGACTTTTCGTAACGCAGTACCAACTTTATTGTACCATTTTTTACAACGTTATATTAATAGATAACGATTTTTGTAGAACATTCCGGTGTGCATAAAAATTAATTATAAACGCTACATTTTAATTGGTTTATGATATGGACCAAGTGATAAATGAGGGCATTATAATTATGCAAGTCAAATTAGGAAAAGTGATTAATTGTTACCAAACCTTTAATATTTATCACAGTGCAGTCATGACTATAACTATGTTATCATCGGGCAATTTGATGATTTTGGTATGTTTGGCGGGATGCAGGGATTAGAAATATTCGATTTTTATGTAGTTTTATTTTTAAACTGCATCTTTTGAATTGGATACAATAATCCCTGTCACTGTAATTACAAAAGTTATAGTCGATATTCATAGTGAGCTTTTGCTTCGTGCATTTGCAATGCAATACATTCGTTGCGCGCTCTGTTCTCTTTACGCTTTTGTTACGCAACGAAACTAATCTTTCGCTGACCTGAAAATCGAACCCAGAACCTCATAGTCAGTAGTAGCGCTTGCTTGTCTAAATATGTACCCGGTTGATGGTAATAGACTGGGCCCCTATGCACGGGACTTAAAAACATCATCATCTGGTCTAGGTTTTTCCCAACTATGTTGGGGTGGGCTTCCAGTCTAACCGGATGCAGCTGAATACCATTATTTTACATAGAGCGCCTATCTGACCTCCACAACCCTGTTAGTACTGGATACCCCTTGGTAAGACTGGTTGTCAGGCTTTCGGGCGACTGACTACCTATAACGACTATCAGAGAATTACAAACGACTTAACCTAAAGATTGACCAGAGCGGCTATTATTATTTAGCCATGAGCCTTAAAAAACATAACTGGCGAAATTTGGGTGTACTATTAGGTACACCACTGCCTAAACCTCTGAGTTTACATGCGTGGTGCCGTTTTGTTCCTGAACCATATTATTTTTGGCTGTAAGAAATACACCCACAGGCGTCCAACGGGGCTGACACACAATGTTTTGTTACAAAGATTTCTAAAATACAAAAAAAATATATACAAATATGCCGTAGGCGTGTTCATGTACTGTCGTACGAAATAATTGGATTCCGTGCCGACATTATCTTTACCAAAATTATGTGTCCATAACCATAAATTATAAATATTACGCAAATATAAAATACCATGTTGATGAAAATTATAATATTGACAATTAATGATATACTTGAATTGTCAGGATTTATTCCGTTAGACTTGTACATCATGTGGGTAGCAGATGGGTTTCGTGCAATGAAAATACACTGGGTGCGATACATTGTTTTTAACAAATTATTTGACATTACAATTTAACACAATAACACAGGTCACAATCACAATGAATCGGGTACAGTTCCAAGACGTCTCAACTCCGCTGTGATCAGACATTGGATGTCGTCCTCGCCTCGAGCTGTCAACATCAGGGCTCTGTAGAAGCACGCTGTGTGGGTAAACTTGTAAGTAGGGCGCGATAATATGTCAACACTGGCATACTTGCGTTTCATTTTAAGTCCGTACCAATGACCGAATCTGACATACATAATTAGATAAATGATGCCTATTGTCGATTGAGTGACAGTGTATTTACTGATAATAATAGTAAACTAATTTTATAACGACAAAACATAACAAAATAAACATAATTGACAAACAAAACACATCTAAATTGACTATGTTTACGGGGCCAACTTATACTGAGGATTTTTCAATTTTTCGTAACAAAAGACAAAAAAAGAAGTGATACAAAATGTGACGTAGAAGGATTTTCTACTACAACATGTGACTGTTCCTAAATTACCCTAGGCTGATATTCGTTTTTCCTAATTCATGTAAATATTAGTATTAAGGCGCGGTGTTACCTCAATATTCCCAAATTATTTGGTTTCTTAGATAGTCGAGTATGACGTAATGCAATGAAAATATCAATCGGCGCCTCTGCTCGCAAAAAAACGAGTTTCATTTTTATTGGGTCATTTAGTTCCCTTCAATATGGTTGAGCTGAATGGTGCTGGTGCTGACCCATGCGTTAAGTTCGTGAACGGGCGCTGTCAGTTGGGACTGGTCATCTCTTAGCTGCCACGGTTTATTTTAACTACTTGTTACTTGTTGTTAAATTGTTGATTTAATGTTTTACTCTGGACGATCTTAATGTGCACGTCAGCTACATCGTTCTCACATATACATATATATAATCTCAACAATAATGATGTAACCAAGATCTTGTAACAATATTTTGATTGATATGAGTATCCATGGAGTTTCTTACCCATTCTTCGCCATAGAGATCTACGCTTTAGAATGGGCAACTACAGTACTTTCACAAGTTATTATGCCTTGTGTCTGTGACTGTAGCTTCGCCTTGTTTGTTTTTCTGGCATTAAAAAGTGCCTGTTATGGTCTAATACAAAAAATATGTTATGGTCTAATTGAAATAAATACTTTGAGTTATTACGAAGAATTGATACATGAATTGTCTGAAAATTATTGTAAAGTTTCAAAGCATTTCGTCCGTTATTTTCTTGTACCTGACAAAGATTAATATCAGAAAGAAACGGTATTTAGTACCGAGATTGAAGACACCGATTTGTCTTAGTCAGTGTTGCGAATCTGGCAAATTAATCTGTGTATTATTTAGAAGCACTGTGTTTATTCACTTGAGTCTTGTACAAACAGGTATTTCAAGCTATCATCATCTTCCTGCCCTTGTCCCATGTTACTTGGGGCACCGCAACACGTTGCATGTTGCGTTGCTGGTGTGACCGTCGGACTGCCAATAAGTCACAGGTCTCAAGTTCGAACCCAAGACACGCATCTTTGATTTTTCGGATTCATGTGCGTATTGTATAATTATCACTTGCTTCGGTGAAGGAAAACAGCGTGAGGAAATCCGCATGCCTAAGAAATATTTCTCGACGATATGTAAAGGCTAGTCAGAGGCCCATAGCCGGCATAAAAACTCTTACACCAGGTTAGGCACGAACCATACGATAAAGAAAGAATTGTTAAAGTAGGTATTCCTCTATTAGCAGAAGTATAATCAGACGTTCCCACTGCTGAGACAAAGGCCTCCTCTCTGTGAGTAATCAACCTCACAGACCCAGTGCCCGTTCCTGGATGTCTCATGTCCCTCATTCCTGTATTAACTGCAATAAAGATAAATAGTTAGTGCTGTAACTTTACTGAGCTCGTGGGTATATAATTACAGCGGCTCGGGTCGATCTTCAGGTTAAGCTGCACTTGCCTTGGTAGGTCCGGGGATAGGTAAGCACCCATTACATACCGAGTTTCCACCGTGCCTCGGAAAGCACGTTAAGCCATTCGTCCCGGCTGTCAATTGAAGATCTTTGACAGGTCCCGAAAGCCATTGGCCCGAAAGTCTGACAACCAGTCTTACCAAGGGGTATCATATTACCCAGTACTAACTCGGTTGTGGAGATCAGAGAGGCAGTCGCTCCATATAAAATACTGATATTCAGCTGCGGTTAGACTGGCAGCCGACCCCCACATAGTTGGGAAAATGCTAGGCAGATGATGACTGTTGTTGTATTTGCAGTAGCTTTCCTATCTTTCATTCTTAGTTCCAAGAAAAAACTTATTAAAGTGAAAGCGAAAGCTACAAAAAGGGCGCACTTCTTCCCTCCCTAACAACGAAAGTATTCGAAAACTTTTATGACGAATGACACTTGACAAGAACCCTCTAAGGTCCGTCCAAGAGGTTGCGAAGGTTTTGTTCCAATTATTTCCGAAAAACAGAATTTCGTAGCCATTGAAAAGGTTTTAGAAGTGCGATGTAATTGTTCATTGGAAGCAAGAATATTCTCTTGGGATATTATGAAGAACTGAATAAAATATTGTTACGTCGGTTGTTTTATGAGAATTTTCTAGATTAAGTTCGAGTCTAGAATGTTCCACTACGGAACTGTCTAGAACATTCAAGTCTAGAATGTTCCACTATCGAACTGTGAAGAAGGTTCCAGAAACTTGTGGAACTTCTCGAAGGATCGGTCGGCATATAAATAGCTGTCGCGTTTGGGGTAGCAGTCAGTCTTATTTAGGCGATACAACGAAGCGAATCGAAGTAAGCTGTTTTTTTTTTTTGGGATGGGAAATCATCAAATGACTCCACCCGCTCTGGGCGGAGCGGAAGGGAGTGTCAGTCTTTTACTGACTAAAAACCATCCTTCTTCTGCCCTTTATGTTCCAGGGCGGTATCTCTTTCGAACAGTCCCGCAGCCCTGGCAGGCATCGGCCCTTGCGGGCCCTTCATGTTTGCTGACGAATCGAAGTAAACTAGAAGTGCGATATCTAAGTGAACAGTGAACAGAAGTGTATTTTGGGATTAATAAAGATATTTGGTGTTTAATTGGTAGTATTTCGATGTATCCCTTACCCAGCTCGTAACAATATCATCAAGCCTGTTTTCTGCGAAGGGCTATACTGAGGTGTGTGTTGAAGTCCCGTGTAATGTTCAGGCTCGCCCCTTATTAAGGTGCGGTCCAACCGTCTGCACTCTGGACTGGCTGCGGACACCGGAATTCTTTACTAGTCTACATAACATCACGCCTGTAATCACCGAAGGGTTAGGCAGAGGCGTACCTAGTAGTACTTACACTCACTTTTCGCCAGTTATGTTTAAGTCCCATGTAATAGACGGCGAGCCTATTGCTATCAACCGGTCACAAATCCAGGCTTCGTGGCTACTACTGAGAATTTCCTGAAGGAAAAACCCATTATTACTTTGCCCGACCTAGAACCCAGGATCTCATGCTCAGCAGTCAAGCTTGCAACCACTAGACCAATGAGGCAGTCCTGACTACAACTAAAATGGGTAAAATAAAAAACTTTCTGCAAACGAAACCGACTTCCAAAAAAACACCAAAAGCACTTTACTTTCGGAAGTCGGTGGCAAAAAAGTGGATGAAACAAACAAAGTTATCGACTTACGAAAGTAAAATTATTCTAGAGTTTCATAGTGTTTTTCTTTCTCAATTTGATCCGTTGCGTCAAACATATTTTTAGGACCAAAAATATAAGCTGTTATATTTTTAGACACATAATTTATTTGACACCTGCCAAACGTGCTATTGCGTGACAGTCGGGTCTAATTTAACCCTCTTCAACACTTTGGGGATTATAGGGTTTGATTAAAAATGACTGTACCCATATGTCATATACATTAACAAAACTATGTACGTGACTAGACGTCTAAGTACCCCCCAAAGAGGCATACCAGACGTAGGTGTAATTAAATTAATAACCACTGATCACATCTTTCTAACCTTTTTCCAACTATGTTAGGGTCGACTAGACTACCAGACGGTCTGACCTATGACGACTGTCAAAGAACTGACAGACTGACAGGTGGGAACAACGTGATTTCTGAGGCAGGAATCTCATTATGTATCGAACTCATGCTACCTCTGCAAATAAATAAAATAAATAAATATCCCTGGACATTTCACACAGCACCATCCAGTCCCAAGCTAAGCAACCTAATGCTTGTGTTATGGTGGCTAGATGGCTGATAAACTACATATATACAATTTTTTTTTTGTAAATACATACATATTATAGATAGAAAAACACCCAGACCCGGAACAACTACTAAACGCTACAACAACGGTAACGTCAACGTTACTGCTAAATGTTGCTAAACTTTGAAGATTGTCGTGTATGTCTGATATTGCTTACCAACGAGTTATACAAAAACTAATTTTAAAAAGTACTAGCCTTACCTTAATATCAACTTATATAACGTAAAAACTAAACATAAAGTCACGCCTTTTTCACGTGGGATAGACAGAAACCACAGAACGTCACTTGCTAGGATCCTTACATGACAACATATTCCTTTTACCTCGTCCACGTCCTTACATCTGGTGCGAGTACTACGCACCTGACCTTTCTCAAAAACCTTACCATTTAAGTCTTAGTATGTCCTTCAAGAGAGTCTTGGCGTTGCCACTCACATCTGCCTTGGAAAACCTTTTGTTAGTCGCTTTTCACTCATCCTCTCCACATGACCAAAGCATTATTAAATATAAAGCAAAATTAAACAAAAATATTGTTTTTGTTTTTGTCAATTAGATGCTTTTTGTCAATTAGAAGATTTAACAAAAAAATTAAAATTAAACAAAAACAATCTTTTTGTTTAATTTTAAAATTTTTGTTAAATATTCTTTTTGATATTGTTTCATTTATATGTGAAACAATCTTATTACTGATTTCTTGACATCAAATGTTTTTTTATTATTGTGGTTTTTATTTTACTTTTTGAAATATATTTTTTTAATCTCCTTGTTAACACCTAGTTTTATGTGCATGCTGTGGTCTCCTGGAATTGAAGGAACACACATAAAAGAACCTTTTTACAACTGTGACTTACATTGTATAGATCTGTGTATCTTTTGTTGGAGATCCAAATAGATAAATAAATAAATATCTAAACATACCATCATCAATTTGAATAAATCTTCTTTTAAATCGCAACGTTCTCGTATTTAATCTAAATCTATAAAAAAACTAGACCTAGAACTTCATTACATTTTTATGACGAAAATGTTATGAAAAGCAAAAATTTTGTCAACAACTTACACATAATAAAACCCTACCTATAAATTTTCATATGTATTCATAGCATTTTCAGGTTGACAAAGCCCACTTCAGCTTTAAGCCGGTGGACCGTAGTAATCCGATTTTTGCTATACCCGGCTAGGCTATGAATTTAATATTACAAGCAAAATGAAGTTTTGTAGGGATATAATTATAACTTGTTTTGTATTGCTTCAGGATTTTGTTTTTAAAGGTCTGTGAGGTAAGTGCCTTGTTTGTGTGTTGAGACAAATGTATTTTAAAACTCGGGTGTAAAATAGGGTTGGGAAAAGTTTGATTAAATTCTTTTTTTTTGTTGAATCTTTTCCCGTTGAAAGGGATGAAATTAACATCGAATCATTAATAAATTAAGCATTGATATATGCGTACAAGTAAAATAAATTAAGCATTGATTTATGCGTACGCTTAACGCAAGATGGCGATGGACTCGCTATAATATATTTATTTGTAACACCTATGTTTACAAATAAAGATTTCATTAATTTCATTATCATTTATTTTCAATCATTTTTGTTACTGATTCCGTGGTTACAAATTAGGGTTCTTAGGTTCTTGATTAAGACCTATGATTGACCTATGAATCAATATGATTGTAATTTATCTTCTAAACAAATACATAAAATTGAAGTGTCTGTTTGTAATACCAAAATAACAGCGTTTTACTGAATGCATATGATATACGGTACATAACAAAAACGCATTTTTTTTAAGTTTTGTCTGTCTGTCTGTCTATTTGTTCCGGCCCATCTCCGAAACAGCTAGACAGATTTTGACGGAATTTTTACTGCCAGATAGCTGATGTTATAAGGTCTAACATAGGTTACTTTTAAATTAGAAAAATTATTAAGGTTCCGCGCAAAAAATTAAAACCCTCGAAAGGACATGGACAAAAAAGTACATTCCATATACACTTACCTACATAGTCAATATATTATATTAAGAAAAATAGAGAAGTGAATTGTTGCGTAGTTTTTAACCTCTCTGCACTCGTCAGTATTGATTACAATATAATAAGTAGTGTAAGTTGAATTCAAAGTCTCATTTGTCAACTTTAGCCATTATGGACCATAGAGAAAGATAAATAGAATAATAGACGTTCTACACCACGCATACTACTTGTAGATATGTATGTGACATGAACGACAATTAATGCTCTAACCTGAAACATTTTGATTTAAACAAAACTGTTTTCACTGGTATTTCTTACATATAATTAAATTATATTTTGAACTGTTGATACGTAAGATATATTTATTTCACACAATTATAGTAATAACGTAACCGTACCATAAAACGGAACGCATTTTACAATGTGTCATTGTTTATGTCAAAATGGCGGTACTGCGATTGCACAGATCCTCCGTTGCGTACGAACTGTTTGTTTTATTGCGATTATCTTCTAATATTTTTGACTCCTGCTTATCTCTACGGCAAAAAATATTTTTACTTATTTTTACCAAGAAATGAGTAATTATTTATAATCTTTTGTTTTATTTAGTGTTTCTCTTGTCAATTAGTAGTTAAACTGTTGAAGAAAAACGTCACTTTCGGAGTCTCAATGAGGAGTGACAATAATAACATATACTTTGTCTCAGTTTAGTTTAGTTATTTTTTGCGATTTAATATGGCAATATTCACGAATATGAAACACCAAAAATTATCGTTGTACACTAAATTTTATAACTATGCAAACGCCCATACAGAAATTGGCCATGTCCTTTTATATACATATATATTTTTTTTTAAACGGCTAATCTCCGAAACGGCTAGACCGATTTTGACGGGACTGTTACAGACATATAGCTGATGTCATAAGGAGTAACGAAAGCTACTTTTATTTTAGAATACGAATTAGGGTTCCGTACAAAAGATATTAAACCCTTGAAATTGGTAACAAAATTCGATTCAAAGAGGGAAGGAATATTTTTTAATAATAATTTCACGCTAACGAAGGTCACGGGCAACAGCTAGTCTTTAGTGGAAACCAGTAGTTAATTACTTACATAACCGAATAAATTCAATGAAACGAAATGTAGTAGGAGTGAAACAAAACTAAAGTATTTAAATGTAATAAAAACAACACTTACAAGACCACAATTAAAACACTTTTTTTTTTGTATAGAATTTTAGGCCAAAAAATAAGAAGTGTAACTATTAAAATATTGTTATTTTCGAACCCCTACCTATCTGCTGGCACCTCCCCGCCAGGGTGAGAGTCACAGTGGCCTCCCCCCAAAAAAGAACCGGAAACCCGACTTCATAATTATATACATAATTATGTTACTTTCCAAACCGTTATACACACGTAGTTTCGCAGTAAAAAGAATACAGCTCTTTCAGCAAGTATAAGTAAACAACTATTTATTTACCTGACCGACTCATGTTAAAGTTTACTCGCTACGGAGTGGTCACGTGTGTATCTTCACTTATTCCTGTAGCCTTCAGAGCCTTTTAAACCTAACTCCGCTTGTTCGTGTATTTCTTTTTCAGTTACCGTTCGTTTGATTTACAAAAAGTTTTGACGTGAAAATATTGCTCTTACAATCATTTGCAATTCTCTAGATATGCTTTAATGTGAGATTATTCATTTCTTTAAATAGGAGTCTCATTACGGTAGTCTTCAAAGTTCAGCAAGCTAATACTGAAACAGATCTTGTGTGAAATTATCGGCCCAACAACTTATTTGGCTCTTACGTACTCGTATGTCATGAGGCATTCTGATAAAATTACAAACATAAATCGCTTGATCAAGTATTTTTATTTCGAGTTAAAAAGGGTGTAAAAATACCCTTAATGAAGCCGAAAGGCACTTGTTCTCCCCGTCATTACGATCCTTTTTTTTTGTATTGGACCTTACCTAGGAACCTTCTAGTTACGGAGATAGGAGGAGGAGTGAGGTCAAAGTTCCATAAATTTCAGAAGTATTTTTGCGCCGACCCCAAATAAATTGGGGTAATGGCAGGAGAATGATGACGCATAAGCAGCCTATCATGTTCCCACTGCTGGGACACACGGCCTCCTCTTTATGAGAGGGAATGGGCTATAATCCACCACGCGGGCCCAGTGGCGGGTTGGTAGATGTCACATGTCTTCGAAGTTTTGGTTCTAGGACATGCCGGTTTCCTCTCGATGTTTTCCTACACCGTTTTTGAGAGCAGTGGTGATGAAATAAATTACACAAAGTATTGCGCCTGCCTGGGTTGGAACCCACGACTCATTGTTCGTAAGTCGGGGCCGCCACCACTGGGCCACTGTTGCTCTGAATGATGATGGTTCAATACAAAGTCCTGGCATTAAGTCAATGCCCTCTTCAAATCAATCTGTCTCAGCTTCTGTTGTATATCTCTCCTCCAATCAGGATTAACTAGGATCTTGACAAAAATCCAGACATTAGTTGACGAATATCCACGGTTATTCAAATTCAGGCACTTATTAAAACTCCGGTAAATTCACTAAGGGAATGGAAGGGAAGTTTTCTCGTTAAATGGATAACTTCGTGGTTTCGGTAATACGAAGTCACAATTGAATTGTAAGTGCTTCTTTTGTTCGTTTAAGATTTTTTTATTTGGTCTATTATTACTTACTATACGGTTCTAGGTACGTGTATAATTTACATAATACTATTTAGGTATGTATTCACCTTTATATAGGTACGACATAACCTGCCCAGCCTTTTGTCGAGTATCTTGAGATCGGCTTCCAGTCTAACCGAACAACTTAATACCAATATTTTACATGGGGCGACTGCCTATCTGACCTCCACAACTCAGTCATTACTGGGTAATACGATAGGTACCCCTTACTAAGACTGGTTGTCAAACTTTCGAGCCACTGACTACCTGTAACAACGGTCAAAGGGCAACCGTGACCAACAGCTTAACGTGCTTTCCGAGGCACGGAGGAAACTTGGTATCTAATGGATGGTCACCCATCCACGGACCGACGATGCCAACCGCTGCTTTACCTAGAAGATCGACCCGGCTGTTATTGTTTAGCCACAGGCTTTATAGGTTAATACTGAGATTCTGTTTCTATATAATAAAAAAATATAGTAATACAAAAAAATGATTTGTATAAATTCTACAATGTTCAAGGTCTACATCTCTTTATTTATTTTTGCTGAAGATCAGTACAAAATTGCTTCCAGATAACATTGTTATGGCAGCATAATATTCTTTCCAAATTCAAAGTCACCAAATTAAACGCTGTAAGAATATTTCATATCCGAAGAAAATATTTGAAGCTTTTCCTGAAATCGTATTACTGCAAACGTATTTGAAACACGCTTTTACGGTATTATGCTAAAAGCAAATCTTTGTTTCAGATCTTATGAGCATGGCATAAATAGTGTTGTCCTTAAAAAGTCAAGATGTTATTCGATGAAGCTAAAACCAGAATTCTACACATTTTCCTTCAGCACATAACATCACGCCAATGTAATCCATGAAAGGTTAGGCAGAGGTGTACCTAATAGTACAACTCCATTGCCTCTGTTATGTTTAAGTGCCAGGTAAATGGGGGCGAGCCATTCCGTTTCTAGCTAAAAATAAACTTAAAACGTTGTTAGTCTTCGGTAAGTTAATGAACATTTTAGATTCGAAGAAAATTAGGTATTTAAAGGATACTAAAAGCTTCGTAAATAAATTGAGAACTAATAGACGAGACCTTTGAAATATCAAGTTCGTCTGAATTCTTGATGAACGGCCTCTACTAACCCACGTATTCGATAAAATCGATACTATTTCCATGTACTACTCTGTCAATAAAGTACCGGTAAACGATCAATAATACGCAAAATGTTAGTTATTCATCCCAAGTTATTTTATCGCCTGCAAAGTATGCTCCTTCAGAAACGATACACTTACGCCAACGAATAATCCAACCGTCAAAACATTTTTTAAACGCTTTTTTCGGCATTGAGCTCAGTTCTTGCTGCGTGTTCTCCTTTATGTTTTATACCGAATGAAAACGGGTGCCACGAAGTGGTAATTTGAGTTTAGAAAAAAGAAAGAAGTCGGCTGGAGCCATATCTGGTGAATAAGGTGGTAGCTCGATGGTATTTGTCGAGTTTTTGGTTAAAAATTCCTTCACTATGATGACTTTGTGCGAAGGCGTATTATCGTGGTGCAAAATCCAAGAATTTTCTTTCCACAAATCTGGCCTTTTTCGTCAAATTTGCTTTCTTAAATGCCGCATAACGCTCAAATAATATTATTTATTTACTATACTACTATTATTATTATTTGTTTGACCTTCCGGCAAGAATTCCGAGTGCACAACACCGCGATAGTCAAAGAAAACGGTCAACATGACTTTGACTTTGATCGACTTTGGCGTGGTTTTTTCGGTTTCGGTTCAGTTGGAAGGCGCCTCCGAAGCTTGTTGAGTAGTTTGTATGTCAAACTCGTAAACCCGCGTCTCGTCACTAG
Source organism: Eurois occulta (assembly GCA_950022335.1). Classification (NCBI taxonomy): domain Eukaryota; kingdom Metazoa; phylum Arthropoda; class Insecta; order Lepidoptera; family Noctuidae; genus Eurois; species Eurois occulta. The sequence goes on along the minus strand of OX465500.1, from coordinate 9,454,029 downwards.
TATGCGTTTCATGAATGTTGGGTCGGAATTGACTCGTTCTAGCATGTCCTCAGTGACTCTTATGAGATTGAGTTTTTGGAGAAAATTCAGGTCTTTTGGGACTAGCCGAGCATCAACATGTTTCATACCCAAGTGGTTATTTAAAATGGTACAGATCGACTCGTGAGACACAGAAAGTTCAGAGGCTATCTCTCTCAAACTTGAATGAGGATTTTAAGTCACTATTTCCTTCACTTTTGCACTGTTAACTTCAGTTGAAGACGTTGATAGCCTACCAGAGCGAGGCAAATCTTCCATCACATCTCAACCACTTTTGAACGCTTTGTACCACTCATAAGCACGTGTTTTTGATAAAGTCGATTCACCGTAAGCCTTCTGTATCATTTTCAGGGACTCCGAACACGAAATTCTATTGGCGACGAAAAATTTAAGACAAATTCTTTGTTCGACGTTTTTGTCTATTATGAAATTCGCAATACAGGCTAGATATGATCTTACTAAAAACAGCATTTATAAAATAACAGATGCAACTCATACTCCGCCCCAAAATGGAAAACAGTTGTGCCCCAACAACAACAAAAAAAAATCGTTTAGAACCTTATACAAATCATTCACTCCCGATACTTTTTTGACTGAACGTATGATGCAGCCCAGCTTCCGTGTAACTCCATGAATGCACTCGTTTGTACGTATGACATGAGTTCAAATGGCCTTTGTAAATTCAGTTTCGGACAACTTTAGGCCGAAACCGAAATCCAGGCCGAGACTAATTGGATTCTCGCTACGCCCCACACTAGTAGTCGGAGCGAAGTAATCGGGTGGACCGCGGGCAATAAATGCAAGAAACCTTTTAACTGTATCCCTTATTGTTTCCAGTGTAATAGTCGCTCTTCAAGAGTTTCATTAACTGTGTGTTTAACTGCTTCTTTGTTGGTTTTAGTAAATTGTGTTTGGGTAACTGTTTTAATTCTTTTTTGGTTGGTTTGGCCAACCAAGGGGCATCGTTTGTCGCAGTAAGTGAGTTGTGGAAGTCGAAATAGGCAGTCACCGATTTATTTTCCACTACATGAAGTGACTACTCCATGTAAATAAACTAGTGATATTCAGCAGGATCTAACTAGACTGGAATCCGACCTCTAAATAGTTGGAAAAAAGGGTAGATCATTGACATTCTCTAGAACTGAAGGATTATATGTATTTATGGTACAAAGGCGAACTTAATGCCACAAAATATTATCTACCAGTCAACATTTGGATCAAATAGGACAGCATTGTTACAGTGTACAAAAAAAATAACAATACCATTTTGTTTATCCATAAATGTTTACAGATTTGTAAAAAGTTATTTACTTTTACAATTCCTTTATTAAGTAATCTTTTGTTACTCTGTAATCATTTTAATTCAATTTTCCTGGTACTTACGAAATCTTTTTGAGGAAAAATAAAAGTAATTTTGAAAAGAATTGCGTCACAACACCCAGCTTATTTCACCTGCCACGTGTTGTCTAATGTAGGTTCCCTATATATGTCACAAACAGAGCTCTGTAACCTAGACTTTAGATATTTTTGTAGTTTTCAGTGAAACTGTTTTATTGTCTCCAGGAAACAAAGACAATATGATGCGTTTGTTTTTTAAAAAATAAGATGCTTTGCAAATTGCATAAATAGTGATTTATTTTTATTACTTTTTATTAAAGTTGGCGTTTGTAGACGCAGTTGCGAAATTGCGATAGCTGTGGTCCGTCTGAAAAGCTGATCAAATAAATTTACAACGATAAACCTGTTAATGTAAATTCACTATATGTAAAAATAAAGAAAATCATTTTATTTCAGTGTATGAATATAATTTTTGAGTCTGTAACACAAAGTCAAAATACAACGTATATTTCTTTGATCACTCTGATCATAATAAAGTTACGACCAACTTTGTCACAGTCGAATTATATTTGAGTAAAAACAAAAAGTAATCAAGTTTAACAACAACTTTGACACTTTTCGGTAACAGTAAAAAATATTATATTATTGCCATGAGCATAACAGCCAAAGAACGTGAAAATAAACAAGTGTACCTAGGCTTTTATGTTCGGATCAAAGAAAACGTCGCAAATCGTGTTACGCCAATCATGAAACCCACTTGTTTAGTGGAATGATTGACTTGAAGCTGTTTTGTTACTTGTATAATGTAATTGGAAACGCTTATTGGAATAAAATTTGGAACTAGCTGTGTCCCGCGAACTTGGTCCGCGTGAAATTATTATAAAAATATTACTCACCTATTTGAATCGTATTTTGTTAATAATTTCAAGGGTTTTAATTTTTTGACACGCATTCCTAATAATATGTTTTATAAAAATAAAAATAGTCTAATTTACTCTTTAAACGTCAGCTATCAGCCAGTAAAATTCCTGTCATAATCCGTCTCACCGTTTGGGAGATAAACCGGAACAAACAGATAAAATTTAAAAAAAAAACGTGTGAGGACCGTATGTACCTTGATATTATTATGCATTCAGTAAAAAGCTGTTATTATGAAATTACCAACAGACATTTTTTATTTGTATACGGGTTGAAAGGGGACACCGACGCGAAAACGGTTACCACGTATTAAGTACAAATAATCAACTGTTCCATACATTATGACCGTGTAGGTATTACACTTACACTTTTGTAGGAAACAGCTGGTTTTTTTAATAACCGATGAAAAATTTCTATGTAGGGGGCTCAGAATGATGTACTGAATACGTGGTAACAGTTTTCGTCGGTGACCCTCCACGCCGTAGATTTTTTTTCTGGGCAGCTTTATTATTTTAATCTGGTTTATTGTTATCTTTTTTAATTCTAACAATCTGTTTACCCAATTGGGGTTTCTATCGAAAAAAATAAGAGTTTCCAAAGAAACGTTTAAACTTTCCATAATTGACCCTATAAAGTGCTCGTCTCTAGATATTATGTAAGAAACCATCTCTGAAAATTTTTATGTTTCTAGAGCGGTTCAGACTGCGCTATATCATCATCTGCCTTAGCCTTTTCCCAACTCTGTTAGGTCGGCTTCCAGTCTAACCAGATGCAGGTGAATACCAGTATTTTACATGGAGCGACTGCCTATCTTACCTCCAGAACCCAGTTAGTACTGGGTAATACTATACCACTTGGTAAGACTGGTTGTCAGACTTTTTGGGGTACTGACTACCTGTAACGACTGTCAAAGATCTACAAATGACAGCCGGGACCAACGGCTTAACGTGTTTTCTGAGGCACGGAGGAAACTCGGTATGTAATGGGTTGTCACCCATCCACAGACCAACCTAGGTAAGCACAGCTTAACCTAAAGATCGATCTGACTGATTCATACTGCGCTATATGCCAGTGTTAATTTTTTATTGAGATATTCAAATCAGCATTTTCTAAAAAATATCAATGTAAAACGAAATACGAAATCACGCTCGACATTATTTTCGTCCAATCACAACTAATTTGGTTGACAAAATGAAACTTTCAAACACAATTAAAGCCATGAAATTTCATATCATGCTCCCAGACAAGCGTGATTGGCTTTTAAAGTCTTCATTAAACAGTTAAAATTGAATCTTAAGTGCAATTGATTTCAATGAATTAATGAAAAATTGAACTGTATCGTGAACTACTGAGAGAACGGACTTAGGGATGCGTTTTTTTTTTCTCTTTGGTGCTAATCTGCAATCAGTTGTCCACTATAAGCAGATATGATGTGAGATATTGTCTGATCAAGTGCATCCTCCAGCGAGGATGGCTACTCTTTGTATATATGACATTCACTAGAGTATGTCTTTTCTCTTGAGACGCTTTTGATAACTGCGCTTAATTAAACTTGCTGCAAGTATATTCGGATGATTTTCCAGCCGCTTATGAATACCCTTTTTTATTCCTTAATAATGCCTATAGAGCAATTATTTTTATTTTCAAAAAATCAAGGTCTACTGTAGACACCATGTCATTTCGTTTTTTTTCAGCAAAGAAAAGTATAAGACAATCAATCAATCTGAACCTTTAAAAATGATAAAAAACGCCCCATTTTTACGGTCGTGATTAGAAGACCACCAGACAAATTCGAAAAGTTTTTAACATAAAAATTAAATTTTGGTAACAGCAAGAATATTATGATGACTTATTAAAATCTTACAACTATTATAAATGCGAAAGCTTGTGAGGATGGATGTTTGTTACTCTTTCACTCAAAAACAACTGATCGGATTCGGATGAAATTTGGCACACAGATAGTTTATAACCTAGATTAACACATACGATATATTTTTATCCCGGTAGTGCGAACTCCACGCGGGCAAAGCCGCGCACATAAGCTAGTAGGTTATAAAAAGTATTAACACTGAAACAGAAAGATGTCCATCTTTTTCGCGTAGGGTAAATCTTCCTATTTAAGTATCCGACAAACTACGTACAACAATAGTTTCATAAGTACAGTCGCCAGCGCATCAAGTTACTACAACCTGTCAAATTTCTCCAAATGATTTTAAATCATAAAATGTTGCCAGTTAAGTTCAAAATCGCATGAGAAAATTTGACAGTTTATGGTAACTGTTGCGCTGGCGACTGTACAATTTCGATACTGAAACCAACACGCACTTCGTTCACTTAAGTTTACTGTCTCAGTGGGCTGTCACGAGGCGTTGCCTTTTATTGATGTAATATAAAGGACTCCAGACTCCGCTGTTTCCTGATTTATGTCAACTAACGATTTAGTTTTATTGAAGCTGACTTTTTGTCAGATAAGTGGATAGGCGGTTGTTTTTATCTTCAGAAGATACAACCAGTAAACAAGTTTGTTTTCATTACAAACTCAACGGTTTTACTTATGTACGCACAGACGCCAGCACAACAACCTACCCGAAACTGTCAAATTTCCCCAATCAAACTTGAATCTAATACTTTAGCGGTAAAGTTGAAAATCTATTAAAGTTTACAGATTGTTGTAACTGGGTGTGCTGGCGTCTGTACTAACCTATTTACAAAAATGGTTCGCGTTTGGAAGTGCTTTCATAGCCATAACCAGCGTACTAAGACAAAAAAAGGCTAGACCAGTTCTTCGTCGTGTCGATGGTTCCCGTTATTACGTAACATAACATCACGCATGTAATCCCCGAAGTGTTAGAAAGAGGCGTACCTAATAGTACACCCCAATTTCGCCAGTTATGTTTAAGTCCCATGTAATAGGGGGCGAGCATATTGCTATCAACCGGGCACTAATCTACAATCCGTGACTGCTACTGAGAAATTCTTGATGGAAAAACCCAATAATGCTTTGCCCGACCTGGGAATCGAACCCAGAACTTCATGCTCAGTCGCGTTTGAAACCACTAGGTAGACCAACAAGGCAGACATTCTCATTATTATTTAAGTCAAATTAGCCATGACCAGAACTCTGACACAACGACGGCGTTGTAGTGGCTTCGGACAGGTCCCACAGTGCATGTGGACTTGCACAAAGAGCGAGACAACTGGCAATCGCTTTTAAAGCGCTTCGTATAAATGTATGTTTCGGATATTGCTAGAAGAAGAAGTAAACTTAGGATAACCGGGTTAACTTAAAATTATCAGATTTAGTTGGGTAAAGTTCGAAAACTAACTATGTTACGGTTAAAAACCGAAGTACGGTTACGGTTTTAGCCGGCTATATCTAGGTATTGTCCAAAGCCCGAACACGAAGTTTTTATCACGGCAACCAGACACGTATTTTTATTATCTGCCTAGCGTTTTCCCAAGTATTGTGGGGTCGGCTTCCAGTCTAACCGGATGCAGCTGAATATCAGTATTTTACGTGGAGCGACTGTCCTTCTAAACTCCACAACCCAGTTAGTTCTGGGTTGTGGAGGTTAGAGATATTGGTCTGATAATGTGGCTCCAGCATAACGTGATCAAAGAAAATTTTCTCCCTTTTAATATTATCGATACCGAAGTGCGATATTATGAAATTAAAAGGTAATCAAAGCGGGGCTCAGTGCTGCGTTCCTCGGTAATCGAATCAATTTGCCGCATCGCTCTGCCATTACCGATGCAATTGAGTTTTCTGGCTGATTTATTTACGGTGTTTAACTATGTACAGCCTTTGTGTTTTTGTTACTATCATAATTTGAGGCTGCGTCAAACACCTGCCAGGGCTGCGGGACTGTTCGAAAGAGATACCGCGGCCCTGGAACATAAAGGGCCAATGAAGGAACATGGGTGGTTTTTAGTCAGTAAGAGTCTGACACTCCCTTCCGCTCCGCCCAGGGCGGGGGGGGGGGGTCATTTGATGATTTCCCACCCACCAAAAAAAAAAAAAAAAAAAGGCTGCGTCAAACAACTATCATCGTTATCATCGTCGTTTTGAGATATAAGTACGACCTCCTTAGAAAACGGTGCGTCAGACGAAAGATGCGAACTGTAGAGAAACAGACAACATTCCTCCACATAAAAATTTTATTAACCCGGAAGAACACCAGTTGCTCGGATTCGAACTGCAGTTGCCAATCTGGAAATCTCTGAACCGATTGCGGGCCCAGGTTGCCTGCTGTAGATATAATCTGACTTCTGATTACCCGTATAAAGGGTGTAACAAGACCCTTAATGAAGCCGAAAGGCACTTGTTCTCTCCGTCATAACGATATTTTCTTTTGCTATTGTACCTGAGAACCTTCTACTTACGGAGATATTGGGGGTCAAAGTTCCAACTTGTTCACAAGTTTTTTTTTTTAAATACATGTTTTTAATGTGAGATTTTTACTTTAAACACCTCCACGACTTCCGTACTAATTAATCCATCCATCAGTGTAATGTTTTGAGTGCGTTACATTGAGTCTTACCGTAAAACGTGATTTTTCACCACAAAATAAAAGTCGTTTCCCATCAATAATTTTTGTGTAAAAGTTTCTCAGTTTGATGTCCATAACGCTTGGTTGACGGCTTCGTTAAGGGTCTAGTTACACCCTGTATACTTTCATATGCATTCAGTAAATGGCTGCTATTTTGACATTACAAACAGACACTTCAATTTATTTATTCGTAGGTATGTGTACAGATAAAAAATCTATGTCTTACCAGCATGTTTGAAAAACATAAAAGTGTTCAAACATTTTGGAAGTCTTTTTTTATCTTTTCATCCATCCCATCGTTATGAATACATAAAACAAGAATATAAAGACAAAAGATCCTTCCATATATCTATATTTTAGATTACACTCGACAAACACGCCTTACTTAGTAAAAATGCTGAACGAGAATTTAATTAGGCATTTTTACCCAAAGAAAACATTTTTGTTTCAAAGAAAATAATTTTGCAAAGTAAAGAAAAAGGCCTAATCTTGCCTTGGGCCATACATTGTTTGCTGTAAGTATATTTTTAGTAAACACAGGTAATTGGGATCTAAAGAGAAGTATCATTACGCTGTCGTAGGTACTCCTGTTGGGATTCTTTTGAAAATGGAAAATACATGTTTTTTATATAAGTGTGTTTTTAATCTAAACTAATATTAAACACTGATTTAAGGTTTCACGGTTTAATACTAAACGTATCCTGTTACTTACGGGATATGTTCACATGAAATTTCATTTCATACCTTTGTATAGTCCTTTAAGCATTTATATATTGCCATTCAGGTTTCTGGTATTATTTGTGAGAGTAACTGAGGAGATATAGCAGTATTGAACACCAAGTCAGTATAGCTGCCATCAGAAGCAAGGAATTTCAAAGTGGCAATTAGTCTTTCTTCTGCACTTACTGCTTCTCGCAGAATAGTATTTTGTTTTTGCATAAATGGGCTTACCATACTCAGTAATTGAGAAAAACACTCTTCGTTCATTGTCATTATAACTAGAAACGGGATATTTACCATGTCCACTGTTTGTTTTGAAATATCAAGAACTGATAGTACCTACATGATAAATATTCCGTTTCTAGTGTTAATGATAATGTTAGTGACCATGACAGTTTAAAACCTCTTCGTTCATCCTTAAATCTGTTCGAAAATGTTTAGACCTTAAAAACTTAATCATTTTTAGAGGTGTAAACCTTTTTCTCTGTCTGTAAATTTCTTCAGCCCATATGCTTCTCTTTTACCTCCTTTTTCGTGTATCCACAACGGTACTTGATATTGCTACTCCTATTGCAATCTTTTGTAGTTTAAAAAACGTAGGAGCCAAGTGAAACACGTCTGCACAGAGTCACCGCCAGAAGCCGATTTGATTTGAAGGAAGCACATCAGAAAGTGTGGTGAGAATGACTCCGCTTTAGGATTTCCTACAAATCGGATAGGATCGGAAGGTGTGGATCGTGCTTGACTCCTAAGACACAGGCACATACACCTAGTTTAGGAGTCAGATTATTGTGACCTAGTTTTAAGCCTTGTATGAAAAAAAAAAGAAATATCTATTTGTTAAATGTTAGTGTTTTTTATTTGTTAACATCTTTGTACTCTAATATAACCAGGTTTCTATTTTAAGAGAAAGTATTTTTTTAATTTGATTGTTTAGTTTAGCTCAGAATCTTATGAGACAAACGTGAGCTTTTTGACTAGATATTATAAACTGATAGTGGATTTTTACTTGATACACTTTGATTTGTCGTGTTTTCATTATGGCCAGGTACCCAAACCTTAATCTGTAAATAATTTAATAAGTACGGACCTAAAGCATCACATACTGAATCATTGATCCGTTGGGATATAATCTATTTCGATTTTTTTTTGTGTTTAGAGATTAAATTGTCAGCAACTCGAAGAGATCGGAGGCCGTAGCACAAGATTCGATTTTAAAATTGAAAATACAATTATCATAGCATTTTATTTAAGTTATTTGCAACAAGCACAACCAGTATCATTCCAAACTATGAATTAATTATTAAAATTATGAAAATATTATTTTTGAAACGAGTATTTTTAATTTTAATATGGACGTATTTACGTTATGTTCACATCGCGCGCTGGGGATCTAAAATGGCGGCTTTAGCAGAATCGTAATAGGATAGTAATAATATATGAGTTACGTTTAAATTCGTAAAATGGTCACAAGGTGACAATTCCTAATAGTAGGTACGTCTATGACCATTTTAAGTTTTTTTTTTCTTTTTGAAATGGTATTCATATTATTATCCTATTATGATTCTGCTAAAGCGGCCATTTTAGAACCCCAGGTGTTAAGGTTTCTGATCTGATTTTATTCTACCCAAAAATCATCTTCGCCTTACTTGGCCAAAACACATAAAAACAAGAACACTTTATAAAGGAAATGGATGCGTAGGTACAGACTACAGACTTTTCAAACTTTCACCATTTGTCATGAGTAAATAGGAAAAGAGAATGCTCATGGAAGTATGGAATCCCGTACCATGCTGCATCAAAATCAAACCTTGTTTTTTATAGACTACACTGATCGTATTAACTCCTACAAAAATTATTTTTGAAAAAAAAACCCGCGTTTCAGAGTTATTTTATAAAATCGAAACTAACCTAAAAAGTAGGTCTATTTTTTCGACGCTACCAACGACGTATTTTAACACACATACATTACATTATTGCTCTAAAAACAGCGTAATACACTAATATTAGTAAGAATTACGAGTTAAAGTAACATCCACAGTATGCTTGACTGAAACTCGATTTTATTTTAGACCTTTAAATTGCCAATAGTCAGTCAGTCCAGTACAAATGTCAGATGCCACAGATAAGATAACTATAAACCATAGAGTATAGTAAGTGCTATAAACTAGTCGGGATTTAGGGATGTAATCAATAAATCAAAATCTTTAGGCTGAGAAAATCTATTTTGTTGCAAATAGCAATAAACCAAACTAAATCGATTTGGTGTACTGATCTTACTTAATTGTAATTAATTTTAGAGTCCGCTCGACAGACAAGGGTTTGTTCAATTGAAACGGAACGACATTTATATTCAGTTGAAACGGAACGTCATATAAAGGGAGTAAAACAATATTCGTACTTTTAAACTCGAAAAGTATATTTCCAGTTCAAAAATCAAATCCCCGACGCGTAATGCCGTAAAAAAATATGAAACTAATTACTATAATATTTTGGTTTTGAGGCGCGAGACTTTTTGGTACCAACTTTGGTCATTGTCCTTTCGGTTCAGCAACGGAAATATTAGACATTCCACTGTGACAACTCGACGACAGAAGACGCTTGCTTGTATTCTTATGCTAGTAGGTAGGTCTAAGTACTGAATATGTATAAAAGGAAAAATGACTAATTTCAGTTGATAACGCTCACAAAATATCTATCTCTAAGTATCAGTAGCTATGTAGCGACACTACAAATAGTTCTAAGTACAGCAACATAGAACAAAAAGTAGTTCAGCGCAAAGTGATTTTATTTTGACCTAAAATAATAAGTTGCCGGCACTCCAGAATAAACACATCCACAAAACGGTCAAAACAAATCACTTTAATCAGTGTTTGTTTTTGCTTGGTTATCATTGGTTAGACGTACTGAACGCTGTGTTAAAATTTATCCATCTAGTTTAATGGGACCTTTTAAAGAAGAACCTGACAACAACTGTCGGGCAGTAGCCCACCAGACAACACCCGACTGGTCGAAAGATCCTCCATTTTCTATGGGGGATGAAGAATTTTACACCCTGTTCTTGAAGTTCTCTCATCTGTTGTCTGCTTCCTACGTATTTCTATCTGACTTTGGCGAAGCAAAAAGGAGGGTTATGTATGTATGAATGTTCATCCTGTTCCCTCATAACTTCTGAACTACTTAACATATATTAGACAAATGAGGTGTCGTTGGAAGAGTCTTGATCGTCCCCTGGTTATAGACAATATTCATAGTGATGTTTTATTTTATTTTTATTTTATCCCTTTGTTTGTGGGTACTTTGCCGGATTAACGAGTGCTTTTCAAATAACTTGGACAGAGGCAGTATATCTCTCTTGTTCATTTATTGAGGGATAATGAACAACTACAACAAAAGTAGTAATGTTGTATTCCACTGCATTAGCCACAGATAAAACATATTTAAAGATCAGTGGTTGCCACTAGATGGGCATTACCAAAATAAACAAATGTTTTGAAATTCCTAAATAAATAAGTTAACTTATAGCTAGCTATAGCTACAAAACCAAATCAGATCAATATTGACAGATGTTAGAGGATCGCCGTGATCGTACCACCTTACACCCTAAAAAAACAATATATTCTAACAAACACAACAAAGCACCTCTGCCTAACCCTTCGCGGATTACAGGCGTGATGTTATGTTATGTATGGATCTATATTCTAATCATCTTTGTAACTACAGTTGGCACGTTAGAAACTTGTTTATGAGTTCACTTGTTATAATGTCCTCAAGAGACGTTAGACGTGTCTCTTGTACTACTCGTATCTATTATTAAGAGTGTTGGAAGGTCGTAGGAACTCTATCTAATGAATTTTGTTATTGACACAACATAACATCAACCCTGTAATCCCCGAAGGGCTAGGCAGAGGTGTACCTAATAGTACACCCACATTTCACAAGTTATGTTTAAGTCCCATGTGATAGGGGGCGAACCTATTGCCCTCAACCGGGCACAGATCCAGACTCCGTGGCTGCTACTGAGAAATTTCTGATGGAAAAGCCTGATGTCACTTTGTCAGACCCGGGAATCGAACCCAGAACCTCATGCGAGGTAATTTCAGAATACAAGTTATTGGTGCAAAGGCATTGGGTCGACTAGAAGAAATAAAAAAATATTCTGTTTTCCTGCTGACCCTACTTGACGATGTGTTTCCGTATGGATATGTCGTTTTCTTATTTCTCTCATGATTACATCCAGGACAGTAATCACACAACATAACATTTTGACTTTCGCCGCTGGGCAGAGGTACTTACATTAAATTACAACCACATTTCGCCAGTTATATTTACGTCTCACGTAATTGGGGGCCATCAACCGTGCATAAATCCAGAATGCAGGCTGCTGCAGAGTATTTCCTTAAAGGAAAACTTAATAACACTTTACTTGACCTGAGCATCGAACCCATGATCTCATACCCTCGTTGATCTAGTTGTCACAAGCGCTAATGCTGAAGTAGCTCCTGCGGTTGCTAGTTTACCAAGGTAGAATAATCACAATCTATCAAAAAATAAACTGTTTTCTCTTAAGTTACACATAGAAAAGTCCTATGACTTGAGCTATGTGTAACTTAAGAACTTAATATTCTATAATATTCAACACAACAGCTCCCCATACAAGATTAGGCATAAGAGAGAGCCGACGACGTTTATTTCAAAAATAACACTTGATTTATTCAAACGAAAATATCTCCATCGGTTGGCACATCGCAGATGATCTGAATATTCCATCTCGACGAATAACGATATCACTTTCGATCCTCGAGAACCCATATGACAAGTTCAGATGCTGTGAAATTAAAATATGTTTAAGGTAGAAGCGTCAGGATAACCCGCGAAATTCAAATTTTCTTGCGTTTTTTTAAAACAGGTCAGTGCTAAGTGCTTCTAAGTTCGTTTAATCCCATTGAATGACTTTTTCATGAAATAGTTATTGAAAGGGGTTACATAAACTTAGAGGGTTGTATTAATGATTTTAAGTATTACAATTCTGTAATTACATACGTGTTACTTGCGCGACTAATTTTTCATCAACATACAACCTGACACTGACCTGCAAAAAATGTAAGAAAATTTGAATTTCGCGGGCTACCCTGGCGCTTCCACCTTTTAAGTAATATTTTTTTTTATTCTTGATTCCCAGAGACTTGAGTTCAGTGGCATTGAAAGAAACACCATATCACAATAAGACTATAGTTACTAGAATATTTTATGGGGTTGGGTAGGTACAGTCACGTACGTGCGTTTGCAAGTAGATGACAATTTTGTTTGCGTTGTCTCAAGTTTTTCCAATCTCTTGGAACAAAAACATGCTTTAGTTTTCTGGGATTCTTAGTAAAAATCACAGTGCAGTGACACTGTCGGGTCAAAACTCCAAGATTCCGAATTTACTTTTCCATGATTATACCGTCCACAAAAATCAGGATTCCGAAAATTCTCAAGGTTATTTTAGTCTGGGTATGCATGCGACTTTACTCGAATTTTAATTAGATATTATTTTGTGTGTACTCTACGTGAGAGTTTAAGATCTATTCGGATGAAACTAACTTAGAAGAAAACACTTAGGAAACCAGTTTCAATTTTAAGCAAAAGCACTTAACTGTTCTTAAACAACAGTATGATAATATCCCGAGAGTTCCACAAGTGCGACAAAATCCATTTGGAATTAAGCAAAAAGTGATATTATTCTGTGAATTTCATTCACTGCATTGCACGGGAACGTAACGTAAATACGTTGATTTTTTAATAAATCGACATATTTACGTATAATAATATCACATTATTTTCATAATTTTAAGAATTTATTCATAACTATGTATGATACTGATTGTGCTTGTTGCAAACGATTTAACTAAAATGCTATAGGATAATTGTATTTTAAAATTAAAAATACTTGTTGTATTTTTAATTTTAAAATCGACATATTTACGTTACGTTAACACCGCCCGCTCGTGCTACTATCCTCTGTTCTGTTTTTAGGGTTCTGTCTGTACCCAAAGGGTACAGAACTAGACTGGACCCTATTATTAAACCTCTATTGCCCATCCGTCCGTATGTCTGTCAGCGGGCTGTATCTCATGATCCGTAATAGGTAGACAGTTGAAATTTTCACAGATTGTGAATTTCTGTTGCCGCTATAACAACAAATACTAATTAGAAATTAAAGGGGGCTCCCCTACTACAATGGTACGGAAGCCTACATGCGCGAGTCCAACTCGCACTTGGCCGATTTTTTAAAGTAAATACTCAGTTTCTAAGTTGGAGATATTGCGTTAAGTTTTTGCAAACAACTTAACATTTGGTGGTAAATATTCGTTGAAGTCAGATAATGTATTTCTAATGTCTGTTTACAGAGATGCAGTAGCAGTGTTCATGAAATTATAATGAATTCCAACGCTTACCGACTGCGGTTACATGCGCTGGGAGCACCATTATGGTATACTCGTAGTTATTATATGTACATATGTTTATTAGAATATGAGCTCGTGGCGGAATAAGAACAGCCGCTCGGGTCGATCTTTAGGTTAAGCCGTGCTTACCTAGGTTGGTCCGTGGATGGGTGACTAACCATTACATACCGAGTGTCCTCCATGCCTCGGAAAGCACGTTAAGCCGTTTGTCCCGGCTGTCATTTGTAGATCTTTGACAGTCGTTACAGGTAGTATCGTATTACCTAGCGCTAACTGGGTTGTGGAGGTCAGAGAGGCAGTCGCTCCATGTAAAATACTGGCATTCAGCTGCATCCGGTTAGACTGGAAGCCGACCCCAACATAGTTGGGAAAAGGCTAGGCAGGTGATGATGTTTATTAGAATAAAACAGAATGTAAACGAATATCACTATATCTTTATTTTACAATACTACAGCTAACCTATTTACAGCACAATTATTAAGTCTAAGGCGCATCGTCACCTCGAAGGGGCAGATATTGGTGACGTCGGGTGGCGAGGACTGGTCGGCGTTTCTGATGCATCGTCTCTGATTCTACCGAAGATCTGGACTGGGCCTCCTGGAGGTTAATCGAGCTGACTGGTACAGGTGTGACAGCGTACCCAGCTGCTACCAAGGCTGCGAATTCCTCAGGAGTATACGCTTTGTTGTTCTTGGGAGGAGGAAGCTGCGCTCTTTGTTCATCCAAGCTTTGGCCGTGCTGCTCAAGGTTCACCTGCTCAACGCTGGTCTGCTGCTGTTCTCTATACACCTGCTGAGGTCTTGCCTGTTTCCTCGGAGCTAAATTCTTGCTCACATAAATGGACGACTGGGGTGCTTTAGCCGATTCTGACACTCTGGATTGCTCGGATTTGATCTGGGCAGACATTTCATACCTTGGACGCTGCTCGTTAGTTCTGTAAATAGGACGGAGGTAGTACTGCTGCTCGCCAATAGTTTGGGCGGGCTGTTGGGGAATGCCTTCGGAAATTGGTTCGTAGATTTTTACAGCACGCATTTTCTCGTGATCGGGGTAACGCTTCAAGAAAGCGACTGGTCTTTCCACACTCTGGCTTGGGAGACGTTGTTCTTGTGGTCTGATGATTTGTCTGGGAGCTTCGTAGATTCTATACTGTTTGGGTGATGCTTCAGGTTGCTGGTATTGGGGTACGATTCTGTAGTTTAGCTGAGCTCTGGGCTGCTGTTGTTGGGGCTGTAGAGGTTGGAGCTTGGGTGCTGGGACGACTTTCAAGCCCTGAGATTCTGGGCGTTCGTACAAGATCTGTTGGGAACCCGCTTGTGTCTGTGGGACTTGTACATAACGCAGGGATTGAGCGACTCTTTGCTGCTGTTGAGGCTGACGGTACAAAGGCGACTGCTGGACGGCCTGTTGCTGCTGCACGTTCGTGGTCTCGATCAGGTATTGTTGAGGAGCTGCAGGAGAGGGCTGAGGTTGAGCTAGTTGAGCTTTGTTCCTCAGTTTCGATTTCTTGCTTGGCTTCGAAATGTATCTGTCAACCTGAAAATTTTAAGGCGCAAGTTTTAACATTTTTTTAGTTTTAAGCCCTATTAGGGAAAAAAATATCTTATAGTTTAACATCAACATTTGTTTGTAGGCAGTACATCATAATTTACTATAATGCATACTGTGTACGATTTTATTGTTTCTTTCCTTGGGGACCGGCAATGTACTCCTTAACACTGGTTATCTATTAACCTAGCTAGGAATACAGCACCTCACCCACCATTCTATTGTAGTCGTCGATTCTGTAAATGTTCTTCATGTACTACAATGTTTTTGATGAATAAAAATTATTATTATTATATTAAGATATTATGTTACTGCCTCAAAATTACAGAACTTTTTCCTGAAGTCATACTGACCTGTTGATATTGAGGTGCGACGCTTTGAACATTGGAAGCTTGAACTTGCTGAAATTGCTGTGGTTGTTGGGATTGCAGAGAGTACGACTGCTGTTGAGGTTCCTCAGCTGCCCTCAAAGGAGGCTGTCCAAGCAAAGCTAGGATATCCTGGTGCAACGCATCATTAGTGTGTGATCCTGTATCACTGACAGATAAAGCAGCTCCTACTGAAGCTTCTCCACCATTCGAAGAGTAGTCAGGACGAGCGATGACGGCATGAGATGATGGTTGATAAGACATCTGAAAATAAATAAATGTCAAATTAATATAACATCAACGCCATTTTCAAGTTAATGTGTTATTCCCAAGACGTATTCTGTTGGCACTGAACTTGGGCGCAAAAGCAAAAATATCTCAGTTGACAGCTGTCTGATTGTATTCCAGCCAATTACCGTCAAATATTTTATTTCGTCTTTTGAAATATTTACTTAGTTTTCTTTTGATATGAAACATTGATATACAAAGGCTGATTATTGAACTGTCTTTGTTTACATCAGATGAAAAAGAATAATTCTTTATTTACAGATAAGTCAAAAGTTTTTTCACTTGCGTCTAGCGACCGGCACGTTCTCTGAGTAATTTTTTTCATCCGTTTTCTTCGGAGTCGCTGTTATAAGACTGCCTGTCCACCGAAGCGGAGAAGAGGAGCGGAGCTGTGCAAATTTTAAATAATAGAATTGCGTAAAACCTAAACCCCACTCGCTCATTCTATGCAATTCTATTGATCAAAATTTGCACAACTCCGCTCCAGTAGGCAGGTAGCATAACACACTTGACCGTATGGCTGGTGAGCAAAAGGCAAGACATTTTAAGGATATGTGGTGGAGGGTTTGTCTTAAAATTATTTTTACCTGACGTGCTCCCTGAGGTTCTAAGTAGTAGATCTGCTGCACGTTCTGCTTCTGCTCTTGCTGGGGCCGGTACAGTTGCTGCAGAAGCTGGTTGCCGGACAGAGGTGCCTGCTTCCTCTCTGGCTGCAGAGCCAGAAGTTCTTGGCTGTTCAGGGAGAACACTTGCCCTGGTCGGTACTGTTCGCTGTCAGAGCGGCTGGAATTAAGAAAATGGTAATGATGTTGAAATTAAATACCCATTAAAAAAAAAATTGAAGATTGATGCCTATATTAAAAAGTAATTGAAAATAATTCTAAGTATAAGTA
The DNA here is from genome assembly GCA_950022335.1 of Eurois occulta. Taxonomy (NCBI): domain Eukaryota; kingdom Metazoa; phylum Arthropoda; class Insecta; order Lepidoptera; family Noctuidae; genus Eurois; species Eurois occulta. The sequence goes on along the minus strand of OX465500.1, from coordinate 9,436,918 downwards.
CCTAATAGTTATATCCTACATTGGAATGTTTTCTGTTCTCAAAGAAATAATTCTTTGTTTTAAATTATTGTGAGTTCCAAAGGTTGCCGCTTAAATCTTGATACATGATTTATTAAAAAATATATTGTTAAACCTTAACCTAATTCAATAGGGAAAATATTGAAAGTTATAAATCTTTTAGATTCTTATTACAAGCGGATTTATCAGAATAATTATGTTCTGAAATAAATAAAATCTCATTTAATCTTTTGGAGTGCATGAGGCGCTTATGCTATAAAAATAATACCTTTTACAGTAATAATTTCTTGGCACCAGAAATATATCACATTCCATTTGTACCGATTCACAGACAATTTTTAAAATTGCATACCTTGTCGTGGGCAATTCTGTGAGAAACGAGCTTGGCTATAAGCCACGCAAAAGACAGCATTTTCTAGACAGACTGAAAAAAGACCTCTGACAGAAACTATTATAAATTGTATTTTGGTCCGACTAAGACAGAAAACTACAAAACATACTTATTGTTCTTTATGGTCTCAAAGCATATCTATTGGACTACGTTGAATTTTATTGCCTAAGATTTATTGAAACACGCTATCAAGGCAATGGTTTATGAATGTCATAAAGAAAAATGGTCAAATATATTGTAAACCTTTTTCTATCAATAGACGCATTGAAACTTGCGTATAGAAAGAAAGCTAGAAAAAATATTATGAAGATATTTATTTATCTTTAATACAGGTAGATTATCCTTAATTGCACAGAGAGCCATGGAGCGTTCCATGCTCGGCATAAATGGTAGATCGAGTTCCTAACGTCGAAATCCAAACATGAACAAAGGTTTTCTATATTGGAAATCGCGTTACGGAACTCAAATGGAGTTGGGCAGGATACCTAGCAAGGCGCAGTGATGGCAGGTGGACTAAGGCTGTCACCAAATAGCGTCCAAGATCGGGGAAAAGAAATGTGGGTCGTCCGGCGGCGAGATGGGCAGACGACATAGTTGCCATCGGGGGAAAAACCTGGATGAGAATGGCACAGGAACGTGGAGATTGGCAGAAGAAAAGAGAGGCCTATACTCAGCCTTGGCTGAATTCAGGCTGTGGATGATAATGATGACGATGATCCAAGTACTCCTTCGAACCGACTAGGTGGACAGACTATCTTATTAAAGTGCTCTGAAGAAACTGGATAGCCATAACACTAAACCGAGAGAGTTTAAAGAAACTACTCAGGAAAGACTGTATTCATTGAACATGAATCTTCAAACGTTCGCTAATCTAAAATCCGCCTACCAACATAGTTTACTTAACACAGTGAAATAATATTCTATGCGCCAAAGGAAATGATATTTCACAAACTGTTATCTAGTTCATAAATAAATTAATCTCGAACTAACAAATATTTCCGGCAGCTTAATGTGAAATTGGAGTCAACAGCCAATGAATCCTATAATTCTGTTTTAGTTGAATTATTCTATCAAGTCCCTGAATTGGATTTGTCCAAAGTTGAAAACAATTTGTTTACCTGACAGGCTTGTCATCGTCTTGAGGCTCCTCGACCGGGGCCACTTGTTCCTGAAAAAGATTAAAATAACATTTTAAAAGTTAGGGCAAGTTTGTTCTTAAAATAGGAAAAGTTTGGTTAGGAGGCTTTTGTCTGCCGTGGGACTTAACATGATGAAAATTATTTTGATTTTTTTGGCAGAACGCGTTAATCTAATGTTCTAAACTAGCTGTGCCTCGGTACCTCCGTCAACTTGAAATTATTATAAAAATATGACTTCCATAATTGAATCAGATTTTGTTAAGGGTTTTAAATTTTTTTACAGCACGCATTAAATTAGCCTAAGAAGTTACTCTTTATAACATCAGCTATCTGCCCGTAATAGTCAAAATCGATCGATCCAGCTGTTTTGGAGATTAGCCAGAACAAACAGACAGACAAAAATTTAAAAAAAAATGTTACAATTGTATATATTCTCATATTCATTCAGTAAAATGCTGTTATTTTGATGGTACAAACAGACACTTCAATTTTATTTATTTGTATAGTTTTATAGATAACAGACCCCACATCAAGGCAAGTAACACACAGAGTCTTGACAAAAGGCAGAAAAAGAAAGGCGGTGCAAGTGAATCCGGTCTAAAATGTTGATGATGTAGGAAATGCCTCGTACAGCCATAAGCAAATGAGCTGAGCGATTGACCCGTACGATAGCGCAGCAAAAACCGAACATCTTTTCCGCAATAACTATGTAGACACACAATAGAACAAAGCGGAAGGACATACAACGTTCCCACATAACACAAGAAAAAGTGTATCAAACAATCAGCTGCCCCCAACGAATTAGCGGTGTGACAACAATGCATGTCATCATAACACACACTACCCTACAATTAAGTATTACATTAGATGCGCGTGCATTGGTGAAAGCTAAGGAATACAAGACAATGCGTCGCGATTATCGACCATTTTCGAAACTGGGGGCGGAGCTTCGCCCGCGTCAAACAGCACGTTGCACCATATTATGTTGATCAATCGCCTTGTGGTGGAATTGGTCCGGGTATCGAAACTGTTCATTGCGCTAGTTAAGTCTCAATCAATCAATTAAGTTCAGGCTTGGTGCTTTGCCGCGAAATTACGAAATTTCGAGTTTTGCATGTCGGGTATTTACGAGTTCTTACTAAAATCACATTACTCTTTATTGGTTAAAACTAACATTTCCTAGTCTTTGTTATTATCGAAGCGTAAATAATATCCAAGATAAACCTAATTATAGAATCTTTTAACTAATTATTATAAAATGAATTACAGATCACCGTTCTATTATTATCGATCGTATTTAAGTAAATGTTAGGGCCGATGCACACTGTGTTTTTTACGTAACGACGACGCACTGCAACACTCAATTAGTGCAGCTCTTTCAAGGCAGAAAATGTATTGTCGATGTGCAGATGACGCGCGAAAATCGCTTTGACAAGTAACACGTTATTCAAATTAAAAATAAAAATTTTTAAAAGTAATCAATGGCCATATCAAAGATGATCATAATTTCTCCTCCAACGCCAAAGTTGATTGCCACAGTAGTCATAATTAATTCCTTTTTATTGGAACGAATGTCTCTAAAACTAATATTTGCATACAAACCAATATGGTAAAACGGAACAGAGAAAGTATAATAGAATTCGTTTTAGTGGGTGTATTATCTGTTGCCAATTGATTTTGAATCGTCGAAGCAATGACTCAACTGTTAATTCTATTGATTAAATATTAATAAGAAGGATGACTAGTAAATATTACGCCTAGTTGTTACACTCGATTTCATTTGCAATCAAATATGAACTTTATAACTTCGTATTGATCAAGTCGGAGATCATTTTCCTCTTTCATAACTGGCCTTACATGGTGGAGATTCATAGATGACTCTGCCCTGGAGTGTAAATGTGGTGTTGCCCTCAAACGATGGGGCACTTGATATCGTGTCCTGCCTGACTTGTGCTTGCACATCACAGGAGCTGATGGACGCTATTGAAAGTGCCAAACTCGTCGCCGAATTTTGGGCTCACTCAATTTGAATTGTCATCGGCACGTTAAGAAGAAGGTCAGCCTATAAAGTTCCCACTGATCGTGAGGACACTGGCTTTCTCTTCAAGACTTCCACCACGCAGCCCAATGCGGGTGTCACATGTTTTGTTTTTTTTCGGTTCTAGGCCATTCATATTCTTCACTCCCTTATCTGAACTTGTTAAGGGTCTCAGTCAACAGCTCAGTTTTTATACTCTCCTAGTCAATTCATCTTTCACGCATCTATTCTATATTTTCTTTTTCCTTTCTTGTATTCTAATAGCTTAAGCTACGGAAAATAAAAATCGTATTGAACATCCACAAAAATTTCCAATTGAATGTTTGTTTTAAAATTATTTTACAATCATTTTTCTATTACAAACGGTTTAGCTTATTTTTTAGTGTGGTTTCTTCTGAAGAGACAAACAGCAATATCTGTTATGGGTAAATGCCGAATGTAAATTAATTTTGGAGAGTCTATCCGAAATATAATTAAAATGTTTGATTTTGTCATCAATGAAAGATGAAAAACTTTCTTATGAAATAGGGGAACCTAGATTTGGGTAGCTATTGCATTAAACTTATCTATAGTCGATTGTCTGTCGGTAATGTCGGAGTGATAAATTTCGCACTTTGAAGGGTTAAGGTCCAGGCCAATAGATTTGAATTAATGTTTGAGGAGTTGTTGGTCATCCAAAACGTTGTCAACTTCACCTCCTAGCGTTCCATCATCTAAATACCACACGTTAAATTTTGAATTTAGTTGTTGAATTACGGCAATGGTATGAATGCCGCCGTAATTCTCACGCAGGGCACACAGTTTCGCGCCATACAAAACATCGACGACGGCATCGTTCACACCGCTGGAGAGCATTAAGTTGATCAGAACCGCAAGCTCCTTCAAGAGCGACTCACGAGCTTCCCCGGCGACTGAACTCAACAAATCTTTGAAATACTGTGGAGTCAGGCCGTCGAGGCCGCCAGCAGAACCTTGTTTAAAACATGAGCGTGATAAAATGGTCTTGTTTCAATATATTTCTGCGCTGACAGTTACAAAATAACGGGCATTCCTCGACTAACGTGTGATTAAAGTGCACTTGCAATCCGTTCTTATGGCCAGGCGGCCAGGGGCTATTATTCCGTCCCCTACCATGATGCAAACGGCGATTAAAAACGTATTAGAAGTGGGGAAGTGTGACGAATTTCGTGAAGGTCCACTAAATAAGACATTTTGTTATGAAAATGTTTTATTTGTTGTGGATAATGTGTACCAGTGTCGTTATTTGTAAGTGGGTTAGTATCGTTATTGATAATGAGGTTTGTAACCTGTATTACTTAAGTAGATTGCTTGTTAGTTTTAACAGTTAAGCTCGAAATCACATTGTTATGATATTAAATATTGAGTTATGCCGCTTAAGCTTTCCTGCTAAATTACTCATCTTACGGTTTAATATAACATCACATCTACAATATTCCTAACTTAATCGATCAAGAGAATATACAAAGTAAAATCGGGATGTGCGTATGAAGAATGAAGTGTAGGTACAAAAAAACCCTTTTCTGTACCCATTTATCCTAAAAGAAGCTTATAGAAATTGTACATTGTATTCAGAAATATACACACGTATTCTATTTCAAATGGTTCGATGAGAATTTGATTCGAATTGTTCGGGATTTATTCTTTTTGTCCTTTTAAACCTATCGGGTTTTTTCACTCGCCTAAAAACGAATTCCAGATCTTTTCTGTGAAAATCTGATTGTCAAAAGAGATTATTTCTGAAACGATTTATTAGTTTTACTTGTTATTTTAATCACTAACTATTTTTTTTAATTACTTTTTAATTAAAATGATTGGGTGGCAATTACGAAAAATAAAATATCTATCTTGTAGGTATGCGTTCCGTCACGCTTTTTTGCTTTTGTGAAGATTTTGATAAGTATTTTAAAAACTAAAATAAAAATATACGAATAGCTCTGTTTGTGTCCGTTCAAAGGTCACTTCGAACTAAATTTGAAAACCAATGCACGTGTCTCAGCGATATTTTTATATTTATTTTTCGAATGAAACATATATTTTATGATATTGCTGTTAAGTCTTCTAAGATTTACGATGTAATGGACTATTTAACTGAGATCATTTTGTCTGGGTAAATGCAACGTATTTAGTAGAATCGTTGCCGTTTGATCTATCTACTTGTAAGAACTACGGAAAATACAGGAAAAACAACTGTTCCATACATTTTGACCATATAGGTATTGCACTATGGTAGGAAGCAGCTGTTTTTTTTAATGACCGATGAAATATTTCAATGTGAAGGGGGTTCAGAATGATGTACTGAATACGTGGTAACCGCTAGTGCGTTGGTGTCCCTTCCAGCCAGTAAAAACAATGTAATATATATACAATGGATTAGTAAATGAAGACAACATCAAAAAGGCTCCAGTACCTACAGTCGGAGAAGGAACTAGAGAAACCGTCTTTTGTTTTACACAGAGATAAAAGAGCGAAAGGAAAAGGTAGAAAGAGACAGTGACTGCCTCGTTGGTCTAGAGGTCGTCGTAAGCGCGACTGCTGTGCATGAGGTCTTGGGTTCGATTCCCAGGTCGGGCTAAGTGTTCTTGGGTTTCCTGATCAGGAATTTCTCAGTAGCAGCCACGGAGTCTGGATATGTGCTCGATTGAAGGTAATAGGCTGGCCCCCTATTACATGGAACTTAAACATAACTGGCGAAATGTAGGTACCTATACTATAATACTATAATAATAATTGAGTACACCTCTGCCTTACCCTTCGGGGATTACAAGCATGATGTTATGTCATATATAAAAGAGCGATTGCCTCGAGAAATATTCAAAAGAGAGACTAGCACCAATAGTAACGCTCACCCATTCAAACCATCAGGGATATAGTCCAATCAACGCCACTACCTGATCAGATCAGTGTCGAGTCCAATCGAGCGTCCACTGGAGCACTAGACTCTCATCATAAGCGCCTGGCTCACAAAGTAGTGACGTCACAGGGACTGACTGACCGGATACGGTAATTGAGTTACGTGCCTAAGGGACGATGTATAGACAGCATACAAGATACAAAAATAAGAGAGTAGCATTTTTCATTACGGGTTTTGATAAAGTGTAATCTGAGAGGTCATTAAAACAGGCAAGTTGCCAGCCTGGTTCTACAAAATTACTAACATCTTCAACAACCCGTTCACATGCTACTTATCAATTACCTACACCTGGTGTGATTATAGCAGAGCAGCATCTTATTAAGTACCTGTTCGCTTCTTGGAAAGAAAAAGCAAAATAAATCCTGAGAGTCAATATTCCCCATCTTACTACTGATATAAATTCGAAACTTTGAATGGATGGATGTTAGTTACTCAATCATGCCAGAACGGCTGAACGGAACTAAATGAAATTTGAGATTGATTATAGTCTAGAGTAGCACATAAACTACTTTTTAGGGTTGCGTACCTGAAAGGTAACCAACGGGACCCTATTACTAAGCCTCCGCTGTCCGTACGTCCGTCCGTCTGTCTGTCAGCGGGCTATATCTTATGATCCGTAATAGTTAGACACTTGAAATTTTCACAGAATGTGTATTTCTTTCTGTTGCCGCTATAACAACAAATAACAAAAAAAATAATGGATGCTCCTCTACTACGATGGTAAGGAACCCGGTGGTAACAAACCCCGGATGGTAAAAAACCGGCCAAATACCGCGCATGCAGCGCGGTATTTGGCCGGTTTTTTTTTCTCACACATACACATCATAATTACGACGTGATCGAAGTCACGGGGAACAGCTAGTATTATAATCAGTGATCGTAGTAGGTAGAGCTAATTTACCTAAACGTCGAGGAACAGAGACATAAAGTGGAGACCTCCTTAGTACAATATTTTTTTTCCGGGACAGTTGTCCCGCTTTTCGGGACGTCGTCGCTTTGAATACATTAAAAAGGAATGTAATGAATAGAGATAAAAATAGATTTGAATTCCTGATTATATTTTACAGAAAAACGAGGTAGATATAAGTTGCTAAGTTGTTGTATCATTCATGAATTTGATAATTTACAAGGTTTGAGTTTTCGCGCGACATCTCATTTTAGGTGCACGCTCGCGCGCTCTATGACGTCATTTTGAGGGGTGGAGATGTATTTTCAATTATTAGCTACCTAACTTTGATACATCTTCAATTATAAAAAAAAAGAATAGAGTTCAATCTATGATAACAACTTTTCTTTTACGTTTAATATATGTTTTCCACGTTAAATAACGTGCCCACTGAATCTTTGTCAATTCTTGGAAACAAAAACAGGAATTCAATTAAATTCTTAATATCATGAATTATTAATAAACATACATTGAAGGGCAACTCTCCCGGAAAAACAAATGTCCTAAGGAAGTTTCCACTTTATGCTCCTGTTTCTCGAAGATTAGGTAAATTAGCTCGACTAATCCGATCACTGATTATAATATAAAGCTGGCACCTACACAACTGACAATCACTATCAAACAAGACTGACATAAACTCGTGTCTACAATGAGTTATGTCAATCCAAAATAGTTTTGGACTTTTCCATCACCGAAATCACTTCTCCAATGTTTTGGTTATTTGTGCCGACAGGTAATCATAGGTAGTATAATTAGCCTATAATGTTCCCCCTGCTGAGACACAGGTCTCCTCTCTATGAGAGGGAATGGGCTATATTCCACTACGCGGGCCCCGTTCCAGTTGTTAGATGTCACATGTTTTTGAATTTTTGGTTCAAGGACATCCTGGTTTCCTCACGATGTTTTCCTTCACCGTTTTGAGTGCAGTGGAAATGCCTGGTTTCGAACCACCACCAGTGGGCCACCACTGCGCTCATATACACGAACAATCGTAGGTAGACACAAAACATATTATGTGAATCTCTAGATAACGTAAGGTTTAATTAACTTTAGAGACCTCTTATTTAATAGAAGTATCCCATAATGGTACTCACTAATATAGTAAAGTTACATGTTTGTCGAGATTTACCTCTCGTAAGTGGTAGGCGCTGTTCCAAATAGCGGATAATTCTTGTAATTTTATACCGCAAATTATACATCTAACTTAATTATTTTAATTAAGTCTCATATTGTGTTACGTCTCCATACTACTTAGTTGTAAGAACATTTTTTTTTTACATACACATAACATCACGCCTGTAGTACCCGAAGGATTAGACAGAGGTGTTTATAGTAGTCCCTCCACATTTCGCCAGTAATGTTTAAGTCCCATGCAATAGGGGGCGGGCCTATTGCCATCAACCGGGCACAAATCGAGACTCAGTAGCTGCCACTGAGAAATTCCTGATGGAAAAACCCAATAACACTTTGCCCGACTTGGGAACCGAACCCAGAACCTCATGTTCAGCGCTTGCAACCACAAGACCAACGAGGCATTCCAGTATATTTTTTACTGGCAGTAAATTGATAGATAATTAACTCAGTACATCGTAGTCCACTGCTAGACACGTAAGCCTCTTCCAAGCTACGCCACCTCACCCTGTCCTCCACCTTCAGCATCTAGCCTGCCCCAGTCCCCACTTTAAGGTCGTAGTAATACATACATTCCTACTTTAAAATTTGTGGTGAAAATGATTTTTCAAAAGCTGTAGGTATAATTTTGGTGGTGGGTCCATCAGAATTTTTGTTGTTCTATAATAAGCAATTCCTCTCAATTTCATAAGTATGTAGTTGCGCCTACTCAATTAATCATTACTAAGCCTTCAATGAATTTAATAATTTTATGGCTGGCATGAATAAATGAATTAATAAATGTTTAGGTCATGCTGTGTTCACAAATCTACGAACACAGCATAACTTAAACATTTATTTTACGTTTAAAAGAATATCTCAGTATTTTCAAAGTCAGCCCTCATAAGTCTTGCTTGGTATGAATGTCATTTGTTATCTGCCAGACTGCTTAAACCATTTAGGCAGATGTTAAATCTTGAGTCTAAGATAGACTGACTTGAGACTGAGGCCAGACAGCTGCGACAAACGATGTTTATCTTGCAATATAAAGTACAGAGAGAGCTTTTTTTAAATCTAGTCTATTCACAACAAATAGGGCTTATTGTTGTCGTTTTATAAGAGAGGTAGATCAAATTAAATAACCCCTTTGAATGATTAAAAGCCATGAACAAAAATAGACCCATGATCCTTAAGAGGCGCATTAGAAAAAATTGGAATAAGTTCCTACTTAATATTAAAAACGTGAAAGTTTGTGAGGATAGATGGGTGAATGTTTGTTACTTTCACGCAAAAACTACTGAAAGGATTTGGATGCAGTTTAGCACACAGATAGTTTACAACCTGGATTAACATTATAGGATACTTTTTATCCCGGTACTACGATCCCGTGGGACAGTATCGAACACCACGCGGGCGAAGCCGCGGGCTTAGGCTCATGGAGCCATAAAATTTAATTTGAACTAAGAAAAAAAAGCTTCTGATTCTTTAGGCATAATCATAGAAGCTATAAAAACAGACAAATGCGTTAAGAAGAACCAATAATAAGAGCTAAGATAAAGCTATACCATTTTATTACAATCAATATAAATTTAAAATTTATTGGTAAAATCTACAAGTTAAACAAACATTTTCGTTCGCAAATAGCTAGCTATTTTACTTGACCCTAAGGTCAACTAGGTAAGTGGGTACTCATGAAATCCCAGCCCGATAGGTTATCCGTAATTTGTCTCTGGTTCTGCATAATTAAACATTTTAGGCTTACGAATATTTTGTGTTTATTTATTTTACGTGGTAAAATCCAAAGTTGTAGCTATATTAGGTACTATGTACTAATTGAATAGACGACCTCCACGAGTTCCCGTGTGTGTACATTAAGAGGCAACAAGATACATGATATAAGTACAATAAAGCAAGCTTGCAAGTGACATCGCCTTAATATTGTAGCAGTAAGGGTTTCCGTAATGCAACTTAACGTAAACGTGTGGTTGACTGTAGATACACACCACCATCAAGCATTCCTGCGAGACGGCACTGGCTCTTGTAACACAAATAATAATAAATATATTTTTATTTCCCAAAAATACAGATTCAATTGTACTTTAAGTTTACAATTTTTGAATGAATGGTAGAGAACATTACGTTAAACATTTAGATGATGCAGATATCTGTACACAATTGATTAAACTCTATCTCTTAAACTAGGGTATCCTGTATCTAAGAGACAGTGTTTCGCAATGAGGTTCTAATTGATATAATTATATATGTATGAGAGGACTGTATCGTCTTCCACCTTCAGAAGGGAAAAAAGTTATGTATAAGTTGTTGCACAAGTCTATCACCTAGCACCTCCATGTAAAACACCAGTGTTTTACATGGAAAGAATCTCCTATCGATATTCCGTAAACATTTTCGTCTGGTCCCGACTCCGGCCGAACACAGTAACAAGTTGTCGATACCGTGTTCGCCTCACTAACTGTTTAAAGGACTGGGCGCTCGTGACCAAATGTAGGGTATAGAAGTGAAAGGGCAGCTTAGGACATGATCCGGTGAAGTTGAATCACGTTGTGCTGGGGAAATAATGCTATTTATTGGCGTGATGGGATCTTTTGACATGATGTATGTATCTTTTCCACCATCACGAAGCTATAACTACGTATTATTTTTTGCTAGATGCCATTGATTCCGTATACTAAGTTCATTATTAACAATATGCACATTGTCATAGAGAAAATACTACGCAACGGAAGATAACTATTATTATTAACTGTTTATTTCGGCCAAAAAACCATAGTGTTAGTAACGAAACAACTTAAAAACTATGTTAGTATATACATTTTATTTGGCATACTTCGCCGGCTTTAGGCAACGGGTCGACATGATTGAACTATGATTTTCTATTTTATTTTGCTGGTCCTGTTGATATCTGTAGATCGTATAGGTAAGTACCATCAATTAAACTATAACCATGATTATCACCGACGTCGTTCTAAAACAGAAGTGTATGGCAGATGCACATTTGGATCACAATGGACGTTTCCGCACCAATACGTTAATAATAGCCATCACCACAAGCAACATAAGAACTCTTACAACATTATAGAGATCAGAAACAGCTGATACATGTTTTTATTCACATTTGCATAGTATCACCATGGGAAGATCGAGGGATATCTACGTGTACACATCTTTACACCTATTAGAGTCTATCGCGCCAGCTCACAATGGCGGAAAATGGAATTTGACGTGCAATAACCGATAAGTAATACTTTCGAAGGCGTTTGATTGACTGAACTAGAAATGGTTGCGAAATAGGTCAGTTGGAAACAATTTTCTGAAGAAAATTGATATGAAAATAGACAATAAACCCCCAAATGTGTAAGGGATAAGTGCCTATTAGTTGTTATTGTAAGTGTTTCTAAGATTTATGGAAATCCCTTAAATAGAGTGCTGCAAGGTCATTAGTTCGGCCCCATGCGTTTGCAAACATCTCCCTTAAAGTAGGTACATTTATATATATAGCCTTTACATTTATCGCTGGGATCTCGTCCGTCTGTCCTCCTACAGTTTCCCACGGTCCATGTTGAATTATTCAAGTGCCAGACATTCACTGAAAGGCTGCTTATAATCCAGGTATATGAATTTGATAGTACCAACACAACGCGCCTACTTTTTATTCGACTGTAAGTGTAAAGGTCAGAGGTTCTTGTACATTTTTGGTAACTGTCTGCTACATAGGCCTTCATATACACAGGGAATTGTTATGATAATAATACTGAAGGTTTATATGGGTTCTCTCTTTAGTCGCTTTTATTATTGGACAACATACTCGTATATGTAGGATTGTAGGTATACCAATCTTATAGTGACATAATTAATGCGACAAAACAACAGCTGCATTTTAATCTTCGTAACCTACTTGAAACCAAACACGAATAAAAAATATGCCTATATCCACGTAAAGGCTAATCGTTGCAAATGCGTGAGAGTTCGCGCGGTATGCAAGTATTATAACCACCGCCGTTACACTTAAAATGTTATAATTACAGGTCTTTAGTTTGTCGTCTATATTTGGTGTTGCGTTTCTCACTAATCCGTTACTACCGGTCGATATGTACATTATTGAAATGAAACGCTCCGCTGCCGGTTACGATATGAAATGCGGAATAGGAAATATTAAATTTACATAATTTTTCTACTCTCTTAATGTTCCAACTAACTCAGCAATAGAACAGTAATGTAGGAATTGATAATGTCGGAACGGTAAGCGTCAGTCATTTATCATACTTAAAATTATAAGCAAGTACGTTTCCAAGTTTTGGTAGCACGTTGGTAAGCATTTTATGGCAGTAAATTTTGGTAAATGAGTGAATTTCATGTGTACACTTGCCAGTGTGATTACTTTGTGTTTGTAAGCTCAATTTATAACGAAAACTGCCTTGATTACTCTTCGAGTCTTCTTCATTCATATTTCAACACACTCAGCAGACTTGGTAACGATTTACGAATCAATTTGAGCCTCGTATCGCGATATAATATTTTTACATACTCCGTGTAGTTTACGGGTACATTCTTTTGGTTTATGTGTGACCTTTTGTTATAAAAGCAGATAAGAGGTATTGTTTTCGCTGTTATTTAGGGTCATCAGATCGGAGGTGTGTTTGATGGTAAGAGATACTGTTATCTATAGATAGACAATACAAACATCAACAGTTCCTTGTCATCCCCGAGAGTTAAAATTACACAGTATCCTATCAGTTTAAAATTAATAATCTTACCTGTTTGCGACCTATCCTGTACCCCAGATGTGTGTATTCGCCTTGCGTCTGTCTCTTTTCCTTGTTCATCGCGGGCTCTGCCGTGCTTTCTGTCTCTTTCTCCACCTCGGCCGCGTATGCGCAAAGCGCGAGTGCTGAAACAAAAGGGAAAGTCAAATTAGTATTTCTGTGGAAAATATAATTATTTTCCAAAAGAGTGTTATTATTCACAAAGGCGTCTCTAACTAACACATTAGCGATATCTTTATCAATAAGTCTTTCAGTTTCTTATCCTTTTTAACAATACCACGAAAATTCTTGATGGTTTATCTACTGAATCACTCGTTCCTTATAATAACCAAATTGGAATAATATCAGCAACTACTAATTCATTATTAACTACTTTTAATAAATCTATTTGATTGCCAATCACTTTCCATCTTTAATAGCCTTTTGCAATACCAACATAATATAAAATGACTTGGTGCTCCATTTGTAATCGTCAAAGTAATCAGCAGTAAAATAGGGATAACATTTCTATACTAACTATCTAACATATCTACTTATGTCATTGGTATCGAGTTTTAGTGCTGTACTGCTAAAAGCGTGGTTTCGAAATCCCGCAGAATCAGTAAATGTCACTAGTATACCTAGTATAATATCAATAGTTTCTGCTGTACTGGCATTCAATTTTATGGAAGTTGATCCAGACCTCAGCACATCAAGCCACTACCATACCATATACCATACACCATAAAGAGATACGACAGATACTCAAGTTTCCGAATAATATTTACCAGTAAATCTCCAAAATCTTTCAAATTTTGTTCTTTCTACGGGTCCTATTCTCAGCGTGAAATTGAAAAATTCCACCAAAAGATTAGACCGACAAGTAACTTAAAACCTAGATAATATTATCTTAACCCAGATCTACACACAATCTCAAGGTAATTCATCTTTCTCATCGCATTCCTTTAAACCACTAATCATTGCGCTAAGCAAGTATTATTTGAACCAGATTGACTCCGGACCATTCATTTAATCTCCATTATTCCATCGTATCTCACTAACGTTAACGCAAACCATAACATAACGCAAACTGTAACGTAACGTAAACCCTTGACCCAAAAACGTGATATTGGCCCATTTCTTTGCAATAAAACGGTTTCCTATGACTCCTGTGAAGATAGAGGCGTTTTTTATGGAGTCCCTTGGGTATGATGTTTTGGCATTGTAAAGGAGTTTGATAGTTGACGGTATTTTTTATATGTTTCCTTCATATTGAATGTAAAGTTTTCTAAGCAATGTTATTGGGTAAGGGTAAATAATAACGTCATCCGGTGATCAGTGTACTATAGCTGCGCTGCCACCCGCGCTTCCTTTGTGATTTGGCAATGGTCTATTTTTCCCTAAAGTGAACTAGAAAAATAGTAATGTTGTGTGTGTGTTGTGTTGTGTTGTGTACGACATAAAGACATGAATTTAGAGGGCCAAGACGAGTTGCAAACATCTACAATGATTTTCAAAAGGCTTGGCATACAGTTTTCGGTAACTTAATGTTAATGCAATACAATTCTGATTTTTTCATCACCGCTGTTGGATATCAGTTTGTCTAGCTCTATTTTTTTTTTAAATAAAAAGAAAAAACGTTGCCCCGCATTAGGAATTTCTCCAGCAAGGTGGGAGCGTTTACTCACATGCAAAATCAGCCAGACACGAAACAACTACATGTGGGCCATAAAAATATTTGTACCGTGCGGGAAACGAACCTGCGACACGCAGCGCAGCAGCCAATCGCTCAGCCACTGCGCCAACCGTGCCGTGTTAGTCCAACCAAGATCTGGTAATACTAGGAACTCTCATTCCAATACTGATGGTAGTTTTCTTATTATTCCAGTTATTATTGAACACCAATCTATTGCCGAGCAAGACCACGACCACGTAACTCACGACAAAGGATCTAATATCAAGGTTACAAATATTTATCTATTCGCCTTCTACATTTTTCGTAGTAATCATGCGCCATTATGAAAAGCATTAGGACACGCCGAAATGTATCAGTCACGATTTTAAGGACATTTAAGGCATTTGTGGACAATCGATTAAAGTAGTTTTTGCTGTCAATGTCATCAACATTAGTGTACAAAATGATAGTCTAGCTATTTATATAGAAGCACCTACTATTACATGTATCGGCCTTGATATATTTGTACTAGATAGTAAACACAAAGAGATTCCTATCCAATGCAGACAATGATTTTCTGAATGTACGTGTAGTTAGTTACTAAAGTCCATACTGTCGATAAGCTAGTAGTCATAGGCATGCTGTCAAACAATGGTTCCTGAATCCAATTTCAGGTCAGCCATATTTGATTCGATATTCTCAATAGTATCGTCAGATTGAACAATAAGCGCGTGGCCACGAGGTTCACGCTCAGGCGACTTGAATATTGCGGTAGCGATTTCTTATTAAACAAAAATTCGAAGAGCATGCGACGAGGCTTGCGATGCGCAGCAAACAAATGAGACACGCTCGAATCGTTTGACAAATGTCGCATCGACTAATTGGACGGGGCGTAAATGGGACATAACAGGGCTCAAATTCGCCGCTTTAGCAGAATCATAATAATTATGATAAAAATTGATAATGATAATTATTATCGTATAAATGTCCATTTTACAAGTTAAACACACACACACACAAACAGTGGACATGGTAAATATCCCGTTTCTAGTGTTAATTATAATATTTTACGAGTTGTTACGTAATTTATATTATTTTCTATGAATCCACAAATACTGCCATTTTAGATCCCCAAGATAAGAATGAATTTTGGTCGTCTAGTGGCCGCAAGATCTACTGCTAACATCCTGTATTTTCTCAATGACTGTGATCATCAGAAATATTTCAACACATTTTATAAAAAAAAGTAGAAACACACGTAACAGTAGTCATCAAGGAGTTTATAAATCTATTGCAATATTTCTACATGCGGAACCCATTGACATAGATTCGTTTCCGCGTTGTTGATGACACTGCACACTGTGTCAAATATTAATTTATGCGTGATGTCAATGGTCTCATAACATAAGGTGTGTATTTATGAATATTGGAATTGGGTAGTATTTTGGTAATACAAATTATGTAGGTCGTCCAATTTATTAGTAAAAGACGACAAAAATGATAATTTATGATTTTGTAAGTGGGATCGGAGAACACTGCTAGTTCTGATAGCTGTTAAGAATAAACTGTGATATTAAGGTGGTTATGACATTTTTTAGAAGTTAGACGATCGAAAATTGGAAGGTCCATACTGAATTATCTAGTTTAAGAGTCGATCCGATGTAAGAAAACATCCGTTTTATATTTCTATAACTTACTAACGTACAGAAATCTAATTCAAGTCGGTATATGCAACAGTCACCAGCTCTGAAGTATCAGTTTCGTAAAGCCATTGGAACTAAAACTTTTAAGAAGTACGAAATAACATTATTTTGTATTTCCTAACCAATCAGACGAAACCTTTTATCCAAAGAATCCTCCTATCAATATTTGAAAACAGAATGTATCCAGAAAAAAAATGGCGTTACTCTGACGTCATTAAGTGGCGTCGCTCGTGAGAGCACGTCAAAGGTTCCGAACTTCTGAAGCGTGACGCAAATTGCCAAGTTCGGGATGACGTAGACAGGCAATCGTATACCGATCATATCTGTATACTGTCGGGTAGTACGACAGGGACAGTCATATAGTAACTTGTACAAATAATAATATTATTTCACTTAAAACATGGATAGGGAAATGTCGTTAACATTTCACTATCATTACTATCTACTATCTATTACCTCTTTGGTCTAGTGGTTGAAAACGCGACTGTTGCGGTAGAAGTCCTGGGTTCGATTCCCAGGTCGGGCAAAGTTTTAACAGGTTTTTCCATCGGGAATTTCTAATTGGCAGCCACGGAGTCTGGATTTTTGCCCAGTTGATAGCAATATTACACGGGACTTTAACATAACTGGCGAAACGTGGGTGTTACTATTGGTAACCTCTGCCTAACCCTTGGGATTACAGGAGTGATGTTATGTTATTAATTATGTGGGTATGAGATAATTTGTAAGAACGATACTCTCTGGAGAGAGAATTACGCTATACAAAATGCGACACAAGATTTAGTCAGCGTATTTTCAACAAAAAGCCTAATGGCTAAAGTTCACAATAAATCCATCTTAGCCACACTCGAACGTTCTTGGAAGTCTATTATTACTTCTTCAATGGAGTTCGTGCGTGGGTATTATTGACTATTGTGTATGGGAACCATTAGTTCAGTTGTTAAAAGGGGTATGTGTCGTAGACAAGTAGCTAGGTAGGTATATTTTATACCAGAGTTCATATGGGGCATAAAAATAATCAGCCTATTATGTTCCCACTGCTGAGGCACACAGCCTCCTCTCTAAGGGAATGGGGTATAATCCGCCACGCGGGCCCAGTGCGGGTTGGTAACTGTCACATATCTTCGAATTTTTGGTTCTAGGACATGCCGGTTTCCTTAAGATGTTTTCCTTCACCGTTTTGAAAGCAGTGGTGATGAAATAAATTACACAAAGTAATGCGCCTGCCTGGGTTCGAACTCGCGACTTACTGTGCGTATGTCGGGGCCGCCACCACTGGGCCACCGATGGTCAATGTCATAAACAGAGGACATAATTCAGTCGGCGAGAACGATGTTGGAAAATCAGTAGTGTGATTTATATAAGTTTATAGCAATTCTATCAATTCTATATATACCTACACAAATAAATAAAATTGAAGTGTCTATTTGTAATTCCAAAATAAAAGCTTTTTACTGAATGCATAAGAAAGTATACACGGCACTTCTAACAAACAACACACACACAACAAAAACTTTTTTTTAAAATCTGTCTGTCTGTTTGTTCCGGCTAATCTCCGAAACGGCTGGACCGATTTTGACGAGACTTTTAGTGACAGATAACTGATGTTATAATGAGTAACTCGGGCTATTATTTTAGAGACGTAATTAGGGTTCCGCAGACGAAGGTCGCGGAACACAGCTAGTTGTAAATACACGAAAAACCTTGAAATCGATTATCGTATGTTTAAGTTAAGCCGTTAAGCCCTACGGTTCAGTTTGATTCATCATTTATCGCTTATCGCATCTAGAGTAAAGATAGCAAAATAGCACTATTCAAACACCTACAAATTAGTATGTATAATCAATCCAAAATCATATTCACATAGACATTAAGCTGTACCTACTTAGCACTACTTTCATCAAATCATGTATTAATTATTTGCGAGGCCATCATTTTTATAATTTGCACACCAATCGCAAATAACAAGTTGTGGTATTCCTTTCAAACATTGAATTAATTTAAGACCATAAAATGCACATAATTACATTTGAAAGTGAACAATTTGACTCGTTAAACGTTTAGGTAAAACACTTTCTATTATTTGAAGTTCAAGATCAGAATTATGAAATTGCAAACTCATTCATACCTACGCGTTCTATTCCCAGAGTAATTATTAACATTAAAAACTCATTATTCAATTACTTTTTGTAATCAATTGTGTCTAATAATTGTGGCGTATTGAGAGCGGCGGTGGCCCAGTGGTAGCGGCCCCGACTTACGAACAGTTAGTCGTGCGTTCGAACCCAGGTAGGCTCATTACTTTGTGTAATTTATTTCATCACCACTGCTCTCAAAAACGGTGAAGGAAAACATCGTGAGGAAACCGGCATGCCCTAGAACCAAAAATTCGAAGACATGTGACATCTACCAACCCGCACTGGGCCCGCGTGGTGGATTATAGCCCATTCCCTCTCTATAGAGGAGGCCGTGTGTCCCAGCAGTGAGAATATTAAAGGCTGATTATGCTATTGTGGCGTAAATATAGTAACCTTACTAGTAATTGTATTTTCGAGCCATTTGGGGTTGAAACTCTAGGACCGTAGGGTCCAAGTCCTCACAGCCTTTTCAAGCCACGCCACCGAGCGCACTCGGTCGTATTAGTATGGGTTGCCAGTTTGCCACAATACGAGTTACGTTCGAGTAGGTATCCGAGTCCACTCGGTCCGAGCATACCCTGATCGTGTCAACGCGGCTTCACCCACGTCATGTACACGGGGCAAACTTAATCGGTTTGCAGGGCACACCACAAAGATGTTGGTGTGCGTAAAATCAACTGGTGTATTACTTCGCCTATTTGTTAGTGTTTGCTTCACTATAGTATATGTATAATATGAGGTAAAGAATATGAAGCATCAATTTAACCCTATGACTAACCGGTGTCGTGGCATAGATGTGTAATCATTCGGCTGGTAAATCAAGTGTCGTAGGATCGAATCTGCGCCGCTGGCGTCAACTTTTTGCATTATTAAAAAACTTTTATTTTCATTTTGTTGAATTTTTATTGTAATTTACCTGATAATAAGAACATTATTCGAAAAAAAATATGGAAGTAAAAATTAAACAATTTGTATTAAGAAATCAACAACATTTATTGACTAGGTTTTTTTTTATATTATAATCACAAATTAAAAAGTTTTGTGCATGACAAATATTCTAAGTCGGACAAGAAATAACGTTACTTTTCTTATTCAAGTGGGTAATTTATTTATTAGTGAAATGAATAAACATGTTAATAAGATAGATATTAAGATACAGGTATCCTAAATTGTTATCTCACTAACAATAACATCACTCACATAAAACAAATCGAATTACCCCCTGATATTTTTATTAATATCCTATTGGTGCGCCTTCGCTATCTATGACTTATTCATGCACGAAGTAAATGTCTCCACTAGACCTGCATGGAAGAATATTTTTTTTTATGATAGCGCTCACCATCTTTTCGCCACAATATTTTGCGACCGTCCTTGTCTGATTTAAAACATTTTTCATCTCTAAATATAACTATATTATTGCACCAATCAAAATCTAAATATTCTCTTGCGAAGCGTACCCGGTTTTGCCTGTGAATATCTGACATTCAAATTTTCTTGGCTGGCCTACAACATTTCACACCAGCTGCTCGCAAGTGGTTTCGTACAGTTTGTAATGTCACGTCATGTTTAGTTGCCGTGGAACGAGTAGTGAGGAAGGGCTCAGCGGTATGCGTAGCAACTATATCAGATGCCAATCTGTGAATGCAAATCCAGCCTTTGGTCCCGGTCGGCAAGGATCAATGCTTCCCGAATCTGCATAACGATGGACCCACAATTGCACAGTCCTTCTCTGTGAACAATAATAAAATATTGTTACAAAAAACAACAATCAATAACATGTGGATTATTTAAACATATTAAACTTCTAAACATCATAATAACATTTTGTTACTCACCGATATCTTTAAACGTCTCGCAATTTCACTAATTGAAACATTTTGCTCATGCAAAAGAATTATTTCAGCTCATAAAAGTGTGGTTCAATGATTCATATTGATTCACAAATAAAAGCACTTCTCAAAAAACGCAGGGTATAATGTCTAAAAACGTAACGAAACCCCAATAGTCAATAGCATTATGACGATGAACTTAAACTACTAACTTAAACATGATTTGTCATTTTTAGAGGGTAGACAACTAATACATTCTAACCCAAATATAAAGAGACTTGCTAATAGTTAAGCAATAAATTGAACAAACAAATGTAAAATATTTTATTAAAACATACAAAAACATTAAGCTGTTGGCAGTCGGATTCGATCCTACGGCGCCGGCGCAGTAAGTAATTATTTATCGCACGCTCGACTAATGCGCCACGGAGACGATTGTATGATAAGCTAAATTTATGCGTCATATTCCCTGCAACATTAGTGACAAGAAATTTTATTGTGTGTGCGTGGACAACGGGTAGCAAACACTAATAAATAGGCGAAGTAATACACCAGTTGATTTTACGCACACCAACATCTTTGTGGTGTGCCCTGCAAACCGATTAAGTTTGCCCCGTGTACCTGCGTCAGTTTTCTTTCTTTTTTCTTCAAGGAAATTTCTCTATAAGTGCTAGAACTAGGGCATGCGGAACTGGGTTTCGGTCCCACAGTAAAACCCGGGTAAAGCCTGGTTTTACCACACAACGTGGCAATTTAACGCCGCCGGTCTCTTGGGGATATTACCAGTTGTCAGCGCTGAGGACGAGTTTTTTGACGTAATTTTTTAGTTTATTGTTATGTTAGTTACTTTACGTTATTTTAACTTATAAATGTAAGTATATAATATTTTACGTAAAGTAAATAAATAAGGTTCTAATAATGTCTTTTAAAACACTTGTCTAATTATTAAATAACTAGCTTCTACCCGCGACTTCGTTCGCGTTATTTTTAAATTTGACAATCAATTCGGGTTGTACTCTGCTTGTAATTCAATCACATTGGATAGACGCGTGGCGCCATCTATGAGCATAAGAAATTGTTGTTTTCCTCGGGAGCAGTACTTTTTTTCGGGGTGAAAGGTGTGTCCGTTTCTGTACACTTGACAACGTAGGTATATGCAAAATCTCAGGATGATCGGTTCTGTGGTTTAGGCGTGAAAAGGTAACAAACAAACTCACTTTCGCATTTATAATATTAGTAAGGATAGTAGACACACATCATCTTTTTCTAATTTCAAACAAAGTTGGGGGAGGCCTTTGCCCAGCAGTGGGATAGTACATGCGAATAATAAAAAAAAACAAATGAAGACAGTATCTTCCGGAAAATGAGTAGTTTCCCTTGAAAATTGTTTCTATTAATTCACTTCATAAAATTATAGTTTAATTTAAGTACCTACTTATTTATGTATTTAAATTAGTTTGTTTTCTTCTTTTATTGATATTTCAGCGTAGAGCTGCGCCATTTCAGAAAAAGAGACAATCGTACCAACATGTCAAGAGCAATGCGACGATCCTGTTTGATATTTTTTGTTCGTGCAACCGTATCCTTCCCGCCCCTACTGCGGAAGTTTTAATCAACCTTTTAGTTTTTCACGTCGACTCTTTTTCTTTGTGCTTGTAGATATAACATAACATCACGTCTGTAATTCCTGAAGGGTTCAGCAGAAGTGTACCTAATAGTACACAGACATTTCGCCAGTTATGTTTAAGTCCCATGTATAGGGGGCGAGCCTATTGCCATCAATCGGGCGCAAATCCAGACTCTGTGGCTGCTACTGAGAAATTCCTGATGGATAACACTTTAGCCGACCAGGGAATCGAACCCAGGACCTCATGCTCAGCAGTCGCGATTGCGACCACTACACCAACGAGGTAGAACACACACACACATACACACGTTCACATACGTTTCGTTTTTCACTTTCTTCTTTTAAAGTTACTTTCAAATTAACCTGATGAAGGCGTTTTTTTTTTTTTTTTTTTTTTTTTTTTTGGGGGGGTGAGAAATCATCAAATGACTCCTCCCGCTCTGGGCGGAGCGGAAGGGAGTGTCAGACTCTTACTGACTAAAAAACACCCATGTTCCTTCATTGGCCCTTTATGTTCCAGGGCCGCGGTATCTCTTTCGAACAGTCCCGCAGCCCTGGCAGGCACCGGCCCTTGCGGGCCCCTCCCGTATGCTGACAACTCTTTGAGGCGCGCGTGGAACACGAACGCGCCGTCGACACGGCCTGCCCGTCGTCATACGACGGACGGACGGCGAGCTAGCCCATTACTCGCCGTCCACAGGCCCGCGTGATGAAGGCGTCACTTGCATATTTTGCAACTTGTAGACAGTATCTAAACACTACACGAGAACGGGACACGATCTGTTGACATTTTCAACTAATTAACGATATGCGATGCTAGTGTCATACATTAACAATTCAATCTCGATATTGTAAAGCACTACTATACTTTAAAACTAAATTACAGCAACATTTTAAGACTGTCAGTAGTTATTTTCTGAAACATTGTGTCTAGAAATGGCCAACGGTACTTACAACAAACTTTGTTAGCACATCTAATTTATTTATTTCCCCTTTGTTCGGACTCGAGCTTTTAGTATGTGAGACATTAGGTTTTGCCCGCGGTGTCGTCCGCACTTAGATCGTAATTCATCCCACGGGAACTGTTCATCATTTGCCTAGCCAAAGGCCTACCGACCTTGGCTACCAGTACTTTACATGGAGCGACTGCCTATCTGACCTCCACAACCCTGTTATTACTGGATAATACGATACCCCTTTGTATGACTGGTTGTTAGACTTTCGCGCCACTGACTTCCTGTAACGACTGTCAAAGATCTACAAAATAAATGACAGCCGGGACCAACGGCTTAACGATCTTTCCGAGGCACGTGCTAAATATTCATCTAAATTCGTTCAGCCGTTTTTTGCCTTTACATGTCATAAAGGCAACAGATAGAGTTACTTTCGCATTTATTTACAACTAGCGACCCGCCCCGGCTTCGCACGGGTGCATGCGTTATACATAAAAACCTTCCTCTTGAATCACTCTATCTATTAAAAAAAACCGCATCAAAATCCGTTGCGTAGTTTTAAAGATTTAAGCGGTCAAAGGGAAATAGGGACAGAAAAGCGACTTTGTTTTATAATATGTAGTGATTTAGCATGGATGTAATATTCTGTTACGGAAACTGTACTAATTATTTCGGCAGGGATATTATAAGCGTGTTGGATTATACGTAAAGGCTCTCCCTCACCCCGAGCATTCGCCTGTAATTGTATTTTATCATATTTATGTTTGTCTGTTAGGTCAAAGTTGCCTGAGAATAAATGAATATTATGTAAAGGTAGCCACATGCTAGGGTGTTCCTGACAGGATTGCCTGTACAGTTTGGGCTGTGCAGGTACACGGGGCAAACTTAATCGGTTTGCAGGGCACACCACAAAGATGTTGGTGTGCGTAAAATCAACTGGTGTATTACTTCGCCTATTTATTAGTGTTTGCTACCCGTTGTCCACGCACACACAATAAAATTTCTTGTCACTAATGTTGCAGGGAATATGACGCATAAATTTAGCTTATCATACAATCGTCTCCGTGGCGCATTAGTCGAGCGTGCGATAAATAATTACTTACTGCGCCGGCGCCGTAGGATCGAATCCGACTGCCAACAGCATAATGTTTTTGTATGTTTTAATAAAATATTTTACATTTGTTTGTTCAATTTATTGCTTAACTATTAGCAAGTCTCTTTATATTTGGGTTAGAATGTATTAGTTGTCTACCCTCTAAAAATGACAAATCATGTTTAAGTTAGTAGTTTAAGTTCATCGTCATAATGCTATTGACTATTGGGGTTTCGTTACGTTTTTAGACATTATACCCTGCGTTTTTTGAGAAGTGCTTTTATTTGTGAATCAATATGAATCATTGAACCACACTTTTATGAGCTGAAATAATTCTTTTGCATGAGCAAAATGTTTCAATTAGTGAAATTGCGAGACGTTTAAAGATATCGGTGAGTAACAAAATGTTATTATGATGTTTAGAAGTTTAATATGTTTAAATAATCCACATGTTATTGATTGTTGTTTTTTGTAACAATATTTTATTATTGTTCACAGAGAAGGACTGTGCAATTGTGGGTCCATCGTTATGCAGATTCGGGAAGCATTGATCCTTGCCGACCGGGACCAAAGGCTGGATTTGCATTCACAGATTGGCATCTGATATAGTTGCTACGCATACCGCTGAGCCCTTCCTCACTACTCGTTCCACGGCAACTAAACATGACGTGACATTACAAACTGTACGAAACCACTTGCGAGCAGCTGGTGTGAAATGTTGTAGGCCAGCCAAGAAAATTTGAATGTCAGATATTCACAGGCAAAACCGGGTACGCTTCGCAAGAGAATATTTAGATTTTGATTGGTGCAATAATATAGTTATATTTAGAAATGAAAAATGTTTTAAATCAGACAAGGACGGTCGCAAAATATTGTGGCGAAAAGATGGTGAGCGCTATCATAAAAAAAAATATTCTTCCATGCAGGTCTAGTGGAGACATTTACTTCGTGCATGAATAAGTCATAGATAGCGAAGGCGCACCAATAGGATATTAATAAAAATATCAGGGGGTAATTCGATTTGTTTTATGTGAGTGATGTTATTGTTAGTGAGATAACAATTTAGGATACCTGTATCTTAATATCTATCTTATTAACATGTTTATTCATTTCACTAATAAATAAATTACCCACTTGAATAAGAAAAGTAACGTTATTTCTTGTCCGACTTAGAATATTTGTCATGCACAAAACTTTTTAATTTGTGATTATAATATAAAAAAAAACCTAGTCAATAAATGTTGTTGATTTCTTAATACAAATTGTTTAATTTTTACTTCCATATTTTTTTTCGAATAATGTTCTTATTATCAGGTAAATTACAATAAAAATTCAACAAAATGAAAATAAAAGTTTTTTAATAATGCAAAAAGTTGACGCCAGCGGCGCAGATTCGATCCTACGACACTTGATTTACCAGCCGAATGATTACACATCTATGCCACGACACCGGTTAGTCACAGGGTTAAATTGATGCTTCATATTCTTTACCTCATATTATACATATACTATAGTGAAGCAAACACTAACAAATAGGCGAAGTAATACACCAGTTGATTTTACGCACACCAACATCTTTGTGGTGTGCCCTGCAAACCGATTAAGTTTGCTTTGTGTACACCCTAGCGTGTATGGCTACCTTAATGTAACAATCCAAGATTTAATTTTGTGCACAAGTGAATCGGTACTGTTACATTACGTGCTCCCGGGTGAGGAAGCGCCTTCAGACGAGTAACCGTGATAAATCTCGCTTGTGGCGAACAAGAAATTTAATTAAAATCGTAAATAAATATGTATGTAAGTAATTATTAATCTCTGAAGCTACAAAGAAGATGTTTTTACTGTTTTATGTTGCAATTTTTATTTTATGATGTTTTGATCTCCTTGCCTACCACATATTAGTTATTAAGAAGAGGTACCTACCTAGTTTACTCTTAAGCCAAGATTTATAAATGTCACTTAGTACACGCTTTAGTTTAGTTATGTTCCAGCCCGTATCTTGCAATACTTTGCAAACTAGATCTACTGTAACAGGAATAACGTTTAGTAAACTTACGTGCTAAGTGATGTTTAATGGCGTTAAAACCAAATCTTAGTCTTAATTTTTCAAGTACAGTAAGTAAGTAGATAATTTTAAGTATTTCACTCGTCCTATTAAGAATCACAAAAGCACAAATTAACACACATTAGCAACTCTAATTTATAGGTTCCTTATTGAACATAAAAACCGCAACACGGAAATGATTGCGGATACCGCCCAGTATCGATTATAGTCTAAAATAAAATATGAAAAAGAAATACAGCAGTTTGAATCAAAATAATACCGCTTCAAAAAATGTTTGATTAAGATCGACTATTGCGCTGAACGGACGGGGCTGAGCTGACCGGGATTCGATTCCCAGCTCGGACAAAGTGTTATTGGATTTTTCCATCAGGAATTTCTCAGTAGCAGCCACGGGGACTGGATTTGCGCCCGGTTGATGGCAATAGGCTCGCCACATATTGCATGGGACTTAAACATAGCTGGCGAAATGTGGGTGCATTATTAGGTACACCTCTGCCTAACCCTTCGGGGGTAACAGGCGTGATGTTATGTTATGGAGCTGAAAATCATTCATTCTCAAAATATCGAATGATTTCCCGCCTGCCTGTGTTCCCAAGTTCAATTATGACCCCAATCTATTTAAGTCGCGAGTTAATAGGCTTCTTTTGGGTTAACTCGTTCCTTCGTCGACCTCATCGCTGATTGAGGTAAAGAGTAAGCCCTTTTATTAATATTAAAAAAAACAGCCATTTTGTAAATGAACTTATGCGATTTTGAAATCATCGACGACCCGCCATCCTTTCGTATAGCCTTGAGATAAACTAAACTGTAACAAGAATACGTATAGTAACAAACGATATGACCATTTATTTAAAGCAATATTGTTGAGAAACTTCACGCCTTGGTATATCCTGTTCCAATATCTTTGAATATTAAGCTAAGCCAACTTGTTTCCAGGTATAATATTATTTTGTCTGCATTTCTTATTTGCTGGACGAAAAGTTATTTAGACAAGACAAGTACCAATGTACTCCATTGGTTTTTGGGTAATCAATCTGAGTGTTCTTACCCTAACCTTGACGAAACGACTGATTATCTAGCTTTTAAAAACACTTTGAAACCCTCCACACCACTCACCAGTCTACTCCACTCCACTCCACACTCTACTCCACTTCACTTTTAATACCTTAAATATTCTGTAGTCTTCATTAATGAAAAATAACAAGACTTTTTTTTTGGTTTATCAAAGGACACAACCGAATGTGGAACTACCAAGGGCAATCTTTGACCGTGCCTCAAAGGTAGATACTACGATAATTAGTGCCTTACCTGGTGTCAGAGTTTTATGCCACCCATGGGCCTCTGACTTGGCTTAACATGCCGTCAAGCAATATCTCTCAGGCACGCTGGTTTTCTCACGATGTATCCCTTCACCGAAGCATGTGATAATTATACAATACGCACATGAATCCGAAAATCAGAGGTGCTTCTCTTGGGTTCGAACTCGAGACGTATCACTTGAAGTCTGACGGTCACATCAATAGGCTAGGTAGATACTTAAAAGGATTATATACTTATGACTGGGAAACAGGCATACCTATGTAAATATAAAGTCCTTACCGGAGATTAGGCAATATCCAAATGTACAGTGCCTAGTTACGTTGTAAAGGAAGTAAAACTGGCTAGGTAGGTACGTTTTACTGACAGTCTTGTTACTAAATATCTACTAGACCTGTTCTTGTACCTATGTGTACAGAAGTTATGTTCCTAACGTCATTTTATCGAGCTATGTACATAATTTGTTGACTTTAAAAGGCGAAGGGAATATTTTTCAAACCATAAATTTCAACTCATTAATTAAAACATGTTCCTGGTAGCTATTCTATTGTTGTACAAAGGTTGTTTAAAGACTTATCAATCACTCATTAAATATTTAAAAAAACATTTAAAAAAATGTTAAAAAAGTGAAATTTATTTTCCACCAATAATACCTATGTATATTTGGCATTATTTTCCGATTTCCAGATAGTTATGCCTTTTAAAAGGTTTGGTAAAAACCTCGAACTGTAAGCGAAGTGCTATTAGTTCTAGCTGCGCTAATAATGTATAAGTTAGGATAGCAATTATACTTCCTCAATTTGATAATATTAGAAGCATAAAATTTTGTTTCTCTTAGTATGTACTGAGTCATCCACTCTTAGGAAACAAAGGCGCTTAGTCATGCGTTCTGGCAGTCGCAAATCGAGATTTTGTAATTTATATAAATCAACAATAAATAAGGCTTGGCTTACAGTTCTCTATGGTTGCCAGATTCTTTGTTTTTTTTTAGGTATGGGCCACACTTGGATTTTCTTCTGTTTTGTGGGTGCGTTTACCAACATATAAACTCATATACACAAACAGCCAGACCCGGAACAACTACCTGTAGGCCATACAAATATTTTGTTCCGTGCGGGAATCGAACCCGCGCGCGACACGCAGCGCAACAGCCAATCGCTCAGCCACTGCGCCAACCGTGTCGTCAAAATATAAAAAAATATACAGTGTGTTTGGTGGAAGGACTGTTATTTGGGGGATTAGTAAAAGGACAATGACCAAAGTTGGTACCAAAAAGTCTCGCGCCTCAAAACCAAAATATTATAGTAATTAGTTTCATATTTTTTTACGGCATTACGCGTCGGGGATTTGATTTTTGATCTGGAAATATACTTTTCGAGTTTAAAAGTACGAATATTGTTTTACTCCCTTTATATGACGTTCCGTTTCAACAAAACAACAACAAACCCTTGTCTGTCGAGCGGACTCTAAAATTAATTACAATTAAGTAAGATCAGTACACCAAATCGATTTAGTTTGGTTTATTGCTATTTGCAACAAAATAGATTTTCTCAGCCTAAAGATTTTGATTTATCGATTACATCCCTAAATCCCGACTAGTTTATAGCACTTACTATACCCTATGGTTTATAGTTATCTTATCTGTGGCATCTGACATTTGTACTGTACTGACTGACTATTGGCAATGTAAAGGTCTAAAATAAAATCGAGTTTCAGTCAAGCATACTGTGGATGTTACTTTAACTCGTAATTCTTACTAATATTAGTGTATTACGCTGTTTTTAGAGCAATAATGTAATGTATGTGTGTTAAAATACGTCGTTGGTAGCGTCGAAAAAATAGACCTACTTTTTAGGTTAGTTTCGATTTTATAAAATAACTCTGAAACGCGGGTTTTTTTTTCAAAAATATTTTTTGTAGGAGTTAATACGATCAGTGTAGTCTATAAAAAACAAGGTTTGATTTTGATGCAACATGGTACGGGATTCCATACTTCCATGAGCATTCTCTTTTGCTATAACAGAATAATAATAAATATTGCGTACTATAGCCTCAAACCAAAAGTTTTGATGACTTGGAGGTGAAACTTTATAAAATAAATAAAATAATTTCTCAATTACCGTGACACTTAAGACAAAGGTTCTCTGGATGTACTGGAACATAAACTAGGGCATGTGGAACGTTTTTACGGTTCGGTTTTTACTACGGAACCGAAATCCGCTATTGGTCCCATAATAAAACCCGGAATTTACACATACCATAACGCCCCTATCCCTAAGATAGTTTAGTTATTCTGTCTCCAAAACACCCTGTATATATACATAACTTATGATCTAGTAGGTACATAGAACTGCTAGTAGCTCAGTATCAACACGTACTATCAGCCAAACAAACGCATGTCGCCATTCATCTCTTTCAGTACAACCGCATTATGTCCATATAAGTTCTTACAGCGAGGACCATGTCCATAAATGTAGCGTCCACCATTATGCTAAGTCCAAAAGACAGTCTACCGAAGGTCAAAAGTTCGGATGGCCACTGTCCTCGTGCACCGAAAGCCGCTCACTCTCACTTGTATGTAGCGTGCGCAAGAAAATCTTAAACTCGTCTTAGGAATTATTTTATGGTCTCAAACCTTAATCTATTAAAACTAGTTTTTTGTAATTGTGTGAACGGGTTAATTGTTTTTTTTTTGTTCAATTGTTTGAATCATCTTAGTGGTAGATAAATGATTGTCTTTTGGGTAAAATGTGAAAGTTTACTGTTTTAAGCTTAGTCGTGAGTTCATGACGATCAGACTGATTTAAAAAAAAATGATTATGGTATAAGTACCGCATATACAGGGTTATTTGTAAAACACCAGAAACCTCTTAAGAGGTCATTGTACTCATCACTATGAACAAATTTTACTATGGGACCAAACATGAAACCGCGAAAAAAAAAATCAGCTGTTCCCTACATTTATGATCGATTAACTCGTCAAAATGTAGGGAACAGCTGATTT
Source organism: Eurois occulta (assembly GCA_950022335.1). NCBI lineage: Eukaryota > Metazoa > Arthropoda > Insecta > Lepidoptera > Noctuidae > Eurois > Eurois occulta. The sequence goes on along the minus strand of OX465500.1, from coordinate 9,406,174 downwards.
TTTTTTTCGCAATTTCAGGTTTGGTCCCATACTAAAAGTATAGCTGCATAGCAAAAAGCTGTTATTTTGAAATTACAAACAAACACTTCAATTTTATTTCCTCGTTTAAATTAGTTGTTAAAACTTTTCACTTATCAAGTTATCAGCTAACTTCAAACGTTAAGATCTTAAAATATAAAAGCTTAACTCTAATCTCAGTTTAAAATAAACCTAACGCACTATAGAAATTCTAGTCATAACAATAAAACGCCGTGTGAATTCAAATAAAGTAAAAAATAATTGCCGTTTTTATTTTATTTTTCGAGCCGCGAATAATGGCGTCGTTTTTTTGCTGACCATACGTGGCTCGGCCTAGTTCTCACAGGTGTTTATAATGTCAAACGTAAAACGCATAATAACGAGTATTTAGCCGACTGCGTCGTTTTTGTGGGAGTATGCTACAATGACCTTGAAGGGTACCGTTTTCAGATCGCTACTATCACTTTTTAAGATGGTGATGTTGTCGCATGATTTTTATTTTGGCATCTGTACAAAAGTCGAGTTAAACTTATACTATCACTTACGGGATATCTTACGTGATTACCCATTATTCTGAGTTCCCGATATTTCAAAGCTGTTGAAAGCGCCATGATCGCCATAGACTAATATATTATAATGATGATCGCGGTATGACTGGAGAATGCGGGTGGATGGTTAATAAATTGTTAGGTGCAGACAAATCTGTCTACCCTCTTTCTTAGTCTTTTAAAAAACTTTGTCTTTTTGTTTAAAAGTTTAGTTACCTAAAGAGACGTTGATATTTATTTAGAAGGACTATTTTTATTATGTTAAACGAAACGTGAGAAAAATTAAGAAGTTCGTTGAACGCCATCTTTAAATTCGACTACAAAAACCATTAGCAACGCTTCAACAATTAAAATCCACTAAAAATATATATACGCAAGGGAAACAATAGAAATGCATTGTGTAAATGTGTACGGATATTTCGCAAAAACACCGTGAATGATTGTAAAGGGACATAAGTTTAGTCATAAATATCGTCGAGCTGTAATAAATAGCTGATATCATAACTAGTAATTTACTAGCCAAGACAAAAAAAGCTGCATCGTAAAGTATTGTGTAATTAAATTAGTTTGCAAACTTCATATACAAGCAGGCATCACCAAACCAGGCATCCGTCACTCCATGTACTTGCGCGCTATAAGTGCCTACCGCCCAGCCGAGCGGTCTCGGTCCGCCGGCGGATCAAATTCAGTGCGGTTTTCGCAAGCGAAGCGCGCGCACGCCGTTCAATTTTAATAGTGCTGTTCGTTCGTACGCGTATTACGATGCCGTGTGGTGCCTTATGTGCTGTAGATGGGTGTAAATCAAGCAAAAGAAGGGATAAACACCTAACATTTTTCCGTTTACCTGTCAATGATTTCCATTTACCTGTCAATTTTTTTAAGTTGGTTAAATATTTTATAAATGATAAAATTTTTAACTGCCACATAAAAGTCAGAACATATTCACAGTTCTCAATAGCATAGATAAAAAGTTATGTTAATTTAATTTTATCGAAGAGGCAGCCCTGCGATTACTGTGGAATCGCGCGGTGCGAAGCAATCACTGCTGTACGCTTGAGCATTTAGGCGCATTTTAGCATACAGTGGTTGTTGCCGCGAGGGAGTAGGCAATTATCGTAATAGGTATTGGAAATTTTCTACTGAGTGAAGTATCTGGACTAATCTGTGACCAAACATTGATGATAAATCAAATAGAAACGTTTTAAACTTTTTTTATATGTATGTACGTATGTCCCACTGCTGGGCAAAGGCCTCCCCCATATCCTTCCAGGTACTCTTCTCCAGCGCCACCTCGAACCAGGCTTCGTGATGCGCTAGATCATCTCGCCACCTCTTTCTAGGCCGGCCTCCGCGGCGGTTTCCATCCTCAGGCATCCATCGTGTTGAGACCGTTACCCAGCGGTCCTTATGCATGCGGCTTACGTGACAGCTGCCCAATCCAATTTAAGCCTGGTAGTCTTTTAATTAAAAAAAAAAATGTATCTAAAATATAAACACCCATCTGATCTATGAAGTTTAGCGACGAATTTATAGGGTCTATAGATTTTTTAATACACTAATCAAGTGTGTGAATGCTCGCCATCAATTTGATCTTGATACTGCCTCAACCCCCGCACTTTACTTATAGGGCTCATGATAAATAACTTACGCGCGAATCGATCAATCTTGCTTAAACGTACATAGATAGGTACATAACTTAGTTAAGTTCCCCGACATAATCAGATAAAAGGAATTAAATGAAGAAGGTACCCTTACCGAGGCGGATCGCTGTTTCGTCCTTCAATTCAATTATGAAAGACTTTAGGAAGCTCGCGACTTCGCTCGGTAATATAGGAATCAATAATACATTTGATCATAAAAGCACTTAAATATTCGATGAAATCAATTGTGAAGAAGGAATTTATTCAGTGGAAGTTCAATAAAACAAGAAATTTAATATAAACAAATTAATGTGACTCATTGTGTTTTAGCATTTTGTCTACGAGTATACAACAAATTTAGTTCTGTCTTTGTGTCCGCTTAAATGTTCGAAAATACGCTATATCCTTCATTTAGAAACACTTATTACTTTGGTTTATTTTAAATTTGATTTAGCACAAAAATCTGATTCTTGATTCCAGTCTAACCGGATGCAGCTGCCAACCAGTATTTTACTTGGAGCGACAGCCCATCTGACAACAATACCCTGCCGTATTGTTGTCACATAAACGCCACAAATCCCAATGAGAATTGGCTCTCCATCTAACCATGAACCCTAATTATCAGACAGTTGGCACGTTCCTAACGCGCTGCCCCACTAAACACTAATTCGAACTAAGTATAGCATTGTAGCTGCAAACTTTATTTAGACCAAGAGCAGACACCAACTTAAACAAAGACTTAAATGGATTGCAAAATGTTGCTTGCCTCTGAGCAACATGTGGGTCGATCTTTACTAAGATAAATAAAAATGTAATAACAACACGCCTAATATCTTGGTAAGGTTCTAAAGAGGTAAACTCTTTAATACGTCTTAGCCAGTAATGTTTAAGTCTGATGTAATAGGGTGTGAGCCTATTGCCATCAAACGGGCCAAATTCCAGACTTCGGCCTGCTAATGAGAAATTCCTGCTGGAAAGACCCAGTACCACTTTGTCGAACCCAGAACCTTATGCTCATCCGTACCGATTGCGGCCACTAGAACAAAAACGTGGATAAAAACAGCTGAAAAACAAAATGTGTGCAAGTAATGAAAGAGCAGAGAATTTAAACAAAAGTAACAATAGTTTATACCCCTCTCGCGTGCCCGATAGCACGTGTACCCGGTTGTTATTTGATTGCTTTCCAGCGCAATCAACAAACTCGATTCCGTACGCTTTGAAAAGTCCACAAAACGAATTGTGGATCTCTGCAAATGGCTTTCCGAAACTCTTGAATATTCCGATCGACATTACCGGTCGACGTAACATTAAATAAATTCCTCATTTGGATATCTAGTATGTATGTACAATTGTACATATAATAAATTAAAGTCGGTTATAGTGTCTGTCTGTTTGATCGCGTTGTTCCCCATTCATCATTTAGTGAGTCTACTCTGGAAGTTTCACGTGTGTAGTACATTAGTATCTGTTTCGTCAAGTCGCTAGTCGTAAAACTGAACGAAGCAGGGCCGGGTTGCTAGTTATTACTAGCAAAACAAAAGTAAAAGTGATTTTATATTTATATTAATTAAATGTAAAACAAACTTTTACTTTCACGTATTAGTCAATCGTATTGAATAAATTTCTTTGGTAAGTAGGAATTAGCAAAAAACGGTGCGTGTAGTTGAAGCTGGATGGATCGCGCCCGCGTCAGTGCGCGGCTGAAAGTCGAAAGTGATTGCGTGCGCGCAGGCAGAGGAACGCACAACATAGTAAAAGTAAACTTCCTAATCGGCCGCATCGTATCACAATGGACAATTATTCGCATTACGAACACTCACGCGACTGGCTTTGGGATTTAGAACACTGTGTCAGTATTTTGGAAGGTCAACTTTTATACGTCAAGATTTTTGGCATTTTAATGATGAGTCGGTCGTTCGGTGTGAAATTTTTACTCTCGCTTGACTTAGAATACTTATATCGTTATTGTCAATGAGTCATGGCAACATTAGGGTGACTGTAATTAGAATGTGACCGACATTCGCGGAAATAAGACGTGAAACGAACAATTTTTGTGAAATCAGTTGGTACAATTTTGATTTTATCGCGCATTTTTGTTAATGACTGGTATTTAGAAAGACATACTGGCGAACTAAAACCATTAGACGATTATCTTATTCAAAGAAAGATCTTAAATCGTAAAGGCAAAGATAGGATTGAATGGACGGCTATATTCATATCAATCAGCGACGTATCTAAACTATTTATCAATGCAGAGTATTGCAGAGATATAATAAGTAATGGATTATACCTATAATAACTTTCCTATAACCTGTTTTAAATAACACTAAAATAATGCCTGAATAAAACCACACTGTTGCAAAAATATTAAGGAATTAATTTAGGCATTTCTAGATGGTCAAAACGGACATAATTCCACAAGGATCTAACCTGACATTTCCAGTAAAAACCAGTTAGATGACTAGCTTTCACTGTTCCATACTTCACGGTAACTTCTTCCTACCCGATTCTCACATTAAACTGGTATAGTATTCACCATACAAATTATGCGAAAATTTACTGCACATAAAACCGGTATCTGTGTCATTTTATTATCCATACATAATTAAGAAAAAAAAAGTGATAGTTTATAAATGGAATAATTTTAATCAATTTGGCCAGTATTTCTCATTTGAATTACTTTGTTTGCTAGACCGAATTCCTCCCGCAAAGTTCTGAATTTAGGGTTATCAACCTTTTTATTATTAACCTCATTTCTTGTCCAAAAACAAAAGCCTAACGAATCTTATTCTAAATTGCCTTGTTTTTAACCCAAGAACTTATCCAATACTTCTGTTACAAGATAATGTTAGCTGTCCATCGTCTAAGAGGGTCTCCTTACATAAATCACTGTCAAATTATCACTAGTACCTTGGAGAACGGAGTTCATTTACCTTTAACCTAATACTTTGATCTTAGGTTAATGCAGCTTACACTTTTTAGATTGGTGTCAAGAAAATCCGTCTCTTCACAGAAAATTGAGGAAGCACATCAGTTGGTAGATTGGAATTGATTCGAGTAACGGTTAAATTAACAGGTAATTGCTATAATTGAAGGTATGGTTATGGCACGTTAGGTAATTAACTAAAAGTCACTTGTCCAGTGGGGTCAACAAAGTCAAATCCTGTGTGGGTTTAATTTAATATCTTCTTTATAATATAACTAGCTGTTGCCCGCGATCTTCGTTCACTTGAAATTATTATTATTTATTTATTTATTTAAACTTCATGTACCTACAAGAGTGGTACGAGGAGACGGACTTAATGCCACAAGGCATTTTCTACCAGTCAACCTTTGGGTCAAATAGGACAGCATTGTGGTAGAGTACAAAAAAAAATACCATTTTGTTAACATAAATTGACACATAAATAATAATAATTATTTTTAAAAAAAATGTCTTCGCTTTTTGAATCGAATACCAATTTCAAGTTTTATTTTTTGGCACGTAAAAAGAAAGAGGAAAAATTTGTATTTTTGTGTGTGTGTGTATGTTTGTAATGAATAAACTCAAAAACTACTGTGCCGATTTCAAAAATTCTTTCACCATTGGAAAGCTACATTCACCCTGAGTAACATAGGCATCCGTGCAAAGCCGGGACGAACCGCTAGTATAAAATAAAAGAAGCCAATGTTAGACCTTATTACATCAGCTATCTGCCAGTAAAAGTCCCGTCAGAACTGGGCTAGCCGTTTCGGAGATTAGCCGGAACAAACAGACAGAAAGACAGACAAAAATGGTAAATAATTGTTTTTGTTATTAGTGCCGTATATATTTTCATATGCATTCAGTAAAAAGCTGTTATTTTGATATTACAAACAGACACTTCAATTTTATTTATAGATTGTATAGATTACAATCACAACATCTGACTGGGGCAATTTCGGACATCTTTTCAAAGAGTTGTTCTGTAATTTTAGTATGTCATATTTTGTCATGTCGAATTGAAAATTTAATCATGCTTAGTATCTACCCTAAGGGGCCGTCTCCACGAGCGAGAGAATCGCGGTGATATTACGTATTTGTATGGGATAATATCGCCGCGATTCTCTGGCTCGTGGAGACGGCCTCTAAGAGAGTGTATAGAAATACGTGGCAACGACGATAATATCGTCGCGATTCTCTCGCTCGTGGAGACAGCCCCTTACTTAAAGCTCTGATCAAAGTGCCAAGCTAAAGCAAATCCACTCGGCATGCGGGTCGAAATTCTCTCGCGCTGTTTATGTCCGCTATCTTCAAAGGAAGTGTTCAAATTGGAGCAAATTGTGACGTCACTTTCTGATCATCAAAACAACTGTCACGTCCCGCGTCCTTCGTCACGTGGCTCTATTCCACCAGTCCCTAATGTTTTCTATAACTTTATGGTTCATCTTCATCTTTTTCCTTATTGTTACGGTCTACCTATATGGAAGTTATCGACCATTCGGGTTTAGCGTCTGCCGGATGACCCTGGCCACCCGAGAAACGAGATGCGGTACTTATGTGTAATTACATTATCATTTAATCAGCCTATTAGTTGATGAAGTCTCGAACGTATGTTGTCAGGAGGTAATTTATTGAGTAGGTACATTGTTCTATTGGGAATCTAGCTGGAGAATAATAAAACTCCCAAATAGATTTGAGAATATTTCGTGATTATTGTATAAGATTTTCGGTATCAATCAAGTTGTAGCATTCCAAAGAGAGGAGAAAGATTGACTCATTCTGCGTCACTGCGTACCCACTTTCGTCATAAACGGACGAGAAAAGCTTAATGCTGGTGAAAATATCACTTTATTAGTTAGTAATAGGGCTGAAAGTCTGTTAATATTGAGACTCTTGAAGTTCTTTGTTGCAGCATTCGTAGGTATGACCTGATAGTACCTATCGGTAAACTGAGGCAGGCCACCCCAAACACCGTGCTTCCTTAAAAAACGGAGTATTTTATTTCAAAATTTGTTCATCTTGCTCGGTGACTTTGAAACTATTTCTGTCAGCCTCCTTTACAAGATAAATACTATGCTGTTTGACTTTCCTAAACCAGATTCACCATGAAGTGAAATTCAAATTCTCGATTCTATAACAAAGATTGCAGTCAAACAATGGGAACCGGTGTGGGGTCACATGGAACAAGTTAGCGTCGTGACTAAGACCCTAGTTACAGCACTCAAGGAGTAACTGTTACTGATACTAAGCTATGGGATTGCTCAAGTTTAAATTGATGGTGTATTTGTGTGTATAATAGACAATTGAGGTGAACTGGCACGTTCACAGTGTACTTAAGTTGTTGTAGTTTTTTTGAAAATGTACCTATGCTTGCGAAATATAGTTAAGTAGTATTTAGGGTTACATAATATACTCGTCTATCATACTCGTGTAGTTTTATCAGAATCAAATCGAACACGAAAATTTGCGAATACCTAATAGTTCAGAATTTACCGGGAAATATTCCCTAACTTTTTAAATGCCTGGCCAGAACCGGCACAGAGAATTAGTTTTGGAAATGTGATATGTTGTTTATTTCATAAAAATGCTTTTTACAACAAAAAAAGAACCGAGAATTTCCTAGAATGAACATCATAATAAAGTCCAGATTTCCAGAATAATCTTGGTCAAGTCGTATGAGGACCATGTAGATGAGAGTCAGCATTGGTATTGCATTTCTTGCAGCACTTGGATAGTCAGAATCCGTGCTAAATTGTTACACAGAGAATAGACCGTCATCACATAATATAACATCACGCCTGTAACCCACATTTCGCCAGTTATTTTTAAGGGGTGAGCCTATTGCCATCAACTGGGCACAAATCCAGACACCGTGGCTGCTACTGAGAAATTCCTGATGGAAAAACCAAATAACACTGCCCGACATGGGACTTGAACCCAGTACCTCGTGCTCAGCAGCCGCGCTTGCGACCACTACTCTAACGAGACAGTAGCTATTAGATTAACTTTAAGAACAAACGTGGTAATACCACCTACTTGATTATTTCTTCTCCCATTACTGCTCGCTTCAATTACAAAGTATGAACAGATTAAAGTTTATGTGTCAGTTAATGATATATCTTGTAGAGCCAGCTGCGTTAAATAATTCCGATGGCAGGTACATTACCGCGACCATTTCATTACAAACTTGAGGTCTTGAAAATGAACACTTTCCTTCCGGTTTTTAGGTCAATCGTAGATACTCTAATACACTAATTGCTCATCCATTTTAGATCAACAGTGATCTAAAATGGTTGAGCAATAGTGTACTCTATAATCTATTAGGTAGGTAGTACTAGTTGTGACTTTTCAATGTCTGTGCATTTTCTGGCCTAGAATCCGATCTAGGCCGTTGCTCGCGGTTATCATTTATAGATCTTTGTTTGTCGTTTGGTCACAGTCAGTGGCCTGAAAGTCTGATAACAAGTCTTACCAAGGGTTATCGTATTGCCCAGTACTAACTGGGTTGTGGAGGTCAGATAGGTAGCCCCTCCATGTAAAATACTGGTATTCAGCTGAATCCGGTTAAACTGGAAGCCGATCTGAACATAGTTGGGAAAAGGCTAGGCAGATGATGATGACTCCGATCTAGGCAAGTAGTAATCGCTTTCAAGCATAAGTATAGCATAGTCAGGTTATAATGTTTCCACAGCTGGGACACACGGCTTCCTCTCTATGAAAGGGAAGCACTGGTGATGAAATAAATTACACAAAGTAATGCGCCTGTTTGTGTTTGAACCCGCGACTTACTGTTCGTGAGTCGGGGCCGCCACCACTGGGCCACCGTTACTCTCGCTGGGTCTGGATCATCGCTTTCAAAGTAGTCCGTATTTCTACATCGTCTTTCGACAAACGTGACGTGAGTTTTTCGATAGGTTATGTCAATCCTATAAAATATTCAGTGTCTATCATCGTTACTGTTAATAGAAAAATATTTTACCTCAGTTTCACTGGTTCAAGATGTAAGAAAATATCTTTAAGTTACAAAACATGACTAACACAACAAACTCTTTGTAGGTAGATCGGTAAGTAAATACTTTTCTTGAAGATAAACGCTGACAAAAAAAAAATTGTTTATGCAGTCTTTATTTGTATTCAAAAGTTTCTTCGCAACCAGGAAGTTAACAAAAAAATAACACTAAGATGAAAAACATAGGCTGTAACATTATAGGAGGCCTACAATACAGTTTGCGGTCAACTGTTGCACAAGCCAAACGCGGTCGCGAGAACAAGGAACGAACGAACGAATGAATGAACATTAACATGAATGAACCACATAACTTCATGGTACGACGTGCTCGCTTACCACAGCGTTTCCTTTGAGGAAATGTTGTAATAAATTATGAATTTCCTCTACTATTATAAACTTATCTAAACCATTTTGTAATATCGTACATTTCTAGTGTTTACATTCGCAATGCTCTTTGGTATAGTGCTCACAAGTGCAGCCGCTGAGTTTATGGTTTTGAGTTCGATTCAGGTCAAGCAACCATTTGGTTTTCCGACAATGAATTTTACAGTAGTATCCCGGAGTCTGGATGTTTTGCAGTGAGTGGCTAGCAGGGTTCAAAGTGATTATACCTTGATAATTATCTTGATAATGACGATAATTATAAAATTATAATTAATAAACTTCACGTATATTTGAATGCGATTTTTCACTTCAACGTATTAAGTGTCAACTTTAAAAAAAAACAGTCACAAGCAAGTTCAATTAATCAACAAACAGACTGTTTGGTACATTTCTATTATAACTAAAGAATAAAACAATTAGTAAAAATTATTAATGTCTTTTTACATCATATTTTAGAAATGAAATATTATATCATAGGAAAGTAAAAAAAAACATTAAGAGATCAAGTTATGAATCAGCTTGGATCTGATAATTATCAAAGAAAATAATTATCTAGAAATACGAACCCTGGTGCCTGGTATTCATCATCATCATCATAATTTTACTGGCAGCATTTTTTCAGCCAGTATTGCTGAATATACACCTCCCCCTTTTGTGCTATGTTTTCCTGGTATGCCTAGCATAGTTACTTGTCTAAACCGGGCAATACGTAAATTGTCATCTATATATATAAAATGGTAAACTGACTGACTGGGTGGTATACACACATCCCTAACTGCTGGTCCTAGAGACATGAAATTTGGAGGGTGTGCTCTTTGTGAAGAGTAAGTATCCACTAAGAAAGGGATTTTTTTGGGAATTCCACCCCTAAAGGGGTAAAATAGGGGATGGAAGTTTATATGAAAGTCCGTCAGTTTTGAAGTTAGGATCTCCAAATTTTGTGCTTAGGCTGAAGATTGAAAATTTATTTATACTTATCTCAGCGTTTTTGATAATTCTACCCCCGAAGGGTTAAAAAGGGGGATGAAGGTATGTAACTATGTTTATTACCGTAACCTGGATAAACCTATAGGTAGCTTTTTAATCCCGGTAGTACGTTCCCGTCGGATATTTTTCGATATCCACGCGAGTTAGGTTATAATAGGCAAGCCCCTTACTATGTTGGACTCAATCTCAAACACATCTGCCGAAAAATTGGTAATGTATACAACGTGTACAGTACACCTCTTCAAATTATACCGGTAACATGTGATGTTATTACGATCTTAATTAAATCTTTCAACATGAACGTATTAAGTTTTTGTAACGACCCATCTTACGAGAGGTGATTACTTAAAATTATCGCAACATTATTGCCCAGAAATTGCTCGTTTTAATTTAATTTCACTTATATGAGTTAGGTATCGTTATTATCAGGCTGTTAATATACTTTGGACGTGAGTTCCCAACGCTACAATTATTTTAGATGAAAGATGTTATTGCAATTTATAATCACCTCTATTTTGCAGTGTGTTGTCATTTAATCGAGCATAGGTACCTCCCACTACTACCAACTCAACATTCTATTATAAGCCTTAGTCTCTGATTAACAGAAAATAATTTAGGTTGTGAGGCCACCGGCCGATGACATGAGCGGCCCGGTAATGATTTTGAACGAGCCCTTTTCAACCCCGTTTGTTGTAAAAGGTAACCAAGGAATTACATGTCAAGAAAAGTAGCACTGCGTCTAGTAAGACAATAATTTTATTATTTCTACCAGACATACCGATTATGACAAATCCACTAATATGCAAAAGTAACACTGTCTATCTGTGTGTTTTTCACGCTGTGTTTGTATGAAATTAGACACACTTATAGATAGACGAACTGGGTTAGGATGTAAGTAAGATACTTTTATACTGGTAGCACCTGGTAGCTGCCTTGAGATAAAATTCGATATCCACCCGGTGAAGCCACGGGCAACAGCTAGTATTCCATAATTACATCCGTTACAAATGAATAACAATTAGATATATGGTTATCGGTTCGCAGTCTACCAGTTGCCCGTAAATTGTCATTACAATATACGTGATCATGCAACAAAAAACCTCTTAGACCCAACCACACTTCAAGATAACACACACGACAACACGCGTCTATATCGAAACGAAACCGAAATTCTTCAGTGAAAAGATGACAATAAATCAACGTCGGAATACGATGGGAAGTGCTCGTAAACGTTGTAAATGGACCAAGATCTTGACTCACGCAACATTCCAACATTAGTGATTAATAATCTTTAATTATCTCAAACGGCTCATCTGATCATGATCTGTATTGGACATAATGGTTTCGGCGAACGCGTATTGTCGCGGGAATCAACGCTGACAAGTGATTTTATAAGAGATACTTTCATTGCGATTTTGTGAATATTCGTGTTGAAAATAGCCGGTTTTTCTTTCGTTTGATGATCGGTTGATGATTATTTTTATTCAAAAGGAACAACAAACAGCTGCAATATAAAACATAGAAATAAGAAATATACAATATTGCATGATGTCTATAAGTTTTGTAAGTTTTGCGTTGCCCAAAACGCCGTTCACAGATTAACGATAGGATACTATTGTTCTACAAAACTCTGTTTCTGTCGGAATAAGTTTCATTGTTTTAATATTAATTATAGCGATTTTCATTACCACAGCATCTAAACAGTGAAAACCAACATGTTCTGGTACCAAAAATTCGAAAATTTCGTGTGTCATCTACTAACCCGTACTGGGCCTGCCTGGTGGATAACGGCCCACGTGCTGTAGACGAGGCCTAGTCCCAGAAGTGGGAACGTGATGGGCTGATTATGGCGATTAGTACAAAATGACGTATCGGCAATAAAGACCGGTGATAAACTCTGTTATTTTAAGCAGACACACATCAAATCGTGCTATAGTTTCGACCAATAACGGGAAGAGTTTTCTCTGACTTAACTTGCCAAGATTTCTATATGACTTGGACTGTGAGACCGTGTGTATAATGGGTGTAAAACTACTATTAAGGAAGGCAAAAGGCACTTGTGCTACCCATCATTGCGATATTTTTTTTGTTCAAGCCCTGGAACCTGGGAACCTTCTAGTTCCGGAGGTATTGGAGGTCAAAGTTAAAAGTTTTTTTTAAACTAGTTTTTAATGTTATAATTTTAAATACCTCCACGACGAGTTTTTAGTGCGTTACCCCAAAAAAAAAGTCTTTTCTCAGCAGTATTTTTTACGTAAAGTTATTTAGTTTGATGTACAGAATGCTCGGTTAACGGCTTTGTGAAGGGTCCTTGTACACCCTGTATGTCCTTCTATGAACAGCTGGAGCTTTCCGCATCATGTGCTCCACAAAAAGTGCTCAATCATTCATTATTACTTACTCTTAACCTTGACAGCTTAAGAACCCAGAAGGAAAATTTACAGCAATCATATTTCACTATTACATTTAAAAAACAATGAGCACATCGTAAAAATAACATTAAGCGCCTATAAAATATCTTAGTACATATGTATTTTATGCTAGCCGCTTTGTAGACTGTATTTACAAAGTGCCACAATCTTTGCCTTAAGTCGGTCAGTACTTTTCCGAATATTCACGAACTTTTCCGATTGTACACGACTTAAGATTTGCTGAATTATTTAGCGTATACCTAACTATTTCGCCCACCCAACTGGTCTCCGCGTACACAATAGGGCTGGCAAACGGACCAATGCCAATGTGACCCAGTTTGCAGGCTCGGGGTTAAGTTGCGATTTCGGGGAATAAGCCGTGATGATATTTGGGTTAAAGCCTCAATTCTGCGTGGCTTTAGAGGCTGAATTCAGCTTGTCTTTACACCGACAGAGTTAAAGAGATAAGCAGAATATCCGGAAACAGCAATAGAGGAAATCAAACGCCGTTCATCATCTGCCTAGCGTTTTCCAAACTATGTGGTGGTCGGCTTCCAGTCTTTCCGGATGCAGCTGAATACCAGTATTTTACATGGAGCGACTGCCTATCTGACCTCCACAACCCAGTTAGCGCTAGGTCATACGATATTAAATCAAACGCTGTTCAAAGCGATATTTTCTTAACAATTTTCGGATGTCATTATTTTTAGTTTTCTTCGTTGCGCTTTCCATTAATGGGGGGGGGGGGGCGAGACGACTTAGAGATGGTGATAAGAGTGGAAGGCTACAGGAGAGTTCTTTGCCCAGCAGTGAGACAATAAGGTTAAGGTTAAGGAAAAAACAAAGATTCCGTCGTGAAAGCCCTACTAAGAGCTTGAGTCATCAAAATTCATAGAGAACGGCAAGTGTGTAACGGGATTACAGGAAAAAAACTAAAACTACAGGCATGTCAGCGTGGAAAAATTCTTCAACTAAAGAGTTAAAAATGTTTAGAAAAATTGACAGCCATTGTCTTTGAACTTATGACGGATCAGCCAGTTCAGTTTACTCTATTTATTTTGTATCTGTGGCCCAGTGGGCCGCGGTGGCCCAGTGGTGGCGGCCCCGACTTACGAGCAGTCGTGGGCAAGCGCCTTACTTTGTGTAATTTATTTTATCACCATTGCTCTCAAAACGGAGAAGGAAAACATCGTGAGGAAACCAGCATGTCCTAGAACCAAAAATTCGAAGACATGTGACATCTACCAACCCGCACTGGCCCCTCTATTTATTTTCCCTTCCAAGTTAATCCAACCTACCTATAAGTTAAAAGTTTACTAAAACATACAACATGCTACAACATAAAACAAACAACAACAACACACAACAAACATGCAACTTTTGTTACTCTAAGTAGAACTTAAGTACCTTTCAAACGTTAGATAAAATTACATCAATATTAAAATACTAGGTCACCCTGAATGTGTACTTTTCCACTTGATATTATTAAAGTTTGGCAAATTACTTTGTTCGTATATTATCATAATTATTATGATTCAGATTACTTATGTACAAGGTCGCATTATCATAATTATTATGTAGTTACATTCTCCTGGTCATATTTATTGTCTTGAAAGGAATGTTGCAATAAATTGACCATCTCATCCGGTCCATAATAATATGCATTTAAGTAAGAAATTACATAAATAAGGCAAAAGCATTTATTTAAAAAAAACCGGCCAAGTACGAGTTGGAATCGCGCACCGAGGGTTTCGTATAAACATGTATATATATTATTTTGTTATTAAACTACATATTTACGGTTTTTAGATTTTTTCCTTTACATGTGCTGTGAGAAATTGCTTCCTAAGTTTTTAAACTGCCATGGTCACTAACATTTTAATTAGCACTAGAAACGAAAAAATGATGATGAATGATGAATTATGATGGTAAATATTCCGTTTCTAGTGTAAATTATAATGAAATTGCTTAATGCAAAATTTCATAATTCTTGGTCAACGGGAAGTACCCCTATATATAAATTATGATTCCCTTGTCAAATCGCAAAATATACGACATAAACGGTCATATTAACCAAGGGGTAGAAGACCTAAAACATCAATACCTACCGCTAATATGAATGCCTTTCCACTTTTCGAAAAACAACATGGTACCCTTTACTTGTCTTGTATTTTTCAATTAAGTAGGTACTTTACTTAAAATACAGTATTTCTATATTCTGTGAATACCAACCTCTGTGTGAATGTTTTTAAAAGTTTTTGGTAAACTACTTGTAAACCTAAACAAAAAAATGTATCCGTAACAAGTAATCGCAAGCGCGACTGTTGAGCATGAGGTTGATGGGGTAGTCATCACGGTCATGGATTCGATTCCTGGGTCGGGCAAAATGTGTTGGTGGGATTTTACATCAGGAATTTCTCAATAGCTACCACGGAGTCTAGATTTGCGCCCGGGTTGATGGCAATAGGCTCCCCCCTACTACTTGTAACTTAAGCATAGGTAACTGGCTAAATGTGGGTGTAATAGGTACACCGCTGCCTAACCCTTCGGAGATTTCAGGCGTGATGATGCTTATGACAGTAACAGACTCCATAACCTCTGTTTTGAGTAATACAATGTTACACTAAAATGAATTCCTAAATAATATTGCACTGTCTGAATTTCGACTTTTCTAATTCGTTAAACACTCAACAGAGCGCTTGGGTGCATTTGGCCATTTGGATGTCCCCTAACATTAGTGAAAACGGACCTTATGACAGATATACCTACCTATCAAAATAATTTGTGACCAACAACATAATTTTGTTTACCACAAGACGTTACATAAACACACTTTCCAAAGAAATTGCCGTGACAGCTAATAAACTACTCAAGTGCGTAACTAGGGCCTAAAAAGGGAAAACATAAAAACACCATTATTTGTGCAGGTATGCTATTATTAGTGACCTCACGTATAATGAAAGGTTTCAGAGAAAGTGTCACCGGACGTAAGAAATTGTATCATTGCAATGTTAACATAAGAAAAATATTAGTAAGTACCTTAAAATAATAAGAAGTCTATACTGATAATTGACATTTTATTATCCGCAGAAGTGTGAACTCGATGTGGGTAATAGAGTGTGTAGTGGTACTACAGCAATATAGTACAAAAACCGGCCAAGTGCGAGTCGGACTCGCGCATGAAGGGTTCCGTACAATTGTTGTAGGGGAGCCCCCTTTAATTTACTTTTATTATTTGTTGTTATAGTGGGCAACAGAAATACATATTCTGTGAAATCTATATACCTATTGCGGATCATGAGGTACAACCCGCTGACAGACAGACGGACGGCCGAACGGAAGGACAGCGGAGCTTAGTAATAGGGTCCCGTTAGTTAGCCTTCGGGTACGGGACCCTAAAAAGTACTACAGTCCCATCTATAACACAAATGAAGCACTAACATCAAAATTCTGAATCGCGTTATTAAAGTTATCCCAAACTTAAAACTATATTGAAAAACTCGACAAAAACTGTCGGGCAGTAGCCCACCACCCTGTTCTTCATACTCCTGAAAGTCTATACCAATAACCGGGCACAAATCCAATCAATCACTTAGTACTATTCCATTTCAGGATTTTTTCAGTAACCAATTACAATTTGCCCGACCTAAAGCCCATTACCAATATAACACTTATTTACGCATTTCCTCTTTACTATTACGAAAACAATGCAACCCGCGAAGTAATAAGTATAGTTACTTCCTGTATCAACCATAATAATCATATAAGCAGACTTGTTAAATAAATTAACTATTTACTTACCTATGCAAATTGTTTTATTTACTCTTTTCTAATTAACATACTACTTAATTAACGGCACTTTTGTAACAGTATGTAAGTTTATTTATTCAACTTATGATAGGTATATAGTTTATTGAATTCTTTGACACCAAGATTTTAATATTCTAAATTTGTAATAAGTTTGCCTAATCCGCTTGCTAACTGATAATGTCCTTATCTATCTGAAAGTTGATAGAGTTTGTTAGGTCACAAGAGGCAACAACAAATTATTATCATTCATTTCAAAGTTTTAAACTAACTTCTAACATCACCCTATACTTATACGAGGTGGAAGGGACACCGACGCGAAAACGGTTACCACATATTCAGTACATCATTCTGAGCATCAGATTCAGGACATCATATGGAACCCCCCCCCCCCACATAGAAATTTTTCATCACTCATTAAAAAAAAACAGCTGTTTCCTACAAAAGCGTAATACGAGTACTTACACGGTGGAAAAAAGATGAAACAGCTGCTTTTTTTTTTGTAGGTACTGAATACGTTTTTGTGTTGGTGTACTTTCGACCCCGTATACTAGGAAACATGAGAAAAAGAAACTCTATTTTAACTTTCAAACGCAGTCGTTGCCAAAATACAGTCGACAACTACCACGGTAGCATGTCTAACAAGAAGTATGAAACATCACCAAACTTACACGAGTCAACCAAAACATTGCGTCACGCGTTCCATTTCTCTTTTTGAACGCCTCTATTTTACGATGCGCTAACAAATAACGCAATGAAGGTATTGTGAGACTGAAAAACAATGGAATACAACATTGTAACAAGGCGTAGGTTCCGTAGTTTACCACAAAACGCTCATTCAGTGGAAGCTTGTTATATTCTCGCACCTTTACATTACCCGGGAAATTGTTCTGTGTAATGAAAAAAGAAATAGTCTGTCATTTGGTGTGCGATGGGGAAGACAAATGAAGTACTTGAGGTTCATGATGGGAGGGATTGTTATGGGTCATTCGTATTAATCATCATCTGCCTAGCCTTTTCCCAACTATGTTGAGGTCGGCTTCCAGTATAACCGGCAGCTGAATACCAGTATTTTACATGGAGCGACTGCCTGACTGTCCTCCACAACCCAGCACTGGGTAACACGATAACTTTTGGTAAGACTGGTTATCAGACTTTCGAGCCACTGACTACCTTATCGACTGTCAAAGATCTACAAATGACAGCCGGGACCAACGGCTTAACGTGCTTTCCGAGGCACGGAGGAAACTCGGTATGTAATGGGTAGTCACCCATCCATGGACCAATGTAGGAAAGTGCGGCTAAACTTAAAGATCGACCCGAGCGGCTGTTATTATTTAGCCACGAGCTCCTTCGTATTAAATTGATATCATTCTTTTACACAGCAATCGGTTCGCGTGTATAACCCCATCTTCTTTTGCCTTTCGTATCGATGATATTTATGATATTTCCAAGAGGAGCTCATGGCTAACTTATAACAGCCGCTCGGTTAATCTTTAAGTTAAGCCACGCTTGCCTAGGTTGGTCCGTAGATGGGTGACCACCCATTACATACCGAGTTTCCTCCGTGCCTCGGGATGCACGTTAAATCGTTGGTCCCGGCTGTCATTTGTAGATCTTTGACAGTCGTTACAGATAGTCAGTGGCTCGAAAGTCTGACAACCAGTCTTATGAAAGGGTATCGTATTAATCAGTGTTAACTGGGTTGCGGAGGTCAGATAGGCAGTCGCTCCGTGTAAAATACTTGGTATTCAGCTGCATTCGGTTAAACTGGAGGTCTATCCCAACATGGTTGGGAAAAGGCTACGCAGATGATGATGTTTTCCAAAAATAAAACCATCGCAGAGAAAGTTAAAAATAACCTTTCTGACAAAAAACCTTTCTCCTTTAATATTAATAAAGACTACCACAACTAATTCTATTAAGTTGTGTCAACATCACTGTCGGGTAAGTCTCCAGAATTTAACACATTAAAATTAACGCTACATTGTGTTAAGCGCTGTAGAAATTACCTACTTAACATGTTCACAGGGAATGTAACTTTAAAGGACGACAGTTTAAGTTTATAAATTTGTTATACTCGTATAATACCTAGCAGTTTTCTAATAATAAGCTTGTATTTACAAAATATACAACAATATTATAGTTTTAAGATAATTAGGAACAAGAGAGAAGCTTGAATAAGCAGATTTAAAAAAATTCTGGGTTTACTATTGTCTTCATAACTGGCAACACTTTCGACTGCATTGTAAAAGGTGTAAACGGACCCTTCGCGAGGCCGTCAAACAAGCATTACGTATAACGACAATCTACACAAAAATAGTTGCTGGGAAACGACTCAATGTAACGCACTCAAAACATTGTACTGATGGATGCATTGAACGATTGATTGCGATTGATTGTACGGGGTTCATGAAGGTGTTTAAAGTTAAAAAAAAAACATTATAAACTTGAATTAAAAAAAAAAATACCTAATTGTGAAAAAGTCGGAAATTTGACCCCCAATATTTCTGTAACTACGTTCCCAGATATGGTCTAGAACAAAATAAATATCACATTAACAGGGAGAAAAAGCGCCTTCGGCATCTTCGCCTTCATTATAGGTACTTTTACACCCATTATGTGTGTTGTCAAACTTTACTATCCTTCTCTTTCTGGAAAAAAAGATGTGTTGGTAACAAAAAATATCAGCCAAGTAGGTTACAAGGTTAATTTACTAAAAAAGAAACCGAAAAGGGAGGCCAGCAAGCAGGGTGTGTCTAATTGATTGGCTCTCATTGACGCTCCAACAATGGATTCCCTTGATTAATTCTCCAATAAATTGAACTGGGTGCCTTCTGTTTGTTCCAAAGAATTTATAGGGGTATTACAACAGATGGGGCAGGTGCGTGCTTCGCCTTAAATTACCATCTGCTATGCTAAGACAAAAGATTGACGATCTGTGAGTACTTCTCCTTAAAACCTTGTTTACATGTATAACAAAAGTTTTGGACTTCGAAGTTTAAAATACCGATGTACCGTATACATAAAATTTGAACGTACGACTTACGTGAGTCAGAAGGTACGCTATGACGAATTACTTAATTGAGAATGTTCATCATTGCGATGTACGAAACTTTGAAAAGAAAAGTGTTAATTTCGTTTAATATTACCTCATGTTTGAACTTTGAAGGTACTTAAACATAATTTGAATTTCTTAAACTACTGTTACCTATTTACGTTATTATTTTTCATTTCTGTAGCTAGAGACACTGTTATAGTTCATTTATCCTTACATCTATAATATACATAAAATCTAAATACTCTCTCAGAATCTCGATGATGAACATTTTCAATGAAGTAGCTTTCGGAGTTCCATACATCACGATGATGGACATTTTCAATGAAGTAATTTGTCATAGCGTACCTTCTGACTCACATAAGTCGTACTTTTAAACTTTATGTATACGGTAAATCGGTATTTTAAACTTCAAAGTTCAGCAATACAGTCCTTAGTTAGACTATCTAACCTCAACAACGTTTAGCAATTGTTTTACAAATTTTATTTCACACGAATATTTTTTTTTTGTTATTTTACGGGGGCCAACAACCTATGGTGGTCCGAAATATGAAAACACTGCAAAGTCATTCCAGTAAATTTGCTTTCAAATAAATCATTAGAAAATAACTCCGAACATCAAAATAATGAGTTTATTGATAGACACTCATTAGAAAACCAATTAGACAGAAAGCATGAAAAGAATATTTTTACACGAATATGGTAAATAATTCAAAGTCATCGATAAAAGGGGAATGGCCTTTGTCATAGACTAAACAACAGGCTTTTTTTATTGTCTGTCTGTATACAAAAAAATATATTGTTGATGATAGAGTAGAACATTAATATTAAGCACACTCTCTAAAGCCTCTCAAAAATATGTCTTACTTTAATTTTATACTAATTATATCTACAGATTTCTTGAGTGAATACACTTCCATAGGAAGGCTGAAACTAATTTACTGAGTAATTAACGATTTATCTAACACTTCACGACAAATAAGTGTAATGCCCCAAAACACTCAGCCACAGTGAACTCTGCGCTGCCATTGACGACGTCATGAAGGTAGGAAAGTTTGAGCCCAAGAAAATATAAAATACTATCGTGCCGGCGACAAAGACAAAAAGAAGAATGTAATACCTAATACTTAAAAGCGTAAAATCTCTTAAAGGTTTGGAGATGGAGATTGAACTCTTCATGATGAACTGAGCGTTAGAAAATGTCACTCATAGCAATTTTTGTAGGCAATGCAATTAAGATGGAACAGGGGCTGCAATTTTCCATTTTTTTTATTTTTATTTTTTATTTTTGCATTTTCCAGAATAATGCTTCTAGAGCAATATTTTTATTTCATAAAATCAAGATCTACTGGAGACAACTAGACACGTCTCTGTCATTTCCTTTTTTTCAGCAACTAATAAGTACCTAAAGCAAATTGATGAGCCTCCAAAAATGCCCCATTTTTACGGCCATGATTAGAAGACTACCAGACAAATTCGATTTTTTTTTTAAATAAAAATTAAAATATAGATAGGAACCTAGACATACTCTTTCTTAAAATTGTAATATCAAAAGTAATTGAATTGGCACAGTTTTCGAGGAGGAAAAATGGGAATACGAAACGTCGATCAAATCGAAAATTTACGTGATATAATCGATCTGACCTGCAGCTGTCCCTATACCACTTTAAGGAGGCAGGCTTGACGCAGCGCGACGGCAATAGTTTCTTCAAATACCTATTTTTCAAATTCCTCCCAGGCCCTGTTCCCTCTTAAGTCTCACTAATAGTCCCTAGTGATAGTGAAAATGAACTTAAGGTAAGTGCAGCATTCTAAAGATAGGTAATTGTACTGTTATAAGCCAGGGCAATATTATAACTTACATAAGGATGGTAACCTCGTAACACAATGTAATTGTATGTAATTAAAGACTGTACCGCCAACATTACCGTATTTTATGTAGTGGAAAATCATGGTAAATATTAGTTAGAACATTTTTCAACAGTTAGGGTTATGTATGACTTATTTTACCGACTTCCTCTATAAAGTAATTGGAAAATTGGGGGAAATCGATATAAATGCTTTGTTATTATGGTTGATAATATAGTTTGATAAATACGTACAACGTGTGACAGCGACTTGGATTCATTGATGTTTTTCGATAGCTTTTGTTTATCCAATATAACTTTTCGATGGCTAATGTCAAATCATTTTCGAGTTTAATGTATCATTGTCTCTGTTGGAATGAATTGTTTTGCCCACTCCCTCTGATTAAGTGGGATAATGTGTTCAATTCGCGACTTACCTATGAACTGGGAAAATCTGTACAATGATCTGACGAAGTGAGTCATTTTATAAGAACATAATATAACTCGCTGGAAAAACCTGTTATTTCCTGTCAATTTAAATTTTTCTGGTATATGATATCTTTTGATTAACATTCGAAAACTCATTACTTTTTTGCCAAAATTATCTTCACATATTCAATTCCCTTTGTTTAAAACTGGGTCAGTAAAAGGGATCGTTTAATTAATTTCACTAGCCCACAGGAAAACTCTCGCCAAATGAAAAGTAATTAATACCAATTAAAATTAAATAAATGTTTGTAAATCCGTCCAACTGCGTCCCTCGAATTTTAACTAAACATTATCTTATATTTTCATGTAAAATAGTGGTATTTAGCGGCATCCGGTTGGACTGAAAGCCGGCCGTAAAATTGTTAGGGAAAGTCTAGGCAGATATGTGAAGTGATTCCCTTTTTTTTCTACCTTTGGCCATCCGATGTTGAGTGTAGGTTTCATCCAAATCTCACCACTTTTGGGGATTCTGTGTCATGGCTATTCAGTTCCTTCCGGCCACATCAATGAGATCATCTGTCCACCTATTCGGTTATCTTCCAACAATTCTCCGTCCTTTCCGTGGTCTCTACTCCAGCACTCTCTTCCCAGTGATTCCCTTACATTTTCCTAAAAAGGTCTCATAGCGTCCCAGTTGATGGCAATAAGTTCGCCCCTTTTACATGCCACTGACGAAATATAGTCATACTATTCGCACACCTCTGTTTAGTAATGAAACCCCGGAATAAAATAGCAAAAATTCCGAGTCGGTCACCCATCCAATTAGCAGTCACAACATTGCTTAACCGCAGACAAGCGTGCGGATATACTTTGACCTGCTCTTTGTTTTAACAATAATGTGAATAAACCACGAGGTCAGGTTATAAATACGCGATTGTACTGTCTATCCCACATTCATTAGCGAGTACCAAGGTCGATGAATGCTCCATATTCTTAGTTTCTCTTAAACTTATGTAAACAATTAATGTGAAGACAAGGTCTTGAGTGCCACGATTGGCATTTACAATTCATTGTTATGTGTGATGATTGATTCGACGTCCGGTCGACAAAGTAACCGGTTTTTTTTTCAAATAATATTCTGTTGTTAATCTTTGCATCTAAAATATGACTTGTAAGATTGAAATAACGTGAGATTCCATTCTGACCTTTAACACGTTCACTGCGTAACAGGCCGATATCGGCCTGCCGCGGTACTTCAGCTGGTGCGGACGAAGAAAACTATGTCCCTCTCGCTTGTGCGAAACCATTATCTCAGGTGTTTTTAAAAATTAGACAGAGACAAATATATATTTCATATTGCGGTCAAAAATGTAGGTGTTCCTCATCAAAACATAACGGCAGGCTTTTATCGACCTACCACGCACTGACGGTGAAAAACATCCGCTGAGTGCGGCAGTGGGCCTATTTCGGCCCGCCCTCCCAACAGGCAGCAAGCGACCCGATACCGCACAGAGCGTGCGCCCCGCCAGTTAGTGTTGTGCTATCTAACTGATCTGACGTAGCGTTCGATATAATCAACGATGGCAAGCAATAAAAGAAAAATACAAATTTTGGAAAATAGAGTAATTCGCCCTGCGGTTAGTGACAGCAGTGAAGAAATATTTTCCACTAAGAAAAATAAAAAGAATTAGGAAACAAAATGTGCACGGAAAACGAAGCACAAGCGGTAAGTTTTGTTTACTATCTACACATATTAGCCTTAGACTCATAATGACGTGGGGATTTTTTAAGTAATATCATCCTTTATGAAAATGATTATTCTTAAAAGCTAGCTAACTCCTACAGTAAATAGTTTTTGCAATATAATTTTTGACGTGATAACGTCTTATTTGTTCAGTTTCGCGATTTCTGTGGTAAAACTCATAAATGGTTAATAAATCACACGGAATTAAGAAAAAAAATTCATTTCAGAAAATCAAGTAAAACGTAAGGACAATGACCATGTCCTTGAAATGAGCGCTAAACGAAGAAATTGTGCAGGGTGCTACGACAGACTGCGGAAACCTTTAATAGTACCCAAGCAAACAAAAAGTTAAGAAAATAAAAAAATATTTCAGGAAATGCAACCAACATGTTTCCAAGACCATAAGTAAATAAAAACATATTTCAGTTCTTTTACGATAATTCTGTTCTATTTTCGATATCCCCTTATTTTTCTCTGTCCCATCACTACTAAAAATACTTTCTAGTGCGGTTCAGGTCGATATCGGCCTGCCGCTTTTCCTGCTTTATTTCTCATTTCCTGTTTGGCAGATCCCGGGGCGAATCAAACCTAAGGAAGTTGGGTTCAAGGTCATTCTAACAATATAAAAAGAAAATGTATACATTATGTTTCCACAAAGTTATAGCAATTTAATCTATCCTAGTGCTGGTGGGTCTAGAAAGACCTGCCACGCACTGGCGGAAATATCATTGGGGGCGCATTTTGACCCGCCGCCGCACCAGATGAAGAATTATGATTTTACTTGCCGCAGTAAACGTGTTAATAAGATAATAAAGGACTTGTAAAACAATCTAGCTTCAGTACCTAGTGTTTTGTGCGGATATAATGTGGTTATTTATGATTAATTTTAAGTAATAAATCCGTCTGTTTATATTATATTCTCACGCCTCAGACTATCCGTGACCGCGAATGCGGAATGTCCCGAAAACGAACACGAAGGCATAGTAAAATAAATGTATAATTATTGTTTACAAGCTGTTTTGTTGTTGGTTCGTTAGTTTAGGAAAAACACGGGAATTCATTATGACATAAGACGGTAAGTAATTATACATACGATCTGCTTTGTATAGCATCATTGCGCTCTATAAAAAATCTTTTTTTTTTTTGTAGATCCAATGTACGGCCTGTGCGGCCGACCTGGAACCCAATCGAACCCAGGACCTCATGCTCAGCAGTCGCACTTGCGACCACTAGACCAACAAGACAGTCTTTAAAATTCATGAAAAAAACCTGTTAAAAATTCACCAAGTGTACTTTTGACAGCAAAACTTCAACCATGCTCGAAGCAGGAACGGAAGAAGTAAAACATAAGTGGCTAATTAAGTAATTAGCGTATAAAACTAAGACTCTCTCTAAACTAACTAAAATCTCGAACTGGAGAGCCACGAGGCAACAAGAGTACTATCGGATAAAACCGAGAGGTCTTGACTAGGGATGGTGGCACTCTGCCAACGCGATGTTATTATGAAAATTAACATAAGAATTCTTAAGTTGCAGAAGATTCTTGGTGTGGATGCTTTTTGGTTGACTGCAGAAAATGTGAAAACGCAAACGTTGCACAATTTTCTACGCTTGCTTTAGTAAGTTACTTTTAAATAATAATTATAATTTGGTAGCAGCAAAAATCTTTAATAACAATGTCCATGTAATTATTGAAAACCAATTATCAATAATTTCGTCGCAATTTTTACAAAATATTTTTCCATCTATGGAATTCGTTTCGTAAAATGAGAAGACTGTAGAAGCTACTTTAGATACTGTGAATACAGATTCTAGCACGAGTGTAATAAATTAATTCTTTCTAATACATTCACTAAATTCTTCCGTAGACAATTTAATTGAATCTGTTACACTGTAATTAAAATTAAGTGTGAATTAACAAGATACACACATCCGAGTAATTTAAATGTTTTTTTGTTCACGAAAGAATGTGATTAATATTTATTTAAAAGAATTGCTGCTAGCTGCTACTATATCGTAGTAGTTATATAGCAATACATTATGTAGTTTAGACAGTATTTATGTACTACATTCATTATCTTCTTATTTTTTATTTATTTGTATGTTGCTACAAAACATGCGCTCGATGGTATCGGCAAAAATAACGAAGATGTAAATATTTTTTTAATTCAACCCTAAAATGTCGTCCCATTTTGGACTTCGTTATTTAAAAAAATATTTCCATAATACTCTCTCCTTCGTTAAATAAGTTACTCCTCTCTAAACTAAAACGCAACTTCACATAGAGGGTTTCTGAGGAGGCAACCATTCCAGTTTCAAGGATAAAACTTACTAATCCTGTTTATAAAAAAACAACACCACAAGCCTTCCAATTTTAACTAAAAATAGACAAAATATTTCTCTGCGAGTGTTTTTCAATCTCACTGTACAAACAGACGATACCCGCACATGTTTGCGCACAAATACGCACGAGTACATTACTCTCTGTTTGTCACATTAATCTGTGTTCGACACAGAGTAATGAACTACAGTGCTGGGATACATTGTATGGATAAGGATTTTGAAGTTGTGTCTGTTCAAAAATTTACTGTTTTTTGATTTGCCGATATAAGAAGATACCTTTGACAAAAAAAGATGAAAATAATAAAGTAAAGGAGGTGCACCAAAATTTCGTAAGTTATGTTTGAATCACTCGTAAAAAGAGGGGAGGGTGATATTGCCATCAACCGACCCCAAATCCAGGCTTCTACTGGAACAAAACTAATAACACTTGCCCGACCTGGGAATCGAACCCAAAACTTCATGCTCAGAATCAGCACTTGACCACTAAACTAACGAGGCGAACCAGAACACGACTGTAACGATGGTCTCATTAAAAAAAAACTTTTGTAACACTTGCTTTAATAAAAATGTACCAATATATAAACTTCCTTACTCCAGAAATGTTCTTAAAAGCACAACCCTTATACAAACAGCGACAGACACTACCCACACCCGACTAGTTCATTTCTAATGTCAATATGAACACCGAGTGAGCAGTAGAAGCAGGCACCACATACTATGGACTTGCGATCAGATTTGATTAAAACTTACCATTCGTACCACGAGTGGTTGGAGTCGGAGCGAGTAACTTAATTATAGGTATATAGTCGGAATCCGTGAGGTGTATTTCAGTTTAAGGACATGGATTTAAGGTGAGTTTCACCACACAGAGCCTCTCATCATCTGCCTAGCCTTTTTCCATCTATGTAGGGGTCGGCTTTCACTCTAACCAGATGCAGCTGCTGAATAGCTTTTCTTTGGGATGGAAATCATCAAATGACTCCTCCCGCTCTTGGCGGAGCAGAAGGGAGTGTCAGACTTTTACTGACTAAAGCCCATCCATGTTAATTCTTTTGCCCTTTGTATTCTAGGGCCGCGGTATCTCTTTCGAACAGTCCCGCAGCCCAGCTGTTCAATACCTGTATTTTAAATGGAGCAGACGCCTATCTGACCCACAACCCAAATAGTACTGGGTAATACGATACCCCTTAAGACTGGCTGTCAGACTTTCAGGCCACTGACGCCGGTTAACGTGTTTTCCGAAACACGGAGGAAACTCGGTATGTAAGGGGTGGTGACCCATCCACAGACCAACCTAGGCAAGTGCGGCTTAACCTGAAGATCAAACCGAGTGACTGTTATTGTCTAGCCACGAGCTCCTCGAGCGAGCAGAGCATCTACACCGTGTTCAAGTGTCATCATTACGGTGGAATATAAATAGTGACAGCCTCTTGAACGCTCTTAGATGTGATGACGCATTGTTTTTGCTCAAGTAATCAAAGCTACGCTGATGAAAAAATCGACACTTAGAATATTTTTGGGGTTTGTTTAATCAGTTATTTCAGCATATTTACAATATCTTCTCTTTATTGCATCACTTTATTGATGTTTTCTAAGTTGTTTTTTTTCTAATTTTATTAGTTTGGCAGTTCGAATATTAGTAGTCGGAATATTATTGGAAAAGATAATGTTTTATGATTTGTTTTGTTAAATTTGTAAATAGGTACCTAAAGTCGAAGTACATTGTACTAGGTATTTTAATTTAATTTTAAGTTTGCATGCTGAAGGACGTCAGCGAAATATGAGAAACCTTTTTATTTGTAAGACCATGTAACCACCATATTTCATGCAAATAAAGAATTTTGAATCAGAACTTTGGTCTCATAAATTCGAAATCACTACATCAGAAACAACTCATAACTTTAAATCTTTAAAATAAAAATCCCTCAATATACTCGTACTTTTAAAACAATTCAAAACATTTCAGAAATAGGTCAGTGGAGTTTCAGAAGAATCTTTCAGGAAATTTTATCAAAAGAATATAAAATACAGTAATAGTTTCAGTTTATTTTCAGCGCTGCGACAAAGCGCTGTCCGTATTTGTAAAACGGTTTAGTCTGACAGTCCTATTTTATGGAATAATTGTTTAAATAACGAATTGTTTGGACTGGCTCCTGGTTTTGCATAGAATGAAGAAAAAGGATTATTTAAAAGAGTCGTGGATTTAATTTGAACAAAGAATTTTTCTCACAGATTACTGAATAACAGGCCTTGAAGACAATTCCGGTCTACTCTCGTTTCTTATACTCGTTATATTCACAAACTAGCTGTTGCCCACGAACTTCGTCCATGTGAAATTATTTAAAAAATATGACTTACCCATTTGAATCGGATTTTGTTAACTACATGAAGGTTTTTAATTTTTTTGCACGGAACCCTAATGTTTTTTCTAAAATAAAAGTAGTAGCCTAAATTACTCCTTATAACATCAACTATCTGCTTGTAAAAGACCCGTCATAATTGGTTCAGGCGTTTCGGAGATTAGGCGGAACAAACAAAAAGACAGACAAAAATGTAAAAAATATGTTTTTTTTTGTTATAAGTACCATTTATACTTTCATATGTGTCCGTGAATTTTAGAAGATAGGAAGTTGAAATCACACCAGTAGTGGGACTACAACAGCACAGGATAGTACAAAATGGAGGGAGTTAGGCTTAATGTTACCCATGTTCAAAATGAATTTCTGCTTCAAACCCAATTAATCGCCACAACGGAAAACTATATCGATACTAAATTAAACTAGCACAGCGGCGCAGCGTAATCTAATAAACAAATCCACAGGATATTCAGTAAAACCATACTCCAATATTGGATATCTGTTAAATCTTGTAATACTCATTAATTAACTGTGAAACGATACGGTTATTAGTTTCCTACCATTTATGAAATGCACCAGTCGATAGTCGTAGTTTTCTGTGGCGACTGCTATATCCTGATATTTAATGGGCTTAGGATATTACGTAGGTGGTAGATACTAGGTTCTTGTCTGTGCTAGACGGCTGTGGGCGTAGTGGCTTAAGGCGATGTGTTTATGGTGCTGGTGCATGCAAAAATGCTAACCTTACTTAGGTATTTCTTTTTTTTAGGGTTCCTTACCCAGAAGGTAACCAACGGAACCCTCTTACTAAGCTTCCGCTGTCCGTCCGTCTGACTGTCACCGGGCTGTATTTCACAGAATGTGTATTTAAAATTAAAGGGGGCTCCCCTACGTCGATGGTACGAAACCCTTCATGCGCGAGTCAGACTCGTACTTGCCTGTTTTTTTTTTCAAATATTTTTTTGTCACAGTAACAGTTTGTCCGAGGACTAATTTTTACCAAATATGTGGTCAACATCATAACGAATTAATTAACAAAAAGAAAAAAAATGCTTTGTTCTAGTTTTTTTTTGCATTTATAGTTTTATTATTTGAATCCGCTGTTGAAATTCATGTGAATCAGGATCATTTTATTGTTTTATTATTTTAT
The DNA here is from genome assembly GCA_950022335.1 of Eurois occulta. Taxonomy (NCBI): domain Eukaryota; kingdom Metazoa; phylum Arthropoda; class Insecta; order Lepidoptera; family Noctuidae; genus Eurois; species Eurois occulta. The sequence goes on along the minus strand of OX465500.1, from coordinate 9,376,480 downwards.
CAAATAAAAAAATATAAGAAAAACAATACCACATGAAAAAAGTGCCTAAAAGTGGTTTTCTTGTGTTTAGTTCTAGTACAGAATTGCATTGAAACGTCTCCTTAAGTCTTATTACTTTTCAACTGTTTATTTACTTAAGTGTATGTTGACGGAGCTCTACCATTTCCAGATACCATGTACGGATTCATCCGGCACACTGATTAACGACTGTCACATTTCAGTTGCAAAGCGTGGCTAATCTTTCTCCAATGCCTTTATAAAAAACACCAGATTACACCATAGGATTCTATTGGATGGCCTTGTTGGATTTTCATCGCTCAGCTCAACGTCGAGGGTTGAAATTTCATCAGTGTAATAATATTTAGGCACTCATTGAAATGTCGTCTTGGTGAATAGTGAATACGTATACACGATTTAGTTCCTACCTTCAGAGAAGGGAAAAATATACGAACGTAATTTTATTTCAACGAACATGTTAACTAAAAACAAACGACAGAGAAAAACAAAGGCGTCATGAAAACTTGAATTAGGTAGTGCAATTCACATTTTCGAGTCGCCATGTTGCTATTAAAGTTTTATTTGGTGCTGTAGTCGTCCTCTTGAATCAGGATATGTTTTATGTGACGTATATTTTACTACTTTTGTAGTACTTACAAGTACATAAGGACACTATAACTTGAATGGTAAAGTGAACAAAGTAGTGAGATACTGATGCTGTCTAATGTAAGCTAAAATGTTCCTATTTTTTTTTAAAGCAGTAGTAAGTAGTATGTGCGTTTGAATGAGTTTTCTGAAGCATTATTTCGTTTAGGTAATCCTAGGACGTTGTTGTTGAGGACGTATAAAGTTACTATAGAGTAGCTATTGCCAAATTATTATTTAAACATTATTTCCCAAAATCGGTCTAGGCGTTTCGGAGATCAGCCGGAACAAACAGACACACAAACAAAACTTTAAAAAAATGTTTTTTTTTTGTTGTTTTAAGTACCGGCTGTAAAGCTGTTATTTTGAAATAACAAACAGATACTTAATTTTTTTAGATTTGACCAGTTTTTAATACATGGATGTACAAAACTCTATCTTTTTTTGAAATGACAAGACTTTTTACACATTTTCAGGTACTTACCTACTGCCTTTGGGCAAATGTGGTAATCACCAAGAGATTTAATATGTCAACTATCCAATAATTTCATACCATTGCTTGCAAACGGAGATTTCTCTCAATTCACTTCAACAAGTTATTATTTTTATCTTCTTCGAAATCGAAAGTGATATAAGTAAGAACATTAACCGCTTATCATTTGAGCAATTTGCAACAGTCGTCTAGGGTTAAATAAAGCTTTTACTGCGAATAAATTGCAGGTGATGGGCAACCAACCTGTTCTTTATTACCAATACAAAGCTGTGTATAAAGTCATTTATATGACTTTAGAAGTAAACAACGTTAAAATTAAAAACAAAAGACTTAGCTACGATCTTTATGGCAAAACATAGAGCACATACGAAAATGTAACATCTCACACACTCTGTAATTACCTATGTTGACAAATAAACATTCTGATTCTGATTTTAAACTACCTAGGTACTATCACGCTCACTGACGGTCGACTCTTCACCGTTATGACCTGAATAATAAGGTTGAAAACTAGACTCAGAGAACGCGATAGTACTCGTACCAGCACATCAAGCTACTACAACCTGCCAAAAATTCTTTAATAGATTTTCAACTTTATAGCTAAAGCATTAGGTTCAAAGTTGATTGGGAAAATTTGACAGTTTCGGGTAGCTTGTGCTGGCGTCTGTGCGTTACTTTAGAATCTTTAGATACATTGAATTACGTAACTATAGAGGACAATGAATTTCTATAGACTTAACTGTACTGTAACATTATCAACACCTAAACCACCACCACCACCACCACCACCACCACCTAAACTTGTTTTACCAATAAACTATTTTTATTTTTTATTTATTTTTATTTTTTATTCTCCTGCTCTTATCCCGGGTCGGCGCAGCATGACTTCTTCTTCCATCACTGTTTTAAACTTATACGGGATATCTTCCGTGATTGTTCATGATTTTGTGCTCCCGATATTTCGACGCTGTTGCAAGCGCGATGATCACGGGCCAAAGAGCGCTTGCAACAGCGTCGAAATATCGGGAGCTCAAAATCCCGTAAGTGATAGTATAAGTTTTCTTCTTCCATACTTCTCAATGTCATGTTATCTCAGTAGACACCTCCTTTCGTGCCATAACATTCTTCACACAGTCCATCCATCGTTTCTTCGATCTTCCACTACTCTTGTACCCCATTCCCATTCATACTCAAAACTTTACTCACGACAATTTCCTCATTCCTCCGCATCACATGCAAAATTACCCATACCAAGCCAACCAATTACCATAACATTAACTGTAACATAATAATAATACTTAAACGATTCTTGAAAAAAATTACGTCAGAAATGGTAAGAAGCAGGAAAGTGACTAGATAATAACTTAAAATTTTAACATTTTTCCGTTCAAAATTGATTTATTTTACGACCATAAAATACTTTCTATCAGTAAACAGCTATTAGATAATATTTTTTCTGTAAACAACTACGAATATTGTTCTATCATTGTGTAGTTGATACAATTAAGCAAAGTCATCACTATTGATTCGATTTTGCATAATCTATAAACCATAGAGCCTATTTAAATACAGATTAAAAATAGTAACAGTAGATTTGTATCAACTTGGTATTATAAACCCACTAATTGTTTGAATAAAGAACATAACAATATGGCTACTTAAGCGGTATTAAAAAACACCACGATACAAATCAACGAAAAACAAAAGAATTAAGCTAAACAATAAAAACGACTTCAATTAGACAAAAAAAGACATTTGTTTGGAACGAAACAAAGGATATTTATAAAAGATTATTGTCGGCCAATTTAGAATCTACACAATATAATGTAGAACTGAGGAAACTGACAGACGCAAAAAAAGTAATTAACTATAGAGGGTGTAAACGGACCCTTCTCGAAGCTGTCAACCAGCATTATGTACAGACGCCAGCACATCAAGCTGCTATAATCTGTCAAATTTCTTTAATATTTTTTCAACTTTATCGCTTAAGAATTAGGTTCAAGGTTGATTGGGAAAGTTTGACAGTTTCGGGTAGCTTGATGTGCTTATTTAATAATTTATATAATATTTAAAAATTATATAATTTGCTGTACAGACGCCAGTGAAATTGAAAGGGAATACCTAGTAACAGAGTGCAGTTAAGCTATGCAATATTTCTCTGCGTTTCTCCTGACTCGTTCGCTATAATGGCCTTACACTTGACCCTGTGGTTTAACCCTAGGCTACTCGACAACCGTTCAAATAATCTTTGAATACAGCTGTTGCTAGCGGAGTCTCTCTCTCACAAAATACTACCAAGGAGTTTTGGGTAACTACATATGTCTTCGTGTTTTTTCTACATAAAAGCTAAATACTTCGAAAATAATGATGATGAAGACATAAGATGTCATTATACTCATAGTATATCAAAATCCATTAAAAATATTAAAGAATTAAGACTTCTTGACTTCTTAAATGTTACGTCCAAAATCCTTGACCATAGTAATTCTAGTATTATGTGAAAATGAAATATGTCAAAAAACAGGCATTTTTTAAAATTTTACAAAGCTATTGCGAAACATACGAGTATTTCCAGTACCACCATAACCTTTATTATATTTTGTAACCTAACTACCAGTAACCGATACCGCGCGATCCTTCCAAGGACCGTAACAAATGCCCATTGCATCCACATCATCATTAAACTATACTCATTTCCCCATCGTCCATTAACAGCCACTATGACATATAGCGATGGCCCAACATGACCCAGCATAATTTACTTCTTCTCATTCGCAACACGTTTGATACGGAGAGTGCAGAGTTGTGTATGTGAATCTGATCCGTCTGAGAATCCGGATTAGGGCCATAAAATTTTATTTTCAAAATAGCGGCGACGTATAAACCTATATTAATCAATGGTATCAATACAAACAAGTTTTGTATGAGACAACATTTTCTAAAGTGTCACGTTTCCGAGTTAAGAGGTATCAAAGTTGAGTTCCTTGGGTTATGAGTCGAGCTACACGATCACTGACAAATGCTTGCACTGAATGGACAGGTCTACTCAAATCTGTGAGGTTATTTATTCAAAAGACCATTTCGGACATTAATCTGCATGGTCCTCATATGACTTAACCAATATCTGGACTAAAAGAGACAGTGACCTATGAATTTGTTTCGGATGATTCTTCTCAGAGTAGTCAGGTATGAAACACCAGCCGTAAATTGGTTTTACAAAAGTGTTTTGTAAAACCAATTTACAGAGATAAATATGATTTATGATTTAAAGTAAAAAACAAACTTACTTTGATAACTTATATCTCGGAAACGTGACGCTTTAGAACATTTTGTCTCATACAAAACTTGTTTGTATACAGGATTTATGCGTGGCCAAAACTTTGAAAAAAGAATAAAAAATGGCTGAAGTTAGGCAGGCCAAATAATTTGACCATTTTAGAATGCTAGAAAAGTAGGATTGAATGGAATGTCTAACGTGGTATAGAAGGAAACAATGGTAAAATGTGTTTGAATGTTTTGATTTGAGAATATTATTGCTGGCTGGCTGGTTTTATTGTGTTTTGTTGATGACTTTTCAGAATAGTTGATAATAATTGCTCTCAATAAATGCGAATAAGATTTTGGCTTTAGTAAATTCATTTTTAAGTTTTCTTAATGAAAGATGTTAAATGTTACTTGGTTGACTGGTAGAGGATGCGTAAGTCTACCTCTGTACCTCTTTTGGGTGCGAAAAGTTTAAATAAATAAATAATAATTAAAAAATGTTATCTATTTTCTCTGGTTGTCAGTTTGGGCTATATATATACCTAAATTAACACAGTGGGAGTTGGTACCTGATGTAAACTTAGGAAAAAACATTGATCACTTTAATCGACCTTTTTGTTTGATCTAATTCAATCAATCACGAACCACAATACCTATTAACAAAAGCATTAAGTAATTCATAACGTATTGCATCTATTGTATTATCTGTTAACAAAAACTCTTAATCTGACGAATTAGTAGAACTAAGTCCTAAGTCAGTATGACAAACCAAACATGAACTTTAAGTACAGTCGACATAATGTAGAAATTTATAACCAATTTTTTTATGAGAGATGAGGCATTTATTTATCATCATCATTCTCCAACCCTTATCTCAATTTATTTGGGGTCAGCGCAGCATTTATTCTTACATAATACATTTATGATTGCAAGTAAAGGTAACTCTACGATGGATGTTCGGGGATTAAATCAGTTGGCACTGCAACCAATCTAGATGATCTTCTTGTAATAAAAGCAAGGCGCGAGAGAAGTAAGGTTCGTCCACATTCGTATTTTATTTTTTGTAGTATCTTCAACATTTTTCTCTGTCACACGATCGAATCATATTTTCCAAAACTCTTCATAAAACAACTTGACACTTTAGTCACAGACCGTACTACAGAGTTCAGTGAGGGTCGACCACTTTTCAACCTTATTACTTTGGGCATAAGGGTGAAAAGTGGCAGACCGTCAGTACAGACGGCAGCACATCAAGCTACCCGAAACTGTAAAATTTTCCCAATTTACCTTGAACCTAATGCTTAAGCGATAAAGTTGTAAATCTATTAAAGAAATTTGACAGATTGTAGTAGCTTGATGGGCTGGCGACTGTACCTACATGCAAAAACGGTTGTAGATTTGCAGATAAAGGCCAATTCCTTACACAGTGGCGCGAAGGACAGCATGAGAACTGTTTCCAGATCGATATCAAGTAATTGTTATATTAACGGTTCAAGTTGTTCCCACAGACCATAGACAGCTAACGGAAACAGCGCAATACTTGAACCTTCGAATCATGCTGAGAATTGATTAGATCTTTGCTAGTCACACCTTAAATTACCTAGTAGGTTTAATTAAACATTTTGATTAAACTGACGGTTCGTTATTCCGTCAGGAATTTCTTAATAGCAGTCACGGAGTTTGGATTTGTACCCGGTTGATGGCAATAGGCTCGCCCATTTACATGGGACTTAAACATAACTGGTGAAATGTGGGTGTACTATTAGGTACTCCTCTGCCTAACCCTTCGTGGATTTCAGGAGTGAAATTATGTTATGATACTGCAGCATATAAGTCAAATTCTTCTTCCTGAATTTATGTAAATATGAACGATGAACAGTCAATACAAGGATGAAGCAAGAATCTTATTTCACAACAAAATTGTGAATTTATTTGTTTTCCTCCCCTCGTTCGAGGGCAGCAGGAACTTTTAAATGAATGCTCCTTCTCAAATGACAGCAGAACTCGAGAAATGGATCCATTTTAAAGAAGCCCATTTTTTCCCCGTTTGTTTTAGTAATGGAGGGAATATTATGTGGATCTTTCATCGTCTTTGTGATTCGTTGCAAAATATAGATGTGATTTTCAATGTATTTTTCTGTGACGGTTTTCATGGCGCTTAAAAGCAAAGGGTATGGATTAAACTTAAAAAATATTACTTTCGTACTTGAATCGGATTTTTTTAACCATTTCATGGGTTTATCTTTTTAGCACATAACCTTAATCACACAGGTTCCAGGTCAACAGTTTTTAATTTTAGATAAGTTTTACTAACATAGTTTTAAGTCATTAGTTCATTACTAACAATTTACGGATTTTTAAATTAATTAATTGAACTTTTTATTTTAGAAAAAGGATTAATTAAAAAGTAAAGTTAAAGTAACCTACGCTACTCCTTATAACATCAACTATCTACTAGTAAAAGCCCCGACGGAGATTAACTGTCAACAAACTGACAGAAAGACAAAACAAATGATTTTTTGATATACTTAAGTACCGTATATACTTTTTTTACTTATATTTAGGCATTCGCTAAAAAGCTGTTATTTTGAAGTTACAACCAGACACTTCAATTTTATTTATTTGTAGAAGTTAAAAGCATAAATTTTGTGAAACGATGAAGCGTATTTACCTATTCTTAATCCCAGAATATTTTAAATAAGTACTAGGATAATGGATTTCAGACGTGCACTTGAGACGAAGTACTTAACTTCGAGTTGGTTTTCAATAGGTAAGCTTGGTGGGTTTTCTACTTAAATTACCAGAATAGTTAAAGTATCTCAAATGATTTAAGAAAAGCCAAAACATAGATAGTTTCCAAGTACAGTCGCAAGCATATCAAGATACCACAAGCTGTCAAATTTCTCCAAATGATTTAAAACTATAAACAGTTCAAGATTAAGTTCAAAATCGAATGAGAAAATTTTACGATTTGAGGTAACTTGATGCGATGGCGACAGTACATAATTAAATTTCTAAACCCAGTGAAAATAAAAGCAATGACAAATATAAAACGAAAGTCAAACTACGTCCTAACGAGGCAATGTCATAATTCCTCTTAAAAAGCGCTATTACCTACAACAACACTATAAATTCTAACTTAACACCTTATTAAAGGTAATCGACCAGAAGTGTTAAACAATAATATTAAAATTTTTACTACGCGTGTAATGACGGCAAAAATATCATTATTGTCAACAGCGCCGGTACAATCCTGTCGCTGATTATGTTGCCTCTGACAGCTGCAACCAACCAACCTTGTAACACCATATATAAAGATCACTGTCGTCTTGACAGACTTGTCAGTGGGCGCAACACAACATCAACCTTATAGTAACGACAATAAACACATTTTTCTCACACACTTTGACTACATTTCTTTGTCATTTCTCCTTTCGCTGGTTTGTGCGTAGGTATTTCTTAAGAAATAAACAGTATCTTTGTACTCAAATATTACTAACTTTTCCCATGTTCCTGTATGTGTACATCTATACAAATAAATAAAATTGAAGTGTCTGTTCAAAATAACAGCATTTTAATGAATGCATGTGAAAATATGTTTAAACGGCACTTAGACAAAAATACATTTTTTTATTCTTCTGTTTGTTTCTTCCGGCTAATCTCCGAAACGGCTGTACCGATTTTGACGGGAATTTTACTGGCAGATAGCTGATGTTACAAGGTCTAACTAAGGCTACTTTTATTTTAGAAAAAGAATTAGAGTTCCGTGCAAAAAAAATAAAACCCTCGAAATTGTTAACAAAATCCGATTCAATAGTTATATTTTTTATAATAATTCCACGCGTACGAAGGTCGCGAGCAACAACTAGTAAATAATAAAATTAATAAATATCACGGGGACATTGACAGTGATGCCAAGTTTGGCAAATATTATCTGTGAACGGACTGTACATGCGGGAAAAACAGCGGCCATTGCCTACAGCTAGAAAAAGTTACGGAGGCCTACGTACGATGCATTGTTCAGCCTATTCTAAGAAATTCTTACAATGTAAGTAGGAATAGGTTTTGTTAAGATAGGGAGATCTGGCGATGTTTAATAGTAGGTTTTAAACAGTGTTGCCAGCATTGTTTTTGTAGGTATACTTTAGGTTTTTAAATAAGTATATGTTCATAACTGGCACCTGTGAAATAGCTGTTTCTACCTGCTACTGAAACGCTTACATAAAGAGTGAAAAGAACACAGACGCGCAAACGGTTACCTCGTATTCAGTACATCATTCTGAACGGGTCATAGAAATTTTTCAACGGTTTTTTTAAATCAGCATTTTCATACATTTTGATCGTGTGGTATTGCACTTTTGGTATTCATATTACCGATGAATAATTTCGATGTGGCGTTCAGAATGATGTACTGAATACGTGGTAACCATTTCGTTGCGGTGTCGTAATTTACTAACAGTTTATTTGATATACCTAAGAATATATTTTGAATAAAAAAAAACATTAACCTCCTTCTGGATCGGATGAAAAGAGGTGATTTTAATTTAACTCTAAATAAGAACACTGAATTTAGTTACACGAATAAAAAGCTTTATACTGCCTTTTGGCCTTCAATATCTCAAAACTAATTAAAGATCCCCTAAAATTAAATGGCTATGAGAACACAAAAGGCGGTTATTTTATCCTCATTCTTAACCTACTATTTTTAATTTCCAGCTTGACAAATAGTCATTGACCTCTTAAACCATCAACTAGAATTTACTTTTTCATTGTTGCCATTCCATTCTAGAAAAATATTTATTTAAAAAAATATGTCCGCGTTTATGGTTTGTTTCCCACGTTATTAATTGTTTAACACTTGGTTTAGAATTTTAATAATTGGAGCACCTCTTGCTAAAGTCGTCGATCAACTGTAGCAGCAACATCATCTACCTAGCCTTTTCCCAAGGTCGGTTTTCAGTCTAACCGAATGCAGCTGACTTCCAGTATTTTACTTGGAGCGACTGCCTATTTTACCTCCACAATCCAGTTACTGGGTAATTAAGATACTCCTTAGTTATAATAACTAGAGCAAGTCTTGCTAAAGATGTGTATCGATCTTGCAACCATAGCATAGCAACAAACCTGTTCAATTATATTGCGTTCTGGAACGGTTGCGTTCAAATGCAGTCACGAAGTTCAATACTATACAATGAATGTTACTTAGGAAACTGAAGTATTTAAGTTTAAATAAAGTTAATTTTAAAGTTGGAGAGCCGGAAGACTATAATGGTTTTGTTCCTGGTTCTCGATATTAGACGGTTTCATTAAATTTGACTGTTGGTGACAATTATATTCAACTAGTTTTCCGCCTGCGGCTTCGCCCGCGTCGAGTTCGGTTATATCGCGTTCCCAAGAGAATTCTTCAAAAGTCCGGGATAAAAACTATCCTATATTCTTTCTCAAGGTCAACTCTATCTCTGTACCAAATTTCATTAAAATTAGTTCAGTGGTTTAGACGTGAAAGCGTAACAGACAGACAGACAGACAGAGTTACTTTCGCATTTATAATATTAGTAGGGAAGGAGGGATAGTAGGGATTGGTACAGACAGCACATCAAGCTACCCGAAGCTGTCAAATTTTCCCAATCAACCTTGAACCGTTTTAGCGATAAAGTTGAAAATCTAATAACATCATTGTAGTAGCTTGATGTGCTGACGTATGTACATATCAGTAGTTCCGATTCTAATTTTCGAAGTGGCTAAAAAATTATGTGGAGCCGATGGTTTTTAGAAAACGTACCTGATTTAATTAAAGTACCCATCTACGGTATTTATGTCTCAAACGCATGTCTTAATGTACATAATTATGTAAATCCGTAAAGTTAATAGGAACCAAAATGTTGTTGCACTTAAACGTAATGTCAAAAGCCCAATTATTTCAGATCTCCCAATATAAACCAAACAATAGAGACGAATAAAGATGCAATTTAGAATAGAATAGAATATTTATTTGCGCAAAATCAATACTGACAACTGACCCGCATTACAGTCCATTATATCGACATTACAATAACCACAGCACAAGACAAACAGTAATACAATAGCATGATGCACTGTGGAAACTGTTTCACAATACTAAATTGCTGATCCTATCTTGACGGATAATTTCTACTTATTGCGAAGTTTTAATTGCAGAAATAATGAGCATGTTGCTAATGTGTAAAACAGTTTCAATTTCGTTTTGTGTTTTTTTTTCCGTTTTGACTTTTACTGTGTATTGTTCGAGTTTGAAATTGTTAATTCAATTTTGAAACTCGCACCTACTTGTATTGATAATTTATCGTTAATTTCATACTTAACTGCTCCATAAAACTTTTCGACTTCATCGTTGGTGTAGTGGTCATAAGCGCAACTGCTGAGCAAAAAGACCTGTGTTCGATTCCAGGGTCGTGCAAAGTGTTATTGGGATTTTCCATCAGAAATTTCTCAGTAGCCACCACGGAGTCTGGATTTCTGCCTGGTTGGTGGTGATAAGATCGCCTCCTATTACGTGAGACTTTAACATGACTGGCGAAATGTGGGTGTACCTACTATTAGATACACCTCTGCTAAACCCTTCAGCGATTACAGGCGTGATAATGTTATGTAAAACTTTTTGAATCTAGAATACGTTTTTAGGTTGAAGGAGGAAACTTTTACGACACCTCAGCAGTGGCGAAGGTTCCATAAAACTCGATTCCTACCGGTTTCCCTTTGGAAAATGGCAGTCAGTATTCTATAGACAAATCGGCTTACCTTCGGCTTACCTCTTACAAAAATTGGCCCTTCGCTACTGTACCTTAGATTATTTGGAATGTGTCCGAATGTCTAGGTGGAATGTGACGAGTAATAGAGAAGTATGGAAGAAGAAGACATGCTGCGCCGACCCCAAATGAATTGGGACAAGCAAGAGAATGATGAGGTGGAATGTGTACAATTTAGGAGAATTGACTTCTCTAAAATCACTATAAAGTAGTTAGGAATCTTGGTGAAGCACTTAGGTTTACAGGGAAACTATTTCATGAAAAAATCACGTACTTTTTTCCAATACTCTAGATCGACTGCCCAATTATCCGAGACTTTGCCATTATGGCCCAGGTACATTTAAACATTAACATAATCAACATAACATCACACCTGCGGCAGAGACATACCTAATATTACACCCACATTTTCCCAGTTCCATGTGTCTTAAGTCCTATGTAATAGGGGGCGAGCTAATCACCATCAACCGGGCACAAATCCAGACTCCCGTGGCTGCTACTGAGAAATTCCTTATGGAAAACCCAATATCACTTTGCCCGACCCGGGAATCGAACCAACGAGGCAGTCAGTAATTTCCTAATGCGTTGGTTTAAAAAAAGAAACAGTAAACAATAAAAACATCTGTCTCTACAGTAATGGTATTCATGTGTATGTAAAAAAGTAGGCATAATTAGTTAGAGTAATTAATTAAATCAAATCATAATACAGAAGGCGAATCTTAGTGTAATTTTCATATTTTACATGTACCAGCGGCTTAACACCTCTTTTACGAATGGAAGCGTAACGATATTACGTAAAAAATAGTAAAAATTACATGAAATAATGGCAGATGACTAGCTCATTATTTATCTGTGGGCTTGACGCTCTAATTAACTTTACATCAGTTTTACTACGCTAAGCCTTTTGTGAAGTACCGAAATATTCGCAGAGGTAGTAGTTTTTTTTTTGTTGTTGTTGTTTTTTTGATAGCGAAAAAAAAGTTAATTTAAGACAGAAAGTATTTTTTTTATGTAAATAAAAAACGGTCTCTTTACGAATTATATCGTCTTCGATAAAGTCAAAATCGATTGAAAATCGTTGGTTTTCCGGATCCGGATGTATGTTTGAATCTTGGTCAACAGTCACAAAAGCCTATAACCTTCCAATTCATTTCCTAACGTGTTTTTTTCAGGCATTTAACATCGTCAATTTGTCATCTTATATTTAAAACACACGACCTAGTTTACAAAATTCTCGACAAAAAAACACAAAACATTAATAATACACACGCAAACACTCGCATGTTGGCTCGCGTTCCATCAATATACTATTATGCTGTTTTTTCACTATCAAAGAAATCATAATTACATTGTCGTTTATTCTAGGCATGCGTGTTTTAATCCGTCAATCACCTTCATATTTCCTTATGAAAACAATTGAATCTATTGTCCAATCGTCATTTCGCCACAAGGGTGGCAAAAGAACAATGACTCCGTACCGCAAAATTTCTCCAAACTTCGTGATTTGCGGTATTACAAGTACAAGGTACAAATTCAATTTCACTTGTGAATTTGTCGATATACCTTATTATTTTACAAAGTTTTGCGGTAAAGTCTTTACCGCAAAGAATATGCGTCGGTAACAAATTGGCGGTAAATTGACGCGCGTATTTTTTTTCGTTCCGCACCGGCTAATAACCAACAAGAATTTTCATGCTTTGTTTAATGTGTAAATCAGGAAGATATTGGCACTTGCGTGTATTTTGCTTTTGAAATACACGATCTCAAATATCGGAAAAAATCACATGCGATTTGCAAAAAAAAACCATAATAAAAAAAAACTTACCAAGAAATACGTAAACCTTCATTGTAGGGTTAAAACAGCTTGCAACACTGACACAAGTTTAAAAAGTAACAGACGTAGTTCGAAGTTCAAATATATTTGAACAGCGGCGTTCGACGTGGTCCGTCGCCGAGCCGCGTGTGTTGGATGCGCAAGCGCAGCGTCTGTGGACGGTAGCGCCTTCACTTTCTACGTGGTGGGGTGGGGCTCAGGAGCACCGGAAAACCAAGGGTTTGTTGACATTACTGTACTAGTGTATAGCATACGCACGAACGCGTAATCGGACAAATTCATTAGTGCTGTAGTGATCGATGTTACACAATGTCCGAAATATCAATCTACATTGTATTTGATGTTGGTTCTTGGCCTTCATTTTTGTTAATAATTTATGTCTGTGACTAAACTAGTCCCTCCGCACGCACGTGTAAATTTCATGAAAGGCATCTTTATTACCATGTACAATGTTCTGAAACAATTTGGTCCTTGTTTTACTGAAAGACCAAAGACAATGAAATGTGAGTGAAACTTGAAACCAAGTTACCTCTCAATGTCACCAAATATAAAAGTAGTCAATTCATCGGTCGACTCGATAGAAAAACGTTAAACTAACTTATAAAAATCAAGCTGAAATAAAAAACAGTGTGCCTTTCCGTCCTATAGGGTCATAGGGTCCGTCCATAGGGTCCTATAGCGGGTGACAAAAAACTACGTTATTCTTTCAATGGCTTTTAAAAGTCAACGCATTCACGGAAATAGGATCGCCCTGTACCTATTACATGGGACTTAAATATAAATGTTGAAATATGGGTGTGCTATTACATTAATATAGCACAAGCCTTTTTTTCGGATGGGATATCATCAAATGACTCCTTCCGCTCCGCCCAGAGCGGAGTGTCAGACTTTTACTGACTAAAAACCATCAATGTTCCTTCGTTTGCCCTTTATGTTCCAGGGCCGCGGTATCTCTTTCGGACAGTCCCGCAGCCCTGGCAGGCATCGGCCCTTGCGGGTCCCTCATGTTTGCTGACATCTCTTTGAGGCGCGCGTGGAACACGAACGCGCCGTCGACACGGCCTGTCTTCATAAGACGGCCGGACGGCGAGCTAACGGACGGACGGCGAGCTAATATAGCACAAGCCTTTAACACTAAATTAAGTTAATGCTTTCCCTCTGATTTCTCATAAAACCCCAAACATTCTAACATTATTTCATTCACCATGAAATAATTCCAATCTAGGGTTGCTATAAGTATTCTCTGCATAACCCTTCGGAGCTTACAGGTGTGCTGATATGTGTTAACTTGCTGCTCAAAAGCCAAGAACAAAATACTTTGTGTGTTTAACTAGGTATTTTCTTGGTCTATGTGCAGTCATATAGTCTCAACATAGATGGCTGATATAAGCCCAGACATGCTGCGTAGCCTCGATCCATTAATTTCACTTGTTTTCTCGAAAACTGGTAACATTGTGTTTACTTTCTGCAAAGATAAGGTGTTTTGCAGTGTCGTCATGATGTTTCTCTTTTGAAGCCCATTTTGCGGCCATCCTGGGTTCTATTTCTAGGTCAAAGAAATTGTTAAGGGGTATTTCCATCTGGAACTTCTCAGTAACAGTGTGTGGGAGTGGGTTTGTGTTCAGTTGATTTCGATAGGCTCGCTCCCTATAAAATTGGACTTAAACACATCTGGAGAAATGTACGAATACTATAGGACCACCTCTTCCTAACCTTTTTCCAGAACAGGCGTGATGTTATCTTTAAACGAAAATGTTTTGCTTATACTACTACTACCACTACACTACTACACACTATGACACTACTAGGTACTACTTACACTACTTCTTTGTCACTTACGGGATATCTTCCGTGATTGTTCATGATTTATATCCCGTAAGTGACAGTAATAAGTATAGTTTTAAACCGCGAAAGCTTAAAACTGTATGTTTAGCTTTGTTACAAAATGATTTCTCAGTTATTCAACTTCCCGTAATGATTATAGAAACATACATATTTTTAAATATTTCTTTGGCTTAATGACTAAAAATGCGTCAATACTCAATCCGCTTTCTAGATCGCCTTAGTAAGATATACCTACCTACATTTTAGAATGCCATTCTAGGTTAACACAAGCAAACTACTAGGTACTAAATTATCCATTTGCATCTTTTATTGGACAACACTCAAACGTAATATGCTCATTATGGATATCATTCCATTGATCCAATAATAAAATAAAACTAAAGATGTAATTTATATAGTATTAAGTAAGGAAATCCGGTTTATTACTGTTTTAAACCATCCGATCTGTCTTAAATAGTTATTAGAATGTTTCAAATGGATTTCTGAATCAATAGATGACTGTCTCTTGAATTGATCTTCATTTATCTATACTATATAATAATAATAAATTATTATAAAGCTGAAGAGTTTGTTTGTTTGCTTGAACGCGCTAATCTTAGGACCTGCTGATTCGAATGGAAAAAATATTTTTGTGTTGGATAGTCCATTTATCGAGGAAGGCTATAGGCTCTATAACATCACGCTACGACCCTTAGGAACCGCGCAGCGTGTGACACCGCGGGGAACAGCTAGTCCGTATAAAGTTTTTCCGTACCCGAAGGGTAACCAACGGGACCCTATTACTAAGCTTCCACTCTCCGTTCGTCCGTCCGTCTGTCTGTCAGGGGGCTGTATCTCATGATCCGTAATAGGTAGATTGTTGAAATTTTCACAGAATGTGTATTTCTATTGCCGCTATAACAACAAATAATAAAAATAAATTAAAGGACGCTCCCATACTACGATGGTACCTACCCTTCATTCGCGAGTCCGACTCGCACTTGGCCGCTTTTTTTTTCGTATTGTACATGTTCTAACTATATACTATTTAGGCCCATTAGGTGGCCACGTTTATTATGGGTTATAAGGTGTTTTTCAAATCGTTCAGGGTGCTGGTGAACGGACATAGTCTGAATATGAGCACCGTATTTGCACTTGGTGTTGGATGCATCAATATTATTCTATTTGAGTCAATATTTACCAGACTGTGCCTGCAGCGGCCTACTTGGATACGCCATCGTTCCTCAATTGATTGCAATTCTACGTGTAAAAGGACCCATCACGAAGCCGTCAAACAAGCATTCTGTACATCAAACTAACTCTACGCAAAAATTATTGCTGGGAAATGAGTTTTTTTGTGAAAAATCACGTTTTACGGTAAAACTCAATGGTTCGCACTTAACACGTTATGCTGATGATTGCATTGAATGGTAAAGGGGTCATGGAGGTATTTAAAAGTAAAGTTATAATATTAAAAAAAAATGTTTAAAAACACCTGTGAAAAAGTTTGACTTTCAATATCTCTGTAACTAGAACGTTCCCGGTATGTTCCGGAACAAAAAACGATCGCAATGACGGGGAGACCAAGTGCCTTTCAGCTTCGTTAAGAGGTCTGTTAAACCCATTATTGACAGATTTTTTATAACTACAAAAAAGATTAACACTCAAAATCAATCAAAATCAAAATATTTTTATTTCACATAGGCCTACATGGGCACTTATGAAACGTCGACAAAAAGGTGCACGGTTCGGGTTGGTCGTTTCCTATGGAGAAGAACCGGCAAGAAACTCCATGGTTACTCTTTTAAGTCACCAATCCTTTATTGATGTCCGCAGTAATATTTATTACCTTGGTTAAACTATGAAATAGGTAGGCAGTCAGTTGACGATCCAATTGTGATGGTTTCACTCATTGAAAGTACCAGGAATACATGAGATTACGTCGGTATGTCCGTTGATTTGTAACACTCGATTACATCTCCATTCTTTGATTCAACTTACGTGATGTCACGGAACTTAGAAAGTCTATTATTTTTACTGCAAATAGTGCAGAACGTGTTGTTTCTAGAGAATTAAAATGATCGCAGCTTAGGCAATGATTAAAATAGTCTTCTCGTTTATTCAGGGTGGAAGGAACAGCGACGCGGTACTTAGTACTTACATCATTCTAAGCCCCCCCACATATATTTTTTTATCGGTTATTCAAAAAATCTGCTTTTCCAAACATTTTGACCGTGTGCACTTTTGTAAGAAACAGCTAATTTTTTTTAATAACCGATGAAAAATTTCTATGTCCCATATTTAGAAATTTTTCAGTTCAGAATGATGTAGGTACTGAATACGTGGTAACCGTTTTCGTGTCGGTGTCCCTTCTACCCCATAAGCTATCTAATCTGTCTCAACTATAATAGGTGTAATAATACCCTTAACGCAGCCGAAAGGCACTTGTTCTCCCCGTCATTGCGATTTTTTTACCTAGGAAGCTTCTAGTTACGGAGAAATCTTCCTTCCTTCTTTCTTTTTTTCTTTTTTCTTTCTTCTTCTTTTTTTATCTTCTTTTTCTTTTCTTCTTTCTTTTTTTCTTCTTTTTTTCTTTCTTTTTATCTTCTTTTTTTTGTCTTCTTTTTTTTGTCTTCTTTTTTCTTCTTCTTTCTTCTTCATATCTTTTTTCTTTTTCTTCTTTTTGGGGGTGTCTTTTTCACAGGTTTTAAGTTCATAACTTTACTTTAAATACCTCCATGGCCCCGAGCCCCGTTCTATTCAATTCATCCGTCAGCACAGTGTTTTGAGTGCGATACGTTGAGTCCTACCGTAAAACGTGATTTATCACCCCAAAAAAAAATCGTTTCCTAGCAATAATTTTTGCGAAGAGTTACCTAGTTTGATGTACAGAATGCTTGGTTGACGGCTTCGTGAGATGGGTCCGTTTACACCTTAGGGGCTGTCTCCACGAGCGAGAGAATCGCGACGATATTATCGTTGTTGCCACGTATTTCTATACACTCTCTTAGAGGCCGTCTCCACGAGCGAGAGAACTGCGGCGATATTATCCCATACAAATACGTAATATCGCCGCGATTCTCTCGCTCGTGGAGACGGCCCCGTACAGTCTTATTAGGAAGTTAGTTGATGTTGAAAACACTTAAGAGAGTAATTATGATTGCCATCTAAGTATTAACCATTAAATCTATCAATAGACTCTGACGTCACCACTTAATTCAGACTTAAGTTTTATTCACAGCTTTTATAGTCAACGGATCTTAAAAACGTGTTACCGCTTTGAAACAAAGTTTTATTTATGAGTTTCTCGTAATCTCAGTAACACTGTTACGCCAGTATACAGAAAACTTTTACATCGCGACGCTGCCGCTCTGGTGTAAATACACGAGTAGGTGTTAATGTTTATACGACTGTAATATGAGAATTGACAATTGAATTTCAACAAGATTGACATAATTTTTTCAGTAGCTTATGTCAATCCATTTTTGACGGTTCCATCACCGTTATCGAAGTAAAATAAATATTTTCTTTTTCACATTTACATGGGCACTCAGGCTACATACGCACGACAGCTAATCAAGCTTACAAAAACAGTTTACAAAAAGCCAATCTAAGTGAGGCCAAGTTATAGTGGAAATGTATAGCTTCATGTGCCGCCGTGTGTACACACTGACGGGCGAGTGTCTTGCTTAGCGGCTAGAGCCAAGCGAGTAACGAAGTGAAACGAACGTTCTAGAACGACCGTTCTAGTTTCGCATCTGAACGCATTGTGCGTTTGGTGCGTTCGCTAGCAAGCAACCAAATGTTAAGAGGAAACAGGGGCTGCGATACTCCTAAAAAAAGTAAGTATTCCCCTTTTTTCTTCCTGAATAATGAATGAAAAATAATGCCTCTAGAGCAATCATTTTTTTTTTTTTGTAAAATCTAGGTCTACTGTGGTAGACCGTTTGTACTGTACTGTTTTTTCAGCAACTAATAAGTAAAGAAAATAAGACCCTCCAAAAACGACAAAAAATTACTCATTTTTACTGCCGTGATTACCAGTCTAATTCGAAAGATTTTAACATGACAAAAATTGATAGGAACCTAGACATCCCTTTCTTAAAAAAATTATGTGTGAATCAGCCCAGTTTTCGAAGAGAAATATCTCCATGGTTAAACTTCTAAAACTATTTAGATTTACAATGTTATTCTGTAACAGTGTTAATAGTTACGCTTATTTATAGTAGTTTTTCCCACAAAATGGCACGGAAGAAACAAACATCGAGGAGTTGAGTGCGCATCATAATCATAATCATTTTTTTGCATCATCGACGGAGACACCAGAGAGTTACGGAGATATTAGCGGTCAAAGTTCCAATATTTTCACAAGATTTTTTTTTAAACATGTTTTTATTATAAGATTTTTTACTTTAAACACCTCCACGACCCCGTACCTTGTACTACTCAATCCATCCATCAGCACAATGTTTTGAGTGCGTTACATCGAGTCCTACCGTAAAACGTGATTTTTAACCCCAAAAAAAAGTCGTTTCCCAGAAATCATTTTTGCGTAAAGTTACTTAGTTTGTTGTGTACATAATGCTTGGTTGACAGCTTCCTGAAGGGTCCGATTACACCCTGTCTGTGTGTGTGTGTGTGTGTTATGACCTACAGGTAGTTGTTCTGGGTCTAGCTGTTTGTGTATGTGAGTTTAAATGTTTGTAAACACACCCACGATACAGGAGCAATTATTACTAGTGTGGGGCAACGTTTTGTTTTTAAAAGAAGAAGGACTTTGTCCAAGCCCTCAACTTATTTGACACGTCTAATCAAATGAATCAGATGAAAGAAAGAGTTGGACTGGCTGCTTCATGTAACCACGATTAAACTTTATAACCACGTCATTTACAATTTTAAGTCACGACTTTCGTTATTATGACAACCAATGTGTTTTTGCACACGGAGAAATCAAAATAAGCATTTGGAATCTGTAGAGTTACGAAAAAAGCTGCATATTAGAAATTTTTGTTTTTGTTATAAATATAACATATACTCTACCTACAGATAATTTAGGCAAGCATTTCGAATGCAGTCTCATCCTTATTATGACGAACTGATTCTTGAAGTTTGGGTCTGATTTTTATGAATATATTTATGACTGTTTGTACCGGAACATTCAGAGATATTATCTAAGTATACATCTATAAATAATTAAATAAAATTGAAGTGTCTGTTAGTAATAGTATATACTTAATTAAAAATCATATTTTTTTTATTTTTGTCTGTCTGTCGATCTGTTTGTCTGTTTGTTCCGGCTAATCTCCGAAACGGCTGAACCGATTTTGAAGGGCACTTTTACTGGCAGATAGCTGAGCTTGCCTTGTATTTTATTTAGAAAAATAATTAGGGTTCCTTGTAAAAATATTAAAACCTTTGAAATTGTTAACAAAATCGGATACAAATAGGAAAGTCATATTTTTATAATACTCGTAATTACACGCGGACGAAGGCAGCAGTCAACAATATTCAGAAATATATATAACTCGCGAAATGCGGCTCTACTATAGTACTAGTATAACGCTGCCTTACTCTTCGAGGATAACAATCGTAATAATGTTTATGATATCACATAACAAGTTATAGAGTAAAACAGTTAGACGTTAATTGTTAAATGTCATCTCCATGGCAACGAAAACGGTCGGGAATCATCGACAGGCAATTAGATGGACGTATTGTATTTGCTAATTAGCCAGCCTCCAGGCTGTTTACGTGTATCGGATTATACCTTTATATGTCGGAGGCCTTTGTCTGATCAAAGAAAGACTATTGATTTCGACCTGAAAGAAACGAAAATAGAACGGCACGTTTTTGGGAGCTTTGTGATTCTAAAAATGATAGGAAAAAATAAGTAAGGCATATTTAGTCGTATTTTTTTGTGCCTGGTTTGTTTCTTTTCCCCAACAAAGCGACTGAAATATCGAAATATCGTTCTAAGGTATAGAGACAAATTGCGGAGGTGAATCTGGACCACCTCCATACAATAATTTGCTAGAGTTAAGTAAGTGTTTATTTATTTCTCAGTGGTACATTGAGATCATACATTAAACTTTGTTTCACACATAGTACGACCATTGCTGGTGTTTATGAAATAAATGAATTTATAATTTTAGACTGGTTATGATAATTAAAAATGCATTGTTTAAAATAACATAAAATCAATGGTTAATTCAAGAATATTAATCATAACGTAAAAAATAATAATTTCTGTCTGTTCGTATCAGCAGCCACGTCCACAATATATCCATAAGTACCAAGTAGGATCTTTCCTTTTGTTTAGTCAATATGACTATGGGAACCACAGATGGCAACATACGTATTTTAAAATTGTTCTTCAAAAACACTACCTCTCATTGTGTCCATAGCTAGTTTTGCATCTGCGGACAATAGCAATTTTCCATATGTGTAAAATGTGTTTCTTTCTGTAAACTCACTTCCCTTATTTTATATGTTACTTTATAATAAAAATCTGAATTTGTTGTGAAACGAGAACAACTGCCGACAAACGGTTTTGCAGTTTGGCAGACTTTTTATATGTTACTAGCTCATGCCCGCGGCTTCACCCGCGTAAGTTCAGTAATTGTCCCACAGGATCGCACTACCGGGATAAAAAGTATTCTATGTGTTAATCCAGGTTATAAACTATCTGTGTGTCAAATTTCATCCAAATCTGGTCAGTAATTTCTGCGTGAAAGAGTAAATAACACCCATCCATCCATACTCACAAACTTTCGCATTTATATTATTAGTAGGATTGTTAAACAGATTTTGAATAAAATATAAAAAATAAATAAACGTAAACACACAAATACTAACATTTATCACAATATAATAGTAGTGTTTAATGTTATTATTTGATTCTCGAAGTTGAATAGAAATCTATTATTAAATATACAATTGGGAAATCTGGGCATAATCACACAATCATATTATATAAATTCCCTTTACTTACCCATATACCTATTTAAACAAATAAATAAAATTGTAATGTCTGTTTGTAATTTCAAAACAATAGCTTTTTACTGAATGTTCTTAAACAAGGGCTAAAACGGTACATATAACAAAAAAAATAATTGTATGTCTGTCGATCTGTCTGTCTGTTTGTTTCGAATAATCTCCGAAAAGGATGGACCGATTATTTTTTACGTGCAGTTAGCTGGTGTTATAAGGAGTAACTTAGGCTACCTTTATTTTAGGAAAAGAATTAGGGTTCCCTGCAAAAAAAAAAAATACTTGAAATTGTAAAAAAAAATCCGATTCAACTACAGAAGTACCTAATACTTTTATAATAATTTCACGCGGACGACGTTTGCGGGCAATAGATTAATACAATCAATTAATACAATCATCAACAATTTACATGACCACTCATAGAATTCTCTAACAAATCCTCAGTTCTAATGTGAAACTTTGTTAATCAGACGACTGTGCTGTACCTAGAGAACCTACCACTGTCTTTTGGACGTATTCAGAAAGTAAAGTACTCGATTTGCGTACCTATTTTGTAAAGAATAAGATTTAATCTACCTTAATTATTTCATTCCTACCTTACTGATTTAATCTACCTTATTGATCTAGGTATAATTATATACTAATATTTTAAAGAGGTATAGTTTAGTTTAAATGTTGTACTAACGTAGTTATAAGACCTTTGTAACTAACATAACATAACATCACGCCGGTAAGCCCCGAAAGGGGTTAGGCAAAGGTGTATCTAATAGTATACCCACATTTCGCCAGTTATGTTAGACTATTGCCATCAACCGGGCACAGCTCCAGCTCCGTGGTTTCTACTGAGAAATTCGTGATGGAAAACCCAATAACACTTTGCCCGACCCGGGAATCGATCCCAGGACCTCATGCAACTAATAATTAGGAACAAATAGTTATTCTGAAATAAATGAAAACCGTAGTTATGTGTTTGAGCCGTTTGAGGTTGAAACACTAGGGCCATGGGGTCCGAGTGCCCTAGTATTTCGGAAAATCGCCAAGCGGTTGGTCGACTCTTCACGTGACCAGTGGGCGGGCCTATTTTTTGGCCTAAGAATCAGCATTGCCATCCAACGTGGCAAGGCTGCCAGCCTTCTGGGCACTTTTGTACATATTTATTACTAATATAGTCTGAAACAAATGTATTTAATTTAATTTAAGTATAGAATTTTGATGGACTCGGAAGTAAACTTTGTCTTGTGTAAAGACAATATTTCTTTCAACCCTTTTAATCCCCGTGTGATGTTTCCTGACCAACAGCAACACGTTGGTAAAGTCGCGGGCATAAGCTAATTCACAATAAACCGTAGAAATACGGATAAGTCTAATTCACGTGTGAAAATTATGAAGTAATTCAATGTTTTAATTACATGCAAATTATGTGTGCAATGCGCAACGCAACACCAAATAGAATTATGTATAATATGCATTGTCGGTGCCAGAAATAAAAGGCGTCGATCCCAACTATCGCGTAATATTACTTGAATGCAGTGAATATTTATGTTTCAGTGATTGAGGCTAACTATTACATTGCTCATTATTGTCGTCTTATCTGCTAACAAAAATCTTAAATTCACGGAAAATCTATGTACAGCCTAAACGGTTGAGTCTAGATTCATAAAATTTTGCAAAATAATTTCTTTTGCTACGAAAGTAACCTGTTTTTTTTTTGAAAATTCATCTCTAAAAATGAAGATAATAGGGGAGATACCGCAGCCCTGGAACACAAAGGGCAAAAGAAGGTACATGGATGGTTTTTAGTCAGTAAAAGTCTGACATTCCCTTCCGCTCCGCCCAGAGCGGGAGGAGTCATTTGATGATTTCCCATCCCAAAAAAAAGAGGATGAAAGTGTTATGGATATTTGTCATTTTTGCCGCGTAAAAACTAAGGTCTTTAGAAGGTTCATTGTTAGATAATAATATGTAGGTATGTCAGACACATTGGAATTTACCATTGCTACCGAAACTCTTATGTGCGTTCATGTTAAAAGCCGTTGTATAAACAATTAACGCTTTATAGGTGATCTTCATTCGTGTAAAGCCTCTACGTGGGCCCCAACGAGTTGTTCCATCTAATAACATACAAAAACAAAATTAATGTCGACCGAGAAATGACGAAAAAATTGATTAGTTGACACTTAGATCAGTTAGTTATTCAGGAAAGCTCCCAGATACAAGAAAACTAATAGAAGAAGAAATAATGATGAAAAATAATGAATAGAAAAAGAAGAGAATATTCGATTTGCCATTGACAACAATAATACATTACTTGATACTATGCTAAGTGAATTGATTAGCGCTAAAGGCAAGTCATCAAGAATCATTGTTGTCTCCACGACTTACCGATTACAGCCGTCTAATGCTACTATACCAGTAGTCATAAAACGGTTAGAAAACGATTAATTTGCATGGAACGTGGTCAGACACATCGATTTTCTTTTGTTAATGCTGATTCGAGTGTAAATTCCAAGCGTTTTACACGGTTTCATGAAATTAAGTACTATTTGGGTGTACCTACATCTTATCTTGTCTGTGAATATAAAAAAAAAACATAATTATTTCCTTTATTCATCTTTGCTTCAAATGCACATCCATTTTTAAATATTTCATAAAAACACCATATTAAAAACATATAAAAATAGTGGTCCGCTGGTGACGGGAGCAGGGTCCAAGTTACTGATGGATAGGGTTTCAAGACAGGAACCTCGGCACAATGCAGGCCATATCGGGAAGCACTGCCTTTTGAATCAGGCCCCTGATCCAACCACCTAGCTAGAGCCTCTACAGATGTTCATCATAATAAAAACAATATTATCATGGTGGTATTTAATTTTGTAGTGTAGCACCATTCATCCCTCGTTTTATAACAAATACTCGTACAACTACTATAAACGATTACGTGACTTATAGATTTGACCCCGGACATCGGGAGAACAGCATAGGTAGCCTCCTCTCTTGATGACTCAATTTTAATCATTGTAATTATTAAACTTTCTCTAAAACAGCGCATACCGTATTAGCATGAGTCAGTCAACAAATTTTTACCGAAACCGACTGTCCAAAGAAAATGGTACCTAGTTAGTATCTACCTGAACGTGGACGAAACCTAGGGAGTATGCCAAGAAGAAAAAGGTAGCAGAGGACGTTCTGTCGTCTCTGCCTACTCCTATGAGGACAAGTCGTGAATCGTGAATGCCTGTAGATATATATACTCTCTGCCTGAAGTAAATATCGTCAATCAAGGAGGCTGTCTTCATAAATTTAATTTGTGTTCATTAAGGAAAATATTTACATGGCAACAACACATCGTTCATTATGGAACATTTATTACAATCCAGAGTAAAATATTTAATATCTGTGGCCAAAAATCCGTATTAACTGAAATTATACGATGATGATATGATGATGGATTATCACCACTAAATCCGTCTTAGAACGACGTTGCAGTCACACTATTTCATCTTTTAAACCAATAAACGATTAAGAAACACAATAATAAATCAAACGCATCCGTTCACAGTGACTATCCATTTATTTTAATGATGACAGAGAGCATACATTAGATATACTACATCATTCATTTGCATGACCTAGGCAGTTGATAGGAATCATCGTTGCAACAATCTCCTTACAAATAACTACTGCTATTTACCATAATTGGACTGCTATAAATTAGTTCGGTCATCATAATTTGTAAAAGTTATTACAAAATATAAAAGGAGCGGCTACTTAGATTTTAAATAACGGCTCTTTGAAAACTTCTACCTTACTAAAATATTAAGCAATGCTTGGACTGATACAAGTGAAACGACCAATTACTATAGTTTTGTGGCCTAGTGCTTTTTTCAATAATTCGTTGTTGAAATGACCCGATGAGCTCGTGGCTAAATAATAACAGCCGCACAGGTCGTTCTTCAGGATACGCCGTGGTTGAAGGTCGATCCGTGTTGGGTGACCGTGGATTATAAATCGAGTTTTCTCAGTGCCTCGGAAAGTACGTTAAACAGTTGGTCACGGCTGTCATTTGAAGATATTTGACGTTAAAAATCTGCATCTTATTAGACCTGAAACCGACCCCAATATAGTTGGCAAAAGGCTAGGCAGATGATGATATACACCATTATTTTTAGGTCGTTCTGGAACCGAATACCATTAACTCGATCATCGAACTTTTGGACGCCCTGTAACCCTTTTAAGTGTACATATTTATTACTATTATAGTTTTGTAGTTTGTAAATAATTTAATTATCTTTGAAATAAAAAATTTTAACTCGCAACGATTGGGACTATTTTTTTCAAAAAGTAACAATAATAAAAACACGAAAGAATAAAGGAGAATGGGCAAAAATGTATGAAACCTGGGACCACCTTCCAATAGCAATGAGATATATATCGTTGGATAGGTCTTTTCAATTGGAACAACAATTGTTATGACAACTTTGTTGTTACAATTGTCCGTTCAGAGTTATAAGACTTATAAGTTCAGATTTAAAGATAAAAATATTAAAATATTTTTGAGGAGAAAATAATAACACCGTTAATAATTCATTAATTATTTGTTATTACGTTACACACATCGACGTGTTCTATGGGTTATCTATAATAACATCATTCAAGAACATTGCTGGTGCAGTAAATCCTTCATGAATCGCATACCCTAAATACCAGATTATTGATATAATGTGTGCACATGTGCCCATCGTTCGCCGTCCCGATATGCATGTACAATAATGTTGTACTATGTTGTTATCTTCATTTGGATTGTTATTTATTAAAATATAGCAATAATACGTCCTTTGTCTCACATGACGTGATTGAATGCGTCCACGCAAAAGCCACACATTTTCCTGAATACCGTAATCAGGCAGATCATCTAACCGATTTTCTCTATATGTTTCTATTATGTATAAACCATTTTGAAGATGCTCGCTGCAATAGCTTCGCGCCAGTTTTAACTGGTATGTACCCAAGGCTAATACAATTATTTGGTCTTCAGTGAGCCTTGGGAAGTTTTCTATTAGATTAGCTTCCAGCCGTTGAAAATCTGCCCTTCGGTTATTCAGGCGTTTTCTTTCTACATAATTATACAATAGATTTGGTGTGTCAACTTTGCGTCTTATAAGATTTAAAAACTCTTCTGCGTGGACGTTATCTTGAATGAGTACGTGGAAGTGATTTATAATAGCTGCAGCAATTTTGAAATCTCCGAACATGTGAGGCAGCGCTCTATTGAAATATTTTTGCCGCAACAGCCTAAAATCGCGTTTAAATCGACCGTTTATGACTTCCACTACCCATCGGCACATTGTAACAGCTCGTGCTTCATTTGCCTGTTCTGTAGTAAGCTGTGTCTCTCGACGATCTTTAGTTGGTGGCACATAATATTCATAACCGCAAGCTTCTATATACTCCAACCCATCCCTAAACCCACGGTCCAAGATAAATGCATCATTTTCTTGAAGTAAAACATGTAAAGGGTTTTCTTCGTCATTCATTATATCTTGAATGATTTGCGCGTCAGTTTTTGTGGCAGCGAACGGTCCTAAAACATCAATAATATAACCATCTGGAGCAACGATCAAAAATGGCTTTAACAAGTTTTGGTACTTGTGCAAACTATATGAGAGGCGTTGAAATAAAAAGTTGCTACTTTTGTTAATATAAATGTAGGTTCCATCACATATAAGAATTACTTTGCTATTTTCTTCATTGCCAAACAGATTTTTTGGTATTGTTAGATTTCTCGCCAATATATTTTCTCTGTCTATGTGATCCACTCCTAAGTGTAGTACGATGTATTCATTAATAAGGCATTCACGAGCAATAGCTAAATATCGTTCCAGTTTTCTTCTTGACATATTAAATAATGTAGCAAGCCTCTCATCTGAATCTCCCGTGCGAAGTTTTACTAATAATATGGCTAACGCAGTCCTTGGATCATTGCACCTCACGCCCAATGATGGTGTTTGCTCTAAAATGTCATCAAACTGGGAGCCATTAAGACCAACCCAGTAGTGCATTTCTTCATCAGTCATAGCTCCGTGAAGACTAAAATCTAACCTCGAACCCCGTTGAATAGTTGTTCGTAGCATGTCACAAACATCTTTAAACTGGGCTGCATTAAAATCATGAGTTGTGTTACAAAAATCAGGCAGCTCATCCCAGTTATTGCCTTCAAGATGTTCTCTGCATACTCTGGCACCATCGGGTATATATAGCTTGTAGACACAAAAGATGTGAACTTTAATGGCATTAGGTATTCTGTGTCGGGTATTATTAGCACAGTTGTTAAAAATTCAATACCTATGGTTATTTGGCGCTCTTATATATTCAGGTACATGAAGTACATGAACATTTTGCTCATTCTCTTCAGGTGCTTCAAGCACTACCGCTTCAACAGGTGGTCTAATGGCATTTGCAGCTCTCTGCCAGCATCTATGGCATATGCTTCGTGTGTTGTCGAACACCACCTGATAATGATAAAAATAAGCAATTATAATAACTCGTTTAAAGAAAGAATAATTATAATTCTATGACCAACGTCAAGTAACGACATTGTAGGAGTTTGAAGTTAAATCGAGTTTGCACGGTATCCTAATGTAGCCAGCTTAGATTAGATACCAGGAGCTTTAAACATAAGAGTATTTAAAATATGTGAACACTGTAAAAATAGTGAGAACCTACAATATCTTATATTAGGCGCCATAAAAATACAGCTTTAATATATTGGCTTTTTTAAAAGTTGTCCCTTGTGCAGGCCGCATGCAAAAATGTAACCGATTTGATTCTAAAAAAAAACAATGATAGATATACACACTACACTCACCTCCAATACTGAATGTTGTTGTATATATGCAGCAACCTCTGGCTGTTCTCTTGGAAGATTTTCTGACAGGACGTGTTGTTGATATCTTCCGCGATATAGGCCTCGCCGACACATGACACAGTTGCGATGATCTTCCATCACAATTAAAACCCGATCGAGATGCAATTCAAAAGTCCAGTGTGATAGCCGAATTCAATAATCAATGCAGAGTTTCCGAGAAGATATCAGTGTCCAGTAAGAATGCCAGGTCAAAGTCGTTGGAAAGAAGCGAATGAAAAGGAACGGTAACAAACGATAACTCACACACAATGCCAACCAAAGACTGGTTGAACGTACCTGCGCGCGCGCGGCGCGGGCTCCACGAAACCGGTTTTGAGTGGGGAGGGCTCACCGTGTCTACCTGAACGCGGCCCAAAGCACAGTGTTTAATCAAGACAGACGTACACGGGTAGGTATGAAAAAGTAAAAACATAGAAAATAGTTTTTTATTTAATATTTTTTTAAATAAATAAAAAGTTTTATAACTTTGAACGGACAGTTGTAACAACAAAGCTGTCATAATAATAGTTGTTCCAATTAAAAATACCTATCCAATGACATACATCCTATTGCTATTGGAGGGTGGTCCCAATGTGCCCATTCTCCTTTAATGTTTTTTTTTTTTGTGAAATAATGAGAACTCAAAGCATAGGTAAGTGTGTGTAAAACGTATCCACTATCGGCAACACATGCGAACGATACCCATTGAAAAATTAATTCATCGATCGATTCTCATTATTTCACAAAAAAAAAACATTAAATTTATTCTTTCGTGTTTTTTTTTATTGTTACTTTTTGAAAAAAATAGTCCCAATCGTTTCGAGTTCGATGATCGAGTTAATGGTATTCGGTTCCAGAACAACCTAAAAATAATGGTGTAGGTATGATTATAGTTTTGTTTTGGAATTGTACAAACAAATGAAGCAGGTTGTTAAAAAGTTATTGCATAATGACATGATGTATCCAATATAATCCCCGAATGATTAGGTTAGTAGCATATTGCAGAGGTGTCCCTAATAGTACACCCACATTTCGCCAGTTATGTTTTAAGTCCCATACATGAATTAGGGGGAGATCCTATTGCCATTAACCGGGTACAAATCCAGACTCAGTGGCTGCTACTGAGAAATTCCTGATGGAAAAGAACCTCATGATCAGCAGTCGCGCTTGCGACTCGACCAACGAGAAAAAAAGAAATGATATAAAATAATAAAATTGTGTCAAAAGAAATTTCAAAGTAATAGGCAATTATTGAACAATCTTGCCCATGCCAGTGGCACACCATCAGTAAATCATAGTGACGCCTGTCAATTACAGGATTAACAAAACTGTTAAAAGTTTTTAAACTGTCATGGTCACTAACATTATAATTAACACTAGAAACGGGATATTTACCATGTCCACTGTTTGTTTTGAATTCCCGATATTTCGGCGCTGTAAAACGAACAATTATCTGCCTAGCCTTTTCCTATGTTGGGGTCGGATTCCAGTCTAACCGGACGCATCTGAATACAAGTATTTTACATGGAGCGACGCCTATCTGACCTCCACAACCCAGTTAGTACTGGGTAATACGATACCCCGATACCGATAAGACTGGTTGTCAGACTTTTAGGCAACTGACTACCTGTAACGACTGTCTAAGATCTACAAATGACAGCCGGGACCAGCGACTTACCGTGCTTTCCAAGGGACGGAACAAACTCGGCATGTAATGATGGTCACCCTCTTCATTTGATTTATTTCATAAACAATTTTACATTGTATCCAAATTTCATTAAAAACCAACACAACTCGACTCTTAACTTTACCCATCCACAGACCGACCTTGGCAAGCGCGGCTTAACCTTGAAAATCGACCCGTGCGGCTGTTATTATTTAGCCACGAATAAGAAACAAGTAATTTACAAAATAGGTCATAAACAAAAAGGTTTTACTGCCATAATTCTCATTACTACATAACAATTAAAAAAAATATTTCACAGCCTTCAATTAAAGAACAGTCCATTTAATAATAGTGAAGTCGTCAATTAACCTCTAATCGTTGATACAAAGGATAATAAACCAAACAAAGTATAATCTAGATTTTATGTAGCTTATATAAACCGTGAGAATGTGGTATATAGTACACATAGTTTCGAAGGAGAACGCTAATCTATCACTGCTCATCGACGTAGACCCAATAAATCATAATACTGTCAATGGTTGGAACAGTAGCGCAACTGCAAAGAAGCTGCTCATTTGTGTCGTGCACTCTGATGCGGGGGGCTAGCTTGGTAATGTAGATAGCTCACTAGTCACCAGTGATTTTGTTGTTCTTGATTATGAGAGTGGTTTTAGATTGGCCTTATACCCAGGAATAACGAAAAATTAACAGTTTTTGGAAAAGTCTAGTTTTATTATTACTCTTTGTAATTTCTATGAAATTGAACAATACGTATTGAGGAGCAAAAATTATTTTTTTGATATTTGTGACCAAGTGTGTCGACAAGATTGTTGAAGTCTTTTCATTGACATTGTGTAAAAAATACGCAAAACTTTAAACTTCAAAACTAGTCGCCCTCAAACCTTAAGCAACTTTCAAATCAGAACTTTCTAGGTAAAACAGAATCAGAATCAGAATCTCCTAAATTTTAGTTTAAGCCTTTACTGACTCTAAATGTTTAGACACAGGAGAAGAAACTATCAGCTGTTTTAAAGGAAGGTAAAATGGGTCTAGGAGCAAGCAACCCCAACGTTGCACTCAAGTAGATCATCATTATTTCTGTTTTTTTTTTAATGATTTTTTATTTGTTTTTTTTTTACTGTTTTTACTATTTTATTTGATTCTTTTTATTAGGTACTTATTGTGTTATGGGTATTTTGCCTAAAATAAATCACAATTTATTTTATTTCATTTTATAATCTTAACAAACTAACTCACTTGCTCTACTGCCACAAACATTACACTGTGGTCTCACTCCACGTAATTATACTCCTTCAATAAACGTACGCTTCACACATTAAGTAAGAGTGATAAACTTACTTAATTAAACTTGTAACTTGATGTTGCGGATTAAGCAAAACTAATAAAGCTAAGCCAGTTTGGTTCTAAGTTAGTGCAGTTGGCTAGTATTGCATAATTGAGACTTATACTACTTGATACACCTTTGAGGAGCTGCCGTTTCGGTCGATCTTAATGTTAAAACGCGCTTGCCAAGGTTGGTCCGTGGATGGGTGACCACCCATTACATTCCGAGTTTTCCCCGTGCCTCGGAAAGCACTTTAATTATCCAGGCTCTCAATTGTAGATCTTTGACAGTCGTTACAGGTAGGCAGGGACCCGAAAGCTTCACAACCAGTTTTTCCAAGGGGTATCGTATTACCCAGTACTAACTGGATAATGGAGGTCAGATAGGCCGTCACTCCTCGTACTGGTATTCAGCTGAATCTGGTAAACGATTGTCAAAGATCTACAAATGACAGCCGGGACCAACGGCTTAACGTGCTTTCCGAGGCACGGAGGAAACTCGGTATGTAATGGGTGGTCGCTGGTCACCCATCCGACAAAAATCGACCCGAGACAGTTATTCTTAAGCCACGAGCTCCTATCATGATCAAAATCTAATAAACGTATCCCTTGAGTATAAACCAAAGATTAAAGATTCTAGGAACTCGGAATTAATGCTACTACTCTTATACTTCTAGGAAATACTTCTTAATTAGGCCCAACAGTAATGTTTGCTCCTAATAAGATAAGACGCTAAAGCTAATGGATTTCCTTATCTTCCATCCATGCTTCCTAATTAGGGCACCATTTCACTCAAACAGTCCATTAGGTTTTTCTCGTGTTATTATAGCTTTATTAATATTTCCAATGGTTTGGGTACTCGTTAAAAGTTTATAACATTTTTTTATAGTCTGAAAACAAAATCAAAATATTTCAGTGAAATATGGGTGCACTTATTTAACAGTGGCAAACTGGAGTCTGGAGTCAGGATTTGTGGTTGGTGGTAGCAATGGGTACGCCCCTAATATTACAGTCATGGGACTTAAACATAACTGTCAAAATGTGGGTGTAAACATAACACACATAACATCACGCCTGGAATCTTAGAAGAGATAGGCAGAGGTGTACCTAATAGTACCTACACCCACATTTCGTTAGTTATGTTTAAGTCCCATGTATTAGGCAGCAAGCCTATTGCCATCGACCGGGCACTAATCCAGACTCCGTGACTGCTACTGAGAAATTTCTGATGGAAAAACATACACTTGCCCAACCCGGGAATCGAACCAAGGACCTCATGCGCATCAGTCGCGCTTGCAGCCACTTGACCACCGACGCAGTCC
This sequence comes from Eurois occulta, assembly GCA_950022335.1. Lineage (NCBI taxonomy): Eukaryota > Metazoa > Arthropoda > Insecta > Lepidoptera > Noctuidae > Eurois > Eurois occulta. The sequence goes on along the minus strand of OX465500.1, from coordinate 9,343,412 downwards.
GTGTGGGTGACTGGCCGTAGCTCCTTCGTATGTGGGCATATCACTTGGATATCTTTGGTTAAACGTACTGTGCTAAAATTTGTAAATTGGATAGTGTTTTCAGGTACCTACTAAGAAATCTTAAATGGTCCTGATCCGACCTTGTTGTGGGAAAGGCTCATTCTCTACAAACACAGCATTCCGGTTGCAAATCTTGCAATACCTAGGTATGTATTTAGTGCGGTAAAATGTGGATTGTTTTTGAAAGTTCATCCTTGGTATTTAAACTTAATAAGTTCAAATGTAACTTTTTGATAACTTGCTAAAGGTAATTTAATTTTAGAGAGACGACGCTCTATAAAAAAGTTAAAAAAAAAATCGGAAACATTACTTTTATTTTTCAGTAGAGTAACCACTTTGAGTCCATTCGAGGATTTCTAGAATCTAATGTCTATACTAAAGTATCGGAATCTGCTAACACTCACAGTAAATTCTTTTCTAAAAAAAGATTGCTTAAAAAATCAAATGTAAATAAATGTTAATTCTAGCATAAAAATGATCTTGCATTTTGTTTCCTGCACCACTGTCTCATTATTTTTAGTGAACTCTTACAAGAAGTAAACTGAAAATAAACTAACGTAAAAGACTGCACACACAACATTCTAGTTAGATCTATAATTATGTGTTTCTGGACCGCCTAGATTGCTCAATATGAGTATCTAATTTATTAAGCCAGCAGCAACTTTGCACAATGCATTTCTGTCAAACGATGTGAGGTTTCATCAAAATAATTATAGTTTACAGAACAACTACCTAGGCATGTGGCCTAGTTTAACTTGCCACGTCGATGTCTGAAAATGTGTTGGAAGTATGTAATTCACAAAAACGGTCAAGTGTGAGACGGACTCGCACACGAAGGGTTCTTACAGCTATACAATATTTAACACAACTTAATATAAAAAAAAACACCCATGAAAACACAAGCATAAGCATAATCAGCCTATAATGTTCCCACTGCTGGGACACACGGCCTCCTCTCTATGAGAGCTATAATCCACCACGCGGGCCCAGTATGTGTCTACCTATCACGGTTTAAAAGATACAGCCAGCCAGACAGCGGAGCCTTTAATAGGGTCCCGTTGGCACCTTTTGGGTACGGAATCCTAAAAAGGCCAGACTATTGTTCTGAAACAAACTTTTGTGGTCCGTGTAATTTTGTTATGACGTCAATTGGTAGGTATTGTTTTCTTTTAGTTGGTTGACTCTGTTCTTTTGTGGGAATACTCGTAGATAGGTATTTATTATACTTTAAGACAACTTATTCTCTTGGTTATAAGAAGAACTTTATGATGTTTAAACTTAATGGCAAAAAAATGCTAATTCTAGCCTATTTCCTTTCCATTACAGGGCAAAGCATGAGCAATGATCACCACGCTTACTCGAGCCGATTAGCGGGGGCTTTAATTACCTAAATTTAAATTAAATCGGTCATAATCTGCTTAGCCTTTTCCAGTTTCGGATCCAGCTGAATACCAGTATTTTACTTGGAGCGACTGCCTATCTGACCTCCGTAACTTTTACAGCTCCAGCGACACCCCGGGTTAGACAGGTTGTCAGACTTTAAAATTACTTTAAGTCCAGGTGTTTAATTAAAAATCGTGATACAATCACAAAAGCAATAAATATTGTTTAGGTTATTCAAAAACTTTACCATTTTGACGGAACATTTAAACTTTTCTAAATCAATAAACTTTGGTAATAAATAAGTCTATGTTTTAGTGCATAGCAATTTCTATTGTTAACAAACTTCATTTAAGTTGCGCTATCTAATTAAAATATTTATGAGTCATGAAAATTTATTCTAAATAATAATTGGAAACTTAGAACTTAACCCGGCGTTTAATTTATGGGGTTTTCATGAATGAAAGGACAAAAATATCTACAAGTAGGTACTTACAACATTATGATTTTGTGCAATACTCGTAGTTTCCTGTGAAACTGTGTAACTTATACGCCTCAAAAAATGAACGGGTTTCTTTTAAATTTAGCTCTTAGGTAGGACCGGATTAATAATAATATAATATAATAATAATAATATCTTGGGACAACCAACACACCGCCATCTGATCCCAAACTAGGCAAAGCCTGTACTATGGCAACCAGACAACTGATAAACATACTTATATATTTCTAAATACATACATATTATAGATAAATACACACCCAGATACAGAACAAATAATCGTACTCATCGCACAAAGATTTGTCCTGTGTGGGAATCGAACCCACGACCTCCGTCCTAGCAGTCAGGGTCACTAACCACTAGACCAACAGGCCAATCAAATTCAGATTCCGAATAATATATACTTTGTTCCAATCAGTAAAGAGAACTACACTTTTAGGACATATAAAATACGTTCTTATCCCGATAATACCGACCTCTTAGCGAGCACAACCGCGGGGACAAGCTATAGTCATCATCATCATCATCCTCCTTATGCCAATTTATTTGGGGTAGGCGCAGCATGTCCTCTTCTTCAATACGTCTCTATTACTCGTCATCTCACCAGTCACCTCCTCTCTAGCCATCATTATTATCCTTTACACAGCTCATCCACTATCTAGTTATGACTGCATACATAGCTCCGAACCAATGTAAGTAAGAATTAGTTGCATAGACTAATAATATATTTTCGGAGTCATTACAAAATCATAATAGTTATGAAACACCTGTAACATCTGCAATTTATTGATGTTTTAGTATTCGCGATAGTGGTATTACCTAATAGTGACGTCTGTTGAACGCATAATTTAGTCCATGACTGTCAACTTCAAGTATTTCGGCAATATATGTAACTTTTAGCAGTCCTATTATGGTCTGGAACATTCGGTTTGATGATTCTGCAAATACAGATACATTAGGATGATGTCAATATGTTTTTAGAAGAAGCGTTCAAACTCCCGAGACTTATGTGAATGTCTTAATACACTGTCACTTGTATCTATAGTCAAATTTAAGTATTTGAGTTTAAGTAAAGAACTATTTAAGCAACCATTTGTAATCAATAGACAAGAATTTGACCGAAGTAAGACCGACAACGAAAGCAAAGCAAAGAATTCTAACTATTGACAGTTCTAATTTCAAGCAAAAACTAAACTACATAATAAAAATCGTATCTTTAGCAATAACTTTTACAAAAGTTATCAATTTGACTTATTTATACCTACATACGGGTGTGAGACATAGTAATGATTTTATGTGGCATCGTTACTAATTCAGAATTTATTAAGGAAGACGATTAGTTTATCATTCATTATTGTCAAATCTTTAGTGTATTGACGTAGGTCTAGGCTTAGTTAACATGTTGGAATTTCCTATGATTGCTAACACTATGTTAATATATAGATTTGAATGTGAATAAGGTGTAAGGTTATCTACAGAAATAAATCTAATTGGCACATTATCTTGAACCGAAATAACTGGCCAAGTGCGAGGTGGACTCGCGCACCGAGAGTTCCGTATTAACTTGTTCCGTATTTTGTTAATAAACTACATATTTACGGTTTTCAGATATTTGCATAAGAAATTGCTTCTTGCCAAATTTCATGATTCTAGGTCAACGGGAAGTACCCTATAGATTTTGATTCCCGTGTGAAATTTCAAAATAGGCGACAAAAACGGTTTGATTTTTTTCACTGCTCCAATGGGTAGCAGACTTGAGTATTTGATATTAATTTCAGCTTAATGTAACTCTACACGTAAGAAACAGGGTTTTGACATACGGACAACAAAGTGATCCTATAAGAGTTCCGTTTTTGCGGACTGACGTACGGAACCCCAATGAAGCACCTTAGTTACATAGGCAACATATCCTACTTTAAAAGAAACCGTTGAGTTTGGGAAGGGGAGGTTGAAAGGGACTTAGGAGATCTACTTACATAAATTAACACCATAATAATATGGTTGCTCGAATTAAATGTATTTGTTTTTATTTATGAATAATATTTTATCTTATTTTAATTTTAATGGTAATTTTTTATATTTATTTATAAATTTATAAGTATTTCAAGTTATCTGAAATTAAAGAATTTTATTTATTTTCATTTAATTTATACGTACTTACGATTATTGAATAAGTAACAGCTAGTTTATAAACAGCCTAGATTGAATGATAAACGCAAAAGAGTCTAGCACAGGAACGTGGGGAGGTAATGAGGGGCCTATGCTGTGCTCAGCAGTGGCAAATTTGGGATGTGGATCATGACGACTGCTAGTTTATATTCTGAAATAATAAAGCTATTATAACCCAAAGGACACAGATGTGCGATTTGCCAAATACAATTTTCACAACACACAAATCGTACTTTTTCGTGGAAAATTGGCAATTCTATAGAATGTCTCGAGGGCAGATGTAATTTGGCGACCTATCGGCAGTGAATCGCTTTATTTGATTTACAGTACGGATGGGAAATTCCATAGGAAGGACCCGTTTTCTCCAAAATATATCATGTCCTACTTTTTACATCGATGTTATCAGAAATAAGTCAGTAGCTTGCCGAAAAGGGAGTATTTTATGAAATTGTTTAACTTTAATGATACATTTTGCATGCCTGAATTTATTGCTACAACACAGTGGACTGCCAATTCACTTGACATCTGAAAATGTATAAAATGAACTGTGTTGAGCAATAAACATTTGAATTTAATTTGAGTACTACCTACTAGAACAGACATGGAATTTTCTGGATTTGTGACCGGATGCTGCCAATATTCCCCTAACACACTGGTCAATTGAGGGTGTATAGCTCTCGGCTGCGGGACTGTTCGAAAGAGATACCGCGGCCCTGGAAAATAAAGGGCAAAAGAAGGAGCATGGATGGTTTTTAGTCAGTAAAAGTCTGACACTCCCTTCCGCTCCGCCCAGAGCGGGAGGAGTCATTTGATGATTTACCATACGAAAAAAAAAAGGGTGTAGCTCTACTTATCGACCTATTATACATATACATACAGGCGTGATATTATGTAGAACTAGCCACTGTTCTGGTATCCCTACCCAAAGGGTAACCAACGGGACCCTATTACTAAGCCTCCGCTGTTCGTCCGTCCGTCAGTCTGTCAGCGGGCTGTATCTCATGATCCGCAATAGGTAGACAGTTGAAATTTTCACAGAATGTGTATTTCTGTTGCCGCTTTAACAACAAATAACTACGATGGAGTACGGAACCCTCCATGCGCGAGTATAATATCACTGAAGGAATAGTAGTAGATTGCACTTTAAAATCATCACGACGGCACGGTTGGCGCAGTGGTCAAGCGATTGACTGCTGCACTGCATGTCGCGGGTTCGATTCCCGTACGGAACAAATATTTGTATGACCTACAAGTACCTAGTTGTTCCGGGTCTTGGTGTTTTTCTATCTATAATATGTATGTATTTACAAAAAAAAATGTATATATGTAGTTTATCAGCCATCTAGCTACCATAACACAAGCATTAGGTTGCTTAGCTTGGGACTAGATGGTGCTGTGTGAAATGTCCAGGGATATTATATTATTATTATATATTATATCTTTGCAAATCCAAAAATTCCACAACATTTACGTATCTAATAATAGCTCTAAAATATTTAAATCGAAAAATATTAAATATTTAATTGATTTAATTTGAATATTAGTGTTTAGTAACTAGTTATATCACTATGTAAATAGGCTTCATGTCACTTTCTTGAGCATATAAGTTCGGAATTTAATTTGATGTTCAGGTGTCAAGGTGGTTGCATAGAATTAATTAATTTTTACGTCATTATTGTCGTAGGTTTTAGTAGGTTACGCATTTCTATACCTATAACAATCAGGTAAATAGGCGGTTCCTATGCATCAGGGAATTAATTTACATAATATATATATGAACTGCTTATAAATAAAATACCTGATGATAGTCAGCCATTGATTAGTTCAATAGGTCTTATGTAGGTACTAATTACAGGTGTACACAACACTCTCAAGTAGGTAGTAGGTACATTAAAGCTATATCATCGTAAATTAATAGAAATAAAATGTAACATAAAATAGAAAATTAAGCATCTTTGACTTAAACTAAAAATAGATAAAATAACTGACTTATACTAATAACAATAGTAGTATAGACAAAATAACAAAATATCCATATAGAAACTCACAAAAAAATAATTAGGTATAACTGTTTAAAATGTCGATCTCGGTCAATGAGAGCGCAACAGCCGTAACAGGCTTAATATGTTATTATACTAACGCCCTCTATCACAGTTTTATGGAACCAAATGGCAATAGAATATAAAACAGCGCCACCTTACGGAAGAAATACAAACTAATGTCTACAGTTATACTATGAGCTTCGTGAGCTACACTTTCTCGTCAAGTGAAACGTATTCAACTTCCCCACACTATCGTGAGATGGCACTGGTATCGACTTTCAACAGCTGAAAGTTTATTTTCAGTGTGTGTGCCGTGCTTACTTCTTCATACGAAAATACCAGTTTAGAGAGGACAATGGATTTTTAGAGTTATCGTTAGTCTAATGCTATTGCCTAAATAGATTTGATCTCTGCAGCCTTAGATACCTACTAACAGAAATCAACTAAAGGCTATGGTACTAAATATAAAGATCCCCTAGACATATGCCCTGATAAGGCAGTTTTCATCAACAAATTATTATTGTGGTTCCTTAATAAAAGATTTAGTCACTTATACTGACGCCTTCTTCGCTCGTATTTGCTCGGATCAATCTTCAAGTTAGTTAGATAGAGAGCGGTGGTGGCCCAGTGGTGGCGGCCCCGACTTACGAACAGTAAGTCGTGGGTTCGAACCCAGGCAGGCGTATTACTTTGTGTAATTTATTTCATCACCATTGCTCTCAAAAACGGTGAAGGAAAACATCGTGAGGAAACCGGCATGTCCTAGAACCAAAAATTCGAAGATATGTGACATCTACCAACCCGCACTGGGACCGCGTGGTGGATTATAGCCCATTCCCTCTCATAGAGAGGAGGCCGTGTGTCCCAGCAGTGGGAACATTTAGGCTGATTATGCTATGTATGGCTAATCTTCAAGTTAAGTATCGCTTGCCCATTACATACCGAGTTTAATCCGTGCCTCGGAAAGCACGTTACTGTCGTTTGTAGATCTTTCCTTGTATATATAGTGTACTAGTATAGTGTATTATCTATGGACCTTTCACAATCGTCACAAGTAGTCAGTGGCCCGAAAGTCTAACAACCAGCCTTACCAAGGGATTGTTTTATGCTTTCACGGTTTAAAACTAAAGTTATACTGTCACTTACGGGATATCATCCGTGATTTTTCATGATTTTGAGCTACCCACAAACAACCCAACCCGCAACTTGCAATCATGGCGCTTGCAACAGCGTTGAAATATCGGGAGCTGAAAATCATGAAAAATCCTGTAAGTGACAGTATAAGTTTATATATATCGTACTACCCAGTTGTAACTGGGTTGTGGAGGTCAGTATTTAGCTGCATCCGTTTAGACTGGAAGCCGACCCGAACATAGATGGGAAAAGGCTAGGTAGATGATGATACTGACGCCTTGTTCCGATGGGGTACGATAGAAACTTCAGAAACGACGGCATGGTTGGCGCAGTGGCTGAGCGTTTGACTGCTGTGCTTCGTGTTGCGGGTTCGATTCCCGCACGGAAGAAATATTTGTATGGCCTATAGATAGTTGTTCCGGGTCTGGCTGTTTGTGTATGTGAGTTTAAATGTTTGTGAACGCACCCACGATACAGGAGAAATTCCTAGTGTGGGGCAACGTTTAAAAAAAAAAGAAAGATAGAACGCTACCTACAGCGATCCTTGCATACTCCTTTCAGCTCGTCCAATTCTAAACACTTATTACGACATCCAAATTCAAAATCATGATGTTCGAAAAAAATAATAAAAAGTACCCGCATGATTAACGCTATGTGCAGCCGGATGGACGGCCATGTTGGGTCTGCGGAAATGGGCCGCTCCTTCCGGTACATTTGCAAATTTTATACCCAGAAACATGTGCCCTTTCGATACTTTGGTATACTTTGAAACAATTGACCTTGTTTCTTCTGACTTAAATCCATTCAAAGGTTGTCCTGAAAACATCGCTTTAGCGAGAAGACCTCCCTTTGTGTCACCCTATTTGTAAGTTTTATATATGTATATTGTTTTATATACCTGTTATTTGTATAGTGTACATAATAAAAAGTATTCTCACTATATATCTATCTTATTTATTTTCATAAAAGACTGAACTAATGCAGCTGTGGTATTAAAGTATTCTGTTTGTGGTTTATGCTGTCAAAATATTTAAGGTTCAGAATGCGTGTCTACTTTTTTGTTTTATTTTTCCTGGATTCTTTATCTTCAATTTTACTAAAGAGGGTTCAAGTTTTTGATTATAATTTCCGAAACTAATCATGATTTCAAAAATTCTATCACCATTGTGAAGCTACTAGACACCGAGTGCTAAAGGATAATTTCATCGACGTGGTCGAAGTCGCGGGCACAAGCTTTTACAATTATAAAAAAATATAATTTAATTTAATTATTTTATTCTTATTATTTTATTTTATTATTATCCGGAGAGTAAAATATGAGATAAATCTTATTTTATTTAATTCAACTAGCAATTACTTAGACAATTTACTATTCTCAGTTCTATGAACTATCAAGAAATCGGTTGGTTACTCAGAAAATTAGAAATTCTTATATTGGATCCTTCCTGGAATTCGGGCCTTTATTTTTCTGTTTTAATAGTTTTAACCTAAAACTAGTTCTACTTAATTCCCGGCCTTTTGCTTAAAAAGGAATTTTCCAAAAGGTTGCAAATTAAAAGTTGGTTTTCTTTTACCTCAAAGCAACTTTTGATCCAAATTAGAATTTGTAGTTTGGCTAGACCTTTTTGGATCTAAAGGAACTCTTGAACTATAAGGTTGGCTACAAATCAAGGGTTAAGGGGTCAATGGAGACTCATAGCCTGACCTTTCTTTGGGAATGGCCCGTCTTTAACCCTTACGAAATCTGATAGTATTCCAAATAAATCACATTAGGCTGAAGGGAAACTTCTTGGAGGGTCTATTTATGATAGATAAATAATAGACAATATGTTTTATTTATTATTTATTTTGACTAGTTCTACTTTCATATAAAAATGTTCCTAAATTACATACTTACAGTAACTTATCTAATATTTAACAAAAAATAAAATTCTATGTTTTTCAAGTTCATATTTGAATCAGTAAAGGTATAAGGAAATAATTAAGGCCAAGATAAATTAGCTAGCAAAACTCTACAGACATGTACATGACATGATAGGTATCAAAACAAAAACATAATAAAACGAAAAAAATACGTTTTTTTTTATAATTTACGACTTCACGTAGTGTTGTTTCATGTAATATTAATTCCAAAAAAGGAGTTTCAATAGCTAATTTAATTTACACTTGTGTATAAGTTTCGCAAGTAAACTTGTTTACGTTTTATAAACAGAAGAAAATATTGTAATCATTGCACATAATCCTGTGGCAACTAAATGGAAGAATTCACGGTTTTGAAGTCTTATGATTAATCTATTTAAACTAAGCAATAGTTTGTAATGAATACGTAAGCAGTTGTGGCCCAGTGTTGGCAATATAATTTGTTTTAACAGTGGCGAACTGCTCACAAATTAATATAATAAAGGGAAATTATGGGGAAACCTAGAACAATTTTTTTTAAGACATACAAGATGTAAACGGACCCTTCACGAAGCGTCAACCTAGCATTATGTGCATCAAACTAAGTAACTCTACGCTAAAAAGATAGCTGGGAACGACTTTTTTTATTTAGGACTCAATGTAACGAACTCAAAACATTGTAGTGATGGATGCATTGAATAGTACGGGGGTCGTGGAAGGTATTCAAAGTTAAGCTATAACATTTAAAAAAAATTGTGAAAAAGTTGGTAATTTGACCCCCCAATATTTCCGTAACTAGTAGGTTTTCAGGTATGGTTTAGAATAAAAAAATATCGCAGGCTACTATTTTGGCTTCGTAGAGGATACTTTTCACTCATTATGTAACATCCACTAACCCGAACTGCGATGCTGACACAAAGGAGGCCGGTGTTAAAAATGTTATATACTATGCTAGTAAATAGTCCTTTTGTTTATTAGCTCTTATTATTCGTGTGAACTCATTTGGTACTACCAAGCTTACTGGCGGTCGACCACTACTTAAGGCATAAGAGTGAAAAGTGGCAGACCGTCAGTGAACTCGGTAATACTTACATATTTGTAAAAATATCTGAAATTAGCCTCTTTAAGCATTTTTGTTGTTGGGAATTCCAGATTCACACCCTCAGGCGCATGTGATATACGTAAATAGACGCTCCTGGGGAGGGAGCATTCGCCTGTAATGTAACAATCCAAGATTCGATTTTGTATAGAAACCGGTAATTGTTACAAATTGTATCGTTACAGGTTGCGCACTGTGATGCTCGGTTCTCCTCGATCACTGATGTAATGCTTGAATCTGAACTAGTACGTTACAGGCGAATACTCTTGATGAGGCAGCACCTTTACATTCAATACTTAGAACTGGATTAATTTTACTATGTAAGTAAGGGGTCGTCATTTAATCAGGGGTTAGGAAAAAATCACAATTAATCACGATGGGGGAGGAGGCGACAATATGACAATTACGTGTATTTTTTTCGTGGGACGAAAAATATGAATTTTTTGTGGAACGTGTCAAATACTCGCTTGCTTGGATTTTTGGTCTAAAAACCGAGCAAACGAAGTTTTCTCTAACATATCCGATTTTTTTTTCACATTTTCTGAAACTAACAGATAGTTTAAGAAAATGTGAAAAAGTACACGTGATGCTGGGAGGGGGGAGGAGAGGTAGCTTAAACCCTAAGGGGGAGGGGGGCTATAAAAGTGGCCTAAACAACCTCACGTGATTAAAGGACGGCCCCTATTCTAGGATTTTAGATAACAAAAGTTCTATAATTATCAAACAAAATACAGAAATATTGGAAAAACATTTTAAATTGTTTAGTACATTAATTACATTAATTAACTACATATGTGCTATTTACTTATGTAGTCATATATTTTTTATAGTAAGAGAGTGATGAAGTGAGTCAAAGCTATGTTTTAATCTAGACACTACATCACAAAATAGGTAACTTTTAATGCGCGCGTTTAACTTAAACTAGGATTAAAGTTAACTATTTAACATAAGTATCAAAATATAAAAAAGTAAGAAAATAATATTATATTTAACTTAATTATCATCACGATATATTGATGTGGTATTTTATTTTATTATAATAATTTGTTGTTCTTTATATTTAACTACAATATACTAAATCTTAATAAAAACTATTAAAAGGTAACTTAAACTTATATTTGTGTGAACACATTTAAGTGGATATCTACGAGAAATAATTCAATATAAACCTTTTTTTACAGAGTATTTTAATAAAAAGTAATTAAAAAATATAATAAAATTAAAAAGTACAATAAAAGTCTGAGAATCAATTGTTTCTCTTAAAACTAATAAGAATTTATTAACTTGAAAGTATAATTACACATTTGCCCGACATAGGGAATCGAACCCACTGAAAATATTAACTAATTTACAATTATTAAATTAAATTCGCTAACTATTACTAAAACCTTAAAAGTAGAGCTCCAAGCCAATTTTAAGATTTATGAATACCTTTCTCTTAAATAAAAGAGAATGCCGAAACTTTGTAAACTTTTGATCTATATATATTATCTAACCATAGCCTTAAAATGCAGTAGATGTAAAAGGGGAAACCATTTGTTGATTCATAAATAAATTATAATTGAAGAATAACAAATCAGTTTTTTTTTCTTAGTTATTTTAAGAATTTTTCGAGTTATAGTTTTTGGTATACCTAATTTGGTTAAAAAACAATTCATTTTCAAAATACCTGCACAGATTTTGTTAGTGATTGGAGCCCTAACTTACAATGCAGTTAGGCTACCCCATACTGCTGGCTATCACAACTCCTGCGCTTCCCAAGCTGGTGACACAGCTGAGGGGATCCCACGATGTCACCCATGAACACGCTGAGAAGATAGAACTCTTTGTTCTGGTCCGGGGACCGCTTGTACTGGCTGGAAAGAAAATAAGTCATGTTTGAAAATATGATAAAACATTAAAATGCAACCATCGGCATATTCATATTATTCCTTACAGAAACAACACACACAACTCATTTCAACAGTTATTTAAATTTAATAAATGCTTATTTTTGAAAAGATGTAATAAAAATCTAATAAATGCTTATTTTTGAAAAGATATAATAAAAATCTGATAAATGCTTATTTTTGAAAAGATATAATAAAATAAATATGATGGGATCATATTAGATTTAAATAAAAAAACCTAAACTGGATTCAGCCTTAGGGCTTGAGCAATACCTAAGGTTGGCAATTATGTACGTATGTTGTAAGCAAACTATTTTCATTCAGACCATACTACATTTCGTTCTATAGACGAAACCTCAATAGGATTTATCTCATTTTCTCCTCTACTTAGTTCGTAACTTAAAGCAAATAAATAGTGTAACCGAGACATCTTCTTTTCAAAAATAAGCATAGAACGAAAACACATTCCTTTGAATTAACTTAAAACCTCAGTCGGCGTCGGGCGTAATAAACAAAAACTGACATGCATTTGCACTTCGTCGCTACTTCGCCGGTTAAATAAAACCCTTGCAAGCATCAACTAAGTGATTAACTTCATACAAAACCATCAGTTTATTTTTAAAGGAACACTACCACGGTTTTTTCAGGAACTGTACAAAGGTTTCAGCTTTTCTGAAAAGTCAGCTTTATTACTCTCCAACTAGGAGTAAAGTTTGCTATGGTAGCATTAGGTAATATTGTACGTTTGTAGAATCGGAAATTCTGAGTTCAAAGGCATTCATTATGAAGGTTCTATTCGACTTACAGTCGTCTTTCTATTAAAGTTAGCTAAAAAGATCATTTCCCAATTATCCTTTTTATTCCTAAGGTTCTAATTTTCAAAGGAGACTGACCCAATCATCTGTAGCAAATTACTCTGCCAATAGTCGTAGATAAATTCAAAATAACCTATTTCGTGCTCAAATGGTGTACATTTTTTGTGGATTAAAAATGTCCGTTTAATTTCGTCGTTTAATAAATATAGGGAGTAAATTATAATAAATAAATGCAATCGATATTGAAAACACCATCGAAACGTTACCCAGAGTGTCATACGAAACGGTTATGATGGACTGCCAAAGAATAGAACAGAATAGAATAGAATAATAATTTATTGGTATTGTAGGTTGGTATAATAAAGGTGGTTAAAATAAAAAATAAAAAACGATTTCTAAAGTCTCTCTCTCTCTCTTAGGGTGTACAATAATAGTAAGAAAGAAAATAAACGAAAGAACAATATTAACAGTTATTAACTATAAACTAACATTGAGAAACTAAACTAAACCAGAACTATTTTACGTATTCTTGGAAAAGATAGAAATGTATGTCAAACCTATAATTCATCAAGAAGATGGGCCCGCATTTGGTCAGTAACGTCCACCTGAGAATTAATACTGTAAACATTTAATTACAAGAAAGTCCCTTAACAGAACCTGGACACTAGCTGAAGCAAGGAAAACCTGCTCTGGTGGAGATTTATAGACGATTCTAGGCTAATACAAAAGTCCTGCTGTTCTACAAACACTGCGTGCGTGCTAATGCCTGCTCACTACAGTGATATCGCCGCTATTATGAGGGCTAACTCATTATAGATTGCCATCAAGATGCTTAGATTACAAGGAAAGAAGATATGTATTGTTTTTTTATCAATGTGCTCACTTTCTCATATCAAGTTTATTTACCAGCCTGTAATAAATAGAAACTGCAAGTTATTGCAACAAATCATAGCTGTTTCATCTCGAATGATGAGATAATAGAGAACTGCATCTTGGAACAATCTTCGTAAACCACAACTGACAATTGCTATCCAGCAGTAAAAATACATACAGTATAATTTTAGACTTAAGATGAAAAGTCTGAGTGTGATATTTCAGTGTAATCTAAGATATAGGGAAGTTTCTACGTAGTGTTTTGTTGAGCTCTATTTCCTGGTAGTAAGGTGTGTTTTTGTTTAAAGACTTCGAGCAGTGAAAGTGTTTTGCGGTGTTGCATAATAGCGGTTCACCTCGGACGTCGAACGTAAAGTAGACGCTAGTCTTCCATACACTAAGATTATCTACTCGTCTGCTTGGCCTTCGCTTTTACTAAAGTTGGGAAAAAAAATATTGATAGGAATATTGAACTCTTTATTCAAATAACTATAATGACCATAATCATAAGATATGTAGATGCTCTTTCCGATTTTTATGTTTTTTTTCTGTAAATTACAGTTCAATGAAAGAAAATAATCTATTTAGGTTTCTGTAAAGACTACGTAGGTCCTACTGCTATGAAATCCTTGTGACAAGAAATATCATCAACATATTTTGAAAAACTAAATACATCACCTTGACCTAGTAGTGACATAAGGCAGCTATAAAACCTTGACTAGTTAGATAATGAAATAACCCAATTAACACTAATTAACTAATTAAATTGTCTATCGTACCATCAACATTTAACATTCCATTATATTTAATTAATTTCTTCAACTCGTGAAAGATATAATTTGCATTATATTCATAATTATTTTTAATAAGTTCATAACACACAAAAACAATTTCAAAACAATGCACATTAAAATAAATACTATCAAAAAAAAAATACAAATAAAATAAATATTCAACAGCAAGAAAACTCCTTAACGAAAAAATTTTGCAACACCGCACAATCCGCATGGATGGGTGCCTATGCGAGCGGCGAAGACCCGCGCGGTTGCGTAGGAGTATTACATCAATGTCCTACTTGCGACCAGTGGACACACTTAGCTGCATTCTTGTACGAAACACTGTCGACCACTGACCCCCTTCCTCACAATTGTACGTGGCATTGAAAAAGAATCAACCGTTATGAAATATTCATAGAAACGCCGCGACCGATGGAGCGATGGACCGACGTGTCAAGGTCGTTTGGAAATATAAAAAGGGGTGCGTTAAAGGGTTAGAATTTTATAGCAGAGCTGTAAATATCCTGGATATAGGATACGGGTTCGGCAGGCGTTTCTACTCGATGTAATTCGATATAATGATCCGCAAGATGCCCCAAACGGAAATTCGGGAAGTCACCACTCAACTGAAATTAAATGGTGATCTCTTTAACCCTGGAACTCGTGGGTCTTTTACAGAAGTCTCCATAATCGATCGACGATGGAACTTAGAGGTAACATGGTGAGCAATCTCGATCGGAGATCCTGAGGTCCGTCTTTCTTTACGTATTTCCATTAAAAACGTTGCATAATACTTACTGCACGATTTAAATCTCAATTTCATAACGAAATAACAAGAACATCCTTTTTTTTTTGGATGGGAAATCATCAAATGACTCCTCCCGCTCTGGGCGGAGCGGAAGGGAGTGTCAGACTTTTACTGACAAAAACCCATCCATGTTCCTTCTTTTGCCCTTTATGTTCCAGGGCTGCGGTATCTCTTTCGAACAGTCCCGCAGCCCTGGAACAAGAACACCCTAAGAGCATAAAATATCTAAAATAAAAACTTCCTTTATCATCAAACTCTTTAGACTAACTTTTTTAACTTAAAATGCGCAGCACTTTTATAAGTTCTTCAAAGTACTTTAGAAGTATTATGCTATAATTTACGAGGGGGACATCGTCCACTTTTGTATTTTCTCATATTCTAATTTCCTTGTATCGATTACTTATGATAAAAGGAGAATAATTAATTGAACTAAAGCCCTTATCCCAATTTACGTGAGGCATGTCATCAACATGTCTTCTTGTTTCAAACTTCTCTTTCAGTCGTCTTTTAAGTCACTTTCTTCTATCTTTCGTACAGTTCATTCATCATTTATAAGGTAAAATGAGCTATGCAGAATTGCAAAGGTCAGAACGCGCTTTGAGGAATATTTGTAGAACAAATTACACAGTACCTACCTAAATGCAATCTCTAGAAGTTCCTCTTGAACCCGTAGTCGTTCAAGCATCTGCATCAATTTTAACAAAGCAGCGATGGATGCGGAACTTGGTATTTTAGTCTAGGAGTGTCGATATTTGTCATTCATATCAAAAAACTAAATCGTAGTAGCTGTTTCAATTTACCTGAAAACATCAGGCCAGTCGAACTGTGGTCGAGGTTGCGCTTGCGCTCTCGTGGCGTAATGTGCGCAGACGCGTTCAAAGATGCAAGCACGAGCGCCGAACTCGCCAACGATATACTTCTCCACCTCGGCGACATCGAAGGACTCTGGACTCTCGACTAGGGTCAGCTCACGTCGGTTGCGGGAGCGATAAGTTGCTGGAACAGGTGAATTAGGAGTTCAGAAAAATCGTGATAAGACCCAGAAGGTATAATATAAGAGGCCTAATTGAAGGAAATGGCAATCTCCGCAAGGTGTTCCTACCGTAGTTCCTGAATGTGTCCATTCAGACCCTTAATGATGACGAAAATGCATTCAGAGAGATAGAAAACAAAAGTCTTATTTTTTTAAGCAATGTTCGCATATATTTGAAAACATTCAAAACTATTTCATGAAACACAAAATTCAAACAACAACAAACAATTGTCATTAGCCAAAACAATTTCACAATCTCATTGAACAATTGCTAACATCATTTTGTAACCCATAAACTGAACTATTGTTACAGCAAGCATTCGGGTTTCCCATGCCATCATCAAGCCTTTAAAAATGTCGAAACTCACGAACATCGAATAACTTAAGACTTTACAGCGTCATCCATCGATGGAGCTCGATGGCGTCAAAGTTGCGAGATTGACAGGTCATCATTGAAACAGCAGACACGTATGACATTACATCATGGTAAGTCAATGTAGAGTATGATGCTACGTGGACGATGTCACGCAGACCGGTAACATGATTGGAGGAGAATATTCTCAATCGATAGAGAATCATGAAAGCCAAACTCAGCGTAGTCCATAGTCCTATGATTCTAACCAAATCGGAACTTCACCAAATCGCACTACTTACATTAGGTATACATTATACTGC
The DNA here is from genome assembly GCA_950022335.1 of Eurois occulta. Taxonomy (NCBI): domain Eukaryota; kingdom Metazoa; phylum Arthropoda; class Insecta; order Lepidoptera; family Noctuidae; genus Eurois; species Eurois occulta. The sequence goes on along the minus strand of OX465500.1, from coordinate 9,326,258 downwards.
TCAAAGATAAAATATGTTTAAATGTAAAAAAAAGTTTGGTTAAGCAGACGTTAATCATTACTTAATTATATGTTGTCTTTGTACTCGTATGTCTTTGTAAGTAATAATAATAATAATAATAATAATAAATATCCCTGGACATTTCACACAGCACCATCTAGTCCCAAGCTAAGCAACCTAATGCTTGTGTTATGGTAACTAGATGGCTGATAAACTACATATATACATTTTTTTTTTGTAAATACATACATATTATAGATAGAAAAACACCCAGACCCGGAACAACTACTTGTAGGTCATACAAATATTTGTTCCGTACGGGAATCGAACCCGCGACATGCAGCGCAGCAGTCAATCGCTTGACCACTGCGCCAACCGTGTCGTCAGAGTTCAAGTATTCAAGTATATTCTTGAATTGTATGTTATATTTAAATTCGTTATTTGCTATATGCTTGTAAGTATTCTATTTTCTCTTCTTCTTTAACAAACTGTGTCTACATCTCTTTTTTATCTACTTTTCTTTCGCAGGTATGCTGGAAGATATTTCTTTAGAAATAAGCAATATGTAGGTACCTTTGTACCCATTTTTGGGTTCTTTCTTCTTTTCTATATTTAGTTCCAGCAACGTTTACGCATAAATTAAACAAGTAATATATCGTTAAATAGCGTTTATATGATAGAATAACTACATAGTATTATCATGAATCCCAAATGAAATCCGAATCTAAAGCGACTGAAATTCAAAGGATATATTTCGCTCAATCATCGTCAGGAAATTAGAATCAAAAGATGATAAACGATGAAAACGGAATTAAATTGTTGTAAACACAAAAGTTATGAAGTACAAATTAAATTTGAATTTGTTAACAAAATTGATGATTGTAAATAACATAGCTAGTCTTTAGATTAATTGGGCGCAATAATTCTAAAGTTTTCTAAAATAAATGGTTCTCACGGGAATCAAGTTTGCAGTTTATTTTGCCCAGAATTTAGGAGCGCAAATTTGGTGCCTGATGTTATCATTAAAAATCATGAGCAGATAAAGATCTATAAGAGGCTTCGCGTAATAAAATAGGGAATGCGGAAGATGGCCCAAAAAGACGACGACGCATAAAAAAACGACTGTAGTTAATTATTTAGATGTAGGTCAATGGTGGATTTAAATCGAAAATGATTATTTACATAATCTACTATACATTTTACATAAACAAAAAACGTGGCAGATGGTCAAAAAAGTGACATCCTGAAGCATAAAATAGTAAACATGGGAAATATCCCGTTGTTATTGTTTATGATAGTGTTAGTGACCATGTCAGTCTAAAAACTGATATCAGTGAGGTTACATTTTTTCTTTCGTTTTTCGTCTGCTCAAAATATTCACTTAGGTCCAAAATGGTCCTACAATTTCATACAAAAATCTATGATGACGTAATGCTACAAACATTTCTCAAAAAAAACGATTTAATTATCAAGCTCTAACTATCAGACGTATGAAATCCGAACTATTTTTTATCATCTAACGACCATTAGCCTGTTAGTTGCGACGGTCTTCATCCTAATTACTTGTGCACTTTATCTCTGCCACCACCCCCGTACAGTTCGAGGCAAAACTTTTTCATTCCTACGGTATTTCCGAAAGAAGGCACAAGAACAATTAACTGGTGGTATTAAAAACTGCATTAAAAGTCCTATTCGAACTTGCCAATGGTTGGATTTCATTGGTTAAAAACCTTTTTGGTCAATAAATATGGTCTCTGAATTTAATATAAGTTCTAATGCACACCATGTTTTTTGGATCTTAGTATTGGAAATTCAAAATATAAGAAGCCAGATGGTTTTGTTTTGATCATCTTACAAATAAATTCCTAAACACACGGTTTTCGAATTATGAATTTGAGAACCAAACCTCACTGTTTTGTGCAATTTCTGGCCATGTTTAACCCACCATATTTATAAAAAACAAAAGTGCAATACCTAAACGTTCTCAATGTCTGGAACTTCTGTTTTTTTTTTTTGATAACCGATGAAAAAATTATATGTAGGGGGCTCAGAATGATGTACTGAATACGTGGTTAACGTTTTCGCGTCGGTGTTCCTTCACCCCGTATTTGGTTTTTCCTTTATGTATGAAATTGATTTGAATTGAATGATCATGAAATAAAGGCGAATTATGACATCATTAGTGACTCTAAGTATAAAAACAATAAATAATACCACGCTGATATATTTACTTCGTGGTAACATGTCATATCGCCGTCAAAAACAATTGCCAATCTGGTTCCTCTAGACCTACATTCTCCACATTCGACAGATTCACGTAATACGTCCAAGTAGTTCACATTCCGATGGGTAATACAGACAGTAGATGAGTAGAAGAACTGGTTCAGTTCCAGGGTGGTTATTAATGTGACAGACTGACGCAGCTATGCACAAATGACGGTGATTTATCGCCAACTAGTATGCAGTTAGACGCGGCTAAAGCATGTATTAAGTAATCGATGTACAGTCGCCAGCGCATCAAGTAACGACAAACTTTCAAATTTTCATTCGATTTTAAACTTAACCTTAACATGTTATGGTTTAAAATTATTTAGAGTTTGACAGTTTGTGGGAACTTGATGTGTGACTATACTGCGAAAAAATAGGTAGCAGGTATGAAGGTGGGTCAATAAATAAATATTTTAGTACTATGCAGGCCATAGTAATTGTAATCAAGTGCTAAATTACTTTTAAAAACACAATACACATTCGTGTCAATAACTTGACTACTAAGCATACACAAAATATGAGCTCATGCATAGAAGCTGCCTACTTATTTCTTTTGTTAACTGTACCTACACTTCATAAACACCGATCTTTATAGTTTCTAAGAATACAAATGTATAACAGTTTTTCACATGAAAACTCGCGCAGGAAAACTAATCTTTTAGCGTACGAATAGCAATTTGGCTTTCAAGTAAATCTGACGGTTTTTCGTTTGATGTGAGCTCGAAAATGGAAGATTCGAAAAAGTCAAAGTGGATGAATTATCTAAGCAGCTTAACTTGCCAGGCTTGGCACTATTCTGGGAAAAACTATTTCGAAATAAAGTACGTAATTAATTGAAGAGAGACCTGGAAAAGTCAGTGGCGTTTCTGTGGTGTCTTTTGTTATGTTTGCAACTTTTTAATTTCATTCCATATGTCAAGTCCATTTCTCGAGACAAGATTAATTTCTTTGTAAGCCAAAAATAGTTGCCAAGTCATGCAAAGACGACACTTTAGGAAGCCTTATCTAAAGATAGCAATATAAAACCTATGTAATACATAACACACCCTTATATCGCCCCTTTTGTGCCTTTTCTTATTGTACCTAGCCTATATTCTTTCGTAACTGGTTAGAGAAAAATAAGAAACATTATTCAGCTCTATTTTAGGTGTTAAAAATATTTGTAGCAGCATCCAGTGGCCACAGAAGTTCTGAAGAGCATTTATCATGGAACAAGTTGCACCAGTGGGGTGCTATATATTCAGCCTCCTGTCATAGCGTATGTAACGTGTGAAAAACTATGTTTCATGTAACGCTTTTCATCTATTTTTATTTAGGAAAAGCTTTGAAATGGAATACGGTGTAATAATATGGGTAGGAACATTTTCGTTCGAATACTTGATATGACGAGGCGATTAAAACTGAATTTGAGCCCGGAACGCTGTGGAAATCCTTTCAAAACCTCAATTTTGAAATTGGATATTGTTACAGAGATAATTGTTTTATTAAACGTTAAAGGCTCAGTGATTGAAATTAAATTAAATTGCTATGCCGTGTAAAACTATTGTACCTAAACGCTGGATGAAATTAAAATATGTTTCGGTTAAAAAGGCACTTTTAAAAAACTCAGAATTTGTACCAAACAGTACCTTCAAATACCACATACCTGGACTCAGTGAATAAGTAAACTTCTTCAAGAAATTCGTCAATCTAACACTGGCTATTATAAAAGGAAAACCTACTAATTGCACTGGTAATTCAATCTTAGTTTCTTGACTGATCACATCATCACAAAAATTAACTAAAACTAGTACTAACAATACTGAAAATGTTAGACTTCTGCACTTCATTTTTAAAAATAAAACACTGTAGTTGTAAGAAAAAAAAATGATAGGTCGCGCCTAAACGCAAACGCAACAGATAAAATGTCAAAATTCAAATATCGAGTGTCGGTTTCTCGTCGCGCGGTGACCGCGCTCTATGGGTATACTAGCCAGTACTACGGTTAAGATTGCACTGCAAAAGCTCTGAGTGCGTGAGAAGGAACGCAAACACGTTCTCTTTGGTTTACTTTATGTAATGATTTTGTAGGTCAATAAATTTACCTCTCGTTACACTTACCTATCGCTTCGATATAAGTATTACGGAATCTTTGTTTATAGTTTTTTAAACAATTTTGGTGTTACTGAATTTGGAATAACTTAATGTGATTAAATAATTAATGGGTCTGCCAATTGTTGGGCAATAATTAGAGATTAAGTTTAATAGCAGACCAAGCTAATGACCAACAGTTTCAATAGGAGTATACACGTAGGCGGGTTATATACAATATCTCCAAGAATATATCTACTTGGGCCAAGTAAACTCTTTCCAGGCAAGGCAAGATAAGGAAATTGCAAGACGAACGAAAAATGCCTGGAAGATTTACTGGTCCATGAAGGATTATTTTAAGGGCACTCTGCTCATGTCTCTGAAGCGAAAGTTAATGGACATGTGTATTCTCCCCATTTTGACCTACGGAGCCCAAACTTGGTCATTGACTAACAACCAAAAGTCCAAACTCAAGGTTTGTAAATGTGCTATGATAAAATTAACTGATCATGTTCGAAGCACCACACTGCGCTCCAAAACGCAAATCGTTGACGTGGCTCGAAAGACTACCTACCCAACTTAAATGGGAGTCGCATGCCGAACGAACTGTGGGCCCGTAAAGCTTTTTGTAAAGGATTCGTGTCCTGAAACAGTGACACGCGGTCGCGGCAAACCACGAAGGAGTTGGCGGGACGAACTGGATGTCTTCCTCGAGAATTGGAAAGAAGTAAGAGTCGTGACCGCTGGAAGGAACGGAGGGAGGCCTTTGCCCAGCAGTGGGGCAATATGGGCTTAATGGGCTAGCTATAATAATAATAAGATAAATTGCCTTGGTCGGAAAAACGAACTATCTAATATATATATATAAATGATATATTACAAACTACAAAAGCATTAGCTTTTGTAGTTTGTAATATATAATTTAATTATCATGAAAATAAACCAAATTGTTCGCACTATAAATGCTTTAATTATCACAAGATCCAGCTTGTTTATTTTCAGATTTTGATACCCTTACATGAGATTTTGCATGATGAGGACATAAAGCACTATAGCACTAAAATAAGAAAGGTCGAGATCACCTCAGATTGATGTTCTTATCATAACAGACACACATGCCAATTTTTCTTCTCGTCCAAGTCACTATAGAAAATTGTGAAGGGTGGGCGTTTCTAGGCCTGTCAGCCTAATTTGGATTACCGATTTTAGATTTTGATCATGCCATTACCAAAACGATCACTGGCACCTTCAAACCTTGCACAGGAAGTTACTTAAATAATAGTCTTAAAAATAATAATAACGTACTAAGAAAAAGAATAAAATATAGAAAATTCGTGAAGCATGCATCATAATATATACACCAAATGGTTACCTGGATTTAAAGCATAAGACAGTTTCTTCACAAAATTAGTTAGTCGAACAGCTACAATAATGAACGGGAACCCGACTAACTGCACTGGCAGTTCAAACGAGGTTTCTTGAGTTGATCCTTCCATCAGGCATTCAAACAACACCAAAGACAACACAGTCCAGATATAACACACTTTTAAAACCTGCATTTTTGTCTATAGCACGAATTCAAACTTCGAACGGATTAGTTATGTCGCAATCGATTTCACACACTGCCAATCGATAAAGGTAACAAATTACTAAATCAATTATCACAATTTTGTTCTAGTCCGTGTATTGAATAACACTGCGACCTTAGTGGATTACTGCGCATAACTGACCGTGCCTAACAGCCGGCCACCTAGTTGGTGTTATTATTTCGTAACTTATTAATCAATGCAGTCACATTACTAATCATTGGTCATAATATTCTAATGACAGGTGCAGTAACGAGTTTCAAGTATTTCGCAAAACGTGTACAATTTGGGAATTCTCCAAATTGGAAATAGATATTGGGAACCAATGCACTACTTTGTAAAATATTGAAGAGCTGGCACAGATATAAACTCTGAATTCTGCAATAAATAAAGCAAAAGCTAGAGTTATTGATATTAAAACGGTGAGTAATATGTTTACATCTGAATATGAAATGTATCATTTGCCGAGTCTTCGCGTATATTTTATGTTGGTTGCCAATCCTTGATGCAATCTCATGAGTTACCTAAAACTGCCTTGGATTTTAGACAATCATTGTGGTTGGGTTGGGAAACGCGTTTTGCGAAATTTTGAATGCTGTGACACTGCGTGTTTATAAATATATCTTGTTATATTTATAAACACGAAAATGGTGTATTGGTGTAATAACTAAATCTACTTGATTGTTCACAAAGTGTAACTTATGAAATCTAGACATTATATTTTGATTATTATGAGAGAAACTAATACAGGACACGAGCACGAGCACGAGTTAGACTTTTTCACATTCTGCAGTGTTACAGTCTATGAAAGAAATAAACAGTGAAAAAAGTTATAGCCAGACACACTGGCCACCTATAAAAACATTAATGCAATAAATGCAGTGTTGCACCATAACATAAACACATTCGAATTTTAAATCGCTTTTTTTCTGCCGATCTATACTGACACAGATAACGTAACGCATGTAGTTCACAAGAGCAAAGATCGAAAGTGACCGGTGTACTAAAGACCGCGTTTACGATCAACAATTCACCATAGATAGACTTTACCGCGCGGTTTACTCACTAGAACTGCACTTCGACAAGACAGATCTAAACTCAACCCCTCCCGACGTACCTAAACTAATAGCTTTGAACATTATGCAACGGAACGTACTTGAAAGGAATGAAGGTTGATAAAATTGCGCCGATTAAGGCAAGTCTGACACGGGTTTAGAGTTAAATGTTCTGTATGTCTACTGTTTAGTTTATGTATACTGCAGACAAAGCAAAGTTTCAAATGCTACTGCCAGCTAATAACAGTCGCTCGAGTCGATATTCAGGTTAAGCCGCGCTTGCCTAGGTTGGTCCCTGGATGGGTGACCACACATTATGGAACAATAATAATAATGAGGTTCCTCCATGCCTCGGAAAGCACGTAAAACCGTTGGTTCCGGCTGTGATTTGTAGATCTTTGACAGTCATTACAGGTAGTCAGAGGCGCGAAAGTCTGACAGCCACCCAAGAGGTATCGTAATACCCAGTACTAACTGGGTTGTGGAAGTCAGATAGGCAGTCGGTCCATGTAAAATACTGATATTCAGCTGCATCCGGTTAGACTGGGAGCCGACCCCAACAAAGGCTAGACAGATGATGGCTGTCTCCAATTATACCTAGCGTTTTCTGACATAGTAGGTACGGGAGGCCGCAAGTTATTGAAACGAAACCAGGGTAAGCCGGCTTCCTATTGCAACACCGTACTACATTAGGTCAGCTCAAGGTCAAAGTGTCACCACTGACGTGATCGTGATGCCTACTGTTCTCAAATCCTTAATCAAAAGAAAACAGACATTATGCTGATTTCAACCAAAAAAAGGAAGCTGGAGTGGATAATACCATTTTCATAAAATATTCTATTCCAAGTAGTAAAATATTGAATAAGTACATACGGTACATACAACACGTTGGAAATATCAGCAACATTGGTATACAAAGTCACCTTTTACTATCGTTGGCACTCCGAATCAATGGAGGGCTATGAAATAAGCTATCTCAATATTACAGGCGCATGGGACCTTTCAACTTTGTATCTGCATCCATGACATTACATAACATCACGCATGTAATCCCCGAAGGGTTAGGCAGAGGTGTACGACCCTAACCCATATTTGGCTAGAACTCCATAATCATCTGCCTAGCCTTTTCCCAACTATCTTGGGGTTGGCTCCCAGTCTAACCGGATGCAGATCCTGCCTCCACAGCCCAGTTACTACTGGGTAATACGATATCCTTGGTAAGGCTGGTTGTCAGACTTTCGTGCCGCTGACTACCTGTAACGACTGTCAAAGATCCAAAAATGACAGCCGGGACCAACTTAATGTGATTTCCGAGGCACGGAGGAAACTCTGTAGGTATATAATACGGTTACGCATCCACAGACCAACCTAGGCAAGCACGGCTTAACCTAAAGATCGGCCCGAGCGGCTATTATTATTTAACCACGAGCTTCTCCTAGAACTACATAGTACTCCATTATGACTAAACCACCCATTTTAACTACTAGTAACACCTGTATTTTAATCAAATAAATTATTATTTAAAAAAAAAAGATTAATAAAGGTAACATTATTATCTCGGTAAGTAGATAGTACGTTCCTCCTGTGGTATTGATTCTGATCTCCGTCCGAGCCGCGGGTATAAGCTATTTAGCTTTATGACGTAAGGATAGAGTCCAAGGTCGACAATTGACCTGAACCTACGAAGGTTGACGTAAGGTGAAAATGACTTAAGAGGTATTGCAGCTACATTATACATAATTGACGGTGCTGCTTGACATCAGAGGGGCTACTATTACGTCTTAAAGCAGGAGTAATTCCAGTGTGGGATAGAGACAGAGCTATGCAGGTCATCTGGTGCCGTCTTTCCCACACTGAAATTACTCCTGCTTTAAAAAGTCATGTTAGGCCACCAGGTAAGCCATTCGTCAATTCTATTTTTAAATGCGATAGTAACTAAGCCTGTCTGCCTGTTATGTTTACAAGCCTTAACGACTAAACAGATTCGATTTGGCAAACAAATTAGTAGACCATAATTGATAATTAAGCGAATTAACCTGTAAGTGAAGTTCGAACATAATTATAAAAATTCCTTCATCCGAAGACACGAAAACGACTAGAAGTTATTTCCGACCTTCAGGCGGTTGCAGCCCCGAACAATGCATAGGCATGGATTGAGTGGTCCTCCGTAACCTTCCGAAAAGTGTGTAAGATAATGATGGGTAGCATCCTGTTGAACGCTATTAAAGTTAGATACTGTGGGAAACATTGCAACACATCCACATGATCGTTGCCAATAGAAGCATTTTGCTAACTTATAAATCTGGCAGAATAATCAAAATCTTCTGTTTCAAAAATAGTAACTTTATAGGAAGACCAAAACTCTTTTGTCGTCCTTTTAATACAAATACAAATCATTTATTTGCATAACACAGCTAAATTGTAAATGTAGCATTATTTTGTTTGCTTATTTGTAGATAGAATTATCCACAAATGCATGCAGGGAGTTGCACTTTAACAAGTCTCTTGAGGTTACAACACGCCCACAGACTTATTCTCAAATAAACGCCAAGGCACCTTATTCTCACACAATAGGCCGCAAGTGATCCGCGTATAGATTTCACACCGCACACGGGTCTGAGGCCAAAAATATTTTATCTGATGTAAGCTAGATTTTTCAATGGAACATATTGGATTTCCGTTGAAGGGAATTTCATGAAATGCAGTTTCAAACGCTTTGAAGGACGATTGAAGTCTAAGCATTTGTTCAACTTGTTCTCTATATTATGTCATGTTTCTGGGAGCATAAGGATAGCAGCCTATCATGTTCCCACTGCTTGGACTCAAGCATAGAGAATATACCCACATTATTATCATCATCATTATTTATTTTTCATTATTTTGACGACACGGTTGGCGCAGTGGTCAAGTGATTGACTGCTGCGCTGCATGTCGCGGGTTCGATTCCCGTACGGGACAAATATTTGTATGACCTACAAGTAGTTGTTCCGGGTCTGGGTGTTTTTCTATCTATAATATGTATGTATTTACAAAAAAAAATGTATATATTTAGTTTATCAGCCACCTAGTTACCATAACACAAGCATTAAGTTGCTTAGCTTGGGACTAGATGGTGCTGTGTGAAAATGTCCAGGGATATTTATTTATTTATTTATTTATTATAGTCTTTGGACTCAAGCCTAGCTCTGCAAGAAGGACTGACAGGAGTGTTTTGGCAGTATGTCAAATTATTTACACTTGAATGTAGATGAACATTGAGCCATTTAACATAGAAACAAGAGCTTCTAAAATTAAGTAGACTAATAAATGTGATACTCCGAAATACAAAGTAAAATCTTAATCCCGCCGTTTAACCGAATGCCTTTAAATTAATATCCGAGTTAAAACGTAAGGTACGTCTCGCGAAGTCAAGATTAAATTATATGATCACCTTTCAAATTAAAGCTGTCTGCAGGGAGATAACGGTATCTTTAACGAGTTTAGTACAACAATAAGTCTAGATAATTATAATCCTTTCATAGCTAGTTGTTTAATTTTGAACAAATTAATAAATAAATAATCTTTATTTTATTACTGTTAGTGATCACAATTTATTTATTTTGATCTATACCCCGAAAGTCTGACAACCAGTGTTACCAAGGGGTATCGTATTACCCAGTACTAACTGGGTTGTGGAGGTCAGATAGGCAGTCGCTCCATTTAAAATACATTCAGCTACATCCGGTTAGACTGGAATCCGACCCCAACATAGTTGCAAAAAGGTTACCCATTCAGCACCATGGCAGTCCTAAGCGTCCTGAAGGCGTTAGGACATTGTACACCCACAGGCCGCTCACCAACCCGCAATAATTGTGTCAAATATTGCTTACCATACTTTTTTAATAGTAGCGATACATTTAAAACTCGGGTACCTACGTCACTCTTGCGTGCACACGTGCTCCAAACTGCACATTGCCTGATCCTTAGTGAATCAAATGTCAACGTGACCCTACACTAAGCTAAGGCAGCCCAATGTGTCTGTCCGTCCGTCTGTCTGTCAGATACAAAGCAAGTAGGTGTTACTATCCTGACAATTCATACATTTAACTGCGGCATGATCTATTTCATTACAGTTCGTAAGGGATGAAAAAGACAACGTAGCAAAAATCTACCAAAATGATGAAAATAATCACCTATACGACCTCATTTTCCTCATTACTATTTATAACCAACAACATATTTTCTTTCTCAAGTGTGGTGATGATTGCGCAGCTCCTCAAGTGACAAAGAGCGGAAAGTACCCCATTAGGGTGCGCCACTAAGAGGCTTGTTATTCCGGGATTATAGCCCTGCCTCCTATGAAATAAAAATAACGTTTGTTTCTCGGATACTTTACAGTTTACCTACGGGGATACGAGGTAATTATCGTATGGAAATATGAATAAATGAAAAGGGTCTTTAATGTTACGTAGCTACATTACATCGCGGCGGCCTATGTTGTGAAAGGGTACACCGGAGTACACCCACTATAATTCGCTAAGCTATGTTAATGTAATGGAAATATATCGACTACAGTCACTAACCAGCATAAATTCAATATAGATATAGGTTATCAATACTCAATACTCAATAGTATAAAAATAAATAAAATTGAAGTGTCTGTTTGTAATTTCAAAATGTCATCTTTTTACTGAATGCAAATGAAATATACGGTACTTATAACAAAAACACGTTTTTTTTTAAATTTTTGTTTGTCTGTGTATTTGTTCCGGTTAATCTCCCAAACGGCTGCACCGATTTTGACTGGACTTACTGGCATATATGCCATAAATAGCTGATGTTATTAGGAGTAACTAAAAAAATTAGGGTTCCGTGCAAAAAAATTAAAACCCTTGAGATTGTTAACGAAATCCGATTCAAATAGGGAAATAATATTTTTATAATAATTTCACGCGTACGGTACGAAGGACGCGGGTCACAGCTAGTCTAGAATAATGATTTGGAAATAAAAAGCCTTGCTTGCTGATGGAGCCTTTTATTAAATTAATTCAAACAAAGTCAACTTGTCTTTTACATCTCTAAATTAATTTAACACAATGGCAGACGTGTGTTAGAATTTAATCAAACCTTATATATTACTTTGTTCCGTTAAACCCTTTGATGAAATTAGACACATTTAAAATTTAATTTTAGATACAAACTATATCAATTTTTAATGCCAGTACGTTTTTGTCTTTATCAATTTGTTACAAAGGCTTCAAAATTAATTTTGAAAAGTATTGCGAAGTCTTTTGTTTCAAGCTCATTCATCCGCTTATATTCACAGAGGTGAAATTAAGTAATGCTGGTTAAAGTTACTATTTTGAAGACTGTTTTTCTCAAGTTTATTTCTATAAGAATAAGCTTTCAAATTAAGCCGTTGGTCTCGGCTGTCACTTGTAGATCTTTGTCAGTCGTTACAGGTAGTCAGTGGCCCGAAAGTCTGACAACCAGTTTTACCAAGGGGTATCGTATTACCCAGTACTAACTGGGTTGTAGAGGTCGCATAGGCCGTCGCTCCATGTAAAATACTGGTATTAACAATGATCATGTAAAATACTGGTTAGCTGCATCCGGTTAGACTGGAAGCCGACCCCAATATAGTTGAAAAAGGCTAGGCAGATGATGATTACGTAAGGTTTATATAAATATTGTTATAAATTACGAATTAAAGTTTGCTTAATATCGTTAATTTCAATTTAAATAATTTTTGGTACCATAATTGGTCGTAGTCAGTAAGCAGGTAGGTAGGCGGTTTCTATGTCTTCATGTAATGATAAGTAAAACCCATTCGAATAATGATACCTCGGTTTACAATGTGTAATATATACCGCGGAATAGTTAGAATATAATATGGATCCAAGACTTCCTACAAGGGTACGACGGGAATATAACTCATTAAACAAGACTTACCTAATAACTTACGGGTAGGTGAGCACTTAAGAAATTGATCAAAACGGGACTTCTTACCCTAAAGCATGGATACTAAACATTTAAACTACCTATCAAAATTTGTGTTGAAATTCATATTCAATCATCCTAAATCATCTGAGTATGAAAAAACGTAAAAAGAAACATGCTTTTAAAAATACAAGCTATTGCTTTTAAAATATGTAACACCAAGGCAAAATAAGTTCAACGGAAGAAAATCCTTCTATTTACTTTATTTCCACTACATTTCCATAGTGCACATTAAGCCTTATACCCATAACAATTCGTTACGGGATACACCCGCGGGATTTCTTGCGGGATACTTTGTTTCTTTCCCGACACGAGGGAGCAGTGCCACAGATAAGGTAAACCATTAAATAATTTAAAACCGTACCAAGGCTTATTCTTTTTATGAAAATGTTTCCTGCCCCTGCATAAGCACACCGCAGGAAATAAGAAAAAAAGAAAACATAGCGTCCACCATCCGTGTTCCTTTTATGAAAATATAAAAAGGAAAATAAGTTGACATTTAAAGCTGTGCATGTCTTTGTTCCGTGTAAAATAATTTATTTGCGTTCTTTTGCTTTTTTCAAATTAATCGAATAAAATGACGTATAATCCTAACTATTCCAACCAATATCCCAATCCTAACTAATATTATAAATGCGAAAGTAAGTTTGTTTGTTTATTACCTTTTCACGCCTAAACCACTGAACCAATCATCCTGAAAGAATCAGGGCAGCATTTGTACAAAAAAATAAATATGTTTAGAGAAGTTGGAATTCTAATTTTTGTACTCTTAGGTGCCTAAAGAGTATTTTCAGGCATTTACAATATTTTTTTCACCCTGCAATGAAAATATAATGTTAAAAGTAAATAGTTATAGTTAGTTAAAGAGGAACTCATTATTTCAGAACGAAACGGCGGCTGTCAGTGTAAGACCCGCCCGGGGGCATTGAGATATACCAATGGAGACGGCATATTTTACTATAGAAAGAATAGTTATACAAATATCTATAATATCGACACACACATGTGAAAAACAGGTTTGTAGGAAAATCGAGACAACTACAGTTTGTCAAGTCTCAATAATGCGTGACCGCGTCGCCATGTTTTGCGCCGAGTTTTCTGTAGATCTGCTGTCAAACGGTAGCGCGCTAAAAGTTTTTTTAATTTTCTTGAATAAAGATGAATGAAAGTGGCGGCCATTTGATGCGCCAGATTCTTATAGGTAGTCACACTAATTCTGCAGGTATACCCACTCCATAAACTTGTAAGTCAGTGGCAACGACTCGACATCACTTATCTGTCAGTTTGATAGATCCGTTAATGTCACTTGTCACAACGTTCTTATTATTATTATTTATTGCACAAAAATAACAAATTTACATACAAATTGCAGTAATATAGTTTATGTACAACGCAACGTTTTCTTTTTATACATACAAAATAGCCAACGAGAGGAAACGAAAGACTGATATTTTGTTTTTTTTTTATTTGAATTAATGTAAGGATCTCGCCATGATTCTTTTGCATATACGTTGTCAGGTGTACAGAAATGGACATAGGGTACCTTTCATCCCGAAAAAAAAACAACAATAACGTTCTTATATTGTTGTTCGAATCATGATTGTATTATTACAATCAGAGTACAACCCGAATTTATTGTCAAATGCTCAATTAACGCGAGCGAAGCCGCGGGTAAAAGCTAGTAATTTATAACTGCTAACTACCGCTACCTTAATTTGTTTGCTCGGAAAGAAAATGAGAAAAAATGCCACTGCTTTATGCCTCACTTCCATTTATATACTAAATTGCTTGTTATTAATCTCAATTTCCTTTAGCAAGACTATGTGTAACGATCATTTATATTGTACGTGAACTTTTTCCTAACTGCCTATGTATATATGTTTTACGATGGTAACATAAATAGGCATTAAAATTACATAATTAACTTAACATAAACACAACAGTACGCATATAATCCTCAAAGTATTAAGCAGAGGTGAATGTACCTAATAGAGCACCCACATTTCACCAGTTATGTTTTAGTCCCATTTCAAAGGGGCGAGCCTATTTTCATCAATACTGTGCTCAGAATTGATGACAATAGACTTGCCCCTTTCCTGATAGTAAAACCCAATAACGTTTTGCCCAATATGGGAATCTGACCCAGAACGTCATGCTCAGCTATAGCGCTTGCACCCACTAAACCAAACGAGACAGTATATAATTAACATAACATTAATATATTTCAAAATATCAATTTCTTATAGCGAAGGCCGTAAAAGCCTTACTGTGGTCATTTTATGAAAGAATTGGCAAGCATTGCGACAATTAAAACACGACTGATTTATGCTAAGAGCATTAAAATTAATTTCCTTTTCCTTCTGTGAATTAGGCAGCGTTTTGCATATTAATTAACGCTTGCGGAGGTCTAACTGCCTTTAGTTAATTCCTCGGTGATACAGCTTCTTCATTAAAACGTAGCTAATATTTGATCTAGACAAATTGCTTGCGTCAGCGACAACGGGAGTTCACATTTTGTCGTGGCTTTTTCCATTCAGGAATATTCAATTCTGAAGAAAATTAGCGCTGAACTGGAGACTGTCCAGAAATGGACAGTAATTTTTAATGTGATCATCATGATTGCTCAGTGATAATTATCATTGATTATTATCATGATAATTACGAACCCTGAGATTGCTATAGTTTTGTCTAGTATAGTTCACCTAAAAATATTTTTCATAAAAATCATACATGGCTTTTGTTCCTCTTGTTTAAAGATATTACTAAATAAGGGTGCAACAGGGATACTTTGCAGTCGTCAGGCTATAAAAAGAACCCTGTTAAACCATAACGTACGCGTTAACGTTACGTTTACTCTGCAACAAAGAAATGAAAGTGTAACTCACATTTTGCTAATGATATCTCGACGACCAGCAGCACAAGAAACATAACAACGGAACACTTATTTCCTGCCATTACGTAATATTTTTTACACGTATAATTTTTGAAATAAACCGGTAACTATCTCACACCGAGACTGGCAATGTTGCGACGGTTTGGACTCGAATGGCAGCTTTTTACGCAAATCATTGCAAGAAACAATGCTTGATAGGCATAAAATGATGTTGAAAATGCAGCCTTCATGTGGGTAATCAAGCATTCAGTAGTATGGGCATGTCATTGCCTATTCACAGTGTTAAATGTAGGGCATGATGGGTGAACTGGGATTAGGGCTAATCGATGTCATAGTTTGGGACTGATTAATTGCGATGCTAATTAGAGCTCTGTAACTATAATTTGTTGTTCTCTGATTACTATAAAATCATAGAATTCATTAGAATTCTCGGTTGTTGAAAAGTAAGATGTGGACTTCAGGCATTTGGAGTGATTGGTGGGTTGAGAAAGAAAGTGAAAGGGTACTAGAGCATGGGTTCCAAATACTATTAGTGTAAATATTTTTTCAACGTTATTTCGGATCATCTGCCTGCCATTTTCTCATATCTCTCAAGATCGATGCAACGCATTTTCTTCTTTTATTCTCCGCTGTCATCCGTCGCGGTATCTTTTACTCCCTTTTCTCTCATCATTCCTAAAATCCACATACAATGCAAACATGTTTACTGAGGGCTTCCTCTGCCTTTCCATCCACCATTTATATTTTAGTCATAATGCGTTTCATGGCGGCAGTATTTTTACTCAATCATAAGCCTCGTTCTCGCCTTAACCATTTGAATGCCATAGTCACATATACGTGACAAGCAAGCTCGTGCCCTAAACGCCAAACGACACAAATATGTGACAAAATGGTAGGTGAAATTGTGGCTTGGCGTGGAGGGCACGCGCGTGCGTTAATGCTCTGGCGTTCAAAAAGTTAATGCTGGGACAGACCGTGTTTTGAGAGAGTAGTGAGCCCACATGGTGAACAATAATCTACCACGTGGACTCACTGCGTGTTGGCGGACGTCACATGTCTTTGAATTTTTGTTTCTATGACGTACGGGTTTCCTAACGGTGATTTCCGTCTCAATAGCAAATATAAATAAGTTGGAACTAATTATAAAATGTTGAAGCACGTAGGTAAAACTTGTGTAAACTGTACCTTTTTAGTCGACCTACAGTAAGTATGTTTTCATTAAATAAGGTGTAGCACGTGTACCAAGCCCGCGGCATGTCTACTCGGTAACCAAAAACATAATTTTAACCTTTAATTAAGCACTAAAATGTTTTAAATTATAATGACTGCTTACATACCCACTGTGTCTACTTACACCCACCTTTCCATTCGTAGGTATTCTGGATTCTGGAAAAAATAAAATAAAACCCTGAAAATATAAAAACTAGTTGTTTGCGGCAGAAACTTCAAAAAATAAAATGAATGTGCCCCTAACTATAAAATAGCATCATCTGCCTAGCCTTTTACCAACTATGTTGGGGTCAGCTTCCAGTCTATCCGGATCCAATTGAATACCAGTATTTCTATCTGACCTCCACAACCCAGTTAGCACTGGGTAACACGAACCCCTTTGATAAGACTGGTTGTCAGACTTTCGAGCCACTGACTACCTTAACGACTGTCAAAGATCTACAAATGACAGCCACGACCAACGGCATAACGTGCTTTCCGAGGCACGGAGGAAACTCGGTATGTAATGGGTGGTCACCCATCCACGGACCAACTTAGGCAAGCGCGGCTTAACCCAAAGATCGAACCGAGCGGCTGTTATTATTTAGCCACGAGCTCCTCCTAACTGTAAAATACCATAAAATTATAAGAGTTAGCATAAGTTCACGCTCTTGCACATATACAGTGAGACAGTTGCCCTTCAAAAGACTACATTGACATTTTGTTTCATAATTGACATTATGTTTGACATTTTGACGTTGATGACTCTATCTAGCTTTCGACACTCGACGATTTGAGAATCTTATAACATACAGGTGTTAGAGGTATCTCTACTGAAATCCTTTGTCCACCACAAAGTTATGTAACCGTAAATTTTCCCTCGCCTTGCCAAAATTATCTGAAAAAGAAATTCTCTTAAAACAATAAAACCACCCATTGTACATTGTTTCAAAGTTCACTCGTGGCTTTAGTTTTATCTGATCCGAGGTTATTTAATGTTCTATTATTATAACTTCTTCCCATTTGTCAAAACAATAGAAAATACAGACGCAACCTGTATATTACGCGTATTACATAAACAGAATAATACATAACAATAGAGTACCTTAACTTCTTGCAAAAGTACCTAAGTACAAATAAAACGTGCGTGAGTATGATGCCATTAAATATAATATCACTTTCACATACAAGGAAATGAAACGTAATATATGTGAGATCTGCAATATTTCTATAATAATCATTCTTAGCTATAATCGAAGCTCATTACAGGCTGTGGCAAAAGGCGATTAAGCATCGATCAAGCTTTTAATAAATAACTCCCTGGATGTCGGCAACACGGAATGGTCCATTTCCTGCCGTTAGTAAGCAAAAGTGAAAGGAACGAAGATCTATTTCGCCTAGTAACAAACTTTATTTTGGAGACCATGCCAGCAGCAGCAACCTCTGGTAGGTCTTAAAATAAAAGACTTTCAAATAAAAATAATAAAATATCTTACGAATAGAAAGTCTTTTTTGGACTTTTGATATATCTAACTACCAGATTTAAATTGGAAAAGTTATAAGAAATCCCACAATAAAAATAATGTAAATGTTTGGAAGGCTGAATTCATGTTTAAATAAAGACAAAGAGAATAAAAAATATGTCTACGGTTCTTTATTTTTCAACATGTTTCAATCAAAATGAAATACATAATGAGCGAGGAAAGTTTCTTGATTTTCTTTCTTGTATAAACATGGGAATATGTAGATTTTGGATTGAATAAAAAATTGCACTTTTTATAAGTATATATGTGGGTGTGTATTACGTAGCTTAACTTATTTGATCTGGTTAATTGCATTGAAGTCAAGCGGAATCTTTAACATTATGTCATCGTACCCAATACATACTCCTTTTCTGTTCAAGTTCAAATTATATTTTGTAGCAAAACTCAGCAGACTTAACTTTTAAAATACTTATCTCCGTTAGATCTTACTTCCATTAAATCCAGCGGAATCTATGATATTTCGTCATTGTACACAATGCGCACTCCTTTTCTTTTGAGGGTAAAATAAAATGGGAAATTATTAATCGGGTGAATAAAAATATAATTGATGACTAATAGGTATACTTACGGGTGTGGTGTACTTTTGGGGTTACTTCTGGCACCCCGACTCGGACAGGTTAGGTTCTTTGTTATTGTAGCACGTCTTAGTTCACGCGCTTCACCCGCTGACTAGACCCCGCCATCCCCTTCGTGTTAGGTTACTTTAAACCCTGCAAACAGAAATAGCAGTGCGCGGGACTACGTCGACTACGCCTTATCTACAATCCAGTGGTTAATAAGCTTGTTTTTTTAGTTTTCTTTTTAGAGTCCTTGAATTATCACACTGGTCGTATTGAAAAACTAGTAATTCAAATTCAAATTTTCATGTCGCAGTTTTAATCATTTCTATTCGCCTACTGTTTGTTGCCTACTTAGTATTTTAGTAGCCCATATTTAATATTTTTGAAACCTTATTTTCACTCGTTTAAATACTACCCAAATAAAATTAGCCAGTGAAACTACGCAGACTTGACGGGTACCCATCGATAGTTTCGCTATTTATTTTTGTCCACATGCACAAAAAAAGGTTTAATTTTTTTAATAAAATTTAAAACTAATCTAACTCGATGATACAACATTTTGTGTTCCGATCGCTAAGATTACGTGGCCAGTGGCTATACAATACGTAATTGTATATGTGCATAAAAATTGGGTCACAACTTACACGTCGCACATAACGGCCCCCGGTTTTTTGACACTCCAGTGCTTGTTGGATAACACACGATTGTGAACTGACGTTATGTAAAAAATACATAATAATATTATAATAACTTTTGTTTTTTTGCAACTTTTAAGCCGTAATTAAACATTAGTTTATTTTATTTAATCTTATCTGGCGAAATAATAATATCTAGTAATAATATCTTGGGGACAACCAACACACCGCCATCTGATCCCAAACTAGGCAGAGCCTGTACTATGGCAACCAGACAAAAAAAAATGGGGGTGTTATGGGTGTACTATAGTCAGCACTGCCTAACCCTACGGGGAAAAGAGGCGTGATGCGAAATATCCATAGCTGAAGCTGAAAACGAAATGCATTTTATGCCTAGAATTTATATTGATCTAATTACGGTATGTTATGTGAATTCCTATCAATGACATAACCGAAAACTGTTATACTTTGTATTTTTTTTTTTTACCTAGGAATCACACTAATACTTATTCTGACCAGAAATGTGGTCGCATGCGTTACTACTGAGTATGACGTCCTGGGTCCGATTTCCGGATCGATCCGTCTCGGGAATTGGTCAGAAGCAGCCTCGAGTCTGGATTTGCACCCGCTCGGATAGCAACGGGCTTGTACCCAACCTGGACTTTAACACGACTTGCGAAAGTTGCTTTTGATACTTATGCTTGTTTACTTAAGTACCTAGCAACTCTTTACAATACATCTACATACTATTTGTACGTCCTAATACTGAGCCAAATAATAAACTCATTAAAACCAAAACAGTCCACAACCCGCAACATGAACAATTATTCTCATTAAACGCAATTATCGGGCAGTCCTTGAGAACATCGCGTGATACCCACCCAGCTGAAACTAACGCATATAACCTTACCATAAATTGTACACGAGAGAAACCAACACTTAAATGTGTCAGTGAAGCTCCGTTTAAAATGAGCACAAAATTAGCAGCAATAGTAGACTAGACTTGCTATTTCTAGGCCATGGGTTCAAGCACAGACAGTTTCTTTTTTCCTGACCTGTTCTGCCTCACTCCTGGGAAAAGGCCTCCCTCCACTCCTTCCATTTCTCGGGAACTCGCGCGTCCTCCTTCCAGTTCTGACGGAACCTGTCTAGTGCGTCCCGCCGTCTCCTTCGTAGCCTGCCGCGATCCCGCCTCACTGTGTCAGGGTACCCCTTTCCTACTATTTTGGGCCACAGTTTGTCCGGCATGCGGCAGACATGTCCTGCCCAGTCCCATTCGAGTTGGGCAGACTTTTGACCCACCACAGCCATATTTGACAGACAATTTACTTTGCGAAATTTATTTCATCACTACGTTACCACTGCTTTCAAAATGGTGAAGGAAAACATCGTGAGAAAACCGGTCTCCTGGAACCAAAAATTCGTAGACAAGTGACATACGCCAACCCGCACCGGGCACGCGTGGTGGATTTCGGCCCACTCCCTGCAATAGAGCGAAGGCTTATGTCCCAGCAGTGGGAACGGTATAAGCTGGTTTATGCAAAACTTTCCAACTATGGACTGTCTCGTTGGTCTAGTGGCCGCAAGCACGACTGCTGAGCATGAGGTCCTGGGTTCGATTCCCGGGTCGGGCAAAGTATTATTGGGAATTTCTCTGTAGCAGCCAGGGAGTATGGATTTACGCCCGGTTGATGGCACTAGGCTCACCCCCTATTTATGGGACTTAAAAATAACTTGCGAAATAAAGGTGTACTATTAGATACACCTCTGCCTAACCCTTCCGGGATTACAGGCGTGATGTTATGTTTTCAACTACGAACAAATAGTAACAACTACGAGTGGTGACAACAATTAGGAATGGAAACGCTACTGTTCGCAACATCAACATGTTCGCGCTGAAAGTTCTAGAATGTTTCACAGAGAATAGTACGAGTAAATAGGAATGGACGAACTGTATCTGCAGTATACTGAAGCCTTTGGAAGCGTTTGAGTAAAGAAGTTTGTGCTGCATTTGGTAAATGTAGATTTAGTTTGTAAAGTCTTAGTAATTTTATTCGATTGTTGTGAACATGAGGACTATGTGGGTCATGTTTTATTTTTTTGTTTGTTTTTTCCCTTTGATTTTAACGATTGTCTGGCAATTTGAATAATATAATCGACCTACACAAATGTCCTTCCTTTGGTATTGTTCGTCTTGCCGTTAAGCTCCTTGAGTTATGAGTCGAGCTACACGATAACTGACGAATGCTTGCACAGGCTGGGCAGGTCCACTCAAATCTGTGTGGTTCATTCTCCAAAAGACCATCTCAGACACTAATCTGGATAATCCTCATGTGAGTTGACCAAGATATGTCTGGACCTTAAAAGAAACTGTGACCTCTGAGTTTGTTTCGGCTGTTTCTCCTCAGAGTAGTCGAGTCGAAACACCGGCCCTGATATATTTAAAAAAAAAAGACGACGTGTAAAATTGTTTGTAAAATACTATTTTCAAAATAAATATCATTTACGAGTATCATTTACCTACTCTAAACGGTTTTGGTAGATATAAAATGCAATTTAAAATCTCTGAGGATTTCAATCTGCTTTACATTTATCATTAAAACTGGTTTTCAATCAATTATCGGCCGTAGTATCAGTAATCGTATCAAGCAAAATCAATTAAGAGTAAGTAACGAATACAATTACAAAAATTCAATGCAACATGATAGAACGCAGCTGTTGTATCTGACTTTTAACTCAGGCGCTCTCCATACCTACAAGAGTGATTTATTTTCGATTTGTAATTAATTATCCTTCTAAATAGCGGAGGAGCTCGTGGCTAAATAATAACAGCCGCTCGGGTCGATGTTTAGGTTAAGCCACGCTTGCCTAGTGTTGTAGAGTTGGTCCGTGGGTGAGTGACCACTGACCACCCATTACATACCGAGTTTGTCCGTGTCTCGGAAAGCACGCTAAGCCGTTGGTCTCGGCTGTCATTTGTAGATCTTTGACAGTCGTTAAGGTAGTCAGTGGCTCGAAAGTCTGACAACCAGTCTTACCAAAGGGTATCGTGTTACCCAGTGCTAGTGGGGTTGTGGAGGCCAGATAGGCAGTCGCTCCATGTAATTAAACCTATTATAGTCATTTTTAGCTCATGTTTTAATAATAACAGCCACACGGGTCGATCTTCAGGGTTAAGCCGCGCTTGCCAAATTCGGTCCGTGGATGGGTGACCATCCCTTACATACCGAATTTCCTCCGTGTCTCGGAAAGCACTTTAAGCCGTTGGTCCCGGCTGTCATTTGAGATCTTTGACAGTCGTTACAGGTAGCCATATGGCTCGAAAGTCTGACCATCAGTCTTACCAATGGGTATCGTATTACCCAGTACTAACTGGTTTGTGGAGGTCAGAAATGTAAAATATAGGTAATTGCTATATAGCTGCATCTGGTTGGACTGGAAGTCGACCCCAACATAGTTGGGAAAAGGCTAGGCTAGGATGATAGTTATTGTACAAAAACTTCAGCAAATCTTAAGTACCTCTTTGTCTTAAAATAGAGTATGTGTATTGCCATCGTCTATTGATATTTCCCTAAGTTTACACGGTGTAATAAATTGAAAAGTCATGTGCTGAATTCATAGCAACAGTTTGCGCGTCAACCCTTACACCCTATACCTATACGTAACATATGCTTAGTAACTGGTTGCTCAATAATTAATGTCGGCGGTCTAAAGTCATTAGCAAAACATAATGGCAGTGTTACATAGGCGTATGCGGCGCGCATTCCTAATCGCCGCGCAATGTATAGTGCTCATGAATATTCAACGTTCATCATGGATCGGCTTGTGGTTTGTCTTCGAGGAATGTGGTTGGGTTAGCAGACCTGTGTTGAGTTATGACTGTCTTGTTGGTATAGTGATCATAAGATCAGGTGTGTATTGTAAGATCAATCGCTGAGAGATACCCTTTTTTTTTTGGGAAATCATCAAATGACCGCTCCCTTTTTGGGCGGAGCGGAGGGAGTGTCAGACTAATTACTGACTAAAACCCATCCATGTTCCTTCTTTTGCCCTTTGTGTTCCAGGGCCGCGGTATCTCTTTCGAATAGTCCCACAGCCCTGGCAGGCATCGGCCCTTGCGGGCCCCTCCTGTTTGCTGACATCTCTTTGAGGCGCGCGTGGAACACGAACGCGCCGTCGGCACGACCTGTCGTCATAAGACGGACGGACGGCGAGCTAGCCCATTACTCACCGTCCACAGGCCCGCGGCTGAGAGATACCCTGGGTTTCATCTCAGGTCGGGCAGACATGACAGCCAACTATGTTGGGGTTAGCTTCTAATCTAACCAGATGCATCTGTATACCAGTACGTTACATGTCACTCGATGGTCAGGCAGTGTTATGAATATGAGTTAAAGGATTTATCAGTAAAAACTCGAAGACTGGATTTGACTCCGACCAACTAGTTAACCATATAGTTCGGTACGGGCCCCTTCGGGGGCTTGACATACAAACCTCCGCTGGCTCGGTATCGGCCCCGAAAGGGGCTAGCATTTTAGACATACGTCATCCTCATTATTTATGATAATATTTAATATTCTGATAATCAAATACTATGAGTGTGCGTTAATTAAGAGAGTTGGATAAAAAGCTCATATGTCAACGCCATTAAAACTTCTGTATTTAGCGCGCAAGTTTCTTAATTTCACCTTACAAAATCCAAGTGCGTAAATACGGTCATCGCCATTTTGACAGCAGTGCTGGCTGAGGCTAAAAATCATAAAAATTGTGGTTTTCGGACATCCAAACTCCACTTTATCTATACATATAATAAAACTGTAGAAAAGTCGTTTTTGTACATCGAAAAAAAATCCAAAAAAAATAGCCAGGGTGTTAAAGGACAACCAATAGAACCCATTTCCAGCATTTTTCGAATTTTTGTCTGTTTGTCTGTGTATTTGTTCGGGCATCACGTAAAATGTACAAAAGCAATGTAGATAACTTTTATACACAACGATTGAGCGTAACTTGGAGTAACATTTAGTTTTTGTTGCATTGCAATCGGTTCAGTCTATCAAAAGATATTTGAATTTAAAGTGTTACAGAAATAAAATTAGGGTTATGTGCAGTTGGTCTCACAACTTCCCGTAACTTTTATACACAACAATATGTGCGTAAATTGAAGTAATTGAACATTAAGTTTTTTGTTTCATCGTAATCAGTTCACACCTTATTAATGGAAAGAAAGAAAAATGTAAATTAATAAAATTATAGGTAATAGTGTTTCCGAAGTAAAATATTAAATAAAACAACGCCATCTATCGAACTCAGACTGGACTATATCTAGACATCAACTGCGTGCAGCATTGAATATAGATATTCGATAGATGGCATTATGCGTGTGACGTTATTTTCTGATTGAGGAATGTTTAACTATACTGATGGAGAAATTCCTGAGCTATAGGGTACGTGAAATTTGTCACAACAGGTCCTTATTGGCTATTAAAGAGATAGTTATAAGTATACCAGGGAACCCGATCAGTCAATACGGTTTGCCCACCCCGACAGTCGATGGGGAACGTATTAACAGAGAGTACGTATCAGAAATTAGTTATCATCCCGTGGAACTCGCAGAAATTTTACAAAATGGCTGCGCAAAGACAGAGAATCAGTGCCAGACGTTTGATAGGGTATGCTGCAGTGTAGAAAACGCCTCGGGTGAAATCCTGTTTTTAGACGCACCGGGCGGAACAGGTAAAACTTTCCTAACCAAAGTTATTTTGGCTCAAATATGGAACTTTGGGAGTATGAAGAACAGAGTGTAAAGCTCTTCAACCCCCATTGAAAAGGGAGGATCCTCCGACCAGACGGGTGTTATATCTGGTGGGCTACTGCCCTACAGTTGTTGTCGGGTTCTTCTATATAGTCTTAAGTCGCGAATAACTTTACTTGCGCGATGCAGAATTTAGATATATTTAGATTTTTAGTTTATCCTCTGCGTCATAGATGGCGCTGTAGTACTTTTTGTTCTATGTTACTGAAGTACTTTTTGTAGTGCCGCTACAGAACCAAAATAAAATTTCCCTTGCTGTCGCCTCTTCAGGGATAGCAGCCACATTATTGCCTGGAGGAAAAACGGCAGACACAACATTTATTCCTATCGACTTAGACCGCACGGAAAGCCCGGTTTGCAACATATCGCGAAATAGCGATAAAGCAAGGGTTTTATGCGATTGTGTTTTAATTTTTTGGGACGAGTGCACTATGGCAAACCGCAAAGCTGTAGAAGCAGTGAATAGAACTTTCGTGCACAGTTGCGAGGCTGCGAAAATGCACAGGAGTTTCCCAATTTATTGTTACAAATAGGCGATGGCACATACCCCGTACAAGAAGATGGCAAAGTTATTTTGGTTGATAATCTCTGTTCTTGCGTTACATCACAACAGGAGCTAATTTCTTCTGTGTACGGAGATTCCACAAACATGGGAAATCAAGCCGGTTCTTGGCTATGTCAGCGAGCTATTTTGACTCCTCGCAATGTCCGGGAATAGTAGAGAATACACCTCTATAAATACAGTTATGGAAGAAGATGACGCCACGCACTACCCGGTAGAATTTTTGGATTCCCTCAACACACCCGGACTTCCAGCCCACAAAATAGTTTTAAAAATCGGTGGACCAATAATTCTCCTCAGAAATTGATGTCCTCCAAACTTTGT
Source organism: Eurois occulta (assembly GCA_950022335.1). NCBI lineage: Eukaryota > Metazoa > Arthropoda > Insecta > Lepidoptera > Noctuidae > Eurois > Eurois occulta. The sequence goes on along the minus strand of OX465500.1, from coordinate 9,299,761 downwards.
AACGGCACTCGGCTCAAAGTCACAAATCTGCAGCAAAACATAATCGAAGCTGAAATATTAACCGGTTGCGGCGCTGGTGATATTGTTTTTATTCCAAGAATACCTATAATTCCTAACAACTTTCATTTCTCTTTCAAACGAGTGCAATTCCCAGTCAGTCTCTGTTATGCCATGTCGATTAATAAAGCTCAGGGCCAGACATTATCAGTTGCGGGGGTGGACCAAAGTATTGGATGCTTTTCCCATGGTCAACTATACGTAGCTCTTTCTCCCGTAAACAACCCCAATAACCTTTTTGTGTACGCTCCAGATGGTTCCACAGCTAATGTTGTTTATAAAGAAGCACTAGCATAAATAAAAAAAAATGATTTGTATCGGAATCCTCCAACAGCGCTTCGCACAAAAAAATACATTGTTAAGTTCCGACATCCACGTGAACGAAGTCGCGGGCACAGCTAGTTGATAATAATTAACTCGTCATTTAATTATGTGACGAATTCATCCATAGTTCAATTTAAATAAGCAGTGGTAATGATGAATTTTGGTATCTAAAGTCGAAGTTTCGCGCCAATAGTGCGTATTTACATTTTTATTTTTCACATTATATCACACAAACGCATAAAGATTCGATAACAAATGTGACAAATATAATTGGAAATATTATAAACAACATGAAAATGCCCAGATCTTAGCGTAATTTACTAATTCAGGACCAATAACACGTAATATTCATTACCACTACTCAATTTGTATTCGAAATTGACGGCCATATTTTTTTTTAAATTATTGTGATGTGTGAAAACGATTATTTCAATCGATTCTTGTTTTGTAAATTTCGATTAAATCGAGTAATTAAATGTAAGGAATTTAAGAAATCGATAGATAGAAATTAAAATAATTTTGTTTTAAGCGTTAAATACAATAAAAAATGTTATAATATTTTTTAAAGCTTTTATAATGCTAATCATAATAGATTTTCGTACATTGTAGGCATTAAAACCGACCCAACAATAAACAGAACAGATTAATCTATGGTTAAATTCGCGCCGATTTTGTTTCCATGTCAAAATTTAAATTAGGAATGCACTCGCTGTTCCAATTTATGTTGTATTTATAGTTACTAGATAATTTATTTTAATTTTTTTTCTATCGGTTGGTTGAATATAGAACGCCAAGGATCTTGGTAGGCCATAGTGTTTGTTTGGTTCCCACCAAGATAAATTATATTTAGTCTACAAAATTGGGTTATGGTTAGATGGATTGGTTATTAGGTATTCACTATTTACAAATACTTTTTTTTATCAGACAGTTCTCTCCCACTGCTGGGCAAACCTCCCCATGGCTTTCCAATTTTCTTTATCTTTTGCGTTCTCCGACCAATACTTTTAATCGTCATTCTTTTTTGATGCGTAGATAAGCTTGGTTTAGTAGCAACCCCAAAAACTATAAAATTGTGTTTTTAAGAAAACTTCTACAAATGCGAGTAGGACTCTTGCCTGAGGGTTCTGTCTTATATCTGTTCACGGCCTCACTCAAGTGACACGGCCCACGGCCTATGATGGATAACCTGAACTTTGCAGTTGTAAAAAGAGGTTTTAGAGTGTACAGTGAACCGCTTTGAAAAAAGAAAGTAATGTTTATTAAGGATACCTACGGCCTATGCACTGCTGATTGCGAAATATAGGACAATAAGTTTGTCGGTCGTCGTCACTGAGGCAGGCCCAAGAAACACTGGCGTGACGATTTGGGCTCACTCGTTCTTCACTGATTGGCCAGAGAAGGCAAAACACCGAGAGAGGTGAAAAGGTATGGGGAGGCTTTGCCCAGCAGTGGGAAAAATCATCTAAACAAAAGAAAAGTTTGTCCCAACCCCACACAATAACCCAACCGTACTATACACAATATTGTAGAATAAGTAATGTAATGTATCTTTGACGGATCAAACTATTTTTTTATTATGCCTACCGAGATCCTGGGCATTATATATCCAACCGCCAGATATTCATCATCATCTGCCTAGCCTTTACCCAACTATGTTGGGGTCGGCTTCCAGTCCAACCGCCAGATATTAGAAAACCAAATTCACAATAAATGATGTAGTAAATTAAAATGGTGAATTGCGAGCGTATTCTTAATTTAAATTTTGAAACAAAAATCGACGCGTATTTAGCCATAGGTTCTGTCCGTGCTTACAATTAAATTGAAAATCGATCCATTTTCAGGTTTTTCTTTGTTTGAACTGTGAGACTTATTTCTTGCCAAATTTTACGCTGCTAGTTCAACGGAAAGAAAGATCAAATCATCAAAATGATTACATAGAATCAAGTTTTTATTTTATTTTATTACTTATAAATCTCCTTCTCTTGAAGTCAACCAAAAGCATTGAATAATTACTAAATGAAATTATTAAAAAAGATAAAATTAAATGATTAATTATTATTCGAAATTATACCAAGAATTCAGTCTCAACTCTTTTTTTTTTCTAAACTCGATTTCATTGCGAGTATCGATTAGGCTGAATACCACTTTTTAATCGTAATGATAGAACTTGGGTTTCGGTCAGCACTAAGAAGTGTCATTTTGCAACACTTTCAACATAGTTTTTTGTAATATTTGTCAAGACTTTGATCGTGTTTTTTATGAAATTATGTATGAATAATAGCAAAAATAAGAACGCAGATAGAATGTTACTGTATTTATTTTTCCTTTTCGAGTTTTTTAGCAAACGAGAAACTTGTGTATGTACATTATTTCCAGCGCATCTAAGTTACCTATTTTTTGGAAGCGTGCCGTAATATGTATTTTACACATATTTGGCAATAGACTGACGCCGTTTTACCAACCTCAACACGGTATTGAAGATATTTAACACAAACTCATCGTGTGAAACAGCTGCCGTGACATATTTATCATCATAAAATCGAATGCTGAATGTTCACGAAAATTCTTGAATTTCATGACAAATCGCATCACCCCCACCGATTCAGCTGGTGTGTCATGTGTCAAAATCTTGTCGAGCAGAGTGGTTAAATCCATAAGTATCTCACCACGCACACTATGACACTACAGGATCTATAAATAATATAATTATATAATCATAATTTGCGAAGTATTGACATTTTATTTTGAACCTTATTTTAATCGCATTTGCGCTTAATTTAGTGACCATCTTTCTTCTCCACTCTATTTTTACACTAAACAGCTCTTAACATTTTAAAAGTAAATTGATGGCATGACGTCATTAGTAAGAACACAGGTGTAGTCTCTGCAACGCCAAGAGGTTGCGTACAATCAGGATATATAATCCCACCGTATCTTACGACACAATGGGCCTCACACGTAAGGACAAAGGCTCATCAGTACGACGCGGCAGCGAAAAGCAAAAAAGTGATGCAAGACGAAACGAATACCACTGTTTGAAGATCGTTTGCTCAGAGTAAATTGCTAGAAACTACGCTTTAGTATGTTGTCACGCTAAGACCCGTTCTATCTTTCACTAATAAAATTAAATAAAAACACTTAGCGGCACCAAAATAAATGCCCAATTGCATATACCACAGTATATATGGAGGTATTTCAAAGAAAGCAAAGAAAACATATTTATTTGTCTCACACAGCTGAACTAATAAACATAAATATGGTAATAAATAGGTTGTACATCTTTGTGACGTAACTGTTTGCTGAAAACAGATTTAATTAAATAAGTAAAATATTACAGTAAAAATATTAGCAGTGGCATCTGAAGAATTTCAAAGTTATGCTATAAAAGGTGTTGATTAATATTTTTATGTTAAAAACGTGTAAGTACTGAAACGACGTAAGAATGATAATTATGACAAAGTCGAAAACTGTATTTCTAGAAACAGAAAGGAAAAAGAAAACTGTACTTATTTCTTTTCCAAATTAATGCTCTTAACGCAAAAGCGCATTTCTCTTCAAGGAATATGTTAAATAAAAATTCATATACCTAATATCAAATTCCAATAGACTTAAGAAGAAGACACCGCGTCTGTACAGGATCAATAGCTGACGGCTTGTATTTTCCCATTTTCAGATTTTCAAAAAAAGAATGTCGTTTTTTTTTTTCTTTCAAACATCTCATGAGTATTGAAAACCTGCCCTGTCACCATTCGCATCGGTACTTCTTTCCAGTTACTGCACAGTTCTAACGATGCTCGTATTTTTGTTCAAAATACGTACCTACCCTTGCCAGTCCTCTTCGCGGTAGGTGTGACTTCAATCCCCAAGCATAACGATATGCGGTTGAAATATCAGTTTCTGACACGACCTTTTCTCTTATCCGTTGAATTACAATTATTATAAATTATTTTTAAAAATTTCTCCCATATTTGAATCAGAATTTGATATATTTTCAAGGGTTATATTTTTTTTTGCCCGGAACCATTACCCTTAAATACTTACTTAAGTTACTCCTTATAAAATCAGCTATCTGCAAGTAAAAGTCCTGTCAAAATCGGTACAGCCGTTTCGTAGATTAGCCGGAACAGACAGAGCGACAGACAAAAAATAAAAATATTTTTATTTTGTTACAAAGTACCGTATACTTTCTTAATAAGCATTCAGCAAAACTGTAAAAAACTGTTATTTTGAAATTACAAACAGAAACTTCAATTTTATTTATTTGTATAGATATCACCTTATATTAATCAGTGAGCTAAAAAGAATTCACCTTATATTTAATTTACCTACACACGCAAGGACATGAAAAAGTTTCTGACCAGAGAGCCAGACCTACGGTGTAAACGTTACGCAAATACATCGAGTTTTTAATAAAAAATACAGTTACCCTATAGTATTTTAGTTAAATTGTTTGCAACAAGCACCATAACCAATATCCATAATATGAATAAATCCTTAAAATTATCGAGATATTGTATGTGAAACGAGTATTTTTAATTTTTAAATCGATTTAATTAAGTTACGTTTACACGGCGCGCTCGTGGTAGGGCCTCAAATAACGACTTATTTGACGCAGGTTTTAAACAATGCCTATCAAATCTAGACTCGTGTGCGTTATAACATTTTTTTTGAAGGTAAACAATATTTTTATTGCTGCATTCTTCAAATTTGAAATTATCTTTGGTACTATAAAATGGGCCTTCCCTAATCATTATTAATATTTAGTATGGTGATATAAAGTAACCATGTGTTTAGTTACGTGTATGTGTTTATCAATAATATTCATTCATAGTTCTAAAGCTGCTGCCGAAGAACCATTTGGAGGCAAAGATTTCCGACCCGATAAGCACAACTACCTAGTTAGGTTAGATATGGTTTCAACCGGATTCTTTTGCAGTGGATCAATTATAGACAAGCAATGGATAATCAGCGCAGCCCACTGCTTCAATAAAAAGGGGAAAGTCAAAATAATTAAACATTTTGGTTCAAGGTTGCGATTGCTGGGTTATGCAAGGAAAATTATACGTCATCCTCTTTATATCCGCGATCAAAACAACCGCGACCGTGTGGAAAACGATATAGCTCTTGTGAGGAGTAGGAAACCGATTGAATTTAATGACTTCGTGCAGCCGGTTGGTCTTGCACGGAAAAGAACGTTTGGACAGATGGGAACCATTGCTGAATACGGAGAGTCGGAGTTCGGGTCGGGTGAGCCTGTAGAAGGGACTGTTAGAATTAGTCGTTGTGTTTATGTCCCAAAACATTATAAAACAGTATGCTCACAGTCTGAATCTCATACGGGACCTGGGAATTCGGGAGGAGCATTGACAACACGAGATGGTCTGGTTGGAGTCGTGAGCTCAATATACAAGTGGAGAACTGGACAAGAAACTGTTATGGTAGATATTTCCTTATATCTTAACTGGATTGGAAAAATTACGAATCAGACACTACGCATAAAGGTATAAAACTTGTGTGGATTTAATTTTATCTGATGTTATTAATTTTCAGAGGAAAATTACTTCATTTTAGCAAGTAAATTTTTTTCTGAGCTATGTTGTGTGTGTGTATTTATTTCTAAATTCTCTTTCTTTGGTACATTTGTACATGTACACATAATATGGCCCATCAACCCGATCATTGGCCGTTCCGTCTTCCTATCGGGTGTCTGTGTTTCTCGACCTGGGACTTATCGGAACTAAGTCTTTAATGAAAAGGTTATTTACAAACTATCCTATGCCATGGATCCGTTTACCGTCACATGAGTTGTAAGTAAGTCCAACAGAAGTGTATAAATTATTATAAAAAAGACGCCGTTATCGAAGTTTGATCTGCTTCTGGAGGGAGGTGGGCTGGTTGGAGTAACGGCCACCATGGTTCACGCACAATGGTGCACTTTAGGGACTAAGTGCGGAAACCAAAACCCCTAACATAGACGCCGTTACCAAGAGTCAAAGTCGAAGCTTTAATTCCAAACCAAACATTCAAGTACTTATAAATTTTCAAAGATTCGGTAAAGCTTTCCTTTCCGAAGTATAACATGCTTTGGACAAAACAGGCAGAATACCTACTCTATTACCCACCTTTAGAGATAATAAAGTTTCCACAACAACTACTAAAAGAAACAAAAGGAAGTCAAACATGCTGCCGACCGGTTTCGGTGATGAAGAGGGCACCTAATCTTAACGCATACATACAGTTAATTTAACGGAGATTAACATTAACAATAGCGATACACGAAGCAGAGGCCACTCTACTGTCGGGAATGACAATACAATACGGCGAGGATATAGTCCGGCCCCTCGCCACGGCCGGTCTTGACGGCAACATCGGACTCCCCGATGAGACTCCACAACATCGTCTTATAAGCTAGCAGTCAAGAAAACTTTGATACCGCGATGCAGGCCTCGCAATCCCATTGGTCAATTCGCTTAGCAATTTGAATTTCGTGCCGTTCCAGTCATTGCGCTGCAGCAAAAAATGGAGGCCACGGAACTAACTAAGTAGCGGTAACAGTTATTATCTCGGCTTGCCGGAGCTAAGTTTTATTTATAATGTACCATGGAGGCTTGCAGTCGTTAGATGTGTTGTGAATTTCGTTTTTATTTTTGAGATGATTATTCTTCAACAGGTTGATGCTGTTATTTAAATTGGCTGTGCAAGGGATGACAAATATGACTGTTCTGGAGTGTTTAAATATGAAGTGTCCCTTAAGAAAAGTGATATTAAGTAGGTATTGATGTTTACATACGGATTTTATCATCATCATTATCATCGACAGCAGCCCATATCCACTGTTGGGCATTATCTCTGTGCTTGTTCCCGCGAACTTGTACCATCAAACGTCTACTTGATATGGCGATTGTCAACAATGCCGTCAAGTCACGAATTAGCTCAGGATAAAAATCCTAAGTTTTTAATCATTAGTGAATCTTTCTGATGATAAACCTGTTTCTAAATAAAACAGACTACATTCTTACGATAGCTACAGTCCAGTCACAGTCGGCTGGGTACATGAACACCGTTGTGTCGGTTTGCGGTCTTGTTTTGCATCTTTGTACCAAACTTAACGAACACGAGTGTGGTCATATATTTTTCTGTGCCTCGTTAATTAGAAAGACTTTTGTTTTTTCCTTTTTTCTGCCTTATTATTATTCTTTCACAGGTCAGTATGGTTGCATTCGTGTGTACCTGTCTCATGACGGTGGAAAAAGGTTCCAGAACAACGAACTACAAAGTTTAGGTTACGCTGCGCTTGCCTAGGTGGTCCGTGAATAGATAGACAGTCACTCTACGTAAAATACTGGTATTCAGCTGCATACAGTTAGACTGGAAGCCGACCACAACATAGTTGGGGAAAGGCTAAGCAGATGAATAACGAACTATGTACATATATTTCACTTTGTCTCCACTAGGATGATTACCACCCTGTTTTTGAATTGTGATTTTGCAAAACCTAAGGTGATTCATTAGAAATTCTCAATGTTTTATTTAGAAAACGTTAGTAGATTTCACGGGCTACATTGAGCCAGTATATCATATCTTAAAGCACCTACGCTAAAATAAAGTGTCTGGAATCAGACCGCAGTGACAGAGACATTATCAAGTAGATAAAAATGAACTTCTACTTGCTGTATGGTGTTCTAGTGCGAGAATAAATAAATCATAAAACTACGAAGCATAAGCTATTATACTAGTCTGGCCCCCCAAACTGGACATTATACAAATTAAAGCACAAAAATAATCAATTTATCAGTACACAACCAGAAGTAATGATAAAGAAACCATTGTCAATACTGTCCGCAGTTCAAAACTATTAAAAACACATTGTATGACCAGAAATGGGTTCTGTATGAGGTAACCTACCTAATGTCTACATGAAACGGATAGCTTTCTGATTGAAGTGGACCTTTTAGTGGAGAAAAGATAAACGGACCCCTTTTGTGAGGTCCAGAGATATTACTTGATAGCATACGAAATAATATATTAGTTTTACTGCCCACCTTTTTGTAGTTACTCACAAAATCGCTTCGGTTTCTATAGACACTAGTGGGTACTTTACTTCATAGTTTTATGGATTTTTCATTATAACTACATGTTAAAAATAAATGTGAAACTCTTGCATTGTAGGGATCGATATCCTAAAACGTAATTGACCTACTGCCTTGTTGGACTAGCAAGCAAGGTCTGGCAAAATGTTATTGGGTTTTTTCATCAAGAATTTCTCAGTAGAAGCCACGGAGTCTGGATTTGCTCCCGGTGGATTGCAATTCGCTTGCCCTCTATTACATGTGACTTAAACATAACTAAATGTGGGTGTACTATTAGTTACATCCACAGCCTAGCTCTTCGGGGGTTACAGACGTGATGTTATGTTATAATCAGTGATCGGAATAGGCTGACTATATTTGCCTAAACTTCGGAGAACAGAGACATAAAGTGGAGACTTCCTTACGACTAAACTTTTTAACTAAACTTGCAATTACCAAATTTCGGGATTTTCATGTAAAATCCCGAAATAAATAATCTAAATTTAATTCATGTATTCGAATTATATTTACGATCCTTAAACTAACCGTTGTATCAAATTATTCTAATACATGATTTAAGTTAGATTAGTTTTAGTGAAAATTCCTAAGATTTCTTGATTGCAAGTTTAGTTAAAAATAGCCTTTACACATCTTAAATAAAGCTTATTTCAACTTACTGTAGACTTTTCCCGAATCCCGGGAAAAAAAAATATAGTCGTAAGGAAGTCTCCACTTTCTGTCTCTGTTCTCCGAAGTTTAGGCAAATATAGTCAGCCTATTCCGATCACTGGTTATAATATTAACCTATAATGTTTCCACAACTGGGACATAGGCCTCCTCTAAATGAGAGGGAAACACAACGAGATTACAATAAAATGAACAAAACTAGTATCATCATCAAACTACCTAAATCTTTTAAAAGGGATACACTTTGTTTAACCCGAGGAGATAGTACTGGGAGTGGCAGTGGACTCCAGGTATCGAGAAGCAGTGTTGAAGAGTCTCAGTTCAGTACTTTGCTAAAATATCAATAGATCCGTCATACATTAAAATGTTATTGATATGGGTAAGGGCTACCAAATAATAGACTGGTCCTGGTTTAAGGAATTGAAAAAAGAGGACGTTGGCGTGGGCGAAGAGTGTGTCTGATAGGTAGTGGAATGTTATATGATATCCATATCATGGGAATGCATAAAAGTAACTAGTCCGCCATCTTTGGGAGTCCGTCATATTGGATGTAGAATGACGTCACTTAAGTAACCATGCATTGTCATCGAAACTAAACATGTATGCATAATTTCAACTACAAATTTATCAAAATCTTCTAAGATTTTTTAACATAGTTTGTTAGTTAGGTACTTAGTTATAGGTGAAGCTAATAAAAAATAGGAAGATGGATAATAATGCGTGATTTTCCCCAACATACAGAAACTATAGTTTTTTTCGATGCTTGCCTCATCGTATGAGCATGTTAAAAGGTCATCAACGGTCACTAAAGTCTTTACTTTTTTATTTACTTTTTATAGTGGCTATAAAAGTGACATGTGGAGTAGGCGATAGATAAGGAAACTGTAATTAAATTAAGTGAATTGTTCGATCAATTAAAATAACAACGTTTACTTATTCTCTTTATACTTTTGTCATAATACCTTGTTTTTTCGGGATGGGAAATCATCAAATGACTCCTCCCGCTCTGGGCGGAGCGGAAGGGAGTGTCAGACTTTTACTGACTAAAACCCATCCATGATCCTTCTTTTACCCTTTGTGTTCCAGGGCCGCGGTATCTCTTTCGAACAGTCCCGCAGCCCTGTCTTAGTACCCAAAGGTGCAAATTGTAGGTTTATGTTCCTTGAGGAAGTAAAGTTTTGTTCTTATTAGTTTAAAACTATGGCACTAGAACTGTCGGATTCGGTAACACACAGTAATGTCGTTTATTTAGATATTTCTACAATAGTCATTGCGTAGATTACGTTGTCGAGCAAACCAATTTTCAAACAAATAAATAAAATTATTTTATTTCAGATAAAGTCCATTTGTGTTTACACACCTTAGAAGCTAGTGTTAGTACTTACATCTACCAACAAAAAAAAACAAAATAAAATAATTAATTATGCGCCACAGTAGCATGAAAAAAAAATTTAAAATATTTATTTGACACTTAAAGATACATGCTACAGCCCTGTCACAATAAGAAAATACACGAGTGTATTACCACAAATCTGATCCTAACCCCCAAACTAGGCTTGGGCCTGTATTTTAGGGATCAGAAAGGATGGAAGAATGGGGGGGGAGAATGAAGCAATGGATTAGAAATTTCCCACAAAATCCTTCAGATTTTCATTGAAAGTGTATTTAATTAAAGTAGTGTTGTAGAAGAGCAACCTTTATATCACGACCCAAAAACGAAAAATAGCATAAAATAATATTAATTCAACAAAAACGTTCCTGTGATGAAAAATACGTCGCTTCCAACAACTGATAGGATAATATAAGTTGCAGACAAAAGGCTGAGCCAACCTTTTTTTGTTACCCAGCTGCTATTATTGCCCACCATCAAATGGAAATCCACCTTTCAAATCAGTGTTTTTATTCGTTACATTTTCGTTAAATACCATTTTTTTATGTATTTATTTTACGGTATTAAAATATAGCAAGGTTTTCATGTGACTATTTTTCTTTTATTGGACTTTTATATTTTATGCTTTTCCGTGTTTATTTTTGACTGAATGTTAGTTCTATTGGGTATTTAAAACTAGCTTATGCCCGCGGCTTCGCCCGCGTGGAATTCGGGAATTGCCCACAGGATCTTACTTCTGGGATAATAAGTAATCTATGTGCTATACCAGACTATAATCTATTTCTGTGACAAGTTTCATCCAGATCTGTTCAGCCGTTCTGGCGTGGTTGAGTAACAAAAATCTACCATACATTGGTCGAGTTTCTGCACTAGTTTCTGGCTCTCCATCAGGAATTTCTCAGTAGCAGCCACGGAGTCTTGATTTGTGCCCGGTTGGTAGCAATAGGCTCGCCCTCTATTACATGGGACTTAAACATAACTGGCGAAATGTATGTTTATTATTAGGTACTCCTCTGCCTAACCCTTCGGGGATTACAAGCGTGATGATGGCGCAAAATTAGTAGACTTAGTATTGGTAAGTAACTTCTAGAGGTCCGTAACCTTATCCTACTTACCTACCAACCAAACTATGACCAACCCAACACATCATATCAGCTAAAATACGTCCACTGCTGGCCTATGGCGACCTCTAACGTCATCATGCACCCTCTGTGGACATCACACAACCAACAACGATGCCGCCATGATCTTACTGCCAAGTAACGTTCAATGCTTCTCATGGCCTTCACTAAGTCAGACATATTTTCACGGAATGTTCAGTGTAGCTGCTATAATTTTTCCATGAGTTCGATCGCACAGGGGAAAATAAACTAATATTTTACATAGCAAAGGTTATCGGAACGATATATCGCCGTTTATCAAACACGGATGACCCCCGCTGAAGTGGGGTCCGACAAACCCCTAATAAAGTTCATGAATTACGGCAAGGTTTGGGGTCAACGAGGAAATCTATACTTACAATATGCGTAAGTATGATCTTATCGCTTGCAGGTTAAAGGTGCTGCCGTTTGTACCCCATTTAAGATATAGTATATGTGAGGAAACTGAGGACCTAAGATCATTTGTAATGAATTATATTTTAAATAGAATATTATTTATTTAGTGTAAGAATAAGTTATCAAAATTCGACAACTAGTTACCTGCCTAAAAGGCAGGGAGTCACTTCGTGTAAAATTCTAAAACTAAAACTTCTTAAGCTACACCAGTTAGATTGGAAGCCGATTTCAAGGTGTTCAAAGAAAGGCAGATCTTCTTCTTTATCGTGTGGTTATTGTCTAATCTGGTGTTAGAGTATTATACCGCTCATGGGTCTCTGACTTAGCATTACATGCCGTCGAGAAATATCTCTCAGGCATGCTGGTTTCCTCACGATGTTTTCCTTCACCGAATCAAGAGATAATTATACAATACGCACATGAATCCGAAAAATCAGAGGTTCGAACTTGAGACCTATGACTTGGTAGTCCGACGGTCACACCACTAGGCTATCAATGCTAGAAACTAGCTAGCTTACTAGCTAAAAGATACTGGCCACCAATTTCAGTACGACGAAGGTTCTTCTATCCTATCTCAGGGGAAATTCTCAATAGGCTATCTAATCCCATCGATAACTAAAAAAGGGAATTATTCAAATTTCACCTGTAAATGAGGGTCAAAGTGTTATACGAACAAAGCCCCTGGAAATAGCGATAAATAGCTCAGGTAACTAAAGCACTTTAGTGTTAATTCAGCAAATGAATAGTTTCCACGCAAACTAGCGATTTCTTCGGCCATTGATCGGCAGTAGACTTAAATTGTACTAGCTTTTACGTGCGACTTCGCTTGCGTTAATTTAATATTTGACAAATAAATAAAATAATTGATTGATTGATAATTAAACTCTTAACACACTACTAAAGTTTCTATAATAATATGATTCAATCATGATTCGAAAGACACTATTATCATAAGTATGTTATTCTTATTTTCATACATAAGTGAAAAGAACTTTTCAATGACAACTTTTGCTACTAGCATCACTTTTGCTAATTCGCAGTCCGTTCAGAGTTTTTGACGTATATAGATGAGTATTTGGACACCGAAGTTAAGATTTTCTTGGCAACTAATAGGCATAAGATATTATTATATACTATTAGATAGAGTTTTCCAAAGAGAACTTTTGCTACTAGCACTGCTTTTGCTAATTCGTAGTCTGTATGAAATTATTGACCTAAATGTGTGTTTAATTAGGCACCGAAGTTACGATTTTCTGAGTAACCAATAGCAATAAAATTTACACCATTGTAGAGAGCTTTTTTACGAGAACTTTTGGTACTGACGTAGTTTTTGCTATTTCGTAGTCTGTTTGGTTTTATTGATGTAACTAGGTAGTTGATTGGGTACCGAACGCTCCTCTCTGACTCTGAATCGAGAAAAGTGGTCAAAGCAAGAAATTTTCTTCTTGAAAAGATCAATCCATAAATACATATCTTAACGCTATTGGTCATTGGGGTAGAATTTACGATCTGTCCAACCTACTGTTACTGTAAGGATGTTCCTAAAACGGCATTTAATATGTCAATGTTTTGAAAACGACGTTTATAGGCTTATAATATGATGTTTCAAACGTAAAGCGTCAATGAAAGTTAATAAATTGACGAAATAACAGTATTTCATTTAAATTAATTTCTCATATTTAGAGCTAGCCAATTTTGCCCATTCTCCTTTCAGGATGATCAGTTCAGTGATTTAGGCTTGAAAAGGTAACAAACAAACGAACTTACTTTCGCATTTATAATATTAGTTAGGATTCAAATAAGGAAAATGGTTAGAGAAAACTAGAGGTGGTAAAATTCCGCAATAGTCATTATTTCTAAATGATTGGCTGTAATTAAGAAACACTTTTGCAATTAAAAATGTTACTATCTTTCCCCGGGCGTTAGCTCTGTCTCTACCTTAAAACCCAGAGGGCTTTTTGGCCAGTAAATCAAATTAAGTATCTACCTGTTTTATAAAACCTTTTTAACAGAAGTAAGGCGGTATCTGATGTTCTAAGTCGCTATGAAATGCCCTAGCACCTCTATACATATAGATCTAATATCTGCGTCGGCGAATGTTGCTAAGTAGGTAGTTGGCCAAACAAAAAAAAAATCATCTACGTACCCTTTTTTCCAACAGGACGGCTTCGTCTAACCAGATGCAGCTGAATACCAGTATCTGGCATTCACAACCCAGTGAGTACTGGGTAATGTAATACGATACCCCTTGATGAGACTTGGTTGTCAGACTTTCGGGCCACTGACAAGAGTGAGTATCTGTACCGACTGTCAAAGATCTACAAATGGCAGCCGGGACCAACACAGCTTGACGTGCTTCCCACCCAAGGACCAACCTAGGCAATCGCGGCTTAACCTGAAGATCGATCCGAGCAGCTGTTATTATTTAGCCACGGGATCCTAAAACAAAAAAAAACATGAACCAACACGTTTTTTTTTCCAATCACCCCTGTCAACCGTCATGTTTTCGCTTACTTACTCCTTTTTCTTTGAGACCAAAGAAAAGATAGATGGATTGTATGTGGAATTGATGTCATTCCTCACACAATCCATCCATCTTTTCTTTGGTCTTCCTCTGCTTATCCATGCATCAGTATTTAAATTCATCAAAGTAGAAGATAAACATAATGTCTGTATAGATAGTTAACCACTGACTGTTCGCACCGTCGCGCATCGCGTCGACGTATGCTCTCCAAAAAAGAGAAAAGATCAGCATTGCTCGCTTGGTGGACAGAGACCACGTGAGACGCTGAGAGGGTCTAGTAACAAAACTATTTGAAAGCCTTAAATTTTGTATGTCAATACTTAGCAATAATGTGATCGGTGGAGATAAACTCAACCTCGGATGTCACTTTACCAACTCAATGACTCGACTGTTTATTGATTTCATAGCAAATAAAAAACGATTTTTACAAAAAAAATAATCAGGTTTTCAGGTCTTACATTTTTTTTATGGCTGCGGCTTCGCCCGCGTGGAGCTCGGTAGTTATCCCACGGGATCGTACTACCAGATAAAGTACCCTATGTGTTAATTCAGGACATAAAGTAACTGTGTGCCAAATTTCATCCAAATCCGGTCAGTAGTTTTTGCGTGAAAGAAGAACAAACATCCATACATACAAACTTTCGCATTTATATTATACTAGTTTGTGCCCGCGGCTTCGCCCGCGTGAAGTTCGGTAACTGTCCCATGGGATCATCCACCGGGATAAAAAGTTTCTTATTTATTTATTTATTTATTAAAACTTTATGCACAATATACAAAGGCGGACTTAATGCCTTGGAAATTTTCTATCAGTCACCCTAGTCTGCCTAGTCAGTCTTAGGTATGTGTTATTCCAGGCTATAAACTATCTTTTTGCTAAATTTCATCCAAATCCGCTCAGTCGTTTTTGTGTGAAAGAGTAACAAACACCCATCCATCCTTACAAACTTTCACATTTTATAATATTAGTAAGATGTAAGATAGTGGTAAGATTAGTGCAACTACCCAAATTGTTGTTCGTTGCTCACCAACTCGTCTTATGTCGCTAGCTCTATTCGCTCGTCGCTAATCGCTGGCAGCAGGACAGATGCCATATCCAAGTTCGCTAGGTACTAGGTACTTACCTTCTAGTGACGTCATCCTCCAACAAACGTTTCACGAAAAACTTCACGTTATGACGAAACGTTGCAGCAACGGTCCTACACAAACTCATTAGCTTCTGTGAAGTTTTCACGCGGAACAAGCTACTTTACTTGTTTATTAATAAAGAAACGGCAAGTTTCGTTGTTTGTAAGTGTTTTAGAGATTCATCTATTCGTAATGAGGCCGCTGGAAAGTAAATTTTAACTTGTTATGTCCCCTGATAAAACAAAGCACGGGGACTTTTACGGGAAGATGGTAATGGTGCTATAAGAAATGATCTAGTGGAAATTATACATTGTCACTAACACTGTCTCATAGATCTAGTGGTCGCAAGCGCGCCTGCTGAGCATGCAGTCCTGGATTCAATCAAAAAACGGGTGAATAAGTGTTATTGTGTATTTCCATCAGGAACTTCTAAAGAGCAGCCATGAAGTCTGGATTTGTGACAATAGGCTCGCCCCCTATTACATAGACTTATCTAAACATAACTGGCTAAAAGTGGGTGTAGGTACTATTATAGGCACACCTTACTCTTCGGGAATTACAGGAGCGATGTTGTGTTATTTGATTGGCCAGATTGGCCTGTTGGTCTAGTGGTTAGTGACCCTGACTGCTAGGACGGAGGTCGTGGGTTCGATTCCCACACAGGAAAAATCTTTGTGCGATGAGTACGATTTTGTTCTGTATCTGGGTGTGTAATTTATCTATAATAGTATGTATTTAGAAATATATAAGTATGTTTATTAGTTGTCTGGTTGCCATAGTACAGGCTCTGCCTAGTTTGGGATCAGATGGCGGTGTGTTGGTTGTCCCAAGATATTATTATTTTCACTAAACTTGGCAAATGTATTTGTGTCGCGATGAGCCGTTATCGCACAAGAGAACATTCTCACTCATCATCTTGACATAATCTCTTATACTCACATCTTTTTTGAAGCCCGACGAAATAAATTTAAACGTACATGATTTACCTACTCCGCGGCCTCCGTCTGAACGATGTCAAAGAAAAACGCGCCAAAATAAATTAAGCTGTATCGCCCCGTTCATGACGTCGGGTCATGCAACTTGCGTCACGACAGTCTGACTTGTCACTTGTTCCTTTCGTCGTTTCTTGCGCGTTGCAATGATTCGTGGCTTGGTTGGCTTAGTTTTCTGAGCGATTGGCTGCTACGCTACGTGTCGCGGGTTCGATTCCCGCGTGGAACAAATATTTGTATGGCCTACAGTCCCTACAGATCGTTTTTCCGGGTCTGACTGTTTTTGTATGTGAGTTAAAATGTTTGTAAACGCACCCACGATACAGGAGAAATTCCTAGTGTCAGGAAAACTAAAAAAAAACTTCTTTCATTTGATTTCTCCGCAGACGATGATCGTAACTCGCGTAATTCTCATCACCGGGGCATGGTCTTCTCAAATCTCTTTTAAACTCCTACAAAACAAATTGAAACGCTCATCATTTACCTACCCGAACTGAACTGTGTCAAAGAAAAAACGAGGCAAAATAAAATAAAGGCGTCCATAATAAGTGAACTGTTTGGTAGGCGTACGCTTAAAGCCGTCTATTCACAGTGCGCCACCGATCTGAATTAATCATGAGCCGTATGAGACAATCTCACCCGAACCAGATGAAATGTGACTGTGCCGTCAGATGAATAACATTACATCATGCCTGTTACCTTCAAAGGGTTAAGCAGAGGTTTTCCTCATAGTACAACCACATTTCCCCAATTACATTTAAGTCTCATAAAGGCGTGAGCCTGTGCCATAGACCAGGCGCAAATCTAGACTCCGTGGCTGCTACTGAAAAATTCCTGAAAGAAAACCTAATAATACTTAGCCCGACCTGGGAATCGAACCCAAGACCTCATGCCCAGCAGTCGCGACCACTAGAACAGCCGAGGACGTTAGAGAATGGCTTTAGCAAACTTTTGTGACTATGAACGAAACATTAAGCTATTTACATACTTATGATGGGTTTTTTATAGAAATGGTTTCTGCTATTAAGGTCGTTATTGTACAGCATTAGCATGGCATGGTTGAAGGAATAAAGTATTTTGTGTCGTTCATAAATTATACTAAGTAGTAAAATGGAAGCCATTTTTTTACTTTGAACTATGGAGTTGCATCGTGTCCAGTTTTTACCGAATCTTATAAGTAACTCCCATCAAGTTATAGGTTCCATAAAATCCTTAGCTACCCTTAAAGGTTGTTGATTTAAAAAATCTATTAGGTAGGTACTCATTTAATGCAACGCAACGCCCGGGAGGGAACGCCCTAGAAGGACATACACTGACCTTATGGGTGAGATTCTTCAGAAAGGTCAGGTGCGTAGTTCTTCATAGTGATGAGTACAATGACCTCTTAAGAGGTTTCTGGTGTTTTACAAATAACCCTGTATATGTATGTTATTTCTTGCACAACTAAACTACTGAAGTTATAAGTCGTGGATTACCGCATCAATATGCCTCATGAATTTTATGATAATAGATAAGTGCCTTGATTTAAAGCACAGGCAACATGTTGTTTAGCTGGGCATTTGCAATGTATTTTGTAACGTAACGTTTTTTTTCCGTTAAAAGGGTATTTTAGTTCTTGGCTGGTTTCTTCTCGTGATTCTGCACAAGCTATATGCGAACGCCATGCCATGTTGAAAACTATAAGTCAGTCAATAAAATGGTAGAAGGTCTGACTGTCCAGGATGCGCCTGACGATACGCACAGACACGAGCAATGAAATGTAAACACTTAGCAAAAGCTATTTTCTCCTACTGCGTTGATTTACGATTAAATTTACATGAACATAGTATTTTTGAAGTCATACTATTACGAATCTTGGTGTACGAAAGTCTTGGTATGGATATAATATGAAGGGATGAAACGCATGTGACTAAAAGAGTGATGGACATGAATGTAGATGAATGGAGAGGGAGAGTAAGGCCAAAGAAAAGATGAATGGATTGTGTGAGGAATGATTTGAAAGAGAAAGGAGTAAATGATGTCGTGACGTCTGACTGGGGAGAATGGAAGAAGAAAACGTGTTGCGCCGACCCCAAATAGAATGGGACGAGACGGAAGAAGATGATTATGATGATGACTATTATGAAATAGGTATTGTCTAAAAACCGTTATTTCACTACAAAATTGCTTTACAATTTTTCTAAGTGTTCCATGTCATTGCTTTTAACTGTACGATTAAAGCAATTTCCAATCATAACATAAAAATTCTAATACAAAGGTCTAAATCGTTTTCAAGTCCAATAAGTAAAACCGACAGATATTCATAGCTGCATCCGAACTACCACATTCACAACGTGTGCTATCAAAACTTTTCCGATTTAGAACTATTTTCTCATGCATTGTTTCATGCTCGACAAAATTGGACGTAACATCTTAGAATAGTTTTAGCAATATTCTACCGCTTTGATATTCGTTGTAGAATAGAAGATATTTCATGATACATGTGGGTGTATAAATGTGTACCTACGCCTCTGGGTAAATATATTTTCTCTAAGAGTAAGACCCATAAAGAAAATACTAAAATGTAGATCGTTGTGATACATACGCCGTCTGTTTTCAGTAATTAGTTCCGAGAAGAAGATGACAGGATTTTTCATGAATTTGATGTTTCTCAAAGACTGACTGACTATCGAGAATTATCAAAATCACAGTCGACTTAATCCACTAAACAGTAACACTTGTATCTACAGTCAACCCAAAGTAATAACTTGATTTTAAGTAATTACATAATGCAACCGTTTTTATAAGAAAAGACAAGAATTTGAACGAAGTAAGAACTTTCAAAGAAAGCAAGGCTATAAATTCTAACTTTTGACAGTTCTAACTTCAAGCAGTTATTATAGTACAGAATTAAAATCGTTTCTTAAGTTATAACTTTTAGTCAAATAATCACTTTGAATTGTTTATAGATACGGATGATAAAGTGTGTCACAAAGGTCCACTAGTATTGCCTGATACATAACATCGCGCCTGTAATCCCCGAAGGATTAGGCAGAGGTGTACCTACCTAATAGTACACCCACATTTTGCCAGTTATGTTTAAGTTCCATATAATAGGGGGCGAGACTATTGCAATCAACTGGGCGCAAATCCAGACTCCGTGGCTGCTACTGAGACATTCCTAATGGAAAAACCCAATGACACTTTGCCTGACCCGGGAATCGAACCCAGGACCTCATGCTCAGCAGTCGTGCTTGTGACCACTAGACCAACGACGCAGTCAGCTTCCCTTATAACAAAATGAAAATATCTGATCTTTGGCCATCAAAAGGATGGATTTTATCAGCCCTGTTACTGCTTTTACGGAGAGCCTAGCATCGCGGTAAAACCACTAATAGAGCTGCTAAAATGCAACCTTTTGATAGCCAAAATTCAGATAAGTATTTCATATATGAATCAATAACGTTAATCCGCAAAATTTCTAGTATAAGCTTATCGGCGTTCCTGTCCTCTGACCACAGCACTGAAAAGCTAACCAGGAAAATTTTAGCTCTCTCCCTGGTTGACTCGGAAGTGCCGTGCTTGACCGACGCAGAGGTCGCCTGGAAAGTGACTTGCTCGGATACGGAGCGGCCCGAGAACCCGTTTTCCCAGAGACAGTGGGATGAGCCGCTCTGCAAGTTGGTGCGGAATAAACTTATTAATACGTCTACCAATACTGCTGAGCGTGCCCGCCTACTGGCTGTGGGTGAGTGGGAGTCGGGCCTCTGGCTTCAGGCACTACCGTCACCTAATATAGGCACTATATTATGTGACACAAACTTCCGGCTCGCTATGTGTTTGCGATTGGGCGCTCCTTGTCTCCACATCGCTGTCAATGTGGTGAAGCAGTCGACTGCCTCGGACACCATGGCCTTTCATGCAGTAAGAGTGCAGGTCGGATTGCGCGGCACGCTAGCATTAATGATCTCATCCGTCGTGCTCTTGCCACCGCCGGGGTGCCAGCTTTCTTAGAACCCAATGGCTTAGCACGCGTCGATGGGAAGAGACCAGATGGTATGACCATAATGCCATGGAAGTTGGGTAGGCCTTTGGTGTGGGACGCAACTTGCGTCGACACCCTTGCGCCATCCCATCTTCCTAGCACAGTGGGCTGCGCTGGGGCGGCTGCTGCAGGTGCTGAAAACCTCAAACGGCGCAAATACAATAATTTAATTGGTAGTTATGTGTTTAAGCAGTTTGGTGTTGAAACACTAGGGCAATGGGGTCCGAGTGCCCACCTAGTTTTTCGGGAAATCGCCGAGCGGTTGGTCGACACTTCACGGGACCAGAGGGCGGGCCTATTTTTTGGTCAAAGAATCAGCATTGCCATCCAACGTGGTAATGCTGCCAGCCTTCTGGGCACTTTTCCTGTTGACAGCGATGCGGACGAATTTTTGGATGCCCTGTAACCCTTTTATACTTGTACATATTTATTTCTATTATAGTTTTGTAGTTTGTAAATAATTAATATTTTGATTAAAGAACTATTATAATGTAACACAATTCCTCATACTGACGTAACACTACGTAACATAATAGTAGTATGTCCTCCGGAGATTGCTAGCATTATAATATGCAGCTCTAACATGTAAACCAATTTCCCCTGTCTAACAATATGCTCAAGATGATAAGGTATACACTGTTGATTTTTAATTTCTAGGGTGCACGGGAAAGGATTAGGTGGATAATGCGTAAGGTGTTCCTGCGGTACACGGTGGTTCCCCTACTAGAGTTGCAACATTTTGGTGAAGAATATTGAATAATAGTTACGCACGCCTACACATCCACATGCTCACGCGCACACACACACACATACACACACACGCACAAATGCGTTATTTTACTTAAAAAAAAATTGAAATTAAGTTGTAAAAAGTCAAAATTAAAAAAAAAACATCTGTAAAAATAAAATTGTAGAAAAACAATTAGAGGGGATCGGCACTGTTACTTCTTCATACATTCATTTTTTGATTCACCCACTTGATTGCCAGAGATTTAATACTACCTACTTTGTGAAATCTGTTACATGTACTGCAATCTGTTTTTATATATATAAAGATTATATTATAATATTGAATAAGGGAAAACCACGATTTTGAATAGACGCGGAAAACTGAACGGATGCGTACGCATCTCCATACAAAATCATAGTGTTCTATGGACAAATGTGAACAAAGCTGAATAAATGTGGTTAGTCCCTGCAGAATAAAAGAGGAGAATGCAAGAAAAAACGTGTTGCGCCGACCCTAAGTAACATGGGACAAGGGCAGGAAGATGATGATGCTGAACGATATCTACCTCGTTGGTCCAGTGGTCGGAAGCGTGACTGCTGAGAATGAGATCCTGGGCTCGATTCCCAGGTCGGGCAAAGTTTCATTGGGTTTTTCCGACAGGAATTTCTCAGTAGTAGCCACGGAGTCTGGATTTGTGCCCGGTTGATGGCAATAGGCTCGCCCCCTATTACATGGGACTTAAACATAACTGGCAAAATGTAGGTGTACTATTAAGTGCACCTCTTCCTAACGCTTCGGGGATTATTTGATGATTTCTTCACATTTTGGTTTCTTCTTATTTCATTTATTAAACTTGATCCAAAAAAAAATGGAAATTTCTCCATTATTGGTTAATTGTGTCAAGTACAAAATTGTCAAAATAAATGGTAAATTCTCGGCTAATTACACGCTTACATTACTCAAGTATTACATTCTAAAAGCACATTCACATGAGATGACAGAATGATTCATAAAACGTTATTGTCAAACTTTACCCTATTTTTCGTTGAGTTTACCCTATGACAGGGCATTGAAAGATTTATACATCTATACAAATAAATAAAATTTAAGTGTCTGTTTGTAATATTAAAATAACCGCGTTTTACTACATGCAAATGAATGTATAATTATACGGTACATATACCAAAATATTTTTATTTTTTATTTTTATCTGTCTGTCTGTTTGTTTGTTTGTTCCGGCTAATCTCTGGAACGGCTGGGCCGATTTTGACGGGACTTTCACTGGTAGATAGCTGATGTAATAAAGAGTATCATAGGTTATTTCTATTTTACGAAAAACAATTAGGGTTCCGTGCAAAAAAATTAAAACCCTTGAATTTTTTGGTAATAAAATCCGATTAAAAATGGGGAGTTATATTTTTTATACAATTTCACGCGAACGAAGGTTGCGGGCAAAGCTAGTATAATAATATATCTGTAGAAGCTCTATCATTTTTTACATATTTCAACCAGACGCTGACTTTGATTTATACGAGATCTACAAAAAAACTGTGGCGGTAAAACCGCGTGCTGTCGTGTTATAACACATATAACGTTGAAATGGTTGAGTTTTTCTCTAAAGGTTTGTAAAGCAATTATAATTTGAATCTTGTGAAGCGAATCTGCCTGAATGACCTACGCAATAAACACGGCAACAGAGGGAAATTCGACTTTCTACATTCCTTCCTTTATTTCCTACTAGCTTATGTCCGCCGCTTCGCCCTCGTCGAGTTCGAAAATTATCCCACTGGATCGTACTACCGGGATAAAAACTATCCCTTGTATTAATTAATCCAAGTTATAAAGTATCTGTGCCAAATGTTGCTCAAATCTGTACAACAAACCGGAACAAACATCCACACATCCTCACAAACTTTGGCATTTAAAATAATAGTAAGATCAAATACATAATAATGAATATTGCAGATCTTTAAATCTTTTTCTCGCGCACAAATCATTGATTCTCAGATAAATTACTATGCACCCCAGCAGAAACGTTCCCAACTCCTAATTTATGCAGATAGAAAGATCAGAAGACTGGCTTCGAAACAATTCAATTCCCTTCTACATTGATTTCTATTGCAGTCTTAAATACTTACACTAAAAAGAAATGTTTCGTTACTAAAATGAAATCGTTTTTTGGTTGAACCACTTTCATCGGTTTTGGAATTTCGTATGGGACAGCTGTTTTTTTTTCGCGAATATGATGTTGGTTTCATTGTAAATGTTATTCAGTTTTTAGTTTGTAAGGGTGTGGCGTTCGTGTTCCACGCGCGCCTCA
The DNA here is from genome assembly GCA_950022335.1 of Eurois occulta. Classification (NCBI taxonomy): domain Eukaryota; kingdom Metazoa; phylum Arthropoda; class Insecta; order Lepidoptera; family Noctuidae; genus Eurois; species Eurois occulta. The sequence continues at coordinate 9,275,960 of OX465500.1, read as the reverse complement.
AAGAGATGTCAGCAAACCGGAGGGGCCGATGCCTGCCAGGGCTGCGGGACTGTTCGAAAGAGATACTGCGGCCCTGGAACACAAAGGGCAAAAGAAGGAACATGGATGGGTTTTAGTCAGTAAAAGTCTGACACTCCCTTCCGCTCCGCCCAGCGGGAGGGGTCATTTGATGATTTCCCATAAAAAAAAGAAACAAAAGGGTGTGGCCCTTAAATACAGGGTATAAACAGACCGTTCACGAAGCGGTCAACCAAGCATTCTGTACATGAAACTAAGTAACTTTACGCAAAAATTATTGCTGGGAAACGACTTGTTTTTTGGGTGAAAAAACACGTTTTACGGTAAGACTTTATGTAACGCACTAAAAACATTGTGCTGACTGGTGCTTTGAATAATACGGGGGTCGTGAAGGTGTTTAAAGTAAAAATCTCACATTAAAAACAAGTGTTTAAAAAAAATACATAAATAAGTTGGAACTTTGACCCCCAATATCTCCGTAACTAGAAGGCTCCCAGATATGATCTAGAACAAAAAAATGATCGCAATGACGGGGAGAACAAGTGCCTTTCAGCTTTGTTTTGGGTTTTGTTACACCCTTTGTGTATTATCTCTTTATCACACATTTCTGGTACACGCTGTATATATCTAACATATTGATTTTCTCAAGATCTTTTCATTCATTTTCTATTTGTTTCATACACTTGGATTAAGTTCATAAAATGGTTCTTAATACAGCCTGCCTCGTTAGTGTAGTGGAGTCACGACTGCTGAACGTGAGGTCCTAGGTTCGATTACCGGGTCGGGCAAATTGTTATTAGGCTTCCTTCAGGAATTTCTCAGTAGCAGCCATCGAGTCTGGATTGGTGCCCGGTTTATGGCAATAGACTCGCCACATGGGACTTAAACATGACTGGCGAAATGTGGGTGTAATAATATTAGGTACACCTCTGCCTCACCCTTTGGAGGTTACAGGCGTGATGTTATGTTATATAAGAAAGAAAGAAAGAATATTTATTTGTCGCAGGGACATGACGTGCATCATACAAAATGACAAAAAAATAACAATAAACATACAACTCAAAATAAATATTAAAACATTCAACAAGACGGAACAAAAACATAAAAACTTAACAACTTCCACGTCGTGACTGCGAATTGATGCGTGTTGATGCAGTAGGTTATGTGTCTCACACGGGAGTAGTGTAATAAGTAGAAATTGCTATTATCAACCGAAGATTCAATTTTGTATCGGGCTTTTCGTGTTTTATAAAGCAACTAAGCAAGCAAAGCTTACTGACATGAATGTAGGAAGCTACTGGAAGAAATTGTATTTAAACTTTGACATGTCTCTTGTGGGTTAAGCGGAGAAACCTATGGTAGTGCAATCGAAGAGAGCTTCCTAGAAATTTCTCACGCCTGTTTGAGCAAAAGTGTGATTGTTGTGATCTATGTTATCTGTGGCTTCGTTTGTTTATGTTTTTTTTTTGTATAGCCTGCGACTGGTAGGATTATCAAAAACAACATTTTCCGTTCTACCCATTTTGCTGTAATCATCATCTGTGTAGTCTTTTCTCAACATGTTGGGGTCGGCTTCCAGTCTAACCGGATGCAGCTGAATACCAATATTTACATAGAGTGACTGCCTATCTCACCTCAGCCAGTTAGTACTGGGTAATACGATACCCCTTGGTAAGACTGGTTGTCAGACTTCCGGGCCACTGACTCCTGTAACGACTGTCAAAGATCTACAAATGACGCCCGGGACCAACGGCTTAACGTGCTTGCCGTGGCATGGAGGAAACTCGATATGCAATTTGTGGTCACCCATCCACGGACCAACCTAGGCAAGCGTGGCTTAACCTGAAGATCGACCCGAGCAGCTGTTATTATTTAGCCACGAGTAATTTTGCCGTTATAAGGTAAAATAGATAGATACGAGTGCATTATACTAAATTGTACACGAAAATTTTTACACAGCTCTAAACAGCAAAATAGCTTTAAGTTTTAGTTGTTATTTATGTTCGGATTTCGTCAAAAAAAAGTTTTTGAACATGAAAACTGTTAAGTACTTGAATATGTAAATTTTGAAATAAAATGACATGGTACCCACCACATTTATGTACTACTCTATTATTGGCCTTAAACCAAGTTAAACAGCCGCCTGTAGCCCTAAGACGGTCTCAAACTACCCCAAAAGTTCAGCTTACAATACAACAATGGCATATAAGGTATACTCGACTTACTTCGACGCTCCGGGGCGTCAAGTTGCCAACTTTACTCGTTCAACTAAGCTTATATAGAAAGTAAACAACGTACAAGCTTACCTCCATTTCCAGAATGAAATCCTCTGAAAAAATAAATGGAAATTCACGTGATGCGGGGTCTCTCCGACCTCGACGCATATTCATTTGAACTAAAACCCGGCAGATATCATCCCCCCACTTAATTACCATTTTAATTGAATACAGTCGCTAAATTAATTTTTCAGTTAACTTTTTACTTTTATTTTTAACGTTTTCGTCTCGGTTTATAGTTTGCTTTTCATTTCCAGTTATCATTCCGGGCAAATTAATTGTTGGAAATTAAAATTTCGTGCTGATTGTGTTAAACTGTGGGCTTCGTGGAATTTGGGCTCTGCTCTTTCTGAAAATAAAATATTAACTGACATAATTATTTAGTAGGTGAATGGCTGGACGATATAAAGAGGATACTAGAGTCATTCTAATAATTGAGACCGTCTAAACTTCTAGCCAGGTAGACGTACTCAAAATGATGAACGGCACTTAAACTAGCTAAGCAACAGTTTATTTCGGAGAATCCTTCAGCTAAACCTGGCGTGCCAGTTCTTAATTACTTTGGATCTTTTAACACCCAAAGCTTTAACAGCTCACAAAACGCCAGGAAAAAACAACAATGTATGTAAAACTAAATTAAACCAACACTTCACCCTCACACGCGCTTATTACCTATGATCGCACTACTTTCATACGCTAAGCTTTAACTCTAACACTAATAACCGCAAAGCCGTTTACAGGCATTACGGCAAGAAACATTTCAGGGTTTCAGTGGCTTGGCGACCGCCGTCGAGAGAGGCCGCATCCACGACGCGACTTTACATACCCTTACGAACAACGACGAAAAAGTCTTCGTAACTTTATGACATGTTGAAAAACGAAACACTGATAAATTGGTGAAGTTGTTACGTGATGACGTTTTAAAAACAAATGAGTGTTGTTTAAACCCTAGTGCCGTAAAATCTGGATTGTTCTTCGCCCCGCAGTCAGGACTATTCGAAGTTGGAAGGTAAGTTGTATAACCCATGTCAACCCCGTTTAACTTGGTGTCGGTATGGTTAAACAGCTTTATTCAGACACGAAGGTCGAAAACTTCGTGACAGGTGCTGGAAAAGTTTTTATGGTGAAACTTTGTTTTATGATAATGTCAACGCTGAGGTTATCGTGGTTTGAGGGATAATTTTAATGTTTCTGAAAATGTATAGGGGAAAGTTGGTCCATCGTCGACCTCATCTCTGTCCTCAGGACTAAATTGAGGTCAAGAGTAGGCCCATTTAATATTAGAAAAAAAGGTAACATTTTTAAATGTGTCTTTTTTTTTGTTTTTTATTTATGATTAAGTGGTCGTACTGCTGTTAAAATTTATCCATCATTAAGGACAAAATCTCTTATTGTACCTGTAAGTGTGTATAATTAAAGACATAATCACGTCGGAGTCCTCACGTGTCCCCATAGAATATCATTACATTAATTAGGGCCTACACCTGTAACCAAGGAATAATTTAGAATTTTGAACAGTTTTCCCAAACATGAACTAGCAGACGTCTTTTTTATTCCACGGATAAGACATATATATTTGAAAAAGCTCTAAAAACAACGTTATTGTAAGATAGATCCTAAGTATCTTGTCACAAACAAAATGGGAAATCTAAGATTGTTTTCATAACAAATGCTTCGCTACCCATTCTCTCGTATCGCAGTATCTAAGCTTCCTTCCCCAGATCTTCGATCTACCGAGCTCTAAATACCCATTGACTGTTTCCACAAGAATTCTTTTATTTCTGTCGAACGATATTAACATAACTCGTATTGATTTACCATTGTTTTTCGTACACTAGGCTTCACGTTGGTGGCAACAAAACCAGTATAAGCTGGGATCGTATTTTATTAAAACTCAGGTCAGCTCAAGGTCCAACTACGTTCGGTTGACAGCCTGTATGTAACACGCAAGTTCATGGCAATAAAATGCTAAAGTTATAATATTGTCTAACATCTGGAGGCCACAGGTTCAACATAAACTTGACGACCTGAATAAAGTTGGTGATAGTATGATAGCACACCTCAAACTACTATACAGATATCTATTATTATCTGTGTCTATTGCATATAGGTTGTAATCTTCGGAACTGCTGATCTGATTTTGGAAATTCTTCCATAAACATAACGTCACGCCTGTAATCCCCGTAGGGTTAGGCAGAGGTTTACCTAATAGTACACCCACATTTCGCCAGTTATGTTTTATTGTAATAGGAGGCGAGCCTATTGCCATCAACCGGGTACAAACCCAGACTCCGTGGCTGGTACTGACAAATTCCTGATGAAAAAACCCGATAAGTAACACTTTGCCGGACCTGAGAATCGATTCCAGGACCTCATGGTCAGCAGTCGCTCTTGCGACCACTAGATCACTTCTTTCTTTTTCGTGTGGTTAGTGTCTAGCCTGGTGTCAGCATTTTTATGCCACTCATGGGCCTTTGACTTGGCTTTATATGCCGTCGAGAAATATAAATCTCAGGCATGTTTGGTTAAGGCCGGGGCTGCTTTCAAGCGGCTCCTGCCCAACCTGAGGGGGGCAAACGCCTCCTGCCGGAGGCTCTATGCGGGGATCTTGCGGTCCATGGCCCTTTACGGGGCCCCGGTGTGGGCGCGTTCGCTGAGGTTGCGTGCCAAGCACTACCTGAACGCGCCCCAAAAGGTGGTAGCCGTAAGGCTCATCCGTGGATACCGCACGATCTCCCGCGAGGCGGCGAGCCTCCTTGCCGGATTGCCGCCATGGGATCTGGAGGCCATAGTCCTCGCGCGCCTGCACGAGTGGCGCGCGGAGGTACAGAGCCGGGGGGTAACTCCGCTGCCGCGGCATATTGTCGCGCGGCGGACAGACCTCCGCCGTGATCTCATGGCGACATGGAGAGAGCGACTATCGCAACCCCGTTCAGGGCACGCCACGATAGTGGCGGTAAGTCCCCTCTTTGAGGAGTGGCTAGGGAGGCGCCACGGCGCCCTCACCTTCCGCCTGACGCAGGTCCTCACCGGACACGGGTGCTTCGGGAGGTACCTGCACCGAATCGGGCGGGAGGAAACGCCCTGGTGCTACAATTGCGAGGATCGACCGGAGGACACGGTGGAGCACACCGTCGAGGTCTGCTCCGCTTGGGAGGAGCACCGCCGTGTCCTCGTAGCGGCGATTGGCGGCGGCGACCTCTCGCGCCCGGCCCTGGTTCAAGCCATGGTCCGGGGCGAGAGGGAATGGGAAGCCGTCGCCTCCTTCTGCGAAGCAGTCATGCTAGCGAAGGAGGTGAAGGAACGTGAGAGGGAGAGAACCTCCTCACGTCCCAGCCGCCGCGGGAGAAGCACCGGGCGTCGGGGGCCACGCCGTGATGGCTCTCGGCCACCGTAGGCGCGGGCCTGTGGACGGCGAGTAATGGGCTAGCTCGCCGTCCGTCCGTCGTATGACGACGGGCAGGCCGTGTCGACGGCGCGTTCGTGTTCCACGCGCGCCTCAAAGAGATGTCAGCAAACGGGAGGGGCCCGCAAGGGCCGGTGCCTGCCAGGGCTGCGGGACTGTTCGAAAGAGATACCGCGGCCCTGGAACATAAAGGGCCAATGAAGGAACATGGGTGTTTTTTAGTCAGTAAGAGTCTGACACTCCCTTCCGCTCCGCCCAGAGCGGGAGGAGTCATTTGATGATTTCTCACCAAAAAAAAAACTGATTATTTCTTCCGGCTAATCTCTAAAATGGCTAAACCGATTTTACGGGACATTCACTGGTAGATGCTATACGCTGATGTTATAAGGAGTAACTTAGAAAAAAGATTGCCGTGAAGAGTCCGTGCAAAAAAAACTAAACCCTTGATATTGTTAACAAAATACGATTCAATTATGGAAGTAAAATTTTTTATAATAATTTCAAGCAGACGAAGGTCGGCAACAACTAGTATGAAATAAATCTCGACGTTTTGTCAAGTCCTGAAAACCATGAAAAGCATAGGTTGTTATTTTTATATGTTACATTATACATCAAATTCCAACAACGTATTTTAGATCAAAGTTCCCAGAAGGTAGCTTACTGATATCACAGTCTACAGTTACCTAGTCTAACGTAGAACAATGGCGTTGTCATTCGACCTAATGGCTTTGATCGACGGCTTTCAAAGTGTTTGCTGACAATACGTTCATGGATGTGCGAGAGAATTCGCATCTAGTAGTATTTAACACTGTTTTATGGTTACACGGTTTAAAACTAAACTTAAGTATACTGTCGCTTACGGGATATCTTCCGTGGTCGTTGTTGCTTGTTGTTCTCTCAGTGTAGAGTTCCAGTAGTGCGCGTTGCAAAAGACAAAGAAAGACGGTAGACAGATTTATCTGCTCCTAACAATTTATTTTCCATCCACCCGCATTCTCCAGTCAACCCGCGATCATGGCGCTTGCAACAACGTCGAAATATCGGGAGCTCAAAATCATGAACAATCACGGAAGATATCCCGTAAAATAAGTGACAGTACAAGTTTAGTAGTACCTTTGATTCCCTTGTAAAACTGTGACTTATACGGTCATATCTTTTGATCGCGTTTACTTACAAGTTTAATTTTTTCACTGGTCTAAGAGCTAGCAGACCTAAGTATTTGATATTAATTTCAGCTTGATACCTCCACGCGTTGCTTATAAAAAGGATCTTGACAGACGGATAACAAAGTGATCCTATAAGGGTTTCGTTTTTGCCGACTGAGACACGTAACCCTGAAAACACCAAAATCTGCAAAATAAGCTTTGGAAGTCAGTGAGTTTTGTTTGTTTGATTCACTTCTTTTGCCACCGACTTCCGAAGCTAAAGTAATTTTACACGTTTTTGTTTTTTGATTCATCGAAATTATTAGTTCATATTTAGCGAAGATATCGCTGAACATTTCATAGAAGTATATGAAATTAGAATATGAGTATAGATTTAGATAAACATTATTTTATCAAATATTAAAAACCATGCGAAGTAAGGCCGGGTCGTTAGTATTAATATACCTAAGTGCGCACCTGAAACCTTCAGTAGGTTTCACAACAATATTACCTAATGCTTTACCCCTTTGGGAATAACAAGCGTGACGGATAAGTGATGTGTAAGTACCTACTTTAGTCGTTAACCCTAAAATACAGCGGCTGAATTTGCCGCATGAAAAGTCGCGAGATATACAACCAATAAGTGAAGTAGACATCTTTAGATTAGATCACTGATAGGAAGCTTTACCTTCAACGTAATAAATCAGAACATCTTGTTTATTGCTTCGACTTATACTTTGTGATAGTCTGTCGGAATACCAACTAAAGGGTTCTCAAACCGCTTTACTATTTAATAAGAAGAATATCATCATCTGCCTTGCCTTTTCCCAACTATGTTAGGGTCGGCTTTCAGTCTAACCGGATGCAGGTGAACACCAGTATTTTACATGGAGCGCCTATCTTACCTCCATAACCCAGTTAGTACCGGGTAATACGATATCCCTTGGTAAGACTGGTTGTCAGAATTTCGGGCAACTGCCTACCTATAACGACTGTCAAAGATCTACAAGTGACAGTCGGGATCAACTGCTTAACGTGGTTTCCGTGGCACGGAGAAAACTCGGCAACAGCAGCTTAACCTGATGATCGACCCAAGCGACTGTTATTATTTAGTCAAGATATCCACCTTTAATAAGAATAATATAAGAAGTTAAAATAATTTATAATATCTTGGGACAACCAACACACCGCCATCTGATCCCAAACTAGGCAGAGCCTGTACTATAGCAACCAGACAACTGATATACATACTTATATATTTCTAAATACATACATATTATAGATAAATTACACACCCAGATACAGAACAAGTAATCGTATTCATCGCACAAAGATTTGTCCTGTGTGGGAATCGAACCCACGACCTCCGTCCTAGCAGTCAGGGTCACTAACCACAAGACCAACAGGCCAATCAAATATACATATATTATCCCTCTACCCGGATTTCGGAGGCTAATCTCGCCGAAGATCAGCTATGTACGCCAGAGATATAAAAGTGCACATATGAGTACAAATCCAGGTGCACTCACTATCCACTTACTCTCATAATCCAATGGGACGGCAGTCCGAAACGAACGGAGACAGATCAGGCCCTGATTTTCACATAAAATGCAAAACCAGTTCCAAATGGTAATTTCCCATGGAGGAAAACCACTAAGCTATACCTACATTAGATACTCTGCAAATGTGCCTGCCTAGTAGTAGTATTACAACCAATTATTGAGAATAGACACCTTTTAAGATTCCTAAGGGATAAAAGTTAATCTCATAAAGCCGGAAGGTAAATCCAAAACCCATTTTATTCAATATCATAATATACCCAAGTCGTCAGTGAAAACCTTGAGCTGGTGTAGCGTCGTGCGTAGTTGCAACATGAGGCCAGCTTATACTGGTTTCGTTACCCCTGATGTGCGGCCCCCCGTACCCACAATGGATGAAAGGTACATAGAACCCTGAAAATTAATAGCCTAAATGGCTGAAATGGTCATCAATTTAATGTCCGACCCCCATTGTCCGGACGGGTGTCAAAGCCGAACTAAAATCAAAATTAACAGTAGAAACCGATTAATTGGTTTTGGGCAAATTGAATTCACCGGCAGTATTGAATTAGACAATTAGTTTGACACAGCGGTCGGCGGTGTTAAAGTTAAAATTACTATTCAAACGCAGGTTCAAATTAATTTGTCGACCAAGTTAAATGTTATATGTCTGATCTAAATCACTGGTTCTGACTTTGGGTAAAACATGATTGATAAAGGACGCTAAGTTTTAAATATAACATCACGCATCACGCTCTTATTTTCTCAAAAGGTCTGGCAGAGCTGTATCTTTTTACAGTCACTAAGTAGTATAAGACCTTTTTTTGAGTTCTTTATAAATGGGTACTGAAATTAAAACAATACTTATTTTAGAGGGCGGAGGGTCTTATTTTAAGCGACATTTTACTAAAATTTAAGCCGAAGCTACTTCACGACTCTTGCCTAAGGCTATCAATTTTAATTTCAGCAACTTGACCTAAATCCGCTATCGTTGGTCCAGTGGTCGAAATGTGTTGGCAAATGTTGGGTATATACTGGGTTCGATTCCCAAGTTGTTACCGTTATTTTTATAATTGTGATCTGGTTTTTTCTTGTGTTGTGGTTTTATTAAATTGATGTTTAGGTTAGGTAGGTCAAATTGGAGTGTATGCTTCTGTTTAAATACTAGATTTGTTAGCTTTTTTATGTATACTATACTATTTTTAGGTGAGGAGCTCGTGGTTACTTAATAACAGCCGCTAGGGTCGATCTTTAGGTTAAGCCGTGCTTATCTAGGTTGGTATGTGCCGTATGTGGTTGTGGAGGTCAGATAGGCAGTTGCTCCACGTAAAATACTGGTATTCAGCTGCATCCGATTAGACTGGAAGCCGACCCCAACATAGTTGGGAAAAGGCTAGGCAGATGATTATGAATACATAATTTTTAGGTAAACCTCTGCCTAACCCGGAAAATATATGTAAGAATAGCTTTGTATTAGCAGCAATCAATCGATTTGTAGTCCACACATACACGACCTGATAGCCGCTCATTAACTCAAGCCGAGTATTCATTTGTGAAAGCCCCTAGCAGCCCGCATCAAGTTGTTTGAATTGGTTTAGCATTGCAAGGGTTGACACGATATCAATGTCTGTTTATCTAGCCTATTACTGGCCCACTGCTGGGCAAAACCCTCCCCCAATTCCTTCCATAAACTCGTCATTATTTGTCGATATATTTTTTTTTGTTCTGGAGCATGATACCTTGGAACCTTCCAGTTAAGGAGATATTGGAGGTCAAAGTTCCAACTTTACCACAAGTTTTTTTTTATCCAAGTTTTTAACGTTTTAAGTTTACTGTAAATATGTCCATGACTCCTATTATACTATTTAATGCATCGATCACCACAATGTGATGAGTGCGTTACATTGAGTCCAACTGGAAACTGTGATTTTTGACCCCAAAAAAAAATAGTCGTTTCCCAGCAATAATTTTTACGTAAGAGTTCCTTAATTTGATTAATGCTTGGTTGACGTCTTCATGAAGGGTCCATTTACACCTTGTATAACTATCAAACACATATTCCAAAACAAAATCAACAGGACTGTATAGAAATAGCCTTTAAAACTACACCGATTGCCATCTTGCATACCTGTACCAGCGTACCCACATTTAAAGTGGCATTGTAAGAAGTGGCTACTTCACGGGCTTCAAAGTAAAGAAAGGCTCTTCTCTTTTCTTTGCGTAAATTATAAATAGTATAAAGGTTTCACACAGAAGTCATTCACAGTTCTTCAAAAGGTACCTGCTGAACACTTTGGCTGAAAATTATTAGAATAATGCACTTGAATACAGAAACCTGGTAACCTACTTCCTGCTATTTAAAACCAAGTAACTAATAAATTCCCGCACGCAAAATACGCTCATTGGACGTGGAGTTGTGGACACTAGCCGTACAATACAATACAACTATACCAATACAAATTGGAAGATAATATTAAATATCTACTTGTTGTCTGATGTATCCAGAGTCAGGTGTAAGGTAGAAAAGGCTTTAATAATTAACCTCAAACTGGCGTGTCACCTGCTTGTGTCCCAAGCAACCGTTATAATTATTACGTATAGAGTCACTTTACAAGTATTACTTTACCAACACCGGAAGAAGCTAACTGTCGTCATAGGTAAGTACTACGTAATGTTAAAGAAACTTTAATTGTATTTTCTATTTGAGTTTTTAATAGACTATAAATAACTCTCTTGGTCTGTAACTGTCCACGTTTTTATACGTTAACTTAGAAGTTTGATTTTCTCAGCTTCAAGGGACTGTAGTATTGAGTATATGGTTTTAATTCCAACTCGATATCTCCACGCGTTCATGAGATACAGGGTCTTGACAGACAGACAGACGGGTAAAAAGTCCTATAAGGGTTCCGTTTGTTCCTTATGAGGTACGGATTCCTAAATAAATTTTTTTGACAAATGCCAATGGGAATTCTCGTCGAGCTCATGCTTGTACATACTTATATCTTATCTTAATTCTTACTAATATTATAAATGCGAATGTTTGTGAGGATGGATGGATGGATGTTTGTTACTCTTTCACGCAAAAAGTACAGAACGGAACGGTGATTGAAATTTAGCATACAGATAGTTTATAACCTGGATTATACAAGCCGCAGGTATAAGCCAGTATAATATAAATAACACAGTCATGGCAATGATGTTGAACTCCCCTAGTCCCAGCTAAACAACAAACGGCAATCAATAGCTAATAACTGCTTTACCGCCAAAGCGATGTTGGTAAGTGGTGGTTATACGGCATTTGTAATGAATGGCCACTTAATGACAGTCACACACATCAAATAACATACATATGCCTGTATTAATATGTCGGGTTGTCAGGATTTATTCCGTTAGGCTCGTACATCATGAGGGCAGAACGATGGGTTTCGTGCAATGAAAACACACTGGGTACCATACACAGTTTCTATTAAACTAATAAATTACTTGAAATTACAATTTAACACAATAACACGGAGCACAATGAATCGGGGTACAGTTCGAAGACGTCTTAACTCCGCTGCGATCAGATCTTCCACGACGTTCTCGCCTTGAGTTGAAAACATCAGGGCTCTGTAAATGCACGCAGTGGGCGCGTGATGTCACCACTGGCGTACTTACGATTCATTTTAAGTCCGCACCAATGACCGGATCCGACAAATACATAACCTGTAAAGTATTTTTGGGTGATTGAAGGAATCAATTCTTCTTGTGTTGTAATCAGTTGTCTTGGTATGTGATGAGGAGGAATGACGAAAATTTCGTGAAGAAAGTTTTGAGTATGAATGGCTATATAGGTAGAGGAAGACCAAAAAAACGATGGATGGACTGTGTGAAGGATGGTATGACTAGGAAGAAGGTGACTGATGAGATGACGAGTAATAGAGAAGTATGGAAGAAGACATGCTGCGCCGACCCCAATTAAACTGGAATAAGAACAGGAGAATGATGATAAGGAATCAATTCCTCATAATATCACTCCAGAAGGGTTTGGTAGTAGTGGAACTATAAACATCCTAATTTTGCCAGTTATAAGGGGTGAGCCTATTTCCATCATCCGGGCACAAATCCAGACTCCGGGCTGTTTTCCCCATAATTATTATGAACCTAATTTTCCTATGCATAGAAATCTTACATAAGCATTTTACCTCTCCTGTTTTCCTCATTCCAAGATATTATTTCCGACTGTTCAACAAATAATAACTTATGCTTAGTGAAACCAAGCTGCAAATTTTTATTGGGTTTGTCCATCAGGAACTTCTCACTAGCAACCTCGGAGTCTTGATTTGTGCCCGGTTGATGGCTATACGTTCGCCCCCTATTACATGGAACTTAATCATAACTGGCGAAATGCGAGTGTAATATTAGGTACACCTCTGCCTAACCCTTTGGGGACAACAGGCGTGATGTTATGACGTAAAAACCACTACAGTACATACAAAAATACAAACGAAAGAATGTTCCTCTTTCATTCCCAAAACTAATTAACTTTGACACGCATTTTTTGTTGACACAAATAAAGCTATCTCGTGGCTATCGCTGCTTTAATTAAGTGCGAGTATCACGCTTATGTACTCAGAGATAAGGTCCCTTCCGTTGCTACACTTTGTTACAAGGACGGTATAATAAATAACACACATTCTCTGTATGTTTAATTTTATCCCCAAACCAAAAGAATCTGATATTTTTTGACGCTGTTTCTCGCAAATTACAAAAGCCACAAGTCTGCTAAAATCATTGGTTTAATGGCTAGTAGCGCCACTAGTCGACATGAGGTTTTGGGTTCGATTCCTAATTCGGGCCAAGTATTGTGGATTTTACATCAGGAAGTTCTCAATAGCATCTTGGATCCTGGATTTAAATTAAATTATATATTTATTGACACACACAAGTTAGGTAGCATACAAACATAGACAAACAAGATACATGAGCAAATTTAAATTAGTACAAAAGAAGAAGTAACCGTGGGTCCCAAACTAGGCATAGCCTGTATCTTGGTGGCCCAATTTTAGCAGTAAAGACAGATTGCATTCGGATGTTCAGTGTGACACAGCACCAGTTATAATTTTTGCCCGGGCTCACCTCAACAACAAGGGACTTTAACATAACTGGAAATGTAGTTATAAATTACTATTAATACACCTCTGCCTTACCCTTCAAGATTACAGACGTGAAGTTGTGTTATGTTAATAAATCCTTACTAATCGTGGAAGAAACACATCATGACTGCGACCAAAGGCTCAACATCGCAGCCGCGTGCATGGAAGACCTAAAACACAACATAGCAAACAGAATAATTTAGAACATAACTTAAGAAGGATGCACAAGTCCAGCAAAATAAGACTTTTTTCATCCAAGTTATACAGCAAACATAGTAGCCTAGTAGATACAGCACACCGTTGATCCTTGCCTCGGTAAACTGAAAGTGAAACTAGTAGTCGCAAGCATAACCTACTTATAACTTAGTTTACATTTATAACTTCATTCTTTACTATACTTTACGGAGTAATGCAACTAAGACCGTAACTAGAGCAACCTTCTTTCCTAATAATAGACTACCGACATAGTTATCACAGTAAGTAAAGTAGTTCATACCGAAATACAATATTCTATGCATGACTGAAGTGGTATCAATATCATGTAAGTGAAGTATTTGAAATTCAACTCCTGCACTACATAAAACACTGGCGTTTGTTCGTGGCTTTGCTCCCGTTATTTACGTAAATTAACCGACGGGAACGTTTTAAATGTAGCCTATGACACTCAGGGATAATGTAGCCTCCCGTTTGTGAAAGATTAAACCCTTCATACAAACCAACAAACAAATTTTACCTCTTTATTAATATTAGTATAGATAGAGGCATGTATTGTGTTAGAAAACCAGCCATTCTGGACTGTGACCTGCTGTCATTTGACGTCTTTTGGCTGAATTCCAAAAGCCATAGCACCAATGAGGTGATAAAACTTTTAAACTTTTCCGAATATTTTAATCCAACTTCTGTTCTCTGCAAAAGATCATAGAATCAAACTGATGTTCAAATAAAATTGTAAGTTTAAAATGCCTGTGACGGAATTTTTCTTTTTTTTCCTGCCGTGGTTTGAATTTCGTTCCTATTTCAAAACGTGAATCACGCGTGTCATGAGAAAATAAAACAAAGCAAGCAATGTCATGAAAAAAATTACGAAAACTTTTTTGGTCTACATAGATTAAAAAAACGAATAAGTTTTATTTGGAAATACATATATTTTAATAAAATACAGGTCGTGATCAGTGTGTGAGTATGATATCGATCGGTGCCGTGCCACTCGGTCACTAGCCCTACTGCCAACATATTATCGATTTTAACCACAAGCGTTTAGACATCCACCATTGTTACCAACGACTGAATATTAACAGTCATTTCACAGCTACTTTACCTGTGACATAAAACTTATGACAGTGATAATAAAGGTACCTTATTTACACTTAATGCAAATTCAGAAGTTAAATAATAATGAAAGGACAGTAGCCGATAACGTAGTATGCGTGAATCCTGAATAGTTTACCTACCTAGGTATTATTTACTAGTTTGAAGAACGGAATTTAATTGTATAGGATCTTCTTAATGGGTTTTATTGTAAAACTTGACTTTGTATTATCAGCATTGGGCTATGTTTTAAACTTTGACCTATTCGTAGCTTACCTGATTCAGATTTGTATAGTGAAGCCATAGAAATAAATACCTTAATAATGCTACTTTTTAAAGGTATGTTAACCTAGAAAGCATTATTCTTTGTATGTTGAAACTGGTTGAAACGTTACATGAAACCATAAAGGACAAAATTTCAAAATCCGAAATATTCAAATTCGAATGTTCAGCGTTCGAGTTTGCTTATTCAGAATAAATGTTGCCATTTTCCATCTAAGAATGTCTACTAAAAATAGTATAGATGACGTAACGTCCCATATATTTAAATATACCCTGCGTGAGTTCCCGCTCGAAACTAATGGCTGTTGCCGAGGCACCACAACACGCGATTCATCATTTAGGAAGGGCTGCAACAAAAGAAGCCTTGATTTATTTAGCGGGATTAGTGTGAAATATCCACACTGGCAACACTTATTAATCAGAAGGACGTGACGTTCGCTTTGCTAAATGATACTTTGCAATTTCTTGAGAAAGTCGACTGCAATGTGGCTTGGAAATAACTGCAATGATTACGGTCTCCACTGCTGGTTTCTATTTTCGGTAACTATTTACGTCTTAGATATTTAATGATTAAAATTTTATTCATTCAAGATTACCTGCAGATTATTAAATTAAAACTATAAACTAATACATATAAAACAGTGTCTTTAAAACACTTTATGTCCAAACAAGTCTCTGTGTCTCTGGCTATATAAGCAAGTTTATGCACTCAGTACAGAGCACAGTCCCTTTTTTAGATACAGAAAGTTAACGCATTTGTCTGACATTTAGTGCAACCACAGCATATAAATTACTAGGTACTCATTAAGTATGTGGCCACTAACAGAATCATCATCAATTTCCTGCCACAGGACACATTGTGCCTAAATAATAATTTATGAAACAAAATCATGCCAAAAACGTAAGAAACATTCACAAAAACCATTCTTTAAACCTTTAACTAAATATAACAAAAAGTTTTAACTAGGTAGATCCCGTAATAAGTTGCGACATAAAACCTCACAATCTCGTATTCAACTTAATTTATTGTGCACATACATTTATGAAAACTACAGTATAATGACCACCTACGGGTCACAAGAGAATACCTTCTAAACTAGGTTAGCATATTTTTACCGCAGTTCAACTTAATAAAATATTCTACCATCTTTCTATAATCCCGCAGGAGAGCAGCCAAGATAAAACAGTTGGCAGTAAAGTGCTACAAAGAGTGTGAAAGATCTCCCTTTATGATGAACAATATTTTATGACAGTCATCAATGAGACCCAATCGGAATATTTAAGAGACCTAATGCCCGTTTTGGACGTAGATATCATGAAAATGTTCAAGTTAATGGCGAATAAAATGGTGATGTTTGGTGTCGTTATTATTTTTAAACGTTTCATAAAATGCTGAAGAGCTCATCGTTATTTATATTTGTACATCCACCCTTAACAAACGTCACGTAAGGCCGCAAGACTGCCAAGGGTGTGATGGTACATGAAAGTAAATGATAAGTTGAAGGAGCCTAACAGACCTACAAGGCTAACAGTCCCTACGACCCTAAGCCCTAAGCCCTACACAGCCCTAACCTATCATATACCTAGTATGTAATAGATAAATATATAAATAAGTGCGGGATGTCTGCACCATGCGACCTAAGGTTACAGACGGATTGGAGACAGGATGTCCAGGTATGGGAAGGGTACACTCACTGCCAGTCCCGCAGACTCACGAGACCGATCAGAGATGGCTAAAGGTGTCTTGGCCACAGTGAGGGGTAATGAGACAAGAATATAAAATTCAAATCTGATTTATTTACAAATGTTACCGCTTATATACTACTTTTTCTTAACACACACTATTATATAAAATCTTTGTGTCCTATGCGTGTAAGATGCAACCCAATCATTATCTTAACTGGGCCGCGCGTCAGCCAGGCCGAGTGCTGAGTCAATGTCCAAAGGTAACATTGAACATTCTGGCGACTCTCAGGAACAGGATCCAAGTTGGTACAGGTCGATGGTCTCGTATGGTCTGGCCTGTCCTTGTTCAGCTTCTTGTGACTGGGTGGGCACGCTGAATGGTATGCCGTACCGCTGTTGTGTCTGTTGCGGGTGTGGTGTGCTGCTGACGATCGTCGGTTGCTGCACAGGTGGCGCAGGTTTTCTTCTAGCTGCAATGATGGCTCGAAATTTACTCAAAACCTGTGGACCGAAGTAAATTAAAATACATGCTAAACTGATAATAACAAGTGAAGTACTGATGCTAGCGATGTATGTATGAGACTCCAGTTGTTTCCAAATTGTGTTATCTAGCTGAGTTTGTAGGTTTGTTTCGGATGTAACTAAATGGTCGAAAACTCCTTTTGACTTGTCTAACACTAATTCTTCTTTGGATATATCTTTTATGTTTGTTGGTAAGATTTGCGTATTAATGGAGAAGTTCGTTGTTTTAGAATAAGAAGCTAGCACTCTTATCGTTGTTGTTCTTTTTGCCGCAAGTATGTTATTAAGTGTTTTAATTACGCAATTCTCGGAGATATGTAGAACTCCGACATCTTGAATAGTAATTTCTTTTCTTTGACCGTCACACACAATTGATATGGCAACCGATCTTGTCGTGATGAAGAGCCAAGTGTTTTGCATAAATAATTGCTTCCATACAACATCTGTTGATATCTTGTAGGTTTTTGACGTGCATTGGGTGTGGGTGTAGTTGTCAGTTTTAAAGAGTTGTTCAACTATGCAATTTTTATTTAATTGCATGTTCTTGACAGCTACAGGATAGCAGACAAACTCTGTAGTACTACCAAGGCAGTCTTTAAATTCTTCCTGACTTAGTTCAAAATAACGCTCGTTGTTGTAATCAAAGCCCATGAACGTCTGCTGAATAGTCAAACACTCAAATGATCCATCTGTTTTTCTCTCTGGAATTGGTGTAACGTGTATCAGAGTATATTTTGTTACGTCGTGTATTGGGAAGTAAGCGTACACTCTTATGTGCGTAGTATTTACGTTCATCTCAGTCTGTATTATTTGACCCTGGATAATTTTCAAGTTTGATGGTAGTTTTTGATTAGCCATTTTTATTATGTTGCTGATGTGCTTTGGTGTTAATATACTATATATAGTTGCTTTTTGTAAATAAATTTCAAGTAACCCTGTATAGTAGTCCATAATTTCTTTTATAAAATTATTTGCCAACTCGTAGGTTTGCATAACTTGTATCTTAATATGATTTCTGTCAATAGCTTTATACCAAACATTGTGGTCATTCATGAACGATATAGCTTCATTTAGTTTTGCTTGGAACCTCTCTAACTTTTTTTTGATTTGCTCTTCAGTTTGATTTACACCTGCTATGGTAGATATCATTATCTTTGTTTGATGATTGGCAGCGTCTATAAGGTTCTGCTGATTTTTATTTAATGTATCTATGTCCCTGTATACTTCATCATTAACTCCAAATACCGATGTTAACAGTTGTCCTAAGATACCTCGTTTCTTCCTATTATTCTTTGTCTCTGTTAGGTATTCCTTTGTTGTCTCAAACTTTGTTTTTTCTTCGTTTAAGTGGTGATAAAATTCATTGCAATGTGTTTCATCCATGATGTATTGGGTATCCTTGCAAAGTTGTTGAAATTGTGATGTTATTTTATCAATCTTTTTTTGGTCTAGCTCCAAGCTTCCTCTCTCATAATCTGCTTCAATTCTAAACGTTCCTCGATTAATAGTTGTGGTTCCTATTTTTTCGACATATAGTCCTGGACTCAAACTTTTTAACGTGAATGTGGGCGTACTCGACACGGTGCCAATTAATAGTATAATTATCGTATGTAATAGTAAACCCTTTATCCAACTTTTCGGTGTTCGTAGACCTTTTTTGTTTATTGTAGCTGTTGATATATTACATTGTATAGACGTTTGTCTGTCTTTGCTATCGCTATCGGTACCAATTTCTTTATTTTCGTTCACTGGGAGCGGGATCAACGTGTGAATTGATCTTTTCTGACAAGCGCCTGTTGCTTTTTGAAGAGTTACCACTCTAACTACTCCATCATCTCCCGGGTGTACTTCTGTGATTTTTGCTAGGGGCCATTTGCTTGGATTTATATTGTCATCCTTTATTAGTACTACAGTTCCAATTTTAGCATTTTCATGTGCTTGTTTCCATTTGTATCTTTGCTGAAGTTGATGTAGATAATCTTTTGTCCAACTGTTCCAAAAATCTTTTTTCATCTTTTGAATCTTTTATTTCGGCTTGGATTTTTTGTCGTGGGTAAGACAATAATTGTGCTACTTCTTCAGTGCAAAATGACGCTTCTGATCCTTGATCACATAATACTCTCAACAACTGCGGCATTCCATCATACGAGGTAGTTCTTACTAAAGCAGTAGCTAGTAAAGTCGTATTTTTAGCGTCGATGTTAGTTGCAGATAAATTCGATGTAGCTATATTTTGTGACTTCTCTGACCCTGCATTCTTGGATATGTATTTTTTAGCGTTGTCACTGTTTTGATACGGCTTAGATTGATGTAATAATGCGTTGTGTCCCTTATGTTGACAAAGGACATCATCCATTTTGGTCCAAATGTCAAAGAGCCGGCCAATAAAAAAAAGTGCTTTATTCTGAAAGAACTCGTTCGCCTTAGCATTTTTTTATATGACACCAAAGCTGTAGCACCAATATACTTGGTGGTATTCATGTTAAAAAAAACCTGATTTTTCATACATTTTTCAATCAAATGAATTAACGAAAACAATGAGGTACCATAATATTTTCGCTTAAATGAATTACCACACTAACAAACTACGGACTAGGGTCCATAACAGGACATTTCATTTTATTATGGACCTTAGTCCGTAGTTTGTTTGGGGGATTGTAATAAAATAAGATTAGATTTTTATATGTTTAATGTAATGTATTACAATAATAGCTTTGAATTATTTCAATAAACATATTTTAATATAGCATAATCGATATTATTATTAAACAATTGTATCAAAATCATCTGGCATAACAATGATGTTCTCTAATCCCAAAGCTGGTGGAGCTATATTTTGTAAATGTCGAGCATAGCTCATATACCATATAATACACATTATATGAGAACAGCACCCAATAGTTCTTTTTCCTATGACGCACGTACAGTAGTAGTGAGCGATGGCTTGTCTTCCCGATAACGTTTTGTCCACTACAATATACGTATAATATTGTCTTGCTCTTACATGCCGGGATTGCAATCGCCCACGAATCATCCACAAATCATTTCCCTGCTCCTGCAACTCCGTCAGGTGCTCGCCTGGCAAATCATTGCTAAGCTCAATAATTGTAAAAGATCCGTTTTCGAGGATATGTTCGCCATAATAGCTCTTCGCTTGTTTTAATTGGTAAACCCCAAGCGCGAATAAAAACAGCTCGTGCTCGGTCATCCTTGGGAATTCAGAGAACTCTTCCATATCCGCTGTCATCGCCCTGAATTGAGCACGTCTGCGGTTGTAGTTGTGCCGTTCTACGAGTGCTGCCAATCTGTTTGGCATATTTATCCTTTCATGGATAATCTCCAACATGCTTGTAATATGTGGATTGTCCTCAATTAAAACATGAAAACGATTTAATATTGCTGCTGCAATCTTAAAATAATCGAACATGCTTTGTATGGATTTGTATTTACGGGTTGATTATCTTCTTGGCCAACTTGCTCTTCAACATCTCGAATACGTCGCCGGTACCTTCTTTCTGTTCTTTGCCAACACGGTCGGCAAATGAACTCAGTACGTTCCAACTGAAAAGAAAAAAATCGTTTTCATTATCAAATGAACGTATTTTCAAATGCTTAATCCAAAAACATTACATATAATCGTATGTAAAATAACTGTGATCTTACCTGTCTATCTATCAATTCTTCAATCACTATTTGGGCGATATCAAGATGATCCCTTTCTCGGGAAGTCCATTCATATCTTCGCCGATTCTCTGTCGGTTCACGACACAAGATACAGTCTTCCATGAGTCGTGTTTATTACCCACACGGACACGTAACAGTCAATAACAAAGTCCAAAACGTAACAGAAAATATTAAAACTTAACAAAGGTGATCACAAAAACAACAAAAGAACGTAAAGCGAGCGGGAGCTAGCTGAAAAATCACACAAACGTACACGCACGGCAGTTGACGGCAACGTTGCTCTCGGTACTAAGGAAATAAACAGGCGCGGGCGGCGAAACGAGCGGTGCAAGGGTTGGGGGTTGGGGGAGGGGTAACACAGCATTGTATGGCGGTAGGGTAAAGGCTATTTTTCTTGTATCTACCTGCTTATCTTTTGTAGGCCCGGCCATTGTTTTAATTCCAAAAAGTAATAACCCACGTCTAGTTTCAACATTACTTTTCTATTGGTTGTAGGTACTCCTGGTATTTTTGGGTATGCAGTGTATACGACAATTATAAGTATATCGTGTTCAAAAAAATATTTATAACCATGTTCTGGCAAGATAACTTCATTTGTTACAGTTAGTAGTTTACTCGAAATGTGTGAAAGACGGTTTTTTAGAACTCAAATAATACCAAGTATAGTGATGCTACAGCTTTGGTGTCATATAAAGAAATTCTAGGGCGGACGAGTTCTATCAGAATAAAACACTTATTTTATTTGGCCGGCACTTTTACTTTTGGACCAAAACTGTATGAAATGTGGATGATGTCCTTTCACATTGTTTATAAACTGCACTCACGCATTGTTTCTGTTCATCGTGATTTAAGCAA
Organism: Eurois occulta; assembly: GCA_950022335.1. Taxonomy (NCBI): domain Eukaryota; kingdom Metazoa; phylum Arthropoda; class Insecta; order Lepidoptera; family Noctuidae; genus Eurois; species Eurois occulta. Next base: position 9,254,105 of record OX465500.1, on the reverse strand, counting down.
CGTTTGCACATTCTTTTTTGCACTACGGCCTTGTATCGGTCGTTGACGCATAACGCCTTAAAACTAGGGCAATGATGTATAATATGATCGTTCTTTTGACAATACCAACAGCGTTTATATTTTTCTGATGTTTGTTTATCCCGTGATTGTTGACTGTTAGTATATGACGTTGATCCGTCAAAAGACTTAAGGCAATTGAACCGGTTTTCCATGAATTTCATCATCTCGTCAAAGGGTTGTAATTTATTTCGGTTTTGCAGTTGATCTTCATACTTCGTGTTTGTTTCTTCATCCCATTTTCTACTGACTATTCTTATCAATAGAGGGCCCCAAGCCGATGTGTTTATGCGTTGGTTTTTTAGTGCCTCGAGGCATTCATTTATAGTGTCATGCATGTCTCGTAATTGTGCCGCGTTTGCTCGTTGCATTTTTGGTAAATCTAATAATTTGTCAATAAATTTTGTAGCAATCATGCGCTCGTCTTCATATCTCTGCGTAAGCAACTTCCAAGCTGTTTCGTAATTTACTTCGCTTATTGTTAGATGACGTATTAATCTTGCTGCGTCGCCTTTTACGTGTGTTTTTAGATACTGCATTTTTTCTGTAGATGAAATTGATTTGTCCTCGTGAATTATTTTCCTGAATAAGTCTTGGAATGTGTACCACGAGTCATAGTTCCCCGTGAATGTGGGAATATTTATTCGTGGAAGTTTTCCTGAGGATTTTGTCGAAATTACTTTCTCTTCTGTGTTTTGATTGATTTTTTCTTCTAATAACTCCGTTATAACATCATAGTCGTTCTGTGTATTTTCGAAACAATTGTTTCTGAAGTAGTTGTTGTCCAATGTACTTTCGGCCATTAGTAGTCCGATGTGCGTTTCTTCGATTTCTAGCCATTGTTTTTGTAGAGTTTGTAATAGTGTTTGTAAATGCCATATTGGCTTGTTTTGGGTAATGGATTCCTTAGCCTGAGATATTTTTTTAGATATCTGCGACATTCGGAACAATTGTATAAACAGTTTTGGGCTACTGACATCTGCTTTGTCTTCATCTTCCTCTATAAACCGTGGTTCATATACACTTTGCACATGTTGTAACCTTTCTTCACATTTCTTCAGGTAGTCGATTCCTTCGTCGTAACACTTTTTAATGTTGTCGAAGTAGTTTGTAGTAATGTATTTATGAGTTGATAACACCTCCTGTTCCTGTAGTCTTAAGTGATTTTCTTGAACTCGTTGAAAAACTTGGTTTAATGTCTTTTTTCTTTCGCTGATGTATTTTTCTGTTTTTCTTGTGGGCGAGTCCTTTTTTATGTTTGTCAACACCCTTCTAATCTCGTTGTAATCCGCTTCCTGGCTCCTGATTACTTCGTTTACTTCCTGTATCTCCATAATGCTCTTCTTTCTTCTTCCCTAACAGCCCTACCCTACTCTAACAGTTAAGTCCGTACTAGTGGTATCTGCGCTCTTGTTATGTCTTTGCGACTTCTCAATCAGCTGGTTAAACCCGCTTGTGGGAGGCCAGTGACCGATCCGCAACGAGAGGCTTTCCGACAGAATACCCTAGTACAATGTACTTCAGATTACTGAAAACTGATGCTTTGTTGAGTACACCAGCCCCAGCTCTCTGAAGTGTCAGTCTGTCAATGTAATTCCCTACAGTGGGCAAGGGGGACCGCGTGATTCAAATGCTCGAAGGACCAAAATGTACGTCCACCCTTAACAAACGTCACGTAAGGCCGCAAGACTGCCAAGGGTGTGATGGTACATGAAAGTAAATGATAAGTTGAAGGAGCCTAACAGACCTACAAGGCTAACAGTCCCTACGACCCTAAGCCCTAAGCCCTACACAGCCCTAACCTATCATATACCTAGTATGTAATAGATAAATATATAAATAAGTGCGGGATGTCTGCACCATGCGACCTAAGGTTACAGACGGATTGGAGACAGGATGTCCAGGTATGGGAAGGGTACACTCACTGCCAGTCCCGCAGACTCACGAGACCGATCAGAGATGGCTAAAGGTGTCTTGGCCACAGTGAGGGGTAATGAGACAAGAATATAAAATTCAAATCTGATTTATTTACAAATGTTACCGCTTATATACTACTTTTTCTTAACACACACTATTATATAAAATCTTTGTGTCCTATGCGTGTAAGATGCAACCCAATCATTATCTTAACTGGGCCGCGCGTCAGCCAGGCCGAGTGCTGAGTCAATGTCCAAAGGTAACATTGAACAATATTTATGGCAATAACAATGACCAACTTCCTAATAAAAGTCTAGATATGGTTATTTTTTTTTTTATGTTTATATTTATTTCTCTACTAGTAAGCTAACATGAGGTTTGTTTAAAAAAACCATGTTCTACAGGGGAATGTAGTTTATGCTATGCTTTTTTATGTTAAAACTAGCTGTTGCCCGCGACCTCCGTTTGCGTGAAATTATTATAAAAAAACTTCTCTTTTTTAATCAGATTTTGGTCCCAATTTCAAGGGTTTTAATTTTTTTTTCACGGAACCCTAATTCTTATCTATACAAAAAAAAATTTGAAGTGTCTGATTGTAATATCAAAATTAGAGCTTTTTACTGAATGCCTATGAGAATATACTGCACTAATTACAAAAACACTTTTTTTTTTGTCTGTCTGTCTGTCTTTTTATCTGTTTGTTCCGGCTAATCTCCAAAACATTTTCAAGGGTTTTAATTTTTTTCACGGAACCATAACTATTTTTCTAAAAATAAAAGTAAAAGCCCAAGTTGGACCATATACCATTAGCTATTTGCCAGTAAAAATCCCGTCAAAACTGGCCCCGCCGTTTCGGAGATTAAAAAAAAAAAGTGTTTTTGTTGTAAGTGCCGTGTACATTTTCAATTTTTCATATTAATTCAGAAAAAAGTTGTTATTTTGATATTAAGCAGACACTTTTTTGTTTTTTTGTATAGATAACTGAAAGGACAGGAACTTCTACATTTCCGAATTTAGAAGACAACAAAAATGAATCTTAAATGACGTCATATTATTCCAATCATGAATTTATTTAAACGCTACGTTGTTTACTCATGAATAATATATAAACACAATTGCGTGTAAATGTTCATTTTTTAATTTGTGACAAACTCGGATATACACAACTAATGGCCGCTATGAAAACAGAGCTGCGGAAATACAGAGAAAACTATTGTGATACATGATTTAATAACAGATTTTGTTCTTGTATAAACATTCTGCTGTATTTCTTACTGAATGTATGCGATAAATCATAGCAGTCGCATAATCGCGTTATTATTTATTATTCAAGGTAAAGTTATCCTTTATTTTATATTTCTTTGGATGATAGGCGACTGTAGGTTTTGAGTTTGAGGCACGAGGGTGTTACATCAATGATGCCAAAAAAGGCAGTATCGCCACTAGTGTTGCCATTTTTGGCCGGAATAACTTCACTATAAATAAAAAGTAATGATAGAATAACTGTGAAAAACATCCAGAATAATAAAAAAATACAGATGCAAATAGCTAGGTAGGTAACTGAAATTCTGCAGCATAACAAACATTGCCATATTCTATTACAAATTCTGTGAAACGAAACTGTAAACATTGAGTGAAAATTTTACGATAAAATTAATCAAACTTTTAATAAAACGCGTTTTACTTTGCAGTGTTTTGTTTTCAGTGTGGATTTTGATTTCATTATAACTTTTGTGTGTTGTTCAATTAATTCAATGATTCGTGGTCTACATTTTTGATTAAGTTAGTATTAATAATGCACATTAAGTAATAGACTGGTCAAACTAATTAGAATCTAATTAAGGCCATTAACACATACCGTATTAATACCAATAATTAGATTCAACATGTCTTTAGAAGCTACCTATGTCATGATGACCAAGCATTTCCGAAAGTTATTAAATGGATGCATGGAATTCTCACGACACAGGGAATTCTAGTATGAGTTTCAGGAATCAATGCATTGAAAGTAATTTCTTGAACAATAAATTATTTATCAGGGGGCACTATGCCCCCGCAAAGACAAGTCGAGCCTAGCGAAGCCCAAAGCACTCCCTACCTTTTCTCGAAACGCTTCGTCGTTTTCTTGAAACACTCACAGTATACTCATAAATTCAAACATACAAATGTAAAGTCGAGCAATCTTGATATACTCAGGCACCAGGTAATAGCGTGTGTGTTCATAGTTCATACGAAACGGCCAAGCCACATATTTTGACTAAGGTGTAGAGTTTGTGAAGTTCGGGCTTGTAGAGTTAGGGCGTGTAGAGTTAGAAGCTTGGCTCTACATGAGATCTGATAACTTTTTCACAGTGCGAGCAATATGGTCTCGTCTTGGCAACATTTTACATGAAAATGTTTTTGGTGGGATTCTTATTTCCGAAAAGTAACGCCTGATCCTTTAACAGTGCCGAAAGTATAAAACCATAGGTGGGATGGGACATTGTGATAAGGCGTATCCCTGATCCCATGTTGTTTTTTTACCAACATACGAGTACTATGGAATAGGCACATAATTTTAATCAAAATCAAACTCCTCAAAAAATGGTCAAAGAGAGAGAGCTCAAGCTTTAACTTTCATTACCCCAAAGTAATTAGCACTCGATGCACGTCGAACAAGCACCACCATCGGCTATTGTGTGCAGGGTCATTAACTACAACTTAATGACGTCAGGTGGCCCACTTTATAGGCCACGCGTTTGTTTTTATCGAGGCAGTTTCAGTGTATTGACTTTTAGTGTTGTTTTAATTCACGACTGTTTTATTTTATTTTTTTGTTTCTTCCTTAAAGTTTGATTTAGGATTTTGTCATTGGAAAAAAAAAAACTATTGCACCTTTCCGACTTCGGTAATCATCATCTGCCTAGCCTTTAATAATAATAATCATTTTAATATCAGGCAACTGAGACCCATAGATAAAATACACAAAATAATCTTATACAATAATAAACCAAAACATATAAAAAAAAACCTTATTAAACTATAACACGTATCGCTAACGACGTCATGTTTTGCTGCGTGATGTCGCGTAACCGTCCTCGAAATCATCGGTATACGACACCTTTCATCCAAAAGTCCTCTTTCATGAAGTTGGTGTGGTGAAGATGATATGATGTGATGGTCCAAGTAGATGACTCGAACCATGAACGACTTGAAGTTGATGTTGTGCCGTGATTCCAACCTTTCGACCCTCACAGTTCAGTAGGTCTTCACTCTTAAATACCCCACGATTTCCTCAACCTTCGTAGTGTAACGCAGATGCGAAATGTACAGCTGCGTCGTAGGCACAGCAGGACGCAGCAGCATGTTCGGTCCACTCGGTTCGGAACCGCACTGGTGACGACTGGGTACCGCGCTTTACCAAGTACGTTGGGGTCGGCTTCCAGTCCAACTGGATGCAGCTGTGTACCAGTATTCTACATGGAGCGACTGCCTATCTGACATCCACAACCCAATTAGTACTGGGTAATACGATACCATTTGATAAGACTGGTTGTCAAACTTTTGGGCCACTGACTACCTGTAACGACTGTCAAAGGTCTACAAATGAGGCCGCGGCCTCGAATTTTGCGGGCAGCGGGGCGGCGGCGGCGGCGGCGCGGGAGCGGCAGGATCTTATGCGTAAAATCAAATGGACCGGTTCTCGAAAACAGCGGCGCGGGAGCGGGCAACGAGCGGTGCACTCCAGTCAACGAGCGCCGCCGCCGCCGCCGCTGCCCGCAAAATTCGAGGCCGCGGCCTCACAGTCGGGATCAACCGCTTAAGATACTTTCCAAGGCACGGAGTAAACTCGGTTTGTAATGAGTCACCCATCCACGGACCAACCTCTACCTGTTATTATTGTTTAGCCACGAGCTCCACCGATACGATCCGACTTCGGTAATGTTTACATCTTTACATAAATTATGAAACAAAGTCGCTCCCGCTGTCTGTGCGCTTAGATCTTTTAAACTACGCAACGGATTGGAATGCAGTGTTCAGCTATATATAGAGTGATTCAAGAGGAAGGTATAGTTATATTGCACCCGTGTGAAGCCGGGTCGGGTCGCTAGTGTATTATAAAAATCATCATTTCAAATCGACCACATTCATTTCTTTTAAACTATAGTATAAAAGCATACTAAGGACGAAGTTCTTCAATGAAACTAAACTGCGTTCAAAGGCTATAAGTGTCAATATTCCATAGCAATTATGACACTTCATGGGTAAAATCCGCCCTAAATGCTTTTACTTAAGTACCTAACCTAAAAGATATAGTATAGGTACGATATGATATTAACGAACGTAAATCTGGTGGTTAAGACGGGCTCGTAAATTTAATAACAGCAGATAATACGGTGTCTAGTTATCTTTACGAGGGGACCCGCAGTGATCGGGCCTATAAAAATGAACTATAGCAGCATAACATGCATGATAGTATTCATACGGGGCTTATAGGTTGGGTAATAAATAGTTGGCACACTTAACTGATTTTTTAAAGTTTGATGATTGTGGTGACATTAGTTAGCACTTGTCATCACTCGTATCTATACTCAAGTTAAAGAAATTGAGTACATAAGTTGAAGTCAGCCGCTCGGGTCGACCTTTAGGTTAAGCCGTGCTTACCTAGGTTGGTCCGTGGATGGGTGACCACCCATTACATACCGAGTTTCCTCCATGCCTCGGGAAGCGTTAAGCCGTTGATCCCGGCAGTCATTTGTAGATCTTTGACAGTCGTTACAGGTAGTCAGTGATCTGAAAGTCTGACAGTCTTACCAAGGGTTATCGTATTACCTAGCGCTAACTGGGTTGTGGAGGTCTTATAGGCAGTCGCTCCATATAAAATACTGGTATTCAGCTGCATCCGGTTAGACTGGAAGCCGACCCCAACATAGTTGGGAAAAGGCTAGGCAGATGATGAGACAAGAATGTCAACGAAATAAGAACCGTCAAATAAAGCAAAGCAAGTTGTAGCTTTTGACAGTTCCAACTTCAAGCAATTACTAAACTACAGAATAAATATCGTATCTTAATTAATTACTTTTACAGGTGTAAGTATCTCACAAAATTACTGACATCAGCTTTAAATAGATGAACCCAATTTCTGGAACAAATATCATCGACGCGTCAAAATTTAACACAAGTCAAGTGATGCGATTGGCTTTTGATAATTCATCACAGGACCCACCGATTTATTTAAACTTCATGTACAAGAGTGGTACATAGGCGGACTTAATGCAACACGGCATTCTCTACCAGTCAACCTTTGGGTCAAATAGGACATCATTGTGGTAGAGTACAAAACAAAAAAAATTGAAAATTACCATTTTGTTAACAGAAATTGATACACATAAATGGGTACATACAAATACATAATTATATGATATAGATACAGATAAAATGACCTAATATATATTATAATACATACACATAGTCCGAAACACGAGAAACCTTATAATAATTACTATGACTCTAGTAATGACTAGATCGTAAGCAATTTAGTCTGACTTTAAATAAAACTTCCGAACTGCTCTTTTGAAAGCCATTTAACACGGTTTGTTACTTATATAAGATCCCATTAAAATAGATGGAGAAATTTTAACACAGCGGTCAGTACGTCTAACCAAATATATCCAAGCAAAAAAGAAACACTGATTAAAGTGATTTTATTTTGAACTAAAATAATAAATGCCTGGCACTCTAGAATAAACACATCCACAAAACGATACAAAATAAAATCACTATAATATTAAAAGTCCGTCTTATATTCTTTTTTCATGTTTTATGTAGACACCTTAAATCTTTCCTTCAAAGTACCCACAGCAACGTGTTTTCTTCAAGCGTTCAGTTCTTAATTCTGCAAAACACTAAGACAGAAGACAGAAGTTTTACAGAAAGAGACTTAATATTACCATAGCATAACATAACGCCTATAATCCCCGAAGGACTTAGGCATAGTTCACAGTACAGTTATGTTTAAGTCTCGTGTAATAGGGGGCGAGCCTATTGCCATCAACCGGACACAATTGCAAAATCCGTGGCTGCTACTGAGAAATTCCTAATAGAAATACCCAATAATACTTTGACAGACCTGTGAATCGAACCCAGGACCTCATGCTCAGCTGTCGCGTTTGCGACCACTACACCAACGAGGCAGCTACCACAGATAATCAGATACATAATATTATGTGAGAAAAAGAAGTTTCCATTCCAGATCAGAAGTAGATGAATCTTCTTTGAAGAGAAGCACTTCTTCGCTTACAATTTAACCGTCTTCTAAGCTAACATATTTATGAAAACTTAGTTTTAAGTGCCGTGAGTCCGTGTCGGTAATTATAGCTCGACTTATCCCGTGAGGGTCATAAACGTTGTGTAGCGATGTTATTATGCGATACATATTTTACGTTTTTCCCGCACTAGTGATAAATAAAGTTTAAAGTAGCAATAACAAAAAATATGAGGATGAAAATGCAATAATAACATTAGATGATTGTAGTTCTTCCAATTATTTGTTGGATTTTTGCAATAACTTTCCCAAAAAAGAGGTATTGAATCAATGTCAGCAGTATGAAAATATAAGTACTGTTGTTTTTCATTTCAGTTTTTTAACACCGAATCACATTTTGATTTCTATCAAAATTGATGGATTAATTATACGACTTAAGCACTTTTGCACAAATAGCGCTAAATACATTGTTTTGTGATGTAAACAGAACTCCGCCACATTTATTATCGCCACATAAGTATAGGTATGTATATTATTATTTATTTTTTATTATGGTTTGGTTTTTAAAATTTTTAAAATGCAAAACAATAATGTAAAGAACATAAATAAATGAAAAGTAAATGATTAATGACTTTAACTACTACTAAACGCAAGCGAAAAATAATAGTAACTCCTCTCACTGTCCTACTCCAAGCCAAAAACCACTTCTACAGAAAACGCACGAGCATTAAACCAAAAATCTCCTAACGTAGATCTCAGGGGTTCCTCAAACTCCTCGTACAAAATATTTACATTACTTCCCCGACTATAACATGAGCGGTATAGTCATTCCATTCAGGTTACTTAAACACGCGCCAGTATTAGGTTATTCCCGCTTACTGGGTCAAGGAGGACTTGAGAAACGTTAGAATTAGAAAATATGAACGCTTGAAGCAATTTTATAAAATTGTCTCTTCATGTGTCAAAGACTAGCGGATCAAGTAGTTTAGGATATATAGGTACAGGTTGTTGCTGGGAAAATGGAATATATTATGAACAAATTCGACACCTGCTTTCATGAAAGCGCACTACCTATATGATGTTCATACAAATTACATTTTGAAAAATAGAAAATTCAAATATTTTTGAATTTACAAATAAATGTTAATTTGTTTATACGTAAATATTTGAACGCAATTTAAATACTCAAAAAATATTTACGGCGTAAAGACGCATTTCTCTTTGCCGAGATTTATAAAAAACAATCACCGTCGACTATAGTCATTGATTGAACCCATTTGAAAGAAAGAAAGAAAACACATTTATTTGGCACAAGCTACAAATGCACACAACATAAAATAAATCTACACAATAAAAACTTAAATCAAACAGGAAAAAAAGAGGAAACGTTGTGTGTCTCACGTCATTTGGACTTAGTATAAGTATATCTATGGAAATTTTTATTTCCGCACGTGTGCTGAAAATTACTAAAACTCCACGCGTGTGAAATACATTGCATGTTGAACCTTATTGAACCAGTTTTCGAGAAAGTGTTTTGAAAATAATATTTCGGCATTCATTCCGTTCTTATAGTTTCAGTGATAATGATCAATAAAGTTTTATTAATTAAAGTTAGGCATAGGCATAGCTTACTAAACCAAAGTTATAACAGTAACTTTAAAACCGGCCAAGCGCGAGGCGGTGTCGTGCATGAAGGGTTCCGTACCATCAGACAAGATTTAATGTCAGCCAGTTTTTTTTTAATTTTTATTATGTGTTGTTAAAGCGGCAACAGAAATACATATTCTGTGAAAATTTCAACTGTCTCCTTCTACAGATCATGAGATATAGCCGCGGACAGACAGACGGACGGACGGACGGACAGCGGAGGCTTAGTAATAGGGCCCCGTTGGTTATACTCCGGGTACAAAATCCTAAAAGCATTAAAAATCTTAGTTGATAGAGAAAGTCTTTAACGTATCCTGAGAACGTATCATACTACAATTTCCAGAATTTTACAAATTTTCCCACTTGTGATCTGCACATACATTATCTACTTGAAACTTCTAGATATAGTTCTGAAGAGATCCAATAGAGACCATCGGTACCTGTGTGTCTGAACTACGCCATAGACTCACATATCTTCATAACTCTGAGAAAGATCGGAGGTTGCTCTAACTAATGGATATCTCTCACAACTTAAGAGCATTTGCTATTAGAACTGTTATTGAATGGCATTATGATCGAGATGGTTGTCAAATATCAGCACAATGTCGCTTTTAATGGAATATTCATGGTGGTTGTATGTTTGATTTTATTGGTATTGCTACCATGAGGTCTTAAGTCGGGCAAAGTTGTATTGGTTTTTGAATTTGAAAAAATCTGGATGGCAATAAGCCATTGGCTTTAAGTCATTTGATGTACTACTAACACGCTATAGACCGAAAAGTCTGAAATAAATGTTTTGAATTGAATTGAATAGGCTTGTCCCCATTATTTAGATAGGACCTAAAGATAGCTTCCGATCTGTGGACAATCCTAGGTCACCCTAACCCAAGAGGTCTGCCGAACCTTCAAAAAAAAAAACAATCATTTTTTCCTTTAGTTTAAATATTATTGGCTTTAAATAAGAAGCCTGTGTACAAATATAGAGAACTGCCGTTCAAAATAACTCACTAAGCGTTGTGCAGCTTAAGCTGCACAAACCAAACAATTTACGCGCATACCTGTAGCACGTACGCTGACACAGCATGTTCTTGCCCTACTTTAGAAAAAGCTGACCATTTGAAATATCTTGGTGTCACTATTGACTCCAATCTAAATTTCCGTAAACATATCGAGTTACTATGTGCTAGAGTGCGCAAACTAATTTATGTTTTTAAGTATTTACGTAATGTAGCCGACTATAAATTAATAAAACAGGTTTATTTAGCGTTGTGTCAGTCTATTCTAACCTATTGCATAACATCCTGGGGGGGGGCGGGAAATTCGATTCTTCTCCCTCTAGAACGTGCTCAAAGAGCAATTCTAAAGGTTGCTACCTTTCGTCCGTTTAGATTTCCTACACATCTGCTCTACAAAGCATGTAATGTGCTCACAGTACGGCAATTATTTATTCTTCACATTATACTACAGCAGCACTCTACCCTTCCCTATGACCCAGTTCCTTCCGATAGGAGAAGAAAAGACCTGGTTTGCACAAAGCCTCAAACTAGACATGCGTTTGCTAGTCGATTTTATGTGTTTTTAGGACCTTTTCTGTATAATAGACTCAACAAGAAACTAAACTTCTATAGTCTAAGTTATAGGAAATGTAATTTTGTAATATCGGATTATTTAGCGATGCTTAATTACACGGACACAGAAAAACTTCTAGAAGTCCTGGTTTGATTTGATATGTCATCTCCTCGTATTTAGTTGTACATATTGTTATTGAGTTAGTTTTAATGTTTACTGTTTTTGTTCCTAGATTTACTTTATTTTAAAACTTTTCCTGTCCTAATTAAATTATGCATTGTAAAGTGATGGCCTGAAACACAGGTTTAAATAAACCTAGATCAGGCAGGTCGCTACCTAACATTTGATTTCGCCATTATCGTAACTTGCAACAGTTATATATATTTTAGTTATAGTTTACTTATAAGCACTAATTATACAATTGTTTAGAAATAACACTACTGCACCTAAATGTACACTTTTGTAATACCTACTTTTTTGAAATAAATTATTCTTATTCTTCTTATTCTTATAATGATTACAGCCGTGAGTGTAATCATGACACATGATTATTACTATGTCTTAGACCATAAATACTTCGATAGTGATATATTGACCTAATTACAATCAGCAGAGGATGATTAATTAATTAATATTCGTATCACATATAGTATCACTACATTAATTATTATCTACCGCATAATAGACAAGATTTCAGCTCACCGAATACTTGCTAGGAAATTAAGAGTGTAATATACAGGGTGGAAACACCGACACGAAAACGGTTACCACGTATTCAGTACATCATTCTGAGCAATTTCTGAATTTTTCATGCGGGGAGGCCACATAGAAATTTTTCATCGGTTATTAAAAAAAAACAAGTGTTTCCTACAAAAGTGCAATACCTACACGGTCAAAATGTATGGAACAGCTCATAATTTCCTAGCAAGTATTTAGTGAGCTCAGAATGATGTACATGAATACGAAGTGGTAACCGTTTTCGCGTCGGTGTCCCTTCCACCCCGTATAGATACATACCAGTGGCGAAGGTTCCATACAACTCGATTCCTACCGGCTTCCCTTTGAACAATGGCAGTCAGTATTCTATAGACAAATAATATAATCACATTAAAGATATGTACTCCGGCTTACCTGTTACGAGAATTGACCCTTCGCTACTGATACATACTTACATTTTTTTACAAACTATATCAATTAAAATACCATACTTACAAAAACATATTGTGTGTGCATAGTCCATATTTTTATAAGTATTTGGATAGTTGTAGCTAACCAACTTTAAATAAGAATTTCTGGTACCTATATTATAATACTACAACTACAAAACCCGAATACTGAAAAATCACGCTCTTATTAAAATCGGGGTTTACAAGGCAAAGTCGACTGCTCCTATTGTTGCAGTCGGTTAAAATGTAACCTATGTTACCCGGGCCATTAAAATAAATCGATTGACACCTTATTCATCAAAATCGGTTGACTAGTTTAGGCGCTACGGAGAAACATACATACATAGACTGCTAAAATCATAACCCTTCCTTTTGGCTGCGCCGTAGTCGGGTAAAATATGCACATGTATCAAAAACAAAAAAGAATCAATCGCTGTCAACTGTGAAGTGCCCACAAGGCTGGCAGCATTGCCACGTTGAAGTGTATTATTAGCCTTTTCCCAACTATGTTGTTGTCGGCTTCCAGTGTAACTGGATGCAGCTGCATGCGTATTTTACATGAAGCGACTGCCTATCTGACCTCCACAACCCAGTTAGTACTGGGAAATTCGGTACCCCTTGGAAAGACTGCTTGTCAGACTTTCAGGCCACTGACTACCTATAACGACTGTCAAAGGTATACAAATGACTGCCGGGACCAACGGCTTAACTTGATTTCCTAGGCACGGAGGAAACCCGGTATGTTATGATGGTCACCTATCCACAGACCGACCCAGGCAAGCACGGCTTAACTTTGAAGATCAACCTGTGCGACTGTTATTATTGAGCCACGAGCTCAGCTGAATGGAAATAATGAACACTCAATAGACAAAAATCATAAACTGATAAAAAGTATTCTGACCAGTTCAAACCAGAAAGTACTAGGGGACCAGGAATGTAAGGCGATGTAACAGAACTAACGGATGAAGGCAGGAGGCCGTTCGTAAATAATGGTAAGTCTGCAAGATGTTCAGTGAACCGAAGCGACGCAGAATTTAACTTGAAACGTTTGCACATGTAGCCAAGTTTAGCCACGAGAATATCATAATGTTAATGTACGAGCTACGCTGTACATTGACCTTTGTGTAGTTTGTACGTCATACTCATCAATGCATATCTTTCAGTTCCTGGTACTGAAAATATTAAGTATTTATAACAACATGACGACTGCCTCGTTGCTCGAGTGGTCGCTAACGCAACTGCCGAGTATGAGGGCCGAATTCGAAACCCGGGTCGGCAAACTGTTATTGGATTTTTCTATCAGGAATTTCTCAGTAGCGGCCACGGAGGCTAGATTTGTGCCCGATTGATGGCAATAGGTCACTCCCTCTATTACATGGGACTCAAAACATAACGGCGAAATATGGGTGTACTATTAGTTACACCTGTGCCTAACCCTTCGTGGATTGCAGGCGTAATGTTATGTTACGTGATAACAACATGCCATATTATAAACAGACCTGTTCGGCCATTACCATTTGTGCTGTCGCAAATTCCGCAAAACCGTTCTTCATATATTAGATTCCCATTCCATTCCATTCCAAGAATCCTGTGGCACGCGAAAATAAATAGAACCATTAATTAAAATTTCCTCCGTCTGAATTTCTTTCTTTACGTAACAAGCAGAACCCCCTCACAATCACATTTGCATAGCCACATTTCCCCCTGTTTACGTTAAGGAAAATCTCAGCACAAAGACACCGCAAGCCACGCTATCAGGACAGGTGTACACTGGCGTATCAATATTTAACGTGGAGCTATAAAACATGGGGTACACTGGGTGACGCAGCCGTACACAATCGGGTATAGGTATGCAGCTTAAGTAGGTTCTAGCCTATGCGTAAACTACACCGCGCGTAATTATTGTGACCGTGGCACATATCATGTGCACATAGCAAAGTGTGGAACATGTCTAAGCGAACTAATCAAAGCTTTGCGAGCAATAATGTCTGAGCTCACCAAATTGGGTTATGTGAAATAAAATTACACATAGGTACTGGTGTAAGTAAACGGCGGGAACAGCACGGCGCTGTTTAACGAACTTAGCTGAAAATTTCTGTTCAGCATGCTCTACAGTTTAGAAAGCTCCCTTAGGTTAGCTCTGGACTATGAACCATCATCTACCTAACCTTTTCAACCTTTGGGGTCGGCTTGCAGTCTAACTGGATGCAATAAATACCAGTATTTTACATGAAGCGACTGCCTATTTGACCTCCACAACCCAGTTCGTTCTGGGTAATACCCCTTGTTAAGACTGGTTGTCAGACTTTCAGTCCACTGGCTGTAACGACTGTCAAAGATCTACAAATGACAACTGGGACCAACGGCTTAACGTCCGTCCGAGGCAAGGAGTTAACTCGGTATGTAATGGTCACCCATCCACGGACCAACTTAGGCAAACATAGCTGATACTATTTCACCACGGCACCACGGGCTCCTCTGCAGTGTGAACCACAGTGTAAAAGTTAAAAACGTCGTGTGCTAAGCTCAGCTAAGTTAGCTCATCTCGAGGTGTAGCTTGCGCTTAACCCGTGTGTCCGCGACCTTTCAATTACCAAGTCGAGGTTACAATAAATTTCGCGTTATGGGTCCCTTTGGAGCCCCTTAGATATTCATAGTGGTGGTGCAGATCGTACTAACACGAATATTTTATTTTTAGGTATGTTTTTACAAGGCTAACTTGAGGATAAAGACAGTTAAGTGGGCCATACTTCAGGTTGTCAAAGAACTTTTTTTCATTGTAAAAGCCAAGAGCCCATATTGTTTCGTCATAAGTATGTTAGATTTAGTCCATTTATTCGATTTGACTAAAGCTTTTGTTTCTATACCTACATAGATTTATACAACTCATCTGATCACCAACCTAAAAATGGGAGTAAGTAGCAATAGTTTTTACACGGATTTGTAGCTCTATGAAAACAAAAAAACCAAAGCTCATTTTTCAAATTAACATTTTGCTGTCATTAGACTAAATTATGAAAACGAGAAGCGAGCTTAGCATCGAAAATCTAATTACCCTAAATTCATAACCGAAACGTTTCCTAGCACACGAAAATCCAGCTTAAATTCCATTCACTAATGCAATAAGTACGAAAACAGAAATATACCGGTATCACCTTGCCAAAGTAAGTTGGAGGCACTCAAATTAGAAGGTGACCTGGTTTCTGTCCAATAAAATAAAGTTAGATACCAAAAGAGCTCGGTTCACAGGTATGACCTTTTGGAATTAGGGAGGGTAGTCTGAAATAGATGCGACAACTGTTGTCAGTGAGACTGTTTGATGAGACGCGACCGCAGCCGGCCTGTCACGGACCGGGACCCCTGGGCTACACGTAATTCATGTTAGAAGTGCTTTCAGCTGTGTAATGTTGAGTTTAGGTATGTACATAAACACAACATCATGTAACCCAGACATGTATGTGTTCATAGTTCTGTTTTGCACCCGCAGTTTGCACGTGTGTAAATAAACTTACAATACAAATGTGAGGTGTACTTAAAAGGGACACATGCAACTAGTGAGGGACTAGACGAAGTGATATTTCATTAGCGATAACGGTAAAGTAGAAGACAAAAAAGAAACCGGCCAAGTGCGTGTCGGGCCACGCACTATGTAGGGTCCCGTAGTTGCCCATAAAAATATACGGAATATTTTTATTAAATTAGATTAAATTGGATTAAATTAAATTATATTAAATTAAATTACGTTAGATTAAACTGAATTATTCAAATTGTATAAAATTAAATTATATTGAACTAGCTGCTACCCGCTACTTCGTTCGCGTGGCTATTTAGGTGTGTATGTGTGAGACTGCCTCGTTGGTCAAGTGGTCGCAAGTGCGACTACTAAGCATGAGGTTCTGGGATCAATTGCCGGGTCGGGCAGTGTTAAAAATATGTTTATTTAAATTATATAAAGTTCTAACGCACATGATTTGGAGATCACCTTTTAAGCAAGAAGATGGTTGTGTTAGGTGACTCCGCTCTTCCACTTAACATTAAACAATGTATGCAATTGAAAAAATACTATAAATAATAGTGTTATTGGGGTATTCCATCAGGAATTTCTCAGTAGCAGCCACGGAATCTGGATTTGTGCCCGGTTGGTGGAATAGAATCGAATAGGCTCGCCCCCTGTCACATGGGACTTCAACTTAACGAACGGCGAAATGTGGGTGTACGATAAGGTACACCTCTGCCTAACCCGTAGGGGATTTCAGGCGTGATGTTATGTTTTGTGTGAGAACTGACTGGCTGATCAAAATGCGATAATGTAGGTGATGACTTCAAAATGCGTCCTGTTGGGTATTGTAATTCTGGGCGCAGAGATCGGCAACAAAATTAAATGAGGCGACGATATGGCTTAAAACCGTTTATTTTGGCGCTATACAACCTTCTTTTCAAAGTAAACCATCAAACGCCTTGTTGGGCACTATTTATTCTAATACCGTTCTGTATACAACATTAAATGACTTATTATTTTCCGCAAGCACGTCAAATTTTTGGGCACTGAACAAACAACATATAATTGACCGTGTGAGAAGCATGGAGTGCACAATTGAATGCCTGTCACTTTTATGGTTTGGCCCTGGAATTGTTGATCGTCATTGTAATAGCCAATTTTAAGGGAAATTGTTACCTCTTAAATTGAAATGGTAAGTTATTTGCAATAATGGGTATGCGGGGACTTATTGTATAACGGGCTGGTGTCCACAACTCCACGACAAATGCGCGTATTTTGCGTGCGGGTGGGAAATCTATTCGATCCACCTCAGCTCCCCGAGAAAAGCCAGCAGCGCCTTGATGTCGCTGACAGTCTCGCGGAGAGTACCTGGGTTACCGAAGTTCTTTGCCCTGTATGATGCAACCTCTGGGCAGTGCAGAAGCACGTCTCTCTCTGCTCTCAGCTGCTGTCTCATCTTCGTCCATGCAGGCTCGGCACAGAGGGCTGTCTGTGACTCATATGGCAAAGAGGTGTTTGTTAAAAGAGCCGTGTCCAGTGATGGCGGCTGTAACAGTGCGCAGCTGTAGTTTGGTCAGCCGAAGCGCTTTTTTCGTGAAGCGGCCGTCGATGGTAGGAAGTGCATCCTTGGCCTGCCTACACTCACCATGGTTTAGCCACAGTTTGTGGTGTTGTTCACTGGTTCGTTTCCTTACCAGTGTGCGTAGGTACCCGAAGGGGAGTGGCAGTATGGGTGTGGGTGGTTGGGTGGGTGGGTACGGTGGAGTGGGGTATGGTATGGGTGTGGTGGTGGCACTGCTGCCATGCTTGATCCCCTTCTAGCGAGTTCGTCCGCTGTATCGCTGCCTCGGGACTCGCTGTGTCCTTTTATCCATTGAATGGTTATATTATTGAGATTACCAACCTGGTTCAGACGTTGATGACACTCGTGTATTAACCCAGAGTTGACTGTGTGGTTGTTTAATGCTGGTAGTACAGCCATGCTGTCTGAAAGTATGCGAATTGAGTGGTCCACAACTTCCCTGGCTAAAATGGCCGATGCCGCCAGGGCAATGCCCATACATTCTGCCTGAAATACCGTGTTATGGATCCCCAATGGTGCGGCTATGTGTATGTTGAGATCTTCCGAGAAGACTCCAGCTCCAGTGCCGGTACCTGTCTTAGATCCATCCGTGAAGATCCGTACTTCCGCTGGGGCTTAGACCCTCACAGCGGTGATCCTCGTGGAGTTGGATTTTGTATTTTTTGTCGAATACGAATTACTTGGGTATCCGATCGTTAATAGCTTTCGCTAGGGGGAACTCGGTATAAAATCCTTCCAGTATCGCGGTGTGTTTTGTGTACTTCTTACCCCAAAGTTGAAGTGTTTCAAGACGTACTGCCGCCATCGTCGCTTCCTGCTGTATGAACAGATCGAGCGGTGGGAGCCCCAACATGGCCTCCAGAGCCGCGGTCGGGGTAGTCCGCATGCAGCCTGTAGTCGCCATGCAGGCAAGTCTCTGCATGCGTTGCAGTTTGATGGAGGCTGTAGCTAGTTTAGTGCGGGGCCACCAGACCACTGCCCCGTAAGTAATCATGGGTCGGATCACCGTGCAGTATAACCAGAGTATTATTTTAGGGGATAGGCCCCACTTCTTACCTATCATCCTCCTGCATTGCCAAAAGGTTATGCAGGCCCTGTTTAGTTTGTTGTCTAAATGCCTGTGCGGTGATACGAAGCCTGGTGCCGTTGCACAGTCTGGTTTCATCAAGGTTTCGCATCACCAAAACTGGTACGCCAAATTTAAGCTCCAGCTGATGGGACGGCACGCCCGATAAACTCAAGGGAGTTGAGAAATTCAACGGAGTAGGCAGTACTATCATCATCAGCCATCACAATGATATGGATATGTATACTTTTTTTTTGTTTTTTTTACTGACCCACTCGTTCTTTGGCGCTAGCACAGCGGTTGGATGGGAAAATTCTTCGGAAAATAGAATTTTCCCATCTCCTTCGGATTCCAGACGACCCTCTCTCATTTGCAGCAGCTTATTCGCAAAGACACCTGCTTCGTGGTCGTTTTACAGTTGGACGCGCATGATGCACGTAATATGGAGCTTTTCAATTCAGGAGGTTTTCACAGTGGCGACGCCATGAGACATGCGTTTCATCCGCCAGTGTGCCCCTTTTTGATTACAAAATGGCCCCTCTTATTAACTGGCAGTATCTGTCTAAAGTCGGCTTTTCAAATGACCCCTCCTCCCGCGCTGGGTGGAACGGAAGGGAGTGTCATCCATGTTCCTTCTTAGCGCTTTGTGTTCCAGAGCCACAGTATCTCTTTCGAACAGTCCCGCAGCTGCAGCAGGCATCGGCCCTTGCGGACCCCTTCCGGTTTGCTGACATCATTTTTAGGCGCGCGTGGAACACGAACGCGCTTTCGACACGGCCTGTCGTCATAAGACGGTTGGACGGGAAGCTAGTTAATTACTCACCGTTCACAGGGTCTAAAGTCGCTGCGAACATTTTGATGACGCCACCCATCACACCTGGTTGCCGCGGATGTCCTGCAAGCTGCGGTTCAACGCCTCTAATGCATGCTTGTGCGACATTGTGCACTCGTTCCAAACTACTTCCCCCGTTTTTGGTGATATTGCATGTTGGGGCGTATCTTCGCATGCAAGATTCAGCTGCAATTTGAAAATGGAATGTGCAGTCCGACCACCCATAAGCAAAGTTGCAGCAATGCCTGAGGAAGCCACAACCACAGTTATATGACGACACGGTTGGCGCAGTGGCTGAGCGAATGGCTGCTGCGTTTTGAGTATGTTTTCATTTTTAAACTTTTTAGAGATTTTTTTTTGTACAGTGTAAATTGGTCAATTTTCATTCATTAATTTATGATTACCTGTCTTTTGAATGGTAAAAAAAAACGAAAAGTATACATTAATCTATTTTGTAATGATTTGAAAAACTTAAAGCATAAAAATAAAACAAAATACCTAAAACTTACAAAAAGTGAAAACTGGTTGGGGATCGAACTCGCGAATCATGTTTATTATTTTTGAAAATCTAATAGCATTAAAAAAAATCACAAAAAGTGAATACTGGCTGCGATTCGAACTTGCGAAGCTCGGTTTACAGGGCGGTCGCTGAACCGCTAGGCCACTTGTACCTGTGACAAATCCTTTGAAATAGCCGTTCTATTCTAATGCATGCTATGACATTTTGTCAGTTGTCAAACCGTCGCCAAGAATTGTCACACAGTAGCCAAATTAGATTCCGGAATAAATTTTATTTTTTATTTTATTTTTTGTAATAAAAACTATCCTATGTCCTTTCTCAAGTTCCAAACTATGTCTGTACCAAATTTCACACAAATCGGTTCAGTAGTTTAGGCGTGAAGCAAAGACAGACAGACAGACAGACAGAGTTACTTTCGCATTTATAATATTAGTTTGGATTGAAGTCGTACTAACATAGTTTTTTAAGTACTCACTACTAACCCATATGGACTCTTGTTCGAAATAAACGATTTCATTTAATTTTTAGCCCATATTGTCCCACTGCTGGGTAAAGGCATCCCTCCATTGCGATATTTTTTTGGGTATAACTTTAGAATAGTAGAGCAGGAGGGGGGGGGCTGGTAGTTGGGGGGAGGGGGGGGGGTGACCCCCTCCCCCTGGCACCACTCCCATGAAGAGGTCACTCACCGTTTCCGAGAAAAACGATCTTTTGTAACCTAACCTCAAAACACTCCAAAATTGCTTAAAAGGCATAGGCGACGGGCTCCTACTTCTGGGTGGTTTAAAAAAAAATAACCTCGAAGGAGGTGGCGGGGTCTGTGTTCGCTCGCTTCGCTCGCTCACTACGACCCCGCCACCTCCTTCTAACCTAAATCTCTCCGAGTCGGGGTGCCCCCATGTCTTGAGCTCGCTTCGCTCGCTCTCGCATCTTAAGTTATCCTCGTAACAGTAATAACCTTTTGTACTCGCATATGATCAGTGAACTCGAGAAGAAACGGAATGAATGACCGAAACGAATGACAGTGACACAGACACAAATGGCGTCTTTTTTTTACGTTTCGTTTTACCGATGTAGCACGATATTTTACACCACAAGGCAATATATTGTGACAGCTTTGGTTGTCAATGACCCATTTTAACGTTCCAATCTACCTTTTATCGGATTTGAGGTTAGAAACTTATTTTATAAATTTCTCGAAAAATATGCATTACCTCGTAAAAAGAGTGGTAGCGTTATAATCGGGGACCCAAGCCCTATCAGATTTGGCCCTTTTTAATCCCCATATCCTGCTCTACCAAACTAAAGTCAAGTCGTTTACAAAACAATGATATAACTTTACTTTAAATACCTCGATGACCGCCCCATACTAGTCAATTCACCCATCAGCACAATATTTTGAGTGCGTTACGTTGAGTCCTACCGTAAACCGTGATATTTCACCCTAATAAAAAGTCGCTTACTAGCAATAGTTTTTGCTTTGACTTTGTGAAGGGTTCGTTTCCACCTTGTATTTAAAAGTGATTGTCAAATTCAAATTCATTTAATTCAGGTACATAACGCATATTGCAACAAATACAAAATCAACAAATATACATTGAAATCAATTCAAATTAATTAATAAAAACAATAATTAATTAAAATTAGCCAGTTGGTTAGTCAGTTTTTGTCAGTTAAGCCCTCCGGATTATACAATTATAATATTATATTCCAAACCTTTGTCGTATCTGCACGATCTATATTGAATAGCATGCAGTAGTAAATTCATTTGCTATTCAGCATGGTTGAACTAACTTGCACCGGTCTAAAGCTGTTCAACTTTCCATCGTGAAAAATGTTTGCTCAAACATCAGTATTGAATTTATAAGACAAACAACTTACAAGATGTGCCTTTTAATGGTTGAGCGCAAGCCAAAGTCCGTTTCTCACATTATTAAACTAAGAAGATATAAATGTACGTACAAAAATTTGGCCACTCACGACATTGGCTCGAGCGCCAAGCCTTCGTCACACTGTCTCATTGGCACATTCTAGAAGCAAGCCAAAGTGTAGCTATTTCTTTCTACAACGAAAAAAACTCTTTCTTGCCACAAAAATAAAGATAGCATCATCACGACTTCTAAAATAAAAACTATACTGATACCGTACTCCATATTATAATATTGTTCTCCAGACGTCACTAAAAACCCCAGACATTTCTTTTAAAAATAATGCAAAAGTTCACCTGTGCCAATGCCAGGGGTATTACACTCAAAGTAGAATTCACAAGCACTGTTGCCAATCGCATCTTTACTAAGTTTGAATATGAAGCACCTTGGCTCCAGCATATGACGCAAATGCTACACAACAGGCACTTAACCAGCAAATTGGATCTACTGAGTGCTTTGCACAGGGGTTGCCAAGCACAATTCTGCGAATTCAAGTGTGCAGAGAAGCTGACTTACTTAAATCTAAACGCTTGAATGGCTCTCGTTGGTTTACGTGTACTTCGACTAAGGACGCGATTTTACGGTAGAAATACATCGAAATATGAGTATATTTTGTTCACAGATAATCATAGACGTTCAGAATTGGTTGCTGAAAAACACCTTTTGTTAGATACGTAAAAGAAAATACGGAATCATGTTAAACGAGGTAGAAATCGTAACTTATTTCACTCCACATCCGCTGCGCAATTTGCGTGGGCCCTAGGGAGTGAAATTGAGTTTCCGTATAACAGTTGGAATGCCGAATATGAATCTCGCAATAACTTAATTACAACAATAAAATCACCAGGATTAGGAAACGTTTTCCGTATTACTGAACACTTCACTAATAACTTGCTTGATTACTTCGCATCTTGGACAATCATTCTCGCTACCACCTTACTGTCTCGCAATTCTAACACGACATAAACTAAGGTCTTAATGTAATGGTCATGTAATTCGATACCTAGGCGTCGTCTTGATGTCATCGATTAATATAGTTTAAAAAAAACTTAAAAACTCGCTTTTTCGTATTTTTCTCATCAAACTCTTTCATTTGATACCCATATCCTGGGAATTCATAAAAAATAACTAGTCAGCCATCTTTGGGAATACGCCATATTGGATTTACAATGACGTCACAAGCTAACCATGCATTGTCATTCAAACTAAACATGTATGGAAAATTTCAGCTCAATCGGAAACCGGCAAGTGGGTCAAATTTAACTTCTAAGATTTTTTTAAATACATAGTTAACTACAAATGAAGCTAATAAAAGATTGTTTATAAGAAGACTCATCACCAGAAACGGCACTCACGTTTCCCTACAATACAAAAACTCATTCGAGAATCACAGATAAAAACAGTTTGCAACCCCCGAAATAACTTGTGAACAAAATTTAAAACTACGCGTATTATCCCAGAACGCTGTTACCTGCCAATGTTTTATATCTGGGTATGAATTTAAAAGCTCTTACCTTAATAGGTTACCTATCTTTGCGACCTATTTACCAGTCCTATCGTGTTTCATGCTGCAGTGCGAACCAAGGGTAATTGGATGTTAATTACGAATGAATGGATGGATTAATAAATTATGAATTAATTAACTAAAATGAAGGATGGCTAGACACAGATCGTGACGTCAGAAGAACTGTTATGGGACATGCAAAGGTCGTGGCAGTTATTTCAACATGATTATTTTCCTCCCTAAGTCTAACTCTAGACTCTAGTCAAGTCTAGACTCCCTCGTCGGTCCAGTGGTCGCAAACGCGACTGCTGAACATGAGCTCCTATATTCGACTCCTGGGTCGGGCATTAAGTGTTATTGGTTTTCTCCATCAGGAATTTTTCACTGGCAGCTACGGAGTTTGGATCTGTGTCGGATTGAAGGCAATAGGCTCGCCCCCTATAACATGGGATTAAAACATAACATATCTAATGTAAGTGTACTATGGGTACAGTTCTGCCTAACCCTTTGGAGATTATAGGCGTGATGTTCTGCTAAGTCTAACTTACTCGGCAATCGTGATTCGGAACGCACATTTTTCATGACAATAAATCTTAGGATTTTGATAAAGGAAGGATATAAAGCGTTTCTCGTCGAAAACGATAGATTTGCCGCCGAGCCTCGTTCAACTCTCTTTTTTTTTCAAGATTTTTATTCGGAATCTAACGAATGGTGGTTCCAAGCTAAGGGACATATAGGAATTTATCGGAATCGACAGTTCATTTAAAATGTTAAATTTTATTTTCTCGTCTAAAATTCTTTTAGTATTTTTCACACTCTTTGTTATTAATACTAAGGTATCACAAAAATCTAAATTACTTTTGAGCCAACTACTAAAAATTCTAGACTGCAGGTATATTAATCAGTTAGCCCTGTCAGCACCAAACTGGGAATGCAAAAATTAAACCAATTTACTTCAACTACATCCAACTATGCTCGACATTAATATGAGTTATGAGTAGCTGGTTGGTCAGAGTCGGTCCGAACTTTACGCCAATATCATAGAACAGGTATTGTAGAAGCGACACCTTAGTTCCGAACGCAATTGAACGTGGGAAGGATCCCATCCACTCAGAACTCTGTGTCTGTTGGATCTTTTCTGCTAAACTACGTTCAATAGATCAACGGGTCAGTCAAACTGGTACACCTTGCGGGCCAGCTATACTTCAGTACACACACGACACCGACAGATACTTTAGTAGGTACATATTTGTGTGGTTCATGACCGAAGCTGCGTCCGCCATTTTGTGCTTACCGGTTGGACTGAACCATACTCGTATTTCGGTTAAATGATGAAACATGGACCTTTTGTATTTCAATATTTCAGAGACATATTTAAACATAGACTTTGAGAAAAAGACAAGGGAAGTTTAGAGCCCATTTTTTCGTGTCTTATTTTCATGTGAATTTCGATTTTTCTTTTCTGTTTTAGTAGTCTTTGCCACTATCCATCCCTAGTAAAACAAGGGGCTCGTAAAATTAGTGGAAACAACACACTAACTAATCCGAACGTGTTTATCCAAACATTTAAGCAGTATCGACGAATACGATTGCCGGAACTCGGCGGCTTTGTACTTATTGGTTCCCGGAATAAGTTTGAGCGGCGAATTTAAAAAGTTATAGATGGAAATTAGTTGGTAGATAGAGAAATAAAGAATGGTTAAATGGCAGTGTCTTTCAATTTAACATCATAATAATAACTGTTGAAATGTTTCACTGCCCCATTGGCCGTGTAGTCGCAAATGCTATTGCTGAGCAATGAGGTCTTGGGATTGTTTCCCAGGTTGGGCAAAGTATTATAATTATGTTTCTTTTAACTGTGCAATAGCTTCGATTTGTCTGATGCTGTACATGTTTTCCCAAATAAACCGCCCCCTAAATTTTGCCGCCCTAGGCCCGGGCCTACTCGGCCTATAGGGAAATCCGCCCCTGCGTGGCATAAGTGACTTGTTTGATAGTCTGAGCGTCCAGTAGCGGGCAAAAAATATGACTAAATAATGGTATGAATATGTACACATCATCTTTTAGGCTAGCCTTTTCCCAACTTTGTTGGGGTCGGCTTCCAGTCGGAGTCCAGCTGCATCCGGTTAGATGCAGCTGAATAACAGTATTTTACATGGAGCTACTGCCTATCTAACCTCCACTACCCGGTTAGTACTAGGTAATACGATACCCCTTGGTAAGACTGGTTGTCAGTTGTCATGAATATTATTTATGAATACTATTGCATATCCAACTTGGGTAGACCGTTGAAACTAAAAATGTAATGTTTATTAATAAGAACTTAATTTATCTTTAAGAATATGCACACGTGTATCATAATTTAAAATATATTATGCAGCTACACATAAAACAACATATCAATATATTATCTTGATACTTAACACACGCTACCGTCTCGACACTGTGACAGATTTACTCTTCGCGAGAAATGCCGTAATAATCCATTTTAGGTTGCTGACATCTTGACATGCATGATACATAATCCTGTAATACTGTGAAAACCAGGAGTGGCAGGTCACGTGAAAAGATCTTTCTGTATTTGTTTTATTTTATTTGTTTTATTTAGTCTGTAAAAATGTTTTCTGTGTTATTTAATCACTTCGTATATTTGATTAGGAATTTCTCAGTAGCACCCACGGAGTCTGGATTTTTGTCCAGTTTCTGGCAATAGGCTCGCCCCCTATTACATGGGATTTAAAACATAGCGCACGTAATGGGGGTGTACTATTAGGTACACCTCTGCCTAACCCTTCGGGGATTACATGTTATGTACGTTATGTTATATGTATATTTATTACCAGATTCTGCTAGTGGCTTGTCCTGTGACTTTTTGTAGGTTGGAAATTATTCCACAGGAACGTACCACCGGGATAAAAGACCTTTGGGCGTGTTTCAGTGCGTATAGAGCAGCAGTGGCCCAGTGGTGGCGGCAACGACTTACGAACAGTGAGTCGTGGGTTCGAACCCAGGCAGGCGCATTACTTTGTGTAATTTATTTCAACACCACTGCTCTCAAAAACAGTGCAGGACGATATCGTGAGGAAAGCAGCATGTCCTAGAACCAAAAAAAAATCGAAGACACGATTGTGATATCTACCAACCCGCACTGGGCCCGCGTGGTGGATTATAGCGCATTCCCTCTCATAGAGAGGAGGCCGTATGTCCCAGCAGTGGAAACATTATAGGCTGATTATACTTTAGGCGTGAAAAGGTATAACAAACAAACAGACATACTCGTAGTTACTTCTACATATTTACTATGGATGTATGGATATTTTTTACTCTAAACTAAACAATAAAGAAGCAATCAATCAAATAAGTTTGAAAAGATCTGCGTCTTTTGCCTGCTACAATTCATCAATGTATGTGGCTATTAACATGGAGACTGGTAATGTATGACTCCCGCCATGGTTCTTTACAAAATATTCTAGTTACTTTGGACTTTGGGATTATATGGCTGAGGCCAAACGAGCGTATTTTTTTGTGCTGTGAGTCGCGTAAAATGAGTCGCAAAATTTACACTGCATTCTGTTTTAAGTCCTGTTTGTTTGTACTCGAGAGAATCTCGTGGTTAAATAATAACAGCCGCTCGGGTCGATCTTTAGGTTAAGCCGTGCTTGCCTAGGTTGGTTTGTGGATGGGTTACCACCCATTACATAACGAGTTTCCTCCATGCCTCGGAAAGCACGTTAAGCCGTTGGTCCCGGCTGTCATTTGTAGATCTTTGACAGTCGTTACAGGTAGTCAGTGGCCCGAAAGTCTGACAACTAGTCTTACCAAGGATTTCGTATTACCCAGTACTAACTGGGTTATGGAGGTCAGATAGGCTGTCGCGCCATGTAAAATACTGGTATTCAGCTGCATCCGGTTAGACTGGGAGCCAACCCCAAGATAGTTGGGAAAAGGCTAGGCAGATGAATGATGGACCCTATCGTTATGAACTGGGCACAAATCCAGACTCCTGTTGGAATTCCTGATGGAAAACCCAATAATTTGTTTATTTGGGAAAACATGTACAACATCAGACAAATCCAAGCTATTGCACAGTTAAAAGAAACATTTATTTTATTTATTTACTTACTTCTACCATTACAGGTAAGGCATCATCGCTCTCACATAATGTACCATCTCAACATGAATGATATAACCAAGGTTTTGTAAAATATTCTGATTTAAAAGAGTGTCCATGGAGTTTCTTGCCCGTTCTTCTCCATAGAGATCTACGTTAGGGAATGGGCATCTACAGTACTTTCACAGTTTTTATGCCTTGTGACTGGGACTATAGCTACATTTCATTTTTGTCTTTGTTTCGACAATTCAAAAGTGCCTGTAACTGGCCTACTTGAAATAACTGCTTTGATTTTGATTTTGAACCCAATGCGATAAATGCGAAATTTTTAATCCTAACTTAATTATGACTAATATCTATAACTAATAACATAAAACATTCTTTGTGAATTCACCCAGAGAACAACAGAATAACTCGCTAACGCTAGTCTAACTCGCTATGAGGTTGAGCTCAGAAATTACGCTCGTTTACGTGGCCTCAGTCTATACCATAAACAAAATTCCGTAGAAAATTCTTACCTAAGAATTCTCTCACACCGCCCGTGTAAAACTGTAATCAACATTAATATCAAGAGGCCAACTTTGTCCATTTGTTTCACTGTTCAAGATAACATCAAGATATTCCTGAACTTGAAACTTATACAATTTGATAATTCATAGTCGACTTCAGCGAACTTGTTATCGTACAGGGAATACCTAAGCAGAAGAATATTTTTGAATTAAGTTCTGTCAGTTTTAATAGCCATTGTAAAAGCTTGAAAAATTGTTTTTTTTTTCCTCGACGTTTGAAAGGAGATGTCTCAAGTTGTATGGACAAAAAACCCAGAATCGACAAGAACGAAATGTTTACCAATGGGTTAACTATATAAGCATTTGATGTCACCAAAGGGACACCCCAGATCTCCGTATAGCAGAAGTAAACTAGCCAACAAAAATGTAAATACGAAAATCGTAATTTTGTTTAGTTTCATGTTGCAACAGCGTCGAAATATCTTGAGCTCAGAATAATTAATAACCACAGGAGATATCCCGTAAGTGATAGTAAAAGTTTATTAGCTACGCTAGTTAGTCCATTCGGTAAATGACTCAACCCTATTGATAGATAGGACGCCAGTACCAGGGCACCATCACACATGCACAGGTATCCGTACCGTTACAAGCGCTCATGCCTGAAATTATTCCAATTTGGATGTGCCACGGTCAAAGGACGACCACTGCACTGCAAATAAAATGTCCCCTTTTCAGCGGACGTTCGAATCTACTGCGTCGGTGGAAACATCAGAGACCACCTACCAACATTTCATTTGTAACGTAATTTGTTTTAAGGTGAACGCGCCAGAGTAGCCCGCGAAATACAAAGGACCATGGGGGATTTTGTATGAACCCCGTCCCCACCCTACAACAGTCATGGGATACGTGTCAATTGTTCATTGGGACCCAAAAAAGCCTAAAGTACCAGTATTAGTTGCAAAAACTATTGGGTTTGTTTATAAAAAAAAAATACTTTTCGCCAAAAATGTATTGTTTTTAAACAAAAAACATATTTTCCACAAACAAAAAAGCATATTAATGTCACGTAAAAACATACTTCTGTATAAAACGATTCTATATAAAAAATACTTGATTCTCAAACTGACAATCATTGAGTAATAATAAAAAATAACGTCCAAAAGCATGTCAAACGATACACTACTAGCTTAAGTTAAGCTTTGATTTATACTGCGTGCCATACAAAACACGGCTAGTCCAAAGAGTCAAGCTTGACGTGCTCTTGACTGTACTAACAATTACATTTAGTCGTCTATGAAAATATTATCAAGCATCTGTGCTGGTGCATTAAAGTCAATATGACGCCCTAACCCCATATACCATACAATAGATATTATGTGGGCACAACTTCCCACAGTGCGATTGCCGGTAAGGCAAGAGCAGTACCAATAAGCAACAGCGTGTCTGCCATCCAAATCCCGGTCTATTAAAATGTAACTGTAATAAATACGTGAACGGACATGGCGCGACTGAATCCGTACTCGGACTAGCCAAACATTATTAGATATTGCATCGCGGTAAATCGTTTAACTCGTTATCACGGTATAATTCCATATTATAAGCCAAACTTAATATGATAGCTCCCTAGCGCGAAAAGAAACACTTCATCTTCAGATAAACGTGGGAAGTCTTCGAAGTTAGGAAGATTTGCTTCCATGACTTCAAAAAGCACTCTCTGTCTATTAAGATTTTTCATATGCACATAATCATGCAAAAGATTGGGCATGTTAATTCTAGAATGAATTATATTTATGATCTCGGCAGCAAGTCTGTTATCAACAGCGACGCGTTATAATAGGCGTTTATTAGGGCCGCTGCGATTTTAAAGTCACAGAACATATGACTTAATGCACGGTTAAAATACGTGTTGTTTTGCTCATCACCAAAAAACTCTTTAGGCATCAGTAAGTTTCGTTGTAGAACATTTTCTCTAGAAAGATGATCTAGACCAAGATGTCTATTAACGAAATCTTGTGTTAAACATTCTCTCGCTATTTTTAAATGTCTTCAAAGGTTCGACGTGATGTCCCAAACAATGTTGCTAACCTTTCATTGCTTTCACCAGTTCTTAATTTCGTCATATAGGCCCCAAGAACTCTCCGCGGATGCCTGTGTCTCTCTGATAAACTTGGCGTTTCCAATAGCATACTATTAAACTGCTCAATAGTTAGCACAGACCAAAAATGAAGCTCATGGGCATCCAATCCAGTCACAAGCAAGAGAAAAAACAATCGGTTGCTTAAAAAACCGTTACCTTATAATGTAAACATTATTAAGATCGCCATATTCAAATCTTTCTATTGCACACTAAGTAAATGTGTTAGTAAAAGAAAAAAAATAATATAAAAAACAATATGTTATAAAACCTAAACCCCACGTATTTGAAGGACGTCGCCATAGTAAAAAATGATCTATCCTACTAGATGCTTCAAATGAGACTTATTTCAAATCTGTTGGATGGTGGGGACGTTTCTTCCCATCATCCTTTACTTACGTTTTTTGCTATTTGCCGGTCAGTGTCAGGCTGTATCTACACTAATATTATAAAGAGGAAAAATGTGTATTTTTGTGTGTATGTTTGTAATGAATAAACTCAAGAACTACTGTGCCGATTTCAAAAATTCTTTCACCATTGGAAAGTTACATTCACCCTGAGTAACCTAGGCACCCGTGCAAAGCCGGGACGAGCCGCTAGTGTTGAATAAAATATGATTTGCGTATTTACATAATTATAATCATTAAAATCATCAATACAACCCTCAAAGCTCATTTCTACTAAATATGCGATTTCATGAAAAAGACATTCAATGGCTACCCTGGTGAGAAAATTCTGGAAAGAAACCAAACTTCAACCAACAAGCAATTCATTAAGTAGGTTGAAGAAGTGTATTAATATTCTATTAATTATTTAATATTATTAAGAAGCAGAAATAGCCTCTAATTGAATTACACACATGATACTTTTACCAATTAAGAGAAAACTGTAAAACCAAACAGCCATTATTTACCTTCACCCGACCTGCAACGGAAATAAATCCCATATTTATCAGCTGTTTATCTGACCGTGCAAATTATATGGGACTGACCTTATTACCAGCGCGAGTGGGTAGACAAATGGATATGGGTCTCAATCCCCGTAGACCATAAACTAACAACGTACCTTTTACGATGTATTAACTTAATAGAAACAGTTATGTATTAAAGAGATCGATTATTCTCTTTTATGCAAATAGACTGGTCGATATAAAATTTTGAATCAGTTAAATATTTCACTTGCGTTGTTTGGTGAAAAAACATAAATTATTAAATCATAATTTACACACACATATGTACAGACGCCAGCACATCAAGCTACCCGAAACCGTCAAATTTTCCCAATCAACCTTGAACCTAAAAGCTTTAGCGATAAATTTGAAAATCTATTAAGAAATTTGACAGATTGTAGTAACTTGATGTGCTGGCGTCTGTACATAGTGCATACATGCATAAACTCACGCCTTTTTCCCATGGGGGTAGGCAGAAACCACAGAACGCCATCTGCTACGATCCTTACATACTCCTTTTGCCTCGTCCACGTTCATACATCTGGTCATACACGCACACCGGTTGCGAGAACTACGCAGCTGACCTTTCTGAAGAACCATAAATTAAACTTATTTTGTCACTTACGGGATATCTTCGGTGATTGTTCATGATTTTGAGCTCCCGATATTCAACAATAAAAGCAAAACGAATAAAAATAATCACGAACAAAAACGTGTTAATCATGAACAACCACGGAAGATATCCCGTACGTGACAGTATAAGTTTAGTTTTAAACCGTAAAAGCTTAAAACAATGTTTGAACCAAAATTTATCTGGCAAAATAACGGATTTACATTATGATATGAGATTCATACAATTATGAGATGTACTAGTAATTAAAGAAATACTGCACAGAAAAAACACTCAAAAAAGTTCGTAAAAGATCAGGAACACATCCTTATGTCCTGCTCTTCTCTTAACAATACATGATAAAACATGTTTATAAAAGAAGCTTTTCAAGTTCAAACCCTCTCTAACATTAAGCTCTTTACACTATGCATCGGAGTGCACCCATTTTGAATGTATAAGTTAGGACCGCACTGCTGCGTCTGCTGCCGCGCTGCACCGCGCACCGAGGGTAATCGGGTTCGCGCCCTTTGCAGTTTCAGCTCAGCGATACTAAACATTTGAGGTCAGTTGATAATGCAATAGACCGAAGGTACTACATTGGAAAAGCTAATGGGACTACTCATTATCTGCTTAGCCTTGATTAGATTGGTTTCTAGTCAAAGTGGATAAGAATAAGAATGAGAATAAATTATTTAAAAAAAGTAGGTATTACAAAAGTGTACATTTAGGTGCAGTAGTGTTATTTCTAAATAATTGTATAATTAGTGCTTATAAGTACCTAAACTATAACTAAAATATATATAACTGTTGCAAGTTACGATAGTGGCGAAATCAAATGTAAGGTAGCGGATACCAGTATTCTGCATGGGGCGACTGCCTATCTGACCTTCATAACAAAGTTAATGGGTAATACGATACTCCCATCTTCTGACTACTCGTGGCAACTGTCGAAGATCTACAAATGACAGCCGGACCCAACGTCTTAACGTGCTTTCCGAGGCATGGAGGGAACTTGCTTAGGTCATCCATATACGGATCGACCTTCGCAAGCACTGCTTCACTTTGAAGATCGACCTTTGCGGATATTATTATTTAGCCACGAGCCCCTCAAAGTAATGGGACCACTACAGGTTCATAATGCTTAATAGAAAGAAAGAACCACAAACAAATAAGCGTAAAGATCTCCATCTAGTCTGCCTGCCTCTGTCACTGCACGGCAGAGTACTCCCCTTTCATTTCACTGACAAAAAAACTGTTATTTAAAGTAGTAAAACATCCAAGAATCTTTACCCGATATATCAGTTTGACCTGCAACGTGTGACATTCAGTCGCAGGACATTCCGCCACTTAGCCCGGCAGCCCGAACATATTGCCTCAAAGGGGAGGGCTATATTGAACGTACAGTATTATATCGCCCATAATACAGCTGTTAATAAACTCTTTGTTACTCAGTTAATAACAGCTACAATATAGCTATTTAAAGGTTTTCGTTATTGTGTTTCCGATCGCAATGTTTCATGTGCTACAGAAACGGGTGAATACTTCATTATTTGAAACTTGTACTGATCAAAGGACCATGGCCATTTTTCTATGAACGCTGGGCGTAAGATCAATAAAAAACCGTTCAAGTGCGAGTCGGACTCGCGCACAAAGGGTTCTGTACCATTATCTATAAAAACGGCAAAAAAAACATATCTGTTGTATGGCCCCCCTTAATATTTTTTTTAATTTTTAGTATTTGTTGTTATAGCGGCAATAGTAATACATCATTTGTGAAAATTTCAGCTTTCTAGCTATCACGGTTTATGAGATACAGCCAGGAGACAGACAGACAGACAGACAGCGAAGTCTTAGTAATAGGGTCCCGTTTTACCCTTTGGGTTCGGGACCCTAAAAATGAAAGATATCTCAAATAGTAACTTATAATTAAGACTTCAATCCATTCTAATACAATGACATAGTCGCTGGAGAAAAGAAATAGAATCACTTGAAATATATTGCGTTTTCCTGTATTTTGCCAAAGATTTGACATAAGTACATAATTCAGACTAATAATAAATCTAGTTAAAAAAAGGTTTCTTTAACACAGCTCGATGGCCTAGGTTGGATTAAACTGTCTGCTTAGCTTTAAAAAAAATGTTTATGTATGATAGATGTGTTGTATGATTTACTTAAAAAAAAACAAATGTCTGTTGTAGTCAAATCTTCGACAAAATTCAAGAAATAACAACATTTTCAACTGGCCGTAGCTCTGGTCTCCGGCGACTTTGGTCCTATGATTGTTGCAGTACAATGATTTGGAGAACTTATTATGAGCTATGATTCCCTAATCTATGCTTTCGGATCGGGCCGGTAAGTACCTACCTAGATATAACGATAAAAGTAATGAATGCTGACAACAATAGGTTTTTGTGTGCATTTGATAAAGATGATTGAAGATCTTGCGACGAAGACTTGTCACCGTAATACTTTGATAGATGATAGTACCAAGAATGTTATAAACTAAATTATACCATCTAACGATAACGATGAAAGCTTATTTTACCCAAAGTGAAACTAGGTTTACAATTCAAAAGCTAAGTATAACATAAATTTTTGTTTCATACAACATAACAAAACATCTCACCTATAATCCCAGAAGGTTAGGCAGAAGTGTATCTAATAGCTCACCCACATCTCTTAGGTTATCTTTAAGTCCCATGTCATAAAGGATATCCTTTTGCCAACAATTTGTGCCAGCACAAATCCAGATTCCGTGGCTGCTACTGATAAATTCCTGATGGAAAAAAAAACATAATATAATTTTATCATCTAAACGCAGATAAATGTACATAAATAAATTCAGCAAAACGCATCGCTTGGAATTACGCCTTGTATAATAAAAACAATAATATCACGTCAATATAACTGTAATTTAATAACAAAGAAACGCAATATCACGTAGTTGTATTGCATTCGTGCTACCAATACATATTGATATTGGCTTACCAATAAATACATAGAAATACAGGCTGAATACTTAAACTAGGGACATAAAAATGTAAAAAATAGCAATCATGTTAATGTATTTTGATATTTGACCTGATTAAGTCAATAAAGCACATTTTTGTCTGACCTTCGTTTAAAGAATACTAAGTAGTCTTAATATTTTGTTAGTCTTACAAAATAACTTCGAATCGTACCTTTAGGTGCAGTCACCAGCGCAAGTGATGATCTTTCCAAAATCATTTAACTTGGATTTTACTTGCAATAATTTAATTCAGGTTTGAATGATTTTTCCTTCCATGGGAGCAGAAATTAAATAAATGTGTATTTTTTAAAAGAACTATATCCAACACGCATTCATCAACTGCCTAGGCTTTTCCCAACTGTTGGGGTCGGCTTCCAGTCTAACCGGATGTAGCTAAATAACAGTATTTTACATGGAGCGTCTGCCTATCTGACCTCCACAATCCAGTTAGTATTGGGTAATACGATACCCCTTGGTAAGATTACACCATTTAACCAACATGCACTATGAGTATAAATTAGACAATAATTATTATATCCTTGAGTAATGCCCCTAGTTTTACCAGCCCCTCTATATTACGGCTAACGAATTCAATACTCCGACCACAGTCAGATTCGTGCACCGCTCCAATAAACGAGAATGACGTTTACAAACCAATATTCTGTTAATTGTGGCTAGCCCGCGGCTTGGACTACCGAACTCATTAACTCAATTTTACAATTCTATAGGACGTAGATACTTATAGATTTCGAATTAAATCATTTTTGGCGATCCACGAAATTGGAATATAGTTTTCTACGATTTGGAAATAATATGTGGTCCTAGACAAAGTTTCTGGTAAAAATTATCTCGTTGATGCACCTTGACGACTTACTTTTTGCTTGATTTCAATGGGAGACAACTGCACTACCTGTCTCATTATTATTATAAGCTTTTTAAATTGACTTGTTAGTTAGTATATATTGGTCAAATCTTGTAATTGAATTTCAAACCAGTTCCTCCAAACTGATTGAGCTGAAATTTTGCGCACTCCTTTAGTTGATTGGTGGCAAAACATTTTGATGGCAGACATGACTTGATCCTGCAGCTAGAATCGCTTCCCCACGAGAGAACTCCTCAACCGTTAATAGCACGGACACGAAACTTTGTACACGCGTTCAATGTTGATAGATAAACCTAATTTTATTATTTTCATTTCAATAAAAGGTTGTTTTTTTTCTTATTCCTCCTCTATTCTTCTCGATAAATCTCGTGGCGAGATCAAGACGGTTAAATCATTTTTACAGGCGCTCATCGAGGTTTATTGCCTCGTCGCGTTTCTGGCGTTCACAACCGTTGATTTTGGCTTTGAAATCAAATCAAATCGTTTATTAGTAATACATGGGTAACATGCAGGTTTTTATTACATACTTATATACCAATAATGTTCATGTTCATTTTGTTTCTGGAGTTACAGTGGTTGGGAGTAGTGTAAGAACCGGCCAAGTGCGAGTCGAACTCGCGCATGAAGAGTCCCATACCATCGTACAAGATTTAATCAGACTCCCTTTAATTTTTAATTTATTTTTATTATTTGTTGTCATAGCGGCAACAGAAGTACATATTCTGTTCAAAATTTCAGCTGTCTATCTATTACGGATCATGAGATACAGACCGCTGACAGACAGACGGACGGACGGACAGCACAGGCTCAGTGATAGGGTCCCGTTGGTTACCCTGTGGGTACGGAACCCTAAATACAGCATACACCTTTTGTCGTTCAGTTTTGTTCTTTTGAGTGCTTGTGCACTCCCAATCAGCGAAAATAAGCTGAGAAAGAATGACCACTTCGACGTACATTGCGCGACCGCTAAGTAGGTACTTACTTACATTATTCACCAGCTCATCAGTGTTTGTGGAACTACAGGTATATTCACCTATCCCACTTACGCATATTGTAACATGATAACACCAATCCCTACGGAGTTATTTGCTATGTCATTATGCTATTGGAACTGAGCACACGATGTTAATAACCCTCCAAATCCATTAAGCCTTTGACGTGGTACGTCAACCACTAAATGACACGTTCATATTTGAAGAATTGGAAATGGGATGGTATTACGATATTCATTGGTAAATGGATTTGTAATTTGTGTTTGATATAGCTTAATGTCAAAGGGTGAGCGGAAATCATCACATCATTTATTTCACCCGACTAGTCCGACTACGTTTAAGCCTAAAAGACGGGGTATGGTTTTTTTAAAACTTCTTATATACAGTAAGAGCGCGTTCCCACTATATCGTGAAGACAGATTATCGTGTCGTTTAAAGCGTCGTGGCTTGTGTATATAAATGGAGGTGTTCACATATAGGACGACACCATTAACTGTCGTCCACGACTTTTCCATTATAATTATCCAATGATAAATTAGTCGTCACAACATAGTGAGAACGCGCCCTAATGGTAACTAAAGGGGGTAAAAATACCCATAACGAAACCGAAAGGCACTAGTTCTCCCCGTCATTGCGTTTTTTTTTATTGTCAGATTGAAAATCACTACGAACCGAACACGTGAGAACGGTTGAATTTAACTTCAGGCAATGTTTATAAATAAAACCCTAGTTCGAAACCCAGTTTTACTTTAAAAACCAGCCAAGTGCGAGTAGTACTCACACGCACAAACATTATAATAAAAATAATTTGAAAACTCATTCATAAGTTGTTTTGTAAAAGCAAAAGTAAAACTAAATTTGTTTTTCATGGTATGTTAATGAAAAACAAAGTTCTTGCTGCAGTTTAATGAAAAACTCCCATATCACAAAAACTTATTTTCGTTGAAAGTTTTTACGTTCTACAATCCGATATTTTTTCAGAATTTTCCTTTTACTTTAGAAATTAGAGGGAACACACATTTTACCACTTTTAGAAACCTCAATGTCATTTTTAACGACCTATCTATAGTCACGCCGCACGTACAGGTTTGATGAATATTTTTTTTTAGTTTCAGTTCCATATATGGGGAGCCCCCTCCTTAATCTTTTATTTTTTTGTTTTTGTATATAAATTGTAAAGCGGTTCACAGAATACATCTACTAAGTTTTAACTGTATAATCCTAATAGTTTCGAAATAAAGTGGCTGTGAAATACGGACAGACAGATACAGACTGACAGACATGACAAATCTATAAGGGTTCCGTTTTTTTCCATTCGGCTACGGAACCCTAAAAATGCAATTGAAATCGGGTGCGAGGTTCCTTTGATTACTTCTGGAAGTGGTTCTATAATAGTGGTAAATTTAATCCGGTCTTGGGTCATAAGTTCAAGACCAAAAAAAAACACGTCACCGCTTGCCGCTGTCTATACTTTTAGAACATCTTGTTTTTATAAGGCGTAATCTAGACAATCTGAAGCTCCACTCGAGCGTAACTAATAGCGATCGTAACAATACCTAGACGCTTGCCAAAAACGCGATTGTCTTAAACTCAGCGGACGGGAAAGCGTTCATTACAAGGTGGCGGTTAGAATATAAACAAGAAAAACTTCTTATGTTATTGAATCAGGAATTACTTCGGGAAAATCCATGACAGTAAAGCGTTACCGTTGCAAACTATTCAGTTTCAATTCCGCAAAAACTAGATCTAGATGAGTGTCAATTTGCAGCCCTACCCCCATCAAAAAATGCATATGTGACAACTATAAGGTAACATGAAACTCCAATCTACGCTCGACACGTGTTTCACCCCTTCTTATTTTCTTCCATTTTTGCTATGACTCGTCGTAATCGTCCTTCACAAAACACTATAAATACATACTAGACGGGTACGCATGTCATGCCTTTTGGCTGTAGTTATTTAGTTTTATTGGAAAGGTGCGAAAGTGCCTTGCCTAGGAAAGCACGTTATGCCGTTGGTCCCGGGTGTCAATTGTGGATCTTTGACAGTCGTTACAGGTAGTCAGTGGCCTGAAAGTCTGACCAAGGGGAATGGTACTAACTGGGTGTAGAGGTCAGATAGGCAGTCACTCCATGTAAAATACTGGTCCGCATCCGGTTAGACTGGAAGCCGACCCCAACATAGTTGGCAACTAAGGCTAGGCAGATGATGATGATAAGTTGCGAAAGTATATTGGCCCTTTTGGGGCTTGTGTATCTTTTATGGTACAAAGTGTGTAAAATGTACCTACGTCATACATATGGTAATTAAATTTTTAAGCTGAGGTCCTTTTATATATTGTTTAGTAATGCCCTACACTGCATGAGCATTTCATAGATCGTTATCGTACGACGTTACATTTACGTTATCGTACATTTAAACTCAAAAGAGGTTCAATTGCCGAAGCTAACAAAAGCTAACTTTTTCCTTCCTTTCTGAGCTTTTGATTTCGATCGAGAAACTTACCGCTTTTGTTTCCTATGAACTTTGCTATAATCTCGAAGTTACTTAATCTTTCCGTGTTTACGATCTAACCAGAACCCAGTTACTTTTTAATTAAGACTTCGGAGTAATTTATAATGAGGGTCCTATAAAAATATGAAAAGTTAGGCGGGCAGCAAAGAAAATACACTGTGACTTTTTGGTCGTCTTACAACGGTAGTCTACTTCATGTATCCAATGAGTACTAAACAATTAAACATTCATTAAAAATATTAATATAGATTATATAGATTTGAATAATTTCAAAATAAAAATATGATTCATTATTATTACGCGTGACGTAGTTGAAACATCCTGTTGCGACCGAAGATCTACTCGACTCGTGCGCTGGATGGGTATGTTCTACCATTTGACACGTAAACATTATTAACAGGATGTTTCATAATTTCAAGTTATTTTTTTTCTATAATGTACTTAATGGCAAAAAAGACTCGTATTTTATGTCGGATACATTGAGTGGACCACCTTTGTACGACGAATAAAAAGTAATGGTGTATAATATCCTTTAGTAGATACATGCTTACTTTTTTATCTACCCTATTTTTTCAGCAAAGAAAATTAATATAAATTAGTTGTATAGTCATAGAATCTTCAAGCTAACATGCCTTCTCAAATATTTAAAAGAAGAACGACCCACACGGTATAGTAAGAAATTTTAGTACCGAACATGACTTAACCCTAAATAGCAAGCACATTTTTCGTCCTTACCGGCCACATCGCCTCTCGGAGTCGACTCGGCTCGTCTACGACGTAATTTCCGACGCGGGTCTAAACGGCCTGCCTCAATGAGATACCGTTTTGATAAAACCCTGTATCAAGCGCGCTTGAGAGGGTTAAAGGGCAACGTTATGGGGCAGTTTCATTGTAATTATTCGAAAGTGGAGATACATGGAGAGTAATGGATGACACACGCAATCTATGAATAAAGCATGTAGGGGCTGGTCGGTTATCTCACTAATTTAGATCGAATGGGTTTCGCTTGTACGTTCAGGTGATCCTATTGTTTCAAGTTGTCTATTGTTTGCTGATAAAATTACGCAGATAAGTGACGAGGGTTACAAAGGTCTGATCAATTTGGCATAAATAACTCGAAGTTTATCAATATACTCGTACTAGCGTAAGATTCAGCTCCACGCATTTAGCTACCATGTGATTTCAAAAGTGAAAAGAAGATATGCTTTTCAAATGTGTATTTTCTTCTACGCAAGGTATGCCATCTGTCACGCCGTGATGGCTCTCGGCCACCGTAGGCGCGGGCCTGTGGACGGTGAGTAATGGGCTAGCTCGCCGTCCGTCCGTCGTATGACGACGGGCAGGCCGTGTCGACGGCGCGTTCGTGTTCCACGCGCGCCTCAAAGAGTTGTCAGCAAACGGGAGGGGCCCGCAAGGGCCGGTGCCTGCCAGGGCTGCGGGACTGTTCGAAAGAGATACCGCGGCCCTGGAACATAAAGGGCCAATGAAGGAACATGGGTGGTTTTTAGTCAGTAAGAGTCTGACACTCCCTTCCGCTCCGCCCAGAGCGAGAGGAGTCATTTGATGATATCCCACCCTACAAAAAAAAAAAAAAAAAAAAAAAAGGTATGCCATCTGTCTACGGCGTAGTCGTATGTACGCAGTGTAGCTATGCTTTTTAGAGCCACTCAATTTTGTATGTAAATTCAACGTCGACAGCAAATCTTCTTATTCTTTAGCTAACACATCTTATTATGAATACATCGTAAAGGATTCGCACCTTTACGATGTATCCATAATAAGCTACAAAATATCCTAACTAATACTATAAATGCGAAAGTTTGTGACGATGGATGGATGGATGGATGTTAAATAATGTTGTGGTAAATAATAAAACTGTAGTTATGGCCACACTATTGAATTAGGAAATTCCTGTAATGATAGGGATGATGACTTAATAAATAAATGTTTGTTACTCTTTCACGCAAAAAGTGCTGACCGGATTTGGATGAAATTTTGCACGCGGTTAGGTTATAACCTGGATTAACATATAGGGTACTTTTTATCTCAGTAGTATGATCCCGTGAGACAGTTACCTAACTCCACGCGTGCAAAGCCGCGGGCATAAGCTAGTCATCCATAATCTTAAAACATGTTACATTCTGCCAGCAAATACCACAAACACGTCTGTTGAAATTGAAAACATAAAATAAGACGAAACTCCCCATTATTTCGGCTTTCTCCAAATTCATGCCGAGGGGCAGACCATATTCTTATTCAGGCAGGCTGAGGGTTAACAGGAGTGAAACGTGAAGCCTGCAAGCCTCATCTGTATTCGTCTCACGTGATGTTTTGTAACAATAGTGGCTAGTTGGTGGAGGCAGAGGTGTTCCTGATGTTAGTAGTCATCTCATGAGACTGTAAATATACGGTCATTGGTGTTGTATGATCTGTTTCGAGTTTGAGGAAGTTAGGAGCGACCCAAATTAAATGCCCGCCGTGTGTTTGTTTGGTTTTATGTAAGAAAATATACTTGAGTATGGTCAGCAATACCTAAGTCAATTCACACAAATATTCATTGAAAATCTTAACTGATATAATATTTAGGGAGCATTAAATTAACTCTCTTCTGTTATTACAAGAAATGCTAAAAAATAAACCCGACTGCATAAAAAATAACTAACTAATAACTTTAAATAAAAACTGAAAAAAAAAACAAGTTCAGCCCAGAAGTGTAGAAAGCAATTTAATAAATAATGTCATCATCAATACACACATAAAATAAAACAAATAATAAATTATAATACAGAAGATATTGACTGCAACAGTCGGGATCCATATTGGATAGAATGATTTTAATCTAGATTATTTAATGGGTCCCGACTGTTGCAGTCAATATGTTCCGTATTATAGTTTAGTAAGAAAAGTTTCCTACACAAATTACACCCATATGCTCAACTTCGACAAGTGGCTAAACGGCGCTTGCCCAGGTTGGTCTATGGATGGATGACCACCCATTACATACCGAGTTTCCTCCGTGCCTCGGAAAGCACTTTAAGCAGTTGGTCCCGGCTGTCATTTGTAGATCTTTGAATAGTTAGTGGCCTGAAAGTCTAAAAACCAGTCTTACCAAGGGATATCGTATTACCCAGTACTAACTGGGTTGTGGAGGTCCGATAGACAGTCGATCCATGTAAAATACTGGTATTCAGCTGTATCCGGTTAGACTGGAAGCCGACCTCAACATAGTTAGGAGAAGACTGGCAAATGATGAAGCTGAATTTCGACAATTACTCTTTCATTCCATTTGCCACTGGTCATCAAAACTTCTAATAAAAACAGTTCCACCAAAACCCGCAATTTCAGCTGTATCCGGTTAGACTGGAAGCCGACCTAAACATGGTTGGGAGAAGGCTAGGCAAATGACGACGCTGAATTTCGACAATTACTCTTTCATCCCGTTCGCCACTGGTCATCAAAACTTCTAACAAAAACAGTTCCACCAAAACCCGCAACTTCAGCTGTATCCGGTTAGACTGGAAGCCGACCTAAACATAGTTGGGAGAAGGCTAGGCAAATGATGAAGCTGAATTTTGACAATTACTCTTTCATCCCATTCGCCACTGGTCATCAAAACTTCTAACAAAAACAATTCCACCAAAACCCGCAACTCGAAGCTGTGCATCCCATCAATATTCCTGATCCGTATTACTTTTATCTTTGCCTGCACAAGGGAATCAATAACGTTACTCAGATGACCTATAAACAGCCCCAAAGGTTTTCCAAGTTCCCCTCCATTCGTTATTATTGCCCCCTATTGCTCAGGCGTGTGTTGTACCGGTAGATCCCTCGCGAGCTATTACCACGAAGGTCGGTATATCCTAACCTTCTTTCTTATATTACCTACGTGTAATTTACGGGCTAATTAGGCGGAATTTATTCTCAAATTTTTGTGTAAGGGAGCTTCTACATAAGTAGGAGAGTTAATATGCTTTAGGTAAAAGTCAGTTTTCGGTTGTTTTAACATGCTTTTATTAGCTCATCCTGTTACTAAGTAAAAAAAGTGATAAATTAAATTTTGGCCACTTCCCGGATTCCGATTGAGCTGAAGTGACGTCTACTTACTAGTTATTTTTTATGCAGTCCCATAATATGGGTATCAAATTAAAGGGTTTTCTGAGAAGAATATCAAAATTAAAATGACGTCACTTGCAAAAGCTATAACGTTATTTGAAGACTTTTCTCATGCTTCTCTTTGCTCTACTTTTTTGTTTTTCTTTTTTTTTTGTAGTTTTAAATATAACTATCCTTTATGCCTCTCTTTCTTAAATAGTACCTAAACATAATAATTTTCTGTTTGGGGGAAGAACGGTTTTAGATTTCAAACAACACACTTATAATTGATATGAAACTCGCCATAACTAAACCAATTATTATAATTACGGTGGTTTCAGCACAAATGTGTTCACTTAGGTATAGGTATATACCTAAAAGAAACCTTTCTATATTAACCCATAAACATTCAAGGCGCTAACAGTTACGATAAAAATGTATAATATACCAGAACCATTACCTAACCTCGGTAAATGAGTTCTTGATCGCCGGAGGTATGCTGTTATGATGATGATAAGAAATGGGCTTTAATAATACCAAGATCTAAGCATGAAATCATGCTTTAGCAATTTCCTCTGCATTCACTAGAAAAGAGATACTTTAGAGTTACCATTTTATTGGGAAGAAAAATGCATATTGTTCTGTCCTCCCCAAAAAGTAATTTAGTAATGACCACTTTCTTAGTTCCAACCAAAAATACAAGAATTTCAGCACACACATTTTTATCAAGAGATGGGTACTAAATTCACCCGTAGCCTGTATTCACCCGTCCAATTAAAAAAGCTAAAATATTCAGATCATGAATACTGGGCCACTCGCGGCAACGAATGGAGTGGATACTTACGTTTATAATTGCCAAATTTTAAGCGGAATTGTAAGGGAACCGACGCTGCGTGTAAGTCATACAAGACTTCCATGAGAGGACTTACTTTTGAGGGACTTTGAATCGAGAATTTTGAAGGATTTGTTGATGCTTTTGAATAAAAGGAATTAGGGAACTTGAAGCCAGTTCTTGAGTCTGAAGTTTTGTGATGGACTAGCTGTTGCCCGTGACCTTTGCTCGCGTGAAATTATTATATTTATATACAAATATTGCTCCCTATTTGCATCGGATTTTGTTAACAATTTCATTGGTTTAAGTTTTTTGCACGGAACCCGAATCCTTTTTCGAAAATAAAAGGGTACTAAGCCCAAGGGCCTAACCCTTAAGAGTTTATCCTTATAATATCAGTTATTTTCTAGAAAAAGCCCCGTCAAAGTCGGTTCAGCCGTTTCGGAGATTAGCCGGAACAAACAGACAGACAGACAAAAATTCCAAAAAATGTTATTTTGTTATTAAGTGCCGTATTCGTTTCAGTAAAAAGC
This sequence comes from Eurois occulta, assembly GCA_950022335.1. NCBI lineage: Eukaryota > Metazoa > Arthropoda > Insecta > Lepidoptera > Noctuidae > Eurois > Eurois occulta. Next base: position 9,209,405 of record OX465500.1, on the reverse strand, counting down.
TGTTTTTATATATTACAAGCAAACACTTAAATTTTATTTATTTGTATAGATGATATAATTGGAATTCTAAGTCTATTTAAGAACTATGCAAAAGTATTGGCAAAATACACAGTTATGTGCTATTAGTGACTTGCATGACATTGTCAGGAGACATTTCACGAAACTGTACTAAGGTTGGTTAAGCTCCGATTTTAGCCACGCAATAAAAGATCTATGTACAATTACGAACGATGAATTACAATCGTTATCATATCATAATTAACAAAAGCGAAACCTCTTCGAATAGACAGAATAGGCATATCAATAACTCGTAAATTAGTACCCAAAAGTTAGATCAAGCAAACAAACTTAATGAAGTCACATACCTTCAGCCATTGTTTTATGATGAATACGTTATTTGAGAGGAATTCTTGAAGTTTTGCGAATATATACGAATTGTTTGCAAATTGTTCCCGTTTCTTGTAAAGTCACATTAATTTTGTCAAGTAAACAAAAACTCGTTGGCAAGACACTCTGAAGTTTTGTATTAAAAGTTCAGAGTGTCGGTGATCGGGATAGACATTCTTTACGTACTTCACTTTGGCTAGGCTAAACCTAAATTGATGCCTAAACTGCACAATAAAAATTACCAACGCTTGGGTCGGCACCGAGAGTTGAGGTTCCAGCAATGTAACAATATTTATGCATCCATTTAGGGTTACTGATACTGAAAACTGGTATATTATCGTTGAAACTCAGGGCCACTAAATGTTGGAATTCTGAACTAAACTCTATAGTATAAAACTGATTAACAAATCCGATTCCCAAATTCGTAATGATGTTGTTATTTGGGCCAAGCAATAAACAACACAAAAGAACACATTTATAATTCTCGGCTCGTTTCGAATGTAAACAATTACAGGAATCTCACGTTCAACAGTACCCTGTAAATCGTTTCCCGCCACTAATTCATTTCTAAATAATATCAACCTTTTGTACGTATTTGCAAATTATTCTCAAGTAACCGTTTCAAAAGAGATATCGTTTGGAAAATATTAGTCGTCCCATATTCTTAAGATAGGCCGTTAGCCTGTTGAAAGGTAATGTTCGCATTTTTGCCCGCAGCGAAGTCTCCGCTGTGCTGGCATCAAAATTAGCATATCTACATGTAAGCTTGCTGGCTCCCTGCTTACATACTGAACTGCCTATTAAGGAGTGTGCATACTGCAGACTCTTTTACTACTTCTTTGTAAAAATGCAAAGCCTGGATTCCACCAAAGAGGAGACTTAATCAAGGAGAATCGACCAATCACATTGATTGATATCCACATCACATATCACGCGTCTCTACTGTGACTTGTCGAAACTAGCAATTATACTCTCCGCTCCGGTCGTCTCTGCTTCTGTGGAAACCAGCCCGGCTGAGCTTGTCAATGCTAATTACATAATGCTCTCAAAAGATATGGATAACCTCTTCATCATCATCGTTCTCTTGCCAATATCTCAATTAATTTGGGGTGGCGCATCATGTCTTCTTCTTCCATACTTCTCTATTACTCGTCATCTCATCAGACACCTCCTTTCTTGCAATATCATCCTTTACACAGCCTGTCCATCGTATGGAAATATACCGTTTGTCATAATCACAGCATGTTTTCAAGAAGCTGTCTTCATCTTCTTCCTTTTTCTACGTTGACCCAAAACTTCATAACTTCCACAGTGTTTGAGTGCATGTTTTGGGGCGCATCGATCTTCAGACTGTTCAAAACACCGCTGCTTTTGCGGCTGCCCATCCAAACCTGAGCTTACAATAAAGCTAGGTAGCTTTTAATTGACATAACAACACGCTTGTAATATCCGAAGGGTTAAGCAGAGTTGTACCCATTAATAGACCCTCATTTCGCCAGGTATTTTTATGTCCCATTTAATAGGGGGCGAGCCTGTTACGATCAACCGGAACAAATCCAAACTCCGTGGCTACTACTGATAAATTCCTGATGAAAAAACCCAATAACATTTAGCCCGACCAGGGAATCGAACCCAGGACCTAATGCTCAACTGTCTACTACAAGACCAACGAGGCAGTTTATGTGACCTTTATCATAGTAAGTCTATTAATACCATTCGCAGGACAAAGACTACTAGACTATGAACTACTGTTATTATTGTCCCAGATTGAATAGCCAGCTTGGCCAGAAATCCGATATGACGAAGTCTACAACAGGCAGCGATACTTCGGAAGTACAAAGATAGTTTGGAAAGATTTCCTGTAACTCACAAACTATTGTAGGGATCTAGTCTTGTGGAAACAAGGAAAAAGCAATACGAATGAGGGGCGACACAACAATCAAATAGAAATCTGGACGCCTTGCCTTTCAGATTAATACGTAATGTACATTTATTGTGATTATATCTTCATACCAATCCATTACAAATATAATGATTATAATTTGTCTGGGTGTTATACAAATATACACAGGTGTGTTTGAGATGATGCATATTGTGTTATATTGATTGCTGTAATAGCCCCGTTGTAGTGAAGGCTGCAAGCGCTATTGCTGAGCATACGGTCCCGAGTTCGATTCTTAGTCCGGGCAAAGCGTTATTAGGTATTTCCATGAGAAATTTCTTAGTAGCAGCCCAGGGCTAAGAATCGAACTCGGGACCGTATGCTCAGCAATAGCGCTTGCAGCCTTCACTACAACGGGGCTATTACAGCAATCAATATAACATAATATGCATCACTGTCAAACACACCGTGTATATTTGTTTCTGTCCAGTGGATTGAACTAGACTCGAGCTTTTTTACATAAAACTTGAAAAAAAAAGCGGCAAAATCAGGGTATCCCTACAATCCCTGGTTCAAGCCATGGTCCGGGGCGAGAGGGAATGGGAAGCCGTCGCCTCCTTCTGCGAAGCAGTCATGCTAGCGAAGGAGGCGGCGGAACGTGAGAGGGAGAGAACCTCCTCACGTCCCAGCCGCCGCGGGAGAGAACCTCCTCACGTCCCAGCCGCCGCGGGAGAAGCACCGGGCGTCGGGGGCCACGCCGGGATAGATACATCTCTGCATAATCTTTCAGGGGTAACATATTTACATGAGGGGCCCGCAAGGGCCGATGTCTGCCAGGGCTGCGGGACTGTTCGAAAGAGATACCGCGGCCCTGGAACACAAAGGGCAAAAGAAGAAACATGGATGGTTTTTAGTCAGTAAAAGTCTGACACTACCTTCCGCTCCGCCCAGAGCGCGAGGAGTCATTTGATGATTTCCCATCACAGAAAAAAAAAAAAGGGTGACATATTTCATGACATATTTCTATTAAATGAGCAATATTTTTATATTTATAATCACGTTCTCGAAAACGGTTGTAACGATTTCGAATAAAAAAAACGATCTAGCTAGGTCTCATATCTAGGAAAATTCGTTTTCTCTATTTTCGCCCGAGCAGAGCTCGGTCGCCCAGGTACTAATATTTGTAACACAGGGAAACATTCCAACATAGAGTAATCATTGGTAAAAAAGTAAATCTTAAAAAGGCGTAGACTGTGCTCGACCTTACCTAGTATCCGTAAAGTTGCGTGTTCGCTAGCTATAGCCCAGTACAATAGTACCTAATGTCGGCAGACACAGAAACGTACAACCTCCTTTATTCTTTAACACTTCGTTTGCGACGAAAACCTACTTCGGAACGACTCATAAACAAGCGGTTAACCTTTTTTGTACAAGCATGAAACTTTATTTTTATTCCGTCTATTTAAACTAATTGAGGTCGCTAATTGAAGAAGTAAGACACCCTGAAAACTTCTGAGTGAAATAAAAATTCAATTAAGCCAGCTGATTCGTCCCATGATTTCAGTAGTAATGACGGTAAAACATTTTTTTATTTCGGTAAAAGAAACAAGGATATAATATATTGTAATACCAAAATCTGTTATAAATTAATTTATCTTGTCATTTTATAAACACACACAAGCTGTGGCGAGAAAGTGTTTCCCTACCCAACATAAATGTGCCACTTGGTGAGAATCTCCCACCTGGACACGAGTTGACCTGAGTCAACACAGGTTGGCCGAAGCAAGGAAAATCTGTTCAGGTGAAGATTCATAGATAACTCTGCCCTGGAGTGTAAATGTGGTGTTGCCCCACAACGATGGGGCACTTGATATCGTGTCCCGCCTGTCCTGATATTTGCACATCACAGGAGCTGATACACGCTACTGAAAGTGTATAACTCATCGCCAAAGTTGGGCTGAATAAATTTGAATTGTCATCGACACGCTTAAAAGAAGAACACACATTTTTAAACACAAGTGGCAGAATTTGTTTTTCAATAAAACAAAAGCAAGAAAATTTAAAATTCTCAAGAATGCGTTCTAAACCGATAAATAGACAGAAATTGTACGTTTTAAAGGATGTAAAAGTTGAAATGTTCATTACATTAAATTCAAAATGCCTGAACGGATATTGATAGGCTTAAAGGTGGAATATATTATTCGCTCCCAAACTCCATGTACATTCCAGGATGATGTGAAAGGTTTGATGTTTATCATCCAATCACACCGTAACGGGGGAATGGAATTTGGATAAATCTTCTTATTAAGGCAAGATATGAGCACGTATATGTATATGGTTAGATATATTGGTTACTAGCTGCGGAACCCGACATTGGTCCCCGTGAAATTATTATAAAAATATTACTTCCCTATTTGAAGCGGATTTTGTTAACAAAAGGGATTATTTTTCACGGAACCCTAATTTTTTATTCTAAAATAAAAGTAGCCTAAGTTACTCCTTATAACATCAGCTGCATCTGCCAGTAAAATCGTCCAACCGTTTCGGAGATTTGCGGAACAAAAAGAGTGGAACAAAAATAAAAAATAAAAATAAATGTTATAAGATCCGATGAAAGCTTTTTAGTGAATGCATAAGTAGCATTCACTGAAAAGCTGTTATTTTGAAACAAACACACTTGAATTTTATTTATTTATATAGGTTTATCTCCTTTCTCCCTAGGTCGTTATATTAGTTAATCAGTAAGTTGGTAACACGGCTCGCTGCTCAAGATGCGCCAAGCTCGAGCCACTTCGACATCTCTTAATGTAAGCAACATTAAGAGATGTCGAAGTGGCTTGAGCTGGTAGTCTAGTTTCGGTTCTTACGATGCGACTAGGCACCGCGTCTGACTAGCTCTTTCTTCCCAGCTCAAGCCTAAAAGTGTGGACACCCCCTAACGCTTTGTGCACCCTATGGTACGTTATTAGTACGTAGTATTATATTATCTCTGTTAGTAGCCTTCAAAATCAATCAAATAAAATAGCAAGCAAAACCACAGCCACAGCTAGTCCACAACAAATTACTTTTCCACTTGACAGTGCATTCATAAAGTATGAGCCAGTGATGGATTAATCCATTTAGTGGCACTCAACTTGTCTCCGACGGAGCCTCGTTTGCCTGACTCGCTCCAGTGGCTGTGCAACGTTCCAGTACGGTATTTCTGTTGAAGCTACGTTTAATATTCTTGGATAAAAGGATAGTCCTATGACACAATTATGAGCGTGGATTTTCTTTGTAAGGATGTACTTTTTACGGTTTTTGTTACTACATACTGATCTCTCAGAAATGGTGCGTTAATATTCACACGAAAAATCCGTTGTCAGAAGACCATTTCAACTTAAAGAAGTGAGAGAGAGAAGCAAAAAGTTTTTATGTAAAAGTTCCGCAAGTGCTAGATACCACACAATTACATAACTACGAGTACATCTATCATACTTTTTATTTGTACCTACTCCTGTATTCTAATCTGCCTAATTTTATTGAATATATTGAATTTTTTTATTGAATGTACACGGGGCAAAGTAGATCGGTTTGCAGGGCACACCACAAAGATGTTGGTGTGCGTAAAATCAACTGGTGTATTACTTCGCCTATTTGTTAGTGTTTGCTTCACTATAGTATATGTATAATATGAGGTAAAGAATATGAAGCATCAATTTAACCCTATGACTAACCGGTGTCGTGTCATAGATGTGTAATCATTCGGCTGGTAAATCAAGTGTCGTAGGATCGAATCTGCGCCGCTGGCGTCAACTTTTTGCATTATTAAAAAACTTTTATTTTCATTTTGTTGAATTTTTATTGTAATTTACCTGATAATAAGAACATTATTCGAAAAAAAATATGGAAGTAAAAATTAAACAATTTGTATTAAGAAATCAACAACATTTATTGACTAGGTTTTTTTTTATATTATAATTACAAATTAAAAAGTTTTGTGCATGACAAATATTCTAAGTCGGACAAGAAATAACGTTACTTTTCTTATTCAAGTGGGTAATTTATTTATTAGTGAAATGAATAAACATGTTAATAAGATAGATATTAAGATACAGGTATCCTAAATTGTTATCTCACTAACAATAACATCACTCACATAAAACAAATCGAATTACCCCCTGATATTTTTATTAATATCCTATTGGTGCGCCTTCGCTATCTATGACTTATTCATGCACGAAGTAAATGTCTCCACTAGACCTGCATGGAAGAATATTTTTTTTTATGATAGCGCTCACCATCTTTTCGCCACAATATTTTGCGACCGTCCTTGTCTGATTTAAAACATTTTTCATCTCTAAATATAACTATGTTATTGCACCAATCAAAATCCAAATATTCTCTTGCGAAGCGTACCCGGTTTTGCCTGTGAATATCTGACATTCAAATTTTCTTGGCTGGCCTACAACATTTCACACCAGCTGCTCGCAAGTGGTTTCGTACAGTTTGTAATGTCACGTCATGTTTAGTTGCCGTGGAACGAGTAGTGAGGAAGGGCTCAGCGGTATGCGTAGCAACTATATCAGATGCCAATCTGTGAATGCAAATCCAGCCTTTGGTCCCGGTCGGCAAGGATCAATGCTTCCCGAATCTGCATAACGATGGACCCACAATTGCACAGTCCTTCTCTGTGAACAATAATAAAATATTGTTACAAAAAACAACAATCAATAACATGTGGATTATTTAAACATATTAAACTTCTAAACATCATAATAACATTTTGTTACTCACCGATATCTTTAAACGTCTCGTAATTTCACTAATTGAAACATTTTGCTCATGCAAAAGAATTATTTCAGCTCATAAAAGTGTGGTTCAATGATTCATATTGATTCACAAATAAAAGCACTTCTCAAAAAACGCAGGGTATAATGTCTAAAAACGTAACGAAAGCCCGATAGTCAATAGCATTATGACGATGAACTTAAACTACTAACTTAAACATGATTTGTCATTTTTAGAGGGTAGACAACTAATACATTCTAACCCAAATATAAAGAGACTTGCTAATAGTTAAGCAATGAATTGAACAAACAAATGTAAAATATTTTATTAAAACATACAAAAACATTAAGCTGTTGGCAGTCGGATTCGATCCTACGGCGCCGGTGCAGTAAGTAATTATTTATCGCACGCTCGACTAATGCGCCACGGAGACGATTGTATGATAAGCTAAATTTATGCGTCATATTCCCTGCAACATTAGTGACAAGAAATTTTATTGTGTGTGCGTGGACAACGGGTTATTGTGAAGCAAACACTAATAAATAGGCGAAGTCAGACGGCCGTTGATTTTACGCACACCAACATCTTTGTGGTGTGCCCTGCAAACCGATCTACTTTGCCCCGTGTACAGTCCACTTGTACATATTGTGCATAATGTAAATATACGGGTGAATTTCAACAAATGCCATTTTTTTTATCATATCGGTGAACTTTTTCATTTATACTTTTTTTGTATATTTTTCAGGTTAGTAATCTTTAGGATATCAAATATCCCCAAATTAAATATCATCAACGTATCATTTAAAACTAAGGAGAAAATTCAGTTTGAATTGTGGTTTCCACCGATATGACAAACCGGCACCGATTATTTTTTCTGTACATCGATATGATAAGTTTATCCACCGAAATGATATACATATCCAGCGATATGATAATCTATCCACCTTTGAACATCAAAAAGGAAATATGTAGTTAGTAGGTACCTATATATTTTTACAAGGGCGACTTAGAACTGAAGACCTGAACAGAGGGTCTTATGTAAGTCAGGTCTTATCACATCCAAAGAGAACTAAGTTCTTAGAAATCCAATTAAAATGTTTTTTTTTTTGAAATTATGTACCTATTTTATTATATTTACTTTCTTTTTTTATTATCCAAACTAATATTATAAATTCGAAAGTAACTCTGTCTGTCTGTCTTTGCTTCACGCCTAAACTACTGAACCGATTTGTGTGAAATTTGGTACAGACATAGTTTGGAACTTGAGAAAGGACATAGGATAGTTTTTATTACAAAAAATAAAATAAAAAATAAAATTTATTCCGGACATACAGCGCCATCTAATTTGGCTAATGTGTGACAATTCTTGGCGACGGTTTGACAACTGACAAATGTCATAGCATGCATTAGAATAGAACGGCTATTTCAAAGGATTTGTCACAGGTACAAGTGGCCTAGCGGTTCAGCGACCGCCCTGTAAGCCGAGCTTCGCAAGTTCGAATCGCAACCAGTATTCACTTTTTGTGATTTTTTTTAATGCTATTAGATTTTCAAAAATAATAAACATGATTCGCGAGTTCGATCCCCAACCAGTTTTCACTTTTTGTAAGTTTTAGGTATTTTGTTTTATTTTTATGCTTTAAGTTTTTCAAATCATTACAAAATAGATTAATGTATACTTTTCGTTTTTTTTACCATTCAAAAGACAGGTACAGGTAGATCATAAATTAATGAATGAAAATTGACCAATTTACACTGTACAAAAAAAATCTCTAAAAAGTTTAAAAATAAAAACATACTCAAAACGCAGCAGCCATTCGCTCAGCCACTGCGCCAACCGTGTCGTCATATAACTGTGGTTGTGGCTTCCTCAGGCATTGCTGCAACTTTGCTTATGGGTGGTCGGACTGCACATTCCATTTTCAAATTGCCGCTGAATCTTGCATGCGAAGATACGCCCCAACATGCAATATCACCAAAAACGGGGGAAGTAGTTTGGGACGAGTGCACAATGTCGCACAAGCATGCATTAGAGGCGTTGAACCGCAGCTTGCAGGACATCCGCGGCAACCAGGTGTGATGGGTGGCGTCATCAAAATGTTCGCAGCGACTTTAGACCCTGTGAACGGTGAGTAATTAACTAGCTCGCCGTCCAACCGTCTTATGACGACAGGCCGTGTCGAAAGCGCGTTCGTGTTCCACGCGCGCCTCAAAATGATGTCAGCAAACCGGAAGGGGTCCGCAAGGGCCGATGCCTGCTAAAGAGATACTGTGGCTCTGGAACACAAAGCGCTAAGAAGGAACATGGATGAGACTCCCTTCCGTTCCACCCAGCGCGGGAGGAGGGGTCATTTGAAAAGCCGACTTTAGACAGATACTGCCAGTTAATAAGAGGGGCCATTTTGTAATAAAAAAAGGGGCACACTGGCGGATGAAACGCATGTCTCATGGCGTCGCCACTGTGAAAACCTCCTGAATTGAAAAGCTCCATATTACGTGCATCATGCGCGTCCAACTGTAACAACTGTAAAACGACCACGAAGCAGGTGTCTTTGCGAATAAGCTGCTGCAAATGAGAGAAGGTCGTCTGGAATCCGAAGGAGATGGGAAAATTCTATTTTCCGAAGAATTTTCCCATCCAACCGCTGTGCTAGCGCCAAAGAACGAGTGGGTCAGTAAAAAAAACGAAAAAAAAGTATATACATCCATATCATTGTGATGACTGATGATGATAGTACTGCCTACTCCGTTGAATTTCTCAACTCACTTGAGTTATCGGGCGTGCCGTGCCATCAGCTGGAGCTTAAATTTGGCGTACCAGTTTTGGTGATGCGAAACCTTGATGAAACCAGACTGTGCAACGGCACCAGGCTTCGTATCACACAGCTGAGCTGCTAATGGAGAGAGGGTTTTAAGTCCCCGCACAGGCATTTAGACAACAAACTAAACAGGGCCTGCATAACCTTTTGGCAATGCAGGAGGATGATAGGTAAGAAGTGGGGCCTATCCCCTAAAATAATACTCTGGTTATACTGCACGGTGATGCGACCCATGATTACTTACGGGGCAGTGGTCTGGTGGCCCCGCACTAAACTAGCTACAGCCTCCATCAAACTGCAACGCATGCAGAGACTTGCCTGCATGGCGACTACAGGCTGCATGCGGACTACCCCGACCGCGGCTCTGGAGGCCATGTTGGGGCTCCCACCGCTCGATCTGTTCATACAGCAGGAAGCGACGATGGCGGCAGTACGTCTTGAAACACTTCAACTTTGGGGTAAGAAGTACACACAACACACCGCGATACTGGAAGGATTTTATACCGAGTTCCCCCTAGCGAAAGCTATTAACGATCGGATACCTAAGTAATTCGTATTCGACAAAAAATACAAAATCCAACTCCACGGGGATCACCGCTGTGAGGGTCTAAGCCCCGCGGAAGTACGAATCTTCACGGATGGATCTAAGACAGGTACCGGCACTGGAGCTGGAGTCTTCTCGGAAGATCTCAACATACACATAGCCGCACCATTGGGGATCCATAACACGGTATTTCAAGCAGAATGCATGGGCATTGCCCTGGCGGCATCGGCCATTTTAGCCAGGGAAGTTGTGGACCACTCAATTCGCATACTTTCAGACAGCATGGCTGTACTACTAGCATTAAACAACCACACAGTCAACTCTGGGTTAATACACGAGTGTCATCAACGTCTGAACCAGGTTGGTAATCTCAATAATATAACCATTCAATGGATAAAAGGACACAACGAGTCCCGAGGCAACGATACAGCGGACGAACTCGCTAGAAGGAGATCAAGCATGGCAGCAGTGGGACCTGAACCCATACTGCCACTCCCCTTCGGGTACCTACGCACACTGGTAAGGAAACGAACCAGTGAACAACACCACAAACTGTGGCTAAACCATGGTGAGTGTAGGCAGGCCAAGGATGCACTTTCTACCATCGACGGCCGCTTCACGAAAAAAGCGCTTCGGCTGACCAAACTACAGCTGCGCACTGTTACAGCCGCCATCACTGGACACGGCTCTTTTAACAAACACCTCTTTGCCATATGAGTCACAGACAGCCCTCCGTGCCGAGCCTGCATGGAGGAAGATGAGACAGCAGCCCACGTGCTTCTGCACTGCCCAGAGGTTGCATCATACAGGGCAAAGTACTTCGGTAACCCAGGTACTCTCCGCGAGACTGTCAGCGACATCAAGGTGCTGCTGGCTTTTCTCGGGGAGCTGAGGTGGATCGAATAGATTTCCCACCCGCACGCAAAATACGCGCATTGGTCGTGGAGTTGCGGACACCAGCCCGTTATACAATAAGTCCCCGCATACCCATTATTGCAAATAACTTACCATTTCAATTTAAGAGGTAACAATTTCCCTTAAAGTTGGCTATTACAATGACGATCAACAATTCCAGGGCCAAACCATAAAAGTGACAGGCATTCAATTGTGCACTCCATGCTTCTCACACGGTCAATTATATGTTGTTTGTTCAGTGCCCAAAAATTTCACGTGCTTGCGGAAAATAATAAGTCATTTAATGTTGTATACAGAACGGTATTAGAATAAATAGTGCCCAACAAGGCGTTTGATGGCTTACTTTGAAAAGAAGGTTGTATAGCGCCAAAATAAACGGTTTTAAGCCATATCGTCGCCTCATTTAATTTTGTTGCCGATCTCTGCGCCCAGAATTACAGTACCCAAAAGGACGCATTTTGAAGTCATCACCTACATTATCGCATTTTGATCAGCCAGTCAGTTCTCACACAAAACATAACATCACGCCTGAAATCCCCTACGGGTTAGGCAGAGGTGTACCTTATCGTACACCCACATTTCGCCGTTCGTTATGTAGAAGTCCCATGTGACAGGGGGCGAGCCTATTCAATTCTATTCCACCAACCGGGCACAAATCCAGATTCCGTGGCTGCTACTGAGAAATTCCTGATGGAATACCCCAATAACACTATTATTTATAGTATTTTTTCAATTGCATACATTGTTTAATGTTAAGTGGAAGAGCGGAGTCACCTAACACAACCATCTTCTTGCTTAAAAGGTGATCTCCAAATCATGTGCGTTAGAACTTTATTTAATTTAAATAAACATTTTTTTAACACTGCCCGACCCGGCAATCGATCCCAGAACCTCATGCTTAGTAGTCGCACTTGCGACCACTCGACCAACGAGGCAGTCTCACACATACACACCTAAATAGCCACGCGAACGAAGTAGCGGGTAGCAGCTAGTATTTAATATAGGTACTTAGAAATAAAAAAAAGAATGTTTATTTCAGTTCTGTGCCTTCGGCTTGACCTTTCGGAGATTAGCTATCATACCTACAGCACACAAAATTCTCTTACCTACGTAGTCTCGTCTATGAGTGAGTGGAGCGGCGTGGGGAGGGTCCCCGCGCGGTCGAGGCGGCAGCGAGCGGACGGCGCGCTTGGCGCGCCGCCCGCGTCTTCCGTTAGTACGCTGTTATTCACCACACAGTGCGCACGATTTTCTTAGTAACCTACTTAACGTTGTTGTAACGTTTGTAAAAGTGATTGTGAGTTTACCTCAAGTGATAAGTGCATCATATCGCTGAAAAGGGTAAGTCAATCTTATGTTAAGTTTGTCTATGAGAGTATGAGTGGCAAGGACGTATTCATTTACGTAAATATAACCAGTGAACGTGTATTTGTATGTTACAAATACTCCGCCCTAATAAAGGGTTAATTTGGCCACATAGTACCTACATTATTGGTTAGGAAAGTGTGTTATTAATATCTTTATAGCAATGAAGACGCGTCGGTACCTGTGTCGTAAGTACCTACTTTGTACTTTTATATTGAAGGGTTGTCTTTACTAGGCGCAGCCTATCAGCTCACTAGTTGTAGACAAAAAGCAGCTCACAGAACACATTTAACGCCATCTGTTCATAGCCGTACGGCTCGCGAGCCGCAGCCGTACGGCTCGTGAGACGCAGCCGTACGGCTCGCGAGCCGCAGCCGTACGGCTCGTGAGCCGCAGCCGTACGGCTCGTGAGCCGCAGCCGTACGGCTCGTGAGCCGCAGCCGTACGGCTCGTGAGCCGCAGCCGTACGGCTCGTGAGCCGCAGCCGTACGGCTCGTGAGCCGCAGCCGTACGGCTCGTGAGCCGCAGCCGTACGGCTCGTGAACCGCAGCCGTACGGCTCGTGAACCGCTGCCGTACGGCTCGTGAGCCGCAGCCTCAGCCACTGCTTTGCTGTATGGCTGGTTGATCACAATCAATACAGGCGTTAGTTACAACTACGTCCTTTAACAAAGATATATGACCAGAATCTTATGGCAATTTTGCTTTTGCTTCAGATGGTTCAGGAAGCGTCCCTAGTTTCCCTGGGGGAGCTACTGGAGGAGACTGGCGAAACCGAAAACGATAACGTCATCCTAGAACGTCTTAAACTCCTAGCACAGGAACTGTTGCCCGATGGTTGGACTGCTTGGAAGGTGGCTCGCATATCAAGAGAAGAGATCTTTGGTGATAGCGTTGACCCCCAGGTATTGAACAAATTGAGATTTGCCTTACCAACAAACCAGCTAGCTAAGGCTTTCGTTCCGGAAGCTACTCGTCTATCCGAGAAAGGATTTCGCGACATAAAGATGAAAATGTTAGACTGGGCGTTCACTAGAGCCTTAATTACTAGCCCGCCTGCAGTCTGTAATAAGATTAGGGGGTCAGCCGCTGCAACGGAGATATTCAATGAGGCGGTTAGACCTGAAAGGCCCATGTCTAGGAAGGAAGCCGATAGGGCCTTATCTCTCGAGGCGGACGGCGAGTCCTCGAGCATGAAAAGAAGACGTATTTCCTCAGATCCCGAATCAAGTGAGGCATGGGCTACGAGATCAAAACGTTCTAGAATAGACATTCTGGAGCAACGGATGAATGACATGTTTTCGAATCTGATGGAGAAAATTGAGTCATTGGCTCCAGCTAGACATGACCCAACGCGGGAAAGTTCTTTCGAAGAGGAGATTTCATCGGATGAGGAAGATCAAGATGATCGTCCTGTTCCATCGGGGTTGGAGTCTCCTAACGATTGGCAGGCACCACCCTTGGGCTCCAATTTAGAAATAGATTCTGTGCAACATAGTTGGCCTGAATTGGACTTTCTTCCTGTGGTAAAGGAAGCGGAACCCGCGATTCCAGAACCGTCAGAGCAGATTAAAGCAGAAGGCATTGCTTGTCAGAGGTTCGGGTCGGAGGCGTGGAACCGCATACGATATAAAGAGGTGGTGAAAAAATTGCACGCCTCGCCGGTCTTTAGCACTTTAAAGATTAACGCCGAATTGAGTGATGTCGGAATACCAACGTCAGGACTTCTCAGCAAACAAGATGGGGTCTTGGGCACAATTGTCCATGGTCTCCTCTGTCAGAGAAAGGCGTTGGCCGAAGAGCTCAAGAAGCTTGCAGCGGATTTTCCGGCGGCTTCTGCAGACTTGAAAAAGTTACTGTCAGAGGGCTCTGATTTTAGGACAACTTCGGACGATCTTTTGCAGTATGTTTGTGCGCATCGAGCTGAGACGATTGATATGAGGCGCAAAAGTTTTAAGGCAAAAAGTGACGCTCTAACGTCTATGCTGCAAAAGATACCGCCATCAGAAACACATCTGTTTCAGGAAGAAAAGCTCTCTAGCTTTATAAGAGACAATGGTGGCGCAACGCGTATTTTTCCTTCTCGCTTCGGGAAGGCTCCGGATAAAGAAAGGCAGACTTTTCAGCAGTCTAGTAAAAGTAGCCAACCAGTTACATCCCGTACACAAAGGTCCAAAAACCCAGTTTGGCACAGTCGACCATCCCAAGCATCTTCTCAGAAACGAAAGCAACCAAGTGGCAAACCTAAGAGAACTGATAAGAAGGAGCAGCGGCAACAACGCCGTAAATATTGACAAGAACTTCAGAGGGGGACAATTAAAAAATTACAAGCAACAGTGGCAAAAGCTGGGAGCCCCAGTTTCTGTCTTAAAGATAATAACCAGCTATGCATTGCCGTTCGAAAGGAAACCCCCTTCTATCCCATTAAGCCCAAAGTTGATGTCACGTTTTGCCACAAAACCCTCAAAACGAATGGTCAAGGAAATATCGACTCTATTAAATCTAGGAGTAATCGAAAGATCAACGGCCAAAACTGGGTTTTTATCAAGAATGTTCTTGATACCCAAACAGAACGGCAAGGTGCGGCAAATTTTCGACCTTCGGCGACTAAACCTTTACGTGGGAGCAAGAAAATTCCGTCTAGTAAATCAGAATTACGTTCCCAAATTTCTCCAGAAGGACGACTACATGGGAAAAATAGACATTTCTCAAGCATACTTCCACATACCAATAAGAGAGAGTCATCGCCGTTACCTCACCTTCTCTTTCGGAAACCAACTCTACCAAATGACCTGCCTGCCGTTCGGGCTCTCAAGCGCTCCATTAGCTTTTTCCCGAGTAAGCAAATGGATGGCAAGTATGTTAAGAGCGCGAGGCATTCGTGTACTAGTCTACCTAGACGATTTTTTATTTGCTCACCAGGATCCCCAAATACTAGAATCACAAATGAAGCACGCTATTTCTCTCCTCCAAAGTCTCGGTTGGGTCCTAAACTTGGAAAAGTCAATTGTAAAAGCTACACCAGAGATAGAGTACTTAGGCATCATTTGGAATACGTTTGCAAACAAAAAGAGTCTACCAAAACAGAAATGCGATCAGTTGTCAAAAGACCTGAAAAGACTAATAAATGGCCGTTGGAGCTGGAGTCAAGGCACTTCATTGATAGGCAAGCTGGGATTCGCATCACTGGTGACTCCATTGGGGCGTCTATTTACAAGAAACCTGCAGAGGGCATCTCGTGCTCTACCAGAAAAGGACCCCAAGAGGATGTGCTTGTTGCCAAGGGTGGCCATGGACGACATAGACTGGTGGATAAGGAACCTTTCCCGACCAGGAAGATTGTTCGTTCCCGAACCAAAGATATTTATCACCACGGACGCCTCCGACACAGGCTGGGGAGTACAAGTAGGCAACCGTCACTTCTCACAGCAATGGACCAAACAACAAATAGATTGGCATATAAATCGGAAAGAGCTTTATGCAGTTTCAATGGCGCTGAGAAAATTCTCAGAAGTAGTAAAAGGAGAGGCAGTAATGGTTCAGTCAGACAGCAGGACGGTTGTGGCTTATTTGAGGAATCAAGGTGGAACGAGATCATTGACACTTCTGGAATCAACAAAGGAATTACTTCTTCTGGCCCATCATCTAAAGGTAGACCTTCTCCCCTTTTACATCCCAGGTCGTTACAACACCATAGCGGACTCTCTCTCTCGAGGGAAAAATCTTCCAGATTGGCATCTCAGCAGGGATTTAACGGCGAAAATATTTCAAAGGATGGGCACACCCCTAATAGATCTATTTGCGACCAATCTGTCCAAAGTAGTTCCCCATTACGTGACATTAGATGCCAGAGATCCCCAAGCGTTATTTGTGAACGCGTTCAGCAAGGAATGGCACTTCCAGTTGGCCTGGATTTTCCCCCCTCCACCTCTTATCCCCAAGGTCCTGCAGCACCTGAACAAGGCTTCGGGAACATTTCTGGTGGTTGTACCACGATGGGAAAATGTTTTCTGGAGAGGAGACCTCAAAAGGAGGTCAGTGGAAGCACCGTTTCTAATATGGAACCTGGACCGGCATTTGATAGACCTATCGACCAACCAGCCCCCTCCGGGAATGAAAGGTTTATCTTTGGAGGTCTGGAAGGTACGGGGTGGAGCCAACTTACTGTAGGGCTGCAGTCAGAAGATGTCGCACTTCTCCAGTCCGCTTGGCGCAACTCTACGTGGAAGACCTATAGCTCATCATGGAAGCAGTGGACCTCGTGGTGTAAACAGTATGGGGCAAAACCTAACAGGCCTCGTCCACAGGAGGTTGCATCATACTTAAGCTTTTTATTCAGGGTTAAGAAGTTGGCGTACGCAACTATATTGGTACATAAATCGGTGATAGTGACTCTATCAGAACCTGAACAAGCAAAAAACTTATCCTCACACCCGCTTATCACTTCAATGCTAAAGGCAATTAATTTACAAAGACAGGCCTCCATGATTCCTAAGCCTCAAATTTGGAATATTCAGGACCTCTTAGTCTGGTTAGAAACTCATCCACCTGATAAAAAGAGTATTTTTCAAGTTTCACGCTATGTGTCCTTGTTATTATTATTGGCATCGGGACGAAGAATCCATGACCTGACTCTTCTAAGTATTGGTACGGATAATTACATTAGCACAGATATATCGGTAACGTTTTGGCCTATCTTCGGTTCAAAGACGGATAGTATAAGAGGTCGACAATCAGGATGGTTATTAAATAAATCGGATAACCCAACTTTTGATTTAGTAAGCTGGGTTAGGTGCCTTATTGATGTCACATCAGAGAGACGTAAATCTCGAGAGAATTTACATAGTCTCTTTATAACTACTCGAGGAAAGGTGAAGGCAGCGTCTAGAGCAATAATAGCGGGCTGGTTAAAGACTTCCTTTAAAGAAATAGGTATAAATAGTACACCGGGCTCAATAAGATCGGCGGTTGCTTCATACGACTACGCAAATGACACGCCTTTAGATCTAATTTTAAGGCGGGGGAACTGGAGAGGATCTACAAACTTCTTCAAGCATTACTGTAAAGAGGTTGAAAGGCCTAAGAGGTCGAGTGGAAATGCACCTCGTACCTCTTTTGAAGCTATTTAGTGATCTTTAGTGCATTTACATTGATTGTTTAAAACTCAAATTAATAACGTGATAAGTGGAAAGCGTAATAAATATTGATTCTGACTGAATATGAATATTTTATTGTTTTCCTTTTTTTCTCAAAACTGCAAAGGCAAGGTAGAATTATTTGCTTCTTAATTCAGTCATCTTATCTTCAATAAGCTAGAAGATTAGGGTCACAGTACGCTGGTATCTTGGAGCCGGCAGATGATAAACACCTCTCCGAAAGGTCAAGCCGAAGGCACAGAACTGAAATACTACCGTTTTCTACCCCAGAGGGAGGAAAACGATTATTTCAGGTCTTGCCGAGGCTTGACCTGAGCAATGCCTTGCCGACTCTTTCGGAATCAGGTACTAACGGAAGACGCGGGCGGCGCGCCAAGCGCGCCGTCCGCTCGCTGCCGCCTCGACCGCGCGGGGACCCTCCCCACGCCGCTCCACTCACTCATAGACGAGACTACGTAGGTAAGAGAATTTTGTGTGCTGTAGGTATGATAGCTAATCTCCGAAAGGTCAAGCCTCGGCAAGACCTGAAATAATCGTTTTCCTCCCTCTGGGGTAGAAAACGGTAGTATTTTTATTATCATTGTCTTTATTAATGCGTTCAATTGCTCCACCTCACCATCATCATCTCAGCCTATAGACGTACATTACCGAATACAAACCTCCCCTAATGATACATTTATACATCTTCTACTACCCAGTGGTATCGTGGTAATGATTTTGGCAGTCTATGTAGGTAAGTATGTATGTATGAATGTTTGTATGTATGTATATAATGTATGTGTTTGTATGTTCCATTGTTTCACTTAACGAAATGACACGGGATTTATTCATTCATTTTAATATGGTAAAACGACTCACCGAGATGATAAAATGATCTACCGATATGATAAAGCAATCCACCGATGTGACAAAACTGTGCGTTGATCTTGAATCAAAACACCGATATTAGAAATAAGACACCGATTGATTTTTTCTTATCATTTCGGTGTAAATTATCACGTCGGTGGTAATAAAGACCACCGATTACAGCGATATGAGAACAGCGACGTGAGAAATAACACACTTTTTAGAAAATTAGAAAAAATGCATAATATCTAGGATAAATTCAATAACAGTCAATGAAGCTAATTCACTTACTACCTCTGTTAGAACCAAACAACAATAATAAAACTACTCATTACACTAGAAAAATGTAACCACCGATGATATAAAATAATTGTCCGGGAGCACCTGAAAGGGCTACTACGGGTAAGGGTACTTACGTTATTGGCGGGAATATGAAGCGATTTGACACACTTCCGTCCTGTCTGCGTACTAGCAGATACTAACGAGGGAAATAAAATTGGGGTGGGCACACTTTTGGACTCGTCGATGTAAAGTTAGGTTTAAATTACTTTTGTCCAGCGATATGAGAACATTTTTCAGGACAAGTACGTTTGTGCCTCTCACTAATAATAATCGTTAATTATGTAATAAAATATGGTATATAATAATAACAAAACTAATATTCTATGAAATAGAATAAGTTATATACTTAACTTACTTATTTTTATTAGTGTATAAGCTTTTTTGTTTGTAAAAAAAGTAGAGGGACAGCACCGATTTGAAAAAAATAGAGGTTTATGTATTTATTTCTACCTATGTAATAGTCCTGGGCAAATTATATTTTTGCCACAACCCAATTACTACCTATTGAATACTAATAAAAATAATTCAGAACAATATTCCTTTTTTCATATACTAATTTCACCGAAGACAAAAAAATAAGTCATTTGGGAAATTCACCCATACATATAAGTTGGGTATTAATAAACAAAATAACTAAAAACAACTCTGATCTTTCGGCATTTTACTGCCGCTACCAAAATTATGAATGTTAATCTTCTATCATGATCCTGAGATTCTGAAGCCATTGAAATGGACTTCCCTTATTGATGACTGAAGAATCTGTCAAGGAGCATACCTTTGTCATTCCTCTACCACCAAACCGTGGAATGACGGCTCACTTGATCCATTTAATCGAAGTTATAATGGTTCTATTAACCGAATTGCTATTATCAGTATCTACTTCTACTTTGGAACTACCCAACTTAGTTCCCTCAAGGGACAAAGGGCAAGTCAAAACAAAAGCCAGTCGCTCAAAATAAACGAAACCGAATTATGTCATGTCAAGTTGACGCATAGACTAATATATAAAATAAGAGTTGACGAACGAATCCTCTATTAACCTTTTCACCTTTTTTAACGGCACGACAAATAAAATCTAAGTGACTTTTATATTTGAAACCTCTGAGGAGCAAACAAAATAATTTTCAATACACTTTCTCTAAAACTGGTTCTTATCGCACTACGATTAGGTTCAACATTCAATGTATTTCTGGGTGGATTTTTAATATTTTTTCGCACACGTGCGGAAATAAACAAATCCACAGATAACTTAAGATACTTATACTAGTAAGTCCGAATGAGTTCCATGACTATATAGGTAGTCAGCGGTGATTGTTTTTTTTTTTAATCTCGGCAAAGAGATATGCGTCTTTACGGCGTAAATATTTTTTGAGTATTTAAAGTGTGTTTATAAATAGAATATCATAGATAAACATGATTAATTAAAACAAATATTTACTTTCATGAACAAATTAACATTTATTTGTGTTCTAAATTCAAAAATATTAGAATTTTCTATTTATCATATTAGGCTGTTTAGCGGCATCATACCTTTGCTTCTTCTTCAACCTGGCGAAAGCAAAGCGCGAAAAGAAAGCAAATTAAATCATAGAACAATAATTCCTGACAAAATACTTTCCGTTCTAATATTTTATTTCTTCGAAAGTGTATTGAAAACGTCGTCGTTTGATACGCGTGGGGATTTGTTACTGCAGTTCTCGGCTCCATAACACCCCCGTCTGCAGCTCGGGTGTTAATTCCGCCTAGTATAGAATAACAAAGTTGCTGCGGGCAAAGGATAGTAAATTAAATGAAAAAAAACTGCCCCTGAAAATTCTCATTAATGAGCAAATAGTAAGCTAAGAATTTCTGTGATCCAGACTACTCGTAATTTCACAGCCTCCAGAGACTAGCTAAAACTCTATCTATAAATCTTTAATCACATCAGTCCATGACTCTGTGGAACAGACCACGGTTTCATGAGAAAATTATCTAATTGTTTACTATTTTCGTAGATTCATAGATTAGTATATTCGTTGTAAAACCATATATACCTATTACTAACACATATTATGACTGACTCGTTGGTCTCGCAACAAAGTCTCGCTGAGCGTGGGGTCCTGGTTTCAATTTCCAGGTTGGGCTGAAAGTGCTATTGGGATTTTCCATTAGAAATTTCTCAGTAGTGACCCGAAGTTTGGAAGTTGGCGGTGTGATACCCCCGTGCCTCGGAAAGCACGTTAAACCGTTGGTTCTGCTCCTGATCTCTCTCCGGTCGTGTCGGATTGCCATCCCATCGGACTATGAGAGTAAAGGAACAGAGAGTGCACCTGAGCCTGCGCACACACTTGTGCACTCTATTATCTCCCGCGCCGATGGCTAATCCCCGCTAAGATTGGCCGCCGTGACCGAAAAACGGTCAGGAGGACTATACTAACCAGTGTGTGAAACTTCTTACTAGTACATCATATTATTATGTAAGAACAGTCAGAGCAATCAATGGTTTTTAAATTGACACACCACGCCAATTGCGTTACAGCCATTTCATTGTATACCTGCAATTGTCAAAGACTGATTTGAACACCGTCAATTTGATAAACAACTAATTCCCCTGACTTTACATTTTCAGTCTTGCATCACCTATATCTGGTGGTCTACCGTGACGTCTTATTAAAGCAGCGGATCTAAAATGGCCGCTTTAGCAGAATCATAATAGGATAATAATATGAATTACGTTTAAATTCTTAAAATGGTCACAGACGTACCTACTATTATGAATTGTCACATTGCGACCATTTTACGAATTTAAACGTAATTCATATTATTATCCTATTATGATTCTGCTAAAGCGGCCATTTTAGACCCCCAGGAGTTATTCTAGTGTGGGAATGGCGCTAGACGACCTGAATAGCTCTGTCTCTTTCCCACACTGTAATTACAAAATTAATATTAATTAAAAAGTGAACTCTAGCTCGATAAGGGGGTTTACTATGACGTAACCCCCCTTATCGAGCTCGAGTTCACTTTTTCGATAGCACTAACACGTATGATTACTTGCCAAAAATAATGTCCTTCTACCTCGGAATTTTCAATGGCGATAAGGAACCAGCCATGCATAATACATGTGTTCACAAAAGTGCCATGTTTGGGGTGCTCGGTACTCTTCCTGCTGCGGACGTGCCTCACCGGGTGGCTTATATGTGGGTCAAGCTCGATAAAGTATCGTTGTACCGTCTTAAAATGGTCTGGTTTACTATCCTGAGTTAAGTGGCACGATCTTGACACCAGAATAATTTTCTCACGAATTTACTGTGACTATCATGATCCCATCCAAACTATTAAATCTACATAGGTTTATCAATAAGAACATATGTAATGAACAAAGATGCAACTTTTTTGTTTTTTTTTCGAAAGAACCCATTGTTTCGACTTCGCTTGGTCCCTAGCGTATAACAAATGAATCAGGTGTCATCAAAGGTCAACGCAAAAACTCCTGCGAATTTCACGTAAAGAGATCAAAACACTGCTTCAAAAATGTTAGTCGTATCCGTTTGATGTCTGCCACCGTAAGCAATCGCAGCACCCATCGTGCCGACAGCTTTCCTACACTTAACTTATTATGTAAAATATTGATTGCCGTTCCGTATGATATGCCCATGGCCTCACCACCTTAATCGAATGCCCAGGCAGCCCCTCATCAGAAACAGATGTACGACCACGTTTAAATTCGTTAAAGCAATATGTGACGGTTGTCATAGAAGGTGAAGAGTCCCCACAGACAGCAGCCAACTTTAATTTAATTACATAGCATGTTTTTCTATCCAAAAATAAAAAGCGAATTACTCTGCCAAGGACATCTCCAATTAATGAGAACCATGTTCAAACTCACAACGCTTTTAGATATCTATGTCACTACTCTAAATCTGTGTACATATTCCATGTACATTCAGATTTACCTGTGACAGAATTCATACCATATGTATACAATTTATGTTCAAGTTTACCGGTGACGCGTCTGCTAGCGCCGTAGCGTGTTTGTCTTACACGGTACAATATCTGGAGCTCGGCTACTGGTGACAAAACGGTTTTAACCCTGACACTGCTGCACATACATATATCTGTACATTATGTTCGGTTGCATAAATTGCCGGGTTTACGATCGGCGTGTGGAATTGTGGCACAATATTGGAGTTTCATAGCCTAACCCAACAATAAGACTGCAATTGTATCCAGGGCATTCCATATATTTAGCTTTGGGTTCATGCACGTATTTACATACTTACATAACAGCATGCCTGTAATCCCCGGAGGGTTAGGCAGATCTTTAGGTACACAAAGCAAACTTAATCGGTTTGCAGGGCACACCACAAAGATGTTGGTGTGCGTAAAATCAACTGGTGTATTACTTCGCCTATTTATTAGTGTTTGCTACCCGTTGTCCACGCACACACAATAAAATTTCTTGTCACTAATGTTGCAGGGAATATGACGCATAAATTTAGCTTATCATACAATCGTCTCCGTGGCGCATTAGTCGAGCGTGCGATAAATAATTACTTACTGCGCCGGCGCCGTAGGATCGAATCCGACTGCCAACAGCATAATGTTTTTGTATGTTTTAATAAAATATTTTACATTTGTTTGTTCAATTTATTGCTTAACTATTAGCAAGTCTCTTTATATTTGGGTTAGAATGTATTAGTTGTCTACCCTCTAAAAATGACAAATCATGTTTAAGTTAGTAGTTTAAGTTCATCGTCATAATGCTATTGACTATTGGGGTTTCGTTACGTTTTTAGACATTATACCCTGCGTTTTTTGAGAAGTGCTTTTATTTGTGAATCAATATGAATCATTGAACCACACTTTTATGAGCTGAAATAATTCTTTTGCATGAGCAAAATGTTTCAATTAGTGAAATTGCGAGACGTTTAAAGATATCGGTGAGTAACAAAATGTTATTATGATGTTTAGAAGTTTAATATGTTTAAATAATCCACATGTTATTGATTGTTGTTTTTTGTAACAATATTTTATTATTGTTCACAGAGAAGGACTGTGCAATTGTGGGTCCATCGTTATGCAGATTCGGGAAGCATTGATCCTTGCCAACCGGGACCAAAGGCTGGATTTGCATTCACAGATTGGCATCTGATATAGTTGCTACGCATACCGCTGAGCCCTTCCTCACTACTCGTTCCACGGCAACTAAACATGACGTGACATTACAAACTGTACGAAACCACTTGCGAGCAGCTGGTGTGAAATGTTGTAGGCCAGCCAAGAAAATTTGAATGTCAGATATTCACAGGCAAAACCGGGTACGCTTCGCAAGAGAATATTTAGATTTTGATTGGTGCAATAATATAGTTATATTTAGAGATGAAAAATGTTTTAAATCAGACAAGGACGGTCGCAAAATATTGTGGCGAAAAGATGGTGAGCGCTATCATAAAAAAAAATATTCTTCCATGCAGGTCTAGTGGAGACATTTACTTCGTGCATGAATAAGTCATAGATAGCGAAGGCGCACCAATAGGATATTAATAAAAATATCAGGGGGTAATTCGATTTGTTTTATGTGAGTGATGTTATTGTTAGTGAGATAACAATTTAGGATACCTGTATCTTAATATCTATCTTATTAACATGTTTATTCATTTCACTAATAAATAAATTACCCACTTGAATAAGAAAAGTAACGTTATTTCTTGTCCGACTTAGAATATTTGTCATGCACAAAACTTTTTAATTTGTGATTATAATATAAAAAAAAACCTAGTCAATAAATGTTGTTGATTTCTTAATACAAATTGTTTAATTTTTACTTCCATATTTTTTTTCGAATAATGTTCTTATTATCAGGTAAATTACAATAAAAATTCAACAAAATGAAAATAAAAGTTTTTTAATAATGCAAAAAGTTGACGCCAGCGGCGCAGATTCGATCCTACGACACTTGATTTACCAGCTGAATGATTACACATCTATGCCACGACACCGGTTAGTCATAGGGTTAAATTGATGCTTCATATTCTTTACCTCATATTATACATATACTATAGTGAAGCAAACACTAACAAATAGGCGAAGCAGTAGCGAAGGGTCAATTTTTGTAAGAGGTAAGCCGGAGTACATATCTTTAATGTGATTGTATTATTTGTCTATAGAATACTGACTATGTCATTTGTCAAAGGGAATCCGGTAGGAATCGAGTTATTTGGAACCTTCGCCACTGAGGCGAAGTAATACACCAGTTGATTTTACGCACACCAACATCTTTGTGGTGTGCCCTGCAAACCGATTAAGTTTGCTTTGTGTACTTAATAGTACAACCATATTTCACCAGTTAACAGCATGTTCAAGCCCCACGTATTAAGAGGCGGGCCTATTGCCATCAAGCGGGCACAAATCCAAAAACGCGGACGGCTATTACTAAGCCTAATACGAGAGATTCTTGATGGAGAAACCCAAAAACACTTTGCCCGACTGTGAATCGAACCCAGGACCTCATGCTCCTCATGAATCCTCTTGGAATATTAGAAAATCTCTGTCTATAAATAGAGACAAAATTTCGCCTAGACTAAAATATTCCAGCCCAGATTATTCCGAAACTTTAACAACTGACAAACTTCATTAATCTTTGTTCTGCTTTACTGATCTACGAAGAATTAATATGTTCTCTGATTGAATATTCATAGGTAGATATTAGGACAAAAGGATGCCTGGATAGTTCGATACGCATTCTTAATATGTTATTATAGTAACGTGAAAATATTGTGTGTTAACATTCTATCTCTGGTATTTCAATAAAAGCAAAACGACTGACTGGCAAAACCTGAACAAAAAAGATTGCGCTGTTTACAGAAGACAATTTACTTGTGTTAAACAAGTGTAAAAACATTCCATTTTCAAACCGTAATTTCAGTCCAAACATTGTTTTGAAGCCAATCCCAGGCTTGCTAACAGTTAATTACAACTAGCACAAGTATGATCCTGTTCACATAGAGCTAAACTTGATATTCAAGTACGAGTGAGCCACCCGGTGTTCACTAATTATTATCTGACATGAGGCCGGTGTTGCCAACTTAATTAAACTATTGCTACCACGCAGTGGGTACGTGGATTTATCCCTGCAGCGTTCATGTGTACTTAGCACTTTGTATAATTAACTACGTTGTTCATAGTGAGCCCCAATTAAGGGATTATTATTTTAGGGGCAGATTAATTATTTTGTCTCACGAAATGTCAGTTATCGTGTTCTATTTGTTCGTTGAAATATCAAGAATTTTGTGTTTGCTCGTGGAACTACTATTACGGAACTTTTTCCTTGAAGGCAGTTAGATTTACATCTAGTATTGCGCATTTTTCCAAGTAAAAGAACATTAAGGTTTGGAGGCTTTTTTTACTGTTCTCTTGAACCCATTTGCATAGCAAGAACGGACTAAGTATACGTAATAAGCTACAAACTTTTTACTCCCCGCCTTATTCTTGTTTCGTCTCGAATGGTCCCGATATCTTAGCTTGTATAAGGAATTGAATTCGCAGAAACACAAAAGGGACCCCTAGATCTGTCTATTTTAAGATGGCCGAGACAAAATTTCTCTGTATTACGTAAATGTTTAATGCGGCAGCGGCCAGACGACTCGACAGGGACGCTACCTGAAAATAAATGATAACTGAAGTGGAATGGAACGAACCTAAGGATAAATACAGGCTTTAACCGTATTCTATCAATCATCATTTGATTGTGTTGATAAAGAAAATTAAAATAAACCTTGATGGAAATTGGAGTTCTGAACAGCTTCTCCTCGGAACTTTCCCCGTAGACGTGAGTGAAAACAGATTAAAGTTTTGAGATGGTTTTCGGACGGCATTTGATTTTCTTTGTCAAACTCCAAAACGTGACGTGAAAACGAACTAACTTTTTCCGTGTTAAAAGCTGAACATGATTCTTCGGAAAAAGCTGACCGTTTTTTTCACTATTCCACGAAACCAGATCGGAATTCACTCAACTGTTTTTCATTGAATGCACATACGGATGGACGGAGTTTTATTTTATCTTTTTATGTAAACGGCATCTAGCGCCATGTTGAATTTATAGTAGGTATCTAGTAACACTATTAGTCCAGTCAAAATAGACATTCGAGCTTGCATTAATTCCCAACAAGCTGGATTTTTGTGCAGGCCTTGAATACGTCATTACAAATGATATGTCAAAAGTCCCCATCGATCCCGCTTGTGCGTTGTTTTTTATTCGAGGTCAAAGGTCACAAATTTGCGTTTTTTACGTATATCTCTGAAACAACGAGAGCTATCGGAAAATGGTTCAGACAAAGTTTGTAGATCGTAAAATTGTCTACAAAAAAGATCTCATCACTTTTCTTCTACAAAGCATCGCTTTCGAGATATCGTGACTTCAGACAGCAGGAAAGTCGTATTTTCGACTATATGCACACATTACCGCACCACCCCTGAGGTAGTGTACACGACGCTTTTTTTTTAACGTGGCTTCCCCAGTCGAAATATAATATAATAATAATATATAATAATGATTCTATTACCATACTTTAACTTGAGTTTTGACTTAATTGTTCTATTATCGATCGATGGTTCTTTGCAAATATCTTTCAATTCTTGTATTGAATATTGACAATCATCATGATTTTCAATAAATGCAAATATTTCTTAAAAAACCGTTCAAAACTGACTGCATTTACTAGAGCTATGTCCTTCGGGAAAAGCAGGTATACGCTGGTTTGGACCCGAAAAATGGAGTGTCGCAGGCAGATGTTTCTCAAGGCCAACCGCCCAATAGAACTAGGGACGGACGATGACTCACTCAGAATTGTATATTTTTCACGTACTTGTGTGCATGGGGCAAATAAAACTATGTTCTAATATTTTTTGTTCAAATGGTTAACCCGATGATGCATACTGGCCACGTATGAGTGCATATTCGTATTTTCTATGTTTAAAATAGCCATAATTCGAGAACAGTGCACCGTAGAAGAAAAATTGTTGAAATCTTTTTTGTAGACAATTTTACGATCTACAAACTTTGTTTGCACCATTTTTCGGTAGCTCTCATGGTTTCAGAGATATACGCAAAAAACGCAAATTTGTGACCTTTGACCTCGAATAAAAAACAACGCACAAGCGGGATCGATGGGGACTTTTGATATGTCATTTGTAATGACGCATCCAAGGCCTGCACAAAAATCCAGCTTGTTGGGAATTAATGCAAACTGGAATCATAATTTAGTCTATTTTGACTGGACTATATCCCTACGCTGTAATATTTTCATTTCACATAAAAAGAAATGGTAGGTTTTTGTTTGAAATAAAAATATCTCGTCCTATTTTAGTTTTCTTGACGATTGAAGCTTTTATTACTAGGAATTATTGTTAATGTTTAATTCAAAAGATATTATTGCAAGAAGACTTTAGTCAAAAGAGAAAGCCTCCTATTTTATATGCCTGTTCGGTTGTGTTTAAGCTGAGGACAAACATATTTGCTTATGTTAATTTAGAATATCAGAATCCAATTACAGCTTGTCCAAACAAGGTTTCTGCTAAGGACAGCTCGCTTAAATCAGGGACGAGCTTGAGTGCTTGATTAGATAAATTAGAAAATTGGTTGCTCGGCATTCCTGTTTTCTAACAAAACGAAGAGCAATTTGCGACAGCTTGAGATCAGTTGACACGTCAAGCTATACGCTCGAGTTTCATCTATGTTTTCATCAGAGGCGACGTTTCGCAAACCGCATTTCGGTGGTTCTAGGGATATGAAGAACAGGGTATGAAGTTTTTCATCCCCCATAGAAAAGGCAGGACCCTCCGACCAGACCGACGGGTATTGTGTCTGATGAGCTACTGCCCGACTTTTGCTGTCGTGTTTTTATATGTGGTATTAAGCAGCGGATAACTTGATGGCGCGATGTTGAATTTTGAAATTAGTTCTTCACTTGTGTTGTACTTCTTTCATTGTTGTTTCTGCGCTGTCACTGTCGAGTCGCAAGACACGGCTTGTGGCTACGGGCTAAGATACCTAAGACACAATATAAATTGGTAGCCGCATCGTGTCTACTAACCTCAAAATATTTCACGAAGACGTACCTAACTACCAGAAACTTCGCACCGCAGTAATTCTAACCAACCAGCTATATTCCACGGTTCTACCCTACTGGCTATAACGTTACCAATTCCACCCTCCGTAGACTTTGTTTTGCATGACCTAGCCACAAATAAACAAGGGCTATAAAAACTACAACTGAATGGAGTCCCGCCAAATATAGTCCAGTTAAAGCCATTAGTTTCGTTCGAGCAAATAATTTGCTTTTATTAACTCGCCGTAGTTAGAATTTATGTAGAGTGGATTCCAGTAATGAGGCGTTTTGTATTGCCAACATACATTTCCACAGCGTTATTATTAACCATTGGTCCGACTAACTGTTGGTTATTATATTGATTTTATGTACTGGCCCGGATTTTATGGAAATAAAGGCAATCTTTTTAAGTGGTAGGTAGTAGGTTTGGAAGCACTACCGCGCTTATAACTGAGGGCATAAGAGTGAAAAGAAGTCAACCGTCTGAGAGCGCGGTAGTACCTCGATTTAAAATGTATTAAGCATCGGTACTCCGGTCACCAAAAGCCACTTATGACTTATTTCTTAACGAGTTCCTGTAGTGGTAGTGGGCTGGATTAAAGAAACGATCTTAGAATCCTTCAGCTCATGTTGATGAGGTCGACGCTAGACCTGTATATCTCTGATATTCTCAAATATAAACATGTCATACATATCTCGCACACTTTCTAGGTATTAATTTCCCTCTCCCACACCATCAACATTACACAGGATGGAAGGGACATAAACACACAAACGATTACAACGTATTCAGTTCATCATTTTGAACCAACTTTGAATTTTGAAACATTTCTATGTGGGAGAATTAAAGAAATTTTTCATCGGTAATTTAAAAAAAGCTTTGTCCTACAAAACTTTAATACCCACACAGTCCAAACGTATGGCAGCTAATTCATTTTTAAATTGCCGACGCAAAATTTCTATTTGGGGGGGACGGAATGATGTACTGAATACGTGCCAACTGCTTGTGGGTCGATATCTCTTGCAACCTGTCCCTTCGAACAATGCATTATCTGAGGGCCCAATGGGAATCACTTTGAAAGTCTTTTATTTTTCTACAGTGATTTTCAACAGGGTTTCGTCATTCTTTAACAATTTTGACTTTTCCATCATCATTACCGCTGATCAAATGTGACTTACTCCAGACCCTCTACTCCGAAATTTCCATTAAAACTTCAATAGACTTACCTCTATCGCGCTCAACAACGCTTGGTCATAAGTTCATGTGGCCAATTCCCGCTGTGTCGCGAGCACAAGCACAGGACAATGAGCGTGAAACTTGGATGAGGAGTCAGGTCACCGTCTGACCTAGTTGCTTAGCATATTATTATTTCACCGGCTTCTCCTGTCACCTCGCCTTAGCTTTATCTAATGACTGGAGGTGTAAACAACGTCTGAATGCCGTTGAACTTTGAGTTGAATATTTATATCGGTTTCTGCGGGCGATCTCTAGTCTTGCGTGGATTTTGAATTTGAACTTGACCATTGACTGTCCCAAAAAAAAACTTTATTTTTGCCCAAAGCCTCCATCCTCCATAAATAGAACAAAAAATGGAAGGATATTAGAACCAACAAAGGTTGATTTGAGAAAAATCTTTTGTAGTTCTCCTCATCTCCATTTAGGGATAATATTACCATCAAAATTTCAGTTCTATTTTTAGTATGAGGGTTTCACTTTGTCACGGGTTTCACAGTTGTTGTGGAATTTCCATGGTTCTCGTCAATGTAATGCATAGGACTCTAAGTAAATGGGTAGTATATTTTATATAGAAAACTAAGCATTATCCTAACATACTAGTAGCATGTAATCGATTTAGTCGACACCCTCGAAATAGGATTTACTATCTATCATAACTCCCAAACGTCTTACCCGCTTAACACTTCGGAGAACAGGGTAGGCGGTTGTAGTACATGTTGTGTATGTAATCTCTTGTACAAAATCTCAGCTTTCACAGATTACCTACCCTCTGAAACGTGGTTTCGCAACCGAGACCGCGAAGTGCTAATGCCAATACAACTTTGATTCTCGTTTACCTATTTGGAACGTACCTGGTGTGTACCGATGTTGTTCGTGTGTGATCACTTTCAGTATACCGTATAATGATCTTTATTGTTATTAACATATGTTCTCTTGTTGGAAACTCCTATTCGCTGTAGTCGTCGTCTAGGCAAGCCTGAGAGTTATGTTTATCTTTTAGGCGCCATATCCGAGGGGGAGAAGATCACAGTAATGGTTCAGACTAAAATTGTCGAAGTGTACAGGTAGTTGGTCAGTGTCTCTCTTGCGCTGCAGTCTCTGGTTCTAATATGCTACCAGTACGGCGGTAAATATGTATTAGGTCACTACCGCCCATGGACGCCGAAGAGACAAGTTCGATCAAGTACCTTACATCAACAGGCTACCGTACCCAATTCTGGGACACCATCTTCTATGTAAAAGGGCATGGACTATTATCCACAATGTGAGGTTTGGTGGATGTTACACGTCTTCGAATTTTTGTTTCTAGGACATGCTGGTTTCCTCAAGATGTTTCCTTCGCCTTTTCGATTCTTTTTTCCCAACTATGTTGGGGTCAGCTTCGAGTTTAACCGGATGCAGCTCAATACCAGTATTTTACATGGAGCAACTACCTATCTGACCTCCACAACCTAGTTAGTACTATTACGATACCCCTTGGTAAGACTGGTTGTCAGACTTTCTGGACACAGACTACCTGTAACGACGTCAAAGATCTACAAATGACAGCAGGGACCAACGGCTTAACGTGCTTCCCGAGGTACGGATTAAATTTGGTATGTAATGGGAAGTCACCCATCCACGGACCAACTTAAGCAAGCGCGGCTTAACCTGAAGATTGACCCGGACTACTGTTGTTATTTAGTCACGAGCTCCTCCATGAGCATCTAATGAAATAAATCTCAGAAAGTAATGTGCCTATTTAGGTACCACTTACCTGGTTCAAATGCACCTGGATCAAAGTTTTCTGATCCAGACTAACCTGGTTTTAATGTACCCTATCATGTCTATTTGTTACACGAGCACGTTACGTGTGCAGAATTCTCTTGTTAATTAGGAATTCGATGTTCCTAGCACGCGGTGCAATAAAGATAATGGAAGCCTAGGTCTGTTTATTCTCGGCCCCTCTGTTACGGACATGGCATTCGAATATTTTGGATACGGATCTAATATAGAGCCAAATGTAGGCCATTCAGAGATATTGTTGGTGATTATTGTATATCAATTAATTGGTACATTGGTTGTGTCCATTATTATAAGTATTACCGCTATTACAATCAAAGCCACTTATTTTGTTCCGTTCCAAGATAAGATAACCTTTCGTTATGAAAATCGTTCTCTGCCCGAATTCACCCGCTGCTGCGTATAGGCCATAGGTGGGAATCCTCCTCCTCCATCCTCTAGTCCATGGATGACCACCGCCCTGAGGATAGCGGAAAGGTCTTTAGTCCAGGTTCTCAATAAGTCTTCTGGTGTTTGAGGACATTAGAATTGATGGTTTTATTTGCTGGAAGACTGGACTGCCCCTTCATCCGATATTGTTCCGACAGACATGTTGCTGTACCAGTGTCGGAGAGAAGGAATTAATTAAGTATATTGTTTGATGTTGTTTGTAAATTTTTGTGATTATTAGCTCTGATTTATTTTGATTTAATTTAATTTAATTTTTTTTATGTGGTTTGTAATTGATTCAATGTGATTAGTCTGATTTTATTTTATTTGTTTTTTTTTTTTCTATCTTGATTTTCTTATTTATGTCTTGGGTGATTTTTATCAATTTATGTGTGGCAATGGGTGTTATATACCTGAAATAAATGAATTTATTTATTATTTATTAGTGCGATCACTGACCGCTAGCAGTTTCATGTTGTTTCCTTTCAACTTTTCACTGTAGTGCCTTCGTAAAGAGTACTAAACGAGCTGAGGGAGGATGAGCGCAAAGCTTAATCATTGTCAAGTCCATATTTAAAACAACAGCAGCATAAAATCAAGATATTCTTTTTGTAAAAAAAAACTACCCGTATTGTTTAAATATAAACATGGAGTTCTCTCATTACTCCACCCGTAACATTGTATTTATTATCGCAAGAATGAAAAAATAATACTCATTTAATTAAATTGTAAAATCCTTTTGTAAAAATGAAATGAAATTAGAAACTTGATATATTAAGATTGAAGTACACAATTATTCTATTCTCTGAGCTTAATTCTATGAATTAAATATTCAGGGATTTTATGTGTCTCTATGTTGTATGTATCTCTTACTTTTGCTTGTGGAAAAATCTGAGAGCAAAAATATTCTTGTAACAATCAAGTATATTTTACCACACAATTTATAAAGATAAACATGTAGATAACTCAAATATAGCATCGTACCTACATAATACTTCTACGTACGTAATAACTATGAATGCAAAAGTAAAACTATGTCTGTTACCTATTCACACATGAACAGCTGTATTGATTTGGGTGATGTTTGGCACACGGATAGACCATGAATAAGAAACTGTTTATCCCGGTAGTACTTCCCGTGGAATAATTTCTGACGTACACATGGACCAAGCCGAAGGTAAAAAAGTAAATATCTTTCTTCCTTTATCGCATGGTTAGTGCTAGTGCCTAACCTGGTGTCAGAGTTTTTATGTCGCTCATGGGCTTCTGACTTGGCTTTACATTCCTGTCGAGAAATATCTCTCAAGCATGCTGGTTTCTTCACGATGTTTTCATTCACCGAAGTAAGTGATAATTATACAATACCCATATGCATCAGAAGAATCCGGGAAAGTAAAAATAATATTACGTTTTTAGTAGGTATATGCTTCCAGTCATGTTTTTGTAAAATTAAATACAATGTAGAGGTTTTGAGACACAAACAACAGTAACAGTATTTATGTATGGGTGTGTGTAGTTAACAGTATGTATAATATCCAATGTCTGTAAATAAACAGAGAAATATCAAATTCATTACAGAAGCTACGTACATAAAAATATACAAGCCAAAAGCTCAAATTATTTGGGAGTTGTACTAAAATGTAATACCAAAAAAAGGAACAATGAACAAGTGCCTAATTGGGCATGCTTAAACAAGGTGCTTGTACAACAGAACTCTTCAAAAAGAAAGCAGCATTAAATTACGATATTCAAAATAAAAGGCCTTTTCTACCGACTTTTGAACAATGAGATACCAAGTTCGGTATTGAATGCCTGAAGTTTTGTATCAAACAGCCAACGTCTACTATCTAAGGAAATTATACCCGAAGTACTTTAACAAGTGAGGTAACTGCGTTGTTTTCTTCCAGCCTGCAGATAGGAGGGTGGTGTGTTCATGGCCTTACTTTTTTAGGTGTGGGCAGTTTTCGCATTCCTACTTTGAACTTCTACATGACCCCGATTGCATGACACATTCTTGAATCTTAATCTAATTTGGTTCATAATACAACATCACGCCTGTGATCCCCGAAAGGTTAGGCAAAGGTGTACCCTTTAGTACACCCACATTTGCCAGTTATGTTCAAGCTCCATGTAAAAGCGGTCGAGTCCATTGCCATCAACCGGGCACAAATCAAGACTCCGTGGCTGTTACTGCAAAATTCCTGATCGAAAAACACGCCTTTCCGCGCCGCGCACCGCACGTACATTGGCTATGATGCCACCTCGCCCGACCGCGCGGACGATCGGCATTGTGTGAAAATCACCTACGATTTGTGTTTTAGAACCAAAAGTATTTAAATTTTCTTTCATCAAATATTTCAGTTAGTTTCTTGTCTCGTATTAAAACGTTGCTCAATCTTATTAAGTACTAATCAATT
The DNA here is from genome assembly GCA_950022335.1 of Eurois occulta. Taxonomy (NCBI): domain Eukaryota; kingdom Metazoa; phylum Arthropoda; class Insecta; order Lepidoptera; family Noctuidae; genus Eurois; species Eurois occulta. Next base: position 9,174,427 of record OX465500.1, on the reverse strand, counting down.
CAAATAAAAATGTACAAAGTAACTTAGTTTTACTACATTCAAAGAAAGACAAATACAAATGAAACTAATCTTCGAGACAATTCCTTCGAACGACTACAATTTCCTTTTAGTATCGATAACCTAAGTGTTGGACCGCCTGAACTTTAAGTAACGAACTTTGACAAAGTTAGACCAACTTGCCCGAGGGATACAATCAGCCTAAATAGTGAATGCTGATTGGTCGATATTATTACACTACCTTTTATTCGTTTTTGAACCTTAACGTGATAGAAATAAAGTGGATTTTTGGATTTTAGGATGGACGCTAAAGTGAACATCTGTTACATGCCATGGTTTAATAGCGGCAGGGTGATTTTGTACGAAAAAAGAAAATTTAAGAGTTTTTATTTACTTATTTTATTCCTGCAATCATGAAAGTTAAACTCGTGCAAACATCTGCTGTATAATTTTATTGCGGCCTTGAGAAAATGGATCACTAAAAGCAGGTAGTATTCGTTTTATTTTCTCTCGCTGCCGTTATTCTCTTGTCTAAGCCTTACCCATTTCATGCACAAAAATAAACGTTGAAAGACAAAACTAAATTACTTTACATAAAGACTGAGAGGATGAATGAAACGAGAATAACAAAAGGCAGACGTGAGTTGAAACGCAGGAAAAAGGATATACACTGACCTTTTGGTGTGTGAAAGGTTAGGTGTAGTTGCAATCGGCGTCCGTGTATGACCTTATCTATGAACGTGGACTAAGCAAGAAGAGCATGCAAGAATCGCGGCAGCTAGCGGTCTGTAGTTTCTGCCATAGGGAAAAAGCGTTACTTTATGATTGTTATGTCTTTACATAAACCTATTTTCTTTAAAATAGGTTTTTATTGGCATTTAAAAAAAGAAAACACATAATTATTGTGTCTCTCACGGCTGCGCCAAATAGGCCCAGTTCAGAAAAATGCCGGGTAACTAGTACCCGACGCTGGTTTTCAGCTGGACCTGACACGAACACATGCAGTCAAGCTATCAACCGCCTATTCGTTTTCACGAATATTTGTGCTGAGTTCTTAGACTTAACACAACAATACCATACACATAAACAACTCTTCCACTAACCAAAAACTGCAGCAATAATTAAAACTCTTCAAAGAAGCATTAAAACCGTTTGCTGCAAAGCTATCCAAGCTAACATAATTCTGTCGCTGCAGCCACATGTCAACGTCTCCTACTCTAGCATTCCTCTCTCGCCGAAAACTTATCCAATTATATAATCCAAGCTGCAGAACAAAAGCAGTGTTATACAAATATTTCTCATGTAAGAAATAGATCACTTTTGGAAATATGTTTTTTTTTTATTTAGCAGATGTAAAATAAATATCTATAGATAGGTACTTCTCAAGCTTCCAAGTTATATCATCAATTCAACATTCAGGATGAGCTTAAAACTGTCAGGGTTTACTTGTGTGCAAACCATAACAGCGTCGTTGGTCAGCCAAAATTGCTTAGAACCAGCACACTCGGTGGTGATGCGTGGTCGGTTGACGTAAATTACATCGACTGAGATCGTCGGACTTGTATTTTCTGTAGCCTTTTTTTGGGATGAACACGAACGCGCCGTCGACACGGCCTGTCGTCATAAGACGGACGGACGGCGAGCTAGCCCATTACTCACCGTCCACAAGCCCGCACCTACGGTGTCCGAGAGCCACCACGAGGCCCCCGACGCCCGGGGCGTCTCCCGCGGCGGCTGGGACGTGAGGTTATCTCTCTGTCACGTTCCGCCACCTCCTTCGCTAGCATGACTGCTTCGCAGACCTTCTGTAGCCTGAAATGTGTTTTTTTGTACACAATTAAAAAGCGTATTATTGCATCAGACGTTAGAGATAAAGCCTTACCTGTCATCAATAATTTTGAATAAGACATTAGGACATTAACTTAAAAACTAATCCAATTACCAAACTTGTATAATGTATGCAGCGTGAGTCAAGATCTCTGGGGAACTAGGTCACTATCGCAGTATTTTTATACGACCTACGTAAATCTCAACCCTCTATGCCTCCCATAAAGATATACGTCACAGAATTGTATACACATGGAGTGATCATGTGCGAGAGACAGTGCGCACCGTAGTTGATATCCGTGATTTTCAATGACGGCCGACAGACACAACGCCAACTAATGAGCTTACAGCATCCCAATTACGTAACACACTTTCTATCATTCCTATGGATTTTGAAAGAAATCCCTAAGCTGTTGCTTATATATTTGAAAAATTCGTATGCACTGGTGCGAAATCATCCGAATGAATTAGATTTATGTAAAAGTAGACCGTGAAGAAGAATTTTGCGGTATTACAATCACAACGTCGATGATGGCATATTTAAATGAATTTGCTTACACATTAGTGTCTCCCTGACTTCGTGGCCTGTGGTCAGCACTGCACGTGCACAAGACACCGTAAGTACTCCAACACAAGCTAATGGCCTGTTCATCGCTACTGATGATCTGATGAGTTCAATTCTGATGCATTTTTAATTGTGTAAGCAAGACTGATATCATACTTTTATTCGAAGAGCAGCATTATTATCTAAACACAAAACTATGATGAAAAAATATCCAGAAATCGATCTAACGATATTAGATTCACCTATTCTATGATCGATAAATTAACCTTTATTTGTATGCTCCCATGAACTTCGATATTTTGTGGTCTCTCCATTCATTATTTACTCCATGTCACACAAACACGCGTCAGTCCCTTAATCCCACGTGAGCCGACCGCCACTGACACGACGCAGGGACGTCAGGTATCAATAATTCAGTACACAATCTGGCCTCCCACGAATATTATTATTTTAATAAAACAGCTTGTAATAAAAGAGACACATTCTCTTTTGTTCTTGTTTATATCAACTGGGATGATACATTTGTTATAATTATCAGGAGTGGATATTTGTTTCTGAAATATGTAGGTATGCTGTTTTTATTTCCACTGTTTCGTCAAAAATATTTATTAGCTTTCTTTGAATAATGCACATAACTGAGCTTTATTTCCCTGTGGTAAAAGTGTACTCATACTTTACGCAGCTGTTTTTATTCAATCTCACACCTTTTCTGATTGACGCCTCAGTACCTACCAATTTAGTTTTGGTCTCTCATAAAACACTTGTGCACTCCAGCTTTCCGACTAGAACACCAACACACAAGACCCACGCTTTAAATCCTACTAGCGACTTCTAAACCAATGAAACTCTAGCACATTCTCCTGAACATTTACATTCAGCTAAATGGCTAAAGCAGTAATGTGAGAGGAAATGCTAATCTTATCTGCATGTAAGATTGCGTGAAGCAATTTCCTGACACAGCTCATGTAAGTGGTATCTGATGTTCTAGAGTGAACTAGAGATGGGTATGTATCGATGTCGACAACTGTGGTACTTGAGAATATTTTCCACACTCACTCAGGGATGAAGGCTGATCTGTTACCGCGTATTCAGTACATCATTCTGAAACTGGCCACATCGAAATTTTTCAACGCTAATTAAAAAAAAAAACTGCTTTTCCATATATTTTAACCGTGTAGGTATTGCATTTTTATAGCAAACAGCTGTTTTTTTTATTAAATCCGATTGATGTACTGAATACGTGGTAGTCGTTTTTGCGTCAGTGTCCCTTCCACCGCGTATGTTATCGTTAGCGTTTTCTAGGTTTTTATGCAACAAGCCATGTGCTTGATAATGATAAGACAAACTTTCTTCATCAATTTAAACCGTTTAGGAGATGCAAGTTCGAAAATACTTACTTGGAGCTCACCTTCGTCTCAAATGCAATCTTGCGCAAAATTGTATGCTATAAGAATTAGACTTTAGATTTCAGTTTAATTAAGTTACAGTCAATTAACGGCAGCATCGGACAGAAAAAGATAATTGATTCGTGCTAGGAAACGAATATCCTAACCACTGTGTGGAAAGCTAATCGCTCAGACACTGAACCTGAAAGATCAAAAAGTTACATAGATATCAAAAAGGTCAAAGATATTCTTTTTCTGTATAACATTTTTTTTTTGTAGAACTTACAAAGTAGATTTCCAAAGATTTGTTAAAGGGATCTTAAACTTATTTACTTCTAACAGTTACCTTTTATTTTTCGCAACACTTGACCTTTTCCACAAAAGTTATATGTTTAGAAACCTTCTAAGATGTTTTATCAAACTTTATTTTTTTTATAAAAAAAAATAGTTTGCTCTAATTTTTTTTCACAAACTCCTCTTTGCATTCTGGTTGGTTTTCCTGTTTTAGTATGGCGTTATTTACAGTCTTTGTTCTTTTTACCTGCGAAATTTATTACACCTAAGAGGATTTAGTTTTTTTGCATATTTAAATTAATTAATGAAAAGTCTCTAGGGGTTCCATAAAGTAGGTACACCTAAGGTTCTATTTACTGTTATGCGTAGTGGGTAGAAAGAAATTGTCTGGAAAAGTGGTATCATCATCCATCATCCACAGCCTGAATTCGCCCACTGCTAGGTATAAGCCCCTCTTTTCTTATACCAGTCTCGTCCAGATTTCTCCCCCGATTATTTCGTCTGCCCATCTCGACGCCGACCCACATTTTTTTTCCCAGGTCTTCGACGCCCATTCGGTGACAGCCTTAGTCCACCTGACATCACTACGCCTTTCTAGGTCTCCTGCCCAACCCCATTTGAGTTCCGTAACGCGATTTCCAAAGTGGTATAGATAGGGGATTATCTGAACAAAGTGGAAAACAATGATCTCCTTACACGATAATCATATTTTTTTATAAATAAAAAGGTAGACGTTGACTGCATAAAACCGATCGTATAGAAAAAGGGTGTTCTCATTGTTTTAGATAGCTTGAATTACTTTATGTAGCGACAAGATTTTCTCGTACCGATAATCTTAGATGATATTAGATGTTCTTTCAGATACCTAGTATTTTATGAAAGTATACATAATATTTAGCAACCTGTATTTTCGTCGAGTTTATGATAATATTATAAGTAGTTATTTTTCGGTAAATTGATCTCAGATCTAATGGTAGTTTACCCTTGTTCCAGATGATAAACAATGTCATAATCTGCCTAGCCTTTTCCCAACTACATAATTATGTTCGACGTTCGATGTAACGTTCCAGAACATTTTTGCTATATAAAAATTAAACATCTGCATAGCGATAAAATTACCAAAATTAAAACATAATATGATACAAAATGTCTGCAAATGGCTGCACTTAACCCAGATCCTGTAAAATTATCTCATAAAAGCATAATATTGAAATACCATTGCGTACATTTTAAATTAAATGTTGATCTGTTAATTATTATATAGCATAATTGAATAGTTGGATGTTTCAGCACGTTTTATTTATTATTGGTATTATCTGCGGATTATGATAATACGTTATTTAAATTCATTTATATTTATCATGGAACTAACCAAAATTTAAAATGAACTGATTAATTAATTACTAAAGATTTATACCCAGTAGTAAACAGAACTCTGCCACCTGAACTGAAAAAAACTACTCAAACAGTGTATGAGCGCAGTGTCAGCACCCTTTACGTACTTATGTTTTGGCAAACTCGGTTCCATCAGGAAAATCGAGATGTACCTACGAGTGCAAGCATGAAGCTCTTGATACTGACTTTTTCATCCGCTATGAAAATGAAATAGTCTAACACGAATAATGTAAAGTTAAAATAAAAGACCTTTTCATTTTTCTCCAGGAAGACGACGATGACGGCCGCCCACCCATCAGTATGGAGGTGAAGAAGCATGACAAGCCCGGCAGCCTGTCGCCCGTGAAGCTAGCAGTGAAACGAGACAGTGGAGACGAAGGCAAGAGCTCCCGCTCCAGCAGTAGATGTGACAAGGAACTGAGGCTACCACCGGAGAAGTCTCCTACTGAAGATGCTGCGTTGAGACGGGAGAGGAGACTCTCCAGGGCGAGTGAAAGCTCTAAAGAAACTTTAGAGAGGTAGGTACGACAATTATTTTTGTAATAACCCACACAAGTATTATATATCCGTCGTTCCGTCATCATATGGGCAGACGATAGGTTTCGTGCAATAAAAATACACTGGGTGCGATACACTGTTTCTTTTAAACCAACAAACACTACACTACTTGACATTACAACTTAACGGGGTACAATGAATCGGGGTGCAGGACGTCTCAACTCCGCTGCGCTCAGACACTCAAAGTCCACTATCGCCTCGAGCTGAAAACATCAGGGTTCTGTAGAAGTACGCTGTGGTGGGGGCAGACTTGTAACTAGGTCGCGTGATGTCACTTGCGATTCATTTTAAGTCCGTACCAATGACCGGATCTGACATACAGATATATTTTGAGTACATAATCGAATATCCACAATACCTAAAAGACGATACCTAGCACACACAAAAGTACGATGCGCTCATAAACCGCCACACAGCGTAAATACATACAGCAAAACTGTTCTAGTCTCCTTTGTAATATGCATCGATGCTCCTTCGAGCCCCATCAGCAGGAAATATTTCAAATGTAACCTAGATATTTGAGCAGACTGGACACAAACGATCCAAGATGGCGCTGAAAGAGTATAACATTCTTCGTTCATTATCGCTGAAACATTTTCAAAGAGGAAATATCAAGTTGCAGTTGTGAAAAGTTAAAGGTTATTTTAATTCCTGTTACCTACTTTTATAGCTTGATACTTCCGCGAAGAGTTTTAACTGTTTTTAACCAATAACCAAACTTAATATAGATGACGAAAATCACCGATCAGCCCCGATAACATCAACAAAAACACAATAAAGGGTTCGAAAAGCCTTAATTGAGAGGTATCGCGTAATCCATCATGTTAGCTAGATGATCGATGACTTACGTATTTAGCAGCAGGCCAAAAAGCCCCTAATAGCGGCATATTTCGTGACTAGAAATATTCGTAATCAGTTTAACTTCATCTTGATGCCATAGTTGCGCAGTTTGGTCGTTAAACTTTATGATTTATAAGCCAGATTCCAACAGGATTTACAACAGTTCTAAACAATGCGTTGAAAATCACATACAATAGATAATTTAGTGCCGATCCGGAATTTGAGAGGGTAGACATGTCATCAAGATTACATGAAGAGTTTGTGTTGTGTTAGTTGAGGAGGGATGAGAACGAAACTGGAGTAACGACGGTCTTTTATTTCTTAGTTCGTGAGCAAGTTATTACTATGTGTTGTAGTAAACCTTAAAAGTACCTCCTTATTTTCTTTGTTCTAGAAGGCGCACATAAACGTCCCTGGCCATGAGCCCGTCATACAACTGCGAGTAACTTGCAAAAAAGTATGGATGTAGCTTGCATACCATTGATCCATGACAACAGCTGGTTGGTGAATATTACAATGTCATGTCTGCTACTTGCAAACGTTTGAGCTAGTAATAGGCTTGTGTATTACGGGCTATCTATATTATCACTATACTATATCGTTACTAATGATATTATAAAGAGGTAGTTTGGATGTAGGAGGTTTTCTTCGAAATTTCTTCCACTAATGGGGAGCTACATTATCCCCGAGTGCTATAGGCCTGCTGCAGACGTTCCCTAGCAATATTATCCGACTATAACGCGAGGGAAACCGCGGACACAAGCTATAGTATTTAATAAGTTTTTACTGCAGTACCCATTGAATCGTAAATTGCAACACAAAAACACGACACGGCCCGCTGCCGCTGCCGCTGGCTGAAACCGATCGCTGGGCGATTTGTCAGTGGCGACAAATATACGTTTACGTGAAAATATTGCCTACTGCTGAGCGTTTTTCATTGTCACTAGCTGTTTACATATTCAAAAGGAAAAAATCAATACAACAACACAAACACGAGACCACGACGTTCACAAATAAAGTTCTTGAAATATTATTTGTGCTAGTCTATACATTATGAACTTAGATTTGGTATAATACCTACTTGAGTATTAGGTGAAATGCTGCTTGGTTCTCTCGTCTGCCTAGCCTTTTCCCTACTATGTTGGGGTCGGCTTCCAGACTAACTGGATGCAGTTGAATACCAGTATTTTACATGGAGCGACTGCCTATCTGACCTCAACAACCCAGTTAATACTGGGTAATACGAATTACGATACCCCTTGGTAAGACTGGTTGTCAGAGTCAGACTTCGGTCCACTACTGACTACCTGTAACGACTGTCAAAGATCTACAAACGACAGCCGGGACCAACGGCTTAACGTAATTAACTAGGAAACTCGTTATGTAATGGGTCCCATCCACGGAACAACCTAGAAGCGAGGCTGAGAACGAATTTATATTGCCACGAGCTCCTTAATAACTTACCTACTTATGTAGTAGGCACACTTGCTATCAACACAGAACATCATGACACGTGACAAAGTGTGCTTATGGGTAAAGTCAAGAAGCAATCAAATAAAAATTAAAATACAATCAAATAAAAACCGGTTTTTCGAGACACGAGACCAAACAAACGACATGTACAGTGAAGGACAAAATATGTCAAATGAAGATAAGTTTATGGTTCTTTTTTGTAGAAACACACCATACATACCACACACACATAACATACTTTTAATTTACAAAGAAACTAAATGCACAACGCCTCATCGATTCATCATTCAAGCAATGTATCAAAGGAGACATCTAGTGACCCCGTAACGGAGTTCCGGAATTCTGAGTTCGGATAGTCGCTCAGTGTAAATACAACTATAGGTATTCAGTCGCATGTATACGATTAAAGTGGAAACCAAACCTTACATAGTTGCGAAAAGTATAGGCAAATTAAATATGATGCGTTCTAAAAGAGAAAATCATTGTCGAAATAGAACAACATTATTTTCCGTTTAAATAACATAACATCATGTCTGTAATTCCCGAAGATTTAAGCAGAGGTGTACCTAGAGATGTACCTAGTAGTACACCCACATTTCGCCAGTTATGTTTAAGTCCCATGACTCCCATGTAAATATCACATGGGGCGAGCCTATTGCTATCAACCGGGCACAAATTCAGACTCCGTAGCTGCTACTGAGAAATTCCTGATGGAAAAACCCAATAACACTTTGCCCGACCCGAGAATCGAACCCAAGACCTCATGGTCAGCAGTCGCGCTTGCGACCACTCGACCAACGAGGCAGTGACGTTCCGTTTTCAGTGACACTAAAAAGCGCACTGTTGGTTTTTAACAGAGCAATATTAATTAGGCATCCATTTGGGTGTCACCTAGAGTTAGTGAAAGCCAAATAGGCCATAAGTCCATTGGTTAAATATTTTTGCTCTCCACTGTACCCACCTATTTAAGATAACCTTACCGTCTCATTTTGCCATCAGACAAGACTCGAAGTCCACCTCGTTATCAAGTCCGAAAGTCTCGCGCAAATACTTCACGAACTGGCGCCAGGCATGTGACAAGACGAAGGACAAGACCAAGGAGCTGCTGAAACGTTGGAGGACCTTGCCGGAGTCCGAGGGGGCGGAGTCACCCATGCAGGCCGCGGGGCATAGCGACGACGAGAAGCATCGGGGGTGGAGTGTGCACGTTTGGAGTGAGTTTTTCTATTGATTATTACACATTTGCGCATTTAGCTTGACCACTACAGGACGTACGCCATATACTTTTTTCTTCAATGAATTCCCTTCGTCTTCATGTATCCGTTCGATAGTTGGTGCAGGAATTATGAACGTTACAGAAAATATAGGTGGTCGCTCTAGGTGTATTTGGCTGTGTCTACTTACACTGGAAATATGGCTGGATAAGACTAGGCAGCTGTTATGACTTTGACCGATTGATAAAATATTTAAATATAAGGAAACTAGCGATCAACCTACTTCATTACCGTTCTATATTTTATTGGAACTACCACGTTATGACTATAAATGAATATTAGTAGTAGGCAGTTTAAATCTTCGATATTAATAGTGGGACAAAACAATGAAAATAATTAACACGAACAAAACCTTTACACAGAAGAGTTTCCGCACGAAAATTTCTGGAATATTCCTCTTTATTACGTTACTAATTCCCGGAATAAAGGACAAAACGTGTTCTCCCGGCGCGTGCCGAAATATACTATAACTTAATAGGAAGTTACTTTAAAACGAAAGTGGGGAAACGCCATTTACATTAGTTGTAACTTTGCTCGGGTCTTTGGTCACGGAATATTCGTTTTATGTGGTGCAATGGACCGATGGGAATGAACGGTTTTGTTCTTTCGGAGTTTGTTTTATAGTCATTTGCACTCTTCTGAACAGGCGTTCCCAGCAAAATTTCTTCTGTGCTTCTATCGAAGTCGGCAATAACAAATAAACAAATCTACTGACTGACTACCTGATTAGTGCATAGTGGCATCGACCCCAACTTACGAGTACCCCAACTGACCCAGGCAGACGATGAAATAATTTAACCAAAGTAAAGGTTACATTATTATCTTGGATGATCAGACTAGCATTTCTCGCAAGCAACATTATTGCAACCGATTTTTTCTTTCTTATTTTTGTGATTGAAAGTTTGCGATAGTGTCGGTATCTATGTCGAGACTGCCGGCCCTGGGCCCGCGTGTGGGTTACGGACCACTACCTCTCATGAGGCCTGTGTGGGAACCTTAAAGGCTGATTATGTCTGAGTGACTGGTTAGCTACTAAAACAATAACTACTAATTACTAAAACGTTTTTTGCAAAAAAATAACCAACTTACAAAAAAAAACACAAAAACAAAGTGGAATATAACTTTACTTTCGGAATTGAGTGAATTGTTTGTTTCATTGATTTTTTTGGCACATTTAGATTTTATTTTACCCTTTTCAGTTGTATCACACAAATCCTTGCCAAGTATCAATTTTACATTGTAACAAGAAAATATTAACACATCATCCACATATACGAAGAAGTAAAAATGTATAATAATGAGGATAACTTAAAAAATGTATAATAAAGTACCTAAGCAAAGTTAATAAAATATTAATTTGGGACCACCGCGCGAGCTTCTACCAAATGAAAAAAGAATCACTCAAATCGGACTAGTAATCACGGAGATGTCGGTGAAGATACATGAAAAAACAAAAGATGCTGGTGGAATAGATAACCACATTACATAACATAGCTCCTTTTTTAGAAGGCGATTAAAAATATACTTGTTTAAGCGAATTTCTTCCTCCTTAATCGAGTGCTTGAATCGGTCAACTAACTACTAACTAGTTAAGAGAAAACCTCAGAAACAGAATAAGGTAGACAGTGGACTCGTGCAACGAAACTCTACAACTCTACAAACGAAAGTAATTACGCCAAGTCTCGTTATGATTTCAGCCGCTGAACTGATTCCACCGAACTGCTGTTGAAATATGATAATCAGTGTTATATATGCTAATGAATTCTGAAACAATGTTGGTTTCATGTGTTTTCATATATTTGGGGCGCATTGCGTGTTGTGGATGGATTTGGGTGATGTGTTATTGTCATAGGGGATCAGGGTAGAACTTTTACTACTAGGAAAAAACCGAAGCTGTGGCGAGAAAGTGTTTACCTTCACACCTCATTTGTGCCACTTGCTGAAAATCTCCCATCTTCTGGTTGATGATTAAAAGGAATGTAGTACTCATAAATACAGGCTGTAAGGGACAGCCTTCCGCATACTGATGGGGTGAATTCAGTATATTATCTTACTAACATGACCGCTACAAGAAATTATTTCAGAAACGTTATGGGAATCCAATTAAGATTTGTTTTTATTTATTTATTCATACGCAATGTACCGTTACTGTGGCAAAACGCACGTAGAGAACGGCAAGCGCGACGACGAGTTCGATGAACTCTGAAGCTAGGCAGGAGGTGAACAGCCGATTCCACGCGTCGCCGCGTCGTTCGTTAGAGTATTTCAACATCTATTGTTGGTTGTTTGATTTTAGCCGTATTATTTATATAAATCGAGCGTACAGAGAATTTAATTCTACATTGAAATAAAGGAATAGTAACTGAAAAGCGATAACCAAAAAGGAAAATTTTCTTGAGGAAAATTCCGACGGAATATGATTCAAAATAAGGAGCTGAATGCGGGTGCATACTATCAATTTGCGGTGGGTTGTCCCTTACACCTTGTATGAGCAACTTTTACTATTGGACTAACTATGAAATATGAAAAAAATAGTTGATCCCTACATTTTTTCACAATTTTTGTGACAATTCATGATGGAGCAGCTAATTTCGTTCCTACTGTAAAAGTTGTTCATTTTCATAAGTACTCTATGCACGCCCCTAAAGTATTGACTACGTTTAACAAATCACCGAGTATAAAATACAAACTTTTAACAACAATTCCCCGTACATTAAAACTTCACTATGGTTGAAACTATATAACTGTCATATAGACAAATAGACCTTATAGTGCTCCATGGCTCTTTTGGCGCATGGCCATAGTTAGAAATTTGGAACTCACCCCGCCATTTTATTTTTCAATAAAATTTACACGGACAAATATTCAAGTTTACCAACAGCACTTTCTTGACAATGTTATTTAAGATGAGATGTTTCTACTGAGGATGAGGCCCTGGGTTCGGTTCCCGGGTCGGGCAATTTGTTATTGGGTTTTTCCATCAAGAATTTCTCAGTAGCAGCCACGGAGTCTGGATTTGTGCCCGGTTGATGCCAATAGGCTCGTCTCATATTACATGCGACTTAGACATAACTGGCGAAATGTGGGTGTAGTATTAGGTACACCTCTGCCTAATTCTTCGGGAATTACAGGCGTCATGTTATGTTATTCAAGAGCCAAAATACACACTCTGCACTATGTCATTTCATAACGTGCAAGCACCGTGCAAGTGATATTCAACATAAAGCCCGATGTACATTGGTCAAGTGTTTACCGAAGTAGATAGATAGAGTACAGTACCGTGGCTGAGGACAGCGCCAGCGGTGTAAATCGACCGGACAGTAGCGAGTCAAACGTCACTCTCTAGGGTTTTTGCCACTAACTGTCCTTAACCAACGTAAACCGGGCCTTAGGGTGGTCTCCGATAGCATCGACCAACTTATCTGTACTGCGGGAAAACACAGAACTAAACTTAATGTACCTACCAAGTTTGACCTATCGATGCAAATTTTCTTAACAAGCAGCCACCTTTAACTGCACACGTAAAGTGATCATAATATATAACGGTTTGACATATACCTACCCACGTCGCTAACCACCCACGCTAACATAAGTCTTACCAGAATCAACCAAAAAGAAAAAAGTTTAGAAGGCCTAACAAAACATTCCTTTCAGCCATATTTCGTCTAAAGCAGGTACTCTAATGTTTTCAGATATTCCCACGGGATCATAAAACAACACTACTTCACAAAAAAGAATATAAATTATTTTGATACAAAAGACTTTATACATTACAACATCTAGAGGAAAATAAAAGAGATCAAAATAAATGTAATAAGATTTTTTTACTTTACTACGAAAACCTTGAGAGGGACGTGTTATCCTCCTAGGCAACAAAATCTGAATGTTTATCTTGTCGGAAACAAAGAGACAGTAATAACATTATGTACGTAGTTCCTACAAACGTACAAATCAAAGTAAATTATGTTAATATTTTTTCAATACACTTCCTCAAAAACTGGCTCTTATCGCACTACGATTAAGTTCAACATGCAATTTATTTCACACCCGTGATTTTTTTTTTCATTTATCACGTGTGCGGAAATTTTATGGACAAATTAACATTTATTTGTGTAATAAATTCAAAAACAAAAATCATATTAGTCTGTTTAGTGGGCTGTGAAGAAAATGGATGAAAAAAGATTGCGAAATGAGAATGTTGAGGTGGATGTGTGGTGTGACAGGAATGGATAACGTAAGTAATTAGTATAATTAGAGGAAGTTTGAAAGTTGCGCCAGTAACAGAAAAGATGAAAGGAAATCGACTGTCTTGGTATGGATATGTGATAAGGAGGAATGATTCGCTTGTGACTAAAAGAGTAATGAGTATAAATGTTAATGGATGTAGAGGGAGGGGAAGACCAAAGAAAAGATGGATGGATTGTGTGAGTAATGATATGAAGGAGAAAGATTAAATGATAGCGTGACGTCTGACAGGGAAGAATGGAAGAAAAAAATGTGTTACGCCGACCCCAAGTAACATGGGACATGGGCAGGAAAATGACCTAGCTCGCCGTCCGTCCGTCTTATGACGACAGGCCGTGTCGACGGCGCGTTCGTGTTCCACGCGCGCCTCAAAGAGATGTCAGCAAACCGGAGGGGTCCGCAAGTCGGCCCTGGAACACAAAGGGCAAAAGAAGGAACATGGATGGGTTTTAGTCAGTAAACGTCTGCCTTCCACTCTGCCCAGAACGAAAAATGATGATATTAGTCTGTTTAGCGGCTTCATACCTTCGCTTCTGGCGAAAGTAAGGCTCGGAAAAAAACCAATAAAAATATTCATAGTTTCCTAATAATTCATGACAATAATATTGTTCGTTCTATTATTTTATTTTTTCAAAAGTGTTTTGAAAAACGTCGTTTGATACACGTAGGCCTTTGTTACTATAGTTCTCGGCTCCATAACAATCTCGCCTGCGGCTCGGGTGTGAGTACCGCCTCGAATACAATAGCAAAGTTTCCCAACTTATATCAAAATGTGTAACTAAATATACATTTTAAGAAATACCGGTACATAAATTATATTTTACTCTTTCCTAAGATAGAGACAGATTTTCTGCCTAGTTTAGGAAAGGGAGTCCTATGACACATTTTATGTGTTGTACTGGTTCTATTTATTTATAACATCTAATTATATAAGACAACTTTGTATACCATGTACAAATTAGTTATTGAATAAATTACTAAAAATTATATATATATCCATTTGGTTGTCACTCATTTCATTAGGTCCTCATAAATAGCCACGAAGCGCGAAGACAGTCATTCCTGATTGCGATGCAATACAATGACTTATTCATAAGATATGTATGTACACACCCACATATATACCATGTACATAACTACTACTCGTATGCATCACAATTCCTCAAACGTCATAGTATTCTAGTATCGCCATGTGTGCTGTACTAATCTTGGATTCAACCACTAAATAGATTTCGATGTGCGTCCTATGTCTCGAGCCTCGAACTGCATTTAGGTACGTCATGCCTGACTCTCAAAGGGTATGCATAGATATATGTATATGTGCGGTTAACCACAAATTGTCGAGAATAGTATATGGTCCAAAATTCGGGATATGAGGAATACACTGCAATTTTTCTTGATACATAGGACCCCAATAAAGTTATATTATTTTTTCAATATTTCATATTCATAAACTGCTTCAAACGCTGAGATAGATTGAATAACACAAAGTAAAGTACTACTCCCTCGTTTGTCTAGTGGTCGGGCAAAGTGTTATTGGGTTTTTCCATCAGGAATGTTTCAGTAGCGCCCACGGAGTACGGATTTGTGGCCAGTTGATTGCAATAGGTTTCCATATTAAATTGCGAAATGTGGGTGTACTATTAGGTACACCTTTGCCTAACCCATCGGGGATCACAGGCGTGATGATATTTTATGTAAACTAACTCTAAATCACAAACCACAACTCGTCGAAATATTTAACACCATTGGGCCATCACTGCTCATACTCATATAATATCTGCTATTTTTTCTAGCCACTTTTCTAGTAGTCTGTACTATTTTCGGTATGCCCATCCAATTAGCTTCCACTGTTGGACCTTGGTTATACTAGATAGATACGACACTCTTCTATTTTTATCTGCCAAGCGCTGACGTGATAAATAACTACATACACGGTTCGCCTCTCAATTACGCTTGCATCGCATTTTTGATGCTCGTGTTTCTAGCTTGATAACTTTAATCTTTTTAAAACATTTTATGAAACTGAAATTCCGGGATATGCACTTACAAAACACCATAATCTTTCTTTTTCTAATAGTGGGTAGTTAATTAAATTTTTTGGACTACTAAGCGATGCTATATCTTAATATTTTAATACGGAGTGTTTCAAAAGAAAAAACACGTACTTATTTTATTATTTTTAATAAAGATCATAATATTAAAATTTGGAACGTGATAAAAAATTCTTCCCGTATAAATTGTTGTTTTTCAACCCTCAGTTACATGTTGGCTATTGCATTAGGTTGTAGACCTGTAATGATAACTATCATAAATGGATATAAATATAAGGCATTTAAATAAATAAATAAATTAAAATGAAGCCATCCCTATTTTCAATTTTTTCATCATTTCTGTGCCAACAGTCTCGGCGTAAAATGGCTGTGGTATACGGACGGACGGACAGACAGACAGACGGACAGGACAAATCTATAGGGTTGCGTTTTAGCCATTTCGATACGGAACTCTAAAAACGATCAGAAACATTGTGTTTAATCAATAAACATATTTTTTGTACATTTTGTTTTGTTTTGATTGTTACTATTTCACTATCTAGGACCAGAGCAATAGGTACGAACATACCGAAAAATAAAGACCCTAATTGGAATGAATTCGTGTACGTTAAAAAAAACGGTTTGAGACAAAAATTAAATAAAAAGACAACACATACTGTTACTGATAAGTTCTAAAACCGATTCTAGAATGTTTTTTGTGGTCAATCTTTTATTGATATTTAAATAAAAGCCAGTCCAAGCTGGAGTACTCTTGTACATCAAAATTTCTAAGTACTTTCAACACGGAAACGAAACCACTGGTCGATAGGTTCTATCGTCAAGAAAATTTACTGTAATTTGGTGATCAATCAAGTCCGAAAAGTATGTTTAATCATTGGTATAATTTTCAGTCTTTTGAAGGGGAAGTTTCATAATTGAATGTCAATCAGACTCGATACTGGCTGGTAATAATACGCTGGTAGAGTGGTTCGACAAATTACTGTTCAGATTGTCGCTGAAGTTAGGGTGATTCCTTCAAATTTCATTTTTTTTACGCGAAAATTTAGCATTTTCTGAGTGTGTCTGACTTATTTTTTTTTTATTCGGATACCGGTTTTATGTCGTTTTCATGGAAACCTGTGTGTCTTGTTTCAAATAAGTAGGTCGTTTTCGTCTTCGTCGTGTCGATGATTCCCTTTTTTGTAATCAAATTAGTTTTGACCAGAATTCCGCCACCTCGACGGCGTTGATGGTGGCTTCGGACAGGTCCATCAAAGTGCATGTGGAACCGAACCATAGTTGGCGTTGAGGCACCGTAGTCACACATGGCATCACCGGACCAAGTTATACCTGCAGCGGCTCACCTGGCTTCGCAATTGGTTTAGGGTCTTCCAGGTGGGCCATGGCAGCAGGTGTATAAAAATTAGGTGCCCAATTAAGATATTATCGTCTCATTTTTTTTTCTCATATCTCTTTTATACCAAGCACAATTTTATTTGCAGCAGTGAACGTTTAAAGCTCAAAATTACTTGGTGACATTTTTGGAACATTAAAGTAAGGCTACCAGCCTTCGAAATGAAACTAATATTTATTAAAAAACTTGATTCTCCCATAAGCCTCAATGTCTTATTAATTCAACGACAAACTAAACCAACATTCTAAATGTGGTATACTGCTGTCTGCTATCCAGTAAAACCAGACCTAAAACTACCTCGTTGGTCAAGTGGTCGCAAGCGCGACTGCTGAGCATGAGGTCCTGGGTTCGATTCCCGGGTCGGGCAAGTGTTATTGGGTTTTTCCATCAAGATTATCTCAGTAGCAGTCACGGAGTCTGGATTTGTGCCCGTATGATGTTATGGAAAACCAGTTCCAAAAAGTATGCTCAGAACAGATTTAAAAAAAATCAGCGTAAACTATCGAAAACCATAACTTGAGAAAATGAAAGAATCTTCATTTTATCAATAGAAAATGCTTTCAAAATATCTGGATCTGTACAGCCGTAAAGCCCTCAAGTTAAAACTACGGAAGACACTAAATCCCAACGGCGCGGCGGCATCAAAAATGATAGTCCTACACGTTTACCTGCTTACAGTACTGTAAGCAAGTCTTGTAATAAAACCGCTTCCATGCCGGTAACGGGTCCACATAACTCAGATAACGTTAATAGCTGGAACCACAACGACATGGAGGTTCCAGCCAGCTCTTAGGTACGTAAACACCAAATAAAATTTAATTCAAACAGCGGGAGCGTCGTACAACCTTCGTTTTTGTTCACCCTTCAATTCTT
Organism: Eurois occulta; assembly: GCA_950022335.1. Taxonomy (NCBI): domain Eukaryota; kingdom Metazoa; phylum Arthropoda; class Insecta; order Lepidoptera; family Noctuidae; genus Eurois; species Eurois occulta. Next base: position 9,156,254 of record OX465500.1, on the reverse strand, counting down.
AAGGGATCATTGTTGGTCTCATCAATGTCATCAACTTTTTGTCGACATAAAATAATTGGAAATGCACAGTAGTTATTCATAATTATTAGCACAATGACCCCTATTTAGAGCAAAAATAAGTAAATTGGAATAAGAATAGGATAGTTAGGCAGTTGGATTTCAGGATGTTTGGCAATATTTTGTTGCATAACCATAAACTACTGATTTTAGTTAAAAGCTAGATACGTAGAACGTTTACGGATTCAATATTATACAGTAATACAGCATAAATAATTACTAATCTTTTACATTTACATTGATTTTCTTTTCCAATTTAAATGTAATTTGTGGCATGAATGTGAATTCTATAGTGCTGTACACTGCCTATGTGTACCTTGTTATGAGCTGATAAATATCTCAAAAATCCCTCTTCACGATTATATCATTGACCTAATTCTTTTTAGAAACTGCAAACTAAACTGAATTTGCTGCTACTATAAATTGAGTTATAGGAAAACTCGAAGCTTGCTTAATACACTATGCTCCCCTTGCAGATACTGTATCAGCTTATGTATAAATATAGCATTATGCTAGGTTTTTTTTAAGCGTCCTAATACATTTTTGATGTACCCGGCTGGGCTAATCTTCCCAATTTTATCTCTGCCTGCGCGAAAAAAACATTATAAAAATATAAAACATTTTTGGGAATTATAAAGTACACATTGCAAAATTTTGTAGGTTAGTACGCCTTTGAGTTGGTCACTCAAAGGATAGATAAAGTGATAGAAATCCGGGATTTGAAAATCTTTCAAATGTTTTTGGTTGCCACTTCAAAGCATTTTCTTGGTCCCGGGATTTTACAGGGAAACCATTATTATAAAAACTTTGAATGAAATAAGTAGGTATAAGAATTTTATTCTCCAACTTGAAAGGATATCAATTTTCGCTCGCGAACTTAAACCGTTCATTCGATTTTAACTGGGTCGTTTGTATAGGGCGTCGAGTAAGTGCAAATGGGAAAAATTGGTGCCTATTCTCATATATTAAAATAAATTAACTTAGAATTATCTCACCTTTTGTAAAGCGTCTTTTCCTGTTGTGTCTTAAATCTGGTGCGAAGTGTCATTAAAATAATTTTATAGCTTCAATGATTTTTCCATTTCTCTCATCACTGAATCAAGAAGAAAAGAAAGGAATATTTTTAGTAAAATAGTAATGGTGTTCGACCGAATTGCCCCCTACAGTACGACTGATCTCGTCTGCCTCGTGGAATAGCTAAATTATTCATTCGTGCTATAACAGCAACAAATCAGCTTGACTACGTCACGTCACGAAAAATCGATTGTCACCTATTTCTGTGGCACACTAATGGCGGCTGGCGACCGAGCCTCTTGTTTGGATTTCTGCTAGCGCCTACTTATAGCACCGCAAACAAAACGCAAAGAGCTCACTGTTTGTCTAGGAAATACAGTATTAATCCACATGGTTGAAGGTTTTTCGCCAAGAGTATCCGAGATGCAACCAATTCGGGATTTGGCGAACCCTCAAGCTTCAAATTAAGCCCCAATTCTGCGCCCAAAACCCCTATTCTCTGGATTAAACTGCAATATCCTGAACTTAGTAACAATACTCCGAATTAAGTCGCTTTCCCCGATTTAAGCCACAAATGTATGGCTTAAGTGCTACTTGGCTAAAAATACCAGGGACCTGTAACGCGAAAACCACAATTTTCGGAATAAGCCGGTGCTTGAGTGAAAATTGGAATTGGCTTTCCGAAGTTGAAGGTAATAAAATCAATGTGGTGGATGATGTTGAAGTTTGCTATCCAATCATGTTTGAGATTGATGTTTGAAGAACTACTGGTTTTTTGGCACACAAGACCTGGATTCTGGATAGGAAACGTTATTTATAAAACTTAGCCCGTTTTTTTGTCAGAGTCTGTTAAACCTAAACCTTCTAGTTCACGTTTTGGTTGTACCTACCTTGTCTTGTCGTTCATCATTACATACATAATCTCACGCCTTTTTCAAATGGGGCTGGGCACAACCACAGAACGCCACCTGCTACGGTCCTTACATACTCCTTTCGCCTCGTCCACGTTCATACATGAACGGACCTTTTTGGAGATTCATCATTATATATATTGAAGACCTGATTTAACGCTAGTCTGGTGGCGGGTTGATGGGTTTCTGTCCACTCTTTCTTGCAAAGAGGAGACTTGTAGCCCAGCAATGGTAACGTTATAGGATGATTATATGTACTTATTCTTCACAGTCTGATGGTACACGCCGTAAGCATTTCAAGTCATGCAATATAATATTACCTATATTTAAGAACAGGCAAAGGAGCAAGCCTCGTCCCCTTTGTTCTTTGTGGTGTTAAATTCAAAGAACAGCCGACGGGTAAGGTCGCCATTAAAGTTATCAGTAATGTGAGCACGTTAACAGCGTATGAAGGCGTTTTATTACAATGAGGTTCTAACCTAACAAAGTAATGGACGAAACATACCGTATTACATTCCAGCGTTTTACTCGTGACAGCGTCGCGGAGATTTTACATATTTTGTTAAGACTAACATTCAACACACTACTTCCCCTCTTCAGGTGTAGTTTTTATAAAGGGTGTAAATACACCCTTAAAGCCAACATTGCTAACATTTTTTTGTTCTGGATCATACCTGGGAACCAGTAATTACGGAGATATTGAAGGTCAAAGAAAAACATTCCATCCGTTTAAAAAAATACAAGTTTTAAATGTTATAACATTTCTTAAAATAACTCTATGAGCCCTTTTTTTTCGGATGGGAAATCATCAAATGACTCCTCCCGCTCTTGAGCCCTGTACTATACAATGCGTCCATCAGCACAATTTTTTAAATGCATCGATATGTAAACCATGATTTTTCACAACAAAAAAAAAAGAAAATACCAGAAATAATTTTTGCCTGAGTGATGTACAGAATGCTTGGTTGACGGCTTCATGAAGGATCCGTTTACACCCGTATAAGCCATTTTCCTTTTTCAGGAACTAAGCTGTCTCTTTGACCGTCAGAATCGTTCATACGTTTAGTAGTAATGTGGCAAACAGACCAAAAGGCAAAGGCACTTCGGTGTTTTTTATATTAGTATGGATGTGGTGACGTCAGCGGTACCCTCGTCGTTTTACATAAGCATAACCCTTTATTTACTTCCTCTTACTGAAGATGGATTCCCTTTGAACTGTTGACTCAATACATAATATTGGAAAACACCCTTTTACGGAAATGTTCGTCGTTTTCGTCATTCAATCTGTTTTTGTTTATGTAGTTATATCGCATGACATTATTTATGGTCGTTTGTGTAAATGATAATTTCTCGCTAAGGGTGAGTTTCACTGAAACTAAACGTGATCAGCACATCTAAACCGCGTTCAAGTTGTCCTTATCATTGCTATGAAATATTGAAACTTAGAGCTCATGAATGTTGTTTTGAAATCACGTTTTCCTGAAATAAATATAAGTTGTTAAAGGTACTTGAAAGTAAATACGTCGTCTTCGATCTTATTTTGAAAAGAAGAAGTGTGACCTACATTATTTAGCGAACTCCATGGTGAGATAGATAAATAAATAAAAATCAGCTGTTACATACATTTTGAATATGCAGATATTACACTTTTTATTTAATAACAAAACATACCATCACGCCTGTAACCCCGAAGGTTTAGGCAAAGGTATACCTAATAGTACAACCACATTTCGCCAGTCATGTTTAAGTCCCGTATAATAGGGGGGCGAGCCTATTGCCAGCCGGACACAAATCCAAACTCCATGACACTTTACCCGACCCGGGAATCAAACCCAGGACCTCATGCTTAGCAGTCTCACATTTAATACTTAAATAGAATTATAGACGATTCTTGGTCTGACGATGTCCCTACCAACGAGCACAACGACTTATGATCATGGGACTTGTAGGCCGTAACCTTAAAACAATTTTTGATTTCCGATGGGTACAAAAACAAAATTCTCACCCAGCCATATTGGAAGTTTGGAAGCAATCAAGGCCTTCCTTGCCTAGACAGGCAGGCTCTTCAACTATTCGTTTAGCGCCAACAATAAAGCTTAAGCGAATCCTTTTATTGAAAAGAACTATCGCTATTGTCGAGTACTCAGAAAGATCGATACTCAATAAGTAATTCGCTTAGTACATAATGGATGTATGGAATGAAAATTATATTATTTTTCTACTGAATGTAAAACTCTACACGCTCAACTTGCTCAGTTTCCTGCTTTCACTTACAAGATGGATACGGAAATTTAAATAAAGAACATGGAATGTCACGTGAGCTCTTGTCTGTGGTATAAAAATCATGAAAGTCACTGATGCATGGAACCATTAAGTACTAACTTGTATTACTGCAAGTGTTCTGTGAATAAATAAAACGTAAATCTTAGTAACGTTTACCTACCTACTGCAGTGGTATTTAGTAGTACATACAATGTAATGCATGTAGGTAATAGAGAGCAAGATAGCCTATTTCCATTCATTGGGCAACATTCCAAATATCGGGCTTTCTGATAGGAATACCACATCAGCCTAGACAAAAGCAATCACACTTAGCTGGAGCTGAAAATCGAGATCCTTGTGACCACTAGCCCAATTACCAAAAACCGGCCAAGTGCGAGTCGTACTCGCACACACGAGTTCCGTAGCACTAATAAAACAACTTATGGACAGATGTAGGTCTGAAATAAAGATATTTTATTTATTTATTTAAACAACTTTTTTTTACGCTCTATCCTAGGTCAATTTACACTCAACAGCAAAACAAAAAGTTGCTGAAGTATCACGAAAAAGTCCCATATCTCAAAAGCTAAACATCAAATCCTATTCAAACCAATTTTGGTTGTAAGTTCCTTTTACGTTGTACAAACCTAACCTTTTTTTTTAATTAAATTGGGGACGACACAATTTTATGGAAGCAAATATCTGATCTACCAACGACTTAAGAAAAATTTTGGGAACCTCGATTTCTTTTTTAAAGCTATTGATAAACAGTACATAGTTAATTATGTACCTAAGTAGAATTTATATTTTTCAGATACATGTATAGATGGAGCTTCTCCTATTACTTTTTAATTGTAATTTCAGATCACCTTTGTGTAGCGGTTCATAAAAGACACCTGCTCTCCAAATTTAAACTGTATGGTGCCAACAGTCTTGGGGTAAAATGGCAAAAAAACCCTTATATATTCGACCAGTCCGTATGTCACAACATACGGACTGGTCGAATCTATAAGGGTTCCATTTTTTGCTTCAGCAACGGAACCCTAAAAAAAACAAAAATGAGAAAATATTGCCACTGATAAAAAATCGGTCCAAAGCAATATATTTTTGTAGAGCCCAACACAAAAATATTAAGTACTCTTCGTACGCGCTACATTACTTTCTTAACCAGGAAATAATGTCTTTCCGTGACGATGCCCTTTATGAGTTTTCACATTACATTCCCGAGCTTCACATGGTATTACCAGAAATATTTATTCCTGCTGGACATTTTGATGTTTGTGTAACTTTGTAACTTTTTCGTTTTCCTATTCCTTCCCACCTTGACTAACAGTGTTGTTTAATTTTAGGTTCCTTTTAAAAAAATCCGGGTCGGGCAAAATGTCATTGGATTTTTCTATCAGGAAGTTCTCAATAGCAGCCATGGAGTTTGAATTTGTACCCGGTTGACGACAATAAGCTCGCCGCCTATTGCCGTAAACCCCTGTTACATGAGACATTAACATAATTGGCGAAATGTGGGTGTACTATTTGCTACATCTCTGCCTAACCCGTCGGGATTACATGCACATTACAAAAAAAAATGAAACATTGTCATTTTTCTATCGCCTTCGCAAAAATGTTGTCAACTTTAATCTGGCAACACTTACCGTCCCGAACAAGACCCCTTGAATTTTAATAACGTTTGAAAGTTTCCACGTTGGAATTTTGTTAGTCAGCTGTTTAAGTTAAAACCAAGTTTATGCTCAGTTACAGACGATATTTGTTAGGCTTTATTGAAGTCAGGATTTTAGACTTGTATGAATCTACCGCCAGTAGTTTATTGGCGATGTTCTTCAGAAAGATTAGGTGCGTATAGTACTAAGCGGGCGTGCATGTATGAGAGCGGGCGAGGCGATACTCTTTTCGCCTCGCCCGCTTTGTGAGGATCGTAGTAGGTGGCATTCTGTGGTTTCTATTTCTGTTTACCCTTATTATAACATAACATCACGCCTTTTATTCCCGTAGGGTTAGGCAGAGGTGTACACACGGCAACATATCAAGCTATACATTTCCAGTACCTATCACATGGCTTCCCTTGGTAGATTTCCCGTACAATGAGATCCGCATAAACTGATTTTGTATAGCTTGATATGTGTACACCCACGTTTCGCCAGTTATGTTTGTTTTATGTATGTATGTATAACTAGTTTATGCCCGCGGATTCGCCCGCGTGGAGTTCGATAATTGTCCCACGGGATCGCACTACCGCGATAAAAAGTATCCTATGTGTTAATCCAGGTTATAAGCTATCTGTATGCTAAATTTCATCCAAATCCGTTACGTAGTTTTTGCGTGAAAGAGTAACAAACATCCATCCATCCTCATAAACTTTCGCATTTATAATGTTATAGGTATATACTTACTTAGTAGTAAATAGTATAGTATTATAAAAGATTAATGGTCCACAAGGAAATGAAAATACCAACATTTTGCATTGAATCTAGTTGCGTTTATCTAGGGATCCCTTTTAAGCACGTATTAAAAACTTAACTATGCATTATAGTCAAGACCGCACACTAGGACCAGGGAGAGAACAGAATAATAATAAGCTATTACAAAGTAGAAAGCAAACATTCTGTAAGGAAGAAAATAATTAAATTCCAGCCGCAGTGGCCTGCTGTTCTTTGTCCTGATCGAAAAAACTCATTCCAAAGTTTATAGAACGGGAAGGAAGAGTCAAAGCATGCATAAAAAGATGATTAATAAATAATAATGGAATATCGATCACTGCTTAGTATTTTTTTTCCCTGTAAAAGAAGCATGGAACTAATAAGTAATAAAAAGGAACAAAACCTCCTTGTTACTAACCTCATTTTATAAAACCCTTGAGAAAAGTCGTGCTCTAGTTTTTTAAAATAAATAATTAAGTCGCACGCTCGTGTTTCTTCCGTCCTTTTCATTTTTTTTATTGTAGTAGAACATTTACGGGCGTCATAACAAAAAACTTGAGAGTAATAACAAAGCGGCGTGTTTTCCGTGATTTGTGCCGGCTACGACTCCTCGGCACGCATAACACCGTATTCTTGTATCGATTATTTCCTTTTACTGCTAAAGTATACTATTTTCCCGGCGTGAAATTCCGACCTCTACGTGTATTGAATTTAAAAAAGAAATAACTGTGAACGGTTTTTTTTCGTGTGCGTAAAATATAGACGGAAGTGCGTACTGAAAACTGAATCCGTATCATGAAATTCTAGAATCATACGAACGGGAACTACAAATCGCCGTTTTACGTATCTTTCCTGTACTCTAGTATTTGTTGAAATGTTTTTAAAATATTGCGAGAGAAACTAAAATACGAGTTAATTTTTACAGTTGTAAGGAGGTAGGTAGGTATAGCGTGATGCGAATGATGGTGACCGCGTTTACTTGGTAACCACAGAGTTTCTTGCAGGTTCTTCTCCATGGGAAACGCCCATCCCGAACCATGCACCTAAAATATTTGTTCACGTTTTATTAGTGCCGAATCAAAACCAAAATTTATTTTATTTCACGTAGGTCGTAAATGTGAAATAAAATATTTTGGTTTTGATTTCAACTAGTTAGTTGGAGACATACGGGACTGAGACAGAAAAAAACAGTCTCACTTCCTGTGTTAAAACCGGAAAAATAACATGGCGAAGTTATAGTACCTACCTATAACTCTTAGCACGCATGAAAAACTGTAAAAGCGATATTTTACACAGAATAACTTCGCACGGGATAAATCTATATAATGAATAGCTTCGAGTAAAAAAGTTTCAAACTTAATTCTACGCTTGTCGACTTTCCTGAAATTACATCTAAGTTTGATAGTTTAGTAGATGATTTTCCCAAAATGTTATTACCTATCAACTTATAAAAAAATACCTCAGTTTTTTCAAAAAAACTTTCGAACGAGCCGCTAAGCTCAAAACTTTTTCTAATAAACTTAAAACGAGTAAACTCGATTTCAAGGAATTTATTGAGTACGTCAAGTGTCACTAACACTGACAAACAAACAATCCCGTTGGCCTATTTTAAATGATGTTTTTTTAATAAGTCAGAGCCACCACCTGGGGTCAGTTCTAACAATAATGACGAAAGAAATAAAAGGGAAGGGAAAAGGCAAACGAAAGCAAAGCAAACAGAATGATAGCAAGGTAAAGAAAGCGTCGACGTCCGACTTCGATGAAATCAATAGGCGTACGAGAACGAGCAATATCAAAGAGGAAGGATTCTACAAATTCCAGAACATGATGAAACGTAACATTAAATTACAATCAAAACCCATTCTACAAAAGGTGACCAAGCAAGGGAGAAAGAGTGTGAAAAAGAGTGGAAGGTCCCAAAAGTAATCGCCATCTATCAAGCTAAGGGTTTCGCGACTACAAAACGTTGCTGCCGAGATCCCTTACCAGTGAATCTATAACGATACGTTTGTACATTTGTTACTTATGTTACAGTATTTGAATAAATAATAATCTTGTACGAAAACACGTTTTTCAAAGCTGTAGACAAAACATAATCCTTGTGTAGATACTATGGCTCCTGAAAGCTCCCACTCAAAAATTATGAAATAGATATTTTAAGCCGCTTTGGTTAAAATATTACACAATCTGACAACAAGAGCCTCGAGCGCCCGTCATGTTTTATTCTTTTGCTCTTTATCCGAAGTGAATAAAGGAATATCGGAACCGAACTAACGTTTGATTCGTTTGTGTTTCATTCATGAAATATTAATAGAGAGAACGGCATCAGCATCGGAGAGAAAACTCTATGTAAATCCAAGCTCTGTTTGTTAACGGAACAAAGTTGTAACAAGACTTTTGAACTTGCTAACAATGTAGTTTTTTCCAGCAAGCAATGCGTTTAAGGTGCTTTAAATAATTTTATCTGTAAATTCTTTTATTTTCGTCACAAAACATTAGAGCCGAAATACATGAAAGCATGAAACACGAGCTCTCGACGCTCGGAAAACTTTATTGAAAACCTCTGTCTGAATGGAAAAATACGAGGGTAGTCTCGGTTTACGACAACAAATAATAGACTCTCCTGGAATATACGTCATTTTTCGTGAAAACTTAATGTGCTTGCAATAAACCGCTTTCTCTGCTTTAGAACAACAGAGTTTCAGTCATATCATGAATCCAGTGATTATTTAGAGTTTTATATGACGTGGACTAATAAATCTTTACAACCTTTCAGAAAAGATTATATGTTTGTGTTTGGGAAAAACCTCAAGGGCAAATATAATGCACACTCTCACGTTTTGTTGGTGTAATTTTTATTTAACTATACTTAATATGATTAGGATTTATTAGCGGACAGCGGAATTAAATCACAAATAAACACAGCCGTGCCCCCAAAGGATATAATATTTGCCAAACGTGTGTGATATATCTTACAGGTAAACATTACAAAGATTACAATTTACATTTATCTCCTACGTCAGCTGTTTTCACATCATTTTAGTGGTATCCTAACATAAACAGTCAACGTCTGTGCTTATATATTGTCGCGAATCTCGACTGTTCGCAATAGTGTGTGAACATCTACGGAAAATGTACGACAAGGCTCGAAATGGTTGCGATCTGAGTGAGTTTGTTTTATGTTTTGTTTCTTTAATTATTGTCAGAAAAAGGGTCAGTAGACTCCTCTTCACTACTAATAACATCAATATACTACAGAGATCCCACATTTACGCAAAGAGTTGCGGCTATACCATTTATACAAAAAACTCTTGGTTTAACATTGTTTAGAGTTGCGGTTATAAATTCATCATCATCTACCTACAGCAGGGCTCTGCTGGACATAGGACTCTCCGATCGCAAGCCATATTTCAGGGCGCCTACGTAACGTTTTACGGTTATAAACTTTACAACTCTAGACAGCATCTGACTAAGGTATTCTTGCAACCATCCTGTAGGTACTCGCACTCTAATCGCATGTACCTATTCAGAAAGCAACGAAGGACTAAAGGATAACTTTTAGAAACTGCAGGGAACCTCATAATATTAGTTCATGAACTGCAAAATGTTTAGAAGATAAATTTATAGTTTAGATGGGATCATAAGAGGACAATAATGTTTTTTAACAAGTTCATAATTTTGTAGAATGTTTAATAAACATGTCTGGAGTCTTCTTGATTTAATTTTTAGTGAAGTGTATTGCTGTAAAATTCCTTAGTTAATTGTTCAACAGTAAAAGTCCTTTTAAATCGTATTTAATATTTGTTATTAAAATACTTTTCACTTAACATCAATTACAGCTTGATCTCCTCCATGTCGAAACCATTTGTGGTAGTGCCCGGAAACAAAATGGCTACCGCAAACTTTAAAAACGTCAACATTCATAACACAACGTATTTATCACATAAAGTTAAATCCGCAACTTAAAACAAAAGTTTCGCATTGTCCGAAAGAGAAAGGGTACGTTTACCTACTCCAATTTGAGATTTTGTCAAAACACAATGGGTTCCGTACCCGCAGTGCGGCGCAATAATTCGGCCGCCCTTAAAACGAGAGGAATCTTACCGCTCCTGTTTAATAAGTAATCTTCACGTCTCTACTGAAGATCTTTTCCTGGTAATTTATCGTGATGTGAAAGCAAACGTTGAATTTAAATTACACCTGAATTTTGTCGTGAATCTTCGGCAAACTTCGAGTTCGGGGCTTTTATGAAAATGAAGTAATTTATAGTCGAATGAAAAGTTCAGGAACGATTGATGGAAGTTGTTTTAGTGGCCATACTATATAGGTGCTACATTATTTTACAAGTCAATAAATCTATCGTATGAGTAGGTACCTATTGAATCTTTTACAATCAGGCATTATTTCATTTTTCTTTGAACCAAGTTGAACTGCAACTTAATCTCAAACAAAATCGATTGTGTACCTAAGTTAACCTCTATAAAAATTGCTACATTCATTATACTTGTAGATTGAAGAAGAAGGTAGGTACCTTCAACAGAAAAAAAACGATACAAAATTATGCCGTGGACTGTAGAGCAATTACTTTTTCTAACCACCCCATGGGGAGTACAATGTTACAATGGCACGCATGTTTCAATATATTATGTGATATGTAGGCATAGTACGACACGACATAAAGGTTCCATCGCGGAAATACGTCAAGCACAATCTCTTGCGAACTAGTGCGCCTGAAGTTAAAACGAATTCAAAGCATGTAGCAAAAATAAGCAATTGTTACACTGCTGGGACATCGAGCTTTAGTAAAAGTTTAACTTTGTTGAGCGTCGCGTCGTCGCTATTAACGTACGGTTCACGACCTCGAGCGATGCGATTTGCGATGCGCCTTTCGTCAAGCGACGCGCCTGTGCGTTACCCACTTGTTTCGTTCGCGTGACTGTGTATGCTATTGTTGCGGCAGTACTTACTACAGCAACTTGTACAAAAAGTGCAACACCGCCATCTATGTTACAAATGGAGAACTAATAACAAAGTTCTGAAGCGCGCTATTAAAGTTATCTGCGACTTAAGACGATATAGAAAAACCCGGCAACATCTGTCGGGCAGTAGCCCACCAGACACAACACCCGTCTGGTCGGAGGATCCTCCTTTTTCTAAGGGGGATGAAGATCTTTACACCCTGTTCTTCATACTCCTAAACTATAAGCAATTTATTTCATTGGCTTTCTCCGCAGTCGCTTGCACAACACGCGTATTGCTTGAACATGTGACCAAGGAATTACTGAGTTAGTCATACCTAACCTGCTCTCAGTCTCTCTATAAAGCTTGAGATGTCTTTTAAACAGCCCGATAATGTATCTACCTACTTATTAGTTTTCATGAAACCTTTAAATTGTGTCGTATTCATTTAAAAACATAACTCACTCGCAGACAACCCTGTGTACATGAAAATGTCAAACTTCAAGGCTGTCAAACCTTTTTGATGTGACATGTTGACGTTACACTTTTTTTTTTAATATTGCTATTGGGTTTTCGGATTGTGTGTCGATTGTATAGCACTGACTGAAACCGGACAGTAAAAATGGCTCGATTTTTGAAGTATTTGTACACTTAGTATAGACGCCAGCACATCAATCTACCCGCAACTATCAAATTTTCCCAATCAACCTTGAACCTGTTCTTCAAATTGAATGTTGAAAATTTATTGAAGAAAAACAGATTTTAGTAGCTTAGGTAAAGGGCCCAATAACCGTGAAGTTTTGAACTTCACTGATTTTGCAGGTCTGCTATGCTAAAACTAGAAGACTTACAAAAAAAATAATTACATGACTAGAGAGATAATTTAAACTAGTTTTAGTGTAATATTCTTTTTATTTATTAGTATATATTTTCTTTAACAATAATACAAAAAAATGAAACAAAGGGCTAATTGTACCAGTACCCGGTAGATTTGTACTAGTAAACGTTAAAATGTCCCTGAATCCGGTAATTTTAACCGCGAATTTGAACTCTATTGCTTTACGTTAAAGTTCACAGAAATGCTATTTTTGCATTTCTGGTAAGCGAAGTCTTGATTCTAATTTTATGAGTGGTAATCTGAAAAATAATTATTATAACAGTGTAGTATTTCCCTTACGAAAGTATGGACTCGCGCTGTGTAAAATAAATAAAAAACGGTTTATCCAAAGAAGAGACATTTTTTGTTCTCCTAAGCGCATGCTTGGAGAGAGACCAGTTCTCGCTTCGTTGGAAGACGGGGAAGCTGGTCCTCATTCGGAAGCCGGGGCGCTCTGCGGACTCTCCGTCCGCATACTGGCCCATTGTGTTCCTCGACGAGGTGAGCAAGCTCTTTGAAATAGTCATTGCAAACCGCCTCGCCGGGCACCTTGCGGGGATGGGACTGGATCTTGCGGACCACCAGTTTGGTTTCCGCAAGGGGCGCTCGACGGTGGACGCCATCATGCGCGTGAGAGCCCTCACGACGCCAACGGGGGATGCGGTGTCCCGGGATGGGGTCGTCTTGGCGGTGTGTCTCGACATTGCCAACGCCTTCAACACCATGCCCTGGAGCTGCATTAGGGAGGCACTCCTGACGAACCGCTGGTGCTGGCACAAGGGAGGTTGCACGAGGTGGCGGCCGAAATTATGACACGCGGGGTTGCGATAGTCATAAATAGGATCCGGCAATTGGGTCTCGAGGTGGCATTGCACAAGTCCGAGGCCATATGCTTACATGGACCTTGGAATGCGCCACCGTCATGATTCATGCTGACGGTAGGAGGGGTCCCATCGGCGTCGAGTCGACGTTGAAGTACCTTGGACTCGTCCTCGACAGCCGGTGGAACTTCGTGGAGCATTTCCGACGTTTGGCTCCCAAAGTGGAACGGGCCGGGGTTGCCTTCAAGCGGCTCTTGCCCAACCTGAGGGGTCCAAACGCCTCCGGCCGGAGGCTCTACGCGGGTGTCGTGCGGTCGATGGCCCTTTACGGGGCCCCGGTGCGGGCGCGATCCTTGAGGCGGCGAGCCGCCCACTACCTGAACGCGCCCCAAAAGGTGGTAGCCGTAAGGCTGTACGATCTCCAACGAGGCGGCGAGCCTCCTTGCCGGATTGCCACCATGGGATCTGGAGGCGATAGTCCTCGCGCGCCTGCACGAGGGGCGCGTGGAGGCACTACGTTGCGGGGAAACTCAGCTGCCGCGGCAAATTGTCGCTCAGCGGACAGACCTCCGGCGCTATCTCATGGCGACATGGAGAGAGCGACTGTCGCAACCCTGTGCAGGGCACGCCATAATAGTGGTGGTAAGTTCCCTCTTTGAAGTGGCTAGAGAGGCGCTACGACGCCCTCACATTCCGCCTGACGCAGGTCTTCACCGGACACGGTTGTTTCGGGAGGTACCGGCACCGAAACGGGCGGGAGGAAACGCCCGGGTGTTATCATTGTGGGGGGGGGCCACGTGGTGGCTCTCGGCCACCGTAGGGGCGGGCCTGTTGGCGGTGAGTAATGGGGTACTTCGCCGTCCGTCTGTCTTATGACGACAGGCCGTGTCGACGGCGCGTTCGTGTTCTACGCGCGCCTCAAAGAGATGTCAGCAAACAGGAGGGGCCCGCAAGGGCCGATGCCTGCCAGGGCTGCGGGACTGTTCGAAAGAGATACCGCGGCCCTGAAACATAAAGGGCAAAAGAAGGAACATGGATGGGTTTTAGTCAGTAAAAGTCTGACACTCCCTTCCGCTCCGCCCAGAGCGGGAGGAGTCATTTGATGATTTCCCATCCCAAAAAAAAGAACAACGAAAAATTAGTCGGGTATCCACAGATCGAGTCATGTAAGTTTACCGGTCTGAAGTTTGCTTCAAATTACTGCGTGGTTATCAATATCCATACTAAAAAAGCAGCGCGACACACGATGCGCATCGAAAAACCTGGTTTCAGAACAGCAGAGCAGTAACGCGAAACGTGCAAAAATTTGAAAATCATAAAAAAAAACTAAATAGGCAATCGAATCCAAGTGATTACAACACAAACAAGGAGCATAGAAACTACATTCTATTGATTCGAAAGAAAAGAGGACTTAACACAAGGCAATAAGGACGCTGTCGGGTTTAAATGCAACTGTTATTTGAAGTCTCAATATCAGGCAAAAATGTATTCTACAGTTTTAAAGGAAAATGAGACCTATTTCAAGGCAATAAGTACACAATAACGGGTTTCGGTACAACGTGTATTACCGGGTTGATCGTGTACCAATATCCGTTAAAAAAAAATACGATTTTAACGGGTACTAGGTCAAGTAGGGGTTTGTTAGTACCAATAGATGTGAACGGCAAAAATATTTATTTTCCAATTAGATTCACCTCGATTTATAAGTTATATCGCAAAATAATATACTTAAATATCTTAGAAAATTAACACTCTTACTTTAATGTTATCCGTCGCAGTATGGCTAGCTGATCAATGCGACGTGGTGGTTTCGTAGTTCACTGACAGAACTTTGAACTTTCATAATATTCAGTTACAGCAAACTTTTGTTATCGCATGGTTTTGACGCCATTGAACTTTTTGGACAATGATGCCATTACAATTGTACAAAATATTACCGAGAAGGTATTGCCCTTCACAAACTTTAATTTATTATTGGTAGAAAAAAGCAATAATAAAAAAACTGACTTGTTAACGGGTACTGGTACACTAACGGGAATACGTACTTTTACCTTTGATGATGTACATCCGTGGATAGTTATCAATCACACATCAACGGCAACAAATTGACATTGACAGCGTCCTAATGTCATAGCAATAAGACGTGTGATTTTTGTTGTGCAGTAGTACCTACCGATGTACGGCTTTCTGTATTTAGGTAATGGGAACTTCCAAGTCTATGTTTAAATTAGCATCTAGTGAATTCAAACTTTTCAAATTCTTAATTGAACAATGCACAAAACTATAACTATCCATGCTCCAAATAAGCCTACTTACTAAACCCAACCCACCATCATCTTTTTCAATTTCATCACCAAAAATATAAACGAATTTCCTGGTATTTGATTTCATTCCCAAACTATTTCAACACTAACTGAAAAGCTACAAAAACCCAGTTCCTGAAATATTCACTTCATGTACCTACTTGTCAGGAAAACTGAACGTGCAGCAAAACTCATGCGAAATAGTTCACGGAAAATATTTTCAATAAATTGAAACATCGAGCAGCATTGCCGGAAATATCGCAGCGGGCGATTACATCGGTGAACGAAAATACATGTTTCCATTTCTTTTCTTTCCCTTCAACATTTTGCTTTAACTTTGTCGAAGGCAGCTATGGTTCCTACGTAATTATGCCTTTAGTCTCATATTCTTGCACAAAGAGGTTAGGTCATAAGGGAGGCTCGTCAGTTATTCAGGCGTAGCTAGCCAGCTCCCAATGGATTCTTAGAGCCTAACTATATTATGCGTTATTATACATTAACGTTACTTTGGGCCAATTTTGGAGTAGGCATTTAAGAGAACTTCTTTAGATAGTGTTACTTAAGTAACTTTGCTAAGAAGAATAAGATGCTTTTCTACATTTACGATGAAATGTCAATTCTCGACCAAATATTTAGAAGAGAACGAATATGATTACTCAGTTGAAAGGCAATATCGAATCTGCATTAAAAGCAGCGACACAAAAGCGAGACCCAGACTTGAAATAGCTTTGAATACTTATATTCATATGAACCGACTATTTGACTCCGCACTAAATTCATGCACGGTCAAACTTTGTTTTATTTGTGGCAAGCGCCGCTCTCGAGGGACGAACAGAATCGTACTGTCATTCTATTTCAATCGAGCAATCGATAGTCCTACATTTTAGCTGGAATAAGCTTAAAGCTTTATGTTAGAGTCACGTTTTAGACAAAATAGGTTTAAAATTTGGCTTCTTTCGTCCATATAAACCCACTAATTGTTATTAATGCGAAGAAAACCGACGTTAATATTAATATTAACATGATTTAGGAAAAACGAAAATTTTATCAGCTTATGGAAATTTACGAACAGTCACTCCGCTTGTCTGTCTGTCTCTCTGTTTTTATTATCCTGTTATCAGCTGTACTGTACGGATTCTGCTGAAATTTGGCACACACGTATACCTGGGTTAGAACATTGGATGCTTTTTGTCCCTGTAGTACTTACGTTCCCGTGGAATAAAGTCCAGGCGGGCGGAGAAGATATTAAATATGGACTTCTGCATTCATTAATCTACGGTCATAAACAACATTAACGATTATGATTGGATCACTGAAAAAGCAACAGCCAATCAAATCATCTGTCATAAGACTTTACAACAGATCAAAATTGAATAGGCTTTCAGAAAGTGAGGAGGGATGGTCACGTTTTACGATATACCCGGTAGAGGTTGAGCCCATTCTTTGGTGGAAATCGTATGTGCTATGTTTACTTACGTATTTTTCTTCGAGCCTTGTGAGGTAAGCGAAAGGGTTTACGATAACAATAAAGGATTAAATGGCTGCGGACGCCGATATAGCCAACCTTTTTGCGTCCTATAACTTTCGCCGTCAAACCTTATATCGTTTGTTTCTGTTTTCTTTATATTTTACTTCTTTTTACAGCAACATGGGTCAACCGGTGCAGCGAAGACCTAGAATGCCTGGACTTGGAAGACGAGCAGCCCCTAGCCCAGCTCAGCTCCATACAAACAGACAAGATGACCCTCTTCTTCACAGAACTGCTCGACCATGACAGAGATGACGTCATCATCGACACCGATTTCGATCAATTCTTCGAGGTAGGAAGGTATCAAATTTGTGATATCTTGTCTTAATAAATCCGATTTGTCGAAGTTGATAGCTCGTGTAATTGCCATCCATCGATCCAAAAATTTCGTGTCCGTGGTAATTTCAATCATTATGTACGTAACTACGTAGTCGAGGTGTATATTTACGTTGAGTAGAATGTAGCATTAGCTAGAATCCGTAATGGAATAACAATAACAATTTTCATGACAAATATTCATTATCTAGCATTGAGTACCTGCTGAAGAATTCAAAAAGCTTTTGCAGTCAACAGTTTATTGAATTAAGTCTTAATTACTTTAATCATAGCCAGGACTGTTCTAAATATAAACAGCTCGTACTTTAAACACAATTTACTCGGCACAGTTCAAATAACTCAGTTAAAAGTTTAACGGAATTAAATAACGAAGTTATATCTTAAAAGCCCTCGAGTTGGAGCGAAGTCAACACAACTCAGGGCGAGAAACTGACGAGATTTACCTGGTAAATAGACCGGAAACTGAAGGCAAATATAGCTAATTAAGCTTCTAAAACTCAACATTAAGTCATTTCAACCTCACGTAACTAACAGAGAACAATGAATGAGAATAATTAAATTCGTTTCTCGTTGTATTTCACAGAGGCTGGCGCATTTCGCGGACTGGTCGCCAAACTCGTCGGAATTCCATATACTACTCGAAGTGAAGCGGGAATTTATAGACAACTTCATCAATCCGCTGCCAGCCAAGTAAGTCGAGCTGTTCAACACCTTGCGTGATAATTATCTTCTATTTATCTAGCTTAATTGTCCTTTTTGGGAGTAAAAAGATAAAATCTCCTACTTAAGTAGCTCCTACATTTTCAAAACGTTCTTAATGGATCTGGGTCCCATTAAGAACGTTTTGAAAATGGGGACACATCAGTTGAAATTATCTGTCTAATGTTAAGGGTATCTGAAAACTCTTTAGAAACACATTATCCTTATTTACATAAAAGTCGAGTACCTAAAGGCAGTAAAACTGAAATATAGCCGAACAAATACGTGCTGTAAACCGTCATTTTGTACTATGATATCCCATAAAAATGAATGTCAGGCAGCTGCTGACATTTCATGAAAGTGGCCCAAAAATATGAGCACTTTGTGATATAATATGCAATTCTGTAGGCTGTATATTTTCCTAACTGGCATTTTCATGGAAAACCGGCCATTTTTATGATGCAGTATCATGATACTGGAGAACTTTAGGTCGGACACAAGACAGCTGAAGCAGGAAGCTAATGAAAGAAAGCATAAAGTTTACGACAAAGGAACAACAGCGAACTATGGAGCCAACCGGAGCGCAAGAAATATCACTAGAGACCGTACGACATCCATTCTCTAAGTCACGTGTTTTGTAACTTTCCTTCGTTATTAAATTCCCTCTGTTATGCCGAACTTTTTTATGCCTTATTACATGTTCTGTATAAAAAAAGTATGCGGGAAATCTGATATACAAATTCATGTTTTGCTTTTTGTATAATCTCAAACAAAACCTTCGTCGGATTCCTAACTTTCCCTGCCTTTTAAATTCTGGTTACCTTTAAATAATTTAATTTTGTGTCCTTTTGCTAGATGGGGTGACCTGCCGTACTACAGAAGGGTCTGCGGTCCGGAGTCCAGCGGTATCAACATACCAGGGAGGACGACCCTGGAGGGATGGATAGCGCGCTGGGCATTACACCTGAGTGAGATGAAAAGGTTCACTGACCTGCCGCTGTACCTACAGTACCTCTCCAAGATACTGTTTCATGTTGTTGATAGGACAAGTAAGTATTTCTGAATTTAAATTGTTATGTTGCAGAAAACTGAAATGAAAGCCGATGTGCTGATGATTGATTGCATGTCATTGCCAATATTCACCTACAAAAAAAAACTTAAATCGAGTAGAGATGTATATCTACCCGATTTTAAGTCTTTTTCGTCGAACTTTTTATTTAAGCTGACCAGATAAAAGCAAACTTCAGACAAGCCACTACTTAGCCCCAGGAACCCTCACAAGTTTATTTATTCACGAACTCGAACTGTCAAAACTTTTCGCTGCCAAAACAAAGTTAACTTCGTCCTTATTTTTAGCCTGAAGCAACTTATTTAACGCTTGATTGTGAGCTTCACCCTGTTTACGGTAATATAGAGGTACAAGTGACGTGTGTCGATTCCCGGGAAGGCTTGATCGACGGGATTAATTTGACGCAGGCGACTGACGTCACCGCCCCTCAGGCCTCCTGAATCAAGTTAATTGTCTAACATGAAATGTTCTCTTGCACCATAGGGTCGAGCAACAATTTATTACTAATTTCAAGTTAATTATTATCGTAATTTAGCCAGAATGTTTACTAACGACGCTATTGTTGCTGCTAAAATTATTCCCGCTCGAATTATTTTATGCACAAAATGAAATTGTGTTAAGAAGTTTAATTTGTAACATCATAGCGCTTTTCGCTGCCATGAACTTGCACACTAAATCATTTCACGTTGAAGCAATAAGATTGTCTAACGTTTAAATTTATTGCGCCATAAGTAGTCAAAAACTAAATAAAATAACAACGTTTGGTTGTTCTCCAAAGGTTTAAAAATTTGGCACCATGCTCAACATTTGTAGCCAAAATCACAGCGGGTGCACACTGAAGCGAGGCGAAGCAGTCTTTGCTGTAGCGCACTTATTTTTCTATCGTCTGCCTTCGCCTTTAGTTTAACTTTTTAATCTAAAGGGAGTACGCTGTTCCACGGAAGAGTTATCGGAATATTATTCTGTGTCAATATTTTACGTTGCGTGACCTATATTTTACTCGACGTTATTAAAGCTGTGTAAGTTCTAAAGGTCTTGATATTTCTGCAATTTATTAATTGAACTGAACTGAACTGAATGAAATACAAAGTAATGTTCAATATTGCAAGATGAAAATAGTTATAATATTCTATTAGAACTTCAAACAACCGCAATTGCAATAAGAGTACCAAGTGAATAGGTAGACCTACTACTTACTTGAAAATACTATGACAGACAGTTTTTTCCCTAAATTGGTATATTCTGTCATGCTGATTTAGAAAGCCGAAACGATTTATCACATAGATGTTCCCAAGGTGAACGATCTCATTTGCTTTAGTAACATCGTCGTATTTCACCAATATGAGGTAAAAGCTCAGCTTCTACTTCATTTGTCACGATGATGGATTTGAAGCATGTCAATTTTTTTTATGAACATCATTTAGCAAGGCTCCTACACCGACATGTAGGTATTTTTACAGGTAAGTACCTGAAATTTTTCGCTCACTTTTGTTAATTAAACCGGATCGCAAGCACTTCTCTTCGTAATGTTTCCCAGTTTAATTCCCAAACCGGACAATATTGCATTTTTAACGGAATTTCCAGCAAACCCCGATATTTGGAACAGTGCCCGGTAAATATCAATAGGCTAGCGGTATCACACGGGATCCAATCCCGGAAATGTCGAACAGCGGGTGTACGGGTGTACCAATAAATCTCAACCGGCCTCCTTTGGGACATAGGCCTATGTGTTTCCACTTAAATAAATGTTTTTTTTTTCTTGCAGATACAGGTGCTATTACGAAACAGGCGTTGGCTGCCTTCTACCGGTCTGTTATTGGGTTGAATGCGGCTAGAGTTGACGAGATCATAGACACGGCTTATGATCGCATGACTAGCGTGAGTTTTTAAATAATTATGCTTCATCTTTTCTGTAGAAAAAAAAATAGATTGTGATTCTTAACTTAAAATAATCCACGCTCGGTAGCATTTAAAAGAATACTTTAGTTTGCTACACATTAATTTCTCATAATGTTGACCTTTGGAGATAGTTTCATGTTATTCTAGTATAGTAAAAGTTGAACAATCCTGTTCTAAATTCGAAAAGTTAGGTATTCAATTTGAGAATTGGTAATAATTGTTCTGATAAAATCGAATGCCGGCCAAACTGTTCCTGAATTTTGGTCGGCGGGTCTAGATGTTTATTACTTAATCACAGTTCGAGTCTACGTCGAGTAATTATTGGATAAATAAGAATAACTGATAATTATTTTAACTAACTGAATTTCTACAGAACGGCTACCTAATACTGGACTACGGGACCTACGTCCACTGCTTCACCAACTGGCTGATGGGGAAGAATCCCAACGGCCCCGGGCAGTGGGTGCTGGTGCCCCCCAAGGACTCACTCCCCCAGCCCCCATTCCCCGTCGACTACAGCGCCCTCAACACGGAACCCGCGAAACTAGAACCTTACGCACCAGACAAGAAGACAAACAGACATTCAGTCATAGTTTAAAGACTCAAAAACATTCCTACGTATCCCTAATAAGTCAATTTTACAAGTGTTCCAATTTTGGTACGTTTTGGGACACTCGACTGCGTTATTATAGATCTGTAGATCTTTAAAATAATATTGACTTAAAACTTAAAGAATCCTGGGCACATCGCTTGTCGGAAAACATGCAATTGTAAAAAAAAAACTGTGAAAAACTTAAGAATTGATGCGCTAAACTTCTTCACAAGACTTTGGACGTAGTGCGAAATCTCAATTCTGGATAACTGAACTCTGTATCTAAAGTGCTAGACTAACTATTATAGGTAAATTACTTTAATTGATGAACATTAACAATCTGCCGATATCAGTGTAATTAAGCCTAATCAAAATTGGTGTGTGCAATTACCTACATAATGTACCTAATTAGATCCTATACCTAAATATGTTTTATTAAGACAAGTTACGGAGAATAATGGCTGAATAATGTTCTAATGAGACCTAATTAGTTACTGAAAGAACCAAGTTTCTTTCTACGAAACCATCAGTCAGTTTCTGAAATAAAATTCTCCGTAAAATGTCTGCACAACGTGGAAAAACTTCACCATACATTAGTTACATAAGTCTCTCTGTAACTGCCTTAACTCTAATGATTTACTTTTAACCTAACCTAGATTCGCTTGAAAGTAAAAAGGAACGCTTTATCTAACGTGTTATACATACGTGCAATTCGACCAATTCTTGTCTCTAATCCTAGATTTAGACCTAAGTCGGTGTAAATAGTAGTTTGTAATGATGCACGGTATGCAGAACTGCCTTAAAGTAAGCATATTCACATCTCACGACATAGCCTTATTTTATACCTTAGATGTAATATAGGTATTATAAGTTACTTTAAATATATTAGATATCTACACTTTGATTCACTGAAATAAACCCTTTCGTTTGTTTACGTGTATTTTTTGTCATTACGACCAATTCAATTTGCAATTCCCAGAAGGTTGAAGCCATCTCTCTACTTAAGAAGCGGAGTCAAAGCGGCAAGGACCCCTGAGTACTGAAAGCTTTAGCTACAGCAAGAAATAACTACCTATTCCTTAATTTATCATCGGAAATTACCTATGTACCTACCATTTCCTAAATCTATCACTTACCTTCACAAACGATAAGTAAATCGACTTCCTATTTCATAACTTTCGACTGCTTGGTTACCTTTTTTTATTTTTGAACGTTAGACCCAAAATAGCTGAATATAACCCTTCTAGTTATCTACAAAAGATTTTTTTAATTAAATTCCTCTTCCGTCCCCAGGAAGCAATTAATTCGCTTATTTGTAAAACATGAGAAAACATGTCGGGTCTCAGCCTCGACCTCAGAAACAGAAGCTCTTTTAAAAGCTTGTTATGATTGATGGAGGGTTTGAAAAGATTGTTGCGGCGACGCGCGCTGTCGGGCTGCGGGGTCCGTCGCGGTTCCCTCACGGACATTCTCCCAAATTATCATTAATCATACGACGGTCTGACAAATTCGTTATGTTATATCTTACATCTAACTTTTTTTCACTTCTTTATTTGAGTGGAAATCTGTGTTCAAAGGAACCCTTATAACTGTAAAATTCGCGTAATCAGTCCCATCTCTTTGAAAAATAATTTCTTCAAACGACCTTAAATATAGTTGGCCGAAATTAAATGAAGCCATGAAAGTTTTACTCGACGTAAAATTCGTGTTTTGCTTCATTCAGTTTGAGCGAAGAAATTCGAATTTTTGCTGAATGAATTTGGAGAACATGATGCAAATGAAATGCATGCGGATGTGTTTATGAATCATGTGAATCATGTAGGTAGATAGGTATACCTACCAAATCAAATTAAATTAAAATTTATTCGTAAATGAAAGTCTAATTACAATAGGAAGTTATCTATAGGTACCTACTAATATTTTAAAGAAGTAAGATTAAAAAATAAATATCCACCCGTGCGAAGCCGGGACGGGCCGCTAGTAAGTTATAATAAGATGATTAAGTTCGCTACATTTTACTCTAGAGCATACCAATAACAATAAAGTTAGTTATGTTAAAACAATAGACAGTTAGACACTCATTTTAAATTAAATAACGCAATTGCAGACTACCACACAATTCATTACGTACTAACACACAATTACTAACGTCTAAACGATAACCATCTAAATGTATATCTAACCATAATTTCAATGTTAGTAATGTCCTCCAAAAAATCAGCTGTGCAATTTTAACATAATTAACCTTTATTCATTTAAATTCTTATTTTACATTTTTAAAAGAAAAAAACATTATTAAGGTTCTCTATTGTGTCGTGGAATTTTATTGAAAATAACTGGAGCCATTCGATAAATACTTTTACGCTTTTATATCTCCATAGCAATACTAACTTCATGAAATCTTAAGAGGTTAACCTACTAACTTTAAAAATTACGGCTTGAAACGAAAATCCAACTGAGAAACACACGATAGATAAATCGTGTGAACCCCTGAATGACAAATAGACAAAGATAAGAATCGCCATTACTTCTTACTAATTAGCTTCCCCATCACGTCTACACAATGTAAGTAGGCATTTCAATCAATCGTCCCAACTAATGGATTGGAAACGATTTCCAAAGAAAACTGTGCTCATCCAACCCAAAAATTCAACCACATTCATTTACCCGGAAACAAAGAAGTAGATACAAAGGCGTAATTTATTTTGCAGAGATATCACAGAAGAAATCTTACTGGCCAGAAGATATTTTAATGAACATAAATCTTTTGGTTCGTGGCCACTATCGGAACTAAAGCCGCTAACTTGTTTATTCATTACAATTTTCACAGCCAATTGCAATTGTTTTTCCAACAATGCCCACTTTTTAATCTCGTTCAAACACCACTAGAACCTGGCAAGCACTTTAATATCTTAGAAGATGACTTATAAGTAGCATAGGGTACAAACTGCAATCGAAGGTAAAGTAATATTTAAAGCGCGCACAACATCGTAGTAAGCCCAATAAATAGCACATTTAACTCGATCTACTAAAGCGCTACGAGAATATCCCACCTTTTCCCGCGCTTTTTTCTGTCATCTGTCAACAGCTTACCCATTTTCACAACAAGAATGGCCTTTGCGCGTCATTAGCAAACTGTTAAAAAAAATCGTCAGCTCGCTCCTGTTATTGTTTCCCCGACTCAGTAATAGCATCATTAAACGCGGCTGGGCCAGCATTTTTCCTTAGCAATATACCGCTCATGATAAATGGAGCGCAATATTTATCGATGTTGGTAGGAAACAACGCTTGCAGGTTTTTTGTGAGGCAACGGCAGATGGGGGAAATGCCTATGTTGGAGGAATGAGTTGGACCGTAATAGTGGAATAATTGACCTGGAAAAGGTTCTATTTCTGTAGAAGATGACAAAAATCAATTGATTTTTAAAGTCAGACTTATGAAAATACAAGTGTACCCGTTGTGCATCTAGCAAAAAATCTAGCACAGTAATGAGCCAGTCAAGCCAGTTGCAGCGACAGCAGTAATGCCCGCTACGGCGTCGTAGCACGCTTGTAGCGCTTTCGTAGCAACAGATACAAAATAATGTAGGTAAGCAATATAAGAAAAATACATAGGTAGGTAACAATGTTAGGTTGACAAGCTCAACGTTATCTCGTTATATGAACCCAGTTTCACGTTTGAGATTATACGGAAACGTGATCAAATAATAACTTTTTGTTTACTTTTAACAATGCTTTTACGTTATTTTTCCCAAATAAAAAAAAATATACCTATAATTAAAATACATTTATTTCAAATATATCCCATATTAGAAAACGATAATAAATACAACATTAACACACAATAAATATAATATAAAAATACAACATCATAGAATATAGTCTTTGTAGGTATGACATCAACACACAAATTAGTTTTTCAAAAAATCATATTCAATCATAATCAATTAGGTAATAGGTATTCATTAATTATTACACTAGTCTCTTATGTGCGACACTATACGGCGTGGAAGGGACACCGACGCGAAAACGGATACCACGGATTCAGTACATTGTTCTGAGTCACATAGAAATTCATTGGTTTAAAAAAAACAGCTGTTGCCTACAAAAGTGAAAATGTATAGAAAAACCGATGGAAAATTTCTATGTAGGGGGCTCAGAATAATGTACTGAATACATATGGGTAACCGTTTTCGCGTCGGTGTCTGTTCCACCCTGTATGTAAATTGTCTGTCACAACAGTGTCGCACATAAGGACAGTCCAACCTATTTGCTATCATACTCGGAACGGTATTGCATCCAATAAATCTGCAATGTATGCATCCAATAAATCTGCAATGTATGCTAGCGTACCTAAAAATAATTCTCATTTTTTTTATATAATTATATTAAATTCAATCTAGTCCTGAGGACAGAGATGAGGTCGACGATGGAACGAGCTAATCCAAAAGAAGCCTATTATCTCGCGGCTTAAATAGATTGGTCATATGAACTTAGGAACACCGACGAAGGCAGGGGAAATTCCACTACAACAATACACTCCTTGGCTGTGCGCATAATTAACTATGTAGCAAAGCGCTTTGTCCGAATATGTGGAACATCGACAAGGAATGGGCGATATCCCGCAGTACGTCTGTAAACAAAAAATAACCTCTAACAGGTACGGTAATCATTTACCGTACCTGTTAGAGGTTATTTGAAACTCTAATAAAATCACGACGAAAAGGAAATAATGCCCCACAAGGCGTTGTAGCAGCACTTTTGTAGGAACCGAAATCTTAAGTTCAATTTTAGATTTTAACCTTTTGACCGCCACAGTCGTGTATAGACGACAAGCCAAAAAGTGCCCAGCACGCCACATCGCGACTACACGACAGACTTTTAAACGTAAATAAAGCTTTATTTTTTTATTTCTTTAACTAATTATGTTCCTTGACTCATTCTTATTTATATTAATTGACCTTCTTTCTTTATATTTCATCTATATTTACAAAAGATGACAAAAACTTATACCAATTCTAAAGTTCGAAAAACATAGTGCCCTCCACGCCACAGTCTCCATAGGACGACACTAGTGATGTAGCTAACTGGCAATATAACAAGAATATCGACCTGAACGGTAACCTACGTTATAGATAATTTCTTTAAGTTATTCTACAAAATTTAAATACAAACGTTGATATTGAAGTTTTATAATTGAGCAATCATGAAAGTTTTATAATACCGAACTCAAACCAAAACCTACCATCCACCACCATCCATCCATTCCATCCATCCATTACCATCCATATTATATATATATTTTTTTATTTATTATATTTTATTATTTTTATCCATTTTATTTTCCATCCATTTACCTGCTCATCAAATGTCGGTGTCAGTTGATTATCGATAAATCATAATGACCATAATGCCCATCCCTATCACACTGTCAAATCGTCTGTGCCTGGAACGCCACAGACATCTATTCGTGACAATCCTTTGACGTCATACGCGGAAAGTTTTTAAATAGAGGTGCACCTTTTTTACCCGACTGCGCGACGCAAAGGAGGGTAATGTGTTTATCAGTCTATGTATGTATGTATGTTTGTTTCTATGTGGCGTTCTAGAGACCAAATGCGTAGGCCGATTTTGATAATTCTTACGTCAATCGATTCGTCTTAACCTTGCGAGTGTCACTAAAGACATGACAGTAAACTAAATTCATCACAGCGACAACCAGACGCCATTATGTCAAAATGAAAAAAAAAAAAGTTGATGAACTATGTCAAATGGGGTGTCGTTGAATAGGTATTTTAAAATCATCTTTAGGTTCCTTTTATCATTTTTCATTTTAAATAATAGTTTAGGATATATAACGATTTAAAGTTGTTTAACAAAACAATCATTCTCGCTAATTTTCTTACTTATTGATTTAAGTTTTTATTTCAAGAATAAACGATATACAAACAAAAAAACAGTGAAAAAGCATGAAGAACAAATATTTTTGGTAAAAAAATAACTTTTATTCATCGCCAAGTCGCCGAGTAAAAAAAAGTTTACCACCAAGCTCGATAGATGGCTTTGTACATTTGATGCACGTTTGTGAATCGCGGTGTTAAGATTCTCCGCGTCTACTAATTGAATTCTTTGTTATGGATTGTTTAAAACAACACAAAAAAAAAGAAAAAATATACAATAAATATAAATATAATAAAAAAAATTACAAACAATGCAAAAAAATTACATGCAGTTGATATATATATATCAGTAGAATCGAAAACATAATGGTCAAAAACCGAAAGATGTATATGTTTCTGATGATCCTAACAAAACCAACAAAACTGGAGGAATCGTGAAATATTTAACAATCGGTTTAGGATCACGAGTTATGTTAAGAAGAAATTTGAATGTTACTCATGGTCTTGTTAACGGAGCAATGGGTGTTATAAGGACAATTGAGTGGCCAGCTCTTCGGAGGGACCCATTGGAACCCGTAGAATTGCCACAGGCTGTTTATACATATAGAATTTGACGACAAAGCAATTAAAAACAATGTTCCTGGAGTAGGAGTCAGAATCGAACCATCGACGACACAATTCGATGCACTTCGCGGACAGGGTAAAATAGAGCGAAAAATGTTGCCATTGATATTGTGCTGGGGTGTAACTGTACACAAGCTCCAAGGAACTACTTTGGACCGAGCTGTGGTTGACTTAAGTTCACGCATTTTTGCTAAAGGTCAAGCATATGTAGCTTTGAGCCGAGTTAGGTCTCTAGAGGGACTAATCATCAGTAGTTTAGACCACCGCAAGTTACTTAATAATCCCCACGATATTAACTCCCTCAATGAAATGACTAGATTGCGAAATTTACCATCTTATAACGAAGTCAATGAATCGTAACTAAAAAGTATAAAATAATATAAAGAAAAACAAAACGACTCACAGTCGGGGCCCATTCAAATTTTACCAATCAAATCTTCCCAAGGGGCCCCGACTGTGAGTCGTTTTGTTCTGCATTAGAATTTATGATTTGTTTTATGTGTTTTTCGATTATAAAACTATTTCAATTGTGTAGTTATAGTATTACTTAACAGAATTCTAAACTACTGGGCTTGTTTATTTCTTTTTAGTTTTTATTTAAGTTAATTTTTTCACGTATTTTTTAAAATTAGTTTTTACGCAGTCGGGTTTTTTGTTTTTCTTTAAATTATTTTTTTATTAAATTTTAATAATAACAATGTGCGAAAATAATTTGAGTACTGAGGAGTTAATGAATATATTACAAGGAGTCGACAATGACACTTACATAATGGAAGAAAGTGCGGAATCATTAGTTTTTTTTTTTTTTAATTTCGCCCATTGCGTCAATTAGCCCATTTCGTCATCATCTTCTTCATTTTCCAATGAATAAGATAAGAAGGTATGAACAATGTCGCTTACAATAAGTTCTCCTGAAACTATTAAATCGTCATCGACGTCGACAAATCTTTGAATGTTGACTATTATTGTCTTTTCTGGTGGCTAGGTTCCAATCTTAAATTCGACACAGACTTCATCGCGTGTCTTCCCACTTTCTTAAACGGATATTAACTTCAGTTTTTCACGTACTGATAACAATTTGAGCCTTCGTTTCGGCATTTTTCACCTAAACATCCGTATGATAGTAAAGCAAAACTTAAACTGAAGGTCATTGATGCACAAAATTAGTTAAAAACAAAACGATGTTATCTCAGTTACAGAGTTTAATGCATAAAAAATTCACTCGTTGTCTCAGTTAGAGAGATTATGACGATAAAATTGAAAGAACGAATCCCAGATATAGAGGTTTGCTTCGTCCCACTAACAGAGGTAATTCAGTGCCAAAGTGTTCGGACCTCAGCATGAGTTCCAGTTATGGAGGTTTCTCACTTATCCAGGTCCTACTTAACCAAGTTTCACTGTATATTACTACTCCGTTCCGTCGTGGGTATATACGAAACCATAAAATAAAATCTCTATTATTATTTCGATATTATTAATAAATAACGGTTGTGCACCTCTAGTGCAGAAGCGAGCAAATTTTAAAAATCCGTGCCAGCCACCACAGAACATAAAAAACAGTAGAAATCGCATAGCGCTTTATTAGTATCGGAACCAGCGTACCCAAACTAACACATAAACAGGATAATTGTATTTCCAAACACTAAGAAAAGCGTGGTGTGATTGGTAATTTAACATTGAATGAAAGTAAGTAATTTATTAGTCTTCGTTTATTTGAAAATAAACCATAATCATATGACGATAGAGTGGTTTATTATCTACTCTGTTTACGTATTAGCTCATACGGATTAGTTTCACGAGCAAGTTCAGCTACTCACCGCTAGATGTCACTACAGTAAATGCATTTAATAAACCTTTACAGCTTTTGAAATAAGATTGATATTTCCGTAACGAGCTCATTATTACTTGTGTGCTATTCATCCTTCTCTCTAGGGTTGTACCACTGCCGTTGCCTTATTTATCGACATTGCGTTTTATTTTCAAATAAACTACAAGTCGATAAATATTTTTAAATTTCAAATTGAATTAAGTACCTACTTACTTTTGTTTGAAATCAAGTGTTATTTATAATAATGCTATTTATAGAAAGAATAATTAAGAATTTATTGTTATGTTAGTATTGTCATGCTAAACTACCGATTGATTTCGAAAATTATACTATTTGGTAGAAAGGCACATAATTATCACAGATTAAACTACACGATTTGTTACTACGGGTACCTAGTACCTACTTTCTATTGACATGGGAGCCCTGCGATTTCGCCGGCAGCTACACTCGCTTTAAGTATGTTTTAGCTCCACCAACTCCTTAGCGAAGTTTGATGAAAGGACAATGACCAAAGTTGGTACCAAAAAGTCTCGCGCCTCAAAACCAAAATATTATAGTAATTAGTTTCATATTTTTTTACGGCATTACGCGTCGGGGATTTGATTTTTGAACTGGAAATATACTTTTCGAGTTTAAAAGTACGAATATTGTTTTACTCCCTTTATATGACGTTCCGTTTCAACTGAATATAAATGACGTTCCGTTTCAATTGAACAAACCCTTGTCTGTCGAGCGGACTCTAAAATTAATTACAATTAAGTAAGATCAGTACACCAAATCGATTTAGTTTGGTTTATTGCTATTTGCAACAAAATAGATTTTCTCAGCCTAAAGATTTTGATTTATCGATTACATCCCTAAATCCCGACTAGTTTATAGCACTTACTATACTCTATGGTTTATAGTTATCTTATCTGTGGCATCTGACATTTGTACTGTACTGACTGACTATTGGCAATATAAACAAAGACTAAAGTAAGGTCTAAAATAAAATCGAGTTTCAGTCAAGCATACTGTGGATGTTACTTTAACTCGTAATTCTTACTAATATTAGTGTATTACGCTGTTTTTAGAGCAATAATGTAATGTATGTGTGTTAAAATACGTCGTTGGTAGCGTCGAAAAAATAGACCTACTTTTTAGGTTAGTTTCGATTTTATAAAATAACTCTGAAACGCGGGTTTTTTTTTCAAAAATAATTTTTGTAGGAGTTAATACGATCAGTGTAGTCTATAAAAAACAAGGTTTGATTTTGATGCAGCATGGTACGGGATTCCATACTTCCATGAGCATTCTCTTTTGGCCACTTACCAAACTAACACGGGCCTGGTCCCTATCGGACGGCGAGCCACCCATCATCGCTCGCCGTCTGCAGGCACGCGCCTACGGTAGCCGGAAATCGCCTTGCTACTCTCGACGCTCGGGGCGTCTCCTTCTGTTACGAGGCCTGCACGGCGCGCGCCTGGGACCTCCTTTTGAGGTTTGAGATAATGATGTTGAAAAACGATCAAAGCTTGTATCAGTGGAAATAAAGAAATACAAATAAAATTAAAGCAATGGTTTTTTTTATTACATTAATAAAACAGCTAAAGACTAAAAAAATACATATATTATTGGCCTTGAAATATAACATACTTGTTAAGAAGTTGCCTTTTTGTTTGTTTTATATTAATTTTAAGTAAATGATGTATCCGCACATTAATGTAGCGTTCTGTAATGGCTTTTATCAAGTCAGAAAATTCAAATTGTACTAGTTTTTGCAGGAAACCAGTTTTGCCTTCCAGTCGCTTCAATCCACTTTTCTTTTCTGTCTGGATCCATAGGAAATCTGAAGACATAAAATAAAATAATACACGAAACCCACTTTTTATATTTAAAACATATTTTAAACTTATTTCAAACCTGGATAAGGAAAATTTAAAAAAAGGTTTGAACAATTCATGAAAACACACAACACGCACACAGGGTTAATTTTTCGCCGATGCATCATAGAACATTAAAGTTTAAAATATCGATAACTCATTTTCGATAACGTCAATCTCTAATTGAGTAGCGGACTGTGACATGTGCGTAGTTGGAATCTTCGAGAATAATATGATGGAGTTTAAAAGAAAGTAGACCCTATCGTGTAACCAATAAAGTCTATTTGTACTTGTCTTGTTTAATAAAATAATGTTTTTCAAATTTTAATCGAAATAAAGTAAATTAAGACTTACCGATGGTATGATATACCACCATTTGATACATTTTTGGTTCTGCTATCGTTTTTACACACTAGAACTGCACAATAAGGCATTTTAGTTTTTTTTTTTAGTTGTTGTCACTGTGACGCTTCTGTCTAGACTGATGTGCGTGGCGTGTGCGTGGGGGAAACACTTTGCGGAACAGCGCAAACCTCGGGGTACGCGCGCCCCGCCCACATGCGACTTCTACTGTTTTTTATGTTCTGTGCCAGCCACGCCACAGTCATCTTATGACGACAAAAAAGTACTTCATGATTGAACATAGTGCTGTGATGGTATTGACTTGATTTTATCGATTGTTGTTTTTAATTGTGGATATAAATGATAAAGGACGCTGAAATTTTGACACAGATCATTATAGAAGGACACAGCGGGATAAAATAAAACTCCTGTATATTATATTGGTGGTATTTTACCTAAACGGTAAAATACCACCAATCCTGTATATTATATTGGTGGTATTTTACCTAAACGGTAAAATACCACCAATATAATATACAGGAGTTTTATTTTATCCCGCTGTGTCCTTCTATAATGATCTGTGTCAAAAAATTGGTGGTATTTTACCGTTTAGGTAAAATACCACCAATATAATATACAGGAGTTTTATTTTATCCCGCTGTGTCCTTCTATAATGATCTGTGTCAAAATTTCAGCGTCCTTTAGTTTAAAGAAATAAAAATAGTAAAAAAATGAATAGTCCGTTTTTATCGATATAATTCTGAACTCACTACTATTTTGTAGGCATTTAAGTATGAATTCTTAGCTTGGCGCTGAGGGCACGTCTTTGTGTTTTGACGTGGCGGTCAAAAGGCCTATAGACAAAGCCGTTAATAACACTGATAAACTTATGGCTATCGCGCTCTACAACATGTAATTTCATACTTGAAATTACACAGAAACATGACTGATAATAATAAATCTCCACTAGTACAATAAAGGAACCAGGAAAACAAAAGCTTGGGAAATGGAATGAGTTAAAGATGATAAAACAATAAAATCTTCTTTCTTATTTATCTTATTAACCGACTTCAAAAAAGGAGGAGAGGTTCTCAATTCGTCGGAATATTTTTTTATGTAGGTATGTTCACCGATTAATCGAAGACTTGAACCGATTTGGAAAATATTGTGTTTTTGTTTGAAAGAGTATACTCCCAAGTTGGTCCCATAGAAATATTGTCATGATCTGATCATGACCTTGGGAGATATGAAACGGAACTCTTCAATAAGAGACAGCAAATCTGTCGTGATTTCTGCAATCGCTTGGATGTTTATTGTTTACGCAAAATCATTACATGACATCACGCCTGTATGCTCTGTATACGCAGATGTGTACAGTACAACCACATTCGACGGTTAGGCAGGGTCGGACTGGCCATATAGTCGAGGTGGCGTTTGCCAGCCGGGCCCCAGCCTGCACAGGCCCGGGCCCAGGTATAATAAATTTGATATTGTTTTAGAGATATTAATAAAATGAAAGTTCTCCTTTTTTTTTTAAATGTCGTAAAACTTTTTTTTTAATATCTCTGAAACAATGTCAATGTATTATAGACTAGGAACAAGGAACTAAATAAAATTTAGAGAGTCAGTTCCACTAATATAATAATATTAATGGAACTGTACTTAGGTACCTAATGATATATTATATTGTTGATAATAATTTGTATATTTCATTATATTCCAATTTTATCCCACTACTATTATCCAGTCTCGGGCCCCGGCTTTGTGGGGAGCCACCCGGGCCCTTCCGGCTCCGACCCTGCAGTTAGATATGTTAAGTTCCATTTTATTGGGGATAAGCCTATTACCATGAAATCTATAATTAATTAACAATGTAAAATAAATGCATAGAAAATATTTGTATAGGATATTACAACAAAAAATGGCAAAATAAAAAAACATTTTTGCTAAAAATAAAACCGATTTCAAAAACACAAAAAAGTGAAAAATACGTCGCTTCTGTTTTTTGCAAAAAAGTTTTTTATTGATTCGATACTGATTTTATTATATAAATATCTGACCATACATCATCGAGTTCTTATTACGTAAGAATTATTACTTTTCATTAATGATTTTCTTCATCATCTTCACGATATTCTCATCCGTGACAAAAATATGTTCGCTATCAGTAGTCCCCATTTTCAAACCATTCTTAATTTCGGGCTTCGGATTCCTAATTCTCTTGCACGAACTGTGGACCCATTTGAATCCCATATCAATAAATGATCTCGCATTATTCAGATTTATCCCGGCTCCCGGCATAATGTCTATGTCATGACCATCACCCTGAAGAAGGAACTTTAGAAAATCAATAGCTTCGGGATCATCAGCAGTTGCCTTCTGTCCGCTTGTTAGCAGTCGGTCAAAACCAAGAGTAACAACTTTCCTAATGGCTGAAGTTGGCTCTGTACACACGTCGAAAGCACGATGAAAAGTAACAGGAGTAGGATTTACTAAAGATATTAATTTATTACAGTTTATCTCATCGATGTGCCGTGTCTCAGTAAGTGCGCCAAAAACATATCTATCTATGAGTACACCTTTGAAAATCTCTACATCAGCTAACATTGTCTCCATTTCCTCCGCAGAGTAATGAAAGTCGGAGCCCGAGCGACATCTGATCATTACGTTCACTTTCGCCCTCTGAAACAAAGAGTTTCAGCGGTAAATAAATAGGTCCTTGTATGAATACTCCATTTATCAAGTGGACCTACCTTCTTTAATTTATCGCAGCCGCAATCGCGACATGATTTACGGATTGGTCGTCCGGCCGCTGTGTTGGCTACCTAAAATATAAAATATTGTAATGTGATTTTGAGAAGTGAACTGCAACAGATCAAATATAATTTAGGGCTACTTAGGTCTAGTTAGTAGTGGCAAATGCGACCGTCAGCTTAACGTCATGCTGCATAGATAATTGTATAGCAGTTAACACACTCACAATTCCAATGCTATTTATTTTGACAATTTAACAAAATTCTTAGCGTTAATATTCGTAACAGTTTTCTGGACCACTGGGCACTAGAGGTGCTGGACTCGAACCGGTGGTTCAGACAAACTGTTATTAAGTTTTCCATTTATGAATTACCTACTCAGTTACTGCCTGGAGTCTTTTTTTTTCGGGTGGGAAATCATCAAATGACTCCTCCCGCTCTGGGCGGAGCGGAAGGGAGTGTCAGACTTTTACTGACTAAAATCCACCCATGTTCCTTCTTTTGCCCTTTATGTTCCAGGGCCGCGGTATCTCTTTCGAACAGTTCCGCAGCCCTGGCAGGCATCGGCCCTTGCGGGCCCCTCCTGTTTGCTGACATCTCTTTGAGGCGCGCGTGCAACACGAACGCGCCGTCGACACGGCCTGTCGTCATAAGACGGACGGACGGCGAGCTAACCCATTACTCACCGTCCACAGGCCCGCGCCTACGGTGGCCGAGAGCCATCACGACGTGGCCCCCGACGCCCGGTGCTTCTCCCGCGGCGGCTGGGACGTGAGGTTCTGACCCTCTCATGTTCCGCCACCTCCTTCGCTAGCATGACTGCTTCGCAGAAGGAGGTGACGGCTTCCCATTCCCTCTCGCCCCGGACCATGGCTTGAACAAGGGCCGGACGCGAGAGGTCGCCGCCGCCAATCGCCTCTACGAGGACACGGCGGTGCTCCGTCCAAGCGGAGCAGACCTCCACGGTGTGCTCCACCGTGTCCTCCGGGTGATCCACACTATAATAGCACCCGGGCGTTTCCTCCCGCCCGATTCGGTGCAGGTACCTCCCGAAACTACCGTGTCCGGTGAGGACCTGCGTCAGGCGGAAGGTGAGGGCGCCGTGGCGCCTCTCTAGCCACTCCTCAAAGAGGGGACTTATCGCCACTATCGTGGCGTGCCCTGCACGGGGTTCCGATAGTCGCTCTCTCCATGTCACCATGAGATCGCGCCGGAGGTCGGTCCGACTGCCTGGAGTGTGGATACTGGATTTGGGCCCGGTTCAATAAAGGCACAAGGCACGCATAATATTCAAAATCCTTGTGGATGCTGCGCCCTGGGGTGGGCACGCCACAGCAGAGCATTCATTCACCAAGAACAACAATATCCAAAGGCAAAAAAGGCAGGTTGAAATGCGGATCCACTACACAATAATATCTCCGTTTGAATGTCATCTCGGGGCATAGAGGCTTGACGATATGTATGAAAAAGTAGTAAAGTACTAGTACTAGCGGTAGTAGTAGTAGTTAAGTAGTAGTAGGTGTAGGTGTCTTACGTCACGGGCGCTATTTTGAATCCCGAACGCAATGAGGGAGTTAAGACCAGAATTCTGAGAGCAGTGAGGGATTTAAGCTCGCCGAAGATGAAAACACCTTTATCCACGAGGAGCATACTCTACTTTTCACACCTACTGCGAGGAAATAAAAACAAATTCGATTTTAGAAATATGGCGTCGCGCACCAACATTCTACCACGGTGTTGCGCCAGTATCTATTGGTAGATTGTCTTTTTTCCTTTTTTAGGAAAGATAAATTTAGGAAATAAAGATACACTTTACAGCCGAATTAGTATTTTGTAATAACCACTCGCGTATAATAAGGCGATTGAAGGGTGTCGTGCATGAACGGGATCAGGCAATACACCCACAGACACAGACACAAGATTGGATACCAAGTGGTACTTTTTGTGAAAGAAAATAGTTTTATATCTCTCTGTTTGTTTAATATCCTGTTTGAAAAATACCATAAGTTGCAAAACATATCATCTTCGGAGAAAAAAGATTGATTAAGGGAAAAATTCAGAAACTCGATAAGTATAGGAACGGTGGGGTGCTCACCACAGCAGCCGGCGATGACTAGCCAGCATTACCGCCACAGATAAACAAAAACCTTAGGGCGAGTCAATAATTATTCAATAATTTTAGTATTGTTGGACCATTTGCGGAAAACCATTGTTTTAATGAGAAAGCAGCGGTGGCCCAGCAGAGCAGCGGTGGCCCGGTGGTGGCGGCCCCGACTTACGACCAACTCTAAATCCATTCCCTCTCATAGAGAGGAGGCCGTGTGTCCCAGCAGTGGGAACATTATAGGCTAGTGGGAATGTTTTAGTTGGAACCTATTTCATTAATTGACATTATTAATTCTTATTATTCCAGTATCAAATCAAATCAAAATCAAATCAAATTTATTTATTTTAGGACAACTAGATCCAACGGTTAGTACTACAAGACTTAGAAACTATTGTTAGTACTTAAATTAGACAGGACAATGCTCAACATAATAATAATCTAAATTACATAAAAATACATTAGAATGTAATGTATTTTTATGTAATTAAGCACAAAAATACACAAAAATTTACACAAAAATACATAAAAATGCACAGAATTACCCCCGTGCTGAGACACCCCGCCCCGTCAAGATAACCTATAGGGAGATACCTCCCTAACAGTCACCAGACGAACGAAATGCCTCAACACAGGAGCACGTAAGTCTTCTGCTACAGTTTTCAGGATGCTGTTGTGACTCCCCCGCACCCTTCTCATGACTGACACGACTTTCTTCCTAATGACGGCATGAAAATCGTCAGTATGAGCCTGTGCGAACATCTCGGAGGCACTGCAGAAACGAGGAAGTCCCAACATCATCCTGAAAATGTTATTGTATTGGACGCGCAGAGTGTCCAGGGATTTTTTGGTATGGTTAACCCATAGACCACCCGTGTACAGACCCTGACAATACGCTTTAAATAGCGTGATCTTGACTTGGCCCGTACAGCGAGCGAATCTACGGGCCAGCATGTTGCCACGGACTGACAGAGCCCTGCGCTCCCTCTCTATGTCGACATCATCTTTAAGGTCGTCGGTAACGTAATGTCCAAGGTACTTAAACTGCGACACCCTATCTAAGTTATTACCATTCAAAGTAATGGGTGGAACAGATTCCGGACACTTACCTGCGGCCTTAAAGACCATGTACTGACTTTTCTTTACATTGTAAATTAGTCCGTGTGACTCGGCATAGGCTTCACAGACTTTCAGCATCTCTCCGAGTGCCCCAGCAGTGGGACTCAGCAGCACCATGTCATCCGCGTAGCTAATACTATTAACACTGACACCACCCACCCGGCATCCAACACGCATGCTGCTGAGCTCCACCATGAGGTCGTTTACATACAGGCTGAAGAGTTTTGGAGATGATAACCCCCCCTGCCTCACGCCGCACTCCAGCCTGTACGAATCGGAAAGAGTGCCTGACCATTTGACACAGTTCGTCTGATTATTGTACCAATATTTAAAAATATTCAGTATCTCCACCGGTATACCACTATCCCCTAGCTTTCTCCAAAGCACCTCGTAAGACACGAGGTCAAAGGCCTTGGAAAGATCCAGGAAACAGGCATACACCGGCGTCCTACGATCTGTGTAGTACTGGACAGTGTGCTTGAGACTTAAGATTGCGCTTTCAGTAGATAGTCCGGGCCGAAACCCAAACTGCGCATCGTGTAGTTTTAGATACTTTTGCAAGCAAGAATAAAACAAACCGTCCAGCACCTTTGCTATCACGGTCGCGAGGGAGATCGGGCGGTAGTTCTCCTTATCCGAGATATCACCTGTTCTGTTCTTGACTATGGGCACCACTGTGGTTTTCATTAGGTCAGCTGGAAGGTACGCATGACTGATGCACATAGTAAACAACAGAGACAGGACCCTTGGG
Source organism: Eurois occulta (assembly GCA_950022335.1). NCBI lineage: Eukaryota > Metazoa > Arthropoda > Insecta > Lepidoptera > Noctuidae > Eurois > Eurois occulta. The sequence goes on along the minus strand of OX465500.1, from coordinate 9,117,213 downwards.
AGGTGCACTCCAGCATATTTCAGGTGTTCGACGCTGAGCCCGTCATGCCCAGGAGATTTGCCTCTGGTCATTCCTTTAATAAGTGCACTAACTTGACTTGCTGGGAAACGCAACAGAGGCTCCTCTCCCTGGCTGCAGGGCGCGGCGTCGGCGCCATCCATCGCGGTAGGAGGACCGATCGGCGACCGAACTCTAAAATGGTTGCTAAACATATTAGCGATCTCGCTCGGATCGCTTAAGCCGCTCACACTCGCCGGGAGGCCAGGCCTAACATCCAGTTTTCTGGTCGCTTTCCAAAACTGGGAAAAATTTTTAGTGGCTCGACACTGAGCTATCACGTCCATTTTCAATTGTTCTTGATTTTTTGTATCGGGTTGCGTAATTTAATTATTTTTATGTTCAATGGCATTATCATATTTTTTTTTTATTTAAAGTTCCAAGTTCAATGAAATGTTTGAAATTCTTTTAAATATTAATACTGCCTGGCTAGAGCCAATAATGACTTGCTTTACATTAGGTTAACATGATGTGTAATTTGAATAGAATAGAATAAAATAATCTTTAATTGCGTGAAATATGGTACATTGAGGATAAATAGTTTCTACATATTGCACTTACTAAAATTCTGCATGCAAATATTGTTATTTAAAAATTAAGCTAACAATTAAAGTTTATGTAAGCAAGAGATACAAATTCAACAAAAAAATTATAATAATAAGTAGGTACCTATTGACATTTGCGAGCAGGTGGTGTGAAAATATTATAACCAGGAAGGAAAATAAAGGTTTTTTTTACCATTTCCTGGATTTGTTTAACAAGACCCAGCGTAGGAGTGAGCCCCCCTTCTGTGAGTGAGCTGCATACTTCCAGCTCATCGGCTCCACCGTGAATTGCGTTTATTGCAGACTCTAAACTGTCAACACAAACCTCTAACATTGTCTGCAAAATAAACAATAAAGAAGGATGTTAGGAATAAATCTAAATGGATACAGAGTTTGTTGTGTAATGGTTCTTTTGGCCTGTGGCCATAGTCAGAACTAACGCCGCCATTTTGTTCTCTCAATGCAATTTCGTGATGGAGGGTTGGTTCGCGGTGGCTCTGAACAAGAGCTCTTGAAGACTTTGAATTGGAGGTATTAGTCTACCTGTGTGCCTATGCTAGGGTTTAAAGTTTTTTTCTGGTGGAAATTCCAGTCATTTGGATAAAATTCCAGAGGAATTCCTTTGAATTGTGCTGTATATTTTTTTATTTCAAAGATGTAAATGATGAATGATGTATGAAATGATGATGTGAATGTTGTAATGTGTTTCAGTCCCCACTCCTCAAGTCCGTATGATGGTTCATTTACTGTTCATGCAGTGAGCCTTTGGGATTCGCTTCCACACTCCTTGAGGTATAGTCCTTCGTTAGATGTTTTCAAGAAGGGAATAAGAGAACATTTCCTGTCAACATTATGATAGTATGCATATAGTATATAAACGTACATATACATTATTATGTATATGTACGTTTATCTACAAAGGTATTGTATGCGTTACATACAGCCCGCGCCAAACTTTGTGACCGCCTTGAATATAGTCGCGAGTAGTATATTTTGTGTTCTGCGCAATGCAATGAGCCTAGTTTCGGGGCGGCCACAAAGTTTGGCGCGGGCTGTATATTATATTGTATGTATTAGTTTAGTTTATAAAATAAGTTAGTTTACGTGTTTAAATGTACTGATTGTGCATGTAAATTATCCTCTACTGTTAATCTCGCAATCGAAGTGAGGTTTGCTGTAAGGAAACCCAATTTTGGGTAAAGCTCGCCGTTGTACAAAAGCTATATATTGTAATTTTGTGTGTATATCTTTTAATTTTGTGTGCAATAAAGAATTGTAAATATTTATTAAATTATCGTAACAACTACTCACATTATAATTATTTACATAATAGATGGCGCTTAACACAAGCATGCTCAGGCAGTGTCATTGTTGTTTCTTAGCCAACAACAAACGTAATATTTGAAATTTTGAATGTCTTTGGCCAACAAAGAGATTTAAAAATATTATGTCGTTGACGGCCAAACATTTCAAAAAGTTTTCCTAACAAAGACCTATTACCAAACACAAATAAAAAGTGGAAATAAAAGGTGAGTATAAAATTAATAAATGATCCTAATTCTTACCTTGGCTGGTGTAAATTAGTGTTTTACAACTACAACAATTAGTGCTAGAGTTACAGGATATTGTGCACAATGTTGTCCAGATTAAACATCCACGATTTACGATACACGAATGTGACAATTTTCTGTTTGCAAATAGTTATCATCAAGATTCAATATTTTACCGATACGCTAATGTCCACGAGCATCATATAAATAATATTGATGTCATTTATATTTGATTTCTTATATTTTAAAGTGTATAATAACCTACTACTATGTTTGATTTTGATTGTTTTGCTTTACATTCTTGAAGTCGCCCACAAGTTGACGTTCAACTTGAAATTCAAATTTCGTTTAGAAACCAAAGTCAATTTTGGCTATTTAGTAAATTAGATTCATTTTCTATTTCAATGTTCGTTCTTTACGAAAAAGATTGTTTAATGTAACACTATTGAATTGGTTAATACTTCTAATAAGTATTAACCAATTCAATAATGACTAAAGATTTTTATCTGAAAAATAGCAATTTTGAACGTATTGCCAAATGGTCACTAGGCTACATGGTGCTATGTTCACAATGGTTTGTTCCTTTTGACATTTCGAGTTCGATGTAAAAGGACACGCGAACGTAGGCAAAGTATCGCCAGCGTTCGCTTTCTTTTATCAGGTATTTAGATTATTCCTTTAGAATAGTAACAAATTAAAGATAAATATTTTTCTGAAGTGAACCTACATAGGCTATTTCATAATAATTAATTAGTCTCGTCCTAGAGATTGAGGTTATATCGAAGTCTGTGCCACATATCGAACGGTTGTTTTCGTACATTTTCAATTAATTTTGGAGCAAATGTGGTGATAAAGTTAGTTTTTTCGGTAAACAGTTATGTCTCGAAATAAACACCATGAGGAGACCGACAAGCTTACGCGTATCGCTATCGTCAATGCGGATCGCTGCAAGCCGAAGAGATGCAGGCAGGAGTGCAAGAAGAGCTGCCCCGTTGTGCGAATGGGCAAGCTGTGCATCGAGGTGACGCCCAACGACAAAATCGCCACCATCTCCGAGGAGCTGTGTATCGGATGCGGTATTTGTGTCAAGGTAAAACTTTCCACAATGTTTTTCATATTTGCTGACCAATGTAAACACTTGCCGACTTCCGCATGTGCCGTTCTTAGATGAAACAAAGACTGTATAGCTTGAAATAAAGTGTGTAATTTAATTCCATATTTGTATAGTATTGTTCTATTAGGAAAACTGTATTTATAATTTTGGTAACATTAACAGTGTTAAATTAAACAGAACACATTCTGATTTCAAAATTATGCTATCACAACAATAACTTTTCAGAAATGCCCCTTTGATGCAATCACCATTATCAACATCCCATCCAACCTGGAGAAGCACACCACTCATCGATACTCGAAGAACTCGTTCAAGCTCCATCGTCTGCCCATTCCTCGGCCCGGAGAAGTATTGGGGCTGGTCGGTCAGAATGGTATTGGAAAGTCAACTGCACTGAAGATTCTTGCTGGAAAACAGAAGCCCAACTTGGGACGTTTTGCTGTAAGTTATTGGAGTCACTTTTTGATGTTGAATGGTGTTCACCTGTTGTCTGTCAACTCAAAAGGTGGCAACATTCCAGTTCCTCAAAATTAGCATAATTAGTTAAATTAACATAGTGACCATAATTAACTGAAAGCTTGATAATAAATGCATCCACACGGTATCAGAAGAAAACCACTATCTAGACAAACAACATGGAAATCCCTGATTGATAGCCTTTTAATCTATTAAACTGTATACTTTTGTAATTGAGGAAAACATAAGATATCAGATAAGCATTGTTTATGGAAATAATTATCTATGGATGCCTATGCTATGCAAGGTCTAAGATCTAATTGGGTAAAAGTCATTTTGTTATTCCTAAAGATTAAATTCCTCTGTGTAAATGTACAGAAGCAAACCAGCTACAAACACAGTAATTCTGTATTTGTTCAGGTGTTATAATCTGTCATCAATCCCTCAATAGGACCCTCCAGACTGGCAAGAGATCCTGTCTCATTTCCGAGGCTCTGAGCTGCAGAACTACTTCACGAAAATTCTCGAAGATGACCTGAAAGCCCTGATCAAACCTCAATATGTGGATCAAATCCCTAAGGCTGTCAAGGGCACGGTCGGTCAACTCCTTGACAAGAAAGATGAAATGAAAAATCAGACTATTATCTGCAAAATGTTGGGTAAGTTAAGTTTTTATAAGAAAGTGAAGCCACCATGCATAGTTGCTGCAGTACAGCCCAAGAATAGTGCACATGCATCCTCATATAAATCATAATGACATGCAACATGGTGTGTTGTGATAACTCACTGTACCAATTGTCAATACCAAAACAAGACTGTCTAACACTAGATTCAGCCAGATCAGCATCTGTCTTGAATTAAGTGTGTGTGAAAAAGATTCGACACCGCATGACCCACGTAGCACCTAATGTTTCGAAATTGTTGTCGCCTAGGGAAGTGATCATGCTAATCAACGTGAAATTGGCTTGGGCCTCTCAGGAAAAATCCATGAACTAAAATGAAATAGTCCGATCAGGTCTCGAGTCGCGCCGTCTGAACCTAAACGAAGTGAATGACGTATTTGCTTTTATTACATGGCAAGGAGGTCACAGCCATAGAAAGTTAATCCATCCACTTGATCTTGTTTGTATATTCCAAAAATCCTCAATATGCAGCTGACCAGAACTTGGCTACATCCATTTTATATTTCTTTGATATTCTGTTCAGATCTATCCCACATCCGCGACCGTGAGATCTCCGCGCTGTCCGGAGGAGAACTGCAACGCTTCGCTTGCGCCATGGTGTGCATCCAAAATGGAGACATCTTCATGTTTGATGAGCCTTCCTCTTACTTGGATGTCAAGCAGCGCCTTAATGCTGCCCGCACAATTCGGTCGCTCATCCATCCTGACAAGTAAGATTTGTTCTACATGGCATTCAAATAATCTATGTTAAAGATGTCCAGAAAACATAAAATTAGTTATTCAACAATAATGCGAGAAAATCCCTGGTCAAATGTGATTATTACATCCTGTACTGTTTGAGGTGTGGGACCAGCCACTCCAAGCAAAATTTTATCCACTCAAAATTATAAGATACAACAACCACTAATGAAATAAGAGACTAAGGAAAACACAGCTCAGCTTGGAAAAAAAATTGCAATATGATTAAACTAATCACTTTTTATTCAGGTTCATCATAGTAGTAGAGCACGACTTGTCAGTACTGGACTACTTGTCTGACTTCATTTGCTGCCTGTACGGCGTACCCGGTGCTTACGGTGTTGTAACTATGCCTTTCTCTGTTAGGGAAGGTAAGATTTTATCTATTCAGGGAAATAAATAATCTTTTAAACCTTTTCTATAAAAATATTTAATCCATTTCTGTATTTTTCAGGTATTAATATATTCCTTGATGGGTTTGTGCCCACTGAAAACATGAGATTCAGGACTGAATCTTTAGTTTTTAAAGTCGCTGAGTCAGCCACTGAGGAAGAAGTAAGTTGAGCACAATCTGTTACTTTATCGTCATCATTCTCTTGGCCTTATACCAATTTATTAGGGGTCTGCACTGCATATCTTCTTCAATTACGTAATCTGTTACCTCAATAATATCAAAAACTCTATTTATGGCTAGATTGTTAAGCACATTCCTTTTTTTTTAACAGATCAAAAGGATGAATCATTATGAGTATCCTGAAATGTCGAAATTGATGGGTGACTTCAGGCTGGATGTACACCCTGGTGAATTCTCGGATTCCGAGATTCTGGTGTTGCTTGGAGAGAATGGTACTGGCAAAACTACATTCATTAGAATGTTGGCCGGTAATTTGGAGCCTGATGAAGGTAAGAGTCTGCTCGTTTTCGATAATAAAGGTCCGAAGAATTTATTTTCGTCATAAACAATTTAAAGTAAAATTGAGGACTTGATCTCGATTTACTTTTGGGGCACGTATCCGAAACTGCAAAAAACTGCTAAAATATTTTTTGTAATGGTCACACCGAGGAATGAAATGTCAAATTTGTGAAAGTTGTCAAATTGTCAATAGGCTTCGGTTTTGTTGTAAAAAATTCGTAATTTACCAGATTTATGTTTAATCCTAGCTTTTACTGTGATATTTAACCGAAAAGAATCGTTTACTTAGAATCTCCAATAAATATGCGTTATATAACTATGTAGACATCGCTTGAAAAATGAGGTTATAGGTGTATTACAATAAGTGTATTTTAATGAATTTAGACATAGTTAAGCTATTGAAATGGCTAGGACTGAGTTATTTGATTTGTTTTTCCATCCTGTATTTCAAAAATGTTTAAAACACGCGGAATCCTGTGCTACAAATGAAGGTATGACCAGAAAAATGAATGTCTGATCTGATCTTAAAAGTCAATATCAATTTTGGATTCCTTGGCGACTACTATTTGTGTATCAATATATTATCATTGGTGTGCTAATAACAGTATATTAGAGGTTATTCTTACATTTGTAGGAGTTGTAAGTGTCCTTTGTCTCTGTGGCTATCATAACATCATTTATGCCAGAATGTTAGAATTGAAAAACACAGTTCTGTAAACAAAAGGAAACATGCTCGATGAAGACAAAGTAGCAGGTTTTCATGTGAATTGAAATAACACCATTATAATTAATATTCCTCACAACTTTTATTTTTAATTAATTTTGCAAGTTGCAACTTTTATTGTTCCACTGTATTACTACAACAATGCTGTCATGTATTTAAAGCAATGTCCAGATGACAATATTCGTTAATTTCTGCAGGTTATCTGCATTTTGTGATGCTGTAATATGGATATAAGTTAATACAATTTTTTTGCCACCAGGTTCCGGTCAGCTTCCACAGCTGCACATTAGTTATAAGCCGCAGAAGATATCGCCCAAATCTCAAGGGCTGGTGCGTCAGCTACTTCATGACAAGATTAGAGATGCTTACATTCATCCACAGGTAATTATTTAAATAAAGAAGAATCAATAAAAACAAGAAAATCAGTTATTTGCAAATATGGATACATCATGAAAAATATTTTGACTGTATTGAAAAGTACAGTGCACAGTGCTATAAACTGAAACAATTTTATCTTAGACAGTTCAATCAATTAACTGGGAATCATTTAGTTTATATCATCCATGATTGATATAAATGAAACTGCAACAAGTTTGTCTTGCTAACACATGATTAAATTGGATAGTAGCAGAGTCCATATTACATTTAATTCTAATTATAATATTAGATGAAGTATGAAGTGTTACAAAAGATGTCATTATGTACAAAACATGTCCAAAAACACACTATTTCCACAGGAGGTTAACTCTAAAATGCTAGATTTTTTAACTATCTTATAATTCCTGTTGTTCCCTTCCAGTTTATCACAGACGTGATGAAACCCATGAAGATAGAAGAGATAATGGACCAGGAGGTTCAGAACCTGTCTGGTGGTGAGTTGCAGCGAGTGGCCCTGGTGCTCTGTCTCGGCAAGCCAGCCGATGTGTATCTTATTGACGAGCCCTCTGCCTACCTAGATTCTGAACAGCGTTTGGTTGCTGCTAAAGTTATTAAAAGGTGAGTTTGTTGCTAATATTAGATGTAAAAAGACCCTTAACAAAGCCGAAAGGCACTTGTTCTCCTCATTATTGTGATCATTTTGTTTGCTTTGGACTAGTGACCAACTGAAGGTTCGGTTTTGGTCTGAAAATCCTGTTTTGGTCAGACACTGTGGGCCAAACCTGGGAATCTTCTAGTTACAGAGTTGTTGGCTGTCAAAGTCCAAACTTTTCACACCTTTTCTTTTTAAATATATATTATTATTACTTTAAATACCTCCACAACCCTTGTACTTTACTTTATTCAATGCACCCATCAGCACAATGTTTGGAGTTTTCGCCCCCAAAAAAGTCTTTCCCAGCAATAATTTTTGCGTTGGGTTACTTAGTTTGATGTACAGAATGCTTGGTTGATGGCTCCGTGAAGGGTCCGTTTACGCCTTGTACCATGTAACGAAAAACTAGGTATTGAGAACAGAATAATTTAGTGTAGTATAATGCTGTGAAATTGGTCTTGTGGTCCTGGGTTCGATTCCCAGGTTGGACAAATGTTATTGGGTTTTTGGATATTCTCAGTAGCTGGCGTCTTGATTTGTACTTCTTGGTGGCAATAGGCTCCCACTATTACTCTTTTCTGAATGTGTTCAGAAAATTGCAATACCTAATCCACTGTCATCATTTCCCCAGGTTCATCCTCCACGCAAAGCGTACCGGCTTCGTAGTAGAGCACGATTTCATAATGGCGACGTACTTAGCGGACCGCGTCATCGTGTTCGAAGGCACGCCGTCCACGCAGGCCACTGCGCACGCGCCGCAATCTCTGCTCAACGGCATGAACAAATTCTTAGAGCTGCTCGGCATCACCTTCCGAAGGGATCCTAATAACTTCCGGCCGAGGATAAATAAACACTCTTCTGTTAAGGTTAGTACTGTACCCTAGCTAGAAATTGCACTAGTAGGTGGTAGCGGACATAATCAAGTCTACAAAAAGAACACCAGCGACATCTATGACGTAAATGAAGTTACTCAAATCAAAATTCTAAATCGCGATATTAGACTTCTCCGCGAGTTACGATTAGAAAAACCCGACAACAACTGTCGGGCAGTAGCCGACCAGACACAACACCGAAAGTTCCTCAATACTTCACAGAAAAGCCGACCAGCGGTCGGCTTTTCTGTGAAGTATTGAGGAACTTTACACCCCGTTCCTTATACACCTAAAAGGTTTATAAGACCCATACATCCCAACTGTCAAACAATATTCGTCCTAATTTCGTTCTCAAAAGTTTTACTGATTGTGGCATTTGCAGCATGAGATTCAATACCTTTTCGAATTTTGTTGTTATGTATCAGGTCGACGACCGAAATTCACGACACTGGTTGACGTGGCGACGCTGGTGAGAGGCTTAAGTCCAGTTGATGAAGTCTTCTGGCTGAAATGATGATGATAAAGATGGGCGACATATCACATGTCATACGGTTTTCTAAAATACTGCTCAGCTTTGCACTAATGCTGCAAATTCCGCAAGATTTGTCCAGCTAATTGAGCAGCAATGTTATATCAACAGACAGAAGATTAATTCTAATTGATATTTTTTTTTTACAGGATATAGAACAGAAACGAGCAGGCCAATACTTCTTCTTGGAAGACTAGTGCTAAAGACAACTGTATTTATATATATTGTATCTGTCACAATGGTGACGGCCTGCCACCTGTGTATTTCCAATTAAATGTATTACTGTAATAAATCATGTTTTATACAACCAGCCATTCCATGAACTTATTTATTATGTTTTAATTGGTGATGGGTAACCAATAGTGACAGTACTTGACGATAAGCGAATGCCTAATGTATCGTCATCTATCGCTCAAGAAACGTAATGATTGTAGGTCCCGTGACAATGAATGAGATCATAATAATATTCGATCGCTCACTGTTCACACTGTAAGAACTCTCAAACAAACAACATAGCATTCAAGAAGCAGGGTCCCTTTGGAGACATCCTTTCGGAATGTATAAGTAGAATCATACATCTATTAGCACAAGCAGGTCTGCTGCGCCCCATATAGCAGTACGGAATCGCATTTTTCCATGCTCCTATTCTTTTCTGTCGCTCTAAACCATCATTTGCCAAGGGCGTAGCGAGATACGGGCAGGGGGGGCAGGTGCCCCCAACCCTAGAAGATGCAGGAATGCTCACAAACGAGTAATATTACGTAGGTACCCTATTAATAAACAAAGACAAAGTGGATTCTATTGACAGGCGATTTTTATAAGATTGTACTATGAATGGTTGAATCTAGATTCGCTTTTTTACGCGCGAAACTGTTTTCTCGACACCGCACCGCATAGCTCCGTTCCCCGCACGTCCATTGTCGTCGTCCCATTGCACATTTTTGTTTTTTTTTTTTGGTATGGTATCTCGCAGTTCAACCTCTGAGGTTGGCTAATGCTTAACCGGACAATCCTATGGATGCCTTGAAGTTGAGTGTAAGGCCTCCAGCCAGGGGCGTAAAAACTAAGCGACCACACGCTAAGAGCACCCCCTGTGCGGTACGAGCCTCGGCTTAGGGCATCGCTGGGGAGGACAGCAAGGGGAGAGGCTGGATCTGATTTACATTATTTAGGGGCTGATTTAAAACTACTGGCTCAGCGACGCGGGCTGGCTCTGGTAAGGGACGGGAGGTAAGATTATTAGGACGTCGCGACGGACCTCAACGGCGAGGTCGGAATGACGGCGCGGGCGGTCTGTGTCTGTATTTCCTAAGAGTACTGGTTTCCCTACTACTTTCTTCGAGGAGGGTAATAGGGTCGTCCTCTCATTGCTCATGCAGCACTAGCTTTAGCTCCGCCCTTGCCATTTGCTAGTGAGAAACAGCGGGAGTGCTATCGCACGCGGCAGCATCGACGATGCGTTCGGCAGCACTCTGTTTCTCGACCTCAACTCAACCCTAAGACAGCAGCTCATATGTTTCTAAACAGCCTGGAGGTTGCTACATGCAGGGTAAAGCACTTCGGTCACACCCAGATCCTCTCTGTGAGATCGCCAGTAACACCAAGGTGTTGTGCTGGCCTTTCTTAAGCGTTGATGGATATCATTTTCTCTTGTATGCAATATAAGCGTTTGGACGTGGACACCAGTCCGATATACAACCTATGAAACTAAACGATACGGCGTCGCAATGCTTTTATTTGCGTCGTATTTGTGGGTAATAATAGGCGCTCCCTCACCGGAGCATCGCCTATAATGTAGCAATTCAAGATTCGATTTTGTACAGAAACAAGTGTGAAGTGATTGTTACAAATTACATCGTGAAGGTTGCGCGCTGTACCTAATTGTTCTCCTCACTGATGTAATGCTCGAATCTAAACTGTTACGGCGCTCCCTGTCACCTGGAGCATACACCTGTAATGTAACAGTTCAGATTCACTTGTTTCTGTAGAAAATCGAATCTTGGATTAATTAAGTACGGGCGAATTCTCCCCAGGGCTGCGGGACTGTTCGAAAGAGATACCGCGGCCCTGGAACATAAAGGGCAAAAGAAGGAACATGGATGGTTTTGTAGGGGCTTACGCTGTAAAAGCTGACGCGAAAAATGTATAGTCGCCAAGCGGGACTGTGGCGTGCACGAACGCTAGTCCCTTACGCGCAGTGGTGGTGCAAGCATGTCTATATACCGAGACCATAGGTGGTTATATAGTCTTTGACCGAGACACAGTAAACCGTGTCGTGTATCTTGCCAAACTGTAAACGTGAACTAAATCAAATAAACATCTATGTAGTTTCTACACTCAGACTTTCAGTTACCCTCCCTACACAAGGCTACACCGCATCAAGGGCATATACACCACACACCACCACCAAGGGACCCAATAATTGGTGACCCCGACGTGACACGTGTTAGTCAGTAAAAATCTGACACTCGACCCTTCCGCTTCGCTCAGAGCGGGAGGAGTCATTTGATGATTTCCCAATCGAAAAAAAAAAGGCGAATTCTCCCGGTGGCGGTGAGAGAGCGCCTTTAACTAAAGGACCGGTCTCAATGCTATTTGTACTAGCAATAGACAGAGATAAGTGGTACGAAAATATCAAGGAAGAGAAGCCTTTCTGGGACACGCTATAAGCTAAAATAAATGGCACGTGAGCTGTCACTGTAGCGTTAGAAATGTACAGACGCCAGCACATCAAGCTACCCGAAACTGTCAGATTTTTCCAATCAACCTTGAACCTAATGCTGTAGCGTTAAAGATATTTGACAGATTGTAGTAGCTTGATGTGCTGGCGTCTCGTCTGTACATAGCAATTTTACCTCAAGACAGCTTAAAGCGAGATTTATCCCTCCTATCCCATGCCCTGACATTTTTGCTTACAATTATTCTTTGTGGAATAGCTCATTGGTAAAAATACGTAGCATCCACGAAGGTGGATGCTACAGCTATTCATAATATCTACCTACTCGATGAATTTTCCAAGTGGGCGTGGATGGCCAAAATTGTTTAGTTTGCCATAATTATGTCATTACTTCCCAGAATTGATCCTTAATAGCGAAGCTATCGAATGGTGTATTAATTCAGTGTGTCAACAGTGGTTCGATTCCTAACTAGGGATATTGATTTTCCAAAAATCCAGTTTTAATTTTCATCAAAATCGGGCTCAAGACTCCTTTGAGTATTTTTCACTATTCCTCATAGTTTCGGATTTGGCCATCCACGCCCACTTGAAAAATTCACCCTGTATTACAACACTGTAGGCTTTGGTGACCTGCTTAAGCATAATAATCGTTAGAACGACACAATAGCCCATTAAGTAATTTAAAAGACTTGTGGACGATGAATCGATGACTACATAAATCAATAAATTATAGCCATGAATTTATGGGTCCCTGTTGTGGAGTCAGCGATTAACGTGACGTTTGTCATCTACCAATTGCAGGATGATTATTAGATCTAATAGTACAGAATTCGTTGTTTATGTATCGCTCGATTCGAACATGGTAAAATGCAAACATTCGTGCATAGACTGCATAGGTACGGCACAGGTTATTCACGCTAAAGTTCCATTAAATTAATGACTACGGTATGACCCCATTTTTCATCGATTCTAGGTATACATACCTAGTAATGAATAGGTCAACGGTTGTTTTCCACGTATCTACACCACGTATTGATCCATAACCACTTTACGTTAATTTGAATGGAGCATTGTATTCAATTCCTTTTTACTTATGGGAAAATCCTAATGGATGTTTTCGTCTGGGGACAACGGAATTCTGTACCTATAGATAAACGGCGATCGCTAACCGGGTGCCTTTGCGTTGGAAGGCCTCCCACTAGGTAGACCGATGACCTGGTGAAGGTTGCGGGGATTCGCTGGATGCGAGACGCACGGGACCGGTCAATGTGGCGACACTTGGGGGGGGCCTGGGCTTGGTGGTTTATGTCCAGGAGTGGACGTCGTTCGGCTGGAATGATGAATGCCGATTCATCATTCCAGCCGAAAGACGTCCACTTCCTGCTGCCCTAGATCAGGAAGGAGCTCGGGATATAAGCAATCGCACATGCCCCTAATTTCAGTAGCAGCAGCCCTTTCGAACCTCAGAGCATTCGACGGAACTGCTTTACTTTTACCACGTCTCGTCAAGCGCGTGATGTCGCTGAAACCAGCCTTCAGCACAGAATACCTACGTATATCCTTGCTAGCTAACGCTATTCTTTTCTGCTTAATTTCGTTGCGGGGTCCAAGACAGTTAAATTGTTTCACTGGGACTTCGTCGAGCTTCATTGTCTCGGCGCTTTTCTAGTGGTCCTCACTGTTGATTCTGGCTTTCAGAAGTTGCAGTGGTTTGGGAATAGTGTGGCGGGTTTGTACGAATAAAAAATAAAAATCCTTGTTGCCGCGAAGGCTCTATCTACCCAAACCAAAAACAAAATACGAGGATACTCATTCTATGAAGAACCCTCGTATTTTTTAGGTAACTACCTACCCATATCATTCTGCAGTTAAACCCATTTGATTGGTTGAAACTAGATATGTAATGCTGGAGTCTTGAATGAGGTTCTGTAACTCGTACGGGATTAGTCTCCTCTCTAATAACATACATTTACGCCTGTAATACCCGAAGGGTTAGGCAGAGGTGTAACTACATAATATTACACTCGTTTTTCACAAGTTGTGAAGACTCAGTCTGTAACAGGGGCGGCTTAAACGGCCATCAGCCAGTAATCCAGAGTTATCTCGTTTTAGTCATCTCTAACAAAATGAGTATGACTAATACCATATTTACATATGTTTACCGTGTATGACAGAATGCTAATAAGACTGAAAATTTCAAGAACACTGACGCGTCTGCTTTCTAATTACGCGATAATCACGCGCTGGCTTTCTAAGAAAATATGCTTCGGTAGTGTCAAGATTGTTTAGCATATTTTTCAGTAGAAGATGATGTTGATTCTAAAACAAAATAATAATGGAGCCCAGCTAACACTATAATACTTAATTTCTTATACTGTAGTGAAACTACTACATGGGTACCAACACATTTAAAAAAATACTAGTAATCACAATTTACTGAATGTCATATTCCCCAATATTATATTTAGCAAATTATGATTACAGTGGCCTGGTTGAATGGATAAATAATATCATCCATATATCCAATTTACAATACAAGTGCAGTCCTCGATCCTGCCCTCTCCGTGACCATTACCTATATCAATAAAACACCAATGAATGTTGCTATCTAAGTGATGACCCATTAGGAACGTGACTTCTGGAGGTTAGATGATGATTATCTACCAATTCAACTGAAACATCAGGAGGCCAATACAAAATAAAGACAAAGACTAGTATGCTCACTTCATATTTTTATTGGTTTGAGTTGGAATGATAAAATAATATAGCATTAGCATTCATAACCTTGCTGGAGTAACCTGTCCTTAGCGGCCTTTCCTACAGATCTGCATTTTTGATGATCTTATCTAAAAATGGGGAATATTTTAGTAAATTATTTTAACAGCTGTCTGATTGGATGGATGGATCAAATCATTCGATCGATCCAACTTGCAGCGCGACTGCGATGCTCCTGCTCTGACCGATGACCGTGTACCTAATCAATTACTATAAAGTCCCAATTCCCAAAATGTCCGTCCGCCCGCACTTCCGATGATCTGAAGCGACACCGATAAGTACTTATCAATACGAGAGAAAAATAGGGACACACCAATGTAAACCGTAAAGGTACAGATGATGAAAGAAGCTTAGTCACTCTCGCTACTTTCCGAAGTCTTGAATGGAACATAAACAGCATTATAAGACCGAACTCTCCAACCGCGAGTAAAGCTTATAATAAACAAACTAGTTTATTTGAACTCTCATAGACCAACAAACAAATACGCGAATCATTGACTCAATCTGCCTTTCATCTGTTAACGTAAACTGACCATGGTCTACCTAACAAAGTACTTCCACAAGTACCTAAGTAGTTACGTTTGTATGAATCAGTATGTTCCTACTGATGATCTAATGATCGTGAATAAGATCTGTGACGACACAGAACAGAATACTTAACTAGATGACGTTGATTTGTTATGTCTCATAAAAATATCAATGTAATCATTGACTCTACTGAGTCAGTTTATTTTCAAACTTATGACTGATCAACCTGATGCTCTAGTGGTTCCGGAAATCGATGGTTAGAATAATGATAATGGTATAGAATTAGCAGCTATGATACACACTGTTTAGTAAGGTTAGTGTAACTATTGAAGGAATGCCACAAGGGCCTATTATCAGCCCCGTACTGACCAACCTATTCCTGCCTGAATATGATTTTACTTAGTTTTAGATTTGTTTTTAATATAAGTATAGCCGCAATAAAGATGTATCATGTCAAAACGGAGGAAAACCACTGTGGAAAGGGGCACTTTCCCAGTGGCGTAGCAAGGGGGGGGGCGGAGGGGCGGACCGCCCCGGGCGCCACCATTGGAAGGGCGGCAAAATTGGTAAAAAATATTTTGTGAGGTCACTGGCGGTTAGTCAGACAATTAATTTCTCAAGAAGTTAGCTTATACCCACTTACCTACACATATTAAATGTCCCTCCCGCCCAAAACAATTGTTGCAAATCACGAGTGGCGGTCAGCCCTTGTTTGTGTTTAGACGTGTACACCTTAACACCGTGCATGTACATGCACGGTGTTAAGGTGTGCACACTGTACCTCAACTTGTACCAGTAATATAGTGTATTATCTATGGTAACTTCTTCGTCTGCCGCGCTGCCGTTTTAATAGAAAGTAAGTTTTAGTTTGTTTTTTTTTTATTATAAGTCTCACGGAAAATATAAACAAAATCGATAGTTCAAGATCCCAAGGCCGCCAGACATAACTCATTTTCTGATGGACAAAATATGCAGGACAGTAGTGTTAGTGTATACCTAAATTAAAGCCTTTGTCAAACAGCGAGCTCGACGGTAGCGCGACGCGAGTCTGGCGGGCCGCAAGCGCGGGGCGCGATAGTCACACTGTAGGAAGCACGCCACGGGCTCGCGCCCCGTCAGCATCGGGTCCTGTGTACCGGTTATCATAGCAACGCCTAGCGATCACGTCACGCTGCGCCGTCCGCCGTCATCAAGCTTGGCGCGACGTCGGCGATAGCGTATCGTGTTTTGTGTGACGACTTACATACAGGGTGTAAGGGACATCGACGCGCAAACGAATACCATGGGTCCAGGACATGATTCTGGACCTCCCTTTTTTTTTCGGATGGGAAATCATCAAATGACTCCGCCCGCTCTGGGCGGAGCGGAAGGGAGTGTTAGACCTTTACTGACTAAAAACCATCCATGTTCCTTCTTTAGTTGCCCTTTATGTTCCAGGGCCGCGGTATCTCTTTCGAACAGTCCCGCTACCCTGGCAGGCATCGGCCCTTGCGGGCCCCTCATGTTTGCTGACATCTCTTTGAGGCGCGCGTAGAACACGAACGCGCCGTCGACACGGCCTGTAGTCATAAGACAGACGGACGGCGAGCTAGCCCATTACTCACCGTCCACAGGCCCGCGCCTACGGTGGCCGAGAGCCATCACGACGTGGCCCCCGACGCCCGGTGCTTCTCCCGCGGCGGCTGGGACGTGAGGTTCTCTCCCTCTCACGTTCCGCCACCTCCTTTGCTAGCATGACTGCTTCGCAGAAGGAGGTGACGGCTTCCCATTCCTGACGCTTCCGCCAATCGCCGCTACGAGGACACGGCGGTGCTCCGCCCAAGCGGAGCAGACCTCTACGGTGTATGGAGCACACCGTAGAGGTCGTGTCCTCCGGGCGATCCTCACAATGTTAGCACCCGGGCATTTCCTCCCGCCCGATTCGGTGCAGGTACCTCCCGAAAAAACCGTGTCCGGTGAGGACCTGCGTCAGGCGGAAGGTGAGGGCGCCGTGGCGCCTCTCTAGCCACTCTTCAAAGAGGGGACTTATCGCCACTATCTTGGCGTGCCCTATTCTGGACCCCTCTGCGTTGAAATTTTTCGTCGGCTTTTTCATGATTTTTTTTGCGCGTAAGTCCCGAAAAGTAGAATTTTAGACTGTTTAGACTTTATGAAACGTATTTTTATAGTGTAAATTGTTAATGTTTTTAACATATTCATGTTACTTACACTGACACATTTCCATGGTTTTGAAATACATGTTTTTCGCTCAATTCTTTCATTTCGTTACGTTTTTTCTCACCAACATTATTATTTTTAAGACGTCAAAAGGGCGGCAAATTATGACTCCGCCCCGGGCGACAGTAACTCTCGCTACGCCACTGCACTTTCCTGTTATTATTTACTACATTATTACCATGAGAATCTGGAAATACTTATCTTTATCCTTTTGAAAAAAAAGGAACATGCAGTAGGTATGTGGTTTTGGTAACTGCTGGAAAACCACGAACTGGAAAAAACAATGCAACATCCTTTTGACTGAAGCTTATCCATATAGATCCTGTCACCAGCCTAAATATCAGACTGAAGCGAGCTATAGCTTCTACATATGGGGTTTTAACTAAACATAACGCCAATCCAGCTAATACCTACGATGATACCATAACAGGCACTAATACAAAGTTGCCCAAGCTGCTTTTCTGGGGAATAACATTCTCTTCAAATAAGCAGGCACCGCGCCCCGACTGTAAAGTGGGATCACTAACCTATGCACCACACCATATCAACAAATCTGTTAAGACACTTGGCAGTCAGCGGTAAACTTTCCAATGTGTGACGAGACAGGGCTATAAAACCGGTAATTAGAATGAAAACACTTTATCCATTTAAAGAAGAATTCAATTGTTTCATAGCAATCTAATAATTATTGTCCGATCATATTTTTTTATATTCTTCGTTTAACTCAGGTACATACTTACATGTTTGTTATCATTATCATTTATTAAGTTTAAAGTTTCCTATGTGTATTGATTGATGATTTTATGGTTTTTCTGAAAGAAATAGATATTATTATATTGTAATGGACGTTTCTGTAGTAGGTACTCGGAAAGCAAGGTATTCATTTTCTGTAAAGTGTTGTTAGAGGTTCTACGGGACCACAGACAGAGCAGAGATAGAGGGACGCGCCGGTAACGCGACGCAGCGGTGGCCGCGGTGGCGGGCGGTGCGGCGCGTCGGCACGGGTAGCCGCCGGTGATGTCATCGGCTGGCGAATAATACGTGGACCAGGGGTCGAGACACTGAGGATCTAAATAAAAGTTTCAAGATTTATTTTTTTATTACTAAAACAGAATAACCGCAATACATTTTAGTTAGATTGTACGTATTTCAGACCATCAAAGTGGACAACTCTCCCTAAAAGAAAAATAGGTCGAAAAAAAAAATTGCTCTTCGATGCGATATTTTGTATGGGAAGTTTAATTTTGTACTTCATTCCATTTTCCTTAATAATCCAGTTTGATGGTCTGAAACACTGAATCACCACCAAAGATGTAGAGAGCTTATTCTGTTACAACCTGTACCTATAACCCTGCCTGCAACTGTGTGGTCCATTCAAGGCAAAGAATATTCTTTAAGATTCAAGGAGATGACATTTAATTGAGTGTCTAAGATGATGTATTGAAGGCTTTGTAATTACAAAGGTACCTCGCTTGACAATAGAAAAATCGTGTAACACCTTGTTATAGATAAGGTAATGTTTTTTCAATACACATTCTCGGAAACTGGTTCTTATCGCACTACGATTAGGTTCAACATGCAATGTATTTCACACGTGTGGATTTATAATATTTTTCCACATAGGTACCTACGTGCAGGAATAAAAATTTCCATAAGCGTCTTTACGGCGTAAATATTTTTTGAGTACCTACCTATTAAAATTTTGTTTTTCAATAGAATATCATACATAAACATGATTATATGAAACAAATATTTACTTTTATGAACAAATTGACATTTATTTGTGTTCTAAATTCAAAAATATTTAAATTTTCCATTTTTCAGATTAGGCTGTTTAGCTTCTTCTTCAACCTGGCGAAAGCAAAGCGCGGCAAAAAAGCAAATTAAGTCATAGTTTCCTAATAATTCCTGACAAATAAAAAATCCGTTCGAATATTTTATTTCTTCGAAAGTGTATTGAAAACGTGGTTTGATACGCGTGGGGATAAGTTTCCCCACTCACTTAAATCAAAATGTACCTACACTTTTTTTTCATTTTTTTAAAGCGTTTCCTTTCGGACTGGGATTTCTCAAAATGTTGTAACTTAACTGGCCTAAAGCAGGTATGACTATTAAAAACGGATCTATGATTTTAAAATTCAAAACATAACATCACACCTGTGATACCCGAAGGGTTAGGCAGAGGTGGACCTAATAGTGCGCCCACATTTTCTTCACAGGTGAAAGGTTAACCGGTTATACCTATAGATAGCCCATAATTATGTTCGATTATCCATTATATGTACCTATATACCCTTATAATTTATGGGGTTTCCATTTAAATATTTATTTACCAAAATGAAAGAGACAAAGCACCGAGCGTGGTCTAACTCCGTCAGTAAGTGTATTTTTAAACTTCATAATTTCAATAAAAATGTTCAATAAACTGTTATTGAACATTTTTAATGACTTGTGGTAGGCGCTATGCGTTCAGATGAGGCACTTGCTTCATCTAGAGATCTTTTCTTCTTGTGCTCTCCCTTTTTTGCCTTTCATCTTCAGTCTCATGTTCAAAAATATACTTTGATAAGTGACTAAGTAGAACCAAAATGTACAAGCTTGGGACTGTCAATATATTTAAGTCATTAAAATGAGGTTTGCATGATTCTTGCTGTTGAATTCTAGATAAGGTTCTGACTGCTCTTTTCTGCATCACAAAATCTTTTTGAGTATTGTAATCATAACTTCCTCCCCAGAAAAGTATGCTGTATCTCATTTTTGACTCAACTAATGCGTAATAGACCATTTTCAAAACCCCAAACCGCTTTCTCCCCAAACCGTCCCTGAAATCCCCCCAAAATTGAGGTTTTGAAGAAAAAAAACCCCACAAACGGCATATTTTTTTAGCTTTCATTACAGAATCCGTATCTTCTCTCGCGTCGTCTGCAGTTCCCTACATTTTTTCTACGTTAAATCTCTTTAGGATAATTTTATTGAACTGGGTTTAAAATGAATATCTTACTCTCAAGATACATTTGATAGTGTGAATTCCTAATCTGTATTGACGCTTTCGTTAATAATTGCTATTTGTGAGAAGGCTCTTTCCACAAAAGCGTTAGAAAAACGCAACGAAAAAATTCCTAGTGCCAATTTGCTAACAAAAACAGCATACAAATTCCCCCAATTCCCTCCAAACCCGCTTTTTTCCCTTCATGAATCCCCCCAAAAATAGTGTCCCCCTGAAACTTAAAAAAAAACCAGATTTGGAGGAATTCCCCCCAATCTGACATCACTGGACTCGCGCGCCTGGCCCCGCCCCCAAACATTGATAACAATCAAAACATTAGTTGCAAAATCTAATTTACCTACTTATCATGAACAATTGAGATTAATGACTTATGGAATCGTCTGATAAATATTTCAGATAAGCCTAATCAATAATTTATGTAAACACATTCCAGGTGTTTACATATAAAAGGTATCTTTTATTTTGCTTTTGTCCACCAGTATTGCGTATCATTCAGTTAGTGGAAAAAAAATGACTTCTTTTTGTATTCAAAAAGCGATATCCTATTAAAACTGCAGTAAATCGAGCCAAAGGTTTGTAATCTCTGGACGGAGCGAGAGGCGAGAGGGCGACGAACAAAAACGGCTTCGACCGACCTCACCGTGTTTCATTCGAGTCGAGCGTATTTCGGAATTCGGTCTGTGATTTGGGTGTGTCGTGTCGCTAACTAAAGTACGTACAATTTTACCGCATTTACCTTGTATTATGCTTTGAAAATGAGCTAGAAAGCTTTGTAGTAACAGTTTAGTGTGCATAATTTAGTAGTAACTGCAGTATTACAAGTGTAGGTCGATATTTGCCGGCAGCGCGGTGGCACGCCGATGTTTGTTAATCGCTAAAAGCCGGTCCGCGTTGATAGCAATTGAGTTTTATTTTTAGCTCATACGTGAAAGCAACTGTTTGTAACATTATTTTCTATTCTTCAGGAATCTATCAACATGAGTGGACAACAGTACTACCCCTACAAGGTAAGCTACCACCTACTTACTTAACTACCTACATGGCTATAATACTATAGATAATATAGATTTCTCACGGGATGATGTCATTCTTTCAGCGCGAGGTTACCTATAGGCACAAGGTGCAAAATACATTGTAATTGGCTATGATATTCATTTGGTTAACGTTAATTTCCAGTCATCTTTGCAAGGCTTAACAGGAAAAAATATAGAAGTTGGTCGAAACATTTGCTAAAGGGACATTTCTTGAACTTCCCCTTTCCCCAAAAACTGGCAAACTATCTATAGTTATAAAGTATAGGCAGAATTTATAGCTAGGGGAGCGGATCAAATAACACCCTATCCGCCCTATGACTAAGCCAAACCATGCCAAGGCCGAACAAGTTGACTGCGGGGAGGAAACCTCCATTAATATACAGATATCTACTTAATGACGTAATTCTCGTCCCCGTTTAGCGGTTCAATGTTAACTTATCAGGTGTATAAATGCTACACTTGTTTTAAAATATTCTGCCTGCTTTGCCTTAAAGTGGAGCAAAAAAAGCAACAGCTACATGCTATGCTCATAACGTCATCTATAAAATCAAGCTAAGTTTCAAGTATGCCTATTACTCACCAATGAATACTAAGAATTTGAATATGTGAGCCAACACTCTTGTGATGCGGGACTGAGATTGATTAGGTATAGGTGAATAGCTATGGTTCATCATGTCATCTAGGAGATGCCGTAATAAATGGGGTAATTGTTTTGTTTTGACTTCTAGTAAAACAATGGTGTAATCTAGTAACCGGTTTTTGTGTAGTAGGTGTATGTACTGTACACATATCTAAGTAGGTATGTCAATAAGTATTACCTTTCTAGTTGAAATTACCGTCAAATGACAGTAATTTTACTATCACAGGATGACCTGTCACTAATTAGGATCAGGCAAATGTTAAAACTTGAAAGACCCATAACTTTTCATAAGGTACCAAGGAACCGTCTTTAGGACTTGAACGCCGCTGAACACAATAGTCGTTATTTCCTCAAAAAAGTAATAATTTATTAACATTGAATGTCCTGTCATAAATAACCTGTCATTATAGGATGCAGCAAATTTTGCTGAAACTTTGAAGACCCTTATCTCCTATTATAGATCTTCGGGATCATTGTTTCCACTGAATGTCCTACCACTGGAAGTCTTTTCAAAAATGAACTAGACCCTTAGGAATTCGATACCCTTGAAACATAATAGTCATTTTTTTCTTTCCTCAAACAGTGCACCCCCACGGTGTACCCAGCGGAGCCCTTCGACCCCGCTGCGGACGCCGAGACTCTCCGCAAGGCGATGAAGGGAATCGGCACCGATGAGAAGGCTATCATCGATGTCCTCTGTAGACGCGGCATCGTCCAGCGGTTGGAGATCGCCGAGACTTTCAAGACCAACTACGGCAAGGTAAGCTTTTTCTTTTCTAATCGATGGTAGGTACTTTTTTAATTATTTGCATTGATAGATAGTCCTCAAGATATCGGGCATGGCGGCCAATTTCACCGGAAACTAGACATCAATGCGGAAGCTATTATAGCTCGTGTGTGCACTTACACTGGAGCACACGTCTCTTTCTTTACTCTCATACTTCGATGCGTCTTACTTGGACGCTGTAGGTGGTCAAATCACAGCATTAGTGATTTTCATTAAATCCTCAAATATGCAAACGTAGACATTAAGGACACTCCGGCAAGGTTAAGAATGATGATGCTATCTCTTCATCATTCATCTAACCAATAAAAATATGATCTGAACATTCTAGCCTTTGTGTTGTGTTGACCTCCTGTTGTTTCGGTCGAATGTGTAGATAATCATCTGACCTTCTCAACTCACATGCTAATGGGATGTAACTTTGATACTTAGATAGCATCATAGGGGTTTTATTAAGTAACAGGTTATAGTTAAATGGCCCATCCATTTGTTTTTATAGGCAGTTAGTTCATGTATGTACACTACACAGGCGGACTTGGGCATTCTCTACCAGTCAATATTTGGGTTTACCATCGGTGTTTGTAAAGGCTTCATAAAGTTATGGAAATCTTGGTTTACAAAGGAGATTCGAGTATTCACAGCAATATTGGCCTGTAGGTATAGCACAGTCAGTTGGTAGGTAGGTATCTGCACCTACTTATTTTTGTTATCGATCCCGCCCGATTATAGTGGAAAGCTTTTAAAATCCAACCTTGGTGTAAAATTACAAAAAAACAAAATATAAATTCATTTACTTATAGCAACAATTCACAACAACAACACAATTTCTAGATTCAAGTGAAGTGTTTATTTTAAATGTACAGACGCCAGCACATCAAGCTACTACAATCTGTCAAATTTCTTCTATAGATTTTCAATTTTATCCGTAAAGCACTAGGTTCAAGGTTGGTTGGGAAAATCTGACAGTTTCGGGTAAGTTGACCTACTGGCGTCTGTACCTACATATTAAGCCGTGTTTTTTCCTGCAGTCTACAATTATTAGCCACAGTAATCATCATTTGGAGTGACCTCTCTGCTCCGTCTAGTGATGTTACTAGCATGATAAGTATTGATGTGTCACCACACGCAGCTTCTCTTAGTATCAGTTAAAATTATGACTGAATATAGGCAACAATCAATCTTTCTTCACTTTCAATGAAAAAATAATAATTAAAAATTTAATTATTTCTTGAGACACGATAAAATAAGTCATTAGGTTTACTACAATCGGTTGTTCTTTCTTCATTATCTTCGTAAGCGCCATTGAAAATAACCCAGATGCACGTAGGTACTTAGAAACAAGCGGTGAAACTGGTAAACAAATTATCAAACGTAGATACAGTTACGTCATTCCTAATTATATTAATTACGATTGTTATATTTTTAATTTTAGGCCTCTTACACGTACAGAACCTTGTAAAGTATAAATGGTTCAACTGTTCTTGGCCTTGCAGTCAGTCTTCCGTTCTTAGTCATCGTTGATTCATGATCATGATGCTTATTGCATTGACATTAGAGCGAATGATCATTTTTTTTTCTTGTTTCACGGACTTCGTGATTCATTTAACAATGATACTGTAGTGTTAACATTAGTTGTTTTTATAGAGGAAATTCCTCATTTTCAATGACTTAACTATTAAACTACAATCTGTCTCGCAGATGTATTTTCTAGCAGATGAAATACAAATGTGCCGGAAAGATAAACGATTTACAACATGAATGATGTTAATAAATGTTCTATCAACATTTTTGTTTGCATTTGCTATCTAATCACATGTTATGGGCACATGTTACATTATATTACGTTATCTACAATTTTAGCTGGTTGTGTACCTAAGTTGATCTATTTTAATGCAGTATTATTCTTTGCAATAGTGCCTATTTCCATACATCGAAACTAATGTGATATAATAAAAAGAATTGGCGGGTTGGTGCTTACCTGCATTACTGTCCATTGGATGGTAATATGCTTATTTATATGTAAAAGGTTTTCCTACACCAACCTACCTACTATAAACTTGAACACCGTGAGGTTTATATTGCTTATTAAAATCCCTTTAGGTATTTTATGAGTTTTTACATCTATTATATCTTTCCTCAGTGTTCAAGCTATCTCTATACCAAACTGGGTTCAGTAGTTTAACAGAAAAAAAACGTAACACAAACAGACACACTTTCATAATAAAAATATTAGAATAGTATGAACATGTAGCTTGGCTTCATGTGTGTAACGTTTTCATGGAATATACTCATTTTATAATTTAACCGACGGTTTCAAACTAATGAATCTAATTTAATTAAACAGGTTAACATGAAACAGGAAAAAATAAAACAGGGAAAATAAATAATATTATATATTCTATTCTATTTGAGTAACTACCAATTCGTAGGTAGTCTACCGCTGATTCAAAGTTGAGATCATTATTAAATGTTAATGAACTATAAGCACCACTGAAGTAGGTACCGATGCAGCTCCATTTTGTCACCTGGGTCCACACTAACTAAGATTTTGGTATTTTGAATTAAAATTAAATGATCATATGAAGACATGAAGTACGGAAGAAGACAATAACGGTGCGCCAATTCCAAATAAAGGGGATAAGGGCAGAAGAATGAAAGATAATGATGATCATTTAAAATGTAGCATTCCTAGCCGGTCTAGCAATCATCTCTACACCTAATTTACTCCTAAACACACCATGCACGGAGGACATAAAGATGCCTCATTATGGGTGCAGTGCCCCTCCATGACGTGCCCACCGCGCGATTAGCCAGCGCCGGCGCAACTCAAACTAGAGAACAATGACTGACAATTACTCATTGTTCAAATATTCTATTTTCCTTAGTTTTCTTGGCATAGGTACGCCGCCTATCAGCGTTCGCAGCATTATTGTACCATTGAGTCAATACCTTGATAACAGGAGTAGGTACATACCAACGTCGTTTTACCGCTCAATTCGATTCGTCTCCGTTGGTACATAGTAGCATGATGAAGGCAAATCAAGCGCCCAACTTACAAATACTTACAATGTTATGGCTTGTGATTGTAACCGAGTTAGTAAAGTCGCAGCCGGTTCCTGCAGTTAAATGGCTCCAACTGATTGAATGATTACGAGGCCTTAGGAGTTGTATTAGCTTTTAGCGAGTTGTTAGTTGAACACTAGTACCTAAAGTAATTAAAACTCATGCTAATGCTAAGGCTCTAGACAGACGGACTGCATTTCAACTGCAATCCAACTGCAAATTTGCAGTGTGCAGTTCACACGACTGCACGCCGACTGCAATTGGACCGCACGGTTGGTTTGCAGTTCTATTGCAGTCGTGTCAACTGCATTCAAACTGCATCCGAACTGCAAATTTGCAGTTGGATTGCAGTTGAAATGCAGTCCGTCTGTCTAGAGCCTAAGTAGGTAGGTGTGTAGAGGTTTCATATTGAATCTAGGCATTCTAGTATTCATTTACACGACCACAATGACCTACTGACACGGTATTGCAATTATGCAGGGAAACATGAGTCGCATATGCTACTGCTAACATATGAAAAGAAGCTGCCAAATCTATTTAGGTCAAAGCCTCATAGCTAGGTAATTCAAAATGGTAGTTATTCAGGGCGATATGCTTAATTTCACTCCTATACGGATTTGGTATCAGCAGCCAGTGCGCTGTTAAAAGGTTGAAAATTTCCTCCTGCTCTTAAGCTTAGGACAAACTGAAGCGAATCCTGCAAAAAATGCGGGTCAAAAGCGGGTCTCACCCGTGTCTCACAGTGATTATTCACAAAAATAGAAAGTCCCACAACTATTCACGCAGTTAACTCTGAAACCTCTTTTCTAACACTTACAAAAAAAGGTAGAACTTTCAAAATACAAACCTTTTCCTTGTAGGACTTGGTGAGCGAACTGAAGAGCGAGCTGGGCGGCAACCTGGAGAACGTGATTGTGGCTCTGATGACGCCCCTGCCGCACTTCTACGCCAAGGAGCTGCACGACGCCGTCGCGGGGATTGGAACCGATGAGGAGGCCATCATTGAGATCCTCTGCACGCTCTCCAACTACGGCATCCGTACCATCTCTGCTTTCTACGAACAGCGTAAGTTGGCTTTTGTTTTTTGACCTAGAACTTGGAACCTGCGGGGTTACTATGACGTCTTAAAGATGGCGGTAGACGACCTGTATAGCTCTGTCTCTTTCCCACACTGGAATTATGGTAGGCCACCTGATGGAGACTAGGCTGTCAAATTGGTTATGCGATGATGGATTCCTGAAAATAAACCTAATCAACCGTAGTTTGTTACGAGACTTTCCCAAAGATTTCTCGGACTTCTATATTCCTTTACATACTTACTTAATTCTCCTTTATTTCCGATTTTGACTATCGAATATCGTTTAGTTGACGACATGCCCGCCGGCGGCGGCTTTGAAAAGGCTCCATTAAATTATGACAAACAATATAACAGTTAAGTACGTTCAGTTTTAATAGGTCATTTTCAATTTAACTACAAGTCATTATTATAATAGTTTATGACTACCTACGCTGCATTGGTCAATAAATTGTGAATGCAACATAAAAGCAAAGTGTTCGCATAAAATAACATAAAACGTTTAAGAATCTTGTAGAGGAAACCTAATAAATTACGAAATGGTCTGAACGTCAATTATAATTATAACGGCATTTCAACAGTTTCATAGTTTTCATAAATGCATGACTCATGTACGTACTGAATGAAATATTTTTGCGCTCGTTGAATATAAATAAATCATGCGATAACGCAATGGTTCTCATTTGCATTTCAATTACATTTTATAAGGACTCGGCCATGAGGAGTAGGGCACGCAAAGGATATTTGCTTACGTCAACATTCGTGACACTGCCAACAACAACGACACACAGGCAAATCATATTAATGAAAAAACGTTGTTTAATTAATTAGTAGGCCAGCCATAGTGATAAACTTCGTTTGATAAAATACAGTTTAATCATGCCAAAACTATAAATAATAACGATTTTAGGCCCTCTAAGTAATTAATTGCGCGACCGAAACCAAATAAATTGGTTACCAGGCTCTATAATGTAAGTACAAGCTCGACCACCACAACTAGGTCGGTATTAGTTGCGGCTTTTACAATTAATTGTTGTTTGAAATAGACAACGTAGGTGCGAAATCCATGGCAGTTACGTCACACGACGACGCACGATGCGTTCCGGCGCCGCAACACAACGTATGCACATTAAGCTCTCACTATCAGATATAGATAGGCTCGATGTTCTTTTGTTAGTCCAGCCAGAAACTAGAGATGTGTAAGTAATGCGAGTGATGCATCACGCGTAATATCA
This sequence comes from Eurois occulta, assembly GCA_950022335.1. Taxonomy (NCBI): domain Eukaryota; kingdom Metazoa; phylum Arthropoda; class Insecta; order Lepidoptera; family Noctuidae; genus Eurois; species Eurois occulta. The sequence goes on along the minus strand of OX465500.1, from coordinate 9,088,964 downwards.
CCCGAGCGCGTACTGCAACATGACACATTACTCGACTAAAATAAGCATCACACCATTACACTAAACATCACGCGAGCGGTAGCAGCGCAGTAGCTCGCGACATGACTCGCAGACTCGCTCATGGGTCCTTCGACTCCTTTCATTACACTTTCTTAGATACTTTTAATCTTACGCCTAAGAATATTGCCACTCCTAAGCCTGGAAACCCGGTACTTGTTTTAGGGTATAAGTATGAAGGCAAATCAACTTTGTATAATTTGTATATTTAAATCATAGTGAGTAAATCACACTATTGCTCATTTTATTTCTTTCATGTAATTATAAATCATCATAATGACACGCGGACAACATCGTATCGCTCGCTGCTATGTTACTATACTACTTCAATGTCCCATTACACTAGAACATTGCATTACAGTAGAACGCGCGATGGTGTGCTATCGAATGGCGCTACATCATAACATCACGCGTGATGTTTGAAGTGATGGTGTAATGTAATATTACTCGGCACGAAATGTAATGACATATAACATCACTTCGTAGTGCACTGTTTTGCACATGTCTACCAGAAACTACAGTGTAACATGGTTCTTATGGGGATTGAATGACATTGCGCTGTTGGTAAACATTTGATAAATTGTCTATGGAAATTGTTGTTGAAAAAAACAAGATGGCTACTTTAGTTTAGTTCCGACTATAGTTTCGCGCCAAAAGAACCATGCACCACTTTACGACTCTTTTAGTCTGTCCAGTCAGAAGTATGTATGAAACGGTGCACCAATTATAAGGTTCTTTTTCCCTTGTCAGTGTACAACAAGAGCTTAGAGTCAGACCTGAAGGGTGACACATCCGGCCACTTCAAGAGGCTGTGCGTGTCCTTGTGCATGGCCAATCGCGACGAGAACCAGGGAGTTGACGAAGGCGCCGCTAAGGCTGATGCTGAGGCGCTCGCATCGGCTGGTGAGGGACAGTGGGGCACTGACGAGTCGGTGTTCAACTCCATTCTCATCACACGGTCCTACCAGCAGCTTAGACAGGTGAGGAAACGACACTAACTACTACAAAAAGTCGCAATTGGCGCAGTAGTCTGGCGATAGGTAGCTGCCCCAAGCGTTATTTGTATAGTCTATAATATCTGGATCTGGCTAATTGTGTATGACAGATTCGATTGTAATTAATTATTATGGATATAATAAAGGAAATAGTACTAGTGTACCTACACTAGTACTTTTCATAAAAAAGTGTTACGTCCCTTGAAAAAATTACAAAAAAGTCGTCATACTACGCTTGCTAGATTAAAGCCTTTGGACACCTATCCGTTTTCTATCGGCAGCAATACCTACTTACCAGCATTGAGCATCTAAAGCTAATGATGCAAAAACTCTTAGCAAAAAGAGCATTATAAGTATAAAATATTATTCTTATTATCTATTCCGATATCGCATTATCTACGCTCGGATAAATTCAAAATAAAATGTTTAATACCGGATTTTCCGCTAAATTGGTTGAAATGCTAATGTTACAAAGAAATCATTTGCATCGCACAACAGATTTTTTAAATATGCATTATTCATACGTTTTAGTGTGGCAGTCTACCAGAATTTGAGAACAATGCAGAAATAATTATCGATTATAATTGCAATGCATTTAATTATGTTTCTCGTATAAGATGCACATATTTGTTTGATTAGTAGAGCTAAAATTGTAATAGTGACATTATAGTCGTATATTTTGCGTGCGTTATTTGCCAAAAAAGAACTCGTTTTAAAACCTCGTTGTTTTTTTCTTGAATACAACTTCTGCAGAACACGTATACTACTTATTTCATTCTTTTATTCCTTTATGAATTATAAAATCTAGAAACCGCGATACAATTGGGCCGGCAGACTGCAATCACATAAATTACTCAATCAATGCTCATTTGACCGAGCGTCTGACGCATGTGTCTAATTGTCTGATGATTTCCAGATCTTCGCTGAGTTCGAGGCTCTGACAGGCAAGGACATCGAGGACTCCATCAAGAAAGAATTCTCCGGAAGCATCGAGAAGGGAATGCTTGCTATCGGTGAGTAAAACCAATCATTAGGGCTGTAGGACTATACTGAGCGGAAAAAATCTTTGGCATTCTAAGTATTCCATAACGAAATAAAACGTTCATTTGCAACGTTAGAATAATCAACAGAATTTCGCTGCATTTTTTCGCTCAGATTTGTCCCTACCATAAACAATCACTCATATCACCGCATATTTTCGATGATAACAAACCTCTATGCTTCGTAAACTAAAACCGCAAAATGGCCAAAAAGATTCCATGAGTCACTTCTAAACAACAGTCAAGGTCATGTAACAGGAAGTTAGTACTGCGGCCTTGTTCAGTCGTTCAACTTTTTGTAACCAACCAACTGGGAACTACCGGAGCTAAGTTTCCAACATTGTCATTTGCCACTTGCAGATCAGTTACAATCTGACCTTAGATGTCATACAGCCCTTTTATGTGATCTTTTAGTCACTTTATATCCGAAAAGAGACCATAAACTATTATTTTATATATTTCTAACGCTTGTTTATGTTACTGTTGCTAACATGGAACTAAATTATCTAAATATTTACACCCTGTTTACATCAGCAAAGTATTGACCGTAACGAATTTTCTATTTACGTTGTTTGATCAAAATATGCGCGGAATGTCATTTTTTCTCATAAATCCATCTCATTCACGCCATCATTTACTTCTGAAACATAATATATTTTTCCCTTTTAACATCCATCATCATAATCCAATACAGTTCCTCCTTTCAACTATCATAATTTTATCCTCTTTTCGAAGGACCTCTGGAAAGAAACTTTTGGTACGGTCTGTGGTGTTTTCTCTAGCTGCCACTCTGTTTTTACCTTTACTATGTTCACAAAAACGTCATTCCTCCAACTTCCTTACATGGTTCTTTTCAGATTGGGGAATAGATACAAACCACCCTGTGGCTTGCTAGTCAGAGGGATCATAAAACGTGCTCACAGCAATGTCCTGGCTTACAGTCATGCAAATTCTTTATTTGAATCAATTCAGCTAGTTAACAATCTTGAGTCACCTTCTCATCTAGCAAAATTGAACGACACCAATAAGGATGCTATACACTCAATTATTTAAGAACAATAGTGCTAGATAATGAAAACTAAATTGTATTAGTGACTTAGCGGACCCCAAAATATTGCCGCGAACTGTTTGATCAAACCTCGTATTTCAATTTTCTAGTTAAGTGTGTAAAGAGCAAAGTTGGCTTCTTCGCCGAGCGCCTGTACTACTCAATGAAGGGACTGGGAACCAACGACAAGACCCTCATCAGAATCGTCGTCAGTCGTTCAGAAATCGACCTCGGAGACATCAAGCAGGCTTTCCTTGACAAATACGGCAAGCCTCTTGAGAGCTGGATTGCTGTAAGTTATTTTTCTTATATCTTCGCATTTGTTTTTGGAATTACGTAAATTCATTGACATTAATTGGGATTTTATGGTTTATCACCCCATCCATCAACTTCAATTGACTTTAATTAATGTCTCTTTGGAGAACACATTTTTAAGGCATATGACCTCTAAATCAGACATGGTTGTTAACACTAAAGTTGATTGAAGGAGATGCACTGAGATCTTTGTTGTAATGCTGTTAAAATTAGAGTCAATGTGATTTTATTTTTTTGTTGATGATTTAGTGGCTTATTTGTTATATACCTACATACCTATTATATTACCCATATTATAACATTCTATGTCTTACCAAGTGTCTATAGTCAATTCATATTAATATTCACTATCCATTCAAATTATATCTACAACCATAAACCAATTGCACCTCCCCATTGATCAAAATTATAACCTTCACTCACATAACTTTTGTCCATAGTAATTTATTTACCACCAACTATTTATCTTAATACTAACAGCATGATTTTTTGTGGAATTCTATTCTCTAAGAAACTGACCCATAGTTTATGATTTGTGAAGTTCGACACGTCTAAGCTTGAATAACTAAAATTTCTCAACGCGCATGTGGGGTACAGAGACCGTGTGTCGTAGAGAGCCACTTGAAATCATCCAGTTCGATACCATGTAGTATGATGTCCATCTATTAACTGAAATACCATCTTAACCAGATTATACAGATCTATTTATAGTATTTATTGAAAGGAGATTTATTACAAGACATTTTTATTTTCGTTTTTTTTTTTCTGCGAGTTTTGTTCAATTTGTGTATTTTGCTAACATGTGTTTAAAAAAAGTGATAAAACACTAAATGTGTCTGAGTATGATAGCCGTTTAGAATAGTGGCCCATTTTGATTGCAGGATGACACTTCCGGAGATTACAAGAAGGCTCTGTTGACTCTTGTTGAATAGATTGAGAAACGTGTCTCCAGACTGCGAATGCGATAACCACCTAGTTCGTTAATTTAAGTTTGTCTGTGTCAATTTGTTAGGAAACTAAGTGATCTGATAGGGTACGGGCACACTGACGACTTTGCCGTCCGATGCTCGAAGCACTTCAACTGGAGGGCCGAACTACATGCTAGCGGTCAGTCGAGTCTTCAGTGTGCCATTATCTTTAGGTTATCCGCCGGGTGTAAATTTTATTTAAAAAGATCTGTATATTTTGCTTCCTATTAGCCTTACTCACGTTCATGTAATATCCTGCACTGTAGCTAACTGCTTCGTGTCGTGTGCGTGCATGGGGAGCGGTACACGTCGCCTGCTCGTGTATCTCTGACTAGTTTTACAAGTAGTGTTACATTTTCAGGAGGACTTAGGAGGTCCGATCGGTGATCTTCTGTCGACAATGTGTTACTAGCTCATCAATGCTAACATATAACACTCAGTATTACGAGCGCCCTGTAACGTGTGACAATGCTGCTGTGTGAAGTTATAATCTAATCATATGATACGCGAGTCAGCATAATCGACCGAGTACAATCACCTATGTTGCATTTTAAAGACATTTATCTGATAATTTTAAGATTTATCTTCGTAAGATTTTTTTGTGATACAATTTCGAATACACGTGTGAATAAAATCATAAGTAATGGGCCAGTTTCTTTAATATTTCTCACAAACTGCGCAAGCGGTAGATTTATTTCGGTATTCTTTCCAGGATGACCTAGGGGGTGACTTCGGATATACGCTAGTCACACTTTGTGCTTAATCCTGCAGAATGAATTAATTATATATTTTTTAAATTAGAATTATTATTTTTATACAAGTAACTGTTTTGGCTTAGCATGCTATTTTGAATAAAACTGAGCTAACGTTACAAAGTACAATGTAATAATTTGCAGGACGATACGAAAGGCGACTACAAACGCGTGTTACTCACGGTAGTGTCGTAACGTAAGAACGCATAATACTACGCGATACGCAATACGCGATGAGATCTTTCTGGATAACGTTCCGTTAACTTAACTACTGCCTTTTCATTGTATAACTGTTGAGATGTTGTAGAAATTAAAGCTTGAATATTTTTGTGAAAAATGAGATATTTATTGGTGCTGTAGTTTTGTTTACAATATACACATATTTACATTAATTATTAATTAAACTACTATGTATGTTGTTGAGTGTTTTATTCCACATCCCTTATTCCTTCTGCTGTGATCTGAAACACATAATTTTCTCCTTAGGATTACTAAAACCCTTTTATAAATAAAAAAAATAATCGTTCATCGTTTCCAAATATTGTCATTGATAGAATATTTTCGACATAGTTTTTATACGAGTACGACGAAAACTTGGCACGTTGTCAAGTTGTGAGTTGTGAGTGAGCCACTACTAGGAAAGCCTGTTTACGTTGGCGACGCTCCAAAAAGATTATCAATGATCTGCATACATCAAATATTGATTTGAGCTTTCATATTTATTTGGGTCAATCGTAATGGATTTTTCTCCATAGCAGGTTATGGGGAGCTTGTTGCGCCATTGATTCTCAGCTCAAACACTAGGAAATGGTAAAAGGTGGACGTTCTGAGAGTAATCTTTTGTCACTAATGATAATCAAAAGAGGTCACCCAAGTGTTTTTTTCTTAATTAATATTGCATTTGAATTAGAAATAAAATTATGTGTCTTCTGTTCAGTGTAATCTATACTAATATTATAAAGCTGAAGAGTTTGTTTGTTTGTTTGTTTGAACGCGCTAATCTCAGGAACTACTGTCCCGATTTGAACAATTCTTTCAGTGTTAGATAGCCCATTTATTGAGGAAGGCTATAGGCTATATATCATCACGCTAAGACCAATAGGAGCGGAACACTAATGAAGAATGTTTCAAAATCGAGGGATATTTTTTTCTATTGAGAGCTTCCGCTGCGTGCGCTGCGTAAACGGTTAAAGTTTCGCAAAAATCATGTATTACAGAATTATTCCTCTTTAAAAGTTCTAAAAAAAGTCCGCGACAGCATATGTCTATCTTTTAAGGTTAGCTCACTATAACCTTTTTTATGCCAACCAAATTTGTTCTAAATCTATACTTAATATTATAAAGCTGAAGAGTTTGTTTGTTTGTTTGTTTGCTTGAACGCGCTAATCTCAGGAACTGCTGTCCTGATTTGAACAATTCCTTCAGTGTTAGATAGCCCATTTATTGAGGAAGACTATAGGCTATATATCATCACGCTAAGACCAATAGGAGCGGAGCACTAATGAAGAGTGTTTCAAAATCGAGGGATATTTTTTCCTATTGAGAGCTTCCGCTGCGTGCGCTGCGTAAACGGTTAAAGTTTCGCAAAAATCATGTATTACAGAATTATTCCTCTTTAAAAGTTCTAAAAAACGTCCGCGACAGTTTATGTCTATCTTTTTAGGTTAGCTCACTATAACCTTTTTTATGCTAACCAAATTTGTTCTAAAATAATGCATTATTTACGAAGGTGTTTTTATAAACCTTATTGATATTAATCCTTATCCAAATAAATACGTTATTCATCACAAGTATTTAATTTAAAACAAAATTGCCCTTTACATCATTCGATTTAAGTGAATGTCCTAGGAGCTGTCGCAGTTTTAAAATAAAATGACAGCAAAATAATGATCGGGTACTGCGCGCACAATGTGCAAAGCCGGGCAGTCATGTTAGCCCAAAGTAACTATTCCACGCGGACGAAGTCGCGGGCGGAAGGTAGTTGTTAATAAAATCCGATTCAAATAGGGAAGCAATATGTTTTTTCAATAATTCCACGCGGACGAACGTCGCGGGGCACAGCTAGTGTAAAAGATATGGCCAAATGTTATTTTAATAATAGGAGGTAAAAAGGGCGTCTTGACCCATGATTTCATTAAAATGGAATGCACCTATTTATAAATTTCACAACGCTTCCTCCGGTGTTACTAAAATAACTTTTTTACTCTTCACATGGCACGCCTTAAGTGATGGCATACTCTTTTAGAGTATTTATAATTCAGATAACGTTCATACTCAAGAACAAGTCTTGTATGGTCAAGGCCAGTGAAAACACGTTGCATCTGTGTTTTGTCTAAAATATGAATAATGCAATGTTAAAATAAAGTAGTTTTTGAAGAGCTATTGCTACCGAATCTATTCGCACATTTTTCCAGAAATTTAACATTTTTTTTGTGACCGATTTTTTAAAACTTCTCATATACAAAAGCATTATAAAACCAGTGTGGACCTAAGGCATACAACTCTGGGGATCAGCAAGTCACTCATATATAGAAATACTCCAACGCTACCAAAATAAAGTATTGAATTGAAGACCCTGAGCATTGCGCCATGGTTCATACGAAACACAGAAATACATGAGTACTTGGAAATTCCAACGGTCAAATAAATAGAAAAGTCCTGTGAGGCATACAAGCAAAGACTCAAAGGACACAGAAATCATCTGGCCACAACACTGTTGAACACAAACAACTGCATGTTCCGATTGAAAAGGACAAGATTAGCCTCAATCTGACGACTGTTTGAAAATGGGAGATGACACATCACTGGATGTGCAAATCGAAAAGAAATACAAAAGTCAACAAATCTGATTAAAGCCGTGCTGATGGCAGATATTAATTAAAAAAAACTAAAAATAATTAAAACCACGGTCCTATTTTATTTATTACGAAAACGGCCTGGCCTCGCGTGTTTCCTTAGGTCGTTTCACTTCACTTTGTACAATTTGTTTCATCACCACTGCTACAAAACAGTGCACCCAGGCATCAGTCAAAGAAATACAATTACATTAGAAATCTCACCTGAAACCTCGCCACAGCACTTGGTGCGACATTACTCTTCATCAACAACGCTAGTCTCTGCTTATGATCGTGCGCTACATGCGGGGTGCTCAGCAGAACGCGCACGCTACAGCGGTGCGCCCACGCGTCGCCCAGCGAGCCCACCACGGCGCCGCCCGACAGACCCACGCGGGTGCTCATCTCGTTGGATAGTACCACCTGGAATTATGGTTAGACTTCTAAGAACATAATGTATCACGCCTGTAATTCCTGAAGGGCTAGGCAGCACGCGGCCACAAATTCAGACTCCATGGCTGCTACTAAGGAATGCCTGATGGAAAAACCCAATAGCACTGCCCGCTTCGGGAATCGAACCCAGGACCTTATGCTCAGCAGTCGCCAATTTTTGCTTGCGACCACTCGACCAACGAATTAGAGTGTTGTATCCACCATTGGACCTGGGACCACTAACTCCGCCCAGCTGTTACAGCAGCCTCCCTCGGACAATTATTGGCCTAGTTGCCAATCAAGAACAATTCTATCCCATGAGTCATATAGGTTTTGCTGCTAATACCAGCCCTTTGTACACACGGCGGCACATGCAGCTGTCCATTTCCTGTATAACTTGGCCTTGCTTTTGGATAAAATATGAGTTACGTTTAAATTCTTAAAATGGTCATAGACGTACCTACTATTATGAATTCCATTTTACGAATTTAAACGTAATTCATATTATTATCCTATTATGATTCTGCTAAAGCGGCCATTTTAGACCCCCAGCATACAAAAATCATATTAATATACTGGTCTGAGGGACCAGTATATGTGAAGGAACTTTCGGATATTCATTAATGAGATACTTGATTGATTTAAAAAAAAAAATGGTTTCTTACAGCAATTTGGTGTTGTACAGCAATTTTCTGTAGCTCTGCCATTTGCCTGAACAGCAATCCTGTTCTCTGCTTGGTGGAGATGCCTTCTTTGAATGGGTATGCTATGGAGTCTATTGCAATTAGTTTCACCTGAAAAGGTTAAGTTAGGTATTCTTTTAAATACTTTGTCATTATTTTTTTATTTTTACGCCGGACTACATTGATTTATCGTTTTGTGCAATAAGCATCTATTGATCAAAACATATAAATCACATACTCATATATTCTACATATTGTCACGTCGTCGGTTGCTTTACGAGAACATTCCAGATTACGTGCGAGTCTCGAACATTCTAGTAAGGACTTGCCTATAACATTAGAGTCTCAAATGTTCCACTATAGAACTGTCTAGAAGATTCGAGAAGGTTGTAGAACTTTCTCGAAGGACAATGTTCTACTATGGTGGAGCTTTCTAGAAGATTCGAGATAGTTGTGGAACCTTCTCGAAAGATGATGTTTGACTATGAACTGTGAAGATTAAGTCCCATGTAATAGGGAGTGAGTCTATTGCGATCAACCAGGCACAAATCCAGTTTCCACAGTTGCTATTGAGAGATTTCTGATGGAAAAACCCAATATCTTTGTCTGACCTGGGAATCAATCCCAGGACCTGATACTCAGTGCCAGTTGTGTTAGCAACTACTAGGCCAATGACACATAATAATGAAATCTAATAAAAGAGATAATTAACACTTTCACCGTCCGCAAAGCAGACACAATAGCTAAACAATCGCCCTGAACCATATGTGGTTCATGGGACAGGAAATGGGTTAAATTAAAATCTTACGTTAGGATTTCTTCCAATAAACTTAGGCAGTTGATACATGAATGCACAGAACTTCTCCAAACCAAATGCATTCGCATAATGCAGTTTATTCAATGCTTCATCTTCAGTTATTTGTAGAGGCTCATCCAGGATACTTTGACATCTTAGTAAACTTGCACTGAGGATCTCTAAAATAATTTAAAGTACTTATTTTTTTTATAACTGAGTGAATAAAAAAAGTAGTATGCTAAGCACAGTAACTTTTCCAGAACACTACCTATTTTTTCCAGCAATATGTGTTGTTGTAATCCGACTAGAAAGTTATGGGAGCCAGTTGCAGCAAAGAAAAGACATTTATCCCACCCAACCCAACTCACCTCACCCAACCAGCAAGTGAGACAAACTTATTGTTGTTCTCTGGGTGAATTCACAAGGAATGCTTTGATTGTTATTAGTTAACAACCGAGTTAGGATTAATTAAGACGCATCTATCGTATTGGGTTATCCTGTAATGGTAGATGTAAGTAGATAAATAAAGGAGAAGGGGACTTCTGGGCCCAGCAGTTAACTAGTTGAAATGTGTATTAAAAAAACCGTCATATTTTTCTAAGGAAAATCACAAAATATGGTACCTGGTTTCTATCTAGGAAGCGAGAAAACTTAAATTAAGTTCTAAATAATCGATTAAACAATGCCTGAAATGTTAGTAATCGATTACGAATAAATCGGTAAAATCTCAGAAAATGTATGAAAATCGAGTAACGAGTAGTTTTTTGTGGAATTGATTCATAGCGAATCGATTTCCTTTAATTTCTCTGCTGGCAACATTCCTGTCTGACATCAGTCTGTCACCGATTGACAGATGGCACTCGTTCGTGGTTTTTCGTTCGTTGAGTGTGTACGTATTTTCCTTGTTTTATGGTTTAACCCCACGACCTCGACTTTAAATAGGATCTTGCATTTCTAAATTACCTGGCTCTCTATTTTGGACAACTGTTTATGCCTATCGATCGGATATTGACGACATGGATCGCTGTGTAAACTGTATGATTGCGACTGGTCGCAAGAAAATATTGTACCCCCTGCACAATTCTTAGACGTTATTCTCCTAATTATTGAAGATGAATAATACATATTTTAGTCATATATTTGTGTTTTATTTTATATCCTCCTATCCCTTTTTTAGTTTTTAAAAGGTAGGTGCCTACTGCTTCTAAGTGCAAGATATTGAATGAAGAAACTTGTCTTCGACTGTAGCGAGTGTCTGGGGCGCGAGAGAGCCAAACGTGTCAGATCTTTGACTCTTTACACACACTCCATGCATAAAACCATAACACAACCAAAGCCATTCAAAAGTATTTCGTAAAAAAACATATAAAACTGCAATGTTATAATATAATCTCACTTTTACTATATTTCATATAACTTGATTCCTGGATAGCCAAATTTCACCAAATTTTCAGTGAGACCTTGTTATTATATTCTCTTACAAATAAGGCCAGTTTGATTCAGTTAACACCTGGGCCCAGGAATGTATGGAGTAGTTCCCTTCTCCTTTGTGCTATTACAGTTGCAGTGGTGGGTATTTACATCAGGAATTCAGGACACAAGCCTGATTGTTTGGTACCCATCATCGTCTACCATGCCATTTCCCAACGTTGTTTGAGTCAACTTCCTATCTATCCAGATGCTGCTAAATACTAGTATTTACATGTTACTGGCTATCTGACTGTTACTGGGTCAAAAAAAAAATCAAATTACCTCTAAACCTAGCTATGGTGAAGTTAGTATTAGTGTCGATATACAGAGCCTCTGCATTCAGTCCACCCAGCTCTTTAGGTATTTGTACTGACGCACACAACTGTAGGCTGAGAACAAAAACGTTTTGTTAGATGAGCCTTGTATTTCTAAATGCAAAGGCCGGTGAAAGTTAGGGTTAATGTTATATTATTTCATTCTCTAGTAGGCCGCTATGGCGAAGACCGTCATAATATTGCAGTCTGTTACTGGTGAAATGTAGGTGTTTAGTGTACACTTCTGCAACTGCCTTTGTGTAAAAAGGAGAGATAATATTGAGTGTATTAGACAGTTTATGTATTATTTCCGAGTTTTGCCACGTATAGACAGCGCGTGTACTTCATAAAAAGTAAATACATACCACAGTTGTGTTTTACCACAGCCAGGCAAGCCCAATAGTTCAGTGATACAACCAAGTTGGAAGCCATCAGTTCCTAGCATATTATCCAAACTTTGGCTGAAGGATGCCACTGCAGGAAGACTTGTTTCCCTCTGGAAATAAAGTTTTTAACACTTTTAAACGCAAACTCTTGTAAAAAAGATTGAAAGTACTAAATTGTTCTCTACGCCCTGTACCTGCCATAATTCCGTTGCGTTTGATATCTTGAAAGCTTTCATGTGGTTATATTTAAATTTTATAACACTGCAACATGTGAAAATTATTGACGAGTGATGAGTGTTATCAATTTTATTGTACCAAACACAATAAATACATTTCAAAAACAAACTTTTCCCTCCTTCCAATGAAATAATGAATCTGTCAATGTCAAGTGTCAATACCAGTCATAATCAAAGCTTATATTATAGAAACATACAAACGAAGGGGTCAATGTTCGAATATAATTACATGCTCCAACCAGCCCGCGAAATTCAAAATTTCTTGCGTTTTTTGCAATTTGCAGGCCAGTGCTAGGTTGTATGTTGATTAAAATGTTATTCGCGGCTGTAAGACATATGTAGTTACCGTAGACAGAGAATGCTATAGACTAATTGATATGTTTTGTCGCATTCACACAAGAAAAAGAACAACTTATGCCGATGTCGTGTAAAGAAATGAAACAGAACGATAAAATTTTTTGTTTCATCGAGCGTGCCACGTTTTTTCAAGGTCAGCACACTAGTTTGCTAAACAAAGTTTGACAGCTGACGTGCAGCTAGCCATCGTCTACCTTTAAAATACAGTTTTTACGTGTTATATGTTAAGTAATTTATGTTATATTTTGTTTTGAACAATTTAGACTTACTATTTCAACCATTTATACAAAAAAATGGTGTGGTGTAGCGTTAAAGGGTGTAAAAGTGATAGTGGAACGAAAATCCCAGGATTGTCTTTTCATTCGTAAGTATGCCACTCTTTATCAGTTCTAGGCATTCAGTATCATTTTATTATGTTCATATATTGTGTATAATGTACGCTAGACGTACGATTCATCCTTAAAAAGCACAAAAATAACAATTATTATTCAATTATAAATTCTAACCTAAAAACGTTGGTGTTGCCAACTTTTCTATAAATTATTACCCACTATTATGGGAAATAATAATATGATGGCTTCTGCAGTGAGTACTAATTAAATATCTGAAATATTTAATGACTTTTTGCAGTTTCCCTGAACCTGATAATTTACGTCAGAATTGGATTGTAGCTACAGGACGAACAGATTGGACACCAAAACCGTCATCAAAAATTTGCAGCAAACATTTTGAGAATTAAAAAGAAGAATATAAGTTAATTAGAAAGAAGAATTCATAAATAAGTAATCATTTTGAAAGTCAACCTTTTATTGGAAACCACAAAGTTTTACTTATTAAGGCAATTGCCATGCACTATTTTGAACTGCGTATACATCACGCAACAAAAGGATTTGAACCTAAGCAAAAAATTAGAAACATACGAAGCTTGTTTTATTTAAAGGACAATAATGTGTTAAATCAATAAAAGCTTATTAAAAATAAACATGTTCTATTATTTACCCACAAACCCAGAACCTACTATCACATCAGAAATGACAGTAATTTAGAACCACATCATCATCATCCATCGTCACTCCTGCCCTCATCGCAATTAATTTGAGTTCGGCAGCATGTCTTCTCCGCATCGCATGCCTTTGCGTACCGATGGTAACGGATATGTCATTGGCATATTCAGGCTTTGTCTTACGTACTAATTTCCAATTCTCATAAATTGTGGGGTAAATTTTTCCTCACCCGGTAACCCTAAATTCGTGACGTATTTATTTTTTGTCTCTTTTTGCGACACGCTTTGGCGGTGTCTATAGGATACTCTGTCTACGGTAGTTACAGAATTATAATCATCAAAATCACCAATACAACCCTCACCGTTCATAAAGGTGTAGGAACAAAAAAAAAACAGAAAAAGTCATTCCTACAGCTTTATGAACTTAGAGCGTTTTATTGATGATTTTGATGATTATAATTCTGTACCTACATATGTCTTACAGCCGCGAATAATATTTTAATCAACATACAACCTAGCACTGGCCTGCAAATTGCAAAAAACCCAAGAAATTTTGAATTTCGCGGGCCTGGTTGGAGCATTCACCTTAAAGAATGTGTCTTTTCGGTGAGAATTATGTTTTTTCTTCTTCTACTTGAACGAATGAACGGTAATTATAGGTGTCAAGTTGCCAGAAGTTATTTAAAAAGTAGTTCTATGTTAATTGTTATAAGTACATGATTAATTTCGTAATGTGATTTAGAAGCAGAATGTTAAAAAAACATTATATCTGCGAAAATACACATCTCTTAAATAAACTTCAAGGCCACTTTTAGTTTCTATAAAATTAAGCTCAGATTTGAATGGGCAGTACAATGATTACTAACGATTTTGACTTTCAAAAGTGCCTAATAATTATCTAATTAAAATTGAGCATAATAATAGAGCATAATTGAGAATAAATCACCAGGTCAAAGTAAAATTACTTTGACCTGGTGATTTATTATGGTGAATAAAGGTACATTTTTCAAAAAACTTTGTTGTTTTAATTCTTGTAATACCTCAGTTTTAGTATCTTTCTACAGTATTTATTATTGTTGTAAATAAATATCTCTATGGACCGAAACTATGTAAAGCGGTCACCCGCGCGGTTCCATACAAAAGTGCTCCGTTGCATCCGACGAGGGGAACCAGACCCCGCGCCCCCTTTTTGCTACGTAATAAATATTGTTTTCCATCGACTCGACTACATGCACACCGTTGAAGTTGAACTAGTGACACTGCGTAGGTTTCCGACACAGGCTCTGTGCTCTGTCACGCTGCGGGTACCCGTCGCTGGCGTCCGCTTTACGCAGTTTCGGCCCTATAATATCATTATCTGCCTAACCTTTTCCAAACTATATATTGGGGTCGGCTTCCAGTCTATCAACGGATGCAGCTGAATACCAGTATTTTACATAGAGCGACTACCTATCTGACCACCATAACTCAGTACTGGGTAATGCGATACCCTTGGTAAGACTGGCTGTCAGACTTTCGGGCCACTGACTAAAAACGATGTCAAAGATTTATAAATGACAGTTCGATACTAAGCCGAAAGAGGGTCTGAGTAATCTTTATGAACAACTTTAAATGTGGAACAAACCCTGAAATCGCAAAAAACCTCAGTTGTCCTTAGAGAAAGTCACTCACAAAAAAAATTCGAAGTCAGTCAGTCACTCATAAAATGTAGCCCAACCAACAGTGCTTCTAACCCCTTGTATGTTAATATGAATGTTATGCACTATAATTTTAAAAATTCAGGAAAGGACTTGTTACAGTTATGCCAAAAGTATAATCTAATTATCCGAAGTTTAAAAGTATTGTTACTTAAGTAACCAATGTACCAGAAGAAATGTTAAAAACTCTGGTATCGATATCGATACTTTTTGGTTTTGATTACTTAAGTGCTTCCCTAGCAATGGCTGCCATCTTTAGAGCCCAGTTTAGAGTAGGTATGCACGCGTATTTTGTAGGTATTTCTGGTCCATAAATTATTCTAGGTCTTTGTAATCAAAGGGAATTTCGATCACAGAGTACTTCGATCATTTTATTATCGTCTAGTCTTAAATCCAATCATAGTCAATCAATCATTTTCCCATAGACTAACTTCCACAAATGCGATTTTCAATCAATCAATCATATTTGCCAATCACCTCTAATCTCTTCAGGAGTCATCAACTTCATATACAACGTCTTCAACTTTAAATAAATATTTGGGGTTGGCACAACACGTTTTCTTCTCAATTGTCCCCGTCAGACGTCAATCAAGGCATCACTTACTCCTTTCTCTTTCATATCATTCCTCACACAATCCATTCATCTTTTCTTTGGCCTTCCTCTCCCTCTCCATTCATCAATACTCATGCCATGAATCCTAAGTCCTAATCAAATACTTCTAATCTCTTAAGGAGTATCGAGAATAAAAGTCTTAGAATTTCTTTGCGTAAAACATGTTTATTCGAATCTTTTTTGGGCATTATGGTTGAAAGACTATAGCCTTCCCTTCGGGGTAAATTAAAAAAAAAAAAAACATGTTTATTCTGTATAAGCAACAATCTGTGGCTTGGAAATGTCAACAAAACGTCACTTTAGAGATTTAAAAGTGACGTTTTGTAACCCAAGCAAGCAAGCATCATCAGCAGTAGACAGTAAACAAAAATAAAATCAGATAGATAACTATCATCATAAATATGAATCATAATCAAATGAACATGCAAGTGCCTATGCATGCTGTTGGCGCGACACCAAATGTAGGGATGCAAATGCCAGTACCAGGCCCAATAATGCAACAACAATCGCCACAACAAATGCAACCTGCTTTGCCACAGCAACCACAGCAGGATAAAATGGATAATATATCTAGAGTTAAGACTCTCATGGGCTCCCTCCGAGAGTCTATACCTGTAAGTGAATATAGCGACTTTGTACAATTTGAAGTCTTAAAGTTACACCTGATTTAAATTGTTGTCATTCTTTTCAGATGACTCTGAAGTCTGCAGCCCAAATTTTACATCAAAACCATAATATTGATTCGAACTCTCAGTAAGTATCATGCATAATAGACATACTTCAGGTGTGTATTATGTGCTACAGCAACTAAAAACCCTACACCAGACCCAAACACATCATGTAATGAGAAATATTAGAAGAAAATTACACACTTCAACCGAATATCTCTGTCACCTGTTTTATTTCTATACGATAGGGTTAAGTTGCATACCTACATCACCCCGGGCTCCTGCACTATAAAAACAAATCCAACCTTTCTAACAATCAACTGAAATTGACTATTTTAAAGTTACTTCTAAACACTATAAATATCTGTGCATATTCACAGTAGTCTGTTTGTTTATTATTTGCAAATGCCCAACACCAATGAATCTCTTTTGAGTGGATACACACATTTTCTTTTCTTGTGGCCCTGGAATCAGAACATTATTGACTCCATTTGGTATTGTATACCCAGATGGTTATAAGAGTGGAGGAAGACCAAAGAAACGATGGATGGACTGTGTGAAGGATGATATGGCTTAGAAGGAGGTGACTGCTGAGATGATGAGTAATAGGAAGTATGAAAGAAGACGAACATGCTGCGCCAACCCTAAATAAATTTCAATAAGGGCAGAGAATGATGATAGTATTGTATGCCCAGCCCATTTCCACATCAGTCTCTAAAAGTTAATTTAGATTAATATTTAAAATTAGCAACTAATACATACCTCTGATTGTTCTCCCATATATTTTGCAGGAAGGGTATTGACAACCCAGTGCCAAGATTTGATAAGAATTTAGAAGAGTTTTTCTCTATTAGTGATCAAATGGAACTGCATCTGGTAAGACTAATCTATAGTATCATTTTTTAAATTAAATATTTTATTCATATTTTTATTTTTGCTAAGATTTTAACGGAAATTTCACATTAACATTGGTGGCTGTAAAAAAGCTGTTAAAGATCTGAACAAAAAGTCACCATCTTCTAGCCTTAAGAAGTTATAATTGTCATTACTTTTAACACATTAGACCAAACATAAAATGACAAAATAATTGTTAGGTGCTACACATTACATACATTTGTTCTTTCGTTGTTGCATGAACATGCAACACATGAACATGTAGCACGAAACTGCATGTTCATTGCATCACCAAAAGAATCTGCTGAAGACAACAAAAGTTGTTGTTTTGGTAGCTATTTATAAGCTGACCAAATATTGTGTTACTAAAAAACTGAAAAGCAAAACC
The DNA here is from genome assembly GCA_950022335.1 of Eurois occulta. Taxonomy (NCBI): domain Eukaryota; kingdom Metazoa; phylum Arthropoda; class Insecta; order Lepidoptera; family Noctuidae; genus Eurois; species Eurois occulta. Next base: position 9,071,018 of record OX465500.1, on the reverse strand, counting down.
AAGCACATTTTAAATTAAACAAAAGTTGGAAGAAGGGCCCCTCCTGCTTCCAACTTTTGTTTAATTTAAATGTGCTTGCTTTTTGCGCTTTTCAGTTTTTTCAGTCGGGTATTTTAGTTTTTCCAGCTTTTTAGTTTAGTAACTTGAAAGATTTCACAGATGATTTAAAGTTTTTTTACTTTTTATACTATGCGTCACTTCGAACTACTTTTGTACATAATTATAAGTTGTATATATGCTATCACCTTTTAAAATGCTTCATTTTGATGACAGGTCAAACACATAACTCTACTATTGGGCTACGCCGCAGTCGGTAAAAAATTACCTTTCCTGGGTTTTCGAGGTCATATAAGCTGTTGTTCCATGTAAAATACTTGTATTCAGCTGCTGGTTAGACCTGAAGCTGACCCCAACATAGTTGGGAAATGGCTAGGCAGATGATGATTTACTATTTACCTGCCGTTTTGTCAAAATGATTTTGGCAAAATTTCATTATCCAAACAAATTTTAGCAAACCTTTTTTATATGTGCGTGTGAACTGAGGGACCAAGCTGGTATTTCGCAAATAAATATCGTAAGATTTAGTAGTAGTCTTAAAACAATTGTAGAACAAATCTGGGAATTTGTAAACAAATGCATTAAAAATTACAGCCCATAAAGTGTAGTCCCTCAGTCCTCACAGACCATCAGCCAGATCTCGGAAAGTATCTGGAAAAATAAGATATTGTGACTACAGACATTTAGTAAAGAATTTGTAAAGATAGTTACTGAAAAAAACTTTATGTAGAAAAAGAAAGATTTTATATATTTGATTCGATAATATTCACTAAAATATTTATCTTTCTTGTGTGCACTAAGGGACCACAGTTTAGTCGTTATATATTTTTTATCTTTGATGCTGCGTGGTCTGTTTTTCTGTAACTATCTTTACAAATTCTTTACTAAATGTCTGTAGTCACAATATCTTATTTTTTCAGATACTTTCCGAGATCTGGCTGATGGTCTGTCAGGATGTGAGGTTATCTCCCTCTCACGTTCCGCCACCTCCTTCGCTAGCATGACTGCTTCGCAGAAGGAGGTGACGGCTTCCCATTCCCCCTCGCCCCGGACCATGGCTTGAACCAGGGCCGGACGCGAGAGGTCGCCGCCGCCAATCGCCGCTACGAGGACACGGCGGTGCTCCGCCCAAGCGGAGCAGACCTCCACGGTGTGCTCCACCGTGTCCTCCGGGCGATCCTCACAATGATAGCACCCGGGCGTTTCCTCCCGCCCGATTCGGTGCAGGTACCTCCCGAAACAACGGTTTCCGGTGAGGACCTGCATCAGGCGGAAGGTGAGGGCGCCGTGGCGCCTCTCTAGCCACTCCTCAAAGAGTGGACTTATCGCCACTATCGTGGCGTGCCCTGCACGAGGTTGCGACAGTCGCTCTCGGTTTGGGAAGTGATAATTTGACATTTTTTTTTAATGAAACAACGGAGTCCCTGATTTTACTACCTTCCTAAACATTAACTCACGTTTACTCACACCATTGGGGTAGGCAGAAACAACAGGATGCTGCCCCCCTAATTAAGACAACTGTAACTCGAATCATTCTCCTTACATACAAGTTACAGTTGTCTTAGGAGAACAGAATGCCATGCATCTGCAACAATCCTAACATACTCCTTTATTCTTTCCTTTTCAATTAAGTAGCAATAAATTTAATTAACTATTAATAAAATTTAATACTGCTTTTTTAGTCGCAGTCTTACCAAATCCAGTGCTAGCTGGGTTGTGGAGGTTAGACAGTCAGTGGCTCCATGTAAAATACTTGTATTCAACTGCATCCAGTTCGACTGGAAGCTGACCCCAACATAGTTGGGATAAGGCTAGGCAGATGGTGAATATTTTTTTTTTTTGGAATCAATTCGCATGTGACTAAAAGAGTCATAAATATATGTAAATGTTGATGAATGGAGAGGGAGAGGTAGACCAAGGAAATGATGGATGGATTGTGTGAGGAATGATATGAAAGATAAAGGAGTAAATAATAGCATGACGGTCGACAGAGGAGAATGGAAGGAAAAACGTGTTCCGCCGACCAGTAACATGGTAGCAGGGCAGGAATATGATCGCGGGCCTGTGGACGGTGAGTACCTAATGGGCTAGCTCGCCGTCCGTCCGTCTTATGACGACAGGCCGTGTCGACGGCGCGTTCGTATCCCACGCGCGCCTCAAAGAGATGTCAGCAAACAGGAGGGGCCCGCAAAGGCCGATGCCTGCCAGGGCTGCTGGACTGTTCGAAAGAGATACGAGTACCGCGGCCCTGGAACATAAAGGGCAAAAGAAGGAACATGGATGGTTTTTAGTCAGTAAAAGTCTGACACTCCCTTCCGCTCCGCCCAGAGCGGGAGGAGTCACTTGATGATTTCCCATCCGAAAAAAAAGGGCAGGAATATGATGATGACATGTTTTTTGTAAATTTAATTTATGCATTTAATATATTCTTTATTGCAATCAATCATTCAAATTGAAATTAAATCAACAATAAATTTAAAGCAACTGTTCTACCCTTTTTTAAATATTACAAATATATAAACACTTGTAAAAATCTATACTATATAATATATATAATAATATTATAAAGCTGAAGAGTTTGTTTGTTTGTTTGTTTGAACGCGCTAATCTCAGGAACTGCTGTCCCGATTTGAACAATTCTTTCAGTGTTAGATAGCCCATTTATCGAGGAAGGCTATAGGCTATATATCATCACGCTACGACCAATAGGAGCGGAGCACTAATGAAGAATGTTTCAAAATCGGGAGATATTTTTTCCTATTGAGAGCTTCCGCTGCGTGCGCTGCGTAAACGGTTAAAGTTTCGCAAAAATCATGTATTACAGAATTGTTCCTCTTTAAAAGTTCTAAAAAAAAGTCCGCGACAGCATATGTCTATCTTTTAAGGTTAGCTCACTATAACCTTTTTTATGCTAACCAAATTTGTTCTAAAATAATGCATTATTTACGGAGGTGTTTTTATAAACATGATATTAATCCTTATCCAAATAAATACGTTACTCATCACAAGTATTTCATTTAAAACAAAATTGCCCTTTACATCTTTCGATTTAAGTGAATATCTTAAGAACTGTCGCAGTTTTAAAATAAAATCACAGCAAAATAATGATCGGGTACTGCGCGCACAATGTGCAAAGCCGGGCAGTCATGTTAGCCCAAAGTAACTATTCCACGCGGACGAAGTCGCGGGCGGAAGCTAGTGTTCAATATTTGTTCAATGCATGAAATAAAAGGCTTTTTATTTTATTATTAAATAATAATAAAAATTTCAGTTCCCAAGGATTCAAAATCTAGACTTTTTAGCAGCATCTATGAATAAGCAGGAGCATGTAATATAGTATGTACGCTGAAGTAAATATCGTGTATCTACTGCAACAATGTAATTGAACGGAGCAACAATTAACTTATTGACCCGGCAACCGTCTCTAATCACTATCATTATCAAACCCTTATCAGTGATGTCTTTGCATGACTCCCTTTGGAACGTCAACACCATCATATGATATACATACAGGGCCGTAGGTACTAAAAACCACAATGTCTACTTTAAACATGGAAAAAAGGAACAGACTATCAAAACAACATCTCTGACAAAAAACGTCACCATCACCAACAGCACCAAGCTTCTAAAGCCAGTTGTGAGATGACTATGATGGACTAAAAAGACCTGATACGTCAATTATTTCAGTCGTAGCAGACAAATAAAATAGATTTCTGCGTTTTTGTGGGGTAGGACTTTGAGTACCTTGCAGATGGCCCGCCCTTTTTTCTTTGGGGAAGTCCTTTTGGATTCCTACCGACTTCAACTCCAACTCCAAGGTTCCTCCCACTTCTTTGCGTCGGGGATCCGGGAGATACATGCACATTCGAGCAAACCCCTGACGTGGAATCAGCCCGCCAAGCCTCATCACCAAGTGCGCCCGATCGCTCGATCATGTAGTCAATTGCCCGCCCTGCGGCGGTGTAAGACACCTCCTCCACTTCTAATATAACACTCTTCGTTGATCTACTTTAGCTAGGAATTGGGGCACAGCTTATTCAGATAGATATCATCATTTTCCTGCCCTTGTCCCATGTTACTTGGGATCGGTGCAACACGTTTTTTCTTCCATTCTCACCTTTCAACCATCACGCTATCATTTACTCTTTTTTCTTATCATCCATCACACACAGACAATCCATCCATCATTGACAGATAGATAGAATATACTTTAGTAGCTTATGCCTGCTGCCCGCGCCGTAATCGGTAATTATCCCACGGGATAAAAAGTATCCTACATGTCATCCGTTCAACCGTTTTTGCGTGAAAGAGGAACAAACATCCATACCTATCCTCACAAAATTTCGCATTTATAGGTAATACGGGTACAATGGCGCTCTTATTCTCTCAGTGACCTAGTACAACTCCGATGCCTATGTTGGTTAGTACTTCAACAACTTTATAGTGTTGTATTCTTAGACAACCTTTAGATTTCAATGTGATTGATCATACGATCTAGTACAGTTACAAAGTAAACAGCATCCTTATCATTTAGTGTCCATGTTGTTTACATTCTAAATGTAAACTAATCCTCTCTTAAATTGATCTATTGATAGGTATATAGTTGCAGGGTGTTGTTTTAACCTAGGTCAGTGTTGTTTTCAATTAAATGTTAAACAGAAATGAGGAATAGGATGCGGATTGTTTTTGACGTGGGTGTGACATAACATTATTTATTGTAAGGAGACTACACTTATAACTAGGAGAACATAAATACCTACCTTTACGATTAAAAAAAAATCGATGTTTTTTTTTCTTTATTAGTTTATAGAGGGTTTGATCAGTATGACATGAAACACACATAACAGAAAAAATGAATAATAATATCGATAAGACAAAAACATGAAAGCAAAAATATAGTGGGGTACTTAAGTTAATAGCGTCGTTTGGTCGTAACGATATAATTACGCCCTTCATAAATCAACAAAGTTACTAAAGTAACAAATTAATGAAGTAGTTTTAAATACTTACACAAATAAATTAGACGACTATTTGACCAAACAGTAGCTTTTCAATTTATTCTCGTTTTAAAGTAAGTAACTTTTATTCAATCCATTCCCCAGCGTACTGCCATAACGTGCATCCAACAAGCGCAGTCGGCGAGTCACTACCTCCCGATGACCATCATGCCTTCGAGGCTCGACACTGGACCGATCACAACGGTAAGACTGAATAATAATAATATTATACATCTCCTCGCCTCGTTGGTCCAGTGGGCGCAAGTGCGACTACCGAGCATGAGGTCCTGAGTTCGATTCCCAGGTTGGGCAAAGTGTTATTGGGTTTTTCCATCAGGAACTTCTCAGTAGCAGCCACGGAGGCGAGATTTGTGCCCGGTCAATGGCAATAAACTTAAACATAACTAGTGAAATGTTGATGTACTATTAGGTACACCTCTGCCTAAACCTTAGAGATTACATATAGGCGTGATGTTATGTAAGGTTATACATCCATAATATTTATTTTTATTAAGAAGGAACTCGTCTGAAAAAGCACCTGCATCTGCCACTATCTAGGCAAATGATATCTTTTAAAGTTGTCTTTGGGATGTCCTTACCTGTTACGATGTGACTGGTAACCAAAGTATGGCCTTAGATGGTACGACTGTTTGTTTGCTACCAAATACATAAGACATAACTTTAAAAAACACATAACCCTTACCATAAGCAAAACTTTGGGCTGCGCCACAGTCGGTTACGAAATAGTAGTAGTAAGTAAAAACCACTTTTAGGACTGTCTCCAGAATAGATATTGGATTTTTTTACTGTGCTATCCCTTCTATAACATGCAAAGCCGTCTGAGCTTCCACTGTTTTTGGATAATTGTGTAAATATGGATTCCACATGGTTACGTCGGATAATATGATATGTAATGTAATTTATTACTAATTCCAGGACACAAATCTAAGCTACCCACAGTACTTGAACACGGTACGTCTTCAGATCACCTACGCCAAGGATATCCACGACACGTTGGTGGCGGCTGCGCAGAACATATCGCCTACTGAGTGATGTTATTAAAGTAATGTAGCACGTAAGAATAATCATTATATTTATGCTCTAAGTATGGGTGTAATAAAGCCCTTTCAATTAGATAGTGGTTTTATTGACTTCTTATTTCGTGTGAACACAAGGTTTATAATAATAGAGAAACACTGAGTGTTTGTAAAAATATTATTATTATTGAAGAGCTCTTCACTAAATAATAACAGCCGCTCCGGTCGATCTTCAGCTTAAGTCGTGCTTGCCTGGGTTGGTCCGTGGATGGGTGACCACCCATTATCGAATCGAGGGCAAAAGCAGACCAATAGAACAATCAAAAGTGATTTATTCCAATTAGGCATCGAATCACTGCTTTATAAACTTCAAAATTGGATAAGACGGTCCCTCCAAACGCCGTTCACCACTTCCTAATGGTTTAGCTTGTAAGACGTGGCGCAAAAAACTCCCCAACAAAACATCTGTCTGTTAAGCGCGGACTCAACAGAAGCAGGGACGTGTAAAGATGTGCGAAGCGGAGAAGAGGGGGAGATGCTTAGGAGCTAGGGTGCATCCACCGAAGCTGAGCGGAGATGTATATTACTGGCTAGACCGCAGCAGAGATGTGTGTCCAGGCTACTCACGCCCAGTTTAGCCCGATCTAGCATGAACGGCGGCTACCGCTTGCCGCTCGCGGCTCCTCGTCTCCGCTCTGCGCTGCTGCCTGTTTGGAGTGCAGAGGCTGGACTAAACAAATATGGTACATCTCCTCTCCTAAGCGGAGACGAGAAGTGTAAACAGCGAAATTCTATACAGTCACAGTCAGACAGTACTATCAGACATTCATCATTCGTTTTTGTTCTGTGCTGGAACAAATCTCTTTTCCTCTTGTCTCGTCGAGTCTTGGCCTTAAATTAGGCCTGGTTGGACAAAAAAGGTAGACTGCAGGCTGACTGCACAAGGCTAAGTACATTTAAGTATCGCGCATTTTAAAAATGATTCAAAGTAAAAAAGACCGGCCAAGTGCGAGTCGAATTTTTAATTTTTGTTGTTATAGCGGCAACAAATATACACATTTTGTGAAAATTTCAACTGTCTATCTATTACGGATCATGAGATACAGCCCGCTGACAGACAGACAGACGACGCGCGCGACGTACGGACAGCGGAGGCTTAAAATAGAAATAAAAAAGGGTCCCGTTGGTTACCCTTCGGGTACGGAATCCTAAAAATGATTCATACTAAAAATAAACAACCCTAAGAAAACAATTGTATGGAAAATCCCGTATTTTTGTTTTGATAATAACTAGAAAGTAGAAACTTTCCCGCAGACATCTAACCATGACCTTCTGGGGTCAGCATGATTAGTCTGTTTATTTTGTTATGTAACGCGATTAGCAATATAACTAGCATCTATACAGGTGAAGCTTAGGTAGGACACTTATGTATCTGCAACAACTTAATTTGTAAACTAGTGACTAGTATTTGTAGACTAGTGAACACAACTAAACACACACAACATAAACAAAACACACACAAACCGTAAAGAGGGGGTTACTATGACGTCTTAAAGCAGGAATAATTCCAGTGTGGGAAAGAGACAGAGCTATACAAGTCGTCTAGCGCCATCTTTTTCCCACACTGGAATTACTCCTGCTTTAAGACGTCATGGTAGGCTACTAGGACTTTAGTAAGAAACCGAATAGCCGTCTTAGACGGTACCAGCGAGCGTGCATTCGCCTGTAATGTAACAATCTAAGATTCAATGTTGTACAGAAATAAATGATTGTTACAAATTGTATCGGTACCTACAGGTTGCACACTGTACAGCTCGATTCTCCTCATTCACTGATGTAATGCTCGAGTCTGAACTGTGAGGGACCCCATCTGGCAGCACGGAATCTTAATTTTCCATACATCCTTATCTGTCGCTCAGAACCGTAATTTACTGACTATACTTTTAATTATTAATGCAGTGTGCAAAATAAAACAACACATTATTAATAAAATATATTAGACTGTAAAATATATGGATACATCAACTCAAAATATTTTAACATAGTTTAATTCAGATCTTTGTTGCTACATACATAATACGGCATTTTACGTGTCCTCTACTTACAATACACGAAAAGAGACACAAAACATACGCCTTAAAAAAATAATAATTTACAGTTGGATATATTTCCGAGATCATAAGATATAGTAACCACATTTCCGATACGATAATGATTTTAACGGCATTTTAGAGTAATTAAAGTTAAGTTACGATTCAAAACTTTCATACGATCTCTTGCAGCTGGACCGGACATTCCACGCCATACAAAATATGTGAATGTGACTTAGAAATAAAACTTTACATTAGAACTATCACAATAGGGAGAAATAGAATACTATCAGTCTTTAAATTAGAAGACACCAGGAACATTAGTTCACACCAATTTCTTGTATGTAGGTACCTGAAACAAAACAAAATTGTTTATTAAAAAGATAGCATTATTAGTAGTCATTTGGCAGGCCCGCTATTTATAGATTGGGCCCAATATTCCTTATGAGTGAATTGTGATTCTCAGTAATTGGTGCCTTATACGTACAGCTGCAATGTATACGATTCATAGGACAGCATAGAAGCATTATGTACATTTATCCAAACATTTCTTTCAATATGAAAAGGGAACTAATTTTTTGAACTACTATTTAAACATTCGAGAGGTTATGAGCAGTTGAAAAAATAATGGGCAGTTATTTTTTTTATCGACGGACGGGAGTAACTGCCCATTTAGTTATTTTTTAACACCCTTGCTCGTAAAGCTGATGTAATTCCACCGGTTTTAAATATGTAAAGCGGGTCATAAAAAACGCGGTGTTACCAAAGCAAATAGTTAAGTTATAGTCCATACAAATTCCATAACAGTATTATTTGCCATTTCAAATATGGAACTGATCGCCGCCGCACGACTCCAGCTAGTGAGCAGCGCGCTGTTGCTATTCAAATTTCGAACTAATCGCCGCGCGGCGCCAGTCAGTAGGCAGCGCTGGCGCACTGTTAAAATGGCGGGAAAGCAACAGTGTGCATTCACAGATTGAGTTTATTTAAAATTAAAAAAAAAACAGTTTATTCGATAATTTAATAACTTGGCTGCATGCTCTGTCTAGCGTCTTTGCCAACATTTTCACGCAGCCACGGCAGAAAATAATCCTCGCGCCATTTTTCTCAAATTTTCTTTTCTTTGTACTTGTATTGTGAATGTCTTTTTTTTCTGTTTCCTCGCAAATGTGTTAAAAAATGTCGTACGATATACGTGCGTATTGGTTATAACCATCTTAACGCACTAATATCGTAATGTACTATTACTGATCAGTATTTATTAAATGATCTTTTTTTATTATTTTTTTTAACACCCTTGCTCGTAAAGCTGATGTAATTCCACCGGTTTTAAATATGTAAAGCGGGTCATAACAAACGCGTGTGTTATGAAAGCAAATAATTAAGTTATAGTCCATACAAATTCCATAACAGTATTATTTGGCATTTCAAATATGGAACTGATCGCCGCCGCACAACTCCAGCTAGTGAGCAGCGCGCTGTTGCTATTCAAATTTCGAACTAATCGCCGCGCGGCGCCAGTCAGTAGGCAGCGCTGGCGCGCTGTTAAAATGACGGGAAAGCAACAGTGTGCATTCACAGATTGAGTTTATTTAAAATAAATAAAAAAAACAGTTTATTCGGTAATTTAATAACTTGGCTGCATGCTCTAGCGTCTTTGCCAACATTTTCACGCAGCCAAGGCAGAAAATAATCCTCGCGCCATTTTTCTCAAATTTTCTTTTCTTTGTACTTGTATTGTGAATATCTTTTTTTTCTGTTTCCTTGCAAATGTGTTAAAAAACGTCGTACGATATACGTGCGTATTGGTTATAACATGCTCGGCTCAATTACGCCCTCGCCTTCGGCTCGGGCTGAAATTCCGCCTCGCATGTTATAACCATCATAACGCACTAATATCGTAATGTACTATTACGGCTCATTTTTGTTTACTTTACTGTTAAGTTTTAACTGGCGAACGTGCGAACTTGTTAGGAAATATGCATTTTGTCATTTTTAACTTACCGCTTTAAATCATTGCCTGAAAATGACGAGTACCTATTTGCATTATATAAACACCCTGAGTAACTTATCAACGCTCATCAAATAATGAGACCACTAGAAACTGACCTTTCTGTGAACCAATGCTACAAAAACCCATAAACAACGATTTTATTTCAAAACAAGACTGCCTCGTTGGTCTAATAGTCGCAAACACGACTGCTCAGCATGAGGTCCCGGGTCGAGCAAAGGGTTATCGGGTTTTTCCATCAGGAATTTCTCAGTAGCAGTCATGGAGTCCCCCTATTGCATGGGACTTAAACATAACGAAATGTGAGTGTACTGTTAGGTACACCTCTGCCTAACCCTTCGGGGATTACATGCGTGATTTTATTTCAAAACAACCGAGTAAACAACCCACGAATACAACATAATTTAAATATCAATAGTAGAATACCAGTATACCTAGTAACAAAACAATAGGTAGCACAGCATTAGATAACTATTCTGACAAATAATAATACTAACTATTGGCTACACAACACGATATCTCCTTGTCCAGTATATTTCCCTAACAACAAGCCCTGGGGGGCTAACTACACTCGACAAACAATAATGGAAGGGACACATAAATCGATCCTTATCAACAAAAGAGAAATACAGTCCTCGGCTCTTCCACTGGATGTTTGTGCATCGTGACCCGAGATAACCTTATTATGATGACATTAATAATGTTCTGTCTCACCCGCTATGTACTATGGAATAATACAGGTTCGATTTGTGTTCCTGCATACACTAGTAAAGAGTGCGTGTGTATTGTTTTAACACAAAGGGTTTTTTTGTATGCTGTTGACAGGTCATATACTTTGAATGCATTTTTCTAATATAAATAAATAAGCTAAGAAAAGACAAAAGTCATGTAGTGTACAGCATGCTCGTTTCATTTTGTGGAACAGACATTTTATGGGGAAGCGCCAGGATAGCTCGCGAAATTCAGCTTTTGAAAAAAAAATGGAATGATAATTTGTTGTTTTTCTTTAGGATAATGTGTACCTAGATAAGAAAAAGATAATAAAAAAATAAAGTCATTTAGTTTAGGACTTAATTAAAATGATATCCATCTAATTATTATCTTGCTTTAAGATTAAGTACGAGTAAACCTTTTGGTATGAGTAAACCTTTAGGTGCCATCATTAAAAAATAAGTTTGTTTTTATCATTTGAGACCCTCATTAACTTTCCGAGTCATCAAGAAAACTTTTTCTTTTTAACCCAAATTGTGAACAACAGCCAGGATAAAAGCTAGTCAAATAATAATTAATATCTAACTAATAAGTAATAACACTTCTGTACAGGTCAGACTATTTTCTATAGGTTAATTATATAGCAGTAAGTTTAGAACCAATAATCACGAAGAATTTGTACGTAGCCGGATGTTTCTAGACTATTATTTAATTTTAGAATTGCAAATGTATCTAATATCTATATTATATCACTTTGTAACTGTGGGATAGTGACCAGTAGCATCCTTATTTACTGCGATAACGATTATGTAGCAACCGACCAATGAATTATTTGGCAACCATGGCGATTATTATTTCACTGCACTAGGAGTCCCATGTTAGACAGCGGACGTTTAAAATTGATAAGTTAAATTATCTATGTTATGGTTCATTAAACTATAGAAATAATTAAAAAAAAAAAACTTCAATACAATTTAATTTCTGTTCTTCAACAGCTCATCCAAAAAAAACTAGAATTCATAGAATATTAGAAATTTCCTAGAGATAACAAATCTAGGCAAACAAATAAAATAAATGAATTGATATTTCACTAATAGTGTAGATAAAGTTATCGTTACACTTAGCAACAGTTGAGTTGATAACCGGACATTCACCCTAACAGACACATAGCGAACTTACATAAGCTCTCTCATAAAAAGTAACTCGATATAGGTGACAATAACATGTATTTTTTGCAGCATGATAATATTATCGGTCAGCCTCCGTTGCTCGTATTGCTTTCATTGCCATAGTATCCATGGCACTGATAAATGATAATAACCAGACGGAAAGAAAGATATTTTTATACTACAGACCCAATTAATTATCGCGTAGTATTGATTGTAAAAAAATAATTTTGTAGTTTATTAATCATGCGGTGTGATTGGCCGAATAAGGCGGCAATGAACGGTGCAGCCATCTGCGTGCCAACTTCCTCTCTTTACTTTTACTAGGCAACAATATTGGCTGGTTGTAACAAAGACCCTTGAACATTCCGGGTGTGATTCTACATTAAATAAATCATCCACTCAATCAGCAGCAAAATAGGGTTAGCCAACGTGACTGTTGTGAGGGTAACACGTTATAAAACGTGTAACCCTTTACGAATGCGTTAACCCATCACGCGTAACATGCGTTCAATATGAAACTAATTTCTTTACAAACATTTTACATTTATCATTTTAACGATGTGTTATAAAATGACGTCTGTGTGTACTATCGAGCTGATCTAGCAATTCAGCTCAAAGTTTATCAATGATTGGTACTAAATACAACTAGTACTTCAAGTGCAAACACATTAAGGGTTTCGCTTCTTATCATGTTATAATTATCTACAAAATCAATAACTGTTACTGAATAACATCTTGTTTATACTCTAGTAATCAGTTGTTTGTAGAACTAGGTTTGTTTTGTTATCTATTTTCATAGAATAGGTATCTTAATTCTGTTTAAAGTCAACGTAAATGAGGAAGCGGACACTTAGGTATAAGTATACCAGTATAGTTTATAATAGTTAGTAAACAAGTATAATTATAGTGTAAAATGTGTAAAAATAATATTCTAATTACCGTTAGATAATTAATCTTTACCTGAAAGCGTTGGAAATAGGCAAGAAAGTAAATCACTGTAAGATATTGTAGCTTTCCGAACTCATAAAAAAAAAAATGATGGTACCCATCAACTTTTCTGTACCTATAGTTAAGTAATCTAGTAATGAGCAGTCAACGACGGTTCATTCACGTCTAGTCAGACATTGTTAAGACAATAATTGCACAATAAATAATAAAATTATGTGGACAACACTGAGACATAACATTTAATAGCACAATATAAGTAACTTTTATCAATATTTTATTACTTACATACAAAATTCTAATAAATCTGAACTTGTTTTTCTACAAATTAAATAGTTTGTTGCAATTTAACTACCTTAGTAAATCAACGCTATTATTGATAAAGTATTATCTGGAACAAATTATTCCACACCTTATCTGTTTGGTCCTGTTAAGGACTTGTATCCAAGGCTAATAGTGAACTATAGCTGGTCACTTGGACTGCAGTATTTTTACTTTAAAGCTACCAAAAGTTTTCCGCCTGCCGGACAAATCCGCCATTGGAGCCAAGCATGGTGGCTCTACGAGACACTACTATAATCGGTACATGGGACAGAACACCAGCTCAGGAAAGATAGAATGTTGCTTTTGTTTGCAATCTACCCACAAAAAATAATGACACACCTATATTAAGTCCACGAAAAAATTTTAAACATCCAAATAGCTTGCCTATTCTTTTGGGTCGTATTATTTTCCGTAACTGTTTCTCGAAACGTCCGGTCTGTTCAAAAACAAAGAATATTGGGGTCGTGATCCACGACCACAATGTAATCGTTATCAACGCAAAATCCTTGTTGTTGCGTTATTTATAGGTCCCTCTATGTTTTAATGATAAATGGACGTAAGATGAGAAGACCACATTCATTTATTATCTTGGTTACCCTTGACTGCGAACATTTTCAACGTTAATAAGCGTTGAACTCTATTTTATTGAAAACGTTCGGACAGAGTTAAACAATATTATGATACGTTACGCACATATTATCTTTGTTTTATTTTTAGGCTTCGAATGATACTAGAATATCGAGTTTAAAAGCAATTAAGCTGATAAATTAAAAGGAGATAACAATATTTTGTCTACATTTTTTTTATTAACAAAAAACTTGATTTTGTTTGAGTTCGAGATTTGGAACTCCCGCGTGCTGTTGTTCAAAATATCTGTTCGAAAAATAAAGCTAGTTAATGAGGAATAATACTTAATTACTTAGGTAATATGTATTTATAGATAAGCACCAAAAATATCTCTAAATTGACCCACATAGGTATTTGGTGTGACATTACCGAAATAATGCTTCAATTTTTACGCTAGCCGTGCTACCAAACACTTTACAGAATTAATCAAAAAGGTGTGGTCACATTTCAGGGTGTGATTCAGACCATCACACTGAACAAAAAAAAAACAAAGACAACCAAAGGATCAACATAGTAATCGCGATTTTTTTTTAATATAATCCTATTCTACAGTTTTAGTTATTCTGTAGTTTGGAGTTGAAGTTCATCAACTACAATGATAAACTGCCATTTGAGATCATTGATAATTTATAATTATGCATTCTAGGCCAATTAACTGTCCCAAAATTGCGAACGCTCGCCACTTGAGTCCTAGTTGTGTCCTAGTTCTGTCACAGAACTAGGCGGCACAGTGGCCAACATATCAATATCCAAGTGTGTACTTACATGGTTCATCCGAACACCTGCTGCGCGGCATATGTGATGTGTAGGTAGCCGTCGTGTGCGCGGAACTGATCGTACGCCTGCGCCATCGTCATACTGTGGCTCACGAGGACTTTGTCGTTCACCAGCAAGTATAGCGCCTGCGAGGACAAAGAGAGTATTTAGCTAAAAATGGTGGTTGTCTCGTAGAGATTTGAGGACTAGGAGTATTTTAAAATTAATTTGCGTCATCAGACTTGTGCCATCGCTGTGCAACAACCATAAAACACTAATTTCGGAACCCCAAAGAAAATAATTATGTTACAGTCACAGTGATTAAATAGCTATTATACATAATGACTGGTTATTATATATAATGACTAAATTGTCACGACAATGTGATAATTTAATCACTTTATCCGAATATTATTCATAACAGCAGGTCAAAGTTAGTCAAAGTAATAAATACAGTTAAAGAAATCTGTGCGATGTGGCCAGAATTAAAAATCGTACACTGTAAACCTCTCAATCACAAGGGTTTGTTGAAAGGGTCAACCAAGGCAGAGAGAAGATGCTTTGTACTCGCGATAAAAAGAAATAAGACATTGGAGATATCAGAAAATTTATTAGACAATCTCTAAAAGCAAGCCGATAAAATACTCATACAGGTGATAATGTAGTAGTAAAAAATCCTGATGTAGACCGTGCTAAAGCCGATGATAGGAACATAATAGCTGTTATAATTTCTCAGGAGACAGAAGGAATGTATAATATAAGTTAGACACTAAGCATGGGATTTTAAATCAAATTTACGATAGGAATCAGTTCACTGTCTGCAATGAAAAATGTATTACAGTTGATATTGTTCCATAAAACGAAGTTACCATCCGAGAATGTGTAAAAAAAGAGTCGCATCTTGTCGGCCAAGGATTTCAGCATTGCAACTGTACTGGCGAATGCGTTTCTAATAGATGCAAATGTAAAACGTTAAGCCTCTTGTGTAACTCTGACAAGAGCCTTACTTGTAAAAATAAATAATTAATATTTTATTTTATAATCGTAAAAACTACCATCCAGCTAAGTTGAGCACCTAAAAAAAATTTCTTGCAATGTCTCTAATATTTTATAATAAAAATAACAACACTTGTTGCTACTCATGTTATAGTTATGCTTATAGCAAATTGTTTTATTACTTTATCCAGATCTTCCAAGATATTATATAAAATATCTAGATAATGTGATTAATTAATTCTGTGTCAATTATCACTGTCTAAGTTGAGTAGATATTGTACATAATGGCTGGACAGTATACTTAATTATATAATATCCGAATTTATTACTTTCGCTAAAACATATACGTATATTATTCAAACGACTTGAGGATAATTGGAAGACCATCACATTTATTGCGGTGAGGTACCTTAATTAGTAACTTGAAAAACAAGCACCTTTTGAAGAGAGCCCTACTCCTCCTCCTGGGAGCCCTACTCCTAGCAACTATGTAAGCGGTAGTTACCTGTGAATCTCTGAGTTTCATCTTCGTCCGTATAATGTAAAGGAATTGGGACATAGTGAGTTCTTGTGGCACCAGGAACTTGTTTCTGCCCAACGCAGGCACTTCCCGCTCTCTCGAATACCGCTCTACGTATAACTGGAAAAAATAAAATAGATTTAGTAAACCAAATGGCAATAATCAAATAAAAACAAGGTGCTAGAAAAGCAATTTACCGGCACTTTGTTTGGAAATCTGTGTCTAATTGCTTGAACCTCTTGATTTGACTGTTTGATGTTCATATCTGTAACAAAAATATATCAGTTGAAAAGGATGCCAATGTGTAAGTGTGAGAGCTCTATGTACTTCTGTGTCGTGAAAACAGTACTACTACGTCTAAATGCGAACGCCAAAAGTTCTACAGTGAGCCTTTTGCTTTTAAATTAGGCATGTGAAGCAAGTTTTAGATAAGAAAAAGAACGGCTTTGCCGTCTATTATGTAAACCCCGGGGCAATTGGACTATTTTTACATTTGAGTAGGCAATTCCTGTAGGTAGACTTTAGTAGGCTCACAAAATCTAGTTCTGGATTATCAAAAGGACCAGGTGCCTTGTGTTAGTCCACAGCAGGATCTCGCGTTGACGTTAGCGCTTTGAATAAAAGTAACAATTTGGGGGGTAATAAAACTTACTAATAATGCGGTTTACGAACAGGCACTTTCCAGTACACGCTTCTTTTACGAAAAGACACAAATAGTTGGGGGGGGGGCGATAGGGCGACGGCGCTGGGCGCCAAATTTGGGGGGGCGACGAGGAATGATAAAATTCTTAATATACGTTCACATTTGGTTCAGCAAAAAATTAACACTTGTTAATGATTTCCTTACGTGGGCGCCACAATATTCTTGCCCGGGGCGTCAGTGGCCCTAACACTGTACTCGACACAAACATTTGCAAACGATATAGAATAATTACGATAAGACAGAGTGGGGCGGATTAGCGAATAGATACGTCGTCTGAAATTACTTTCGGCGATAAGACACTTTGTTACTACCTACCTAATTAGATTTTTTTTAGTGTGCGAAAATATGGACCGAGTTATCCTCTAAGGTCTTAACCTTGAACCTTGTCATAAATGCTAAAATAACTTTGATTTAAAATATGGCTCAAAAATGCTCACCGTCTTTATAACCGAAAACTTCTTGTGACGCATATGTGATGTAAAGGAAACCGTCTTCATCGCCATAGTTGTCGTAAGCCTGAGCCATCGTGAGGCTCATGCTCAGCATCGATTTGTTGTTTATTATCAAATATAAGGCCTGAAACAATACAATAAATTCAGTATATTGTTTATTTACCAAACCAAAAAGTGTATTGGTTCAGTCGTATGCCTTATATGGGTAACCCTATGCCTATGGACTTAGTTACATACTACTTGCCTACGTTGTACCAACGCGCAAAATCACCTGGGCCGGCAGTCTCGACATAGATACCGACAATGTCGCAAAGTTTCGATCGCTTAATAATAACAGAAAAAATCGGTTGCAATAACGTTGCTTGTGAGAAATGTAAGTCTGTACATCCAAGATGCGTTTCTCGCAAGCATTGTTATTGCAACCGAATTTGTTCGTTATAATAAAGCGATTGAAAGTTTGCGAAAGTGTCGGTATCTATGTCGAGACTACCGGCCCTGGCGTAGTCATTTATCGAACGTATACGCAGCGTAAACTATGCGCAGATGCGACGATACGTCGCGTCGCAAAGATCATACGTCAACGCGAAGTATTGTTAGATAGGTCATCATGTCACATAAATTGTACAGACAGATATTACTGCGGTTGCAATGCATTACTTTGAATCAATTTTCAATTCTGAAGAATTTCATTTTGTACGTTCCACGTTGTCTAAAGACACCTTTAAAACATACGGATATCTCGTGAAATGCTTCCTATGCAGATTGCTTGGGTCACTTGAAAACGCTCTTAGTACTATGTAACAAAATCAATTAATTATTTATTTATCTCCCAAGTCAATTGATTGATTACGGAATTACGTAAATAATACTTTTACTTAACGATAGTCAAGATTCAACCAGATTGAACTAGACGTTAGATAGACTAGATCATAGACTCTAGACTTTGGCACTGTTTTCATTGGTCGAGAACTCGATAAGTATTATATTGCTATGGAAGCATGTTGTACCAGTTTTAGCCATTGGAGTAAACATACTGACCAGGGACCATTTCAGTTAGCCTCATAAAGGGTTTATGATAGGGTGTCTAAGAGGGTTTCCTAAAAACCTTAGATACGATCAGTGTACCCCTTTAACCCAATTATACATTATGAATGGGTTGATAACCCCTTTAAGACAAAAAGTGATTGAATTAGGGTAACCCTTGTGCCATGAACGGGTAAGAAAACCCAATCAAAAACCCTTTCGAGGATTTTGAAGGTTTCAAAGGGTTGGCCATTCAATTGCTTACCAAATAATAAGAATTTTATCGGCTAAGAAACCTCATGTGATTTTATTGGCAGTTATTTTGGTCTAAATACTGTTTGCGGTCTATCCACCAATTAACGTGAGATAACAATGATAGCAGTTCATTCATATTTGTGATGATCAGCCATTCAAAAGCCAGTAGGTAAGTAAAATCTAATAAGTCCAAGTTTTAGACAATATTATACTTACTTGGTTGGGTTTTATTTTTATCCTATTCCGAATAATTACTAGAAACTGCGACATAGTGATATCTTCAGGAACTAAGAACTTCGACTTGTCCAACGTTGGTAGATTTCTTTCCTTGTGATATCTCTCGACTATTAACTGGAAACAAACACCGAAATTATTTCATGGGAAAACTGTTAACCCATTAGCGCAATGTCTACTGAATAGTGAAGTGTTAAACTTCATTATTCAGTAGATAGATTTTGCTAGAGCAACTGAATAGGACACTCTTCACTTATAAATAAAAACTTTTAGTGGTCAACAGCTACTGCCGTGTTGAGTATAAGGTCCTGGGGTCTATTCCCAGATCAGAATAAAATGTCTTATGTTATTTTGCTAAGCTAGGGTAAAGCAGCGGTATAAAACAACTGCCTGTCGTTCTGCAACATCCCGCAGCCGTCCACTAGCCGGCGTTTTGACGGAGGCATACGCATAGTTGCTTCTAGTTTAGACAGTGGGCCCGGTGGCCTACCATGTCATCTTAAAGCAGGAGTCATTTCAGTGTGGGAAAGGCTAGACGACCTGTATAGCTCTGTCTCTTTTCCACACTGGAATTACTCCTGCTTTAAGACGTCGTAGTAACCCCCCAGTTCCTTAAAAGGACTTATAAATTTGAACTAAGTAATTACGTGCTATACAATGGCTGTTACCAAATAATATGTAAAAGTACTCACGGGTATTTTGGTGGGGAATTTACTTTTTATCGCCATGACTTCTTCTTTTCTGCTTACTGCAAGAGAAAAGGCACACATATAACGATCTCATTGGATGTAACATACCTATTGGATATCGACGGTCAATAGCGTGTTATCAGTTCAATTGCCTATCTTTTACTGATGAACTTTTGCCTTTACGTTTGGTAATAACAAACGACACTCAGTATAGCTATTTTTTTTGGTAATAAAGAAAATCAACTAAGTAAGTTGTTCGGTAACTAAAGAGTTCAAAGCAAAATCTCTTCTCATTCTCAAGATGTCTGATGCAGTTGGTGGTAAGAAATTAAAACAAGAAGTGTCACTATTATTTTGGTGATTTTTGGTTCTTGGGCGACAAACGTACATAATTCTATACCAGTTGATGCTGATCAGGTAATTATGTAAATTGGTACCTACATTAACACGTGTGCATGAAACGCAAATGCAAAATTGGTGAAAAAACGCTAATGCAAACTTTTGCTACAAAATACCGTAGCTCGTATTTTTTGACAAGGTATAGTTTGGACATCGCTGCATTTACCCTACAAAATATTAACACATGAGTGATATCCTCCATCGACATGATGAATGACATGGCAGGAGGCATTAATTGGGACATAATAGCCGAGGTACTCAAATCTCTTCTTTTGGTATAGAATGGCTGCCCTATGAGTTGCAACTGTCCAAGAAGATGTAGGGTAAATGGAATGATGAGCCAAAGCTGAATGTTCCTGGACCTTTTAATTTTCCAAAATTCGCAATGCCAACGTGCGAATCTGTAACAAGCCAAACAATTTGACAGTTTGCTGTGAACTCCGTGCGAGAAGGTATGGCCCTAAGCTCTAAACCATACTCTTTGCATTTGAGGTCTAAATAAGGCCGCCTATGAACTGAGACCTGTTAAGGACACACATGACAGCGGTCACGTTTCCTCCAGTCACTACCAAACTAGATCATTATAACGAAACAAACCGATAACTAGAGCAAACAGACGATACTATACCAACTACAAAATCTGGCAGTTCAATGAACTTTATTAATGCATAATTATGTTTTGCTAATACATAATAGAGCATCAATAACAACTATTTCGCGCTCTCAAATGGTCTATTGACATCAATCTGAACGTGAACATTAATAATTCGGAGTAAACAATATCGAGCTACTTGATCGTTTGTAATATTGTAAGTGTTTACTACTTACTGGATATTATGGTAGGACGGCTATTAGGGCATACTATTTTTAAGCATCCTTAAGTCGTTAGGTACCTATGTGTTTGGGAAAAAAGGAAAATGAAAACTAAAAGCATTTCAATTGGCACAGCTGCACATGGGCTGTCGGACCTGAAAGTTGACTTCAGCGAAAGAGTTACACTCACTTCGCAAATACCTAAATGAAGAGATACCCTGTCGTCTAAGCACTTTGATATAAAATATAATGCAGTCTGAAAATCCAATATAAGTTTAACTAATCCAGTGAAAAAGTCATGGTAGGTACTTACTGAAAGGCTTTTTTGATTTGAAGCACTGTTTCACATTATGATTCACATCGTGTTTTATTAAAGTTGTTATGAAGTTCAACTCCATTTTGAAGGTACCGATCGCACTGTATCGCTGGTCTCGCGGCGCCGTGCACTCTTCGCGCAGTTCAAACCCCGACTACGCCAACATAAATATCAACCGTACTTTTATCATTTGACGGAGCACACTCGTAAACAAGCCGGTAATTAGTCCCCTTTTAATTTCTATTATTCAGAATAGCATTTCACTTAACGTGATAGTGATTACTGTGTTACTGTTGGGCAGTCACTTAAGTTGTTTTTGCTTATTTACATAATACCCGCCTTTGGAAAATATTAGTTTTAGCTTTTGCATTCGAGTTTGTTCCCTTTCTATTTACTTATTTTATTATACATATAAAAATACATACTTATATAAAAATAGGTACTTGTGGTGAGGTGGGTAGGTAATTAAGGCAGGGAAGTACCTACCTAACCTACCCAGATTCTTCAGATTTGTGAATGTTATTTTTGAAAAGTTTTACCTACCTGTTTAACCTTTTGAATTGCAGAGCATAAAGGCACGCGCGTGCCCTCCACGCCAAGCCACAATTTCACCATTTTGTCACATACGAGTATTTTTGTCGTTTGACGAACAGGGCACGCGCTTGCTTGTCACGTATATGGTGACTATGGCGGTCAAAAGGTTAAGTCGTTTTAGTTCAGACCCCGTACGGTGAGATGAAAATCAGCGTTGCTGAACAAGCCGTTGTTGTTTTTGGCTCTCTTCGAAAACTGAAGGTGATCCCCGGCCCAAAGGGCTGCTATCTAAAACTTTAAAATGTAGTTTTAGCTCTCATCACGCCCTACCTACTCTGCTATCAAGATTTCATGGTGAATATGCTTGCTCAAAAACCCCTTTTGTGGGGATTTTCCGAGCCTGTTAACATTTCCAATGCAACCTTTTTCTTAACTTTATTTTATAGCAGGACAGGCTGTCTCGGCATTAAAAAATGTTTAGATGCCATTTATTTTATCGTTATAACAATTTAATGGATATAAAATAAATAGCCAGTATTCATAATATTTTATCTTGTTTCAACCTCTTTGAATGTTAAAGATTGCGAATTGACCCTAGATCCCAAATCTGCTTCACACATTTACTTTGGCAATATTTAGGTATGTCAAGCTATGCTACTTATCTCCTCTCTATCTTAGGATGAGCATAGTTGGCGAAACATCGTCAAACAGAAGATTGCACGACCTTCAGTAATGGTGAACACGACGCGAGGAGGAGCATGCTAGGTATCTCCGTCCGTTCCTAGTTGCAGCTTTTGCATGCAGTACAGTCACACCCATAAACATGGTTTGTAGGCAGGACTAAAATAAAATTAAAGTAGAGGCTGGTCAGTGGCCCTCTGGCTGTTTGATCCGTAAAGCGGGACAGCCAATGCTCTTAGGCAGGTTTTGGTACGATTGCCGCTGAGCTGAGGTAAGTACGAGGTCAGGCCCCTGAGCCGATGAATCTGTTGTTTAACTTTCTGGGCCAGGCTGGGGCAGGTACCTACTTGAAACAATTGCAACCAACAATCTGAATGTCCTATTCCTTTTTCAGCATAAATCAATTCCAACATCAGAGTAGGTCGCGCATGTGTCAACATCACAATCCAAACTGCTTCTAGCCAATTAATCAATTAGGTAAGAGAAAATAATTATTAATTTATCAGCTCTGGGTAGCTACGTGATTTCTTATCACTACATGAAATGATTGAGTTAGTCATTATTGAAACGCAAAATCTTCCCGTTCGTAAAGTTCTCTTTACTTTGGCCATTTGAAAACCGGACTAAGGAACGCGGCGAAACAGAATAAGACTTGGTCTTAGATAAGGAATCTGGTCCCGCATACAGCTTGAAAACCCGCACGCAGCTAGCACGCAGACATACACTGGGTCTGGAAGACCAACTTCACAGAGATGGTTATCTGTGACAATCCCCTTTGACGAAGTTAGTGCACCAGACGAAGTAGCTTCCAGCGAGTAGTTTTTAGCGACATTTACAATTTTTTTACTAGCCAAACTGTGCTCTTTTTGGGTCGTAGGTATAATGGTACTTCCCTGCCAGGGCTGCGGGACTGTTCGAAAGAGATACCGCGGCCCTGGAACAAAAAAGGCAAAAGAAGGAACATGGATGGGTTTTAGTCAGTAAAAGTCTGACACTCCCTTCCGCTCCGCCCAGAGCGGGAGGAGTCATTTGATGATTACCCATCCCAAAAAAAATACTAGAGAGGTGTCAAGGGACACCCGGATGGAACGAAGTTCCTTTCGATGAAGTAGTGAAGGAATTGTAAAAAAAAAATTGGCACAAAAAATACCACCACCACCGTCGATGTCCGTCTGCAACGTGAGATTATCTCACCCACATCACCTGTGACCTAATCCTAACGTGACAATGTTTTTAACCGACTTATAAAAATGGATGAGGTACTTAATGTATTCGATCAGTAGGTAGATACTTCTCTTTTTTTTTTGCTTTGATATCTTGATTTCGTGACAACTTTTAGTTATGTACAATGTAACATTAACACATGACGAGCATTAGTGTGGGATACCACTAACTCATACCATCATTCTCCTGACCTTATCCCAATTCATTTGGGGTCGGCACAGCATGTTTTCTTCTTCCGTGCTTCTCTGTTACCTACTCGTCATCTCATCAGACACCTCCTTTATTGCCATATCATCCTTTACACAGTCCATCCATCGTTTCTTTGGTCTTCCTCTACTCTTATACCTATCCACATTCATACTCAAAACTTTCTTCACAACATTTTCCTCATTCCTCCGCATCACAATGTCATGTCCATACCATGAATACCACATAACTTTTCAGTCACCGGCGCCACTTTCAAAGTACCTACCTATTCATTTCTTTTTTATCCATTTGCGTAACATCCCCCTCAGCCTCAGCATTCTTATCTCAACCCCATGCAAATGGCTTTCATTCATCCCTTTTGTGGCTCAATATTCTGATCCTTACAGACATAGCACCAACTAAAATAGGTAAAATAAAAACCGGCCAAGTGCGAGTCGGACTCGCGCACGAAGGGTTCCGTACCATTATCTATAAAAAACCGGCCAAGTGCAAGTCGGACTCGCGCACGAAGGGTTCCGTACCATTATCTATAAAAACGGCAAAAAAATCATATCTGTTGTATGGGAGCCCCCCTTAATATTATTATTTTTTTTAATTTTTAGTATTTGTTGTTATAGCGGCAATAGTAATACATCATTTGTGAAAATTTCAGCTTTCTAGCTATCACGGTTTATGAGATACAGCCTGGAGACAGACAGACAGACAGCGAAGTCTTAGTAATAGGGTCCCGTTTTACCCTTTGGGTACGGAACCCTAAAAACGGCAAAAAAATCGTATCTGTTGTATGGGAGCCCCCCTTAATATATTTTTTCAAATTAACAGATACCTACTTAACTTGTTTTCAGGTGGAGATTAAAAATGTAAGTTAGTCTTAGTATGTCATAGATAAGCTTCGATCCCTAATCTAAAAGATAACAATTATTATTTTTGTAAAGAATCATTTATTCTTAAACTAACTAGGTATATACCTACGTTACATTACTACAATTAAAAACTATTAAATAAACTTAAAGAAAAGAAACTAGGTACAGAAGTATCCACCATAATCAAAAATTTTTCTGAATGTGTTTCCTATAGTAGGTATGTGTATTATCCACGTCTAGGTAATTATAGGAATGTTTTGATGTTTATAAGATCGCACTGACGACGTAATGACGATAATGCGATAAGAAGTGGTCTTAAATGAGGGGTATCTAATTAGTTTCCAAATAACTATGTGGTACTTAGTTAGATACTAATTGCTTTAGGCATAAGTTATATTAGAAGGGGCCCTTATTTAATTAAAGGGACGTATTCAGATAAACTTTTTCGTCGTCACGTCACGTCGCGTCATTTGGTAGATCTTTGACAGTCAATAATGGTCAGTCTGTGGCCCGAAAGTCTGACAACAAGTCCTACCAAGTGGTACTTAGTTAGATACCTAACCTACCAAACAGAAATTGGGTTGTGGAGGTCAGATAGGCAGTCGATCCATGTAAAATACTGGTATTCAGCTGCATCCGGTAAAACTAGAAGCAGATTCCAACACAGTTTGGAAAATAACCGGCCAAGTGCGAGTCGGACTCGCGCACCAAGGGTTCCATACCATTATCTATAAAAACGGCAAAAAATCATGTCTGTTGTATGGGAGCCCCACTTAAATGTCTGTTTTAGTATTAATTTGTTGTTATAGCGGCAACAGAAATACATATTTCATGAGATATATATCACGGTTCATAAGATACAGCCTGGTGACAGACGCAGACGGACAGACAGACAGCGGAGTCTTAGTAATAGAGTCCTGTTTTACCCTTTGGGTACGGAACCCTAAAAAGGTTTGGCAGATATTGAGTGATATTGACGTGGGTCTCGTTAGACCGGTACACACAGTAGTGTGCACTAAGGATTTTGAGGATAGAAATTATATGCTTGATTTGAAAATGGCTATTGTGATTCAGAATTTATGCAGAATAAGGTACCTAGTATGAAAGACGGTGGACTGAGTATAATTTTGCGTACTGCCAAGCTCTGCCTCCTTCTGATTACCTTATCCATATCCCTTGACTGCTGTCCGCCGTTTGTAAAGATCTTCATCCCTCATAGAAAAGGGAAGATCTTCCGACCAGACGGGTGTTATGTCTGGTGGGCTACTGCCCGACAGTGGTTGTCGGGTTCTTCTATAAAGTCTTAAGTCGCGAATAACTTTACTTGCGCAATGCAGGATTTAGATGTATTTCGACTTTTTTGTAGTGCCGCTACAGCCGTTTCTTTAGGTATGTCAGTCCTAATAAGAAATTACAGCCAAGAAGAATATTGCTGCTGCCCGTTACGCTTATTTATTTCAAACACATACTTTAAGTCATAAAGATTGATGATAGCTCTCAGAGTGGAAAGATCACCTATAAATAGGAGTGTAATAATCTTAACAGTATTTAGGTGACCTCTTAGCCCCACGAGCTGGGCGGTACCTAATGCGGTATGGTGCCTAAGTACCACCTACTTACCAATAGAATTAGGATGGGTTGCCTAATGAGTCGCAGGACTATTCTATTTTGTAAGTAGGTCTGCTAATGTTTAAGGGGCACTGTACATTAGGCGACTATTTTAGTTGCCGCCATAAAACAACGGTCGAATTGTTTTGTTTTCTATAAATTCATCGCTTGGCGTTTGATTCGCCGAATAGACAATAGCTTGGGTTAGTTTCAAAGTAGGGTTGAGACTCATTGAGAGTGACCGAGTGCACAGAAAGCCTACTCACTGGACACAGACTTCAGGCACGAACGTAGCGCTCAGTGGTCATAAGTCGAAAACACGTCAAGTTGGTCAAACGTTAACATGGCCCAACACTTTGTGAATATGTGCAATCTGTGCATTTACTAGGAAACCTTCTCTTTAAATAAAAATCACGTGTCACTATGTTCGTAGTAGGTATATACTTTGTACCTACACGATAATCTCCGAAACCACCCAACCGATTTCAATGAAATTTTGTAAATGTGTTTATATGGTTGTAGCTTAAAATATAGGATAGTTTCGGACCCCATAGATGACGCCGCGAAATTCTCCTGCCTGCAGAAAAAAAACTGCAATCACCTAAGTACCCGTTTCCCAAGTCATTAATTAGGTAATTCTCCAACGTTTACTCTACTCCAGGAAGCATGGGAAAAATCGCATGTTTAATCAAATAAAATATAAAAGGTAGGAAATTAGTTGGTGTGATGTGAACGCATCAGATATTTTGACAGCCGACAATAACGTTTCTTTACAAGTTAAAGATATTTGGAGACACATTTCATTCAAATTATTTTAAGTGTAAACTTTAAAACATTTTACCTAAAAGCGAATTAATGATCCCATTTTGAGTTCACTTTCCACTAAACCGTTTATTTTTAAATGATTCAATGAGCGTAATACAAATTAACCTGAATTTCTGCCTTGATTCCTGTGGCGCGCATACGGAAACCGGAACGCACTTGACTCCTAGCGACTGAAAATGAATTATCGAATTTCTGAAATAATTTATTAGGAATATAACAAAGTGTAGCCGTAAGTGTACTGCGTAGGTGTAAAAGCATTCAATGCTTTAGGTATTATTAGTTTACTGTGTATTTTATACGGTTTTATTTACTAACACTTTTTGCTTCATCGATGGACTTTAGAATCGATAACCCAATTTATTTCAAGTTTTGAATCACTGCAATTGTCCGTTAGTGCGTCGCTGTAAAATGCTGCTGTGTTAGGGTTGTGTGACGGTGTTGTGCTCGTTGTGACCATGCTTTTCACACCGATTTATATTGCTATGACCTTTATAAAGACCTGGCGCATTCGCTCGTTCAGAGCTCGTCTACTCGAGTTTTTGAGTGGTAACACGAGTGTCGCTTTCTGCAAAGTTCCTGAAAATGCAGCTGGTAAGTGTCCACATATAATATCAAGACAGTTATGTCACTCATTTATCTACTTTGACTGTTAAGTGCAAGAATTTATTAAGATAATGATTTGTAACTTTAAGTTATCATAATAAATTCTACTCCTTTTAATTTATCGACCAGCTAAATAACCTCATTTACACAATGTAAAGTACTAATTTAAATTTTAAACACCTAATTAACACCCATAACTCATAAATAATTATTTTAATTTACAGAAACTCCTACACTTAGTTCTAAGCTGTGTACGAACCCAAAAAATGCATATCTATGTGACTTACTGGACTACACAAATGCCACTCGGATCTGCAGCATGAAGCCTATGCAGATGATAGAGATCAATGACTGGGTGTCATGTGCTAACGGGCTGCCTCTGGGCTCCAGTGATCAGTCTCCTATCACTGACTTAGATGTAGATGTGCTGTTTGAGTGTGAGATGGAACCTCATGATAACTCAGGACAAGATATCATTACTGTAAGAACCTATTAGTAATTTATTTATTGAAATCACCCTTACAACTATCATTACAGGTTTGTGAACCTAATGCAACAGTTAATAAATTTTCTGGGTCAGACAATACCAAATTCTAAACCACCTGACTGCAATTATTTATAACACAACATGATATTTTCATATAATTTGTACCTAAACAAGAGAAGGCTATCCTCTCTTCCTTTACTACTTAGCTTAAACCACTGAACTACAGCTTTCTATATCATCTCTTCTAATTTGATTCCAGTTAGAGTCAATGGGTCAGCCTGTGGCGTGGAAGGCAGGCTCTCACCTAGCAATCATAGTGAAGACTAATATAGAACATCTTAGTGTCATTGGTTTCAACTTCATTGGTGGAGAGTTTGTCATAGATCACCATCTGCCTGTGGTCAGGATACAGAGTAAGTCACACACACACTGTTTTAAATTTTAATTGTAAAATGTCTTGCATGCCGGTTATGTGGCATGTGTTGCAGTGGAGTATTATTTTAGTTCATCAATCATTTCAATACCTTTTTCTTCATATTTCAGCTGTCCAACTATCAGGAGAACCCAACAAGGCTTCAGATCTTTCCATGAGAAGCCTCCGCAGTGATATCCAGCACAGTCTCCAACAGCCAGCAAACGAATTCCAATGGCCAGTACATGCTGCCCTGCTCAGAAAACTGTCCAAAGTTGTAGATATCAAGTCTGATACCAAAAATACTATACAGATGAATGGTAGCAGTGGAGACAAAGTGCTTGAAGTTCCACCTCCTAGGAAAACTGTCACATTAGCTGATGTCAGTGTCAACACTGGCAAGTCATTATCAGAAGAGGCAGACAACCCTGAAGATAGCAATAAAACAACAGAATCTACAGCAAAGGCTGAGGAGCCCACACAGCCTGAAGAAAAAGAAGTGGTTGTTGAAAATGTAACAGTAGAAATACAACATAATATCACACCAAAGAAATCTAGTTTAAAACTCGATTTGAAGAAAGGCACAAGCCAACTCTCAACTTCTCTTTTAAACATATCTAGTCAAATAAAGTCTGTAACTACTCATAAAAGGATAGTTAGTACGACTGGGCCAAAGAGGCCTCAGTCGCAGATAGAATGTTACCCAGTCGTCAAGGAGGAAGCGGCAAGGAGTTCGACATCCATACAGAGTACGCCGAAATCTGTGAAAAGTTCCCGTCCATTAGTGAATACGAAGTCACCAAATGTGTTGATATATTCTGATAGTGTAGTAGCTAGAGATAATTTGGAAGCGTCCCTTAGGAAAGTACTGGATTGCGATAGGTGAGTGTGAGTGTCTTATGTGTTCTATGGATATGCTGGGCTTTAATACAATTAACACAAGCTTAGCTCATATCAAATCAACTGCAATTTGTTTAACCTAGGTTCACAATTTTTATTCTGTTTAATATTTCGTAAGTTTTTTGTATTTATTGGCATTTAACTTTGTTGCATCACATTCTTCAAACATTCCAAATTGGTTGTGAAAATTGCACTAGTTATGTTAAAAAGCACTACTGGCATAGCAAATAAATACAC
This sequence comes from Eurois occulta, assembly GCA_950022335.1. Taxonomy (NCBI): domain Eukaryota; kingdom Metazoa; phylum Arthropoda; class Insecta; order Lepidoptera; family Noctuidae; genus Eurois; species Eurois occulta. Next base: position 9,041,313 of record OX465500.1, on the reverse strand, counting down.
AGAATATGTAGTAAATGGAATGCTAATACTTCACTTAATAAACGCATTCCTACAGTCAAATTCAAAAAGTTTGATTGTGCTTGGGGCAAACGAAAGTCCTAATTTATCTGGTGTAGTGGCGATCATATTGGTCTATTATTTACTACTCAATCAGTTAATCAGAAAGTGAAATTAATTTACGAAATTTCATACTCAGGGGTTTATTCATAAATGCTGCTTAAAGTTATGTAATGCTTAACGTATCGTTAACCATAATTTTTTCGGTCTCTCAACTTAAATTAGCATATTATTATATGAATAAACTCTAAAGTCTATGAAGAAATTGTTGTTACTGGTCCAGGGCACACCGAGGTTACAAATATCATTGCTTCAATTACCAGGTATACGTTATACGTGGTGTCTCGCGAGGCACTGGAGGGCGGCGCGTGGCGGGGCCGCGCTGCGCTCGTGGCCGTGGCGGGCTGCGTGGGCCGCGCCGCTCCGCTGCTGCTGGCACACTTACTGGCGGGCGGCAGGTTGCTCGCGCTCTGCTCTGATCTACTGCATACCGTGCTACCGTATTATAAGACTGCTGAGGTACGTGTGACGATGCTACTCAATATATTTTCATTTTAAGTAAAGTTACAAAGACATTGTTATTAGGGACCCCGTTGGGGACAGCAAAGTAAGAGAAATAAAGAGGATTTTATTTTGGCAACTAAAAACTTAAAGTATTTATTAGTCTCGCACAGGACAAAACAAAAAAAAAGGTGAAAAGGTTTTTATAACAAAACTATATAAAAAAAAATGACAAACTACAAAGTGAACAAAGTGATGAAAGAAAAAAAAATAAGCCAGAAGGCATGAAGTATCAGTAGTTCTTATACTTCATGCGTTCTGGCTTATTTTTGGCTTTAGTATACGCAACTGCTTGTATATTGTCCAATCGAATCCCTATAACTTTGTACCTACGAATATGACGACATACACTAGTGAGTCGTCATATAATGTACATAAAAGCACCTCCCCAAGAAAAGATAGTCCAGTTTTTGACACAACTCATTATCAGTCTAGCTTTTGCTCAACTATTCTGAGGTCGGTCGAATGCAGCTACCAGTAATTTAAAAGGATTATTAAAAAAAACTGTTTATAAATAACTAGACATAATAAAAATACTGAATATTTCTTTATATAACCATGGTCACTTGTTTCTCCAGGTTCGTGAGAATGAAGTAGTACAATTCACTTATGACAAATGGAAGTCTGTGAAGATGAAGCATCACATATTCTGCTACCAAGCCTCTCCTGCCAAGAAACAGTTCTCCACTGAAAGCGATAGACAGTAAGACCATCTTTGTTTATTTGATTGATGTCATTCTGTGTGTGTGATATGTGTTTCTTTCAAACACAGAGTAGTGAGCAAATGGAGTACTAATGCCCATATTATTGATTCTACTTAAGGTCATCACTCAGTTTTCGTAGTGCCGTGAAACGAGTACTGGCTCTCCATTTGCTTACTATTCTGTGTTCTCAAATAAATATTGTGCTTATAAATAACATTTTGATCAATTTACAGAGCAAGTCAGGAAAATAATATGTATCGGTACGCAAAACATACTAATTGACTTAGAAGTCCTTTAATTCTCAGCCCTTTTTTTTTTTTTTTTTTTTTTTTGGGGGGTGAGAAATCATCAAATGACTCCTCCCGCTCTGGGCAGAGCGGAAGGGAGTGTCAGACTCTTACTGACTAAAAAACACCCATGTTCCTTCATTGGCCCTTTATGTTCCAGGGCCGCGGTATCTCTTTCGAACAGTCCCGCAGCCCTGGCAGTAATTCTCAGCCCTCATGTTATGACACATTATTACGCCTTGAGATATTATTAGTGTTTGATTTGAAAGCAGTGCTATTTTCACGAATGATGAGTACATACGACAGAACATTTGTTTTTAAAAGAACTATCTATTTGTACTTTTTTAAATGCTTAAATTGACTTTTTTATACAAAAAATATGCATGTGTGTGTGTAGATGTGTTGTCTTTCTATATTAAATATGATCTTTACATTTTATACAACTTTAAATGACTGCATTATACAATTTGAGCTAAGTACATTATTGATAGAGCGGCTGAAAAAGGATTATGGCTAATACATAATTTATTGTAGCTTAGAAGTAACACATTGCAAGGAATGACATTTACATTATTATAATAAATAGTATAAATATCCACTGTATTGGTCACAACTTATGACGTAGTGAAACGTATTATAACTCGAATAGTTACCTTGCGCCAAAAGACAAGAACAAATTTTCTAGATTAATATTCTTGCCTCATTTGTAACCAAATAAAAACTACACAACTACGTGAAATGTCGGCAGTTCACGCAACACATTATTTTAGTTACCTAGTGAATTTGCTTTTAGTCATAGATTGATGCTCAGATATATCAATTTTGGTATCTGTCACCATGGAACACGCACGGAAAAAAAGTGAGTTTACAAGGTATAATTGAAATAACTGAAAATTTTACACATATTACTCCAATTACAATGGGACCAACCCGGAAATAGTGAATAAAAATCTACTGCTGGATTGCTCTCCCAGAATCCTTCTTATGAGCAACTTTTGCTATAGCAAAAATTGCTGATAATGCTGATAATGAGGACATCAAGAGAATATAGAGTTTTTCAGTTATTTCAATTTTGAAACAATAAAAATAATACGAGACTTGTATATTCAAGACAACGTGGAGAGTGTATCCGTGTTTCCATGCGTTTGTTGGTCCTTACGACGCTGAGTGTAGGAAGTAAAGTAAATGTACAGTACCTAATAACTTCGTGGCTTAGACCTGCAATAACAACAATTATAAATACACTAGCTGCGTCGCAAGTTGTCTAAATAGTTTTGGTGCTAGTTAGTCATTCGTATAGAAAAAGGAGGAATACAATCGTATCATAGAAAAGCAATGCAACAGCTCTGATAAACTGCTGAAAATTTGGTTTTTTCGAAACGGCCTAAACGGCTATGAAATGTCATAAGAAATATTCACAGAAAATTTATTTTCTTACAACATTTGAAGAAGTTCTTAGGCGCTCCCTCACCGGGAGCTCAATAATCCAATATTCGATTTTGTAAAGAAACTAGTGAATCTGCAAGTGTTACATTACAGGCGAACACTCCCCGTAAGGGAGCGCCGTTACACGTGCCAAAAAGCAAGAAATTATGATTTTATTCTTCCAATTTTCCATACGAAAGGCTCTCCAAAGCCCTTTCTCTATCAGAACAGTTCTACATCAGTATCATTATGTGTAGACCGTCCAAATACACGGGGCACCCAGGCCACGAGCTGGACATCCAGGTGCTGGCTTCCGAGGAGACCTGGCGCACGCCCTCGCTGCTGCAAGCTACCGACCTCACGAACAGAGGCATTGCTATATTCTCACAGGTTTGTGTCCAAAAATTATTTAAAATCACTAAATGGTCCAATCAGCAAATTGTCAGGGGAAGGTGACAGGAATCACTGAACGAGAGAGGTGCAGGGCCGGTAGTTGTGACAACGTGGGGACACCTATGTCGTCTCACCTATGGACGTCTTTTGGTTGAATGATGATTATGAATAATCGTCCCATCTTCTTTAAAATCAATAGAATAGAAGGATAATAAAAATAACATGTATATTTTTTAGATACATTTAGAAGCAGACCCCAGTGACTACCTAGGAGACGAAGGCATGAAGAGCAACGAGGCTCGTCTAGGAATCATCCACAAAATCCTCGGCGACATCCTCGGTCTACACGTCAAGGAGCCCAAAGAACTCGCCCAGATAGACTACACCAGAGGATTCTTCTTAGGAAACCATGTGGTAAGGCCATGTTCTATTGTTCCATTAATATCACTGTATATGTTTATTTCGCATCACCATCAATGTAGCAATTGCTGATTATTGATATTTATATTTTGATACACTAATGTGTTAGGAGAACAAATGACTATTACTTAACTACTCAATTGTTTAAAGACAAGTGGACATTGATAACGCGTAAACTTCCGTTCCGATGGACTGTTAAAATATTAGACTTAGAAATCATATGATTGGCCAAACAATAAAATAAAGTGTTTTTTTCGTTACTTGCCTTGTTTGGTAAAGAAATATGTGCTGAGATAAACATTAACCTCCTCAGTCGGGTAAAAACAAAGACGTTAATACTTATGGCTGTGTCTTCCACGAAAACACTTGATTTTTGTGCTGTGCGAGCTGTGTTGGCCACTGGTTACCGACCCAGACAAGCAGTTTACTTGGTGTAATAATTTCACTACCACTGCTATCAAAACGGTGAAGGAAAACATCTTGAGGGAACCAGGACGCCCTAGAACCAAACATTCGAAGACACGCGATATTCACCAACTCACCGAGTTCAAGGCGTGCGTTACGGTTCGTCCCCTCTCATATAAAGGAGGTCTGTGTCCCAGCCATAGGAACTTTATAGGCTGATTACCATTTGTTTACCAAATAAGACTCGAAAGGAAAAAAACACACCAGTAACCCCTCCTCTTTACGTCAAACCGTTGCTTATCAAAATATAAATGTCGCCCCTAAATAACTACTAGGAAGTAAGAGTAGATAAACATAATTTGTGATGAGCATATTTGCATACATTAGATGTAATGTATTGTTACTATGTTTGAACGATCTCTTGGGTTCCGTCACGTGTCAGCTTATTAGAAACACCCTCATTTGGGGACATTACTAAGGATATGGTAGATCATTTGAATCACACTGCATTGTGTATTCTATACACAGGAATAATTGGTTCAATAATTTGTTAGCACTGCGAGAGTGCATTTCAAGGCCGCATGAATGATACCAATAGACCTCAATCAACTTGTATTAATGCAAGTTTTATTGTGAGCCAGTTTTATTGTTTCATGGTGTTTGTTCCTTGTAGAAGTCTTGTTAAAACAAAGAATATACACTCACAAGCTGTATGAAACAATACCCGAATTTGCAAATAATAACAATTGATATGGGATATCGAAGAGACGTGAGCGTGCCATTTTCTAATTTCGGCGCTGCTCTTAACATTTCAAATCTAATAGCACGCTCTAGGGATATTATAGGGTTATAAAAATTGTAAAGATAAATACCAGCGAGTGCGTAGAATACAGAATGCTTGTCGTCATGAGTCCATCACAGTCACCCTGTGTATACGATAGTGACACGTGTTCCCGGTAGGCGGCGTGGCCGAAGCGCGCGGCCGGTCCCGGCCACCTGACCGTGTGATGCCCGGTGAGACGCACAGCTTCAGCGCACTTGTTGCTACTTACGATGCTACTACGCACGGTTTTAAGAGTGAGCATACCACATGCTACATTTTTGAAGCCCTATAACTGCTGTAACATTTTAGAAGTTAAAACATTGAAATGCAACATCTTAGTGGCCTTGGAAATTAGTAAAATCCCAGATTTCGGGCCCAATTTTCTGTTTCGATCCCTCTTCTGATTTAACTGTAAAGCTCACTCTTAAAACTCATGTATATTTCAATTAAATTAAGCTTTTATTTTATGCATTAATTTTTAATGGTCACAATGTTTTTGGTATTATAATAATGTGCACGCAAATCGCTTCAAACGTTTTTCTTTTTATCACAGTTTTTATGTAAATACATATTGTTATTATTAATCACCTCTTATTTCACAGCTATTCATACATATCTCAACATTCGATAGAAGTAAATAAATCATAACATAAGAATCAATATGAGTTTTATCCAAAATCATCGCTTCGGTCACCGAGTTATATACATTTCAACCGTGCTTAGTGAACAATCGCAAATTAAGCTAAACGTCATCAATTTCAATGTGAATATTTTGACCTTTGATTTTTTCTATCGATGTTGCATGTTGTGTTGCTCGGAATTTTCTGTCTTAAGAAAAGTATTAAAATTACCCGGTATTTTCACTAAAGAACTTTATTTTAAAATTAAAGCACTTAATAAACAACCTTATTTCTTAAAATACACATACATCCCTTACACAATACATATTTTTCAGAGTCTGATAAGTAGCCTGCATAAAAAATGGAATTGTTATCTACACTAAATTAATGGCAACTCGCAAAATTATGTGTGAACAGATTGTGAGTTATGCAGAGTAAGCTGTCCTCTGGGATTGACTCTTTGCCCTCAGTGGCTTTTTGTAGGCTATATAGTTAGAAAGAAAGAAAAAACATTAAGTTATGTTTCAAAACGGCAATTGCTCAGCATAATTCTGTGACACCACGCGAGATAGAGACCAGCGCTTATTTTTAGCGACGGCCGGCGTTTGCGTATTAAGGATTTTACTTCTCTTTAGACGATTCAGTACGTCTTTCAGTGACAGAAGATTCCAAGTGTGTTGTCTACCCTTGTTAGTTCCCTACCTACATAAGTCACGTTGATAACTTGTTCGATGGCCGTAGCACAAGCTGCGCCTCGTGGAGGCGTGCCCGCTGCTGGAGGGCGCGCGCGTGCAGGCGCTGGGCGACGTGCGCGTGCAGTGGTGCCTGCGCGGCGAGGCGGCGCTGCAGCCGCCCGGCGCCGCCTTCCTGCCCGTGCACGTCTACGAGTGCCCCGAGCACTTCTCCACCCTAGAGTATTTTGATGTGAGTGTTAACTACAACTTTTATGACTTATACTTCAGGTGTAAATTGTAATCACGGGCCTGTGGACGGTCAGTAATGGGCTAGCTCGCCGTCCGTCCATCTTATGACGACAGGCCGTGTCGACAGCGCGTTCGTGTTCCACGCCCGCCTTAAAGAGATGTCAGCAAACATGAGGGGCCCGCAAGGGCCGATGCCTGCCAGGGCTGCGGGACTCTTCGAAAGAGATACCGCGGCCCTGGAACATAAAGGGCAAAAGAAGGAACATGGATGGTTTTTTGTCAGTAAAAGTCTGACACTCCCTTCCGCTCCGCCCAGAGCGGGAGGAGTCATTTGATGATTTCCCATCCCAAAAAAAAAGGTGTAAATTGTAATGAGTGCCCAAACATTTCTCCTGTTCTCTAGAATATTTTGATGTGAATATTATGCTTATATCACGTGTGTAAAGATGCTTTTCCAGTCATTAATATTTTTTTAAATTTTACTGGCTTCATGTCGAACATCTGTGAAGTTTATGCAATTAATTTATTTAACAATGGCTTGTGTAATTTTAAATTTCACTTTTTTTTCTAGAACCTTACTTCGACAAGTCTGGGGCGCCTAGTGGTGTATTCCGACGTGATGGCGAGCACGATGCACGTGACGAGCGCTCCGCTGGCGCACGGCGTGGGCGCGGTCGCGCGGCGCCAGGCGGCCGGCCGGGGACGCGGTGGGAACCTGTGGATCACGCCGCCCGGACAGGCCGCCATGTCGCTGCAGGTAACTACTGCACCATGCACAACACACAACTTAGCTGACCACAGTCCACAGCTAGACAGCAGAGCATCTGTCAAGCTGCGCCACAACACACTGTCCGTCATCAGTCCATCTAAGTAGAGATTACCGTGCGCTTAAGCGGTCTCCACTCCGGGACGTGTTTGCTCCATAGAACATCAGTCCGTGACAAGACCTAACCATGAAAATTATCGAATGAATACTCCATTGAACTTCACTAGACTCCCACTTCCAGCTCACTATCCCTGTTGTTTGGGCAGTGTTTTAACTCTCTTCCCACTATCAATAGATTAACTTTAGGGGACCCTGGTCACTGTGAGCCTGCTGGTGACAGTCGTTGTCTTGTCCTGCTGCAGTCCAGATAGTAAATTAACAGTGATATTCTGTTGTAGGTGTGGCTGAAGATATCGCCGTGTCTACCTTTGGTGCAGCATGCCGCCGCTCTGGCCGCTGTGCGGGCTATACGATCACAACCCGCCTATGAACATTTGGATATTAGGTAAACCAATTTTACCATTTCATTAGTACCGATATCGAGCACTTTAAACACAAAAAATAAAATCGAAAATTTCATTTGATACCCAACACAGCAATCATTAATTTCATTTAATTTTGGATTTCATGACTTAATGTTCTCTAAAGAAAACCATATCCAATTTAATATGACGTAACATAGCCTATAACCAGCGGACGACCAAGACGCTTCCAACGATTCCTCAGAAGGTGAGATGTTCAGAAGTTATGTGAGAACAGATGAACATACATACACACATACATACCGGTCAAAATCATAACCCTTCTTTTTGCTTCGCCGTAGTCTGGTAAAAATGAATTCTTACTGAACCGATCCAACGATGTTGGATTTGGACACTCGTCATCTTTCACTCGCCTACGGTATGATCATAAAGTCGTTTGAACATATTCTTTTTTTTTATGTTTAATACGCCTACTCTTGACCTCAATCTAGTCCTAGAGGACAGAGATGAGGAAGAATTAATGAATTATTATTTATTTGAATTATTTAATTTTGTTTGGGGATGAATTTAATCGATGTCATGTGAACATTGAATAAATGAAATGAACAGTCCTTCGAGTGAATCATCTGGTATCAACCCCATAATGCCTCATCCTCCTTTTCTAATGTGATCGTCCACTTGACAGGATAAAGTGGCCCAACGACATTTACTTCGGGCGCGAGGTGAAGATTGGAGGCACCATCACTACCGCCAACTGTATCGGCGATCAAGTCTACGTTAATATAGGTAAAGTTCATACATTCGTTTTATTAAAACTTAAAATAAATGACTGCCTTGTTGGTCCAGTGGTCGCAATTGCGACTGCTGAGCATGAGGTTCTGGGTTCGATTCCCAGCCGGGCAAATTGTTATTGGGTTTTCTATCAGGAATTTCTCAGTAGCCGCCACGGAGTCTGGATTTTGTGCCCGGTTGATGGCAATAGCCTCGCCCCCTACTACATGGGACTTAAAAATATCTAGCGAAATGTGGGTATACTATTAGGTACAGTCACGAGCAGTAACCAAGTTAATAACTTTTAAAAGTGATTTTCTCCTACTGTTCTGATTAAAATTTCATGTTGTTACTAACACAGTATTCTGGAACTTATATTTTTTATTAAGAAGATCCTAGCTCCAATTTACAATCGTTATTTCTCGCGAAACTTTCTTTTAAAATTAAGAAAGTGTATACATATTGGTGCTCATGACTGTACATCTCTGCCTAACCCTTCGGGGATTACAAGCGTGATGTTATGTTATGTAAAATAAAGCGTCAAACTTCAATACAGTACCTAAGTCTGTTTCGGCCATAAAAAATCTCCTGAAATTCAACCATCCTTTCGTCACCACCATAATCATTATTTTTGTTTGTAACCATACTTTTTAGTAATTCGGAATTCCATGGACACCATCTAATATTCAAAGTATAAATAATTAATGAATGTTCAGGTACGGGTGTAAACATATCGAATAGCGTGCCGACGGTCTGCCTAAACGACATAATAACGGAGCACAACAAGACGCACGGCACGTCCGTCGCGCCGATGTCGATCGAGCGCTTCCTGGCGCGCTACTGCTCGCAACTCGAGCGCATCCTCGAGTACATGAGCACTGACGGCGGGATTAACGCCTTCCTCGAACAGTATTACCAGTATTGGTTGCATACGTGAGTATCAGAACTTTATTGTTAGTAATAAAACACAGATTAGAGAAATTAGTTCTCTTTACTATGTTTCGTGGCTAAATAGCCGCATTGGTCGATCTTTAAGGTTACGCCGCGCTTGCTTAGGTCGGTCCGTGGATGGGTGGATGGTGGACCATCAATTTCCTTAGTGCCTCAGAAAACCAAGATAAAAGTAGAGGAAGACCTAAGCAACGATGTATGAACTGTGTATAGGATGATATGGCAGGAAAGGAAACATCAAAATCTTTCGTAGGTATCTAGAAAATCAATCTCTGAACCACCAATCTGTAATTACGCCTAATTAAATGCTAACTATGTCTTGCCTTCCAGTGGCGAATCCATACGCGTGAAAAGCAAGGACGATGTCACCCCAGTGGACGGCACAATAAAAGGACTGGACGAAGCAGGATGGCTGGTCGTTAGTACTGCTAACGGTGACGTGACTGTGGCACCCGACGGCAATACCTTTGACATGATGAGCGGTCTCGTCGCGCCCAGGGTATAGCTGGCAAATGATGTAAAGGAATTGGATGATACAGCCTCTGAAAGGGGCGACGATGGCAGTGCCGCCATTTGAAATGTTAAGGTAGCTTATACTTATTAGTGTGTATTTATGTTGACATGAAACTAGTCTTGTTGACGGTCTGTGCCAGTGATAATCGTCTTAGAACCTAAAATTAATTGATATTTTCAATTGCATGATGCAAGACCTCGTATACCAAAACTTGCTTTGTATAAACAAGTCTAACTGTTCTTTAACATGAGATCGTCAATGTTCAAACTCAAAGCATTTATTTCCATTATCTCAAAAACAAAAGGATGAGGTTACAGTCCCAGTCACATGGCATAATAACTTGTGAAAGTACTGTAGTTGGCCATTCCAAAGCGTAGACCTCTATGAAGAATGGGCACGAAACTCTATTCACTCTTTTAAATCAATTTTTTTTACCAGGTTACATCATTAATGTTGAGTTTATACATTTAAGTGATAACGATGAAGCACGTGTAGACGTGCACATTAAGGGCGTCTAACGAGCTTTAAACCTGGTCGTTATTGCTGATAATAAGACTATCTTCAGCAATGACCAACAGCACATAATCATACTATAGGGCTCCCATTGCTAGCGCACAGGTCTCCTCTCTATGAGAGAGCGCGGTAATCCACCACGTCGACCCAAAAATAGACCAATGAAACAAGTCTAGTTTCATTCAATCGTTAAGTTTACGGTGATATTATTGTTAGTGATTACTTACAGCTCTCTCGACGCGGGATATGTGTTGGGAATAGTTTCGTTAGAGGTAGATATATTTGTGATATTTTCTCAAATTATTATAATCTATGTATTTAAAATATTTTCCTCGTGGTTAGGGTAGGATTATTGCTGGGTTTCAATAATAAAAAGTGAAATTGTGGGAAATATAGAAAAGTTTACTTAATTAAATGTATGTAATATAATATAATCACAAATTATGTATATATAATTTGTGATTTTTATCAATATGCTTATTAAAATAGCTATTAGGTGTAATAATTATTTTAATACGCACTCTTTTACAATAAACACGTTTAGTAATGGGCTCCGAGTGAAACTAATTTAATTATTTGTTGGTTGTTATATTTAAAATAATTTAGCAATGTTATACATATACGACGTTATTATTTGCACTTATAGAAAATATAGTTATGTTGAAAGCAACGACGTCCTAAAGTTTGCTCACAATAATAATTAATTTTAAAATGTTATTGTTTTATGATTATTAATTATCTACTTGAATAATAATAATGAGGAATTTAAGTGACGGAATATTATCAATACTAGAATTTAAACATTAATATAAAAAATACTTATATTACCTGGATACCGATGTAGGTATCCTTATCCTAGCAATATATGCGAAGTGTAGAGGGTTATATAGGCACAAATACGGAAAACATCAATATCGATAAAAAGTAGGTATAATATTAAAGTTATCGCATAAGATTTTGGTGTGTTCACTGGGTTGCTGAATTTTCAAAACATTTAAATAGATATGGGGCTCGCTGAAGATGGGACAATGCAATATTTTGGTGTTGTCAAGTAAATTAAAGTTGTAAAATTTCGGTCATGGTTGCACTGATGTGACAAAACATGTTAATTGGGCGATCTGTGCAATCTCTTGTAAAGGTTTCTCACGAGTCCCTTTTAAATTAAAAAAGGAATGTAATACAATTAGTATTTCGTAGTATTTGGACAGCCACACCACTGCCAGTGCTCTTATATCGAATAGTTGATAGTTTACATGACTACATGTGTGAGTGTGCCGTGCGTATCCGTTCATAGAGAATATAGAGTTGTTCTACATCTTGTATAGAATAGCGGGTGATTGAGTTGGTGTCAATTACTCGTAAGGGATGTTATATTTACGGGATAGGGGAGTGGAATTGTTTATCTGTCGTTAGCTCTTTTTAAGAAGAGGTATGCAACTAATAGACATAGACAAACCTACTTACTTATATATTTTTAGCCAGAAAATAAGTTACAAGAACCTCCTCCTTTTTTGAAGACGGTTAAAAAAAAATATTACACCAATGTAGTTTTGTAGACGCATATTATATATAAATGATTGTATAAAAGGACAGGGAGTTAAAACCAACAAGTTTATTTTTTTAACGAGAATGCAAACAAGTAGTTTTGTTCTTCTACATCTGTTATCTATCTTACTACTAATTAAAACTTTTGATACCTCTATGAGGAGGAATTTAAGCAATTTCAAATTATACATACATAAGTGTGTATATAAGTATATGTGCGTATGGGTTATACATAAGTTAAAATGTTAAGTCAGTTTAATAGAGCTTTTTATCGTTCGTTAATTACAATATTCTTTGTATAATATGAGAAAAAATGTGCCTAAACGAAGTTATTGTAACACATGCAATTTGATCTATCTGTTAGATGGTAAGTAGCGTTGTACAAAATCGCATCTTTACATAATTTTTGGTGGGAATCTCAAGATTTTTCGATGATTTAAAATTTTACTATTTAAATAATAAATCAAATTAAAATTTTCGCTAACTTAAACGTTTTAAAATTCGACAATTTTGAAAATAAAATGAATCTTGTTAAATAAATGATAGAAGCAGTAATGCTCCCACGTTGTTGGCATGTGTGATGTGGTCACGGTTCTAGTCACTCCTCGCTGTTGTCATGTGGCGTTATGTTGTTTAGGTGTTATTTATTGATAGAGTCTAAAATGTTATACAGTCTCTTGTTACATTACTCTGGTTGTATTCATGTACTCTAATAAATTATTTCATTAATAATTATTATGTTGTTTTATTTTACTAATAAATCGTTCTTAAAATAAGTTGTTAAGAAGAGGTCTAGGAAACACATTTTTATTATAACTTATATATTTTATTAAACAAACACAAAATTTCTTCAACATCTTAAAAGTAAAAAAATCCTACTATTATTATAAATGCGAAAGTTTTTGAGGATGTATGGATGTTTGTTACTCTTTCATGCAAAAACTACTGAACAGATTTGGATGAAATTTAGCAAACAGTTTATAACCTGGATTAACACATAGATACTTTTTATCCCGATAGAACGATCCCGTGGGACAATTATGGAACTCCACGCGGGCGAAGCCGAAGGCATAAGTTAGTAAAGTTCTAAAAGGCATCGTTCTTACTTAACACAACAAGTGTGACGCCTGTCACTAAAATGGAACACAATGTTTTATTACGAGACGACAACACATCACAATATCAACGTTAGAGACACTGAACGTACTGTGGGATTTCTAACTTTCAACGTAGAGCCTAATGTTGCTAATCCAACAGCAGCTCAATATCCCTTAAATCATATTTAACACCAATCATTTCCTATCCAAGTCTCAGAAACCAACTAATATTCATCAGCATGACTAAAAACAAACTTATTCGTCGGAACTCCTTTGGTTCCCATATTGTGCAGCACAAATATTGCGCCAGCCAGGGGTTGCTGCTTAAGTTGGTCGGCCTTCATGTTCCTTCGCGATGAGGTGACTATTAGGTCCGCCAACTCTGGACCACCCCATGCCAGGGAGGTGGTCAGGGTAACTGGTAGCATGTAGCGTTCCACTATCTGTCGTGTGTCGGGGTTGATACGGGCTATCTGTGGTGGGAATGAGGCTTAAGTTAGACCTTAACAATGATAAAAATGTGTGCACAATATAGTCGTTTCACAGTTATTAGCCAAAAGCAACCTTACTGTTCAGAAAATATAGATCACTATGATTTTGACAGAGATGCCATATAACATTTAACATTAACAACACAACAACAACAAACATTTGGCATTAAGTCCGCATAAAACTTGACGCACGTAATGTATAAAACATTATGTGCATAAAGTTTTAATAAATAACATTTGAAAATAATTGTGGAAGGACTAGTGGTCAAACGCGAGACTATCACAACAGAAAAAAACGGTCAAGTGCAAGTCGCACTCACACGCACACAGGGTACCGTAGCACTAAACAATATAAAAAAAAAATATTATTGAAGGACATTCAAGAGCAAAACTTGTTTTTCATAGAATGTTAATGAAAAACAAAGTTACAGCTGCAGTTTGATGAAAAAGTATCATATCTCAAAAACCAGGCATCAAATCTTATTCAAACCAATTTTAGTTGAAAGTTTTTTTACGTTCTACAATCCTAAATTTCAGAATTTTCCTTCTCTTACTTTAGAAATTAGAGCCCATTACCACTTTGGAAGTGTCTATCTTCCAAACGATTGACTTTGAGAAAAAATGGTTTTAGGAACCTCAATGTCAATTTAAAAAAACCTATCTATAGACATTCCGCACGTATAGGTTTGATATTTTTTTTTTTTAGTTTCAGTTCCATGTATGGGGAGGCTCTCCTAAATCTTTTATTTTTGTATAAAAATCGTAAATAGAATAGGTATATCCTGCCAAGTTTCAACTGTGTAGTCCTAATAGTTTCGGAATAAAGTGGCTGTGACGGACGGACAGACAGACAGACATGACGAAGCTTTATGGGTTCCGTATTTTGCCATTCGGCTACGGAACCCTAAAAAGAAAAATATTCGAGAGTGCAAGCCGCTAAACAGCCTAATATGAAAAATAGAAAATTAAAATATTTTTGAATTTAGAATACAAATAAATGTTAATTTGTTGATAAAAGTAAATATTGTTTTTAAATAATCATGTTTATTTGTGATATTCTATTTATAAACACAATTTAAATATTCAAAAAAAAATTACGACTTAAATGCTGTAAAGCGTAAATGCGCTTACACTCTGCTGTCTCTATGCCGAGATTAAAATAAAAAACAATCGCTGCCGATTGGACTTAGTATAAATTTTATTTAGTTAATTAGCAATTTTTTTTTAGTGAAAAAACTACGTGTGTGAAATACATTGCATGTTGAACCTAATCGTAGTGCGATATGAGCCAGTTTTCGAGGTAGTACTATTTTTACCTAGTCGGCAAAAGTATGTTTAAGCTACGATACTCGGTAAATATACTTATTTTGTTGTACTTACGCAGCCGTGAAACATTAGAGCGATCCAGATAAATCCGTCTTTGTCAATAGTCATTCCATCAGCTATTACGTCGTTATTCCAGTACTCATCTATTTCCAGGATTGTGCGGCGTTTGCCTTAAAACAATGCCAAACGAATTTGATGTGGCGTTAAAACTTACAATACAATAAAACAATGTTCTTAGTCCCGGTTTCCTCCAAAACGAAGACGAGTGGAAAGGAGACCCTTGGCGAACTTTCTCACTTCTGTGATTGGTCGAATACTGCACGTCTCCTTTCCCTTCCACTCTACCACTAATGAAAAAAAAAACATACTTATGTGTCCCCTCTCTAAATCAAAGTCGAACGCTTCAATCCTCCTCGAAAGTGAGTCTATGTAGTACAATATGGTGTTGTTCAGAGACCACGCCAACCCGTTGGAGATTGACACCGGTTTCAGTTGCACTTGCGGCACAAAGTGAGGCGGCTCCAGGCTGTATAGGGATCCCTTGTCGCGCACTACATCGTTGCCCTTCTGACGACCTTTAGTGCCTGGCATGGATAGGAATAGGTTATATTTAAAACATTGAAGCAGTTGCCGAAAAAAAAACAGATATGTTTTGAAGCCAGCTTATTGTGACGATGCGAAAAAGAGATAGCGCCAATCGGCCTTTATAGCTCCATCTCATTCTCCCATTGAAACTATGGTAACTTTGACATTTCCTCACTTGGTTTTGATTTTAAAACAAGCTAGACACGCTCCTTTCGTGAACTCAAAGAAACGTGATAGTTTTTGGTGGGTGGGAAATCATCAAATGACCCCCCCCCCCCCCCCCGCCCTGGGCGGAGCGGAAGGGAGTGTCAGACTCTTACTGACTAAAAACCACCCATGTTCCTGCATTGGCCCTTTATGTTCCAGGGCCGCGGTATCTCTTTCGAACAGTCCCGCAGCCCTGGCAGGCACCGGCCCTTGCGGGCCCCTCCCGTTGCTGACAACTCTTTGAGGCGCGCGTGGAACACGAACGCGCCGTCGACACGGCCTGCCCGTCGTCATACGACGGACGGACGGCGAGCTAGCCCATTACTCACCGTCCAAGAAACGTGATAGCTCAAGTCAAGACGAAGAAGTTGTGTGAAGCAAAAGAAATCATAGGATTTAACCTAGTTACCTCCCCAAAACCGGCCCAACGCGTCCGCTTTCCCTTCGTTAAGTATATTATCAGGCAGGCCCTGGTCGAAAGACGCCACGAACCTCAGGGCGGAGTCCCCTGGTTTCGTCCAGTCCATCAGGTGAAGCTCATTCCTGACGCCTACTAGTAGCCGGCTGCTGTTGTGCACTGGGATGACTATGTTCACTTCACCGTAATCTGCAAGATGATTTCATTTTTTCTACTTATTAAACAGTTACTACCCCAGCCTTACCAGCCTGCCGCTGTGCTGTTGATATTGCGCCTGATTTCTCTCCGTTCGTGTTGGACAGTGGACCTGGGTACACACAGTAGGTATACCTCCTGAATGTTCGGCTAATCTCCGCTTAGATTGTCGGCCGTCATCGCCCAATCATCAATCAATTAACTCACGCTATCACAGTCCATTGCTGGACTGAGTACTCTCCTAAGTTGCGCCATAACACCCTAACTTCCGCCTTTTGCATCTAGTCTGACAGGCAGACTTGGACCTATCGTCGGTTCCTCTCAACTACGGGGCGCTTCATGCTACGTTTGTCGACACGCGGTCTCCAATCCAGGACTCGTCCATTCAATCATGGAATCTAAAAAGGGATAAAATGAAGGATGCTTCTTGACCTTGACTTGACAGTGTCTTTAACTTACCTACCATCAGGTACTTACTGATATGTTTTACTTTATGCTTCTTGGTAGCATAGTTCAGCGAATGCACGTCCTGGTTGAGTGCGTCCACCCAGTAAAGAATGCCATTGTCATGATCCCACACTGGACTCTCCCCGTGCGTGAACGTCAGGTTCGTGTACTCAAATGTATTCAAGTGGTCTGATAATAGGTATTTTACCTGGGAGAAAAAGTTTTTTATATTAATTTTCTTTATTTATTAAATTAAAAGAGACGCGAACACCCTGGGATTTGGTACGTACCTACCACCCTAATTCTGTTCGAACGGGTGGTGCCTAACTGGCCAGTATCAAAGCTTAGCTGTCCTTCATTCAGAAATTAGGCGGATAGGGTGATTAGCCACTTACTTCTAATTAACGAAACACTTACATCATATAAAGCAGCCGGTGAGATACAATATAAATAAAAAATCGCAGCAAAATACCACAGTGATAAAAACATGATTGATATTCACTATTTGGTTGTAGGTCTGAGAGTGAATTACACCTACGTGGTTCCGCTTTTAGTTACATAATTTACTTAAAGGTGTTTAAAGCATGCAGGATATCATTAGTGTTAATTAGCGCTAAAATGCACATGGGTAAAAATCTAATACTGATTGCCTACGTAATATTTGCTATCTGTTACGTCACTATTCGTTAGTGAACTTATTGATTAACCTGAGAGGGTATCATACAATAAAAAAATTCTACTCCTGCGTATCACAATAAATCATTGCAAAAATATTTTTCTAATTTCTGATAGAGGGCGATCCTGTGACTGCCAGACCTACGTCATTTTATAAAAGCTGAAACTTTTTCTGTGAAAGTACCTTACATAGGTGTAATAATTAAAGGATGGTTCCTTCCCAGTGCCAGACATCGTTGAAGGTCACTTGAGGTGCAAGCGAAAGGTAAGGGAAATGTATATGTGACTCAGGTTGGCTGGACAAATCTTCAAAATAGCTTGCATTTAACTAGGTCAATAGGTCACTTTATGTGACGGCTAAACACCCTTATTTCAGAATTTGTGACGCTACAGAATCTTAGATAATCGATCGAAAACGTGTCCAGCCATCTTGAAAAACCACTTTTCGCTGGTCTCTCAATCTCGGTAACGGAAGTGATTTTGACGACTTTTTGCATATCAACGGGCGTCACATACATTTGTGACGGGCACCGAGCTAAAAGTTTTGTGATAAGTACAGTGGTTTAGTAGAAAAATGCAAAAATCTGTGTCCAGCCATCTTGAATTTACATATAAAACTTATGGCTGGCACTTCCGAATCTCTATAACGGGGGCGTTTTCGAATATGGTTCCTTTACTAATACTTGGTGACGCAATGTGTGACAGTAATAACGTTTGATTTATGGCGTCACATGTAAGGGTTTACGAGAAATCAATAAAAACTTAATGTCCAGCCAACCTGAGTTCAAGATACGGAGTACGGATAGTGACGGAGAAACTTTGCGTAGTTTCAAAGATATTGACCATTTAAATTTTCCCATAGAAACATCCATTAATATTGTGAGGTGACCATAATCCAAACTAATATTATAAATGCGAAAGTAACTCTGTCTGTCTGTCTTTGCTTCACGCCTAAACTACTGAACCGATTTGTGTGAAATTTGGTACAGACATAGTTTGAAACTTGAGAAAGGACATAGGATAGTTTTTATTACAAAAAATAAAATAAAAAATAAAATTTATTCCGGACATA
The DNA here is from genome assembly GCA_950022335.1 of Eurois occulta. Taxonomy (NCBI): domain Eukaryota; kingdom Metazoa; phylum Arthropoda; class Insecta; order Lepidoptera; family Noctuidae; genus Eurois; species Eurois occulta. Next base: position 9,022,640 of record OX465500.1, on the reverse strand, counting down.
CAGCGTCATCTAATTTGGCTACTGTGTGACAATTCTTGGCGACGGTTTGACAACTGACAAAATGTCATAGCATGCATTAGAATAGAACGGCTATTTCAAAGGATTTGTCACAGGTACAAGTAGCCTAGCGGTTCAGCGACCGCCCTGTAAACCGAGCTTCGCAAGTTCGAATCGCAGCCAGTATTCACTTTTTGTGATTTTTTTTAATGCTATTAGATTTTCAAAAATAATAAACATGATTCGCGAGTTCGATCCCCAACCAGTTTTCACTTTTTGTAAGTTTTAGGTATTTTGTTTTATTTTTATGCTTTAAGTTTTTCAAATCATTACAAAATAGATTAATGTATACTTTTCGTTTTTTTTACCATTCAAAAGACAGGTAATCATAAATTAATGAATGAAAATTGACCAATTTACACTGTACAAAAAAAAATCTCTAAAAAGTTTAAAAATGAAAACATACTCAAAACGCAGCAGCCATTCGCTCAGCCACTGCGCCAACCGTGTCGTCATATAACTGTGGTTGTGGCTTCCTCAGGCATTGCTGCAACTTTGCTTATGGGTGGTCGGACTGCACATTCCATTTTCAAATTGCCGCTGAATCTTGCATGCGAAGATACGCCCCAACATGCAATATCACCAAAAACGGGGGAAGTAGTTTGGGACGAGTGCACAATGTCGCACAAGCATGCATTAGAGGCGTTGAACCGCAGCTTGCAGGACATCCGCGGCAACCAGGTGTGATGGGTGGCGTCATCAAAATGTTCGCAGCGACTTTAGACCCTGTGAACGGTGAGTAATTAACTAGCTCGCCGTCCAACCGTCTTATGACGACAGGCCGTGTCGAAAGCGCGTTCGTGTTCCACGCGCGCCTCAAAATGATGTCAGCAAACCGGAAGGGATCCGCAAGGGCCGATGCCTGCTGCAGCTGCGGGACTGTTCGAAAGAGATACTGTGGCTCTGGAACACAAAGCGCTAAGAAGGAACATGGATGACACTCCCTTCCGTTCCACCCAGCGCAGGAGGAGGGGTCATTTGAAAAGCCGACTTTAGACAGATACTGCCAGTTAATAAGAGGGGCCATTTTGTAATCAAAAAGGGGCACACTGGCGGATGAAACGCATGTCTCATGGCGTCGCCACTGTGAAAACCTCCTGAATTGAAAAGCTCCATATTACGTGCATCATGCGCGTCCAAATGTAGAACGACCACGAAGCAGGTGTCTTTGCGAATAAGCTGCTGCAAATGAGAGAGGGTCGTCTGGAATCCGAAGGAGATGGGAAAATTCTATTTTCCGAAGAATTTTCCCATCCAACCGCTGTGCTAGCGCCAAAGAACGAGTGGGTCAGTAAAAAAAACAAAAAAAAAGTATATACATCCATATCATTGTGATGGCTGATGATGATAGTACTGCCTACTCCGTTGAATTTCTCAACTCCCTTGAGTTATCGGGCGTGCCGTCCCATCAGCTGGAGCTTAAATTTGGCGTACCAGTTTTGGTGATGCGAAACCTTGATGAAACCAGACTGTGCAACGGCACCAGGCTTCGTATCACACAGCTAAGCTGCTAATGGAGAGAGCGTTTTAAGTCCCCGCACAGGCATTTAGACAACAAACTAAACAGGGCCTGCATAACCTTTCGGCAATGCAGGAGGATGATAGGTAAGAAGTGGGGCCTATCCCCTAAAATAATACTCTGGTTATACTGCACGGTGATCCGACCCATGATTACTTACGGGGCAGTGGTCTGGTGGCCCCGCACTAAACTAGCTACAGCCTCCATCAAACTGCAAAGACTAGCCTGCATGGCGACTACAGGCTGCATGCGGACTACCCCGACCGCGGCTCTGGAGGCCATGTTGGGGCTCCCACCGCTCGATCTGTTCATACAGCAGGAAGCGACGATGGCGGCAGTACGTCTTGAAACACTTCAACTTTGGGGTAAGAAGTACACACAACACACCGCGATACTGGAAGGATTTTATACCGAGTTCCCCCTAGCGAAAGCTATTAACGATCGGATACCCAAGTAATTCGTATTCGACAAAAAATACAAAATCCAACTCCACGAGGATCACCGCTGTGAGGGTCTAAGCCCCGCGGAAGTACGGATCTTCACGGATGGATCTAAGACAGGTACCGGCACTGGAGCTGGAGTCTTCTCGGAAGATCTCAACATACACATAGCCGCACCATTGGGGATCCATAACACGGTATTTCAGGCAGAATGTATGGGCATTGCCCTGGCGGCATCGGCCATTTTAGCCAGGGAAGTTGTGGACCACTCAATTCGCATACTTTCAGACAGCATGGCTGTACTACTAGCATTAAACAACCACACAGTCAACTCTGGGTTAATACACGAGTGTCATCAACGTCTGAACCAGGTTGGTAATCTCAATAATATAACCATTCAATGGATAAAAGGACACAGCGAGTCCCGAGGCAGCGATACAGCGGACGAACTCGCTAGAAGGGGATCAAGCATGGCAGCAGTGGGACCTGAACCCATACTGCCACTCCCCTTCGGGTACCTACGCACACTGGTAAGGAAACGAACCAGTGAACAACACCACAAACTGTGGCTAAACCATGGTGAGTGTAGGCAGGCCAAGGATGCACTCCCTACCATCGACGGCCACTTCACGAAAAAAGCGCTTCGGCTGACCAAACTACAGCTGCGCACGTTACAGCCGCCATCACTGGACACGGCTCTTTTAACAAACACCTCTTTGCCATATGAGTCACAGACAGCCCTCTGTGCCGAGCCTGCATGTTCTGCACTGCCCAGAGGTTGCATCATACAGGGCAAAGTACTTCGGTAACCCAGGTACTCTCCGCGAGACTGTCAGCGACATCAAGGCGCTGCTGGCTTTTCTCGGGGAGCTGAGGTGGATCGAATAGATTTCCCACCCGCACGCAAAATACGCGCATTGGTCGTGGAGTTGCGGACACCAGCCCGTTATACAATAAGTCCCCGCATACCCATTATTGCAAATAACTTACCATTTCAATTTAAGAGGTAACAATTTCCCTTAAAATTGGCTATTACAATGACGATCAACAATTCCAGGGCCAAACCATAAAAGTGACAGGCATTCAATTGTGCACTCCATGCTTCTCACACGGTCAATTATATGTTGTTTGTTCAGTGCCCAAAAATTTCACGTGCTTGCGGAAAATAATAAGTCATTTAATGTTGTATACAGAACGGTATTAGAATAAATAGTGCCCAACAAGGCGTTTGATGGTTTACTTTGAAAAGAAGGTTATATAGCGCCAAAATAAACGGTTTTAAGCCATATCGTCGCCTCATTTAATTTTGTTGCCGATCTCTGCGCCCAGAATTACAATACCCAAAAGGACGCATTTTGAAGTCATCACCTACATTATCGCATTTTGATCAGCTAGTCAGTTCTCACACAAAACATAACATCACGCCTGAAATCCCCTACGGGTTAGGCAGAGGTGTACCTTATCGTACACCCACATTTCGCCGTTCGTTAAGTTGAAGTCCCATGTGACAGGGGGCGAGCCTATTCAATTCTATTCCACCAACCGGGCACAAATCCAGATTCCGTGGCTGCTACTGAGAAATTCCTGATGGAATACCCCAATAACACTATTATTTATAGTATTTTTTCAATTGCATACATTGTTTAATGTTAAGTGGAAGAGCGGAGTCACCTAACACAACCATCTTCTTGCTTAAAAGGTGATCTCCAAATCATGTGCGTTAGAACTTTATATAATTTCAATAAACATTTTTTTAACACTGCCCGACCCCGCAATTGATCCCAGAACCTCATGCTTAGTAGTCGCACTTGCGACCACTTGACCAACGAGGCAGTCTCACACATACACACCTAAATAGCCACGCGAACGAAGTAGCGGGTAGCAGCTAGTTTTATATAAATAAAGGATTTCTTTTTAATCGATTAATTGGCCGGTAGCATCCACGATTCCACGCCTGCTTTGTATTTGATTCTGAGATCTGATTCTTCATAGTAATAAAGGAAATAATTGTGAACCTAATTAAGGTTTGTCTTATTGAGACATACAGAGTTGATACGACAGAGAGGCATTAAATTATACTACGTATACTATACGTGTTTAGTATTAATTCGATACGGTATAAAAATAAAAAGCGCCAAAAAAGAGAAAATATTTTTTTCAAAGAAACTAAATAGCTTACAAATCAGAATAAAACGTAACCATTCTGTGTAAAAAAATTCGACTGACCTTAGATGCGTAGGTAACAGAGCGGCAGCGTCGCGCACGCGCCGAGCGCGGTGTGTGTTATCTCGTGTTGAGGCGGGCGTTTTGAAGTACGCGCACAAAAACAAACATTTATCATTTGCGGCTAAACTACTGCTCCTATTTAATTGATTTTTAGTACAGAGCTTGAAAATGGTACCTAGTATAGGCAGTTCAAAGGAAAGCCCCTCTGTCGTATCAACTTTGTATACGAAGGATGTGATTTAAGTACAGGCGTCTTTGAAATGACGAAACACAAACTTGACAAACTTTTTGCTACTTTAATTGATGACCCAGCAGAGGATACAATTTCTCTTTTTAATGACAACGATGACATTAGTGACGACAATATTCTTTTACATTGGTTCAATGAACAGGTGAGTAAAGAAAAAGAAAATGTCGCTAAATGTGAACCCGGTAATGTAGATAACTATTTGTACTTTCCCATGTTTATAGCCCTACTCAAAAGACTTTTGAATAAATTGCCACTGTGGTCAAAGGTAATGTGTCCTATTTTTTAAAATGAGAATAAAGCTCCGTCTTCTTTGGCTGCGGAAGATTATTTTAAGACCTTAAAAAAAAAAATTTCGAACTAAATTAACTCGACACCGACTAGATAATTTTATTATGACTCATACAGAATTTTTAGATGGGGAACTTAAATTAGCAATGAGTAATTTAATATTGGACGCAAATAAAACTAAAAAAAATATCTCAAGAAAAAAGCGCTGTTTAAGTACAAATAAATAAATGTGATTTTATTTACAGCAAGCATTATTTTTTCATTTAAATACCTTCAGAGCATTAGTTTAGTTCTCCTGACATAATATATACCTACTTAAACGAATAGATATCTGCACGTAAATAATCAATAACATTTAAAAATTACACCCCCCCCTTCCTCACTTCTACATTTTTGTCTTCTATTGATTTAAATATCTACAGTTGTTCGTATTAGTATCACCAATACACGGATTTTCGTCCATTAAAGAAAACACCTTAAAATATACTTGTCCTACATAAAACCTACAATATTGGTTACCCTACTGCAGTGTTTGTATGGGGAAATTTAAATGATCAATATCTTTGAAACTACGCAAAGTTTCTTCGTCACAATTTCAGGTTATCATTATCGTCCCCGTCACAACATTTTGAACACATTTCGAAGGTCGTAGATCATCAGGCAGTGGAGATACATGTGTCCAGCCATCTGAACTCAGGTTGGCTGGACATTAAGTTTTTATTGATTTCTCGTAAACCCTTACATGTGACGCCATAAATCAAACGTTATTACTGTCACACATTGCGTCACCAAGTATTAGTAAAGGAACCATATTCGAAAACGCCCCCGTTATTGAGATTCGGAAGTGCCAGCCATAAGTTTTATACGTAAATTCAAGATGGCTGGACACAGATTTTTGCATTTTTCTACTAAACCACTGTACTTATCACAAAACTTTTAGCTCGGTGCCCGTCACAAATTTATGTGACGCCCGTTGATATGCAAAAAGTCGTCAAAATCACTTCCGTTACCGAGATTGAGAGACCAGCGAAAAGTGGTTTTTCAAGATGGCTGGACACGTTTTCGATCAATTATCTAAGATTCTGTAGCGTCACAAATTCTGAAATAAGGGTGTTTAGCCGTCACATAAAGTGACCTATTGACCTAGTTAAATGCAAGCTATTTTGAAGATTTGTCCAGCCAACCTGAGTCACATAAATGTATACGTCATCAAAACTGTCTGGCGGCGCGCGGCGTGGGAAACCGCTTCAAATAGTTGCCCAAGTAACATTATAACAGGTCACTTACAATTTAACATACCTTAAAGGTGTCTGGTGGGGGTTTTCCACACGTACTACGCGTACCCCATGTGGGATGTCGTTGGATAGGTCTTTAAAAAATATTGCGAGTTTGTTAAATAATTTTTCGATTAAGGGATTCGTTTGTGAAATATTAGGCTTTAAAGTGCAAATTTTTGTTAGACTCAAGTGTCCCACCCTCCTCTACCAGCTAAACAATTGTGTTTGGGTGCGTGAAAAAAATCACGGTGATATAGTATATATACCGAAGTTAAAAGGAAAACTATCACAGCTAAGTAGGCTTTACAAGTTTACCTACGAGTAATAGTCGACCAACTTATAAAATGTACTTGGATAACATATTTTCCTAAACATAATGTATGGGAGCACAGGTTTTTCAACTGCACATGTTAGTTTGTTTTTTATTATTACAATAAAATCATCGTTCGGAGGCAAATCGAACCGTAGGGTCTGCATATTTTGATGGCCAACTACGGAACCCTACATTGTGCGTGGCCCGACACGCATTTGGCCGGTTTTTTGCACTCTCATAGGATTATTTTCCTTTTAAAAGAGCATGAAGGTTTAATGTCAATCGACCCAGCCATTTGCTGTTTAGCACGTTTAGCACATTGCTATAATTAGTACTTTCACAGTAATTAGACCTCTGGTTATGCAGTGAGCTTTATTTTCGTTGTAATAAGGTTGATAATGCATTGTTACCATTGACAAATCTGTCAAATCTCAGTGATTTTCAATCTCGTCACAATAAGGTTGTTTATCGGACTCATTACTGCTGTCTGAGAAACTGACTGTACACATAATTAAGATCCCTAATTAGATAAGAATCAAGAGAAGAGATTAAATAAAATAAAAGTCTTAACTAAAAACTGGTTTATTAAACCTCAATAAATACGTATTAGCTACAATTTGATCAGTAATAATCTGCGTTATCGAATCTAAACATATGCGGCTCGACGCCCCGACTGCCAGTGCCTCGAATGGTGAAGATAGCGCCCCCTAGCGGCTCGGTGGTGCTGTCGTGGTTGTCGCGTGATGACGTTACGAACAACTCGTCCAAGTTGGGCCCGCCCCAGCATACTGACGTCACTCGAGAGGCGGGCAGCTTGTAGCCGAACACTACTTGCCGTGTTTCGGGGTCTATGTGTAATATCTGTGGAAAAAAATATCAAAATGAGTTGGAGTGCCTCGTTTTAGTGGTCGTAAGCGCGACTCCTAAGACTGAGATTGGGGTTTTCCATTTGGGCACTGTCGGTACTTAGTGCAGATCCTATCGTATGTATAGATATAAGTCCAGACAAACTATTTGACTAGACTTCTATGTTCTATGTTAGGGATTTTGGTTTCCGCACTTAGTCCTTAAAGTGGACCATTGTGCGTGTTGACTAGACTTTTTGGACATTCAACCGTAGGGCGGAAACGCAACAATCACGAGATCAACTATATCTACATTCAACACCATTTCGGTGGTTACAGTTGTGTTGTTATGTTATCATTGATCATTTCGGCCCGTAATCACCCACTATTGGGAGGCCTCACCTTTCTTCTGGCATACTTTCTGAATACGTGAGTCCGTCATCCAGATGTGTCTCGCAAATTTGCGATATCGTCAAAGCTGTTACAATAAAAAAAAAATTTGAATCTATTTATTTCCAAAAGTAATTATCACAACTATTACAACTAAAAAATAACGCTCAATCCTTCTGAGGCAGGATTATGTGCGCTATCGGTTAGGTTCAGGTTACCCACTCACAGGTCTGTCCGGTAGTGGACCCACACGTACGCCCCTCCGAGCCCTCAACGGTAAAAAAAGTTTATAGAATGCTTTTTATCTGTCGAGGCTTTTTGCTTTCCAGCTTTTTGGCTATTTCCTTAGGCAATGTATTTACAATGCTTGGGTCTACTCATTTTCGGTAGCTTACTCATATTTTGTTCACAGTAATCAGAGGCTACAGCTAATTTTACTTTGTCAAAAACATTTAGAACTTTACAGTAATGGAATAACCTATCATAATCGGGTTTATATTTGAGTTTAATTTTATAAGGAACCACTATTTTTAATAATCTTATTTGAATGTTATTTATAAAAGCTATACTTACAGTGCCGCCGAACATGAGCGCTACCCACAGGTCCCCGCGGCTGTCTATAGTCATGCCGTCCGGTATCGCGTCCTCGTACCCCAGCTTTGCTATGTCTATCACCGTCCGGCGACCAGCTGTTAACATAAACAGTTAAATTGCTGCTTTTACACTTGAACTATATTATCAGAAGTGGACTTCGTGATAATATAATTCGTCCTTCCGCAGGTATGCTGGAAGAGATTTCTTTAGAAATAAGCATCACCTTTTTGTACCTTATTTTTCTGTTCCTTTCTTCTTTTCTGTATGTTAGTATGTACATAAACTGTTAAATAAATAAATAAACATTTGTGAAATTGTTTTGAAAAAACAAACAGGCGGCATTGTCTTGCACCAAAAGAACTATGGCGCAATCTAACAGTAGTGTCATAAAGATATTTATACGTCGATTGCTTTTCGAGAACATTCTAGATTACGTGCGAGTCTCGAATGTTCTAGCAAGGACCTGTGTATAAGATTAGTCTAGAATGTTCCACTATAGAACTGTCTAGAAGATTCGAGAAAGTTGTAGAACTTTCTCGATGGACATTGTTCTACTATGGAGCTGACTAGAAGATTCGAGAAAGTTGTGGAACTTTCTCGAAGGATGATGTTCGACTATGAACTATGAAGGTTTCTGAAAGTTGTCGAACCTTCTCGAAGGATCGGTCTACATATAAATAGCCGTCGTGTTTGTGGGAGCAGCTAGACTCTGCCGACAACTCTCGAGCACCCCAGCTCCGGTGCGCCCGCTACTAGATAGCGGAGGGGCGCTGAAGTACAGAGGACCGGGTGGAGGTCTTCGCCCAGCACCTGGAGCGTCAGTTCCAACCGAACCCGACAACCGACGCCGAGCATGTCGCAACAGTGGAGAAACACCTTGGGGACTACTTCGCCACGCCGATAGCTCCCGAAGAAGACGCCATTTTTTTCTCGCCTGGGGCAGTCAGACGCGCCATCCTTAGGACGAGGCCCAGGAAGGCCCCTGGTGCTGACGGTATCACCAACACAACGCTGCGCCGGCTGCTATTCCGTATGGTAGCGGCGCTGGCGCGCCTGTACACGGTGATACTGCGCACCGGGGCTTTCCCGCCTCGTGGAAGGAGGGGCGCGTCATTATGCTGCCCAAGGCAGGGAAAAACACGCTGAGGCCGGCGAGCTATCGGCCCATTAGGCTGCTGCCGACCATCTCCTAGGTGTTCGAGGGACTCTTGTTGCGGCATCTCCAACCACATAATTATAACCTCCGGCCAGAACATTTTGGGTTTTGGTCGGAACATAGCACGATGCACCAGCTATCGAGGGTACTGCACCACTTGACAGCTGCGACAAACAAGAGAGAATACTGGGTTGCAGTATTCCTCGATATGGAGAAGACCTTCGACCGTGTATGGCACGACGGCCTGATTTACAAGCTGGCCCACTCTGAAGCGCCCCGTCGCGTGGTCAAGGTGGTCAAATCTTTTCTGTTCCACAGGAGCTTCCGAGTGGTGGTCGAGGGAGCGCTCTCTGGCGCCTATCCGGTGCTGGCGGGCGTGCCGCAGGGCAGCTGCGTTTCGCCAGCGTGTTACTCGCGGTTCACCGACGACATCCCCACGACACCTCAGGTGATGCTCGCGCTGTATGCTGACGACGCCGCGTACATCGCTACCTCGCTCAACGCGAGGCACGCGGCGGTCAAAATGCAGCGCGCGCTCGACTCACTCCCCGAGTGGCTGTCGAAATGTCACCCGCCGTGCCTCCTCCGGGTAACCGGAGGTCTCACCTGGCGGTGACAGACCGCCGGGGTGTCGTGAAGAAAACAGCGCTGTGCGACAGCGCTGTGGCGCGCCTACAGTAACTTTCATAGCAATCACACACATGGGCGCGCGGTGTAGTCGCGCGTCCAACAGGCTGAGCCTAAAAAGGCCACCTGACGACGGGCCAAGGTATGGCTTCCACGGCCAGGGGGCGATGCCCCGTGACCGTCTGCCGCGCCCCCTTGCGGTGGCGCAGCGACTTCCATCTGTCGGGAGCAGTCAGTATGATTTTGGCTACACAACGGAGCGAATCGAAGTGAACTAGAAGTGCGATATCTAAGTGAATAGTGATCAGTAGTGTATTTGTGATTAAGTTTTAAGTGTTTTGTGATTAATAAAGTTATTTGTTGTTTAATCGGTAGTATTTAATTTATCCCATGCCCAGCTCGTAACAATATAAACCGCACGGGTCGATCTTTTACGTCATTGCTTGCCAAGGTCAGTCCGTGAATAGGTAAGGATCTATCATAATATACAAAGACCCTCCATACCTCAGCATCGTTAGGCCGTTGATCCTAGCTGTCATTTATAGATGTTTGACAGTCGCTAGAGAAAGTCTGAACTGTCTGAAGCCAGAAAATCTAGCAACCAGAAATAATACCGCTCAATAATTGGTTTGTGGAGGTCAAATAAGCTATATACATATAAAATACTGGTATTCGTTCAGCTGCATCCGATTAGACTGGAAGCCCACCTTCATAATTGAGAAAAATGGCAGATGATGGATTACGTACTCAAGTCTCCCCTCTGCACATCAAAGTCGAACGCTTCAATCTTCTGCGTGGCCGAGTCGATGTAGTACAAGACCGTGTTGTTGAGCGACCACGCGATGCCGTTGGAGATGGACACCGGGCGCAGATGCACGCGCGGATGCGTGAAGCTTTCCTGTTCCACGCTGTAGAACGTCCCCTTGTCCGCGATCACGTCGTCTCCTGCTTGAGGGCCTTTAGTACCTGTTGGGGGAATGGGAATGGCGAGTTTACAGTAAGGGGAAGCGATCAAAAGCAACTCTGACTGCGCAGCGAGTAAAGATTTTTGTCGTTGAACATTTAAATTCTGACTTATTACCAATTTGTTACATTTATACCATTATGAAGTAGATGCATTTTATGCAAATTACCCATGAAGAATTTATTTTTATTTATTACCATGTTACCAGGGTTTAACCTGGAAATTGTTAACAAAGTTTGATTCTTGTTAATACGTACGAAGGTCGCCGGGAACAGCTGTTATTATTTTACACGAAACCTTTTTCTAAAATAAAATTATCCTAAGTTAGTCCTTATAACATCAGTTATAAGAGTAAAGTCCCGTCAAAGTCGGTCCAGCCGTTTTCGAGTTTAGCCGGAACAAACAGACAGATGGACAGACAAAAATTAACACTTCATTTCTAGGCATTCGTCATGGCGACTATCCTGCCCTATAAATGGTACTTTCGAAAGAAAAACCTATGATTTGACTAGAAGAATCCATTTAAATTGTAAGTTATACCTGCCCAAAATCGTCCTTCAGCGTCAGGTTTCCCTTCATTGATCACGTTATCCGGTAGGCCGATGTCCACGGTGGTTAGTAGACGCATTGCGTTGTCTCCCGCGACGGCCCAGTCGAAAAGGTACAGGGATGAGCGGGCGGCGATCAGCAGGCGATGGGTACCCGCGACCAGGGATACCACACTCACTTCGCCGTAGCCTGGAATGATCATGAAAAGTGATAAATGTTCAGAAGAATACTGTCGGTCAAAATCTGATAGATCTTTCAATTTTTCCAGCCCAGCGGTCTCCGGCAAAGAGATTAAAAATACTTACACAATTTGAATGTCTTTGGTCTCCGGTTAAATTTGTTTGAGACCCTACTTGATCACCTTGACCTGCTAAGCACATACATGTGGCTATAGGTAGTTTCTGGCAAAATATAAAGTTACCTCATGGCTTTCCTTGACAGGTTGTACTAATAATGTTTTTCTGGATGAAGATACTACATCATACAAGTAGGCAACATATTATTATGCAGCAAAATTCTTCTGTGCGTTCATATTATAGATTAGCTTTGGCTGCGGCTTCGCTTCCATTATGGTCGGAAATTGTGCTAAAAGATCGTTTAAGTCTACGCTACTGCGGGATAATGTAGCTATCTATTAGTGACCGATGTTTTAGGGTTTTCATTTCTTTTCTCAAATTAAAGCCTATGTTGGACCTTATTACATCAGCTATCTATCAGTAAAAGTCCAGGCAAAAAGGTCTAGCCGTTTCGGAGATTAGCCGGAACAAACACACAGACAGACAAAAACTGAAAAAATGTGTTTTTGTTGTAAGTGCCTTATATTTTCATATGCATTCAGTAAAAGTTGTTATTTAGATGTTACAAACAGACACTTCAATTTTATTTATTATATAGATTAGTACCTATAGATAACTAGGTACTGTGAACCAATTCGTTTACAACATTCATTAAGTCAGTGCTGCAGAACAATTACCTATTGTGCATCGGCTATTATCGGAAACAATACAAAAACGATTAACAAAAGTAATTAAACTTCAACTTTATCACAAACATAATATAGACATGTCATTTCCATATAAGTAGATATGTATTTCAAGCATAATTCAAGGCACGTCATTCCCAAAATTTATCCTGTACCACTATATGTATCGGGATTTTTTTATGAACAACTTGTTTTGTGGTTGGAAGAATTGATTTAATATATGTAATAAAACTTACCTATATGCTTAGTAAAAATTTTCCCAGACACGTAGTCGAGTCGATGTACGTTGTTCTCCTTCACGTCCACAAAGTACAGGCTCTGTAACTCGGGGTCCCACACCGGACTCTCTCCGTGGGTGAACAGCGCGGGAGTACCTGGATTGTTATGCGACGATACCTAATGGTTGTATCCTTATTAATTTATTTAGCATATAGGTACGTAACTCGTGGCTAAATAATCGGTCGATGTTCATTTGAAAATCATTGATAGCCATTATAATTTTAATGATATATCTTTACAAAAAAAGTCGTTTCCCAGCAATTATTTTACTTAGTTTAATGTACAGAATGCTTGGTTACCGGCTTTTTGAAGGGTGCGATTACACCTTGCAGATAGTGGCACGAAATTCTGACAGCAGCGACAAGCAGGCAGTCGGTACATGTAAAATACTGTATTCAGCTGCATCCTGTTAGACTGGAAGCCAACCCCAAGATAGTTGGGAAAAAGTAATGATATGATAGATGGTTGATGATAGGTAATTGCCCTAGGCTCATAGGTCTAGGTTGACAAGTAAAACAACACGGAGATCAAGACCTGTCGACTGCAAAGCCAACGTCTTGATCGTTGAGCTATTCGCTCGTTTTGCATTTTATGTCACATGGCTACTGTCTGCCTCTTCGCCTGCATGTATTTCATCATTTTCTAATACAAAATATCAAGGACCAAAAATAACTATCTGTTTCATTTTACAAAGGTCGGTTATGTGGACCAGATGTTAAAGGTGACATACAGTCAGAGCGGTGTGTGTTCGCGCAGCGGAATGTTGTTGAATTAAAAGATTTTAATTATGCAGATATTTAGTGTATGACGTCGTATAATTGTGTATGGTAAAAAAAAATTGTGCACGCAGCCATTGTGGAGAAATTCACCAAAACTGATTCCGCTGGGCGAACGTTGTCCCGGCGGAACTTTTTTTAATCCATAGACTTTAGAAGAAAAGAGATGTGTCCAAAAATCAGTGTGTATTTGTGTGTAATTGTGTATGTACGAATAAAATTAGTGCATGCATAAACTTCAGAGAAATTGAAGTTTCCGCTGCGCGCACGTTTGGCCATTACCTAGTTTTCATATAAAGCGCTTACATAGAGAGCTGTAGATTTTTACATACGTTGTTTTGAATTTGTTTAAATTTGTTTAAAAAACAGATTTTGAAAAAATCGCAGTGCTTAAAAGATAAAAATATAAACGTAAAATACGCTTATTAGGTCTTAGTTCTTAAAGTATGCACTTTGGGGTCTAGATTTTCACGTTTATACAAACCTTGTAAGTGTCTGCAACATGTTGCCAAGTATCAATGATGTTCCGTTAGTAATTAAAGAGTTATAGGACAAATGTACCATGAATAGATCACTGTTTACAAAGCAGTCAAATATCATGACGTTCTAAAGAAATTGCATGGTAATATGTATGCCAATAATTAGCTTATTCATTCAACTATTCACATGCAAAATTTCATGTCATTAAATTCAGTAATTAAAGAAAAACAATTATAATACTGACGAAGCATCGAAAACCTACATAACCCGACCAAGTTCGGATGGCTACAAAAAAGCGGCCAAATTCATATTCAAATCAGATTTTGTCAACAATTTCAAGGGTTTTAATTTTTTGCACGGATCCAGAGGCGTATTTAAAGATTTGGCGCCCCGGGCCAATTAGCTTTGCCGCCCTATTCATTAAAGAAAAAAATCCTGTTATTGGTGAATTAAAAATTGGAAAAAAAACTTAAAAATTAACCATTTATTCAATATAATAGGTACACGATAGGTACATTTTTTTTCTGTGTACTAATTGGTTGACAAAATCTTCAATGACGCTGTCATAACTTATAGCGTTTGTCAACTCAGGCCATGGCATGCTAAGGGTTGGACCACATCTGGCAGCACGGAATCGCATTTGTTCCGCCTGTGCTACCACGTGCTGCAGTATGCTGCCGCATGCGCGCTGTCGCATTCCGCAGACAAAAAAAGCGATCGCACGCGTCAGCATGCTGCAGCATGGGAGGCATACTGCCACGTTCTTTCATGATCAGTTTAGTTTCAAGCGCGAGATGGATAGGACCACGGAAGAGAGAGCAGTGATTCTAGCGTGTATTTTGCAAGAAATGCAAAATCAAAATAATAAAAAGAAACGCATTCGCAAAATAAAACGGAGATACTGGGTTCATCCTTTTTGGAAGCAGAGAGCGGTTCATGGACAATATGTTACGCATTTTCCGGATTTAGTAACATATCCAGATAGTTTCGTAGATTATTATGGAATGACTTTAAATGATTTTAATGAATTAGTATTTTGCCATTGTACGATAGAGTGAGACAGCATGCGATAGCAAGTGATCGGCGGTGAAAGGATGCGTTAGCATGCTATCGCGCGCTTCAGCGTTCCGGAATCTCCCTGCCGACCATTGCATTTTGTCCGTGATGCCGATCGCCTCGAGGATTCCGCCGCGTGCTATCGCATTATGCTTTCTGTCTCGGTCTAGCAAATGGCAGTTCTAAGCGACAGAAAGAGAAAGGGCGACGGAAAAAGGCGATTCCGTGCTGCCAGATGAGGTCCAACCCTAAGACAGACCCCAGAGGTCTAATTGTGTGCTTTGTTTGAATAAATAGAACTTGTAATTTATAAAATAAATAAATAAACATAAATCATTCTTTATCCTTTTGAGTACAGAACGAGTGACGTTTTGCACTGCAATACGTCACTGCGGTGCAAAGAAAAATGCGTAATGCAATCTCTACATAATTATGTGAAAGCTTATTTTAAGTCCTTATTAACCGACTTCCAAAAAGAGGAGGTTATCAATACGCCTGATTTTTTTTTTGTGTACTTGAACATACTCGTACGTTCAGTATGTTCAGCGATATCTTCGCCAATTGTGAACCGATTTCGATCATTCTTTTTTGTTTGAAGCAAATTATTCTGCGGTGGTCCCGTAAATTTGGTAAAGATCTGATGCTGGTCTTCAGAGATAAGCATGTATTAAGATGTCTGTATAAAGGCTATTTGAATTGAATTGAATATTTCGTTAATTTGATGCGCTAACTTGAAACGAAACAAGTGAGTGAGGGCACGTCACGACCCATCATTTCGTCGGCCGCCGCCGGTACCCCGACCCTTGAGAGTGTCAGGAGGGGTCAGGGGTGCGTTGCAGCTCGGTTTGGGGAGTTGAGTGTCGTCATCGGAAGCCATTCCCTCCCCGTGCTTGTGCTCAGGGACTTCAATGCCAAGAACTTGGCTTGGGGTTCTCGTTACACAGACGTGCGGTGAAGGATGGTGGAGGACTGGGCTCTGGAGTCAGGCCTGGTCGTCATAAATCGGGGTTCTATGCCCACGTGTGTGCGGATGCGGGGTGAGTCGGTGGTGGACCTCTCGTTCGCTAGCCCCGCTCTGACACCGCGTGTCATTGACTGGCGCGTCATGGAGGGGGTGGAGACCTATTTCGACCACCGGTACATCCGGTTTGATGTCTCTGCCCAGACCTCAAGCGCGCCGGTCTTACAGGCCCCGAGTAGTTGCGATGGGCGCTGAAGCAGCTGGACCGGGAGCTCCTCCTGTAAGCCTCGATCGTGCAGGCCTGGGTGAAATCACCGGTCAGGCCTGCCGACGTCAATAACGAGGCGGGTGGTTCCAGGAGGCCATGTCCGAGATATGTGACGTGGCAATGCCCTGAGTTCGGCCAGGAAGCGCCCGGCGGCAGGTGTACTGGTGGTCGCGAGAGCTGACGTCTCTGGGTGAGGCGTGCAGATGCTGGAGACTCTCGACGGAGATCCGTGGGGGCGCCCTTACAAGATGGTGCGTACAAACTCCGCACCTGGGCGGGGAGGCCCAGGTGCGGAGAGACTCTCCCAGACTCTGCGTCAGCGGGGGGGCTGACGCAGAGTCTCCGGCCTCAGCTTGTGGCGGACGTGGTGAGCGCTCTGTTCCCTTCGCGAGAGGGGGTGTCTCTCGACATCGCCAACGCCTTCAACTCCATGCCCTGGAGCTGCATTAGGGAGGCACTCTGGTATCACCGGGTGCCGACCTACCTTCGTCGTGAGGTCGGGGACTACCTGACGGACAGGGCCGTCATCTACCCTGGTCACAGCGGAGAGTGGAACCGACGAGAGATGTCGTGCGGTGTTCGACAGTGATCGGTTCTAGGGCCACCCTTGTGGAACATCGGTTACGACTGGGTACTGCGCAACGATCTCCCTAGCGGTGTCAGTGTAATTTGCTACGCTGACGACACGCTGGTGCTGGCGCAGGGGAGGTCGCACGAGGCGGCGGCCGATCCAATTAATGACACGCGGGGTTGCGATAGTCGTGGAGAGGATCCGGCAATTGGGTCTCGAGGTGGCATTGCACAAGTCCGAGGCCATGTGCTTTCATGGGCCTCGGAATGCGCCACCGTCGGGATCCATACTGACGGTTCCAATCGGCGTCGAGTCGACGTTCAAGTACCTAGGACTCGTTCTCAACAGCCGTTGGAACTTCGTGGAGCACTTCCAACGTTGACTTCCAAACTGGAACTCCTTGCCGGATTGCCGCCATGGGATCTGGAGGCCATAGTCCTCGCGCGCCTGCATGAGTGGCGCCCGGAGGCACAGCGCCAGGGGGAAACTCCGCTGCCGCGGCAAATTGTCGCTCAGCGGACAGACCTCATGGCGACATGGACTGTCGCAAGTCGCAACCCCGTGCAGGGCACGCCACGATAGTGGCGATAAGTCCCCTCTTTGAGGAGTGGCTAGAGAGGCGCCACGGCGCCTTCACCTTCCGCCTGACGCAGGTCCTCACCGGACACGGTTGTTTCGGGAGGTACCTGCACCGAAACACCCGGCTGTTATCACTGCGAGGATCGCCCGGAGGACACGGTGGAGCACACCGTGGAGGTCTGCTCCGCTTGGGCAGAGCACCGCCGTGTCCTCGTAGCGGTGATTGGCGGCGGCGACCTCTCGCGTTCGGCTCTGGTTCAAGCCATGGTCCGGGGCGAGAGGGAATGGGAAGCCGTCACCTCCTTTTGCGAAGCAGTCATACTAGCGAAGGAGGTAGCGGAACGTGAGAGGAAGAGAACCTCACGTCCCAGCCACCGCGGGAGACGCCCCGGGCGTCCCCGGGCCACGTGGTGGCTCTCGGCCACCGTAGGCGCTCGCCTGCGGACGGTGAGTAATGGGCTAGCTCGCCGTCCGTCCGTCTTATGACGACAGGCCGTGTCGACGGCGCGTTCGTGTTCCACGCGCGCCTCAAAGAGATGTCAGCAAACAGGAGCGGCCCGCACGGGCCGATGCCTGCCAGGGCTGCGGGACTGTTCGAAAGAGATACCGCGCCCTGGAAGTCCTGGAACACAAAGGGCAAAAGAAGGAACTTGGATGGGTTTTAGTCAGTAAAAGTCTGACACTCCCTTCCGCTCCGCCCAGAGCGGGAGGAGACATTTGAAAAGGTCACGTCACGACTTTCGTCACCCGCGCCGCGCTGTGTACTCCGGGCTTTGAAAGTATTGGTACCTACCACTACACCTTGTTTTATTTTTTATTTTATAATTCTTGAACGCAAATGTTATTTAGGTACTTGTTAGTAGGTATTGACGGTATTGTAAATAATTTGTTGGGTTTTGGGTTCGAAGCGTACGTTTATTTTTAATGAAATGTGAAATAAAATATTGATTGTAGTTAAGCTTGACAATAAAAGGCGCCCAGAGAAGTCGGCGAGGGGCGGCTCCGCCGCCCCTCGCATCCTGCCGCCCCGGGCCATGGCCCCCTTGGCCCTATGGTAAATACGCCCCTGCACGGATCCCTAATATAAATGTAAGTAGCGTAGTAGTAAGTTATTCCTTATAACATCAGCTATCTGCCAGTAAATGACCCGTCAAAATCGGTCCAGCCGTTTCGGAGATTAGCCGGAACAAACAAACAGACAGACGGACAGATAAAAAAGTTGTAGGTACCGTATTATATACTTTCATTTACGCATTCAGTAAAAAATTGTTATTTTTAAATTACAAACAGACACTTCAATTTTATTTATTTGTATAGATTATTATTTTGTTAATCTTTGCCTAATTATACTTGGGAAACAGCGGGTCCAAAATGGCCACTTTGACAGAAACATATTAGGATAATAATATGAATCACGTTACAATTCATAACGAAGCAATAAGCCTATGGCATTCGGATTTTGTTTGGTGCTTGTTGATTCCATTTCCATGAGATTTCCTAATGACTGAACACCCCAACCAAAGTCAATGAGTCATAAGAAACCTGCCGATTGAGATCGGTGAGGGTAAATCGTCAGTCGGAATAATTTTATCGTATTTAACTACATACGAGAGGGAAAATCAGGCAATCATTTTGTACGTGAACTTCCAACTAGCTACGTACCATCATCTTGAGTAACGGAATATGTGTAATAATTATAATCATAATGAATAAATAATCAATTATGAGTCTCTCTTTTTTTGACTCATCTTATTTTGCGCCTACCTAAGTTGCATTTGTAAGTACCAACTACATTACTTTAACAGAAGGCGAGCCTATTGCCATAGACAAGAGCACAATGCTCCAGGCTTCGGAATACTAGTTTATCCTAGTAGGTCACCTAAAGAATCAGTACAAAAAATTATCAATAATGTACCTACATCAAAAACTTAAAATCATCTCCATCAGGGATCTTATACACACTACACGACAACTATGCGCATGTTGCCAGGCTGAAAAATCTATCTTTATCATTTCGAATTCCCTTTTTAAGAGCTTATTTGGAGTCTTTTAACTGTGTCATTATTGTCTTTTAATGAAATAATGTTGCCCAACCCGGGAATGGAACCCAGGACCTCTTGCTCAGAAGTCGCGTTTGTGACCACTAGACCAACAAGGCAGTCTAACTTTATTATATACCTAACTAATCACTGAAATGCTTACAAAAAATTTAAAATCTGAAAAGAAAAATAACCGGTAAAAATACGGTCTTTATTTATTTCACGTGGCAAGATTAACAAATATGATTCAAAAATGAAATGAATTGGGTATGATTCAGCTAATATGTGTCACCATTTTACGAAAATTAGAAGAATTGCTAATGATCTGCCGGGAATTCTAAAAATGAATTACTTTTAGAGGAATTGCTGAAAGTGGCCTTTTTAGATCAGTGTGCTGTATATGTAGATGAAGTTTAACTTAGATTACACATATACACATTATTAAAAGTTAAATACCTACTCATGACGTCAATCTGCGCTGTCGTGACACTTGTGGCACGATGCCGAGACTTGTCTTAAATTGCAATTAAAAGCGAGTTGATTATTGATACAATTTTAACCGATTATTTCCGAAAATTCACTGCTGAAACTATCTGACATCTTTGCCACGATAATCCATAGGAAAACACCAATAACAATAAAATGTAGCTATAGCAACTTTTAAGTCAATTATGTTTAAATTCAAATGAATATAATATTGCCTCGTGGGATTTAAACAATATGTAACGCGTGTGAAATATAATTTTATCAGTTTTGTTTTTCAAAAATGTAACATTTTTTTTTACAGTAACTTTCTTGCACATAAAAGCTAGAAAAACAATTTAACTGTTAAATACATAAATGAAAGCTTATGATAAATGCTTGTAAGAGCTGTGTGTTAGTTTAAAAAAATATAAAAAGGCGTAACAAATACGTACCATAGAAATTCTATAAAATGATTGTGTTTCCTGGGGTTCCGAAGCAAACGAATAATATAATATAGAAACCAAATAAATTATCAAAAACATTATATTTATTTAAATCTTAAAATTTTAATTAAAAATAAAATTACTTCCGTGCAGTACTGCACGAGGGATTGTTTTCTGTACAACTGTGCATCAAATGTTTCCAAAACATGTCAGAGCAATAAAACTATACGTATGAAGGGACAAATAAAAGTGAACGTAAACAGTTAGCGGAGTCGTTATCGCGGGACAAAATGAGAGTGCAGAGTGAAAAAATAACATTCGACTCGATACCTTTTATTTCAAAATGTCGCGTTGTTCTCAGCGGCGATCCCTACGGACGTACACTTACAATTAAATGATTAAGAATGCTCAATCGAATCAATCTTACACCGTATTCTTCGTTCGCACAGATCACTCGTTCACAAGAATCTTATTTCATAGTAATTATAATTTGAAAGTCTAAACTTATAAATAATATTTGCTTAATAACTAATTAGCAGTACGCAGTCGTCGATAAGGCACAAGGAATTTTCAATACAAACGGCCATACAAGTATGAGTGACAAAGACGAAGCCAAACTTTTTCTAAGACTCTCCGTGTGCTATATCAACAGCCGAGTACTGCATATCTGCACGTCTCGAGATCAGCACAGATGTGCACCCGACAATGAGCTCTAAGTGGTGGGGCGTAGGAGCTTGTGTCGCGGCAGCTAGGCGTGCGGCGGCGGCGTGGGCTCGGGCGGCGCGTCGGCCGGCGCCGCGCCCGCCGCGGGCGGCACGCCGGCCGCGCCCACGCCCGCCACGCCCGCCACGCCCGCCACGCCCGCCGCGCCCGCCGCGCCGCCCGTCTCCGCCTGGATCCTGAACAACATACACAATGTTTACTACACCATCCACATCCCTACTAATATTATAAATGCGAAAGTAACTCTGTCTGTCTGTCTGTTACGTTTTCACGTCTAAACTACTGAACTGATTTTAATGAAATTTGGTACAGAGATAGAGTAGACCTTGAGAAAGAACATAGGATAGTTTTTATCCCGGACTTTTGAAGAGTTCTCTTGGAAACGCGATATAACCAAACTCGACGCGGGCGAAGCCGCGGGCGGAACACTAGTTTCTTATAAACTTATTAAATCAAACAGTTTAGCCTTTCCCACCAACGACGATCAGCAAGAAGGGAGTAAATTCTAGTGAGTATTCGTCAGTGTGCACAGTCAACGATCAACTATTCCTATTTATATCTCTTTTACTAACACGAGACTTTCAGTATTTTAAACGTTTCTTGAGCGAAAAATGAGTTGATAATTATTCGCGTGGTGCAACAAGTACCTCATATAATTTGAAATAAATGATAATAACAAAAACGTGTCATCGGGTCAATGAAATAAAAAAAATTTTTTTATCTAAAGAAATCTACTCCAATTACTGTAAAACCAAAACTAACATTTTATTTTACGACAACCACGCTAACAATCGTCTCACAAATAAAGCGGTCGTACAAACGCGTTTATTTGTAAACATTGCCCCAAACATCGTAAAACAATCGGTTTTGTTGTGCAGCGAAAAGATAAAACTGATTGCGTCTTGGTACGGCCGACTGACCGTATAACTATCTACTAGTCTACGAGCAAGGTCAATTTCAACGTCCTCAAATCTCAATATGAAATCGTTTGCATGTTATGGTACAGTCTCTCTTTCTATGCCTCTCCCGAGACATCATCATCTGCCTAGCCTTTTCCCAACTATGTTGGGGTCGGCTTCCTGTCAAACCGGATAATGTTGAATACCAAACTTATACTGTACTCGCCCTGGCTTGGTGTCTCGGAGAGTGTGCAAGCACCATTGCAGCTCTGTTTCACTTACCTCTGATGCGCTTGATGCCGCGCGCGGAACTCTGCGGCCTTCAGTTGTTCGAGATGGAACTGTTGTCGCTCCTGAATTAACTGCTGACGCTGGTATTCCAGTCCTAGGACACACGAACATCGTTAATATTTATAATTTCTTATCCGTTTAAAAAAGCTGCTAAACATTAAGTACGAGGTTTTAAAATAAGTTATCAAGTATCGCGAGATTGTTTTAGATAAAGCATTATTCGGGTTTTCATTTGGTCAACCGCACGCCGTAGTCAAACTACTACGAAATAAAGACTGGCAAAGTCAAAATTATTACCGTGGACGTGTGGTTGTCCGACCGGCAAAGAAAATATTTTTAAGAGTTTTCTTATTCTGTATAAAAAAACCTGTCTAAATCCTCATCATTATCTGATTTGTCTTTTTTTAATGCCATAAAGTGGCAAACAAGCAGGCGATTCAATTGATGTCAACTGATCGCTGCTGCCTATCATCATCTATGCTATACCAGGGCACCGCAGAACCGTTGGTCTACACACAAGTTCAAACTCCTCAAACAAGTATTCAGCTTGATCTCTGCGTCTCCACTAGCAGTTAAGAGGGTTATGAATGACCTATAGGTGTGAACTCATTTACCTTCCCGTTCCCTCTCCATAGTAGCCTCCAACTCCTCAAAGTGCCGCAGCTTGATCTCTAGCTTCTTCATCTGCGTCTCCACTAGCAATGCGACCAGAGACTTGATCTTCCGCTCCTCTACGCCGGCGAGGTGTTTCGCTTTAACAGCGGCCGCGGCCAGCGCTGCAGCGGCCGCGGATTGCAGCTTCGCGTCTACTGTCGTTGGGGCTTCAGTTTTTTCTGTATTTTGAAATAAAATGTTAAATGTAATAACAATAATCGACTTCAGCAGAGTCCAGCCAATCGATGCGGAAGATATTAAACCAAATTAATCAAAATAATAATAAAGCTACTTGGGGAAACCTTTAGTTTTTAGTCTTTGTTTTGTACATAAAATGGGCATAATGAGTAAAAACACTTAAATAATACTGACCTATTAAATATCCATAGATAAAGGCCTATCGTAATTAGTAATGGTGTTTATAGCTTACCAGGTTGAGCCGCCGGTTCCTCCTTAGGTTCTTTATCAGCTTCAGGGGCGGGGGCGGGGGCGGGTGCTTCTGACGGCTCTTCCTTTACTTTGGGTTCGCCTTCCTCCACTTCCATGGGTTCTGCCTTGATATCTGATGTGCCAGGCTCCTTCTTGGGTTCAGCTAGACATTTATTGAAGGTGTGAGATTTATTATACCACAGTTATTTACAGGGTAGGTGATGGGGCAGGTCAAGGTGACAGTAATTAATACACACTACCGGTTAAAATTTATAAAAGTAACTCTTGGCGCTCCAATGAAGCTTATAATAATAGCATTGGTAAGAATTTATGAAATTGTTTCATGAAATAACAAGATGGCGATTTTCGATTTTAACCACGCGTCGAAAAAATCTTTTAAAGCTATAGGTTCGACGCTTTCCAGATTTGACTTGACAAGGTGATAACAATTTACAATCTTAATGAAGTAAAACTGGATTTCCAGAAATTGAGAAATGTCTAAATTCCATAATTATCTAGATATGTATAATAAACAGTGGCGGTACCGGTGGGCGACAGGTCGGGCGCGGTGCCGGCGATGCCGGTAGCGGCCAGCGCCGCGGCCGGCCCGTGCGCGCCCGCCGCCTTCACGTGCGCCTCCATCATGGCCGCGGGGACCTCGTCCTGACAAACAAATCAACTATTTACTCATCAAACGTACAGCACAGGTAAATCGTGGTTTCCACCAAAGCAGGCGACGAGGGCTACACGAGCGGAGTGGTGCGGAGACTTGCAAGATTTGATCAGGTCAAGACAGGAGAGAGGCGATGTGGATTTCAAAAAGTTTGATTGGTCGATTTCCGCTTGTCTCTTGAGAGCGAATCTGAACGCAATCAGCTCCTCAAATGACCTATCAATATATATATACTATAAATAAAATATATATGTAAGTATATTTTATTATTTATATACTATAAATATATATATTTACATCCTAGAATCTTTTTGGCGTCATGCACGAAGTGCATCAGTACGACGTCCCCCAGTTCCCCTTATTTTTTTTAACATGTGTTACTGTATATTGCTTAGTTTTTCGATATCCAGCTCCGTGGGCTACGTGATTTTCCGATAGTTGTATTTTTCGCGATATTCCTCTTGCAGTCATGCCCCAACATTTTTGAACCCCGAATCATGGTGATACATTATAGGCGTCTTGGATATATTGATCGTGATTTACCTATGTCATCGATTATTTGACATCCTAACAGGATGGACGGTATTTGGGAGTGCGACGTTGCCAGCTTTCGGTTTACTTATCTCTTTCTTTTACTATTGCTTGCCTGTAGTACACAATTTCAACATTTTTATTCTAATATTTGTAAGATCTATGATACACGTATACGGATGCCCGATATTTATATAATATGTATCTACGAGTACCTACGAGTACCTGCCTTATATTTCATTATCCTATTAAAATTGTTTAAAAGTCTGTTGTGTTGGAATGAGCATAGATGAATGGATTGAATGGTAAATATTTGTCCCTGTAGGTACGTACTTACTTCATTGGTGGGTCAAGGTAGGTATTGTTATGATAGAACCGGGATTGGATCCTGCCATGGCCGGCCAATATCCTTAATATTCTAAGTATGTGTATGTAAAACATCTTGAAGACATCGGCATGTCTCAGAATAACAAATTCAAGAAAAAGGTTTAGTACTTCTAGTCATCCGACCCGTAGGTCTGGGTGGAATGGGTCACAGAGGTGATGAAGGCCTAGTCTCTCCCTCGGCAGAAGGTCGGTGTCTCAGTGAGTACATGGAGGGAACATGTGCAGATAATAAAAAAAACCGGCCATGTGCGTGTCGGGCCACGAACAATGTAGGGTTCCATAGTTGCCCATCAAAATATGCGGACCGATGAGCCTCCGAACCATGATTTTTTCTAGACGACATTTTTTAAAGACCTAGGTATTCAACGATATCCCACGTAGTGGGGTACGCGAGACAAAAAAAACCTTGAGAGGTGTCAAGGGACACCCGGATGGAACGAAGTTCCTTGGCAGTCGTTGCTTAAACTTGATCACCCATCCACAGACCAACCTTGGCAACCGTTGCTTAACCTTGATTACCCATCCACAGACCAACCTTGGCAACCGTTGCTTAACTTGGATCACCCATCCACAGACAGACCTTGGCAGTCGTTGCTTAACCTTGATCACCCATCCACAGACCAACCTTGGCAACCGTTGCTTAACTTGGATCACCCATCCACAGACAGACCTTGGCAGTCGTTGCTTAACCTTGATCACCCATCCACAGACAGACCTCGGCAACCGTTGCTTAACTTGGATCACCCATCCACAGACAGACCTTGGCAGTCCTTGCTTAACCTTGATCACCCATCCACAGACCAACCTTGGCAACCGTTGCTTAACTCGGATCACCCATCCACAGACAGACCTTGGCAGTCGTTGCTTAACCTTGATCACCCATCCACAGACAGACCTCGGCAACCGTTGCTTAACTTGGATCACCCATCCACAGACAGACCTTGGCAGTCGTTGCTTAACCTTGATCACCCATCCACAGACAGACCTCGGCAACCGTTGCTTAACTTGGATCAACAATCCACAGACAGACCTTGGCAGTCGTTGCTTAACCTTGATCACCCATCCACAGACCAAAGACGAAACGAAAATATCTGGCTTGCTTACTATAAGAGAGAGAGAGACACCTAATTGGAGAAACATTTTGTATGCCTAACGGCGGGACATAGACAGTTTCTGAATTTTATATATTATACCACCTAATGTTTACCTATGTTCACAAAATAAATGAATTTGAATTTGAATTTGAATTTGACAGACAGAGAAACATGCGCACGCCGCACGGCTTACAATAGCTTACTATAGCAAAAAGTGTCGTTACAACTTTTAGTCTTAATTTTTTCCGTCTAGCCCCCTTTCGCAACGCACGATAAGGGACTTCGTTCCAAAAATCCCCACTTTACGTGTACTACTTTAGGTACTGGAGATACCCTTTAAAAAATACTTTTCCAGACTTTATTTCACCACTTTGTCGGCGTAACCAATCTGCTATCAAAGTATAGCTTTTTTGTCAAATTAGTCTTTAGCTCGTGGCTAAATAATAACAGCAGCTCGGGTCGATCTTTAGGTTATCTGAAATAAATGGTTTATTATTATTATTGGGCGTCCGTATATAGCTACTGGACGTCCGTATATAGCTATTGAACGCCCAATAGCTATATACGGACGCCCAATAGTTATATACGGACGCCCAACTATAATAATAAACCATTTATTTCAGGTAACAAAGACCCATAGAAAAACTAATAACATTATTTTGTGTTAGCCTAAGCAACTTAAAACTATGGTATTATCACTTCACTTGCACGATGCTTTGTGCGTTCTTGTGGAATCTGTCCGCGGAAGCGACGGAACACCACATCCTGCGGCCAAAAACTGTCTTCCAACACCAAATGGAGCAAACACGTTGGTATGCGCACTACAAACTCCTTTAAATTGACGTTGCGGCGCAACTCCAGTAGCTGTAATTTTGGCGTGTACTTCAACCTTTGGCGCACGTACTCCTCGATGTCCTTTGCTTCAGTGGTGTGGTGTAATAGCCTGGCGACCTTAATTGTAGGAGTACGGTACTATTCAAGGCGGTACTATTTGGCTGCAAACTGCTGTAAGATGGGTTCCCAGTCGGGCTGCACCAGATTTGAATGCGAAATCGTATAGTGCCTTTCCTCGCTCGCGCTTTTGTCTTCAGGGAATTCCAGTTTACGACTTGACCATTTTTTAGGGTTCCGTAGTCAACAAGGAACCCTTGTAGTTTCGCCATGTCTGTCTGTCTGTCTGTCCGCAACTTAGCTCAAAGACTCATAGTACTTTATCTGCCTAGGCTTTTCCCAACTATGTCGGGGTCGGCTTCCAGTCTAACTGGATGCAGCTGAATACCAGTATTTTACATGGAGCGACTGCCTATCTGGCCTCCACAAACCAGCTAGCAATGGGTAACACGATACCCTTTGGTAAGACTGGTTGTCAGACTTTCGAGCCACTGACTACCTTAACGACTGTCAAAGATCTACAAATGACAGCAGGGACCAACGGCTTAACGTGCTTTCCGAGGCACGGAGGAAACTCGGTATGTAATGGGTGGTCGGTCACCAACCTAGGCAAGCGCGGCTTAACCTAAATCGACCGAAAAGATCGACCCGAGCGGCTGTTATTATTTAGCCACGAGCTAAAGACTTATAGTACTAAAAAGCTATAATTTGACTAATATGAATATACAGATTGGTTACGCCGACAAAGTGATGAAATAAAATGTCGAAAAATATTTTTAAGGGTATCTCCAGTACCTAAAGTAGTACACGTAAAGTGGTTTTTTATTGTCTCGCGTACCCCATTACGTGGAATGTCGTTGAATAGGTCTTTAAAAAATTGCGAGTTTGCTCAAATAATTCGATTATGGGAATCGTTGGT
The DNA here is from genome assembly GCA_950022335.1 of Eurois occulta. Lineage (NCBI taxonomy): Eukaryota > Metazoa > Arthropoda > Insecta > Lepidoptera > Noctuidae > Eurois > Eurois occulta. The sequence goes on along the minus strand of OX465500.1, from coordinate 8,994,755 downwards.
GAAATATTAAGCTGAGTAGCATTAGCAGCTAAGTGCATTTTTTTGTTAGACTCAAGTGTCTCCCACCTCTATCAGCTAAACAGTTGTTTGGGTGCATGAAATTTAATGCGCATGAAAAAAAATTCACGGTGGTAGTTTATATAACGAAGTTAAAAGGAAAACTATCACAGCTGTGTAGGCTTGACGTTCAATAGCTATATACGGACGTTCAATAGCTATATACGGACGCCCAATAGCTATATACGGACGCCCAATAGCTATATACGGACGCCCAATATTTATATACAGACGCCCAATAGCCTGGCGACCTTAATTGTAGAAGTACGGTCTGTATGTCTGTCTCTCCTAAGAAATGCAACCAAATTTTATGCGGTTTTGCACTATCTGGTAAGTTATTATTTTTGGAAGGTTTAGAAGTACAATACATCCTAATTCAGACTACGTGAAGCCGGAGCATGGCGATTGTATTATTATATGAGTTTTCGGTCTCTTACGCTCCAAACGAAACAAAAATCAATAAATTCAATCAAACCTGTTACATAAACAAGATAAAAATCTTATTACTAAAATATATCTCTTATTTACTTCAAAACTTCTTTCATTTAATTGTATTTTATAGGGGTAACGAATCCACAAACAAAAAAAAGGACATGCAAATGTATCACTTTTATTCACAGTGTAGTGTGTTTTATAATGAAAAATATTTATAATTGCTAAGTACTCTCTCAGCGTGTTATATTATAAGATACTTATAACACGCCGAGCGCTAGAAACAAGGAGACAAACGTTGATTGATTTGTCAACAACACAACGTTTATTAATTACTCTATGCAACTTTGGCACTTAGAGTTAGACATAATTTTGGTACTTAAGTATTTTAATTCTAAAACATCTCGGATTTTAAATAAGGTTGAGTCGTTTGCTCCGTTGTCAAAACACACTTTTTAGGGTTCCGTACCCAAAGGGTAAAACGGGACTCTATTACTAAGACTTCGCTGTCTGTCTGTCTGTCTGTCTGTCTGTCTCCAGGCTGTATCTCATAAACCGTGATAGCTAGAAAGCTGAAATTTTCACAAATGATGTATTACTATTGCCGCTATAACAACAAATACTAAAAATTAAAAAAAATATATTAAGGGGGGCTCCCATACAACAGATATGATTTTTTTGCCGTTTTTATAGATAATGGTACGGAACCCTTCCTGCGCGAGTCCGACTCGCACTTGGCCGATTTTTTATTTTTAAATGCATGCCAAATTGGACAATTTGTCAACTTCGCCATAAATTTTTAACAAAAGTTAGTTTCACAACGGATCAAACAACCTATAAACCTAAGTACCTCCTATAACTAATCATTTGAATCAACATCACAACATTATTATTTGGGGACGGTAGATATTATGTGATCTATTAGTAACAGATTTAATGATTGAGCTGGCAACGTCGCAATTGCGGACGCCAAATACGCGGATTCGTAGTCAGGAAATCCCCGAGATATACGGCTGTGGATATAAGCGCTACAGCAGCGCTTCAACTGCGCTGAGATTTTTTCGGGAACTTTTCATTATATTATTGCAGCCATTTAAACGACTTTTTGGCTTCTATCGATTTTTGTCCTAAGGCTAACCAGGACCATTAGGACCTAAGTGCCACCGGCAAATAAAGTGGCGTCCGGTATGCGGACGCCAAAAGCAGGTGGTCGCCAGTTTAAATGCACTTTCGCCTTCAGGGGACGGCTATTTGTTTGCGGGATAAATATATGTTAAAATATATATACTTACATGTAAATAGACATTTACACGGATCTACTAAAATAAAAATAAAAGGGGAAAACATTATCGTTGTGACGAAACTGCCAGCTTTTCCCAAATGTACTCGCGAACTTTACTTTCAAAAGATAAACAATTGGTTGGCATCCTGATTTCCTGGGGAAACGCATTCTACAGAGAAATAGACTTGACGAAGAAAGATCGGTGAATGAAGTCAGTGCGGTGAGAGGGACATTGAAGAACACGGTCCAATTATGGTTGGCACAAATGTACTGAAAGTGGGGAGCAAGGTAACTAGGGGAATTGGGAAAAAGAAGAAAAAAAACAAGGTGCTTTAGTTTATTTGATTATTCAACCAGAAGATGTCTTCTTCATGGGGCCATCAAATCTGTTGCGACGCACACTTGGAACTTTATAGGCTATCAGAAAATCTTATAATAATCTAACCTTGATAGCTGCGAACTCTTCCATGGCTGCCCTTGTGGCCTTGGACGCGATGCGCGGATCCACCACAGACGCTAGGAACGCGACTGTGGACATCACGGGGTTGCCTGTCTTGCTGAACGGGATCGGCTGGTAGGCTAGTGGGCCTAGCACTCCACCTATGACATAACGAAGTAAGAAATGAAGGTACGGGAACAGCCGTTCTAGTTTCTCAAACTGAAAGCACACATTTCAAATAACCCAGTTACTGGGGACTTTTAGAATGTCAAATTATTATCAATCAGTAAACGATGAAGCTAGTCTCCTCACACCTACTCTAGCCTTGCCAGCAGAAAACCAACAGCAGCCGTATTGTAATGGAAATAAAGATCACCGATTTTGATGGAGATGCTAAACCGGAGACAAGATAGGACTGTGATATTTCTTTCATAGCTAACGCTCATGGACACGTCTAGCGTGTTTACTTATTTCGGCGTTCAGTGCTTGAGACACGCGTGGCGCGTCTACTTCTGTAATGTATATGGGCTAGTGTCCGCAACTCGACGCCCATAGCGCGTATTTTGCGTACACCTGCAACAAAATGTAGCGTGTACCCGCTTGTGTGTCGTGCAGATAGGGCTCCTCGATGGGCAGGCGCAGGAAGTGCAGGATGCACTCGTCCTGCGTGCGCGTGCCCACGTGCGCCGCCACGCGGTTCCAGTCGTCGCGATGCAGCTCCAGCGCCTCCAGCAGCAGCAGCGTCTCCTGCTCCGTCCAGCCGCGACCTCGTACTCCGCCGCGGTACTACAAAAAACAAGGATAATACAGTACACCTTAGCACCTCATATTCGGATTTCCCGAAGTATTAATTCGCCATTTTTCAACGACTTTTTATAGAAGCGGAATTAGGTTGTGCCGGTCAGAAACAGCTCTTATAAAGATACGACATACGCCTCGGTACGGTTCGGCAGCTCAACTCGACACTGCGTCGGACTATTCGCTATAATTGCATACATATTCATAAGCTCTTACTGACCGACTGGGATTCCGGTTGATTAGACATCATTCCTTATCCGTCCGTCTTTTTTTATAACATTACTTTATAACGCATATTTACTTGTGCATTGGCCTGTCGTGATGACTTCACGTCGAAGTCCGCAGAGGTACTTCGTACGATGTCTTCGATATTGGTAATCGCGTTATGTAACTGATATGGAGTTGCACAGGACAACTAGAAAGGCGCTGTGATGACAGGTGGAGTAAAGCTGTGACCGAGTGCCGTCAAAGGACTGGGATACGAAATTTTATTCGTGCGATGGCGAGTTGGCCATTTTTGCCATCGGAGGAAAAACCTGTGTGAGGCGGACACAGGAACGAAGAGCTGGGGATGCTGGGTGAGAAAACCTTCTAGTGTACTTGACGCTGCCGGTTCCTCTCGATACGTCTTGAAGGAACACCAGCTACTGGGCCGGTGCGCCCTGGGCACGGGCAGTAGTTTCCTTCGAAGAACGGGAAGATTTTCTTGTTCTTCGGAGAATGTTATCTAGGGCGATTTTGACATGGGAAGGGGCTCAATCTGGACCAAAGGGACGTTGTTCCGCTGGCCCCTCTGAAAAGCAGAGGGCAGAGGGCACAGTGGAGGGGCAACGGTAAGCTTGGTGTTCACTACCCTGCCGCCGAGCAGGCAGCGGGAGGACTGTTTCCTGCCCTGTCCCCGTTGATGTCATTATATCTAAGTTCTTAATTTTGGTGAAGAAGCCAAGCCCAGTTACCTGGTCGAGCTTGAGGCCGGACGCGGCGGCGAGGTCGAGCGCGGGCTCGGGCTTGACGGGCGGCACGGGCGGCGCGGCGCCCGCTCCCGCCTCCGCGCCGTTGGGCAGGCCTGGCTCCACCTTCGGCACGTTCTCCGCTGAAGCAAACGTAAAATAATAATATTAACAATTGCTGGTAACGTAATTTTATTTCAAAAGGTTTTATTACCATCTGCATCTATGCTTATAATTTATAGCCGACGGTCTTATGCCTTGACGAACAAACGTTACACGAACACACGAATTATAGGCAAAGTTCCTCCGGGAATCGTGATTCCTCCACTCCAGAGTGCTAGTAAATGACTATAAATATGTCTATAGAAATAGTATTGAAAAAACAAATGGCAGCGTTAGTTCCGATATGGCAAACCACTCCGTAGTTTAAAATTGAACCTTAGCTTATAGAAAATAAGATGCTATTTCTTACCCGGTCTTGGCTGCGTGGGCCTTGAAACGAGCGGCTGCAGACCGGACGGCGTGTCGGACAGCACGTGGAAGTGCGACGTGGGCGGCGGACCCATTGCAGTCGGGCGAGATTCTGCCTCTAACTGGAAAACATAAACAAAACCGTTAAAACACGCAGAAAATTCAAATACGAAAGAATTTCTTTATAAAGTACTAGCTTTTGCCCGCGGTTTCGTTCCCGTTACAGTCGGAAACTATGCTCTAAGGAATTTAAACTCCTTTCAAAATGACAGTGATCTTCAATTTTGTAACAACTGCTATTGGGTTGCTGCGTCTGACCAGTCTGTCAAAGTCAAAATGATCTTTATCCCCGTAAGAATAAAGTTAGCTGCAGTGTACAATATCTTAGAAAGGACTGCAGTAATGTCCTCACCTGATAGTTGACGAGGCCCCACTGCTCGAGGAAGCCATGCACGCGCATGATAGCGCACACGTCTCCCGCCAAGTTGCGGCGACACGCTGTACTGGTTAAGTACTCGGTTGGGTTCAGGCGGTACGTGTCAATCATGAAGTTCCTGAATAAAAGAAAAATATTTGAATTTTGTATAAAGTCGGACGTTAATAGATGGAGAGGGAGAGGAAGGCCAAAGAAAAGATGGATGGATTGTGTGAGGAATGATATAAAAGAGAAGAGTAAATGATGCCGTGACGTCAGATAGAGGAGAATGGAAGAAGAAAACGTGTTGCGTCGGACCCCAAGTGAAATGGGATAAGGGCAGGAAGACTTAACCTGTACTGTGTAACTGTAACTTGTCTTTACTTGGCCACCACTGCTGTCCACGATAAAATCACAATTTCAAACTAACCTGTAAGCGAGATATATCTCCGGTGTCTTGGACTTGTTCTTCCCGTTGAAGAACTCGGGCAGCGCGCGCTTCTCAATAGTGTGTATGGAGTTGTAGTCGAACCACGCCGAGTACGACGGCACCACGATGTGATGCGTCTGGTCCGTCACGTTGTCTTCTAACTCTTCCTTGGTTAGCATCTCCTGTGAGAGTATTCATTTAGGTTATTCAACTTGAAAAGCTGGAATAGACGTTTCTACTAACTTACTATTTTATACCAGGTGCTAGTCAGTGTTGGATTGGGCAAAAGAAAATACGTATTGTTTATTTGTAGGTTGTACTAGTCGCTCCATGTAAAATATTGGTATTCAGCTGCATCCGGTTAGACTGGGAGCCAACCCCAAAATAGTTGGGAAAAGGCTAGGCAGATGATGATGATATACAAACATACCGTTACCTTCGTACCGTCGCTCGTTATATAGATAAGTTTATTTTTACTAGGGATAGCTTCTAGACCTGAACAAAAAAAGCCAAAATGAAAAAAGAGATAGCTAGGACCTAAACTGAATTGTAGTTGTAGTGTACCTGCGTGTTGGAGTCGCTGTGCTTGCCCTGCGAGTCGTCGTGCGCGTCCAGCGGCGGCGCGGGCGTGGCGGGCGCGTCGCTCGGGGCCGGAGGCTCGCTCGCAGCCGCTGAAGCGCTTGCAGCGGCTGCAAATACTATTATATCAGCATATAAGCGCTTTAAGCAGGTCCCACGGTTAATTACAAAATGCCCGCCTTTACACTTCCTAGTGTTCTAGCTTGGGAGAAGTTTTGAAACAAACTCAGCAGTACATTTGGTTCTAGTTTGCAAGGGCGAGTCGCTAGTGTACAATAATAGAAAATAGTACTCACGCTCAGCAGGTCGTTCGCTCTCGGGTGTGGGCGCAGCGTCAGTGTTGTCCCGGGACGCGTTGTCCTCTTCTTCGTCCACGTCATTTTCTCGACGCTTGGTGATACGACTGTTGGCCAAATGCATTTATTATAGATGCGCTAGCATTCAGCACAAATAAACACAAAGAATGTGGTGTATTGATATGAGAATGTCGTGTATTGATATAAGATTGTGGTGTATTAAATACCATAGTGGTAGTACTTCAGTCAGTCACACTACCAACTTGCTGATTGCCTAGTTTTTAACCTCGACTTTTGCCATACTTGATACTTTCGAGTCGACCTAAAAAGAGATAAGAAGGGGCAAGAAGACTGTTCGAGAAATAGACGCGGAAGATTAAGTCCGAGAAATAAATGGCAACGAATCTGGATACCAGTACTGGCTTACAATTACTCAATGGTAAGACTAGCAGTCATGTCACGAGATTCGGGCTTTTGATCACCGTACGTACTACCCAGTTCACCGAGGGTCGACCACTTTTCAACCTTATTACGTAGGGTATAAAGGTGAAAGTAACCAGCCAGTGCCAGTGAACTTAGTAGTACGTAATGACATATCCGACATATCAACTCAGTCCCTGCCCCTAACTACTTGTATTCAGAGCATGCATACCTTTTTCTCTTGCCATGCTTCTGTGGCGGTGGTGAGGGCGAACGCTTCCTTTTGCTGCCCTTCTTGGACTTGTTGGACGGCTCCCCGCCCGGGATCAGATCGTCCACCGATAGACGCAATTTGTGGACCTAGAAGAATAAAATGTTTTAATGGCAATGGGAAGTTGATGTTTGCATATTCAAGGGCGATAGTCATTAACCAGCCGTTCGTTTCGTTAGTTGCAGTTTGATGACTTCATGTCGCGATATGATACCACCGCGCCTTGGGAAGCATATTAAGCCGCTGGCTACAGTCGTGTCGGATCGCCGTCCCATCTGACTATAAGGGAGGAAAGAGAAAGTGCACCTGTGTTTGTTGCGCACACACTTATGAACTATAATATCATATAATATCATAGCGTCGATGACTAGCCTCTGATGGGATTGGCCGCCATGACCGGACTACTACTAGTGGTGAACACAAAACAAAAGGTGTAAGTGATGTGTTACCTTCTTCTTGCCGTTGGCGTCCAGCTCGTAGTCCTCCTCGTTCATCCACTCGTTGTACTGCGGCAGGTCGAGCGCCCACGACGCCGACACGCGCCACGGCTCCGCGCGGTTACAGTCCCAGCTAGCGGTCTCGGGCACGTCTACCTATAAACATGACATATTTAATGAACCAACCAAAAACCATTCAAATTGTCGACTTATAAGTATGAGAATCAGACACTTTTTGAACTTCAAAACTTGTATAAGTTTCCCGCCAATATCTTCACCACTTAGTATATGTTGTATTTCAATAGACTACAACCTATTGTCTGGGCCCCAGACAATCTGGGGGTACTAAAAAAACCGAATTTGGACCCATTTCCGCCAAGCAGAGAAATCCTCGCGTTTTTGATGTCACTGAATGGAGGAAGCACGTAAAGCCGTTGGTCCCGGCTGTCATTTGTAGATCTTAAACAGTCGTTACAGGTAGTAAGTGGCCCGAAAGTCTGACAACCAGTCTTACTAAGGGATATCGTATTACCCAATATTAACTGGAGGTCAGATAGGCAGTCGCTCCATGTAAAATACTCGTATTCCGTTGCATCCGGTTAGACTGGAAGCCGACCCCAACATAGTTTGGAAAAGGCTTGGCAGATGATGATCAGTATTACTATATCGCTTAGTGGAAACGGACCCTTTTACTAATCAATTAAGGACATAGGTGTAGACCTTCCCATTTCTTGTCGATGTTCCACACATTCGCACGAAGCGCTTCGCGACATCGTTTATTATGCGCACAGCCAAGGAGTGGAATTCCCTGCCTTCGTCAGTGTTCCCAAGTTCATATGACCCCAATCTATTTAAGTCGCGAGTTAATAGGCTTCTTCTGGGTAAGCTCGTTCCATCGTCGACCTCATCTCTGTGATCAGGACTAGATTGAGGTCAAGAGTAGGCTCATTTAACATAAAAAAACCTCCTGCAAACTGCGCTATAACATACTTTCACAACCAGTCTGACCAGTGACTGGCATGGTCAGACTTGGCCCTTGGACCTTTTTAAGGTCGTTGGTCCAACTAACCGGCAGGTCCATATATTAATATGATGAGTAAACGTACCGGCAGCTCAGTCTGCGCCCATGTGTCGTGGCTGTCGGGCAGGTAGTACCAGTGCACCAGCACGTGGTTGGAACGCCGGAACACCGGCCGCGCGTACTCCTCCTCCAGGGGATCCACTGTCGGGTATACGATGTGCGTCGCTTCCTCTTCGTCTTCTATAAGCATAAGCATAGTCTGATCAGCCTATAACGTTCCCTCTGCTGGAAGTGGAATGTAAGCCACCGCGCTTGTCCAGTGCGAGTGTTTTTTGTCATATGTTTTTTTTTTGTTCTAGGATAATTATGTTGGTTTCCTAAGCGGTCTTCTACACTGTATTTCAATATAAATTCTCGAGATTGTCAATTGTCTATGACGCGAATATCGTCCTTATTTCCTAAGACATTAAGTTTATAATTGCATTCACTGAGAATACCGCTATCTATGGTTAGGTTACTTTACTCGGCAATCGATTCTAGTTTGATTTATTTGTTTTTGAAAGCAAATCATTTCTAATCTTTGAGTACGAAGGTATATTTTAAAATCTAGAATCTGTGACTTATGCTAGTTGTTGAATTGTTTATTTGTAGTACCTACATTATATGATTACTAGTTTATTTGTGTAAGTTTGGCGACAGCGGTTCTCATACAAATTCCGTCGCTTAACACTTCCACTGTTTTTTTCTATTCCGTGGGAAAAACCGACATGTCAAGAAAAAACCGGCCAAGTGCGAGTCGGACTCGCGCACGAAGGGTTCCGTACCATTATCTATAAAAACGGCAAAAAAAATCATATCTGTTGTATGGGAGCCCCCACTTAATATTTTTTTTTTTAATTTTTAGTATTTGTTGTTATAGCGGCAATAGTAATACATCATTTGTGAAAATTTCAGCTGTCTAGCTATCACGGTTTATGAGATACAGCCTGGAGACAGACAGACAGACAGACAGACAGACAGACAGACAGACAGCGAAGTCTTAGTAATAGGGTCCCGTTTTACCCTTTGGGTACGGAACCCTAAAAAGTTTAATGAAATCAAGAGCTCGAGTTTGGAGAAAACAAAATCATTTTTACTTTGGTTTGGTTTTATTTGGTACTTTGGGCGCTTCCTATCCCCTAGGAGCGTTAACACAGAACTCATTTTTTTTATTTTTATTAAGCCAAAGCAAAATCTAAAATCGATATCCAAAACTTTTACACAAAATAACATAAAACCAATATATCATACCGCAAATCTCTCCCTGGTGATTGACGACAATATCCTTCACTTTGTTAGCGGTCGCTTTATCCACCTCCGGCCGTATGAAGACGCAAGGCGCACGGATGACGTCAGCACCGAGCAGTGACGACTCAATCTCCATCATCATCTGCACGTTCAGATCCTTGCGGGAGGGGTTCTGAAAATGCGGGAGAGGGGGGGAGGGGACAGAGACGAGTTTAGTGTTAGATGATGGATTTAGAAGAGTGAAAGTAAAGAAAAAAGAGTAGTAGATAGCATTTGTATAATAGCTGTAAAAAAATCCAACGCAAATCCAGGAGTGTTCCAATTTACATTTTTCATGCGACAATCAAATATGTTTAATTGTTTATGCATGATTGTGTCAGCAATTTATTATTGCTCATGTTACTTTCTTGATAAAGAATGCGTAGATTTCGGCTTTGCGATGGGTCTTTTACACTCGTATAGCTACATCTTCTGGTAATTTATAAATTGCTGTTGCAAAAAAGTAAATGAAAATGTTCTCGTCTGATATCAATGCTTTTTTTGAGAATTATTTGTTTGAGAAGTGATGTAAACAAGTTAAGAAAATATCATATTAACAATATTATACATGGAATAAAAATGTCTCTGAAAAATCAATATTCCTTAAGAACTAATCCCAAGACTTGTAGATGAAAATAAAATTAACACATGCAATACAGACAGTAAAGGTGATTCAACAATCCCACATTGTATTAGTGACATAACAAAGAGTTAAGGTTATTAATCACACAAACACACACAAGTTTACGTGTTATTGGAAGTGCCCGTAATTTACACACAGTTTAACAAACCCAGAACAAGTACTGCAAACATAATGACCCTTGCATGAAATGGTACATAGAATGGAAAGTATCGGGGACTGCTACCTTGAAGCAAAAGAAGTCATCAAGTGTTACTCTAAAGATCCCGTGTGTGTGATCTAGGAAAAAATGTGATCAATAACAACACATCACTAAAGAAACTATTTTATAAACTGTGCATTTAAAGTTGCTCTTACATTACAGAAGTTCCTTTATTAGGTACTGAATTGATAAGGGAGCTAATGAGAAAAATTAATATAAAATTTGAAAGTGAAAGTAAATTTTGTTGGTTTTTTTCTAAAATTTCTACATTATACCTTCATGTTAATATAATACCCCCATTTCATTTCGTGCATTTGATCCAGTGACAACACGCGTCTGACATGTAATGGAATAGGCAGAAAATTTTAAAGTCAATAGCCAATTTATTTTTACATCTGTTAATTATACCTCTAAAGTCTAGTCACGATTGTGTTCGCATTTGGTACTTGACAATAGATGTTTATGTTTTAAGAAGACGAATGTGTCATTCAAGTAAAGGTATCTATTATGCACGTTGGCTTAGTGATACTTTGAGATAGAGACGAGTAGTAGCATCACACCTGTATTACTCGAAGCGGCAGGCAGCGGTGTATGGAACACCCATATTTCGCCAGTTTGTATTATAGGGAGATAGCCTATTGGTATGAACAGAGATCAGAATGTGTCGAGTATATTTGCCTAAACGACACGGATGTAACATGTGTTTACTTCCTCCAATGTAATAGTTTCACTACAGAACTAAATAATATTTTGAGAGATTAGAGGGCGGTACTATCCGCATGTAATTTACTGCTTTGAAGTTTAGGCAAGTATACTCAACGTACACCGATCTCTGGTCATGAAATAGGGTAGTAAAGATTGGTTGTATTCAGACGCATGTCGTCACATGCCAAGTGATGCATTGTTATAGAGCCGCGTGGTGCGGGGCAAGGTCTGCGGGGCGGCGGGACGGCGGGGCTGCGGGCGGTGAGCGAGGCGGCGTGCGGGGCAGTGCATACCTTACCGACCTGGAAGTCGAACTTGCGCCACCGCTGCTCCGCCTTGAAACGGAACATGGTGGCGAGCATCGTACACAGGGATCCGCCTGGCTTCATGTCCATGAACACTTTCATCTGTAAACACAAATTCAACTTACAGTAAATTGCGAAATTCCAATAAATATTTGCTGTAATGAGGAATGACATGAATGAAAAGCCAGTTTTACTTTTTTGGATAAAACTAAAACTTTGGCTTTCCATACATGTCATATAGAACTTCCAAAGGTCACAAAACTAATAACAACTCAGGAGGCAGAGCAAAATGGAACAGGTTAACATTTTGTGTGGACTCAAAGTAACGCAAGACCGCAGAAAATGAAGTATAGCTGTTAATAAACAGTACAAACATTTATATAATTCTGCTCTTTTCTGTCGCCTTCAAATAATTAATGTTCTGATGATATCTATAACAATATAACTCTCACGTCAAGTTCATGGTCAGAGCTATTATGTTTCTTATAATACGTCATTGTAGACCATGTTAGGCAACAAGTGGCAATTGTAAGACAATGGGCCATTTGGCATTGCAAATTATACTACAGTTACATATGGACACAAATATATCACAAAAAAAAACGATTAAAACATATTAGTAAGCTATTCCAACGTTTAAATTGTATGCACTTCCATTATTATTTCCGTTGGATGTTAATCTTTTCCTTATTAAAATAAAACAATCAATTTAAATATGTACGCTATAATGTAATTTAATATGGTCGCTAGTTTTAATTATAAAAATTAAAACTAGCGACCCGCCCCGGCACGGGTGCATGTATTATACATATAAACCTTCCTCTTGAATCACTCTATCTATTAAAAAAAACCGCATCAAAATCCGTTGCGTAGTTTTAAAGATTTAAGCATACATAGGGATATAGGGACAGAGAAAGCGACTTTGTTTTATACTATGTAGTGATGTATAAAAGTTGCATCGGGAACTTTAATCAAAGCTGTACCTTTATTTATGTGTTAATCGTGATTTTGTTTGACAAATCATTTATAAATAAATCTTCGACTAAAATAAAATCATGACCCTTCAGCCCTTCATGGCTTGCTTCCGTGAGCAATGGCTATTACAATATTCCGACACCATGATGGTTGTTTGCAATATTTGTGTTGCAATCATAGAAAGTTAAAATAATGGAGGGAAACTAAGTGTAGAGGGCAAGATAATTGTAAGTAAGGAAGTAATGTCGATTAGGCGAGACAGTCTACACGGCAGGATGTGTCACATGTCGGATGTATTGTTGATATTAGTTCTCGGCCATGGAAAGGCTACAGGAACATAATGATTATGTTCATTACTGCAAATTGTTTGCATCAAACCTATGTCATACCTATTTCCTAACTTCAATTATAGCTGATAAAAATTAAGAACCATATACTTTTTTGCCATAGCTCTTATAAACAAAACCAACTATCTATAGTATAGATAGTTGGTTTTATTTATTTGTATAGATTCTATACAAATAAATAAAATTGAAGTGTCTGTTTGTAATTTCAATTTAATAGCTTTTTACTGAATGCATAATTATGAAAGTATATACGGTACATATACCAAAAAAACATTTATTTACTTTTTGTCTGTTTGTTCCGGTTAATCTCCGAAACGGCTGGACCGATTCTGACACAACTTTTACCGGCAGATAGCTGATATTATAAGGAATAACTTAAGCAAGTTTTATTAAAGAAAAGATTAGGGTACCGTACAAAAAAAAATAACCCCTTGAAATTGTTAATCAAATACGATTCAAATAGGGAAGTAATATTCTTATAATAATTTCACGCGGACGAAGGTTGCGGGGATCAGCTGGTTTAACATAAATGAAACGTTCTAAAAAACTATGTACCTAAGTTTCTTTTCTTGTAACTATCAAAGAACAACGACTTACAAAATTGGCACAGGTTTCAGTTCGAAAATAAACAAAAAAAGTAGCTAAAGAAATTTCCTAAGATGTCACATAATGGTTAAAGGCCTTGTCTGAGGTCACACTTCCGCGGAATCGTGTGTTTTGAGCCGTGACAGGACATCGGAGTCGCGGCCTTCCTAACCTAATTAACAACAATGCGAATTGCAGTGAACATCATAAGATGTGAATATTATTGAACGATTACGTGGACATTCTTGGAACTGAATTCGAACATTTTATCGCATAAAAGACCTGCAAACTTCAACATTGCAATTTCGACAAATCTTTAAGATCTTCCAGTAAAGCTATTTCCTAGACTAATCATAACATTTCTAGTTTCAAATTACCAGTACTTACCTCAAGAATTTAATGTTCTATTTGAAGAATTATTTTTATCCAGTGATAAAATATACATTGTATTTCTGTAACGACTTAATGACAATCAACGTATCATAATTATGGCGGCATATGCGCATATTGTAGATATTTAGTATACAGGTTGTGTACCTATAGCAATAGGTACTGATACGTTCACTTGCTCAAGATCACCAGTGACCGGTTACAAGCATATAGCTTACCAGCGCTGGGTGACTGTCTCGCGACACGCCGCGAATGACGAACGTTCAAAAGGTGTTAGATTAGACTACAACGAAAATGATAGTGTTATTTAGGGAGTTCATCGTAACAGTTTTACTGGTGAATTGTTTGGCATACAGAGAGAATACTCCGCTCATTAAAAATGTAAGTAGTTTACTTAATTATTTAATCTATTAAGCAGCACAGACGAATTTTGTGACTTTATTTATTACCAAAATGTAGAAACTTGTTAGGTGCGATAGATTATTTTTATGTTCAAACATTGAATACATTTTTGTATGTAATCGAAATGTATGTTTTGTACAAGCTAATTATAGTTTTTTAATGAGACCAAGTGCGCCAAAAAAATTGACAGAATATTACCTATTTAATAAACTCTATCTGGTATCGTTCGGTTAATGGCTCGCCCCCTTTAAACCGCAGACCACACACGCGCCCGCCAGCTGGGGCGGTGTGGCCTAGGCTTTAAATAGGACCTGGAGAAAAGAGGATCTACCTACTATGGGTGTTTATGCGTGTCTGCCTATCTATCTCAGGAATCCAAATGTGCATAAGAAAAGTTCATTTTAATTGCCGGGACTTAATTATATTTCCAATTTTATAATGTAGTTTGCAAAATTAATTTTGTTTGTGAATCTCTCAAGCCCAATTTAGTAGTACTTACTCGAATATTCTAAAAATAGGTTTCAACTTAAAACTCGGAATAAAATAGGTTATATAAAACAGGTGCAGAGAGGCGGTACACACTTCGAGGGCCCCCATTGGTCGACTACAGAGAATGCACTTTATTGGGTTGACATACATGAACAGCAAGTTTACCGATTTGATGCTGAAACCACCAACATTACTTCTAAAACAATTGGTATGTACTGTACGCTAGCTTGTAAGTATATTTGACCATCACTATTAAAAGAAAACTAGGAGCGAGTTTTTTTTAATTAATACTATTTTGATGATGTGGCTTTTGCACGATCCGGCTTAGCGCTGAAAATTAAAAATCGAGCTGGATCAACATGAAGTCGAAGGAGCGCACTCAAGGTCCCTTTCGGCATTTAAAATTTCCAGCGCCGATTTGTTACCCGTATTTTTCGCTACATTCCATTACCGGGTTTTATGTTTCTGTATTTTAATAGTACACTAAACATGTTTGGGCACGTTGTGGGGATGAATTTAAGGGGATTAAGTAACAAAGGGAATTTAAGACGAATGTTAATAGTGACACAAATGGGAAGCCACAGAAGACGGATATCCACTGATCCTGTTGGGTCGCGCCCGTTTGGTAACGCTACATATACTTACCTATAGCGGTGTATCGCATGCACCAGATACAGTCAGTATGTTAAGTCTAATTTTTAATCAATGTAAATATTTGTTTGAAATGAAATAAGTAATTTAAATTTTTTGGGGTGTAGGTATATTTATTAAGTAAAAGATATTTAATTATTTAAACTAAACAGAGGAGAGGGAGGCCTATGTCCAGCAGTGGATGTCTTTTAGGCTGAAATGATGAAGCAAAGAAAATCCTATTAGTTATGTCATTCAAAATGATTAATTAGGTACCAAAAGGCGAAACGAAAGGAGATTAATCATGTATGATTGTAGAACCTAACCTTTTCCAGTTTCTGCCAAACCGTGGGAAGAATGTACATATTTGTCACATTCAAACACTTAGAATTTGCAAAATATTTTCTAACTTTATGTTCCAGGTTATGGACCAGTCTCGTTAGTGGTAACGGTAAAGGACTACCCCAAGCTGATCCTAATAGCAGTGAGGACGGAACTATACTTCCTGCCGTGGAACGCACCGGACGGCGACAGTTCCCTCAGGCTACTAAGTGTGGTGGACTTGGGCCTGCCGAACAACAGGTGTAATGATGGCAAGGTCGACGCTAAAGGAAGACTTTGGTTTGGTATGTGCTTTACACCAACACTCACCAGGCCAGCGTGGTGGATTACTGCCCATTCCCTCTCTTAGAGAAGAGGCCTGTACCTCAGCAGTAGGAACATTATAGGTTGATTATGCTTATCTACCTGTTTTTTTTATAATAATGTTGTTGAGAAGCCCATCTATCACTTATGCTGCTGTTAGGGTGTCCTGTAGACACAGAAAGACTTGTCAGGAATGATCAGTCAAGAGTCATTCAAGGATTCGTGCTACAAAACTTAAATAATAAACCCAAAAGAATACATCGAATACTGAATATAGTGACATAAAATGATAATATTCTTTTTCGGATGTTATGATGCGCGATATTATCATGTAGGTAATACGGTCAGTTTATTGATACCAACTTAATGAGAAAACCGGTTCACTTACAAAATAAAGGAACATTCGGCGATGAAATAAGTTACTGATCATATCTTTTTTACATCAGGTACAATGGGCCAAGAAGTAGATGGCAATGTCGACAAAGATCAAGCTACGTTATACATGATGGATGAGCACAATTACCTAGACCCTATGGAGAAGGTGCGCCCCGTGTCGATCTCCAACGGAATCGCGTGGACTGCTGACAAGAAGTTCATGTTCTACATCGATACTCCGACGAGGAACATTGATGTGTTCGACTTTGACCTCGAAGACGGATGTATTCGTAAGTTCATGATTGTTCCTTTTATGAGATTTTTTTTTTTTATTCTGGGCGTTCGGAAGTCGGACCACGCTCGTGTCTTAAGCCTAGCGAGTAGCGAAGTGAACAGAACGTTCTAGAATTTTCGCATTCGGCCGCACTGTGCGCGCTATTTCGATACAAGCTAGGCGATTAGCGAAGGCGCCAAGCAAGCCACCTGCAAGTGCGTCGTACGCAGCCTTAGGGATAGTGGGAGTCTTATGGTAGTTTTCACCTACAGAACCCATATAATGATCTTAATAACCACAAAAAATTCGGTTGGCACTATAAAAGGTAAAACGAAAGGTTTGCTGAGTAGCTAAACGATTGGTTGCTCTGCGAAGGTTCAATTACCACACGGAACCAATTGTATGGCCTACATACAAAGATTTTTTTCAATACACTTTCTCGAAAACTGGTTCTTATCGCACTACGATTAGGTTCAACATGCAATTCATTTCACACGCGTGGATTTTTAATATTTTCCGCACACGTGCGGAAATAAAAATTTCCATAGAAAACATACATAAACTAAGTCCAAATGGGTTCATGACTACAGTCGGCGGTGTTTGTTTTTTTTCAAATCTCTGCAGAGATATGCGTCTTTACGGCGTAAATATTTTATGAGTATTTAAATTATGTTTATAAATAGAATATCATAGATAAACATGATTATTTAAAACAAATATTTACTTTTATGAACAAATTAACATTTATTTGTGTCCTAAATCCAAAAATATTTAAATTTTCTATTTTTCATATTAAGCTGTTTAGCGGCATCATACCTTTACTTTATCTTCAACCTGGCGAAAGCAAAGCGTGAAAAAAAAGCAAATTAAATCATAGTTTCGTAATAATTCCTGACAAAAATACTATCCCTTCTAATATTTTATTTCTTCGAAAGTGTATTGAAAAACGTCGTTTGATACGAGTGGGAATTTGTTACTGCAGTTCTTGGCTCTATAACACCCTCGCCTGCAGCTCGGGTGTTAATTCCGCTTCGAATGCAATAACAAAGTTTCCCCACTTATATCAAAATGTACAATCTGTACTTATACACATCAGTGTGTAATATATGAAAAAATCTTTAAGTATACTAGTCAAAGTAATAAAAATTAAAGCTTTTATGATGCTCCATAATAATTTAATTTATACTTACTTTACTACCGTAACTCACTTTACTTTAACAAATTCCAGGCAACAGAAGGACACTGTTTAGTTTCCAAGCCAACAATGTTACTGGGTTTCCTGATGGAATGACAATTGATACTGAGGGAAATCTATGGGTTGCCTGCTTCAATGGCTGGAAGGTAATGATTATACTAAAAAATATTATAAATGATTCATGTGTTTAATAGACAAAGACATTTTTGCATGTAAAATTTGCAGCATCAATATGAATCTAGATCGTCGATTTTAGGGGGGTTCCTTGTTGTGTCCTAAAAACAGAGATTTTAAGACACGTGACTTCAACCCGCACTGATCCCGCAAGATGGATTAGAGAAGAAGAATTTGTTTGAGAACACTATCATATCATCATCTGTATCACCTTATAATGGTACCTTATTGGTCGTCACTAATAATTCAATTTAAATGTGAACAACATTTTTTGTTCCAGGTAATCAAGATTGATTCTAGAGCTGGCAAACTGTTAGAACAACACAGGCTACCGGCTGCAAAAGTAACATCAGTGATGTGGGGTGGTCACGACTTGTCCACACTATTTGTGACAACCAGCAAGGTGGGCCTATCACAAGCAGAACTTAACACACAACCTGAAGCTGGCTCCTTATTCGCGATAGAGGGAACCGGGGCTAAGGGACTCCCAGAAAACCAATTCGTTTTTGCTAATGCAGCCAATTATTAATGTTATATACATATTGTTACTTAAAATCAAAAAAATTAAAATTACCACATTACTTTGTTTGTTTATTTTTAAGGTAATGAATGAAACTTGTCAATCACAATAGGTTTATCTTTACTAAAGAGATTCAAGACTTTTAAATATTTGAATATCTTTGATCTTTACAAATAAATAAAATTGAAGTGTCTGTTTGTAATTTTAAAATACAGCTTTTTAATGAATGTATATGAAAAGATACTTATACGGTACTTATAACAAAAAATAACTTAAAATTTGTCTGTCTGTTTGTTTGTTCCGGCTAATCTCCAAAACAGCTGAACCAATTTTACTTTTGCAGGCAGATAGCTGATGTAATAAGGAGTAACTTAGGCTACTTCTACTTTTATTTTAGAAAAAGAATTACGATTTCGTGCAAAACGATTTCGCCTGGACTGTGTTTATGTGGGTCGCTGTTGTGCTATTACTCATGGGTTGTTGCAGCAGTGATCCACCGTTATTTGTTGTGTTGTTTGTTTTTATCAGTGTTTACTTACATAGTTGTAAGTTTTACTAACAGTTTTTGACTCATGAATACTAAACAAAGAGAAATTCTGTTCTATTCTAAAAGCTTGTTGAATGGCAAAGCCAATCCAATTTGGCTAGATCGGGTATAATCAACCCATCTTGGGCACAATGCTACCACACTATACCACACCTTCTCTCCTGCCTGTTGTGCACAACTAACATTTACTTGAATAAGGCAAGCAAAAGAGTTGTCCAGGTTGCTACATACTTGTCAGACAAAATCTTAGTCATCAGTTTGAGAAGAAAAAGAAGCAAACTTTTTTTCTGATTAAATACCCAGGTATAATAAATATCTTCCTATTTGCACCTTATTATTCCTTTTGGTTCCCTATTATATGCACTTTTAGCAAGCACATTCACACTTGATGTGCGGATGGGTAGTTTAAAGGATGTCCCTCAATGCCTTGAAGAGCATATAACAGTTCATCCATTTTCTGTTACGAAAATCATCAACAGTTGTAACAAGTAAGCAGAGCTTGAAAGTCCAAATATAAATTTTAGAAAACTGGTTTATATAAATATTCAGGTTGGTGAGTTGGCAGAAGTAAAGTTTTGTTTAGTTTTTATTGTTTTTAAAAAATGTTGACCCACAGTCAGAATTTCTCCTGTATCGTGTGTTTACAAACGGATAAACTCACATAATCAAGCAACCGCAGCTAGAACAACTAACTGTAGGCCATACAAATACTTGCTGCGTGTGGGAATCAAACCCATGCAGGTAGCACAGCTGCACAGCAGTCAATTGCTCAACCACTGTGCCAACCATACCATCAAAGTAATTATAAATAGTAATTTATTTTCAACTGTATCCTGATAATTGGACTGAAAGCCAACCTTAAAAATTATATGGAAAATCTATTAAAGACAGAGGACACAAAAAATACATTGTGCAATAAAAAATAAAATTATCAGAGGACTTACCGGAAGCCTCAAAAAGGGAGGGTCTGATGCATTTTTTCCCAATTTGTTCTCTTGATACTGAATGAGCTGAATTACTAGTTGAGCCAAGCCTTCCTTAGTAGGGGGATCTGTCTGCACATGCTGAAATAATAACAACACAGGATGTAGAACACTAAGCATGAACTTTTACATAGAAAAAGAATAAACTATAGAAATAAACAATCATTCGAGCCAATTTTATTTATAACTCAAATTAAAAGGTTGCTTTCAACTAGTGTAAAATAACAAAATAATTTATGTGCAGTGTGTAGTGTAGACATTCCTTCCAGTTCTTCATAACAAAGTCTACACTAAAATGACTGTTAAACCGTGATATTATATTAGTTGTGGTTCAATTCTACTTACTTTCTTGCAATTCTTTTGCAGCCAAACGCGAATTTGGTCAAATTGTGCTAATGATTCCGGTGACTGAAAAAAGTCGACGTTAGGCCCTCCATCCTTCTTCGGGCCTATGGTTGCCATTCTGATTCAATTATGTTATTTGTCACAGATATACTCGGACTTCAATGCGTTTTTTAACTATATTTAGTAAAGAAATTCGCAAACTGCAAAAAACAACAAGCCTAAAACACGGCGTCGCTGTTCACAATTTTGACATTATTGGTTTAGTGTTGCCAGTCATTCGTTGTTTTGGCCCACAGCTTAAAAAATATAGACATTCATTCTTGTCAAGCCGATATACTTGCTAGAATCATGGGCTAAAATAAGGGGAACTTATTTAATTTTTGCCACAAACTCAACTTGATTTTTGAACGGAAGGACTGTTAAAATTTTTCAGTTCCGAAACCGATTTTTTTATGAATATCATTTTGGGGACTTTTCGATAACATAGTCGTAGTCGATCGATTCGATATGCCATCCAATCGAGTTATTATGAACAGCTTTGCAGGCTTTTTATACTCGTACAGCTTGGTAAAAAAAGAGTGTGGAATAAATGATGTCGCCACTGCCACTGCTTCGAATAGTTTTATTCATTTTAAATAGTTAATTACGCAAGGAAAGTTGATAATTTTTAAAAATCTATGAAAAACCACTAGGATAAACGCACTGTTGACCCAGAACGTACTAGCAGTTGACAAGTAACCACAATCATCGATATTAGTTCCAACTGTCACCGCGTCAGACTCTTTTTTGCCAAGCTGTACATTTATAGCTTGGCGCTAGGCGAGACATCGTCTTCTATATCGTTGGTAGTGAAAAGGATATTATACGGGGTGGAACTGGTGGAAGGGACATCGACGCAAAAACGGTTTCTACGTATTCAGTACATCATTCTGAGTACCCTACATAGAAGTTACTCATCGGTTATTAAAAAAAATCTGCTGTTCCATACATTTTGACCGTGCGGAGTTATTGCACTTTTGTAAGCAACAGCTGACTCCGATGAACCACTCACAGAAATTGGGACCGGGCTCAGAATGATTTACTGAATATGTGGTAACCGTTTTCGCGTCGGTGTCCCATCCACCCCGTATGTATAAAGGATGTTTTACAGAAAGAAAACTAGTGTTTGTAACGATGACATTCTGTATTGGATTTATTTTTTAATAATAAATTAAGCAATTATAACTTTTTCTTTTTAATTAATTTAATTTATTTTTTCTTGGGACAATTTTTCTATAATAAATTAATTAATTAAATTTACAATAATTTACAACATTAAAAGATGATATCTTTTTCAACATTTTGGTTTTGTATTCAAATCACTTTAAATTTTTAAGCAAGCCAACTAAAATAAATGCACTTTAGTATAACCACCACTTTAAAATAAATAAAGTAAAATTGAAATCATAGAAATATTGTATTATACCCTTTTTATAAGATATTCGCGAAACTTGGCGGTGTCCCGTCATCTTGACGTTAATATTTGAACTGCATTCAAAGATTTTAAAATAATCGCCTGCCTAAATCGGGAATCGAACCCGCCAAATGTGAAAAAATAAAACATGTATTTTGTAATAACAGTCGAAAAGGTAAGGTAAGGTATTTTCCTAAATAACATTGCATCTTAATTTAAAGGAAGACCATGAAATTTAACATTCCTGAAATTAAATAATAGACTTTTCTCGGAATGCAATACCTACAAGTATTGCAATAAAAAAAAGTAATTGACGATAAAAAAGGACAGGGATAAAATGAATCAAATGTTTAAATTTTGACTTTTTACTGTTTCAAGTTTTTATTTTTAACATTACATTGGTAATTTAATTTATTCGGTTATTTTATTTCTATGAAATAACTCACTAGTGTGACTACGCGGGCAATTAATTTTGTTCAAAACTCGTAAGCTTTTCTTAACATAATTTTTTGAATTGCAATTGATTTTGACAATAATTGGCAACTATAAACCATTTAATATTCGTAATATTACAATTGACAACATCTTAAACACAGCACATACTACTAAATTTTATTATTGTCTTTAAACACCGACCTAGATTAATCAGCCTAACTACCTACTCAAATAAACTTGAACAGTATCTGCAATCAATTGCGACAAGCCTCCAATGAAGCAAAATCAATTACAGTACATTAAATTTAATTAATTAGACAGCAACAAAGCCAGTAGCAAGAAACTGTGCATTTGATCATTATACAGGGTGGAAGGGACACCGACGTGAAAACGGTTACCACGTATTCAGTACATCATTCTGAGCCCAGGGTAACATAGAAATTTTTCATTGGTTATTAAAAAAAATATCTGCTCTTTCCTACGAAGTGCCTACATGGTCAAAATGTATGAAACAGCTGTTTTTTTTTTTAATAACCAATTAAAAATTTTTATGTAGGGGGACTCCGGAATGATGTACTGAATAGCCGCACCCGTAACGTGGGAACCGTTTTCACGTCGGTGTCCCTTCCACCCCGTATAACATTATAATTGTAATATTTTCACAAATAATGCTTAATACAAGAGCATGTCTTTAAATTGCAAACAATCAATTTATAATAATACACGTATGTATTCTAAGCAAATACTAATTAATACCTATTATGTTGGTTTATATGATGGACATATTACATAATTTACATGTATGGGCTCACTTTTATAAATAAATAAACAGTACAATAAACATCATTTAGTTAAATACATTTTTCTCACATTTTGTTTCTAAAAAAAAATCATCATGGTAACAACACATCATTTTGATCTATACATATATTAAAATTGTAACAGGCTGATGTCTGTACATTAAGATATAAAAAAAAAATGTTGTCTGACTGTCTGTCTGTCTTCCTGCCTGTATGTTTGTACACGCATCACGCAAAAACTCACTACATGGATTTAGACGCAGTTTTTAACGCTCGACTGCTAGATGCTTAACTTAAAATATAGGCTACATTTTATCTCAGGAAATGAAATATCTACTACCTACCTATTTCAGAACTGTAAAAAGTACCAGGCTGGCATGAATTCCAAATGTTAATGGTAGTATTTTAACAGTCCTGGATCTTAATCATAATTTTCCGCGCAACTTTAATATTTTTTTCTACAACTGCAACAACAAAAGAATAGACATTCTAAGTACCACGTGTACGAAGTCGCGGGCAAAAGCTAGTCGTCTAATAAAAATGAACAGTTTATTTACTTGCTCCAGTTCATTTTTGGTTCATTAAGTTGTGTTCAGATGTTTCACTTCGAGTGTAAGATGCCGAATAATAGGCAAAAATGGACGGGAGATGAAGCGTCTAATTTCGGTTTATCTACCAGCTATGCGAAAATTGGTGCGCATGCAAACTGGCACATGGTAAGTTTTCGACGTCGAAAAGGCAGCAAAATTATGTAACCATGGTATAATCAACAATATTTGTTGCTAATATCATTTAATATCGCTTGCCCAACATTAATGTTGTGTAATTATGTAATAGGTACTAATAAAAAAGATCTTGTTCAGTAAAATTAGAAACCCTGAGGAGTAATTAGCCAGAAGGCTCGAAGTGAAGGACTATTTCAGAAAAAAAATGAGGTTTGTTATTAATTACTTTCGGCTACTCGTTTTCTGGCAATTTACTGCTCCTTCCTTAGATCAGTCTTATTTTACTGAAGCATATATTTTTTGTATTATTTAATGTTCTAGTATATTATAATAGTTTATATTTATAGGAGTGTAATTGATTTTATTATTGTCAATAATTGTGTTTCTACTTTGGAAGTTAGGTACTTATAGATGTTCGACATTTTGCTAGCTACTGCTACGACTAGTTCGTACGTAACGTAAAATCATGTTTTAAAAGCAATAAAAGTTAGTTAAAACATTCCGATAAACCGACAGTCCAATATCTTTTCATTAGTTATTATTAGACATTATTTTAAGCAGTTGCAACATTAGTTTAAAGTCTCAATCAAATTGATTAGTGTCAGCAGACGGACGAGGGATTGCCATATTTAAAAATTAAGAAGAAAGTACATTATATTTGAACATATGCTCACAAAGTAGCACACTCTGAAACAGCTACTGGGCTTACTATTTCTGGCTTTAATCAATAATAAAAAATACAATATGTATAGTAATATCTTAAATGTATAATGGAAAAATCGTATCTGATTAAATAAGTGGCACCTACGCAGAGCTGCAAAGCCACCAACTAAATAACATTAAATATTCTAACAATCCTAACATTACCATACTAAATGCATAGTTCAGTTATAATTACTTAAAGATGAATAAATGGCGGTTTCTCTACAGCTTGCGTTTCAAAGTCAGCTAGTGTAAAACTACCAAACACTGTCGACGATCGTTATACACAAATTATAATATTATTTTACACAAAATGGAAGAAGTTAATTGGAGAGATTGCTAGAAGAAAAAAATTGTTAGTACCACATTAACAAGTGCTTAAAATTTAATTTGAATTTAAAAGTAAAAGAATTTTGGCGTGAGACCGTAGTTGTTAGAGAGTGATCGTCATGGAAGAAGGCTTCTTCATCTTAAAATTCCTTAATTATTAAGCGTGATGGAACAATATACCGCTATTTATTTTTATAAGCACCGCAATAACATTGAAAGGAAGGAGAATAGTTTGCCACGAAGATATTAAGCCTTCCTGAAACATAAATAATATCGAATACATATAGACAACCACAACATACCATACATTTAATTTTTATTCAATAAATAGTTGTGTCACAAAAATGATACTATGTTAAATAAGCTGTCACAAGTGGCATTTTTGTGCTAGTACCTTTTCCTCGCACATAAAATAACGTTGACATTATCATAGTGATGAAACGGTCAAAAAAGCTATTAATCAGCAGTCTCTTCATAATTCAAGTACTTTTAAACATTATTTTTACATAAAATAAATTGTAAAACAACGAAAATTTTGCAACAATAAAAAATTACAATTTTATCACTAGCATTATAAATAAATGAGTCACTTTAAGTGAAACAAAAAATAAATATAATTGTTGAGCTAAACTTTGCTTTGGAAGCTAATGATTGGTATCACGTAATCCTGCGATGGTATATTTATGCTATATTTATACATAGTGTATCAGAAGGGTGTTGTAATTTTTAAGAATGTGTTAAGACCATCAAATTTGAAAAAATAGACCAAGTCGATATTGAAGTCTTGAATGGGACAGCTGATTATTTTTTCGCAATTACTATGTAGGTCCCATGGAGGTAGCTAGATAGTCTGTACCACACCCTTTATTAATATGACCACTCCTTTCTGAAACATGCTGTATTAGAAAGGGGTACTTCATTGCTACAACAATTGCAATATAGACGTGGGATACATCGCATATTCTCTGCCACATATATAAAGCAATTGTATATCATTATTATTGGATTTATTCATTAAAGATATGACACATTGATACTAAAATCAGTTACTCTGTCTTCTCGCGCTCAAAGCAGTAATTAATCGCGGCGCGTAGTTATAACGTTCCAAGTTAAATGGATGCCGTTTGTAGTACCAGGCTTCTTGCATTTAATGTATAAATTAATAACCTCTTTTTAATTAGGTTTGCTAAGAAGTTCTAAGTTGATCAGATGAATGGCACATTATGACATTGGCATAATGACTGATCTTATTGTTCTGTTATCACATTCATGAAATTGTCATGATTACAAGAAAGAGTTTCATCTAATTGTATTATCTAATATATATAGAACATTATTTATATATATTAAACAAAATCGGGTTAGTTACACCACTTATAACTCAAGAACGGCTGGATCGATTTTAATGATTTGGATTCGTCTCCGCCCCGAATAGCAGAATAACTATTAAAATATCTAAAAAGATCACGAAAAAAAAAATTGTTTTTAAATAAATTAGGTTTGGCATCTTCCGCAATTGACAGCTCATGTCACGCAGGAAGAGTAGGTAGCTAGGGTAAGGTAGGGTAGGGTAGGGTAGGGTAGGGTAGGGTAGGTTAAGTAGGTAGGTAGGTAGGGTAGGGTAGGGTAAGGTAGGGTAGGGTAGGGTAGGGTAGGGTAGGTTAGGTAGGTAGGTAGGATAGGGTAGGGTAGGTAGGTATGTAGGTAGGGTAGGTAAGTAGTATGTAGGGTAGGTAAGTAGTATGTAGGGTAGGTAAGTAGTATGTAGGTACGGTAGGTAGGGTTGGAGGAAAAGGTGCATTGCAACGCATGCAAAGAAGCCTGATTTCGTGACAATTCAGACGATGGTGGTTCGCTTGTATCCGAGGAGGTACTCCGCGATGCCGATGTAGTAGACGGTCTGAGCGATACCGAACAGCGGCGCGAGCACTATCATACGACAAGCGCCGCCTTTGAAGAACGCAGAGACACCCTCCTCCTTCAATATTCTCCTGTCGAAAATATCCAAGTACATTAGCATACAAAAACATTAACTTATAACTTTGACTTATATTTAAGTCTAGTTGTCAGAATTAAAATGGATATTTATGCTGTTTTCACTAACATCATCTGCCTAGCCATTTCACAACTACATATGTTGGGGTCGATTTCCAGTCTAACTGGATGCGGCAGAATACCAGTATTTTACATAGAGATTAGAGCGACTACCTATCATAACTTCACAATGTAAGTAATTACTGGATAATACAACGACTCTCATTGGTAAGACTTTTTTCAAGCTACTATCCGTAACGACTGTCCAAGATCTACAAATGACAGCCGTGACCAAAGCCTCAATATGATCCCCAATATCCCCATTTACAGACCGGCCTCGACAAGCGTGACCCGTACGGCCGTTAAGTATTATTTAGTTGGATTTCACTAACATTTCATATTAAAATTAAATTTAAAGAAACATGAAGCTAACAAATAGCTTATGAGGGTGCATTCCAAAAGGCAACGTCACAATTACTGTCGAATATTATTAGATATAATAGTAATAGTGGACTTGTATGGTGCATACAGGGATCATCGTTAGTTGGCAAGTGTCTCACGAACCTCTGCAGGTTGCCCCTATTAAGCCTTCTTCGGATCCGGGACCCTAAACCCAGGATCCGCCAAAATGATAATAATAACAGTCCTCCATGGTGGTATCCTCGCCGCCATTAAGCAAATTAAGTATCTTTACTTGGCTTGGAGGTCGACATGATTTTGTACATGGACTCTGCGATAGTCGTGACAACCAATAGCTTAAAAGCCAAGAGCTTCAGCCAACACCTCAAGTGGTCCTCGTTAGGCAGCTGGATTAAGAGGACACGGCTCGTATTTTTAGGTTTCTCTCTCTGGAGTCCTGCCTATAGCTTGGACGCTGTTCTCGATATCGGCCGGCAACAATTTGTTTTAAATGGGCTTTATGTTGCACCAGGACGAACCTAGAACCATTTGTTGTGCTCATGGGAATCATGGGATCATATATGAGGCCTTATGACTTTTTCAATGTAACATTGAACAGTTAAGGTACTGTCATTTAAATAGCCCCAAAGCATCGCTCTGTAGACCATTAAAATATTGATTTCGTAATTTTAATTATTCGAGTAGTGTGAATACAGAATAATTAGTTCCAGGTGTATAAAAAAAAATTGGAATGTTTCCAAATACTTTTTATATAAAACTGAATCTGTTGTGTATGTAGCTATTATTGCAGAATATTTGACAGCTATTTGCGATGTTGCCAATTTTCAGGATGCACGCTTTTAACTTAGGTACGCATATTTCCCGACAATGCCAATTATGACTATAATAATAACAGCCGCAAGGGTCGATCTTCAACGTTAAGTCGCGCTTGAGACATACGGTGTAGTATTGGTACATACGAGTTTCCTCCATGCTTCGGAAAGCACGTTAAGCCGTTGGTACCGGCTGTCATTTCTAGATCCTTGGCACTGTCGCTCCACGTACTATACTGATATTTAGCTGTTGATGTTGGAAGCCGACCACAACATAGTTGGGAAAAGGCTGTGCCGATGATGATTTGACATATCAGCTATTTGCGATGTTGTCAACTTTCAGTACGCACGCTCTTAGTTTGAGGTGTATTTCCCGACGATATCAGTCTATATTTAAAGTATGTAAGTATTGTTTACTTACGTGATGCAATTCATAATGGAGGTGTACTGCCTATCGCCGCCGGGCGCAAGCGTCTGCAAGCGCGTCTTCACCACGTCCAACGGGTTGACGACAAGGGCCCCGAACGAGCCTGCTGAGCACCCGGACAAGAACGACCACCTGCGGGTTTCATTATT
Source organism: Eurois occulta (assembly GCA_950022335.1). NCBI lineage: Eukaryota > Metazoa > Arthropoda > Insecta > Lepidoptera > Noctuidae > Eurois > Eurois occulta. Next base: position 8,966,116 of record OX465500.1, on the reverse strand, counting down.
ATCATGTTATTTATTTTAAAATATTGATTTAATGCAAACAATTGAAAAACACATTCAAAACATTACCGAAATTAAGAAAAAAAAAGGGAAAATATAAAATAAATATAATACGCGTGAATTTAAATAAATTATGGTTCAAAATAACGCCTATATTTATGACGTTTTATGAAACAAGACTCACTAACTAAGACCATTCAGTACAACGCGGGCCTTCATTTTAGATAAAACTTTAATTATCTCGGAATCAATGTTGACGTAGTTACGGCCTTTTTTCTAATGACGGCAGAAGACATCCCATCACTAAATATGTCTATGCCATCATGATGCACGCATTACACTTTGTTTAATTTTTTTTTCAATTTAATTTTATTTGTAGATTGTCTACAAATAAAATTTGAGCCGGGTAAATTTATTAAGTATAATTTATTTACGTATTTTACGACTATGGTATGTAGAGTGCAGCTAAAATATTGTCATGATTGTAAATCAAGGTAACGTTCAAGAATGAAAAGGTACAGTAAATCTAATGTCACCTTCCTACAGCGAAAGGACTATAGTGAGTAATTATTTAATTAGTTTTACCAGAAAGGTGGTGTATTCTCCCCTGGTTTCTTTCCCAGTTTGCTAAGTATGGCGAAACTCGGGAAGTAGACTATACTGAAGGAAACGTCACGTGCTGCAGTTGCTCCGATGCCCTTGTACAGCCCAGAAATCCCCTTGTCTGCAACTAGTTGCTTGGTCAGTTGCCAAGCAGAGACCCTCTTGAATTTTTTACCCGCTAAAAAAAAATAAAAAAAATCGATTTGTGAAATATGAATGTAAATGAAGTTCACAGTACGTTCAATTTGTATTTCCCGCGTGTTATATTTTATGTTATACAATCTGTGGTAGACACTATAGAGCATGTACATTAAGCTATGACGGTGAGCATAATCTTCAAACGTGCGAGTGAAAGTTAAATAAAATAACTAAAAAGGATTTGCGAATATTAGCTTTAAATGTGGTTTCTCTTTTTAGGTGAAATTAATTGTACCTAGTTTTAAGTTATTAAGTGTTAAATGTTGAAGGCACAGTAATTAATAAAAAAATCTCTTTTCAGAGCAACTCAATAATAGTTTATATTTCAAAATCCTAAAGTGATTATAAAATCACGTTACATGAATTTGACTCACTCGTCAATTTTAACCCAAAGTTTTTAATTCATTAGTCAAGTCACACATTTCAGGAAAAACCGTGCGTAGACAATGCTATTAAAATGTTAATAAGACATTGAAGTTCTAAAATACTGATTAAATCATGTTCTCCCCCCATAATTTTAAGCGTCGTTTGTTTATTAACCACCAGTTTCAGTATATTACAACACTGGTCAGACCAATACTAACCAGCTTTAGCCTCTGCCGCTACCCGCCCAGCATCCTGCATCTGGATTTTCAAAAGCTCCATAGGCGTGGTGACGACGATTTGGCATGCTCCGGCCATACCACCAGCTAGCATCTGACGTGTGAGGGGTATGGTTCTACAATACATAATACAAATGGTATCAGTGATGTTTAATCTGAAAGCAAAGCTCGTACGAGATGGCAGCACTGTTGACTGTTTATCTCCTTCCATTAAGCTTGAGAGAGAGTTGTATGGATGATTTTAATGAATACTTATGATATGTTTTTGTTACTTGCGCGTATATTATTAACCTACCATACAACGTTATACTGAGCAACAAATTGCAAAAAATAAAATAGTTTGGCGGGTTAACCTGACGCTTTCGCCGTATCTCTATTTGGGTGTTATTTTTATCAAGATTATGAGAGCCTAGAATAATAGAAAAAAATACGTACCCGTCAGGTAGAGCCAGATACATCCGGAATACATCATTACAAGTTAATTTGATGGCTTTCTCTGGCGTAATGAGTAGGATGTTAACACCGGAGCCGCGGTACATGCCGAAGTAGCCCTCTGCTCTGTATGTCTTTCTGAAGCAATCAATCCTGAAAAATAAAAATAATATGTTATGGTACAATAAGGCAGCAGTGTTTATCATCATAATTTCAGTCATAAACGTAGATCAGAACGTAAGAAAATATGACGGAAGATCAAATGCCTTTAGGTTTCGTGACTACCCATAACTTTACACACAAGCTAAGTTTTTGTTTACCGCAAAACTCCGTACTCATCATCATGAACTTTTACGATTGAACCAACATTGAGATCGCAAAAAACCCATACATTTGTGTTCACGTAAATCGTCGAAATGTAGAGATATGTATTTTTTAGCTCATGGTAAGATAACGGTCGTTCGTATCTTCGGCAACGCTTTGAGTATCTTGTTCCTGGAGGTAAACCTTTTCGTTCATCATCATCTCTTCTCCTTCGTTTCCCTCCACACTCCACAAGTCGGTATGATGGATCATTCACTGTTCGTGCTGTGCGCCTTTGGAATTCACTTCCACACTCCTTGTGGGATAGCCCTACGTTAGGTGTTCAAGAAAGGAATAAAGGAACATTTCCTATCAACATGATCAATATACATGTACCTATGTATGTATATATACATATTATATAGGATTTTATCATAATTATTATGTGTACTGCACAGAAATATTAAAAACAGGAGAAGTGGCAAGGGGGCGTGTCGGCGACCACGTGGTGCTGAGCGCCTCGCTCAGCTATTGAAAAAATGGCCGTCACCGCGAGTTAGTGTGTTGTCAACCGCGTTCGTAATAACAACGATTATGCCGTCTTGTTCGGTGGTTTCGTGCAAAAATCGAAGCCAAGACAAACATTTTAGTAGTCATGGCATCAGTTACCACAGGAAAGTACAAGTATTTTACAGTATTTGTCTTAAAAATCACGAAAAACAACAATCCCTAAAATATATCTGACTTGTACTACTTTATTTTTGTTTTCTTGTATTACTCCGACTGTATTGTTTGCATTAAATACATTGCTCTTTTACAACCACCTCAGTCTGTCACTGAGTGACTGAACAAGCAATGTAAAGCTGACATAACGAAACATCATTAAGCCGTAATGTCGCATGGTGCGTCCGCTGCTCAGGTCCGCCGTATTTGAGCGCGGATAGTGATGTGCCCGTGGAGGTTTGACAAAGTCTACCGACAAGAAACTCGACTGCGAGTTGTTATATTACTATTTTTATTTTTGTCGATTTTTCTTCAATATGTTAACTATTGTAATCCGGTTGGAAGACCGATGTGGTTCTATGCATATTTACCCATTTTTATTATTTTACAGCGTAGTAGTGCGTAACCAAAGATCGTGAAATAAGTTCATTAATGTTAGTTAAGTAATCTATGGAATGTCCTTGGGTTTGAATTATGAGCTACTTCGTCACTTGTTATGGTTATGGTATTTAACTGAAGTCTTCATAAATGCACCATTAGCTTCGTTTGCATTATAATAATCAGCATCTTAGAGTCATAATTATGTACTATGCCGCAGAATTTCTAAAGAGGGTTTGAAGACGCTATATTGTGACGTCATGTACGCTTTTTTTAACACTTGCACGCTCTAAAATAAACAATTATAATATGAAAATTACTTTAATATTATTAAAATTTTGGCAATGGGTCAACATTCATGCTATTTATTTATTATGCATGCGTGTGTCTTTTTGTCACATAAACCCCTAGTTGCTAAAGAAAGAAGAATTTAATTTCTTAAAAATACTGCTTGCTTAAGGGTTTTTTAGGAGCCTGCTTAACATACAAGTTTATGATTAGCTTCGTTTATAATTCAGTAAGTCACTAACAAATTGTAATTGTAGTTTCCCAAAATATTTTTATTAATTGAATAATGTTTTGTTGGTTTCATATTGTTTTTATTAAATTATTTCTAAAACCCGATATATTTATCGATAACTCTTCGATTTTGTCAAGCACTATGTCGTATCCGCCCCCGTGTCCCGACAACACACAATGATAATTGTTTTAGTGTGAGTAAATTATACGGAAAAAGTACGCTGTGCTTTAAAGAATAAGGTTTATATTTAAATGACAGAGTTATCGATGGCGCGTGTGTGCACTTGTTCGTAGTATTGTTTTGACAGAACTGTGTGTGCAATATTAGCGTCCTGGAGGGGCAACTGTGGCTTCACTGGATTTTTATACATTTTGAACTCCACGCCATATCTCCTTCTTTATTATATCTATGGTGTACTGTATGTATTACGTATATTTTATTACGTGTATGTAGTTTAGTTTAAATTAATTAATTTAAGTTACAGAATGTAATGTAATTCCACATAAGTATACCCTCTTCTGCAAATCTCGCAGTCAAAATTAGGTTTGCTATAAGAAAACCCAATTCTGGGTTAAGCTCGCCATTGTACATAAGCAAGCTATATTATTGCAAATTGTATATATATTTGTTATTTTGTGTGCAATCTATACCAATATTATAAAGCTGAAGAGTTTGTTTGTTTGCTTGAACGCGCTAATCTCAGGAACTGCTGGTACGAATTGAAAAATTCTTTTTGTGTTGGATAGTCCATTTATCGAGGAAGGCTATAGGCTATATAACATTACGCTACGACCCTTAGGAGCCGCGCAGCGTGTGACACCGCAGGGAACAGCTAGTAAAGAATAAGAAGATATCAGTGATACTTACATGTTTTTATACTGTTTCTCGCCTTTTGGGCCAATGGTTTGGTTCTGTAGTCGCGTTTTCACTAAATCCAACGGAAAAACGATGGAGACTCCCACAATACCAGCAATACCGCCATTAATAATCTTTGGTATTAAACTGAAACACAAAATTTTCTTATAAATTAGCGGTTGAATCAGCCTTATTACTTACTTCAATAATCTAGCTTAGCTAGGCTTAACTAGGTTACCGATCTTAAGTGGGCGGCCGGCGGCCCAAGTGAGAGCGGGAACGGGCATCGGATTAGTGATCGTGTAAAACAAACGCTTGAGCCTTGTAAAAATTACAAAGAAGACACGGACGCGTCCTAATCAAAAGCGGGTGCCGAATGGCAACGAGAGAGGTCAGTGGCCCGCCGAGTCTTTACGCTCGCCAGATTGATTTACACGCTCATCAGGTGAGCCCGCCCCGCTGTCCGATTGGAACACCTCTGTAAGGACGCGCCGGCTCGCTGACCGGCTGCCTGCATTCGCTCCAACCTGGACCGCGTACTAAAGTTTTTGCATCCGGGTCCGCGGCAGACTACGCAGCAGATGGCATGACCACTTTGATGTTTCATTCTTCTTCTTAGCGAATCGTTGGCAAAAAATTCGAACATAATTTGGTCCAAAATTACTAGCTACGCGGACGCCGCTAAAGTCGTCAAGTGCGCAAGTGACAAGGCAAGGAAGACATGCTTACGAATTTGCAAGAAGTGGGCCGATGGAAAGAATGGACGAAGGTGCAGTGAGTCAAGAATAGCTATTAAGTATATCATAATGCCCTTTAGACTGGAAGCCGAACACGGAAAAGGCTAGACAGTTGGAAATCGATATTTTAGCCTGTTAGAAACATTTGTTTAATGGCTATTGTGCCAACTAACGAAAACTATGGAGGCAAGCATATTTTTAGAATTTTCAGATCTTAAAAGATAAACAGCACTGCCGAAATGCCAAGTTTATCTAGAAATCACTTGAAGTCAGATTATTTCTCTGATAAGGCTTCATCATCAGCCTCTTACCTTTAGTATGATTTATCTGATATGGTTTTTTTGTAAAATAATGTGAATTTGCATTCAAAAACTGTATTTATAAATCATTGCAGTTTCATAATGAATTGAAATTATTTTACTACACGGTTTTTATATAACAATGACACATTATAGAATTTTCTAATTGATTTTCTAAAATTTAATTTAATTAATTATGTTAAATTCATCGTGTAAGTAAATTGAATGCAATTAATTATGTCATAAGATAATTGTCCGACGCGACGGTGGGTTAGCCTGGTGATCTGTAATACTTACAGGTTTTACCTAAAACAGATACCAGTCTCTGTGTAGTGAAAATTGACTCTGTACTGTACTGTTTATGATGATGATTAGAGAAATAAATAAATGTCCTAGCTACTAGATTGTGTCTGTGCAAGTACTCACCGTTAGCAAGACGAGAACAACTGGAAACAATATGTCGGATCGATTCCCCGGGATGGTGGCATGCCCGGCAGATGTCAACCGTACCGTCCTTAACAATGTATTTCCTATAATTGTTCGTCATGATAACTTCATCCATAATCGCACAGACAAAACCTTCGGTTTCCCCAAAGAGGTCACCAAATCGTAGCCAGGATACGGACGCCAAGAGGTCTACATCAGGTCCATGTAGGGCCCGGAAAAAGCGTCCCTACCTCCCTACGGTCATTAGTATCCAATATCACAGGTTTGCGCTAGTTCTCGTTAGCCAAGGAGAGCGGGGTGAGGCCCTTGTCCACTGAGACCACATCTCAGTGCATCCCCACGTCGGTTTCGAGGAAGTATTCCCTGAGACTCCATACCTCACGGTTGTGCAAGGTCTTAGCATTTAAGAAGCCACGACCTCCGCACTTCCGCGGGATATACAGTCCCATCACCGATGACCGTGGGTGATGCATCCGGTTTGCGGTCAATAATATGCGGACCCTCCTCTCCAGGGCGTCAAGTTCCGTCTGAGTCCATTTGAGTATGCCGCAAGAATTTAAAACCGGCATGACCCAACCATTAAAGGCGCGCACCTTGTTTCCGCCTGACAAAAGACTGTTTAACACTTTATTCAGACGACCAAAGAAGCGCTCCTTCAATGATTGTTTCATGTCAGCAGCATTGATGCCTAATGCTTCCGACATACCCAAATACTTGTAGATATCGGTTGAGGAGAGGGATCTAAGGAATTTGGAATCCGAGAGTTGAGTGCCCACAGATTCCATAATCTCCCCTCGCTTTACATGCATGACCGCACATTTGTCCACACCAAATTCCATCCTGATTGCGCTACTAAATGTTTCAGTCACTTTTAGTAGCTCCATCAGTTGCAAATTGCTGGGAGCAAATATTTTCAAATCATCCATGTAAAGGAGGTGAGAATTGAGATATAACCTGACCACCTCTCTTCAACCGGTAGCCTAGACCTGAATCCTCCAGCAGTGTGCTCAGAGGATTCAAGGCAAAGCTAAATCAAAGCGGACTCAAACTGTCACCCTGAAATATTCCTCGCTCAATCCTGATCGGTTCATCGTTCCCAAAAATCTGCCGACATCCTGGATAGAGAAGGACTGTCCTCCACTGCCCCATACACGACACCAAGAAGGTGTGAAGAGTTGCATCTATTTTGTACAACTCCAGCACCCTCATGAGCCATGTATGTGGCATCGAGTCATAGGCCTTCTTATAATCTATCCAACACGTCGACAGAGCCCCCCGGGATCGACGAACCTGTTGCCTTATGGCCATGCTGTTGTTCACCGTAGAACGATAATACGAAAAAATGATTAGTCGATACCATTATTTAGCGACAGCACGTTTCGCCGAACAACGAAACAAAGAATGAATGGTTGGCTGATACCAAAATGGATCATGGTTCTCCGGAACACGCTTGAACTAAATAATCTTTTACGGATAGCTAGTTTCACCGAAAGCACCTTTCCTAACACCGATCCAAAACAATTGTCTGTCATAAAATTTTGACAGGCCTCGATTCATTAACTTCTATTTCCATGCGTTTATCTTAGTAATGCAATAATTAATAGATCTGAAGGACCGATTCGCGACCGTGGAAACCACAAATAAAGTTGACCAGGCGCTCGACCATCATCATCTCATCTTCCTGCCCTTGTCCCATGTTATTTGGGGTCACGCTATCATTTACTTCTTTATCTTTCATATCATTCACACAAGCACAAGCATTAGGTTGCTTAGCTTGGGACTAGATGGTGCTGTGTGAAATGTCCAGGGATATTTATTTATTTTATTTCTCACACAATCCATCCATCGTTTCTTGGGTCTTCCTCTCCCTCTCCATCCATCAACGTTTATATTCATCACTCTTTTAGTCACATGCGATTCGTCCCTCCTCATCACATGTCCATACCAAGACAGTCGGCGACCAAAACCAAAACGGTGGAAATCCTCATGGAGGAAGGGACGCGTTTTTGTAAAATGCGGCGTACGGGCAAGAAGTCCAAACTTTGTGGGAGGCTTTGGAGCTTATGACGGAACGGAACAACGTGAAAAGGCCCATTACTTCGGCAGAACTATAGGCACTCAACAAAACAAATAGGAAATTGGTACAACGCGACCTGCGATGCTCCAGCACACGCTCAATAGAAAAGCGATTGACCAAAACCGGGGATCGAAAGTGTTCGTCCTATCACTTGGGAGGAGTTAGCTTAGACAGCTTGAGAATGGAAAAGCCCCTGGTGAGGATGGGATAACGACTGACCTCCTGAAAGCGGGAGGCAGTCCTGTATTAAGAGAGCTTCGGGAGCTTTTCAACTCGGTCCTGTTCTCTGGGAGAACTCCAGAAGCTTGGAGGAGTGTGGCCGTTCTTTTCTTTAAAAAGGGAAAACAAGACCCTATTAAATAATTACAGACCCATTTTGCTCCTTAGCCACGTGTATAAGCTGTTTTCAAGAGTTGTCACGAATACTAGTGCGAAAGACTCGTCGCGGGTTCGATCCCCGCACGGAACAAATATTTGTATGGCCTATAGATAGTTGTTCCGGGTCTGGCTGTTTGTGTATGTGAGTTTAAATGTTTGTAAACGCACCCACGATACAGGAAACATTCCTAGTGTAGGGCAACGTTTTTTTTAAAAAAAAAAAGAATCGGTGAGCGAATTGGCAAACGTAAGGTGGGACGCCCACAGGCTTGGTGGAACGACCATCTTCACAGGGTAGCTGGTAGCAACTGGATGAGAGTTGCTGAGAATCGAGCTGAGTGGCGTGCGATTGAGGAGGCCTATGTCCAGCAGTGTACAGGTAGGCTGATGATGATGATGAAGGAAAGGTGCTTTCGGTGAAAATAGCTATCGGTAAGATTATTTAGTTCAAGCGTGTTCCGGCGAACCATTACATCGGCAAATCTTGGTAGCGGCCAACCATTCATTCTTTGTAGCGTTATTCGGCGAAACGTGCTGTCGCTAAATAATGGTATCGGCTAATAGTTTTTTCGTATTAACGTTCAACGGTGAACCTTGCTTTCTGTAGACAATTATTTATCGTTCAAGGGTAACTCTATATACCGTACGGTACTCCCTAAAGAGCGATACAAGTTATGGCAAGAGATGTATCTATCTACTACCTTCGTGAACACATGCCTCCCGGTACTGAACTACAGTGGCCTATTTGAAAAGCATTGAAACATTTGCGTACCCAAGTAGGCCGCTGTAAATCTGAACGAAATTATTGATTCCTCAAACACCGCGTGCGATTGCAACGCAGACTATGCTCCACCGTCTGTTTACCTACACCCTTAACGACCTGAACAACGCTTCTGACGCTGCAAAAAACATGGCATTGACATGGATGTTACATCGATATGAAAAAGAAGCCTGAGACATACAGAACTTAGGGGCAACATTATATCCCAGAAATATTTATGAAATATAAAATACACGCTGAATAACTCACAAGCAAACGCAATGTCCCTAATTAATGTTTGATTTGGACTTGTTTTAAAGTATGTATGAAAAGCTAGCATTGTTAATCCATTTTCGCTAGTTCTGAACCTATTCTGTTCTCTGGTAATATTACAACAAAATAGTACTTACACTGAAGGTGTGATTGCACTTGGTGCTGCTGGCTTATCACCTGGCTTTCCCTTTCCTGACATTTTTAATTGTTTAGAGCTGTAAAGAGAGAAAGAACTGTGAGAAATTTTACAGATATTATTATGTACAGAACATTTTATACATGAAGGAATAAAGAGGTGTTGAAATAAGCAGTTGTCAGTTGTTTATTAAGAATATTTGCAATATGTGATCATAACATGGCCTTGCTTTTTTCAACAATATTATTGAAAGATCCCATCTAAGATGAGAAGATAAAAGACCTTCTTAGCCGAGTGATGTATCAAATACTAATATTACTAGGTGGTAATTATAATAGTATTGAGAAAACAACAGCAAGTTTCTGGTTGCAAATTTAGCTACAGGACCTAATTATATTACCTACTCCAACAAAAAAAAACATACTATATAAGTATTATAATGTTCAATTTCAATTAATGTTCAATTTAAAAATTATGACAGGGCCCAAGGCGAGGTAGAGGCTGAAAGTGTAATTCTTTAACAAATAGTGAATTTATAAATTTTACTTTACTCTTACGACTCTTCTCTCAGAATACTTACTCTTCTACTTAAATCACTTTTGAATCCCAAGATACAGACTAACTGTTTAGCTTGGGGCTCATATTCAACAACTCAACGCCACCCCTAAGATGACCCACTAACCAAACTCTAGGTTGACTGGTTTTAGGTAATATTTGAAGCCACTTATAAAATCTCTTGTGTCCAGTGTACCTGCTAATGTCTTACCTGGATTATAAACAATTTTCTATTCAAAGGTAAGTACTACTCTAGTCTTAGAGGCTAGATATAATGAATGATTGGGTTGGCTATTAGTCTAGCATTGAGCGAGCTTAATTGTTTTCACAACGTCAATTACTATTATTCTTACTAAAAACTGTAGCAGTGTTCGTCCTTAAAAAATCAATAACTTTGCACACACGATAAAATTGCTACTGTCTGAAATCTAGACACCACTTATTTATTTAATTACCGGTACATCGTACTCTTTGTTAAGGTTATTGAATTACACTTATTTTGTTTAGATGGTTTGTCTTCATACAATTTGGATTGTTTCCATCGCCATTTTACGTAATCGCATCAAAGAAAATGTTACTCACCTAATATAACTAGTTAGTTTAAAGTTGAGCTGAGCCCTTGAGCTATCCAGTGACCAAATTATAAGCTTAATTATTAAATAACAATAATTTATCGCAATTAAAAAAACAGTGCCCAGGGCACTGTCTTTTGACGTATACGAAGCAAGTGAACAGAACAGACAGTGAGACAGATCAGACAGAACTGAGAAATTGGTTTGAAATTGATTTTTTTTTTTGTTTTGGTGTTGCACTATTTGGGCTTATTGCCACTGACAATATTTTATTTGCTAATAACAAAACGTGAGAATCGATTTCTCGTGAAATGATAATATATTACAACGGAAAATTTGGAAATGGAAAGGAGATTAGTTGTCATTAAATTATAATAAATTATAAAAATTAATAGTAGGGCTATTGGTTATCTTTTTGATCGGCGTGGCGCGGCGGCGGTGACTTTCAAGCTTCAGTTGTACACCGAACTTTGATGGCAACTGAGAATGTCATAACATTGGCATTGCGTACCACATTGAGTGGATATCACGTTACGGTGACCAACAGACCGGGTACGGTGATCGTCGTCCCAGAACTGGACGCCTCTATTTTTTATCGACGATTATGCGGCTAGGTTAATACCATACTTGGTTTTAGGGAACATTTTATATTTATCAATTTCTAAGTTTTTTACTCCATCTTAATTGAGTAAAAATAGGGTACCTACCATAATAAAAGTTATTTAAATATATTTTTTTAATATCTAGATTTAATATTTCAATAGTGTTGAATAACCACTTTTAAGATGCCTGCACTAAGAAGAAGACTATTATAGTATAATGTAGGCACCTACCTGTGCGCCAAAAAGTAAACTAATTTGTGTTTATCATTAATAAGTACATTAAAAATAATTCAAATAAAAAATGTTTGTAAGTACTTACAGCATTATTATTAATTGTCTTTTTGTCAACATGTTTCACAAAACAAACATAAGTACTTAAATTATGTAGAAAAGTGAAACAAACTACAAAAACTGTAAAACTATCTATCTTTAATGAATCAAGCCTCTTCATTTGTAACTGTACAAGGATCTTTTGGCAGGTGGTTAAAATCAGAACTAATGCTAACATTCCACAACTTAACGAAATCGTCTGTTTTTATTGATTATTTTATATGAATAAAATAATCAATAAAAACAGACGATTTCGTTTTCGCTCTTCTTCAGCTAATCCCAGCATTATTATACGTGCCATACTTCACCACGATCACAAATAACCATAAAACAACAAGAGATGTATATGTTAGGTTATTAGGTACCATTTGATACCGGCTTCGGTGTTCATCACTGAACTTGAAAAACATTACCTATGCGTAGCGTCTTTCACGAAAGCCCACCTTAACATCATTTACTTAATAATTTCATCGGCTAAACGGCTCCTTGCAAACTAGAAGTCAGGAAAAGAAAACGCTCTCTCAGCTTTTCCATACTTGTAGGAACAACCGCACGTTAGTCTCTGCTCAGTCCTCAAATCCTGCGCTGGATCCCGCTCTTGCGAGCGAGATCATTCTAGGATTTTATAAACCGATCTCTAGGCATGATTTATGAGTCTGGATTAGGTCTGTAGGTACGGATACCCTCGTCACCCTCGGCGGTGTCTTTCCCAAGTTGCAGGAAGCCCGCGATTTCCTTTTCCAGCTTGATGCTTGATAAGCTAGGGTTGCCATACGTCCGGAATTTTCCAGACTAGTCCGGAAATTAAGCTAAGTGTCAGGAATGCAGCGGGAATTCTAAACTACCACAGTAAATCAACATAGGAATCAACAGCATCACTTGCATATGTGGCACTTGCCTGCCACGAGTACTTCCTTCCGGCAAGCACTGGCGCGAGCACTTGCTTCTAGCACTGGCTACCAGCACTGGCTACTGCGTTTGGTAGGCCAACGAGTCAGAGTTAATTCCTAAATGTTCACAAAAGGCCTCCGCAGTATCTACCAATAGCCAAACATGCTTGAAAAGGTCTATAATAAATAATACACCAGAGGACGACGACGTCTATTCAGGGTCTAGCGTGTAATTTGTATAAGTAAGTATGTACAACACATTATGGAGCATACACACTAATCCGCCGCCGCCGCTGCCGCCGGGTGTCCACATTTCTCCAGTTATGTATTTAAGACCCATATCAGTAGGTAGGTGGCGAGCCTATTGTCATCAACAGGGCACACATCCAGACTCCGTGGCTGCTACTGAGAAATTCCTCATGGAAAAACCCAATAACACTTTGCCCGACCTGTGGATCGAACCCAGGACTTCATGCTCAGAAGTCGCGCTTGCGACCATGAGACCACCGAGGCAGTAATGATATACTCTACTCAGAGTAAATTAGATCAATCCCTAATACCTTAGTAGGTAGATAAACAAAAGTGAAAGAATAGCGATTAAGTGATAGGTTCTGCTCACATTTAGACAGTGAGTTTGGTACCAATCGTTCATTATCCCTTTCTCTATGGTACAGTCTTTTCCGGATTCAACAATATAAAATGATCCATGACCATCAGTTGTGTATCACTGTATCTTGTGAAGACGTGAAGTTAACAACAATAAAATGGGTTTTATTACTTTGGTAAGTTTACAATATTGAAAAATACCGGCCAAGTGCGAGTCGTACTCACACGCACACAAGGTTCCGTAGCACCAAACAATATTATAAAAATATTTTTGAAGACTCATATTACATTCAACAGCAAAACTTAATTTGTTTTTCATAGTATCTTAATGAAAAACAAAGTCACTGCTGCAGTTTGATGAAAAAGTCCCATATCTCAAAAACTAAACATCAAATCTTATTCAAACTAATTTTCGTTGAAAGTTTTTTTTTACTTTTTGTTCCATGTATGGGGAATTGGGGAGCCTTCTTAAACTTTTAATTTTTATTTTTGAATAAAAATCGTAAAGCGGTTCACAGAATACATCTACCTACCAAGTTTTAACAGTGTAGTCCTAGTCTTAATAGTTTCGGAATAAAGTGACCGTGACATACGGACAGACAGATAGACAGACATGACGAATCTATAAGCGTTCCGTTTTTTGTCATTCGGCTACGGAACCCCAAAAAAGGCTCTGCCGTTATAAGTTAAATATTGTCTGGATAAAAAGTGTTAGAGTTAAATGAGTTTTGAAGAATCTCCCTACGTTTCTCATTTTTACAACAAATAACAGCTACAATACTTTCGTCTTTTTTCTATAATACTAGTGTTGATTGTTTAGATATTTTACTATCAGTCTGTACTTTTATAGCATAGATTGATATTTTATAGGTACGCTATAATGGTCCTTATAGTCCTGTTATAATATTTCCGTAAGGGCCCCAGTCCCCACCCTACCTAACATAGTCTGTAATAAAGGCATGTTCATACATCGTTACTGTCTACAGGTGTTGTCGTTCTGTCTGGTCGTGGCTGTCGCAGCCAGCAACCAAGACAAGCGGAGCGTCATTAGTGTGGAGCCGGCTGCGTGGCCCATGGCGGCTTGGGTGCCGGCAGGAGGACATGGTAATATGTGTGGAATAATTCATGTCGTATCTACGTAAATGACCTAAAATCATGTGTTTACTCTGAATGAGCTTCAGGATATTCTAATAGAAATAGTTGCTTTATTACGGCTCTACTCGACTATAACGCTGCATCTTTAGTGTCATAACATTTTTCACGGAATGCCCAAGTACAGGCGCCAGCCAGCACATCCGAAACGGTCAAATTTTCCCAATCAACCTTGAACCTTATGCTTCAGCGATAAAGTTCAAAATGTATTAAAGACGTTTGACAGATTGTACCTATCATAATTATATTGAAATTGATGATAGTAGCTTGATGTGCTGGCGTATGTACCTACCTACTTATTACTGTGACCTATCTTAGGTAATACTAAAAAGCAGCCAGAGATAGCAAAATATCGTCTAACAACAGACAATTTAATTTGAATTAAATCGCCCCCATTTTCCAGGAACATGGTCATCAGACACCAGCTCGGACGTGGCGGGTGCAGTGGCGGCTGCCAAGGCAGCGGCTACGGCAGTCATGGCGGCCCAGCACGAGGTAGCTGCGGCCAAGCATGCAGCACTCGAACAACAAAGTGTTGCCAGCGCCAAGGAAGCTGCCGCCGCTCGCGCAGCTCATAAAAGGTTCGTTATGGTTCTGTTATAAAGTAGCTGAGCCTCGGCAAGTCAATACCTAGTAATCTTGTCAGCTCAGTCAGCAAGTCATGGAGATATGAAGTCTTTGCGTCGCGACTCGCGAGCAACTTTGTTCTTATCGTGCTCTAACTGTGGGAAGAGAGAACAGTCGTTCATGATTTTAACAATATGGCTTGGTAGCGATTATTTCGTTGTAAAAAAGCTTAGGACTCTTCAGTTGTTCTTTCTGGATCTGATTCCAGTGAGGAGGCAGCAAGGAACGCCCGTGCGCACGCCCTGGAGGCCGCGCAGGCTGCAGTGCAGTCGCAAGCGCAGTTGGCGGGGGCCAAGGCTCGCGCTGCCGCCGCGCAGAAGATCGCCGCGGCCCGAGAGGCGGCGGCTGCTAAAGCCATACAACGCGCCGCGAGCAACCAGGCCGCTAGGCTGCAGAACGCTGGTAATTCAATGAAATCAGCTTATCACGGTCTACTGCCGAATACAGGATGGAAGGGACACCGACGCGAAAATAGTTTCATACATCATTACATCATTCTGAGCCTCTTCATATAGAAATTTTAACACGGTCAAAATGTATGGAACAGATGATTTTTTTAACCGTTTTTGCATCGGTAGCCCTTCCAGCCCGTAGTTAAATGCCTCTAATAATTTACACTAAAACTTCTGTCACTAACAAGACTGCCTTCCGGTTTCAGCTTCTCCGTTAATGTTTCAGGACATCGACTGATAGTGCATCTACTTGATCCTAGCTGAAGGGCGACCAGCGATACCATTACCTATTTGCTGCGAGCACAGAACAGATATCTGTTCCGTGGCTGCGAATGTCCTTATGTATGATACGGTCATTTAGAGGAAGTTTGAAACTTGGGATTTTTCGTCAAACTCACTACGAATCTTTTCTTTTCAGACTTAGAAGCTTTAAAGCTGTCCGTGATCCAAAGCTCTGGTGCGGCTGGAGCTGCTGGGGCTGCCCAGCACGCCGCCACGGCCGCCGCCGCCGCCCTGCGTCCGCAGACACCGGAGTGGCCTGCCAAGCCCTGGGCCCCATCGGCCTGGGTGCCTGCCGCCTGGGGCTGGGCTTAAACAGCATCAATATGTACCTATAGGCGACTGCTAAGGAAAATCAGTACCCAGGAACTAGCTATTTTAGATTTGTTAAACTATTACACTATGGAAATAAAGACGAGTTTATAATTTTAAGATTTTGTTGCTTCTGCTTCGACTAAATATAATATTTGTTAGAAAGTTTCTAGATATTTAGGATTGGATACAAAAAATATACGTTATTGAGTTTTATAAAACACATTTTTTTCTTGCTTCTTATCTACCTAAGTACCTATGTAACAGTGTCACATTTTGGATAGAATATTTATCTCTATTGATGTGATAATAAAACATGACATTGACTTTATGTGACTTCTGATAAACTTTAGAAAATACCCGCATTAGGTTAGAAAAAATAATCGAGATACTGTAATTTTACTAAAGAGAGGAGAAATGTTAGTAAGTATGGACAGTTAAAGGGTACCATTACTCTACGTATAGAATACGGTGTAATTGGCGCTACAAGATAAAACACCAATAACTTTTTAAAATAATTACTTTTTAATTAACACTTAACACACACTCACTCACTTTAACACTTTTGGTTTTTATATATTATACTATAGGTACTATAGGTATATAATTTCCACAGATTAATGGAAATTTTTATTTCCGCACACGTGATAAATGAAAAATATCTACGCGTGTGAAATATATTGCATGTTGATCCTAATATGAGTCAGTTTTCGAGGAAGTGCACTGAAAAAGCTTTATTTGCACATGCAATAGGATCCAGAAGTTAGACTGGAAGCCGACCCAACATAGTTGGGAGTAGGATTCAGAAGTGTCATGTTTTAACGCTGTTTGAATACAAATGTTTAGTATTTTCTGTACTTCTATAAATAGTAGGTATTCTAGTATGTTCGTTCATGTATCGATTTGGTACCCTACGCCTGCGCTGTTCATATTGGGGCGACTGGAGATGAAGCTCCACAGATCGCGGTTTTGCAGCATCCTTCGTCTGTCCCTACCGAATTAAACAATGTTCTAACTCGGTGGATTTAACTCTTTTAATGCCGAAAATGAGGTGAATTTAAGCCGAAAGAAGAGGACAATAAGGTAAGATTAAATTTAACAGTATGTTAGCGTCCTTAGAATGTGTAATTTCGAATTGGGTCCACGAAAAGTTGTGTGTCTGAAATATTCATACTCAATCTAAAGTTGAGCTGTTACGTAATTACTACTCTCGCTTATTTAGACATACAAGCGGGATGATATGATTTTGAAATTAGGCATTTTAAAGTTACGTACTTTTTAATTAAGCTGGTATCTATTATAATTTCGTCATTATTATTAGACATTAGACAAATGCCGTGCTCATTTCTGTGTCGTCATCTCATCCGCGCAGTCGGAAGATCCAGGTTGGGGCCACACGCATGCGCGCCGCGAACCGCTTGCTGAGTGAACATCTGGTGGATTACTACAATACACTAGATTGCGCGGTTTGTGGGTCGTCTTAGGGGCCGATACGTTTCTGCTCAGTCCAGTGAGCTCTGAAGCTGGGATGCATGATGATGCGCTGTTTTTCGACTAGACTCGATGCGCTCCGCCAAACAATGCACAAGCCTAGTATGATTGATTAGTTAGTTAGGCATAAATGTCAAGATAAGTACTACAATCTGTCAAATGTCTTTAATAGATTTTCAACTTTATTGCTAGTTATAGCATTGGGTTGATTGGGAAAATTTGACAGTTTCGGGTCCCTAGCTTGACGTCTGTACAGGGTAGGTGATTGGGTGAACAGTAGATACAGGTCCAAATAAATAATAATGTCAATATTGGCAACGGAACTCATTAAGAGGTTAGGCAGGTAGGTTTACGTTACGTCATGGCGTCTAAGCACTGTTTTGACTAAACGTTTAGTTTAGTCCGCGCGAAGTTACCATTATTTTTAATTAAAAACTTTGTTTGAAGCATAGTAACTATTATGATGTATGTGTATGTATTAACTTGGATCACCCATCCACAGACCAACCATGGCAACCGTTGCTTAACTTGGATCACCCATCCACAGACAGACCTTGGCAGTCGTTGCTTAACCTTGATCACCCATCCACAGACAGACCTTGGCAGTCCTTGCTTAACCTTGATCACCCATCCACAGACCAACCTTGGCAACCGTTGCTTAACTTGGATCACCCGTCCACAGACAGACCTTGGCAGTCGTTGCTTAACCTTGATCACCCATCCACAGACAGACCTTGGCAACCGTTGTTTAACTTGGATCACCCATCCACAGACCGACCTTGGCAGTCGTTGCTTAACCTTGATCACCCATCCACAGACAGACCTCGGCAACCGTTGCTTAACTTGGATCACCCATCCACAGACAGACCTTGGCAGTCGTTGCTTAACCTTGATCACCCATCCACAGACAGACCTCGGCAACCGTTGCTTAACTTGGATCACCCATCCACAGACAGACCTTGGCAGTCGTTGCTTAACCTTGATCACCCATCCACAGACCAACCTTGGCAACCGTTGCTTAACTTGAATCACCCATCCACAGACAGACCTTGGCAGTCGTTGCTTAACCTTGATCACCCATCCACAGACCAACCTTGGCAACCGTTGCTTAACTTGGATCACCCATCCACAGACAGGCCTTGGCAGTCGTTGCTTAACCTTGATCACCCATCCACAGACCAACCTTGGCAACCGTTGCTTAACTTGGATCACCCATCCACAGACAGACCTTGGCAGTCGTTGCTTAACCTTGATCACCCATCCACAGACCAAAGACGAAACGAAAATATCTGGCTTGCTTTCTATAAGAGAGCGAGAGAGAGACAGACAGAGAAACATGCGCACGCCGCACGGCTTACAATAGCTTATAGCAAAAACACATTACCCTCCTTTGCGTCGCGCAGTCGGGTAAAAGTGTCGTTACAACTTTTCTTGAGAATTTTTACCGTCTAGCCTCCTTTCGCAACGCGCCTTATGGAACTTCGTTCCAAAAATCGCAATCCGGCGTTACACAATTGAACAGTATTCTAAACTACTCACGTTTCTTCTTGGTGTAAAGAGGGTTACCGTGGGTAGACCAAAACAACCTCACCTAAGTAACATATATTATTATACCACTCGGCACCCTCAAATTCCCGATACGCTACAATAATACCAATTGGACACCCAATAGTTGACGATGTTCCTTCCATGGCAGAGCAGAGGCTTAGTGGTATTGGCCCCGACTTATGTAGAAGGTTGTGAGTTCGAACCCAGGCAGGCACTATGCTTTGTGTAATTTATACCCATCTTTATTAACCCTTTTGAGAGCAGAGTCTCAAAATGGTGAAGGGGTTCATCGTGATGAAACCAGCATGTTATGTGACGTCGACCAGCCCACACTGAGCATGTGTCAAAATCAAAATCGAAAGTTACGCCGTAACGTAACTGAAAAAAAAAATCGATTTGGTTTTGAATTGTCGATACAAAGACAACAATAAAATGAAACTACCGTCCCAGTCACAAGGCATAATAACTGTGAAGTACTGTAGTTGCCTATTCCAAAACGTATATCTCTATGGAGAAGAACAGGCAAGAAACTGCATGGACACGGTGTGATGGATAATCCACTCTAACCCCCTTCCCCTCCCTCCTGTCAGAGAGGAGGCCTGCATCCCTGCAGACTGAACGTTATGTGCTGATTAAGCTATGGACATCTACTAACAATTGACGATGTCCCACTCCATTCTCAGATCTCAGGATGTGGTCGCACCACGTCCTGGTCGCGTTGCTGTACTGCGCCGGCCAGCTGGTGGTGGCTGATATCGACCGGCGCCGGTTCTCGAACCCCACCTACTACAACGTTGGCGGGGTGCTCTCTAGCAACGAATCTGTTGCTTTCTACAAGGATACTATATCGGTAAGTTCTTTAGCAAATTGAAGACCGGGCCATCGACCACCCGTTAAACAAGTTTACTGTCATCTTACTTCAGTGTGAAAAAGAGATTGAGCTATGCAGGATGTTCCCTCTCTCTCTATTTGCTTTCTCTTCCTATTTGCTTTTCTTTAAGAGGTGGTGGTAGTAGGCCCCCTGAATGTATCTTAATTCGGTGTGGGAAATGTTGAAAGTAATCGGAAATGAAACAAGCTTTATAGTTAGGGTTCCGTACCTTAAAAGGAAAAAAAAGGAACCCTTATAAGATCTCTCTCTTGTATGTCTGTCCGTGTGTCACCACCGATTTTCTCAGGAACGGTTAGACCTAACAAATTGAAATTTATACCATATACTGAGGTATATAGTCTCTATTAGGTGTATACAAATCAAGGTCCTGAGTCAACACGATAAAAAGATATGGGCAAATTTAGATTTTCGCGAGAACTTGTAGGTAAGTAATTTACCTTAATTTTCAACCTTTTTTTATTTTTCGGAATTTTCCCTTTACTTGTGCAAATTTTCATTAATTATGAAAACTTATGGAAGTTTGGATTACTACGTAATACCTATATCTACTACCTACTTTAGAAGATCCTGAAACTTACAGAAGACGTATCTAGGTACTTACATTAAGGTAGAATCATAATTATGCTCTATGACACCAAAGGGCACCACAATATCGATGGTAGAAAGTTTAAATGCCATTAGGGACATTTACGCGTCTTTAGATTAGTAACGTTCGACTCAGCACTGAAAGTCGAAAATCCAACAGCATTTTCAACATTCTTTAGAACATTTCATTTTCCGTCAATATTATACCTACAAAACGTAGGTAACTAACTTGTGCCCGTCACATTAAACGTTTTAATTCAGCGCAGCTAATGGCAATTTAAATTTCCTTTGATATGCGTATGAAACAATTTTCCAACAAGAACCAGTTTTTGTCAGAAACAAAACCAACATAACTACTTATATAATAAATTGTTTACAGAATCTAAACTTCAAAGATCAATATGTGCCTCGAGGAGTCACATACCACGACTATTCAATGCTCATGGATCCGAATCCTATAAAAACAGCGCTGAATGTTTGTAAGGACCTGATCGCTCATCGAGTAAGTATTAGAACAATAAAACTGAAGCATCTATCGGAAAAGTGCAGTCAATCGACCAACCTGGATTCAAGACTGGATGCGGACACCAGTTTTGACAGATTCCGGTATTACAGTACCTACATTATCGGCCAAAGTCCGATATCCGGAGTTTGGTCTGGTTGGTTTGACTGCACCTTAAAAGAATCGGATACTAATGGTTGATCACTTTCTAGGTGTACGCGATCGTGGTGTCCCACCCGCTGACTGGGGACCTCTCCCCAGCAGCTGTATCTTACACGAGTGGCTTCTACCACATCCCAGTCGTCGGCATATCTTCAAGAGACTCCGCCTTCTCCGACAAGAACATTCACGTATCATTTCTTCGGACAGTCCCGCCATATTCCCACCAAGCTGATGTGTGGGTGGATGTGTTGAAACACTTCAATTACATGAAGGTCATATTCATTCATAGTTCTGATACGGATGGTCGAGCTATTTTGGGACGGTAAGTTGACAAATATATTCTAGAAGTATGTATTAGTAAAACTGTAAAATTAATTCCCAGCCTATTTTTTAAAAGAATTGGATTGAATTTGGAACTCATTCCTTTATTTTTGACATTCTTATATAAAATTAAAAATTACATGAAATATTTGAAGTTACATTTTGTCTTAACTGAACTTTGATCATCAAGATACTGACTTGATACTTACTTTATAATTTGTCCACAGGTTCCAGACGACTTCTCAAAGCGTGGATGAGGATGTGGACCGTAAAGTGGTGGTGGAGCAGGTGATAGAATTTGAACCAGGACTAGATTCCTTTAGCGATCGGCTCATGGATGTCAAAGGTGCTCAGGCAAGGGTGTTCCTTATGTATGCCAGGTATGTTACACTTTAATTTTACTCATACACAAACCTCCTTACCTACAGTACACACCCCCTTTTTCGCCACATACACCTCAGCCTTACAATGCAAATACCACCATTTTCGGCACACACACCTACATCCTAACTACCACAGGTAATACCATCCATCCGACACATTTCATCATCCACCACCAGCACTATACACACCCTCATATCACTATTTTCACTAACATTTAAGTTACACACCACATCTAGATGTATAAAATCTCACTCTCACTCATCTTCATTTCATTTATTCCTTAACAATTTTTACATTATAACGAAAAACTAACACAACACGGCTTTTAAGGTTTACAATTCAAAAATGAATAAAATTCAATTACTTATGCAATTATTAAAATTCTGTACATTAGCAAAAAATAAATAAAAATGTTAAAAAAAAAACTAGAGAGGTGTCAAGGGACACCCGAATGGAACGAAGTTCTTAAGTTTTTTAAGTTTCTTTTATTTTATTTTTGTTTACGTTACGTCATGGCGTCTAAGCACTGTTTTGCTTTTGACTAAACGTTTAGTCCGTGCGAAGTTACTATTATTTTTAATTAAAAACTTTGTTTGAAGCATAGTAACTATTATGATACAAACTTGGATCACCCATCCACAGACAGACCTTGGCAGTCGTTGCTTAGCCTTGATCACCCATCCACAGACCAACCTTGGCAGTCGTTGCTTAACCTTGATCACCCATCCACAGACCAACCCTGGCAACCGTTGCTTAACTTGGATCACCCATCCACAGACAGACCTTGGCAGTCGTTGCTTAACCTTGATCACCCATCCACAGACCAACCTTGGCAACCTTTGCTTAACTTGGATCACCCATCCACAGACAGACCTTGGCAGTCGTTGCTTAACCTTGATCACCCATCCACAGACCAACCTTGGCAACCGTTGCTTAACTTGGATCACCCATCCACAGACAGACCTTGGCAGTCGTTGCTTAACCTTGATCACCCATCCACAGACCGACCTTGGCAGTCGTTGCTTAACCTTGATCACCCAGACCAACCTTGGCAACCGTTGCTTAACTTGGATCACCCATCCACAGCCGACCTTGGCAGTCGTTGCTTAACCTTGATCACCCATCCACAGACCAACCTTGGCAACCGTTGCTTAACCTTGATCACCCATCCACAGACAGACCTCGGCAACCGTTGCTTAACTTGGATCACCCATCCACAGACAGACTTGGCAGTCGTTGTTTAACCTTGATCACCCACCCATAGACCAACCTTGGCAACCGTTGCTTAACTTGGATCACCCATCCATAGACAGACCTTGGCAGTCGTTGCTTAACCTTAATCACCCATCCACAGACCAACCTTGGCAACCGTTGCTTAACTTGGATCACCCATCCACAGACAGGCCTTGGCAGTCGTTGCTTAACCTTGATCACCCATCCACAGACCAAAGACGAAACGAAAATATCTGGCTTGCTGTCTATAAGAGAGCGAGAGAGAGACAGACAGAGAAACATGCGCACGCCGCACGACTTACAATAGCTTACTAATAGCAAAAACACATTACCCTCCTTTGCGTCGCGCAGTCGGGTAAAAGTGTCGTTTCAACTTTTCGTGAGTATTTTTTCCGCCTAGCCTCCTTTCGCAACGCGCCATAAGGAACTTCGTTCCAAAAATGAATCATTTCCAATACTACATCACCAGGCATAATACAACCCCATTCACCCAATATGCCACGATCTTTACGACAATACACCCTCATCCTCACCTGATCCTCTTTTACAGACACTGCATTATACACTGCAAGAGCAAGTGCAATATGTAGTGATTTTATTGTGTCGACTTTCTCGTTCTACTGAACAAAAGATGTTCCTGAATGAATGTAATATAATAATTATGTTGTCCTTAGCAAAACGGATGCAGAGATAATATTCCGCGACGCAACATTCCTTAACATGACGACCGTGGGCTACGTGTGGATGGTGACGGAGCAAGCCCTGGATGCTGCCAATGCACCCGAAGGATTACTGGGACTAAGACTTGTCAATGCGACAAACGAACACGCGCACATTCAGGATTCTATGTAAGTTCATTAATTCGTTTTTATTAAATAAAGGCTTAGATTCAAATAATTTGGAACAATAAAAACAAACGTGCATTCTACCTACCTACTCATAATTTAAAACTGTGTGATTAATTTGAAATTCTGAAGTAATATGTTACAATTTATGACCAGTTTATTCATAGTAAAATTAATGACTAAGAAGAAGGTTCCATCAACAAGAACAAACAAGCAGGCCGAATTAGAGGAAAAAAAATGAAGGGCCATATGTTTTTTGAAAAAAAAAGTTATAAAAAGAAAACATTAATGGCATTTCACTGAATAACTTGAGGAAAAAAGGCCAGTTCCTGCATTTTTTTTTTGACAACCAGCCAGAAGGAGGTTCTATTCACATACAATTTACGGATGATGGACGTAACCGACATTTTTTTCAAGTCCTATCTATTTATTGTAAAATTTTGTTAAAGAATAGATTTAATTGCTGTTGCTGCCGAGCCTATATTTATGCCTGTTCATTTTCAGTTACGTCCTGGCATCAGCCATTCGTGACATGAACACTTCAGAAGAGATCCATGCTCCTCCATCAGACTGCGACAACTCAGGGTCTATTTGGACCACAGGTCGTTTGCTATTTGATTACGTCAGGAAGCAACGGTTGGAGAACGGGGCGACTGGCCACGTGGCCTTCGATGACCATGGAGATCGAGTGCATGCGGAGTACGACATGGTTAATGTGAGGGCCCAGGGGGAACATGTTGCTGTTGGCAAATATTTTTACTATACGGTAAGATGACAGCAGATTTACGATATATCAACACGCCAGTATTTTATAGAAGGGTTAGACAGAAGAGGAGTACCTACCTAATGGTACATCTACATTTCGTCAGTTATGTTTTAGGTCCTGTATATCAGCGAGCATTTGACATACATCAGCCGTACGCAGATTTTTTACGCCTACGGCTCATCTCGAAAATTAAGCAGGATTCTTATTCTTGTGCTAAAATTGCCTGCGATGGTAATATCACCACCGCACACCGGCTGCAAATGATAGGGGAGGAATTTCACGACTTTTATATATTTTTAGGAAAATCAGAAAATGAGACTGGAACTAAAAGAGCAAGAGATAATATGGATGGGCCGCAGTACTTCAAAACCGGAAGGATTCATGATACCGACGCATCTCAAGGTGACATTAATCATCAGTAAGATAAACAGAGACAACATAGCTACTTATATAATGTAAGATAGAATGAGGTAAATATATTTTTGTAACTTCAGGTATTGACGATTGAGGAGAAGCCTTTCGTTTACACTCGTCGTATTGACGATGGCAGTGACTGCACTCCTGAAGAGATTCCTTGTCCTCATTACAATGCTACTGAGGATACAGGTACAAAATTATACTCTATTACAATATTATGTTTGAATAGAAGCTAGAGTTGCAAATGCGCCTGTAAAAAGGGAAATCGTAGTATTTTAAGGTAAATTGCTGTAAATCACTTCATAAAACTTACACATATACCAGCATGATTAGTAATCGGGTGCATTTCTTATAATGGGGAATTCTAGACCTAATCTATATAAATAAAAATGAATTGCTACATGTATGACGGAGCATCACTTGAGGACGGCTCTACAGATCTGGCTGTTTTTTTTTATATTGTTATGTTCCGTATGTTCGTAATTGTGATGAATTTTATTTTTTTATTGTCGCACAAACCTTTGTTGGAAAAAAAAGCAGTTTTAAATACTTCATTAGTAAATCTCTCACCCGCGCGAAGCCTGGTCGAGTCGCATGTTTGCAATATTTTTGACCCCGATAACTTGGGGTCTATACTGGATTGTATTGGAGAAATAGACCTTTGAAAGTTTTATTCGAAATTTTCCACTCATCCACCATAACTGCTGATTGTGAGAAATCTACGACGGTCAAGACTTTAAATTGATACTTTTCTGATAGATAATAAAATAAAGTCGGGGGAATTTCTATCTGTCTCTCTGTCTGAACTCGAAAATCTGCCGAACGGATTTTCATACGGTTTTCACCAATAAACGGAGTGATTCATGAGGAAGGTTGTTTAGATAAATTCATTGAGGTTTTGTGTAAATTGTTTGAAATATTGTTGAATTGTTCAAGGTGTGCGCCGCATAAACCAATAGAATTTTATTATATAAACACCTATGGTATTTTTCCTCTTAACAAGAACTAAGTAGTGCTGTTGTTAATAATTGCACCCGTACGAAGCCGGGGTAGGTCGCTAGTATAAATTAATAGTTAAGAGTGAAAAACCTAAATGGCATGAAACTTTTGGGCCAAATATCAATTACAGGTGCTGAATTCTGAATATATCTGACCTTTCTTTGTAGTGCGCCAGAATAGACCTCACTCGACTGATTCAGAAAATAGCTGCACTTCTGTCGTCTGGATACTGGAACTAGCTACTATAACGATTGAAATCTTTGCCTATTTAAACCATTTTTTGCTATGCTTCAGATCAACTTTACTGCTGCAAGGGTTTCTGTATGGATCTCTTAAAACATCTGTCAAAGGCGATCAATTTTACCTATTCCCTGGCTCTGTCACC
Organism: Eurois occulta; assembly: GCA_950022335.1. Taxonomy (NCBI): domain Eukaryota; kingdom Metazoa; phylum Arthropoda; class Insecta; order Lepidoptera; family Noctuidae; genus Eurois; species Eurois occulta. The sequence goes on along the minus strand of OX465500.1, from coordinate 8,939,491 downwards.
TGATGGTCAATTCGGAAACTATATCATTCGCAACTTCTCCCAACCGGGAGCCAAGAAGGAATGGACAGGGCTTATAGGTGAGTTGAGTAAGGTATCCAACTACCCACTACATAATTAGGCCAAGGCTTTTAATGCCACAATTAAAACAAAGAAATATAGAATTAGGTAATGTAACACAATCTTCGAAGGCTAGGAAGAGGATATGACACCCACATTTCAAAATCTCATGTAAAAAATGGCGAACCTGCCATAAATCCAGACTCCTGGCTGTTGCTGATAAATTCCTGAAGGAAAAACCAAAAGCATTTTGCCGCACCCATCACAAATCGAACATCATAATCAGCAAAAGCACGTGTGACCACTTCAACGACGAGGCAATTAAATGTATCAGTTAAATTAAATTAAAATACGTTTGTGAATTTTCAGGAGAGTTGGTTTATGAACGTGCTGACATGATAGTGGCTCCTTTGACTATTAATCCTGAACGGGCAGAGTTCATTGAATTTAGTAAGCCATTCAAATATCAAGGTATTACAATCTTGGAGAAAAAGGTAGGTAACAGATTCCATAGTAGGTAGGTATGTACTTTCTGAGTCTCTAAAATGTTACAAATAGGTAATAGTTCTTACGACCGTTTTCGGTCATGGCGGCCAATCTCGGCGGAGATTAGATTAGCCATCGGTGCGGGAGAAATTATAGTGCACAGGCTCTGGTGCACTCTCTGTTCCTTTACTCTCATAGTGCGATGGGACGGCAATTCGACACGACTGGAGAGAGATCAGGAGCAGGACCAACAGCTTAACGTGCTTTCCGAGTCATGGGGGTATCATACCGCATACATCCAAACTCGCATATTGCTGCTACTGAGAATCCTAATGGAAAATCCCAATGATACTTTTCCCAGACTCGGAAATTGAACCCAGAACCCTACGCTCAGCAGTCGCACTTGCAACCACGAGACCAACGGGGTGGTTACAAATGAGTAGTATTGTAACATATCATTTTGGGAGGGGCGTTATTCATATATTTATTGTTTGAATTTATCGCCAACATTGATCTTAATTAAAATTTTATGGAAATTCAGAGATTGAAAAAGGTTTTGTTCGGTGTTAAATGTATAGTTCGTAGTGGCAGAACTATGTAAAAAACTTAGTAAAGAAGAAAAATTAAATATATGTATACAATTAAATAAAATTGAAGTGACTTTGACTTTATAATAATTATCAAAATTACAGCTTTTTACTGAATGCAAAAAGTATATTCGGTACATAAAACAAAAACACATTTTTTTCAATTTTTGTCTGTCTTGTCTGTTTGTTGGCTAATCTCCGAAACGGCTGGACCGATTTTGACGGGACTTTTACTGGCTAATAGCTGATGTCATAAGGAGTAACTAAAGCTACTTTTATTTTAGAATAAGAATTAGGGTTCCGTGCAAAAAATGAAACCCTTGAAATTGGTAACAAAATTTGATTCAAAAAGGGAAGTAATATTTTTTATAATAATTTCATGCGAACGAAGGTCGCGGGCAAAAGGTAGATAAAAATAAAATTCAAATGGCATCAATCATGATTTCGCGTTTTTTTCGACAAGTGATGTAATGTGTAATGTAACCTGTGTTAGCTCATTTCAAGGCTCATTTTTGTTGAACCGCATCCAAAGAGGTCGGAACCTTACCGACGGCCGATGGATGGTATAGGTTTGGTTAATGGTTCCACAAAAATGTTATGCCACGCCTAGTTTCGGGTAGGTACTTAAATATATAATTCGATATCCGAGGACCTCAGAAACCACACACAGCGGGTGTATGGTTTCTAAACCGTATTAAAATTAAACGGTTACCAAGCAATTCTTTGGCAGCTGTTGTTTCGTCAGTTTCGTGGTAAACAGTCGGTTTGCGAATTATTGATATGCCTATAAAAATACCGGGTGTTAATCAAGTCAAAATTGACCAAAATCTAATATTTTCAATCAAACTTTCAGCCATCACGATCATCAACGCTGGTATCTTTCTTGCAACCGTTTTCCAACACCCTATGGATCTTAGTGATGGTCTCAGTGCACGTGGTGGCGCTAGTGCTGTACCTCTTGGATAGATTCTCTCCCTTTGGACGATTCAAGCTAGCCAACATTGATGGGACTGAAGAAGATGCTCTGAATCTCTCCAGCGCTATCTGGTTCGCTTGGGGCGTGCTTCTGAACAGCGGTATTGGTGAAGGTGAGTTAAACTTAGGTATTACCGATTCTGAGAAAAACAAAAACCAATTTAATTGATGTCAGATTAAATTCATAAAGCTTTCGAAATGGGTGATTCGCAAGACATGCATACCGAATGGCGACCGTTAACCTAAGGTCTGGTATGATTGTTCGTTTTGTTTCAGGCACTCCTCGCAGTTTCTCTGCACGTGTGTTGGGCATGGTGTGGGCAGGATTCGCAATGATCATCGTTGCGTCCTACACTGCCAACCTGGCTGCCTTCCTCGTGCTCGAACGCCCTAAGACCAAGCTCACCGGAATCAACGACGCAAGGGTACGTGAATTTTATTTTATTCCTAATTAGATAACGATGTGTCAATATCAAATTATTAGTTTAGTTAGACGCAGTGAGGTTTCGGAATATTTGGATGTCGTCAAAAATGGTGACAGCAGCGTTACCAGGGGGTTAACTTCTTGGCTATTAATCACTTATTTACCAAGTACCTATCCATCAATCAGACCATATACCAAGATTAATTGATTGTAGCAATATTTCCCTAGGACTGTTCGATGGTGCAGTTTGAGGGGGAGGTACAAATTCACTGATTAATATTTTCGGGCTAACGTAGAAGCATAGACTAGTTTAGACAGTAGCTAATGCTTTATTTTTTATTATCTTTAGCTTCGCAATACCATGGAGAATCTGACATGCGCCACGGTTAAGGGATCCGCTGTTGATATGTATTTTAGACGACAAGTTGAATTGTCGAACATGTACCGCACGATGGAAGCAAATAATTATGATAATGCTGAGCAAGCTATCGAAGATGTTAAGCACGGGTGGGTTCACATTATACTTTGTTTCTGTAGTTGCAGTTACGTAGACATAGACAAAATAGAATATCCATGGAACTTTTTTTTAGTAGTTCAATTTAGACCATGGAAACATTCAAAATTGGTCAAGTAGTTTAGGAGATTGATGTAGTCTGTTTTTTATACGTTTTTAACTTAGTTTTTTTTGTCTGTTTTCTTATTTTGCTCCATGGTTGCAGTAAACTAATGGCGTTCATTTGGGACTCATCACGCTTGGAATTCGAGGCTGCTCAGGATTGTGAGCTAGTGACCGCTGGAGAACTATTTGGTCGTTCGGGCTATGGCGTTGGATTACAGAAGGGCTCTCCTTGGGCAGACCTTGTCACACTCGCTATATTGGACTTCCATGAAAGTATGTTTATGTATATCTTTATTAGAAGAGTCTGTAGGCGAACGGTTTACTAAACGATGAAAATACCTATATTCCATGTAACTTTCAGGTGGCATAATGGAATCTCTGGACAACCTATGGATCCTCCGAAACAACATGCTTAACTGTGAAGAGAATGAGAAAACACCGAACACCTTAGGGTTGAAAAACATGGCAGGGGTGTTCATACTTGTGTTAGCGGGTATAATAGGCGGCATAGTACTGATAGTGATCGAGGTGGTGTACAAACGACACCAGATCAAGAAGCAGAAGAGGATGGAGATCGCGCGCCACGCCGCCGACCGGTGGCGCGGAGCTGTCGAGGTAAACAGAGTCAAGGCTGAAGCCTTGGATGTGGACCACTTCGATAACGTCAAACAGCCGTTTGAGAGTAAAATATAGACCGTGGCCCCGCCCCACTGACGACTGAAATGCACTTGTATGTAGCTCAGGGATTGCGAACCATTGCTTCTCAAATATTTTTAGTCAATCTTTTCATACTCAATAACAAAGAACCATATATATGTTTTTAAGAATATTTAGTAGAATACTCAATTTAGTGTTAGTCTGCTTATTGAGGTTCGCCATCCCCGACGTAGATAAATATTGTTAACGACCAATATTTAACTTACTATATTCAAAATAAACACTTTTCATGTTCATGTACATTGTTAATTTTGATCACAATAAGTCCCCGCTGCTTTGTGGAGCTTGTACACCAACTCGCTGGACACGGTAATAGCTCTATTGCTGTTGTAAGTAGATATCATTGTGTTATTCATGATTTATTCGTGACTGTACAGCACAGATTACTAAACAAATGGAGAGATACCTCGCATCAATTAGGACCACTCTAGCTCACTGCAGTAGTGTTGAGGGTTACATGCAACTTCATGCCTATCGTCGTAGTCATTTTTGATAATTAATAGATTCAGAAACGAGGAAGATGTCGAGCTTGTGCATAATTTTTTTGCTATATCACTCCATTTGTTTACTCCTCTGTGGTGTACAGGGACAGTTGGTTGACCATTGACACTTTTCAGAAACGCAAGACTCTGCGAGCTGCAATCATGCCGTCACAGCGCAGGGCCAAGTCCAACGGGGTGAAGGAAGCTGGCACTATCAGCCTGGCGGTGGACAGGGGCGCCCGTCGCCGCGATGAGCCGCGAGTGCCGAGATACCTGCCGGCCTACACGCCTGACGTCTCACATCTTGTCGTGTAAACCGCTTTAAAAATAATTTTATTGTTGAATCCTTTTGAACGCTACTGTCATGTCAACTTGTAATAAGACAACTGGAAAAAAATTAAAAGTGCCAAACAACGGTACCTAAGTAGCCGACAAAAAATACGGTTCCCGAAATTACAAAACAAAGTTGGTATCCTTAATTAATTCTGTCGCTTGACACGCCGAGCCGGTGGCGTTCAAAGGGTGGGCTGTTTATAAAGTGCGAGTGAATTGTGCTGTGATCTATAGTAGAGTTGCACTAGTAATTTGTATTCTTTGAACTTTTATATTCGAGTAAACAGCGCCATCTAAATACAAAAGCTGTACGGTATTTTTCTACTCGCACTGAATAAACGAGACCTATGTTGGTGTTGTTCGTCCTCAACTAGTTAGAATTTGAATCGTTGCTGTGACTTAGCTTATGATATTGGGAAGAATTTACTAAGCTCAACTTAGATATTTAGTAATTAATATAATGTCTGTGGTAGCACCTTCCACCAGGAGCTCCATACGACAAAGAGCCATTTAGAAAGGACACTGCCCTACAAAAGTTAGTGCTACCAATAAAACACTGCCATTACATTTAAGGCCTAACTGTTTGGTGCACTATTTAAGATTGCATTCCTTAAATTCTTCAATGTGCTGTAAACTACAGGGTATGGCCTTTAAACTCCATTATAGTTGTGATTAATTGTAAGGTTTGCCGAAAAGTTGTTTGCTCTTGTGATTTTGTTAAGTCTTTACTGTTAGCAGCTTTGGTGGACTCACGCCTCATATTTAAGTCTTATGTTCTATCAACTAAATGTGGTAATAATTGAATGTCTAAGGATACTACTCGTTATGTATAAGATTAGCTAGTTATTAAACAGTAAGTGCCATTAAAATGGTACTTATTCCGAAATATTAAATTTTTTATGCCATTATTATTGCCCATAATACCCGTTTACTAATAAATAGTGATATTGTTGTGTAGTTTATTGAACCATCTTCATGTGACATGTAATAAATACTGTTTACTCCATGTGGTGTATTGATTGATTTTATATAATAAAGGTAAGTGTGTAGGTATTACTTTAAAATGAAAGACTATTTTCAACACATCTATATATTTACCTACATAAGGATTTTAACAGTGCTGTATGGGACTAATATATATTAGGTAACAAGAGCAATGGTGCTCTGTGTAGCCACTGTCAAAAGCAAGCCAGAATGTTAGATTGCCAGGATAAACATAAGTAGGAATGTGTTGGTGTGCTGCAAGGTTCAAGTGTCACTCCACCCTGTGCACAGTCAAATCTTTACGTCGATTTGAGTGAACATAGCGTGAGATGCTGCCGTGACACGACAACCTTACAGCCCTCAATGATTCCTTACAGATAACATGAATGGTACAGACGAACAATATTTATCCAAAACATTCAATAACAACTATCATAGTACATAGAAGGAAGGTTATTATTAAAATACAAGTATATGTCTCACATTGAAAAAACGCCGATGTACCATAGCGTGTTCTTGTGCTATAGTAATACTGCAGGACAAGTTGCTGTGAAGTCCAGTTTCAACTTCATATAATGGTTATTTGCATGACCTAATAAATGGTAACATCTTAATTTTAAACCATCTCCAAATCCTATAAACTACATCCTCTAAAATAGATATAACATTATGCTATATTATATGAATGAATTGTTATACTTAATAAAATATTTTATGCTCAATAAGCAGGTGTTGACATTATTGAAGCAGGCGAAACTAATGCACAGTATAGATTACAAGCTATCTGGTGGTACATTCCCAGAAATCATAAACTCACATGATCACACATTGTCAGTTGTACATTTCTGGCGACTTGATGGGTACTCTCATCAGATTACATACTAAACAGCGATAAAATTGTACGCATTAATGCGATATAATTAATTAGGCAAAGGAAAACACTTATTATAATATTATTTTAGTTCTACAAATTATGAACTTTAAATAAATTGTTAGTAGTAACAAGTGTGAATATAGGTCACCTCCAAAATTAGTCGGTGAATTTACGGTTAATGTTGGGGCCGAAGAGGGCGGTACGGATCTCCGGCAGCAGTTGCTGGGCTATTAGGTCCAGGCGAGACTCCAGGGTGTTGCAGATCTGAACAAACACACGTTAGTTTGACACTGGCTTATAACGACAAACATGCGCGAACAACACAATTATTCTCACATCTAGGTGTAACTAAACAATATACCTTATCAAGCGTGACCGTTCCACTATAATACCAAATATAAGTTTCACTTCATCAGTGCGAGATTCACTAACAAATCTGATCAAGAAATTATAAAAAATAATAATATTTTTATACATGATGGTGAAGCGCGGTTCCACGCGGTATGAGCGCTACAGGAATCAAGATAGGGTAAGTAGTTGCACAACTGTACATTTGCTTTTCTTGTTTCACAGCTGCTTTGCATTACGAAGACCATTTCTTTACGTTCACGTGTCGTCAACACACGCCTAACGTTTTATTATTTTAAAAACGATTGAAAAATGGTAAAATTAAAGTTTTCATACCTTGATGCGTCCCTTCAGGGCGACCAGTTCGATTCCACCGCAGGTGTCGGGCGACAGCCAATTGTCGGTGTCGATCTTCAGGGAGGTATCCTTCTGTATCTTAGCCTTGTAATCCTCCTGGGCTGTTTTGAGGACAGACTCTACCAGGCCCTTGTCTGCCTGACGAACGCGGAGTGTGACTGCGGGCTCCATCAGCTGTAAATGTACCGTTTATGATGGGTGCTTTATGTATTTTTTTTGTGGTTTCAAAATAACACGAGTTAACTATAAAAACATATGCGCCGTCAAAAGAGGCTTCTTAAAAGATTTTTTTAGCAAAATGTATTTGCTAAAAACTTGCATTTTAGAGCAAAAAAAAAATGTTAATCTTAATCATATTTATGGGGGGATCAGTGTTCATAACACGTTTTCGGTCATTTTCTCTGTAGAAAAATAAAATAAAATAACCATTAAAATTGAAATTCTAGCAATTGTGTATAATTTATAACAAAATCTTGATAAAAATAACAGTGATGTAAAATGTAATAATAAGGGGAACTGTTCTTTTTTATGTATCGTTTGAAGATTTATAAGAATTTGTAAGGATTAACCTAGTGAATGTTAAATAACTAGAACGAGTCAAAGGAAACATCAGCGCCATTGCGCTGTTTCGCTTCTCTTTCATTTCTACGCAGAGTGACAGTGATCCAAAGACTATAATAATACTAGGGGAGAAGAGAGCCCTCTTGTGCCATTTTGAAGCATCCAAATTCGAAACGCCATGTGGATTTCTTGACGGGAACTAAGGCTCTATAGGTAAATATGAATGTATGTTGTGTATGTATGCAGTCTTCTTATTGGTTTTTTGCAAATATCAGCTGTTTACGTCGTATGTTGATCATAATGCAATATGCGAATTTAATGACGATACATTTAATAAATTACGATCATTTAATAATTGAAGGAGCTACTACTATAGATATTTTTAGGATCGTGATTCAGTAAGTAAACGATCAATCATTATATTCGCAAATTGCATATTGATCAACATAATATGTAAACACAGCTTCTATTTGCAAAAAAAAACAAGAAAGAATTTCGCCGGCTATATTTATATTTGAATAGAATTGGCAGTTACACAGTAATGAACTATTTTGTTTTAGTAATTCATTGTTTGTAACTATTATGTTATATTTTATATCAAGTTCATCAGTACCAAACTAAACTCGACGTCTGATTTAGATAAAAAAACCCAAATACTAATAATTAAACATAAAATGGACACACGAAACATAAGCAATCGCAGGCGCAAGTTGCGGCGACCATTATGTGATGTTGCCAGAATTATATTATAGAATAAGTATTTCCGTGACAAGGTTGCCCTAATTGAAAATACTGGACAGTAATTATGAAATATAAAAATGTGATAATTTTAATGAAAAAATTAACAATTATTCTTTAGAAAAATACTATACATTAAATTAGAGAACTTTGATTTTCTCTTTTGCATTAAAGTTGGGATCATAGAGACATCTATCGATAATATGAGACTAATAGTTTCTCGGTTAAATAATGTAGATGGCGACTCTTTCTTCACTGAAGTGGAGCTTGCTCTAACACTGCAGGGGGGAGCCCCTGCAGTGATCGCTGAGGCAGTGAGGCGCGCTGCTTGATGGACCTGTGTCATTTTGTTCCGCTCGCCGCTCAAAAATCATTTACGTATCATACATACATTATAAAAATGGACAACAAAAAAAATCGGAGGGCAATAAAGAGATCTTATTCGATGAAACAAAAACACATGATGGAAGTTGTAAAGTAAGTACCTACCTTTTTGTAAACACCTTATTTTGATTGTATAAATTATTATTTATAGATGAGTAATTTCGATTCTGTTCATAGCTCGATTGGTCTAGCGGTCTCGTGCGTTGGTCAAGATTTCCGCAAATCCGCATCAATGACTAGCCCTGGGTTCAAACCCCTCAATACATATTTTTTCATTTCTTACTAGCTGTGCCGCCGGGCAATGCAACGCATGCCGATGCGTTGCAATGCACCTTTTCCTACCCTAACCTACCCACACTACGTACCTACCTGCCTATCTACCTACTCTACCTGCTTGACATGAGCTGTCCATAAGATGCCAAACCTAATGTGAAAAAAAACATCAGCTGTTCAATACATTTTGACCGTGTAGGTATTGCACTTTTGTAGGAAACAGCAGATTTTTTTTTTAAATAACCAATGAAAAATTTCTATGTGCTCAGAATGATGTACTGAATACGTAGTAACCGTTTTCGCGTCGGTGTCCCTTCCACTCCGTATACACACACCAGCTTATGGTCGAAGAGTCGTTGACATAATGCATTTCATCCAGCAGCTGCAAACTATATCCAGCCATTGTTCAATTGCAATTTATCACAAATGTCACTCATAGGCGTAAAAAGGATTGGCTTGATCTCCAGGTTCAAGTTTAGATGCAATAATTGTGACATCTATCCATCCACCCCGTCGGTATGTCCATTTCTTTCATTCGTCTCTCCACGCATCCGTCTGTCCACACGATGTATTCTTATAGGTATTCATTTGAGATCAAATGTATTAAACAGCTGTTTTTTTTGCGATTTCATAGCTAGCGCCTTAGAAAAAGTTGTTCATAATGATCAGTACACCAATCTCCTTTGGTTTTACAACACTCTTTTATAACACACTGTATATAATTTCCTCCAGAATCAACCATCAAGCTTGGTGGATGTTTTATTTTATTCTTATTAATTTACTCTTGATTCTGAAGAAATCTAGAGTAAAAATTATTGTTTTTATAAATTTTTCACAATTTTGACAATTTGCCATTGATTTATTATTTAAAAAATAAGAAAACAAAAATATGAACACATTTCACCCTCTCAAATGCATAAAAGTCGTCTATTCACAGCGCCTTAAGTTATGTTTGGCTTTAGAGATTAAAATTTTATAAAAAAATACATTTAAGAACAATATGTCCCGCCTGAGTGGCGGTACTGTCCCTCGTGATGTAAATCAAATCAGCAATAATTGCTGATAATCATCATCATCATCCTGCCCAAATAACATGGGACCATGTTATTTGGGGTCGGTGCAACACGTTTTTTTCTTCCATTCTCCTCTGTCAACCGTCACGCTATCATTTACTTCTTTATCTTTCATCTCATTCCTCACACAACCCATCCATCGATATGAAGCTAAATAATATTGAATGTGGATGATCATAACAGTAAAGAGCAGTACAAACCTGGAAGAGGGCCTGCACAGTAAGGGTGGTCAGCAGTTCTTTGTACAACTTCTCGTCCTTGGGAGTCTCAGCCAGACGCTTGCGGGCCTCCTCCAGGACATTGCGTACATGGTCTTCACGTACTTTGAGCACCTTCAGACGGGCCTGGTTCAGCATGTTAGAGGATTGGCTGTTGAACAATATTGAAAATGTACAGTACTGTTCATGAGTCACTAAGGTTTTGAAAAGTATGTCTTTCAGTAGACAAGCTAAAGTTTTTCCTATTGTATTTGCTTGCCTTGCGGGCTTTAACTAAGAGTTAAAAGGAAAACATAGTAATGTACAAGTGGTAATAAATGTAAAATAAAGTTAGTCTCTTCTAGTTTTAGCCCAAGACAGCTTGTTTTGCCCAGTGCCCACATATTTATGTAGTACTGACTAGTACCACATCAGTCCTCCATTGCAAAGTCACAGATTGACCTACTTACTTGCGAATCTATAAAGTATTTGTTATAGAGGTCAATGAACCTTCCTCTTACATAAGATTTTTTCTGAAACGGTTGCAGTTATGGCTATTCCTCAAAAATAAAGGTGAACTTTTAAATCTTATCAACTGAAATAACTTTTATGTAATCATTGTTATCACTCTATTCTGTTCAGAACTACATGTAAGACTTATTAAAGAAAATAACATTTGAATAAGATAAATAATTTTTCAATTAAATAAACATCATTCTTCTAAAGAAGAATTTGTTTTTAAAACTCTTCAAAACTGTGTCAGAATTTAAAAGTGTAACATGATTGCTACTATTGTTTATGGTACTATGGTCATGTGACAATCTTATTTCACTACAAAATAAACTTGAATGAAAAGAAGCCACAACATGGTCTTCAAGTCGTAAAGATGTAGCCTACAAAAAAAAATGCTGTAGTGTAGTATATTAGATGGTGAATTGTTTGGTTTGTATGTTAAAAAAATTAACACTTTATTCATGAAATAATATGTAACTGATCACATGACCCAGAAATGGTATAGAAAAAGATTTTTATAAAATATATTGGCATGATCAGTGTAACATTTTGGTGACAACTATACTACTATAACTACGATATAAACCTTATATGATTTGTATAACAAACAAATTGAACTGACTGAAATATGTCATGAATAGTCACAGCTGAGCAAAATCATTAGACCAAGGAGATTTAATGTTATATTGATTTTAAGTTCTGATGCAGTTCAAAATGAAAGCCTTCATTTATATAATAGATCTGCATTAGTCTCCATATTGAAGGAAACTGTAGTTCAAGGCCATGTTCAATTACTCACAACCAAGTGCTAGTAAGACACTAAAACACAAGTATGGCAAGGAAAGTGTTAAGGGTTGAATGCAATTGAGTATTTGATACTCGGAGGATATGTTGTCTTAAGATGTATTTATTAGCAGCAATGTGATTTTTCATGAATTACTGCCGGTGTATGATCACACTAAGTAGAATGATATTGCTGAACATCTGAAAAGTTCTAGCTGATATCAGGGTTATGAAAGTGTTACGATACTTGGGTTGGAGTGTACAAAGGGGAACCTACATCTTCTTCTGGAGTTCAACCTGCTTCTCCTTCTTCTCGAAGAACTCCATGATCTTCAGCCGCTGCTGCTGCACCAGACGGCCCTTCTCAATGTTGAACTCCTCCTCGGCCTTTGCATCGATTTCCTCAGCTTTTTCATTGGCCTCTTGTTCGATGAAGGCCATCATATGCTTGATCTATTAACAAATAATGCCATTTTTCATTCAATGAAACCATAATAGCAGGGTAAGATGGATTTTAAGTCCATTCCAATTTCAGAGATAATTCGGAACAGAGTCGGCAAGTGCCTCATTTTCGATCAATTATTCTGACAAAAATCCATGTCGACAGATTTACGCTTTTCTAAAATTTCATATACATACCTGCTTTTGGACATCTGCATCGCTGAGCGCCATGGCTGTAGGTTAATATTTAGCACCACTAACACGAAAAACAACCGATAAAGAGCCAGAAAACTAAAAACTGGCTCGAAGAAGTAAGTCGACGCCTATCAGACGTGCTTCTTCATTGAACAATCATATGATCCCGGTGTTACCAAGTAATCTAAAATTGTACTCCATACCATAGACAGTTTAGGCGAGTAGTGTCGTATTGGATTCTAATTGGAGTATAATATATTCTAAAATCTAATCAGAATCAAATAATTAATACTGACGGCTCACGTGAATAACAGTGATCAATTTATAATTAATTAATACAGCTTATAAAAATCTACTGTTTGAACGTCTGCTTCTTTTAACATGGACCACATGGTGGCTTTTAACATGGGCCAAATAAATGATTTTGACTTTGACTTTGATGGCGACAATACACTTTTTAATCTACTACTAGCTGTTGCCCATACCCGCGGATGACCAAAAAAATCTAATTAGTCCGTCAGATAGATTTCCAATAAATATTGGACACGTTTTTTTTATTTTTCAAGTAAACAAAAAATAAAGACGATAAATTGCGTTGTATTACCTCACATTTCGGTATACTTTTTACCGGAAAGTGACGTGCACAAGCTCCTCAACTCATGAACTTTGATTCGTTTTATCGTTTTATCTCTTAGTCAATTTTTATTGATTTGATAAAACAAAAAATACGTATCTAATATTTTTCGATTGGTAATCTAACAGACGGACAAAATAGAAACATATTTTTGAAGTGAAAACTTCTTTAGCGGCGTTGAGCACTTTTTCTGTAATGGGTATAAAATCTTAAACTCGCGTCAGGACACGTGACCTGATCGAAAAAGCGTAAGACGGAGGGAGTTCTGAAGTGTTAAATTTTTAATGTAATATAAATTGTCATGTTTGTGTCCGATAGCGCAATAAATGAATATTGTATTTTACCACATAAATGATAGTACTTTTATATTGATAATTAAAGCAATTCGTGCAAAATTATTCCCTAACCATTTCAAAATATCAAAAATGCACAACGTTAATATTCAAGTTTTCACTTCTGCCGGCACTCCCGGAGTGCAACCCGTTTTTTTTTTTTACTCAGGAATCGTCCCTCCTATTTGAAACGGATTTTGAAAAAAAATCAAGGGTTTTAATGTTTTGTACGGAATCCTAATCCTTTTTCTGAAATAAAAAAAGCCTAAATTACTCCTTATAAATCATCAGCTATATGCCGGTAAAAGTCCCGGATCTATTTCCGAGATCAGTCGGAGCAAATAGACACAGACAATTTTTGTTTTTTAAGTATAAGTACCGTATACACTTTCAGTATTCAGTAAAATGCTTTTAGAAATAACTAACAGACACTTAGATTTATTTATTTGGTCAACCTTTTTTGGACCAGGGACCACTTTGGTGTCTTTATTGTTAGCAGGGACCATAAGGTCCGAGATAAACATGAACACTGACAGGATTATATCACACAAGTCAATAATTGGAAAATGAGATGAAAACTTTGAATTAAGAAAGTGTATACAAGAGCGATTAAAGTGAGCAAAACTTTAGCAATAATTTATACAAAAATACCAGTAAGTTAGTAGATTTTTGCAGAAATACTTATGAATAATCTTACAAGAACAGCAAGCTCGAAAATTATAAGATCCCGCCTCTGATAGGTTTACAATTAATAAGGTTGAGCTTGCATTTTCAGGGCAAGTTAAAAATTATGAATAACATTTTAATCTTTCGTGGACCATATTATAAGCTCCTGCGGACTACTGGTGGTCCGCGGACCATAGGTTGTGATTTTGTGAACCAATGCTATAGAGTATTGATTTATGAATTTTTTAGAATATAAAATAGTGTAATCTGAGGTCATGTCAATCGACCCCTTCGTAAAAACAAACCAGTACAGAGATTTCAATAATCACAACATGGATCTTACTTCTTGTATGTTACAATAGATTTGTTTTTTTATTCAATAATAAATTAATAACATTTTGAGTCAATATGTGTTTTGAAGGCTTTTCGCATTTCTGTCGTTTTAATTGAGAGACATTTTAAATAATTTTTCAACTTCTGTCAATATCAAAAAGAACAACTTTATAAATAATAAATATTTTTATATTTTGTAAAACATTGGATAAAATTATTTTGTGTGCCCACGTTGAATTTAGTTTTACTGAGAATCATAAACTAAAGTAGTGTTTTAGTTTTTATTTTTTCTAAGCGTGGTAATTAAATTGAGTGTTGGCCACATGAGTCAAACTAAAAACTATTTATTTATTTTGTTTGATTTTTTAAATTACAGTTATGTTGAAATTTATAATTTATATGAAAATTAAAAACAAAAATTGAGAAGTGGTCTTGATTTCGCCTTTTCAACGTGGCTTGTGCAGTTAATAAATAAGTTACTAGAGCGAAAATTGTTACAGTTTTCCGTCCGCTTTCAACAATATGGCCGCCAGTTGTTTAGGGTAATGTGGCGTTCGACAAAACTGAGTGAAATTGTTAAAATATTTATAAGTGACGTAAAGATGTATAAAGTTTTCAGCGTTTTATAGCAGTGTTTCATGCATAGACGGTTTTGGGCATCTTTTTAGTTCGTCTTAAAATTTTTGAATGCAATAAAATCGTCTTCTAAATTGGACAGTCAACAAACTTTTGTTTATTTCATTGGAGTGAATTTATTTGTTCCTACAGATAATACTCGATTATGAACCATTTGTACTGGTAATAAAATAGTGGAACAAGGACTGACGTCGACACATTAGGTAATTTTTTGAGAATCGAGTGTACCAAAAACAGGGGTCGCCATTGTTTGACAGGGGACGAATAACCAAACCATAGAATACTGACAAAATGTATAATACCTACTCCATTTGTTGTTATTAGCCAACGTTATCTTGTATTCCTATCTTTGCATTGAACACCACAATGCGTATGTATGAAATTCATTTGGTCTCGTTTCATAAACACCTCGTAAGTTTGAACTGATAGTTGTTCAGTCAACACAAAGTTTTACCGTAAGGTATTGTATATTTTACTGAAAAAACCCCGATGTTTACATATTTGCATTGGTTTTTACATAAATCAAATATTATAGTTTCTGTTTATGTGGCTAATATCTTAAATGTGTGTACAACATTTCACTGTGAGTTGTTTTGACCTACCATATTTATACCTTGTCCTATGAAATCTGTTGAACAAATGGCTAAAAAATTTAAATATTTTCCATTTAGGGTTTACTTAGCTCAAGTAAATGCTTTACACAGCTGAATGCAATACACTCATGTCCAGGCAAGATATTGGAAAGTGGGTATTCAAAATATATCAAGTTGGAAGACTTTTGAAACAGACTTTCTTTAGTTCTTTGTATGAAATGTTAGTATTCATGTGAATGTATTTAGAACTTGTGACTTATTTTATTATTCAGACTTTTAAAAATGTGATATTTGACATCATCACCCTTCAATAATAGAGCGAACATCAGTGCAATAACAGTCTACCAATGTAGAGAGATTGGTATTACAAACACAATCACCATCTTATTTTCATAGTAAATGCAACAATACACCTAAGAGACAGGCTGTCTCAATGAAAAACCAACTGCTTTTAGATGTGTAATTGGTATGAGCAGCACTTTGTAAACAATTGTTAGTTTTTCCTATAATTATAGTGCTATTTTAGGATTATGCTTTGTTACTCAGAAGTATAAATTGTCACAACAGATCATAGCTCTAAATAGTCTAGTAAAATCACCATTTTATTGATAGATGTTTTCCGAGTTGGTCGCTGGCTAGAATATAAAGAAGATCCAGTAAAGTGTAAACTGTATTATTAAAATGTCTGTAGAGTGAGAAGTGTGGTGTTGAGATTTCATGTGGTTAATTAACATTTGCAGGTTATGGCAAACTTGAATTTCCAACAAGCACCTAGAAGCCTAGCGAGCGGCGGTGTGGGCGGTCGTGTGAGCTCGGGGCTGGTGGGCGGCGTATCGGGCCATGTGACACCCACGTTCGGAGGCGCATTGTCGCCCGGTCGGAACTCCACCGCCATGCCCGGGGGCGCTCCGCCCTCTATGGCATCGCGATCAACACTATTCGGTCAGCGGGCGTTTGCCGACCGAAGGGTACCCATACCAAACGCGTTATCGCAGCCCAACTCAAATTCCATGGTGAGAACCTCATTTTCTTTTCAATACTATCTTATAGTTGTTAAATGTGGGTAGAGGAGAGGAAAAAAGTACCTACTTACCTACATTTGAATGAAATTTTCTCTGAGCCTTGTATAGAATATTTTGTAATTAAATTGCTTGTTAAATTTGTCATTGTTAAAATAATTTGTGTCATTTGAATGTTATTAGAATGTGAAAAATTTTAAACATAGTATTCTAAAAAAAAAACTTCTTTGTGTTGCTAAGAAAAAACCTGAAAAACAATATTATTCTAACTTCAATGGTACTTTGGTTATCAAATAAACCTAGTAAGATTTGTGTCAATATTTGTATTCAAATAGAGTTGCATTCGAGTTTCAACTCTTTTATTTCGTAATTTTATTGTTTCATGTGAATTAAGAAGCAAAAAATTCTGGTTTTTAAGATGTGAAGTAGTGTTTTCTGTTTAAAATGATGATGTAAAGTAATCATTTCGCGATCTACATTCAGTAATTGTTCGAGACGGTGTCATGTTTGAGTGATTGTGTGTAACTGTTGTCTTCAGTCGAGTATGGGCAACCTTTCTCGGTTCAACACCAGCAGCAACTACCACTCGGTGTTCGGCGAGGGCGGCGACACGTCGACGCCCCCGCTGCTAGACCTCAGCGAGTTCCCGTCGCTCACGGCGCGGGGGGCCGGCGACCAGGCTCCCGCCGCCGCGCCGCCGCCACCCGGCTCTAAACCTTACGGTTAGTTATCTTCCAGGACAAAACTGATTTAAAATATTAACATTACTTAAAAAAATTGCTCTCAGTTTAGATCTAACATACTATCTATATAGTTTCTTAGATATAAAAAGTATTTAAGAATCACCTTTTTATATTTCAATAGTTGGATTAACTTCAGTGGAGGTAGTGACAAGATTGGGCTGATATTCTTGGAGTTGCATTGTTTCTATGTGTACTTATAATACTCGACTAGTGTGTAATTAGACATTGGTACCTTGTGACAGTGGGTATGGTGAAGCAGCCTACATCGGAGCAGTCAGAGTTCACGATGTCATCGGAGGACTTCCCGGCGCTACCCGGCACGTCGAGCGCGGGCGGCGCGGCGCCCCTGCCTCCGCCCGGCCCGCTGCCCCCGCCGCCCGACTTCAGCAACCACACCAATGACAAGCCCCGGAAAGGCATACAGACCTCACCCGATGGTAAATATCAACACAAAAATTCATACTAAATAACAAGCCTGTAAATTCTTAATGAGATTTGTCCACTAAAATATAATTATAAGCATTTTTTGGGTTCAGACTTGTTATCTAAAAAGAAAAAATAATTTATGTGAAATGCATTTTTTTAACATGTCCTGCAAATTAATGAAATATTGTGCTGCATTTCTGATTAATAACACAAACGTGTTTATCTATTTTGTGTTTATTATAATTAATGCATGCCATATTTTAAAGGTCTATCTGTGGAATTTTGATTTAGTAGTAAATTAAACTGAATAATTTGCACCTGACATGTAATTTTTTTGTCCCTAAAGTTATCAGTCAAGGAGCACATACGGAATTCTACGGTGTGTATACTAAATAAGTGCTGGAAATATATTAAAATGCATGCATTTGTTGTTTTAGCAGTTTTAATATATAGTCCAGATAATATTCCATTAGAAATAGTATTTTTGTTCTGACTGTGTTGTGTTAATATAATGTGTAATGTTTTAGGTAAAGTAACGAATATACCAGAGACGATGATACCAAACCAGTTTGGTATTGTGGGACTGTTGACGTTTATTCGCGCGGCGGAATCTGATCCCAGTTTAGTGTCGCTGGCATTAGGGCAGGATCTCACTGCGCTCGGACTGAACCTAAATTCACCAGACAACCTTTATCTCACTTTTGCTGGCCCTTGGGCGGATACGCCGTGCAGGTAATAAATATAGTTTTATCTTCAAATCATTGTTTTAGGCAATATTTATTTATAAATGACCACTGGCCTCAGGACCAGGTATTTCATGTAAACAGTTATGATGACTTATCATTGTAAACTCTATCCCTGGAAGAAAACCAATAAAGAAAATGTTAACAAATGAATTGACGTATTTTTAATTTATTTCAGACCACAGGATATGGACTATCATGTGCCTCCCGAATATCTAATCAATGGTTCAATTAGAGAAAAGTTAGCGCCTCTACGACTGAGTCGATATAAGGAAGACCTCTTATTTTATTTGTTCTACTGTTTCGTGGGTGACGTGCTGCAAATTGCAGCTGCAGCCGAACTGTGAGTTAATTTCATTGTTTTTACTTAGTTGTATGTAACAATATACAATATGGCTATATCAACAGGTTGATTTTATCATTAAGCTAGGTTCGTCTGTCTACTAAGGGAGAAAAAACCGGCATAAACAAAACTCTGACGTAGATAGTCCAAACAAAACATTATTGTATAAACATCAAAAGTTTGTTTTAAAAATAGGTCTGCCAAAAGCATAAAACCTAACCAATTAGCAAGTTGATAAGAATCAAAATAAAAATAGACCCAAAACACCTGTCCACTTTTTGACTGTTTGTTCAACAATGATCGACAGGTGGAGTGATGCCCATCCGTCTGGCCTGCCCTAGCTCCGTACCGGTGACGGGTAGCAGCGTCGCCGGCACAAGAGAAGTAGCTCGCCACTTGACAAGCTTCATAAACTGTGTTTTTATGGGTTACACGTGTACTACACTCACCTGCAAAAAATTCTAATTATGGCAAGCTAGACTATAGCCATGTGTTAGGTAACCCAACGCAAAACAACTGCACTTCTGTCGTGTAATACTGAAAGAAGTATCTATAACAATCAATCGCGACTAGTAAAGGTGAAAAGGCAAGCAAATCGCCCTGCTAGGTATCAAAATGGAACCATTTCCACAGTAGATCTCCACAGAATATGTACTCAAAATGAATGATTGGTAACTCATTTCTACCTAATGCATAATTCTAAACATAATTTTTTCAGTTATAATCGAGAATGGCGGTATCACATGGAGGAAAAGGTGTGGATCTCTCAAGCGCCCGGCATGCCTATGGTGGAGAAGACCTCAACGTACGAGCGCGGCACCTATTACTTCTTTGATGCGCACAACTGGCGTAAGGTACTATTGGCGTTTATTTAGATTTATACTATATGCATGTGGTATGACATTTGTTCTCATAAGAAAGCATGAAGATACATCTTGAGGCATTTTGCATGATGCATAATAGAATGGCAAAAACTTCACATAGTATGTTAATATTTTAAAATAGTTATTTAAAGCACTGCGATTTTTTTCTGTTCTCTTGCCTGCTTCATAGCTATGTACTTTATTCTTTCTTCTTGCATGAAATACGGCCAATTTTAAGGCTATCTTTTAAACTGACGATGTACAAAAAGTGCTGTTAATCAGCCTGATTTGAATAGATTAATGTTGATTTTTGTATGTTAAGTTACATGATGTTATGTCTTATTAGGTGGCGAAGGAATTCCACTTGGACTACAGCAAGTTGGAGGGGCGGCCGCAACTTCCACCGCATGTGCTCACGTAGCGTCCCCGCCGCGTCCTCTCTCATACACCTATTGTAGTTTTGTTATATAAAAAGTACAAGTTTAAAAAAAGATACTCTTTTATTTGCCGAAGAAACCCATTGTTCGCAAGCCCTTAGCAACCATGTGTGCTTACTCGTAAGGCGATAGCGAAAATACTACCTATCACGAGTCTACAGTTGGAAGCAAAAAATCTGTATGATCTCTCTCAAATGATGCTTAGTTTTGATAGTATCATTCTATTTTAATCTCAATTTAACATATTGTTTTTCGCTACAGAATACGGGGCTTGGTAGGTGCTCTTTATCCCACACTGTGTGAATGGGGGAATTGTAACCGCGACTCGCGGCTAAAGGCAGACTTTTCCGCGAAAATAACAGCATTGCGAAACAACATTATTTTATCTATTAGGTACTAGCTGATGCCCGCGTGGAGTCCGGTAATTATCCCACGGGATCGCACTACCGGGATAAAAAATTTCCAGGTTATAAACTGTGTGCTAGTTTTTCGAGAAAGAGTAACAAACATCCATAGGTACAATGTACAGGCGCCAGCACATCAATCTGTCAAATTTCTTCTACTTTATCGCTAAAGTATTAGGTTCAAGGTTGATTGGGAAAATTTGAGTTTCTGGTAGCTTGATGTGCTGGCTGTACATTCATCCTCATAAACTGATACTGATAGGCACTAAGTTTCAAATACATTTGTTTCTGCCTTACAATGTTCACACAGGACCAGGCTGCACATCAAGTGATTAGGTACCTACCATTTAGGATTTCAGTCTATGGCTATGGTTCTTCTTCTTCGTTAGCCCAGTTCTTCATCACTTCCACGGCTTCGTCGGTGACAGCGCAGAGGTTACTGCGGCTGCATGTTTTTGGATTAAGAGGGCAGGAAATAGGTGAAGCATAGTTTGCGACACAGCTCCGACCCACGCCCCGCTGCTGTCCCGTTGAGATGTCTGTACCTAGCGATTGACACAGGGCATGGTCAATCGCTAGGTACAGAGACATCCCGTTGAGCCCTATTTAACGAGGTTGGAGTACATCTTCCCGGTTGATTCCGGAGACGGTACAGGGCCTTCCAGGTAGACCACGGAAGGTTACAGGAAGATGTATGTTCACTTGATTGCAACTAGTAATAGGGAGGGGGACATAAATTTTCCCACAGCATACATCGGGCTACTCCGGTCGTGATTACGGGTAAGCTGCAGATTAAAAAAAATTGTGTCTGCTATACAAGGGTTGCGCCACGTATATCAGCATGGAATCCCATTTTTCCATGCTCCTATCAGACTGCCGAGTACATCGTCCATGCTGCTCCGTGCAAAAGCACTCCCGCTGTTTCTTGCTATAGCAAATTATGACGGTTCTGTTCCGAGACAAATGCGATTCCCTGCTCGGTGCAACCCTAAATATGAAAGTAACTATCTATAGGGTCACAGGCTACTTATCCCATGGGCAAAAGCTGTGACTGTGTCTTTCATAATAATGATAAACATATCTGATTTCAATGGAACTCGTAGTTTTCGTCATAGGCAGCTAATTGTGCTGATAATCACGTAGGTAGTTGCGCCGCTTATGGCAATCACAGAGATTCTGTCATTTGTTTTAATATAGTGCAGGTGCTAGTATTGCCCAAGAACTGACGCCATAGGTTGGTAGCAGTTAGTAGCATACCTTGTGCCTTGTTTCGTTCTGTCTCCTGCTGATATGGAGGGAAGTGGAAATTATGGATTTCCTACTCCTCTGCTATACTTTTCTGATTAATTTCGTTGCGGGATCCAAGACACAAAAGGGACTTCATCGATCTGAGGCTTCATTGTCTCGGCGCTTTTCTGGTGGTTGCCACTGCTGATTCTGGCTTTCAAGAGTTATAGTAGTTTAGGAAAAGTGGGGCGGGCTTGTCCCATTAAAAAAAAAGTCAGTAGCACAATTTTGACTGCTAGGTGCATTGTTTTCCTACTGTCAACAAGAGCAGGACTATGGCTCTTCATTCTAAAAAGGTTAAAATATAAGTTATAAATAAAACATTTCTAGAGATATATATATATCATTTCATAATGTAAATTCTCATATGGGGTAAAATTGCTGTTAGTAAAATATTGTACACTGCATAGGAGTTTTACAATTTTTGCTGTGACAAATGTGTTATTCATGGCAGCCTAAACAAAATATTTAATTCCTTCCAACACAAGTATTATGCATTCTCATTTATCAGAACTCACTTATAATTTGAAGATACAAAATTAATACTATATAACATAAACTTAATCTAACTTATCTCCATGTGTCATAATGGAAAATGCCAAAATACTGTTTCTAGCATTTCAATGATCTTCAGCAGACTTATGCCTAAATACTAGGACGCTTTGATTGTGTCTCAGTCAAGATCATCAGTGCTTGCTGAGGAGGTGGGGACCGGAGCATCACCGGCAGGTAGTGAGGAGCCCGCAGCATTCTCCTTCATGGTTGGTTCATCATCACTGTTCTTGCCGGGAACCCAAAGTCCTGCGTCCACACATCTCTTCATGAAGTAAATGGCTTCTTGTTCTGGCATTTTAGCAATTGTTGCTTGGAGCAATGGCACATCTTGGGCATCAAAGCATTTCTTCAGCTCCTGTAACAATGACATTGCAAAAACAAGTTGGTCCAGGTCACTTTACTTAGTGACCATCAATGTGTCAGAAAAATGTTTAATCAACACTACAGCATGTCATAAGCTCTATCTACTTACATCAGGTAACTCCTCATAAACCTCAACAGGGTCCAGCCCACCAGGTCCGAGCCTGGCTGTGCGTTCCTCTTCCTCCTGCTC
Organism: Eurois occulta; assembly: GCA_950022335.1. NCBI lineage: Eukaryota > Metazoa > Arthropoda > Insecta > Lepidoptera > Noctuidae > Eurois > Eurois occulta. The sequence goes on along the minus strand of OX465500.1, from coordinate 8,916,523 downwards.
TCTGATAGCCTCAGCGATTTTCTCAGCAGCTCGCTTCTTGATCCTAGCCTTAAACTGCTCCAATTCATCATCAAATGAGTCTTTGTATGTCTTCTCTGCAATTTGGATCCTATAAAACAAAGAAATAATAATTTTATTTCCATAAATAAACCTTTAAAATAACAATGTAACTCTAAAGTTGTTTACTTTGAGAAGAATGAGCTGACACAGGCCCTGGGGTCCACATCCAGTTGTTTTGACAGCTCCAATATGTACTGCATGCAGATAGTCTGATGAGCTACATGAGCCATCAAATCATGTTTCTGAAAATAACAAAAAATGAAAATCATAAAGCAGGGTGCATTGCAGCAAACAATAACAATGATAATTATATAACACAGATTACTACAGGGCAAATTGATAACAGCATTACAGTGCACAAATGCAGCATATTACTGACCTCTTCCATTTCCAAGTTGATGCACCAGATGACAAGATAGTTGGCTGTCTCCTCACACACAAGTTGACTGTGCTCTTGTAGGCACGCTCGCGAGTCCTCGTAACGCCGCAGCATACCAAACTGCTTCAGAAGCTTTTCATTTTCTTTGATAAACTTTTTCATTTTAGCTTCTTTCTCCTCCTCAGTCAAATTCTCATCTTTGGGTCTGACGGGCTTGGTGTTAATGACGGTTTTGGTGAAGCCCGGCTCACTGATCGTGTCCACATTCCACGGAGTTTGTTTCTCTTTCTTTTTGAGATCATCATCTTTTTGTTGCAATTGTTTCTCTTCTTTTTCTAGCTCGGCTAAAGCTTTCTTCAAAGAATCAAGATCGGGACTGTCTGGGCTCGCTTCGTTGATTTTTTTCCTTGTTTCATTGATCATTCTGAAGTTTTCGGTCTTTTTTTGTATGAATTCATCCCTCTCTTTACGCCGCTCTTCCATGCGCTCGACTCGCGCTTGGTGCCGCCAGCGAAATAGCGACGGAGTGTCGATGTTAGGGTGGGTCTCGTCTTCATCATCGGATATCTAAAATGGGTTGACAATCCAGGTTAACGTAGGAGTATAAACAACGGTGGAGATAATTTTGAATGGTTTGCAATAAGTACTTACTTCTATGTCCTTCCACTTGCTGTAGTCGACCATTGTGTGTTAATATCAAAGATTCCACTTACAATTTGATGTTTTAACTTTCTATTGCCTTAACAGGAAAAAGAATAACTTCAAGAAACAGTAAAAAGTCCGGAAAATTCTCTCAATACATAACGCTCGCAACAGATAATTAATAGAAACGTCACGTCATACACGTCACAGACAAGATTGTTTTATTCATTTTCATAGACAGTCGAGTTACAGAGTGTGCCTAGTATGCATGCTGGATTTTCTTAGCAACCTACTCCAAGCACTTCCGTTTTGTATTAAAATAAAATTATAGTCTTCAGCAAAAATCTATCCATACTTACTAATAATAATTATTAGCCAAAGTAAGTTTATTTGTTACCTTTTCACGCCTAAACCACAGAACCAACAATCCTGAAATGCGTATACGTTGTCAGGTGTACAGAAACGGATATAGGGTACCTTTCATCCCGAAAAAACTACTGTTCCCGAGGAAAACAACAATAACGTTCATAAGATACCTAATAGATGGCGTCACGTGTCTTTCGACTCATGATTGAATTATAATTAACACTAGAAACGGGATATTTATCATGAACACTGTTTGTTTTGAGATCCCGATATTCATTGTTCAGTGAACATGGTAAATATCCCGTTTCTAGTGTTAATTATAATGTTAGTGACCATTACAGTTTAAAAACTTATATAATTAAATTACATAGGGTGTAAATGAACCCTTCACGAAGCCGTCAACCAAGCACAATGTACATCAAACTATGTATCTTGACGCAAAAATTATTGCTGAGAAACGTTTTTTTGGGGTAAAAATCACGTCTTACGGTAGGACTCAATGTAACGCACTCAAAACATTATGCTGATGGATGGATTGAATAGTACGGGGGTCGTGGAGGTGTTTAAAGTATATAAAATCTTACTTGTGAAAAGTAGGGACTATATCTCCGTAAGTCTAGAACAAAAAAATCATCGCAATGACGGGGAGAACAAGTGCCTTTCGACTTCGTTAAGGGTCTAGTTACACCCTTTATTATTAAAAGCGGAGTACAACCCGAATTTATCGATTGACAAATTCTAAATTAACGCGAGCGAAGCCGCGGGCAAAAGCTTGTAATAATTATAATTTCGACTTTTCGAGGACTTGAACAGTGCAATCAGTCTCAGAGTACAGAATTATAGATGCAGTAAAAGCATGGACCTTAAAGGTCAATAAACAATTATTATTTGGAGACATTCGGGATAAACCACTAAGGGGCAAGCGCCAGGGTAGGCCTCGAAATTCAAATTATCTTAAGTTAAATACGATTCGCGACCGTAACAAATATGGCTTTACAGAGTTATAATGACTATTTCATGAAAATGTCATTCAATGGGGTTAAATGAACATAGTCCTGTTACATACGTGTTACCCTAGCACTGACAGGCAAGTTGCAAAAAAAAGCAAGAAAAATTGAATTTCGAGGGTTACGCTGGCGCTTTCACCATAACTGTAAAAAAATTGCACTTTTATTTTTATATAATTTATTAACCGATGACAAAATCCAACAATAAACAACTTATCCTTATTGAAAACAAGATCAAGAAGATTCTACGTTGTTGTAGCTATTGGATTTGCAGATTCAGAGCATTTCGTACCGAAGCAACTCAATGTAACCTTTCTTAAACTTTAAGTAATTTCTAATAAGCCAACACGAAGCTTTATTTCTTAAAACGTAAGGCGAAAAGTTAACTTAATTTTTCCTCCTCTTTTTGGCAAGCGTGGTGAGAATTGTTGTCATGACTGTAGTGGTCGTCGTCATCGCTTCGGTTGTGGCACTGGTGATGTTGACAGGCTCTTCCTGTTCTCTTTCTTGACTCGGGGAATCATCGGGAATACTGATTTGGAATTGCAGCAGTACTACTAGGTATGTTACCATGGTTGCCAGCAACTGTGAAGAAAGATTTATTTCAAAACTTGTCTATATCAACAGCATTGAATAAAAGGGATTCAATATGTTGGACAGTTCAACTTCAAATAGAGAGCGAGGATAATCGAGCCGTTTAGAAGTGCAACCAACAAGGTTTCTGGAGCGTTGACTTATGCCCTTGCGGCTCTAGTGCTCTTGAACGCTGTCAATGAAAGACCGTCAACAAAAACCAATGTAACAATGTGTAATGGAATAAAGTATCAAAAGTTCAGCCAAGTTATTTGGTAATCGTAAGAATTTGTAAGGCTGGGAGAAGTGGTTAGCTATGTAACTACAACACCATTATTAATTAGAGTTCTTTTTATTTCCTGTTTTTGGATTACTTAGTTACGGATTAGGATTAGTTAGGTATCTCGGTCCAATCAGCAGATTAAAAATCGAAGCTGGTGTACTCAACCTAATCTGAATAGTGAATTAGGTAGCAATATGTATATATTTTTACAGTGTTACGTACTGATTTGAAAAGAGTCCTGTTGACATTGAAGAACCCTCCAAGGCTTATCTGTGACGGGTTCATTTCGGTGGCTCGCAGGAACATGTTCACTTCGGTCTGAGCGTCAGTGTTCATCCAGGACAGTTCTACCATCAGCAGCTTCTTTTGGAAGTTTGTTCGCACCTGTGGTGAAGATAAAGTAAAGACACCTGTATACAACGTAACAAGTTGGGTTTGGTTATAATACTCGTTTCACTTAAAACCTCTTTCATCCTTAATTTCAAGATTTTTTTCACATGAACCAAAATGCCAAAGGATATACCAACGCCAAGTGCGAAGACAAGGCACAGCTTACCTTTGTAGTTGTTTGACAGGTAACGGTTAGGTACTTACATTATGTGAAGCGTAATGAGCTTCGTCGCAAATAAAGAACAGTAGAAAGATACTGCATACTGCCGTCAACGCAAGACCAATGTCTTTGATACCGAAACCCTCGGAGATCTGACTCAGCAGTCCGTAGATAGAGAGGGTAATTATCAGGAAGAGGTAGAGGTTGACGAAGGTAAACGTGTAGCAGTTGGCAATGCCTGTGTCTCGGGAGAGCTTGCTTAATCGGAGCCATAGGGCACGGTATTCGGCGACTTTGCCTGCCGGGCCAATGTGGCGGAGCGCCTGGAACAAATGCGACATTCGGTTTAGGGAACAATCAACTTAGAGGTATGTCCATAGATATTAAACGTTGTATTTCTCTGGATGTCGAGTTAATTGTAACAAAATTGAATAAATTCTTGCTGATAAAAAGTGCTCAACATTACAGCATTGGCTGCATCAAACAACTTTTAACTTACGCTTTGGAAATCTTCAGCTAAGATATTAGCACAGATGCTCAGTGTCTCGCAGAGTAGATACCAGTATCCGCCGAGCATGTAGGTCAGGATCTCCAGAAACACATAGGGCACCAGTTGCAAGGGCTTGAAGTGAACCATTGTGACGTGGGTCACGAAGACTGTGGTAGTTGATAGGATCGGGATGATAACTGCTATGGCCAAAGCTTTCTTGTACAGCTTCATCGGAAGCGTACGACCTGACAGCTGCTTGTAGACCACCTGATATGTGTACATGATTAGAACTAGAATAAATTTTATGTTGTTGTAAAATAAAGTATCACCGAAATTCGTAGGTAGGCTAAGACGTACTTGTAACTAAGACTACATAAAATTTAACTCAAGACTGGTATGGGCATTCGCAGCATAGAGTTATTTTATAAATTATCCTGGAGAATATAAGTAAAAAAGTTAATTTTACGTTTCCCAAAACCCAGATCAACTACATATCCAGGATTCCATTATTCAACACTAAAGACAAGTCCATTGTGGTTAGCTTTTTAAACAGATATATCAAGGAGGATTTTGTGGCGGCTGCACGCTCTTTCAAGACGTTATCGGCCCATGACCTTGGATTCACAGGCCAATCGAACCGGGTGTACGTGAATGACCATCTCAACCCTGACTCCAAAAAGTTGCTGAATAAAACCAGAACGATAGCAAAGGAAAAGGAGTATAAGCACGTATGGGTTAAACACGGAAAGATCCATGTCCGCAGGCATGAAGGGTCGGCAGTCTTCGTAATATCTAAGGAGAGAGATTTAAACAAACTAAATTAGAGTGGTGCATCTTTCCGCTAACATTATTTTACCGTATTTTTTTTAAACTTTTGTCTAGTAGTAAATTCCTTTTTTATTATGTACTAACAGCCGCAAGTGTTTGTCTTTTGAACTTTTATAAAAGGTTTGGCATCGCTGACGTACTTGAAGTTTCGACACCTCGCTTTTGTATTCCCATATGGGCCTTTTGTTTCTCTTATCGCGCTGTTCTATTCATTAGAACATCTCAATCTATGCTTATCTCGCTCGCACTTAGTATCAAGTCTAATTACTGCTTGCTTACTCGCACAGTTACCTGTGATTTTGCTACATTTTTTGTGCCGGTCAACTATTGTGTATGCCTATTTACCCTACTTGTTGGATTATTCGTTATTATTTTGTATTATTTATATTATAAGAACTGTGATCATCTCTTATCCGTAAACATTGTCTCTAAAACTGCATTCATGAGTCCTTTAGCGTTTTGTTACATAAGTGGTTTTACTGTGGTGTTAATTATGTTGCTATACCTAGTATTATTTATCAATGGCTTTAAACGACAATAAGAAACTGCATGTTTATTATCAGAATGTTCGTGGGCTCCGTACCAAAACTGAATCCTTCTTTCGACAGCTGTGTTTGTGTTCATATGATGTGATTGTTTTAACGGAAACTTGGTTAGTTGACGGCATATCGAACTCGGAGTTATTTGGTGATCAATATATTGTGTGGCGTCGCGACCGGGATTACGATCTCACAGGTCAGTCTCGTGGAGGTGGAGTTTTGATAGCTGTCCGTGCATGTATTTCCGCGGTTCCCCAACCATTATTTCACTCCTCGGCAGAAGATTTGTGGGTAACTCTGAGTGTACGTCAGCCTAGCACAAGAAGTTACTTTAAATTGAATGTTTGCGTCATCTACCTATGTAAACAGAACCGTGGTTATTCTTTTTCTGATCAGCTGTCAAATTTTCTCCATAGATTAAGTAGCGTAGTATTAAACAATCCAACTGATAATTACTTACTTATTGGCGATTTTAACCTGAGTGGAATTTTGTGGCAATTAAATAATAACACATTATTACCTGCGAATATTTGTAGTAGCGATGAGTACACACTAACCGATGAATTGCGTGTTTTAGGGTTCAACCAATATAATGGAGTGTTAAACGGATATGGCAAAATTCTGGATTTAGTTTTATGTAATGAAATGGTCTCGGTGTGTGAATGCTTGGTACCTTTATCACCTGTTGATAGGTATCATCCGGCCCTCTGTATTGACGTGAACTTTGCTGAGTACACCTACTTAACTCCCGCTCCCTTTACTCGATACATTTACGGTAAGGCTGACTTTGCGGCCATTAACAGGGAAATAGCAGCTATTGACTGGGAGAACGTATTTTTGGACATGTCGCTCAATGATGCCGTAAACTACTTCTATGCTACTATAGCGGATCTACAAAATAAGTTTGTTCCTGCGATGACCGTTTTTCAGAGCTCATACCCTATTTGGTACAGCCCGGCACTTAAACGGTTGATTAAGGAAAAGGCTAAATATCTCCGTAAATTTAAGACGTATGGCAGACTTTCTGATGAGGCAACCTTTAAACATTTGCGTGAGCGGGTTAATAAACTTGAAGCGGATTGCTACGCCAATTATCTAGCAGAAACTGAAGTCTCCATCGCAAATAATCCTAAACGCTTTTGGAACTTTGTGAAGCAGCGGTCTAAGTCCAGTGCAATACCCAGTTTCCTTAAATATGGTGATGTGTCAGTTTCCTCTCCTGAGTCTATTTGTAATGCATTCTCTTCCCACTTTTATTCTACTTTTCTAGATCCTATCAGTGATGTGTCTGCTAATCCTTGTCCACCCCCAACTGTTATAAATTCTATAATACCCTCGGATATTCACACAATTGAGATTGACCTAAACGTTATAGTTAAGTTAATTAGTCAAATTGATCCGTTTAAATCTGCTGGTCCGGACCACTTATCACCTAAATTGCTGCTTGGATGTGCTAAAACCATTGCGTTGCCAGTATCTCTTTTGTTCAAAAAATCGCTCTCCTCATGTTCTGTTCCCCAAATTTGGAAGTCAGCCTTTATAACTCCGGTACATAAAAAGGGGCACAAAAATGAAATAATTAATTACAGACCTATTTCCAAACTGTGCATATTAGCTAAAGTCTTTGAGAGGGTTATTTACGACCAGGTTTATGCAGCACTGAGTCAATCTTTTAGCCCCTCTCAGCACGGTTTTCTTAAGGGTCGCTCAACTGTATCTAACCTGGCTTTGCTCAATGACTTTTTAACGGATAGAATGGATAATGGAACACAGGTTGACGTTGTTTACACGGACTACAGTAAGGCTTTCGATAGAATCGACCACAACATTCTAAAAACTAAGCTTTTCAACAGTGGTATCAGAGGAGATCTACTCCGTTGGTTTACCTCATACCTAGAAAATAGATCTCAAGCTGTCGTTATCAGTAACTACATATCGAGCTGGGTTTCAGCTCCCAGTGGGGTTCCTCAAGGTTCCTTGATGGGTCCGTTACTTTTTATTATTTATGTTAGTGACATTGACTCGTGTTTCCACAACTCAAATCTACTATGTTTCGCTGATGATATGAAGATTTTCTCTGCAATATCATCGGACGATGACATGGATGCTCTTCAATGTGACCTGGCGCGTCTTGATGATTATTGTCTAATTAATAAGCTAGATTTGAACCCTGCTAAATGTTCAGTACTCTCATTTAGCAGGAAACGCGTCCTTCACCCTACGTCGTATATACTTAAAGGGCAGCTATTACAGAGATGTGACGGTGTACGCGACCTAGGTGTTTTTCACGATTCTAAACTTTTATTTAACGTACACATTGAGCAAATAGTAGCAAAAGCTTCAAAGTCACTGGGTTTTGTCATGAGACTCGCTGGGTGTTTCAAGAAGGCCAAAACCCTCAAGATTCTCTATTGCTCTTTTGTCAGAAGTCATCTTGAATATGCGTCACAAATTTGGAACCCGTGTTATGGCAAATACATTAACCGTATTGAGAGTATACAAAAAAGATTTATTCGTTTTCTTTGTTTTCGCCTACGTATACCATATCATTCTGATAATTACATAAATCTCTGCAAGAAATTCCATTTACAGCCACTTATTGATCGTCGTCGACTTGCAGATTGCACTTTTCTTTTAAAAATTTTAAATAACGAGATTGACTGCTCGGATCTCCTGCATAAACTGCACTTCAATGTCCCCCAAAGATCAGTTCGATTTAATCCACCTATCTCCATTCCTTTTTCCTCATCTAACTACAGGCAAAACTCATACTTAGTGCGAGCGTGTAAGGACTTTAATATACTTTGTAAAGAGTTCTCATTTGACCCATTTACCACCAAAACCTATTCTGCACGCACTCGGCTGAATGCCAACTTTTTTGGAACCGCGTAGTGCTTTATTTTAATTTCTTTTTTATTATTGTTTTTTTCTCTGTGTCATTAATGCCTAAACTAGTGTCGAAGTTTACAATAATATAGTACTTACTATATTTTATTTTATATCGTGCTTGTTAACTAGTGATCCTAAGATTTCTATTACCTTTTCTGTATTTACTCGTGGGAACCTGTAATTGGCTCTGTGTTGCATATTCAATTGTTACTCATTTATTATAGCTGTTGGTTCTCCTATTTTTAAATAAATAAATAAATAAATAAATAAATAAATAAAATCTTACCTCAAAATCCACCCAGCCATTAAGGACATTCGCGATTTTTCTCGTTTCGTACCACAAGATCGGGATCACGATCATCGGGAACAAGTACACCGTAAATAGATATTCAATGACAGCCTCCTCAAACTTGCCTTCCGCTGTTCGTAAGATCTGAACTTTGTGCAGAGACAGATATAGCACGTAGCTGACCAGAGAACAGAACACGAGGATGGAGTACAGCATCGAGGTTGACGCTATCTGGAACTGGTTGACACACGACGTTGGTCTCGTTATCGGTAGAACTCCCATAACTCTCAGTATGGTAAACACCGGTTTGATGTTCTCATAGATAATATCATTCGAGATTATTGGTTCTACGAGGTTGTTTCTCTTTGGAGCAACAGCATTTAACGGAATCGGGTGCGCCGGCGATCGAGCAGGCGTAACATCAAAAAAAATGATTTTATTTTTCGGCCTTTCATTTATCTGGACAGGAAACCCATTCGGTATGGATACAGTCTGAGGAAACAAACTGTTACTGGTATAGAACGACATCTTCGCGGCGTATCTTTTCAGTTTATGACCGCCGTCTGAACGTTGATGTTCCACACTGGCTGAATAGAGTTTTTACTTGAGGAGGAAGCCTAAGGGCGAAGGCACACGGCGCGTTGCGGCGCCGCAGCGCAAAGATTTTACCGCATGAGCGGGCACACGAGCGGTGCGGCGCCGTTGCGTTGTTATGCCGGAGCGTTGCCGCCGCGGCGCCCCAGCTGCGTTGGACAGTCTGTTACTAAAAATGGATCATATATATATATATATATAGATATATATATATAGATATCATAGTCTGGAAATAAAATTTTGGCAATTTGCTCCCATGCTTTTATTTTCATATTTTTATTTTTAAAGTCTACATTGGACTTATCCCATAGAATCTGCCTTTCTTGGACTAATGTTATAAGGTAGTCCATATCAATAACATCTATGTCGTTGGTACTCATTTTTTTAAAACCTCAATCACAATAAAAAACTTAGAAAAATAAACGAAACGAGCGAGCGTGTGTCCTTGTGACGTATAAACAACTGAGCGGCGCCGCTCCGACGTCGCAACGCATTCACCCCTCCCCGCCTCGTCTCGGTGGTTGCAAGTCCGGTGCGGCGGCGGCGCGGCGCCGGAGCGCATCGTGTGACATGCCACAGATATTTGTATGTAATACGACGCAGCGACGCCGCTCCGGCGCCGCACCGCCGCCGCAACGCGCCGTGTGCCTTCGCCCTAACGAGGCAAGAAGGGCGGCGGCACCTCATCATATTTCAAAGGTTGACAAGTTGATTGTGGCTACGTAAGCACTGAGTCGACCTTGCATTAAATTTTCATTGGTTGCGTCACCTTGAGCGAGACCTTCATTAGGTTACACTGTGTTCGACAATACGTCATCTGTCACCTCTTGCAGGTGGGAGTATAAGGTGCAGGGTGACACGTGCCACGAGCCGGCTTGTGGCTGGTTACTCGTAGTTTCCTATGAGAATATAATAGAGTTCAAACAATTGAACTTGACCATTCGTTCTTGTATGAATTAGTTGAAAGCTTTCGTAAATATTTATTTTAAATTCTTTATTAACAAAAAGGGAGTTTTATCCATACGGATATGCCAACCCCATCGTACCATATTAACTATTTACATATGTAATATTTATTAGGTACCTATTAGAAGGAGAATCATTGACTAGATATCTTCACCAAGCCACACAACCTCTTTGCAATGGGTGATGTAGGGTTTGCTAAAATGATTTTAAGGATTAGCCCAACGTTAATATTTAATAGAAACTCTCTAATCAATGATTCCCTTTCATTCTTGCTCCTAACGCACTCCATCAGCAAATGTAGCACATTTTCAGTTTTTTTGCATACCTATTTCACAATTAGGAGACCTTTTGCATTTAGGAAAGTAAGCTTTGCCGGTGGATAGTGTCCAGAACGTAGCCTTAGAGCTAACTTAACAACATAATTTCTACTCAAACTTGTATCCTCAAACCAGGGCACGCGAGGAGGCTCGTTCTGAGTTACTTTATACCAAATTCCTTTCACTTTAGATATTTTTCAAAGTTGTTCCTCCATCTGTCAAAGCACGACAGGTCGACAGCTTAAACTGGGAGCAATATTTCCAGTAATCTGGAATGTATGTATTTTCGCTACCCATCTCTACTGCAAGCTTTGACAGACGGTCAGCCTCCTCATTGCCCCGTAAACCTGTGTGCCGGAACCCATTGCAATATTACCTAAATCTCGTTTTTAATTCAATTTAAGGATATCATAGGGCATCAAACGGCCGTTTTTCGGATTAGGGCATCAAACGGCCATTTTTAGGAACCAGTTTTTTTCGGTTTCGGGTTTCATCCAAAACCGGGTACCCGGGTTTTTCGGGTATTTTTCTTTCCTTTTTTAAAATATACTTTTGCTCTATTTGTTAATTAAAAATTACAAAGGTTATAGTATTGGCTTAGGCGCTTGACCAAATGGTGGAATTCGCAGGGAGGAAGTCCAAACTGTCCGAGGAGACTCTGGAGCTTATGACGGAACGACGTGAAAACCCACTCATCCATTCGGCAGAACTACGGGCACTCAACAAAACCATTACAAAATTGGAACGACGCGACCTTCGATGCTCCAGCACACGCTCAATAGAAAAAGCGATTGAGCATAACCGGGGGTCTAAAGTGTTCGTCCAATCACTTGGGAGGAGCTACCTGACGAAGTGGACCAAATCTGGTGGGGACATCGTCGTTTCAAAGCCGGAGTATATCCAAGTGCTGAGAAGTCTTTATAAAAACGCCACAATGACCGTCTAAACTAACAAACACAGCATACCCCATTGCGTCGGGGGTGAGGCAAAGGGACGTAATTTCCCCGAAATTATTCACTAACGCACTGGAGGATATGCTGAACAGTACATCTCACACTTGAGATTTTCAGACTAGCTGAATCGCTGCACGACAAGCAGCAGATGCTGGATGGCCTAGTTGACTCTTTAATCAGCATTGGTTTCAGGATGAACTTGGACTCAACCCAGGTTATGTTCAACGAACACGTCACCTCAGGACCTATTGTTGTTAATGGCGGTCCTCTTGAGGTTGTTCGAGAATATATTTACTTCGGGCAAACTCTGCAGTTTGCTAAGAAAAACTTTGAAAGGGGGCTAATAGAAGAATCCAGCTAAACTGGGCAGCATTTGGTCTTCTCGTCGCGTATTCCACGGAGCCTAAAGACTAAGGTCATCAATCAGTGCGTTCTGCCTGTTATGAATTATGGGGCGGAAACGTGGTCACCGATGACCGCTGGGGTAGACGTGTTCACGAGTGGAGACCGCGGATCGGGAAGCGTAAGGTGGGACGCCCTTGGGGTCGGTGGAGCGACGATCTTCGCAGGGTAGTTGATAGTAACTGAATGTAAGCTACCAGCTTATGTAACGGTGGGTTTAAATTTTGTATTATGTTTTAATTGATTTTTTATGCTTTTCTTTTTTAAGAACATTTAAATATGTAAAATGATTTCTCAGAAGAATTATACACAATTAAGAAACAAAAAATTATACAACGGATACTTTCGAATGAGAATTCTACCAATTCCACAACCCAAGAATATAATTATGGAGAATAAATTTTATATTAGATTATAAGTCGTGGCAGAATACAATAAATTGACTTACTCATGTTTCTGCATTTTAAACGACCTACGACGTGTTGTGTGTATGACCTGTGCAGTTCACAGATCAATAGTAACCATTTAAAAAAAGATATAAAAGAACCGAATAACCCGGGTTTCCTACAACAGAACCGGTTTTGTTTACATTGCGAAAAATCTGGGATTCCTGGTTTTTTAAGAACTGGGAAAAACCGGTTCGTACCAGAGACGCAAGTCACATGTTGTATGGCACTCCAAGCAGTAAAAATAACTACTTTTATTAAGTTTTTCACTAATTGCATAAGCCACTGCTTGATATATTGCAATGAGCTCCAGAGACATTATACAGACAGTTGCATAAATTTTAAAACTAGCTTTATAACCAGTATTTTGACAGAAGAAAGCGGCTCCACACCCATTTACACTTTTTGACCCATCTGTGATAATTTTACACCAATTCTGATTGAAAACTAATTCTGGGGGTTTAAAATGGTTGCTTTAGCAGAATCATAATAGGCAGTGGCGTAGCGTGCCTTCGCGGGGCCCCGTATAAAAATTTGTTTGGGGGCCTTAGGAAGGGTAAAGATTTCTCACAAAAGAAAAAAAAAAATGTTTGCATAAAATTACAAGAAATATTTATTCATCATAATAATTATCTATGTCATGGCTCATGAGGGTGCTAGAGTTGTATAAAGTTGATGCAACTCTACGCACCTTCCTGATGTCATGTATGGGGCAATGGAGGACAGTCCTTCGCTATCCAGGATGTCGGCAAATCCAGAGGAATAGCGAGCCGATAAGGATCGAGCGAGGTATATTTCAGGGCGATAGTTTGAGTCCACTTTGGTTCTGCTTGGCCTTGAATCCCCTTAGCACGCTGCTGGAGGATTCAGGTCTAGGCTATCGGTTGAGGAGAGGTGGTCAAGTTATATCTCACCTCCTTTACATGGATGACCTGAAACTCTTTGCCCCCAACGATTTGCAACTGATGGAACTACTGAAGGTAACTGAAACTTTCAGTAGCGCCATCAGGATGGAATTCGGTGTGGACAAATGTGCGGTCATGCATGTAAAGCGAGGGGAGATTGTGGAATCTGTGGGAACCCAGCTCTCGGATTCCACAAATCTTAGATCCCTTTCAGCAACCGAAACCTATAAGTATTTGGGTATGTCGGAAGCGCTGGGCATCAATGTTGCTGACATGAAGCAATCGTTGAAGGAGCGCTTCTTTGGCCGCCTGAAAAAAGTATTTAATAGTCTTTTATCAGGCGGAAATAAGGTGCGTGCCTTCAACGGTTGGGTCATGCCGGTTTTTTATGTACTCTTTCGGCATACTCAAATGGACTCAAACAGAACTAGACGCCCTGGATAGGAGGGTCCGTACACTGTTGACGGCATTTCGAATGCATCACCCGCGTTCTTCGGTTATGAGACTGTATATCCCGCGGAGGTGTGGGGGTCGAGGCTTTTTAAACGCTAAGACTCTCCACAATCGCGAGATATGCAGTCTCAGGGAATATTTCCTAGTAACCGACGTGGGGATGCATCGAGATGTGGTCGCGGTGGACAAGGGCCTCACCCCGCTCTCCTTGGCTAAAGAGAACTGGCGCAAACCTGTAGTACTTGATACCAACGACCGCAGGGAGGTATGGCAGAGTAAGGAGCTTCACGGACGCTTTTTCCGGGCCCTGCATGGACCCGATGTAGACCTATCAGCGTCCGTAGCCTGGCTACGTTCCGGGGACCTCTACGGGGAAACTGAAGGTTTTGTCTGTGCAATTATGGATGAAGTTATGATGACGAATAACTACCGGAGATTTATTGTGAAGGACGGCACGGTTGACATATGTCGGGCATGCCACCGTCCAGGCGAATCAATCCGTCACATTATCTCCGGGTGTTCTCGTCTGGCTAACGGAGAGTACTTGCATAGACACAACCTTGTAGCCAGGATTATTCATCAGCAACTTGCTCTAAAATACAATCTTGTTGAATCGGAAGTTCCATACTATAGGCCCGACCCAGTTCTCGAAAATGGCAATATCACACTGTACTGGGATCAATCCATCACATCACTGGCAGGACTATAATTGTAGCCAATAAGCCTGATATAGTGGTGATGGATCGATCAGAGCGGCGCGCAATGATTGTTGACATTACGGTCCCGCATGACGAGAACCTCGTGAAAGCCGAGAAAGATAAGCAAATCAAGTATCTTGACTTGGCTCGCGAGGTTGTCGACATGTGGGATGTGGACTCGGCGATCATTGTGCCGATAGTCGTGTCAGCCCATGGCTTAATTGCCAAGAGCCTCGACCAACATCTCAGGAGGCTCTCGTTAGGCAGCTGGATCAAGGGCTTGATTCAGAAAGCGGTACTTCTGGACACGGCTCGTATTGTTAGGAGGTTCCTCTCTCTGGAGCCCTGACTGCCGGTAGCTTGGACCCTGTTCCCGATACCGGTGGGTTACAATTTTTTATATTTTTAAATGTTTTTTTATGTATTTTTTAAATTAATATTTAAAAATGTATAAAGTTTGAAAAAATATGAATAAAGAGATAAAAATCTATGTCACTTTTTCCAAAATTTTTACAAACAATTCAAATTGAATAAAAAAAAAAAAAAAAAAAATGAAAAAAATGCAAATGAAATGAAATGAATGAAATGTTTGGAAAAAAGGCAAGGAAAGTGTATATTATACACTTTCCTTGCCTTTTTTCGGCAAACTGATTTATTAAATCATTTATAGCAGATGATGACTTTAGTTTTTCTAAAGTTTCTGCCTCTATGAAAGAAATTGCTTTTTTTGATTTTTGTCATTTATGAAAAAAAAAAAAAATTTGAGACGTTTTTATTAATTTTTGCTTACGCACGTTGGGGGCCCCCGTGGCTCGGGGGCCCCGTATAAATGATACGGCAGATACGGCGTTAGCTACGCCCCTGATAATAGGATAATATTATGAATTATGTTTAAATTCGTAAAATGGTCACTAGGTGACTGTTCATAATAGTAGGTACGTACGTCTATGACCATTTTAAGAATTTAAACGTAATTCATATTATTATCCTATTATGATTCTGCTAAAGCGGCCATTTTAGATCCTTGAACCAATACATCATCATCATCTGCCTAGCATTTTCCCAACTATGTATGGGTCGGCTTCCAGCCTAACCCGATGCAGCTGAATACCGGAGCGACTGCCAATCTAACCTCCACAACCCAGTTGGTACTGGGTAATACGATACCCCTTGGTAAGACTGGATGTCAGACTTTCGGGCCACTGACTATCTATAACGACTGTCAAAGATCTACAAATGACAGCCGGGATCAACGGTTTAACGTGCTTTCCGAGGCACGGAGGAAACTCGTTGTGTAATGGGCGGTCACCCATCCACGGGCCAACCTAGGCAAGCGCGGCTTAACCTTAAGGTCGACCCGAGCGGTAGTTATTCATGAACCAAATCAGTTTTGATGACCATTTGAATTTGTATAGCGGATATCCAAGTATCTAGAGTAAACATTCTGAGAATTTCCACAGAATTAATTTGTAGTTGCTCCACTTCATTAAAAGTAGTAGCAAGTAAAGGTTTCTTTTTATTTGACCAGTAACTATGTATAATAACTAAGAGAGCTCAACTCTGAAATTGTGTTTAAACATATTATTTGACCATGAACGTGATTGTAATATTTACTTGAATGCAAGATAATGACGTCTTACAAATAGTGGTGATATGTTAACTCACTTTCCACCACGTGGATTGGAGTGCTTCTTATGAAACTGCCTGTTACCCTTTAAAGCCTTGATTTTGTAGCTCGTCCAATCTCAATTGGATATTATGTGTCTTTGCATTGGAATCATATAATTAACAGGCATAATCAATACGACTTCTTACCGACGAGATATATATTCTACGTATGTGTTTAGTATGAAGACCCCAGGAGGCCTCTGCTAGTACCTTTTTCATGCGTGTACATTTACAATTTTTGTAAATTTACTAACTAACTATGTCATTAATATGTTTGCGCCAGTGTAAACTTCTGTCTAACCATATGCTAACAGATTCTACTATTAATAACGGTTGATGACACACTTTTAAGGACGGCAATATTCTTCTTCGTCCTCTACTAAAAACACAATGATTGGATTTAGTTGGTGATAACGCCAATTCAATCTCACCTAGTAAAGTTACTAAACAGTTTCACACATCTTGTTTATTACGATTACTTAGAAGATGTTTTTATTTGTTTTGTTAGCTGTTTCTGACATTTTAAAACTGGAATTTGAATGAAATTAATACCTATGGCAAAAACATTTATAATAAATAGGGAAGTTACAACAATGAAATGCCAGTAATAATATGCGCGAAGATTTACGATATCGTTGCAGCAATATCCGGAAGATGTTAATCACATTGTTATTACCAACGTTGGAAAATGAAGGGAGATTTTCCCATCAGTGTATCCGGGCCAATTTACCTAATCCTCGATTAACCCAGCCGCGATGCAGCTAAATTTGATTGTGAGCGGCTTAAGAAAGCCCTGCGGCCAACCTTTCTTCATGATTGCTCTCCAAGGAGCGGACCTATATCTTGTGAATGCTCTTCAAACAGGCCTCTACGTTTATTGCTAGGTTTATCTTGGATTACATGAAATAAGGCAGGACTCGGGAAATACGACTATCACTGCAGTAAGGATATATTTTATCCAAATGTTGATCATCCATGTAATTCTGTTTTTACGAGTGTTCTGTTTGATTACAGTTATAAAAACCGTAATCACTATGATGCCTTACGTGTAAAACACATTTCCACAAAGTTACTTCCGATATTTTTATGCCAGACAAATCCCTCAATATATGTCAGGCACTCGAAGGTGTAATATTACCAGAGTTTTTCACCTACATCACGCGATTTTGCACTGTGTACGGAAAAGTACCTACTTACCTTAAATTTTCTCGGTCGTAGTGTAGAGATATGCGACGCAGGCTGGCATATTGAAATCTCAGCAAGTCCTCGCTTCAAGAGGTCCCCGTCAGTCACACTCGCTCTCAGGTTTGATCCTCCCGTTCATTGATAATATTCCCTCCGTATGATTTATATCCGTAGATATTGGTAGGCGTTTATATGAAAACCATAAGTGACCTGCCTTTTGTGACAAAACTGGAAAGTAAACAACTTTCCAGTTACAATAACATTTATGACATGTAAAAACAAGCTAGGATTTTATTTATTTATTTAAACTTCATGTACAAGAGTCGTACATAGGCGGACTTAATGCCACAAGGCATTCTCTACCAGTCAACTATAGTATAGTATTTTCCGAGCAATACTTACCTAAGTTTCGAGGCTATAGAAAATGTTCGGTTTTTTATATCTTTACTTTTCCTCAGCGCGAGGGAAGTCAGCTTTATGTGCTTGGTTACATCTTAATATGTCTACAAAAAGAATTTCCTGGAACAAGTCTTTTACAGGATAAATTTTTCCTACTGTGAAAAAATTCCGTCATTTTCCGGCCCGTACTCGTGCCACAGAATATCTTTATTAATTAATAATTTTATAAGTCTCCCACTCGTGCATAAAAAATAAGCTAAAATAATGATACATTATGAAAGATCTGGAGGAAGCACTTTAAGCTTATGTGCATAATACAACCACGTAGTAATAAAATGAACGAATAACTGGATTATTCCGTACTATGTTATTTAAAAGTTTGTTAGCGACGTCAGCTACCCAAGTCTTTGTTACCGAAAGTTATGGGCGAAGTATAGTATCGCAAACTTAATAACAGCCGCCATGGATGACGTGAAGATATTGTGCCATACTACTTTGTCATTTTTTGTTGGGAAATATGCTGGAAAATAGTGAACGAGATTTCATGTTACCGCATTTATGTGTGTGTGTGTGTGTGTATATGTGAGTCACGGGACGGGATCAAATCCGTATAAATACTTAATTTCGTGATTTTATGGAATGCCTACTGATAATGATTAACTTATAATCTTCATAAATACAATTGCAATGATTCTTGGCAAAAAAATCAACACATGGACTAAAGGACAGGATGATGCCATGGATGTTAGTGCAAACTTACACGGACTAAAGTTTTCATGGAAATAAAATAGGATGCTACATTGAGATAATTACCTATTCATTATTATCGCGATAGTCGGAAATATTAACAAAACTGGAAATAATATATTTAAAAAACAAATTAACATTTTTTTTATTCAGTTCGCATAACAAGGTACAATAAAGATGATCCTACGTAGAAAAAAAAGCAACATGTTATTTCGTGAAAGGGGAAAAAAAAAAAAATACCTCTTTTGTTCATGTAGCCAACTAGCCAACACCCAACATACTGATTGACGCACGAGTTGTTTTTTTTATAGTCGTTAAAAAAAGTCACTTGTATAATTTGTTGTTTTGTATTCAGCCACATACATGATGCAAGTTGTGTATTGTTTCAGTAATAACTCGTGTCTGAATTTTCCATTTTGAAATGTGAAATATCGTAGAGAAAATTCACGTGTTGTATATTTCATGTTATTTTTAGACTTGAAGCAAACTGTACGTATAGATACAATCTAAGTACAGTCACGTGCACCAAAATGCACTTTCTTAACTCTTTTCTTCACAGTGGTCATGGCTGTCATAACTCTCACGACAAACGTCAAACATTTTTATTTTTTTAATGTGTGCATAAATACCATATGATATTGTGTAAAAAAATACTTTATTCTATCTAGGGGTTTCTTCCCAGCTTTTCTAAAAGGTACAGGTTATGGATATGGAGTTGTATTTAACTTTAGCAGCGGCAGTCAAATCTCAAAGGAAAATCCACTTAAGAACTAAAACTACTTGCCAGGCATGGGAAAATATATACATCCTTTTCCATCCATCCATCATTATTTTTACTAACATTATAAAGAGGTAAAGTTTGTATGTTTGGATGTATGATACTACGGAACTACTGATCTGATTTCGAAAATTCTTTCACTAATGGGAAGCTACCCCGAATGTCATAGGCTATACAGGTTGGCGATGTAGTTGCCTACCCTTCAAGGAGGTGAGCCTCCCGTCTAGGGCTTTCAAATACCGGATTTTTTCAATACCGGTATCAATACCGGTA
The DNA here is from genome assembly GCA_950022335.1 of Eurois occulta. Taxonomy (NCBI): domain Eukaryota; kingdom Metazoa; phylum Arthropoda; class Insecta; order Lepidoptera; family Noctuidae; genus Eurois; species Eurois occulta. The sequence continues at coordinate 8,896,844 of OX465500.1, read as the reverse complement.
TTGGAAGTCAATACCGTGATCCCGGTATTAATACCGGTATTGAACGCAAGTTCAATTAGGACGTTAATAAAACCATTAAAATACGAATTTTTATTTTCAAATCAGTCTTTAAATAGCTCTCTTATTTAACAATTTGGTATTGGTTGATTAAATTATTTATTTAGGTAGGATTAGGAATTAGGGACGTAATCAAAACTTGAACTTAATCGAGTCTTTTTGCAGGAAGGTATTTCTCATAGACTTTGTAAAGTACATTATGAAAAAAATTTAAAACTTCTTATTATTATCGAAATCTCATCATTATAAATATTTGTAGAAATGTAAGTACTTATAGCTTAATTAGCTAGCAATCATTTGGTGTTCATTTTAAATTATATTAAAATTAATTACATTCATTTATTTCAGGTCTTTAACCCATATAAAATTAAAAATGAATTAAAAATTAGAAGAATAAAATAGAGAAAAGAATTTTTATTTTAGAAACATTCTTATATTTATGCAATAAAAAGTACAATCAATCTAAAACTAAACCAGTAACAAAATAAATGAAGCGTTAATAAAAATTTCTGACAAACTAATAAATAATAAAATGTAAAAGTATATAAGTAAAAGTATAATATATATTTTTTATGACCATCAGCACTATGCTTATTGCTGACAGATGAAATTTAAATTCTTCCACTGTGGCTGAATTTTTTCCTCCACTGGCACCTTAGATTGGCACATGATGATGATTGTCTTTTAAAAAGTACGTAACTAGACGACTTTTACACAGATTGACACAACCCGGACTAATCGCTGCCATGATTAAGTTGATCCAACATCAAATGTCACGGTCGCCATATAAGGACGGGACACAATGAAACATCTGTAATTCTGATTGAATACCAAGTATATTTGGTCCAATAGATATTATTATAAGCACGCAGACAAGCATACATACGTCAAATACATACTACATCACAACACAATAATATAAGAAGTTTTAATAAAAAAATCTGAATTTTAGACGTTTAATTTTTTTTAAATTATTATAAGAATATATTTAAAAACGGTTTTAGACAATTTGGATATCTCCCTCACTAATTGTTTCTGTTTGAACGTGTCTTCATTTTCACTGTTCATATTCAATGAAATAGAAAGTTCTTCCATCGTCTTACCATGTTCATGATCAGTCATTGTCTCACTGTCTCTTTGAGCGTTTCGTGTGTCATTATTATATTCTTAGCATATCGATGGCAATCTAAATTGTATCAGCCCAGAACTGAGCTACTAGTTTGGCGCTTTAAGTAGCGTCCACCAGTTGTGTAGTGAACAAACAACAGGACACGCAGGACACTCCAGGGCAGAGTCATTAATGAATCTCCACCTGAGCAGGTTTATTATTATTATATTTTAACACTTTCACCGTCCGCAAAGCAGACACAATAGCTAAACAATCGCCCTGAACCTTATGTGGTTCATGGGACAGGAAATGGGTTAAACGTGCAGGTTTACGATAATTTCTAGTACATTATGTATTTCATCAGATGTAGGTTTTGTGATCATCAAGCTTGTGCTGGTGACAACAAGTGAGAGAACAAGATTAGGACGTCTAATATTTGTAATACCATAATCACGGTATTGGGGCGTCAATACCGGTATTGACAAAAGCCCATATTAAATCCGTGATCACGGTATTACGGGATCCCGGAATACCGGTATTGAAAGCCCTACTCCCGTCATATTAAGCAACGTTCCAAAAAAAACCAATGTCTGACTCGTAAAAAAAGCGGCCAAGTGCGAGTCGGACTCGCCCATGAAGGGTTCCGTAGCAGTAAGTAACATAATATAAAAGTTCATGTAGCTCGTTGTAACTTTGATCGATGACTTTTTATATATTTGAGTTGATTGAATGAAAATAGTTAAAAGAGTTTTAAATAAATAAATAAATAAAAATAAATTGCGGTTTACGATTTATGACGTATTAAGAAAAAACGACTTACTAGATCTCGTTCAAACCAATTTTCGGTGGAAGTTTGCATGGTAATGTACATCATATATTTTTTTTATTCTCTTATTTTAAAAGTTACAGGGCGGGACACACAGTTTACCACTTTGGAAGTGTCTCTCGCGCAAACTATTCAGTTTAGAAAAAAATTATACTAGAAACCTCAATATCATTTTTGAAGACCTATCCATAGATACCCAACTGGCTTTGATGCCCCCCAAAATTTTCAAGTCCAAAAAGTTTCAACAGTATAGTTCTTATAGTTTCGGAAAAAAGTGGCTGTGACATACGGACGGACAGACATGACGTATCCATAAGGGTTCCGTTTTTTGCCATTTGGCTATGGTACCCTAAAAAAGAACTTTTCATACATGCATCGAAATAGTTTGTCTACTGCCCTAAGAGTATTTTTTTTTTTTTAAGAATGCAACCTGTATTTACGACGACGTTGTCGTTGGATAGTTTCCGAACATAAGGCGAGTGAAGCCGCGTGAAAAAGCTAGTTAGTTAAACATAAATTAACAAGACTAAGTCACACTTCTTATAAGTACGATCCACATAAAACCTAGCCTTACTACGACTAATATTCGACCGAGAATAAGTTTCATAAAGCGGTATAAACAGAAGATTAGGTTAGTACAATGGGAGGTGTTTATACGTGGGTACTCGTAGGATTCTCGGAGTCAAGTACCTATGTAAGAAATAAGGTTTCTGATAACACGTATACTTAATTCCGACTATCAGCGGTGAACGGTCCCTTGAGGGAGGATGGAATGATGTGTCAGATAGACCTAGTGAGCTAAGGCTGAATTTATATTAACTAGATTATTTTATTACTGGTAACGTGAGGATGTGTTTGCAAAGTAATGGTGTTTAGTTGATTTTACTGAAGATGATACAGATAATTAACATTGATATTACATGCATGGTAGGAGCATTTGGAATCTGAAGTCTAGATAAATCGATAAACACCTAACTTACAAGCACCTGAAAAGTGTTATTTGAATGTGTACAGTCAACAGCAAAAGTAGATGATCAAAATCAGAAATTCAATACTAATGAACGGAATTCGCGTCAGAACTGTGTGGCGTCGAAGCGAATTAGTATTGAATTTCTGATTTTGATCATCTACTTTTGCTGTTGACTGTACCTGTGCTGTCATGCGTTATTTGTGACAAATAAAACAGCCATTCAAATAACTGTCTTCAGAAAAATGTACTCTGAACAAGTAAAGTACCAATAGATGAAGTAATCGTAGCCAATAGAGGTGAAGCATCGATCTTACCTAAAAGCCAGTCAAGGTTCATTAAGGATTAGTAGGAACCTTTTTACCTTTCCTTGACAGGACGGAACCATGACCCGCCTGAGATGTTATTTTTTCCAATGGGCCCGTCCGCACCAATCGACACTGCTGGGGTCATTTATTTCAGGATCTTTTACACTATCTTTTTTGGCACAGTACTAAGAATGAAATACCACAGTAGAAATGCTCTATAGCTGCCGTATAAAACGAATTGCCACATTACAAGAAAGATTTACAACAGAGCAGTAGAGAACTATGTAAAATTTTATTTCTTTGCAAAGACTCTGTTATTTAAACGGCTGTCAATAAATCATCCTACCCGACACCGACATATAAGGACGTAAGCAAAACTATGGAAGATAGGTACTAGTAAAAGGAGCCTGTTTTCAAAACGTATTCTTCTCAAGATGAGAGAAATGTTTACGTTTTAAAGTATACGAAGTTTGAAAATTGCAGCGCCTCTGGTATGACCCGGGACTAAGATATCGGGATTAACAATGTAACGATGTGATCATTACAGTCATTGTTACTTTATTTCTTTTATTACAAGTCAAAGTATTAATCGACAATCATATTCAAATCTCAGTATTTCAGGTCCTAAAACATCTTCAAGTAATAGACACCAAGCCATTTCCAAAGAACCAGTTAATGGTACATAAATCCCATATTTATCGTATCTGTCCCAAGGGATACCCATTCCTAGGTAAGGCGTATGGAGTTTTTGCTCACCACTGTAACTCTGTGAGGGACGACTGGTTTTATCACGGTCCCTTCGAGGTTTATCGCAGTCTCTACGATATGAATTAACTACAGTATTGATATGGATGCGATGGTGTGCGTACTGGATAGATAAGATATTGGGTTAGAGATAAATCCTTGTTAAAGTAACTCCAATCATCTAATGTTCGACTGATATGGAGAGTAATAATTATAAGTCTGTGGAAAATGACGTGTTCTTAAGCTTGTTTATAGGGTTTATTGTGTAGCTACCACCATAAGCTGCAGCAGTGGCGAAAGTTCCATACAATGGCACAGTCAGTATTCTATAGACGAATTATATAATCACATTACAGATATGTACTCCGGATTTACCTGTTACAAAAATGTACCCTTCTACATTACATTTCAAACATTTCCAGAATATTGTGCAGGCCCTAACATGGACAACGTTCATTATCTTCTTTCTAACAACTATTATAAATGCGCAAGTTTGTGAGGATGGATGGATGTTTTAAATGCTTTTACGTAAAAACTACTGAACAGATTCTTATGAAATGTGGCAAACAGATAGTTTATAACTTTAACTAACACATACAATACTTTTCATCCCGGTAGTACGGTCCTGTGGGACAATTATCGAACTCTACGGCCCATAAGCTAGTGTTCTGTATGGTTACTACCCAATGAATATCGAAAGTGCCTACTTTCTATAGGAAAAGAGAAGTGAATGATAGTAAACATTAGTATGACTGTGTCAAAGTCAACTCAAGGTACAGCCAACCGAATGACATGGTCAAGGCTACGAGAGAAAGAGTTATTGTAACTAAATGAATGTCAATATCAATTGGCCACTACGGTAGAATTATTTATACATGGCTGCGGCTAGGTCGTGCCCATGACATGTTAGGCTTGTTTTTGTTTGAACTCAGGTAGGCGCATACTTTTTGTAATTAACCGACTTCCAAAAAGAAGGATGTTCGTGAAAACGGAACCCTTATAGGATCACTTTGTTGTCCGTCCGTCCGTCCGTCTGTCTGTCTGTTACCCTTTATCTCAGGCACACGTGGAGGTATCGAGTTGAAATTAAAACCATATACACAAGTCTACAGACCCTCGAAGCTGTGAAAAAATCAAACTTCTAAGTTAACGTAAAAAAATACGGCCGTTTATGCCGCAAAAATCGTATATTTCGACTCTCAAGGTGATCAAAATTTATAGGATACTTCCCGTACAATGTTCCACGCACAATGTAGAGTTCCGTAGTTGCCCACCAAAATATGCGGACTAACTATGTTTAAGAAAATATTATATATACAGATGAATTTTTAAGCGTGGATGACCAAATCTGAAACTATGAGGAATAGCGAAAATTGTTCAAAGGAGTCTCGAGCCCGATTTTGATGAAAACTAAAACTGCATCATTGGATTTTTGAAAAATCAATTTCCCTAGCCAGGAATCGAACCCGTTGATTTTGAAAAAAAAAACTAGAGAGGTGTCAAGGGACACCCGGATGGAACGAAGTTCTTAAGTTTTTAAGTTTCTTTTATTTTATCTTTTGTTTACGTTACGTCATGGCGTCTAAGCACTGTTTTGACTAAACGTTTAGTCCGCGCGTAGTTACTATTATTTTAAATTAAAAACTTTGTTTGAAGCATAGTAACTATTATGATTTATGTCTATGTATTAACTTGGATCACCCATCCCCAAACAGACCTTGGCAGTCGTTGCTTAGCCTTGATCACCCATCCACAGACCAACCTTGGCAGTCGTTGCTTAACCTTGATCACCCATCTACAGACCAACCTTGGCAACCGTTGCTTAACTTGGATCACCCATCCACAGACAGACCTCGGCAACTGTTGCTTAACTTCGATCACCCGTCCACAGACAGGCCTTGGCAGTCGTTGCTTAACCTTGATCACCCATCCACAGACCAAAGACGAAACGAAAATATCTGGCTTGCTTTCTACAAGAGAGCGAGAGAGAGACAGACAGAGAAACATGCGCACGCCGCACGGCTTACAATAGCTTACTATAGCAAAAACAATTTACCCTCCTTTGCGTCGCGCAGTCGGGTAAAAGTGTCGTTACAACTTCCCGAACGCTGCCCAGCCGAGTCAGATTCGACGATTGACCTCTTTCTCGAAGTTAGACCTGCCTAACTGAACCGTTTGTCCCAGGTAGACATAATCGTCTACAACTTCGAATGTAGAGTCTCCGATATTGATAGGAGTGGGTGTTACATGGGCATGCAACATGACCTTGGTTTTGTCCATGTTCATTTTAAGACCCAGTCTTTCAGGAGCTCTACTGAGGTCATCGAGCATTGTACGGAGGTCCTACATGGTCTCAGCCATGACCACTATATCGTCGGCAAACTGAAGGTGAGTGATGTACTCGCAACAGTGCAACAGCTAGTCAGTACTCAATTTAAACAGATAATGCAGGCAAGTGCAATTTCCAAAAGCTTCTACAGAATAGTATTTTTTTATTAGCATTAGAACCTGAAATAAATCAATTCCGAGTTAGTTATGCGAGATGTTTACGTATTCCATATACTCGTAATATATTAGGGATGTCTCCGGGCGTGTCTGATGCGGAACTAACAATATCCGTCGCCCGGTCCGCTCCATGATTAATAAACATCAAATATACACATAAACACTACGTCTGCATCACTTATTTTTAATATGCTGCTATAACTGGATTATAATTTAATAATAATCAGTTTATTTTCAGATTTCATAGACCAAGTCAGGTCCAGGATCAGGTTCAATCGACCTTCAGTATAAGGTCTAAAGTCTAGTATACGTTCTATAACATTTGTATACAATACACTAGCTGTTGCTCGCGAATTTCGCCCGCGTGAAATTATTATCAAAATACTATTTTGCAACATTTTTCATTGATGCTCCGCTCCTACTGATCGTAGCGTGAAGTTTTCAATTCGGACGGAGTAGTTTATGAAATTAGCACGTTCAACGAAACTAACAAACTCTTTAGCTTTATAATATTAGTATAGATAAAACTATATTAGTAACACTTCACTTGCACAATGTCTGTGTGCTTTCGTGTGGAATTTGTCCGCGGAAGTGACGGGACCTCACATCCTGCGGCCAAAAACACTTTCTTTCAATACTAAGTGGAGTAAACACGTTGGTATCTATAACAGTAATTAAAATCTTAAAAAGGGGAGGCATTGTGTTGTGTGTACCATTTTCTATCACGTTTGAATAGTTTAAAGAGAGCTTATGAAAGGAAATCGTTCTTTGTCAGTCAAGAGAAAAATTATGGACATAATGCTTTCTGCCCATTTTGATCTATGGATCTGACTTGGTCTTTGACAAACATTCAAAAAATCCAAGCTCAATTTAAGGTTTGCCAATGTGGAATGGAGCGCAATATCCTAGGTGTCAAGCTAACCGACCATATACACAACACCACACTGGGCTCCAAAACACAAATTACTGACGTTGCTCAAAAAGCCGCTAAGCTGAAGTGGGACTGGACTGGCCATGTCTGTCGTATGCCCAACGAGCTGTGAGCCAAAATAACGATGTGGAGCCTTGACACAGCCAGAAGGCAACGCGGTAGAACTCGCAGGAGATAGCGGGACAAGCTGGACAGAGCCAACGACCAGTGGTCCACATTAGCCCTAGATCGAAAGATTTGGAAGTCATGGGGAGAGGCCTTTGCCCAGCAGTGGGATGATACAAGCTAACATTAACATAGACAGTATGACTGTAGGCGCCAAACTTGTAGTCGAATTCTGGGCTCAATAACCGCCTTCAAAAAGTCACCATGGATACTGAAGGTGCGACACTCGTGACCAACTTCTGGGTTGACTTAATTTTTTTTCAACTTTATGTTGCCACGCCATGAAGAAATGTCACTGCTTTGATTTCAATTAAATTACGTAGCACGCGGTCACATTGGGAGCTAACGCCATCAGATTGTTTATTCAATCCAAGTTTCACAGAAAATTTTACAAATGCTGTGTCATTCAAACGGCAGAAGAACCATGCAGCACTGTAGGTATCTACATAACATGACGCCGGTAATCCCAGAAGGGTTTGACAGAGGTGTACCTAATAAGTACACCCACATTTCGCCAGTTATGTTTAAGTTCCATGTAACAGGGAGCGAGCCTGTTACCATCAACTGGGTACAAATCCAGACTCCGTGGCTGAATTTAGTGGTCGCAAGTGTGATCGCTGAGCATGAGGTCCTGGGTTCCATTCTCGGGTCGGGCAAAGTGTTATTGGGTTGTTCTCTCAGGTATTTCTCACTATAAGATTTTTTATCTGCATAGTATAACTTGAGTACTTATGTAGTTGTGTTATATGTGTAAGTAGTTCGAGAAACCTGCATAACCACAAATGGACCGCAGTAACCGTTACATCCATTAAGCTGTTACTGTACGGAGCCACATGAGGTTTCACTGTTAGTTTAACACACCATAAATGGTATACAACCTTTTACTTATAGAGGGTTAAATTAAATTAGGTAGCAAAACTCTGCAGATGTGATAGTGCAACTTTCAGTTTAAGTAACTTACACTGGCAGCGGTCGTAGAGTCGTGTTACAGCCGTGGTTGTATGCCACCTACTTTAAGAAAAACAATAAATTACAAACTTTAGGGCGAAGTGGCATATGACCACGGCTGTCCTCTAAACATCACTATTAATACAATAACATAACGTAAAATATAATAACGTGTAAGTTGTTTATTTAATGAGACGATAAATATAACTCATAGGATTGAAATTCTTTAATCAAAATATTATTTACAAACTACAAAACTATAATAGAAATAAATATGTACAAGTATAAAAGGGTTACAGGGCATCCAAAAATTCGTCCGCATCGCTGTCAACAGGAGAAGTGCCCAGAAGGCTGGCAGCATTACCACGTTGGATGGCAATGCTGATTCTTTGGCCAAAAAATAGGCCCGCCCTCTGGTCACGTGAAGAGTCGACTGCTAAATAAAAGACGGACCGTTCGAATCGAGCGTATATTTTGACTACCGACCGATACCAATACAAGTGCGCGCTGCGCGCTTACTTAGAATTATCCACATATATAACACCTTCACCCTTAATTTCTACAATACTTATTACTAACACAATAACAACAGCTTTAACTAATTACTAAACTTACTTACTCTTAAAGCGTTACAAATATCCTAGATAACTTAACTATACTTAACTAACTTAACTTATCTACTTATAACAGTCCTCGATACCATATCGTCTCACTGGCATACGTACACGCCGAACATTCGGCGATTCATTAGGTACATTATTGTTCGAGCCATGATTAACTATTTCCTGCACATTGGGCAATCTAGACATTTTTAGCGGGGTTGCTGTTAACACAATGTCCGTGTTGTGGGTTGGTTTTGGTGATGCGCCCTCGTCTACCAACGGCGCAGGCGGGTTCGGGCCCGCGACCGGCGGACCGGACTGTTAGTCGTTGTCTACTGGAAAAATTAGCGAAGGGCGGAATCGTTTTACAGGTCTTTCGCGTACAGGGTGACTGTCACCATTATTACGTGTTAATTTTACTATCTTGGTTACATCTCTTGACACTCTTAGCTTTAGTTGGTCGACATGTCTATGTTCTTCGGTTCCATTGATAGATCTAACTTTGTAATCCGTACTACCTGTCCTCTCTATAACTGTCCCCGCCATCCACTTATCTAGACCCCGATAGTCTCTATACCAGACCTCGTCCCCCGACGTAAATTGTCTAACTGTTCCCCCCGCTGACTTTTCTGCCTGCTTCTGGCGAGCCTTTACTAATTCTTTCTGATCAGGTTTTAAGCAGTCTAGACGCATGCGCAAATTGCGCCCTATGCACATCTTTGCTGGACTTTCGCCGGTTGTATAGTGTGGTGTATTTCTATAAGCCAGTAAGAATCTACACAATGAAGCGTGTATGTCTGTTTTAGACTTAGGTAATTGCTTTTTTTATATTGCGTTTACATATTTTAACGGCGTTTTCTGCCGCCCCATTTGAAGCCGGGTGATAAGGAGCTGAAAAAATTTGTTCAATTCCATTGGTGCTTAAAAACTGTTTGAACTCAGTACTGAAAAATGGTGGACCATTGTCACTAACCACTTGTTTCGGCAAGCCGAATCTCGCCCACATTTCCCGCAATTCTTTTATTACAGCTTTCGCTGTAGTGCTACTCATTTTAATTGCCTCTATCCACTTTGAATGAGCGTCCACTACTATAAGATAAGTTTGCCCCGCTATCGGGCCCAAAAAATCAATGTGTATTCTGGTCCATGGGCGGTCCGGCCATGGCCAGGCGCGCGGTGCGTGCGCCGGAGGGGCGTCAGCTACCGCGGCGCATATGGTACAGGCACGACACGCTGCTTCTACAGCCTCGTCTATGCCCGGCCACCACACATAGCTCCGGGCCAACGCCTTTGTTTTCACTACCCCCATATGACCCTCATGAAGCTCCATAATTACTTTATCTCTACACGAGTTTGGAATAATGACCCTATGTCCCCACATCACACAACCTAATTCTAAGTATAACTCATTTTTTCTATTAACATATGGTTTCAGTTCTCTTATTTCGACATCGTCCGGCCATCCGTCATTAATATATCTAGCTACTCTGTTTAGTATACTATCCGAAGCTGTTTCTTTTTTTAATTTATGCGAGTCTAAGAGTAACGCTTCTGCGGCAAAATGTTAATATGTTTGTTCTGGGGTGTCTAATTCTTCTCTACAAACCCCCTCCTTATGCTTACTAATCAACCTAGACAAAACATCCGCTGTATTTTTGTCTGTGCGAATATACTCTATATTAAAGTCATAAGTTAAAGTAAAAGTGTTAGTTTAAGTTATTATTTATTATTATTATTATTATTATAAGCTGATAATTTAATAGCCCATCTCTGTAGTCGACTAGCCGCCGTGTTGGGGATACCAGCATGTGGTCCAAAGATTGTTACCAGCGGTTTATGGTCCGTACGTAAAGTGAACTTTCTCCCAAACAAATATTGGTGAAATTTGTCCATTGCAAATATTATCGCGAGAGCTTCTTTATGAATTTGACTGTAGTGTTGCTCGGCGGAGGTCAGCGCGCGCGACGCGTACGCCACTACTCGCTCGCCGTCGGCCCCGCCGGGTGCGCGCTGCGCCAGCACCGCGCCAAGCCCGCGCGAGCTCGCGTCGCATGTTACTATGCTCTCTAACGACATATCGAAATGTGTCAAAACTTCAGCACTACACAGAAGCTTTTTAATTGTATTAAAAACCTTTGTATGTGACATTGTCCATTTCCAGTGACTTCCCTTTTTGAGCAAGTCATAAAGAGGGTTAATATGTGTGTTTAAATTTTTTATAAATTTTTCATAGAAATTGACCATGCCCAAAAACGATTTTAATTCGGATATATTAGTTGGATGAGGCATGTCTAATATTGGCTTTAACTTTTCCGGGTTTACTTGAACTCCCTTTTTATTTATGATGAACCCTAAATACTGCACTTGGTCAGCTATAAACTCACATTTTTATTTTTTTATTTTTAAGCCGTTCGTTTCCAAAATACGAAATACTTGTTCTACACTTTTTAAATTTGAATCCAACGATTTGCTTTTTATTAGTATATCATCATAAAATACTACTACGTCGGGGACATTTTTAAAGAGATTCGTCATTAATTTTTGGAAAATTCCGGGACTAGAAGAGAGGCCATACACTAATCGGTTATATTTAAACAGTCCTCTATGTGTGTTAATAACAGTGTAGTTTCTAGACGTTTCATTTAAAACTAACTGATTATAAGCTTGTGATAGGTCTAGCTTAGTAAAATAATGATTACCACTTAGACCACTAAATAAATCTTCTACCTTTGGAACCGGGTACCTATCAACCAACAAAGCTTTGTTAAGTGTCACCTTATAATCCGCGCACAGTCGAATTCCGCCGTCCGCCTTCCTCGCTATGACCAACGGCGTGGGCCAGTCGGACCGGTTAACGGGCTCGATGACGCCGGCACGCAACATTGCGTCTAACTCCGCATCCACTCGCGGGAACAGCGCGTACGGCACCGGGCGCGCGCGGCAGTAAATCGGCTGCGCTCCGGGCCGCACGTACAGCTTGACCTCTTCCCCAGTATACTTGCTTGCAACCGCTTGGCGATTTCCCGAAAAACTAGGTGGGCACTCGGACCCCATGGCCCTAGTGTTTCAACCCCAAACGGCTCAAACACATAATTACCAATTAAATTATTGTATTTGCGCCGTTTGAGGTTTTCAGCACCTGCAGCAGCCGCCCCAGCGCAGCCCACTGTGCTAGGAAGATGGGATGGCGCAAGGGTGTCGACGCAAGTTGCGTCCCACACCAAAGGCCTAACCAACTTCCATGGCATTATGGTCATACCATCTGGTCTCTTCCCATCGACGCGTGCCAAGCCATTGGGTTCTAAGACAGCTGGCACCCCGGCGGTGGCAAGAGCACGACGGATGAGATCATTGATGCTAGCGTGCCGCGCAATCCGACCTGCACTCTTACTGCATGAAAGGCCATGGTGTCCGAGGCAGTCGACTGCTTCACCACATTGACAGCGATGTGGAGCCCCACAAGGAGCGCCCAATCGCAAACACGTAGCGAGCCGGAAGGTTGTGTCACCTAACATAGTGCCTATATTAGGTGACGGTAGTGCCTGAAGCCAGAGGCCCGACTCCCACTCACCCACAGCCAGTAGGCGGGCACGCTCAGCAGTATTGGTAGACGTATTAATAAGTTTATTCCGTACCAACCTGCAGAGCGGCTCATCCCTCTGTCTCTGGGAAAACGGGTTCTCGGGCCGATCCGTATCCGGGCAAGTCACTTTCCAGGCGACCTCTGCGTCGGTCAAGCACGGCACTTCCGAGTCAACCAGGGAGAGAGCTAAAATTTTCCTGGTTAGCTTTTCAGTGCTGTGGACAGAGGACAGGAACGCCGGTAAGCTTATACTAGAAATTTTGCGGACGCCGAGGCCACCAAAACGAATTGGTAGGGTGGCTTGCAGCCACGCTCGGTCGTCCAGGGCCACATTAAGAATGGATGTTAATGTGTTGCGAATAATTTGGTCAATTTTGTCCAAAAGTTGTGGTTTCTTCCAAAGAGGAGAACAACGGAGAAAATACATAAAATTTGGACCAAAACAGCAATATCTGATCAGGGTGAATGCCGAATGTAAATTAATTTTGGAGAGTCTATCCGAAATATCATTAAAATGATTGATTTTGTGATCGATGAAAGATGAAAAACTTTCTTCTAAAATAGGGGAACCTAGGAGGTGCAGGGAACTTTTTTCTAAAATTTTGATTTGACCCTATTGCATTAAATTTATATAAAGTCGATTGTCTGTCGGTAATGTCAGTGAGGTAAATTTCGCACTTTGATGGGTTAAGGTCTAGGCCAATAGATTTAAATTGATGTTTGAGGAGTTGTAGGTCATCCAAAACGGTGTCAACATCACCTCCTAGAGTTCCATCATCTAAATACCACACGTTAAATTTTGAATTTAATTGTTGAATTATGGGATGAATAGCCAAACTGAAAATGACAGGCCCGAGAGGGTCACCTTGTTGGCAACCAGCTGCAGATTCTAAAATGTTGTCCTTGTAGTAATTTTGAAGGGTGTCTATAACATTGCCACATAAAACCATAAATTTCGGGTAATACTTTTTTGACTTCAGCCAACAAAGTGTCCCTGTTCACGGAGTTAAAGGCGTTTTTAACGTCAACCTTGAGGATAACCTCGCCTTTTTTTGAGTTTAAAAAAGAGGATAAGGCATGTACGGCAGCCTCACAGCCCCCTCTGGAACCAAAACCAAGTTGAAGGGGCTGGAACTTAGTTGCAAGTGTTTCACTATAAAACTTGCAACATATTTTGGCTGCCATACGCCTGTAGGTGCAACCGACGGCAATGGGACGAATGCCGCCGTCCTTCTTGCGCAGGGCACACAGGTTCATTCACACCGCCGGAGAGCATTAAGTTGATCAGAACCGCGAGCTCCTTCAAGAGCGACTCACCAGCTTCCCCGGCGCCTGAACTCAACAAATCTTTCAAATGTTGTGGAGTCAGGCCGTCGAGGCCGCCAGCAGAACCACTCCGGAAAGAGCTCACGGCTGCGATCAGCTGCGGGGCTGTAATTTTTAAAAAAGGTGAATCCTGAACGAGGGGGTCGGGGTGGGCGGGCGGGTCGGGGAAGGTGAGACCATCCGCAGGCGATGGATGTTTACTCTCCAGAGCTGAAAGAGTCTCTGGAGAATAAGGCGCCACCACATCACTGCTGAACAGTATTCTGGCTGCCCCCCTAATGTCACCGTCACTTAACTTGGATTCTACATGATCACAAATGCCTTTCTGTTTATTAAAAAAAGGTAATTTGGAATCTAAAATACGGGCCGAATTGTTGCAGTTTTCTTTAATTTGGTTTGTTAAAGATTTTTGAGTTGCCAAATTTTTTTGGACATGCAGAATCCTGTAAGGGAAGGTGAGTAACTGCTCCCAGGCACGTGGCGAGTTCTCCTGGGTCGCGAGACGGACACAGCGCGCTAAACTCAGCGCAACAGAGTGTCTCGCGCCACGGGGAACTCTTTTAAGGACAGGGGTGGAATTTTTGAATTTGGACAATGTTTTCCACAAAGTTGGCTCAAAAGGGGTTGATGTCGGGGATGTGGTTGGAGGGCACAAAGGTACACTATGAGGTTTGTGAACCTTGCCATAGTGTATCTTGAGCCCCCGTTCACCTTTAAAAAAACGAGCCTGGGAACAGTGAGGGCATCTTACCAGTTGTAAATATTGATTGGTTTATGGTACGCATGACGGCCAATCAAAACCAGTTTATACGGATCTCTCATTGAACGGAAAACCTATACAAAGCGATAGCAAGTTATACTGGAAATGTATTGATTGATGTGCCGCCGTGTACATACAGTTTCAGACGACAATATTTTCTTGTTTCATACTTTTTAGAGCGAGATTTTTCAGTAGTCGGGTTTTAGTTTTTGAACTTATTTTTTTAAATTGTTCAGACTTTTACATGACTCAAAATTGAGATAGGTTGACATGGAACCTAGGTCCTGGTGCTCGACTACTGCACACTTGTACTAACGCAGTTCAAACTGTACATTATGGTAATATTACCAAAGTACTGTACTGTGTGGGACACTCGCGAGAACGAAGTAAGTGGGTACAAAGTTATGAAGTCAGTAGAATAGACTGCAGAATAACGTCGCCACAAAAGTTTCAACTTCCCCGGCTAATATTAAACAGGCAGCCTTTTATAAAATGTATTTTCAAGATGCGTTCTTGTAACTTGCAGAAAAGTATCGTTCGCTAAAACCGGCCAGATAAATGTATGCAGGAGAATGACTGTACAAAGTATTTTCATTTTACTTGTGTCAATCAATGCGTTATGTTAAGGGAATTATGGATGAAAAACAGGAAATCCATCTACGTATTCAATTTAGTTTTCAATAAATAAACATTAAAACAATGCTAACTTCATAATTCATAGTTGTAGGGATTACACCAGCCGGTGAAGGCCAAAAAAAAACATAATCTGATTTACTTTTCAACGTCAAAGCATGTCCTCTTTTGTTGGACAATTACTCTAGTCTAAGTTGCCAGCAATCGGCTCGTTAGATCTGGCAGTGTGCCGGAGACCGGCGCAGTTTTAATTGCTCCGTCTCGACTAGAGGGGCTCCTCTAGCGTACGATCGTTGTAGGATTGACGTATTTGCTTTGTAATAGTCTAGGACAGATACAACAAACAATTCGGTGATGGTTCGACAAACTGTTCAGTTGTTCGGTTTTGGCTGTTCAATATTAGTCAATACTTTTTTTACTTTTAATCTATGTACCTTCTCTTACCTTTCGTTTTATGTTGTCCTGAAGGCTCGTTAGAACTTATAAATTAGGTACTTCAACTATTATTATGTCATCTTGCTCTCATGGCAGTACCAAACCGAATAATTATCTTAATTAAAATTATTCACTGAATTTGAGCTGTTTTATACAATTTGATTTTGTGTAGCAGCGCCAGCGAGGCTATTAAGAAGTTTCTAGTAGGTAAAGTTTGGCGTCCAATTGGCGGGACTTGTCTTCGAATGTTCTAGTTCAAGTGTTATAGGTACCTATGTATAGATAGGGGATATCGCTAAAACCTTTTAAGTATTCGCCTCAGGCTTTTTCGAGAGCATTGACATTGTCGTAGCGCTTTCGTAGAGGTGCGTAGCCACGTAGACGGTGCTACGAGCAGCAAAAGATTTCAACGATAATAAACTTCTTTTTATTAATTAGGGATGTGCAACAATGCTGTCGACACTTTTCATCAGGATTGTCAAATTAAAACTTTTCAATGACATTACAACCGGGAGTAAGTTAAGAAACAAGCTAACTCCTTTGTTGACTTATGACTTTGTCAAAGCATTGATTGAAGTTGCCGAGATTCTGTCGTATTTATTATTCTGTTGATTGTTGTTCTTCTGTTTCTATTGTATTGGCGTCATAATTATATAGTAGACGTTTGTCTCTAGGTACTGATAAAGTTCGTTCGTTTGGAAAATTGAGCACTGGGAGCCACTCAGGTGACACTCACCTGAGTGGCTCCCAGTGCTCATACTCATCATTATCAATTTGTTTGGTCTTATAATACATTTGCATGTTTTTAACCATAATCCGTCAAGAACCTTGTCTATATCGATGATGTTCAGCCATCGATATTCCGAAAGGTCAGATGTGGTAGCACTTAGCAGACAGGCAAGCATGAAAATATGCATTATAGAGTGGGGTAGGAGTAGTGTAACGGTAAATTCACACAGGGAACGATGCGAACGGAAAGTGTGACGACGACGGGCAGTCGATCGTGCACTGTGTGCCTTTGTATTAATATATCATACAAATAGGATTATCCAGGTTTTAGTTTATGCTTACAGTGATAGGGTTATTGATGGATGGATTTTATAAACTATCGTAGCAGGTGCTTATGCTTTATAAACGGCTTAACAAACAAAAGAATCCGAGGAGCGATAATTCAACATGTAATATAAACTCGTAAACCACGTGAATTAAAGTGGCAAAGCTTTTAATATAGCCTTGGAAAGTTCCAGCCAGTAACAAGGACGTATAGGGGGATTTCAGAACGGGTGTATTGTAATAAAAACAAATAGGTGAGTACTCGCTAGTGAGCCACTTACGGCAAATAGACTGGGTCGACGTGAACTGAATAGGTTTAGTTTTCAATCTGTGCGAGCGAGCCGCGTCGTGGAAACAATTTACACTGTATTGGTGCGAATTGTACGTTTAGGAAAACTTATTAAACATTTGTGTAAACAAGGGCTTTTGTGAGGGGTTGAGCGAATCTTCAATATTCTTTGATATAACATGATGACACTATTGTACATTTTTTAATCTCTATTATAAATCTTTTATTATCTAGATAAAATATTATATACAATTAAAATTTAAAATAACCTAAACTAACTAATTTACACAATAAACTTAAAAAACCCGCCAAGTGCGAGTCGGACTCGTGCACGAAGGGTTCCGTACCATTGTCTATAAAATCATGGCTGTTGTATGGGAGCCCCACTTAAATATTTTGTTATTCTGTTTTTTAGTATTTGTTGTTATAGCGGCAACAGAAATACATAATATGTGAAAATTTCAACTGTCTAACTATCACGGTTCAGGAGATACTGCCCGGTGACAGACGGACAGACAGACAACAGAGTCTTAGTAATAGGGTTCCGTTTTGCCTTTTGGGTACGGACCCCAAAAAATGGCGTCAAAAAACTCCTCCTCCTCCTCAACGCTGTCAACTGGTAATGTCCCCAAGAAACTGGCGGCGGTGTTGCCACTTTGTATGGATATTTACGAAACATGCAATATTGTGTGGTATATAGAAATGGGTACATCAGGTATTCTTCTTGATCGTATCTTAGGAATTTCAATACCTACACCTAGGTTCAGTGAAATATTGATTGGAATTTGTTTGAGTGGGAACTGAGTACCTATTATTATTATTGTTCCCAAGTATTAAATACCACCAAAGATATTATAAGAAATTAGTGTAGGCCGGTCTATTGTTTACAGTACACAATAATATTCTTACGTGTGGGTGGCAATATTCAAATGATATTTTCAGTGAATCTAGTACTTACCCAAGTCGAGGGTATGTCTTCATTGTCAGGGCACATCCGTAGAAATGTCTCCGGCGATCTTGATACTTATTGTAAGAGAAAAATACTCTAAAAATTTCATTTGTGATGTCGAGGAGTGTTATAAATATTCATAAGTGAAGCACCGCGACGGTTTCTCTCCAGACCAGGCTGCATTAGTCCGCTTACACCGTACTATGCACAAAATGTTCACTCAACCTGATTTAGGTATATGCACTTTTGACTTCATGTTTTGATATAAACCCCGTTCCACGCAAACTTTACTCTGATGTATTAAACCTAGCCCTGTATTCTCAAGAGATTTATGCTGTACAATTCGCGTAAGGATTTAGGCTAGAAAAAAATGTTAACACCGAAGCGTCTCTGCGTAATTTAATTGACCGAGTTAAAATTAATGAAAAAGTCCGCAGCGATTTCTTCTGAAAGTTTTAGTATAAAGGTTTCTCTGTAAATGGTCGTGGGAAGTTGTTGTTATTTAAATGTAGTGAGCAAAGTGATAAAAAACAAAAAACAACTAAAAGGAAAAATCAACATAAATGTATGAAAGTTGTCCGGTTTTAATATCACGGGCCTATAGAGGAATATTTCATTCCGATGTATTTATTAAAAGATGTTTTTCATTCATTTCCGTGGCCTAGTTCTTACATATTATTCGCAATGTAGACTATTGTGAAAATCTATTGTAAAAACTACAAGCAATCCCTAAGGCTTATAGGACACTGTCTGCTGCCTGAGACACTTTCACTAGGTACCTACTTATTGACAATTTTCCATTTCCTTTGCGTCTCGTAATGGAAGCAGTGATTGTTTTCAAGTCTAGTTGACTGAAGAGAACTAGTACAAACCAGTTTCTATGAAAATGAAAGATAATATATGATACCTACTATGCCAAAATCGAACTTGCAAAAAATCTGTAAGTAGTTCTAGATTTACTAAAATATTATAGATATTTTAGTAACAAACTTTAAATAATAACAAAAAATTACATGTACAGAAGAAAAAAAGCATTAGAGGGCGTCAAAAAGTTATCATTGGTTTCAGGTGGCTGACTTCTACCGTTCTAATTTATTTTGTTGTGTTAACGGTAATTAACTGAAAAAAAACAAAATTCGCTGAATCAAATACATGACCTTGACTTTCACTTGCGCAGTTTACTCTTAAATCCTTCTTCAAAATTCACCATGACCGTCAGTGTATCCGGACCTCACCCAGGAGGTTCGTTAATATTCACGGCGCGGTTTTGCGCTCGATGTTATGGGTTACATCACGTCCTGCGTCACCCTCTCCGAGCTTGTGTCATTCTGTACCGACGATGATGATGTGGAACTATTCCCGTCCCTTGGGTTCTACGGGAGGAATGTGTGGAGAAATTATGTAGCCACTTTCTATTGCCGACCTTGGAAGCTAGATGCTCTAAGATAAATAGCGCTTTATGTTTGATTGACTATCGGTACAAATAGATATCTCATTGGAAGAATTGCTTAGCAATAAAAAATGCTGCGTCGGTTATTAAAAAAAAAATTGGTGACAACGTCGCATAGGCCAATCGAGTGGAAGAGAAATAGATGCGGCGCAAGCGTACAATGAGCGTAACGGGACAATGAGTCATCCTTTTTCGTGCATGAAACGTTCATCGATTTATTAGACGTTGCACGTTGTCACGTCAAAAAAACAGCAGTTTCCAATAAAACTGCAATACCTACACGGTCAAAATGTATGGAACAGCTGTTTTTTTTAAATTACCGATGAAAAAATTCTGTGTTCAGAATGATGTATTGAATACCCACACGGTGTCCCTTCCATGCTGTATATCGTCTTACGTCGCGGATAACTTTAATACCGCGATTCAGAATTTTAAGAAGAAATTAGTTACAAGTTTACTTTAACATTGCTCGTCTCAAAACTACCTAACTCAAAGTTACATTTCCAAATGGTCACTTCGATTCATTTCACAAGAAACAGCAAAAAACAACATCGTGCTGTGCAACAAGATTTATTGCACAGACATGTCGTAGTGGCTGTTCAAGAATACAGAGCTTAAGTTGTCTCGAGAGGCGAATCTTATAGTGATTGAATGTTCTAGAATGGAAGTACGAAGACGAATTTAAAAGTTCTTTTGCTAATCTGTGGTAGAAGTGCAGCACTCGTTGGTTTTTTATTAGCTGCAGAAAAAAACTCGATTGAATGAAAGTATGAACGCCAAGATTAGGTTAATGGCACTAAATAGAGTGATTTATTTAAATTTGGACTAACTTATTTCTTGTTTTGTGCAAGTTACTGCAAAATTAAATCTTCACAGGAGGTATATTCTCTTTAAAGGTTGGGTTAAACCGGTTAGCCAGTCTGCAATCGGACCGTAACTCTTCCGTACTAATTTGAATGATCCATAAATAGATCCAAGTACGTGCATATTTCAAGATTGTTGGACTCCCTAATCATGAATTGATCACGCGTTGAGTCCGCATGACTAAACGAAGTTAGAATCGCGATCTGGCTTCGTGATGTCAAAATAATCAATATATCACGAAGTCCTTGACAACTTTATAGAGTAGTAAACAGTTACTGAGTAAAGAAGGTCCCAGGAACTTAAATTAGTACTTAATAGTTCCATGCTAAGACCATAAATCAAAATTTTAGAGTAGAGATTTTTAGTCGAGTTAAGAAAATAAATTAGTGATCTCAGTTTCTTCAGATCTATTAATAACGTCAAATCTTTTGGATGGTCATAATTTATTCTCTCTGTTTTACTCTAATTCCCCTTTCTTAAATGTATAGTGAGGGAAAAATAAATAGAAAGACTGAAAGATACCCGCACAGAGGCGCGGGCGGAGGAGATTTCTCTTCCAGACGTTTTCGCATCATTCTTAGACGGAGTGTTTAACATTTCTTAAATATTTACTTTGTCATAATGGAAGCTTAATGGTAAGCGGTAATACTTATTCCATCCTTTACCTGAAATGCGGAGGGTTTTGCAAGACTACTTAAACGAGTGGACTTTATTTAGAGTTTCTATTTTTGGCGGCTCGAGTGGTGGACATAGGCCTTCTGGCCTCGCTTATTTTGATTTAATCTAGATAGAATAACACGCAACATTACTCCTGAGTCCCTAAAGAGTTAGCTAGAGGTGTATAACTCTAAAGTACCTTGTAATAGGGGGCGAGCCTATTGCCATCAAACGGGCACTAATCCAGGTTCCTGACTGCTTCTGAGATATTTCTAATACTCGTAGAATAACATATAACCATGTTTAGTTTTGCATCTGGCCTCAGCTACCTACCTACTATTTAGTACGTAGAAGTAAGTCGACTGAACTTTACGCAAATCTTTTGATTTATTAAGGTTCCTACTTAAGGTTAATTAGTTAGATTAGGGACTGGGTATTAATTCTGTGCCCTTTTCGTGGCTAAGAGGAGATTATGTTATTAGCTCGTAATGACAAACACTATTGTTTGTTCTTTTATTAAGTCCTAACCACTTGTTACTGAAGTCCTTTTAAAAGGCTGACTAAAGCATTTTTTAAATATTTTTTAACTCAATCTATTGCATCTTTAAATTTTATTTTACAATTTTAATTAAAATAATTTTGAAAAAAAAATAATTTTCATTCATTCACTTATAAGCATCCATACTTATAAAGATATGAAGAACCCCCTATTTTGAGGATGTACCTAATCCCATACAAAGCTATCGCACATTAGGTTTGAAAAGAAAGTTGGTTTTTAAAATTTCAAAGTGTCGCAGAATTTAAATCTTCTTTTGTAAACGACACGTCGTTCTCAACACAATGTACACTCGAGAGCAATGAATCCGGGTCACTTAAAGAATGTTAAAAATCTCGGAAACTAAAAATGATAGGTTAATGCAATAAATTGTATTTAATAGACAATGTAATACTCCTTAAATGAAAGTAAAAAAAATATGAGTCGCCATACATTTTATTAACACAAAATTACATAAAGAAAAAAACTGCTGATCTCTCCTTAAAACAAAAATAGGAAACATGAAATTTTTGAACTTTATTACGATTTTCTTGAATTTTAATACTTCGTATTGCCTCCTCGTGCTTCCATTACTGCGTTTACGCGGTTTGGCATGCTGTACACCAAGTTCCCTATACGATTTTGGGGAATATTCTCCCATTCCTCTGTGAGAGCAATTTTGAGCTCACGAAGCGTGATTGGGGGAGGGTTTCATTGTTTTACGCATCTGCCTAGCTCGTCCCAAGCATGCTCGATCGGGTTGATATCCGGGCTGCGCGCTGGCCACTCCATACGAGTAATGTTCATCTCTTGAAGGTAGTCATTCACAATCCTACCTGTATGAGGTCGGGCATTGTCATGCATAAATATAGCATCCTCACCTAAATTGACCATAAATGGACGTGATCATTGAGGATTTCTTCCACATATCTTACGCTAGTTAAAGAGCCGTTTTCTATGATCACCAGCTCTGTGCGACTTTCAGAAGAAATTCCGGCCCACACAAGTACAGACCCACCACCGTAGGCTACTTTTTCTTCGATGCATGCTTGCTTGAATCTTTCCCCTGGTCTTCGATACACTCTGTGTCTTCCATCGTGCTTGTAGAGCATAAATTTTGATTCGTCGGAGAACATAACTTTTGACCTATCTTCAATACTCCAATTTACGTGGCTCTGGGCATATCTTAGTCTTGAAATACGATGCCCACGCTCCAGTTTAGGGCCGTTTGCAGGTCTAAGGGGTTTTAAGTTAGATTCAGCAAGCCGACGTCTTACTGTCCATGCACTTGGGTTACTTCCTCCGAGGCGTCGAAACTGATTTGTGAGTTCAGTTCCTGTGAGAAAGCGATTTCGAAGCATGGTGTTCACCAAGTATCGGTCTTCTCGTGCTGTGGTACACCTGGTTCTGCCCGTTCCTGGTCTGCGTAGGTTAGAACCAGTGTTTTCGTAACGTCGGAGAACTCTTTGTACTGTTGACAGCGACACACCGACAGTCCTGGCTGTATCGCGCTGACTCCGGCCGGTTTCCAGCATTGTAAGTATTCTGGTGCATTCTTCAGGCGTAAGCGACATAATTTCAGCTTGAATAATAAATATAGAGCACTATCAACATGGTTTATGTACCCACATAAATGACAGATTACAAACAAAAGCAAAACCAAATGCTGTAATTTCGTAGTTCCATCTTCGAAAGTGGCCCTTTTTCAAATTTGATTTTTTTATGATATAACTTTACAATAACTAAGAAGTTTTAATACCTTCATTTAAGGAGTATTACATTGTCTATTAAATACAATTTATTGCATTAACCTAGCATTTTTAGTTTCCGAGATTTTTAGGATTCTTTAAGTGACCCGGATTCATTGCTCTCGAGTGTAGTAGTAATCCAAAATCATGAAACAACTAACAACTAAGTTGGTCTTATTAAGATCACTATTCCAACCAGCACAAGCATGCAGGGTTAATAAGAATACAACCTATGTGGGTAAAAACACTGATGTCTCACAACCTATCTGATTTCAACGCTAGGTATAGCTACTGAGTTACGCAATCGTGCGACGCGATTCGCGATTTCCGAGAAAGCTGATCCCATACTTCCGTATTTAAAACGGTCATTTCCGGTACCTTTAAGACATGATTAAAATGAAGGGGATCATTTAAATGTAAAGGATAGGTACTCATGAACTCGTCTACTTACCCTCCTTTTGCAGGACGCTAGTAAAAAGAAGAAAGGCTAAATACTACACTAAGAGATCGCTGGATGTCCTGCGCATTCAATATAATAATGCTTTCAGGATGTTGTTGCGACTGCCTCGTTTTTGTAGCGCTTCAGGAATGTTTACTGAGGCCCACACAGATGGCTTTCATGCCATATTACGCAAAAAAGCGGCTTCGCTGCTGTGCAGAGTGCGGAGTAGTCGCAACTATATCCTGAGAGCTGTGGCGGAGAGCTATACTCCAAATATCAGGCATTTTGTGCGGAGGTTGATTAGGTAGGGAATGTGTTTTTCTGCCTAGTCATCCTTTGTTTTAATAATATTTTTTTATCAATGTACACTAGAATATAAGCTGTGTGTAATACTAACAAAATATGGATCACTGTTGTCTGAAATAAATGAATTTTATTTATTTATTTTATTTTATATTATGGTCCACTCTTTATATGATAAAGTAAACCTGCCGGTGGCCTACCGTCTTAAAGCAGGAGTCATTCCAGTGGGGGAAACAGATGGCCTAGACGACCTGTATAGCTCTGTCTCTTTCCCACACTGCAATTACTCCTGTTTTAAGACGTCATAGTAAACCCCTAGGCCCTAAGGTACATAAGAAGCCAATTCCTGCCGGCTTCCCTTCATCAAGGCACTTTTTTTTTTTGGTGGGTGGGAAAACATCAAATGACCCCTCCCGCTCTGGGCGGAGCGGAAGGGAGTGTCAGACTCTTTATTTATTTATTTATTTATTAATCACAAAATCCACAGCTCTTTGAAATTATATCTTAAAATATATAACTAATCTTACAGCCAATTACGGATTTACAATTTAATAGCTATACAATACATTGCTAAGTGTACAGCGTGGATGAGTGTGTAGGAGTGTTCCTGAGGAGTTGCAAAAATGTGTGTGTGAGTATGTTATAGTAGTGTGTAGTGATTGTCTGTATGCCTTCTGTTCAGTTCTATTTATTTAGTTTAAATGTATCTGTCAGTTCGTCACATACTGACGTTATTAATTGTTTCCTGAATATACCTTTTTTAGTATTAAATAATATATCAAGATGAGAGAATCTTTTGTTAAAATTACTCAGCATCCTACCAATCACTGAATTTTGAGCGTAGTTTGTACCACTGTGTGGTACTTGGAATAACTGCGTGTGCCTAGTCCGTCGAGACGGAGCCCTTAATCTTAATACTAAATTATTTAAAACGGTACTGTCAATATTACCGCTACAGATATTATAAAGAAATAGCATGTACAGAATCATACGTCTGTTCTCCAGTGGTAGTATATTATGATGTTTACATGATAGCAGATAATCTGCAGATCTGAATCCAGTGCGGTAGTTAATGTATTTAACGAATTTAGATTGTATTGATTCAATCTGCTGTATACATATAAAACAAGTAGTGCGGATTCCAGATATTACTGCAGTATTCTAAAATACTGCGTATGTATGCAAAATAAAGTACCTTGATGCAATTAATATCAGTAAATAATTTACATGTACGCATAAAAAATCCCAGGTTTTTGTATGCCTTGCCGACGACATAGGACACATGCTCCGAACACCAAGATCCCTAATAACATTGCAACGCACAACATTGCCATTACTAAGATTGTAACTGTAGTTAATGAAATTTCTTTCTAGTAAAGGTTATAGTCTGACATTTGCTTACGTTAACATTGATAATATAGTAATTAGATAATCTATCTAAGTCGTTTTGTAGTTTCTCACAGTCATTTTTATTTCTTATAGTCATAAAAATCTTGGTGTCGTCGGCATACATAAGGAACCTTGCATCAAGAACATGCGCTCCTATATCGTAGAGGTAGACAGAGTATAAAAGAGGTGCCAAAATTGAGCCCTGGGGCACACCAGATGGTATGGTTACGCAGTCAGACCTTACTCCGCCCAATGTAACAATTTGAGACCGGTTCCTAAGGTATGATTCGAACCATCTGAGCAAGTTACCGCGAATTCCAAGCTCTGGCAGCTTACGCAGAAGGATGACGTGATCCACGCGGTCGAAGGCTTTTTCGAAATCCGTGTAGATCACGTCAACCTGCCCACCACCATCCATATCACGAACCACATCCTCGAGAAATACTGCTAAATTGGTATTAGTAGACCGTCCCTTAATAAACCCGTGTTGTTGTTGCGGAATTAACTTAGATATAGTAGGATAGATAAAGTTGTGTACTATTTTCTCCATCGCTTTCCCCATTACATTCAGAATTGATATGGGACGATAATCTTCTGTGGAGTTTCTGCAACCTTTTTTATGAATAGGCACAATGCATACTCTTACTGACTAAAAACCACCCATGTTCCTTCTTTGGCCCTTTATGTTCCAGGGCTCATCAAGGCACTTTACGTAGTATTATAAAACCTACACACAAGGTGTAAACGGCCCCTTCACGAAGTCGTCAAACAAGCATTGTGTACATACATGAAACTAAGTAACTCTACGCAAAAATTATTGCAGGGAAACAGGGTGAAAAAAATACGGCTACTCAAAACATTGTTTTGGTGGATCATGCATTGAATAGTCAGGTCATGGAGGTATTTAAAGTAAAGTTATAACATTTAAAACTTTTTTTTTTTTTGGGAAAGTTGGATCTTTGACCTTCAATATCTCCGTATTGAGGGTCTAGTAATAGGTATGGTCCAGAACAAAACAAATATGGCAATGAATGGAACAACACGTAGTTTTAGACTTCGTTCAGATTTTTTTAACACCCATTAAACAAGGTATAGACACCCAACCAAAGCGTTTACTTAACAGGAAGCAAGAGCAAGCACTATAATTAACACTAGAAACGGGATATTTACCATGTCCACTGTTTGTAACACACACACAAACACACAAACAGACACAAACACACAACAAACAAAAAACAAACAAACAAAACAACAACACAAACAGTGGACATGGTAAATATCCCGTTTCTAGTGTTAATTATAATGTTAGTGACCATGACAGTTTAAAAACTTATAAGAGCAAGCACTTCAAAATCAAAATCAAAATCAAAATAGCCTTTATTACTGATAATCGTGATAGTCGAGTCATGGTAATTATTATTAGGTTTCTTTTCTTTTATTTTAGTATTTGTTAGAATATTTAGTAGTTTATTTTATTTATATATTATGTGTATTAGTATCAATATAACGATATAAATTTTTCGAAAACTAGAAGTTATTTTTTAGATATTTATTGTACCTATCACAATGTTTTCTTATTTAACCCAAAGGTTGACTGGTAGAGAATGCCTTGTGGCATTAAGTCCGCCTATGTACCACTATTGTACATGAAGTTTAAATAAATAAATAAATAAATAAAGATAATATTATTACATTGCATCTCATTACAGTCATTTCTGTGATTCTTTCTCGACATAATCTTTCAATGCATTACAATAAATTCCAATAAATTTTTAAACATAAGAAGTTCCATGCACATTCAGTAATTATATTTCATTAATATTATAAGTTATTTCATGCACAAGAGCAAGAGCAAGCACTTACTCAGGAGCAAGTACTTTTTTACGTTTTTTGTTTTGCGGGGTTGAAAATCTTCATGGATGTTCTCCGCCCTGGGGCGGGCGGAGAGGTCTGACTCTAACTGACTAAAAACCACCCCGGTGTTCCCTTCGCACACTTGCACCGGGGATCATGGGAACTAGTGCGCTTTCCATTCGTGTCCGTCACTACGCGCCACCGCCTCGGGTTGGCGGCGCGGCGGACGTCCCCAAGTCCGCCGTCCCTCTGGACCCGTCTTGCTTATCCCAACCTACGTTTTCTAAACTTAAAAGTAAAATCTCACAAACATTTCCAATACACGTGCTTCTAGTCTTATCCAACATTATAAATGCATTACTGTAGGAAACAAAGCCTGTACGAAACAATTGTACCCGAAGCACGGAACATTGAATAGAAGAGATTTTCTTGGGTCATGCTCGGATATCTAAGTAGGTAGATAGGATACCAAACTCACTCAAAGAAACAAGTTACCTATGTCTGTGGCATCGTTTCTCGTGTATACTTCAATATCTACTAACTAGGAGAAACTGTATTTTCATTTACTTTTTTCTCATTTGTTTTATTTGATTATTTAATGATATCTAATCATTAAGGATCCAGAATACTTTACATGTTGAGGTTACCTAATTACACAAAGAATTCACGAGGTGTAGGACGACGCTAAATCTAATTATCTAAAAACATTGGATAATTTATAAATGAGAGACGCCAACGAAGAATAATTTCTTGATTTTTCATATTTGTAGAGAGAGACTAACTTCACTACTGACTTGGGAGACCGTAGTCTTGTTTGGATTTGGGTAGACTTAATTAGCCTAGCCGTTTTCCATTCCAGCTATGTTGGGGTCGGCCTCCAGTCTAACCGTAAATACCATACATGCGGAGCGACTGAATCCTAACTAATCTAACATTCATAGTTGAATTAAAACCGAAACTAAGCTGTAAGTACAGCGAAACTTTCTGATTGTAATCGTAAAATTTTATTGCTGTTTTTTCTGGCAAACTTCGTGAACGTTTGAATTTTTCGCGTGACCGACTATATCAAACTTCGGCTCAGAGTTACGTTGGTTTCTAACTTTTATTAGTTACCTAATTCGAAACCATTTGCACTTTAATTTGATGGGTCGAAGAGCCTGCAGACACTGCACTTTATAAGTAGTTCGTGATTGACATCCTAAAGCAATTATTTCCTACTTTCGTGATTTGCGTTAGCAGGAGAAAGCTTTATTAGGTACTTAGTAATTTATCATAATTATGTAGGTCTATGTTGATAGTCCTTATACTTAGACCATTAAATAAATGAATAAAACAAAAATCTATTTAAGTGTTTTACTGTCACAATATCTCTCAATACCTTATAGACCACAGGTACTTAGAATTAGAATATGCCAATCAGGCGAAATGTTTTATTCACGTTTTCAGCTACATACTAGAAACCGAATTTTCCCTACTAAATTCGAGATTATTCAAATCAATACGGTAGGCAGGGACCACGGCTCATTGGTAGGGAGCTGAACTCTCAATATAAATGAGCTCGATAAAGAAAGCTAAAGGTTCTCCAAGTGATGTAGGTAGGTACTCGTACGAATTGGACAGATCACTTCAATTCTTTCGTTTATAAACTCACTCGTTTACGAACGACTTCATTCGATCCAGACTAAGTATTAAAGTTAAGGCTCTCGTTATATCTAAACCAGATTAGTCTTGATCAAAATCCATAGGTAGGTACTCCATTCGTTATTAAAATAACAAGTAACAAGGCATGGTAGGTAACTTAAACCACAAACGTTATGATAATAGGTCATAAAATCAATATGGTTCTTCGTTGATCTAGCTATTTACTTTAACCTTTCGAACGCAATTGTCACATATACGTGACAAGCAAGTGCGTGCCCTGTACGCCAAACGACACAGGTATGTAACAAAATCGTAGGTGAAATCGTGGCTTAGCGTGGAGGGTACGCGCAAGCGTTTATGCTCAAGAGTCCAAAAGGTTAAACATAGGCATCAGGTCACATGTCTTCAACCGCTACTAATCCAATACTGTACTATGCATGTGTATCTTTTTATGTAATCTTATTTCAGTTGCATTATCCCAAAACTTAGCGGCTACTTATCACGTCAAATCGCACATTGGAAACTAGTTCACTCAATGTGAACACGATTGTAGGCTCGTATATCGGCAAATATATGCATCTACCATTTCTAGGGTTAACAGATCTATTTTACTTTTCTCGTTTTTTGGAAATTCCGGACGTTTTAAAATCCTCTCCGTATTTCTAATACCGAGATAAAGCAAGCCTAACCATATCTACCTAATGTAGATGGAAAAAGTCAGCATTTAAATAATAACTTATCTTTTTGAGATAAACTTAATAAAAAGTAGTAGACAATGTTTTAAAAAGCCCTGTCCGATCCGTGAGGGTATCGAGATTAGATTCTATTTATGTAATCCTTTTTGGAGAACAAGTAAAAAAATACCCTGATGAAAATTAAATAAAAATTACTAAAGTGAGGAAACTTATATGGCAACACACGGGCGAGAGCGGTCGCTTCTCGGATAGTGAAGTCATAAAAAAAAACAATTGGCGAAAGAACATACTTATGTAGAGATGGGTAATCACCCGGGTTAAAACCTACTAGTGGGTTAAAACCCAGTTATCACCCGTTTCATTCCACCCACTGGGTGGTTTGGCTGGGTGAAAATAAAATATTTCGGATTTATTATTTAAACATGTAAGTAGTGAACTACGGCCGGTGTGCGGGGTGACAAGACCGAGAGGGGAAGGGATGTGACTCACGCGCAGCTCACACTTCAAACTTGTCAGTCTAGTTTACTTCGCTGGTTAGAGTGCGCGCGTTTTAGGTGATTTTTTTTGTAACTTTTTATAGGTGTAGACTTGTCTCTCTCACACACACTCAGTGCTGTAGACCATTTAGGTCTACAGCACTGAGTACACGTATATACCTTGCGGCAGTCCGGGGAAGGAGGCCTGAGTCTGAATTAAGTTTGTCGATTGAAGGCAGTGCATCTTCAGTGAGCCAGCCAACAAATGTAAATAAAGAACATTTTAATTCATTATTAGCTAAGGCTATTTATGTATCGGGAACTCCCCTTTCAATAGTAGAACACCCCCTGTGGATTAATTTTTTCAACGAACTCCAGCCACTGTACAAATTGCCAACCAGGAAAACGGCTTCTACCACCGTTTTAGACAAAACTTATAGGGATATACATCACGTTAAAAGAAACCGTCAAATCGCAAACATGTTTGCACTTAATGCTAGATGGTTGGTCAAATTGTAGGAATGAAGGAATGATTAATATAATAATAGCAAAACCAGAACCTGTGTTTAATAAAAGTATTGCGACGGCAGAAAATCGACATACAAAGTGATTACTTATGTGAATAATTTTTTAATGTATTATCTGAGTATGGAACAAATAAGTTTGCTACGATGACAGGAGAATGCAGAAAGCTTTTCGTCTCGTAAAAGACGAACATCCACACATAACTTTTATAAATTGTGCAGCTCACACTTTACATTAACTATGCAAAAACATTATCAGAATTGATGTAATAAATGCTAGTAAGAATATGGTAATTAATGGTTAAAACTATTAAAAAAAGTCTTTACTTGCAAAAATTGTAAAGGAAAAAATGCTGGTGAAACTTTGAAGTTGCCATGCGATACCCGATGGGGCTGTTATTACACTAGCTTTAAAAGTATTAGCGGCGGCGACCTCTCGCGTCCGGCCCTGGTTCAAGCCATGGTCCGGAGCGAGAGGGAATGGGAGGACGTCACCTCCTTCTGCGAAGCAGTCATCGAAGGAGGTGGCGGAAGAGGGAGAGGACCTCACGTCCCAGCCGCCGCGGGAGAAGCACCGGGCGTCGGGGGCCACGTGGTGGCTCTCGGCCACCGCAGGCGCGGGCCTGTGGACGGTGAGTAATGGGCTAGCTCGCCGTCCGTCCGTCTTATGTCGACGGCGCTTTCGTGTTCCAAGCGCGCCTCAAAGAGATGTCAGCAAACAGGAGGGGCCCGCAAGGGCCGACGACGCCTGCCAGGGCTGCGGGACTGTTCGAAAGAGATACCGCGGCCCTGGAATACAAAGGGCAAAAGAAGGAACATGGATGGTTTTTAGTGAGTAAAAGTCTGACACTCCCTTCCGCTCCGCCCAGAGCGGGAGGCGTCATTTGACGATATCCCATCCCAAAAAAAATATATATAGGTAGGTATATACATTTATCCTGCATTTGACCCGCGTCAGGCGGAAGGTGAGGGCGCCGTGGCGCCTCTAGCCACTCCTTTTTTTTTTTTTTTTTTTTTTTTTGGGGGGTGAGAAATCATCAAATGACTCCTCCCGCTCTGGGCGGAGCGGAAGGGAGTGTCAGACTCTTACTGACTAAAAAACACCCATGTTCCTTCATTGGCCCTTTATGTTCCAGGGCCGCGGTATCTCTTTCGAACAGTCCCGCAGCAACTCTAGCCACTCCTCAAAGACGTATTAGGGGACTTATCGCCACTATCGTGGCGTGCCCTGTACGGGGTTGCGACAGTCGCTCTCTCCATGTCGCCATGAGATCGCGCCGGGGGTCTGTCCGCTGAGCGACAATTTGCCGCGGCAGCGGAGCTTCCCCCCGGCGTAGTGCCTCCGCGCGCCACTCGTGCAGGCGCGCGAGGACTATGGCCTCCAGATCCCATGGCGGCAATCCGGCAAGGAGGCTAGCCGCCTCGCCGGAGATCGTGCGGTACCCACGGACCAGCCTTACGGCTACCACCTTTTGGGGCGCGTTCAGATAGTGCGCGGCTCGCAGCCTCAAGGAACGCGCCCACACCGGGGCCCCGTAAAGGGCCATGGACAGCACGATCCCCGCGTAGAGCCTCCGGCAGGAGGCGTTTGGACCCCTCAGGTTGGACAAGAGCCGCTTGAAGGCAGCCCCGGCCCGTTCCAGTTTGGGAGCCAAACATCGGAAGTGCTCCACGAAGTTCCACCGGCTGTTGAGGACGAGTCCAAGGTACTTCAACATCGACTCGACGCCGATGGGAACCCCTCCTACCGTCAGTATGGATCCCAACGGTGGCGCATTCCGAGGCCGATGAAAGCACATGGCCTCGGACTTGTGCAATGCCAAATCTCGAGACCCAAATGCCGGATCCTCTCCACGACTATCGCAACCCCGCGTGTCATTAATTCGGCCGCCGCCTCGTGCGACCTCCCCTGCGCCAGCACCAGCGTGTCGTCAGCGTAGCAAACTACACTGACGCCGCTAGGGAGCCACATACAAACAGCCCTAAACCATCTACATCCGACATTAACAATTTTCATTTTTTTGATTGTGACCGTGTTTCCGATGCAAGCGATGATGATGATTAAACTGCCTACTAATTTGTTGTAATTTTTTAAATTAATAATAAATGTATCTGATTTTGTGTTTATTTTTGACAAGTTTATAATGAACTCTACTTCCCACTATTTAATAATTAACAATACTCATTTTCACCCAGTAAAATAGGTGAAAATGGGTTAAAACCGGGTTATAACCCAAACCACCCAGTTTTAACCCACATGGGAAGAATGGGTTTTAACCCACTACCCATCTCTATACTTATGCCGAAGATGGTAATTGTCACGTTAAGTTTGTTAGAATTTAGGGGAACGGGATAATTTGGGACATAAATCATGCATTTTAAAATTCATTCATGTTTTTACTTACATAAATATTTTAAGTTTTTTCTTATATTTGGCAATGTCATTAGTTTTTTTAACTTATTGTAAAAAATATAAGTATTTTATTTGGGTAGGTACCAAATAAAATACTCATGTTTTACTTATTATGGATACAATATTTTAGTCGATCGCAGTCCATTGTTTTTATTGCACAGATGAAGAGACAACCTGGGGGCAGGGCCGGATTTAAGGGAGGGCAACCGGGGCGAAAGCCCCGGGGCCTCCACAAGCGGGGGGCCCCCACAATAGAAACTTCGGAAAAAAAAATCCTTCAAATTCCAACTACATAGTAAACACTAATAAACATCTTTTCCTTTGATATTTTTTTTCTCTTTCACCTTTACCTACAGCTTACAGTACTTTGTACATACATGATTATTTGATTATATTAATCTTAAATATTAACAGAAATCATTGATCTATATTTGTTCACTCCAATCAAGCAATCAGTGAAATATCAAAGTCTCTAATGGCCCTGATAAGCACTTCCAATTTACTACCCATCTTGAGGGAGTACCTCAATGGCTCAATGGCTGAGTGGGGTGGTACTTACCCGCAACCTCGGAGGTTAGGTATTCGATTCCGTGTCTCGACATTTTTACATTTTTTACATATAAATAAATTGTCGAGATTGCAGTATGTGAACAATTGGTGTTCTTCAATTCTTAAACAAATCAATTATTATTGACTAATTGGTTTTTTTTTCATATTTTTTGTGCAGCAAGGTATGTAGTTTGATAGGCAAATAATTATTATTGTGACACAATTAAATTTAATTAAATTCACGAACTTTTACTGCATGCAAGAAATTGAAAAAGAAAGTCGATCAATAATAATTTATTTGTATAATTATTGAAGAATATCGATTTCGATTGCCATACAAAACCCACCTCATCGTGACAAGGAGTCGAACGTTAATATTAACAATCGAGTCGTGAGTCATGATCGAGGAAAGAATGTGTCCATTGAAGTTTCCGTGCGTAATTTCGTCTTCATGTAGTTGTCTATTCTTTTATTAATATATTTTTCCGAAAGCATAATTTTCTTCAACCAGCGAGCGAGTGTGAGTTTTTTCTGCCCTCTGCCTGTCCATGTGAATCCACAATAGTATAAAAATTGCCAGTTCGGATGGGGTATTTATAGTATATTCTGCGGATTTTACAAGCCTATTCAGCCTATTTTTCGTATTTGCGTGTCGATACGAGATACGACGGCAACGACGTACCTGTTTCCCCCGTTTTTTATCTGTACGAGTGTACGACCCGTCACAGCGTTCACAGAACTTCAAAATTCAGTTCATCAAGATCAGCCGCGATATAATTCCAACTTTGTTCGGAAATGTACGAAGAACATGTTACACGCCGCAATAAAAATCAAGAGACCGTCAATCGATTCTGGCTGTGCTTTTCTCCAACTACGGGGAAAAATCTTGTTATGCGTGTAAATTGATGTCCCCTCAAAACAACAAACTCAGTGGAGAAGGCTTCAGTGGCTGGAAGCATGCATCCGATCGTCTCTATGAGCATGAGATTACGAAAACTCATTTGGAATCAGTAATGAGTTTAGTGCAACGGGGAAAAGTCACGGGACGCATCGATCAAGAGCTAGCGATGCAAGAGGCTCAACAAATCGAGTATTGGCGAAAAATCCTGAGAATTATCGTTAGTACCATCAAATCCATTGCTGAACGCGGATTAGCCTTTCGAGGTGACAATGAAATTGTTGGCTCACCAAGAAATGGAAATTTTGGAATTGCTAGCCGAGTATGAACTAATCCTGGCAACCCATTTGAAAGAGCATGCAAACAAGGGGAGTGGTCATGTCAGTTACCTTTCGTCTACGATTTGCGAAGAACTGATCGGTTCTATCTATGCACCCATAAGGTACTAACTGAAACAGTATCCAGGATTAAAAAATCGAAATATTATTCCGTATCAGTGGACTCTACTCCCGACAAAGCTCACATCGATCAACGATCATTGTTCGATATATGGAAGGATCGACGCCAAAAGAAAGGTTTCTCACCTTTTTACCAAACTGCGGTCATACTGGCGAAGCCACAGAAAACGCTCTGCTCAAATTTTTAGGTGACCATCAAATAGAGATCATGGATTGCCGCGGCCAATCATATGACAATGCTGCAAACATGAGTGGCAAATACAAGGGGATGCAGGCTCTTATTTTGGAGAAAAATCATTTATCGACGTTTGTACCTTGTTGTGGGCAGTCTCTGAATTTAGTGGGAAAGGCAGCTGCTAACTCTTGTCCATCGGCTGTTCAATTCATCAAAGAATCATTGAAATCATTCGTGGAATCCAAATGAAATGATTTTGATAAATACGAGGAAGCAGCCAAAAAAAATATCCCATACTGATGAATATGTACAATCACGCAGCCGCACCAGAACGAGAAATGTGAGGTTGAATCCGCTCGATTACGGGAAAGCACAAAGCGCAATCTGTCACCCAAGGAGAAATACAAAGTATCCGCCTTCATCCCAGTGGTTGACCAGCTATCTGTTTCTCTCTGAAATTTGGATTTCTGAATCACATCGAGAAGATGGATGCTGAAAATTTGCACGCTGCAGAAGAGGCATTGGTGAAAGGGTATACGGATGACTGATGAGAGCCTAGTCTTGGTAAAGACATTTTGTACACACAAGCTGTTGGTAAACCTTTATTAATAAATAAATAAATAAGTAATGAGTTGGTTCAATTTGTGTCTTTGATTGATTCATACAACAAGAACTATGGAAAAGATCAATAGCCGGAACTATTTTACTACCAAATTCTCGAAGATCAAAATTTCAGAGCTACATTCCCAAACCTCGAAATTGCATTGATAATGTATTTGGTTTTGATGGTATCAAATTGCACTGGAGAGCGCTCATTTTCAAAAATGAAAATTGTAAAAAATAGGCTTCGAACCACGATGGGACAAAACCGTCTATCAAAGCTTTCTCTCCTGAGCATTGAAAGCGATTTACTCCGAGAACTGGATTTCAGCGAAATCATCAACAATTTTTCGGCAAAAAAAGCTCGAATGGTTCCGTTCGTTAACACTAAAATTTAATTTCAGATAATTCTTGTTTCCGATTATATGATGATGATATGTGTTTGTTAAATACTAAGTATCTACTTGGTTTCACAATAAATTATTTATTGAAAAACTCAACTGAAAAAATTGTTCATTTTATTTGGAAAATAATTTGGGGCGAGGGGGCCTCCACTCCTTTGTTGCCCCGAGGCCTCTAGACCTCTAAATCCGGCCCTGCCTGGGGGCACAACGCCCTATTCTTTTCGCAATCATAAATATTGTATTTCGTTTGTTTAGGACGTTGTTGGCATTATCATTGTTTTATCGAAGCCAGAATGTTTTGGACGGTTTAAGAAATACAAGAACCATAACAGTTAAGAAAATTATAAGTACCTAGGTATGTAGGTAGGTACTGAGTCTATTCTACATTTTCATAACTGTTGAATGTGCAAATGCAAAGTGACTTATAACTGTGGCTGGAACTCAAAAGTTTTATAACATAGTAAACTACTTGTGGCTTCTCAATGGGTGGGCAGTAGCCGGCGATGCCGACTTCAACATTCCGCAGTCAAGCTAAGGGCTGTACCGGACAGGGCAGACGACATTGTTGCCGCAGTCAGATGTAGAACATTGACAAAAAGGCGAGTCAACAAGCTTGAAGGAAAATAATTTCCTCTCAAGTTACCATGACCTGTGAGAAATTGGGCAACACAGATCTACCTCCAGCCATGTCCTGGTCAGCCGTTCACGAACGGATGGAGAACTGGTGGAAGTGTCGGCCCTTGATGGAATTATCCCACCTACATTGCCATTCAGACAAAAGTTCCTCCCAGAAGTCTGTGGTTTGAATAATCTAGAAATTTTAGCACAGTCACGTTGGGTTGAAAAGTCTGCTTCCGCGGTCACTCGTGCGTATAGTACATTGCATTGCAGCCCGACGGCGACGCCCTGCATTGCCAGGCTGGTGCAGTGGTTTTGGCCGAGTAGCTACATCACGACATGCCACAACAGCCCCACAGTACAGGATCGAGTGCGTATCAACGAGGTCCTCGCTACTCTCGAATATATTCTTGAGTTGCGAGTCCAAGGCACACACCATTAGTATTATAATTATTAAGGTGGAAGCAACAGGGTTCCCGCGAAATTTAAATTTTCTTACGTTTTTTGCAATTTGCCTTTAAAAAATGATTTACAGCCGTAATACGTATGTATTTACAGAATTATAATCATTACCTAAAATCTATCCGCGAATCATATTTTAATCAACATAAAACCTGATACTGACTTGCTAATTGCAAAAAACCGGCCAAGTGCGAGTCGGACTCGCGCACGAAGGGTTCCGTACCATTATCTTATAAAAACGGCAAAAAAATCATATCTGTTGTATGGAAGCCCCCCTTAATATTTTTTTTTTAATTTTTAGTATTTGTTGTTATAGCGGCAATAGTAATACATCATTTGTGAAAATTTCAGCTTTCTAGCTATCACGGTTTATGAGATACAGCCTGGAGACAGACAGACAGACAGACAGACAGACAGACAGACAGCGAACTCTTAGTAATAGGGTCCCGTTTTACCCTTTGGGTACGGAACCCTAAAAACGTAAGAAAATTTGAATTTCGCGGGATACCCTGGCGCTTCCCCCTGTCCATTTGTCAGCTAAGTTTTTATACTATTGGAGAATAATCACACGATTTAGATGTTTCGCTTGTCCCCGTGATATTATTGGTTTAATCTACAGGCACTTAAATAATTTAAAAAAATACGAGCCTTTCTCGTTCTCATGCACATAATATATTTTGTTCTAATAGTTGTCTAAAGACCACTAGTATGATATACAGCTATAAACTTGTAGATATGTGTATATTGACATAAAATATAAGATATTTTAAGCACCAAATTTTAATTAGCAAACACATATACCGTCGGCTCTTGAAATTGGTACCTATAGTACCAATTTCAAGAGCCGTGAATTGCAGTAACAAATGCCCAAGTCACTCTAACGATGTTTTTCAATACACTTTCGAAGAAATCAAATAACTAACGAAATGTATTTTTGTCATGAATTATTAAGAAACTATGACTTAATTTGATTTTTCCAGGCTTTGCTTTCGCCAGCTTGAAGGAGAAGCAAAGGTATGAAGCCGCTAAACAGCATAAAATTCAAATATTTTTGAATTTAGAACACAAATAAATGTTAATTTGTTCGTAAAAGTATTTCTTTTTAAATATAATCATGTTTATTTATGATATTCTATTTTTAAACACAAATATATACAAAAATGTTTACGCCGTAAAGAAAAGATGCACTTTGCCGAGATTAAAAAAAAAACAATCATAGCCGACAATAGGAATTATCTGTGGAAATTTTTATTTCCGCACACGTTGTGATAAATTAAAAAAAACCACGCGTGTGAAATATAACATATTGAACCTAATCGTAGTGAGCTATGAGCCAGTTTTCGAGGAAGTGTATTGAAAAACAAATAACGATTGAAGCGTCGTATACACGTGACAGTTTTTGCATTCGATAGAGCTTAAAAATGTAGAATCGGCTAGCGTAAAAAAGTGATTTTGCCAAAACAGACACACGTGGTCTTTTTTTTTTTTTTTTTTTTGGTGGGTGGGAAATCATCAAATGGGGGGCCGCTCTGGGCGGAGCGGAAGGGAGTGTCAGACTCTTACTGACTAAAAACCACCCATGTTCCTTCTTTGGCCCTTTATGTTCCAGGGCCGCGGTATCTCTTTCGAACAGTCCCGCAGCCCTGGCAGGCATCGGCCCTTGCGGGCCCCTCCCGTTTGCTGACAACTCTTAGAGGCGCGCGTGGAACACGAACGCGCCGTCGACACGGCCTGCCCGTCGTCATACGACGGACGGACGGCGAGCTAGCCCATTACTCACCGTCCACAGACCCGCGCCTACGGTGGCCGAGAGCCATCACGGCGTGGCCCCCGACGCCCGGTGCTTCTCCTCCCGCGGCGGCTGGGACGTGAGGCTCTCTCCCTCTCACGTTCCGCCGCCTCCTTCGCTAGCATGACTGTTTCGCAGAAGGAGGCGACGGCTTCCCATTCCCTCTCGCCCCGGACCATGGCTTGAACCAGGGCCGGGCGCGAGAGGTCGCCGCCGCCAATCGCCGCTACGAGGACACGGCGGTGCTCCTCCCAAGCGGAGCAGACCTCGACGGTGTGCTCCATCGTGTCCTCCGGGCGATCCTCGCAATA
Source organism: Eurois occulta (assembly GCA_950022335.1). Lineage (NCBI taxonomy): Eukaryota > Metazoa > Arthropoda > Insecta > Lepidoptera > Noctuidae > Eurois > Eurois occulta. Next base: position 8,857,400 of record OX465500.1, on the reverse strand, counting down.
GTAGCACCCGGGCGTTTCCTCCCGCCCGATTCGGTGCAGGTACCTCCCGAAACATCCGTGTCCGGCGAGGACCTGCGTCAGGCGGAAGGTGAGGGCGCCGTGGCGCCTCTCAAGCCACTCCTCAAAAAGGGGACTTATCGCCACTATCGTGGTCTTAAAGTCACAGCGACGATTCTATCAAACCAGTACCAAGTTCCTTGGTACTGGTTTGATAGAACCATAATGGCCAGCACACACCGGTGACGGCAGGGCAGAGCAAACGCCAGCACATCAATCTACTACAATATGTCAAATTTCTTTAATAGATTTTCAACTTTATGTCTAAAGTATTAGGTTCAAGGTTGGTTGGGAAAATCTGTCAGTTTCGGGTAGGTTGACCTGCTGGCGTCTGTACATCGCATTCTAATATCTCGGTAGAAAACCTTGTTTAAAGTCCGGACTCCTGATAACAATCAAAATCAAAAAGACTACTTAAGTTATTAACAGAAAATGTTATTGGTATATTTTCGCATACTTTGGTCTCTGGTGAATGAAGGTGCTAGATTTACTTTTTCATAATATAACTTAAAAGGTTTTATTCATTCCATATACGATAGAAGCGGCGGCGCTACCTACTAACGATAGGGGACGACCGTCTCACCATTTACCGGGCAAAGTTCCAATAAACCGGCTGTGAATCAAAACCTTATTTTAGTGTCTTTTATTTTGGGGTCTGTATATGGTTTTATCGAATCTCTAACTCGTGTATTAGGTACACTCCATGTTTTAGGACTAACAGTATAAAACTTTAAAGCTCTTAGGATAATTTGTTTGATAGCACAATATTAGCAAGATTATCCGGGCGTAAGATTGCTCTAAGATCTCGTTATAGTGCGATTCCATTACGGAGCAATTTTCCCGTGCGTGTAGTTGTTTTTGCCATAAAACTGTTGTCCCACGTGTTTCTGTAAAGCATAACGTAATCTGCTGCAATAATTTTTGCCAGCTGCTTATATCTTTATTAGGTACTCCAGCTTAGCCACTTTTTATTTCCAAGTTTTATTTTTTAAAACTCCTTATGTTCTCATTATTCTATAATTGTACAATTATAACCATACCCATCAAGTAGAAATATTCTATAACTAGGTACAAAACGATGGTGTAAGCAAGCGGAAAATCACTAAATTGAAGGCTCTTATTCATTTTCGTTTTGCATTCATTTAAACCTCATAACGGTTGACCCTTCTGAGTAACCTAACCCAGCGTTTTAATTAATATTTCAACGGCTTAGCATATTTTGATAGGAATAGTAATTTGCCGGTTATCTTCCTATTCGTTTTTCTAACATCTTATTGAATGTTTTGGTTTTTAAAAGGATTTGGATTTTTGGCAGGTTAGCTGAAAAATGAACATACCTAGTTGGGTTTCTATGGACATAATCCAAACTATCCAAACTAATATTATAAATGCGAAAGTAACTCTGTCTGTCTGTCTGTCTTTGCTTCACGCCTAAACTACTGAACCGATTTGTGTGAAATTTGGTACAGACATAGTTTGGAACTTGAGAAAGGACATAGGATAGTTTTTATTACAAAAAATAAAATAAAAAATAAAATTTATTCCGGACATACAGCGCCATCTAATTTGGCTACTGTGTGACAATTCTTGGCGACGGTTTGACAACTGACAAAATGTCATAGCATGCATTAGAATAGAACGGCTATTTCAAAGGATTTGTCACAGGTACAAGTAGCCTAGTGGTTCAGCGACCGCCCTGTAAACCGAGCTTCGCAAGTTCGAATCGCAGCTAGTATTCACTTTTTGTGATTTTTTTTAATGCTATTAGATTTTCAAAAATAATAAACATGATTCGCGAGTTCGATCCCCAACCAGTTTTCACTTTTTGTAAGTTTTTTTTACCATTCAAAAGACAGGTAATCATAAATTAATGAATGAAAATTGACCAATTTACACTGTACAAAAAAAAATCTCTAAAAAGTTTAAAAATGAAAACATACTCAAAACGCAGCAGCCATTCGCTCAGCCACTGCGCCAACCGTGTCGTCATATAACTGTGGTTGTGGCTTCCTCAGGCATTGCTGCAACTTTGCTTATGGGTGGTCGGACTGCACATTCCATTTTCAAATTGCCGCTGAATCTTGCATGCGAAGATACGCCCCAACATGCAATATCACCAAAAACGGGGGAAGTAGTTTGGGACGAGTGCACAATGTCGCACAAGCATGCATTAGAGGCGTTGCACCGCAGCTTGCAGGACATCCGCGGCAACCAGGTGTGATGGGTGGCGTCATCAAAATGTTCGCAGCGACTTTAGACCCTGTGAACGGTGAGTAATTAACTAGCTCGCCGTCCAACCGTCTTATGACGACAGGCCGTGTCGAAAGCGCGTTCGTGTTCCACGCGCGCCTCAAAATGATGTCAGCAAACCGGAAGGGGTCCGCAAGGGCCGATGCCTGCTGCAGCTGCGGGACTGTTCGAAAGAGATACTGTGGCTCTGGAACACAAAGCGCTAAGAAGGAACATGGATGACACTCCCTTCCGTTCCACCCAGCGCGGGAGGAGGGGTCATTTGAAAAGCCGACTTTAGACAGATACTGCCAGTTAATAAGAGGGGCCATTTTGTAATCAAAAAGGGGCACACTGGCGGATGAAACGCATGTCTCATGGCGTCGCCACTGTGAAAACCTCCTGAATTGAAAAGCTCCATATTACGTGCATCATGCGCGTCCAACTGTAAAACGACCACGAAGCAGGTGTCTTTGCGAATAAGCTGCTGCAAATGAGAGAGGGTCGTCTGGAATCCGAAGGAGATGGGAAAATTCTATTTTCCGAAGAATTTTCCCATCCAACCACTGTGCTAGCGCCAAAGAACGAGTGGGTCAGTAAAAAAAAACAAAAAAAAAGTATACACATCCATATCATTGTGATGGCTGATGATGATAGTACTGCCTACTCCGTTGAATTTCTCAACTCCCTGGAGTTATCGGGCGTGCCGTCCCATCAGCTGGAGCTTAAATTTGGCGTACCAGTTTTGGTGATGCGAAACCTTGATGAAACCAGACTGTGCAACGGCACCAGGCTTCGTATCACACAGCTGAGCTGCTAATGGAGAGAGCGTTTTAAGTCCCCGCACAGGCACTTAGACAACAAACTAAACAGGGCCTGCATAACCTTTTGGCAATGCAGGAGGATGATAGGTAAGAAGTGGGGCCTATCCCCTAAAATAATACTCTGGTTATACTGCACGGTGATCCGACCCATGATTACTTACGGGGCAGTGGTCTGGTGGCCCCGCACTAAACTAGCTACAGCCTCCATCAAACTGCAACGCATGCAGAGACTTGCCTGCATGGCGACTACAGGCTGCATGCGGACTACCCCGACCGCGGCTCTGGAGGCCATGTTGGGGCTCCCACCGCTCGATCTGTTCATACAGCAGGAAGCGACGATGGCGGCAGTACGTCTTGAAACACTTCAACTTTGGGGTAAGAAGTACACACAACACACCGCGATACTGGAAGGATTTTATACCGAGTTCCCCCTAGCGAAAGCTATTAACGATCGGATACCCAAGTAATTCGTATTCGACAAAAAATACAAAATCCAACTCCACGAGGATCACCGCTGTGAGGGTCTAAGCCCCGCGGAAGTACAGATCTTCACGGATGGATCTAAGACAGGTACCGGCACTGGAGCTGGAGTCTTCTCGGAAGATCTCAACATACACATAGCCGCACCATTGGGGATCCATATCACGGTATTTCAGGCAGAATGTATGGGCATTGCCCTGGCACCATCGGCCATTTTAGCCAGGGAAGTTGTGGACCACTCAATTCGCATACTTTCAGACAGCATGGCTGTACTACTAGCATTAAACAACCACACAGTCAACTCTGGGTTAATACACGAGTGTCATCAACGTCTGAACCAGGTTGGTAATCTCAATAATATAACCATTCAATGGATAAAAGGACACAACGAGTCCCGAGGCAACGATACAGCGGACGAACTCGCTAGAAGGGGATCAAGCATGGCAGCAGTGGGACCTGAACCCATACTGCCACTCCCCTTCGGGTACCTACGCACACTGGTAAGGAAACGAACCAGTGAACAACACCACAAACTGTGGCTAAACCATGGTGAGTGTAGGCAGGCCAAGGATGCACTTCCTACCATCGACGGCCGCTTCACGAAAAAAGCGCTTCGGCTGACCAAACTACAGCTGCGCACTGTTACAGCCGCCATCACTGGACACGGCTCTTTTAACAAACACCTCTTTGCCATATGAGTCACAGACAGCCCTCTGTGCCGAGCCTGCATGGACGAAGATGAGACAGCAGCCCACGTGCTTCTGCACTGCCCAGAGGTTGCATCATACAGGGCAAAGTACTTCGGTAACCCAGGTACTCTCCGCGAGACTGTCAGCGACATCAAGGCGCTGCTGGCTTTTCTCGGGGAGCTGAGGTGGATCGAATAGATTTCCCACCCGCACGCAAAATACGCGCATTGGTCGTGGAGTTGCGGACACCAGCCCGTTATACAATAAGTCCCCGCATACCCATTATTGCAAATAACTTACCATTTCAATTTAAGAGGTAACAATTTCCCTTAAAATTGGCTATTACAATGACGATCAACAATTCCAGGGCCAAACCATAAAAGTGACAGGCATTCAATTGTGCACTCCATGCTTCTCACACGGTCAATTATATGTTGTTTGTTCAGTGCCCAAAAATTTCACGTGCTTGCGGAAAATAATAAGTCATTTAATGTTGTATACAGAACGGTATTAGAATAAATAGTGCCCAACAAGGCGTTTGATGGTTTACTTTGAAAAGAAGGTTGTATAGCGCCAAAATAAACGGTTTAAAGCCATATCGTCGCCTCATTTAATTTTGTTGCCGATCTCTGCGCCCAGAATTACAGTACCCAAAAGGACGCATTTTGAAGTCATCACCTACATTATCGCATTTTGATCAGCCAGTCAGTTCTCACACAAAACATAACATCACGCCTGAAATCCCCTACGGGTTAGGCAGAGGTGTACCTTATCGTACACCCACATTTCGCCGTTCGTTAAGTTGAAGTCCCATGTGACAGGGGGCGAGCCCATTCAATTCTATTCCACCAACCGGGCACAAATCCAGATTCCGTGGCTGCTACTGAGAAATTCCTGATGGAATACCCCAATAACACTATTATTTATAGTATTTTTTCAATTGCATACATTGTTTAATGTTAAGTGGAAGAGCGGAGTCACCTAACACAACCATCTTCTTGCTTAAAAGGTGATCTCCAAATCATGTGCGTTAGAACTTTATATAATTTAAATAAACATTTTTTTAACACTGCCCGACCCGGCAATTTGATCCCAGAACCTCATGCTTAGTACTCGCACTTGCGACCACTTGACCAACGAGGCAGTCTCACACATACACACCTAAATAGCCACGCGAACGAAGTAGCGGGTAGCAGCTAGTATACCATAATGGCGCGATTATACATGGACGTTAGACCATAATATTTGGGTGTTCGAATGACTTAACTCGAATTCGGGCACCAATGGATTCGAAGCAGTAGGTACAAGATTGTCCGAAGACGGATATAGGTACTCGGCCCCGTTCTTTTACACTTGGTTATTTTGTACGAATTCCAAAGGCAATCGAATTCGGGCAAACGACCAAGTTAGTATAATTGTGCCATAAGTCTACGTACCTACTAGGCACTGATGAAAGAGAAATTCGAACTGATGCGCATTGTAATTAAGCAACAGTGTGTAGTGTTCGTAAAAGACAACAAACTCTATCATCATCACCATATTAGTACATTTTGATATTAGTGGGGTTTGTTATTGCATTCGAGGCGGAATTCACAACCGAGCTGGCGAGGTTGTTATGGAGCCGAGAACTGAAGTAACAAATGCTCATGTGTATCAAACGACGTTTTTCAATACACTTTCGAAGAAACAAAATAATAGAACGAAAATTAGGTATTTTTGTCATGAATTAGGTAATAGGAAGCTATGATATAATTTCCTTTTTTTCCCTCGCTATTTTCGCCGGGTTGAAGGAGAAGCAAGGTAGTGAGCAAAATATGAAAAATAGAAAATCCAAATATTTTTGAATTTAGCACAAATTAATGTTAATTTTTATAAAAGTTATTTTTTGTTAAATAATCATGTTTATGAATGATATTATATTTAAAAACACAATGTAAATAGTCAAAAAATATTTACGCCGCTGTAAAGACGCATATCTCCTTGCCGAGATTCAAAAAATAAATAATCGTCGCTGACTATAGGCAGGCATTGAACCAATTTGGACTTAGTATGAGTATAGAGTTATCTGTGGATTTTTTTTTATTTTCGCAAAGGTTGTGTTAACTGATAAATGAAATAAATCCACGCGTGTGAAATACCTACATTGCATGTTGAACGTAATCGTAGTGCGAAAAGAGCCAGTTTTCGAGGAAGTGTATTGAAATAGTATATTTTGATATAAGTGGGGAAACTTTGTAATTGAATTCAAGGCGGAATTAATACCCAAGCTACAGGCGAAGGTGTTAGTGAGCCGAAAACTGCACTAACAAATCCCCACGCGTATCAAATGACGTTTTTTAATTCGCTTTCGAAGAAATACAATGTTAGAACGGAAAGTATTTTTTGTCAGGAATTACTAAGAAAGTATGATTTAATTTTTTTTTTGCGCTTTGCGTTCGCCAGGTTGAAGAAGAAGCAAAGGTATGATGCCTAATATGAAAAATAGAAAATTAAAATATTTAGGACTAATAGAGGGGCCTGTCATACTCCTATTGAATAAAACCACACGGAGATCGTCCTCGTCATTTCTGGCTGGGGTGCGCCCTAGCAGTCGCCACCTCCTCTCTTTTTTTTTTTGTTTTGGGAGGGGAAATCATCTAACGACTCCTCCCTCTCTGGGCGGAGTGGAAGGGAGTTTCAGACTTTTAATGACTAAAATCCATCCATGTTCTTTCTTTAACACTTTGTGTTCCAGGGCCGCGGTATCTCTTTCGAACAGTTCCGCAGCCCTGGCACGCCACCTCTCCCTAGGACAGTTCCCAGTTTTTCCCCTGATGGCAACAATGTCATCTGTCCATCGCGCCGCGGGACAACTAACATTATTTTCTTTTCCCGGTCCTTGAACGCTACTCGGTCACAGCTTTACTTCACTTTCATTACCATGCGGCGTCCGTACATAAGTGGAATTATTAAAAAAGTGAAATTGGTAATCCTTTTCGACGATATCAAAGTAATTCATAATTTTTGCTTACAATTAATGTATTTTTTTTCAGAAATAAGATTATCTGTGACAATTAATTACCGAACGGAATGACAGTGACAGTTGAAGTGACACTGACAATAGGAGGCAGGCCAGGACTCCAGCAGTCTAGATTGTTTACATTTTGTTTTGGAGGTTAAAAGTTTTGGTTACCGTATTTTATTTACATTCTATAAATGCTTTGGTTAAATTTTCAATGTTACTATGTGATTTTTAACCAAAGCGTTAACTAAAACCTCAATAAACATGTCCGGGATTTCAGAAGAGTATTTGGGTTCAATTTTAGATGCAATAGCAGCTGCGCATCACTTACATGATTGGAGTTATAACCAAGTAAAGTTTGAAAGTATCGCGCAGAACTACTTTGGACTATTAATTCCTGTTGTTTTGTCTGGTACACGCGACGGGAATGAAGTTGAAGTTCATCTAGTTTTAAAATTGGCTCCAACCAATGAGCAGTATCGAGTAAGTGGCGCGGTATCAATAATGTTCGCCAGAGAAATCTTTGTGTATTCTGTTGTGCTCAAAAAGTACCAAGAACTGCAGAAACATGCGCCGATAAAGTCGCAGTACATCATGCCTCATTGTTACTTCGTTGAGAAAGAAATTTGTATGGAGGTCATAGCTCTACAGGATATGTGCAGAGATGGCTACAAGCCTTACACACTCAAAATGTTCCTCGACCTGGATCACACACTCATTTCTTTAAAGTCTCTCGCTAGGCTGCATGTTTTGTCATTTGTTCTTAAAAATGAAAACACAAAGCTGTATGAAAAAATCTCCACAACTTGTGAACCTTTAACCTTACACACAAACTTACGGTACATGGAAATAATGCGAGATAGATTAGACAAAGCATTGAAAAAGTTTGAAGGCACGGAGTATATACCGCTGTTACATAAGTTGAGAGAAAACTGTGCCAAATATTTTAATGCAGCAGTTGATTCAGTACAAAATACATGTATTTGCCATGGAGACATGTGGAAAGAAAACATTCTTTACAAATATGAGGTTTGTTTGCTTAATGACACTTTGGGTTAATACATGTGGGGATTGGGTCTTTCTAAATAAAAATATTTTGTCTGCTTATTTTTTTGGTGCAATGAAATGAATAATTATTTATCTTTTTACAGGATGACAAGCCTGTATCAGCCTGTATCATAGACTACCAAACAGCCCGACTATGTAGTCCAGCATATGACACCATGTACCTCATCATAAGTAGCACAAACACTAAGTTAAGAGAAACATATTTCCATAACTTCTTGAATGTGTATTACGATACATTTAAAATAGCACTGAAAGACTTTAACTTGGATTCAGAAAAAATATATTCTCGTCAAATGTTTGAAAATGATTTGAAGGTAGTTTCACCGGCTTGTTTGATAACAGCCAACACTGCGTTGTGGTTGTCAAGTGGTTTGCAACAGGAGGGTCATGTCAGGAGCAAGCATGTTTTTAATACCATAGAAGAAAAGGAGATGGCTGTGAAAAAATACAAGGAAATTATTAAAGCAATAATAGATGACCTCTCAAGATATGGTTATATTTCTTTACATGTTTGACATTTTATGGATCTTATAGAAAATATCTAATTTTATCTTAAGGTGAATGCTCCAACCAGCCCGCGAAATTCGAAATTTCTTGCGTTTTTTGCAATTTGCAGGCCAGTGCTAGGTTGTTTGTTGATTAAAATATTATTCGCGGCTGTAAGACGTATGTAGTTACAGAATTATAATCATCAAAATCACCAATACAACCCTCCAAGTTCATAAAGGTGTAGGAACAAAAAAAAAACAGAAAAAGTCATTCCTACAGCTTTATGTACTTAGAGCGTTTTATTGATGATTTTGATGATTATAATTCTGTAACTACATATGTCTTACAGCCGCGAATAATATTTTAATCAACATACAACCTAGCACTGGCCTGCAAATTGCAAAAAACCCAAGAAATTTTGAATTTCGCGGGCTGGTTGGAGCATTCCCCTTAAACATTAGTGTCCTATCTCTTTAGGAAATAATATTTCTAGGTAAAAAAAAATACAATCTATTGAGACTTAATAAAAATGGTCATGGTGTGTTCTCCTATGATTGGAAGCACACATGTGTATTTGTCCCTGTTATATTATGTATACTTGCATGTTATTGTGTAGTTTCTGTTGGAGATCCAATAAATAAATATAATAATGTTTCATATTGAGAAACACTAGATCTAAAACAAGAATAATCCTGGTACTGTACAAATCTCAAGATGAATTTCAAAATGTATGCTATCTCATTTGAAAAACAAATGAATAAACTAAAACTAAGTAACTTTGTTCTAATTAATTATTAAGTAAATACTAATTCAATAAAATTTATATTTAGACCAAGCCATATTGTTGAATATTTCTATATTAAATTATATCAATATTGTGTTATTAACTTTGTTATTTTTTTTATTTACTCTGTACATTTTTTACAAATATTCCTTAGAAAAAAAATTGTACAACTTTGTTTATTGTTGTACTTGTTCCTTTGTTGACAATTGTTGAATTGTTTAGAGAATTAACAAAGGAGGTTAAACCCCCCTCCACCTGGACCTCTCGCATTTCGCGTATCCAGCCTCGACTAGAAAGTCCTTCCAAAAAGAAAGTAGCATGCATAGTGCGTAAGGTCTCTAAATGCAGTTTGTCCAACTTTGACATCTTAGACGGTAGAATTGAAAGACTCCCAGAACTGTAAGGCCGCGGCCTCGAATTTTGCGGGCAGCGGGGCGGCGGCGGCGGCGGCGCTCGTTGTATGGAGTGCACCGCTCGTTGCCCGCTCCCGCGCCGCTGTTTTCGAGAACCGGTCCATTTGATTTTACGCATAAGATCCTGCCGCTCCCGCGCCGCCGCCGCCGCCGCCCCGCTGCCCGCAAAATTCGAGGCCGCGGCCTGAGGGTCATGACATTTTGATCGACGGCGTTCGACAGTTTTGTCCATACAAAAAGAGAGCACTAAGGACCGCTTGAACCACGAATCACTTAACACGTTAAACGTACTTAAAACGTGCTGTTAAGTGTTACTATCAACGCCTTGAAGATGACAGAGACGGAATGACGTTTTAAATATGTTGTAACAATGTAAACGTGTTTATTGATTCGTGGTGCAAGCGGGCTTAAGTATGACTTGTTCGTAACGTCATCGATGCGAAAGGATGCGTACGGCGGCGCCCTTTTTAAACCGACTTCAAAAAAAAAAGGAGGAGGTTTCTCAATTCGACCGTATATATATATATATATTTTTTTATGTGTGTTCGCGGATAACTTCGTCGTTTATGAACCGATTTTGATATTTTTTTTTTTGTTGGAAAGGAGGTACTTCAAGGGTGGTCCCATGATAAGAAACCGGGATCTGATGATGGCATCCAAGAGAACTTGAGGGGAGATTTCAAAAATTGTAGTGGCGACTAGTGCGTTTGTACATTTTATGATTAAGTATTTTAAAGCACTACAATTTAAAGAAGGTCTGGAGTCGCTCTGATGATGGAACCGAAAGACAGTCGAGGGAACTCCTCAACGGTTTACAGCAGTCACCTTGTGTTTGGGTTTGATTAATTTGTATTGATGAGAAATTTACACCTAGATGGGTTGTGACTGTCATAAGGGGTCTGATGATGAAGACGAAGGACAGTTAAGGGAACTCCTCAACTGTTAACAGTAGCTACCTTGCGTTTGGACTTAATTCATGTATATTGATCAAAACTTTGCACCCATCTGGGTTACAAGTGCCACTACAGGTCTGATGATGAAAAATATTTCTATGGAATATTGCATAACTAAAAATAAAAAAATAAAAAAACTTTTTTGCAAAAAATAAAACCGACTCAAATAAACAAAAGTCACCGACATCTGAAGCTAAAATTATTTTTCACTTTTTTTGTGTTTTTTTAGTCGGTTTTATTTTTTGCAAAAAAGTTTTTTTTTGTATGGACAATCCGTAGAGTTACTTTTAGACTTGTTTATAACTTGTAGAAAATGCGAACATTAAATAACCAAAGAGATCTCAGGGGGTTGTCTTTATTTGTTTAAACAATATCGGAAACATATTACTAGGACCGTGCCGTGCTATTTCAGCGGGAATTATAGAGGCTGTGGGTGAGCGTCCGCCGGGCGCCGACGGCGACGCACTCAAATCCTCTGCATAATGCAGAATTCCTCAGCGTCCCGCTTGGCGAATTTATAAGGCAGTCGGAATGGAATAAACGTAGTTGAAAAATACTTTTAAGTTACCAGTATGAAAGTACTTATTTTTAGGAAAAAAAGTTTTATTTCGCAATAGTCTTTTCGTGGTACCTTCATGTAGGTAAGTAGGTAAGGTAAAAGTACGTATTCCCGTTAGTGTACCAGTACCCGTTAACGAGTCAGTTTTTTTATTATTGCACTTTTCTACCAATAATAAATTAAAGTTTGTGAAGGGCAATACCTTCTCGGTAATATTTTGTTCAATTGTAATGGCATCATTGTCCAAAAAGTTCAATGGCGTCAAAACCATGCGATAACAAAAGTTTACTGTAACTGAATATTATGAAAGTTCAAAGTTCTGTCAGTGAACTACGAAACCACCACGTCGCATTGATGAGCTAGCCATACTGCGACAGATAACATTAAAGTAAGAGTGTTAATTTTCTAAGATATTTAAGTATATTATTTTGCGATATAACTTATAAATCGAGGTGAATTCAGGTGAATCTAATTGGGAAATAAATATTTTTGCCGTTCACATCTATTGTTACTAACAAACCCCTACTTGACCTAGTACCTACCCGTTTAAATCGTATTTTTTTTACCGGATATTGGTACACGATCAACCCGGTAATACACGTTGTACCGAAACCCGTTATTGTGTACTTATTGCCTTGAAATAGGTCTCATTTTCTTTTAAAACTGTAGAATACATTTCTGCCTGATATTAGGACTTCAAATAACAGTCGCATTTAAACCCGACAGCGTCCTTATTGCCTTGTGTTAAGTCCTCTTTTCTTTCGAATCAATAGAATGTAGTTTCTATGCTCCTTGTTTGTGTTGTAATCACTTGGATTCGATTTCCTCTTTAGTTTTTTTATGATTTTCAAATTTTTGCACGTTTCGCGTTACTGCTCTGCTGTTCTGAAACCAGGTTTTTCGATGCGCATCGTGTGGCGCGCTGCTTTTTTAGTATGGATATTGATAACCACGCAGTAATTTGAAGCAAACTTCAGACCGGTAAACTTACATGACTCGATCTGTGGATACCCGACTAATTTTTTCGTTGTTCTTTTTTTTGGGATGTGAAATCATGAAATGACTCCTCCCGCTCTGGGCGGAGCGGAAGGGAGTGTCAGACTTTTACTGACTAAAACCCATCCATGTTCCTTCTTTTGCCCTTTGTGTTCCAGCGTCGCGGTATCTCTTTCAAACAGTCCCGCAGCCCTGGCAGGCATCGGTCCTTGCGGGCCCCTCCTGTTTGCTAACATCTCTTTGAGGCGCGCGAACACGAACGCGCCGACGACACGGCCTGTCGTCATAAGACGAACGGACGGCGAGCTAGCCCATTACTCACCGCCCACAGGCCCGCCCCTACGGTGGTCGAGAGCCACCACGTGGCCCCCGGCGCCCGGGGCGTCTCCCGCGGCAACTGGGACGTGAGGTTATCTACCTATCACGTTCTGCTACCTCCTTCGTTAGCATGACTGCTTAGCAGAAGGAGGTGACGGCTTCCCATTCCCTCTCGCCCGGGACCATGGCTTGAACCAGGGCCGGACGCGAGCCGCCAATCGCCGCTACGAGGACACGGCGGTGCTCCGCCCAAGCGGAGCAGACCTTCACGGTGTGCTCCACCGTGTTCTCCGGGCGATCCTCGCAATAATAACACCCGGGCGTTTCCTCCCGCCCGATTCGGTGCTGGTACCTCCCGAAACAACCGTGTCCGGTGAAGACCTGCGTCAGGCGGAATGTGAGAGCGTCGTGGTGCCTCTCTAGCCACTCCTCAAAGAGGGAACTTACCGCCATTATTGTGGCGTGCCCTGCACAGGGTTGCGAACTTGCGACAGTCGCTCTCTCTATGTCGCCATGAGATAGCGCCGGAGGTCTGTCCGCTTAGCGACAATTTGCCGCGGCAGCTGAGTTTCCCGCGACGTAGTGCCTCCGCGCGCCTCTCGTGCAGGCGCGCGAGGACTATCGCCTCCAGATCCCATGGTGGCAATCCGGCAAGGAGGCTCGCCGCCTCGTTGGAGATCGTACAGCCTTACGGCTACCACCTTTTGGGGCGCGTTCAGGTAGTGGGCGGCTCGCCGCCTCAAGGATCGCGCCCACACCGGGGCCCCGTAAAGGGCCATGGACCGCACGACACCCGCGTAGAGCCTCCGGCAGGAGGCGTTTGGACCCCTCAGGTTGGGCAAGAGCCGCTTGAAGGCAACCCCGGCCCGTTCCACTTTGGGACCCAAACGTCGGAAATGCTCCACGAAGTTACACCGGCTGTCGAGGACGAGTCCAAGGTACTTCAACGCCGACTCGACGCCGATGGGAACCCCTCCTACCGTCAGCATGGATCATGACGGTGGCGCATTCCAAGGTCCATGTAAGCACATGGCCTCGGACTTGTGCAATGCCACCTCGAGACCCAATTGCCGGATCCTATTTATGACTATCGCAACCCCGCGTGTCGTAATTTCGGCCGCCACCTCGTGCAACTTCCCTTGTGCCAGCACCAGCGTTTCCTCAGGAGTGCCTCCCTAATGCAGCTCCAGGGCATGGTGTTGAAGGCGTTGGCAATGTCAAGAGACACTGCCAAGACGACCCCACCCCGGGACACCGCATCCCCCGTCGGCGTCGTGAGGGCTCTCACGCGCATGATGGCGTCCACCGTCGAGCGCCCCTTGCGGAAACCAAACTGGTGGTCCGCAAGATCCAGCCTCATCCCCGCAAGGTGCCCGGCGAGGCGGTTTGCAATGACTATTTCAAAGAGCTTGCTCACCTCGTCGAGTAACACAATGGGCCAGTATGCGGACGGAGGGTCTGCAGGGCGCCCCGGCTTCCGAATGAGGACCAGCTTCCCCGTCTTCCAACGAAGCGAGAACTGGCCTCTCCCCAAGCATGCGCTTAGGAGAACAAAAAATGTCTCTTCTTTGGATAAGTCGTTTTTTATTTATTTTACACAGTTCACAGAAATGCAAAAATAGCATTTAACTTTAACGTAAAGCAATAGAGTTCAAATTCGCGGTGAAAATTACCGGATTCAGGGACAATTTAACGTTTACTAGTACAAATCTACCGGGTACTGGTACAATTAGCCCTTTGTTTTATTTTTTTGTATTATTGTTAAAGAAAATATAGACTACTAAAAAAAAGAATAATACATTAAAACTAGTTTAAATTATCTCTCTAGTCATGTATTTTTTTTTTTGTAAATCTTCTAGTTTTAGCATAGCAGACCTGCAAAGTCAGTGAAGTTCAAAACTTCACGGATACTGGGCCCTTTACCTTATGAACGTGCTCGAAGCAATAGGAGCAGCTAAGTAAAGATCGCAGCAGATGGCGTTCTGTAGTACCCCATGGGAAAGCCTACCTACCCATACCCCCATGTGAAAAATGCGTGAGTTTATGTATGTAGCTATGTTTGCAGCTTTTCCTACCTATTTCATCAGTCTGTATGATTTAAGTAGGAAGACCATTTACATTTTCGTTATCTCTTCCACAACACTCAACACTCAAAAATAAGGACCTTTCAAGATCACTAGCCTATCCCTAGCTATTTTTTTTATCGCCCGCCATTTTACTTGCTTATGATTGGTCGTCGATAACTGTCAAAGTCTCGACCAATCACATGAAATCAATACCACGACTTCTGATCATACAAGTTCATAGAAACGATTGTAATTAGTCAAAAAACAATTAATAATTATAGGCATAATTTAAATATTTATAACACGTAAATGTTATAACTTTAAAATAATTTAAATATCACCAGAATGTTTTAGGTAGGAGCGCCAGGGTAGCCCATACCGTGTCTACATACAGCCTGACATAACATCACGCCTGTGATCTCCGAAGGGTTAGACAGAGGTGTACCTATTAGTACATCCACATTTCGCCAGTTGTGTTCAGCCTGACGCTGACCTGCAAATTGCAAAAAATCGTAAGAAACTAACGGTTCTCATAATGTTTTCCTTCACTCTCTTGAGAGTAGTGGTGATGAAATAATTTGCGCAGCGTGAACCGCCGGACTGAGTTCAACAATCCCACGATATAAAACTTGTAAGTCCGTTACCACAGACTGTTTAGTAGTTCCATTAACGTCTCTTTTCGATTTATTGATTTACTTAGGTACCTACTAACACTTAGAGGAGTCTGCCCATCTCTAGTGACTAAAAATACCATAAGGCCCGGACTCCACTAAAGCGGAGACGAGATCACGAGACAAGATTAGAGATGTGTTGTAAACCACCTTAACCACCAATAGAATTTCGTTAATTTAACTTCTCTGCGCTTAGCTTTAGTGGAAACAGTTGAGCAGATGTCTCATATTTGTTTAGGCTAGCAGCAGACTGCCAAACAGTCAGCAGCGCTCAGCGGAGACGACAAGACGCGTGCGGCGTGTGGCGGTTGCCTTTCGTGTTAGATCGCACTAAACTGGGCGTGTAAGCCACATACATCTCAGCTCTGGTCTAGCCAGTACGCATCTCCACACAGCTCCGCACGTCTCCGCTTTGGTGGAGTTCGGAACTTAAGGTTTATAATCTGATCTACTCTTCATAAAGTATTTGGACACCTAAGTGAGTAGTTACATCAATAATATAAGTAAGTTAAGTAGGTAGATATCTAAAGTAATTACTACCAACTTACTAAAGCTCATAGTTGGTGCGAAGTTAGTTAAAGTAGTTCCTAGATGTTGCACCTCGTACAATAGCGGCGCTTCTCGCATTCTGTAGTTGCTTAAGAGCAAACTTCGTTGATCAGCTATTTTAATTGTTGGGTCTTACTAAGACCTGGGATAAAGTCGCCTTTACTGAGAGCCGCCAATGAAGCTTCTAAAGTTACTGAGTAGACTTTTCCTAGAGGCGGCAAACAGTTTTTGTGTGAAGTTTTCAGGTAGCTACAGGTAAGTTTATACCTGCCTAAATATTCAATATAACAATAGATTTTTGTTAGTTTTCCACAATGTTTTAGGTCTTATAGATAACTTTTTCTTTTTTTAAATTCTCCAGAAAAAGTTGAAAAGCGGGGAATTCGAAAATCTTTACACAAAACAATTAAATGCTGTAATATGCGTAATTTCTGTTAGTAGGTAGGTACTCGAGATTATATCCTTGGCCAAACACAGCTCTAACTTAGATTGTTTGGTGCAGCCCAGCCCAGTAGCTAACTAAGACAGTGCATATTTAGACGAAGAGCTTCTACATTGAAATAAATTTAGTCCTCCGCTGAGTGACTGCTTGCTTGGACGTTGAGCAGACCATCTTAGTTTTATTAAGTAGTCTTGCCACGACCTGCGACAGATGGAAGAAACGTTATTAGTTTCTTGGACTTCCACGGCGAAAATATTAGTTTAATAAACTTTTATTGGAGTTTATTTGGTTTCTGAGTTATTCTGGGAATGATAAATTGAAGAAAATATTACCTAAGTTATCGTTGGCTACCAGAACTTTAACATTTTCAGCCCCTTGACTGTTGTTTAGATTTTTGTCAAATGACGCCTCGGTCAAAAATATTGCAAAACGTATACTGTCACATATGGGATAACTTCCGTGATTGTTCATGATTTTGAGCTCCCGATATTTCGATGCTGTTGCAAGCGCCATGATCGCGGGTTGAATGTCGGGAGCTCAAAATCACGAACAATCACGGAAGATATCCCGTAAGTGACAGTATAAGTTTAGTTTTAAACTGTGAAAGCTTAAAACAGTGTTTAAAAATATTGCTTTCTAAGATTGGAGTATGGACGAATGTATAGTAATTGGTAACCTGACCACCTATTTTAGGTACCTAATCCTTATGTGCAATGTTGATGACTTACGTCGATGTGCTAAAGGGTACCTTTTAGGAAAAGGGGTGAGTTTATGTACTTATGTGTGTATGTAAAGGGTATACGTTAGTGACAGTGGGGAACCAACGTTTGTAAAGACATCATTGATTTTGGTGGACTACTAACAACCACATAAATCCGTGGTACCGATGTCTGCACCAGGGATGTTACGAATGTCGTAGTTTTCACAATCGCGAATGCGAATGTGAATTTTTGGGGATGCGGGTGTGCAACTGCGAATATTTGGGAATAACATTAAAAAAAACATTAACATAAGTCATCATCTTTAGGGTCCCGTAATCAAAAAGAAACCCTTATAGTTTCGCCATGTCCGTCTGTCTGCCTGTCCGCTGCTTAGCTCAAAGACTCTTAGTACTGGAAAGCTGTAATCTATGTAACTGTGTCTGTACCTACATTGAATATATTAAAAAAAAAAAAATTGAGGGGGGTTTAGAAACAGTAATAGAGCACGAAACAAAAAAAAAAATTCTGTCTGTTTGTTTGTACAAACTAATCTTCGGAACTACTTGACGGATTTCAATGATTTTTGTTTTGTTGTATAGGTATAAAGTCTGAGCAACATATATGCTATAATATATATGATGCAGAACCGCAGCAGACCAGCTAAACTATAAGAGATACAAAAATGGTACCTTAGCAAAAATTGTTTCGCGTGATGATCTGGAACACCTGATGTGGAACTCCAAGAGCCCAGCTACACTATAACATATATAGGAATGACGTCTTAGCAAGAGTTGCTCAGCCTGATGAACACTCTCTGTTGTCGTATAAAATTTGAAGATCTGGAACAGCTGATATGGAACTCCAAGAGCCCAGCTACACTATAACCTATATAGGAATGACGTCTTAGCAAGAGTTGTTCAGCCTGATGAGCACTCTCTGTTGACGTATAAAGATTGTAGATCTGGAACACCTGTTGTGGAACTCCAAGAGTTCACTGTATAATTATAAAATAACATAAGCTGGGAGTACCTCCACGCGGTGAAGGCGGTAACAGTTTAGGACTCATTTTCGATGAAAATTCTATGAATCATTGAAAATTTGACTCTACTGGCTAAAAATCCCATTTATTTCCTTTTCCATTTATCTTCGTGCAGTCACTTAGATTTTAATTGATCAGGTATTTTCAGAATAAAACTATAACCATGCCTAGAAAGAGGTCAAATCTTTCCCAACGTTCCAAAGGAGCTAAAAGATTGAGGATCATAAGATCCCAAGAATCTAACGAAGAGCGTCAGGACAGACTTGATGCTGTTCGAGAACATCAGGCTGCAACTCGCTCTGTAGAAACCTCTTCGGATCGCGAAGCTCGCTTGCGTTCTCAGCGTATTTATGCATCTACATCCAGGTCTCTAGAGACCAGTGAAGAATATGACGCGCGACTCTCCGCTGATCGTGAACGTCATGCATTGTCTCGCGAGTCGGAGACGTTCACGGATAGAGAATTGCGCTTGAGTTCTCAGCGTATCTACGCATCTGCTGCTAGGTCTCTAGAAACAAGCGCGGAACATGATGCGCGACTGTCAGCTGATCGTGAACGTCACGCATTGTCTCGCGAGTCGGAGACGTTCACGGATAGAGAATTGCGCTTGAGTTCTCAGCGTATCTACGCATCTGCTGCTAGGTCTCTAGAAACAAGTGCGGAACATGATGCGCGACTGTCCGCTGATCGTGAACGTCACGCATTGTCTCGCGAGTCGGAGACGTTCACGGATAGAGAATTGCGCTTGAGTTCTCAGCGTATCTACGCATCTGCTGCTAGGTCTCTAGAGACAAGTGCAGTACGTGATGCGCGACTGTCTGCTGATCGTGAGCGACATGCATTGTCTCGCGAGTCAGAAACGTTTACCGATACAGAATCACGCTTGAGTTCTCAGCAAATTCGCACATCTACTAACAGGTCTTTTGAAACGAGTGATGAACGTGATGCGCGACTGCTGATCGAGATTATCATACATTGTCCCGAACACGCACACAACAAAATATTCATAATCAGTTAGAAAGTGAGAGAGAAAGGATTGCTGGAGTACGGCATGAAGAGACAGAAGTTATTTCAGTGTACCCTTGGGATCTGCTGCGGAGTAACGGGAAGAAAAGTTTTTTGTTGTATAGTCTGGGCAACATAAAGGCTATAATTTATTTTGGAAAATTAATACCTGATGCAGAACCGCAACAGACCAGCTACAGTATAAGAGATATAAAAATGGTGCCATAGCTAAAAATATTCCATGTGAAGAGCATTTTCTGCTGTGAGAATAAATTTGAAGGTCTGGAACACCTGCTGTGGAACTCCAAAGCCCATGGCAGCGCTATAACGAATTAAGGAATGAAGTCTTAGCAAAAGTTATTTATTCTGATGGGCATTTCCTGTTGACATACAAAAATGAATGATCTGGAACGACTCCAATCGTCTCGCTTATCCCGTTGTTTTCCCGTCCCCGGGCCTTAGAATTCTACATCAGACGTTTCAAATTTTCGATTTTGACGACCCCGTTGTCGCTGGCATAAGCAACGGGATCCGCGTACGAAGTCGCGGGCAGAAGCTAGTTTGGCATAAATATACAGATTAGTTAGGTACGCCGACAAAGTGGTAAAATAAAATCTCGAAAAGTATTTTTTTTAGGGTATCTCCCGTACCTACACGTAAAGTGGGGATCTTTTTTTCTCGCGTATCCCATAGTGTGGGATGTCGTTGGATAGTTCTTTAAAAAATATTGTGAGTTTGTTCAAATAATTTTTCGATTAAGAATAAAATAGAATAGAATAGAATTTTATTTTACAAACATGGGTAATACCAGTAATACACAATAGTTGTTATGAAATATCAAAGCTCAGCCATATTTTACCATTCGGCATGCAAACATTTACATTATTTATGAAACTTGTGCTTACATTTTAAAGATCAAATCGATTATATTATTATTGCTACAATTATCATTCAATATATCAATTAATAAATTATTATTTTCATTACAATTATCATTCAGTATAACAGTTAATAAATTATCATTTTCATTACAATTATTATTCAGTACTTAGATCAATTAATAAATTATCATTTTCATTACAATAAAATTATCATTCTATTAACAAATTATCATTATCATTAAAATTAATCAACAAATATATTTATCTCTGTTAGAAATTCATTTATACTGTAGTACGCTTTATCCGTCAAAAATTTACGCAGTCTATTCCTAAACATAATCGTATTTAAACCTTTCCAACCACTTGGTAATTTGTTGAAAATAATTGGGGAAAATAATTAATCGTTTGTGAAATATTAAGCTTTAAAGTGCAAATTTTTGTTAGACTCAAGTGTCCCCCCCCCTCTACCAGCTAAACAGTTGTGTTTGGGTGCGTGAAAAATTCACGGTGATAGTATATATAACGAAATTAAAAGGAAAACTATCACAGCTAAGTAGGCTTTACAAGTTTCGAGTACCTAATAGTCGACCAACTTATAAAATGTACTTGGATAACATATTTTCCTAAGCATAATGGAGCACAGGTTTTTCAACTGCAAATGTAAGTTTGTTTTTTTATTATTACAATAAAAATCAAATCGAACTGTAAGGTCCGCATATTTTGATGGGCAACTACGGAACCCTATATTGTGCGTGGCCCGACACGCACTTGGCCGGTTTTTTTATTATTCATAACAGGAATGTTAAAAATAAAACAACAGTAAACCAGTGTTATACTTTAGTAATGATATCCAATTGTCAGAGTTCAAAAGAGGCATATTATATTTCAGAAAAAGTTATTTTGCCGCCTTTTCGAACATGAGGCGATTTTTAAGGGGTTCGTAAAGCAATTAGCGAGAAAGAAACGCTTTCTATTGGTCGAATTAAATACGTGTTGCCTGCCTGCGCCTTTTGCGCGTCCGAGGATTTACCACGCGCGGCTACCGGGCGAGACACAACACGATGTACACATCGCATCGCTTGATGCGAAAGCTAAAGTTTAAAATGATGCGAATCATTCGCATAAGCAAATTAAAAGTTATGTTCGGCACCTCAATATTCAATAAATTGTGTGTTAATGACAAAGGTAAAGTTACCTTTCTTTCATTATCCCATAACAGCTAAACTAAGCCCATTAAAATAATAAGAGCATCTAACTCCAGTGTAACGGTTCCCTTCCGCTGCAGACTTAATGTTATTTTAAAGTTAATTAATTTTCATGATACTGAAGGTTCGTATCTCTCAATTCCGGGAAGATACAGTTTGTGTAACTTATTTGTATTTATAATTAGTTTATCGTGTTGGCTTTCGTACAAACAGGTAGAGGTTGTTTTATGTGGAGCGATTGACCAACTGACCCTTGCAGTTCAATTAACGGGTTATATGATATCCTTAGATCAAACGGGTTGCCAGGTTTCAAACGAACTTTATAACATGCTAATAGAACCCTCCCTAAAATATTTGTTGCTTTAACCATGCTTTTAAATATTAATTTTTGGTTGGTTGGTTTTGGTTTTAAATGTTAATTTTTGGTTGCAGAGATAAAATCCACCGCCACTGCGCATTAGATGCAGGTTCCAGTACCGCCACATCGTTAAAAAGTCAAGAAAAAGCGCAACAAAAACTAAAAAAATCTGGCTTCTATGAGACACATTTTAAAAAACTTCTTAAGCTTTTGTATTGTCATAAATATTCGCGGGATCTGCGTACAAATGACGACAAAGCGCTGGCTGGCGTCTCGCCAGAGAGCTGGAGTTACTCGCGCGTTAAGGCTGCTCAGTGCACACACGACCTCAATTGTGGGACACAGGTAGGTACACTGGTTAGGTTACACTATTCCTAAACCACGGAGCTTTTTTATCTGTATTCGTTCACAACTTGAGCTCCTTGTAGGTGTAATTTCAAAAATATTAATATTAATAATAACACTGCAAAAGGACAATGGGACAAATTGGTCCAAGTAACCAATACTCAAGAAATATTTTTTTTATGATAGGTCATAGCCCATATGTAAGTAAAAAAATATTTTAAAAAATCCAAGTAACCGGGTAACATATACACTCAGGTCGAAAAGTTTTCATTATTTTTCGATAGATTTTTGTGATTTCCAACGAAAATATAGAAATACGAATTTTAAAGTGTGTGCAGCATTGATAAATAATTTTCACGTGGTTCTTAATGACAATGAGCAAGCTCCTTCTATATTAAATAAAATACAGGAAAGAGAACACATGCCTAATCGATTAATGCATTATGTGGTTTCACACCGTCTAAATAGACAAAGAGTCCCATTCAGAAGAATGGGAGATGGTGATATAGATTTCCCGTCCCTGACAAAAGAGCAAATAATACTGTTCGCGCTTGGCACTTACCATATAAAACTAGCGAAGTCGTATTGTGCCGAACATTTGCGGGATGGTGTATATTTTTAATTAAATTGTATAGAGATGGACAGTTACATGACCTAAACGAGTTCAATATTCAACAAAGAAATGTATACTTAATGCGGATTAGAATACAATCCAGACACGTTAGGGCACGCCAATATTATGACTATATATTAATAGACAGAGACAAAACTGGTATCGACGCCATAATTGAATATTATTGTAGCTGTTTGACCGGTAGTCGTACATTGGGAAGCTGTGCACACATATTATCTGTTGTTTGGTACATGAGTCTAGCGAGACATGTAGGATTTAATCCTCCAGCACAATTTTTAGACGAAATAATTATTGATTATGAATAAAATAAAAACATTTGGTTCTACACCTAACAAATAATTGTAAACTGTGTTTTCTAAATATATGCCTTTGTAATACTTTTAACTGTTTTTATTATTATTTGGGGTTGGAGTTGGTTGTTGCCGAGCAGTTAGTGTTTGGCCACGCATCCATAGTGTATACGTTCGAATTCCATTGCCGGCGTGTACCTACAGTCAGAAGTGTTAACATGTAAACACCTAGTTAGATGGAACATTCCATATACAATAAAATACATTTGTATGTCGTTTCATATTAATGTCTTTGACTGTATCAATATGTCTAGTCTTGATTAAAACGCACGTATGTAAACATGCTCACATACATCATCTGCCTTGCCTTTTCCCAACTATATTGGGGTCGGCTTCCAGTCAAACCGGATTCAGCTGAATACCGTGGAGCGGCTGTCTACCAGACCTCCACAACCCACTAACTGGGTAACACAGTACTTCTTGGCAAGACTGGAGCCAGATTTACTGGCTTCTGACAATCCGTAACGACTGCCAAAGTACTACAAATGACAGCCAGGACCAACGACTTAACGTGCTGTCCGAGGCACGGAGGAAACTCGGTATGTTTAGATGGTCACCCATCCACAGACCGCCTTGACAAGCGTTGCTTAACCTTAAAGATCGACCCGTGCAGCTGTTATTATTGAGCCACGAGCTCCTCACATACATAGGTACATAAATACGTAGAATATATAGGCATACCATAAAAAGAATTTAATTAATTCCCTTGATAATACTTAAGTCTTATGAACTTGACTGTACTAGTACCCGGTTCATTAAAATAAAAAATCAAATCTTTTCATGGATTTTATGACGAAACCAACCTAAAAAGACACCCACTACGCGTATTGGTCATATGGACCACCTTCCATACAAATTTGCCCATTGTCCTTTAAATGGCTTCAAAGAGTGTTCGGATTTTAGAATTATGAGTTTAATTTGAATGGCTTCAAAGAGTGTTCGGATTTTAGAATTATGAGTTTAATTTGAATGGCTTCAAAGAGTGTTCGGATTTTAGAATTATGAGTTTAATTTGAATGGCTTCAAAGAGTGTTCGGATTTTAGAATTATGAGTTTAATTTGAATGGCTTCAAAGAGTGTTCGGATTTTAGAATTATGAGTTTAATTTGAATGACTTCAAAGAGTGTTCGGATTTTAGAATTATGAGTTTAATTTGAATGGCTTCAAAGAGTGTTCGGATTTTAGAATTATGAGTTTAATTTGAATGGCTTCAAAGAGTGTTCGGATTTTAGAATTATGAGTTTAATTTGAATGGCTTCAAAGAGAGTTCGGATTTTAGAATTATGAGTTTCGTCTTCAATGGTTTCTATTCGCATTGCAAGGGCAAAAAGGTTGTATTATAGTATTACTCATTGCATTCTATGATCTTACATATTTTAATAACTTTTGGTACTGTTGGTCCACCACTAAATCTGTGACGAAGATCATTTGATTGAATACTAAATAAATTTTGACGAAGTTAAATTACCGTTTTCACCCGTGTGGACTCGTAGTAGCGAGCGAGAACTTCAAATCCAGAAACTAAGATTAAGAAGAAAGCTAACTTCAGGTAAAAGTGTAAAGAGCCGTAAGAGTCTTGTAATACGAGTAGCATTACTAAAATATTTTGTATCCTTTTCTACTAACCCCGCTTATTTTCACTTAAATTACACTAAAAATCTTTTAGCGGGTCTTTATGTGTTTAAAGTACACAAACGTGCTACGAATAAGTGTGCTGAATTTTCATGTTTATAATCTGAAGAAAACCTTTTTTATATTCTAGAACTTCGGTACATTCAGACTGTAATTTAGGTAAATAGTGCTGTGCCTCGGAGACCAGCGGAAGGCGAATTAAATGCAGCCACATACAAAATAGCGTTTAAGTTAAACACAGAACGTGCTGCTCGTGTAAAAGCAACGTAATTATAACTCCTACCAATGAGCATTAAGTTGGACATTAAGTCTAATCGAGTTGACCCAGCGGGAGGTTTTATCTGAGAACGGAGAACACTTCGTCCAGTGTGCGGATGTGCCACAAGTTTCAGATTAAAAAACTTCCTTGGAATTAGTTTGGGTACCACATACTGGTTGAGCGTCTAGCGCTTCCTTCGAACTTGGAGCTATTATTTTGATGTAACATCTCCAATGTGAAAAAAATGAAATTATAATAGGTAATCAAAATTAAATTACATTAGATTAAATTAAAATTATATCTTAAAACATTAGTCAGTACCTACGTGAACCATGCAGCGGTGGTTCACGTACTGACATTATCATTTCGAAAGTCTGACAACTAGTCCTTTTCAATAATAATAAAACAAGGGGTATCGTATTATCCAGCATCAACTGGGTTGTGGAGGTCAGATAAGCAGTCACTCCATGTAAAATTCTGGTATTCAGCTGCACCCTAGCTGCTGTTAGACTGGAAGCTGAACTCAACATAGTTGGGAAAAGGCTAGGTAGATGACTGAATGCTCAATTTAATCTTTCTCACTGGGAATCACACTCTTAGCTGAATTTACACTTGGAACTCTGACTACCTTCGTCAGCCCACGGTTTTCTAACTTTGTTGTTGTTAACATGGACATGGCCTCTAGCCGGAAATCTTCCATCCAAATTATGATCGCATCTAGCTCAACTCAGCCCCAGATCGACCCACCTAGCCATTAGCCACGAGTCCTCCCTGAACTACAATCATCATCTGCCTAGCCTTTTCCCAACTATCTTGGGGTCGGCTTCCAGTCTAACCGGATGCAGCTGAATACCAGTATTTTACATTGAGCGACTGCCTATCTGACCTCCACAGCCCAGTTAGTATTGGGTAATACGATATCCTTGGTGAAATTGGTTGTCAGACTTTCGGGCCACTACCTGTAATGACTGTCAAAAATCCTTCGTGAACTACAATAATAGTAAGTAATTACGTAGCGAGGCGCCGTGTGCGGGTGGTATCGGGTTCCGCAGAATGTATCTGCATTTTAGATTGGCTGCCGTGCTCGGAACCGTGCCGAGAAGCTCAGCACTTCTGTATTGTTTTATTTTCATTATTTTTCTAATAGTCACTCTTTGTCTGCTGCGCTAATTCAACGTCTTTTATCGTTTTCATTGCACGTGTTTTAATTAAAGAGGACGGAACCAAAGCGCTTCTATTATGTAGAATTACGTAAGCTTTCATTTTGTAGATCAATTAAATGTATTTTTAATGAATTCCAACCTCTTGTCCTGATTTTTTCAAACTTGACCGGATCATATAGCGGATTTCCTGTAACATTCTGCATCAGATTCACAGGCGCAATTTTACAACATTTTTTCCGACAAAAACTTTAACCGAAACAAAACGAAAAAACCGTAATTACACGAGACAGTTTGAGAAATCCAGCAAATTGTAAAACAAAGCTGCGGTGTGAGATAGCAGGGGCGAGGCGAGGCGAGGTCGCAGACTGATACTTATTACTAAAATCTTTTAAGCTCGCCTGCTCGCCCCCTCACAGGATATATAGCGATATATTTCGCTCTCGCTGGCACACGATCCACGAACAAACTGAGAATTTCAATTTAAGGAAATATTACACATACATTTTACGTAGTTGGTACATCTTCCGCCCTACCGGTATAGTTGATCTTGTGCACGTTTGGGAGTTTGTCTTCTCTGTTTAAATCTTAGTAGATGTTAGCAGTGGTTTGTGAAAAGGGTATATCGAGCACTGTATAGGGTGTACTTGAATACATAATATAAACGTGCATGAAGCATAAGGAGTGTGTAAAGATCGTGGCAAGAGGTGTTCGGTCTATCCTAACAGGACAAGGCGTGCGATTGTGTTAAGAACGTATTTTTCGATTAACTATGTAGCTCCAGTAAGTGCTTAGGAGTTCACAGTATGAAAAAGATGTAGACGTCGAGACACATATGTCTGTAAATGACGTAACGTATAGGTATAACTTATGTACATACACATACATACACCTCGTAATCGGCCATGCAATGGACCGATGTGTTTTCGAAACCTATTCATGAATAGTATTTGTCTGAATGATTGATCGCACCATGGGATAGTGACGGTGAGTGAATGGGTTCTGCGTCACGGGTCGCTGGCTCCAATTTCGGATGGAACAAATAGGTGCATGTATTCTTTGGCTTCCTGAGCAATATCTAGACAAGTCAGGTCTCGGTTTCTGTGCATTTGACGTCTGATTCCTGTAAAGTAAGCCAGGCACGCACGTTAGGTTATGCAAGACAGTTTTAAATGTGATTGCAAAACCGAGATATCTAGAAGACACATTAACACATACGTAACTGCAGGCTGACAGTTGGCTCATTTTCAAGCATGGCATCACCGGCAACACAAGATGATATAGGTGCTACTAAAGCAATGCAGGATTTGTTAATTGTTATAAAAAAAGGAAAAACCGTAGGAAGGAAGTTACAGTTAACTGTAAAGGCAAAACATGGTGGCTCGCAGGTTTTCACGTTGTGGTAGGGAAGTTAAAATTACCCTCTTCAAGGCATACTGCCAAACCTTCTACACGTGCGGCCTGTGGGTGAACTATACGCAGAGAGCCTACAATGTCCTGCGTATATACAATATAATAATGGTTTTAGGATGCTGATGGGGCTTCCGCGCTTCTGCAGTGCATCTCAAATGTTCGCAGAGGCCCACGTTGATGATTTCTACGGTGTCATCAGGAAAAGAGTTGGGTCAATGCTAGGCAGATTGCGTGGGAGCACTAATGGCATCCTTAAAATATTAGTGGACAAATTTGAGAATCCATTTGTTAGACACTGGGTAGGATTACACATGTCGACCCGTTGCCTGAAGCCGGCGAAGTATGCCAAATAAAATGTATATACTAACATAGTTTTTAAGTTGTTTCGTTACTAACACTATGGTTTTTTTGGCCGAAATAAACAGTTAATA
Organism: Eurois occulta; assembly: GCA_950022335.1. NCBI lineage: Eukaryota > Metazoa > Arthropoda > Insecta > Lepidoptera > Noctuidae > Eurois > Eurois occulta. The sequence continues at coordinate 8,829,399 of OX465500.1, read as the reverse complement.
AAAAAGTTAATAAACAGTTGAAAAATACACACAAAACAATTAAAAATTAATCAATTATTTAAAATAGGTTTCTGCGTATTTTGTGAGTTCAATCGTTTAACTTTAACACAATCACTATTAAAATCGAAACGTTAATTTAAACATGGCCACTTTAGAAAAGTTAATGAACGTTTATTGTGTTGACTTTAGCACTGCGAGCGTTCGTTAATATTATCCTAACTAATGGCAAAACGAGAGTGCCGGATTAAATACGAGAATTACTTAAAATAGCAAGAGTCAATTAATTTAATCGCACGACCCTTCATCGAATTTATAAACTCTGTTCATTGTAGAAAGATTCTCGTTGTAGCGTCCGACCTCTGCCTTTTCGCCTTCCAGTAAAGTTTATTGTGCTGTCAAGAGGATTACATTAACATCCTTTGTATTTATAATCATATTATTATTAAGAGAAAGTATTGCGAATGATGGAGTGTGGGTATGATTGCCGACAAGTCGCAACTGATCGTTGTAGCTTTGTTCTGTGGTGGGCGTACGCGAAACCATCAGTAAATTCAGATTTTACAATCCTTCTGCTTGGCAATCCTTTTGTATCCCGTTACTGTGCCAAAGTAAGTCACAATTTGTTTCATTGTTTGATATCGTGAACCCAGTTTCTTCATTCAAGCTGCTATTTGTCCCACCTTTCTACTAATTTGTCTCAACCAACATCCCGTCTTGAATAAGTATTTTATGTTTTGCAATGTCTAGCTTTAATATAACAAAGTCCTTCTTATGGTCCATCGATTACGTTAGCGAAAATTGTCTTGACAGTTAAATGGTAAAGGTAAGTCGTTCTATTGGATTTGTGATACCGTGATTCGGGTTGTAGTAAACCGATTTACGTCGCTGAGCCGTGGTAATCTGTGGATTCCTTCGAAGAGCACGCACAATCTTGAGCAGATTGAAAGTAACCAGCTTACGGGAATCACGCTTCAATTGGACCAGGAACGTGAAGGAATTGGATCGTTTTCGGTTAATACAATTGAATTTAAACTGGTTTTTTACCGAGTGTTGGAAGATTGGATTATTCTGTTCAGGAACCATGTAGATCGATCGTGGCCACGTTTGCCAGTTTCATTCTCTTCTTAGACGGGTGGCTGCCTTTTACCGATCGTAAATTGACTTATCTTTGCTCGTTAAGCCATATCATTATGTGAATAAGATCTCTATTCGAAGACGTGCCATGGACAGCGACCAAATCCGCACTGAGTCACGTGTTGGATTATGGTACGACCTATATTCTCTTTTACATAGAGGAGGGAGGAGGAGATTCTATGCTTTTCCTTCAGTATAGGGTTTCCAAAGGATGCTTCTCTGATATCATTACTTAGAAACGTAAGCTGGTACTCCAAAAATTCGAGCAGTCCTTAAGATAGAATTGCGATACATCAAACGTTGTAAAATAACATTTTCTTGTTTACACATAAAGTGTATGTAGGACAGACTAATTTCAGGGTGACTTACTAACTCATTTATCAACGTCTTCCCTAAACAGCTGAACCCACTAAAATGAAATTTTGCAAGGGATGTACCTTTAACGGACGAGAGAAAGTTTTACAACATTTTTACTCGGAGGAAAATTACCTTACTCTGCACTGTAGCTTCGCAACTTTGTGAGGAAATTGAATATAGGTTATGTGTGTGTAACACTGAAGATAGGAAACAAAACAGTCGTTCTTATTTTAAAATTGATAATGATTTAAGTTTTCTGTTTCCTCATCAATATTACCTGTTTAGAACTCAACGCTTAAAAGGAAAATGGTTAAGAGACAATGTTTCTTAAAATCACTTAACACGTACTTGTGTTGTAATTTACGGTCGGAATACTTGTTTTACCTCAGAAAATAGGAATTTTATATTCTTTAAAGTTTAAGTTGACTCAGAAATAAGCCACAAGTATGTTTCTTAAAACGTGTCATAATAGAATAAAACGTAGGTCCCGTTGTACAACATACATATTCTCTTCCCTGAAAACTTGTAACAACGAAACTGAAGCGTCCGTGTTCAGATTCATGTCCGCCATTTGTCCGTACCGGTATAACCGAATCTTTACACACGTCTAAAACGAGTGGTAGTTAGTATTCAAGCGCGTGTCATCATATCACTTCACGGCGACGCGAAGCCACATAGTTTGTAGCGGCCTCGCGACACGCATGTTGATGAGTTGCTGTAATATAGTGGAGGTAGCAGCCTTGCAGCTACGGGGAGTCAGATTTACTTGACTATTATATGTCATAGGGTGCGATGTTTCGGTAAAGTAAACTGTTTATGCTCTTAGCTATTGAAAACCTGAACCTAGTTTTATGTTTTTCAAAATGGAACAGGAACGCATCACTTGCTCAGTTTTTTTTCAAATATTTTCTTCAGTCGTAACAGTAATTAAATGCAGCTTTAGACCTTTATTCACCTAGTTTCAGTTAATTTACAAGTTCCCTTAACCATAACCAACGTCTTTACGGTAACCTTTCATTTTATCAAATTTCCTGCCCTAAATGTTTCTAAAGACTACTTTAAATTATAACTGCTAACATCCTATACCCACACCGTCTAAAACGACGACGAAGTGTTGATCTATGTATGGAGGTACCTGTAGGTGTAGATGCAACACAAATCTGTTTAAACTGAAGTAATATCATTACATTGTGATCCAGTCAGACAGAACCGATAATTTTGATCTTCGTTTGTGAGTAGGCTTTTTTTACCATATTCCTTCTTAGCCCTTTGTGTTCAAGGGCCACGGTATCTCTTTCGAACAGTACCGTAGCCCCGGCAGGCATCGACCCTTGCGGACCCCTTCCATTTTGCTGACATCTCTTTGAGGCGCACGTGTAACACGAACGCGCTGTCGACACGGCCTGTCGTCATGAGACGGACGGACGGCGAGCTAGCCCGTTACTCACCGTCCACCGGCCCGCATTTGTGAGTAGCCTCACATCTGTAAAAATCTGAGTAATTTAATCGTAAAGAGCAGTAACAGTGTCGTATTGCGTAAACTAAGACGTGTTTTACACCAGATTGAGAACTTTAGTATTCTTGCACAGAATCAAACTGAGAAACACAAGATGTTGATTATTCTGTAGAGAAAAACAGACTGATGTTTATTAATTTAAGGAAATAACATCGAGATTTTCTCTACCGATGTATTTTTTTTAATGCAAATTGATGGTTGCTTGAGGCAAAGGGCAATTGTATTTTGTAGTGTTGTTTTTATATCTACACTTCGTTAACCGTAATAAGGAAATACTGAAATGTTAATTTATATATCCTTTTGTCTTCCATTACATTCATTTGTTTATCATTTCATTCTATTTTTCTTTTCCCTTAGATTGGATTTTTACGATCGTTTCGTTTTGTACCGATAGAGGAAATAATACACATAAAAAACTTTGGAGTATCAGTCGACAATGCTAATTTCGACGGGTACATACCTTCTTAAGTAGCCGTTCCTTTTTTGATTTATCTTTCCCTTTAGACACTTAGCAATGTAGAAACAACGTGAAGAAAAAATTACGTAAAAGCTGTGTTTTATTTCTAAGTAAAGACAAAACGATGAAGTGACTTAAGAGGATGAAATCTTCGCAAAATTGCATCATCAGAACGTTCAAAATTGAATTGTTTTATTTTTCCGTCCCAACAAACAAAATAGACACAGGTGATAGACGAAAAAAGATTTACCCAATATTCAAGTATCTCTAAAAAGAACGGGTAATGTTTTCAAAATACTTTTAAACGATTACTTTCTAGTTCTATAAATTAGAAAAATACATTTGTGCAACAAAACCGACTTCCAAAGAAACACTAAAAAAGTCTTTAACAACTTTACTTTCGGAAGTCGGTGGCAATAGAGTCAATGAAAGAAACAAAGTCACTGACTTCCGAAAGTAACGTTTTTTTTCACTTTTTTAGTGTTTTTTGAAGTCGGTTATTTTACCCTTTTTAGTTGCAGTATACAACTCAAATTTTTACCTTGTAACTAGAAGTTATTAAGGGACCATCATCGTAAACATCGGCGATGAAGAAAAATACGCTAACTCAAAAACTACTCAAGCTAAGTTAATAAAATCAATATGGGACACCGCAGGTTCCTTAAAGGTTCAAAAGAATCTCGTAAATCTACCCATTAATCATGGAGGAATCGGTGTACATACAAGAAAAAAAACAAAAGATGCTGGTGTAATACATCACAACCTCCTCTTATTTTAGAAATCGGTTAAAAATGAACAGAAGTAAAACTAAGGCGCTAATTTTTCTCTCAACTCAGTTTACAATATTGAATTAACCGAAAAAACAGCTAAAAAGAATTAAAACAAAAAGAAGTGTCTACTTAAGTGTCTGAGCAACCCCCGAGCCCTTGGCACAAGGCCAAAAACACACTTTCAGGGTCAATGTCTGCGATATTACTTTGTTTGTCGCTTTTCCCTTCGTATCACATAATGTATTGACGTCGTACTGATACGACACTTTGTTATGTTAAGACGTGCTTTACGATATTAACGTTAAAGGCAACTTTGTGATAGTGTCAGATCAATTGGATGGGATATTTTCTTTCAAATTGTACTCAAGCTACCCCTTAATGACACGGAAGCGAGCAGTTATGCTCGATAGTACAACTTTATATTGCCTAATACAGATCGTAAACGTCTATTTTTATTGAAATGAGGTTCATATAGTATCGTTTTGGACCTTGAACCTTGCAGAGAGGGAACACTGTATGAGTTATCGATGGTTTTGGTGAATCATCACCATCTACCTAGCCTTTTCCCAACTACGTTGGGATCGGCTTCCCGTCTAACCGGATGCGGCTGAGTAGACTGCCTGTCAAAGATCTACAAAGGGCAGCCGTAGCCGGGACCAACGGCTTGACGTGCTTTCCGAGGCACGGACGAAACTTGGCATGTAATGGGTGGTCACCCATCCACAGACCAACCTAGGCAAGCGCGGCTTAACCTGAAAATTAATAAGAACGGCTGTTATTATTTAGCCACGAGCTCCTCACACTTATGGTGAATTGGTACTATACGCTGTATTACTTATTCTAAGATTCTATAGCAGCGATCATACAAATATTGCCTATTTAAGATACTACCTTCAATGTGTTTTAGAGAAGCTAGATATAATATTATGTCACAATCCTTTTCAAATACCGCGTTCCCGATTTCATGTTTCAATTGAACAAATCGAAGGTCAATTCGATAAAGGACGGTGCACGGGCTATGTGGCAGGATTCACTTTGTTATTCTGGTCCAGGCAGCGGCCGCTCTGTGCCATGAATAGGTGATCTGTCGCGGTGTATTAGGTAGTTGTGGGTACTCTTTTTGTCGTATGGACTTTTTGGTGATGTATGTGCGAAGGACAGAGGCAATCGTCGCGGCGTGTCTCGGCTCAATACGAAAAGGGACTGTTTCTACTGATTCGGTTTATTGATTACCTACCTATCTCAATTTAGTTTATCCTAGTCTTATTGTATTAAGGATAAGGGGTGTTAGGGATCGAACTTTCCGGTAGAATATAGGAGAATCTATCAGTTATAAAGTAAAGGCTAAAGTTGTTATTTAGACGAATTTCGTAGGTTGGAATTTTGGTAGAACATAACCTTGGAAACTTCATCCATAAATTTGAAGATAGTCGATTTTGTTGTCAACCAAAATGAACGCAAAAAGTTGTATTTTTTTGCTGCGTCGAGTACACCGGTTTCTTATAAAAGGATTTACGAGATAAAGTTGTGGATGCGGGTCGTGTCACCTTTGTGTGTCCGTCACACTATAACAAAAACGCTACCGTTCACGGTTCGTATCAAACGCAGACGGTTCGCAGCTTACTCGTACTTACATCGTTCTTGTCATCGCCTTTATACCTTCGGTCTTGAAGAACGATAAGTCCTAACTTCGTACTATGGATTATAATGTGAATGTAGCCACAAAACGGCTCTTCTAGACTTTCAAAGAGTAATTCCGAACTGCGGATATGTATAGAAGGAATGTGCAAAGTTACATGTACGTTACTCTTTTCATTTCACGCGTCGCTGGCTGACCACGCGTGGCTTGGCAAGTGTTCAGCTAAGCGTGCTGTTTAAGCTGAGGCAGGCTGTCTACGCTTTATCGGCTCAGTGTTTTGTTGTGTCCACATCAGACACACCATTTTTCAAATCGACAGCTCAGTCCTCGTAGTCACGAGAGGGTTTTATGAATGAAGCGACTGTTGTACGCGCGACTTTTTTTTCAATCGTCACACTTTTTTACCGTTTGTTCCAATTTTTATTGTTTAAAGTATACCCTATCAAATGTTAAGCAAATACTTATTGATTTGTGTACATACCGTACGAGTCTGTTGAAAAGATGGTCGTAATGGTTTCACTATATTTATTAGATGGGCGAGGGTTGGCAGTGTTGGTACATTAATATTAAATATATATAGCAAAAATCATCAATTCACAGACAGGCAATGCACAGCCCGAACCACAAACAAGGCTTAAAAGTTAGAAATTTTGCACAAGAGCTTTTTATCAGCAAATGTATATAGAACTAAGGAAGGATTTTTGAAAATCCGTCCCCTAAAGGAGTTGAACCTGATATATTCTAATAAAACTTTAATGCCCATTAAAGTTTTAATAGAATATCTCAGTGTCATGGCTAGAAATTTAATAAATTAATTCATTTCATAACTACATTGTCCATCAATTAAAGCCCCTCGAGGATCAGAGCTCTTATCTGAAGCACGCAGATAGTTCTAAGTGCTCAAGCGCTCAAGGTGGTTTCAAAATGAGTGTCAAGGTGACTATCGATTCACTGCGGGTGCACTTTGCATTGTACTTCGCGCTCAGCTTAGAGCTGATTTCTCTGCTAAGACGTGTCCAAGGACCAGATGCTCATATATCATCACGCCAGTATTCTGCGAAAGTAAGCAAGGGTGTAAAGAACACCCATTTTACATCATTTACATTTTGGCCCCTTGTCCTTTAAAATAAGGGCGAACCTATTGCTATTACAGGGTATAAATCCAGACTCTGGGGCTGCAAACGAGGATTTGCTTATTTTATCTATTTTGTAAGTTTATGTGAACTTACAATGTTTGCTAACTTCCGAACCAAGATTTCGAATAGCACAAATCATTTCACCGTTCATTTACCAATATTCGACTAATAAACCCTATTCCGCCCGATCTATCTAAGCCACGTAAGTGAAATCCTAGATTCGCCGGTAATCGTCGCGCTGTCAGCGGTACGTCTTCAACCCTCCACTGCTCCACCTATGAGGTATAGGCGGGACTGCAGGTAAATGATTTTGATTCGATAATTGAGCCGCTCAAGACCGCTCAAGCAGCGTATTCGCGAGTACGCTTCACCTATTTCGAGTTTAATGTTATTGCCGGCAGCCGGCACACTGTTGAGCTTCGAGTATTGCCGAGTTGAGTCTTACCGCGGCAAACGTAATCTGTTTGCGTGTTTGTAATTGTTCAGATAATCTCAAGATACGTTAACAGTGTATTAGTTTGAGAATTGGGGGTTTTGGTTTGCTCATAAAGCTGTTTTATTAGATTACTCAAGTGTATTGTAAAGTTAATTAAGTATGTTTGTTTGGGGAGAAATTCATGAGTGATTAAGCTTGTGGATTTATAGACGGTTTGATTGACGTAATCGTAAATATTTTATCGAGATTGTATTCGTGAATTACTTTTGAAACTACGTAGGTAGGTACTTGTCCCTTGTCATTTTAATTTGAAATTTCAAATCGGAGTGAAATACAAATTCCAGTACAAAGGCCTCTGGGTACAAAGCTCTGAATTAACAAATTCTATTTAATTTAATTATTGAATTGGTATCGTAAATAACGCTAAACCGTGGGTAGACCGTATGGCGCGCCGGATCCCGTTGGATTCACGAGATCTAATTAATTGGGACAGATGAATTAAAATGACCGCTGATTGAATGACGGCTCACCTTTACTAAAGCTTTCAGCTATATTCTGTAATTCCAGTACTTTGTCCCTGTGAATATTAAAATATGTGAGTGCCGATGTACCTATAATTAAAACTGTTTGCATCTTTAAATCTTAAAGGTGCTTATAGTAGCTACTAAAACCGTATAAGTATTTAATACAGGCTGTGCAGGAAATATTATTGTTATGATCGCTACGCTCGACAAACTTATTGGTGAAAACTGGCAACCGTGCAGAAAGCAATCATTCAATCAATGTTCTTATAGGGGTATGAGAAACAGGTTGTATAGTTCTTCATTCCCTATAGAAAAGGGAGGATCCTGCGACCAGAAGGATATTGTGTCTGGTGGGCTACTGCCCGACAGTTGTTGTCGGATTTTTCTATATAGTCTTAAGTCACAGGTAACTTTAATAGAGCGATTTAGAATTTTGATATTAGTTCTTTATTTGTGTCATAGATGGCGCTGCAGTTCTTTTTGTACCATGTGTTGCTGTAGTACTTTTTGTAGTGTTTTTTTTGTGAATTTGGTACAAATTCTGACCGTAAGTTTATGATAAAAGGTCTTCGCCTCACTCTTTGATTAAGTGTGAGACAAAAGGTACCTTATATGTGTTATTAAATATTGTAGATAAAAAGATATAAACAGATTCATAAAAGATAAATAGATTTATATAAGAAAGCAAGCAAAAAGTTTACGATACAGATCAAATTAACTAAAAGGCTGAATAAATATAAAAAATGATTGAATATACAACTTTATCCAGGTGAACATTTTTTATCCAAGATAAAGTTCGACCTATTTACTTGGGCCAATCTGAGATTTATTTTTACGTTCTCAAAGCAGAGATTTATTTCGGAAAAATATGTTATCGTACTATGATTCTTATTTTGTTTAAGTAATAAGGCTTATTATTCATCGTAATTCAGATGATAGAACTAAATATTTCTTGTTTATTCGTTTCTATCTCACTCGTAAGTATTTTCGAACACGACATGGGCTTTCAACTTATCATCACTCCTATATTTCTCCAAAGGTTAGGCAGATGTGTACCAGGCAGTTTATCTACAGTACATCTACATTACACCGTAATATTTGTGTCCCATGTAATATGCAGCTTTTAAATAGTTCCCAATTGGACATTTTTTACATAAATGTATATTAGTCAGTACAATTTAGCATCAAGCCATTTCTTTAGTAACGTCGTCTGAACCAAATAGTCTATCAAAGAATTTTGAAATTTAAAAGTCATTCTTCTTGTTCTTCATAATACATACTAAAAGCAGGCGGCAGCTCCAGGGTTTTTTTGTTCAATAAAATGCCTTGAGCTCTTACCCGTTCTCGCGCAGTGGCGCTTCAAAGGCTATCTACCTATTCTATCAACCGTAAATATCTTTTTACATCCCGTTCAATTTTAAAGTAGAAATTAAATTTACACTTTGAAATGAAATTTATTTTTTGTCAAAATGGTGTTTATTTACACTATTATAGACTTGATGAAGTGGTGTCCACCATCACTGAATAATGTTCGTTTCTGCTTGATAACATTCGATTTTAGCGCTTGACTGGGCTGCAGCATGCACCTGAAAATGATTGTGTGTACCGCTTACTCATCACATCAAAACATCACACTCATCAACATCATCATCTTATTTAAAGAAGCATTGGCTGGCTTACAGCGACTGCAGTTATGGTAAGTTTCACCTCCAGAAGCGCACATATAACACTTATATACTGTGCTATACTATGTCTTATATACTGGCTGTTATATGAAATCCGAGCTTCACAAAATTCGCGACAGTAAGTTTTTATCACACCTACACTAGCAAGTTTCTAATTAACTAAAAACTACCAAAGACTACCTCGACTAAATTATTTTGTACGAAATGTATCCGTAGATATACAAGATGGCCGCCGCATGTACCCAATTTCCGCGGGAAAAAGCGTCGGTCCGTCGGGAACCAATTGCCGTCTAACAAGCAGCCCTTGAGACTAAGCTGTTAAGCCTTGATTTAATGCCGACCTCAGATTTGGATAATTTGACTCAATTTTTAGTTTATTCCACTGTTTAATTCTAAACACCGAAGGTCCTTTGGATTTAGGATAATTTGCGGGCGATCTTTCGTATACATTGTGATTCAATTTGTATTATATGAATATTTGGAGTGAAACGGTTAGGACGGTATACAAATAACTGAATCATTTACGGGGTGGAAGGGACACCGGAGCACAAACGTTCAACACGTATTCAGTACATATTCTGAACTCCAATGAAATTTTTTAACATATGCATAAAGCAGCTGTTTCCTAGAAAAGTGCAATACCTACAAGGCCAATATTGTATTGTATATTTGTATTGTATAACGGGCTGGTGTCCGCAACTCCACGTCCAATGCGCGTATTTTGCGTTTATATATATTTTTTTGTAAATTACCTATGAATTTCGATGTGGTTCAGAATGATGTCATGAATACGTGGCAGTTTGTGCTTCGGTGTCCCTTTCATCCTGGACACATAAACATAACATCACGCTTGTAAACCCTAAGGGTAAGTAAGAGTTTTACGTATAGTAACTCCCACTTTCCGCCTCTTATTTTGAAGTTCCATGTAAAATAGAGCGATCCTATTGTCATCAATCGGAGAGGCATCTTGATATAAGGCTGCTTTTGAGAAATTCCTGAAAATCCAATAACATGTTGCCCGACCTAGAAATCAGACCGCGACCACTAGTGCAACGAGGCAGTTAAAAATCTATAGATAGATACAAAAAAATACCAAAATCCAGTCAAACTTGACTCAATGAGTAGCGGATTTGTAGCATATACTCGTGACCGTATACTACGGCGTAGCAAGCGTAGCAGTGACGTCATCTTCATACCAGGCCCTGACGTCACCGCTACGCGCCGACTTGTTACGGAAGATGCTACGGACTACGCGTGGGTTGCCTTTTACACTGTTGGCTAACAGTTTTTGGGCGTGATTAATGAATTAATTTAATTCTGTGTGATTCTGGACACACACAAGAGTAGTAATTTTTCGTCGATTATTAAAAAAAACCTTAAACAGTTTGCGCGTCGATGATAAAATAACGCCTTTTTCCCATGGGGGTAGGCAGAAAACACTGAACACAACTTGCTACGATCTACTATACTCCTTTTGCCTCGTCTATTTATCTACACCGTGTATATCTAATTTAACGTTGAATAAACATGCCCTTTTGGTGTTAAACTGTTTAGAGTGTGCTAAAATATATTTACTGATAAATGTATAAGAAACGACCATCTCGTCTGTATTTATTACAGCCGTAATATCTTTCAAACCGACAGTAAGTAGGTAATTCACGCCTCAAACTTACTGAACCGATACATTGTTCGCGCAGTATAACAAGCAATTAATTTGAGGTTTACCCGACCACTTCAATGACGATTAATTACGTAACATAAACATAGGCTGACATGTGTTAAGTACACCACAGGCCATGTTGGACACACATGTACCTATAATTCATGTTGTTATTAGAATGTATCTATACCCAACTGTGGCGGTTGTAAGAGGTGACCAAGAGTCTATCGACAAATACCTAGTCAGGCAGATTCATATATTGTCAATGACTTTTCAACAGGTACCGAAAGGGTTACCCGTGTAAGTGTTTTAATCGGGTTATTTTTTTTAGGGTTACGTGAAAATCCCTAGAGTAAAGGTTAATCCGTGGTTAATCAGCCTGTAAAAACTGATTCACACACAGAGTTCATTTTTGTATATAAAACGAAATTGAATTAGAAAAATGACGTTAGTCCGCGCTCTGTGCTTCTTTTCTTTCATTCTGGTCAATTAGCAATATTCTCTCTAACTGGTTAGCTTTACCCGATAAATCGGTCCCTGCATTTGAATATTATTGTCTATCTCACTGATACTAAAATTAGCTATCTTTCCATGCGGGATGTGCGCGAGCTCACTTTTCTCAGTGAAAACCATTTTCGAGGGACGTTGTGTTCATGTTTATTCATTTATTTATTTACCACCAATTATAGTAACATTACAGACCACGTCCAAACGGTTATAAGACAAAATAAAACAATATAAAATAAGTAAAATTACACTCAGTAAAAATATTAATAGCTATAGTTAAAATATTCATAGTTAAACAGAAGTTTATAGTTGCACATCTTTTTCAATTATTATTTGTGCCCTTCGAATAAATGTTTTGCCCAAATATATCTGCCAAAACCGTTATAATATTAAAAATGCGTGCGGCTCGCGACATAGGGGTAAACTTGTGCAGGTTAGTCCTAGCCGCTGGCACGTCTAACAGTGCGGGGCGGCGGCGTGCTCCCGCGCACCCATCCGGCGCCGCAACCGTAGCGCAACCAGCACCTCGGTGTGGTGCAGCAAACCGCTCGCCACGTACTTGACTACCACTACGTCCCTTCTTACTGCCAGCCTGGTGTACCCAACCATGCCCTGGATGAACAGACTTGGGAACATTAGGGGATAAAAGGGATAAACTCCATACTGTTAAAGGTAGAGAAATCTACAGAATTTATTCTGCATTTTTTTCCAACATGAGGCTGTATTTTGCTTCATGTAGATTCCAAATGAATGCAGTTTTTTTCCAGGTGACTTCTCACAAGCGCATTATATAAAACCTTAACAGCAGCAGTATTAGTAAAATCCTTACACTGTCTTAAGATGAAAACACGACTTTTGGTTGACCAAGATGTTACGTATTAACTCTTTGCATATGCTAACCAAAGGCTACTTCATTGGAAGTTGCCGTTAACACCGAATCTGTTTCCATCCCTTCTTTGTACATATATGGCGCCATTTCAAGGTGTTGTTGATATTGTCATTTGTACAGACGCCAGCACATCAAGCTACCCGAAACAGTCGAATTTTCCCAATCAACCTTGAACCTAATGCTGTAGCGATAAAGTTGAAAATCTATTAAAGAAATTTGACAGATTGTAGTAGCTTTTTGGGATGGTTAATCATCAAATAACTCCTCCCGCTCTGGGCGGAGCGGAAGGAAGTGTCAGACTTTTACTGACTAAGAACCATCCATGTTCCTTCTTTTGCCCTTTATGTTCCAGGGCCGCGGTATCTCTTTCGAACAGTCCTGCAGCCCTGGCAAGCATCGGCCCTTGCGGGCCCCTCCTGTTTGCTGACATCTCTTTGAGGTGCGCGTGGAACACGAACGCGCCGTCGACACCGCCTGTCGTCATAAGACGGACGGACGGCGAGCTAGCCCATTACTCACCGTCCACAGGCCCGCGAGCTTGATGTGCTGGCGTCTGTAAATGCAGTGTTTGTCATGACTTTGTTCGATATATTTGATACAGGATACACAGTAACGCTTTATAATAATTTGTTAGAACTTTGCCTATAGGTGCTGTTTATGATTAAATCACAAATTGAACACGGTTTTAACTTGTAATAGACAAAATTACACAATTGAGGCCTGCTTTTCTTCTAGACGACAACATCTTTAGTATGCAAAACAACACATTGTATCCAATCTCCTGAAATACTTCAGCAAATATATATTTCGAAAACGTACGGCTTATGTAATTGGAACAACAATGATTTTGGGCAACAATCTTTTATGAGGTGTAACGAAGGGACACAGATTTCTGTTATTCAGAGAAACGGCCCTCATATTGCGCGTGTCATTTGTTTTCATTAAACATTTCATTAACTTTCTAAATGGTGTTGATTTTAACCGGGCGGGCGGTGCTTTGTGAGTTTGTTTTAGTATTTACCAAGTCGGTAGCAATGATAATGGATATAAATAGCTTTTGGCAACGATGCACGGGCTTTTAGTGGCTCGGAGGACAGTGGTCCGGATATATGGACACACCTTGTTGGAATTCAAATGTGACACTTATTTGTTGTTTTATATGACTGGATTTTGGATAATAGAAGATACAGCAAAGTGTGTAAATTTGTGTATCTGTTTCATGACGTGCATATTAAAAAATGGTATGTTTTTTGCTGTTTTCTTAAATCATCATCCATCAGCACTGCTGATTACAGGACATATTTTTGAAAAGCAAACTGTACTAGTTAAAGCCTACTTACTTACTATACTTACTTACTATAACTGATTAAAAAAAAAAGAAGTTGCTCGTCTTTTTATTTCGGCACCCGCGGTTCAAGTGCGGCGATACAACTCTTTGCTAGACTTGTGAACCAGTGTGGGCGATGCCTTGCTTCGTATACAGGGTGAAAACGATATCAACGCAAAAGCGGTTACTACGTACTCCGAACCCATCGGTAATTTAAAAAATAAACAGCTGATTTTGAGTTACAGCACTTTGAAGGAAACAGCAGTTTTTATTAATTTATTTTTACGGAATGACATATTGAACACGTAGTAATCGTGTGTGCGTCGTTGTCTTTCGACCCTGTTTAGTGCTTTACAGTGCTGCAGTTCGGGATCCTGCCGTTTTGCTGAAAAGATTTTGCCAAATTTTCATTACCCAAACAAATTTTAGCAACCTTTTTTTATACCAATGTAATATTTGGAATAATTTTAGTACGCACATTTTCATTTGGTCAAATGTTTACTTGGCAGATTATTACCAAGGATAATGTCATTAAGGCTTTTATTTATTTATTTATGTACACACAGATACTTTACAGGACAAATTATATTAACATAGAAGAGCACAAAGGTACTGCTTAGTTCATAGCTTTTGGTCTTTAATCAAATGATTTATTACAGCAAACAAAATTAAGACAATAAACGTTTAGTCAAATGATTTGTTATGACAAAAAATATAAAGGCAAAAATTTTGGAATGAAGACATAACACAAATTGATTTAATATAACGTAATTGAAATTTAACAGATGCTGACAGAAACCCTAACCCTAGACGGTCGACGTCAGGGGCACCCCGAGGTTCGGTTAGTTAGGTTCCTGTAAACCTTGCAGACAGAAAAAGGAACCCCGCGCAGCGGGGATCCGTCGACCTGCTGACGGAAACGCTAACCCTAGACGGTCGACGTCAGGGGCACCCCGAGGTTCGGTTAGTTAGGTGCCTGTAAACCCTGCAGACAGAAATAGGAGCCCCAACCGAATCCAAATAGGAGATTCCAACTAGTTAATAGTGCTTTTGATTGAAATGGTAAGTTTAAAATTGACGACACCAAATATTTGGCTTATTTAATTTTGCGTAAAATATGTTATACCAACTGAAATATTTGACCAGATAAAAAATGGTAAAAGTACTAGTTGGTGAACAAATTATTGTTCAAACGTTCACTTGCCAAACATAGGTTTTCGTAACAATTATTTGTAAAGAGATTTTTTGGTAAGTAATAATTTGGCAAATGAAATTATGCGAAAAGTTTGGGAAGTGATAATTTGGCTATTTTTTTTCGGTAAAACAAGGGAGACCCCGGCAGTTGAGCATACAGAGTGGAACGGACAACAACTCGAAAACGGTTACTACGTATTCAGTACATCATTCTGACCTTCCCCCACATAGAAAATTTTCATCGGTTAATAAAAAAACGGATCAAGTGCGAGTCGGACTCGCGCATGAAGGGTTCCGTACCATCGTAGTATGAGGCCCCATTTAATTTTTAATATTATAGCGGTAATAGAAATACACATACTGTAAAAATTTCATCTGTCTACCTATTACTGATCATGAAATGCAGCCTGGTGACAGACGGACAGACAGACAGACTGACAGCGCATTTAGTGCAGTCTTAGCAATAGGGTCCAGTTTTACCCTTTGGGTACGGAACCCTAAAAATCATCTGTTACATGACATTTTGACCGTGTAGGTATTGCACTTTTGCAGGAAACAGCTGTTTTTTTTAATAACCGATGAAAATTTTCTATGAAGGTTAGCTCAGAACGATGTACTGAATATGCGGTAACCGTTTTCGCGTATAGCAGCACTACGTATATACATGGCATGGTGAAAAATATATCTTAACATCATAAAACAACAATAAATCACTGTATCTATCTACATTGTAGTAAACATCTGGAGTTATGATCCAAGTTATATCAGTGCAAGTCCATAAAACTCGGTATAGTCAAGTTTTTATTCTCACTGTTTTATTTATACAACAGTAAATGCCCCGTAAACCACGAAATCCGTTTCTAAGTACCAAAGAGATAAATCTTCTTACTACTTGAAGACGAGTTGATCTTAAAGTATGAATAAGATAAGCTACAGGGAGCCTCGAGTCGGTGGCGTCAATATTTTACGTAAAACAGAAGATTAAACTAAATAACACTCGCTATGGCATACTTACTTAAAATCTAGAACTGGCAAAATGTTGGTGTACTTTTAGGTACACATTCGATTTTAGTAGCATCCTTAAGCAAACAGTTATTCATCTATTTCAGGATTGAATACTTTTTCCACCTATTTTGTTGACTAAGGTTGTATAAAAGTTCGAAGGACTTAACATAAAGTAATTTATTCGTTCTTTTAGGAATAATATACATCCATCAGGCTGCGAGCCGGTTTGATTAACTAATTAATCAACCGGCGTTGAGCAATAACATTCCAGTTATTTAGTTTGAAACAAAAACATTCAACACACACACGACTTAACGAAAACAAAGTAAATCATTATACTTTAATGTGGTTGTGAAAGAAGTATCGATAAATTACTTCAATTATAATTCTGTCCTTCTTTAATTTTTAGATTTACACGTCGCTGTTTGTCTCTGCATCACCCAAAGGTTGACTGGTTGAATATGCCTATAGTATTAAGTCCGCTTCTGCACACTGTGCTATAAGAGTTTTAATTAAAAACAAATAATTAAATTCCGTGAATATGGAGTAGTATCGTTACTTTACCAAAATTTACCAACTTAATAAATATGCGGGTAAATAATAGTCGATATTATTGTTCGTGGCACGTCAGATTTTCTTCGCGAATTAACAATAAGGAAGGGCTGATTGGTAATTTAAACAAATATGTTTTTCATATACTAGATACCTTAATTGTAAATAACTTAATACCTAATACGTAGGTATCGATCGACTTTAGTTACGATTCATGAAATCAACACAGTATCGACAATTTTCATTCCACATTTATTCCGCATCCCTAGATTAGTTACTACTACATTAAATACCACACAAAAGGCTTATTTGTCTATTCATTAGGGACGTTTTAATTAATGCATTGGTATTAGTCGAATCGGCATTTTGAGCTTATTCTGCTTAAATACGAATTTCCATTGTTAATTATTAAGTGATTACCTAACTATGTACAATATTAATCGACCATTTAGAACACTGTTGATAAATTTTATCGGGCTGACCACGATTGTTATTATAATCGCCACGGTTGGCAGGAACTCTGGTCTGTTTGGGTGTCCCTTTCTATGTTGAAAGTAATGTTTACTTGAATTTTAGAAAATAAGTGGACCTCAAAGTGAGGAGCTAGTGGCTAAATAATAACAGCTGCTCGGGTTGATCTTCAGATTAAGCCGCGCTTGTCTAGGTTGGTCTTTAGATGGGTGACCACTCATTACACACCGAGTTTCCTCTGTGCCTCGGAAAGCAAGTTAAACCGTTGGTCCCGACTGTTATTTGTAGAACTTTGACAGTCGTTACAAGTCAGTGGCCCAAAAGTCTGACAACCAGTCTTACCATTGCGTATCGTATTACCCAGTACTAACTGGGTTGTGAAGGTCAGATAGGCAGTCGCTCCATGTAAAATACTGGTATTCAGCTGCATCCGGTTAGACAGGAAGCCGACCCCAACATAGTTGGGAAAAGGCTAGGCAGCATAATGATGATAAATTATAACAGGCTGAACGTGATTATTACAATAATCATCACGCTTGGGAGAAACTCTGGTCTGTTATGGATGACCCTTTCTTCGTTGAAAGTGATGTTTACTTGAATTAAAAAAAAAAATAGACCTCAAACTAATAACCTTGACTAAAAAAACAACACAAGAAAAATCACGCAACGTAATCCATGTTATAAATGCGAAAGTAATTCTGATCAGCGGTCAGCCGATAGCTGTGACATTTGACAGATAGGTATCCTAGGTCTAATGGTCCCGGGTACTTTTATTCTGGATATTTGAATAAAAAAGAATACATACTGATAAACAGCTAGTAAGGTAATAATGAATGTTGACGATGATTGAAAACTCAAAAAAATGTTCTTTTTTTGGGTCTAGGCTGTTTCTTAATTTTTTATCACTTCATTTTAAACAGTCAAATAAATCATTTCGTAAATTTTCTCATGACTAAGCGCTAACAGCTCAAATCTATTTGGATGAGATGACATAGTTACCGCGTGACGAGCCCCGCTGGCCACGGCAGTCCCATTTCCTGCTCGTTCGAACGTTTTCAATAACTACCTGGATTTGTAAACTAAAACATTTTATTGGCAAATCGTTTTGAGCGAAGTGTGTTTTTCCATTAGAAATTTCCTGTTAGCAGTAGCAGCCCGGAGTTTGAAATTAGCGGTATGTTTTCCAGCTCCTTTAGTTGGATCATGTAGGTAATATTTAATTTTAGAAAATGTGTGTATTTGATTAAACTGAGTAATAAACAATACAATTGTAGGTATGCATAATTATTCAGTTCTTTTTTTAATTCAATTTATTACTTTTTAATAGTTGAAGTTAAATAATAGTTTTTTACACACCTAAACTTTCCAGAATAAGTTCCACGGAAATAAACGAGAACCGAATCACGTTTAAAAATCCTTAAGAATCCACGGAGTGTTGATTATTATTACAAACAAGCTACGCGCTACGCCGTAGCACCGTAGCTCTGGCACCGTAGCGCTACGCGACTACTGAGACGCGACTTTGAGAAGTGAAGTGTCGCGAAGGCAATCGAAGTCGCTTTGAGCGGCGCTTCAGGTGGCAAACTACTTAGAGAAAGTGCAAAATTCTGCATAAAGCCACTGTGCAACGAACCGAACTAAAACCTTTGAACTCCTTTGATTTGTGGAAGGTTTACGATTTGACGGCGGGCGGCGGTGTCATTTACCTTTATCGTCTCAGATTTCTTGTAAATCTTGTTAGAGGATGTCTGCGAGTAGAAAGTTTCAGTTTTTCTTAGTTACTGCTTATTTGTCAGGTTGAATGGCACTTGAGGTTTGAAGTTACACAAGTTTATTTTCCAATAAGAGTCTCAACATATATTACAAGCTGAAAATGTGCTTACTCAGTCAATAAACTCGCAAGTATACAACAACATGTACTTGCAATAAACCGTGCACGTGTAACCTCGCATGGTACGAGTATGAAACAAAAAAATCTTCCTTTTAAACTCGAAAAAAATCGCTAACACGTATAAAAAGCAATCTACTCGCGAACCAATTATGAAATTGCTATGTTTATGTAAAAACGTGTCCAAAAGAATGTAACACACATATTACTTTGTTTTTCAGTTAGCATTACCGTCTGTGCGCTGGCAGAGGGCGCATAAATCAAACTTTGTTCAAGCGCTGCGATGTAGCGCTGTAAAGCAGTATTTACGACGTAAAGCATCGTCCACACTAGGGCACAAGTCATGACCCGCACGGTCATATTCCGTGAGAAATGTGACGGGCAAATATGTATGAAATCTTTTTTGAATGTGGGGCATAACAAGGCACATTATAGCGAGATCGGGGCTTAAAGCTGCTTTCAAAATAAGTGGTATGTAGGAAAGAAGGTAACGAGTAAATTGTGTAAAGATCAGAATAATATTAGTTGCTACTGCAACAAGTTACTGGAAGAAGAAAGAAACAAAAGAATTTGTTAAGGATCAAGCAGGATTTTCGCCAGGATTACATTGCATTGTTAGCTTTATGTGGGGTTTGGTATGTGTAAACCATTTTTTCTTCATTCTCAAAGCATGCTTATAAAAATTGGGACAACATATAAACATATTAAAATCATGGTTAAGGGTTAAGGTTGTAAATAAAATAATATATTTCTCCATACGGCTATACGTATGCAATATCCTGACCTATACCTTTCTGAACTATTTCGATCCATTTCTTAGTTTGCAATGCAGGACAGGACACAGTTGCCACGGTTTGCATGACATTAGCAGGGAAACAGCCATTGTTGGTGGGAAGGCAACCTGCAGGACCTTTGTGCGGCCGTGGCCTAAATGCACGGGAATGTTCTGTGCATGGATTGTGTAAGCGCGAGAATATCTACTACGTGAGTATTGTCCTAAATTAGTGTAAAGGCGAGGTCATCGAATGGAGTGTGGTCAAAGTTGGAAGATACCATTTTGTGTTGATTCTTACATGTTTTTCAAAATCTACAGATATTTAGCACGCCTTCTTTTTAAACAGGCAATCTAAATAGATGGCTTAGTGTAACTAGTCCACTACTGATTTCGCATATTTATCGTATGGCTAGTGCCTAAGCATAGCGATGTAAACTGTGTAAACAACAATTTAAAAATATTGAACAGTTGCAGCTAGTAATCGATACTGACAAGTAAAAAAGATTTTGAGAAATTTAGAGCCTCCTTGCTATTTATGTCAGTTAAAAAATAGGTGATGAATAGGAGCGACGCCGCCGGGGCCGCCCCAGGTTCAAAGTACCTAACTCAAACGCCTTATCTGGCCTAACCCTTACATTTCGCGCAGCAAATCGTTTTTACATCCAATAATATCGTCCACGATATTCACAATAAGGAGCGCCGAGATATATGGGAGTAAATGATCACATTTATCCGCTCGAGTTTTTCATGAAGTGATATGAATGCTGTACTTGTACAGCTGCCGCTTTCAATGCGGACAAATTATTCTGTAACACGAAAAATTTGACGATCTCAAATGGATCGCGATGTTTGAGTTTCATTCTCGCATTTATTCAGAACGCGATGAGGCTAAAACATTTATCTTTAGAATTGCGGTTTATTGAATAAGAATCAAAATTCATTGTTACAAAATGTAGCTAACAATGCTGCAAGTTGATTACGTTACTAATCTACTTAATCTACCCCTCGTTTTCAACATAAACTCTTTATTTCTCGCAGTTACAGCCTAAACAAGTTATGTCTTCTTCGTTTAATGATTTTCGCGAATATTTCGGAAGGCGAGGGTGCAGACAATCAGCGCTAAAAGCACCATTGTCAATTTTAATGAAACCCTCCGAGATATCAACTTTGTTTTGGGCTATTGTCGGAGACGCCGCCGTCTACCGACGAAGCGACGAGTTTTGTTTCGCTGACAAACTTTTATTTGACCAAATTGTTCATAGTTAGACACTTTCTTTTTGTGTGGGAAGGAGATAGCAATCCTATTAAAACTAAACTGTTTGTTGTGGTACCTACTGTGAGTTTGGGAGAGAGTTTTGTCTGAATGAAATAATTTCTAAATACGTTAAATTACTACTTAATTAAATTAAATGCTCATACTTGTTTTGCATTTTGGTTTGCCAGATTGGACGTTTACTACAAAAATGAATCAGAGCAGTTTTTGTAAACAAAATACCGTATAGCCATGTGTTAATAGGAAATACTCTGCTAGTAGAATGTGAATACATGCCAAGTTAATTTAAGGTCAACGATCGTGTCTATTCATTATGAGGCATGGCGGTTACAGGAAATATCGAGCAGGAATTAGAATCGCTTTAACGAACTTTATTTTAAAATCTGCGGGATGCGATTTACATCACATAGTAGACTAGACAGACTGTTTTAACATTGATAATTATTCTCCTTTCAAAAATACTCCGTGTAAGACCGACATCAAGCTCTTCATGGATCCATAATATGACATTTATTCCAACCCATTTTTTTGCGGATCCCATTACTTCCAGACGGTCGTATTATTAGATAAGGCTGTTTTCAATCATTGTTTCAGGGGCAGTTGGTTCTTTGACTCGGTATGAAATGCAATCATAGGTAAGAGGTATCGGTGTTGCTTTGTCCGAACTCCCCGGGGCTGCGACCATCGTTTTAACAAACGGTTCTGGCTTTTACACGACGTGACGAGTCCCCCAACACTCGGGGGATTGGGGACCGCACACTGTGCTCCAAGCCCCTGATACTGCTGGGTAATACGATCATTCGGTTGTATTGGGGGCAAAGTGGCGCATTGGGGT
This sequence comes from Eurois occulta, assembly GCA_950022335.1. Taxonomy (NCBI): domain Eukaryota; kingdom Metazoa; phylum Arthropoda; class Insecta; order Lepidoptera; family Noctuidae; genus Eurois; species Eurois occulta. The sequence goes on along the minus strand of OX465500.1, from coordinate 8,807,369 downwards.
TAAGCTAATGCTGGACATGGAAACCATTAAGCGGATTTAAAAAGTTTGAAATGTTTTAAAATAGTTTTATATGTTTCCTATTTCCAGCTTGGGTGGACTTTTACAACTGGCACAACAGTTGTAAAAGTATAAGAAAATTGACTCATGAATAGTTAAACCTTATGGAAAATTATTTTTAATTTCTGTTCATGGGGAAATTGTTACAGGTTTTTAAAAATTATGCCACCATTATGCAATAATTTTTCCCTTGAGGATATTATAGGACAGAAAGTGATTGCTCACGGCTTATTCGAAACTAGCTTCCGCCCACGACTTCGTCCGCGTGGAATAGTTACTTTGCGCTAATATGACTGCCCGGCTTTGCACATTGTGCGCGCAGTACCCGATCATTATTTTGCTGTGATGTTATTTTAAAACTGCGACAGATCCTAAGTTATTCATTTAAATCGAATGATGTAAAGGGCAATTTTGTTTTAAATTAAATACTTCTGATGAATAAAGTATTTATTTAGATACGGATTAATATCACGTTTATAAAAACACCTTCGTAAATAATGCATTACTTTAGAACAAATTTGGTTAGCATAAAAAAGGTTATAGTGAGCTAACCTTAAAAGATAGACATATGCTGTCGCGAATTTTTTTAGAACTTTTAAAGAGGAATAATTCTGTAATACATGGTTTTTACGAAACTTAAACCGTTTACGCAGCGGAAGCTCTTAATAGGAAAAAATAGATTTAGAAATATTCTTCATTAGTGCTCCGCTCCTATTGCTCCTATAGCCTTCCTCGATAAATGGGCTATTTAACACTGAACGAATTGTTCAAATCGGGACAGTAGTTCCTGAGATTAGCGCGTTCAAGCAAACAAACAAACAAACTCTTCAGCTTTATAATATTATAATATATATAATATATATAGTAAGATAACGTCTATGAACACTAAAGTATGATTTGTCAGCACGATCTACCACATAGCACTGGTGTTGCAGTTGCGTATATTTTATGAAGATCCTATCAAAAGTTATAGTTTACTGCATTCTCAGTAAGTATAGTTGTACTGTCGTGAATGCAGTAGCCATAATTTATGTTATACAGGGTGAGATTTTGAGATAGGACTGCGGGCAAGAACGCAAATGACTTATGAGTTCGATTATAAATAAAAGTTACAGGCCCAGGGTTTTTTGTAAAATAACTGAATTAAAACAGTCATATATAAATTCGCCCCATACAATCGACACTTAACGGATTAATAGTCGAAAAAAAACAATTATGGCCAAGCTTCAGTTTTTTTCCTAGGAAAGCAATTTTATGGCCACACTGACTCCACCATACGACCACTCAATGCATTGTCGGTGAGGTAATTTCCCAGCGAATCAATATGCCTCTTTCAATCAGTGGTAACAGCCGGTAAACATACACAACTGAACATGCAAACCTATAGGAACAATTGTTTGGAACATCGTGCATGTCAGTATCTTTACCATGAACCAATGAGGAATAATTTGTGTCCTTTTTTGCTGTCTTTAGAAAACGGAGGCATTTTTTTTTTTAGACGATGTTGTTTGTTTTCGCTAAATATCGCATAATCCCAGTTTTTCGTAAAGGGTCCGGCGGAGGCGTTTTTACCAGCAACATTTTACTAGCTCTGATTTTGTCTGATGTATTAAGACGAGAGTCTATTGCCATCAACCGGGCAAAACTCCGGGCTGTTACTGAAAAACGCTTGATGGAAAAACCCAGAAATGAAAAATTAAAAACTCTGTCATGATTGTTGCGAACAGCTTATCGCACTCCACTTCTAGAACTCAGCTTCATATAAATTACAGCCATTCATACCAGAAAAATCGCCAATCCAATTTATCGTCTTAAATCACGAGAAAATATCTCGCTGTCTATTTTTAGGCACAAATAATTTTGTTGGTAGGTATTTAGCCTTATGAAAGGCGTAGGCATATAAAATGTCAAAGTAGTCCATTGATACAGACGGCGATACATTACGACGATAAGTAGCTGTGAGAAAAACAAAATAATAAAGTGAATTATGTGTTTACCCGCCCGCCATGTTGAATGTTCAATTCTTTTTCGATATCTGTCATCATTATTTTGTAGATTTGATTTTGTTGAAGGATTCTTGCGGTATTCATTTTTGTTTGTTCCTTATTTGATAGGGAATAATGTTTATTAATTACTAGCTTATGCCCGCAGTTTTACCCGCATGAAGTTTGGTAATGGTCCCAACGGATCAAATTACCGGGATAAATAAATAAATAAATAAATAAATATCCCTGGACATTTTCACACAGCACCATCTAGTCCCAAGCTAAGCAACCTAATGCTTGTGTTATGGTAGCTAGATGGCTGATAAACTACATATATACATTTTTTTTTGTAAATACATACATATTATAGATAGAAAAACACCCAGACCCGGAACAACTACTTGTAGGTCATACAAATATTTGTTCCGTACGGGAATCGAACCCGCGACATGCAGCGCAGCAGTCAATCGCTTGACCACTGCGCCAACCGTGCCGTCAATAAAAATGTGTTATTCCAGGTTATAAACTATCTATGTCCCAAATTTCATCGAAATCCGTTCAGTAGTTTTTGTGTGAAAGAGTAACAAACATCCATACATCCTCAAAAATTTTCGCATTTATAATATTGTTTTATGTTTTTAACCGACTTCAAAAAAGGAGGAGATTCTAAATTCGTCGGAATCTTTTTTATGTATGTTCACCGATTGCTCAAAGACGCGTTGGAACCGATTTGGAAAATTTCTTTTTTTGTTTCAAAGGGTGTACTTTTCAGGCAGCAAATATTTGTGTAGGATATTACAACTAAAAATGGAAAAATAAAAATACTTTTTGGGAAAAAATAGAACCTTTTTCAAAAACAGAAAAACGTGAAAAATAACTTTAGTTTCAGAAGTCGGTGGTAAAAAAAACTGAATCAAACAAACAAAAGTCACCGACTTCTGAAGCTAAAGTTATTTATCACTTTTTTGTGCTTTTGAAGTCGGTTTAATTTTTTGTCAAAAAGTTTATTTATTTATTTTACTAACATGGACAGAGGACATGACGATCTTCCTAGGCTGAATGTATTTGATGGCGTATAATGTCATATATTCTTTTAACGAATAATTTTAAAACTTACCCGCAACATATTTTTGAGAAAGGTTTTAAAGTAGCGAACGTTTAGGTACACTTTTACAGGCTAAAATGGCTGAAACTGCATAATTTTGCAAGACTTCTATGTTCAATACCATAAGACCCCACCCTTTCCCCATTCAACCACAATTCCAGGAACTCGTGTGTTGTCCCAGACGATCGATGGCGACCATTAAACGCTCGCCAGGCTTATGAGTTCAACAGGTAATCTATATTCATACATCACCGTCAATCGGGGATCGCACACAAATTGCTTTGTCTTCACATGGAGGGAGTAAATTAAGTTACCACAGATACAGAATATCAACTTTTTGGTTGTGAAAAAAAGTATATCTTTGCAGTGAAGTGTGTAAGACGTAAAGAAGGTATTTAATAAAGAAAATATGGATCATTCTAGTGATACAGGAAATTAGCACACAACATTCTACGAGAGTAAGGAAAGAGAGAATGTGTCAGCGCACACAACAATGCATTGTAATTATGATACCCATATGAAGCAGTGATATCTTAGTGGTGTGACCGTCGGACTGCCAAGTCATAAGGCCTCAAGTTCGAACCCCAGACATGCAAATCTGATTTTTCGGATTCATGTGCGTATTGTATAATTATCACTTGCTTCGGTGAAGGAAAAAATCGTGAGGAAACCAGCATGCCTGAGAGGTATTTCTCGACGGCATGTAAAGCCAAGTCAGAGGCCCATGGGCAGCATAAAAACTCTGACACCAGATTAGGCACTAACCACACGATAAAGAAGATTTATAATACCCGCATTGATGGCTCGTCTTCTCTGAGATTGGCCGCCATAAAAAAACCGGTCAGGTCTATTATTAATGCCAAGTAGGCACTCTTAATTAAGCTGTAAGATTATCTAATTAAGAAAACATAGGCTTTACTTCTGGAGGACAAAGAAAAAGCGAGTTTGTTCCTCGATTTCAGGGTGTTTTTAAGAGGATTATTGTGAGGTTTCGTCTAAAGCTCTTCAGTAATTGTGGACCCTTACTTTTTTCGTTTCCTTTGTTTTAATCTAGTAAAACAAACATTATCTCGATCAGTATGTTTCTAGTAAAATCTGGCCCAGATAAAGTTCAGGTAGGCAACATCGAAAGACCAAACTTAATCGAATTTACACCTCATCAAACACCATTAATTGAATGTCCGAACGATCGAACATGTATAAAATCGAATGATATATAAGAAAATAGTTCTTGAAACAAGTCTGTTCTTACTAAGTTAACCGTACAGTCAAATAAAGAAATAAGTGTGAGGACAGCGGAGAGTCAACTGACCGACGGTCGAGCGCGGGCCCCCCCGCACAACAGTCAGCTGTTGCTCGGGCTGTATATATCTTTAAGTATAAGTATATAACTTTCAAAAGCATTAATTAAAAAGCTGATATTTTGAAATTACAAATAGACACTTAAATTTTACATATTTAATACTATCTATACAAATAAATAACATTTAATAGTATGAATAATCAATTCTTTAACGGCGCCCCCTCACTGGGACCATTCGCCTGCAATGTAACAGTTCAGATACCTCACCTTATGTCCTAACAGACAGACATATCTACTTTCGCTTTTATAATATTAAGTTTAGTGTGGATAATTAAATCAAAAGAGAAAATATTATTAGAATGTCAGTTTGTATATGGATTTTCAGCTTAAATGCCTAACTCTTCTGCCGACTGTATTATCTCTGTGGCTACGATTCGAGCAAGTTTGTGTCTCTCTCAATTGAGACTTGCAGTATTCACAGTTTCACAGCTGAGTTCATTGACGAGAAAGGCCCCTCTCTAGTTTAGCTACAACATCCGATTCGTCGCTTCATGTATACAATCCCGTGCCCTGCCTTCTACTGTCTACTTGAGTGTAGAGATGTCGAGAAAGCAAATAGATTTGTTAGTAACTAGGCTGTATAGGACAGGCTACTGAAAGGTCGGGAGTTTAAGCCTCATACTATTGACATGAACTTCCTCTTGACACATCATCAGCCTAACCTTGTCTCATGTAAGTTGGCGTCGGCGATCTACAAATGACAGCCAGGACAAACGGCTTAACATGCTTTCCGAGCCACGTAGAAAAGTCGATGTGTCATGGATGGTCCCACCCATCCACGGACCGATCTTAGCAAGTGCGGCTTAACCTTGAAAATAAACCCGTGTTGCCGGTAACTTTTACTCTCAAGGTCTTAATACATGCGTAAGCTTTCATTTAAGCTTATTTTAAGGGGTGAACACTTGAACGGTTTGTGACTTAGTGAAATTGAACTCACTTATAAATAAGGTAAAGAGGAAATAAAAACATATCCGTCACACGACCTAACAGAAAGTAGGGTTACATTTTCATATCTCAAGAAATAACACTTCAGAGATACGAGAAAAAAGGGTTCCGTACTTCAAAGTCGTCTGCGACAAGTCTAAAGACAATACGACGGGTATACACCCCTATATATATCCATAAAAGCGAACATTTAGAAGAGAACGAGCGAGCGAAGTCACAATTTAATCCCGTTTGAGGTCGTATCTACTCGCGGCGGGGTTGTACATTTAAATGGTGTATCTTTGTATGTAAAACACATGAGGTCGCTTGCGTTTCCGGGATATGACAATTATTATGAAAATTTTAGAAAAAAATATTAAAGAGGAATTTACATGCGAGGTCTATAAATATCCTTTATGAGCATAGGGTTTCTGGTACTAATGCAATATCTTCGTTTTGGGGACGTCTTTAACATTAATGCTTTGAGTTCTTGTCAGTTGTGGTGTGCAACAATAAGTTTTATCCTTACTTCACGGTTAGGTAGTTTAGGTTTTCAACCTTCAATCGCCTCTAAGTTCCGAATAAAACGACTGATTAATCATTAGCCAAGACTTGCAAAGCCTATGTTATGAAATACATACGTACTCGTGAAATAACATAAAACAATCAATCTTTATTGTTCCACTGTCAGGGCACAGGCTTTCTCTTTGAGGGTGAGAGTGGGCTGTAACCACGACACCACCATGGCACTCACCACGCGTCTCCAGTGCCGGTGGTGAACATTACAAGTCTTCGAACGTTTGTTTCTAAGAAAGATGTAGGTACCTATGGTATTCTCTCATTCATTCTTCTTCATCTTGTTTTGGCAATTCTTCCATTTTGCTATCTAAAAAAAGATAACATTACAGTATCAGTTTATTTTAGTTATCGAGAACACGCGCACATTTATCCTGGTCTCATTTGCATAAAACATAATAGGTTGCGACTCCTGTATCTGAAATAATTGTTGACATCGTATCGAGAACGGCCCCGGAGACGACTCGTTAGCGAGACGATCTCGGCCCGGAACGGTACCGTACCGATGTGACTTAGTTTTGTGCTATGTGTGATCAAGTAGATTGCATTATATTGCTGCCGATTGGTGTGATCATAACAGAATGCTATGTGATCGAAATCAGAATAGGATTAATCTTCAATGAAGAAGCGCTATTATTATATAAGAATTTTTGAGTAAAGGTGAATCAGTACAATTTTTTATCTGTTTTTACTAGTAGGTACTAAGAGACAAATAAATATGAAAAATATGCGCCGAGAATTTGCAAATGAACGCACAAATTAGTTATTCACTTAGGTGCCAAGATGTCACTGGTAGTGAAAACAGACATTAATATTTGTTTTTTTTTAAGCTTACAAGCTTAAGCTGTTGACAGCGATGCGGACGAATTTTTGGATGCCCTGTAACCCTTTTATACTTGTACATATTTATTTCTGTACATAGTTTGTAAATAATTAATATTTTGATTAAAGAACATTAAGCTTAGGTTGGTAAAAACTGTTTTATTACACGCGGCATTACATGGGTCTATTAATTAATGAAATTACAAATCTGAAAGTAACACAAGTTATTATATTCGATAAGTAGTTCATCCACAATAAACATAAACGTCCCGAAAAAGACATTATAACCTGTAGCATTGAGCTAACACACCATGGCCGAAAGGAAACATATGTAACGTCAAACAAAGCGCGTTAGTTACTAAATGTGGCCGAACTGATAACTCAGTTAAGCCTTATTTACAGAGAGCCGACGATTCATTAGACGAGCCAGTGGGGCAAACAAGACGAGTGAGGGATGTTAGCGGGGTAAGGACTACGCTATATAGAGGCTGGTATACATTATATAAGTGTTACTCTTATTGCAAATTTCTAATCATTTTAAAGATTCTGACACTGACTGTTCTTGAACGTGATCGCTTACCATTCAAGTTTTAATTGGTGAAAAATGCTCTTGTTACGAATACCAATAAGTATTTTATGAATTGACGAGACTTTGTAGTGTGATATGTCGTTTTATTTTGTATTGACCGGTATTAGAAAAAGTCTACATCATGTCAATATGAAATGGTGCTACCAATATAACATACGTAATTTTGTTCTTTGTAACACACACACATCTATTTAGGTATAGACCTATCTGTAGTATTATTATATACTAGCTGTGCCCGGCATGCGTTGCAATGCATGTTTTCCTACCTACTACCCTACCTACCCTACCTACCCTACCTACCCTACCTACCCTACCTACCCTACCTACCCTACCTACCCTACCTACCCTACCTACCCTACCTACCCTACCTACCCTACCTACCCTACCTACCCTACCTACCCTACCTACCCTACCTACCCTACCTACCCTACCTACCCTACCTACCCTACCTACCCTACCTACCCTACCTACCCTACCTACCCTACCTACCCTACCTACCCTACCTACCCTACCTACCCTACCTACCCTACCTACCCTACCTACCCTACCTACCCTACCTACCCTACCTACCCTACCTACCCTACCTACCCTACCTACCCTACCTACCCTACCTACCCTACCTACCCTACCTACCCTACCTACCCTACCTACCCTACCTACCCTACCTACTCTACCTACCCTACCTACCCTACCTACCCTACCTACCCTACCTACCCTACCTACCCTACCTACCCTACCTACCCTACCTACCCTACCTACCCTACCTACCCTACCTACCCTACCTACCCTACCTACCCTACCTACCCTACCTACCCTACCTACCCTACCTACCCTACCTACCCTACCTACCCTACCTACCCTATTTTTTTGTGAATCTAAACCATTCCCAGATCCCCTTGAACACACACAAAAAATTTCATCAAAATCGGTCCAGTCGTTTGAGAGAAGTTCAGTGACATACACACTCACAGAAGAATTATATATATAAAGATTTGTGTTGTGTTTGTGTGTGTATTATGTATTTGTCCTTCCACTCGCTCTAAAGTTTAAGGCAATGCCACACTGAAAGCATGGCGGTAAATGATCATCAAACTGCAATTTCGATGTCACAGTCGGAGTTTAACGGTCAACTACTACCATGCTCTCGGTTTTTCGGTACCTATGTATGTAGTTGTCTCTGTCCGCTTTCCGCTCTCAGTGTGGGCTGGGATTACAGTTGGTTTAGTGCAAGCACTCGGCGTTCTGCGGTAACGGCGGATAAAACAATTCTGTTATCTTCCACCTGTGTTAGACGTGTCTGTTTCAGATATACGCGTCTATTTCTGTAATATTATTCTCGTCAATCACATGGTATTTGATTATCGTTTCATGTAGGTATGTGCTATAAAAGAGAAGAATGCCTGTAGGTAAATGTCCCGTTCATTGTTATGAGTAATTGAATTTTTCCATTAAAACGTTTTCAGTTAAGCAGCAGTTCAAAATTTTGAATTTATGTCTGGGTAATGGCATTAAGGTCACCCGCTATTACTTAGAACTTCTTACTCGTAACTAAATAAAAAACTAAACTATTGTAAATGCGAAACTTTGTGAGGATGTATGTATGTCTGGATGTTTGTTACTCTTTCTCGTAAAAACTACTTGCCGGATGTGGATGAAATTTGGCACACATATAGTTTATAACCTCGATTAACACATAGAATACTTTTTATTCCGGTGGTACGATCCGTGAGACAATTACCAAACTCCACGCGGGTGAAGCCGCAGGCATAAGCTAGTTTAAAATATAGCTGACGAAATGTGGGTAGGTATACTAAACACCTCTATTTAAGAAATATTTATTCAGTGAGATTTACCAATCTCTTGTGATTCTCCACATATCAAGAAGTATTTCACTTATTCTGGGAGCAAATGTTAAATCATGTTCTTTTTTAAGATGGGTCCTAAACCTATCAGAGATTACGTAACACCGTTTTTAGTTCGTCCAGATTGTACATACAATGTTTGAAAAAAATCTTGAGTACATTTTTATTCGTCTCCTTTTGTAATGTCGCGTCGTTCCATGTTCAAGTTTGAGTAGTGTGACCCAATTTTATGAGGCACAAAAACATAGGACTGGCCTTTATTTTTCTAGACATTCAGAAAATCTGGAACGAAGCGGCAAGCACTTCGTTTATTTGCAAATCTCATGTTTAATAACTATGTTTATAGAACGTAACTGTCTTAAGTAGGAAAGCATTTTATTTTGTTTTTTTTGGCAAACGTACGTTCAGACGCATTTAAAGTTATTTTGAAAAGATAAAATAACGTATTTTGGCTGCGATAATGTTATAACACGTTTTCTTGTTTCTATATTTGACCAGCGACCTGTCCGTCCCGGCTTCGCATGGGCGCAATTTACTAATGATGAAAATATATAGAAGAGCTGTATTAACACAAAATTTTCCTTTAAGCTGAAATGTATTTACGATAGAAAAATCAGCCGTCGTACATGTGGTAAACAAAAAGAAAACTGTAATCATTAAGTTTGCTTAAGTAAAATTCGTAATATGTAACTGGAGTGACAACATAATAATATGAATTTTCAATCTTAAAATGCCACTTCTAATTCAGATAACACGAAATAATCTACGTATGATAATTTAAATTGTATCCATACAATACATTCGAAGGTGGTTTATGATAGTGTCGGTATAACGTCGAAATAAATAACGTTTTGGCGAAGAACAAAATAATATCTGCGAGTCGACGATCTTGTAATCTTAGAAGAAAACTAATATGTTGTATAAACACACTGACAACTTTGTTTCATTTTTAGGAATACAATTGTTCTTTTTCTTTTACTTTTCTACAACTAGCCCGTCGAGTTAAATAAGAAAATATTTATTACAAAAGCTGTGTTGTGTCTAGTTTCATTTTTGTTTGTAAAAATAAATTAGTAAGACATAAATATAATGTATATTATACAGCACGAAAGACTAGGTTGCGATGTGCGTTTCGTGTTTCAGTTGATTACAATTACCTCTACTTTGAGCTACGAAATTGCATCTGACATGGCTCAACTAACATTTTATAAGGGGAGAAAAACAAAAACCAAAACCTGATAAAGGATTGAACAAAAAAACGTCAGCATTTGTGTTCGATTGATGGATTGGTTGGCTCCCTATTTCATGGGAATTAGCATCCTAACTGGCGAAATGTGGTTGTACTATAAGTTAGCAATCCTCTGCCATACCTGACAGGTATTGTAGACTTGATGTTATGTTATAATAAATGTGGAACAAAAAAAAAGAGATATTTTTTTAAATTCATACCTAGTTGTTTTCGTTCTCAATAATCCATGAAAAACGAAAGGAGAATAACCTGTTTCAAGTTAATATTATACAAATAAATATTCAAGGAGTCTGGAGCTGTGTCCGGCTGATGGCAAAAGGCTCGCCCCCTCTTACATCTTCTTAGCGTATCGATGGCAATCTAAATTGTATCAGCCCAAAACTGAGCTAGTAGTTTGGCGCTTTCAGTAGCGTCCATCAGTTCCTGTAGCGAACAAACAACAGGACAATACGTGGGACTTTAAAATGTGGGTGTACTATTAGGTACACCTCTGCCTAACTTTGGGGATTACAGGCGTGATGTTATTTTATGTTAAAATATTCACAAACATATTTTTATTTGTTCAACGTAAACAAATACAAACACAAAACACAGCATATAATATGTTACAGCACACCTGCACAGCAGACGCGACGCAGCAGAACGTTAATCATCATGACAGTTGAATAATGCTGCGCCTGCCCTGGGGAACTAACTAAATTATTCTTTATTTGCTTTTCTTTCTTTGCAACATAAATAAATTATGCTTTTTTTTTTGTTTTGCAACAAACGTAAACACAAAAAACACACATATTCATTCAAAATTGGAGTATTATTGGGAACGGGTTCTCTATGGGCTACCATTTCTCAAAGCATAATTAGATATGTACTAATAAACCCTTAAAAAATAAATCACTATTTCATGAAAAAGAAATTCTATGGGATTCAATGAACTTAGAGGGTTGTATTGATGATTGTAATGATTATAACTCTGTCATGTTTGTTACGGTCGTGGATCACATTTTAATCAACATACAACCTCACACTGATATCCAAGTTGCAAAAAAAGTAAGAGCATTTGAATGTCGGGGGTTACCGTGGCGCTTCCCCCTAAAGAAAGATTGAATAGCTTCTTCCCTATAAAAATGCTTCATTGATATCCCTGAAAATGGATGAATGATCTAAAGGAGCCTTTTTTTGGTTTGTCAAACAGCCAAAAAATCAAACAAAACAGCCGGATTTCAGACACTCGTCAGGTATGATCAAACAAAATCGAGTAAACATGTAACCAATAGATGTCATTCTTTTTCCTTTAGGTTCTCAAATTTCTAGAATTTCTCTGCCCTTTTTTTCTAGTTAACAGGAATGTTTCGTGAACCATGATACTAGAAAATGCGAAATTTTCTTCACATTGATTGCCGTTTGACCTCCATGTCTAATCTTCAGGGAAATCAGATTTACTCAGCACGATGTTATCAGATACAAGGGGATCAGTGAATGCAGCACCCCTGGGGGTGAAGACTCGTTTATTTTTTGCTAAGAATTATACTGCCGTGCTAAGCTAAAAAGCGGTATCTTAAAAAAAGAAGTAAAGTTGATTTTAATGGCATCGGATAGCTTAAATAAATACGCATCTGATGAACTAAGCCAAATAGCAGTACCTATTTTAGAACAATCCGAAAAATCCTAATAAGCAAAAATATTAATCCGTAATGTGTATACCAAACTATTTATATCAAACTTTAATTTTCTCAAAACTGGCTTTCCTTGAGATATCGCTTTTGCGTTTAGCACGGCAGTATACTGAAGGTAGCTAACATAATTATATCTTATATATAACATACATTTTTATCATTTTCTTCTTTTATTTTTTATTTTTATTTATTATAACCAACTTATACTGACAGATTACACTACACATACAAGTTATTGGTTGAACATAAAAATCAAGTAAAATCATATATGACTAATTAGAATTAAAGATAAAATAAAAAATAGTAACAATATTAGGAAGTTAACAATATGGTAGATGTAAGAATAAAAGTAAACAAAACATTTTTAGTAACTAGACAGAAATTAGAATAAACACAAGATATTACAGTAAAATGAACAAAACTAGTATCATCATAATCATATAACAACATTATCTTATAGGGATACACTATGTTTACCCCGAGATAGTGCTAGGAGTGGCAGTGGACTCCAGGTATCGAGAAGCAGTGTTGAGGAGTATCAATTTCGTGTCGACGTAACATTCTTATTATGATAGTGTTTGGGCCTAGTTTATTGCGTTGTCAGAGGCGTTGTTTAGGTCGTCCAGGGTGCAGCAGAACGGTCGCGACGTGGCCTACCATGAGGTCTTAAAGTGGAAGCGCCAGGGTTGCCCGCGAAATTCAAATTTTCTTACGTTTTTGCAATTTGCAGGTAAGTGTCAGGTTGCATGTTGATTAAAATATGATTCGCGCATAGCAATACAATTTTAATTTTTATTCCAGAGTGGGAAAGAGATGGCGCTAGACGTACTCCATAGCTCCGTCGCTTTCCCACACTGGAGTGACAGTTCCCCTGGGACTCTCCAGCAGGTGGGTCATAGTCTGATCAGGGTCGCTTTTTCATATAAAGCAATAAGGTTAGAACCAAATCAAAGTATCTAAAGGCTGTTTGTTTTCAATGAAAACATGTATTTTAATTTCAAGATTAATTTTAATAATTTGCTTGCTGTACTTAACTTAAATTGTTTTTGTTAATTGTTCATTGAAAACACATAATTATACTAAAGGGGTTTTCTTCCTCGAATTTGTAATGTATACAAATAATAATATAATTTATACGGTAACATGAATAAATACAAAATATAGACGAGTTGAAGAGTTACAAGAATTATTTTGGAAGGAAGTAAGAGAATGTTATTTTTCATATTCCACGTGTTTCACATTTTCGAGCTTTAATAACACGCACAACAACCGGTTGTTTATAACAAAATGTTCAGATTTTCTTATGAATACAATCAAATGAACAAAAACCATTGGAAGACACAGCAAAATAATGTTGTACAGTATCATCTGCCTAGCCTTTTTCGAACTGTCTTGGGGTCGGCTTCCAGTCTTACCGGATGCAGCTGAAGACCAGTATTTTATTTGGAGCGACTGCCTATCTGAACTGCACACCCAGTTAGCACTGCGTAAAACAATACCCCTTGGTAAGGCTGGTTGTCAGACTTTCGGTCCACCTCCCTGTAACGACTGTCAAAGATTTGTAATTGATTGCCGGGACCATCGGTGTAGCGTGTTTTCAGAGGCACAGAGGAAACTCGGTATGTTATGGGTGGTCATCCATCCACGCACGAACCCAGGCGAGCGCGGCTTAACCTGAAGATTGACCAGAGTGGCTGTTGTTATTTAGTCACGAGCTCCTCAAACAATGTTCTATAACAGTAGATATAAATCGTTACGAAAAGGCACTGTTTTCACTTGTTTTGCACGTCTTTTGTTTAGGTAGCTTAACAGGAAAGCTACGAAACGGGATGTAGCCTTTTATATCTAGGTGCCCTGCTGTTTGAATGTATTATGTTGGTCGTGTCGTGTTTTATCATAAGTCACAAATCTATGAACACAACACTAACAACATTTATTGTTTATTGAAGTTATGGATGAAACCAGATGAAACACAAATATATTTCGGAAAATATTGTAAAGAACTGGCTTCTCTTGACTTCGTTCGCATAAAAAGTTCATTTCCCAGTTTCAGGTAAAAGTTTTTTTCTTCTTCAGATAAAAACCACAAATAAAAAGATTGTTATCATCATAATGATTATCTTGCCCTTATTCCAATATATTTGGGGGGTCAGCGCTGCATGTCTTCTTCTTCCATACTTCTCTATTACTCGTCATCTCAGTAGTCGCCTCCTTTCTAGTCATATCATCCTTCACAATCCATCCATCGTTTCTTTGGTCTTCCTTTACTCTTAGAGCCAAAAAAGGATCGTTATATTTTTTCATATTTGTATCGTGTGATTTTCCTCCCAATTCGACTACTCAAAAGTAAATCAGTAGTGCACATCCGTCCTCAAAGTTAGTTTGAGCGTTAAATCTCAACTGAAATCACATTACGGCAGCGACTCGGGAAAGGTAACGTGCCGAAAAGGCTTCAATTTATTTGACACAAGCGATAGGGCTCGCTAACGGCTTCCTTCTTTTTTTGTAGACCATTAATCTTTTTTTATCGATATTTTCTAAATCTTTAAATGTAACTGGCCAGTTTCATCATCATTTGCCTAGCTTTTCTCAATTACTACATTGGGGTCGGCCTCCAGTCTAAACGGATGCAGCTGAATACCAGTATTTTCCTTGAAGCGACAGCCCATCTGTCTTCCACAACCCAGTTAGTACTGGGTAATACGATACCCCTTGGTAACACTGACTACATGTAACGACTGTCAAAGAACTATGAATGACAACCGGGACCTGACGGCTTAAGGTGCTTTCCTAAACACGGAGGAAACTCGGTATGTAATGAGTTGTCACCCATCCATGGACCAACCTAGGCAAGCGCGGCTTAACCTGAAGATTGGTGAGTGGCAGCTATTATTTAGTCACGAACCTTAGGCACATTATGTATCAAAATAAGATGAGATTTTTTGAAGCTAGGCAGTATTATAATGATAACTTTAAGATCTTATTCTATAAATAATATACCTATTTTATAATCGAAACCGGTTCGTCCGTGGATGGGTGACCATCCATAACATACCGAGTTTCCTTTGTGCCTCGGAAAATACGCTAAGCCGTTGGTCCCGGCAATCAATTAAGTACAGATCTTCGACAGTCGTTATAGGTGGTCAGTGGCCCAAAAGTCTGACAACCAGTCTTACTAAGGGGTTTCGTATTACCCGTAACTAACTAGGTTGTGGAGGTTAGATAGGCAGTCGCTCCAAGGAAAATACTGGTATTCACCTGCATCCGTTTAGACTGGCTGGATAGTTGGGAAAAGGCTATGCAGATGATGCTTGTACACATTCTTTATTTTATCCATTCGCGTTACACCACACATCCCGTCATCTGCCTCATCACACAGTGCAGTCACAAGCACTAATATGTACACTTAGCAACATTTAAATTATTTTTCTCAAGCTATTGGAATTTGATGTTGTTACAAACATATTTTGCAACCCATTATTGTTACGAAACAGGTCAAATCTCAGGTCTTATCTCAAAGTTGAAATCGCTCTTTTACGAGAAAATCCCTGTCCACATATTACAGCTCACGATTGTACAATCCCGAGCGTGCATAAATCTTTATTTATTTTTTATATCTTCTACAATCATTTACGTAAGATTCAATAATGATTTACTCCTAAATTAATAATTATAATTTTATGTTTGTACGAACTTAGGTAGGATTTTGAATCCCATGCTTTTACGAGATAGGTCAAATTACATCTTAAAGTTGCAACTGTTCTTTCACGAGGAAATCATTGTATATATATTATAGCTCGTGATAGTACCTACCTCGCTCCCAACATCTCCCGAGCTAGCGAGAGTAGAGACGCTCGTGTACCTCCGCAATCTGCCCATGTTCGCCCTCCCCTACACGGCGCGATATCTTCTCTATAAAACATGATGCAATCATGTGATTTCTGCTCACAGTCCTCCTCAGATTACAATCTCGGTGATCTGATTGCGTATGCGACCTTTTCCGATTGGCTATTTATTTCAGACTTATCTTGAAACACTAGGCAATTTATTACAGCTCTTTTTTTAAAGAGAAAACCTACTTTCTTAGGTACCATGTATTGAAGAAACTTTTTTGAATTAATTTATTGAAATTCTACGTTCATGATAACTTTGCGTGCATTATGTAATAGTTCCTCGTAGCTATTAACTCAGAGAATACCAAAAAGTTTACTGTTGGAAATAGGACTCTCCTAAGTTGCGGTACATAATAGTACAATGTGGGCTGATGTTTCGGTGAAGGCCGCGGGAATCCACTGGATGCGAGAAGCATTATATGACTGCTGGATGTACCACTAGCACCGGCTGATATGATCATGTTGACCATATGTTACCTCCTGAGCGTGGGGTCTTGGGTTCGATTCCCGGGTCGGGCAAAAAATTCTATTGGGTTTTTCCATAAGGAATTTCTCAGTAAGTAGTTGCCCGGAGTTTGGAACTTGGTGGTTTGATACCCCCGTGCCTCGGAAAGCACGTTAAGCCGTTGGTCCAGCGCCTGATCTCACCAGTCATGTCGAATTGCCATCCCATCGGACTATGAGAGTAAAGGAACAGAGAGTACAACCGTGCCAGCGCACACACTCGTGCTCATCTCCAGAACTGATGAATATTCTCCGCTAAGATTGGCCGCCGTGACCGGAAACGGTATCAGTCAACTGGGCATTATGTACTTAAAAATATGCCAAAAATATTGGATGATTTTTTAAGAAAGTGTTGTACATTCAGTAGAGAAGAAAATGTAAGTGTCATGTTATAAGCGAAAGGTTTTATTCGTGAACATCTAATAAATTCGAATAATCTGTACAAGACGTTGATGTGTGACAGGCTCGTCTGGAAACATGTGTGAGCTATATTTAGTTATTTTGATGGAATCTTTTTAAAAAAAAAATTACCTTCCTTCATTAACTTTTTAATCCAAAAAATTCTACTGATGTATTTCTTGTGGATCCATGTGGACTAAATGCTATGCAAAGACTATATAAATTCTCTATAATGCTATGTCAATATTCTGTTACGTTGATTTAAGCAATCCGCTAAATTTTAAGCACACAACACCAGGCTCTACCCAGTCAACTGGTCAGATTTGAATGAAAAGATAATCGTATCAACAAAGCACATATTTACACATTCCCAGTACGCTTGGACAAATCTACATCGACAGAAAAGTCAATAAAACGAAACGATACACATAACAACAGCGACGAACCTCGTAAAATGTATTGCAACGAAAGCTGGTCGTTTCTGAATAAATATTGGGGAAACGTATATACTCGTACATATATATTATGAGCAGTAAACTATCCCGGCCGACAGCTCCCGTTGGTATAGTGGTCGCAAGCGCGACTGCTGAGCATGAAGTCCTGGGTTCAATTTCCAGGTCGGGTTAAGTGTTATTGGATTTTTCCATCAAGAATTCCTCAGTGGCAGCTACGAAGTCTGACTTGTGTCCGGTTGATGGCTATAGGCTTGCCCCCTATGTCATGAGACTTAGCTGGCGATATGTGGGTGTACTATTCACTACCTATACCTCTGCCAAACCCTTCGGGGATTACAGGCGTGATGTTACCTATGTTATGTAAACTATCCCGGCCGGCCAAATGATTCAGCGCTTAATCAGATTGGATTAATCCTAACTTATGAGCTCTTCATTGTATTCGCTGATGTTTGTCGGCACCTATGTGTAATGTTTACATCTGTTATTTTTAATGAATAGCTAGGATATGTTTGGTGGCGTGGGTCGGGTAAAATTCAATAGATTTTTTATTAGTTCGATTTTATATATCAGTATTCATTCCCATCGAAGTTTAAAAGATAATGCGATGACAATAGTCTGTGACGTCGGAAGCGCGTTGTCGTAAAACGATTGGTCACTTTGTCGGTACGATGTTGTGAGCTTGCAGGTTGGCCTCGTCCCACGCTGCAAAATACACTATAGTAAATGTGCTCTTCAGAAGGCACCACAGTGACTCGACTGGCGATATCGCCATCCCCGTAAACATTTTCATAGCGTAACACAGGAACCAGTCGAGTAGCTGCGCGTCGTGTAAGCGGGCACGCCCTTTATGTCTAGAGCCTTTATTTGTGCTTGAGTATATTGTGTTTTATTGGTGTTTGCTAGCTGATATGTGACAATAATTTAATGTAATGGATTCTTTGACTAACATCCAAAAGTCCAAACTCAAGGTTTGCCAACGTGCTATGGAGCGTAGTATCTTAGGTGTTAAATTAACAGATCCTGTTCAAAACACTACACTGCGCTCCAAAACGCAAATCGTTGACATGGCTCAAAAGGCTGCACCAACTTAAATGGGACTGGGCATGTCGAATAAAATGTGGGCCCGTAAAGCTCAGGATTGGTGCCCAGAAATAGTGACTCGGGGTCGCGGCAGACCACGAAGGAGATGGCGGGACGAACTGGATGTCTTCCTTGAGAGTTGTAAAGAAGTAGCACAGAATCGTGACCGATGGAAGGTATAGAGGGAGGCCTTTGCCCAGCAGTGGGATAATATGGGCTAGCCATAGGCAAAATGTTGCTGGGGAGTATGTTCCGCCATTTCTTCTTCCCAGCTAAAACATTAAGAAGTATCGAAGTACGGGCATTTTGGGGGACAGTCTCTTGTAAATTTCGACATTCAAAAAGTGCTGCTTATCAGCCTAATTTGAATAAATGACTTTGATTTTGAAAAAATACGACTTCATTTTAATTGCTTATGCTGTATTGCATTGTCATTAAAATTTAACATTAAATTAAGAACGCCGCAGACAATCGCCTACGCAACTCGTGGTGAAAGATAAATAAGTATTCAGTAATGCAAATATGCTTTGTTTTTCCAGTTGCTTACAAAACAGCAATTCTCGGTTATACTTATTAAATTCTGTTTTAGTGAAGAAACTTTTGAGTTATTACGTTCATATTGTAACGAACTGTTATTTATTAGGGTTCCGTACCCAAAGGGTAAAACGGGACCCTATTACTAAGACTACGCTGTCTGTCTGTCGGTCTGTCTGTCCGTGTGTCACCTGGCTGTATCTCATGAACCGTGATAGTTAGAAAGTTGAGATTTTTTTGCCGTTTTTATAGATAATGGTACGGAACCCTTCGTGCGCGAGTCCGACACGCAGTTGGCTGGTTTTTATTAGCTAGCATTGAGCTGAACCAGAGACGCTACGAAATTCTAACCAAGAAACATTTTTTTTTTACATTTATGCAAAGAAAATTACTTTTGTCAAAGATAAAGTGCGCAGTTCTCGCAACCGACTTACGTGTTTAATTTAAAAGTACAGACTACTTTTCTTATAAGCACAATGTCTATGATATGTGAAATAAGTATAACGCCTACGCAACTCATGCCGGAAGGTATTATCGCCCAGCACATCGGATAGACGTAGAGATACACTTGAATGCGAACTAGTATCGATTTGTTACGCATCTTTACTTTACATCACTTGACGCTGATATTTTTGTGATTTTACTGTGATTTTGCTATACACGTGTTTGAGTCGGATGATTATCGGTAGAGCTGTGCGACAAAAATGAATACAGGGTGGCGACGACAATCCAAACTAATATTATAAATGCGAAAGTAACTCTGTCTGTCTGTCTGTCTGTCTTTGCTTCACGCCTAAACTACTGAACCGATTTGTGTGAAATTTGGTACAGACATAGTTTGGAACTTGAGAAAGGACATAGGATAGTTTTTATTACAAAAAATAAAATAAAAAATAAAATTTATTCCGGACATAATGCGCCATCTAATTTGGCTACTGTGTGACAATTCTTGGCGACGGTTTGACAACTGACAAAATGTCATAGCATGCATTAGAATAGAACGGCTATTTCAAAGGTTTTGCCACAGGTACAAGTGGCCTAGCGGTTCAGCGACCGCCCTGTAAACCGAGCTTCGCAAGTTCGAATCGCAGCCAGTATTCACTTTTTGTGATTTTTTTTAATGCTATTAGATTTTCAAAAATAATAAACATGATTCGCGAGTTCGATCCCCAACCAGTTTTCACTTTTTGTAAGTTTTTTTTACCATTCAAAAGACAGGTAATCATAAATTAATGAATGAAAATTGACCAATTTACACTGTACAAAAAAAAATCTCTAAAAAGTTTAAAAATGAAAACATACTCAAAACGCAGCAGCCATTCGCTCAGCCACTGCGCCAACCGTGTCGTCATATAACTGTGGTTGTGGCTTCCTCAGGCATTGCTGCAACTTTGCTTATGGGTGGTCGGACTGCACATTCCATTTTCAAATTGCCGCTGAATCTTGCATGCGAAGATACGCCCCAACATGCAATATCACCAAAAACGGAGGAAGTAGTTTGGGACGAGTGCACAATGTCGCACAAGCATGCATTAGAGGCGTTGAACCGCAGCTTGCAGGACATCCGCGGCAACCAGGTGTGATGGGTGGCGTCATCAAAATGTTCGCAGCGACTTTAGACCCTGTGAACGGTGAGTAATTAACTAGCTCGCCGTCCAACCGTCTTATGACGACAGGCCGTGTCGAAAGCGCGTTCGTGTTCCACGCGCGCCTCAAAATGATGTCAGCAAACCGGAAGGGGTCCGCAAGGGCCGATGCCTGCTGCAGCTGCGGGACTGTTCGAAAGAGATACTGTGGCTCTGGAACACAAAGCGCTAAGAAGGAACATGGATGACACTCCCTTCCGTTCCACCCAGCGTGGGAGGAGGGGTCATTTGAAAAGCCGACTTTAGACAGATACTGCCAGTTAATAAGAGGGGCCATTTTGTAATAAAAAAGGGGCACACTGGCGGATGAAACGCATGTCTCATGGCGTCGCCACTGTGAAAACCTCCTGAATTGAAAAGCTCCATATTACGTGCATCATGCGCGTCCAACTGTAAAACGACCACGAAGCAGGTGTCTTTGCGAATAAGCTGCTGCAAATGAGAGAGGGTCGTCTGGAATCCGAAGGAGATGGGAAAATTCTATTTTCCGAAGAATTTTCCCATCCAACCGCTGTGCTAGCGCCAAAGAACGAGTGGGTCAGTAAAAAAAACAAAAAAAAAGTATACACATCCATATCATTGTGATGGCTGATGATGATAGTACTGCCTACTCCGTTGAATTTCTCAACTCCCTTGAGTTATCGGGCGTGCCGTCCCATCAGCTGGAGCTTAAATTTGGCGTACCAGTTTTGGTGATGCGAAACCTTGATGAAACCAGACTGTGCAACGGCACCAGGCTTCGTATCACACAGCTGAGCTGCTAATGGAGAGAGCGTTTTAAGTCCCCGCACAGGCATTTAGACAACAAACTAAACAGGGCCTGCATAACCTTTTGGCAATGCAGGAGGATGATAGGTAAGAAGTGGGGCCTATCCCCTAAAATAATACTCTGGTTATACTGCACGGTGATCCGACCCATGATTACTTACGGGGCAGTGGTCTGGTGGCCCCGCACTAAACTAACTACAGCCTCCATCAAACTGCAACGCATGACGAGCTTGCCTGCATGGCGACTACAGGCTGCATGCGGACTACCCCGACCGCGGCTCTGGAGGCCATGTTGGGGTTCCCACCGCTCGATCTGTTCATACAGCAGGAAGCGACGATGGCGGCAGTACGTCTTGAAACACTTCAACTTTGGGGTAAGAAGTACACACAACACACCGCGATACTGGAAGGATTTTATACAGAGTTCCCCCTAGCGAAAGCTATTAACGATCGGATACCCAAGTAATTCGTATTCGACAAAAAATACAAAATCCAACTCCACGAGGATCACCGCTGTGAGGGTCTAAGCCCCGCGGAAGTACGGATCTTCACGGATGGATCTAAGACAGGTACCGGCACTGGAGCTGGAGTCTTCTCGGAAGATCTCAACATACACATAGCCGCACCATTGGGGATCCATAACACGGTATTTCAAGCAGAATGTATGGGCATTGCCCTGGCGGCATCGGCCATTTTAGCCAGGGAAGTTGTGGACCACTCAATTCGCATACTTTCAGACAGCATGGCTGTACTACTAGCATTAAACAACCACACAGTCAACTCTGGGTTAATACACGAGTGTCATCAACGTCTGAACCAGGTTGGTAATCTCAATAATATAACCATTCAATGGATAAAAGGACACAGCGAGTCCCGAGGCAACGATACAGCGGACGAACTCGCTAGAAGGGGATCAAGCATGGCAGCAGTGGGACCTGAACCCATACTGCCACTCCCCTTCGGGTACCTACGCACACTGGTAAGGAAACGAACCAGTGAACAACACCACAAACTGTCGCTAAACCATGGTGAGTGTAGGCAGGCCAAGGATGCACTTCCTACCATCGACGGCCGCTTCACGAAAAAAGCGCTTCGGCTGACCAAACTACAGCTGCGCACTGTTACAGCCGCCATCACTGGACACGGCTCTTTTAACAAACACCTCTTTGCCATATGAGTCACAGACAGCCCTCTGTGCCGAGCCTGCATGGAGGAAGATGAGACAGCAGCCCACGTGCTTCTGCACTGCCCAGAGGTTGCATCATACAGGGCAAAGTACTTCGGTAACCCAGGTACTCTCCGCGAGACTGTCAGCGACATCAAGGCGCTGCTGGCTTTTCTCGGGGAGCTGAGGTGGATCGAATAGATTTCCCACCCGCACGCAAAATACATATTGGTCGTGGAGTTGCGGACACCAGCCCGTTATACAATAAGTCCCCGCATACCCATTATTGCAAATAACTTACCATTTCAATTTAAGAGGTAACAATTTTCCTTAAAATTGGCTATTACAATGACGATCAACAATTCCAGGGCCAAACCATAAAAGTGACAGGCATTCAATTGTGCACTCCATGCTTCTCACACGGTCAATTATATGTTGTTTGTTCAGTGCCCAAAAATTTCACGTGCTTGCGGAAAATAATAAGTCATTTAATGTTGTATACAGAACGGTATTAGAATAAATAGTGCCCAACAAGGCGTTTGCTGGTTTACTTTGAAAAGAAGGTTGTATAGCGCCAAAATAAACGGTTTTCAGCCATATCGTCGCCTCATTTAATTTTGTTGCCGATCTCTGCGCCCAGAATTACAGTACCCAAAAGGACGCATTTTGAAGTCATCACCTACATTATCGCATTTTGATCAGCCAGTCAGTTCTCACACAAAACATAACATCACGCCTGAAATCCCCTACGGGTTAGGCAGAGGTGTACCTTATCGTATACCCACATTTCGCCGTTCGTTATGTTGAAGTCCCATGTGATAGGGGGCGAGCCTATTCAATTTTATTCCACCAACCGGGCACAAATCCAGATTCCGTGGTTGCTACTGAGAAATTCCTGATGGAATACCCCAATAACACTATTATTTATAGTATTTTTTCAATTGCATACATTGTTTAATGTTAAGTGGAAGAGCGGAGTCACCTAACACAACCATCTTCTTGCTTAAAAGGTGATCTCCAAATCATGTGCGTTAGAACTTTATATAATTTAAATAAACATTTTTTTAACACTGCCCGACCCGGCAATTGATCCCAGAACCTCATGCTTAGTAGTCGCACTTGCGACCACTTGACCAACGAGGCAGTCTCACACATACACACCTAAATAGCCACGCGAACGAAGTAGCGGGTAGCAGCTAGTACGACTATAAATTAAACTTCTCATACCTCATGAAGTTCCCATTCTGCATACATCTTTGTATGCAGAATGGGAACTTCATCAGTCGTTGGACATTATTTTTCATTTTTAGCATTTTCTACATGATGTGGATTAATTAATAGACTAGCACTACGTTAGTTAACGACCCCCGCATCGGTATACACTAAACACATGTTGCCAACTCACTACTTTAAAAACCTTTGTCAAATTCGTTCCTTATTTCCAGATACAAATTAGTGTAAATTATTTAACATTAGTGAACCAATATTAAAAATGGTGTTTTTTGTATTTATGATGTTTGAATTTTTTTTTTTCTATGTTTGTATTTCTTTAATAGTTTAAAATTATTCCTATGAACCGTCCGTCCTACGTCACCCTTATATAACATAATCCGACTATAACGTTCCCACTGCTGGGACACAGGAGGCAGTGGGCTGGACCTACCTAGGCAAGGGCGGCTTAACCTGAAGATCGACCCGATCGGCAGTTATTATTTAGCCACGAGCTCCTCAATTGATAATTAATCATTGACACGACGAAGTTGAAGAAGCGCACTAATGAACAGAAAGGCAGTGTTTTTCACATAGAAGTATTGAAGAAGTAGGCGTCCCTAACGACGCCTACGCATCTCATGCCGGAAGATATTATCCCAAAGCATGTCTGCACGACACTTGAATGCCAACTAGTCTCGAATTCTCGATGTATTACGCATCTTGGCCATTCCATCACTTGACGCTGATATATTTGTGATTCTACTGTAGAAGTGCTACGAAATTTGTTCGTAATGATGAGTACAATGACCCCTTAAGAGTTTTAAGGTAAACCAAAACTTAGGTTGTATAATGTAGGTGGATATATTGGAACCAGCCAGTCGGCTCAGCCATCCCCTACGTGGCTAACCGGGTAGGAACAAGTTTGGCGATTAGCACGAGACGAATCGAAGCCAAGTTAAGTGTAGTGCTTACTTCAGGTCGAGTTTGTTCTTCAATAAACACTGCCAAATCGAATGTACGATGTACCCGAACATGTGCGTAACACCCCTTATGTTTACGATATATGGAGAAATGTGTGTGTCATTGCTATTTCCGACGCCGAGTGAATATTGTATTTTATCTGAACTTTAGTGAAGGGCAGGGCCTTGAATATTACATGTTGTGGTTTCACGGCGAATAAAATATTGTTTTCATTGAAAGAAAGTTTGATTTTGGGTTTCGTTATGATAGGAAAGCGAATTTTTGAACATTCTATTATCAACAACTTTTCGATTTAACGAGATGACTGGTTGTTTTTTCTTTAAACACAACATCACGCCTGAAATCCCCGACGGCTTAGGCAGAGGTGTATCCATATTTCGCCAGTTATGTTTTAGTCTTGAGTAAGTAAGGGGTGAGCCTGCCTCAACCGGGCACTAATCCAGACTCCTTAACTGTTACTTAGAAGTCTAGTCATTAAATCTTTTAAAAATATAACAAAATTCTTCCGTTCCTTGAGTTTTTAACAAAAATATTTTTACCTTAATTCCTTTCTTCCTTTTTCGCTCAGTCGCAGCTTAACAACGCTTAAAAATATAACGTAAATGACAAACTTTTAAACCTAGACCGCTTTTATCTCAACACAAATCCTTATGCTCTTTAAGTTCAGAAGAGTTCATAATAATTCATCTTACAACGGTTTTAAGAGGCTCATATAACAAAAGTGGGAGAGCGCGTTTAGCAATAGTTTTTTTTTTATTTATTTAAAAAAGCTTTTGTGTTGCGACTGCCTTCCTCATCTGTGGCCATGAATAAGTTACTACACGGTAATCGACCTCAAGAGGAATGCAAAAAGGTTTTTAAAAGAAATATCATCAAGTCTTGGATAAATGGAGAGTGCTAAGGGGGATGTGTGGTGTTACGCGGATGGATAAAATAAGAAATGAGTACATTAGAGGAAGTCTGAAAGTGGCGCCGGTGACTGAAAAGTTGTGTAGTAATCCGTTATTGTGGTATGGGCGTGTGATGCGGAGGAATAAGAAAAATGTCGTCAGGAAAGTTTCGAGTATGAATGTGGATGGTTATAATAGTAGAGAAAGACCAAAGAATAGATGGATGGACTGTGTTAAGGATGATATGGCAAGATCAGATACCTCCTGTATCTGATGAGATGAGGAGTAATAGAGAAATATGGAAAAAGAAGACATGCTGCGCCGACACCAAATGAATTGGGATATGGGCAAGAGAATGGTGATCATCAAGACTTGGATGTGCGGAAATTTTCTAATGACGACGTAATGAAAATATGAGAAACGTTAACATTAGGTGCCAATGGGTTTTAATGATAGAGATAGATATTAGAAACAATATAACTAGAAGCCGACCTCAACACAGTAGATGATGGTGAAGTAGTAGAAGAAAATATAATTTAGGGGCGATAAAATAAGATAAGATAAGACATAAAAGTCGTCCATCGCAAAGCTTTTTCCTCTATCCTTTGTTTCTGGCCTTTGTGTGTGACCTGAAAACAAAAGGAATACATAAACAACTGATATATAAGTCGTAAAATAAGAATAATGGGTATTCATGAAGGGTTAGGTACAACGTCGGCACTTCAGGCTTAATACTTTTATTTTATTAGCCACCGATACAACGGCTTTGAGGTCATCCAGCCTTAATTTGGTATTCTCACAACAGACTCCATTTTTTATGTAGCCAGGATGTTACTATCAGATTATATCGTTTCTTTTACGTAGGGTATAATTACTCAAAGAGAGTTCAACATCTGTTCTGTGCCATTTTTCAAAGAGAATCCGGTAGGAATCGAGTTGTATGGAACCTTCGCCACTGAAAGGCACCACAACCGCAAACTGCAAAGGGAATCCAATAATAGCAGTAAGTATTTATTTCTGTAAGTAGGTCTTAAATGTGTAAATTGTTTAGTCAAAGTTTTACAACTCCATGCGCAAAGCATTCCCTAGCTGACTGATTCCTCAGAAGAATTACCGAAATGTATGTGCTACTAACTGTTGCCCACGAACAACATTCGCGTGAAATGATTATAAAAATCTTAGTTCCCTATTTGAATCGGATTTCCTTAACAATTTAATTTTTTTTGCACGGATCATAATTCTTTTTCTAAAATAAAAGTAGCCTAAATTACTCCTTATAACACCAGCTCTCTCCCAGTAGAAATGCCGTCGAAATTGGTTCAGCCGTTGGCCATTAGCCGGAATAAACAGACCGTCAAACATTTTTTTTTTGCTATAAATACCGTATTGTAGGTAATTTTACAATTCAGTAAAAAGCTGTTATTTTTAAATTACAAACAGGCATTTCAATTTTATTTATTTGTATAAATTTATAACTGAATTAAAAAAGACACATCCAAGTTATGTACGTCCCACTAATTACACCATTGTGTGAAAAATAATTCTAGTGCGCCTAAATGTACACTTTTTGTAATACTTTTCTTTTAAATAAATTATTCTATTCTATTCTATCGGCGTATCTACTTTTGTTTGAAGACGTTTTGTGTAGGTGTCATAAATATTATATTATAGGCAGGCTTCTATTTTTTATTGATAATATATCAATGTTAGCAGAGTCCGTTCAGCATTATTTATGTTACTCCGAGAAATACCAGGGATTTCAGTGTCAGAGTATTAATATCTGCCGGCACGAGGTGCGTAGGTGTCTTTGTTACAAAATGTTACAAGGTATCTATCTAATATGAATATGGGAAACTGTCATTATATATTATTTGTAAATGTTTTGGAAATAGCAACTAGGTTCTTAAATGGTTTTCTCTTTCCTTTTACAACTTAGATAGTTATGTGATTTTCAAATGTAGGTACTTGTATACTTTATAACAATTTAAACGACAGCCTGTTTTGGTCTAGGACCTTAACCCTTGGTAGGATTTTCTTTTGGGCAAATCTTACAAAAAATATGTTATTTAGGAAAGTAGATAGTTAAGTACGAACTGATTTGAAATCAGCCTTAGTTCTGTACTTTATAATTACGACTCCCAATAGTTAACACAAAGAGCGTACTTTTACTTTTACTGTAGAAGCGCCATAACTCCTTAGATTAAAAATTAATAACCCTTCTTTTATTGCAGTTTTTTTCTAGAAAACCGTAGGCTATTCACGTCTGTTTAATGGCTGGTTGTGCTATTTAAAAAATAATGGTATTATAAAAGCTCAGGCCAATTGCGTAAAATGCACGTAAAACTGAAACAACAATTATTCAGGCATTAACCGACCGTCAAAGGCTAAAATTGTTTTATAAATAGGTACTACAGCCAGAAGTGATTTTAAAACAACATGCAAGACTAATCTTAAAACTTAACTATAACTACTGCTTTTACTTTTTAACTTACCTTTTTTTCTTTTTTATCTTATCTTACGTATTAAAACTGTATGTTTAAATAAATAAAAAAATCTTTGCTTATGTTAGACGATTCTCGGATGGAGGCGGTGAAGATGTTGTTGGCGGTGCATCGCGCGCAGAAGCGCTGTACGTATTCATATTCATATTTATTTGCGTTCCATAAGGTAAACAAGGTGTTAACAAAAGGCTTAGAGCTAAGAACCGTTGTAGACCCTGTCAGGGCACAGCAAAATTCAGTATTATATAATCT
Organism: Eurois occulta; assembly: GCA_950022335.1. Classification (NCBI taxonomy): domain Eukaryota; kingdom Metazoa; phylum Arthropoda; class Insecta; order Lepidoptera; family Noctuidae; genus Eurois; species Eurois occulta. The sequence goes on along the minus strand of OX465500.1, from coordinate 8,778,884 downwards.
AATTCATACATTCTTAAAAATTCAAATAAAATATAACATGAAACCAAACAATTAAATAATAAATAAATAATAAATATCCCTGGACATTTCACACAGCACCATCTAGTCTCAAGCTAAGCAACCTAATGCTTGTGTTATGGTAGCTAGATGGCTGATAAACTACATATATACATTTTTTTTTTTTTGTAAATACATGCATATTATAGATAGAAAAACACCCAGACCCGGAACAACTACTTGTAGGTCATACAAATATTTGTTCCGTACGGGAATCGAACCCGCGACATGCAGCGCAGCAGTCAATCGCTTGACCACTGCGCCAACCGTGCCGTCAAATTACAGATTTACAGTAGTAAAAAAGAGGAGAAATGACAAAAATTAATAGTTAAAAGTTAAAATGTCAATAACATAGAGCTAAAAACTAAAATAAAATTATGCACGAAAGACTAAATAAAATATAACATGAAACCAAACAATTACAGATTTACAGTAGCAAAAAAGAGGAGAAATGTCAAAAATTAATAGACCCTTTATAAAGCAAAGGGAATATTTTTCCCACCATAATTTTCAACTCTTAAATTAAATAATGGGTTCTTGGTAGGTATTCCATTGTTGTATAAAGGTTATTTAAACACTTATCAATCACTCATTAAATATTCAAAAAACATAATTTTTGGTTTAAAAAAGTGAAGTTTATTTTCTCCCAATAATACCTATGCCTATTTGGCATTATTTTCCGATTCCCAGATCATTATGCCTGTTAAAGGGTTAAAAGTTAAAATGTCAAAAGTTAAAGGTTAAGTATGTTCACTCATAAAGGAATTTCAAACAAGCCAATGAGATAGCCACGATAAGTAGAAACGTTATTTCAAGAGGAAATCGCTTTTAAATTTGCATACATTTAATTGCTCGTGTCTGTATACTTTGTGTTTTTGTGTGTACTTTAATATTTTTTTATTTGTTGATATTTATTTATTTAGTAGTTTATTTAGTTCATGAAAAGCTGTGTTTTATAGTGCAAGACACTTTAAAACACAGCAGCAGTAGCAGCAACAGCAGCAGCAGCAGCAGTAGCGGCAGTTTTTCTCTTTATATTATGTTACATCCGTGATTCACATACAAGTAAATGCATTGCCTGAAAATAGCCGGCTGCGCAACATTATGAAGTTTATCGAGCAAAACTTTGGCAATTTATTTCAAAGAATTGGATTTAAAGTTCAACTGTTTCAAGTCTGTATGAACTAATACATTTTTCATGATAGTTCCATAAAGATTGTGGAGCATTTGCGGAACTTGTCTAGCTTTCGTAACAAGTAAAGATTATCCTTTCAAATAACATAACATCACGATTGTGGTCCGCGAATGGTTAGGCAGAGGTGTGTACCTAATTGTACACCCACATTTTGCCCGTTTTTTAAATCTTAATAATATGTAATAGGGGGCGAGCCTATTGCAATCAACCGGGCACATATCCACACTCCGTGGCTGCTACTATTTCAATAAGTACGGGTACAAACTTTTACTTTTCTGGTGAAATAAAAAATAATTTCGACCATTTGTGGTAAAACGGCAGGCATCTAAAACGTCCCCCCAGGAGTAATCCGTGGCCCCGAGATAATGTCAGTTGGTTTCATTTAAATATCAAATAAAGATATTGAAATATATTGATATTGATTTGTATACTCTCCTGGGACCATGTCTAGTCTAGATCTGTTAGTCTTGGGAATAAAGCTAGACTAACATTTTGGTGTTTAGTAAATACTTTAAAAAAAATACACTTGTACCTGGCACAATAATTACTCTGGATCGTTTGCCAGAATTCGATTGCTTCTGGAATTCGGACTAACGACCAAATGTTATCATATTGTGACCATATCTTGGCCGAGTTTTGGGCTAAACATAACATTTGAACTTTTTGCTATCGATACAAGAAGAAGAAGATACAATAGAAGAAGATGACCATATTGTAACGATTACATGTTACGTTACCGCTCTTGATAACCGTACTATTTATGGTTCTCTTGGTAAAAAAATATATAATGTGTCTGTGCAAATTATTTTAGCGGTGTTAGTTCCGATTATGGCCACGCGCCAAAAGAACCATGCTGCACTATACCAAACTTCTATATGTAGAACATGTTAAGCGCTTTAAACTTTCTGTACTTATTTTCATTACTTAAATGTACAGAAACCTAATCCATTTGAGAATAAAGACTTCTAAGAAGGAATAAAATAAATGGCAACCTAGTGAAAGGTGAACTTTGTCGTATTTTGGAATCCTGGCTCATACAAAGAAACGCCCACTGTTTAAATTCACCTTAAAGCCTTTAAGAGTTTTTTTGCTGAACCACATAATTTTATTAGTTGGAACTGGTTGACTTTGTGGGCGATCCTAAGGCGTGGGTGTAAAGGTCTCCATAGCTTGGTCAGGGAAAATAAATTATGATAACAACAGCAAATATATGTAAGGACGACTTTAGACGGAAATAAAACTTTAAACAGGAAAAATATGTAGCGTAAAATTGAGAATTGTTCTCTATTTAAACTAGTTCTAAGACACATATTGCACGTATTAAGTACTACTTTACTTTTTCGCTTCAAATCTACAGCCTACTCTAATCTCATTTTATTTCATGCAAATAAAGAATCTTGAATCTGCCTTGCCTTTTCCCAACTATATTGGGGTCGGCTTTCAATCTAATCGGATGCAGTTGAATACCAGTATGTTACATGGAGCCACCTATCTGACCTCCAAAAGCCAGTACTGTTAAAACGATGTACGAGTTATTACTGGGTAATATGAACCCGTTGGTAAGACTGGTTGTCAAACTTTTGAGCCACTTGACTTGTACTTGTGCAGTGCCGGCGTTAGGGGGGGGGCGCGGTGGGGCGACGGCCCAGGGCGACAAATTCTGGGGGGCGCCAAGGTCTGGAGTTGGAGTCTCTGGCCTCCCCTGGTGCAAACCCTCAAAACTGTGCTCTACGCTTTGTGCATATGCATATTTTTTATTGAGATTTTTTTTAGATGGATTTTTTGAGGGTTTGGGATCAGCAAAAAACTAACACTTGATATTGCTTCCCTCAAGTGGGCGCCACAATATTTTCGCCCGGGGTGTGAGTGGCCCTTACGCCGGCACTGTACTTGTGAGCCTTTGACTTGTAAGGACTGTCCAAGATCTACAAATGACAGACGGGTCCAACAGCTTAACCTGCTTTCCGAGGCACGGAGACAACTCGGTATGCAATGGTTGATCACCCATCCACGGACCAAATTAGGCGAGCGCCTCTTAACCTGAAGAACGACCTGAGCGGCTGTTATTATTTAGCCACAACCTCCTTCTTTATCCGTCTTAAAAATCAAAACGAATGATCTCCGGTTGAGTCTGTTTTTTTTGCTTTCAAGCTACAACTTCCAAACTTCTTTAAATATTTTTTGTCATTTTCTTCAAGTAGGTGCTTGCTTATCATGTAATTGGAGTGTCATTTGAACTATACGAATCTACCCAAACGGCGGCTTTAAAATTCAACACCATTTTTAACTTCTTCAGTAATTAAATTAGCGTTAAGTACACACTCGCTGAGATTAGATTAACACGTGCAAATATAGAAATGGGTACCTGTGGCCTCGTGCGTAGGTGGCCCTTCAGAAATAGAACTGGGTCCCTGATTAACTTAGAAAGGGATGGGTTAAACGTGGTCACTTTTGTGCATTAACTGTGATTTTAGCTGTTCTATATCCGTCTTTACCAAAGATATTTTTACTCTTGTGTCGAATTTTGAAATATTATTCATAAAAACGCCAACATGAAAAGGGACTTTGTAGTTCTAGGAGAAATATGCTAGTGCTGTGAGCAAATTGAAGGGCATTCTAGTGCAGAAGCCAATCAGGCAGCTACTGCGCTATTCCAGTCTTCTTTTGTTATTTGTTCGGCATCCAGTAAATAAAACGCCTGCCACAGATTATAAAACAAATGAAGATAAGTCAAATACAGAATTAAATCAAAATGCACGCTCACAATAAAAATAATGCGCAAAATTCATTACTCAGAAGCTCAAAAAGATTTATCGCTAAAGACTCAAACGATTGTAATAATATCTACGTGCTCTCAAGAACAAATATTGTCGCACGCCAGCCAAAATATTCCGATGTTACGTAAGTAGCTAGAGCCTACTATATTTAACCCAAGAAAAACGATCCTACCATCAGATTAAGTACTATTTATGTCGGTTCCACATCCATTATAGGACTTTTCGGCGGCCATTTAACTCCTGCCGAATGTTGTATCAACAACTGAAAGGTCTGAGGGCGTCTGAGAAGCCTAAAAACATAACACAATGTTTGCGCGATCGGGTAAAAAAACAACACGATGTTTTGTTAGTGTCCCCAAGTTTGCGAATTCTTGAGTAAGTAGGGCTGTTTATTTGCTGTCATGTTGTGGGAGACCAGTGATATTAATTTGTAATGTTTTGTTTGTATTACATTCTTGCTTTATTATGTTGCGTTGTGGTATTTCATTTGATAGACTCGTCGGTCGTATTTGTTTTATTTGTCTTCGTTTATATTGCTCGTGTTCAAGATAAAGTTCGTTTTCTTGTATTTTCGCGTATAAAGGTACGTTTAAACCATGCCAGCTCATTCTAGTAGCATTTGTTCGTTGTTGTGTCATTGTTCGTATACATAGATTCGATGGAATGTTCTAGCTATTGTCCGTGGTTTTGGTGCATAATAATATTTGTTTGGATTGAACTGTGTGGATTTTTTGGATTTCTTGTAGGTATACCTTGTTTATAATAGTCAACAAACTAAAGAAAACGGAATTGTCTTAGTAGTCTGACTGATGTTTGGCACGTACTAAATTGTGCTTATGTGAAGTCGCGTTGTCCCACGGGATTTTACTTCCACGATAAAAAGTATCCTATGTGTTAATCCAAATTATAAGCTATCTATGTGCCAAATTACATCCAAATCTGTGTTGTAGTTTCTGCGTGAAAGAATAACAAACATCCAACCATCCATTCTTACAAACTTTCGCATGTGCTCCCAATAATTTATTCATCTGATAATTGTGTAGGTATTGTAGAGTAATTAAGTCAATCGAGCGCAACTAATTACCATCACACAACCTTGTACAAGGCATTATCAGGGAAGGGCGTGCATTGAGTGCACACGGGGTGTGTCCCGTGTCAAGGTTCCCCGCATTGCCACGCACTATTAATACCTACAAAAAGGCTTTTAATAACCCGAGATCGAAGGATTAAATTGCCACTGTATCTTTGATAACAGTACGCCAACTTTCGAATGCTCCCAACGTCAAGTAACTGCAAGTAACGGTACAACTTGTTGTCGATCTACGGCACTAATCCGAATCATTTCCGGATAATTATCAAATCATTCAAGTATTAGGACCGGAGTTACTGGCACACATTGCCGAGCAAGCAAGCTGAAGTGGCAGTGGTCTAGAGATGTCGGTTTATGGACTGAAAACCGATGGGGCAAACGAAACCTGGAATGGTCTACATATTGTCAAGTGTAGCGTAGGACTTTTCAGCAAGATGGACCTTAAAAAGTTGCCTGCGTCAAACTGAATGCTGAAGATAGGGAATCAAGTGTTGTGCCACCTAATGCTGACAGGTACGTCGTATGAAAACCACAAGTGGCAAGTCGCAAGCCATGTACTTCATTATCAAGCAGTGTGTGTAGAAGCGTATGCCTACACCAAGTGTTCGCGCGTTGCTCGTATGAATAATGCAGTACGGAGTGGTCCACTTGTGGTTTCACCGTACATGTGTACAAGCTTTGCCGCCTTTTGACAGAGGATTTTAAAAATGTCAAGAACGTTGTCGTGCAAAGTGACATGCTAGCACTTATGTCGACACCTGTACGACCTAAGGTCTCGTCCACGACCTTGAGCGATGCTACGCCCAAAGCCATTTGCGCCAAAAGATGCGGGTGCGTGTCATTTGTTTCTGTCCACACCAAACCATGGCTCTGTTAAGTAATCCCGGTGAAGATGCGGTCAAGCCCAATCGTACCAGATTCCGGATTGGCTGCGGACATTCCACTTTGACAGATACTTCAGTACAATATCTGTCAAAATCCGCTGTTTGGAGTACTGTCTGACCGGATTGTGCTCACTTTGATTCGTGGCATGTTCTAGGCGACTACTTAACTGTCAATCATTGGAAGGCATGAACACCGTGTGCAGCACCAACACGCAGCCATTCAAGTCACTGCTCTCCTCGCTGCAGCGACTTGTACACCTTATAATAATAATATTCTTTATTTCTCAGACAACAAAGATCCAAAGTGTTAGTAAAACAATAAAATTACTTATTTCTAGTGTTAGTAGCTAATAAATTATAAGGAAGACAGAGTAAAGAGTATTGTGAAAAGGACCTCCCCGAACTAATGTTCAGTGATTATCCTTCTCACAAAACTTTTAATTATCGGAGAGTCGACACTCTCCACAACAATTTTTAGAATGCTGTTGTCACTCGCCCGCAACCGTGACAGCAGCGACGCGGTTTTCTTCCGAATGACGGCGTGGAATCCGTCAGTTCGGTTTTGCGCAAACATAGCAGAAGCGCTGCACCAACGCGGCAGCCCCGACAGCATCCTAAAAATATTATTATATTGTATGCGTAGGTCATCCAGCGTTCTTTTGGTATAGTTGACCCAAAGATTCCCCGTGTAAAAGCACTGGCAATATGCCTTAAACAGTGTTATCTTCACTAAGGTGCTACACCGGGCGAATCTTCGGGCCAACATGTTACCTCGGACCGCCAGAGCCCTACGCTCCCTTTCAACATCAAAATTGTCCTTAAGGTCGTCCGTGAGAATATGCCCTAGATATTTAAATGTTGTCACTCTTTTGACGTTCAAGCCATTTAGGGTAATGTCAGGTATAGTATCTGGACATTTACCGCCGGCCTTAAAGACAATGTATTCACATTTCTTCACATTATACACAAGTCCGTGCGAGGCAGCATACGTCTGACAAACCCGCAGCATTTTATTTACCGCACCAGCCGTCGGCGCCAGCAACGCCATGTCATCAGCGTAACTGATAGTGTTTATTTTAACCCCATGGACGCTACATCCCACCCGCATATTGCTGAGGTTCACGATTAGGTCATTTATATAAACACTAAAAAGCCTTGGGGATGTCAGACCACCCTGCCTCACACCGCATTCCAATTTGTACGTTCCGGAGAGAGCATTGGACCACCTTATAACATTATCTTGGTTCCCATACCAATACTGTAGGATCCTGAGCACTCCTGCCGGTACACCCCTGTCCTCAAGCTCCCTCCAGAGCACATCATAATTGACCAGATCGAATGCTTTGGAGAGATCCAGAAAACAGGCATATACCGGCGTCCTACGATCAGTGTAATACTGGACGGTATGTTTGAGACTTACTATGGCGCTTTCCGTTGACAGTCCAGGTTGAAACCCGAACTGTGAGTCATGCACGGATAGAAATTCTTTCAATTTAGAATCAATCATACCGTCCAGCACTTTTGCCAATGTGGTTGCGAGAGATATAGGTCGATAGTTCGACTTATCGGATATGTCGCCCGTCCTGTTCTTAACTATGGGAACCACCAGTGTCTTCATTAGTTCCGCCGGCAAATAAGAGTGACTGAGGCACATGGAATAGAACAACGATAAAACCCTCGGCAGATGCACCCCAGCAAACTTGAAATGCTCAATACTGAGCCCGTCATGTCCGGGAGACTTGCCTCTGCTCATATTTTTTATTAATGTGGCAACCTGTTTGGCCGGAAAGAACATTAATGACTTATCTCCCTGAATTCCAGGCCCAGCACTGATCACACCTACTGAGGGACCCAGAGGAGACTGCACTGTAAAATGTTCCTTGAACATATTCGCAATATCCCTCGGATCACTCCTCCCATCGACGTTCACCGATAGGCCAGGCTTAATATCAAGCCTACTCGTGGACTTCCAAAACTTGGGGAAATTATTTGTTGCCCTTGCTTTGGCTATCATGTCCATCTTGATTTGCTCCTGGTTCTTTTGACACCATTTTAACCGAGCTTTAAAGGTGTTACGAGCTACTCGCATTTGGTCAAAAATAACTCCAGAGGTTGGCCGATTGTGTAAAACCCACATTTCGAATTTAAACCTGGCCTCTCGGTGTGCATCCCTAACATGGTAATTCCACCCGCACAATGTCTTGTGGTTCCTACCTCTACCAACTGTCCCAGCCCTTTCATGAGTTTGCTCGGCTGCATCACTTAAAGCCTGTGTTATTCTATCATACAATGCATCTAAAATGGCTCTGTGCTGGCCTAAATCACAAAAACCATGGCTACACTCTTGAAATTCTAGAGGGAAATCAATTTCACGCAGTCTACTGTTACATAGCTCACGGTACCTGTCAATTTGCGATTCATTTCGTTCCCCCCAAATTACTTTACTGCAAGGAGTTGGAGTTGTTACTACCTTAGGTCTTACTATATTTAAGTCGCACTCAATGCAAAGTGGTAAATGATCTGACGTATATACGTCCTCTTTTATCGTAACCTTGTTCACTGCAGCCCAAGCCGACACAGAGACTATACAGTGATCAAGCCACCTCGTACATCCATGTGCCTCACTCATAAAAGTATAGGTACTAGAGTTTATTCCCAACTTTTCAATATCAGCACATACAAACGATTGATCTGTGCAGAAACTTACTAGCTCCCTAAAGAACAGCTCGTTTGGATGTGCATTAAAATCACCCAGTATAAATAAACTCTCGACGCCACCGCCCGCACCCACTGCGCTGATCTCACCTAACACTTCCGTAAACATAGGCAAGTTATCTGGCGAATTAGTCGGCATGTACACACAAACTACAATAATCGAGCGCCCGCCAATACTAACTTTAACGGCCGCCAAGCGACTGCTGTTACATTCTAACACAGTAACCGTATCAAAAACACCTTTTCTCCACAGAATGGCTACTCCCCCATATGGCCTTCCAATCAGTAACCCGGCAGTTGTGTCAACGGCTGACTTACCCGTGTATTCAAATTCATCTGATATGGTACTTAAGATGGGAATATCATGGGGTAGAAGCCATGTTTCTTGGAGGCATATAATATCACACACATTACATAACTTTCGTACACTTTCGATCGATCGCTTAACAGACTTACAGTTAAAAGTAATGATCTTACAACAGTTGATATTATTTTGGTTCATAATGAAAGGTTTTATCAAGCTATAACTTGTTTCTGTTGTTTACGGTTATACATAAACCGAACAAAACGCCTAAATGTTATGCCGTCTGGCCACAACTCGTCATTTAAAAATAATTCCAACTTATTCTTAGAAACAAATAACTTAAAGGCATTATATTTTCTAGACGTTTTCATGTTAATCATTTTTAATGACACAACTTCGTTAGTTTTTGACGTGACAACGTCTTAAATTAGGTTGCGGCTGGGAGTCACTTATGAAAAAGTGTAACGCTCGGTAACGTTACGATGAGTCACCGAACGAGAGAGAGGCCCGCCGAATGCCTTGCGTCTCTCTCCCACTCAACTATGATCGGTCTGCCGCGCGCGCAGCACTAGAGAATTAGGCGCATTGAATCGGCGCATGCTTGTGTCTCTGTCTTTGTCTTTCTCGAACGTTCTTGGCGTTGGAAAAACAAGAAAGCGTCATAATACAAGTTCACACGTGTGGTTAAAGTATCGTCAGCTGTGTCGTTAAAATTTGTGCAATTCTTATTTTCATTCAATTCCTTGTTCCTATTGTGCAATTTAATTATATTCATATCAATAAATATTCTACCGAGAAAAAGACGTTGTCACGTAAAATCTTCGCCCGTAAAACCGACTTTACAGGCAACCATTTTTTCCTTAACGTAACTAATAATATCTTGTTCACTAGTTTCAACACTAACATTCGATATGAACAAAGGTATTTTTACATCCGCTGCCCTAAACTTTCCACCTGGGGACGTAACTGCGCGACCTCTTTGGCCAAACAGTTTATATTGTTTTGACGCTTTTCTTTGCACCAACGTCCACTCTGTATTTTGCTCACTACTTAACTCGGGCTCCAGCGTAGTCATACCCTTCGCAATCAATTGCGGACATGTTGGCACGTTCAAGTTAAACGTTGCACGATGTTTCGCTGCTGTGGTTCCTGGCGCACTGTCTATGACGGGTGGGGATCGTTCTACCGCGCCCCGCACGTCGCCGTCGTCGCCGCGCTGCTCGGAGACCGCGATGGCAGCCTCGTCCTCTGTGCGCCCTTCATGCCTCTCGCTCATTGCCGTACATTCACGTTGTCCTTGAGTCGGCGCAAAAGCGTTCTCGCTCGCACTATTTGAAGCTCGCATCGCCGCCTGCGCCTTCGCGTGTCCTTGTGTATCTGTCGCATCTTTTAGTTTCTGCGAGAAAGAGATAGCACGTTCCTCGAAAGTTCTAGTTGTCGGGGAATGACTTGCCGATTTTGAACGGTCGTTAACCTCATCAGCTGTTTGTGTAGGCACATAATTATGATCCAAAGGTCCACTGTCAGCTGGGCTATTTTGTAAACATGCTCCGCGTCTTTTATTCACATAATTGCTTGATGGCCAATTATCACGCATTGATGCGTGTTTCATGTCCTCAATTTCTTGGTAAAGCACGTCAAACCTTTCAGTAGTCACACATTTCTTCTCCAGCACACTGAGTTGATTTTGTAGTCTCAATATATCTTTCAGGAGCCTGGTTGCATCTACGTGATCAAAGGTTACTGGGGGAAGTTTATGCAGTTCCTTTGCCACGAATATTGGAATCAACTCTTCTTCCGTGGTCGTCATTAGTCTTATGATGTCATCAAGATCACGTGAAATCTTCTTCTTCCCGTCTTTTCTTCTAAGCGGCATCTTCTTCGCATTTGGTAGCGATTCGAATATAAGTGATTTGGCTTTCACGATATCGTCAGCCGTAAAAGACGTTGTACAAAGTTGATGTATGCTTTGCTCATCCATCAAGCCCAACACATTTCGTAAAAACGCTAAAAGTTCGTTAATGACAATATTACAATTAACACATTTCACTGTACTAGAAGCCATTGTCATCCGCGTGAGTCACCGACCGGTTAAAACAGTAACGCGTCCGATCGATATCGTGCGCGCATGCAGACTGACACTACTGTGCATTGTTAACCTATTTATGTATTTGAGATTTATTCAGTAAGTAGACTTAATATGCGAATATCATTTAGTTTCATTCCTGACACTATTTACCTAATTTACCATGCATCTCATTGCGTGATTGTGATTGAGTGAGTATATGATTATCGGAGGTAAAAATAAAGAACCTGAGCATATACCGCCAGTTTATCTTCTAAACCGTGCGTGAGCCGTGTTTCTGAGATTAGGTATCTAGGGCACATTATAACTGAAACCCTTAATGACGACAGAGATATTGAGAGGGAGAGAAGAGCATTGTAGGTGCGCGTTAACATGTTGGTGCATAGGTTCGCAAGGTGTACGGCACAGGTTAAGGTAACTTTGTTCAGAGCATACTGTCAAAGTTTTTATACCAGCGCCCTATGGACCAACTATACGCAGCGGGCCTACAATGCTCTTAGAGTGCAGTACAACAACGCCTTTAGGATTCTGGTGCGACTGCCTCGGTTTTGCAGCGCCTCGGGCATGTTTGCCGACGCGAGGGTGGATGACTTTTACGCTATAATGCGCAAAAAGTCAGCCTCCCTAATTCACCGAGTTCGAGGTAGTAGCAACGGAATCCTAAGGATGATTGCAGAGAGACCTGAATCTGCAGTAATTGTAGGATGACTAACATAGTTTTAAGATAGTGTTACTAACAATTTATGGACACTTTATTAGTCTGAATTAAACGAATTTTATTATTTTTTATTATTACACTTCAGAGGTTTCACGGAAATCACTGCGGTGGCGTATTTAATACCACCTACCCTAATTTTTTTTCAAAATCATGAATCATGTCACTGAAGTGTGTAGCTCAGAGGTTTGAATCCATTGATTGTTCAAAGTTGTATTACTACGCCTTCTGTAATAATATTATCTGTGGCATTATGAGGTCAACTGCTCGCCTTATCCTTGGGATCAAGGGGATGTAACATGACTTGTCAATCTGATGTTACATAAAACGCAAAATCTCCATGCAAACAGTCCCGGGTGTGATCGGGAAGGGTTAGTCGAAGTGACGGGTGTAAATATGTCTGTTTATACATATCCGTGTTGTTTGGCCCACTTTGCTAAACCGATATTGTTTACTTGCTATTTGTCGGAGGTTGTCAGCTTAGTTTATCGTTTCACTTGCTAATACAATTGCACAGGATTTGAAACTAGATACTTAACTTACGATTCTACATGGTTCTTAATTTTGCGTTTGTTTTGTTAACTTTCTAATTAGCTTATGATTTTAATTCTACCAACTTACTTTAAATAAGTGTACCTAATAGTACACCTTCATTTCGCCAGTTATGTTTCATCATCATCTGCCTCATGTTTTCCCAAGTATATTGTCGGCTAGACTAAGACTGGAGTCTTACCGAATGCAGCTGAATACCAGTATTCTATATGGAGCGACTGCCTATCTCAGTTATGTTTGTTCCATATAATAGGGGGCGAGCCTATTGAGAGATGTTATTGTCATGTTTAAAGAAGACAGCGATGTGCAACACGTTTATAAAACTTTTATGTAACGCCCCGTCCACGACCTCAGACGCGTCAACTTGCGTAAAGCTACACGCGCGTGCTTTACTTGTTTCTTTTGCATGAGAAACGTCTCATCGCAAGTCACAGTGAGTCATAGCATGCTCCAAGTAAGTAATTCTTTAATTTGTTTTCCTCGCTGCTGTGACAGTCGCCACACCCTTTAATTTTTTTTTTGGGATGGGAAATCATCAAATGACTCCTCCCGCTCTGCGCGGAGCGGAAGGGAGTGTCAGACTTTTACTGACTAAAACCCATCCATGTTCCTTCTTTTGCCCTTTGTGTTCCAGGGCCGCGGTATCTTTTTGGAACAGTCCCACAGCCCTGGCAGGCACCGTCGCCACACCTGTGTCTCAGTAAGAATATGAATAAAATTAAGCCATTGTTACAAACATTTTCTTAATCTAACTTAGCGCTATGAATATCGTAACTATCGTCACAAGTTTTATTTTAACACAGTTAGAAAACAAGGGTCCCCAAACTAGGTTGAGCATGCATCTTCAAATTAAAACACATATTTATTGATATGATTAGTTATAAGGCATTTTAGTAAGTCAGTAGGTAATTGTGGTAGTCTTTTCAAAGATTCCATACTCGATTTTTCTCTACTCCTCACATAGCTTAAAACTCTAACAATACAAACAACACCCTACAAAATTAATTAAACGCAATCATTATGTATTACAATGATCCGTATCTATCAGTGAGTAAAGCACTATGGGCCTCGTCAGTTATCTCGGCCGAATTAATCCAACCCAAGGAGGTTAACTCGGAAGAATTAATGGTTTGTGGGCGAACGAGGAACCCCATGCTGCCTCAAGTTGGGTTATGAGACTGCTAAGTATCTGGTACTGTCGATGGAAGAGTTTACTATCTTATCAAGGAATTATTCATTTTATTTATTCATTCAGAAGTGCATTCTAAGGTTACAGTTTTTTTACCAACACGCTTAAATGCAAAAAAATGCCAAATAGCATCTTGAAATCACAATAAAAGCAAAATGAAAATGATGTCAGTGGTGTCATACAATAAAATATAAATAAGTCCTAATGTGTCAAAATCAATACATTTAATGTCATGTCGCTCTATGAAAACTACTGAAATAAATTTTGACACCATACTTCACACCCCTTCATACACCACTAAGGGTGTTGATTATTAGAAACCTTTCCCAAAATTACAAGCTTGATTATTACCAACCTTGTGCTACTGGGTGGCCTTGGGCTACTGCCCATGTTCAGCAGTGGACCTCTTCAGGCTGAAATAATGATGATGATGAATCCTGTTTGTTGTTTTTGTAGTACCTTTAAGTGACTATGTACGGTACATTTGTAAGATAAAATTCCGTGTCATAATAATTATGTTTGTTTTATAATGAAAATACGCCTGGCTCTATATTATGTAGTTTGATTAGATGATAAGCACATAATCTTATACACAAATCGCATGGTGCCGGAACGGTCCGATCTTTCCAACAATAACGTAAAAAATACTGGTTACTAAATACCTACTATTTACCATAGAAGATGTACTTTTGAGCAACATAGATGATGAGATGGCACTTATTGTTATAAACTCAAATATAAGCACAACAGCCAAGACTACACTTGGCCATTTAAAACCCACAAATTCTATGACACAGGCAGAAGTAAGTTTCCTACAGTTTAATGAGTACATTCACCTTTAGGATAAACGCCACTAAAACTTCAACATCCATACCTAAACGTTAGACACTAAGACGGAGCTCAAATGCACATAAATTTTCTAATAAAACTAAACGATGACTGGGTTCAGCACGTTTTGGGAAAAGGGATTTCATGTTCGATCGTCTGATGGCTACTTCCATCCTCCACCATTCTTCCCAGGGGCCACCTCCATTACTGACAGCTCCCAGATGCATCTTACATCAAGTTTTATATATCTCTTTAACAGTCTCGCCGAGAACAATAGAGATAGATTTTTGTTTTGTTACAGGAAACATTTGTTTATAGTTTGTGGTCTGTGAATGTGGTGGTACTGTGCAGGGGTGCAATTTATAAATATTTATATATAATAAAATTACGGTTTCGATAAAAGGCACGGTCTCTTTTAAAAAAATTGTGTAGTTTTGTACGAAACAACGACAAACAATGAATCTGAAAACTATTCATATTTCAGCTTATATCAAGTTTTTAAGTAGCGGGAAAACGTTGGTCGAATAAAAACTCTTTTCTGAGAAACCTTTATGGACCGGACTCATGAAACCTGCTGACCTGTTCCACCTCGTAAAGGACAAGGAGAAATATTTCAAGTTGATAGCCAACCTTAAGTTATTGAATAGAAACCTAAACCAAAAGATAACCAATTTTTTTCCGGCGTTCGAAACGTTATTTCGCCGGCCTTTTCTCAAGATAAACTACTTGTCCTATACAATAACTTGAACACATCGAACACAAAGCCCTTCACATTGTCATCCAACGTACAAAGTGATACAAGACAAGATTTTATTAGTTCCACACTCACACAATGTCCCCGCGGTATACTTCGTAAGTCTTACAAGGATCCCAGCTGATTTCCAACTATGCAGAGCTACGAGCACGGTTCATATCCCTCCCAGCTTAGCCGGGATTTGTGCACTGAGAGCAAACAGACCTACATGTCGCCACTTCAAGTAGCGAAGACGGGAGTGCCTGTCTCAGGCAATCGTGTGCTCATCCTAAAACTAAACGTCAAGGTATATTATGCCCTAAGTCTGCTGGATATGGAGTGTTATTGCTTGGGTTTGAAATTATCGTCAATTAGCAGGCAGATAAATCTGGAGACAGTTTTATGTAAAACAATCGATGTAGTGTTTTTATGTAAATAATATTCATGTATATCTGCTAAAATAAATCCTAATGTCGCTTGAACAGAGTTTATTATAAAAAATACTTCATTACTTAATTTCTTTTGGGTAGGTACTTATGTTTGTAGCAAATGGTTTATGTAAAGTAAATTGGATATAAAGAGGTTTTCAGGGAATTTTTGCTTTCAACAGACTGTTTATTCATCTCAAAAGACTATTGACTCGAACTAGTGTAACTTGAAACATTCTAAAGAATAATTTTGAAATTTGGAAAACAAACCAAGTAGATTTTCCAATCATTCCAACGACTATAGGATTCACGTTTCGGCATTTAAAAGAGTTAGTAGTGTTCGAGTCTCGAGATATCTCTACGAGTGCTCCGCAGGCCTGAAGGCACCTAAGATACCGATTCCTGCTGGCTCCCCTTCGGGAACAAGGCACTCTACGCAGTGTCTACTGTAGTCATATAGTATATTAAATATACACTTATGGATATCACATCACAGTGCAGCCATTTAATACATCATTAAGATTAAAACATTTCAAAAATGTCATTTTTCATGTCAAGAAATAAAGCAACAGGTGGCGCCAAATAAACCGGTACTCGGGTGTCAGAATTCTGACCTAAAATTGTATAGACACGAATACGTGACTTCGCGGCTGGCAATACCATTTTTGTTTGGTAAGCCGAAGTTATCGAGTTACGATAGGGCCAGAAAAAAAAGAGATATAATGAGTAATAGTCGATATCGTATTTGGTACCAACTAGATTTTCTATTTTGTTGACTTATTTACATCAGATAAATTCATTTTAATTTTTTTATTATACTGACTTCCTCTGCACTTTATTTTTTACTTTTTTTTTTGCTTTTTCGTAATGGGTGTTATTTTCGTGGTTTTCGGGGTCATTGATCACAAAAATGAGGTCAAAATAAACATTAAAAAAACAATTCCCATTTTTTTCCTCGGCGGCTTCCCTTGACTCAATTTTAACCCTTCGGCACTGGCTGCTCTGTCAGACAAGTTTATATCCAAAGAACCTTGGAACTGTTGCGAAGAAATCCGAGGAAGCTCAGATTCTGGGCTGCTTTGTTCTGTAACGTTGGGCGTCTGAAATTATGTTTTAAACTAATTATATTTTAACTTTAGTTTTTTTTTTTTATTAAGTTTTTTAATGAAATTTGGTGCCGTCAAGGCCGGCCTAGAAAGAGGTGGCGAGATGATCTAGACGCGTATCACGAAGGCTAGTTTGAGGTGGCGCAGGAGAAGAGAAGGATATGGAGGAGGCTTTTGGCCAGCTGTGGGACATAAAAGGCTACTGAAAAAAAAAATGATTTGGTTAATAGTACAAGTTTGATGATGTTGATAACAGATTCTTGATAAACGTTTAAAAACGTCTAGACTTTTTAATGTTTTAACAAGGTGTCTTGAACATCAAATAGCAAAAAGGAAGCCCTTATATTTCTATCTTGTCCGTTTGTATTTTATTTATTAAATTCAAACATATTCTCTGAGTGGGTCAACACTCAACAGTCATCGAAGTATTGAAAATATTTTTTAACTTCTCCATCACGTTTGAAACAAAATGCTTGTTAGCATTTTTTCACTTTTATTCGATAAAAGGATCCTCTGTTTCTTTCAAACTTTTCTTTAGAGTGCTTTATTTTTGTTTAGCTTCGTTTATAAAAAATAACCGAGTGGACGAGTTCGCTCAACTTCGGCTTTCGTCGGGCTCCCAGTTTACCGGTGTCTTGTCTTGGTGCTTTAATGACTTTCAGCCACTAATTTAATTTAAATTTTCTTGATTACTTTCTCGTCTTTGTTAATACGACAGAGTTTTTCTAAGAATAATCCAATTTATGTTAATTTTGGGTGTTATGTTTGGGCCGTGTTGTTAATTTCTTACTTGCATTCAGACAGGTGCTACCCTAAGGCATATTTAATTTTGGGATTGAATTTATTATTCAACATTTTGTTTTGGGTTTGTTCTGAAATTAATATTTTGTTTAATCTAGCTATTATTTATGAGTTATGTGTCTATTTATAAGGTAATTAGGTTTGTATTGAGTACAGATTGATTTCATATTTATAAAATTAATCAACCTCAATAAAACAATTAATTATACAAAAACTTATAATACATTTTAAACGAGATTTTGTTTCAATCCTCAACTAACTTTCTAATTTCAAACCAATACTGCCGAATTTGACATAGAACAAAAAAAAAACAAAAACTATAAGAATTTAGAGGTTGTCCATGTCTAGTAAATATCTGATGTCGAGTCGTGCGTGCGCGGTATACTGACCGGACAAAAAGGATTACAGTGTCCACAAAAGGAGGTTTTTATGAATATCCATTTTCAGGATAAAGCCTCCTGAACCAATAGAGCGTGAAGATAAGACTATATTTTAGTAATAAAACTTAGGATTTCTTTGATGAAAAATTTATTTTTATGGCCACTCAGAGTTATTCTAATTCGGAGAGCGTGGCTTATCTATTGATGTTTATTATTTTAGAGTGCCTTTTAATGTGAATGAGTAGTTAAGTTGTTTTTCGGGACTTTAAAGCTCTTAAGAGATATTAAGGAGGCATTGTATTGATTCTCTCATAAAAAGAGACTGTGTACCAGCAGTTGGAATACTGATTATGCGCACAACACTGGTTGTGACGCAAGAAATGCGTAATAATTGGGTTTTCCATCCAAGAATTTCTCAGTAGCAGCCACAGAGTCTGGATTTGTGCCCGGTTGATGGCAATAGGCTCTACCCAATTACATGGGACTTCAAATTTACTGGCGAAATATGGGTGTACGATTAGGTACACCTTCGCCTAATCCTTGGGGATTACAGGTGTGATGTTGTATTATGATATGATTTTTTTTAATCTTGTACTTTTTGCCGTTCTTCGGTATCCATATGGCTAGTAATTATTTCGCTGTTAAAGTTTTTTTAGACGGACAATGAACTTACGGCTTATAGTGCCATGCCATTCGTTAAAATTCTGCCCAAACATGATAATTTATAGTTGTTGTTATAGAGATAAGGTTCAAATTAATACGAAATACTTTTCACTCGATTCAAAACTTCGTCTACCAAAATTATAATAAATTAAAGTCGTGGATTAAACTGTCAAAGTATCGTCGGATGAACTTTACTTTTCGAGATACTTTCATAAATACTTAATTGTAGCTGTCACTGTATATTTGTGAATTTGTGTTTTACTTACGTAACTTAATAACTAATTATGTAGGTAACTAGCAGATATATTTATTTGCTAATGAAAATCAGAGTAGATTATAAAAGCTTCTGTTATTTTATTACTTACACGTCATTTTATCTATATACCTACCTATAAATTTGTACCTTTATATTTGTAAGATAAGATGAACAATATTCTTTAAATCTATTTCTTTAGTTAATTCCTTTTAAACTAGACTGAACACAGTTTTGTTTTAAACGCTCTTATTAATATTGTCCAATTTATAAGGTACCATATTTATTTAATCCGGAGAGGTGGGAAAAGATCGTCACTCACTGGACGCCTGACGGAGGAAATTGCAGTCGAGGTAGACCGCGGCGAAGGTGGTGTGACGATCTGATCTTGTTTGCAGGGTGGGTGCACATGGCCAGATATCGCACAAAATATAGAGGTTTGGAAGAAGAGATTGAGGCCTTTGCCCAGCAGTGGGACACAAGACAGGCTAAAGAAGAAAAAATCCAGTAGGTAAAAGTTTTGTTTTCTAGTCATTGCTGGCCGACTGCAGGAAATTCCTTCCCCAGGTCATTCCAGGAACCTTGCCATCTCAAATTATTCCTCTGGGACGCGTCTAGCCCATATCGGTACCTCTTGCAGGGTACGTGGGTGGGTGTTTATTTAAATAAATAATAATACCAGCATATTACTGCCCCACATCAAGACAAAGGATATGGACACAGCAAGCAATGATTACCGCGATTGCCTATGGCGGGTTTTCAATGTATACGAATATTTAAATATAAAATTTAAGTGTTGTGTTGTGCTATTTGTAATTTCAAAATAAAAGCTTTTTACTGAATGCATATGAAAGTATATACGTTGCTTATATAGGGTGACTGGTAATTAGTGACCGATACTCAAATACGTGATTGACTCATGATAACAAACAACTTTCCTAAAGAAACATTTTTTTTATACTCGCCCACTTTTATCACAATAACAAACCGCCTGTGATGCTGTTATCACAATAATAACAAAATAGCCGTATGAAATTCGCGCGCGCGCGCCTGTGACCTATCAGCTGTTAGCCGCGATAGTAATCAGACAGAACGGAGTCACGCGGCTAACAGCTGATAGGTCATATAAAAAATAATGTTTCTTAGGAAAGGTTGTTTGTTATCAATATCATGACTACAATCACGTGTTTATGTATCGGTCACTAACAGACAAACAGACAGACAAACAGACAGTAAGTCTAGACTAGTAAGTCACCCTATATAACATATAAATATGTTTTAACGTTTTTGTCTGTCTGTTTGTTCCGACTAATCTCCGAAACGGCTTGACCGGTGTTTTACTGGCAGAAAGCTGATGTTATAGGGAGTTATTTAGGCTTTTATTTTTGAAAAAAAGATTAGGGTTCCGTGTAAATAAATTGAAACCCTTGAAATTGTTAACTAAATACTACTCAAATAGGGAAGTAAAATTTTTATAATAATTTCACGCGAACGAAGATCGAGGGCCACAGCTAGATCCCTTATAAAATTTTAAAAAAGGTGAACTAATAGGTGCTTACTACCTCTTTCTATTCATCGGAAGAGACTGTGTAGTTGGCCAATTAAAAAGGCCCGGTGTACTTCATGTGAAAAGCTTACACAGTACACACGGGCGCAAGCGGACGTTTCTAGGGTTCTGACGTCATAAAAAAACAATTGACGATCAAAAATATGTACTTGTGCTGAAGATGGTGTTGTCACGTTTTAAAAGTCAGTTAGAATAGGACAAAAATCATGCATTAAAAAATATTAGTGAATTTTAATTCATTAATATTTTCACTTTCATGAATAATTTATGTTTCTTATTATATTTGGGAATGTCATTGTTATACCTATATGCCCCTTTCAGATCGGACAGCGTTTTTTTAACATATTGTAGATACGCTGAGAGAAATAAATGATACTGAAGATTCCATGTCAAATTAAAATACTAGCTTATGCCCGCGGCTGATATTCTGTGTAAATCCAGGTTATAAACTGTATGTGTGCCAAATTTCATCCAAATCCGTACAGTAGTTTTTGCGTGAAAGAATAACTAACATCCATCCATTCATGCATCCTCACAAACTTTCGCATTTATTCTTACTAGCTGTTGCCCGCGACTTCGTTCGCTAGGAAATTTTGAAGTGCTTGTGTGAAAAAAAAGTATGTGCTATTCCAGACTATAGTCTATCTCTGTGCCAAACTTTATCATATAAGTTCAGCCGTTCTGACGTGCTTGAGTAATAACATTGATACATCCATCCAAACTTTCGCATTTATAATAGTAAGTAAGATGGTAAGAGAAAGATTAAAAAAATCGTAACTGTACTTCAGTTTAACATTTTTCTATTGGTACCTATAGACATATAAGCGTGTTGATCTAATGTCATCATAATCTGTGCAGACAGACGTACTGTGTTCGTCATTCACCAATGTGTATGGACTCATTACTTTAGCATTTCACAACTTACAGAAACAATAATGATATTGGAGCACTCACGCCGGCGCCCGTGTTGCGAGTATTAATCGTACATTATTCCCTGCACGGTTGCTATCGATAGTATGAATTATGTAGACGTGCGAATCTTTTAACGAGTAGAAAATATAATTTGATCTTGTACCATTTCTGTAATGAATACTTCATTCACTTTTTTGCTATATAAATGATTAATATAATGGTTATAATCATAAAACTACGCCTGTAATCCTCTAAGGGGGAGGCAGAAGTGTTGATACATCTGCTGCTCTAATGACGAAATTCGCGTGTACTTGTTGGTATATACACCCATGTTTGTATTTCAGTTATGATTAAGTCCCATATTATAGGGGGCCAACTTATTTCCATCAACCAGGTACCGGGTTCCTCATGGAAAAGCCCAATAGCACCTTGCCCGACCTGCGAATCGAACCCGAGACTTCATGCGCAGCAGTAGCGCGTTTCACCACTAAACCAACAAAGCAGTTGCTAAAACTAATATTCTGAAGTCCCTGCTACTATACAACAGTGCACGTATTGCACATATTCAACGATATACACATACACATGATTCGCTTTTCATTTGTTTCTATTGTTTTTCCAATTGCATTCCTGTGTCGCTATTCACATCACCGCTTCGACGTTGCAATGATCGCCAGCATCAGATTGGCTCCCGACCAGCACCATTTCGACTGGATCTCGCTATTACGGTAAATAGAATTGTAAATATTACTGTTCAATTCAATCATTATAAGTACATCAGTGGTTACAACTTCTTCCTTTGTATGTCGAGCTACTCATGGCATAAGCAGAATCAGTCTGTATCGTTCCCACTGCTGGGATACACTCAATTTTTGGTTCTATGACATGCCGGTTTCCTCACGATATTTTCCTTCATCGTTTTGAGAGCAGTAGTGATGAAATACATTAGACAAAGTAATGCACCTGCATGGGTACGAAACCACGACTTACTGCTCGAAAGTAGGGGCTGCCACCACTGGACCACCGCTACTCGCTGTCGAGCTACATGATAACTGATAAAATGTTTGCACTGACTGGACAGGTCCATTCAAATCTGTGTGGTCGAAAATACCACAGTCAGCCACTAATCTGCATGTTCCTCGTGTGACTTGACCAATGTCTGGACTTTTAAAGAGACAAATACCTCTGAGTTTGTTTCGGCTGTTTCTTCTCAGAGTAGTCAGGTACGAAAAACTAGCCCCATTTAGTTTTAAAATATTACATGATGGATATGTAAACGCGTTTTGGAAAATCAGTTTACAGAAATAAACATGATTTATGATTAATTGGCTCAAACTATACACGGTGTGTTACCATGAATTCAGCATGTGATTCTCAACAGTTCAGTTGAGAATTTTTTCTACTATACCATCATATCAGTCATGCAATAAACATCGATTTCCCTTATACTTTGTAAATCGTACACATCTGGACCAAGATCCCATGACCGCTCGACCTACGTCGTTTTATAAAATTTGAAAGTTTTTCTGAGAAGGTACCTTACTATAGGTGAGAACAATTGGATATTATGAAAAGTCGGGTGGTGGCTTTCGCAGATATCTGGTAAAGAAGTTGTGCTTAATAGAGATTAAGTTACGTCATACTATAAAACTCACAGAAAAAATTGCAGCTTTTATATAATAACGTTGGTCTGGCGTTCAAGGGATCTCCCTCTATAAAAATGTTGTCTAATTATTACCTTCGGTTTTAATGGGGCTGAATGCCGAGAGTGCTCTGAAAGTACTTTCAGGGACATGCTATGTAAACTTACTGCTCAACATACCAAATTTTTCTTTTTCTATGATGTTCCATCGTGGAAACCTATATTCCTTTAATCTACAAAGTATATTTTGTCTAAATCTATCTTAAGCCTTACCGTAGACATCCTGATTAGCATATGAAGTCAATTAATCCAATTTATGCACACACATAATGTATTTTGCAAAATCTATATAATAATTTAAATTAGATAGGTATGAACCATCCCTACAATCTACATTCGTTTTAGCTTAAAGAGGGAACAGGAACTGCGAGGAATCTGAAAAGTAGGTATTTGAAGAAACAATTGCCGTTGCGCTGCGTCAAGCTTACCCCACTAGAGTGCGATAGAGACCGCTGCAGCTCAGAACGATTATATCACAAAAAAATTGACGAGATTGATGTTTCGTGTTCCCCTTTTTCCCTCGAAAACAGAGCCGATTCAATTAAAACTAATTGAATCGGCTCAAATTTAACATTCAAATGACAAGGAAGAATATGTCTAGGTTCCTATTAATTTCTTTTATGTTACAAACTTTTCGAATTTGTCTGGTAGTACTCTAATCACGGCCGTAAAAATTTGGTATTTTTTTATTTTTTGGAGGGTCATATTTTCTTTATTTATTAGTAAAAAAGGAAATGACAGGGACGTGTCTACAGTAGACTTTAATTTTATGAAAAAATAATGATTTCTCTAGAGGCATTATTCAGGAAGAATAAAGGGGAATACATTTGTATGGAGAATACACACAGCCCCTGTTCCCTCTTAAGGCTTTTTGGGGCATAATTATGTTATTAAGTTACTTGTAAACAGAGCATTTAAAACGGTTGAAAATAACTCTAAAGAATAAAGAAAAAAAGTGAAGTCTTACTTTGAAATGTTCCTTTTCACGCTGAATTTTAACTTTGATAATTATCTAAATTGGTTTTATAATTGAATCCAATAAGATATTGAAATAAAATTCAATTTCAAAGAACACGGTTCAGTAATTTGAAAAACAAACTTTGAAATGCAATAAGCATGTTTGATTGAATTTATTCATTTGTTTATTTACACTTCAATAAAACTATTCCCTCAGGTTAGGTGGAGCCACGACGTCCAGGGCTGTGAGAGTTCAGTGAAGAAAGAAGAATTGTTTTTAGGCTATACTGTGAATCTCTCGCAAATTATAAAAAATGTCTCGAAAACTTATCCAATTGTTAATTGTTTGTTGATTATTTTAATTGTAAGTTGTTTATTTTAATTATTTGAATATTATTTTAATTCTATTTTTCCAATTTTATTACCAAATGACATGTGTTTTAATTTTCCTTTTTTTTAAATTATTTCTTTATAAATAAAATATAATTCGTTTAATTCAGACTAATAAAATGTCCATAGGTTGTTAGTAACAATATCTTAAAACTATTAGTCAAAAAACAAAACTTATACAACATGCAGCCTGATAAGCCTACCTACAACTGCAGATTCAGGTCTCTCTGCAATCATCCATTTATGTTTGTTAGTTTAGTTATACATTTTATAGTGCATGCTGTGGTCTCCTGTAAGTGAAGGAGTACGCCTACGTGATACTTTTGTCGTCCATTATTTATTTCGTGTGAATGTGTACATACTTTGTTGGAGGTCCTAAACAAATAAATACCTGCGAACCTTCTTGTAGCGGAGACACGAAGTCTTTGGACTGTTTGTAAGCTGATGATGATGTTTCTAAAAGGGCAGAACAAGGTGTCTTTCTACTGTGTACTTTTACACCCATTATTATACCTACACAGATAGCATTCTCCAGGTAAAATCAAAGATAAACAGCTCTCAGTGCAACCTGTTCTTTATTCTCCTTTCAATGTTGAATTCGGTCTACCAATCCATAAAATATCGTGTTAAGTCCTCTTTAATCCTAAGTCCCGAATAAACTGTTGTCTATAACCCCTTTTTTTTTTTTGGTGGGTGGGAAATCATCAAATGACCCCCCCCCGCTCTGGGCAGAGCGGAAGGGAGTGTCAGACTCTTACTGACTAAAAACCACCCATGTTCCTTCATTGGCCCTTTATGTTCCAGGGCCGCGGTATCTCTTTCGAACAGTCCCGCAGCCCTGGCAGGCACCGGCCCTTGCGGGCCCCTCCCGTTGCTGACAACTCTTTGAGGCGCGCGTGGAACACGAACGCGCCGTCGACACGGCATGCCCGTCGTCATACGACGGACGGACGGCGAGCTAGCCCATTACTCACCGTCCACAGGCCCGCGCCTACGGTGGCCGAGAGCCATCACGGCGGCGTGTTGTCTATAACCCCTGTGAATGTTATTCTTTTTCGTTTATGTTCGGCCGTCGGTGGTGTAAAACGGTCCGGTCGTGTGTTTTGGCTTGTTTGGTTTGAGTTGACGATATACGAGGTCATCGCCGCAGATGTGACCTATGGCCATTATTAGGTTTTGGGTGAGTGTCATTATCCCACTTTCATAATATCTAACTTGCTTCGGTGAAGGAAAACATCGTGAGGAAACCAAACCAGTATGCCTGGGAGATACCTTTCAACGGCATGTAAAGCCAAGTCCCTCTGACTTGGATTTATTCTATGAGCGGCGTAAAACTCTGATACCAGGTTAGGCTCTAACCACACGAAAAAAAAACTAAGTAAATGTACACCCACGATAAGAAAAGGTTAAGCCATTTTCTTTTTCTCTCTTTCAGTAGGTAGTATAATCAGTCCATAATGGTCTCACTGTTAGGACACAGGTCTTCTATCTATGACAAGGAAATGAGCTGTAATTTAATTGCGAAAGACGAAAATAATTGAGGAAGTTCTTGCAGTATTACTTTTTCTCTTAAAGTATTCACAGTTATCAAATATCACCATCTGCCTAGCCTTTTCCCAAGCGTACTGGGATCCACTTCCAGTCTAACCGGCTACAGCTGCATACCAGTATTTTACATGGAGCAATTGCATATCTGACCTCCACAACCCAGTTAGTACTGGGTAATACGATACCTCTTGATAAGACTGGTAAAGTAATCAAATATGAATTTCAGTAAAAAGCAGTCGAAACTTTAAATTGCCTTCGGGGCTGAAGGCGTTAATAATAATGTATGCCATTAAATATTCCGAAAGGCTCTTTGTATTCGCGATAATGACATCCAGTTATTAAAAAATTGTTCGACAGAATTTTTGGATTTATTTTCCACAATACTTTACTGCACGAAAAAGGATAATTATGTTCTTCCGAATAACAGTATTTTTTGTTAGTTTGAGCCCTGGAGCTCTGTAATTTGGTTTATAATCTCATCTCTTTAAGTATTTTTTTTTTATTATTTTCGTGGCTAAGAATTCACCAAGAGGCAGTTCAGCTTTCAGTATGCTTGTAACTAATACTTTTCAACATTTTGGGTCACTCAACAATCAATCTGATATGCGATTCAGTAACCTTGTCTTTAGACTGTTTTTTAATTTGTTTCTTAAAGATGAATAGTTCGGAGTGTTTTTGTGATGGTGATATGCCATGGGACCTTAATCAATTAGACGAGACTTATCAAGTAAAACAACCACATAGAAAAAATACTTTATATAAATTTATACGACAACCCATTTTAAATTAGTTTTACATATACATATAATTTATTCACAATATTGAAATATAATTTATAATCTAGCTGTAGCGAGAAGTATACATTTATATTTAGTTATTAAAATGTTTTACCTGAGTAGTTATGTACAGTATTAGGTACTACTGCGTACGTGTAAGACAGGCACACTGGTATGACAAAATAAGGGTGGAAATAATTGAGACTAGTAAGGCCTTGTGGGCTATTCACTATCCGACATAAATTATTTTTATGCTGTTAACACACAATCAAGCAATGCTGTATCGCGCTAGCGAAATCACCCTTATACATACATATTGTGTGGCTATTAGCAGGGAAAGAAAGATTTCAATGCTATAAGTTATATTTTTACACGCACCATGCGTGTGACTTATAGATACCTAACTAGACACTACGTAGAGTGGTTGTTCCCGAAAGGAAGCCGGTAGGAATCGTATTATTAGGTACCTTCGGGCCTGATACGGTCTACTGCCAATGTTAAAAAAGGTAAAAAATGAAAATAACGGTCTAAACTTTTTTATTTATGTTAAATACTTCTGAGAAGTTTTGCGAAACGCAGGCGATATTGTTTCGATTGACAAAACAATAAATTGGTTTTGATCCCGGTCGGTGTGCTAACAGCATTAACACTATTTATTAGAATATCTAATCAAATTTATCTTTGCCTTTTTACATTCATTTTAAAACGTTACTTAACAC
Source organism: Eurois occulta (assembly GCA_950022335.1). Classification (NCBI taxonomy): domain Eukaryota; kingdom Metazoa; phylum Arthropoda; class Insecta; order Lepidoptera; family Noctuidae; genus Eurois; species Eurois occulta. The sequence continues at coordinate 8,751,557 of OX465500.1, read as the reverse complement.
GATTTTCGTGGAGAGAGTCAAGTATGACTATAGAAAATAAGTTACAAATTGAACCATTAAGAACGATTTTTAATTGCACATCTTCCGATATTGTTCTTGACCTTAATCCTTAAGTTTTGTACAAGTAATAGGTACTACCTACTGTAAGTTATTTACGAGTAAGTTATTGATCATAAAAGCAGGTAAATCCGTCAGTGGAAAAAAATAATTGTTTAAAAGTACTGAATGAAATACATTGAATAGTTTTAAACAATTCTTTTGATTTAACTTGGCTTTATTAAAAAGCAAAACAACCTTAGCAGCGAGACTTAAAATATTTAAAACATAAAATGACTAGGTTGTTTGGTGGAAAAAACACTAATTATAATATGATAACCTAAATAAGATCCGATTTAAGATCCTAAATTATAATAATGAAACAATGTACTTTGAGATCTGTTATCAAAATAGATACAAATATAAATCAACGGGAGCGTTCTTATCAGTCTTAAAGCTCACCTAAATTGGAGAGGGCCAAGGTCGTATCTAGGGGAGGGATGACCTTAGCAAAGATTTCAGAACAAGTTAAAAATTAATTAATTACGCAACGAAATGATAACGAAGTTATTTTGCTGAAAGTTGTTTGAAAGTTATAATAAAATGTTTGGTTAAACGAAATCTACAACGTGCTTAGAATAATCATTATTATGAAAAAATAACGTCTCAAGGAAGAGCTTTATAAGCCGTGTATTTTTGTGGAAAGAAATATATCTGGGAAAATGTATTCGTACATTGAGATAATTTCATCATCATCATGATCTTCCGGCCCTTGTCCCACGTTACTTAGGGTCGGCGCAACACGCTTTTTTCTGCCATTTTCATTCATTTATAATTTAACAAACAATTTTTAACTCCAAATGTCACATTTGAAGTTTAGAATATTAATCTATGATTTTTTGGAGGAGGGAATCGAATTCCAAGGAATCAGGAAAACTGCTTATTTTTTTCTAAGCGAACATTAAAATACTAAGTCTGGAAGTTAACATAGCAACATGAAGTCTCTAATTTACGCAAAACAACTAACAACATTCAATGCTAAAGTAATATGATAAATTAACAACACATAAATATGATTATATCGTGGAAGGAATGTTTAGACCACTATGATAAAATCTAAATTATTACAACAATATTTTTAACATTTATATTTACATTTTGAGGTTTAAGTCTAAAGAGGACGTTAAACAAAAGTGCTAGCTGGTTTTAAAAATGGAAGAACACTATGGATTTTCTATTAATTGAATTTAGAATGTCAAATCGAAATTCACTGTTGAAATCATGGCTGCTTTTTAAAGTTTTCGTATAAATTATAATTTTACTAATAGATAAGTTTAAGTTGTTATTTACAGAAGAATAATCATAATGTTTGAGACCATCTGCCATCCATTTTAATTTTGGGTACAAACAATGAAAATAGCCTTTATTTTCCTTTAGCTGATTCTGTTAGTTAATTAATCACACTTACAAATAATTAACTAATGCTTATTATTTCAAACATATTTCATCACAAACATCTGGCTGCTACGCGTAACAATTCCATTTACGAAATTATTTGTATTAGTATTCCATTTTATTGTTATTAGTTATTTATTACAATCAAAATGTTCAAAGCTGATTCATTAAATTTGTAAGTATGTTTGTTTAACGCTAAAGAGCTTTTGATTTATCAGTTTATGTTATCTATTACTAATTTAATAATAATTGACAGTGAGGTGCCGAAACATTGAAAAGGCTGATTCAAAAAGGCGTATACAAACTAATTTATTCCAAGGTCAATTTGCCTAGCCTTTCTCCACTATGTTAGGGTCAGGTCTCCAGACTAACCGGATTCAGCTGAATGCCAGTATTTTACAGGGAGCAACTCCACACCGTCTGACATTGGGCTTGGGTAACACGATACCACTTGGTAAGACTGGTTTTCAGACTCCGGTCTTCTGACTACCTGTAACGACTGTCAAAGATCTACAAATGACAACCCGTTTACGGGAACATGGTGAATTCCTAAGCATTCGCATAAAGTAGCTCACCTTAATAAGTATTCCTCTAATTTACATGGTAATGTTATGTGAAGCGAAAAATAATAACTTTGATAAATCTTAGTACCTAGGCGACCGAGCTCTGCTTAGGTGAAATAGAGAAAACGATTTTTCGCGGTTATAAGACCTATCTAGATCGATTTACCGCCGACTGCAACTTTCATCGAAATCGTTAGAGCCGTTTTCGAGAACGTGCTGACAAATATTGCTCATGTAATAGTATAGGACACCTGGCACTCTTGTTTAACACCATTGAACATATTTGGTATTGCTATGAGTATTGGAATGTTTAAATGAACAATGTTCTCTTATATACAATGTAATGAAGCGCATCAATTCCCACTCGACATAATTACAATATGGCACTATATTAAGCGTTACATGGGTGACAACATTACATATATACAGTACACAATAAACTATATACACAGCTAATCAGTAAATCACAGCTCCTGATTGAAATTTTTCCCGCGGAAAGTCATGACTAGAATTAATTAGCTGGGTCATTTAAGATTGCCTTGGCTGAGATGAATTCCAAATTTTTTAAACTGTGTTGATTCCTTCATCTTTAACAAATAGATACAAATCTTTAAATTTATTTTTGCGACTTTTTGTGACACACGATAAATAAGATTTAAAATGTGAGAGGGATAAACGTACAAGTTTGAGAGGCGCCTCAATCCTAGCACATAATGCCGCAAATTTTCATTAACAGCCAATAACAGATTATATTGCTGAATATTATCAACACTGACACTAATCGCGACAACCTCAATCACCCAGCCACTTGACACATACAACAATCTACACTTATATACAATGAACACTATGACTACCTAGTTTGAGATCACGTCCGCTTTGGTTTGGTAGGTCACTTTCTTTTTGCTTGCCTTGCGTTTGATCGAGGGGTTTCTACTGTCGCTCTCTAGGCTCACTTCACTGACGGACTCCGAGTCATGGCAGTAGGGTACGACGTCGGTGCACAGGTGGCGTTCAACACACGGTAAGGGTTCATCGAAGGAGGCGTGGTCTATAGCCCTCATGCGGTAAAGGTCCGGACACGGTGGCCGGTCGCCGCTGCGGCGGTGGGACCGCGACGAGCGGCGATCCCTGCATCAGGAGCACCGCCCGCGAGGCGCGCGGAACGTGCCCGCGCGCGCCTGGTGTCACAAGCGGCACATCTCGTGCTGGGTCACCGAAGAGTACATCATCGTTGACACCGGGTACTGCAATTTAAACCTTATATTACTTATAAGCTGTTCTAGCCAGTAAGGGACCCGTCAAACTGACAGGGAAAATTGCTAAAGAGCTGCAGAGGAAAACGGAGTAACAGATCCTTCAGTAAAGATTTGGCCAAACTGGTACGGTTAAATTGCAAACGCGGCACAGGTCTCTGACAGATACTTCAGCAGCAAAGTATCAGCTGTGGTGTGGTGTCAGCAGTTTGTCCGTACGAACTTGTCTGATACCTTAACTATCTGTATTCAGGAGTCCTTGTCCGGAGCAGTGTCCGCAATTTATCCCCAACGATTTGACCGAACATTAACAAAGTAATAGTAATGCAGTCTGTTGGAAACCATAAAATATAAGGAGTTTTATTGATTTCGCAACAAAGAGTTCTTATTGTAGTTGTTTCAAGCGGAAAGGGAGAGTTTGGCCAGAATCATGCAATTGATAACACGTAGGAATTAAGAAAGTTTTCGTAAAGACAACACAAGTAATTACAGAACGATAAACAATGTTTGGAGACTCATGAAATATTAAATTTCCTTTGAAAATTGTCATGATATGTCATAAAAGTGTCGGCAAGTTTTGAACTCGATTGAACTTTCGGCCACAAAGCGTGTGTAATAGCGTGACAGAATGATAAATGTCATTAATTATTTAACAACAACACCATAATTAAATAACATTGCATAATCCAAACGACAAAGTATGGTATCCACCGAATCCCAGGCATGCAAGCCAACAATTACAAAAGAAAAACATTGAACATAAATTACCTCAGAAAACCATGCAAAATTCAAGCGCTGTTGTTAGTTATAATGATACAGGAATGAGAAGCGTTGAAAAGTAGTCAGAGTCGGGTTGTTATGTCAGTTGACAATGAAACGAGTGCAGACAAATTGTTGTAAGAGTGTGGACAGTAACAGGACGAGGGCACACGAGGGCACACGAGGGCACACAGGGCACACGAGACAGAGTGCATGTGAGCGATAGCAAGTCTGCACGTACCTCTACACGTATCCTATCCCTTACTACCGAGGTAACATCTACTTAATATCACCGCCTGAGATTTCTCTCCTTCACGGCTCTGAATGGCTCCTAATTCGCATAAAGTATTCTAGAAACTTTTAGAAGATACGAATTGAATTTTTTCATCAAGGCACTTGGAAATATGGAGGAGAATCGAAGCGTTGTATAAAATGGAGCTGATTCGCTATATGTAAGTTTGCTCGCAGGAGTTCTGTCTGAGCTGTTGTATGCCCATCAGTTCGCTCGAAGAATAATAACGTCGTGTTGTGCGCAACTGAAAGTAAAAGAACAAATTCATAACAATCTAAAAAAAAGCAATTTAATTTGCAACCAAATTGGAAATTCCTTTTATTTAAGGGCTTTTTTTTTAAAGAAAAACTTATTTTCTATTAGCTTTAGTAGGAAAAGTCGGCTACTCACTTGGGACTGTTTGAAGCGAAGTTGGGGCTGATATTTCCGTCGCAACTTTCTGGGGCAGCACACGCACAGAATTCTAAGGAAAGCCCTGAAACAATCAAGTTGGTTTTTAAGTTAAATGTTTTTTAAGTATTCATATTCATATTCATATTTATTTGCGTTCCACAAGGTAAACAAGGTGTTAACAAAAGGCTTAGAGCTAAGAACCGTTGCAGACCCTGTCAGGGCACAGCAAAATTCAGTATTATATAATCTAATTCAACATTCATAAAAATTCAAATAAAATATAACATGAAACCAAACAATTACAGATTTACAGTAGCAAAAAAAAAAAAAGAGGAGAAATGTCAAAAGTTAATAGTTAAAAGTTAAAATGTCAGTAACACGTGCTAAAAATCAAAATAAAATTATGCATGAAAGACTAAATAAAATACAACACGAAACCAAACAATTACAGTAGCAAAAAAGAAGACAAATGTCAATATTTAAAGTTAAAATGTCAAAAGTTTAAATGTCAGTAACACAGAGCTAAAAATTAAAATAAAATTATGCATGAAAGACTAAATGAAATACAACATGAAACCAAACAATTACAGTAGCAAAAAAGAAGAGAAATATCAATAATTAAAGTTAAAATGTCAAAAGTTTAAATGTCAGTAACACAGAGCTAAAAATTAAAATAAAATTATGCATGAAAGACTAAATAAAATACAACATGAAACCAAACAATTACAGTAGCAAAAAAGAAGAGAAATGTCAATATTTAAAGTTAAAATGTCAAAAGTTTAAATGTCAGTAACACAGGGCTAAAACTTAAAATAAAACTATGCATGAAAGACTAAATAAAATACAACATGAAACCAAACAATTACAGTAGCAAAAAAGAAGAGAAATGTCAATCTTTAAAGTTAAAATGTCAAAAGTTTAAATGTCAGTAACACAGAGCTAAAAATAAAAATAAAATTATGCATGAAAGACTAAATAAAATACAACATGAAACCAAACAATTACAGTAGCAAAAAAGAAGAGAAATGTCAATAGTTAAAAGTTTAAATGTCAGTTACACAGAGCTAAAAAATTCAAATAAAATTATGCACGAAAGACTAAACAATTCCATATAATTCACAGAAACCCAATAATAACAATTATATCCTTAACAAGCAAATAAAACATATATGTAATTCTATGATTTGATAAGCAATTAATTATAATCTTTCATTCATGTATTCGTTCACATCATAATAGCTTTTGCTTAATAGAAATAATTTTAATTTATTTATAAAAATGTTGTTTTTATTGATATTTCTTATTTCTTCCGGTAACTTATTATATATTTTTATCGACATGACATAGGTACTTGAAGAATGCATTTTTAATCGGGATTTAGGTATGTTTAATCTATTTTTATGTCTTAAAGTAATCTCAGCCTGTATGTCTTCTCTTTTTGTGTAGAAATTCGGGTATTTACGTACAAATTTACAGATCTCAAAGATGTAGAGGCACGATAGGGTTAAAATTTTTTGTTCCTGAAAGTGAGGCTTACAGCTATCCGTTTGTTCAATATTTACTAGAATTCTAATAAGTTTTTTTTGTAGGGTGAATAATGTGGGCGAGTCTGTACTATTTCCCCATAATATGACACCATAATTAAGCCATGCATAGGCATATGCGTAATATGCTACCAACGCAGTATTTATGTCTGTAGTTTTTTTGATTTCCCGAAGGGCATAAGAAAATTTTGAAAGTTTTGCTTGTAATTTTTGGATATGCGACTTCCAATTTAGATGTGTGTCTATGTCTAGTCCTAATAGGGTGAATTTATTTACTGTTTCTAACTTGTAATTTTTAAAACTGAAGTTTACATTTATAGGTTTTTTTTGTCGTGGGTGGAATGTCATTAGTTTAGTCTTAATATAGTTTATTTCCAGGTTATGTTCCTCCATCCAATCAGTTGTAGCGTCAAGTATTGAATTTAATTTGTCATTAAGGTTGAGATTAGTTTCACATGAGGCAAGAATAGATATATCATCCGCAAACAAAACACAAGGTTCACTGATATGCTTCGGGAGGTCATTTATGTAGACTAGGAACAGGAAACAGCCTACTACACTACCCTGTGGGATTGAAGCGTTTATTGGGACGTTTTCAGATCGGAACAATTCTATTTCGTTACTTTTTTGGTTAAAATATTCTAATTCTACTAATTGCTCTCTATGTTGTAGATACGACGTGAACCATTCATGACATTTACCTCGGATCCATATGCCATACAATTTGTTTAGTAAAATGTTAAATTGTACTCTATCGTAAGCTTTCGTCATATCCAGCAGTAATCCTACTGCATATTTTTTGGAGTTAATAATGTCGAGGGCTTCTTGTATGTATTTGTAGACGGCGAGGGTTGTAGATCGGTTTTTTCTGAAGCCATTTTGACAGTCATTAAATATGTTGTATTTTTCACAAAAAGCGTAGACACGGTTGCACATGGCTTTTTCAAATAATTTTGATGCAGTTGGTAGGAGAGCGATTGGGCGGTAGTTACTTGGGTCAGTTTTTGAATTCTTCTTATGAATTGGCTTTACAAGGGCCTTTTTCAAGAGGCTGGGAAAAGTACCTTCCTCGAAAGATTGATTGATAAGTTTGTAGAATGGAAAAGTTAACTCATCTGCACATTGTCTAAGTAATGTAGGTGGAAGTTCATCAATGCCATAGCTTGACTTATTTTTTAGGTTTTTTATTAATGCATTCACCTCGTGAGGATCGACTGGGCTCAGAAAGATCGAATTCTCCGTTGTAGACATTATAGGTGTTTCTTTTCGTTTATTGCCAGACGAGCTCGTACTAACTTTCCCAATAGAAGCAAAGAAATTATTGAAAATGTTAGCTACCTCTTTGGGCTCTGAAGTCATATTTTGTTTGTTTTGTTTTTCGCGTGTCGTTTTTTTATTTGTCCGTTCATTTATTATACCCCACATTGTTTTTACTCTATTGCTTGATTTCATCATTTTATGTTTAAAGTGTTGTTTTTTTGCTGTCACTACAGTTTTCTTTAATATTTTTTCATACTTCCTGTAGTATTTTGTTAATATTGGGTTTTTTGTTTTGGTAATTAGTATCTTCAATAGTCTTTTATTTTTGCAACAGGTTTTTATACCTTTTGAGAGCCAATATTTATTATAATTTGTTTTTAATTTGAATTTTTGTAATGGGATACACTGATTTAGGATGCCAATTAGGATTTCGTTAAAAGCTTCATAATTTTCATTAATGTTATTTTCAGCCCTTATTATATCATTCCAATTTATTTCGAGCAATTTTGATTTAAATTTTAACATATTAGTATTGTTGAATCGCCTTTTTGTTGTGTACCAATTTATTTTCTTTGTTTGCTTGGGCAATTTTAAGTGTAGGATTATACTATTGTGATCGGAAAAGCCTAACTCTTCTACCGTTGTATACATATCTTTATATTTGAAGTTTGTGAATATGAGATCTAAACATGTTTTTGTAGTAGGTGTTATGCGTGTCGGGGTTTTTATGTGCTGTGTGAGTCTAAATTCCTGCATAAGATTTAAGAATTGATTTGATTTTAAATTTCCATGCAAGATATTTATATTAAAATCGCCTCCTATAACAACATTAAGCGTAGAGTATTTCATGTTTACATATCTTAGAATTTTTTGTATTTGTTGATAGAATGTTTCTTCCTTCTTTTTGTTCCAATACATGGTTATAATTAAAAGATTTTCTTTAGGTAGTTCTGTAGCACATACCTCTAAAACATATTCTATAGACATGTCCGTAATGTCGTTTCTCTGGATATAGTCTATATGATCCTGAACCAGGATACAGATTCCTCCTCCCGTTCGAGTGCTGCGGCAGTAAGATGCTGCGAATTTATATCCACTAAATTTAATAATGTCCAGCTTTTCTTGCGTAAGCCAGGTCTCCGAGATTCCTATTGCTTTGTAGATTGAATTTTCAGTAATGAAAGCTTCAAAAATGTCCTGTTTATTGTAAAGACTTTGCAGATTCTGGAACAGTATTTTAAATGATGTGTCGTTGTCAATTTTATTTACGAAATGTACAATTTTCAGTTTCATCCGTTATGGATGTGCGGCAGAGTTGGTCAATATTGCTCGATGATATATCATTTCCCTGGTAGCTCGAATTTATTTCTTGATTTTTCTGTTTGGTATCTTTAATGTCCGTGGGTTTGGTGGGTTTTCCGTCTATATATAATGTGTTATTCCTTATAATTGCATGGAGGCCATTTTTCCTGGCCTTAAGTAGTTCTTCTCTAAGTTGTGCTCTCTCCCTCCGTGCAGTCGCATCCAGGAACTCAGATATAAACAATCCAGTTCCTTTAAAACATTGGCTGTTGTTCACAATATATTTAGTCATTCTTTTGCTGAGCAACTCAATAACCAGTGGTCTGTTCTTTGAGCTTTTTCTTCCCACTCTATACATATCTTCAATGTACCCTGATAGGTCCATGTTTGAAATATCTCGGAATAGTTCTATAAGTCTATTATAAAGTTCGCTTTGGGGTTCTCTATAGTACTCAGCAAGACCGTAAAGTACAATTTTTTTATGGTTTATTTCAGGAGTGTGTGATGATTGTGTTGTTGGAAGTAGCTTTATTGTAGTCAATTACCAGTGTCTTTGTAATTGTTATGTAACACATAGGTACTAAAACGATCTTGGATTTATTTTTGTACGTATTTGTTGTGTTTGTCAAGGATACAATTAATATTAATGAAAAAAAAAAATCTTCATAAAATATTTTAAATAGGTTTCCGATAAAACTTGAAGTTATGTTCGTTAAAATGTTAAATAAATCATATCTATTTGTTTAAAAGTACCTAATACTAATTCGGGCCGTATAACAAACCGTATCACTATCGACTTAAACCAATTTATTCTATCAAAACCATTTAATCGACAAACTAAAGGAGTGGTCGTTGAGTTATTTGAAAAACGAATAATTTCGAAAAAGTCATGAAAATTTAAACCAATAAAAAAATAATTACTTACAAAACAAAATACACAAAATAAGAACCTACATTTAATTCAATCGGAAATAGCTGTTGGAGGCTAAACGAAAGACTTCGACTGGGGAACGATTCCCTTGCTATTCTAATTTTAAATTCGCACGTTCTCATAAAATACAAAGATTGGTTGACATTACAACTAATAAAAAAAAAATCGTTCCATGTATCAACTAGGCCAAACTTTGTTGGATACATTAAACGGACAAAGCTAAGCTACTCATAAAGGAGATCTTATCATAATTGTCTACTTAAATATTGCCATTAATAACCGTACATCAAAAGAACGTCGTCCGCAGCGAACTTCGCAAAACTAACAAAAAACCTAAATTGCACGAAATAAATTACCTAGTCTAATTTTATTTCAGTTCACCCGATTGAATATGATTTATCTGGTCTCCGAAATTGACCTCCCATTGTTGGGGTAGCAATATTTCATCACAGAGGTCGAATAAAAAGTATCTGTGGACCTTGGGAGGCAGTTTTCGAAGATGTCCAATAAAAGCAAGGTCTGCAAAGAAATTGAACAAGGAGCGATAGGAGCAGTTCATTAACATTGTAATTTTGTGTTCCGTTCTGATGGGCGCGATTCGATTAAAATTCGCGGTTCGAGATTTGAAATGAACGAGATGCGAGTTTACGTAATAGTGGGAGATTTGCTTTTGAAATTGCTTTGAGGTTCATCTGTGCTCAAGATTGTCACATTAACTATATTATACGTTGATTGTGTGTATTTGTTTTATACATCAATATTAGATATAATTTTAATACATCAACATTATAGTCTTTAACTTTCGTTCTAACGTGTAACGTTCTTAACTTTCTCATATAAGTACATTATTTACTACACAAACTTAAAATAATAAAAATTTACAGTACAATTATCAAAAGCGGAACAGAATTAAAGGGCGTCAAAAAGTTCTTCCGCATCGCCGTCAACGGGGAAAGTGCCCAGAAGGCTAGCAGCATTACCACGTTGGATGGCAATGTTGATTCTTTTGGCGAGAAATAGGTCAGCACTCTGGTCAAGAGAAGAGTCGAGCACCGTAAAAAAGCATTATAGTTATTTACTGAGATAATATATTACACAATACGTTTTCTAAAACGCTTCTCATTATTTTTAAAAGAATTAAGTGATTATTCTAAACTCGCATTTGAAGAAAGATAGGCAACGGATATCAAGATAAACCTACTATTTAACGGTTCTGAAGAAGGTCAAATCGGGGAAATTCAGCTTTTCCTATTTATTTTTTTCAAAGTTACCTGACTTAAAAAACTTCTGCTGAACAGGAACTTTTGGTTTATGTATAGGATCATGTCATAAACATGCTCAATGTTTGATTTCCTAACATGGTAAAGCGACTCTCGTGCCACGAAAATTTATATTAATTGGATCATTTGATTTGATCCGCCGGGTATTCGTCAGATTTACTTTTTCAGGCGAGTCTTTCTAAAAAAGATTGATTCAACAGTTATTTTGACGTATATATAATAATTAATTATAATTATTTCGGCTGAACTCTGTTTAGGAACCTGTTTGATTACGTACCTAATTCAATCTGTGTTTATTCAAAAGATATCTTACAATATTTTACTTTAAATGATAACGTGGTACTTGGCAGTAAAAATATAACTTTATCCCGGCCTGTGGGCGCCAATTAAGCGCCTTTATGTAAACAGATTTACAAACAAATTAGCTCCAACTAAACCAAAACTTTCCTTCTCACTTACGTGTAAATTATAACAAACTTTGTAACGTAATTAACACATTCTAGACTCTATTCAACACAATGTTAAGCCTAATATCATTAATTAACAGGCTGTTTCATAAGCCAATTTCGTCGAAAATTTTAATCTGGAAATTCCATGTTAGGAATTGATGTTGTTGGTACGGAAAGGTCGTATATTGAGTTTGGAGCTATCGTGTTGCGGGCTTGGCGTCGGAAACAACATGGAGGGAAGAGCTGAAACCCGCTCTTTAATCAACCCAGTTCTCATGTAAATACCTCAACTATAGCCTGTGGCTGTCTAATGCCACGCTGTCCAAGTTTAAAAAATATATTTACGAATGTGTTTTGCATTTTCATGTGTAGTTTGGCAGGTATCAAGGGTGTTAAACATTTTTAATTTACGTTTCTGAATATGAAAATCAGCGTAGAAGTCAAAGTTATTTTTACTTTTTTGTGGGGTTACTTTTGAGTAGCAGTAGAAAGCAGAAACGAAAATGTTGAATTGCAAAAATGCTGAGCAGTTTACTGAGTAAATATTATAAATATTTTGATATTAAGAAGTGTTACAGGTAACCATCCCATGACAAACATATCATTTTTTCATGCAAAAAAAAAACAACATTCTCCATAGAAAAAGTCTCCATAGATACGCTACCAGAAGTGGTAGTACTACCATTTCTCATATTTCCTGAATATTAACTAACCACACAAATCAAATCTCGCTTACTTAATTAGATCTACCTATTTTTAAAGAGGCGAGTACGATATAAGTAAATATTATATTCACGAGCCCGACTCATGCTCTAATTTAAGGTTACAAAGGGAAGCCCTGCAAACAAGTAATGAAATTTCAATTGTGGAGGTTTCCCTCTTTGTCGGCATCGTTTTAATATTCACGGCTTTTATTTTAGAAGTTGCTGTACTTTATAATATAGCCACTAATATAATATTTCGTTTGTGAAGACAACTTTACAAAAGAGGAATAAAAAGGTTTGTAATATTTTTATTCTTTTAAAGTGTATGTTTTTTTTTAAATTAATTTTGGGGTTTTTGTTGTAGGTCTGTTTGTACAGAAATATACAGTTTCAATTCACGATTGTGAAATTGGTGGGTATTTTACATGGCGCGACTGCCTATGTGACTTCCACAACCCAGTTAGTACTGGGTAACACGATACCCCTTGGTAAGACTGGTTGTCTACTATCGGGCCATTGACTAAGTACTTGTGGGACCAACGCTTAAGTTGCTCTCTGAGGCACAGAGTTAACTCGGTATGTAATAAGTGGTCTACCATCCACACACCGACCTAGGCAATCGAGGCTTAACCCAAATATCGATCCGACCGGCTGTTATTACTTAGCCACGAGCTCCTAAAACAATAAATTAAAACAGAATGAATACGTAAATTATGAAAATGAGGCATAGTAAATGTGAATGAATAACCTAATTCAATCAAAAATATGAATAAAAGGCATTATAAAAGGTAATCGTATGCACAGAAAAATAGGTGGAATAAATAACAAAGCGTAGCACGTAAGCCATATGAAATTCAAAAATTTTTGAAAGGCTTCTCAAAGTATTTTCCGTGAAAAATCTCGGCCATGCAGCTCGGTATGCAGGAACGCCGAATATTCGTTTTAAATATGAGCTTTTTGCTTAATTCTTGTCTGCAATATTTTTGAAGAAGGATCTGAAATAAATAAGCAGTAACTTCCTTACAGGGACCTCGACTAAAGAAGCTTTAGTAAAAATATCTGGATAATTAAAAGTGAAAATAACCATTAATAAAAATCGGACTAAATTGAATTGTACACTTTTTCAATTAAAATCGAAAAATTTGGTTGTAAATAATCCAAGTCTATTTTAATCCTCGAACATTTTTCTTTTAAATAGAGGTGTCCAGACTCGAGAAATATCTGCACGTAAGTAACAGTGTTAATCCAAGAGATACTCTAATAGCTCTCACCTGCTCTCTATTAGCCTATTACATTTTATGCCTTAAACTCTTTATTGCCAGTGCGCTGGACATTCAACGACCTCTGAATATTTCAAGAAAAAGGTGAAATAAGAACACGTTTTGAAAAATGTTTAAAAAAGCACCAGAGACAATTTTCCAATTGACGTTTTGTTCTAAAATGCAGAGGAAGCGTCTGTGGTAATAGTATCTAATAGAGTAACAATACGAACATTTTGAAAATGGAATAGCCATTTAGGTTGTGGGCGTTTTTCATTCATTTCTGGTGGTAACCATTCGTTTAATCAATTTGGAAACCAACAGTGCATGTATGTCTAGAGAATGAATGACTTATTTTTTTTTAATGGTTCATCAGCATACATTTTGCTTCAAAAACTAACAGTACTTTTTTAAACTTGTCCCACACTAGGCATTTCTCATATATCGTAGGCGCGTTTATAAACATTTGAACTCATATACACAAATTAACTACAAACTACCCAAAGGCCATACAAATATTTCTTCCGTGCAACTCGGGACACGCAGCGCAGCAGCCAATCGCTCAGCTACTGCATCCATCGTGTAGTCAAAATAGTCTGACATTAAATTGCACTTAATCACATATTTTATAACATCCATGTTAAGGCTATAACTTCATTTGTAATAAAAGGACATTGTCCAGAATCGCCCTGTGCTCAAAAAATATCGGACATAGACGATAATTAATTGTCTATTTTATTATATTAGTTGCAAATACTTTTGTAACACGGACTAGCTGCATGCCAAAATGAACATTAAAAAGTATTTTACGCGACTAATATCATCAATCGCCGCCATCTTCGCCAAACGTCATGTCGTATCGAAAAAGATTAGGGATGGCCCAATCGATTGTAATCGCTCTATTGAATTTTTAATGCATTGTTGCATATTTTTTAATCTGAATCACATTTTGAATTTATTTCGAATAATGTGCAAATATAAGCTATAATAAAAACATTCAATCACCATTCCATATATAATTATTCCCTAGAAGTATAATTTAAAATACCTACTAAGGGCATACTGGATTTTAAGTAGGTAGTTAGAATAATGCTGAAGTGAACAAAACATACATGTTTCATTATGATCATTTTTCAGGGTTTCCTAGTGATCGTTTAGAAAAGTGAGTGGTTTACTTCTAACTAAACGAATATTTACGGCAATTAATAATATAATAACCCTTCTTTTGGGTTTCGGCGCAGTCGGGTAAAAAATACTTATCATTACTGAATACATTATAATGTTTTCTTCAAAAAAACAATATTGCAGACTAGATACAGATGTTATTATTTATTAATATTATTACAAGTATATAGAAGAGTGTTATTTTAAGTAAAGTAGGACATTGTCATACTTGTAATGGTATTAATATTATCGTATAACAAAAGTTGATGTAATACAGTTTGTAACGTAAGGCCATAGTAAATCTTAGGAAATATCGATAAATAGTATCGAGTTTGCCAACTATATTTTTAACGTCACTAAATGTCACTGTCAATCTTTCACCTGTGCTCTCACTGTTTACATTATGCGTCGCTTACTCTTTGTAATTGTATCTGTATATTTTGGTGACTTTCGGGACTATACTGAATATTACGCAAATATATTCCACAAATATTTTATCTCATTCCAAAACCAATGCTAAGAATACAGGTACCTATGTTAACTACATTCTATGCATTTAAACGTTGCAATTACAGACACTTAAGCCTTAGAAAGAAAACTGAATAGGTACCTAATTATCTAGGCAGGTACTAAAAATAATTAAATGTATTGTAATATTGTGTTTCAGTTTCTTAAAAATCACTCGGAGCTATGAAAAACTATACCTAATATCGTTGTTATGGTTCGATTATAACCTCAAAATCTAATACTTTTTTTTGAAATATATCTATTCTGCAGCTAGTCCGCTATAAAAATAAGACCTTATAGGAGTTTACTAATGATCGACTATACAACACATAATTTTCCGATGCTGTTGGTTCCAGGGCGAACAATGTATGGGAGCAGAGCAATGTCCTTTCCAATATAAGGGGTTAATTTACATCGCATTAAGTGCGAATCGAGTTCGGTGAAAAAAAAGCAATTTTTCACCCGACCGCTTAACACTGGGGAGAAATTGCGAAACACTCCAAAGAAAAAGGTACAAATAATGCCGCTGTTGATCACTAATTTATCGCCTACAGGTGGGACTTTTTTCCCCAGTCTCGCATAACGCTATTAGTTATGCGAGACTATGGGGAAAAAAAGTCTCTAGAAATTGAGGCATTGCGCCGATATTAATGTGGAGACGGTTTATTAAGTAAATCACATCAGTAGAACAGAATTTGTACGCCATTGCGCGTTAATGCGTATTTTCTTTAAGTACTGGTTTTATTTAGGAAATTAATATAGCATATGGGATTTTGATTTATAGTTGAGTGTGTTAAGTGTGTGTGTGTTGTGTGTAGGAGTGAATTTAAAGTAGTTTTTTAGTGTGATTTCCTTTATCGTGTAGTTAGTGCCTAGCCTGATGTCAGAGTGTTGATGCCCATGGGCCTTCATGCCATCGAGAAATATCTCTCAGGTATTCTTATTATCTCGGTTTCCTCACGATGTTTTCCTTCATTGAAGCAAGTGATAATTATACAATACACACATGAATCTGAAAATACATAAGTGCGTGTCTTGGGTTCGAACTTGAGACTTATGACTAGGCAATCACTGCTTAGTGTGATGATATTGTTTCTTGCAAAGATCAAGACATTTAAGTATAACTGAATTGATACTGTGACTTGTTAGTTCCATACCGTGTTTATTTGCAAAATAAGTAAGAAAGTATAATTATTTGCTTGTTATCATCTGCCTAGCCTTTTCCCAAATATTTTGGGGTCAGCTTTCAGTCTAACCTTCGGTATTCAGCTGCATTTGCAGCTGAATACCTGTATTTTACGTGGCGCGACTGCCTATCTGATATACCCTTACGTAAGACTGGTTGTCAGACTGTCGGGCCACTACCTGTGACGACTGTCAAAGATCTACAAATGACAGCCGGGATCAACGGCTTAACGTGCTTTCCGAAACACGGAGGAAACTAGGTATGTAATGGGTGGTCACCCATCCACGGACCAACCTAGGCAAGCGCAGCTTAACCTAAAGATTGACCCGACTGGCATTTACTATTTAAGCCACGAGCTCTCTCTATCATTATTTACTTATATATGTGACTAAATGAAATACATTGTACATACATGTTAGCCAACAGGTGTTTTAAACCAGGAAGCTCTCCGTAAAATTTTAAATAATATTTCACACGAGCATAACCAAGAGCACTGGTATTATTTATTTGCACAATTAGCTGACCGCAATGAATGGGTGGATTTTAATATTTGTCCGGTATGATAACATATTCGTGTTTAAATTGAAAAATATATTTTGAAACATGCTTTTGTGGTTAATTACTGACCTACAGCAATTTATTAAATCTGTAACACTGGGAATTTAGATGAGCTTAGTAATGTGCAATTATTAGTGATATATTTATCGGTGATTGGTGTATTGAAACTTTCTATTAGTACCTACTTGTTGCATTGTAATATGTTTTCTTTCTTTGTACAAAATGTTAAAGTTCATTGAATCTTTCATTGTTTTAAAAAGTCTTATTAACCTCAAGAAACATTGAATCATAAAAAGTAATATCTGGTGTTGCCAGCGCATGCAAGGAATCAATTTGTAACACCATTAATTAAATAGCTCCGTTAAATTGAAGCCGACACGAATGGCTGCCAACACAGTGTGATAAATGGCGACTTTTTACCATGTTTGTTTTTATAATTTTTTCAGGATCTCCGCAATTTCAAGTCCACCTGTCTAAAAGCTTTTAAGTAGTTTTAAATGAATGTACGCTGATCATCTATGATTGAATTAGTGTAAATTATTTATAGACGTACTGAATAACTATTTATAATTATTATCAGCCATTTGTGTCCCACTGCAGGGCAAAGGCCTCCCTTCCGACCTTCCACTTATCTCTATCCAGTGCTGTTATTTGCCAATCCAGTATGGAATTTCAAAAGATCAGTAAGTTTAACTCCAAGGGTACTACGCTCCATTGCTCGCTGACAGATCCCGAGTGCGGACTTTTGACGCTTGGGGTCAGTGGATACGAAACGGGGCACTATGAAACAGTCGACGACTTGGGCTCCTATTTCTGTCTACAGGGTTTAAAGCAACCTAACCCAACTTAACGTCGGGGTGCCCCAAGTCCCGAGCTCGCTTCGCTCGCTCTTGCATCTGACACTTATTTGGCAAAAAAATTGTCTTTTTGTTATGTATTGTGTTTTTTCCTCAATGCCGGGGCACTGAGGAAAAAAGATAAATTTTTACGTATCGGGTTACGTACACTCCGAGCAATGGCTTAAAAAGTCAATTTAATTAAAGGAAATACAGTTTCCTTATATTAAATCTGCAATCAATGACATGTATTTAACATAACATAACATAACGGCTGTAATCCCCGAAGGGTTAAGCAAAGGTGTACCTAATAGTGCACCCACATTTCGCCAGTTTTGTTTAAGTTCCATGTTATAGGGGCGAGCCTATTGTCATAAACCGGGCACAAATCCAGACTCCGAGGCTGCTACTGAGAATATGTAAAAACTCAATCATAATTTGCTCAACCCGGGAATCGAACGCAGGACCTCATGCTAAGCAGTCGCTTGCGACCACTGGACCAATAACTAGCTACTAAAACATCGTGCAACTTTGAATTATGTTGTAAACTTACATAATCTCTTTGACTAAAGCAGAAAATATCTCATACAATAGTTAACAGCCATTGTTAGATTTTAACCCGTGTTACTGAAAATATACGGTCAGGAAAACATTTGAGCATTTTTCAGTTTAAGGGGCGAAATAAAGTGTGATTAATGACTACTTTGTCACGTTGTAAAAGGTTGTGGGAGACCTTATGACGCATTCCATTCTGCCACACATTTTTTACTTGATACGTAGAATGAATCCGCTTTTACGTTTAATGGTCAAATTTTTGGATGTAAAGGTTTCTGCATTTTCTGAATTCGCAATAAAAACTTTTTGGATTAAAAAAAAAAAGTTTGAATATGATGAAATTCTGCCTGTTGTGTCGATTTGAAATGAGTTTAATGTGTTGCAGCTAAGCTTAAAAGGAAGGTTCAGCAGGTCGAGATAAATAGTCCAAACTATATCGAGAATTCTGTTTATTACTGAAATTTTATTAACCCTGAAATAGGGATATTTTTTGTTATTTCTTAGATTTTGAATCCCTTACGACGAAAACGATTCTATAATAGTTCTTCATATAACAGTTTTCGCGATAACTTATGTACTCCAAGTATAAGATATGTTAGATTATGTTTTTACGTGAAAGTTAAAACAAAGGTAGCTGACGAATTAAAAATACTTGGCTGCATTGTCAGAAGATATTTGCTTTTTCTCTTGCACTTGAACTAAATTCCTCTGCCAAGTCTAAATAACTGAACAAAGTGAAAGCACTACATATCACAGCGTACATAAGTAGTAAGCTTGCGTGGCTGTACTTCAGATGCCGTATTTGTGTCAATTAAATATTCCTTGCCTCGCAAAGTCGCGGCGCACACTTCTTACACAGCTTGCAAAATATTTATACAGAGTTTTGCTTATAAATTGTGTTAGACTTTAAACGTCAAGTCTTGATACTTTAGATAAGTAGAATGTGTTGTATTGTGCACTGTTAGAATACTAAACATAAAAAGGCACGCTTTTACTTACGGTGGCAGGAATGCTGTTAAATGGCACCATGACAGCCCAATGGCAAAACGTTATGTCAGAGACTACTTTACAGTAATTAAGAGGTAAGTAAAAGCTATCGTCTTTAACCAGCGAACTAAACTAAATATAATTTAAAAAAATGCGTGATGTCGTTTTGTCGTGGATCAGCGTTCCGGCAGTATAATGGCATTGCGGATCTACGTTCCGGCAATTTCAAAGGTTAAACATGTACGTACAACCCATCATTTTGCGTATTTAATGGGCTTGAATAGGGTGAATAGTTGTTGCGTGACATATTGAGACGAGGTCGCAATTTTTTTAACAGTCCCTCAGTCAGCTGCGCTGGCCCAGTGATGGCGGCCCCGACTTACGAGTAGTAAGTCGTGGGTTCGGACCTAGGCAGGCGCATTACTTTGTGTAATTTATTTCATCACAACTACTCTCAAAACGGTGAAGGATAACATCGTGAGAAAACTGGCCTAGAACCGATAATTCAAAGACGTGTGACATTTACCGAGATTTTTGAAAAATAAACTAATCTCAACAACTTTACTATCTGTCTGCTCAAATATACAATAGGATTAATAAAAACATATTTGTACACAAAGGAAATCATTACATCATGAGTAACATAATCACACACCATTACGATACACACCATACTCTACCCCACACACTACACTACTGTACACCACACCACACCACACCACGCTTCACCACGCTTCACCACACTACCACACACCGCACCACATCACATCAGATCACATCAAATCACAACACATCTTAAACACACACCACACCAAAATAAAGCACACCACGCTTCTTACCACATGACATGATACATACGCAATTTTATATAATATCGGTAAATAAAAACAATATACTTGAATGTATTATAATTATCTTAGATATGGAAGAGCGAAGTCTCCTAACACAGGCATTGTTTACCTGCGGCGGCGACCTCTCGCGCCCGGCCCTGGTTCAAGCCATGGTCCGGGGCGAGAGGGAATGGGAAGCCGTCGCCTCCTTCTGCGAAGCAGTCATGCTAGCGAAGGAGGCGGCGGAACGTGAGAGGGAGAGAACCTCCTCACGTCCCAGCCGCCGCGGGAGAAGCACCGGGCGTCGGGGGCCACGCCGTGATGGCTCTCGGCCACCGTAGGCGCGGGCCTGTGGACGGTGAGTAATGGGCTAGCTCGCCGTCCGTCCGTCGTATGACGACGGGCAGGCCGTGTCGACGGCGCGTTCGTGTTCCACGCGCGCCTCAAAGAGTTGTCAGCAAACGGGAGGGGCCCGCAAGGGCCAGTGCCTGCCAGGGCTGCGGGACTGTTCGAAAGAGATACCGCGGCCCTGGAACATAAAGGGCCAATGAAGGAACATGGGTGGTTTTTAGTCAGTAAGAGTCTGACACTCCCTTCCGCTCCGCCCAGAGCGGGAGGAGTCATTTGATGATTTCCCACCCCCCAAAAAAAAAAAAAAAAAAGGCATTGTTTACCTAAACGGAGGCTCCAAACACAATTCAGTGTTTGAAGCTTTAAAAAAATATATTTTTAAAATCTTTAAATAAAATACGCGTGCAAAATAATATGGAAAGGAAATTAACAGCACTAAATACTACTAATGACTGCCAAGCAGTAGCTATGCGTCGCGTTTCATTCGCATTGTAACTAACTGTGTTCATAGCATACATTAGGTACTATAATTAGCTGCCGTTTCTTTAGCTTCAAATAATAAAGCTGTGAGTTCATATTAAAAACATGTTTTGCTTACAACATTTTTGTATTGTGAATACTTTGTATTGCGAGTAAAAAGTTAAGTAGCGCACATGTTTAAGTGTTTTATACTAAGAAAGTAATTTTCTATTAAAGTTGTAATAGTTTATAAGTCCATTGCGTGTAGACTGGTGGTCTGCAAGGATTAGAGAGGGATCAGCTTTGACTACATGTGTCAAGGAGCCGTATATTAAAACAAGTTACATTAAAAGTTAATTACCAATAAATCGGCGCGGTTGGCGCAGTGGCTGAGCGATTGCCTGCTGCACGATTCCCACATGCAACAAATATTTGTATGGCCTATACCAGGTAGTTGTGCCGGGTCTGGCTGTTTGTGTATGTAAGTTTAAATGTTTGTAAACGTACCCACGAAACAGGAGAAATTCCTAGTGTGTGCAAAAAGATTAATAAAAATATCAAACTGACTATGACTAGATCGCACCGATATTCTAAGGTAGCTAGATTTTCAGTGTGTTCGATCTTTACCTAAAACTTTTTTTCTCAAACGGAATCACACAATTCCAATGGGAGCAACAGCTTAACGAAGGGGTCTCGATGTGTTGAAAATGATCACCAATCCTGGTAATAACCAGGACAACCGAAGGGTAACCTCATAACAGTTAAACTGGGTGAATTACTACTACTGTGAACTAATATCAAAACAGAGGAGGAAACTATATAGTAGGTACAGTCACGAGAACCAATGTGTATACACACTTAAATTCTACAATGATTTGGTCGACAGTTTGTAAGTGCATTGTTCCTAACACTCTGAATCTGGTTGCTCGAAAAAAATGAATTAATTAAATTAAATTATAACGATTGCAACTTAGAGATAAGACAAAAACATTTTAGTGTTGGATGATTCATTTATTCAGGAATGCTATAGGACCAAAAGGAGCAGAGCATTCATGAAAAATGTTTCAAAAACGGGGTTAATAGTATTTTTATAACAATTTCACGCGGGCGAAGGTCGCCGGGCAACAGCTAAGTACATAACAATGCTCGTGACTGTACCTCAAAATTCTTGTATTGAAACAGTGCGACCACAAAACTTGTGTGTACGAAGCTGGCGGCCTAAAAGTTTGCTACTCCGTTATCTAGTTGGGATGTTTACCAGCAAAACATTCCATGCAAATACCTTCACGTATATATTTCAGGTTTATACTGAACGTGGGAAAACATATTCGAGATTATAACGTTGCTACGTACATTAGAAAGGTCTATTAAAGTTAATGAACTAGTCGTTTAGGTTATCATCGGATATATTGTTATAATTTAGGCAGGAGGCTTTTTAGTTTATCTTAATTACCTATTTGGTTGTGAAACTAGTTTTAATTGACTCTAGATCATAAGTCTATTAAAACTGTAATATTATAAAGAGGTAAAGTTTGTGAGGTTGTAGGGGGTAATCTCAGGATCTACTGAACCGATTTAGAAAATTCTTTTACCAATAGAAAGTCACGTTATTTTTGAGTGTCATAGGCTATATATTAACCCGAAAAATGAAAAGACTTTTTCATTGTAGTCGGATTTGCTATGTGAGTCGGGGAAAAACCGGCCAAGTGCGAGTCGGACTCGCGCACGAAGGGTTCCGTACCATTATCTATAAAAACGGCAAAAAAAACATACCTATCTGTTGTATGGGAGCCCCCCTTAATATTTTTTTTTTAATTTTTAGTATTTGTTGTTATAGCGGCAATAGTAATACATCATTTGTGAAAATTTCAGCTTTCTAGCTATCACGGTTTATGAGATACAGCCTGGAGACAGACAGCGAAGTCTTAGTAATAGGGTCCCGTTTTACCCTTTGGGTACGGAACCCTAAAAAACGGTCGAAAATGTTTACCGGACAGCTAGTAATATATTTATAAAAGTGCGTGATAGACGGCGAGATTCGTAGTAAGTAGTGTAGCTAACGTAGCTGCCGTAGACATAGGCTACGCCGTAGCACTGCTGCTACGGAATATTTCTTATCTTTCTGGCCTGCGAGGTACGTATTTAAAGAAACCATTGCCATCGCGTTGCGTGAAGCCTGCCCATAGGTTGCAATAGGAACAGCTGCAGCTCAGATAAATCATTATCACAAAAATTTTGACTAGATCCACGTTTTCTATTCCATCATTTTCTCCTCGAAAACTAAGCCGATTAAATTGTTTTCGACATTAAAATTATAAGAAAGAATATGTCTAGATTCTTAATAATTTATTTTATGTTAAAAACTTTTCGAATTTGTCTGGTAGTACTCTAATCAGGGCCGTAAAAATTTGGCTTTTTTTTTTTGGAGGGTCATATTTCCTTTATTTATTAGTTGCTGAAAAAAAAGAAATGACAGGGACGTTTCTGCAGTACTTTAATTTTATGAAAAAAAAAAATGTTTGCTCCAGAGGCATTATTCAGGAAGAATAAAGGGGAATACATTTGTATGGAGAATCGCAGCCCCTGTTCTCTCTTAAGGTGCCGTCAAACCAAGTGGATCCCGGAGTTTGACAGATATTTCAGTACATTATCTGTCAAAGTCCACTTCACTCGGTTTCGCGACGGTTTGCCATCCAACGTGGCAAATGCTGATTTAGAGTTGCTGAGAATCGAGTAGAGTGGCGTGCGATTGAGGAGGCCTATGTCCAGCAGTGGACTGCTACAGGCTGATGATAATGATGATGTGGCAATGCTGCCCGCCTTCTGGGTACTTCTCCTATTAACAACAATGTGGACGATTTTTGACGCCCTGTAAATCTTTTCCCATTTTGATACTTGTACATATTTTTATTATTATTTTGTAATACCAGTTGACAGCGTAACAAAACACGCGCATTGGACGTGGAGTTGCGGACACCAGCCCGTTATACAATACAATACAATACCAGTTGACAGCGTTGAAGAGGAGTTTTTTGACGCCATTTTTTAGTTTATGGTTTAGTTAGTTACTTTAGGTTATTTTAATTTATAAATGTATCTAATATTGTTAATATTCATAAAAATTAAAGAACAAACCTAATTTTGTAAATAATGTATTAATTTATAAGCCATTTTCTCACTGTCTTCTACCACCAAAGAATCAACTTTTACCTACACAACAAATAATCTACTTTTTCCCTTTGCTACTTTTTCGTTTTTCTCTTTGGCCCTCAACGAACTATTTACTTTGAACCTTTCAATCTGTACACCGTCCGTTTCGCTAAGGTTTATTTATAATTTAATGCTGAAGGTTTTGATACGCGTAATTTAATACGCAGCCCAGAACCTCCCTTGGAATCCGGAAGCTTAACCGAATGGGCCCGGAGAGGAAGTTTTACGATTTCATGGATTAGTGTTCCAGACTAGTTGAGATAATGTACGATATAAACTGTAATGGGTAAAGATTTGACATTAAGTAGTACGGGTAGGCCTTGTGTAGTATTAAAGGGATAAGCTTCAGCACTTTTGCTGAACTGGGCCTTTTTGGCGCAGCCATGAGGCACACAGTGACATTATTTTATTTTTTTGTTTAGATTTAAGTTTTTTTTTTTATTTTACTATTATTCTTTTGATTTGTTTTATAATTATTGTTTTTTTATACTGTGTGCACTTGTGGCATGTGCCAAATAAATGTATTTTCTTTCTTTCTTTTCTTTCATTCTCTTCTGTTAACCGACTACTTTGAACGAAGGTTATGTATTCCACCAGCATCTTTTTAGGCTTCTGTACCTCAAAAGGAAAAAACGGAACCCCTTATAGGATCACTCGCGTTTCTGTCTGTCTGTCCGTCTGTCACAGCCAATTTACTCCGGAACTACTGGACCGCTTGTGTTGCAATTTGGAATACATTTATGTGAGTCGGTGACCCAAAGACGGACGTGTTACATAAATAACTGAATTTTAACAATGGGGGCCACTTTTGTGGGTGCGTGTTACATATCAAATGTAGGGGCTCATTGTGCGCATCTCAAATATTTTTTTTTTAATAAAGAAGGAAAACATATTTATTAAATTATTTTTAAGTTAAATAGTTTAAAGTTATTTAAGAAAATAAGCGAAAATTGAATATTCCCCCGCCTGAACTCCGAAATTACAGGGTCGAAAATTTAGAACAAAATTAGTTCTTTGCCTATAAATATAAGAAATCAGTCAGATTTAAAACAACTTAAGGAATTTAGATAATTAACGTACGGAACCCTCTCCACACTAATTTGTCTGTTACCGTATTCTGAACTTTTTTCTATTAACTGATTTAGGACATGCATGTGATCGATAGTAGAAAATCCTGCTCTAAATCCTGCTTGCTCCATTGGTTGTTGCTGGTCCAATAACCCTGTCAGTCTGTTTAAAATCAATTTAGAAAATACTTTGTATATGTTTGACATTAAACTTATTTCAATGTTGTCTCTTTCTCCTTTCTTGTGTAATAGTATGATTATACTCTTAGTCCATTGCGATGGTATAAACTCTGTTCTTAGGATGGTATTATATATGTCTGTGACTTTCCTTAGATTTTCAGGTATAGTTATTGAAATTTTTAACATCTTATATTTTGTTATCTGATCTGTCCAACATTATTTAAACGAAATCTTATTTTTTATGACTAGAAGGCCAATTTTGAGAGGGACACGCTACTTATTTTTATTTTCTCTGTCAAGGCTATACATCAGTAAGGCAAAATAAACTTTGTGTGTAAAGCTTAAAGATTGACTCAATTTTTAATTTGAAAGACAGCTTATCAAATGCATTTTACCCTACTGGATTAAATAAATGGAACTAAAAAGTGATACGTACAAAGGAGGTTTGTTATTTTGCCAGAATGTGACCGAGGTTAGAATGCGAACGATCTAAAATTACGGGGATTCCCATCTGATACAGGATGGTTCAATGTTCGATATATCCTGGGCCGTGATTTATCAACATTATCAAGCAGACAGAGAAATACCAAAGGTGAGTGATCTAAATAAATTATATTATCTGAAAAAAATGTAACAGCACTGATATAACATTATGTTAGTATGTAGTATTATTTATTATCTAAACTAACTCATACGGCAAAACATTCAACTTCACAACTTTAATGACAATGGGCTAATGTTGGCAACACTGCGGTAAGCAAACTTGTCAGTTCCGCCAACACTCGAAGTCCAACCGGAACCGGAAGCTCGTCGCTACACGAGTATGTTCATGTATATACATGTTGTATAGCCAACCGCACGACAACCGTCACACTTGCAGTACAAAAACCGACCTTACTGCTACTACATCACGGTAACTTTTAAATTGAAACTGTTGCGTTTGAAGTGCGGTTGGTAATACAGGAAGCTAAGTAAACGTTTGGAAGTCTCCTCGTAGTTGAGAACAATGACACATTACAAATTATTTGAGTTGTGGGGATAAAGTGCTAGTACAGTGTCAGTCTGTGATGATTTATTACTGCGTGTACGAGTTTTGAACTAAAATAAAAATCCTACTTCCTACTAATATTATAAATGCGAAAGTTTGTGAGTATGGATGGATGGATGTTTGTTACTCTTTCACGCAAAAACTACTGACCGGATTTGGATGAAAGGCACACAGATAGTTTATAACCTGGATTAACACATAGGATACTTTCATCTCGGTAGTGCGATCCCGTGGGACAATTACCAAACTTACGCGGGTGAAGCCGCGGGATTGAGCTAGTCTAGATTAAATTTAAGTTTGAGTTTGAATAAGTTTTGTCATCGGTGTGCGTCATGCACGAGTGTTCAGTTATCTATTCATTTCTGAGTAAGCACCGGCAGAAATATTATTTGAATAATTTAACGTATACACATAACATAACATCACGCATATAATCCCGGAAGGGTTAGGCAGAGGTGTACCTAATAGTACACTCACATTTTACCAGTTATGTTTTAAGTCCCATGCAATAGGGAGAGGGGGGCTCTTGCCATTAACCGGGCACAAATCCAGAATCCGTGGCTGCTATCTGAAATTCCTGATGGAAAAACCCAATAATCTGGACCTGGGAATCGAACCCTGGACCTCATGCTCAGCAGTCGCGCTTGCGAACACTAGAAATAAATCTCTGGAACTATTTATAGGATGCATTCCAACAAATACTAAGTGACACCCAAATGCAAGCATTAATATTATTGCATTGAACTTCAGCTAAGCCGACCGCTGAGTATCCAACAGAGTCATTGAAAACACACAAACACGTGAAAATGTCCTCAATTCTTCACCGGCTGATATTTGGAAGTTTCTCAAATCACTTGGCATAGCAAAGTCCCCCTCTGGTACTGTATCTCTTAATCTGCCTTTAAACGACCTTAATAAACATTTTTCAACGTCTGCTACGCTTGCGGTTGGCATTAAGAATAATACCATCCTTGATGTTACTTCCAAGCCAATGTTTCCTCCTGACTCTTTTTCTTTCTCTCCCGTGACTAACGTTGAGGTCCTTAAATATTTCATTTCAATTAAGTCTAAGGCTGTGGGCTGTGATGGGGTCAGTCGAACTATGTTATCGTTTATGATTGAGAACCTAATTCCAATTATTACGCACATCATCAATTCATCTCTGCAGACTGGTGTGTTTCCTGCAATGTGGCGTAAGGCTTATATTATTCCTCTCCCTAAAATTTCCAACCCTAGTTCAGCGAATCACTTCAGGCCGATCTCCATTCTCCCTTTCCTTTCCAAGATCCTAGAAGCAGTTGCCCTTAATCAAATATCCTCCTACGTATTTAATAATAACCTGTTGTCCAGTTTCCAATCCGGTTTTCGGCCTGGCCACAGCACAGCCACAGCTCTGCTTAAAGTTACTGAAGACATAAGGGATGGCCTGGAGAATTCGAGATTAACGGTCTTGGTTTTAATTGATTTTTCCAATGCTTTTAACACCGTTGATCACGACATTCTTCTGGCCATACTGTCCCAGATTGGGGTCTCTTCGTTGTCACGTGATTGGTTTTCATCATATCTTCGTGGTCGCCAGCAGGCGGTGCGTGCTGATCAGGATTGCTCTGACTGGTGCGACCTGGTAACTGGTGTTCCGCAAGGCGGTATCCTCTCTCCTCTCTTATTTTCTTTATTTATAAACTCCATTACTGCTGTTCTCAAATGTTCTTACCATCTGTACGCTGATGACTTGCAACTATACGCTCAGTCTGACATTACCAACCTTGACGACTCTTACGACCTTTACGACCTTGAGAACTCAGTCATTTCTCTTTCACCTCACGTAAAAGACTTAGGTCTGTACATTGACGGCAGTTTAAGTTGGAATAAGCACGTGGCTCAGGTGAGCCAGAAAGTCTCGTTCTCGCTGCGATCCCTCTATAGATTCAAACACTTCCTGCCATCTAGCACCAAACTCACTTTGGTCCAGTCACTTGTGCTTCCCATTATCGACTATGCTGATGTTTGTTATTCTGATCTTTCCCAAGAACTTCTAAACAAATTGGATCGACTTCTCAACAATTGTATTCGCTTTGTTTTTGGCCTTCGCAAATACGATCACATTTCCTCCTTCCGTTCTCAGCTTAAATGGTTGCCTATCCGACTCAGGAGGTCCCTCAGATCTCTCTGCATGCTCTTCACAATTATGAACGATCCATGCGCTCCCGATTACCTAAAAACTTATTTTAAAGTGTTGGGCAGTTCGCACAGTCGTAACCTTCGAGCTGCCAAGAATCTACTTCTCCAAATTCCGTCACACCGCACCGGTTTTATGTCGAATTCTTACGCCATCTCTACTACAAGGCTCTGGAACGCGCTACCTTTTGGCATTAAAAAAGCTGAAAGCAAACTCACTTTTAAAAGAAAAGTTCGCAACCACTACTTAAGTCAGGATAAATAGCTCTCAATTAGAAGTCGAGTCATGGTAATTATTATTAGGTTTCTTTTCTTTTATTTTGTTATTATATTCAGTACTAGTATTTGTTAAAATATTTAGTAGTTTATTTTATTTATATATGTGTATTAGTATCAATATAAGGATATAAATTTTCGAAATCAAGAAGTTATTTTTTAGATATTTATTGTACCTATCACAATGTTTCCTATTTAACCCAAAGGTTGACTGGTAGAGAATGCCTTGTGGCATTAAGTCCGCCTATGTACCACTATTGTACATGAAGTTTAAATAAATAAATAAATAAAAAACGGTTATGAGCCTTTGTTTAAATATTCCTCAACTGTTGAGGAATACATAACTCAACTCAAGCAATATATTCTGTGATGCAGTTGTTAGTTCGTGTGACTTAGTGCTTCCCTGCTCCACCCCCCACAGGTAACAATGCAGGCACTAAACCAGCATTCATCTCTCTAAAAAGAATATTAGAACATCTGGCCGCATGTCCTACCCCTTTCCTCCATTACAGCCTGTAGTTACAGGCTTTCAGCCACACAATAGTTGCAACAATAGGTTGGCTACAAAAGTAGATAGCAATTGCGAACATTCATTATTAACTGGCTGGAAATAATGGCGTGTAGTGCCTCAGTGGCTTAATGTTGGCGTTTAAACAGTTGTAACAAAGGCGATGCAAGTGTCAAGCGAGAAAGATTCTAGCTGTGTTGAGAAAAGGAAGCTATTTCATTTATTTTCCCGTGAAATAGTCATTTTAAGCTACTGACAAAAAAAATAAAAACAGTTGTGTTGTAAGATTCTTTTGGCGGTTTAAGAGCCAGGAGAGAGCTGTTAACAAATTTTATTGTGATATTGTCAGTGAAATAACACGATGACGTCATTAGTTTCGACTATGGCTACGCGCCAAAGGGACAATTTCAGTTTACTGGCAATTTCTTTGACTTGAAGCTATCTGTTTGTTTCCTTCGTATTTACAACAAACATTTATCATAATTATATATCAACATTTATTGAGAGAAACAATAGCGTGTAGTGTCTCAGTGGCGTTTAAACAGTTGCAAGTGTCAAGTGGAGAGGATTTTAGCAACGACTGCTAGCAGTGTTAGGAAAGGGAAACAATCTCATTTGTTGTCCAGAGAAAAACATAAAAATATGTAGTCATGCCAGGTAAATGTATGCTTATCAAACTGATACACTACGTCAATTTACCGTGTTCTCGAACTAAGGAATGTGAGCAAGGTTGGCACAAGCAAGCAAAGAGAAGCCTATTGGGTGAAGTCGGACTGTGGATGATTATGATGATGATAAACGGACATAAAGACATATGTAACGAATGATGTAAATAGCCGCATTGCAAGCAGCACTCATAAACTATCCATTTATTTCTTATTTTCCTATTTATTTTCATAATAAAGCCATTACTGTTGCGGGAAAATTATGGGCCAATGTTGGCGATTAAACAGTTGCAACCGTTGCGAAGTGTTAAGTTTTAGACATATTTTGTGGTAGTGCTTATACTTGTGATGAAAAAAGCCCCATTTATTTCTCAGAAAAAATCATATGCACATATCTAATGAATAGTATCAGAAGCAGTTTGACTTATGACAAAGCATATTACTTTTTATGACAAAAAAAATTATTATTGGGGCACACAGTCACAGTGGCGTTTGCATAGTTCCAACTAAGAGAGCCATTTTGCACGTGTCAGGAGGAGAAGATTTTAGCTGTGGCTTTATACACTTTACATCAAGTGAAAGTTACAACGAATAAAAAAATACAACTCGAATAAACACAATATTCCAATTGAATTTTGTGTCCAAGTGAAACAGAATACATTTAAATCAGATTTATTGAC
Organism: Eurois occulta; assembly: GCA_950022335.1. Taxonomy (NCBI): domain Eukaryota; kingdom Metazoa; phylum Arthropoda; class Insecta; order Lepidoptera; family Noctuidae; genus Eurois; species Eurois occulta. Next base: position 8,720,829 of record OX465500.1, on the reverse strand, counting down.
AAGTCGTAATTTCTTAAATATACTTAAGTAGGTCACTACTACTGTTAATTAGATCTTATGACATTGTCATAAGTGTCTGATATTAACCAGACGATTTTGACGATTTTAACAAGCTATTTTCTGAACTAGTGAGGACATTCTATATGCTAACAATGAATAAATATAAAACTATCAGAAGGGAGCTGTTAATTTGCTTCGTTTTCATCGAAAAACCACCACTTCGATTTAATGATTGCAGTCCTGGGATAAGTATAAAGGGTACATTCCAAGAAAAATAATCAAATGCCGGTGAGTGCAAGGAAAGAGGTAATAAAGTTATGGTTTCTCACCTTTTTTAACGTAGTTGCGAAAGGACTATCTTTTTCCATGGACAAATTTCGATGTCAAAATAGTCGTTTTAAATGTTTTTCACCCATGCACGTTGTGTAAACCACCTTTTACAGCAATCCCTTGAAAAACTGGTCCAGTGTTCATCCACCTAGTACTTTTAGTATCGGCCTGGTCCAGTGTTCATTTTCGTCCTAGGTAGGCAGTTTTTTTTAGAAAGGCAGATTTTTTTTATTAGGAGCGCCGGGAAAACCAACTAAACCAATATTGGCTTGAAACTTATTGAAAAAATATTTTTTAAACCTATATTCTTATTCTTTATTGCACACAAAATTAAAAGATATACACACATTACAATATATAGCTTATGTACAACGGCGAGCTTAACCCAGAATTGGGTTTTCTTACAGCAAACCTTACTTTGATTGCGAGATTAGCGATAGGTTTAAAAATTTGATATGTTTTGCCATATCACGGTAGTGTGGCCGCAGCATAAAACGTCGAATAAAAAGAGTGAGTGCAACATAACGGCACTTTCAATACGTGCGGGCAGTAACAACAGAGGCATGTATTGTGCTATTTCGAATTTGTTTTACTGACTGTCTGGTTACACTAGGGACAATGTTTGGTTGCCGTTTCAAATATATTAAAAATATACTTTACAATTAACTAATAGGTTATTTATCTATATATATAAAATTCAAAGTCCTGACTGACTGACAGAGATATCAACGCACAGCCCAAACCGCTGGTCCTAGAGCAATGAAATTTGGAGTGTGTATTCTTTGTGAAGAGTAGGTATCCACTAAGAAAGGGTTTTTCGAAATTCTACCCCTAAGAGGGTAAAATGGGGTGTTGAGTTTTCTATGAAACTTTTTATTCTCGCGGTCGATGGACTTGAAAATTTGTGTACCTACTCTGCAGTTACAATTATGAGAAACTTGTATCAAAGTTTTTCCAAAATCATCCCTCAATATGAAATTCAAAGTCCTGACTGACTGACTGATATATCAACTTACAGCCTAAGCTGTTGGTGTTAAAGACATGAAATTTAAAGGGTGTATTCTTTGTGAAGAGTAGGTATCCACTAAGAAAGGGTTTTTCGAAATTCCACCCCTAAAGGGGAGAAATGGGGTGTTGAATTTTCGGTAAAACTTTTTATTCTCGGGTCGATTGACTTAAAAGTCTACATACTCTTCAGTTAAAACTATGAGAAATGTATATCACAGCTTTTCCAAAATCATCCCCCAATATAAAATTCAAAGTCTTGACTGACTGATATATCAACGCACAGCCCAAACCACTGGCCCTAGAGAATTGAAATTTGGAGGGTGTATTCTTTGTGAAGAGTAGATATCTAATAAGAAAAGGTTCTTCGAAATTCCACCCCTAAGAGGGTAAATTGGGGTGTTGAATTTTCTGTGAAACTTTTTACTGTCGGGGTCGATTGACTTGAAAGTTTGTGTACATACTCTGCAGTTAAAATTGTGAGAGATGTGTATCACAGTTTTTCCAAAATCATCCCCCAATATAAAATTCAAAGTCCTGGCTGACTGATATATCAACGCAGAGCCCAAACCGCTGGTCCTAGATAAATGAAATTTGGAGGGCGTATTCTTTGTGAAGAGTAGGTATCCACTATGAAAAGGTTTTTCGAAATTCTACCCCTAAGAGGGTAAAAATGGGTGTTGAGTTTTCTATGAAACTTTTTATTCTCGAGGTCGATTGAATTGAAAATTTGTGTACATACTCTTCAGTTAAGAAGAGATTAATTATGAGAAACGTGTATCACAGTTTTTCCAAAATCATCCCCCAGTATGAAATTCAGTCCTGTTTTTTTTTCGGTTTTTTCGTCATGGGTGTCATTTTCGTGGTTTTTGGGGCCGCCAATGACGAAAATGAGGTCAAAATATAAAAATTCAAGACGACGCCCATGAAGATTTTAGGTTTTTTCGTCATGGGTGTCATTTTCATGGCTTTTGGGGTCGCTGATAACGAAAATGTGGCCAAACTGTAAATCGATTATGGCGCCAGCAAAAAAATTCAGTTATTTCGTCATGAGTGTCATTTTCGTGGTTTTTGGGGTCGCTGATAACGAAAATTAGGTCAAAATGAAAATCAGGATGGCGCCGATGAAAATTTTTGGTTTTTCTTCATGAATGTCATTTTCGTGGTTTTTGGGGTCGCTGATAACGAAAATGTGGTCAAAATGAAAATTCTAAATGGCACCAACCATTTTTTTTAGATTTTTCAGGTCACTGATAACGAAAATGAGGTCCAAATAAACATAGGAAAAAAAATAATTCTCATTTTTTTCTTCGGTTTCCCCTGACTCAATTTTCACTCTTCGCCACTGGTACCTACTAGTGGCAAAGGGTCCACTTAGAAAGGGTTTTTCGAAATTCCACCCCTTTTTTTTGTTTTTTTGGAGGGTGGGAAATCATCAAATGACCCCTCCCGCTCTGGGCGGAGCGGAATGGGAGTGTCAGACTCTTACTGACTAAAAACCACCCATGTTCCTTCTTTGGCCCTTTATGTTCCAGGGCCGCGGTATCTCTTTCGAACAGTACCGCAGCCCTGGCAGGCATCGGCCCTTGCGGGCCCCTCCCGTTTGCTGACATCTCTTTGAGGCGCGCGTGGAACACGAACGCGCCGTCGACACGGCCTGTCGTCATACGACGGACGGACATAGATAGTGTCGATAGACTTGAAAGTCTACATACTCTACTTACAGTTTTTCCAAAATCATCCCGCAATATAAAATCAAAGTCCTGACTGATTGACTGATATATCAACCAGTGGTCTTAATGACATGAAATTTGAAGGATGTATTCTTTGTTTTGAAATGGGGGTTGAATTTTTTGTGAAACTTAATATTCTCTGGGTCGGTTGACTCAAAACTTAATGTACACATCACTCTTCAATTAAAATTATGAGACACGTGTATCACAGTTTTTGATATACACGATGTAGTTTAGAAATATTTTTATTTTCATTTTTTAATTTACGACCCAAAATTGGCTCCCCTGTTTAAAATTAATTTATACGTCCGTCTTTGAATCGATGACTTACATATATGTACCAAATTTCAACTCCATCGGTCCGGTAGTTTCAGAGTAAATTGGCTGTGACAGACGGACAGGCAGACAGACAGACACGCGAGTGATCCTATAACGGTTCCGTTTTTCCCTTGGAGGTGCGGAACCCTAAATACTAATATTACATATATATCTTACATAAACTATTTATTAATGCGAAAGTTTGGATGAATGGATCTTTGTTACTCAATCACGCCAGAACGGCTGATCAGATCTGGATGAAACTTGGCACAGAGATAGATTATAGTCTGATACAAATAGATGTAGATTACTTATTATCCCAGAAGTAGGCAAGATCCCGTGGGCAATTCCCGAACTGCACGCGGGCGAAGCCGCGGGCAAAAGCTAGTTCGGTTATAAAATTAAACATTTGACTATAAATCTATAACGCTACATTAATTTACCAAATAAAACCAGTACCTAAAGGTTTATAACATCACGCCTGTAATCACCGAAGGGTTAGGCAGAGGTTTACCTAGTAGTACACCCACATTTGGCCAGTTATGTTCAAGTCCCATGTAAAAGGGGGCGAGCCTATTGCTATCAACCGAAAACAGCAAAAATCCAGACTCCGTTGCTGCTACTGAAATTCGTGATGGAAAACCCAATAACAAGTAGGCCGACCCGGGAATCGAACCCACACAGGAAGAACAGCAGAGGTAGTCCACATAATTATTACACACCTAAATTATACATAATTATACTAGCTGGTACTCAAGTATCTGTTTGTGTCTAGAACCTATCTGTAGCCGGTACGTAATCTGCCCGTAAGTACTGCGGTTATTAAAGTTTTCTTTGATATTTATTTCCTCATAACTTTCTTTTTTTTTTGTCATATTATTATCAACATAAACTATCATGTCCTTGACTAACTCCCTCGTTTTCCCAGTCATACGTTATAGACACAAGCGCGCAGTGAGTCACTAGTGTAATGCGGGTGGCACCCCGAACATTCACAATTCATACTTTGTCTCCGACTGCTCCCAAATTAGATTGTGTTTTAGGTTCAGGTACTATGAATTATGTAGCGAATATTTTCACAGCTTTTCCGCTCCAACGAAGGCTATAAATAGCCTTGTTTTGTGCAGAGAACAATTACGTTATTACCGCCCGTGTAATTATTAAAATAGGCACCTGGATTAAATATGTATGTACTACTCGGTGGTGTAAATATAAGAATCATGTTAATTAAATTCTCAACTGTTTTTCGGGGCAAACAGAAACCTTTTCTGTTCATTTTTTCGAAGAAAAAGGTTGGTTTGTTTTGTTTTTGAGAGGTGGATCGATGTACGAATTAATTCATGGTATGCCTGAGTTTATAAGTCGTTTAGAGATTCAAAGTTACTCAACTGAGACTACAATATTGTGTCCTGTTCAACAAACTCTATACAAATAAATAGAATTGAAGTCAGTAATTTTAAAATAACAGATTTTTACTGAATGCATATGAAAGTATATAGGTACGGTACTTATAACAAAAAACATTATTTACATTTTTTTGTCGGTCTGTCTGTGTGTTTGTTACGGCTAAACTCCGATTCGCGGCGTTCACCAGCAGATAGCTGATGTTATAAGTAGTGACTTGGGCTACTTTTATTTTAGAAAAAGATTAGGGTTCTGTGCAAAAAAATGAAAATCCTTGAAATTGTTATTACAATCCGATCCAAATAAGGAAGTCATATTTTTATAATAATTTCATGCGGACGAAGATCGCGGGTCAAAGCTAGTTATAAATATTTACATAGATTTTCCAACAAGGTTAAATATTATGACGTTGTTGTGTTTAGTTTGTCAATAACCCAATAAACTAGGCTTGACTTTCGCCTATCCTTTACTGACTATAAAAACCATCACTTTTATACAACACATGATTTATTAACACAATCCCCCGCACTAAAAAAACTAGTATTGGCAGTGCGCGTACAAAAATGCGCAATTTGTGGTATTGTCAGATGACAAAAAGCCGTCGTTTGGCCTCCGGAGTCCTCCATTTGGAGGGTAGAACCCCTCAGAGGTCGTAACACTTTTTTATTCGTAAGATTACGATGGCAGTAAAATGTAAAGTGATTCCGTTTTTCTGAACACGATAGCAGTGTTGTTAACATTGTTATGAAATACATTAACTATTACAAAGGTCGTGCGGCGAGATTAAAGGGATGGTTCAAGTGGAAGCTCGTTTGTGGTAATGTTTTTAACGGATTGTGGTGTGAAAATTGTGAGGGATTTCATAAGGTTTAGGGGTTAATTTAGTAGGCATACGGAAGCTAGAAACGGAGGCATACTAATCACTTTTTTGTGAAAAGCCTCATCAGCATACTTCTGCCCTTATCCCAATTAATTTGCGGTGGGTGCAACATGTCTTCTTCCATACTTCTCTATTACTCGTTACCTCAGCAGTCACGTATTTTTTTTGTGAAAAGCAATTTCAATTTTTATTTTTTTAAACCACAAATCTTTTCTTTTTGAAAATGGGCAGAGGAGTTAGTCGTTTGATTTCAGGTTAAAACCACGCCAGCACATTTAGACACCAAAAAAGTTACTAGTGAATACATTTTTGAGAAAACAAATATTATTAACTAGCTTTTGCCCGCGGCTTCGCTCGCTTTAATTATGAATTTTACAATCAATTCGGGTTATACTCTGCTTGTATAATAATGGATTACAAAAAAGAGACAACAAACATGGAGGTGCAAGGAAAATACAACTGGTTAGAAGGAACAATCAAAACATCTATTCAACAAGGAACTAACAGCAAAGACCTATCTAACAAGTGGATGACTGCCAAAACCATTAACCTTCTTAATCAAAGAGCTAGTCTAATCAATGGAAAAAATACTAACGACAATCGAAAGGAAATAGCAAAACTCAGCAAAGAAATAAAAGAAAGTATTAGAAAAGATAGAATTCAGAGAAGAATGGAAACAATTGAAAGACACATTATACAGACAGGAGGAATAAAAAAGGCATATAAGGAGTTAAATAACAAAAAGGATTGGATCGTAGAGATGAAAGATAATAATAGATTGAAGGAGCACCGAAGGCAAGGGATATTAGGAATTGCCACATCTTACTACAAGAAACTATATGAAAGTACCATAGCGGAAAAAGAAATAGAATTGTTAGAAATCTCGTTCGTACCCAACATCATGCAGGAAGAAATAGAATTCGCTATAGAAACCCAAAGAGACGATAAAGCTCCAGGACCCGACGGAATAAGCAACGAAGTACTGAAACAAGCGAAACAGACAGTAACACCTATTCTCAAAGAAATTTTCAATGACATCATCCACACAGAAACGATTCCACAGCAATGGACTAAATCTAATATAATCCTTCTGTACAAAAAAGGTGATCAGTACGATATCGGAAACTACCGGCCCATAAGTTTGATGTCCAACCTGTACAAAATATTTGCAAAGATCTTACTCAAGCGAATGGAAGGAAAACTCGATGAACAACAGCCAATAGAACAGGCAGGTTTTAGAAGAGACTACTCAGTACTTGACCATATCCATGCTGTTAGGCAAACCATCGAGAAATTTGCGGAATATCAACTCATATACTATCTAGCATTTGTCGATTATAGCAAGGCATTCGACTCGTTAATCCATACAAACATCTGGGAGGCGTTAAGAGAACAAGGGATAGAACAAAAATATATAAGACTGATTAGAAATGTGTACAAAAATAGCTCGGCGTGCATTCAGCTAGAAAAAAAAGGAGATTCGTTTAAGATAAAAAAAGGAGTAAGACAAGGAGATCCTCTCTCTCCAAAACTTTTTTCCGCTGTTTTGGAAATGATCTTCAGAAACTTTGAATGGGAAAAACTGGGTTTAAATATCGACGGCCGCACACTATCACACTTAAGATTTGCCGATGATATTGTGTTATTCGCAAAAACGCCAGGAGACCTAAATAGAATGTTAAACGAATTAATCTGAGAGTGAGAAAGTAGGTCTAAAATTAAATCCCGAAAAAACAAAAGTAATGACAAATGGAAATAAAAGCAGCATAAATGTAGGCGATTCACACATTAGCTATGTTGATGAATATATATACCTCGGACAGCTGATATCGCCTAAAGATAACATAAACAAAGAAATCGAAAGAAGGATAGCAAACAGTTGGAAAAGGTATTGGGGCCTAAGGGAAGTAATGAAAGACAAAAACCTTCATATAGCAACAAAGAGCAAATTATTCAATGTCTGCATTCTACCAATCTTAATATATGGGAGCCAAACATGGGCCATAACAAAAAACGCAACCAATAGAATTGCCATTTGCCAACGAGCAATGGAGAGAAGCATGCTAGGAGTAAAGAGAGGGGATAGAATAAGAAACATCATCATTAGGAAAAAGACTAAGATACAGGACGTAACCCTAAAAATAAAAAGACTGAAATGGAAGTGGTCGGGACACATGGTCAGAGGCAAGGACAAATGGAGCAAAATAATTACACAATGGTACCCAAGGGAAGGTAAAAGGAAAAGAGGTAGACAACAAAAAAGATGGGACGATGATATCAGGCAGGTTGCGGGCATAACATGGAGTAGAGTAGCCAGAGAGAGATCAGAATGGAGTAGGTTGGAGGAGGCCTTTGCCAACTGGCAAACGGACTTACAGAAAGTAAAGAAGCACCAAATGCGTGAATAATTTTAAGTTAAATATATATATATAACAGTGCAGTAGTGTAAGAACAAAATTGTATAATTGTAAATCTGTTGTCCGAATAAAAGGCTTTATTATTATTTATATTATATGTATAATAATGTAATTCAATCATGATTGGAAAGACACGTCGCGCCATCTATTATCATAAGAACGTTATTGTGGTTTTCCTCGGGAACAGTACTTTTTTTCGGGATAAAAAGGTACCCTATGTCCGTTTCTGTACACCTGACAACGTATATGCTAAATTTCAGGATGATCGGTTCAGTGGTTTATGCGTCAAAAGGTAACAAACAAGTAAACAAACAAACTTAATTTCGCATTTATTATATTTATAAATAATAATAATAAAGTAATAATAAGTAAGGCAGTAAGGATTATTTAATTAGTAGGGATGAACTTGTTCTTGCACCATTAAATAAACATAGCGTTTATTAATAACGTATTCCCCCACCTACATCTTCTATAGATTTAAAGCGTCAAAGTGAGAGCCGGGACTCCTTTCAAAAGACAATGGCGGCTCTATACTCAAGAATCCGTGACCAACACTTGACGAACAAAAGACAACTTAGCCGTCTTGTTCATCCAACATGGCGGATTGGCGGCAAAAACTACTAGAGCTCTAACTAAACTAATTTGGGTCCGTGCCTGCACGGCTGCAAGGAAGTTGAGGTAGGTTCTGTTTAATTATGCAGGATGAAAACTAGGTTTGTTGTTAAAAATATGTGTACCAAAATGATGCTTTCAAATGGTTCTAAATTATCTACACGGTGTACTGAAACAAATCAGCTGTTGCATACATTTTTAGCGTGTTGATTACGCTTTTATACAAAAAAAAAAAACAATTTTTAACCTGACGAAAGATTTTGACGCTGGCGGGTCTGTAGTGTACAGACAGGTTTTTTAAAATACCTAATCGTCAGATTCATTTTTTCAATTAAATCAATTACATTTATTTACTTCAGACACAACGATCCATAATTTTGTTAGTAGAGTTACACTTAAAAATACTGTTAGTAAATAAATAATCAAAGACAAAATACACACCACACAAAACAAGTATAATGCTAATAAAATAATACCTACCCTTGTGAGACTTCAAGGTCTAACCTCAGTTAAAGCTATATAACTTAAGTACTATTACAAAGACCTAGAAACTAAATACTACTCGATGTTCTTTGTACGTAGTTTACAAATAAAACTGTCTCATCCAGTTTGTCGGGCGAAGCAACTTTCATTAAATTAAAACCTGTAAACCAATAATTGAATTGACACCTATTTTGTCTTCACGGTTCCTGGTGTGGTCTAGGTTTATGATAAAAATATTGTTTTGATGTAGGTCATTGGCCTCTAATATTAATATTGGCGAATAAATGTAAGTAAGCTGGATTGTTCCATCTACTATTTGCTAAAAGCAAATAGTAGATGGAACAATCAGAGACAGATTTCTTATTTATTTCTGATTTTTGTAAGTAGATTTCTTCTATTTATTTCTTCTTCGTGTCGCGGGCAGGAACAGATTTAAAATTTTGTTGGACCAAAACTTCGCCACTTAATAATCAGTTGCTGTATTTATTGCAATGTACGAAATAGCAATCTAGAAATTCAAAATTAAACTCTGATTTGTAGTAATATTACCCATAATAAAAAGATACAATAATCGCTAACCTTCAGTTGGTCAGGTGTTTTCCAAAACAAACCGAAAATACGTAATATCTTATTTTATCATAAGCCAGGCTCATGCAGTTATCTCGAGGTTAACTGTTAGTATTAATGAAACATGTGTGCGCGAGATGAGTTTGTAACTAGCTGAAACTTTCATAGCATCTTGGTAGGTTAATGTCCGTGTGGTACCGGAAAACCGTCATCATACTCCTGCCCGTATCCCACTTCATTTGGGGTCGGCGCAGCATATCTTCTTCTTCCATACTTCTTTCTCTATTATTCGTCATCTCATCAGACTCCTCCTTACGTGCCATATCATTCTTCACACAGTCCATCCGTCGTTTCTTTGGTCTTCCTCCACTTCTAAACCCATCCACTTTTATACTCAAAACTTTCCTTACGACATTTTCTTTATTCCTCCGCATCACATGTCCATACCACAACAACCGATTACCACACAACTTTTCAGTCACCGGCGCCACTTTCAGACTTCCTCTTATGTACTCATTTCTTATTTTATCCATTCGCATAACACTACACATTCTCATCTCAGCCACATGCAATTGTCTTTCATTCATTCCTTTTGTGGCCCAACTTTCTGATCACCATACAAGACGGCACCGCAAAAGAGTACCTGTCCTTTTAGAGCCACTTCAAATCACTAAATCCATTTAACGCCAAACGTAATTAACACACTATTATGCTGCTAGATCCACAGACCACTGCCATGTGTACTTTGTAAAAAACGAATTCATAGAATCCATCTCTATCTATTTATAATGATTGCCAAAAAAAAAAGCAATTTTACGAAACAAATGCGAAGTAAAACTATGTCTTGTTTTTCTAGCAGACAAATCTGCTTGCGTGACATACACGCCCCATACGTGTGATTCACTGCTGCCTATTTGAGTTGACCACGGCGTGATAACATATTACGTTTAACCATGCATCTTTGCCGTAAACGGTGTGTATTCAAATCATGCAAAAGTTAAAACAGGCTCTACTTCAATGAATATAGTATACTTAGAACTTCATAATTTTTACTAAACTAGATGTAATCTATGATGTGGTCTAGACGGGTGTTGCGTCTGGCGAGCTACTGTCCGACAGTAAAGTTGTTGTTGGGTTTTTCTGTAGGGTCTTAAGTTGCAGATAAATCGATCATAAATGTAGGGAACAGCTGATTTTTTTTTCGCGATTTCAGGTTTGGTCCCATAGTAAAAGTTGTAATATCTCGATTTAGAATGTTGTTAGTTCGTAATTTGTGTCATAGATGGCGCTGCCTGTAGTAATTTTTGTATTATGTTGCTGTAGTACTTTTTGTAGTGCCGCTACAACCTAATACATTTAGGTACAATATAGAGAATATAAAAGGCACCACAACAATTAAATACAGGATGACATCGTTGAAGTTTTACAAAGCTATATATTAATACTAGGTTATGCCCGCGGCTTCGCCCTCGTGAAGTTTGGTAATTGTCCCATGGGATCGTACTATTGGGATAAAAAGTATTCTATGTGTTAATCCAGGTTATAAACTATCTATGTGCCCAATTTCATACAAATCCGTTCAGTAGTTTTTGTCTGAAAGAGTAACAGACATCCTCACAAACTTTCGTATTTATAATAGTAGTGTTAGTAGTAAGATTATCCTCTCGATCTTGACAAATATTAGCCAAGAGTCTTATGCAGGAGCCAGTATAGGTAGTACGTATGTAAGTGTGTGCCATAACACAGCGGTATTCAATCAAATAGATGTTTAATTTTACAACGCATGCCTCTATTCACACACATTTTACTCGTCGGTAACGAACATTTCACCGCTGTCCTTTTTGAAGGTAATTCCGAATAAGGTCAGAAAGGACTTATGTGCTTCTAGTGCGCCTTCAAAAAGGGATATCTACTTCTAGCACCCCCTTTTTGAGACCCGTCTTACATTTATTCTCTCTGTAATGTGGTTGTCTCTTTTTTTTCTACTCTCCTTTCGCAGGTATGCTGGAAGAGATTTCTTTAGAAATAAGAATCACTTTTGTACCTATTTTCTCTGTTCCTTTCTTCTTTTCTGTATATAGTGTGTACATAAACTGTTAAATAAATAAAATAAACATATCATAACATCACGCCTGTAATCCCAGAAGGGTTAGGCAGAGGTGTACCTAATATTACACCCATATTTCGCCAGTTAAGTTTAAGTCCCATGTAATAGGGGGCGAGCCTATTGCTATTAACTGGGCACAAATCCAGACTCCGTGGCTACAGACTACTACTACTGAGAAAGACCTGATGGAAAAACCCAATAACACTTTAACCGTCCAGGGAATCGAACCCAGGACCTCATGCTCAGCTGTCACGTTTGCGACCACAGGATTAGACACAAGTAAAAATAATTTCGTAAATAAAATAATCTTTGCTATAATTTAAATCTGGTCTTTGATTCGTATCTGAAATCAGATTATTGAATCAATTATAATAATCAGAATGCGATTATAAACTTCTCTGATCATTTTAAACGAGAGCAATTCACTCAGAACAAGAGTTCATCAGATAATTGATTAACTCAAACATTTTTAAGAAGTAAAGGCTTAAAAGATTCAGTAATAATTTAGTGAGGTCTGTATAATTTTTAATTTCCTGGCGGCCATCTTGGGCAAAGGATAATTATTTTCCGTGCGACTTGGCTGAGTAATTGCCACTCGTCGTTTTTGTAAACGGTACATTAAACTAATGTGACATATACATTTGTCTCTCGGGGGGACCTAGCTAATTTAGGAAATGAAGCCTTCCGAAGCTCTTTCTATCTTAATTACTTTATTTTGATGTACCTGCGACTTTAGTATTTAGAATTTTATAAATTATTTTAACAATGGTATTGTAGCGGCACTACAAAAAATACTACAGCAACATAGAACAAAAAGTACTACAGCGCCATCTATGACGCATAACTAAACATCGAAATACATCTCAATCCTGCATCGCAAAGTTATCCGCGACTTAAGACTATATCACCAGACATAACACCCGTCTGGTCGGAGGATCCTCCCTTTTCTATGGGGGATGAGGAACTTTACACCCTGTTCTTCATACCACCAAAGTATTAAACGTAAATATTAGTACAATAATAAGGTTTCATCGGTATTTAAACCTTATTACTTGACATTTAATATCTGATGTTTAATAGTAGATAGGTTCTTAAAGCCTACAATCGCATTAGATAGCGGAAAGAGGGAAGCGAAGCCTTTGCCGTGCAGTGGAACAATATGGGCTTATAATATAATAATAGGTATGTAGTAAGTAGGAGGTTACTGCAAATACTTCAAGAAAATATGATACCTCCTTCCAAACTAATGAAAAGGGTAGCTAAATTCGAATTAAATATCCCATAAACCCATCTACAATTTAAACCGTAAGTAATAGCTCTTAATTTAAAACTTCGTAATGGTATTAAATGGCGATTATTACGAAATAGCATTACTCTGCATAACACTGGTTGGTATATAGGGCCAAAACACTAAACTAAATGCAAAAAATTAAACTGCAGACTACTAAATTGCCTAACGCAATGTAGAAAGTTCTATAATGACGTTCGGAATTGCTTACATATATTTTTATTTATTTGTTTTTCAATTACCATGACTCTTATTTAACTGAACTGTTTAACTAAATTAACTGTAACTGTATAACGTGTCTAGTCAAATAAGAAAAAAAAACACTCGAATAAAGCAAGACAAAATTAAATACCAACTTATCGAAAGTGCTTTTGTGAAATAATATCAAAATTATTCGTTTATAAATTAATGTGAGTAAGCTTTATTCGTATCAAATGTGATTACTGATTACACAGTCGCATGTATTCACTTGAGATATTTTTTAAATTGATTCAATTTGTAAGCGAAAAGCGGTCAGCGGTCCGTGAATGTATTGTCTATGGACTGGCCGATAATTGAGTGCATCGCTTAACTGATTCCATATCTTCAATATGTTCATGAATTGAACTAAGATATGGACATTTGCTTTCCACGATGGGCTGAGCGTGAAACAAAGGAATGAAGTGGTGCAGCTGAAGTGATTTGCATAATTATGTTTTTCATGTATACAAATAAATAAAAAAGTGTCTGTTCGAAATATCAAAATAGCAGCTTTTTACTGAATGCATATACACTACATATACGGCACTTTTTTTGTCCGTCTGTCTTTCTGTCTATTTCTTCCGGCTAATCCCCAAAACGGCGCGGACCGATTTTGACGGGACTTTTATTGGGAGATAGCTGCTGTTATAAGGTCTAACATAGCCTACTTAAATTTTAGAAAAATAATTATGATTCCGTGCAAAAAAATTAAAACCCTTAAAGTTGGTAACAAAATTCTATTAAAAAAAGGGTAGTAATATTTTTATAATAATTTCATGCGAGCGAAGGTCGCGGGCATCAGCTAGTCAAATACTCGTATATAACTGACATTATCATGGCTTAATGGAGACCGATTATCCTGAGACTCAAACAATACAAAACGCAGCCAATCATCAAATGTCTGCTGATGATATAACCACAGGCTTTAAGCGTATTCGCGCCGAAATCAAATCGATGGCTGGATTAGCCCGTGTTTTGACACGGCTTATGCAACGCTATTCTGATTTGCATCACAAAATGTGTTTGGTTCTGGAACGCTGCGAGTGAAACGTCCGTTTGTTTGATAGACATGTTGTGTTTGGCAATTGTTTAGCGTGAATGTTGCTGATTTTTGGTTATGAGTAGGTACATCGCGTGTAGAAAGACAAGATCAATTAATGTACTGGAATTACGACAATCACAGACGCACAATTTTGATTGTGAGTTTTAAAGCGGTTTCAGGCCAGCGTTTTTTTTGCGCGTATAAGCTCGTATTTGCAGCGCATACACGCGCTCCACATATTGCACTTCAAAAAACTGAACCGCGTACGCTCGCGCATATGCTGGCGTGTTTGCGCGGGGTGAGTGGGCGCGCTGGGTAGTGTCTAGCAGCTGACGCTTATGTGAAAGCTCTTAAAGCGTGCCAACACTAGTACGAGTTACGTGTGTGGCAAAAGGCGAATAAAAACACACCTACACGCGCTACTGAAAACGAGCTTTTACGCGCCGAAAGTACAAAGGACTATGTCGGTGCATTACTACAAAATTTGGACGTGGTATAGATACACCTCTGCCTTATCCTTTGGGGATTATAGGCGTGATGTTATGTAATTCCGGCAAAACGGAGGGCATTTTACTGAACTAGTGGTTAGGCCTCACTAAATAAAAAATATTTCCTATTAAATTTATTTATTTTAAAATTGATTATTTTTTATTTGTAAACGATAGGATTAACACATACAAGAGGACATACCCGATTCTATTTGTTAATTATTATTTTTGTCATTTAATCTCGCTTCACAAAGCTGAAGTTAAAATACTGTTTTAAGCTTTCACGGTTTGGTCAGTGGGTAGCCTTAGGGGCGGATTTTTAGGAGTTGGAGTATATCCTTAGGGGCGCTATGAGAAGCAAAGAAAACGAAAAAAAAAATTTTTTGGTTAAAAAAATTTTTGGGACTTCGAAAATTTTTCGAAAAAAAATTTTTTTTTTTACAGTCACCTAACTAACCGAACCTCGGCGTGCCCCTGACGTCGACCGTCTAGGATTAGCGTTTCCGTCAGCAGGTCGACGGATCCCCGCTGCGCGGGGCTCCTATTTCTGTCTGCAGGGTTTACAGGAACCTAACTAACCGAACCTCTGACGCCCCTGACGTCGACCGTCTAGGGTTAGCGTTTCCGTCAGCAGGTCCATCAGTCACTAATTTTCTAAGTGTTTGCCCCTAACCGTACTCAAGGTGAAAAGTAAGGAGAAATTTTCTAAGTCCCAAAAATTTTTTTAACCTAAATTTTTTTTTTTTGTTTTCTGCACGGCTCATGGTGCCTATAAGCGTATGGCATCAACTTCCAAAAAAACTTTTTTTGAAAAATTTTCTAAGTGTTTGCCCCTAACCATACTCAAGGTGAAAAGTAAGGAGAAATTTTTCTAAGTCCCAAAAATTTTTATTACCTAATTTTTTTTTTTGTTTTTTTGCACGGCTCATGGTGCCTATAAGCGTATGGAACCAATTTGAAAAAAAAAAAAAACGAAAAATTTGCGCCCCACAAACTAAACTTATACTGTCACTTACGGGATATCTTCTGTGATTGTTTATGTTCACGGAAGATATCCCGTAAGTGACAGTATAATTGAAGCTAAAATGTACAGAAACTGTCTCATCTGTATTTCACCTTTGTGAGAGACTGGTGCCTGATGTAGGTTTTTGGGAAAAACCTGTGTTACAGGTCACAAGGCCCCTTCCACTTTAATAATCCTGTAAATAGAGCTCTATTAATCCTACTTACGTGAGCTAAGATTTATAATGTCAACCACCGGAAAAAACACCGAACTAAAAGTAAGTTTATCACCAAACCCACACCAAAATGTTCTAAGAAAAATACAAGAGTAACAGTAAACATTTTAGCAAATAGCCACAAAAAGTTTTACATACACTATTTTGGGACAAAGTCGGAGGGACGAATCGGATGTGACTAAAAGAGTGATGAATATATACGTTGATGGATGGAGAGGGAGAAGTAGACCAAAGGAATGATGGACTGATATGAAAGATAAAGAAGTAAATGATAGCGTGACAGTTGACAGAGAAGAATGGAACAAAAACCGTGTTGCGCCGACCCCAAGTAACATGGGACAAGGTTAGGAAGAGGATGACGATGATGATTTGATTTTGGGACAAAGTCAATGACCCAAAACAGATTCAGGTACCATACTTATTATAAAGGAAAGAACAAACAAAAGATATGCAACATGATACTCGTAAACGGTTGCCTACATCTTATAATGTGTATCTGTTATCAAAGAACAAAAGGGTTGCTGATGTACAGCACAAAGAGGTCTGAAACAGATATCGTGCTATCTTTATAAGCATCCCTACGGACATTATAGTGCTAGTCGTTGTCAGCGGGTTCACTTGCAATATAAGAGGAACTACTTCATGTACCTGATTAAGTGTTTTTTTAAGTTATTTGTGAAGGTACTTATTTATTCAAATCTGTTCAGTCTTTAAGTGTGATTCTATGAAAAACATCTTTACTAATTATAAAAAATCATGTCATATTTGTTTCATTTTTAATAAATAGGATAATTGGGAATAGGACTGTTTATTTAGCTCTCATTATCTACCGACATCAAAGAATTGTATTTAAGCAGGTTATTAGAATTTCTTCAAATAATTATTTAGATCAGAATATTGAAATACAAAGACACGACAACTATTAAAGACCTCTTAAAATATTAACAACTCCCTAAGAAAACAAGCCTAACTTTAAGCCAAACTAAAACTTAGCCTTTCACTACTTAATTCCTCAGCCGTTAAGTACACTTAGGACGGGGCGATTACTTATTTTGTTTAAGTAGTTCTTTGAGAAAGGAACTGGCCTCGTTCACTGTCGATCCACAGAAAAATTCAGAAGGAAAAAATATACTAGCGAAAACGCACGCTAATGTACCTGTATAAACTGGGTGGAAGGGACATCGATGCGAAATCGGTTACCACATATTCAGTATACTATTCTGAGCAGCTGTTTTTTTTAATAACCTATTAAAAATTTCTATGTGCCCCCCCCACATACACACGGTCAAAATGTATGGACCAGCTGAATTTGTTTTTAAATTACCGATGCCCGATGATTACCGATAGACACGTTTCACGTACGTAAGTGCAACAGCACTTGCGTACGGTTTGGACTCCGGACTGTCATCATCTGCCTAGCCTTTTCCCAAGTATGTTGGGGTCGGCTTCAAGTCTAACCGAATGCAGCTGAATACCAGTATTTCACATAGAGCGACTGCTTATCGTCAGATAGGCCTCCATAGCCCGTTGCGTACTGGACAATACGATACTCTTTTGTAAGACTGGTTGGCAGACTTTCGGGCCACTGACTACCTACCTATACCGATTGTCAATGATCTACAAATGACAGCCGGAACCAACGGCTTAATAAGCTTTCCGAGGCACGGAGGAAACTCTAGTACATAATTTGTCAGTTTCCGGTGTCCGGAGAGGCGTCCGCCAATTTGTCTGTGCCAGTTCGACCAAAATCGCCGTATGTACAGTAGAACAAGCTACTTGGTTATTGATACTGTTAGCCTGCGTCACCAACTTTTGAGCAAAGACCTCTGACTTCGGTCTACTTGGCATCGTCCCCGTAGCGCGAAAAGTCACTAAGTCGAAAAACCTTGTTTTGAGATATCGAGAGTTAAAAATTTTTGAAACCATAAGTAATTAATATTCATAAGTTTGGCTTGTCGTTACGTCTTATTTTAAAGATAATAAAATAATGTTTATAATATAAATGCTTTAACACATGTACAACTTCTAGTATTTGAGAAAAATAAATAAAACATAACTTAATTAGTTGTTTAGTAAAAAAAATCTGAGTTAGTTGTAAATTAGTGAATTTTCGACCGTAGTTAGTAAGTTTTCTCTCAGGTCTAAATTGTTAAGAAGAAATATAACTAGAGTGAGTAATCACTATGTCGAGTTAGTTAATTTTCGCTTTCGTGTGTTTAAGCAAACTATTGATTTAAAAAACTCACTAAATCACTTTAGTGATGTTTACGATACCAAAAGGCATTTGCATGCATTGATAATTCAAAAGAAAAAGTAATTAAGTCGTTTTAGTTCCAAGTTTTGTACAATTTAGATAAATATAATATCTTCCAATACGCTCTGGGGTCCAAAGGGTAGACTTACTTACTTTTCACATTATGTAAATCAAAAACGAGAGTAGCTACAAAAACGACGGTTTGACATATAATTATTTAGAAAAAAAAAATGTGATTCTAATGACATTGATAACTCATTTTGGCCATTTTCGGACTAAGTGACTTTCGCGGTACGGGGACGACATACTGGCAAATATAATTTATAATTTTCACAACACTCACTGTCCACTTCTCTGTTTCCCCATCAGTAATAATCTAGATCTATTCAAAATTCGTGTGAATCAGTTTCTTCTAGGCAAGCGTGCTCCACACTAGGCCGCGTCATCGCTTTACATCACGCGAGTTGCTGTCAAACGTAAGCCGATTTGGCAAAACAATTAAAAGAAAATACTGGCAATAATTATTTTTTATTGTGTCTTAGTTATAACTTTTTAAGTTACTGGAATTTTGAAGAGCGTGGTGTAAAAGAATTGAATGCTTCGTAATTCATAAAATGGTTTAAAAGTAGTTACAAGTTAGCTAGCTAGCTAGAGGTTATACCAAAAACTCGTAGGGTTTGACGGATCTTTCGCTCGGTGTACGGGGCTGACCTTCTGTACAATTCTGTAAGCAACCGATCGGCGTCTATAACTTTAAGTGGATTATACAGGCGTTGAAAATCGCTGGAGGCTCGACCGCTTTCCAACCAGATTATGATTAATAGAATTTGCTTGTTAAATTAATCAGGAAAACAATGTCGCTTTCACCGCTTTAGGTGATTAAGCTTTTGCGATGATATTAAATTAAGGATGATGAAGATTTTTAGTTTCATATTTGGAGTTCATACGTTTTTGTATACTAGGTAGTTAGTAATTTTAGGAGTGCGCGTCTGGTTGGAAACACAGTTGTAGTTGTACTGTTTATAGTTAATAAACGAAAGAGGATGATCGGAGACACATTTGTTCAAAATTGCGCATAAATTAATGGCAGTAGGAAAAGAATTTAATTTACATTTTATGATTCACTTATTTATTCGTTTCAATTTATTTTAACGATGTCGTAGAATTCTAAGCCAGTGTAGAAGCGGTTTCGTTTTATGATGTAAGTGGTTTAATAACTCGTAAAAACGATGTAAACATTAATTTCTGTGTTCTGTGGTCATATTTTCTTCAGTTTTTATACATCTTTAAATATTAACACAATATATATATTGCCAAACTTGTATAAAGTATTCAGCAAAATAATATTACACCGCATGACTAAAAATCTAGACAGTAATCAACCCAAAGAACAAGCGGGATTCCGCTCAGATTTTTCAACAATTGATCACATACATACTGTCAAACAAATAATTGAGAAATGCAATGAATACGACCGCCCATACTACCTGTCTTTCGTCGATTACAATAAAGCATTCGACTCCTTGAAACATAATTATATATGGGATTCATTAAAAACCAAGGAGTGGAAAGTAAATTTATTAAGATCATTAAGAAAATATATGTCAACAGCACAGCAAAAGTGAAACTCGAAAACATTGGAGATCAATTTAAAATACAAAAGGGCGTGAGACAGGGAGACCCGTCGTCACCAAAAATATTTAATGCCGTTTTGGAAAATATCTTTAGGCAACTCAACTGGGATACCCTTGGCATTAATATAAACGGGGAAAAATTGCACCACCTAAGGTTCGCAGACGATCTCATTTTGTTCGCCGAAGATCCCATCACATTGCGAACAATGCTACAACAACTAGCATCAGAGAGTAAAAAGGCGGGATTATCAATGAATACAAGCAAAACTAAATTGATGACAAATAAGACCGAAGTCAAAATTAAGGTGGGCGAAGATGAGATCGAATACGTTAACGAATATGTATACCTGGGTCAAGTCATATCGGTGAAAGACTTATCGACGAAAGAAGTAGAAAGACGAGTAAACAACACCTGGCAAAGGTACTGGTCACTCAGGGAAATCATGAAAAATAAATATGTGCCCATCTCGGAAAAGAGAACCGTATACAACACCTGCATACTTCCATGCCTTACATACGGCTGCCAGACCTGGCCACTAACTCAGAAGATAGAACACAAACTCGGTGTATGCCAAAGAGGAATGGAAAGGAGCATGATGGGTTTAAGATTGAAAGACAAATGGAAAGCTACAACAATTAGGAACACCACAAAAGTAGCGGATGTTAAAGTAAAAACACGAACCCTAAAATGGAAATGGACAGGTCACATGATGAGGACACAAACAGAGAAGTGGACCAACAAAGTTACAGAATTGTACCCAAGGGACGGAAAAAGACGTAGAGGAAGGCAGATTAAAAGATGGGAGGATGATCTGCCTAAGGGTTGGAGGAATATAGCAAGGGATCGACAAATGTGGAGGAAACTTGAGGAGGCCTATGTCTCAAGACAGCCTGACCTGGTAGCTGATAGAACGAACAAACAAAAGTAAAAATTATAATTTAAGTTTAATTTAAGTAATAATTTAAGATTAGGTTATTGTTATAATTTTAGATATAGCAAACAATTAAGTGTAGTACTAAAATAATGTGAATACGAAGGTCAGAGTAAATAAAGGCTATTTTTATTTTATTTATTTATTAAATATTAACACACAGTGAAACTTATTTTTTTTCTTAAAACGTTGCAAAACGCAATCTTTTGGCAATCAAATCTTAAACCTACAGTTTATATACTGATTGTACTACTGTCGAATACTTGCAGGATTTGTATCGTGACTGTTGTTGTTCCAAGTTGTCTCACCACGGCTAGATTCATTATTGATGTGATTTACGTCACAAAATAGTACAAGATATTGAGCCAAAAACTTTCTGAAGAATTCAACCCGACTTCGTTGGGATGTTCCCAAAAGAATGTGATCCGAGTTTACCTAGCTTGTGAAGATGGCGAAAATATCTCTTAGAACGACGAGACAAATGGATAAAAAAAAATCTCAAAGCCTTAGCTTGAGACAGTTTTCTCTTGATGATATAACATCGCTTTTTCATCTTGCTTTAAATCTGGCTGAAATAATGTGAAAGTTCGTGGTGTTAATAAATAAATTGACTCACCCCTGCTTCTTAAGGCTTTTAGAACATGACAAAACATTATGATTTATTTATTTATTTACTAGCGCGATTTGACAACCAATTCTGCTTATAGTAATATAATTCAATCATGATCTGAAAGACACATGGCGTCATCTATTTTAAGAATGTGATGTTGTTTTTCTCGGGAACTGTGCTTTTTTTTGGGGTGAGAGGTATGTCCGTTTCTGTACACCTGACAACGTCAAAATTTCAGAATGATCGGTTCAGCGTGAAAAGGTAACAAACAAACAAACTTACTTTCGCATTTATATCTAATTTTAGTAAAGATTTAACACTTCAAGCACAAAGTACAGAGGCGGACTTAATGCCATGCATTTTCTATCAGTCAACAGGCATTTTCTGTCAGTTAGTTTAATATTAATTAATTATACACATACATAAACCTTCCGGGACAAATTCTCTACCTGATGGCAATTGTTTTTGTCTCAAAATCACAAACATCAATCCTAAAATACAGAGGTCAACATCTGCCTAGCCTTTTTTGATTCCAGATCTTTCCAGTCTAACCGGATGCAGCTGACTACTAGTATTTTACACATAGCGACTGCCTATCTGACCTCCACAACCCAATTAGTATTGTATAATATTGTGGGCCACTGACTATCTGTAACGACTGTCAAAGAATTTTAAATGACAGCCGGGACCAACGGCTTTACGTGCTTTCCGAGGCACGGAGGAAACTCGGTATGTAAAGGGTCACCCCTCCACGGACCAACCTAAGCAAGCACGGCTTAACCTGAAGATCGACCTGAGCGACTGTTATTATTTAGCCACGTAAGTTAACGAATACAGAGCATGATTCAAATGTACATCATTAGAAGGTAAGTACCAATATCTGTACGTCAGGGTTGATAAATCATTAATCTATCTAAATCGTCTGCGTCGGGTGACGTGAAATCTGGCGAATTAATAAACCTTTCACAAATGTAACGTGGCGTGCAATAAATCCGAGGTTTACGACCCCCCTCCCCCCCTTTCTCCGCTCACAGTTAGGGAATTTAGTTTAAATTAATTTGGATATAGGTCTGTAAGGCTTCGTAAAGTGTGGCTTTGAAAGAGCCAGTTTGATTGGTCTGCTTCCAAGAAATTCAAATGGAAAAATACTGGTTATAGGTTGAAAGTAGTTAAATTACATTTATTTACTGGGATTTTGTTCGTTTTTTCGTCGATTAGTGACTTAAATGGGACTTTGTGTTCGTAAATAATTCGAGTAGCACTTTATTATAAGACGGGTCCGCGCACCATGTCTTCTTCTTCCATACTTCTCTATTACTCGTTATAATTCATTCATTCATTCATTTATTTATTCATTAACAATTTACATTGTGTTGAATATTACATATTAAATAAAATTATTACATGCAGAAACAAATACATTTAAAAACCTATTAAAATTAAAGTGCAATGTTGAGTTCGAGAGTCAATTAATTTAAAATATGTCAATAATAATAAGTACAATATCAAATTAATAGCAGGTATAATGTCAAAATCAATGTCAAAATCAGTGTCAAAATCAATGTCAAAATATTAAGAAAACAACTTTGTCAAGGTCCTAGTGGTGAGCATAGTGCTAAGTCAAAAATATCAAAATATAATTAAAATTACAGCTCGTTCACTGTTATTATTTAATGTGATTATTTTTATCATTTGACATAAATTCCGATACCGAGTAAAAGCATTTTTCCAACAAGAAGGCTTTTAATTTAGTTTTAAATGAGTGAGAGCTATAAATTAATAATTTTAAATCAGTCGGTAACCTATTAAATAACTCCACTGCTTGGTATCTGGAACAATGCTTAGCTATGTTAAATTTTGGTGCCATCTTGTGTTTAAATTCTTTCCTTCTTGTGCTTTCTCTTATCTCACGTTCCTCTTGTGATTCATACTCATGAATATACTTGGAAAAGTGACTTAAGATTACTAATATATATAAACTTGGTACTGTTAAAAAGTCTAATTCTTTAAAGTGTTCTCTACATGAGTCTCTTTGTGAGATCCTAACTATAGTCCGTATGGCACGTTTCTGTAAAATAAACGCTTTCTGACAGTTATAATTATAGCTGTTACCCCAAAGCATTATACTGTATCTTAATCTAGATTCTACCAGTGCGTAATATATAGCCTTGAGTTGCTTTAGATCCAACATATCTCTAAGGCTCCTGAGTGCATATCTCAACAGTCACCTCCTTTCTAGCCATATCATCCTTCACACAGTCCATCCATCGTTTCTTTGGTCTTCCGCTACTCTTATAGCCATCCACATTCATACTCAAAACTTTCCTCACGACATTTTCCTCATTCCTCCGCATCACATGTCCATACTACGACAACCGATTACCAGACAACTTTTCAGTCACCGGCGCCATTTCCAGACTTCCTCTTATTCCTTATTTTATCCATTCACGTTACACCACACATCCCCCTTAACATTCTCATCTCAGTCACATGTAATTGCCTTTCATTCATCCCTTTTGTGGCCCAAAATTCTGATCCATACATGCTTATTTCAAGTATCACGTTATGTTTCATTATTAATGCCTGTTTTTCCCATGATCCACCTTCCGTTATTGAGTATAATGTAGTCCCCGAATATGTAGTTCCCTATTGACAGGAAACAAACCTGATGGATAGGCGACAGTTATTAAAAAAAAAAACTGTTTTCGTTCACGCAGACCTGTTTTTATACCAACATATTACAAACGGATTCAATAGGTGACGGCACGGTTAGCGCAGTGGCTGAGCGATTGACTGCTGCGTCGCGTGTCGCGGGTTCGATTCCCGCACGGAACAAATATTTGTATGGCCTACTGATAGTTGTTCTGGGTCTGGCTGTTTGTGTATGTGAGTATAAATGTTTGTAAACGCACCCACGACACAGGAGAAATTCCTAGTGTGGGGCAACGTTTTTTTTAAAAAAAAAAAAAAAAAAAATAGGTATATTATACGGACCTTCATAGATTTCCGCCGCAGGATATTTTCATACAAATGGCTCGATGAACGGTCAACACAAAATAGTGTTATTTGTTTATTTAATAAATGCTGGCTTGTTGCCAGATATTGCTCCGTAAAGTACTAGCATAAAAATACTAAGGGCGGTCAGTGGTCAATAAACATTCTGGAGGCAAATCTCAGAAGTGTCTGCGATAAAATAGTCATGCAAATGTAAATGGTATTGTCCTTGTGATCTAATAAAGTAAACAGGGCGGTTTGCTGATTGTAATAGGCTAAAATGTTTGAGCGTTTATTTCAATATATGTATAGTGCAAAATCTTGATAATAACTTAGCGGAACTTCTTTAATATCAGGGCACGTTTTGATTCGAAAATCTCTGGATAATGTTGCCTTAGCAAGATGTCTGTCTGTCTGTTTGTTCCGGCTGATCTCCGAAACGGCTCGACCGATTTTTACTGGTAGATAGCTGATGTTATAAGGAGTAACTAAAGGTACTTTTTTCTTTAAAAACAAAAACCCTTGATATTGTTAACAAATTCCGATTCAGAATCAGAATCATTTATTTGTTAATCATTGGTATAAACATACAAAAAAAAAATTCAAATAGGGAAGTAATATTTTATAATAATTTCACTTACACGTTTCACATTTCACATTTCATTTACACGTGGATATGTGAGATTGTTGACACAATCTCACATATCCACGTGTGACGGTAGGTAGAGTATTGCTGCAGACTCGAGATATTTCGTAACATTAATTTACTAGCATTTACCCGCAGCTTCACTCGCTTGAGGTTGAAAGTTATTCCACGAGAACGTTCTACCGAGATTTACAATTTGCTAATCAGATCATGGTCAATCAGTATGCCACATCAAAATCCGATCAATTCAGTTATGGCGTGACAAACCAACAAACTCACTTTCACATCTTACTATCCGAATGCGAAAGTTTGTGCGGATGGGATGTTTGTACTCTTTCACGCAAAAACTGCTGAACGGATTCAGATGAAATTTAGTACATAGATAATTAATAACCCCTATTAACACATGGGATACTTTTTATTCCGAGAGCATGATCTCGTGGGACAATTACAGAACTCGACGCGGGCGAAGCCGCGGGCATAAGCTAGTTTATCACGTTACTTTGGATTAGGATACTTGTTATGTGCCAAAGGAGCTCGTGGTTCAGTAACTATGACGATAGTTGGTGAGTTAGGATGATTACGCTTAATGTGGTTTTATGTGTAAAGTTGATACATGTACCTACAAAAACCTGTTACGGTTAACCGTTGTATGTTATTTATGGAAAAAAACCTAACTACATAAATTATCCTGAACCATTATTTTGAGGTTGCTGTTTCACTGCTGGGTAAAGGCTGGAAGGCTTTCAGAAAAGAAATGGGTTCCTGAGAGGACTTGGTTCTCCGTTCCATCCATGTCCACTTTTTCTTACCGCTTCGAACTAGCCCTAATTGTACGCATCTAAGTCATCCTCACCTCTTTCTGTGCTGGCCTCGAACATTATATCCGCAAAATATCCAAAAAGACAAAATTATTTCTGTACTTACTTTTCTTTGAGTGACATTAATTTATACAATAAAAGAGGAGGCCTTATGATAATAAGAGTGATTGTGTCTTTAGATTAAACAGCTATTTTATTTTGAGACAAGTGCCATTATACTCCATTGTCATTCTTTATTAAATAACTCGCTGCGCTGTACTTGCTTGAACTAATAACTACAAATTGAAATCCAGACAAAGAATATTTTTTTTAGAATTGTAATAAAAATCCAGTAGAAGGACGAATTTCACTGCGTTCAAGAGCCGTCAATGTCATCATTGTTATGGGATATTGACCCTTACAGCTCTTTAACGCAGTTTAGATCTGATGATTGCGTACAGTAACATTTTGACATCTACCCTGAAAGTGCAGTTAAGCCGGGATTCCAGACTGGACTGCGGCACCGCCTTTTGACCGACAATGTACTGAACATACTCGTAAAATAACATCACGCCTGTGATCCCGGAGGGTTAGGCAGCCCTTTACCTACGTAAATGTGGCTTTGTAGTTACCTAATAGCACACCCACATTTCGCCAGTTATGTTTAAGTCCCATGTAATAGGAGGCGCGCCGATTGCCATCAACCGGGCATGAAGCCAGACTGCTACTGAGAAATTCCTGATGTTACACTTTGCCCGACCAAGAAATCCAACCCAGTCCGCTGCCAGTCCGTAGTCCGGATCACTCGGATTGGCCGTACGTTAAGTGGTCATCGAGCAATCCCTACGCATTCTAAACGGACATAAACGTTGTCTATTAGATTATGTAAAAACTAGGGAATTATTATTCCCTCGTTAAATGTTGTTTTGTCCCTCTAAGGATACAATAAACAAGGTTTAAGCGCTTGTTTATCTAAAGCGACAAAAGTTCCTGATACTAGATAAATCCTTGTTTAACTTTCGATCCCACAAAACCCATGTTTAGCGTGGTTTAAATTTGAACACGAAACTGTGTTTAGGTTTGTGCTAAAAGTTTTAATCCGTTTTTTTTTTGTTGATTTTTGACTAGATGTTTAATTTTGTTTGCGTTTGTTTGAACATTATCGTTAGGCGTGTTTTCCCCTGAAAAGTTAGTCAGAGGTGTATTTTTTTTCCTTAGCCTATATGGTCCCACTGCTGGGCAACGACCTCGCCAATAGCCTTCCCACTCTTCCCTCTGTGCAGAAGTCTTCTTAGGAAACAAATAAAAAAATGGCCTCTTCATACTAATTGCGTCAGCCGATGTGATATTGAAGTTCATTTTGTTAAAAAAAATCCCAATAACTCTTTGCCCCACCTGGGAATGGAACCCAGGATCTTATGCTCAGCAGTACTAGACCAGCGAGACAGTCAGACAATTAACAATATCAGTATTTGATCTTTGCCTACGCTAAAGCTGCATGACTCATATATGTATGGGTCTTTATATATATCTCAAGGTGTTCTACATCTAAGAACAATGGGACTTGACTTGACTGACTTTGGCTAAGTATTAGAAGCCTGCCAAACACTGGCTTAAAACTTATCGCATGCAATTTTACGTCATTATTTTCAACCTGAAAATCATTTTTCTATAGTTAAATAACAAGGCTTGTTTTCTATATTAAGAGTTTCAGCTTTAGCTGTCAAAACTGAAACCACGTTCGTGAGTTATGGAGCCCGGCAACATAAATATAGCGTGGTACCTAAAGAATTTATCCGGAAATATACTTATAAAACAGACAAAAATTCCGACGATAATCTGAAGTTTCCTGTAAGTTTAAGTTGTGTTGAAACTGGAACAGATGCGAAACTTTAGTATTGGTTTCGGTAATAAAACTCTGTTTTATTCAACTTGATAATAAAATGATTGATTCATTGGTGCGGAGAGTTGAAAGAGGCATCTGTGCAAGTAAGTAAGTGTCGCCTAGTAAATGAACAATATTTTTATACTTTAAAATAAGGTAAGCCGATTGTCACCTAGAAGTTCCATTTGAGTAATTCAAAACTTATTTTAAAACTTGAAACGAAATAGAATATTTTGTCTTTCGTTTTCATAACCTGCTTTCATTACATTATTCTTTGCGAAGCGGATTTCGACATTAACTCCAGAATAGCTATTAGCTGGCAAAAGAAAAGTTTTATTAGGCTTACAACGCAACGTTGATGAAAACTCGTTGAAAAGTCGCGTTTGGGTCATAAAGTTGTTTTTTAGGGCCACAGACCTGGATTCGTATGTAGAAGCGACAAAGTAAACCTTATATTATTTTGTTAGAAGAATCTATTTGAAATTGTTAATATAACCACAACACCATAACATCATGTCTCGTAACACCGAAGGGTTAGGCAGAAGTGTACCTAACAAGTACACCCACATTTCGGCTTTTATGTTCAAGTCCCATGTAACAGGGGGCGAGCCAATTGCCATCAACTGGGCACAAATCGAGACGCTGTGGCTGCTACGGAGAAATTCGAGTCATTCCCGCTCGTCCACACCCCGTTGTCCACAGTGCGGACGACTGGGAATGTTGCGTTCTGTTCGTCTATACTGTGGACGAACAGAACGCATTATTCCCAGTCGTCCACACCCCGTCATCTCACGTCTAGTCTAAGAGTTAATAAAGAAAACATGATGATAGTATTTCCTTATATAATAAACATACTTTTAAAATATTATGTACTTAGCTTTATTACTTTAGTAAGGCAAATACTTTAAAAGTACATACCTAGTAAATTTGAACCTTTTTTGCGTATATTATACTAAATGTATAGCATAAGAATGTTTCACATTTTAATTTTACACATTGGGTATTGTATCAATATCAGTTTAAATGCAATTAATATGTAAAAAGTTTTAAAGTTACAATGTGTGTTTATATCCAGGCGGGATATACTCAACTATTATAACTGCACCCTGTCGATCCTCCAACAAAAGATAGTCTTTGCACTCCGCTTATCAGTTTTGACGACGCTTCTGGGAATGAACAATAGATACATGACCTTGAAATAGCCAATCAGCTTGCTGCATATTGCAAGCCCACGGTATATGGCAATAAAATGATGATGAGCTTTTGCATTCGGGATCTGTGATGAAAAATACTGATGAATTTAAACACTACTTAGTACATATTATGTTGTTATTATATACTTTAAAAACGTTTATATAATACCAAAAAAATATTAGTTAAAATATTGCGTTTTAATTATTGTAAATTATGTTGATCTGTGATAAAAACTAGAATTGTTGTTAATTATTTTAACATTTGATGATTTTAAATAAAAAAAACTTAATAGTTATGTTGTTTTTAAATTGATTAAACCGTTAAATCATTTATTTAATTTAAAATTTCTTTACACTGACTCTTAACCTAGACACGAAACGATCGGTACGGACGACTGGGAATGTTGCGTTCTGTTCGTCTACACTGTGGACGAACAGAACGCATCTTTCCCAGTCGTCAACAGTGTGGACGACGCGACGGGGTGTGGACGAACGGGAACAACCCAGAAATTCCTGATAGAAACAGTTAATAACAATTTGCCCGACCTCAGATACCGACAGTCGCGGTTGCAACCACTAGACCAATAAATATTTTATTAATATGTTCTGGTCAATAATGTATAATGTGCTTAATTTATAAGCATCCGTGCCATTGATGCCATTTCCTTACTAGGATTGGTTTCCTGAGTCTTTGTTTGAGTCTATCTAGGACCGCCAAGAATTATTTGTACAGGAATTTTGTTTACAGAATCTAGGCCGATTCTGTAAACTGTATTATTATTATGTATTGGTGGGTAGTTTCTATTTTTTAATTTTGGCCCACACTAGTATTTATCCTGTATCGTAGGTCCGTTTACCGACATATAAACTCACACACAAAAACAGCCAGAACCGGAACAACTACCTACCTGTAGGCCATACAAATATTTGTTCTGTGCGAGAATCGCAGCCTCGACACGTAGTGCAGCCAGCCACTGCACCAACCGTGATGAACCGTCAAAAACAGTTCTGTGGCCCTACTGCGTATACCAGCTAATACACTAGTATTATCTGGTATACTACAGCCTTTTTTGAGTATGTGAATTCCCTGCCTTCGTCGGTGTTCCCAAGTTCATATGACCCCAATCTATTTAAGTCGCGAGTTAATAGGCTTCTTTTGGGTTAGCTCGTTCCATCGTTGACCTCATCTCTGTCCTCAGGACTAGATTGAGGTCAAGAGTAGGCCCATTCAATAAAAAAAAAGTGACTTTTTGGCTTATTCAAACCTCTGTCAAAGAGCTGTTAAATTTCCGTCCCCATTATCTTTAATGAACATAATGCAAATAAATTCTGTTTATGACAACATGGTGACCACTCAGTAAACTCATCATACCATCCATAAAATTTTCAACACAGCCTAACTTTTTAAATTGTTTCGCACAGAAACAGGGTGTTGTTATAACATGAACTCAAGACAGAGTTCAAAGTAAACTTTGTAGATCCGAGCGGGGGCGGGAGGGGGTGCAATAATCGACGACGTTTTATAACAGTTGTGTCGTGTCATATTTCCAAGGATTTGGCTTGTGTTCTTGGAGAATTTAGTGTTGTTTTATGATTTTATATGTTGTTCAGTTCGCTTGAGAAGTTGCGGTTGAGATTGACTTGAGGTTGCGCAATTTTGTTTATTAAATTTGTGCATTTTAGGAAGTCACGTTTTCTTGATCGTTGATCTTCTTTATAGTGTGATTAGTGCCTCACCTGGTGTCAGAGTTTTATGCCGTATATGGGCCCTCTGACTTGACTTTACATGCCGTCGAGAAATATTTCTCAGGCATGCTGGTTTCCTCACGAAGTTTTCCTACACCGAAGCAAATGATAATTATACAATACGCACATGAATCCGAAAAATCATAGGTGCTTGTCTTGGGTTCAAACTTGAGTCCTATGACTTGGCAGTCCGATGGTTACACCACTGGGCTATCAGTGCTAAATGTTGATAAAAGTTTACGGTCAAATTCATATTAAATTATTTGCGTTCCACAATGTATGTTTAAAAAGTGTAACAACAGGCTTAAAGCTCAGAACAAGTACGAATTGACATGAATAAATTGAAATATAACACTAGGAGTAAGTATTTAGATTGGTTTAATTTTACTTTTAGGATGTAGGTAAGTACAAAACAAACATTTTGCTTCTTTATGGAACTAACAAAACATTGCTTTCCAATTAGCTGTATCCTTAGTCATTAATAGTGATCTATATAATAAACTTACAACTAAGCTGTAACACTAACATTCAACATTTGAAAAATACTGCCTTAAACTTTAGACCGTATCCTGCAAACTTTAAAGTTGTATTTGTATAATAATCAGTTACAACGTGCCTCGTTCAAATGCTAGATATGTTATGGTATCGAGTGCGTTCCCTTTTCAACTAGCTACTAGTGACTGGCGCTATTAACTGGGTCAGTAGTACGCCGTCAACCTGCTAATGGGTTCATTCCTCGTCTAATCAGTACACTAATTTATTCACTATTATGTTTTGCTTTTAACTATGATTTGTGAGTGTGTTATGGGAAGTTAATATTTATACGTGTTAGGATTATTGCCTTAATAGAACTACAAATAATAAAATCAATGTAGTAGATTCCACTTGATGGGAACAAGAACGTAATTTGTTAATATTTTTTCACACCATCTGCTCGCAAATGTCAAATTATTATTGTCATGTAAACCTAAAGTAAAGCAAGCCATTATTGTCCTAGGCTCTAGCCGGCCAGTAATATTGTACTGGATCTCATTTCTGCCCGCTGGTCACTAAAGTAATTTGAATTTGGAACCTCAAATAAAATTTATATGAAAACTTTTACCAAAGAGTTATTACTTCGTAGGTTTTAGTTGCCGTCGACAACCAAAATGATTACGCCACTTGCGTGTTGCAACTAGTGTTCCACAAGTTGCCTCAACTATCCGTGATAAATACGTTTTATTGAGTGCCTGTGCGTAAATAACATCACGTATTTTCCTACCATTCCAACACGCACAATTCCCACCGCTCACATTATTTTTCCAACCAAAATTCCAACAAAAACCAATTCATTTTGCTTACACCTATCAGCTGCGACAAAAAGTCGTCAGTGCAAATGATTTAACGGGGTCTCATCCATATCGTAATCAGGGGCGCATGATTTATCGCGGCCGCCATTGTTATTCCGCGCACGATCATACACACGTCGCATGATCCCAGTGAATCTCACGTAATTGACACGGTGCGCTCGGCGCTGTCATTTAACGTTACATGGATTATAGAGGTGAGCTTCTAGCGTTGATATAGATCTATGTAATGATATGA
This sequence comes from Eurois occulta, assembly GCA_950022335.1. Taxonomy (NCBI): domain Eukaryota; kingdom Metazoa; phylum Arthropoda; class Insecta; order Lepidoptera; family Noctuidae; genus Eurois; species Eurois occulta. Next base: position 8,688,399 of record OX465500.1, on the reverse strand, counting down.
TAATGTTTCGATAGCTTGGCTTCGCTGCTTACGTCTTTATAATTATGTATAGCTTATGTTCGTGGGTTCGCCATCATGGAGTTCTGTAAGTGTCCCACGGGATTGTATTACCGGGATAAAAAGTATCTTGTGTTTTAATTCAGCTGATGAACTATCAGTGGGCCAAATTTCATCCAAATCCGTTCAGTAGTTTTCGCATGAAAGAGTAACAAAAATGGATCCATCCTCACATAGGTACCTTATTTCACATTTATAATAATCTAGCCTATGCCCTCGGCTTTGCACGCTTGGATGTCGGTTATCGCGACCAAAAGTAATCATGAAATTTTGATCCCATTCCCGCAACCCATGGGAACCTATTCCAGGGATAAAAGTAGCCTATGTCTTATTCCAGGCTATAATCTATCTCTGTACCAAAATTCAGTCAATTTTCGGCTTTTTTAAAGTATTAAAATGGATATAGTATGTTATACTTAAGAGATAGACATATGCCATTGCGGATTTTTCGGTAGACCTATATAGGATACACAATTCCACCATACATCATTTTGTTATATTTCGAAGGGTTTAAGCAACGTTTTTGTTGAAAGCTCCCAGACGGCATATTTTTTCCGACACCTCCAACAAATATCATTATATTTTAGCCAATTTATACAAAAACCTGACAAATTATATACTAAAACCTTCCTCGAGAACTACTCTATCCCTTGATGATGAGCATGAAAATCGGTGCAGTAGTTTTTGAGTTTATCGCGACAGACAGACAGACGCGGCGGGAGACTTTGTTTTACAATTTAGTGATTTATAATAATGTAGTGACTAGCTGTAGCTACTTCGCCGCTACTTCGTTCGCGTGGAAATTCACCCACCAAAACATTAAATGATGTTTTGATTTAACAGAGTCTCTTCGGTGATTCTTGCCTGTTCTTTTCCATATGATCCCATGACATAGAACGGTTTCTAACGTCAATGATATGACTGACGAACTTGACAAATAAAAAATACCAGCCTAGGAAGTTTTTAATTGAAATAAATGCTTTCAATTTCAGTTTGAGCTCTGTATTGTCTAGCTGAACGAGGGATTTAACCGAAATAAGGTCCTAAAGAAGTATAAAAGTAAGGAAAATAAAAAAAGGTTTGTAAAAAGAAGTTAAGTAGTAAACTTAACCTTCATACGATACTCGTAGTTCTAAATATGTCACCGCTATTACCATTCCTATAAAATGTGGATAGCGACACGATAGCGATAGTTTTACTATTTGACTCGGTCTGCAGCGGTTAAATAGCACGCACTAAAATGAAATGTGTAAAAGATTTGGTTACGTCCTCATAAACCTTATCAGGTACTAGAGGTTTTACTAAATTGCAGTGTAGGATGCTTATGGTCCCTTGCATATACCTAGCTCTGCGCTAGTATGCACTGAACTATTCGCTTTTTTTCATGTTTGTGTATTTTCGGTGCACGGTATATCTACCGTAAACGGGGTTACTAGAACTTATTATTTAGAGAACTTTTAGTAACATAATATCATATTCAATTCAACGTTAATATCACTTACAAAGTTTTGTCTCGATTTACCCCCTTTTTTCGATCAAATGATCCCTCCTGCTCTGGGCGGAGTGGAAGGGAGTGTCAGACTTTTACTGACGAAAACCCATACATGTTCCTTCTTTTGCCCTTTGTGTTCCAGGGCCGCGATATCTCTTTCGAACAGTCCCGCAGCCCCGGCAGGCATCGGCCCTTGCGGACCCCTCCGGTTTGCTAACAACTTTTTGAGGCGCGCGTAAAACACGAACGCGCCGTCGGCACGGCCTGTCGTCATAAGACGGTCGGACGGCGAGCCCATTACTGACCGTCTACAGTCCGTTCAACGTTAAAATCACTTCCAAAGTTTTGTCTCGATTTACCCCTGCGTCTCTATTCATTATGTATTACCCGGTAGTTACAAAAAGTTTACTAGCAGAGAGTACCCTCCTGTGCTTTCGTCATAAATCACCAAAGCATTTGTATAGTGAAGAAATAGCCTAAGAAGCATACTTTTTTTGCAGTTATAAAACTTCAGTAGTAGAGTTCGATTACTAAGGTATCATGACAATAAATTTACGACATTATGCACCTAATACCTTAGGCGTATCTACATAAACTGTAAGATATAACAAAAGTTCGCTCCACATCGTGAAACATAGTTTTATGTTTGATATCCCTCGCAGCTTCCAGAAAAGGCTTAACGAAGCATACGAGGCGGGCTCTCTGTAACTACACCGTCGAGCCGCTGTGTACAGTTAACAACCTTTGTCGTGAAATGTTGCCACAGCTTAAATTAAAACCGGTCAAGTGTGAGTTGAACTTTGAACTTACACCTATGTATGTTGCTGGCTGAATTTAAAAACCTTTTTCACTGGCTTTGAAAAGGAGGTTTTTCTTTCAATATTTTTTTGTTATATAGTGTTTCTAACGCGACATCTAGTAGATAAAAAGAATATGAGTGTTATTTTCTATCTTTGCAAACTGGAAACTTATTTATATATACTTTACTAGGATTAGTTTTTTCTCCACCTTAGAAAGGGAGCTCGTGCCTAAGTAATAACAGCCACGGGTCGATCAAGTCACCAACATCACAAATCACCTACAAAATAAACTAATACTTCGTTACTTTAGTGCAGCCATTTTGAATTCAACCAAGAACCGGTGATCACAGAGCAGAGTTTCCCGACTCTGTAAACGGTCCATTTATTTTATTGGCTGTTTCTCGTACGCGAAGTATTATATAACTAAGCAATATTAATTGACTTCTTGTCTATAAACTAGGTGAGTATTATATATCATAGTCTGCCTAGATTAGTTTGTTTGATGTGTGGCTGAAATATTTTCGACAGGAGAATTTAGTCAGTTGGTATATTGAAGAGCGTTAAGATAATTTTTCATCTCATTATGTTCAAGTCGTAACCCAGTTTGATGGCCTTATTTTTAAACTAACTTTGTCTTCTTTTCAAAGATGTTGTCAAAATTAATAAATCAGCAACGTAAAATTCCTTTAAAAATATTTCTTAGAGAATCCGTCAGTTTGAAGTGGCTATAAAACTAAGTGGTCAATAAAAACTTGGGACATGAAACGTTATCCTAAGAAACTTGAGTAAAATGTTTCAATTTTACATCACTATGAAAACATGTCACAATGTTGCTCCTAGTCCAGTTTACAGGCTTTTCTGTAATCTAGCATTCAACCCGTTATGAAATAATTGCGTCCAAGCTTATTAATCATGATTTGGATATGACAGTTGAATGGCACTATTTGTAGCCTAACTTGATTGTGACTCAATAACAAATGATCACAGCTCAATTGTTATATTCTGTGTAAATTGACGCGTTTCTAATATTACAATGTACTGTTAAAACAACGGAAAATTACACTTCGAATTCAATAAAGAAATCATTTGGCTTTGAAGAGTGTAATCTCTGTCACAGACTTACTCCATTCTAAAGCACATCGTGCTTTTACGTTCAAATGTAGGGGATTGTACGTACCTTCTAAAATCTCTGCTCCAACACGCGTAAATGACGGGGTTCATGCTTGAGTTGACCCAGCCCAGCCACGTCACCACCACGTTCACGATCTCCTCATGCGCGATGCACGCTGAGCAGATGCCCGACAGCAGATTCACCACGAAGAACGGCAACCAACACACTATAAACACACCCATCACTATACCTAACGTCTTTGCCGCCTTCTTCTCTTTGGCGAACTTCGCCAACTTCCGAGATAACGAAAAGTTTTTCGGCAAATGCTTGCCGTGCGTCACGTTGGTCAGACGCGTCGACGATCGCGATAGACCATTGTTTTGTAACGCGGTCAGAGGCTCGTGATCCTGATCCTCCGGCGTACACACCCCGTGACACGCGTCACTTCGCTGTCGCACTGTGCCACCCCTATGTATCCGCAACGTCAACTCTAACTCACCACTAGGTCTCATCACTTGCTTAGTGCCAATTTTAAGAGACCGCGTCTGAATAGTCGCTGCACGATATATACGATAATAAGTAAACACCATCACAAACAGAGGCAAATAAAACGATATTGTCGATGAAAATATTATGTACTCTAAGTTTTCCGTGAACGGACACTTGTAGTCTGGAACTTCCTCCACACGCACAGCGCGCCACCACGCGATCGCGGGGAACGATATCGCGCCTGAACACACCCACACGGCCGCGATAAGGAAGGCGGCCTTCCGTCCACTCATACGCATCGGATATGTAATGGGGTCCGTAATGGCCCAGTACCGATCTAACGAGATCACGCACAGATTCAATATGGAGGCCGTACTGAACAACACGTCTAGAGACCGCCAGACGTCACACCAGTCCACTCCGAAGAACCACGTGTGTTCTAACACTTCGTATAGCGCGGAGAACGGCATCACCACGAGACCAACCAGGCAGTCGGCGACCGCGAGTGACGTCACGAAGTAGTTCGTTGACGTGTGCAGGTAGCGCTCGCGCACCACGGCGAGGATAACGAGCATGTTACCGAACACTGTCGTGAGCGAGAACAGTAAGAGGAATGTGACGAGGAGTGCTCTGTCCTGGAGGAGTTTGATGTAGTCGTTCCAGGGCTCCTCAGGATCACCGGTCGCGTTGTAGGCGGAGGTGTTGTCGAAGGTGATGTTGAAGTCGATGCTGCTAATACCGCTGATGCCGTCGACAGCGGCGTGGCCGGTGTCCAGGGTGTACTCCACGCCGCGGTACAGGACGTCCAGTTGGCCTTTTGCCACTAGTACATCCGGATCCGTCGCGTTCATATTTTTCCGATAGTCACTTGCTCACTAGCGCCATGGTGAGTGTTTATGCTTCCCTTGTTTCGCCCGCAGCCATTTCGAGATTACGTTCTTGGCAGGCATTGTATTCCAGCATTCCAATTTCTGGCACATGATTCGTTGGCATATTTTTGTAGCCCGCAGATATGCTCAGCCACGTTCTGAAACAAAAAAAAAGCTATATTAGAATCTACGCAGTTTTACTAGAATTTAAGATTACCTTGTAAAAATGAGATTAAAATGGGCTGTGTCAAACAAGAGAAAATTAAATCGGGAGCTGTTAATTTTATCGCTTTTAAACTTTTATGAAGTTTAATGGTATTAAAAGTTGAAGGTTCTGAGTGTTAGCTGTGTCATTGCCACGGGGGTGATCGTCACTTACATGGCGTCATCATCGACAGGTGGCCTTGCGGGCCATAAATAGCGCTCAGAGCAACTGGCGAGATCAAACGAATTGTGTGCTGTGGGCCGTGACAGGTCCGTCCACATGAGGGCGCCTGAACGGCTCCCCGCCCGACCCTCAACCTTCCCGCCCCCCTTACTCCCCGAACTTTACGTTAACTCGTAGCTTGAGTAATCCTACGTGTAATGTAAATAAACAGGTGGGTTTCAGTTACGCAATTAAGGTATCGGTACACTTATGAAAGCTGAAAGAGGCTGGACTGATTACAGCCTGATCGATTCCGTATTTTGACGGGTTTATTTTGTTCAGAATTTTTAACATTTACAAGCGGCGCGCTCCTGCTTTGCACGTTTTTACTACGTGACAAAACATCGAGGTTTCCTTATTACCTCGTAGCTTCTGTCCATAACTTCGTCTGCGTGAACTCGTTTAACGGGAGTACCCTAAAAAAGCCTATATATCAATCCAGGTTATAAACTATCTTTTTTTTTGTCCAAATCCGTTCAGTAGTTTTTGCATGAAAGAATAACACATACCCATCCATCCCCACAAACTTTCACTTTTTTTTTTAATAGCTGTGTGTCCCCCACTGCTGGGTAAAAGTAAGATATATCAGATTATTATTTTTCGTAGTAAATAAACTATGAGTACTGGTATTCAGCTGCATCCGGTTAGACTGAGAGCCGACCCCAAGATAGTTGGGAAAGGCTAGGCAGATGATAATATGTAGAAATAACCTTTAAAACCTCTTATTACCATCAATTTCATCCACGTAATTCTCACCTCGCTCGTAAATATTCATGTTTTAACAAGTTATGGAAAAAAGTAAACATCTTCATAAACTTTCTAATTGACAATTTAAGAGTTAGAGGGACTTTATAAAGTATAATTGAATCTTAAACTCAATATTTCGTACAAGGACAGCGCAGGTTATTATAATTTTTGCTTTTAATGAGCTGAAGTTTCTAACAAGTGATGAATTAACTCACACGATAACTTTTGCTACTAAACTAATATTGATGGGTGAAGGGGGAGAGGAAGTCCAAGGAAACGATGGATGGATTGTGTGAGGAATTATTATGAAAGAAAAAGATGTAAATGATTGTGTGACGGTTGACAGGGGAGAATGGAAGAAAAAAACGTGTTGCACCGACCCCAAGTAACATGGGACAAGGGCAGGAAGATGATGATGATAGCTCTCTTTTTACAAGATCTGAGAAAAAATCAAGAGTAGTTTCTCACTTCACTTTAATAGTTTAATGGTCTGAGCTTCCATTTTACTAGCTTCTGCCTCTGGCTTCACCGAGAGTTGTCGAAAATTACGCCACGGAATCTAAGTATCCCATATTATGTCCATAGCTTGGTCACGGTCTATCCTTTTGCCCAATTTCATGCTAATTCGTTCAGCTGTTAAGGAGTTACAAAAAAAGAAACTTATTTTCTATACAGGGTGTAAATGGGCCCTCACGAAGCTGTCAACCAAGCATTATGTACATCAAACTAAGTAACTTTACTCAAAAATTATTGCTGGGGAACGAAGATTTTTTTCTCAGTGTAACGCACTCCAAACATTGTGCTGATGAGATTGAATAGTATGGGGGTCGTGGAGGTGTTTAAAGTAAAATATTACTTTAAAAACATGTAGTAAAAAAAAACATGTAGTAAAAAGTAAAAGGAACTTTGACCCCTAATATCTCCGTAACTAGAAGGTTCCCAGGTATGGTCTAGAACAAAAATATATCAGGAGGAGGAGAACTAGTGTCTTTCGGCTTCGTTTTAAGGGTCTTGTTACACCCTTTAATATTAGTTAGGGTTTTGAAAAGTTGTACGTAGGTAGGTACATTTAAATAATCAACTTAAACGAGTAGCTCTATTTTCTTAAACGCCTAAATTCAAAATGACAATCAACTTAACTCCATAAACTAATAAACTCAAACTCTAATAACTAATAAACTATTAACTTACTTCGTTCGTTGTAAATAGAGTTAAGTCGAATCCAAAAATAATATCATGCATTCATTATTCAAAAGCAATTAAAGTTGACTTATTAAGTTTGTTGAAGTCGAACAGTTTTTGTTTATTTAATCTCCTCGTTTTATGAAACGAACTGAGAAACTAAACACAAATATTTTAGTTGAGAAGTAACTTATAAGATAGGAGAGGTAAACACATTAATTAATGTTTACAAACGAAATCTGAGATCATTAAAGAGTACACGCCACGTGATTGCTACGATCGTGTAGCTAATTGCTACGATTTTGTAGCTGTTTGCTACACCGCGCTACGTAATCGCTACGCGGATTGTTATATTATCATAATTATTGTTTGTTGTTTTCTACTTCGAAGGGAGCTCATATTCGAATATGCAACTACTCAGCCTATTTCAGATCACTGCTGGACAACTACTCCACAGTATCATATCTTCTGCTTTCTACATCCAGTCAGTTCCAGCCACCTTTTAAGGCGGTCCATTAAGCTGAGAAACGTCCCACACTAGGCTTGCCGAATCCTAACTAATATTATAATGCGAAAGTAAGTTTGTTTGTTTGTTACCTTTTCACGCCTAAACCACTGAACCCATCATCCTGAAATATACGTTGAAAATATACGTTGTCAGGTGCAGGATAGGATGCCTTTCATCCCGAAAAAAGTACTGTTCCCGAGGAAAACAACAATAACGTTCTTATGGTAATAGAGAGCGTCACGTGTCTTTCGAATCATGATCGAATTGTATTATTAAAAAAACTTTAGTAGTGTGTTAAGAGTTTAATTGTCAAATTCTAAATTAGCGGGCAAAAGCTAGTACTCAAATAAATCTCTAAGTTATTTGCCTAATAGAATATTTTGACCCAAGTTCCAAGGATTACATCCGATCTTGGTTGCTAAGCCTAACGTAAATAGAGTTTAAATATAGTAACCGTTGACTACCGTACCGTAAGTCCCGTAACGTACGGAAATCCTGTTTGGATGCCCCGAGCTAACTACAGGGTGCTGTTAAGTGACCACTAGTTCCCTTTAGATTAGTTTCGACTTGCGGGGACGTATAGCTCCCAAAGTAATAGCTTCTGTAACTTGGACGTCGACGGGTTGTTGGTACCTTGTTTCAGTGGTGTCAGAGTTTCTATTGTGTGGTTGAAGCTGGAATGGCCACTTATCGTTAAATTAATTATCTTTTGATGCTGTAAATATAAAATGAATAATTTTTAAAGATTTTACAACTAGGAATTTATCCTGTATCGTGGGTGCGTTTAAAAACATTTAAACTCAGGTACACAAACAGCCAGACCCGGAACAAATACCTGTAGGCCATAAAACTATTTGTTCCGTGCGGGAATCACGGAGATTGGAATCCGCGACACGCAGTGTACCAGCCAATCGCTCAGCCACTGCGCCAACCGTGCCGTAAATGTGCAAATCTGGATCTTGATGAAATACCGAAATAATTGTAAGACGTTTATTACCTAATCAGCTATACATTAACTAATCGTTAGTTCGCTTAACATTAGAATTGAAATCTGCATGCACCATCGCGTTCACTGACGGTCGACCACTTTTCACCCTTATCCCCTGAATAGTAAGGTTGAAAAATTGTCGCCCGTTAGTGAACGCGATAGTATTTTGACCCAATACCAAATGAAATTTATTAATCCCGCAATCCACAAAGTAGGAGCATACTGGCTCAGTAGCCTTATCTGCGTAACGTAACAACGAGCTCAACAGTTACTGTTCAGTTTCGATGAAGACAACGCTCTTTTCTGGTTCTCAACCGCTGTCAGATACTTTTGCGTGAGAGCATTCTACTGCTGGAGGTTTCAGAGTGGGAAAGATATGAAGCTAGACGTCTGCGATAGCTCTATCTCTATCTATAGCGTCTTTATGACGTCATGATGGGACACCTGCGCGCAATCTAAAAGTTACAAGATTTTTTAGGTTTTGCACTCAAACTTGAAACTTAGGTGCAACTGACCCGCCCGCAAGGGCCGATGCCTGCCAGGGCTGCGGGACTGTTCGAAAGAGATACCGCGACCCTGGAACACAAAGGACAAAAGAAGGAACATGGATGGGTTTTAGTCAGTAAAAATCTGACACTCCCTTCCGCCCAGAGCGGGAGGAGACATTTGATAATTTCCCATCCCAAAAAAAAAAATAAGTATAACAAATAACCTAAATCAGCAGCTCACTAGCCGTGTCATCCGAATAAGACTATGACATAACATCACGCATGTAATCCCCGACAGAGGTGTACCTAATAGTTTACCCACATTTGGCCAGTTACATTAAAGTCCCATGTAATAGGGGGCGAGCCTATTGCCATCAACCGGGCACGGCTCCAGACTCCGTGACTGTTAATGAGAAATTCTTGATGGAAAAAACTAATAACACTTTTCCCGACCCGAGAATCGAACCCGGGGTTCAGCAGTCGCGCTTGCGACCACTAGATCAACGAGGCAGTCAATGAGACTATTATCCAACCCAAACATATTTACACACACAGTTGGCTAAGACATTAACGAACAATGTGTCTATCATCAATTATACACTCGATCCAATTAGCTAAGCAATCGAAACAGTCGAGTTGTCGACTCGATTCTACAAATACCAATGTGAATCGAGTTGATACAACATTCATTGCGGGACAATAAGCATAATTGCTTTGTTCCGAAGCTATCAATGAATTAACAGCTGATTGTGAGGCAGCTGGTGTTAGGGTGAACGGTCATGGTTAGTGGATATCATTTTCTTAGAGGTTCAAGATTTGATGGTAATTTGGTTTACAAGTTATTGGGATCTGAGCTGGATCCACAGCTGATCTATGGTGTTCACGGTTCAACTGCTCATTGTTTTTGCAACACAACATAACATCACGCCAGGTTTCTGCGAGGGGCTAGGCACAGTCTTGCCTTTAAAACACCCATATTTCGCCAGTTATGTTAAAGCCCCATGTAATTGGTGTTCAGCCCTTTAATCATCATCTGCCTAGTCTCAATTTTGTTGGGGCCGGCTTCCAGTCTGAGCGCATGCAGCTGAGTATCAGTATATTACATGGAGCGACGGCTATCTGACTTCCACAACCCAGTTAGGGCTAGGTAATATTTTATCCCGTGGTAAGACTGGTTGTCATACTTTCGGGTCACTGACTATCTGTAACGACTGTCAAAGATCTACAAATGACATCCAGGAACAACCGCTTAACGTGCTTTCCGAGGCACGGACGAAACTTGGTATGGAATAGGTCGTCACCCATCCACGAACCAACCTAGGTAAGCGCGGCTTAAGCTGAAGATCGACCCGAGTGGCTGTTATTATTTAACCACGAGCTCCTCGATATCGGGGCGAGCTCATTAACTAGGTACAAAAACAGTTGTAAATTTCAAAAGTTCGTATTGGTTACAAATCGTCTTAGGGTATCGATGGCAAAAAGTTCAAATGTGATTAGCTCAAAACCCAGCCACGCGAACCCCGCTCACTGATGCAGGCCGTGATGGACCCCTCCGACCTCCTGTTACGTCCAGCGCACCCTGGGCAACCGACTGTAGTCGATTGGATAATTCTTTCACCACGACGGCAAATATAAATAGGTTAAAAATGCCACCATCGCCTTTGATTGTTCCTATGACAAAATGTAGCATCAGACATCTGTCACTTCAAATCAAGAACAGACTATTCTACAGTCATCAAAACACTATATTACACAAAAGTGAACATCAAAATTCACTTAGACCAGGGATTGCAGGCAAGCGTCTGGACCATTAATTCAACACACAGCGCTGTCTCGCGCACCCGACCTCACCCGACGTTACCCGACGTTTTCCGAATTGACTCGAAGTATTCCGAATGCGCCCGAGTGAGGCACGATTACAGACGACACGCGAACAAGCTATCAATCACGGAATACCCAACTACGATTTGGTTTATTCGTTTCTTATTTTGTTCTGAGAAGTTTAATGTGATTTCGGAGTTTTTGGATTCGTCAGTTCAACCAAATTTTTAGTGCAGGTTTTTCTTCCATGTTTTATAAGTAACTCGTTGCTTCATTGTTTCTTATGTACCAACAACACGATATAACCACATTTAAATTTAGGCGATCTGTGAAAATAACTTGAATAACTGTTGTTACCTCTCGATTTACTAAATTGACTGTACTCCTAATATTAATTACATTTCTGTAAATATCTGTATGAGAGAGACATAAACGAATTAAAGAATATCTTTTTAAACTCAAGTCATTAAAATCCCCACATGTGAGACAGCACCGAGTTTCCCCTCCGTGGTAGCACCCCAAATGATTGATGGTCCTACATTCTTAGTGTGGTGGAAGACAATGTGGCCGACACCGATAGGCGCGAGGCGCTGCGGACGTCCTAATTTGAAAGAGGGTAGGTATGCGTGCCATTCATTAATGTCAGTGTCTTTTACGTGGAAAGGATGGAACATCGTGATTCGGTTTAAGCGTTCTTCTGTTGCTTTTTTTTAAGGATATAATTCAGCATCTATGGTTAAGTGCCCGTTAATTTACATGGCAGGTAATTTGATACAAATTCTGTTCCATTTCTGAATTTATTTGGTGAGTAGTGGATAATATGCGGTCATCGCGAAACAAGCCCTAAGTCTATAAGCCACCAAAGTTTAGACCTGCTACACAGTTGTTCGGTTCAGCAGTATTTATTAAAAAACAAAGCCGACCTGAATTGGTTTGTGCCGATCGTTAAACTCCTTTCGGCATCCATCATCACTGAATGAATCATCTTCGGAGCGGTTGCACTAAATCATGCTGAACCGAAAATTACACTATCAATACATAGTTTATCACGCAATAACATAATATCACGAATGTAATCCCCGAGGGATTAGGTAGAGTTGTACCTAATAGAACACTATCATTTCGCCAGTTATGTTTAAGTCTGATAAAACAGGGGGCGAGCCTATTGTCATTAAACGGGCACGAATCCAGACTGCGTGGCTGCTGCTGAGAAATTCCTGATGAAAAAACCCAAAAGCACTTTGCCAAACCCGGGAATCGGACCTCATGCTCAGCTTAGTCGCACTTGCAACCACTCGACATACGAGGCTCGCAATATTCCACATATCCCTAAAAGCTATCTTTTTTCACAATTAACTCTGTTTTATTGGTATTTATAAATAATACGTTACTCAGCAGACCAACCAACTCAAAAATAAATGGGACGTGATCATACGTAGTCGTATACCTCTCATATTATTCAATTTCGTAACTGCTCGAGCAGAGAGTGCTTGCTATGAAAGGGGAGTTAAAAACTCAAAAAGTCGGAAAGCGAGAGGTATTCATGAGCGTTCTGCTAACGTGAAGTAATTAGGTATACAAAGGTATGCCTAGGGTTGTTTGAAAAGTTAATTATACAATTGTTTAGGTTATGATTTGAGTTTATTTAATCTCGGATTTTAGCAAAGAATCTGAAAGCGATCAGCACATATAAACGGCGTTCAAGAGCTGTCAGTGCCGATAATTCATTGCAATGATGACACTGATAGCTCATGAACGTAATCTATATGATGTAATGCGCCCTTCGTATCTTAATAAATACTATACTTATTTGATTACTTATTTCATTGAATTGTGCTAACTCGGCTTGGCTTGCGCGGTTGTCGACATCTGGGATGTGGACTCAGCGATTTTTGCACCGATAGTCGTATCAGCCAAAGGCTTAATTGCCAAAAGCTTTGACCAATATCTGAGGAGGTTCTCGTTAGGCAGCTGAATCAAGGGCTCGATTCAGACAGCGGTACTTCTGGAAACGGATCGTATTATTAGAAGGTTCCTTTCTCTGGAGCCAAGACCTTGGTAGCTTGGCTTGTTTCCGATAAGTCTACAATAATGAAGAATGAATTTACTTGAAGTTTAAGCATCGATGATGTTATGTTGCAGTGGATAATAAGCAAAGCTCAGTTTACTGCATAGGTTCCAAGAAAAATATCATTGCAATGCACTATTGAACCTATATGAAAATTGACAAAATGTATTTTACCAATAGTGTTTGAGGAATGTATGGAAAATATCGAAACGTGTCTATAATAACGACTTTTCAATTCATTTCCATCCATCCTTATCTTTACTGCATCAACCCTACCCATCAGAGAGCGTGTTGTGTGCAGTTCACTTGATCTTGAGTGTCCATTCACTCCGAGAAGCAAGCCAGCAATTATTGAATCGACGGGTCACGCATACTCCCAGCTTTCCCTGGAGAATAAATCTTCGAACACCCATCATGTTACTTAATTGGTAATAGAGCTGGAGATTTACGTTCCATCGTCTCGGTTATGAGTTGAAGGACAATCTAGAATGTTTGGATTTTAAAGTGCTGTTGATTCATCGTCCTTTATTAGAGTAGTTATTAGAAACAAAAGCCAAGATGTTCGTATTCGTCTAATAAGAGTGTCCAATATTACCTTCGAGGCTCCCATTACCCGTTTTATATAACAAACAATGGGTCACTGTAAAATGCTATGTTACCCGAGCAAAATTATCCGATACTCGTCCTACGCAAATTGAAACTGTGAGCCTAAAACGCACGGACTAACCGTAACGTGAATCTAAACGATTTTAAAATTGAAAATATTATTTTCGCACAAACTCTTTACTTAGTTTTAAGTATTTTTGTCTTATTCATATCTATGGGTGTAGAGAATAAAAATTCATAATAAACTAGATCCACTAAACATTAGAGGATCTAGTTGTATTTTCAATCAAAACATCGTTCGAATTTACTCTAGGTTCAGGTCGCGCGTTCGTGCTACGATCTCTGATTTTCGGAGCCTTTAATCTGCAAACAATGGCTGTCCTTACACCAAAACTTCGCCACCAAAGTCAACAAACAATATGACCTGATAAAATCAGTAACAGTAACAATACTACGTTATTTACTCTATTAAATCCCAACAATAACCAGTTCAAACTAGTTTGTCGTCTATTATTGTGAACATTTCTTTTCTCCTTGAGCGAGTCTTTTATCCGGGTCCACTCATTTCTGGTGCGACAGTAACAAATCTGTCAGTTTTGCCAAAGGGAGGCCATGCCATGATTTATATAGGGACCCGTAGGAACATGGACTAACAAGGCAACTACATCAAAGACTGTCATTTTACTTCAATTGAGAGTGTTGTTTTTCATGGTGTTACACCATTTTGTTTTTTTTTGACCTTGTGACTTAAGGATTTTTACGTTCAAAACGGTGTGATTTATTAGGTTGGATTTTGAGACTTTAGTTCTTTTCTTCACTGATATTTTGTCACCTTGTGGTGTTTTTACCCGACTGCCAAGGAAGTATTATGTTTTTCGCGCGTATCTTTTATGTTTCTATGTTTATTTGTAATTTGTGAATTTCTTTATTACCTCGTATCTTCCAAACGGCTGGATGGATTTCAACAGTTAAGGTATCGTTATATTTGTCTTAAAAACCAAGTGTCTTTAGATAGGTGACAAATTAGTGGATTTTTGGCCTGAAATACATAGTAACACGTTAATAAAAAAAAATAACCACACCTATCGAGTATCAAAATCAAGGGTTTAAAAAGGTGATTAGTGGTATAGTTAGGTATAGTTAGGTGGTATAGGTAAACAATACAATTTGTAGTCGGGTTTGTTGATACTTTTAATTAAATGTTATTTGTTATTAAGTCTAAAATAATATTATAAAGACGTAAAGTTTGTTAGTCTCGTTGTATTCTTCGGAACTACTGATATGATTCCAAAAATTATTTCACTAATGGGATATTACGTTATCCTCGAGTGTCATTGGCTAATTTAAAAAGAATCAGGCCGTTCCATGGGATAATTTACGGCCATAATGTGAGTGAAGTCCCGGGCAAAATCTATTGTTCAATAATTTTCCTAAAACGCATCGTAAACACTCAAAAAAAAATCAAAATGATTTTTTTCACATGGGCCTACATGGGCACTAAAATATCGACAAAAAGGTGCACGGTTCGGGTAGGTCGTTTCCTATGGAGAAGAACCGGCAAGAAATTCCAGGGTTACTCTTTTAAAATGATTTGGTTTTACAATATTATCATGTTACAGCATTAGTACTTAAGTACGGGGGGACACTGTTATACTTAAGCATATTTCAACCAAACCAGAATTTTTGTTCCTCTCCTTATATAAGTCCTTAGAAACTAACATCATTTTCTTATGTATAAATCCTTCTATGCACTTGAAAACATAAAAGTCAGAGCTTAACCTTTGTGACAGAGAATAGTTGGAACTAACGTCGAATATTATGATTAATGACCCCTATACCCCTCACACCCCTTGCCAATCCGACGCCCCACCTGGTCGGGTAACCTATTTCTCAGAACCCGGTCTAATTACGGGTGAACTAATCATCCGCTTTGAATACCGGCTTTTTTGTAGTCACGAGGTTTGGGAGTGATTGAAGCAGGATTAATTAGGACGGAGGCCAAAGCTGGTAAGGTACTATGATTGTATATGTTAATGATAGTGGTAGAGAATTCGTGTGTGTGGATTTGGTAGTGACAACATGAAGAGTAGGAAGTATAAGCTGGTTTAATTGGTTCGTTTTATGTAGAACGTTATCGATTAGTATATGATACTAGCTGTGACCTTCGTCATCTATTCTCATACCCACCAAATATACATAAAAAATTTATAAAAATCGGTCGAGCCGTTTCGGAGGTGTGCGATCACAAACACCGTGACACAAGATTTTTATATAAAAGAAATACAAAGTGTAAACGGACCCTTCACGAAGCCGGCGACTAAGCATTCTATAAAGTAAGATTTAGTAACTCTACGCAAAAAATGGTGGGAAACGATTTTTTTTTTCGGGGTTTGAATTCACGGTTTACGTTAGGACTAAATGTAATGCACTCAAAACATTTTGCTTATGGATGCGCTGAATATTACAGGGTCATGTAGGTATTTAAAGTAAAGTTAAAACATTAAAAACTTGTATTAAAAAACCGGCCAAGTGCGAGTCGGAATCGCGCACGAAGGGTTCCGTACCATTATCTATAAAAACGGCAAAAAAAAACATATCTGTTGTATGGGAGCCCCCCTTAATATTTTTTTTTTTAATTTTTCAAATTCAAATTCAAATAATTTATTGTGGATCATAGGTACATAAGATAGTAGGTAAGGTAGGTAGGTAGGTTTTAGTAGGTATTTGTTGTTATAGCGGCAATAGTAATACATCATTTGTGAAAATTTCAGCTTTCTAGGTATCACGGTTTATGAGATACAGCCTGGAGACAGACAGACAGACAGACAGTGAAGTCTTAGTAATAGGGTCCCGTTTTACCCTTTGGGTACGGAACCCTAAAAAAAAACTTGTAGGAAAATAAGTGCCTTTCGGCTTCGTTAAACCCATTATGTATTCCTGTTGATTCTCTGCAAGCATCTGTGTTCCTTCCCACCTATAAACCCAACAGGCTTAAAAGAGACTGAACAGACATCTTTTTGTGCACGCTTGTTCCATTGCGTACACCATAATGCGAAAGGCAAATTGAGAGCTAGCCCATTAAGAAATAACGAAAGGTGATCTAGCAAAAACTGTATTATTGTCATAGCTGGAGATATCTCGGCGTTGAACACACGGTTTGTAGTTTTCTTAGAAGCCATTTGTTTTGAATGTAGTGCCTTGTCAAAGTTGTCAACAGACGGGTTGCCTAATATGACACCGGACGGAGCACCATCGGGATCAGATAATCCAATAATGTCTATTGATTAGCTGCTACAAAGACTAACATAATAACAATCATATTTATTTCCTAGTCACGTTTAGGTCTCGTACAAACACAACAGCTTGATTGCGTAACCATACTAAAGGTTAACAAATCGATTTTCTTTGGCATTTGAACCAGAGGAACCGTCAACAAATTGAATCTAATTCCAGTACCTACCTACTGTCTATCTGGTACATAATTAGTTTAACTTGTATTTTGAACATCAATACTATTTGCTCGGTCACTTTAGTAACGTTCGAAGTGCATTTTGACTAAGAGATACAACTTCTATGTTGGTCTTATTATATCGTGGTTGCAAGTGCGACTGCTGAGCGTGGTCTTGAGTTAAAATGTTTATGTAAGGCCCGGACTCCACTAAAGCGGAGACGAGCGGAGCTGTGCGAAGTGGAGAAGAGAGATGCGTAATAGCTAGGGTGTCTCCACCGCCGTCCGCCGCACACCGTTCACCGCACGCCGCTCACATCTCTTGTCGTCTCCGCTGCCCTAAACAAATACGGGATATCTCCTCTCCTCTCTGTTTAACCGTTTTCACTAAACTAAGCAGACAAGAGAAGTGTAAATAACGAAATTCTATTGGTGGTTTACAACAGATCTCTCCTCTCGTCTCGTTTCCGCTTCGGTGGAGTCCGGCCCTTAAAGCTCCGTGTATGACTAGAGCGCCCTTTTTTAGTTAGCGCACAGTTTCAATCGATAAATTAATGGTTACACATTTTGTTGGAGATTTTAATTCATTATGTTGCAACACCAACATTAAAATGTAAATTGATATGTAAGCTGTGGCAACACTCTCCCCTTCCATCTGCGACACAGGTCCAATACAGACGTGAAATGTACTTGTCTGCCGTTTTATTCCATCTTTCTCGGCATCAACGTACCAGCACCTCATCTACCTACCACCTCACTACAAGCTACACACATTTTTACAATTCATTTTTAGGGTTCCATACCCAAAGGGTAAAACGGAACCCTATTACTAAGACTTCGCTGTCTGTCTGTCTGTCTGTCTCCAGGCTGTATCTCATAAACCGTGATTTAGTGAGAAATTTTCACAAATGGTGTACTACTATTGCCGCTATAACAACAAATACTAAAAATTAAAAAAAAAAAATATTAAGGGGGGCTCCCATACAACAGATAATGATTTTTTTGCCGTTTTTATAGATAATGGTACGGAACCCTTCGTGCGCGAGTCCGACTCGTACTTGGCCGGTTTTTATTTTTATAAAGAAGTCAGCAATAGTTTTCTTTTATTGAAATTTATGAATTAGCAAGCAAGTGCTCGTATACTCTGAATTGTCCAGCTTTCCACACCATAATCTAAACTAAGTAGACACATTTTATTTTTATAAGTAGACAGGAAGGCCGACACAGTTCCTTTCTATTACTTTAACCGAATCACTTAGTTAGTTTTTATAATACCCAGGAGTGTGACTGAGGAAAAGTAACCTTTTTTATGACAGAACTAATAAAGTCTAGACCTTTTAACCCAAATTAATATACTCATTCAGTAACATACACGTTTAAAATTACTGTTCTTCATGTAATGGGTTGCCATAATTAAATAACAACAGTAAAGTCGCTTGATTAATATTCCAACCTCTAATAATTAATTATTTATTAATGTAGGAGAAACCTCAGTGTTTACCACTAAGAAATTATTGGCCAGCTGGAAAATTAAGTTTGTGTACTCAGTCATATTTTCTATGTAGGTGTAATGTTTTAAATAGAAAGTTAATTGTTATACTCCCGTTGTTTGTCCGTTGTCGAAGGAAAAATTAAAGTACCTAAAATTAGTTTTAGCATTTCTTTTGTATGTACAGACGGTACATCAAGCTAGCCGAAACTGTCAAATTTTCCCAGTCAACCTTGAACCTAATGCTTTGGCGATATAGTTGAAAATCTATCAAAGAAATTTGATAGATTGTAGTACTAGCTTGATGTGCTGGCGTCTTTACAACATGTTATTGTGGGTAAGTTTATGTTAGTAGGTTAAGTTTAATGGTTCGAATAAATAGCTTTTGAATTGAATTATAACTGGATACTTTCTAACAAATCATCCACCACTACCACCACCACCACCATCACCATTCACCATCTTCCCCAGAAATTACAGACTCATTTTGCCACGTCCACGTTCATATATCAGGTGATAAATCCGTACCGGTTATGTGGATTAGCATCTGGCCTTTCTTAAGAACATCACCAATATTTAGTAAACCCATGACACAATCGTGATCGAGCCGAGTAAAAATAAAGATAGAATTTATTTAAAGCGGTTTCCATACAATTTTCAAGAATCGATAACTCGAAAACTATCAAGAATCGCGGATCATAGATGGGATATTTTCGCGTACCCCGGATGACGTCACTATTTGGACCATCATGTATATCTATAGAACGTTCATTTTTGATGTTCCATTTGAAACTACTGAATTATTAATGGCGTTGTTTGACCCTATTAAATTTTAACACTAATATGATACATTAGCTGAAATATTTCACTTGTAGTCAATTAAACTTTGCTTATCTAACATTCGAAAATTACTGGTTCAGTATCATCTTATCTTTCCATCCGCTTGTTATCCACGAAGGGTTAGGCAGAGGCGTACCTAATAGTACACTCAGATTTCGCCAGTTATGTTTAAATCCCATGTAATAGGGGGCGAGACTATTGTCATCAACCGAGCACAAATCCAGGCTTCGTGGCTGCTACTGAGAAATTCCTGATGGAAAAACCCAATAACATGTTGGCCGACCTGGGAATCGAACTCAAGACCTCATTCTCAGCAGTCGCGCTTGCAACTAGACCAACAACGCAGTCATCTTCAGACATCTTATCTTTACTTCAAGCTTAATAACACCTGTAAGTCCTAAATACAGTAGGTTTCAGTTACAATACATTCCCGCCAATTGTCAAATACATGCGTCCTGTCATAATTGCGGCGTAATAGACCGGTCCCTATTATTACTAAAGCGTTAGTTTCGCGGGTAATAACTACTGATATTAGGCTGATCTATTGTCATCTTTATGGATCATTTACACGATCATAGTTTCTTACTTCAAAAGTCGAATGGGCGATTATTGATGATAAATTATATTTTTCATGATAAATATCTCGTTTCTAGTGTTAAATATAATGATATTTTTTTTATACAAACAGTTTTACACGTCTAATGTTTTTTAAACTAGATGACGTGGGTTCACTGTCTGACCAACATCACGCACTCACTTTCTTTACTGTTGTTCTCAAATACGCCGGTTTCGATGGAGTTCGTACGAGCATAGTTCAGCCGATGATGGATCAGGTGAAGGTATTTTTCGCGAGAAGCTCCTCTCTAGTGAGCCTTTAATTTGACACTCTGAGAATTGAGCACAAATTTTTACAGGTATCTAGAGACTAGACACATGAAACGAGGGCCATATAAGTGTAAGTATATTGACTTGAAATCTATAAAACAAAGCATGTAAAGGTTTATAACGTGTACTTTCCTAATTGCTATTCCTGATTGAAAACTACGACGCTAGTAGCGAAAGCCTTTGTGCCTCTCTTTCTTCCGGCATCATTTAAAAATGTAAGTTATACACCGGCATAACTTACATTTTACACTAACAGTCAATTGATTTAAACGACCATGATTTTAGACAAGCACCTTTTAGATACTAAGTAATTACATTTCCCAGATGTCCCAAATCTACGTTTCTGGAGTCCAATTAGCGATGTTTCTCATGATTCCAACTAATTTTGAAGATAATTTGCATAATGCAATTAACGGATATTCAAAGACATAGTGAAACAGCTATACGAGAATACGTGCATGATAACTAATCCCAAGAGGCGAACGTCGTAGTGCTAACATGAGGCTTAAAGGTTAATCACTCTATACCTTGGAGAGAAATAAATAACGCTAACGCAAATAACAAGTTCTATGAACATTTTTGTAAGCGAAATGAATAATAAAAGATATCAAATAACCGCGCGCTAATTTCGCGGTAAGTGGTGCTGCGGCCACGAAATGAATAGCCCTCATTATAATGAAAAAACTCAACTCAAACAGTGTTATTCTGTATAGAATCTGAGTCGCAACCGCCATAAAACAGCCGTAAAATGTTGCTTTTCTCGTGAATGAAATAAAACCGCAATAAACGGCACGCAGCTACGTACCGAAGGCACCTACCCCGTTACGAGAGGGTAGCAAACATTATGCAAAGTAGAAAATCCCATTTACCACGTGTTCCACCGTGTCGCCTCACGCCAAAGGTCTGAAACAACGTAATAGACTTGTTTATAAAACGGAAAGTGAATTCGCTCCCCTCGATACAATGATTTTCTTTTAACACCACCCATTTTTTTTCCTAAAATCTCTGTGAATTTTCACTTTTGTTTGCGTGTAACATACTGCTACTAGGGCTTTATTGCTTTTCTTTTAAGTGAAAATAATAGACGCTTGGAGCAAAGGGACACTATAAAAAGATTAGTGATCGTTCCTTGCCAAATTGTGCTGAGTGTTCGCAAAAGTTGTGACATAAAACATTGGTTTATCGAGGTCGACGCAAGGCATTGAGTCATTGAATAAACTCTACCCCTTTACTTATAAAGCTCTCTGATTTAATTTTAGAGTTACTGGCTGATAAAACTGGTGTTGCTCGCGGAGCTTGTCCTAATTTTAAAATCTTTCTTCGTTAACTTATTTAATTGAAATCCGATTGTGCCGAGTCATTGAGTAGACCTGTCAAAATTAATGGGACGCCATTCCTTCGCGTTTGTTGACTACCGTACTAAATATTCAAAAATTCCTATCAAAATATTGGATTCTTGATATTTTCTCGAGCTTTTTCTTGAGGAAATTCGATTGAGTGTTGAATATGTCAATGCTTTCATAAAACTATGTCAATTCTTCGAGTTTTGTGATTTATTGTTATGCCAGCAGAATACTTGTCCATTATTGTTTTGTACGAGTGTGCTTACCCGCCAGGTGCGGCAAAAAAATCGTTTATTTTCATCTGGTGCGGTGGCGGCCGGAATACGCAACCATCGACCTTTTCGACAGTGCGTATCAGTCCTTTTTGACCTGACACCACTAGGATAGATTAAAGCGTTATAACTTTAATTTCAATAATCGTTCCGCACCAGCGAGAAATATTTAGTTGTCAACGTGCGCAGCAGCGGTAAGCACCGTATCGGGCCGATTTTCTGTTATCCGCACGCGCGTGCCCTCCATGTCAAGCCACAATTGCACCAAGTTTTTCACATATTTGTGTCGCTTGGCTTACAGGGCACGCGCTTACTTGTCACGTATATGTGACAATGGCTTTCAAAAGGTTAAAATAACGACGAATCTTTACCATTGTGGACATTTACGAATGGCTTTTTAAAAATAGAATATCGTTATACTGATTTTAAGTAAATTAAGTAAAATGAAATAGTTGCATTGGCAATGCAGAGCTCACTGGATTAATTTAAAATTCTGTTACAAATTCTCGAAATCATACTACATAATTATATTGAACGCACGGCGTGCTCTGCAGTCTCCATCAGTCGGGTTCGCTAAATAAATCCATAACTTAAACAAGTTCTTCGACCAAGTTTTTTTCCCAAGAAGACTGTCAGTAAAGTGTCATAAGCATCGCCAAAGGTGAATAAATTACTACTTTTAATTGGCAACATTCATGCCATTAATATAGGTAGACTAACTCATCAAAACTACGGTATATTACAAACATCTAATTACTTAATCATCTCTTACTTGAAACCGGCAAAATGTTCGTTTTTCCAAGTTATCATTTTCAAAGTTAATTGCATATTAATTAAGTTTGAGTTCAAATATTTAAAATTGACTGAAGAAGAATTTGAATAATGTTTTGCCGCATAGAATGCTAAAATTCTGAGGGCAGTGACGGGGTCTTCAGAAATAAAAAGTGTTTTGGGAATGAGAGTAATTAAGATGCAAATTTCAAGGGAATTACAGCGCAGGGCGAATTAGTCCTGTGTTAATGAAATACAGAGTTCTTTGTGGGACAAGCATGCATAAATTGAGAACACAATTGTATTCTAAATATATACAGTTTCATTCTTTTCCCTAGACACGAATGCAAATTGTTGTGTCCGATTCATAAACGAATGAAAAATATTCCATGTTTCATCGATGTGTCATCATCTGAATAACCTTCCACCAACTATGGGGTCGGCTTCTAGTCTAAGCGGATGCAGCTGTATACCAGTAATTTACATGGAGCGACTGCCTATCTGACCTCCACAACCCAACTATTACTGGGTAATACGATACCTCTTGGTAAGACTGGTTTTTAGACTTTCGGGCCACTGACTTCCTGTAACGGCTGTCAAAGATCTACAAATGACTAAATGACTGCCGGGACCAACGACTTAACGAGTTTTCCGAGGCACATAGGAAACTCGGTATGTGGTCACCCATTCACGGACCAACCTGAAAGCCTGAAAACCTGAAGATCTACCCGAGCAGCTGTTATTATTTAGCCACGAGCTCCTCAGTTTCATCGATATTTGTGCACGACACATTTCTTTGTTGAATATTTTAAAATGATGCAAGACTGCTTAGAATGAACCCTTTACCCCAGAACACACGAGATATGGGGGAATACATTATTAAAGTGCATTCCTGCATATGGAAATACGAGAATTTGATCCAACGTAGGATAGTAACCAGAAAATCTACTTTCTACTTTTGTTTTATATATTTTAATACAGTGACAAAGTAGCTGCCACGGAGTCTGGATTTGCGCCCGGTTGATGGCAATAGGCTCGTCCCCCATTACATGGGATTTAAACATAACTGGCAAAATATGTGTGTACTATTACGTACACCTCTGCCTAACCCTTCGGGGATTACACGCGTGATGTCATGTTACGTTGCAGTGACGAAAGATAAACTGTTCTGAGAATGCATGCGAAGTCATTAGCTGACAGAACAGTACTCTATCACTAATGAAACCGTGTTCCAACGGTTGAGACATGATTGATCGCTCCTCCCTTATCAAACACAAGAATATTGATGAACTAAGCGAAAGCGTCCAGTAAGAATATGCAATTCTCGAAACATAACCTTCACTTTCATTTCCTTGTTTATTCGAAACTTTATAGACGTCGCAAGTTAATGAAATCAACTAGGAATAAATAAAGGGACTTTTTTCAGTATTAACGATTGATAGTCGTTTTTAGAACTTTTTAAGGCTGTTTTATGTGCGGGCCTTGGTCTTGAGATGTGTTTTGAGACGTCAAATTGTTTTTATGTAAGGATAACCTTATGCCCGCGGCTTCGCTCGCGTGTAGTTCGGGAATTTCCCACGGGATCGTTCTTCTAGGATAAAAAGTATTATCTATCTGTGTGTCAAATTTTATCCAAATTCGTTCAGCAGTGTTTGCGTGAAAGAGTGACAAACATTCATCCATCCATCCTCACAAACTTTCGCATTAATATAATATTAGTAGGATGATTTACTGGCACAATGCTAAGATACTATTCATTTAATGAAAGAATGCTGTTTTGACTTTCCAAGAAAGCTGTATCTGTAATTCATGAAGTCATTAATTAATTTTAATTGCAGTACTTAATTGTTTTTGACTGCCTCGTTGGTCAAGTGGTCGCAAGTGCGACTGCTGAGCATGAGGTTCTGGGTTCGATTCGAAGGTAGGGCAAAGTGTTATTGGGTTTTTCATCAGAAATTTCTCAGTAGCAGCTACGGAGTCTGGATCTATGCCCGGGTGATGGCAACAGGCTCGCCCCCTATTACATGGGACTTTAACATTACTGGCGAAATCTGGGTGTAGTATTACGAGTAGGTACACCACTCTCTAACCTTCGGGTATGATGCTATGTTAATTGGTTTTAATTAAGGGTGCTTCAACAATATTCTAATTACTAATATGAATGTGAAAACTTATTATTATTAGCTACACCTTCTCGCCTTCAAACGGCTAAATGAAGTTAGACCTAGAACATAACCTGGGTTAGAACATACGTAGTATACCTTTTAGGTTGGCTAGGACATTCCCGTTCATGGGTATAAGAGTACAGGAAGACCAAAGAAGCGATGGATGGACTGTGTAAAGAATGATATGGCAAGAAATGAGGTGTCTGGTGATATGACGAGTAATAAAGAAGTGAGGAAGAAGACATGCTGCGCTGACCTCGAATGAATTGGGATAAGGGCAAGAGAATGATGTTGAAGCTAGGACGTTCCCGTGAGAAAATTTCTCACCTCCACAGCAAATGCTAGTTTTATTTTCATCAAAAAATTACTGATCGTAACAAGCGACTATTTTATAACAAGTCTTAAACGGTTCCTTCGGACAGAAGTCAGTCATAAATGTCGACCATAAGATGTAAGTACTTGTAACAAAGATATAAACTCAATAAAGTAGACCGCACCGTATTTCACTTGCCGGCGGTAAAAACAAAGAGTAAAATAATCGTAAAACACAAGCGTTTATAACGTTAATACTGGTTGTAGTTCAGGCGGAAAGTTTTACAAAGGAATGCTTCTGTTCCAACTAGAATCATCTGTAAACACAATTCTGCAATATGGTTGTTCGCAATTTTTATAAAAAAAAAATGTGAGAATAAGTTTTTTAACTGATAAAAATAGAGAGACACTCAAGGTATCCGACATAAAATACCTCTAGGCGCTATTATTTATATTTAACCATTATTTAAGATAATAGGTCCAAAGAAAAATAAATAATACATTACAATTATAAAACATCCTGTTAATAATTTTTACGTGTAACGGTAGAACGTACATACCTACCCAGCACACAAGTCGAGTAGATCGTTGCTCGCAACAGGGTGTTTCAACTACGTCATGTGTGATAATAATGAATAATATTTTTATTTTTAAATGATTCAAATCTCATGAAAACCTATTTTTTTATGAGTGTTTAGTAGTCATTGGAAACATGAAGTAGGCTGCTGTTGTAAGACGACTAAAAATCACGGTGTATATAAAAATATTGTTCATCCAACCCTAACCTATGTGAAAGTAGTAACTGTGTTGTTTTTAGTGTTCTGTCTGTCATGACCCTTTTTCTCAGGAACGCGTGGAGGTATCAAGCTGAAATCAATATTAAATACTCAGGGTCTGCTACGATAAACTTGTAAGTCAACGCGATCAACAGATATGAACGTTTATTTTGCGTATGAACGATTTTAAAAGGGAATTAAAACCTATAAGGTACTTCCCGTTGACCTAGAATCATGAAATTTGGCAAGAAGCAATGTCTAACAGCACATGTAAATGAAAAAATCTATAAAACTTAAATAAATAGTTTAATAACCTACAAGTTTATAAGGAACCCTCGGTGTGAGTACAACTCGCACTTGGCCGGTTTTTTTTAATCAAAATTCGTTCGGCCATCATGGCGCTAAAAACAAAACAGTATCACGGACAGAGGGCTTATGCCCGATTCGTAGTCAGGTGTTTACAATTTTAGTATTATCTATGGAATTATTAACGCATTAAAGTTCTTTATAGTTCACATAAGTGTATGACATAAGAGCTAGAATCCTCTAAAAGCGAGCCATCTACAGAACATAAAAAATGGTTTAAGGATTACCGGCGAAACGCAGTACCTTTTATGTGCTAATACGCCTCGGGGGAAAGGACTAATGACTTGATCGTATCGTTATTTACTATCTAGACTACGTTGGCTGTACATTAAAGTACCTACGTCTCTCCGTCACATTATTCTTCTTTACGTATCGGTGAAACTCAAATTGTGTTAGACCAGTATGTAGCCGCCTGCAAAGCTCTAAAATTTGCCTCAACTAAATCCTGAAATGTGTAAGAGGTTGTGTAGGATGGGCAGGACTGGAGTATATCCTGCAGAGGGGCTCCACACTGACATTCTGGTTGGGATGGATCGAGGATACTCAATTTGGCCAGATTATATTTACAGCGGCCAACCTGGGCCCACAACGGGTTAAGAGATTTCCAGATTAGCCTCTGCATTTCGTATCCTGGCGGCAGGTGTTCTTCCGGGTCGATGAACTGTGGAGAGATAGGATGTTTGTTTCTCCACAGTTGACACCTCTCGTCTGACGCACTGTTTAAGGAGGTCGTTTATCTCAAAAAGCTTCTACGACTCTTTAAGCGTGAAAGTGGTAATTGATGCCCGTACGGGGAGTGGTGTTTGTATCGTTCCTGTTTCCCCTTTTCGTTGCGACTTGCTATTTTGAACAGCTGGTGGAGCTGTACCTGCCAGCGGATACAACATTGCAAGAGGGGAAGGTCTTTTGCGTTCGTGTTCCACGCGCGCCTCAAAGAGTTGTCAGCATACGGGAGGGGCCCGCAAGGGCCGGTGCCTGCCAGGGCTGCGGGACTGTTCGAAAGAGATACCGCGGCCCTGGAACATAAAGGGCCAATGAAGGAACATGGGTGTTTTTTAGTCAGTAAGAGTCTGACACTCCCTTCCGCTCTGCCCAGAGCGGGAGGAGTCATTTGATGATTTCTCACCCTCCAAAAAAAAAAAAAAAAAAAGGTTATGCTGAAATTATAACACCTCTAAAATAAGAGAACGAAAAAGAACAAGTTTTAAGTTTATTTTTAGAACTACCAGGCCGTGTACCAAATAAAAGAAACAGACGCCCACGCAACGGCTGCTTAAATTTTTATCGGCAACCCGAGCGCACCGACAGAGAGCCTTCAAGTATTCCAAATAAATGAGTAAAATTTGAACGCGTACGAATTCGCGCAAGATATCGCTTTGATTAAAGCACGGGGTCCCTCTCTCTCAACGCCATAAAAACAACTGACACTTAATACGTCGACAACAATATTAATTAATATATCGAAAGTTAGTAAAGAGGTGAAAACAAAAGACTTACACAGAGGACGCAAGTTGTGTTGGACAAACACAAAGTTACTGGATATAGTTGACAACTACTCGCCAAGGAACTGGGTCGCTCAACTGTTCCCACTTCCCAACTATGGCAACTCCTTTAGTTTCGCCAAATGTAAAATGATATAAGTTGCCGCGGTCCAGTGGTTTACTATGGGTCTCTTGTTGAACCAAGTTTGACTTTATCCTAAAGAGTTTAAGATGAGTTAGAATTCCGAGAGCATTATTGAAATTATACTTTTCTCTATAAAATATTAGGTCAATTCTGGCTCTATTATATATTCTAGATAAAATGTGAAGGCAAAAATCGGTTCTCTTTCCCAATATACAAGAAAATATGGCAAAACTTAATCAAAATAGGCTAGTCCATAATTTTCAGAATCAGCAACCAATTAAGTAAATCACATTAATCTTAATATCAATACCAATATTATAGCAATAATAATTACATCCAAATGTGCCGACAAATTATGTCCCATTTCCACGGCACGGAGTTGTACGCAGGCAATTAATTTTCACAGTGGCAACATCGCCGTAGTGTTGCTACATGTTGTGTGTCAGTGCATGACGTCGGCGCTCGTTAGGCAAGGAACTTCATTAGAAGCAGGCAGTATTGATTGCTGCCTGCTGAATCATTGTTTTCTCATTAAATATGGTATAACGATGCTATCATGTGTTACATGATTGTCTGTTGTCTGTTACGGTGCAAGGAAATTAGTCAGCGGACAGGCGTATTTAAGGGCAGACATGTTCAGGTTAGCCCGAACAAGTTTCAGCACGCCTTATTGGTGTGGCGGAGGAAAATCACAATAAAAACTTGCGGAAAATAGTTTTTCTTTCGGCTAGTTTTTCAACGTTGTTGTCAACCGAGTACGTACCAGAAAAACTTGAAAGCTGACACAGCTTGAGGTTGTTATTCGACGATAACATCGCATTATCTTCCAATGTCAAAGCTTGAGTAACTCCAAATAAACTTAATTATTGAGGAAAATGTGACCAAAGATACGATGGATGGACTGTGTGAAGGATGAAATGGCTAGAAAGGAGGTGACTGCTGAGATGACGAGTAATAGATTAGAACAGTAAACACTCATCATCTGCCTAGCCTTTTCCCAACTCTGTTGGGGTCGGCTTCCAGTCTATCCGGATGCAGCTGAATACCAGTATTTTACATGGAGCGACTGCCTATCTGACCTCCACAGCCCAGTTAGTACTGGGTAATACGATACCCCTTGGTAAGACTGGTTGTCAGACTTTTTGGGGCACTGACTAACCAAGGTGGTTGCCGTCAAGGTGGAAACTCGGAATGTAATGGGTGGTCACCCATCCACAGACCAACCTAGGCAAGCACGGCTTAACCTAAAAATCGATCTGAGCGGCTGTTATTATTTTGCCACGAGCCCCTCATAAAAGTCACACTCACGGGATAAAATTTCTTCATATGCACTCTTTCGAGCCTACCTTAGCATTTTCTACGTTAGCGCGGTCTCTTTCTAGGGACCACATAATCGATTAAAGCTAATTACAGCGAAGATTTGATTGAATCTTAATTAAAAATGCATCTGACGGAAAACAGAGTTGTCAGGAGATAAATTGGCGCGGGTAGATGTTTTTCGTTTTACTTTTAATAGATATCTAAAGCTACCCTTCTTCATTGCTAAATCTAACCTATATTATTAAACGATTTATAATGCGTCTCAGTGCCTTTCTTCACCTGAGGAGGAGAAAGTGTAATTCTTTAAGTGACTACCATGATACCTCGTTGGCCGACTTGTTGCAAGCACTGCTGAGCACGAGGTCCTGGGTTCGATCCGGGTCGGGAAAAGTGTTAATGGGTTTTTCCATCAGGTTGATTTTGGTTTTCTCAGTAGCAGCCACGGAGCAAGGATTTGTGCCCGGTTGTGGCAACAAAATACAACAACAGGCTCGCCCCCTATTGCATGGGACTTAAAACGTAACTGGCGAAATGTGGGTGTACTATTTGTTACACCTCTGCCAAACCCTTTGGGGATAGCAAGCGTGATGTTATGTTATAACGATGATAGGAAAGTCGAAAAGTATTGAATTGAACGGAGCTACTGAAAATTTATTACAGATTGACAACCCTGTTGGAAATTGATACGGAATGCTAGATGTAGAGTTGCCATTGTTGATCATTTTGATTCATAACCGAAAATCTCGATTGAAAATGTCATTAATAATATCTTCCAAACTGGGATTTTATCGCATTCAAGCACGCTTTATTTATCTAATATAAGACTTACTTAATCACAAAGTTTGAGTTGACACTCAAAACTTGCATCAGATGACAACCAGTTAATAACTTTGTTTTATTAATGAACGTCGTTAAAATAGAATTAATTGCTTTCATAACACCGTTTATTATTGTTCGTCATAATTTTATAACGTGTCGAAGCACTTTCGAATGTTACAAATATTAATTTGTGATAAAATATTATTATGATTGTGCCAGTTTTATTGTTTGGCCATTGAACAATGATATGTTCATAGCATTAATTGTAGCATTAATTGTATTTTGTGTTTAACAATGAGCAGTATTACACAATGTAATACATAATCTCTTATTTACTATCTCGGTGGTCTAGTAGTCGCAAGAGCTGAGCAAAAGGTCCTGGGTTCAATTGCCGGGTCGGGCAAAGTTTTCCCGTCAGGAATTTCTCAGTAGCACAGAGTCTGGATCAGTGCCCGGTTAATGGCAATAGGCTCGCCCCCTATTACATGTGTCTTTAACATAACTGGTGAAATGAGGGTGTACTATTAGGTAAACTTCTGCCTAACCTTTCAGGGATTACAGCCGTTATATTATGTTATTCATTATGTTTGGCTTTAGGTGTGGTCATACCGAGTGAACTAGCGACCGACTGACTGCGGATAGCGTACTTTTGACAATCATGTACTAAATTTTTATGACAAAGTACGCAGTTAGTCCGCACTCCGATCTCCTTGGTTTGATGTACCTTTAGTTGAGCGTCGTTTCTGTCACTCAAATGAAACTGTGAACAGGCTCTTCCTAAACCCGATTTGCCTTACCGCCCAGATACTAAAGATACCTTCTGCGTAAAATAAATTAAGGTTACGATATAAGAGTGATATCAGTGACACTTTCGCTTTTATTGTCTTTGTTATCTAAATGACATCGCGGTCATAAAGATGGCAACCAAAACCATTTGGATTTTATTTAGAAAAATACCTTTACCAAATAAAACTGAACTCGGGGAATAGGTATTTAATAAAATATTGTTTTTGCGTGAACAGATTCATCTAGGATCTACAAAGAATAGGGAGAACGAAAAAACTGTAAAATCTCAGTACATTGTTCTGCAATACATGATCATTACCTAAACATGGCTGGCTAGCCATCAATCAAACTTTTTCAAATAGGTTTGTGTTTGTATTTCGAATACAAACACAAACCTATTTGAATGAAGCAATTTCTTGAAGTCCCCAGATTATTCTCGAATGAAATTCACTATTCAGTCATAAGTTTTGATTTAGGTCTGGATTTGTGTTAAGATTATTATGACATCTGTCAGTTTGACATCGAAATTTAAATCAAAATAGAAAATTGCTCTAGAACGCGTGTCTATGGGTAGACCGCCAGCGGCGGGCCGTTGGATGGATTGCGGGAACGATGGATGGACTGAGTTAAGGATTATATGGCTGGAAATGAGAAGACTGCTAAGATGACGAATAGCTATAAATAGTTAGACCGAGCACGACACTGATGCATAAAAGTAGGTACCTATATTCTATTTGGCACCAATATTTATAGTCAGAATCCAGCTGAAAAAAAAAATGCTATTACAGCTTAACTACATTTTTAAACGACATCAGTAATTCAATTGCGACATTTCTTGTAAATTTAATATTTCTAATTTTCTAACGGTCACCATTATGGTTTTGTTTGTACATCATACCTAAATGGCAAAAAATGAAGCTATTTTTCATTTATTATGTTTTACAAAATAAATACATATATCTTTAATAATAGAGTGTGGAAGGCATGCTGCGCCCACCCCAAATATGATGACAGAAATGAAGATGCATAGATAAATTGATTTATCTTATTATGTTATGGATCAACTCATATGTATATCCGTCCAGTGCGGAACATAGTAACGATACCTAGCGGTGTTCGAATATTGAGTACCTAACCATAGAATCTAAATCATAGTCTCATTTGCAACATTGTACCGCCAATGGGTTCTCCCCTAATGTTCCACAAATAAGCTTTTAATTCAAGTGTGCCCAGGTTAACCGCGGTAATCAGCCGATGTGATCACTAAATGCGATGAACGCTGTGTTGCGGGCTGATCTATAAATAATTTGGGTTTCCCTTGTTTAGTACCTAATCAGTAGGTTTGAAATAATTTGGTGGTAGACTTGAACATAAGACAACGATTCATCAAAGGGCCTGACAGAGGCACACCTCGGTGCGCTGTCTTTTAATTGATAAAAGGTTAATTATTGTTAAATGGTTTAAAAATACTTTAACACGTCAAAATAAAATATGTCTTATACCTAGATGATGTCGGTATGTCCTATCTGATGAGGTACTCTGAGAAGAAACATAGAAAGTCAGAGGTCACAGCCTCTTTAAAAGCCTTGGCATACCTAATCATGATCAAGTCATATTAACAAAAAAACAAAAAATGTTTATTGTGTCTTAAAAGTTACATGCTATACATTTTTTTTTCGGATGGGAAATCATCAAATAACTCCTCACGCTCTGGGCGGAGCGGAAGGGAGTGTCAGACTTTTACTGACTAAAAATCATCCATGTTCCTTCTTTCGCCCTTTATGTTCCAGGGTCGCGGTATCTCTTTCGAACAGTCCCGCAGCCCTGGCAGACATCGGCCCTTGCGGGCCCCTCCTGTTTGCTGACATCTCTGTGAGGCGCGCGTGGAACACGAACGCGCCGTCGACACGGCCTGTCGTCATATGACGGACGGACGGCGAGCTAGCCCATTACTCACCGTCCACAGGCCCGCGCCTACGGTGGCCGAGAGCCATCACGACGTGGCCCCCGACGCCCGGTGCTTCTCCCGCGGCGTCTGGGACGTGAGGTTCTCTCCCTCTCACGTTCCGCCACCTCCTTCGCTAGCATGACTGCTTCGCAGAAGGAGGTGACGGCTTCCCATTCCCTCTCGCCCCGGACCATGGCTTGAACCAGGGCCGGACGCGAGAGGTCGCCGCCGCCAATACATGCTATACATGAGCTGAGACAGCCCCAGTAACTATTTAAAATATTTGTGTTGGGGATCAAATCATATAATTAGATATCAATTCATTCCGTGGCATGTATATTTTTAATTTTCAATATAAAACCAAAACGGATATTTAATTAACTAAAAGCAAAGCACAAAACACTTCACCAATGTTCTCTATTACCTACTCGTTATAAGAACAAGTAAAAATAAATATTATCAGGGAGAGAAAACGTAGGGAACTTCTGTAGAAATCCGATTAAGTACTTTGACTGTCCGCTGGCGGTGGTGCGATGGTATTTTAAAGTTAAGCTGTAAAAAGAAACAAAGCCTTTGTTTCGATTCGGTTTCCCTTTTTCAAGTCCTTCTTGAGCCTTTTCCGGACAGAAATATTTGAACACGAGGTCCTGGGTTCGATTCCCAGCTCGGACAAAAGTGTTATTGGGTTTTTCTATCAAGAATTTCTCAGGAGCAACCACGGAGTCTGGATTTGTGCCCGGTTGGTGGCAATAGGCTCGACCCTATTACATGGGACTTAACATAACAGGCGAAATCTGGGTGTACTATTAGGTACACCTCTGCCTAACCCTTCGGGGATTACGGGCATGGTGTTATGTTATTATTTATAGGTCAGTAAGGTTCTTGTTCTTGTACACGGAGTAAAACTAAATCATCTAAGATTTGCAGACGATATAGTCCTGTTTGAAGAAAACCCCCTACATCTCGAAGAAATGTTACTCTCACTCGACAAGGAAAGTAAGAAAGTAGGTTTACTAATGAACAAAAGCAAAACAAAACTGCTCACGAACTCCAAGCCAATAGCTATAAATATTGACAATCAACCACTCGAATATGTACCAGAATACATCTACCTGGGACAGATAATCTCTCACAGCGACCAAACCACTAAAGAAATCAACAGACGAATAGCAAATGGATGGAAGAAGTACTGGTCCTTGAGAGAGATCATGAAATCCAAAGAGCTAAGTATGTCAACAAAAAGGAAAGCGTTTGACACCTGTATACTGCCAGTCATCATCTACGGATGCGAAACATGGGCACTCACCAAACACCACAGAGAAAAACTGGAACGATGCCAAAGAGCCATGGAGAGAAGTATGACAGGTATAAAGAAACAGGACAAAGTGAGAAGCAGCAAAATAAGAGAAAAGACCAAAGTAGCAGACATACTTACTCGAATAGACCTACAGAAGTGGAGATGGACCGGCCACATGATTCGAGACCCACAAAACAAATGGAGCACAATAGTTTCCGATTGGTACCCCAGGGACGGGAAACGAAATAGAGGTCGCCAACAAACCAGATGGCAAGACGACCTGAAGCTTACGGCTGGACACCATTGGAGAAGGGTAGCGCGAGACAGAACCCAGTGGAAATTGTTGGAGGAGGCCTATGCCAAGAGGCACGCTGATCTACGAGATATTTTGTAAAACTCAAATTGTAATAATCTATGTAGTCAGAATAAAAGGGCTTTATTATTATTATTAAGGTTCTTGTTTACGAAAAGAGATGACGCTAGACGACCTGTATAGCTCTGTCTCTTTCCCACACTGGAATTTCTCCTGCCTTAAGACGTCATAGTAACCCCCCTGAACTACCTACATAAAGTTTAATATGTCTTTCTTCTTCTAAGCGTGTCGATGGCAATCTAAATTGTGTCAGCCCAGAACTGAGCCACTAGTTTGGTGCCTTCAGTAGCGTCCATCGGTTACTTTATTAAACAAACAACAGGACATACAGGACACAATATTAAGCGCCCCATCGTTTGTGGAGCAGCACCACATTTACACTCCAAGGCAGAGTCGTTAATGAATCGCCACCTGAGCAGGTTGTCCTTGCTGCGGCCAACCTGGGTCCGGAGTTTATTTAAAGAGTCTATTGTCTTTCTTAGTAATAAAAATAAGCAATACTCGCTAACAAAAAATATTCAGTATACTTTTATGTGCATAATACTGCTTTCTGGTATTTCGGTACCTTACGCACGAGTATATTATACATGATATTCATCGTGATTGTATGCATAACGCACACAGCATACAGTCTTGTCTGGTCCAAATTTTAATGGTCCACCTTTGACAGTGAAGCCCGCTCGGCGCCCGTCACTCTTGTGGTCGGATAATCAAAGTCCTCATTAAATGACACACGACTGTACTTTTTCATTAATATTGATTTTACATGATGCATGTATGCATGAAAATAAAGGCCTAAAACGCTGGCTCTCTGGAGATACTTAGAAGTCGCTGCAACAATAGGGGCCCGTCCATGACCTTAAGGGGCGCGAGTCGGCGCGACTACCGCCAAGGAACACATGCGCGTGTCACAGGGTCTTTTCGCGTGATAGCTAGCTTTTCTTTAAAAAAAAGGTAGCTTCACAGGTCTGCAGCTGACAATAAATAAGCAAAAAAACATATTATATGATAGTTAATTCATATAATTTTATGGCACGCTGATCAAGTTGTGGTTCACAAATTAGTTATTTATGTTCAAGTTTGAGTGCTCAGTCGTTTACTTTTTATTCTTGACTTGCGCGTACAAGTTGAATGCGCTCTTAGTGGGCTCACGTGGCGTGTTTTTTTTGCGTTTATCTTAGTGTTTTTGCAAAAAACAAAAAGAAACATGATTGCTGATCGGCCAAACTCAGATTACCAATGAACCAATGAGCGCAGCCAGTTCATAACGTCCATATCAGCCAATCAGCATTCATACTTATCGTCGTTGTTTGAGTTTTTACGGCTATCCAGCGACCTATGCACTGTATAAAGTGAGCGTACGAATTATTTGACTTGCACGAAATAGCTCTATAAAGGGTGTAACAAGACCCTTAACGAAGCCGAAAGGTGCTTGTTCTCCCCGTCAATGCGATATTTTTTTTTTGTTCTAGGCCATCCCTGGGAACCTTCTAATTACTAAAATATTGATGGTCAAAGTTCCTACATTTCCACAAGTTTTTTTTTTAATACATGATTTCAATGTAAGAACTTTACTTTAAATACTTCCACGACCCCCGTACTATTCAATCCATCCATCAGCACAATGTTTTGAATGCGTGAGCCCTACCGTAAAACGTGATTTTTCTGTCAAAAAAAAGTCGTTTTCCGGCAATAATTTTTGCGTAAAGTTACTTAGTTTGATGTACATAATGCTTAGTTGACGGTTTCATGAAGGGTCCGTTTACACCCTACCCCGCACCTTTACATACTCAAGTAACTTCCACAGTATCCAAGCACGGTGAAGGCGCGTTGACCACGAAACTCCGGAAGCAATCGATCAGATACATAGAAGGTCATAACAGTTGTTTCGGTTCCTGTCTACCGAGTGTACGAGACATCGATCAACGTCGAATCATTCATCAGTAGGGACTGGCTGGTGCTGCTGACTGTTTAAATGGAAAAATGTTGGGTAGATTTGTTTGTTGCGGTTCAAAGGTTGAACGAGGAAAGGCGGCTGGGATTATTACGTATAAAGATTGACGTATAGGTATGTATTTACATAGGTTTAACAACCCTACTGAGAAATTCAGTTCTTCCTTTCACTTTGTCGAGTTATGGGAACGATACGAGTAAAGGCATTGGGTTGGTCAGGGTTGGTCCCATAGTAAAATCTGTTAATATGTGGCCTCGTTAATCGTCTGTGGTGTTCCAGGTCCTCTAAAGTGCAGGTGTTGGGACACTTCGGATACTCCAGCAAGTGGGACATCCTCTGTCGGAAGGATCTTTAATACCCCATTTTGCCAAACTGTGTTTTCGGGTTTTCATTACTCATATTTTTTAGTTAGTCCACGTGAAAGTAAATTATCTAACCTTAAACAGATCTCAACCAAATAGGCAGGGGCGGATTTGATACGTTGGCTGCCCCAGGCCTACGAAAGATTGCCGCCCCCTGTGCTGAAAAGCATGAAAAATTAAATAAACTATAGAAATTAAATTAAAATGGAAAAAAAAAACGATAGTCAGTTAATGATTTAATTATCTCAATCAGTATTTCAGATTTCTATTTGTGTACTCACAAATAGAAATCTGAAATACTGATTGAGATAATTGAATCGAATCAATCGTTATCCACAAATTGTCTTACAGGTAGGCGCGTGGGCAACTACTACTACTACAAAAAAAACAAATTTTGCCGCCCTAGGCCCGGGCCTACTCAGCCTATAGGGAAATCCGCCCCTGCAAATAGGTAACGAGAATCTTAAGCATTTGAATCTGCAGTGAGCGCAGTGAGTCTTACAAATCTGGTCCAGAGTAGCAAAAGGTAAGTAGGTACATAAAAAGAACAAATTGGTACAAAATTCTTCAAAACCGGAGTGATCCCGTACGCCATTTTTTGTTTGTATATATTTAGAATAAAGGTTTAATCTTAATGGTTAAGGCCATTAGTATTTAAGCTAGTCAAACGGAAAGACATTAGGTTCTTTCAGTGGGTACAGTCGGATTTATGACTGAGACCAAAACTTATAAACGTTACTCAGGTTATGCTTTAAGACCTTGAGCAGCACCCCGACATGAGACTTGATAAGACTAACGCATTCTCGTCGCAGACACGTGTATTTCAAATAATTCATAATTTTAATGATCAGAGTACTAAGGGCTGAGAAAAAAGCTACCAGGAGAATTCTCATATTTTTACCTGTCTTTGAATGTAAGAGTCGATTAGGACGACGCATTTTTTGTTATTGGGATATTGCGGACTAATAAGACGTTAGTTAGATTTAAAAAAAAAAATTCAATGTAGCAAATAAAATTACATTCTGTTCAACCCAAAACAATCAACATAAATTATCCTTAGGAGTGATATTTTTTTTGTCTTCGTAGAATTTATAGGAATTATAGTATTTTGAGTTAAAAAAAAACTGACTTGGCGACGCTTTAAGCCCTTAACGTAAGACTGTATTCGTATCAATATTGCCATTGTACAGACTACAACACGCTCACGCTCACACACGATCACGCTTCTACAATATGTCAAATGTATTTAATAGATTTTCAACTTTATCGCTAAAGCATTCGGTTCATTCGGTTCCGGTTGATTGGGAAAATTTTACTGTTTTGGGTAGCTTGATGTGCTGGC
This sequence comes from Eurois occulta, assembly GCA_950022335.1. NCBI lineage: Eukaryota > Metazoa > Arthropoda > Insecta > Lepidoptera > Noctuidae > Eurois > Eurois occulta. The sequence goes on along the minus strand of OX465500.1, from coordinate 8,650,252 downwards.
ATCTGTACTTATGTGGTTTAGCTATTGTGTGACTATGTGTGCGACCGTTACTGGGATAACGCTTAGTAAATGGTAAGTATCATCTGTAGTTCTCGCCCCTAGACTCGCTAGACTCTCAGGCCAAAATGACGTCATAATTCAAGACTGAATGAATTCTGTAATTATCAGTGACACACTAATTTAGGTCAGCCTAATCGTTCAGGCATATAAGGATTGTAGTCAATTATAGAATTTAGATCTCAATTGTAGACAACACAAACATTTACAACAAAGAAAGCTTTCAATTCCACGTTAGCAATAAAAAAAAGCTACTCGTAATTACGAGGTTATTATAGAAATACCTAGTAAATAATTTTCAAACAGTGTTTCTGTGAATCGTGGTGGTTGCTGATCGATAACATGTGGCAACCACGTCACCACTACATGAACAATTGAATATGTGATGGAAGTAGCATGAACTTTAGTTTAATTAACTATTATCCGATTAGTTTTTATAATAATGTAAAAAAAATATGTTAACAATGTTTAAATTTTTATTATGTGTTTTATGTTGATTGTTATATTTTTGTCATGCACGTCATGTGCCCCCCCCCCCCCCTTGAGGAGTTCGTGGCTAAATAATAACAGCCGGGTCGATCTTTAGGTTAAGCCGCGCTTGCCTAGGTTGGTCTGTGGATGGGTGAACACCCATTACATATCGAGTTTCCTCCGTGCCTCGGAAAGCACATTGGTCCCGGTTGTCATTTGTAGATCTTTGACAGTCGCTAAGGTAGTCAGTGGCTCGAAAGTCTGACAACCAGTCTTACCAAAGGGTATCGTGTTACCCAGTGCTAGCTGGGTTGTGGAGGTCAGATAGGCAGTCGCTCCATGTAAAATACTGGTATTCAGCTGCATCCGGTTAGACTGGAAGCCGACCCTAACATAGTTGGGAAAAGGCTAGGCCAATGATGCACGTCATGTCCCTGCACCAAATATAAAAAAGTATTCTTTCTTTATTTTTTTGGATATGACGGTACCAAGTGATGACAAAGGTATTCGTATTTCGATCGACATTTCAGGAAAGATACCGACTTAACTATAATTTATTGAAGAGCACAGGCATAGCAGTAGTGGCCCAGTAGTAACGATCCTAATTTACGAGTTATAAGTCGTGGGTAAGACCCAGGTAGACGCTTCATTTTTAACAGACTACTAAAAAAGGAGGAGGTCATGTATTCCACGAGCATCAATTTTTTTCATGTATACGATTTACGTGATTATTTTTTCATTTGGAAGAGGATGTCCGTGCAGTGGTCCCAAAATTTCATTAACTTTGCTTGAGTAGTTTATGAGTTAGCTTCCTTTAAGGGGAATGCTCCAACCAGCCCGCGAAATTCAAAATTTCTTGCGTTTTTTGCAATTTGCAGGCCAGTGCTAGGTTGTATGTTGATTAAAATATTATTCGCGGCTGTAAGACGTATGTAGTTACAGAATTATAATCATCAAAATTATCAATAAAACGTTCTAAGTTCATAAAGCTGTAGGAATGACTTTTTCTGTTTTTTTTTGGTTCCTACGCCTTTATGAACTTGGAGGGTTGTATTGGTGATTTTGATGATTATAATTCTGTTTTTTTCGGCTTGGCCTCTGTCGATGACGTGATGGTCCCTTAATAACTTAGTTTATTAGTTACAATGTGTTGGAGTGATGAAGAGCAAACTAGCCATAAGTCATTTGGCCATTTAGCCATTTATTTTGTGTGTTTTGTCCTGTGCGGACTAATAAGTAATTTTTCTTTCTTTCTTTCAAACTCGTGCAGTTAGTACAGTAATTAGTTTAATCTTCGTGACATGTTGTTACAGTATAAGAATAAGAAAATAATGTAAAATAGTGGTGAGAGCGACAAAGGATGCGTGCGCGCTCCCATGTCGTTGTCTTGTCCGTTGTTCTAATATGGCCGCCGCCGGATATCGTACCGCGCCGCGTTCCATCTCCGTTCTCGTCGACAGCTGGTTGCATGGCATTGAATCGTTCCAGCTCCATTGAAAACACAATGTAAAATTAATTAATGACAAGAATTTCCAAACACAAAACTATTTTGTCACCAGTGCTATTTAAATTTTAAACAAAAACATTGTGGGAAAGCAGCATGGCCTAGGACCAACACGAACTGTGTTTGCAGTGGAAACATTATCGGTGGATTATACTTTTAGCCAACTGCATATCTTCGTCATCACCATCCTCCTACTCTGATCTCAATTCAGGTACCCAATTGGGGCGACATCTTCAAATCGAAAAAGCCCTTTTAAATAAAGAGGTACCCAATTGTAGTCGTTGGTGCAGTATTCCAAGACATTCCTGTCCTTCCATAAATGCTTACCAGCCATTACGTTGCTATTACCCCCTTTCTAGTAATTTTATCTTTCACACTAGCTTTTGCCCGCGGCTTCACTTGCATTATGGTCGGAAATTATCCCATGGGATTACTTTAAATATAGCGTATGACACTCGGGAATAATGTAGCTTTCCATTAGTGAATCGGATCAGTTGTTCCGGAGATTATCCCCTATATAAAAACTGTTGCCCGTGACCTTCGTTCGCGTGAAATTAATATAAAAAAACCGGCCAAGTGCGAGTCGGACTCGCGCACGAAGGGTTAATTCCGTACCATTATCTATAAGAACGGCAAAAAAATCATATCTGTTGTATGGGAGCCCCCCTTAATATTTTTTTTTTAATTTTTAGTATTTGTTGTAATAGCGGCAATAGTAATACATCATTTGTGAAAATTTCAGCTTTCTAGCTATCACGGTTTATGAGATACAGCCTGGAGACAGACAGACAGACAGACAGCGAAGTCTTAGTAATAGGGTCCCGTTTTACCCTTTGGGTACGGAACCCTAAAAATAACTTCCCTTTTTGAATCGAATTTTGTTATCAATTTCAAGGGTTTTAATTTTTTTGCACGGAACCTTAATTATTTTTCTATAATAAAATAAAACCTTTGTTATATATATATATATAACATCAGCTATCTGCCAGTAAAAGTCCCGGTAAAATCGGTCCTACCGTTTCGGAGATTAGCCGGGACAACAGACAGACGGACCGACAGACAGACAAAAAGTGTTTTTATTTGTCATTCATTCAGTAAAAACCTGTTATTTTGATATTACAAACAGACACTTCAATGTGTATTTGTATAGATTAAATTAGTATGGACAAACCATCCACAGTTTGTTTGATTTTTCCTGAACTTTCATAGCTTGTCCATACTTCAAAGAATAATAACAAATGCAATACAATAATTAATCTGCCAAGCGTGTCTTAATAAGGACAAGATGTTTTATTACCATAATAAATTAAGATAATTCAAGAATCTCATTATCTGCAGACATTAAGCAGACTCATATAAGTCTGCAGAAATTACTTTCAGATTAATGGGGGAACCACAAAGGAACTAATCCGTATATCCTATTTCACGCCAAATGCTTTCAGGGTGATAATGTTTCAGAAGTTTTTTTTGTCGTTATCAAATTATAATTTTATTAAATAATGTATGACCTCCTGAACAAGACACAGACATCTATAAATATATACGTGTATATTTTAGATTTAGAAGTTGAGTGCCGTATTATTTACTGTTTTTAGATTTAATAGAGCTTCCCTGGAAGGCTAAATATAGTTTCTGAATATAGTAAGGCGTATTGAGCTATTATTGGGACTGTTAAATTACCTCATAACGTTTTGGGAGGTTTCGTATTGTCGCCCAAGTTGTAGTTTATAAAAATCGCCGAAGTTATTAAAATAATATCTTTAATAAAAACAATATTTTGGCGAACCCACTTATCCGTAGAACAGGAATGCAAAGGTAAAAATCACGCACGTATAAATACACTTTAATTGAGCACCTAAAGTCAGTAGAATAAGAACCACTTTTCAAGGAACTGTTAATAAAAATATACAGACATAAATTTCAAAACACTTGACGATCGAGATCGAGTACCTACTTATTATTCTAATTGGTTACCTACAACTTCAAATTCCCGTTCATCATTACGATACTCCAGACAAACTCCGAGTCAACTGTACCCCACATGTAGGTAATAGATCTCATTTGTTTTGCAACTCGAAAACTTCTTAAGGTCGACCGTCCACTGCCGTGTAGGTAGACACGGAGAGGTTTGCCACATGAGCTGCGCTGCGCGGTTCATTTGTTTTCCAAGCTCACAAGCGTGGCCTTTAGCAGTGGACGAACCCTGTCCATTTTCATGAAAAGTTCTACCTAGGAATCTGCATGTCTCACCGCCGCCAATGATAAACCATAAGCGAATAGAGCTAGCAACTAGAAACTAGTTAGGAAGAAACGAGCTGTGAGTTTTTAGTTTGGATAGTTTTGTCGCAGGGCCATGAATGAGTGTGTCACGATAAGGGCGACGGGCGATTTCTAGTCTCTCAGCGAGTGTCCTGTCTTTGACAGGTCTTGTCACTGCAAAAACGAGAATACTCAACAATGAACTACAATCTTTTGTACGTTTTTTGAGCGAGAAACTTGTCGATACCTAGTCGCGTTGTCGGCGGTGGGATAGGCCTTTACGAGTAAAGCGTAGCTTGCTGTGGAGCGAAGCCTTATTCAGAGTCGATCTGTGACGGTAACATTAAGTAAAGTTGATTCGTTACATCGTTCGGCTTGCCCTCGGGAAATATCGGTGTTCCCATATACTTAACAAGGCGGTACGGTTAGTTAGGAAGACGGAAGGAAAAGTTAATCTTATTTCCTTACTTGATCTTGTTTTCTTTTATGTACCTTGTCATTATCAATTTATCATCTGGCATCGACAAAGGACATCTGTTGGTAACGGATGTGTTCGATTGGCTTAGGTTGATTGAGATATAAATCATGAAATAATAATTAAAAGCTTAGTCCGAATAATTCAATTAATTGTTCAAGTTTTATGGACTCATTAATATACACAGAATTCAATAAATAACACAAATGGTACATTAAACACACACAAACATTCATCATAACCACAAAAAACAAAAATGGTAATGCAACGTAACGCGGTACTCATCTCGTGGAAAAGCCAATGATAGGTATAAACACTAGACTAGACGAACTCTGGTAGTTTGCCTTGCATAATCGTACCTAAAATATGGTACAATAGAGATCTCAGTCCTTTTTTTAGTAAATTGGCTGAACATCAATAACTTATTTATTTATTTACTTAAGGTCCACCCACAGCACATACATTATACTAAATCATACGGTAACATTCTAATATATGTGCCAATTACAGGTAAACACAACATTGACAACAAAGACGCCTCATTACCGCTTGGTTGCTAACTTAAGTCTAGGTGTACAATGGATTTAGAAAAGGGGATAACAATTTTATTACAACGAAAATAAAAATGAAAACAGAGTATAAACTCATTCATTATAAACTCATTCATTACTTACCCAAACTTAACCCAAATCCTGGCAAATTCGTAATATTCCTGCTGACGATCCGTGAGGAAATACCTAAGATCGTATCCTACATATGTTTTGAATACATAAGTACAATTTTATTGTAATCTTCATTTCTTGTGCATCCTAAAATAAAAACCGAGCCGAGATATAATCCGTTACAGCAAGCTTATTTAGGTTGTGACATCTCATCACAGAATAACAGATGGGAATGTTCAGTCTCTGTACATTTTTAGATTACTTTTTGAATGCCTACATGCGTAGTGGGATGTCACTTCAGTGTTTTTGTCTGACACTGAATAACCTACATTTTTGTGCCACTTGTAAAACTATTGTAGTAATCATTGCGAAACAAACAATCAGTTTGATTGCCTTTTGTCTATATGGGAAGGGCGTAAAAAGTATTACGAAAGCGGAAACTAGCTACATAGTTTGTACTTTTTCGTTCTAAAATGGGGGATTGCTTGTATATGGACATTCTGTAAGGAAAATTCTGTTCGATCCGGTGTTGAGCATTAATCGAGAATTCTGTTTCTTCCGTGTTGATAGGGAGTTAAGTGAGAATAGCTAATGCTGAAATTAAAGATTAGTCATATATATGGATAGATTTGGTAGGAAAGGTTTGGTTTCATAACTCGTACAGGCTTTTAAACCGACTTCAAATAAAATTAGGTTATCATTAGACCCTTATTTATGGAATATTGTTGGAATTGCACAATATTCGTATATTTAAGTCTATGTGAGCTTCTAAATTTGTGTGCCAAATTCATAAATGTGAGTCCGTATGTTTGTTCACGTATTTCTCAGAAACAAGAAATCGATTTGGAATCATTCTTGTCTGATTGGATTAAGTATATTTCAACCTACGGAACAGTGCCTGTTTAATCAAAATCCGTTCAGTAGTTTCCAAGACAGCATAATCTTTTTTTGCGTAAAATATAACATATCAATGTACCATGATCATTAAAGATAAATAAGTTCTACCTATTCTGCTTACTAAAATTCAGTATGACCTCATCTCTGTCCTCAGGACTAGATTGAGGTCAAGAGTATGCCCATTTAATATAGACTAACTATGTTAACATAATATTTATTGGTGTGTACGTAGTGGTAGCAGTGTACAACCGACTTAAAAAAAAAAAAAAAATATTCGACTTTTATTTTGACTTAGTAGGTACCTATGAATCGATCAAAACATGTTTATCTTCACCGAATTCCTAAAAAAAGTGTATCATGCCCGAACGCTTTGAAGTAACATGTAAAACTAATAACACTGACTCGGCTTTCACATGTCTAAAGCAGGATTAATAACTGACGGAACTCAGGAGCAATATTTCGATAGCTAAAGGTTTGACCGATTGTCAATAAAACCGAACAGCATAAACTTTGCGTGTCGCTTTTGTTGAGTTTTGTTTATTTATCAAGTAACTTGGTACGAGTATTTGAACCTAGGCTTTCCATTCATCAGGATATGGTTGAACATGTCCGGTTTTATAATTATATCTCCGGATATCCTCAACAAATGGCCCTTTCCCTTTCTTGTCACTTTGAGGGGTGATCTGAAGTGACCAGCGCGCTCGTCAAATTGAGCATCCTGTGATCATTTTTGTGGGGATAATTATCTTATCTAAAAATTCTTGGTTTAGTTTATACCGATATCGTCCAAAAGCCATCACATCTGGATAAGCTGAAGAATAATTATTCATGCTGCTTTTGTCACCATCGGCGAAGACATACTGGACAAAGTAGACTGAAACTTCCGGCTTTTTTAAAATAAGGAAGTTCTCGCGCCCCACCCTGTACCTAGTATCAATGAGGTTCAAATCAATCAACCTGCTGGTTTTAGCAAGCGCTGCGTGTCCCAAGACTGACTCATACATAGTTAACTAGTTATGTACGTCACACATCCAGGAAGCAATTCCATAGGCAGCGGGTAAATCGATCTTGAGGATATTTGACTTTAATTTTGATTCATTTAGCGTTTATGTTTGAAGAGTGATCTGACTGCCTAATCGCCAAGAACTGAGTTAATAATTCGATACTATAATCATTGATATTTACCATAAAGGTAGTCTATTTATAAGCATTGTCATCTATTCTAAGCCCACACAAACCAATATTATTGTGGCGCAGGTGTTTTGTCCAATTCCAATACACATATTGAATCCTTTACCATATTGAAAAGCTAGACCTAAATGACGTACTTAAGCCGAACCCGAAAGCTAGAGCTGTGCCTAATATGGGACAGACCAACTGTTTTTAGATCTGCAATCAATCTCTCTGGCCGCCAGCCGCAGGATTTTTGAAGTAAAATTATCGAGCGAGTAAACGATAGGTATTTGTATTTGAATAAGATCTACAGTTATGTAATTATATAGTTAAATTGATTCTGGTTAATCATCAAAAATAAACTAATGGGACCTAAACATATACTTATTGTAACAGCTACTGTACAAAATATATGTGTTAAATTAGAGGAAGACCAAAGAAACGATAGATGGACTGTGTGAATGATAATATGGCTAGAAAGGGGGTGACTGCTGAGATGACGAGTTATAGAGAAGTATGGAAGAAGAAGACATGCTGCTCCGACCCCAAATACATTGGGATAAGGACAGGAGGATGATGATGTTTTAGCGTATGTGCATGTTGTACGTTTTCCACTTTTCGCTAAGTATTTGAAGGGAGTAAAAAGAACAGCTTTGCATTAGTGACCGGTGAATCTCAAATCCACCATAGACAACCATGCAAACATATTATATCGAGATGTCCTATCCCATCATTTGCCCAATAAACACTAGTACAGTTTACAGAGGTTCGAATACCGGTAAATAAACTGCAAAAAGACAGTACAATAACTGGTCATTTTAAAAACGGAACGCAGTCTGTCTGTTACGTTCCAACTGACGTCATAATCATCATCATTAGGCTCTGATTAACGAGACACACACCCAACACGATTCTCCCTCATAGACCAACATAACCGAATCTTGGCGACCAGCCATAATCACCAGCATTGACAACCAGATTCACTGTCAAACTACATCACATAGATGTACATTGGGATTTATGGAAAGTGCACCGTTTGCCTAGTAGTGATTGGGTTTAAATTGCTACCATATCGATCAATAGATTTGGGTTGCGGTTCTAGTCGTAGGCTGGTAGGTCAAGATCATGCGTTGAAGCGCACGTTCCATTGTTTGTTGATTTGAATAAATGACAAATGTGATAGCGTCTTGTAAATGCTAGATTGGTAACAAGAAATAAGAAAAAAAAAAACTTTGTTAAGTAAAACCAACAAGCGAGCAGTAATGGGCTAATGGTGTGACCGTCGGACTGCCAAGTCAAAGGTCTAAATTTCGAACCCAAGACACGCATCTCTGATTTTTCGGATTCATGTGCGTATTATATAATTTTCACTTGCTTCGGTGAAGGAAAACATCGTGAGGAAATCAGCATATCTGAGAGATACGAGTATTTCTCGCCGGCATGTAAAGCCAAGTCAGAAGCCCATGGGCGGCATAAAAAATCTAACACCAGGTTGGGCACTAACCACACGATAAAAAAGTGAAATCAAGATGGATGAAAAACAAATCTCAGTAAATTTTACCGAGCTTTACCAATGCTCTCGCAAAGTCTCTTAGCAGATTATTAAATATTTATATTTTTTTGATATATTTTTGTAAACTATATACTTATAAGTACTAATTGTACTATTATATGCAAAATAACACACTGCACCTAAATGTACACTTTTTATAATACTTTTTTAAAATAAATTATTCTTATTCTTATACATTCGTTCTCTTTTTCTGTCATTTTTGCCAAAAGTATGTATAAGATCCTTTTATCTTCGCTAATATTGGAGCGTTGTCTGCATAACTCAAAAAAAGAGACCTTTTAGGAGACGAAAAAATGTTTTTTGTACCTTTTCAAAGGACCAGGTACATAAGTATTGGGAAGGATTGATAAAAAGTGGTCTATTTTTAGACCGTTACATAAATATCCAAAATGTACGTACGAACTTGATTAATCGCTTTCGTAAAAAGCATTATTTAAAAAAAATACATGTTTTCATAGAATACCATAATCAGCGTATCACATTCTCACTGCTGGGACACAGGACTCTCTGTTAAAGGAATAGGACCGTAATCCATCTCAAAAACCTAGTGCGGAAAGGTGGATGATTTGTTAAATGTCTTCGAATTTCTGGTTCTACGATATGCGTGTCGTGGTTTCCTCACAATGTTTTCGTTCACAGTTTGAAGAGCAATGGTACTGAAATAAATGTCACAGTCCCCGAAGGTTAGGCAAGTTGTACCTAACAAGTACACCCACATTTAGCCAGTTATGTTTAATGTTGAGGTCCTTTGTATTAGGGGGCGAGGTGGCAATAGGTGCCATCAACCGGGCACAAATCCAGACTCCGTGGCTGCTGCTGAGAAATTCCTGAAGGAAAAACCCAATAGCACTTTGCCCGACCTGGGAATCAAACCCAGGACCTCATGCTGTGGATGATGTAAATGATATTAAATGTCTCAAAATTTTTGGTTCTACGGTATTAAATGCACCGTGGTTTCCTCATGATGTTTTCGTTCACCGTTTTAAGAGCAATGGTAATGAAATAAATGTCACAAAGTAATGTGTCTGCTTGTGTTCGAAAAGCGGAGTCAATACCACTGATCCACAACTGGTTACGTAGTTGCTAATATATTAAAATGTAAAGCTAAAATTACCTTGGTCATCACTATAAATATTCCCGGGAAATTGTCGATGGCAATCAAATGTGGTTGGCGCCGCTTTTTCGATAATTGGAATGTCATTTGAGCTTTAAAGCTGAAATAAGCACATCTGTATCCACAGATAAGATAGATAGACCGATATCTGTAGCTATTCATCGATTGATTATTGTTATTCATCGTTACGTGGATGACGTCAGAAACATTTGGAAGACCATGATGATAGATGAAGGAGACAAAACATTTGATGCATAACATCACGCCTGCAATCACCGAAGGGTTAGGCTTAATAGTATACTCACGTTTGGCCGGTTATATTTAAGGTCCATGTAATAGGAGGCGAGCCTATTGCCATATACCAGGTAACGCTTTGCCGATTCAAGCGCGCGTTTTGGAATCGAACCCAGGACCTCACGCTCAGCAGTCGCGCTTGTGACTCGACAAACGATGCAGTCAAAATATTTGATGGTATTTAAAAAAAAAACTGGAAGTGTACTGACTGACTGACTGTGACTGACTGTGTGTGTGTGTGTGTGTATTTAGTGAACTTACATTTAAATGTTTTAGTTTGATAATTTAGCTGATGGAGTTCCGTTGTAAAGTAATTGCGGCTACCAATGAACACTTATAGCCTGTTGGCAGAAAAATGACACTTTTTAGGAAAGCCTTTAGTTATAGTACTACGAACGAACCACTTCACGTACAACTTTATTAATACTTTTTATTATGAATAAGTAGAACCTGTATGATAAAATACAAGTTAAAAAAAGACAAAAAGCCAGCACATTCGAGGCAGTGGGGTGTTACCAAAATTTTCACGTAGACACACATAAATACCTTCGAAAAAGCAATAAATGGGCAATAAATTTTATATTCTGAATTGGTGTCACTTGAATAATTAAAAATCAACTCATATCACCCATAGAAATCGTTACTTCGGAAGCAACCGATTTAAGCAGTAGGCACCCCTATTTACTTACGTAATCTACTTGTGAAATTAAGATAATTTCAAAGAATATAAAGGCACATTTTTTTCTTTCGAGAATAATGTATAATGATTAATTAACATAAAGATTCGGGAAATTTGAAAATTATTTCGATGCCACATTACGTAAATACGTATTGTAGATAAGAAATAAAATTTCTGGCAGTAATCAGTACTTTTACTGGAAATGCTCCTCAATTTTCAGCAGCTTTAATAAGCAGTGTGCCTACTCATCAACATTATTATAATAAGGAATGAATTATTTTGTTTTTCACTAGAATTTGCCTTGAAATGAAAATTACCTGAAAATCCTGGAAAATCAACATAGGTCTCTCAGCGCGCTTTAGAGCGAGCTATGGACGGAGTTCAGACATAGCTTAGCTTAGCTTAGCTAGCGTATCGGCGAGCGAAGTGTTGGACGTCTTCTAGCTTACTTGCGGATAAAAGTGACTGGAACGGGCTGGATGCAGAAGGAAACTTGGGAGAAGCCGTGTCCAGCAGTGGACTGGATTTTGTTGACTTATTATTTAGTTATTTTCACTTTACCCATAAAATTGTTAGTATTCCTTAACTTATGTTAGTATAATCGACCAAGATACATAATAAATAGGAACAATTCACAATAACAAACACACTTAATTATGCCATCTTCTAGTAACACCCAGCAACAGCATTAACTGCGCACAGATGCCCCATCAAGTGGCCTTCAGTCCTGCTGGCAACAATGCTCAAGAGACTGTTGTCGCTGTTTCGCATTTGACACAGTAGTGATGCAGATCTTTTACGCAGAACTGCAAAGAAAGTCATCTGTATCCTAAAAGCATTGTTGTTTTGCACACGCAGGACATTAAAAGTTTTTTTTTGCGTATATCTGCCCCACAGACTGCCAATATTAAATCGACATAAAAATATCTAACAAATAGTCAAGCGCGCGTACTGCGAAACTTGAAAATTCGTTTCCTAATCAACGTCAAAAAAAATCTAAGCTCTCCATTTCTGTGGAAAGCGTACCGTACGATGCCGACAGCCAACGGAGGCAGTGCATAGTCATCTGTGGCGTTTAACAAAAGCCGGCGTAACAATGGCGCGTCCGAAGCGATCGTACAAATTGACATACATATTTCTGTCCGTTACGATCTGATCCGCGGGCACTAAACGTTCTGCGTTTTGCGTTTTCTGGATGGACATAGGTATATTATTATCGGAATTTATGAATGAAATATACTAGATATTTATCTAGTAATAGTGGTTTTCAAATGTTCAATAACACCCTTAGAGGTAGAAAAGACAGATTGTACACTGACAGATACTTCAAAATCTATCAAAGTACCGATGCTCTGAGCTGCATTCGCAATTTATCCATACCGGTTATCCAAACCTTTAAAGATGTTCATGAAACCACACTTAAACTGCAGGCAAGTAGTTATGTTTATAAAAAAAAAAACTCCAACGAATTTGCCCCTTATTTGGGACAAGTTAATAAAAAAAAAATAACAGCTGTTTGCTTGTCACCGCAGTTTTCAAAGACTCACTCTGTGCCTATCTAAATGCCTTGTCGTCTCATCGGCAGTTCAAAATTCTTAAGACAAAAAGGATAGACAGCGACAAATAAGAATTTTCATTACAAAATTCCCAGACTTTGAGACCTAACCCTACCTTCGTTGGCGGTGTTGCCTTTGAATATTTTCACAAGTCAGCGTAGAAATGAGTACAGTATATCATATTGTCACGTCGTAATTAAACATCTTAGTAATTTGTGTAAGAAGCATTTTCCTTCAAACAGAGTTCAGGTTGTTATTTAAGAGACACTAACGCGTAATTGTTACCACGATAGCAGCACATTCTAGATTCTGGGTCTAAAATATTTCATCATCAAATTATCAATGTATGGAAAAGCTGTATTTTTTGGTGCAACCAGTATATTCAATTGCACTCTAGACGTCATGCTGAAGTACTTTAGAGAAAGAAAAAACAAGAAAGATTCTTATTTATGCGGTACTTATAAAACAAAAACATTTTTTTTTTATTTGTCTGTATGTCTGTTTGTCTGTCTGTTTGTTCCGGCTAATCTCCGAAACAGCTGGACCGATTTTGACTTGCCTACTTGCGTACTTTTGTTCCGTGCAAAAACAGCTTTGAAATTGAATTTTAATTGAATTGAAAATTTAATTACGAAATACCAAAATTAACAAAATCTGATTAAAAAATCAAGTAACATTTTTTTATAATAATTTCAAGCAGACGAAGGTTGCGGGTCACGGTTAGTTCGAATGAACCAACTAATGTTGGCTTTCTGAACATCTAACAGTTTTTACACAACGCTTAAACTTTCCACTGAAATGTTTTATCTTAGTGCGAAGGTAAGCTTTTGCTAAGACTTGAATGTTTTCGGTCCGCAGCGATTTACTAAATCCTCTAACCTCAGGTGATCTGCAATTTTGCTTTGAGACAGAATTTAAACTAAGTTATATGACTATTACTATTCACATTACTTCACTTCACTTTTTACTGTCCACATTTTCTGTTCTTTTTGAAATCGAAAACCTATCCCTCCCTCGATTATACTGGTTTTTTGGAATGGATTTAAAATCAGCGCTTTTTTAAAAGCCGAAATAACAAAAGACAGTAAAAGTAAACCAACTTTTCATCGTTATCAAGTTTTATATTGTCATAAGATGGCTATAATTTCCATTTACATGTTAAAAATACTCTCGGGCAAGACCACAGCAAATGACAAAAGTCTGTTATAATTTTCATAATTTAGTATATTTTAATATATTGGTTATAAAAATTGCACTGAAAAATAATATAAAGCTACTCTAGACAACCTTATGGTTTGAACTTTGTGGTTTTAGGCAAATTTATCTAGAAAATGCACAATATTTATTAGAAATTAAGTAATCAATTTTAATAAAGCTTACACATGGCTCACCACTAATACCGCTCCATCCATAATACCGCTTTAACCGTAAGTACGTAGCTCGAGTGGGACGGACTTCTCGGAAATCCCACCCTTTGTATAAACTGAATTTCGGCCATGGTGGCCAGTCTTAGCGGGAACTAGCCATCACTATGAGAGATATCACATAACACATTAAACACTGGTATACTCTGTCTTCTCTTACTCTCATTGACCGATGAAATATCAAGTCACCACGACCGGAGAGAGATTGGGCGCAGAACAAACGGGGTTTCTATATTGAAAAAAAATATGTAAATTGTGTTATATCGTTTTTATTAATTATAAATAAATAAACTTCTAAACTTCGCACTCTTGCTGTGAATTCATAACAGAAAAACCCAATAACACAGTCCGACCTGGAAATTAAACCCAGGATTCCATGCTCGACTGTCGCTCTTTTAACTCCGAGACCAACAAGGCATTTAAACTCAATGTAGGTATGAAAAGGTAGATAGATTGAAACGATTCGCATTGATAACAGTTAACGACTGTATCAGTCAACTGCGACATCTTTTTACAGCTCGAAAGCGCAATATGTTACGCTTTATTTACTACGGGTGATAAATTTACTTTTATGACTGTCTTATTTTCACAAGAAAACTTGGGAGCACCTCCACCAGCGACGGAATTTTCCCTTTTTTCCATTCGTAACGTTTTGTCGCCGTCAATAAACAATTTTATTGGTATTTTGTGAGGGCGACGTGGACGCGTTCACTCGTCAAAAATCCCCATTGGGTGACTGTAGTTTTAAATTTGAAATAAGGTTTTTAACTTCTGGTACACGGGTTTCCACTTTTGTCTGTTGAAATAAAAGGATTTGCCATTTTATCAACTGACTTTTTTAAGATAGAAAGCTCACGTGTCAGGATAACGTGGTCAGTGGACGTGTTCTTCGATCTCTTACATAACGTGTTTTAAAACATAATTTTAATAAATAAAAATAACATTAATAATTAAACCAAAATATGCTAAAAAAAAATTGTTAAAATATTAAGTCGACGAACAAAACCAGCCAATCACAGGCCGTAATAACATCGCAAAACATTTGCATTTTATTGAAATACACTCCGATTTGCATCACAAAGGCATCGATAGCCGATTATACAAACATAAGCGAAATGAAACCGTCAAAGTGATTTCATACACAGTATTTATAGAAAAAAATAAATTATTGTTTCTTTCTTTAATCTTATCTTTCAATAAAATATTCTAGAATAAATATATAACTTTGATCTTGGAATAACATTAGCCAAATGATAAGGAAAATCTGGCAAGTAATACCAATAATAAATTTAAAAAAAAGAGGTATTGCTTTATTTGTTCAAATAACAGAATCCTAAACTTGGCTTTGACTCTGTAATTTTATGTATGGGATCATAAATGTTCTCCGTAGAGTCGTAGCGTAGGCCTGCGTAGGCGTGCTACGTAGGAGCTACGATCGTGCTACGTCAGAGATGTAGAATAGTTCGATGAATGAGTTTTGTGTGGGTGGTACAAAGTTATCTTAGGCCATAGCTCATGAATGAAACTTGTTTGAGATGTTTATATTATGTGACGAAATTAAGTAAGTAAGGGAGGAAAACTGTCTATGCTAAAAGGTGTCGAATTATTCTCATAGCATAAATCTGATGATACTTAATACTTCATTGTTTCTGAAGAAAAGCTTTTATATATAACGTTTAATTGAAGATAATTAGTCTTATGTTTACTTTGTGTTTCGGGTCGGATTAAATATAATAAGCAAAAACAATTAGACAGAGGATATTGTGATAGAAGGTAATATGTGTAAAAGTAACAGTAATTAGCGATCCCATTTCTTTTTTCCTGTTCAGTACCTTCATCATATAATATCATTGCTAAGATTGGCCTAAGGGAAGAGTGAGACAGCCCCGATACAAGTACTATTGTAACTTACTGGGGCTGCCCGTTTTTTTTTTTTTTCCGGGTGGGAAATCATCAAATGACTCCTCCCGCTCTGGGCGGAGCGGAAGGGAGTGTCAGACTTTTATTGACTAAAAACCACCCATGTTCCTTCTTTTGCCCTTTATGTTCCAGGGCCGCGGTATCTCTTTCGAACAGTCCCACAGCCCTGGCAGGCATCGGCCCTTGCGGGCCCCTCTTGTTTGCTGACATCTCTTTGAGGCGCGTGGAACACGAACGCGCCGTCGACACGGCTACTGGGGCTGCCTCAGTTTATGAATGACACAATGTTTTGAGATAAATAAATATTTTAGGTTTTTTTCTGTAAACTTACTGTTCAGTACAACAACGCCACACTGAGGGGGAATTTCATCAATGAAACTGAACGCGATCAGCACGTATGAGCGCAATTTTGATTTTCTAATCGCGTTAATATTTCAGAGCTAATATGACACTGATAACAGTCATAAAAACTATACAGGGTAGCGATTAAGTTACCTGTAGCCTTCAAGGCAGTGAGTCTACCCGTCAAATTAAACAAATTTCTCAAAGAAAGTCACATGCGATTCGTGAGAAAAATGCTTTTCATGCATGCATCAAAATAGTCTGTCTAGTCCTGTATGGGGATATTTTTTTTTCAAGTTTTTTTGGAGCCCTGTATAATAGGTGTAAAAGTACTCTTAACGAAGCCGAAAGGCACTTTATTTTCTCCTAGATCCATACCTAGGAACCTCTTAGTTACGGAGATATTGGGGGTCAAAGTTCTTTTATAATAAAAGAAGTTTTTATTTTATGTATTTTCTTAAAATACCTCCACGATCTCGAATCCCCCATGCTATTCAATGCATCCATCAACACAATGTTTTGATTGCGTTACATTGAACCGTAAAACGTGATTTTTCAACCCAAAAAAAAGTCATAATTAATACTAGAAACGGGATATTTTCCATATTTAACAGTGGACATGGTAAATATCCCGTTTCTAGTGTTAATTATAATGTTAGTGACCTTGACAGTTTAAAAACTTATATCAGCAAAAGTAGTTTCCTAGTTATAATTTTTGTGTGTGTTACTTAATTTGATGTACAGAATGATTGGTGTCAACCAAGGCTTCGTGAAGGGTCCGTTTACACTCTGTATTGGCAGTGCCGATTCTTGATCGCGTTCGGTTTCATTAGTAAAGTCCACTCTAGTAAGTTTATATGACAAAATGACTAACAACTATGCATATAAAGTAGATGCGTAACCCCTAAAGTAGCACGACATAATAATATGTATAAAGGTAGTGCCTATGAAACAGAAAACAACATTTGTGAAGGGACCACTTCGCATAAACCCGGTTCTTGTCAAACAGCTTATGTTACGGTTTCATTGACCACTAAACCGTAGGTGAATCTTGTTATTTACTACAACTACGTATAAAGAGTTCTGCGAGTGACTGACAATCCTACTTACTAAAATAAGTTTTTAGGTTAGGTGGCGCACATTTACTACGTGCATTGAATATATAATCCTAGTAATTGCATAACACACATGTGTGAGTACTATGTACTGTAAAGCTACCATTTTTATTTTGTTATCTTTCATTGACTTGAATGTGTCCTGGTGGCTGAGAGAATGTCATGCTCACACAAATGTCTCGCTGATGGTGGCGGGTGTGTCGGGTCATTTAGTTCCCTTCAATATGGTTGAGTTGAATGGCGCTGATCCATGAGTCATGTTCGTGAACGGGCGCTGTCAGTTGGGACTGGGCATCTCTTAGCTGCCACGATTTATTTTAATTACTTTATTTTTAAATTGTTGGTTTAATCTTTTACTCTGGACGCTCTTGATGTGTACGTCTTTGTACATCGTTCTCACATATTTGTATAATCTCAACATGAATGATGTAACCAAGATTTTGTAACAATATTTTGATTTAAAAGAGTGTCCATGGATTTTCTTGCCCATTCTTCTCCATAGAGATCTACGCTTTGGAATGTGCAACTACGGTACTTTCGCAACTTATTATGCCTTGTGACTGTGACTAGCTTAGTTTTTTTTATTTTCAAAAGTTCCTGTACTGGTCTAATTGAAATAAATGCTTTGAGTTTGAGTTTTTGAGTTTGCACAATTACCCTCGGCAAAGGCCTCTCAAATGACTTCCAGGTCTAATACTAAAGTTGATTTGTTCAGCCACTGCACCAACCTTTTTTTACTGTTTTTGTTACCGTTTTTAATATCAGATTATCTTACTATTCGAAAACAAATAATTCGAAGTTTTTGTTTAGCTAGTCTTTATTATTGTGATGTATTTGTATGATCCAAAGTTGATTTAAATAAATATATATTATTAGTATTATCTTGTTAAATAGATGTAGGATATGAATTCGGAACGCATCATAATTTAAAAAAGTAATTGAGCTTGAATGCATCGATGACAGAATGAGAGAGTATATGTGTGGGAGCGGGAAGGGTAAGACGACTCCAATTTATAAAAAGTGTTTTGAAATATTAAAAGAAGATTTCAAGACTTAGTGATTATTTATTTCGGTCATCCACACCACCTTACATAGATACTGACTCTTAAACGTCTCAAGTACAAAGCTTTCTCTATTGGCTCGATGTCAATGCCTTAAGAATGAAGATACAAAAATGCATTTTGCATTTATATTAATATTGAGGGTGGATGCACTGTTCAGTGTTTAGTTATTGTTGTGCAATGAACTCAATTATGGTCCGAGTACCTAACTTAACAAGTTTTTTATTTTTATTCTGAAGCGATATCAGGGCTTAAACGAACTCTCACGTAACAGAGCGGGGTACAATGGACAATCACCACTTCATGGTACAAATTGTCAGCAGACTAAATAAAATTGTGATAGTGAATTATGATTTTGTTTAATTTTGATTTTATTTAATTTTAATTATATTAATGAACTATTTTGCACACCTGTTAGGGTAGGATAATTATGGTCCTGAGCTATATTGTTGTTTCATCCTTGTATGTACCCATATTCAACAAAATAAATGATTTGATTTTGATTTGATTGTAAAACGTACACACAACAGCCATAAACGTAAGATTATTTACATTCAACAGATATATACTTTTATTGTTAAATGTGAAAAATAAATGCGCTAGAAACAACTGACAACCGACATAAACATACAAATCATGCATTCATCGTCCTAAACCTACGTCATTTATAAATATTAACATCTCATTCTTTGTACATTCACAAAAAAACGACCAAGTGTGAGTTGGACTAGCATACTAAAGGTTTACCGTGAAATATAATCAAGCAAAACACGTCGAAAAACACGTTTCTCACATGGAAATGCCCTTTAATTTTTAACAATATTTATTTTTATTATTTGTTTTTTAGCAGCCATGGTACCTAATACACACTCCATGAAAATTTCATCTACAGATACTGCCTTCGAAAGATACAGCCTTGTGACAAACGGACGGTCACACAGCGGAGCCTTAGTTATAATAAAGCACCCTTTGCTACCCTTTGAGTACGGAATCCTAAAAAAGGAACTAATAACACAATTCAAATGCAAATTCGAGTAAAATAAACCGAATATTCGTATTACTGAATAATCGATATATTGCTTTATCGAGCCCTTTTGTGCTCGCTATGATTTGACAGCTGCCGTCCCGCGTATATCAAAACTCCGAACGATAACTGAGAAATAGAAAAGAAAATCTTATTACTTTGCGATAATAATATATTGATGGAGCTTGTATATTATGTTTCATTGTGCGTTGAGATTAATGGAGAAATAAGTTGAGCAAATAATAATTTATGGAGTTTTTTTAGGCTGATCTAAACTGTACCTATCTACTTTGATACAATGACAGTTTTCATTGATGCTAACAAATATACGTGTCTTATTCGAATATTTATCGTTTGTAACATATTTTTTAACCATCATTCAGTTTCAGTTATATGTAATTGGAATAATTCATGTTTTTAATTGTGGAAACACAATGACTCCAACTCAAAAGAGCTGTTGTCGTTGTTAACCACCATTGTTACGAATTGATATTGAAAAAAAATTGACAGTTTATTGACTTAACAAGTTATCGAGAAATAAAGTAAACTAAAAAAAAAGACAGACTATTATTAAAATAAAAACTTACAAACTGTACTTAGCCTTTGACTTTTGCGGGTCTGCTGGCAGAAATTTCTTAAGAAATAAGCAGTACCTATGTACTCATATATTATAATTTTATGTCTACTGTGTGTACATAAATAAATCACTACATAGTATAAAACAAAGTCGCTTTCTCTGTCCCTATATCCGTATGTATGCTTAAATCTTTAAAACTACGCAACGGATTTTTATGCGGTTTTTTTTAATAGATAGAGTGATTGAAGAGGAAGGTTTATATGTATAATATATGCACCCGCGCGAAGCCGGGGCGGGTCGCTAGTAAATAAATAAAAATGAAATTGGCTTTATCTATCAACATTGAACACGTATACAACGTTTCGTGTCCGTGCTATTAACCGTTGATATGGCTTATTGTTTCTAAGACCGATTGTCACGTAGCAGTTGAAACAAAAAAAAAATATCAGGAGCTCTCTCGTGAGGAGGAGATGATAGCTTCAGGATCTATTCATATTTGTCACCAGAACCAAAGGTGTGTGCATTTTAGCTCAATCGGCTGGAGGGACGGGTTTGAAGTCAGTTGCAATATTTGACCAATACATACGTGCTGATAAGAAAAGCTTATATAAAATCACACACATAGATACATGATCTCTGAAAACCTTAAATTCCTTTTTTCATGCAGTCGTCAAAAAAGTAGAAGACGACGATTTTGTAACGACGTATGTTTTTTTGACTGAAATTGAAGTCCTCAGGTAAACCCAGGTTTTTGTTAAAAATAATTCAAGAACGACACAAAAGAATATATTAGACTACTTTATATTGCCGAAATAATTTCGTTTAGCACTTTCTTATTCAGAATGTCACGCCATTTGTCCAAATAGGTTTAGACCTTTTGTAGTTAAATGGTAAATGCAAACAAACCTTTCGAACTGTAAGATAAAAAATGTTTGGTTGGCAGCCTGTCTTGAATGCTAATGATTTCCAGAAGAATTTTGTAAACTCTGTCACGATTGACTCGCTTGGTCTAGTGGTTGCAAGAGCGACTGTTGACCATGAGGTTCTAAGTTCTTCGAGATTCTCCGAAGTGTTATTGAGTTTTTCCCTGCAAATATTTCTCTGTAGGTATCTGCTTTGAATTAGAATTTACGCCCAGTGACAGGCAAGGCTCTCTTGAAACTGTAAAAATCGAAAAATTAAGCAAAAAATATGCATTTTCATTTCTCCTGGAAAAAATTTCTCAAGAAATAAATAAAGTAAAATAAAATAACCAATTTTGCCTTCGGAAAAAGCTTACTATCTAAAGTAAAATACTAAACCAACTCATTAACAAACAAATTACTAGAATAAATTCAATGTCGCTCTGTAATACACTATTTAACATTAATATTCAACAAGGGACAAAACCCAAAGATAATACAAGTCATTTAGAACGTCAAACATGCCTCATAAGTAATGGAAATTATCTCATTTGACATTGTCACCGTCATTATGAAGATAGACTCAATAATTAGTAATTTTGAAACTGGAAAACTGTTTTTAACCAAGTTACTGCAAACGATCTTTTTATTTTTAATGGTCAAATTATACACACATCATCATCCACAGGCCGACTTTACTCACTGCTGGGTATAGGCCTCTCTTTGCTTGTGCCATGCTCCACGCTCCTGTGCCAGCCACATCCAGGGTATTCCCGCAATGGCAACAACGTCGTCTGCCCATCTCGACGCCGGACGACCAACACTCCTCTTTCCATTCCTTGGACGCCACTCGGTCACAGCTTTACTCCACCTGCCATCACCGCGCCTTGCTAGTAGTCCTGCCCATTTGCCATTTTCATTTCCTACTCCCAACTCCATAATACACACACATAGACACAAACACACCGCTCCACACACGCACACACATTTCGGCTCCACCACATTCCTTATCAGCTCTCTAGTCTTCACTCTGAAAATCCAAACTGAGCCCCAAGATTCCCCCAGACTGTCTACTTTGGGGCTCACTAGCAAAAACACTATATTGACTAGTTTCAGATAATATTTTAAGCTCTTGTACACTTTAAACATCTGTTGCGTGGTATTTTTAAATTATTAAGTATTTGTGACATCATGTCTGAAAGCGGATTATGCTATCAGCAGACTGTAGCACCAATCTATACATAAACGAATGTAAAAAACACTAATTAAAGTGATTTATTTTGACCTGAAATAATAAATTGTCAGAACTCTAGAATAAACACATCCACAAAACGGTCAAAACTAAATCACTTTAATCAGTGTTTTTTTTGCTTGGATATCTTTGGTTAGATGTACTAAACGCTGTGTTAAAATTTGTCCATATATATTAAAGTGACCTCATATAATGTGAAGAGATTAAAGAATAGATATGAACAGATGAGAGCCATGAAGAGAAACTTCATTTATGGCCAAATATTCACGTGCTGAGTGTACGGTCCGATCTCATCAAGGTTCAAATCCATGCTCAACTGCCTGTTTTACATAGGTATTTAAGTATGCATGTATTAAGAAAAACCACCATTCATAATATACCATTTCTCGAATAAGCAAAAAGTTGAAGTTAAACGCCTATTCGAAGTATTGCATTTGGAAATCGATTAAGAAAAAAGCTGTCGTCGCAAAACTAGAAATACAATCGTGGCGACTTTACCCATTAAATGGAATAAGTGGAAAAAGAGCAATTCCATGTATTTGCCAATTGTCGTGAGCATGCGAGATGCCAATAACGATTGCACATCGCTCTAAGTATAGTCGGTGGGAGCGAGAGGCGGACTTTTAGCAAACACTATTGATTGTTGGCCTGACCGCCACAATGCATCACTTTCTTGTTCATCTATCATGCATGCTCATTGGTCATTATTAAACCTTTCAATTGATTGATAATGAAGTGTGATGGTATTCTTTTGTTTTGCTATTTTTAACACACTTTTATTAGCTTCACCTGTATGTGAAAAAATGAAAATGTAACAAAATCTTAGAAGTTGAATTCGACCCACTTCCTGGTTTCCGATTGAGCTGAAATTTTGCATAGGTACATGTTTAGTTTGGATGACAATATACGGTTAGCTAAGTGACTTTATTCTATTATCCAATATGGTGGACTCCCAAAAGATGGTGGACTAGTTATTTTTTATGCATTCTAATGATATGGGTGTCAAATGAAAGGGTTTACTGAGAGTTCGTTATAGAGTATGTTATAATTATTCTTGACGCAATAATCCAAAACCAAAATGTTATGGGATATCTAGTTGTATTTTCGATTTAAAATACCTAAGTAGTTCGATTTTTACTTCGTGAAAGTCCTTTCACCTTTTAACAAAATATGCGTAATACGCTATCACAGACTTTTAGCTATTTTAAATATTTCTAAGTATTATATTATGACACATGCAATGATTTAATTATACAGGTAACCAAGTACATAAATTCTGTTATTATGTTCCGAGTTAATAATAAGCTACAGGTGTGTTCTGACATATTATAATATATCAAAAGTAAACTAGATTCTGGACACGCAAAGGACTGCTTAAACAAACGAATAGGTTATTATTATTTTCAGTCTAATTATTTGAATAGCACATAATAAGCACTCCCATCCCAAATGCATACATGTTAAACTAGTATTTCAAAAAGATTTTGTAAAAAAAAATCTATTAAAACTCAACTATTTTCCACATTCCCACGTTGACTGCTTCGTTGGTCTAGTGGTTGTAAGCGCGACTGCTGAGCATGAGGTTCTGGGTTCGATCCCCAGGTTGGGCAAAGTGTTTTTGGGTTTTTCTTACAGGAATTTCTCAATAGCAGCCACAGAGTCTGAGGTTGTGCCTAATTGATGGCAACAGGCTCGCCCCCTATTACATTGGACTCAAACATAGCGGGTGAAATGTGGGTATACTATTAAATACACCTCTGCCTAACCCTTCGGGGATAACAGATGTGATCTTATGTTATGGTCCACTTATTTTTCCTTTGAAATTGACCGTATTTTAGTTTGCTGCGATTTGTATCGTAACTAACAAATCGATTTAAATGTAGATAACACAGGACATAAGACAGTTTTAAAGGTCCCGTTACCTGCGATAATATCATATTCGATAAGTATATCTGCTTTGAGTTTGAGTTTGAGTTATCGAATATTAATACAATATAATGGGTTGTCTGGTACATATCGCTATACTATGATATGCCTTATTGTTTCTCGTAATGTAAAATGTTTGTGAAAGATTACTTTTGACCGTGGCTTCGCTCCTGTTATGGTCAGAAATTATACCACAGGAACCGGTTTTAAATATAACCATGACACTCGAGGATAATATAGCTTCCCATTAGTGAAATAATTTTCTGAATTGGATGAGTAGTTCCGAAGATTACCCCCCTTTACAATCTTTACCTCTTAATAATATTAGTATAGATAGATATTTTATCTATCGGTATATGACGATAGTACTTTATTATATACCAAAGTGAGCCATAAACATCAACTACTAGACATGACCCTCAATACATATTTAAACTACTTGAACGTTTATCCCCGGGCCGTAAATCATTGCCTCTCGATACACATTAAATATGCAGACGTCGTGTTGATATATTTGCTAATAAAAATAACTTATGGACAAATCTTGCTTACTTTGGAATTCTAAACAGATTACATTATTTAGTAAATGGGGGCAATATCTTGTTTGTCCCAGAAGCAGTTTAGAATGTTCATTAGGGTCTAGTCCAAAGAGTAAATAATTTAAACGTTTAAACACGATAAAGGTTTTTTTTTGTAACAACTTGTTTACATTATGGACGAGAAATTAAATACACCTTATACGAGGCGTTGATCGTTTTCAGAGTGTGATACTCATGAACTCATGACACACTCTTATTTTACAGAACTTAACTGAGTTGATTTTATTTTAATAGCCTTTATCGTGTCCCACTGCTGGGCATAGGCCAGCTCTTTCCCAGTCTTTTTCTCCATCCATACCTCCCTGTCTGAATCAAATCAAACTGAGTAGTCAACTTATGAGAAAGCTCACCGCACATGCCACTAAATAATAGACCTTATTATTATAATAAAAGTGTCTAAATATACACGAAATAGCGGCACTGTTTCCAACCTAGCTACAAATTATAATGAACTTAAATCCAATAAAATAAAGACCATAATAGAGTGTTAAACCTCTGACAGGATTAAAAGCTTAGCGGCGCCCGTATTTGGCTGTCTCCGAAAAGAAAGGGTTGAAATTTGGGCCATGACGTTTAATTTTTTTTTGTTCTTTCTGTTTTGATAACATTTTAATCTACTGTCTTACGTTAACAGATGTACTTGGTGGTTTCCTGTTCCCTTTATAAAAGTAAATTCCTATTCTGTATATAGACTATGAAGACTGAATGTGTCCGTGGACTAGTGGTCGCAACCGCTTCTGCTGAGCGTAAGACCCTGGGTTCGATTCCGAGGTCAGAAGGAACATTGATGGTTTTTAGCCAGTAAAAGTCTGACACTCCCTTCCGCTCCGCCCAGAGCGGGAGGAGTCATTTGATGATTTCCCATTCGAAAAAGAAAAGGTCTTTTTGAGTTTTTCCATAAGGCATTTCTCAATAGCAAACTAGAGTCAATCCTTGTGCCCAGTTGATGGCAATAGGCAGTATACATAGGACTGTCACATAACCGGTGAAAAGTGAGTGTACTATACGTACTCCTCTGCCTAACCTTGTCGGGGTTACAGGTATGAAATTATGTGTATATTAATTAAAATCTATGTTGCTGATGATAGAACCACATTAGAAGTGACACAAATCTGGTATTATAAATATTTAGGAAATCTAAAAGTTAAACTTAAATGTTCATTTTAATTTAGCATCGGGTATTAAAAGATCAAAGTTTTAATAGGTAAAATAATTAAATATTCTCTTACTTACCTACTATTCAACTATCACTATTTCGAGTTCAAAACTTACTTAAGTTTATAAATAAAACTTATACGAAATATATAGGTGTCTTTATAAAAAAATGATACTTTCTTCCAATCGCGCCAATAAGTTGATAAAATACAAATGTACGTAAGTAGTTCTGGTGTACCGCGGAGTGTCTGCGGCAATACTAAATAGCTACTAGCAGCTAGTGCTCGTGGCAAGTTGTTGCAGCTTGCCTCCCAGGAGAGACTCTCATTGCTACTGGTTTATGGCCACGAGGGAAGCGGCTAGTATAGTGCCTTATTTATTTTTTACTTAAGAATGGAAGAAAAGTAAGATGTTTAAGATATTCTTGAAGTTTGTGAGGTGGTGCTGTTCTATTAAAAAATGGTAAAAATGCGGTTAATTTAGATAGCTCGAATCCTTCAAAAGTACCATAGAGTAATCATAGATTATTTAGTCTGTTATAGTAAAAGCTTTGACGAGTTTAACATGGTACGCAAGGTTAGAATAAAAACGTAGCCAGTACAGTACTTTGCCTTATATTTCGATAAACCATCAAAACTAACAAAATTACATTTATTCAATAATTAAATATATATCAGCCATTACTCCAAGAGTACTATTCTACTTCTTAATATAATTAAATGCATTTTAAGTACCTACTTAGGTAAATGGAACATAAATACAGCAAATAAAAAATTCCAGTTAAAATAGAAGGTAGGTAGATAATATATAAGTCAGTTAGGTACAAACAAAATTAACCTCTGTTGGAATAATCTCGACCTTTAAACTTTAGGCAGTAAGTACTTACATTATCATAACAGATTGGATACTGGCATATTAATTAGAACCCACGCCTACAACGTTTAAGCATCTTCTCCTCTTATTTTAACCTATACGATAGTAAGGTATCAAAAGGAGAAACTTTTTTGTGACTTCCAAGTTGACGAGATTGTAAATGGCGCCACTGTCGTTTGTTCTCAGTAAAAAGTTTTTAAGATACTGTTTGGTTTGTTATTACTGGCCAGTTTTGTATGTCAAACAAATTTAAACATAGAATCCGTTATTAGTCTAGTTCTTTCATTATCTCAAATTATTTGTGTCCAGTGCAGCATGTAAACTGTGTTCTTCATATTTTTTTTAAAGAAAAATATCTACACGAAGAAACTCTTTTGAGAAGCGCGGATACAGCCCTAACTGAGGGTGTACCTACTTCTAATTTATTTATTAGGAATTCATATAAAATTCTCTTGAATTTTAAATCCTAACGCTATTTATGAAGCCACACCTGGGAGGTAAGCAAAAGTCGTACGTGTGTTGCAAATAGGAGTGCGACGCAGTAAGAATTGCAATGGCCCCCGCATATGTGCCTCTATCACCTTACTCTGTTGCACAACATTGTGCTACTAAGAAAGGGTAAGACTTTTTTATTCGAAGCACTTTCTTTTCTAGTCAATAAGACTTTAGAATGTGAATAAGGTTTTAATTTGATTGCTGCCTCTGTGAAAACTGAGAAAAATAAAGTGATCTTTATTTTTGCTATGTTATCGTTGTTGTTGAGTTACTGCCGTTGGAGGTAAAATAACCGTTATTTTACCTTTTCGCTAATGCCACTAACTTGACCAACACCCAGTTTCTTGACCGAAAATCGACATGTCGAAATTAAACGTACGCCAAATGATGCGATTGGGCCGTTGATAATAATTCATTTAATTAATCAAAGCAATTGACGTGCATTTGACAATTTTCATCTTATTCATGTGTTGATTTTCGTTGCAATTAACTGGAATAGTAACTTAGTTGAGGAAAATAACATTTCCTCGACTCGTAGGAGTTGGATGATAAAAATCTAAAAGTTCGCTCACTAAACATGTTTCTAGGAAATAAATCATTTAGAAAATTAAGTGGGTACCCAGACTAAAACAACGTTAAACAAAGCGCGGTCGACCAGAACTTAATTACTGGTTAAATAAATTAGCTATTACAAAATGTAATTTAAAACAGAATTTAGGAGATAAAGTTTATTCCCCTGTGTAGTATTTAAATCACTTTGTTTACTTGTCGTACAATGGTTGAAATGTATGTGAAAAATAACAAGGACTACTTTTTATGGTTCCGTACCTTAAAAGGAAAAACGGAACCCCTTATAGGAGCACTCGCGTGTCTGTCTGTCTGTCTGTCACCAAGCCAATCAGCCAATTTACTCCGGAACTGCTGGACCATTCGGTCCAGCACTTGAAATTTGATACACTTAAGTAAGTCGGTGACCCAAAGATGGCCGTGTAAGTTTTGCAAACTATATTGTGTAACATATCAAATGAAAGGGCTTATTGTAAGCATCTCAAATATATTATACATATTTTTTTATGATTTCAAGATAAATAGTTTTGAAGTTATGTAAGAAAATATGTGAAATTGACCATACCCCCTTAACTCCGAAAGTTTTGAAAAAAAATACAAAAAATAGTTCTTTGCCTATAGATTACAGGAAAGACCTGTAACAAATCTGAGATTTAAAACAACTTACGGAATTTAGATAATTAACGTACGAACCCCCCCCCCCCCCCGCGAGTCGAACTCGCACTTGTCCGGTTTTTTATAATATTAATATCGCGTCTGACAGTCAATTTCGTGTATAGCAAGAGATTTTGAACGTCACACGTTGCACTGAGCACAAAAATATGCGGAATTTTGTGAATTCATCATTTCAGCCGAAAGACATCCACTGCTGAACATAGGCCTCCCCCAAGTGTCGCCACATTGACCGGTCCCGTGCGTCTCGCATCCAGCCGATTCCCGCAACTTGGTGGTCATCGGTCCACCGTGAGGGCTTCCAACACAACGTTTTCCAGTTCGCGGTCGCCACTCCAGAACTTTTCGGCCCTATCGGCCATCCGTTCTACGACGAATATGCCCTGCCCACTGCGACTTAAGTTTTACAATTCTTCGGGCTACGTCGGTAACCTTTGTTCTGTCTCTTCATTTCTGGTTAGATGACGCAAGGAAAATTCGAGCATAGCCCTATCCGTTGCCCTTGGGTGGCTTTAAGCCTTCTGATGAGGCCCATTGTGAGTGATCACGTCTCGGTCCCGTATGTCATCACTGGCAACACACATACTGGTCATTGTCTTATTCGTTTTGAGTCTTTGTGAATTTATTATGTATGTACATAATACACACATACACAAACTCACGTCTTGTTCACAATATCGCTATTAAAAAAAATCACATGGCCTTGAAATCTTTTTGAATCCATACTTATATTATTAATACGTAAGTAACTCTTTTCGTTTGTGACATATTCAAGATTAAACGGCTGATCGGATCGTAATGAAATTTTAAAAGGAGATAGATTATATCCTGGGTAAAGACATAGTCTATCTTTTTGTTTTCACATATACCTACTCATAAAAATTTTCACGTGAACGAAGTCGCGGACAACAGCGAGTTAAGTATAAGTGAAGCATTGTGAGCAAACGCACCACACTTAACAAAATACAACAAGAAATCCCCAGTGAATTTCACATTCAGGCTTAAGACACATCTCAAAACTATTTTACATATACACAATTTTGACTAAAGTGCTTTCACCGTCGCGAAAAATGTCTGCGTCGAAAAATCCACGACACACAAATCTACACTATTCGAGATTTAAAACCTCTATTGAAACATGGCGTTTTGTGAATCTTCTCTTATTTGAAAGAAAGAAAAAGTATTTATTTGTCTCGCACAGGATAAAAAAAATGCTTAAATAAACAATAAAACAAAAATTACATAAAAAAGTAAACATAAGAAATAATTTAAAATAAGACAAACGAATTTGGTCTTGTTCGAGGCCATAAGGCCCTATATGAGCATGGAGCTGTAATATAACACTTCTTAAACACGCTTGACGACTTCAGTACCCTAAATGCTGCAGGTGTAATACAGGGTGGAAAGGGCACGGACGCGACAACGCGTATTCAGTACATCATTCTGAGATAGAATTTTTTTATCGGTTATTAAAAAAAAACAGCTATTTCCTACAAAAGTGTCAAAATCTATGGAACAGCTGATTTAAAAAAAAATCTGCAATTTTAAATATAATAAAATAATAATAATATATACTACCGCATAAGTAACTCGGATAATAAAATCAGGCAACAATTGGGTTCATTGGAAAAAGGGTAGAATCATATCCACCTTGATACTGGCCATGAGATGCAACAAAGGAGATCCAGTTTTATAACTTCTGACAGAGCATTAAACTCTAAAATCAAAGCATTTTACGTAAGTAATTCAGTTTCGACAGACACGAGATAGAAAATTGTAAAATGTCGCGTCGCAATAAAAGCACAGATACGGGGAGCACACATTTCTTTGTTTATTATGTCGGGACAGTACCGTTGTCACGACTACATGCAAATAAAAAGTACAATCCCTGTCATACGTCGCCGTAAAGCTTTTATGTTGGCAGCATTGGCACACTAGATTTTATATCTGCTCTTTTGTGAACATACTGTATCTCTCAATGATTCTGTGTGCACACACATGCGTGCCTAACCAGTTTTAAAGCTTTTAACAACGCAGTTGCATTCAAATTGGCTAATGCATCGAAAATGGCTAATGGCTATCCTACTAAAATGTGGGCACTCAGAGAATCCATTTGAAGGGATTAAAATTTTATGAAAACTATGCAAACATTGAATTGGCTCGATTGAATCAGTTTTTTATTCCATTGACACTAGCAAGCTTCAGCCGAAACTACAAACTAGGTTGAAAATGCAAGCCAAATTTTCTCTAAGCCAAGTACTGAATTCTAGAAGATTATCAGATTTCTTTATACCCACCAACTCAACAAATGCAAATGTTGAGTTGGTGGGTCTAATAAATAAAAAATTGATATTCCGAAAACAAAACGTGACCGAGTTAATTTCAATTCGTTCCAACAGACAACAATATCATTTGTAATTATTTTTTTACAATATGACATTCAACAAAGGAGGCCAAAACAATAGACCGACACAGATAGCCAGGAAGGTTTACCGCGATTAATATGAGCCTGTATAAATCACGAATCAGAGGGCGCAAGCCCCAATTAATTCATAAAAACTCTGTTATTATGTCCGTTGTTTCCTTGTTTAGCTGTTCGGGATGCTTTTGTGCTGAAACAGAATAATTGTCTGATTTAGAAACAATGACATAATCATTGCTTGAATGTGATGAGAACCTTACTACAAGTGAGTATTTAGACATTTTAAGATTGATTAAATTACTTTGCTTTTTGCTTCTCAAGTACCTATATCAAACCTCAATTAGTTAAGACCTATGCGACAGACTAACAAAAAAAGATCAGTTTGGCAATTTAATATTGTAATACTAAAATTGAAGTCGGTAAGTACGTTTGTATGAAAGAAGGATTCAAATATTTCGATTCAGCATTCAGAAACTGATTAACCAACCGATAAACTGTTTGCAAATACTTTAAACCCCAGGTTTGTTCCCAAGCGATGTCAACGTCCTTTTCATCAAAGTTATCAAGTTCAAGTTAAGTAAGTAATTGACTTTTCACTTACCGCAACTTATTGATCAGACTTAAGTCTGAATAAGCTAAGTTTAAACTTCAACTTAAGTCGCATAATAGAAATACCAACGTTTGACGCTCAACAATGATGTGGTTAAGGTTTAAAGGTTTAACGATTTAAGTTATTTACATAAATACTCGTATTAAATACTTATGATGAGTGTGAATATGATCAGGCCACCTACATTTATACAGTACCTAACATAATAACATAACATCAAATGTTAAGCAGAGGTGTACCTACAGTATGTATACCCACATTTAGCCTGTCATGTTAAAGTCCCATGTGACAGGGGGCGAGCCTATTGCAATCAACCCGGCACAAATTCAGACCCGGTGGCTGCTACTGAGAAGTTCCTGATGGATAAATCCAAAACACTTTGCCAGACCTTTGAGGGAATCGAACCGTCTCATTCATGGCCGCGCTTGCAACCAAGAGAACAACGAGGCAGTCCAGAACATAGACAGTACCTAAATTTCGAAATACAGGTTGTAAGGGACAGCCTTCCACAAACAGGTGGGGTGAATTCAGAATATCAAACTGAAGATAACCGGTACAAGAAATTATTTCAGGAATGTTATAGAAATCCAATAAATTTGATTTGTTTTATTTCCTCATACGCAATGTATCGTTACCGTGGCAAAACGCACCTAGCGAACGACAAGCGCGACGACAAGTTCGATGAACTCTGCAGCTAGGCAGTAAGAGAACAGCTGATTTCACGCGTCGTTTGTAGAGTATTTCAACATCCATTGTTGTTTTTTTTATTTTTTTTGCCGTTTTATTTACATAAATGGTGTACTGCGTACAGATAATGTAATTTCGCATTGAAATAAAGGAATAGTAACTAAAAAAAATATAAAGATAAAAAAAAACTGGGACTAGATCCGGTGGAATATGATTCTAAACAAGGAGCTGCTGAATGCACCCTGTCAGTTTGCGAAGGGCTGCACCCTTACACCCTGTATAGTGGGAATACCAATGCTTTGATTCAATGCACCACCTTTCCGGCAGAGCAAAAGAATTTTTGATAAAAAGGAAGCAATGGTTTTTGCAGTGTTGTCAAAAGGAAAGGGATTGCCATTCCGATTGTGTTACACAATTAGGACGCCGGTTAGAAGTATTAATTCCCATCATGGATACACGTTAACAGCATTTTCCGTTATGAGAATCAACGATATGGGCTAATGAATGAGGCAGTTAATTAATCCCTTTTTAGGGTTCCGTACCCGAAGGGAAACCAATGGGACCCTATTACTAAGCCTCCGCTGTCCGTCCGGCTGTCCGTCCGTCTGTCAGCAGGCTGAATCTCATGATCCGTAGGTAATGGGCAGACAGTTGAAATTTTCACTGAATGTGTATTTCTGTTACCGCTTTAACAACAAATAATAAATTAAAGGGGCTCACCCACTGCGACGGTACGGAACCCTTCACGCGCGAGTCCGACTCGCACTTGGTCGGTTTTTAATGACAATATTGCAAAAGGGTAATCAGAGGTTCCTTGGTACCAGATATTAAGACTCAAAAATCGGTTCGTCCCCAGCTTGTAAGTGGATTCAATAAACCAAATCAAAAACATAAAATTATTTTCCAAATCACCACTTTGTATCTTCCGTTTATTAAATGTGAAACAACCAGATCGTTATCTAAAAATAAAGTATAATAGAATCGAACGAAGCATTAGGGCCGTACTATATTTATGACCCTTAAAATTTCACTCTAGTTCGGATCCGGCCCACTTTGTACAAAGTCGATTCGATGACTCTTTATTGATTTGATTGGCAATCCCGCTTCAACTTTAGCTATAAAATATCATTTGTAACCAACCAAGAATTTATAAAGGGACGCTTGCATTTGAAAAGGAAATAAACTGTTTCTTTTTTATTTATTGGCTTTATCGGTTTTTCTAGGTTGAAAAGCCATGAAGAGATAATCTTTTTATCGGTATCTGAGCTGTGTGCCAGTAAATTGAATTGTGGTCTTAAATCAAATTGGTTTGTAAATTTAATAAAACGGTAATTGGTGATTGAAGTATTTGTTAATAGGTTGGAAGGCTGTAAGAACTTCTACTAATAATTTAATTTCTAATTTGTTTTCTTTCATCCGGTTTTCCTGAACTTGAGGTTACTGCTCAATTAGGGATTTGAAGACACTGGACTGAAGACAGACTTTGGAAACATATTTTCCTTAGAATATTTTTTCTTCGTTTCTTTCTTGGAGATTTTACAGCCTGACTGTAATAATAATATTGTTAATAGGATGGTTTGCCATTACAGAAGCGCAGTTTTCCTTCCTAAAACAAATGTAGTGGAAACATTTAGTTTATAGCCGCTGTCATGTAGATCGTTTATGTCAATTGGTATTGATTTGTTTCCTACAAAATATTGGAGTGCAGAGTCAAAGTGATGTTGTACTTGTTTGCTATTCATTATATTTACAGTAGCTTTTTCCCGCGGCTTCTCTAGCGTGGTGGTCAGAAATTATCATACGGGAACGCTCCACCGGGATAAGATAAATAATCTATGTTCTAACATCCTATGTGACACTCTGACTCGAACTCTGTTCAGCTACTAAGGAGGAAAAGCATGACAAACAAGCCAACTCAGGACCCATTTAATATTTATCCGTGGTGCTAGGCAACTGGGCTTATCCCAGTTGTAAACGTCCCTTTGTCCCTTTTGGCCTTGTTTTGTTCTATCTCCTGCTGATATGGCGGGAAGTGGAAATTATGGTTTTAGTACTCCTCCGCTATACTTTTCTGATTAATTTCGTTGCGGGATCCAAAACAGTTAAATTGTTTCTCTGAGACTTCGTCGAGCTTCATTGTCTCGGAGCTTTTCTGGTGGTCGCCACTGTTGATTCTGGCTCTCTGGAGGTACAGTGGTTAGGGAATAGTATAGCGGGCTTGTCCCAAACAAGCAAACTTACATCCACGTTTATAATCTCGTATTAGTTAGGATTAGTTAAGTTGCTATCTATTTATACTCACATATTATATTAACGTTGATTACAACTTTAAAAACGGGCAGTATTTGTTTAAAAAAGTATTAGTTCGACATAGACAGCTGTTTATCATTCTATATTTGAAAGAGTGCTGTGAAAATACGGTGTCCCGGGTGTGTTGACTTTTGACGAGGCAAAGTGAAGTTATCAAAATGTTATTGGAGTTACATAGTTTAACACTGCCGATGCGACTTGGTGCTGGCGAATTATGCCGCAGCGATGCGATGTGGAATTCTTGATTAAACAAATTTATGAAGTAAATATAGTACAGGAATAATAAATATCAACTGAATATTGATAGTTTTGAGTACAGGCCCATGGGGCAGTGGGATGTTATTGATGCAAATTTTACTTATTGTTTTGTAAGCCTTTGGGTTCTCTTTCTTCATTTGCTGAGCCTTTAATATTATGAACCTTTTTAATGACGGTTACTGCGAGCAAGACACACAAAATTATTTTAAACCGTAAATAAAGGAACTGTGATAAATGGAACTTGACCCTACTATTCATTATATCACTGTTCACATGCCTACATCCAAACAAAAATGATTCAATTTCTTAAGTTTTAATGACTATGTTAATCACAAATTTTGTTGTCAGGGAGGAAAGAGTTTTGTATAGCTAGATAGTATTGTCTTTTTACTACATTCACATAAACTGATGTCGTGCCATCGCTATTTGTAACAGGAAAGGGAAACGGAAAGATAGCTCACCAATTGACATGGGGTTGTAGACTAATTGGGGAAGGAAATAAATAGCCTCATGCCCCCCGCAGTGTTGGACATAAACTAATGACCCTGCAGGAGTACATCCCCAATGGGTCGACATAGAGCTTGGTAAGGATCCTTATGAACTGGCCATCCGTACCAAGGATGATAAAAGCTTCCGCTAAGATACTCTACCAAGATCTTATCCTATCCTTTCTTATGAAATAGAAAAACCAAGAATGTAACTTATATAATTATACTTGCACATACAAATAAAAACCACCACGAAAATATCATAATTACAGCCCGGAATCACCCCCTAATGGGTATAGGCCTCCCCTTTCTTCTATCACTCTTCTCTGTTCTGTGCGTCCCTTATCCATCCTATTCCCGCGACCGCAACGCGCTTTTGGACAGCCCTGGTTTCTTAAGCAACCGTTTGGTCAAAACCTTACGCCATCGGCTCCACGTCTAGCCAGATATCCTGCACAACTACACTTCTTACGACGACTTCGTCCGACGACGGATTTTGGTGTTACGCACTCGATATAGTAGGGTTATGCCGATCATCTTTATGCAACTCTTATGTGTGCATCCATTTCTCGGCACCGTAGGTCATCGTTGGGCGGACACCATCACGCGTAGCATGACCAATTCCATCTCTAAATTTTCTTCATGCTTGACGTTGCAGACTTTTGTCGACTGAAGAATAGAAACATTTCTTTTCTACATTTTTAACATCGCCATGTTTACGCCGATAGAAATCTTTCTACAATCTGTCATTTTGGCGATTCTTCCGTCGACAAAACCCGTTTCCACGATGGTCATGCTACGCGTGCTAGAAGACATTATAGATAAAATATGCTAAATTGGACACCAACATTATAATACATCTGTTTTTATGCAGCATTACTAACTCTATAGATAATATAATGGTGGTTCACAAAGTTACACAATACTGTATCCAGTTCTAAAATAAGCACAGTAATTTATTTAATACCACGTCTAACTTACACCCACATTACCACAATCTGGCTTTCGACTATTTAGCACACAACTTTTAATTCGCAATGCACACATTAAATTATTTCATTGCATTAAATTCTCGTGAAACTTTCAGAATCCGTTGCGATGCTATTTCACAGCCACCTCATCATTAACGAGGAATTTCAGTCAATGAATTTAATGTTCCTGCTGTTACTGTTAAAATTAAATGGGTAGCTAAAATGATATGTGGTCGCTAATAATGTGAATCTATGTGTTAGCTTTCTCTCGGACAGTTTTAGGTCAAATTTAAAGACACCCTGGAAGCGAAAATAGTGAGAGTATTTAATTGATAAATGAGGATTTCGAAGTGTTTTAGTGATCGATTATTTGAGTATGAAAATGAGGGTATCCAATGGATAAGCGTTTTACATAATCAGCATCTGGGTTGCCTTATCCCAACTAGTGGAGTCGACTTTCAGTCCAAGTGGATCCAGCAGAACACCAGCATTTTAGATAAAGTGTTTGCCGTTAAAGCGAAAAACTACCTTTTAATACCAACATAACAGTTTTCCACGCTAATAAATCGAATAACTAATAATAGAACATAAACATGGATCTCGCGAACTCGTCAAGGTAGCTCAGCTAGCCAGACAGACGATTAAATTTTAAGTATGTACTTACTTACGTAACAATATCACTAGGTTTTAGAACAGGTACTTGAACTTGAACCCGAGGTAATTTTACGATCCTAATTTGAAGACGTTTATCGATGTCGATCCATGTTAAGGGTCCGTTTCCACCAAGCGAAAAAGTCCTCGAGCACTTTTTTGATGTCACTGAATAAAAGACTGTATCAGTATTTCTGTAAAGATTAAAATTCGACGCAGACAAAGCGGCGACAAAGATGCGTGTGCCCCAATTGTGTTTTTAAAATCAATACAGTCCTTTACACGGCCAATTTGAAAAAAAATAGTTCTTTGCCTATAGATTACAGGAAAACCTATAAGAAATCTTAGATTTAAAACAACTTACGGAATTTAGATAATTAACGTACGGAACCCTCTCCACGCGATTCGAACTCGCACTTGTCCGGTGTTTTTTAATATAACCATGAAATTTTAAGGAATTATTGATATAATTTCATTTTACCTAATTTTACATGGTTTAATGAACATTTGCTATACCTAATTAATATTCAATTAGTATAATATTCAGTTACTGCAATATTCAAAGTCAACGTCTAACGTTTAATATACATATTATTTTTATAACAGTATGATGTTTCTTAATATTTACTTATTCATTACAGAATTTTGGCTGAAAATAAGTAAATCCGAAAATTTGGTCAACTGAACGTTATTAAAAGAGTATTATATTATACAAATTGAAAATTATATGAAATGAACGTTATACTAAAAGTACCGACGTAATGTTAAGGTTTTATATTATATAAATAAACTGTCCGTAATAAATTTTGCAAATGAAAATGAAAACCGCATCAAAGTCCGGTTGCATAGTTAACAAAAACAACAACCAGTTTAGTTATAAACCATATTATCTAATCTAGTTCGTATGTCAAATATGCGTACAACAAAAGAAAACTGATTTTCATTTATTTCTATTAAGCCGAACCTAAAATAGGCTAGATATCAATCTATAATAGTCTGATAGACCATCAATAAGTTCAAGAATAAATTCGAAACTGAGGCCTGTAAGAAAGCTTCCAAAGAAAATGCCGATATTATACAAACGATTGAGGAACCATAAACCTTGGGCACGATATCATCATGACAGCGGGTTCTATTTTTGTTCTGCAAATTCATGTTGAAATTTGGTGGCAGACACCAAAATTGAAGAATATATTTGTTTTAACACAGTTCATTAATATCTAGACCTTGTTTCTAGCTGGTGGTAATTATTCTGCTAGTTTTGGATCTTAGAGTTTTTATGCTGGCCATGGACCTTGGCTTTACATGCCGTCGAGAAATATCTCTGAGGCATACTGGTTTCCTCACGATGTTATCCTTCACCGAAGCAAGTGATAATTATACAATTTGCACATGAATCCGTTAAATCAGATGTGCGTGTCTATTTGTCTACTGGATATAAGATTCTATTGTACTGCTACAATAGAATCTTATATCAACCTACCTGGTCGCCACACGTTGCGGTTATAACAATATAAAGAATGGAAAACCCTAAAAATAATATATGAAACATGTTTCGAGCAGTCTCACAAATCGTTCCTACATTTTCGTAGACTATCAAGTTACTACGCCGTAGCTTATATGACGTCACAGCTACGGGGCTACGTTTTATATAAAGACACTGATTTGCTACGCTCAGGCTCATTTCCTCAAGTCCTACAAAATGTCAAAGCCAGGATTATTTTTCTTTGAAACTCTAAATCTGAAATCTCTTGAAAATCTTTGAACTGAACACATTTATTGATAACTTTTAAAGATAAAAAAAAAATTGTTTCAGTTATATAATGCGGAATATCTTAGTCAAATACCTACCTTTTTAATTTCATCACAAAAATCAGAAAGATAAATAAGGATTGTCATGCAAATACAATACAATTTCAATTCCGAAAAATCTGTCTCGCTGAAAAAATATTTGGCCCTCCATAATTTAGATCAAATCAAATACTTGACGACAAACTTTTTAACTTTATGATTTCAGGACAATATTAGAGAAAAATAAAGCTATATTTTTCTAAGAATGCCAAACTTTGCAGGTGTTTCAGAAAATTATTTTTGTATTATTTATCAGTGGATGTTTTTTAACTTTGTAAAAGTTATAAAGCAGTGCCCATGAGGTCCTAGGTCGGGCAAAGCGTTAATGAGTTATCCCAACAAAGATTTTTCAATAGCAGCTTGGATTTGTGCCCGGTTGTTGGCTATAGGTGTCCCCTATGACATGGGATTTGAACATAACTGGCGAATATGCCATGAATTATGCCATGGTGTCACTATATTTCTTTATTAAATATATTTTTCTTTTTGTATATTGGCACCCTGTTTTTTTAGGGTTCCGTACCCAAAGGGTAAAACGAGACCCTATTACTAAGACTTCGCTGTCTGTCTGTCTGTCTGTCTCCAGGCTGTATCTCATAAACCGTGATAGCTAGAAAGCTGAAATTTTCACAAATGATGTATTACTATTGCCGCTATAACAACAAATACTAAAAATTAAAAAAAAATATTAAGGGGGGCTCCCATACAACAGATATGATTTTTTTGCCGTTTATATAGATAATGGTACGGAACCCTTCGTGCGCGAGTCCGACTCGCACTTGGCCGGTTTTATTTATTTAAGTTATGTTATTATAATTTGTCTTCATTATTTAAATGTGCTTCTGTGTGTTGTGCTATGTCTTTTGTGTGTGTGTTTTATATATCTATATATCTAAATGTGGGTGTACTATAAGGTACATTTCGTTGTGTTACCCTTTGGGTATTACAGCCGTGATGTTATGATAAGTTTCGTTGTAAATATCGATTATCGCATAATATACCAGTACCGAGCCACTGCAACGATAAATATGTTGTTTAAAATTTAATGCAGAATTGTAGCTTGCATTTATGGCGGTACTAAAATAAATTACTTCATGTAATTGACACTTACTGCTTTGCCGAGAAAATGGCAGCACACGAGCAATCCACACTTACTGTTATGAGGAAAACGGTAGAAATTATTTACTGAACTAGTTTAACCCGCTACTTCGCCTGAGTTCTCTTAGAGATTCTAAAAACAACTAGTGAAAAAGTAGGAACTTGACCTCCAATATCTCCGTAACTAGAAAGTTCCCAGGTATGGTCAAGAACAAAAAAAAAGATTGCAGTGACGGGAAAAATAAGCGCCTTTCGGTTTCGTTAAGGGTTTGTTTACACCCCATAGATGTTAGTCTGTAAGGTATGGGCCAAACTTGTCTGAAAATAAATAAATGTTATGTTGTGTTAAGTAGCAGTAGATGAAACGCAAACGTATGTCTTAAAAAAAGTGGCTGTGACATACGGATGGACAGACAGACAGACATGACGAATCCATAAGGGTTCCGTTTTTTGCCATTTGGCTACGGAACCCTAAAAAGCACTATGTTGAATTTGACGATTATTTTTGTAGCGCCTGTACTTGTAAATGCTACAGCACAATAATATTGTGGCATAAATTTTTGTGTTTCTTAGTTTTAGTGAAGTGGTCATTAGTTGTACGGCGTGAAAAATCATAAACAATAAACATTATAAACACGGCTTTCTGTACTATACGTAACAGCCTTTTGTTATCATCATTAGTAATTAAAACAACAATGGACTTAAATTATAATAATTTTAACGGAAATCTTAATCTATCAAAATATTATAACATCACAGTTGTTATTGTTTCAATGTGATCATTATCGTTGTTTTACGTCTCGTTAGTAGGACTTTAATTAATATTGTCTCTCGACATTTCTGTTATCTTGTTCATCAACTTTTGTAGAGGAGAGTTCTTTATGCCTTGATTGCCTCTTTGTTGTCTGTTTAGTGGTCGCAAGAGAAACTGCTAATCTGGTCCTGGGCTCACCTCTTGTCCACATCATCATGATCGTTCTCTTGCCCTTATCCTAATTTATTAGGCATCGCGCATTAGCAAGTCTTTTTCACCTTATTCAGACTTAATATTATAAATGCGAAAGTAAAACTGTAACTTTGTTTATCTATTGCTATTTCACGCTCTCAGAACTGAACGAATTTAGATGACCCTCCTGTTTGCTGACATCTCTTTGAGGCGCGCGTGGAACACGAACGCGCCGTCGTCACGACCTGTCGTCATAAGACGGACGGACGGCAAGCTGGCCCATTACTCGCCGTCCACAGGCCCGCGATATACTTTTTATCCTAATAGTACGTTCTCGTGTGATAATTTCCGACATTCGCGAGGGCTAAGCCGCGACCAAAGCTAATAACCAAAGAAGACCAAAACATATCTGACGAAACGTGGGCACACCATAAACCTCTGCCACCCCTTTGGGCAAATCAAGCGTGATGTTATGCCCTTGCTTAAGACGCATCGTAAATCACGATCGACCCCTGTAATGTAACGTCACAATTTTTACACTACGCTGCTTGACGAAATTCAAGCGAGAAAGGGTTGAACTTCTTATAGGATCCTGGTTTTGTGGACAAAGAGCTTTAATTACATTAGTCAGAGGTTTTTATTAGTTAATCTACGTAGAAATTAAATGGTAAAATAAGATAGTATTTTACTTTGTAACATTTATGTTTCTTCTTTCTTTGTGTGCTTTAAATGAGGCCTGAGGCTGTAACTTCTTATTCTCAGAGATCTTGAGAACGAATAATTTTAATTTTTACTTAATTTATAACTCATCCAGTGTGATCTTTGGTTTGCTGTATATCACTTTCTCTAAATTCATACCCAAGATTATCTTTGTTTTGGAACGTGACCGAAGTGACTCATACAAGTTCTTCACGTCACTAGCAAAGATATTTGGTCTCTGAATATAAATTACTGAATCACTATTAACGTCACAGCCACGTTCGATTTTTCCTAAAAAAATAATTACCTACCCCAATACTTTGAACCTATTGGGAGTTGAAAAATACTTCTCTTTGTGGCCCGATTCAGCTATTTATTACAATTATTTGAAGTAATATTTTATTCGTAAAGTTACATCAAAGAGTTTTCATTGCGTTGATTTTTGCTTTGTCTCATTTGGAGACTGAAATCCATAAAATCAAAATATCATTGTCAATTCAACCAATTTGTGTTTGGTAGAAATGACACTAACTGTGTAGAAATTATTAGAACAAAGTTTTAGGAAATTGAGCTTTTCTATAGGTACTAACCAATTAAATAAGTTATAATCAGTAGCCATGTAAGCATAACAGTACTTAAGAAAAAAAACATGTTACCAAGCGAAAACTTCCTTTAATTCGTGAAATTAGCATAATTTGCACCTCAGTAAGTAAAAACTTGAGCAAACGTTGAAAGTCATAGAGACGTTAATTAGTTTTCCTTAATTAGCAATGCAATGAAATCTGCCTTTCGCGTCAAATGCAGGAGGCTATTCCTCGGATTTTTGAAGAGCCGAAGTTGAGCCTAAAAAAGAGGTAGAAAATGTTTTCATAAAGTGAAATGGATGATTTTAATGAAAATGTTGAACTAGTTTCGGTTAAATATGAACAAACTCACTCTACTCACTAAAAATACAGTCCATATTTGGACAGACCTTCTGCATCCAATCAGATGAAATACGTCGATAATATTACCTGTAAATAAAAAACAAAATAATTATTTTTATTTATTTTTCTTTAGACGACAGACAGTTACGTAAGCTAATCTAATGATCCTAACTGTCTATTGTATAATCAGCTTTAACATCTAAAACAAAAGAGCTTAGACTTTTATATGGCCATAATCATATAACATTCACACAATGCCTGAAATCCCTTTTGTCTTTTTTACGAAGGCTTTTTCACAAAAGCCTAACTCAAAAGTACCATAAAATATGAGATGAAAACCTTATAATAACCCACATTGAAAACTTTCAAATTAGGTTTCATAACTAAAAGGGGAGGTACAGAACGACGAATTTCTTTACAACTGCATTTTCTCCACAAGCCTTTCTACCCAGCATTCTCCATTGTCCGTATTCGAGTCGTCTAATTGAAATGTTCCTTCCACTATTGTCATTTCCTTTTTTCAAGTTGTGTTTGTTTGGTTTCTATTGAATTCATTCTTGCCCAAATCTGAAAGTAACGACTGTTGCTCCCACAATGGTTAATCAGGGTTAAAATTGAAAGTGGATATTTTGTCGGATAACTCAGATTTGAAAACTCATCTTCTTTTGTTGCGTTTGTTCTGATGTTTGCGATCAAGGGAGCTGGAATGTTCTGGTTACAATACAATGTGAAGAAAGGTTTTGATGCGTTTTGGATTTACACAAGTATCCCGCTCTTGGAAATCGTATAAATAATACTAAAATTCAGAATTTGCTATTCACACAAAGATTTTCAAAGAAACAGAATCTTTGCTTGTAGGTAGTTAACCCACGCACCTCTATATGAAACCTCATAAGATCTGAACAAAATGAACGATTATTTTCGTAAGTTAATTAAATCGGGCGATAATTGATACCCATCACTGTCAAGTTATACTTATTATCATTTATATATACCTACCTATATTGATTAATTTAGAAATTCGATTTAATATCTTTATTTAGGTTCCTTAATTAACTCATGAAATCCAAATTAACAGTCAGGAGATTCAGAATTTGCGAGAATGGATGGATGGATGTTTGTTACGCCTTTGCCTAAAAACTACTGAACGGCTGTTGATGAAACTTGGCACACAAATAGTTTACTACACACTTTTTTAACATTTAGAATACTTTTTAGCCTGATCCAGGCAGACGAACTCGCCAACAAACTGTAAGTTTACCGTAAGTAAACTTAACCTCAGGAATTATTTTAACCCACCACTTTATACTTAACCAACAAAATAACTTGACAACCAAGTTGACATTGTCAACAACTATGAAGCCTAAGGAAGGTCGTTAGCCGACATAAGGCGCTCCAAACTACCAGTTTAAGGGGTGTTAACATTCAGCCCAACATAAACTTTTCGCTTTTCTGAACATTTTACGAAGGAAAAAGCTGTCCGCCTAGAGAAAACATCTCTTTTGTATTGTGTTGGATCGTTTCGACAGACATTAACTGAAATTTACGGCCAGCCAATTTTAGACGGATTTAAGTACTTGCCCTTAATGTGCGTGCCTCTGTAGATACCGCCGATGTTGTGAAATCGAAACGTAATATTTTTATTGTCGCACCATCACGATGCCCCCGCGGCGGCTTCAAGATTGGTTTATTTTTGAAATTCGAATATTTTGACAGGCCGCTGGAGAGATTAAATAAAAAGAGCATCGTTTTAGTTTATTTTCGCTATCAATTTCAAGAACTTGACTTATTTTTTATGACGACTAAGTTGTCCCAATATTATTCTAAGCTTTTCAATATTTTGTTGTTTAACCTGTGACAGTTTATTGTACAGACGCCAGCACATAAAGCTACTACAATCTGTCAAATTTCTTTAATATATTTTCAACTTTATCGCTAAAGTATTGGGTTCAAGGTTGATTGAGAAAATTTGACAGTTTCGGGTAGCTTGATGTGCTGGCGTCTGTACACTGCCAAGTTAGCTACTAGGTGTAAACGGACCGTTCACGAAGCCGTCAGCAAAGCATTCTGTACAAGTTCTAACGCTAATGCTACGCACTCAAAACATTGTGCTGATCGATGCATCATATAGTACAAGGGTCATGGAGGTATATATAGTAAAGTCATAACATTAAAACTTGTATTTTTTTAAACTTGATTAAGATTTGGCACTTTGGCCTCCTAATCTCTAACTAAAAAACGACGACACGGACGACTGTGTAAGTTGAAGAATGTTTAATTAATTAATGTATCTCCAATAATTAGTAATCACCAAATTCTCACCACTAACATAGTTCTTAAGTACTTATTCACTAACACAGATGGACCATGTTGTTCGAAATAAATAGT
Source organism: Eurois occulta (assembly GCA_950022335.1). Taxonomy (NCBI): domain Eukaryota; kingdom Metazoa; phylum Arthropoda; class Insecta; order Lepidoptera; family Noctuidae; genus Eurois; species Eurois occulta. The sequence continues at coordinate 8,605,329 of OX465500.1, read as the reverse complement.
TATTTGATTTGATTTTTTGATTAAAAGGTTCCTAGATACAGTCCAGAACAAAAAAAAAACGCAAACACGCGCGACGTGGAGAATAAGTGTCTTTTAGCTTCGTTAAGGGTCTTTATACACCGATTATAATTAGTCTAAAACGGTGAAAGAAAAACATCGTGAGGAAACCGGCATGTCCTGGAACCAAAAATTCGAAGACATGTGACATCTACCAATCCGCACTGGGCCCGCGTGGTAGATTACAACTATTACCTCTCTAGAGAGTGAGCATTATAGGCTGATCATGCTTATGCTTATGCTATTAGCCAGTTCCTCAGTTTGCAGATGCTGCAAATTATTTTAAATCTTAATAGTTACACTACCGATACAACATTACCACTAACTCTGTGGGTTTATTCTGGTCTACACAGCCTTAAATATATTTTTTCTAGATACATTTATCGTAATCATATTCACTGGCATTTACCATCCGTATGTAGGTGTAACACAGGCTCATCCTCTTAACGCATAATGAGATTTTAGCTTAACCTTTTACATTTTTTATAGGTTACGTAGAGCTTTAATCGCCCCTCACTACATTTAAGGATTCATTTAACTTTTGTTCAGGGCACTTGATTCCCGGTGGGTCCTGCCCTTCAACGAAATTAGCCGGTAAATGATCCGTGAAAACCTATTTGGTTTTAATGTAGGTAATATTATCATGAATATCATGAAACCTAGTATGATATGTTAGAATACCAGCTGAGATAGGTCTTTTTGACCTTCTGATGGTTTAAGTGTTCGTTTCTTTTTTCTTAATAACATGTTTCTTTACTAATGAAATACAATTTTGGAAATATTAAGTAATGACTGCCTCTTTGGTCTAGTGGACGCAAGCGCTACTGCTGAGCATGAGGTCCTGGGTTCGATTCCCAGGTCGGACAAAGTGTTATTGGGTTTTTCTATCAAGAATTTCTTAGTAGCAGCCACGCAGTCTGCATTTGTGTCCGGTTGATGGCAATTGGCTCGCCCCTTATTACATGGGACTGGCGAAATGTGAGTGCACTATTAGGTACACCTCTGCCTAACACTTCGGGGATTACAGGCGTGATGTCGCGTTTATTAACTTAAAAAAAAACCTTTTCTATTCTTTGATATCAAGTATCATGTATTTAGCAAAACCTCTAAGTCTTGGGAACTATTTCTGGTCCAATCTGCCTAAAGGCTAAAAGGTGAGCGTACACAAAGGGTGCTAACAGCATGATATATGCGGTGTCCAATTTTAGAAACATGAACTTTGCCTTTTGTTTCATCATTAGACCATCGTATTTGATTGTTCAAAAATTCCGAAACATGCGAGGTCTGCCACTGTCACTGGTTTATCCTTGATCATGGTGGTTGGAACAGCGCCGAAATATCGTTAACTCTAAATAAAAAGTAAACATGGTAACTATCCCGTTTCCAGTGTTGTCTGCCAATGAGTTATTCAGCCCCAGCATAATTTTAGTAAACTTATACTGTCACTTACGGGATGTCTTCCGTGATTGTTCATGATTTTGATATCGGGAGCAAAGAACAATCACGGAAGATATCCCGTAAGTTTCAGTTGCTTAGTAGAGTATCCTTCCATGTGCCACGAAATCTACCAAGAAAATCGAATAAGAAACTGTTTTGCATGCCAAAATACAATACAAATCTAAGGCAACATTGCTCACTAAATAGAATGTATGCTGTTAACAAAGAACACGATGAAGACATCGACTAATACCATACATCTGTGCCTACTCTCAGCAAATTGTTTAAATTTAATTTGCAAAATAATTAAGTTTGATTTTGTTTGACTTAACTTAATATTATCGATACTGTTGTTGTTTTCATTTTATATTTGTATTTTTTTAGGGTTCCGTAGCCAAATGGCAAGAAACGGAACCTTTATGGATTCGTCATGTCTGTCTGTCTGTCCGTCCGTATGTCACAGCCACTTTTTTCGGAAACTATAAGAACTATACTGTTGAAACTTGGTAAATAGATGTATTTTTGTGAACCGCATTAAGATTTTCACACAAAAATAGAAAAAAAAAACAATAAATTTTGGCTTAGAACTGAAACTCAAATTTTTTTTTTTCATCAAACCCATACTTGTGGGGTATCTATGGACAGGTCTTCAAAAATGATATTGAGGTTTCTAAAATCATTGTTTTCTAAATAAACTGAATAGTTTGCGCAAGAGACACTTCCAAAGTGGTAAAATGTGTCCCCCCCCCCCCTCGTGTAATTTCTAAAAAGAATAATAAAACTAAAAAAAATATATATGATGTACATTACCATGCAAACTTCCATCGAAAATTGGTTTGAACGAGATCTAGTAAGTTGTTTTTTAATACGTCATAAATTAAATCGTAAACTGCAATTTACTTTTCATTCAATCAACTTAAATATAAAAATAAATAAAAAATTCACTATTATTAATACATCGATCAAAGTTACAACGAACTACAAGATTTTTTATATTGTGTTACTTGCTACTACCCCCTTCATGGGCGAGCCCAACTCGCACTTGGCCGCTTTTTTTATTCTTTTTTTCACTGTTTAATTAGCTATTTAGGCGCATAATATAGTGCATGTAGTGCTCTTCTTTAAGTAATGGGGCTTGGACTTAAGTTTGAAATGTTGTACAATCTATGTAATAGTGTGCTCATTGTTGAAGAGCCAAATAAAAAAATAAATTTAGTTTTAAACCGTGAAAGCTAAAACAGTAATTTTAAGTATTATTATAGAAAGTAAGTAACCAAGCCTTTAGTCGGCACGTGTATCTAGCCATTTGTAAAGTTATTAATATTCTGAAGCATAAGGAAGTGGGACGCACGCCCACAGTTTTCATTTGCAATTTATTACAATGTCGTGTAGTTGTGGAAAACTTGGAAGGAAATTTAAAAGATAGGTATAAGTTCTGAAGATAGTTCTTTTTAAATATTAGCCACAAATTGCGAAGGAGCTCGTGGCTAAATAATAACAGCCGCTCGGGTCGAGCTTCAGGTTAAACCGCCCTTGCCTAGGTTGATCCGTGGATGGGTGACCACCCGTTACATACCGAGTTTCCTCTGTGTCTCGGAAGCACGTTATCCGTTGGTCCAAACTGGCATTTTTAGATTTTCGACAGTTGTTAGAAGTAGTTAGTGGCCCGAAAGCCTGACAACCAGTCTTACCAAGGGATATCGTATTATGAGTAATACGATACCCCTTGCCTACCCCTTGGCTACCTATCTGACCGCCACAACTCAGTTAACAAACCAGTGCTAACTGGGTTGTGGGTTATGGCCCGAAAGTCTGACAACCACTTTTACCAAGGGTTTGGTAATACCCACTTACCCAGTACTAACTGGGTTGCGGAGATCAGACATGCAGTCGTTCCATGTAAAATACTGGTAGTGGTAGTAGAAGTCGACTCCAGCACAGTTGGGAAAAGGCTAGCCAGATGATGAAGTACAAATTGTTGTATAAGATAATAAAACACGTAAATATCGTTAGTGTTGCTGTAAAGTTTAAATCAAGCTTTGACAGATCATAGAAATCATGTAAGCTACGTGTACCTTATTAAAGTTGACATGAGTTATATGGTTCTGGTATTTAATTTAGTAAACCAATAAAGATCATCTTCATCTGACTAACCGTTTTCCAACTATGTTAAGGTCAGCTTCCAGTCTAACCGGATGCTGCTGAGTACCAGCATTTTACATGGAACGAGGACCTATCTGACCTAAGCAATTCAGTTAGTACTGGGTAATATTGGTAAGAATGTTTGTCAGACTTTCGGGCCACTGACAAAAAATGACCAATAAACAATTAACATTTATATACGACAAAAAATGTTAGTAAACTAATAAACAATTAACCATTATTTCTTCTGTCCACAGTCAATTATTTGTTCTGTCACAATAAAATAATACAGTGTTTATGGACCCTAGTTATCATTCATGCCACGAGTTCGTAAGCAAGTATGGCACGGAATAATAAATAATATAAGAAGTGTGATATTAATAATGTGTCATGTTTAATTATTATTCTATATTATTTTCTATATGTTATTAAATATATAAGTACCTATTATAATTCGTTGGTTCTTCCGGGGACAAACTAGCACGTGACTTGAAGGAAAATGTTGGAAAATTATAAGAAAATGTAAACATATTATAACTAATTGACTACCTCGTTGGTCGAGTGGTCGCAACCGCGATTACTGAGCATGAGGTCCTGGCTTCGATTCCCGTGATGGGCGAAGTGTTATTGGGTTTTTCCATCAAGAATTTCTCAGTAGCAGTCACGGAGTCTGGATTTTGCTCGGTAGCTGGCAATAGGATCGCCCCCTATTACATGGTACTTGAACATAACTGGCGCAATGTAGGTGTACCATAAGGTACACCTCTCTCTGTCTAACCTTATTATAACTAGTAAATCTTTGTCCGCACGTTAACATTAACTTTCATTTTTTTTATTCACGAATGTCGCTTTTGGTGCCGAAACCAAATGCGATGTAGTTTGGATAAGGCTTTGCAGATAACTTAGGAAGAAAGGAAACACATTCATTTTTGTTACAGATTAGAATCATAAAAAGTTACACACACAGAACAAAAAATTTGACTCCGAACGAGGCTAAAACAGATTTCTATCTTTATTAGGCTTCAATGTTAATTAATTAAATAACTGTTACCGTGGTACAGTTTATACTAATCTGTAGAATAGGATGTATTTGTTATATACTAAAAAAAAATAAGTAGGTATCGATACATACTTCAAAAATGTTACATAACTTTATTTAGTGCTTATTGGTAACATGACTTGAATTTTACAAGGTTGTTTATTAGATAAGACCAATAAATTTGTTTTTTTTTTTAGTAGCAGCGCTGTTAGAACCGAAATACGAGTAAAAATAAAATAACATCACGCCTGTAATCCCCGAACGGCTAGGCAGAGGTGTACCTAATAGCACACCCACATTTCGCCACTTCTGTTGAAGTCACATGTAATTGGGGGCGAGCCTATTGCCATCAACTGGGCACAAATCCAGACTTAATGGCTGCTACTAAGAAATTCGTGATGGAAAAACCTAATAACACTGCCCGACCCGAGAATCGAATCCGCAGGACCTCATTCTCAGTAGTCGCGCTTGCAACCACTAGACCATTGAGGCGTTTTATTGTATTTTAAAATAATTTGTACCTACTTAATATTTTTTAAAGATTATAGAGCTAGCAAGCTATCTTTAAAACTTATGCCCTTCATTTTTGAATTTATTTTTTGATCACTTGACCAAAGAGGCAGTAAAGAATGAATATAGTACCTAAGATCCTAGCTTGTTTGGTTGTTACCTTTTCACGCCTTAACCACTGAACTAAGCATCCAGAAATTTTTCATTACGTTGTCAGGTGAACAGAAATGGACATAAACCCTTTCCTCCCGAAAAAAAATACTGTTCCCGAAGAAAACAACAAAACCGTTCTTATGATACGAGTAATAGATGGCGCCACGTGCCTTTCGAATCATGATTTAATTATATTATTATAGAAACTTTAGTAGTGATTTAGATTTAATTGTCAAATTCTAAATTAACGCGAGTTTCACAATAAAATCGAAATACCACAACCGCATACAAAACATTTCTTCCAATACTAACAACTAAACAAACCCGTTTTATCACAGCCTAACAATCCAAAAACTCCGGACACACCCCTACAATAACAGTCAGACACAACAATCATAACTCCAATATTTTCCGATATTAGATAGGGGCCAATTTTACAATCGTCTGCAAGCGACATTTGGCGGGGCTTTCGCCTCTCTCACTTTATTGGCAACTAATTTTTGCCCCCGGATGCGCTCGCGTTATGGTTGGAATTTATCCCACTGGTACGTTTTAAATCCAGGGTGTAAAAGTCAGGGCACGCCACGATAGTGGCGGTAAGTCCCCTCTTTGAGGAGTGGCTAGGGAGGCGCCACGGCGCCCTCACCTTCCGCCTGACGCAGGTCCTCACCGGACACGGGTGCTTCGGGAGGTACCTGCACCGAATCGGGCGGGAGGAAACGCCCGCGTGCTACAATTGCGAGGATCGACCGGAGGACACGGTGGAGCACACCGTGGAGGTCTGCTCCGCTTGGGAGGAGCACCGCCGTGTCCTCGTAGCGGCGATTGGCGGCGGCGACCTCTCGCGCCCGGCCCTGGTTCAAGCCATGGTCCGGGGCGAGAGGGAATGGGAAGCCGTCGCCTCCTTCTGCGAAGCAGTCATGCTAGCGAAGGAGGCGGCGGAACGTGAGAGGGAGAGAACCTCCTCACGTCCCAGCCGCCGCGGGAGAAGCACCGGGCGTCGGGGGCCACGCCGTGATGGCTCTCGGCCACCGTAGGCGCGGGCCTGTGGACGGCGAGTAATGGGCTAGCTCGCCGTCCGTCCGTCGTATGACGACGGGCAGGCCGTGTCGACGGCGCGTTCGTGTTCCACGCGCGCCTCAAAGAGTTGTCAGCAAACGGGAGGGGCCCGCAAGGGCCGGTGCCTGCCAGGGCTGCGGGACTGTTCGAAAGAGATACCGCGGCCCTGGAACATAAAGGGCTAATGAAGGAACATGGGTGTTTTTTAGTCAGTAAGAGTCTGACACCCCTTCCGCTCCGCCCAGAGCGGGAGGAGTCATTTGATGATTTCTCAACCCCCCAAAAAAAAAAAAAAAAAAAAAAAGGGTGTAAAAGTCATTCTGCTGATGGATGCATTGGATATTAAAGTCATGGAGGTATTTTAAGTAAAGTAAGTAAGCAAATAACATTTGAGACAGAAGGCATAAAGTAAGAAGTCAGGAAAAAGCCTGACGACTCCATACTTAAAATAACATACATACGGTATAGAAACTTTTGTAATACCTGAATAAGAAAGTTGAAGCCAGCATTTGAAAAGGAAGAATTTCTAAATGACAAAACTAATCCTGAGGTAACGTGGAAAGTGATCTAGAGAAATCTATCACAAATACTAATGTTCAAACCCGATCCTCTCGTGAAATCCTGGGTGATTCAGTTGTCGTTAAAACATCGGCAAACTAAGTCAATGAGTTCTTTGTTAATATAGGTACAAATCTAGCGAAAATGGGAACCGGCACCACCAATCAGCCAATTATCTAACTCTCTTTTAATCCTCCCTGTGGATGAGGAACAAGTAGATACAATTATCCATGGCCTCCGTAGTGACTGCGCTACAGGGTGGGATAATACTCCAGCCAGAGTTATCTTATTACTTACCTTATTACCTTTTAAGAGAGCCTTCGTGCATCCTATATATAAAAGCGGGGGAAGAGACAGAGTCACAAACAGCCACGGCATGCCTGCCGTGGCTGCCTTCACTAACAGTCTGGTAAGTAAACTAGATAATAAACTGAACTGCTATGGCATCTTCTTAGACTTAATCAAAGCTTTTGACACGGTCTCTGTCCACCAATTCGACTTATTTCAAAGACAGAAAGCTTAGGAGTACGTGCAGTAACTCTCAAATTATTCAAAGACTACCTCTGTGATAGATCCCAGTGTGTTCTCATTGATTCAGTCACCAGTTCATATGATAAGCTCACCTAGGGCATCCCACAAGGAAGTATATTAGGACCGACACTTATCCTAATATACATTAATGACCTATACAAGCTCTTCACCTTTAATTGCAAAATTTTCTCTTATACAGACGATACTGCACTTCTAGTGTTTGATAAAAGCTGGGAGTAAGACAGAGATATAGCAGAATACTCACTTCGGGTAATAATGGAATGGTTGTCTACTAACTTGTTGACGTTGAATTTAGATTAGACGAAACTAATCACCCACGATCAACAACTCCATCCTCTTTCTCTCATAAAATTAAAGTTCACACTTGTCGCCCTCATCAGTCAGTAAGTTGTAACTGTCTTGCTCTCAGCACAGTCCCCAATATTAAGTACTTGAGTGATCATTGACGAAAAAAGCGCCTAGGGTGGCCGACAGCCACCACGTGGCCCCCGACGCCCGGGGCGTCTCCCGCGGCGGCTGGGATGTAAGGTTCTCTCCCTCTCACGTTCCGCCATCTCCTTCGCTAGCATGACTGCTTCGCAGAAGGAAGTGACGGCTTCCCATTTCCTCTCGCCCCGGACCATGGCTTGAACCAGGGCCGGACGCGAGAGGTCACCGCCGCCACGGCTCTTATTCTTAATTTATGATGAAACAGAAAATATATTGGCTATAGAATCATAACTTTATCATACCTATCTTGAAAGAAAGTTATTTAAACAATCACATTTCACATACACACCTCCCTACACACTCTACACTCACAGCACACATACACACATATAGCATACGCATACACACATATAGCCTAGATACACAACCACAATCATTCTCTCCATTTGCTGTGTTAACAACCACTGTAAACAAACAGAAAAGTCACGGTTGTACTATATAAATTGAAGCCGCAATATTTCCGACTCCTAAAATACAGATCTGCGTACCTAGTTTAAGAGCCCGGAAAGCTGACAATAATTTAAAACTTGGTAGTACAACATTCTGTTCCCTTAAGCAATGTACTGTGTTGTTGTTTTTTATTATTATTAGTTCTTATTTAAAACTTTATTTTAATAAAAAAAGTTGGATAGTTGGCCTTCAATATTTCTTTAACGAAAGGTTCCAGGTATGTTCAAGTACAAAAAAAAATATCGAAGAAATAGTGCCTCTTGTCTTTGTCCATTACAAAGCCAAGAGGCCGCTCATGCAGGAGGCATGTTTTAATGTAATCTATGACACTTGGGGATAATTGTCGGAATCGGTTCAGTAGTTTCGAAGATCCTACATCCAAAATTACAAACATACAAACTTTACCTCTTTGTAATATAGGTTCATGACAAGCCGTGGGCCAGCGTGGGCCAGCGTGGCCCTGTGTGGGTGTGGGCTCGATGAAAAACACACGCTCTCAGCCTACAAGCGAAATCTGATAAATGAAATGCGCCATTTCGTTCGTTCGACCGGCAACTGAAATCGGCAAAAACGTCTACCATCATGCATGTGTTTTATTTCACTGTTTTTTGTCGATTGGTAGGTTTGTGTTTTTGGGGACGGTGAAACTTGTGAATGAGTGAATGTGTTAAAACGAATAAATCTCGTGTTTTAAGAAGGTTCATAATTCTTATTTCAGTATCAATCTGTCAAAAATTGTTTTGACTGTTTGACGCTGAAATGAAATAGTGACTAGATTTGAATGTTTTTTTATAATGTGACTATTACTTTACACTGTTTTTTTATTACGAAGCTCTCAAACTCAATAATAATAAAAACTGTTGCAAATATAGACAGTCATATCAACTACTGCTTCAACGGACCATGTCCCTCGTGGCATTTTCGGATAGATATCAGATAATCCAAAAGGTCCCATTAAAGTAAGAACCTCTAAGGTCTCCACGACTTCTTTCGAAAATCTTTTCTTTTTTTATCTGCCTATTCTGTCCCACTGCTGGGCAAAGGCCTCCCCTACTCCTTTCCAACTCTCCCGGTGTTTTGCCTTCTCTGGCCAATTAGTCAGAAACGAGTCCTAATCGTCACGCCAGCGTTTCTTGGCCTGCCTCGGTGACGACGACCGTCTTCAGGCACCCACAGAGTGACGATTCTGTCCTAATCTATTATGACCCCAAAAGTTGTTAAGGATAAATAAATTATGATGGTGGATTTTAATGGCGGACGTTTACATGCCTCAATTATTCACACCACAGAAAGATCCCTCACATCGCAAGTAACATTATACAAAAGTACACTCACTAAAGCTCCTCAAATATTACTGAACCACGAAAACTCAGCGCTTACAAGGCGTCCTTAAAACCATGAAAGGAAATTTTAATGGCCGCCAGGTGACTTTGCGTTTATTCGACAAGGAAATAATGGAGACGCGCGATAAACGTAAGTAAGCCTTCGTCGAGCCGTTTTACACGTATGCCGTCAATTTAAAGCAGCATTATGGCTCATAATAGCCCATTAAAGTCTTAGAACGGAGAAGCCTGGCTATGAAAAACTATGTAGTAATAGGAGCGAAGCTTATTAAACAGAGTGATGTATGTTTGGAATATACCCTAACATTGTTAAGCTTTGGATACACAAAAATTTATCTTGTGTGTAAATGGTGACGGACCTAGTATAAAAAGTTACAATTTTTGGTCGCCATTTGAAAATAGCTCGGTCATTCTTATCAGTGATAACTGTTTATGGAGTACAAGTGTATATCTAAACGCTTGTATTACATTATTGCTTGGGCTAATAGACGAAATGCAGCATTTTATCACCTCATGTCACAGTCATATCTATTTGCAAAGTAAGTTTTAGGCAAAAACGCACGACGATCGAGTCTGTGCATAGGTACAGACGCCAGCACATCAAGCTACTACAATCTTGCAAATTTATTTGATAGATTTTGAAATTTATCGCAAAAGCATCAGGTTCAAGGTTGACTGGGAAAATTTGTTAGTTTCGGGTAGCTTGATTTGCTGGTGTCTGTACAAATAGAAGGAATTTAGGATGGTAAATAAAGAGTTAAATAAAGAGTAGCAACTCGTCTGATGTGCACAGCACGCAGAAACGGATTATTATTTTACTAAAAAGGTAAATCGCGGTAGCATTATCCCCAATATACTTATATTTATATTTATTAGGCAACTGTCCCGAATCTGTCCATTCGAGATTACGAAGCAATCTTCATTCACAACTTTATATGAAGAAACTCGAAATAGAATAATAATAAAAGTATCTCAACTTATATCGTCGCAATAACTGTATAATATTATTATCTTACAAGGGGTAGTCGACATTCTCCCGAGGTTACTGTCCATTTTATTACATTCTCGATGTCCCTTTAGATAATTGTGGGTTTTCAACGACCCTCGATACAATTTCTTCTTAAATAGCAACCTCGATTATTTTCAACACCGCATACCTAATTTGTTAAAATATTAAAAAGAGATTCTTTTAAAAAAATATACAAAGAGATACATATACCTAAGACCTCGGAATCCATTTGCATTATTATTAGTTCAGTTTAGACAGACACATCAAAAGAAAAATTAAAAATAAGTGCTTTTATTAGTGTGTTTGAATACGAAAAAGTTTTATTCTGAAATATTTCACTTGATATATAAGAAAAATGTGGTGTTGAATAAGCAATGGCTGAATAGATTTTTACAAAGTACACTTATTCTTCTTTTTAGCAGAGTACTGAAAAATACTTGTATCATGTGATTAATGACTTTAACTAGACCCGTGGCTACATTAATTGGCTTAAAATGTCAGGACAGTCTGACCTTAGGTCGAAAAGGAACGACTTGTAATTTACAACTTTGCACTTAACTACCTCCCTAATTCTGGTGTTCATAGAGGCTGATTGTATGACCAATTTTAATTTTGATCATAATTCTTACTGGTTTTGGTTGAACTACTAATTAAAACTGAACGAATAAAGGAAAAGAAAATGTATCAACATCACGAAGTAATTAGTTGCAATATTTACATAAGTTGTGCTTGTAGTCTTCGTTTTTAGGGTTCCGTACCTAAAGGGTAACCAATGGGACCATATTACTAAGCCTCCGCTGTCCGAAAGTTTATGAACGAGTCCGACTCGCACTTGGCCGGTTTTTTGTATCCCAGGCAACCAAGAATTGTTACAAATTTATAATTCGAACTGTCGAAAAGTGTCAGGCTTGAAACCAGATTGTTTCAAATAAATGCCCGTCTCAATTCACAAAAGCTCCTCTTAACTTAAAATACGAAATTAAATTTATTAATCCTTGATTTATTTGGATTTGATGTCAAATTACACATATCTAGTGATCGTACGATCACATACAAAAATAAAAGCAAAACATTAAACTAATTTCTTTATACTCCGTTATTCTGAAAACGCAGACATGTTTTCCAATTCAACACATAAATATTTTCCTTTGTTCTTAAAAACTCGGCTATAATAATATAAGTCTGCTTCCAACGCATGTCTGAAATACCTATCATAAATTATAATTTAGACGAATTCGACGCATAACTCGCGTTCTGGGATCCCAAATCGGATTTCAACATAATTTTTGCAAATAATTTCGTTTCATATTTCTTTAGCATATTTTAGTGATGTGACACGGATAAAACTTATCGCAGCTGGGTAAACTGAATGTGAAACGAATTGATGACATTATAATATTAAAATATCCTCATGTGATTTTAATGACACCAATGGGTAATGAAAATATATAACAATGCACCCAACTCTAGTAGTATTGCGTCACACAAACAGTTTCATTATTTTTAATATGTTTGTTGACAGATTAAACATTCCAAAGATATACATAAAGCTCAACTTTGTATACAGCATTATTTATTATGTAGTCTAAGAAGTCAAAGTACACGAGTTCCAAGAACCCAAAAGAATGACGAGCAAAATAATCTTTGGGGCCGTCACTAAAAATCGATATGAAAGTACTGTCACCCTCATGTGTAGGATTAAAAGTTGGAGCGCGGTGTAACGGCGCTTCCCTAATCCCGGTGACGACGGCTGCTCCTCAGGACTTACCATTATGAACTTTGTCATACTACGTCGTTATACAGATTACAACAATTATGAGGTGTCTTTAGAAGTTATAGAAAGTGGTAAATGAGTGATCATACTTACTGGTTTTCAGAAATGTATGCCTATTCGTCCTAACATGCAAAATTCTCATGTAAAGTGTGTTTTAACGTGGAAATTTTGCATACCGTAAGTTGTGTCTGCCTAGCAAAGGTTTAATTTGTAATATAAATAAATCCAGGCTTATAAAAGCTTAGTAAACCGTGTAGTTTATGAAAAAAATCGACAGTAAAACAGATCCTTTAACGTTCTCATTTTACGCCCAATTTAATAAAAATGTAATTAGGGAAATTCTTCGAAAATTTTCCATGATTAAAAATAAGTTTTATTCGGTACGCATAACTACGTAGAATCTTCTCAACTGAACGAATCCAACTGAAATCCATTTCTCTGGATTAAGAACGGAATGCGCGAAATAATTATCTTTCCCTCGCACCATGATAGATACCGATGACGTTTTTAGGAATTTCTGCTATTCCATTCTTCTTAATTACCTTTTTTCTCATTCAATTCCGCCAAAACGCAAAAGCACACTTATAAAAATGTAAGTAGAAATATTTGGGCCATGTTTTAATATTTTATTCAATATCGCAACGGAAACTCTTGCAATATAATATCTTGTGATCGATTTTTCACCAATTTTCCTTAAGCAGATTGAGTAGAAAGTTCTTTTTGATACTTTGTCATCTTATCAAGTTATTTTCTGCTGAAGCGAAATTTCATTTCTGAGTTTCATTATCTGTCCGTCGGTAATTGATCATTATTTGAGTCCGAGGATCGATTCAATTTAGCATTGCACTTAATTGATACGACAAACCGGTAGAGACTGGAGACAAAATGTGTACAAGTATATACGCGACTCCAGAGATGGATCACAGATACTTTAGTAAATACTAGCTGGTCCCCGCGGTGTCACACGCTGCGCGGCTCCTAAGGGTCGTAGCGTAATGTTATATAGCCTATAGCCTTCCTCGATAAATGGACTATCCAACACAAAAATATTTTTATAATTCGAAAGGGAAAAGGCTAGGCAGATGATGAATTCGAACCAGCAGTTCCTGAGATTAGCGCGTTCAAGCAAACAAACAAACAAACTCTTCAGCTTTATAATATTATATTAATAAATTAATAATATAATATATAATATAATATATATACCTATTATTAGTATAGATTTGTATGGAAGCGTCCGATTTTATTCTTTCGGATTGACGTAACTGCCTCGCACTTCAAAGTAAACATGTATGGCTCTTATTTAATCTCAATCCAAAAGTTCAACAGCAACAAACGGTCATCACTCACTCCCGCTCAGCGACAATCAATTTTATCGAGTCGATCAGAGCATAGTGGGAAAAACAACACTATTCCCACCGGTGGGCTGCTGATAGAGTTGTATCCTCAAAGTAACGAGGGTCGGCAATACCCCGTATTCATTCGGGGCTACTTTTCACATTTGATACAAGAAAATTGGCGGATTGGGCCCGCGTTGTATAAGGAGGCATTGAGAAGCTATGATAGTTTCCTTCCTGTCAACACAAGTGGCCACATCTGAGATTAATGATATAAATGTGTTGGTCGGAAATATCTTGTTAGAGTGTGTTACTGTCAAAGTTATCGTAAAACGTGGAGGTCACTACGATCATACGGATCAGTCCTGGTCCGGACAGTTGCGGACGAGCTGACGATACTGGACACATTAGATAGACAGAAACTTCAATACAGTGTGAATATCCTGTGTCCGGAACCACATCCGTACTGGTTTGACCTCAACTTTATAGCAGATAAAAACATGACTTGACAGTCTGTGCCTGTCCTACGAATATTAGAAATGCGAAATTTTGTGAGTATGGATGTGTGGATGCTTGTTACTCTTTCACGCAAAAACTACTGAACGGATTTGGAGGATCCTTTTTATCCCGGTAGTATGATCACGTGGGACAATAATTGAACTATATAAGCTAGTACTTTATAAGATTAAACTGCTGAAAATATAGAAAAAGTTATTTAAAAATGTTTTTGACACAGTTACACCAAAAAAAAGTCCTGACTTAAAATCAGGAAGCACAAATGTGTCGCCCACAGACAACAGTAACAATAGACAGATAGCGACAGGTCGACAGCTAATAGCCCGTACACACCATATTAATACGTTTCGCTTCCCGGAGCTATGCCCACGATTTACTGATATATATTGTACACATAAATATCCATGTAGATGCCTCGGAGCATTGTCGAGAGAACGGTACCTACCACTAACGACTTTTGGTATCGCAAACATTCACGAGAGACTTGAATAGAGATTCCAGTGTGAGGTTTTTAATCTTCCATCATCGGCTTGTGACTTAATAATAACATGCGCACGTGTCGAGCTTCACGGTTAAGCAACATTTAGCGAGGTCGGTCCGTGGGTGGGTGACCATCGATTACCGAAGCTCCTCAGTGCCTTGCAAAGGACGTTAATTCGTTGGTCCCGGCTGTCATTTGTAGGTCTTTGACAGTGGTTACGTGTCTGGCATATGTCTGAATCTTGTCGTATAGTTTAAACAGTAAGTGTAACCTCTCTCTCGCAAGGGGTGCGATAAAACCCAACTCATCGGTTCAGTCTCAAAAATGATTAATAGCATAGCTTCCTACATGTGCACGTAATGCACGTTTCCCACAAGCAAAGTTTGCGCAAGTTGACATCTGCAACGGACTTGCGTTGCGGAAAAAATTCCAGCAAGTTTTCCAACTTAAGCTGTCAAATAGTTAAGTTCTGCAAAACAAAACTTTCTTGTTGAAATTCCGAAATACGAGATCCGATCAGTAATTTGGTTGCTACGTTGCCAAGCCTATGAGTTTATGGTTATGTATTATCATTTATCTCGGGAAGGATTATGTTAGTGGTAAATATCGAGCTGATACGATAAATTTCCATTGTACGTAACAGATATTGATAATAATATTATTAACTACTAGATTATGCCCGCGGCTTCGCCTGCGTTGAGTCCGGTAATTGTCCCACTGGATCGTACTAACGTGATAAAAAGTATTCTATGTGTTAATCCAGGTTATAAACTATCTGTGTGCCAAATATCATCTAAATCCGGCCAGTAATTTTTAAAGATTAACAAACATCCAGACATCCATACATCCCTACATCAATTAAAAATAAAAAAGGTAAAAGGATAGGACCGATAGGCCGCGGTTTTGATC
The DNA here is from genome assembly GCA_950022335.1 of Eurois occulta. Classification (NCBI taxonomy): domain Eukaryota; kingdom Metazoa; phylum Arthropoda; class Insecta; order Lepidoptera; family Noctuidae; genus Eurois; species Eurois occulta. The sequence continues at coordinate 8,589,514 of OX465500.1, read as the reverse complement.
GCTTCCAGAGTGAAATGATAGGGGCATATAATATGAACTAGGTGGGTGAACCCGGATCCAGGCCATATTTCACAGAGGGCTTGGTCTATTTTTGAGTAAAAGAAATAAATTCAACCAGCTGCAATTTAGTAAAAACAAAATCTTCACACTAGTAATATTTATTGCAAGCATGCTACCTCTTCTCTCACAAAAACGAACAAGTTTTTGCCGAAGGCCACATCCAACAATATAGTGGAATGCTACCTTAATCGATTTCTGATGCGTTTGAACTTATTAAGGGTACCACCGATTCGACAACCATCTGGAAATGTCTTAGCTTTCCGATTCCTGTCGAGACAGGAAAATTGTTTCAGCCAAAAACTTTGTGACAAGATGAATATTGAACTTAAGATTCCTTGCTTTTATTCTATTAGTATAAATTAACACGACAGTTTAAATTAAAACTTTAATTAGTACTTCGGAGTTTGTTGAGAGCGTCTATAACTTTCAGTCGCTATCTACGTTCTATGCACAATTACGTCCGAGATATTTTCTTTCAGTTCTCATTTACTTCACACAAAGAGTTGCAGAATGTTTCTTTTTTTAAATTAACCGAGTTTGCATAGCGGGGTGATTGAGATAAGCTGGCAATTGTAAGATCTTAATGGGGAGGAGAAACAATGTCTTGGTTACAATACAAAGCTTTTGAATCTTCGTTACCACAACCCAGTGAACAAAGACTGCAGAAAAACGATGCAGTAAATGGTTCAAAAAGAAATAACACCCGAATATGTAGATTGGCAAAGCAACTAAGAGACTAACGTTCAGTTTCTGGAACCAAAACCAACTTAAACCCATGAATTACACGCGATGATTATTTAGCCTGCCAATCCATTGCCATTTTAATTTACTTTCAAAACAGCGGTCACGCATTAAACCTGTATTAATCAATAGCTGGCATCAATGCAATCAAGTTTTGTGTGGAACAAAATCTTTGAAAACTTCACATTTCCGAGATACAAGATATCAAAGTTGTGCTGATGGAGAAGATTGTAAGTTTGATGGCTTATATTTTTGTAACGTGACGCTTTAGAAGATTTTCTTTCGTATAATACTTGTTTTTATTAATACTTGTTTGTTAATACAGGTATTTTTCGCCATTTTATTTAATTTTGAAAATAGCATGGCGAAATAAAACACCTTTTGTGACTGTTGGACTGAGTTTAATTCTGACATGTCATTCGTTCCAGAAACCCTTTTAGTTAGTACGAATTACCTTGTTAAACCACACCTAACAGAACCCAATTTGAAACAATTTCCCTGATTCACATATTATCCCTTTGCTGAAAATTGGTCCTTTTCAGTAGAACGGTCCAGCGTATTTTACAAAACACCGCCCTTTAACTAAACATCAAAAGCAGGAGCGATTCTTAATCCGCTCTTAGTCGATCGTGTTTAGAGAGGATATCCCTCGTCCCGACTATATGGCGCTAGGTATGCATAGTTGTACAAGCTGACTGGTTAAACGAAGGACAATTGAACGAGGATGTTTATTTCAATTCTAGATACAGTAAAAATAGGATTCGAGTATTCAAAATTCCATGATTAAAAAGGGTGTAAAAAGATCCTTAACGAAGCCGAGGTGTTTGTTCTTTAGTTTTTGATCTAGACCATTTTTAAATAAAAGTTTTTAATGTTATAACTTTACTTTAAATACCTCCACGACTATTCAATGCATCCATGAGGACATGTTTTGTGTGCGTTACTTTGAGTCCTTTGAGTACTTTTAGTTTTTGCGTAGGATATTAGCTGTAGTTTGGTGTAAAGAATGCTTGGTTGACAGCTTCGTGACGGCTTCGTTTACATCTTGTATATTAGAAAGTGACTGTCTTTTGTCTATCATATTTTTACGCCTTAGCGGCTAGACACAGGTAGACCATGACCAGGGTTGAGACAGGACATTTACAGATTTTTTTATTTTTCATTACATTTCCATGGGATAATTTCTGAACGTCACGTGAGCGAAGACGCAGGCAAAAGCTCTTCAGTTATACAGAACAGAATACGTCTCACGCATTTTTATCTGTCGTAGGTCCAGATTGAAGTTCCCTCCGTGCCTCGGAAAGCACGTTAAGCCGTTGGTCCCGGCTGTCATTTATAGATCTTTGACAGTCACAGTTACAGGTAGTCAGTGACCCGAAAGTCTGACAACCAGTCTTACCCAGGGGTATCGTATTACCTGGCACTAACTGGGTTGTAGAGGTCAGATAGACGGTCGCTTCATGTCACATACGGGTATTCAGCTGCATCCGGTTAGACTGGAGGCCGATTCCAACATAGTTGAGAAAAGGCTAAGCAGATGATGACGATGAGCTCCATTGAAGTATGAAGAGAAACTGATCACACATTCCTGCATTTCCAAAGGCTACATGCGATTTTTTTATCACTATTTCGTTTATTATTAAGATTATATATGTTTTTTTAAACAATTATTTGTATTTGTAACTTGCAAGATAAATCTATGCTGCCGAATTTGTCCCTCGTTTACCCAGTCACCCTGTATACTACTATAGTAAACTATAGGCTGTTCTGTCGCCTTCACTCGTCTCATCCAATTTATCGCGAGTATTTCTGAGGGACCATTCGTATATCTCAAGTGATAACGCCCTCTGTTAAATTGGGATCGAGGGCTGATAGATGTTGTACTGGATTTGTGCTTATCTATGAATTAGTGTGTAGAGAAACAATTACTTATTTAAGACATTGTTTCTCATGCCTAGATTAGTCTTAGGTGCAAGCAACCTGAAAAAAGTGACCTAACACGAAATTTGTGTTTTATGGGAAATAAAAAAATTGTGTTCGTGTTTTAGTTCGTGTTTGTGGAAATGAAAGAGACGAAATAATTTTTTTTTTGTTCTTTTCTAGCATGATATCATCACTTTTTAATTCACTAGACGATGACCCATGTCATTAGGAGTAGTTTTAGGTATTTAACTCAATCACTCAATCGCCGTAATTTTGAGTTCGGTCACTTTCGTTCTTACTGTGTGATTTTCTGAAATTTGTCATTAATTGGTCTTCAGTGAACAGTTGCAATATTTTATTTCTATAGGAATAAATAATTTTCCTCAAAAAATGAGAAAACTTCACTCTTCATTGCAACCCCATCCCTTTGTCTTCCTTAAATATATTTTGACTCGTTCCCATAACAATAACTTTTAAGCCTATCCATTCTCTTTCATTACCGGCTTTAAGCCCTTTCATTTTCACAAATAAAATTCATTTGTTCGGAAAAAGTTGGGACGCTGTAAAAACTTGGCGGCATCTAAAGGGTTGGGTTCAACCGCCCGGGGGTCTGAGGGGTCCGAGGACCAACCTCTACCGTGATCACCCACACAACACCCACGACTGGGACCTTTTGTACTAATGTTTTTATAACCATCACTTTCTATTTATATGTAAGTAATTCATGGAAACTTCTGGAACACTATCGAATGATGTAGGTAGTTTCTAGTTCTAGGTATAATAAATCTTATAATTGCTTTAAAGGGTAAATTTAGAGTACCTAGATAATAATAATTCCATTTTTTTAAGTTTATATATAATTTGAAAAGAGATAAATGAAGGGAATAATTCAAATTAGATTTTTTAATAATGATAACCCAACGGTAAATTTCAAAATGTGAAACAAAGATTTTCAACAAAAGAAGTTTAGTTGTCTTCACAATTTGGAATAATCTCATAACTTAAAATCTAGAAACTTGTTACTGCAGCGACTTCAGTCTTTTTAAAGCTGTAAAATCCTTCGTCGCTTCTAAAATAATTCGTCTTAATTTCTCTGTCCAGGTGAAACAAGTTTATTACACCTTAAAACAAGTTTCCACTTCCAAAATTTTCTTAGTAAATCATCATTTGCTTGTTTTTAAGTATGAAAAATATAACAACTAAAGAACAGTTTTATAAGTATTATAATGGTTACCCAGAGGAAATTACTGACGATTTTCAACTGCCATGAAAAGGAATTGTTTAGACGTATTCACATCTAAATCTCCCCGGGCGCTGCGTGAAAACAATTCATTTTTGTACGAGGATACCCGTTCCGGTTATAATAATTTATTGTCTTAAATTATATCCGCAATTCGTTAGAACCTTTGAATTAAGCCATAAAGGTCATGATCAAACGCATTATTTGTGCTTTTGAGTAATTGTAACCGTTTCAACATCCTCAGCAATAAATATGTGTATACGTCCTGGGGGGTTACTATGACGTCTTAAAGCAGGAGTAATTCCAGTGTGGGAAAGAGACAGAGCTATACAGGTTGTCTAGGCCATCTCTTTCCCACACTGGAATTACTCCTGCTTTAAGACGTCATGGTAGGCCACTTGGTGTACTCATTTAGGTTTATAACAGTATAGAAAGAATATCTGATCTATAAATATTCGCGATTTATAAGACCACTTCAGTGACTTTTACAAAAGGTTTTCGGTGAATCCGGCTCGAAGGACCAACCATTTTTGGTGAGAAATGGATGCTTTGTTGTAGACGTTAAAATACTACGCGATAAAATGAGTATCTATTTATTTTCTTTCATATAAACGAAATGCTTTTACGTGGTCAACGCTCAAGGACAAAATATTCCATAACCATAAAATCTAAGTAGCTACAAGATTTACAGTTAAATATTTATCATACAAATCCGTACCATCTTAGGACGAGGGCACAAAACATCTTTAGCTGGAACACGAGTGTGGGTTGCAAATCCTTAGAGTATTTGTCACAAGGTAAACTGCCATTACACTGAGACCCGTATTATTTTATAGAGTCATTTGTTACGGGAAAGAGGGAATGTTAAATTATTTCTTGTCTATTCTGAGTATTCTCTTTATTATACCTAATATTACTGTCTGGTATAATGGCGAGCGAAAATGTTTACATGCCCACATCGTACGCTTATAGACTGATTTATGTTTTGACCTTAAATACCAGAACTTTTCTTGGAACGTCTAGAGATAGTCGAACCAAAAAAAGATTTATACTTTTCACATTTTGAGGTAGGCCAACGCTTGTCCATCAACTGGTATAGGGTTGGGTGGTTGACAGTTGCCTTATCAGCTCTATATACAATAAATGTTTCGATTTTAATGTTAACTACAATCTTCTTGTTTCATTCAGATAATATTATTCGGCTTTATGCCGAAACTAAAAAAGTTTAATAATTAATTACCACGGCCTCATTTTTGATAAGCAGACGATTATTATTACGTCTCACTTTTAAGACACTGAAAAAAGAGGGTAATATGCGAACAACCTTTAAGTTAAATATTTAAGTTTTTTCATCCTGACAATTTTTGACATAAATATTTAAAAAACTGCCACTGAAAGGAACTCCAAGGCAGGTTACACAAATAATCTTAGGAGTCATACAATAAATACTGGATGCTCTGAATCTCGACCCTACATGCGCAGAAATAAAAACAAGTTAGTATAACTTTCCGCCAGAGATAATCGGAGATTTGTTACATTATTTAGCAGTACCCACATAAATAAGGAATAAACTGGCGTCATGAATAAACAAGATAACTGGATGCTACAAAGTCTTGTGGGGAGAATACTTTACAGTACTAATTATACTCTCCCTGGTAAAAGTAGGTAGGTACGACTTAGTACCTTAGAGGAAAGTACTTCATTTCGTGTCTATATTTAAATACTACACACATAATTAACATTTAATGGAGGCACTCGTGGCTAAATAAATACAACGTCACGGGTTGCGAATCCTGGCTCTTGCCAAGTTCGGTCTGTGGATGGGTCATCTATTACATACCGAGTTTCCTATGTACCTTGGAAAGCATGTTAAACCGTTGGTCCCGGCCGTGCACCTGTAACTACTGTCAAAGATCTACAAATGGCACCTAATCTGGGCCGAAACTCTGTATCGTATTATCCAGTTACTGGTTTCTGGAGGTAAGAGGGGTCAGTCACTCGGTCAGTAAAATAGTGGTATTCCACTGCATTCAGTTAGACTGGAAGCCGACCTTAACATAGTTGGGAAAAGGCAAAACAGGTGATGATGAATCAGCATGTACCTATAATAGACCCACTGATCGGACACAGGACTACTCTCTGTGAGAGGGAGAGGCTCGTAATCTACCCCACGGGGCCCAGCACGGGTTGGTGGATGTCGACGAATATTTGGTTCTAGGACATGCCGGTTTCCTAACGGTGTTTGCCAATACTACACGCTTACTATGAAAGCGAAGTTGAACAACAGTAATAATAATTTAATATCTTGGGACAACCAACACACCGCTATCTGATCCCAAACTAGGCAGAGCCTGTACTATGGCAACCAGACAACTGAATAAACATACTTATATATTTCTAAATACATACAATACAGTAAATGAAGTAGATCTTCAAATACAGAGGTTAAACTTTACATGGATTAATGATCTGGGAAAGATCGACTCTGGATGCGACGGGTTGCTAACCGCTCAAAGAGGAAATATTTAGGTTAGGGGCGGTTTGGGGATCCATGTCATATGCGATAAATTTGTATGTATGTGATAAATGTAGCGCAAAATGGATCAGATTTTTCCCCTGAAATCACGATTTTATATGCAAACTTTTTTACTTTCAAAGGTGTTTGCTGCTTCCAATAAAAAACACACATCTGTTAAAGAATATTGATTAATTCAAAAGTGTAGATATGACTGTAACGAAGCAAATCGCCTTTAGACGAGTTGGTGACTATCTGGAGTGTGAAATTTAATAGGCGTCACAGCTTTCAAACAAATGCTTACATAAATCTTGAAGCTGCTCCGTCGCAGTTTCATTTTACAGTTGAGCTTCAAAATTAGCGAGCTCTTCTTAGTTCTTACTAGTCATAAAGTATAAAACTAACTACTTAAGGACAATGTCTTTTATACCCAAGAGTGGAACCATAATCCCACATTTACGAAGAAAATTCACCCAACCCAACTTAATACGAACTCTTTTATGAAAAAATATTATTTTTAAGACACAATTTTCTATGGAAAGAATATTATTTTTAATCGGTGGTTAGCAAGTTCTTACATAAAAATATAGTTTCGCTTCACGACTATCATTGTAGGTAAAAGCTTGCACAGCTTTATCATAACGCTACTTCTTCCCGCTGTTCTAAAGGCCGTAACCCTAGGTTATTTCCTACTATCAGATCTTAGCGTTAATCTAACTAATAAAATCTTCTAACTACTTGTACTACAAATATAATTAATATTAATGAGCTAGCTTTCAGGCGGTTATCTGCCATGTTCAGCGCAATGATAGTCTGAAACTTCGTCAATTTATTATGATGGAAAAAGTCGTTGGAACAAGGAAAGTTGCGCAAGCGGTAACTTAGAACACTTTTAGTGGACTGGGAGAGGACCATTAATAGGACCCTACCGCGGATGTCAGTTGTGTAACTTAGTGAAGACAAAAGATGATGGAGCGAAATAAACAAGATATTCAGGATCATCGAGTCTGCTCAAAGCTTACGGGAGACTTTCTTTCTTTTTCTTTATTGAACACGAAATTACAATATACAGGCTGAGGCAATATACGCACACTTGGAAAATTCACCCTGAATAGGTTAATAAAAGACTTCGTAAAGTTGTAAATGCAAGCACAAGGTTTGTTTAGGCAATTTTTTTAAAACAGGTTATTTTCATTTCACTCAAGTAAGATTGTAGTTACAGCCTAACTTCACAACCACCTAACGTAACAGCCTCATTAAGTACATTCCCAAAAACATCTTCTGATAAATATTTGCAGTTTATATGGTCAAGCACATCTTTCTAGTAAACCTCCATAAAAAAGTAAATTTCTAACATGGTCTGATAGACCAATCGTCCACTAAATCCTCAGGCAACAGGGAACACGAATGCTTCCGACAGACTTCTAATTCCCAAGACCACTCTTCCCTTTGTTTTGTCCGAAACTGCCAAAATTTAATGAAATGTCAAAACAATCAGATATCACATAATAAATACACCATAAAGTAATATTTATACGCAATAAAATGTCACAATTATTGTTTCAAGATGTCCTCAGTTTATTGGCTGCCGAGCTGTTCGTTATGGCAGCATTATTTCTGGTATTGTGGATTCCGAACACATTAGAGGTGAAGGAATAACTGCTAATATAAAAGTTAGTAATGTATTTCCAAAAGATCATGGTAGTCGAAGCGAATTTTACGAACTGGTTAACGATATTATTGATGTTAGAGAATCCTTAAAGAGATCCTAGAGTTTCTCTAAAGTTTTAAACAGGACTTCGGTATGATATGATCCTGATCTGCTTAGCCTTTACCCAACTATGTTGGGGCCTAATTCCTATCTAATCAGTTGCAGCTGAATATCAGTTTGGGGGTATGAAGAACAGGGTGTAAAGTTCTTCATCCCCCATAGAAAAGGGAGGATCCTCCGACCAGACGGGTGTTATTGTCTGGTGGGCTCCTGCCCAACAGTTTTGTCGGGTTATATACAGTCTTAAGTCGCGAATAACTTTACTTGCGCGATGCAGGAATTAGATGTATTTCGATGTTTAGTTTATCCTCTGCGTCATAGATGGCGCTGTAGTACTTTTTGTTCTATGTCGCTGTAGTACTTTTTTGTAGTGCCGCTACACCAGTATTTTTCATGAAGCGACTGCCATTCTGAACTCCCCAACTCAGTCATACGATAATCCATGGTTAGACTGATTGTCAGACTTTCGGGCTTGTGACTCGACTGTCATAGATCTACAAATGATAGCTGAGACCAACGGCTTAACATGCTGTCCGTGGGAACTTGGTTTGTGATGATGGCCCTCCATCCACGGACTGACCTCCGACAAGCACTGCTTAACATTCCAGATCGACCCGGCTGTCATTATTTTACGACGAGGTAGGATACAATGTATTCTAAAAATCACATACAAATCTATTTGGTAGCATAGCTAGACCGAAACAACTACAGCAAAATCACAGCACAAAATAGTCAAGAGTAAAAAATCACAAATCAAAATAAATGACCGCGCCAGCGTCGGTCGTTTATTCGTCTATTCACACTGAAAACACTCCCGTTTCAGTTTTATTTAGGTTTTAACAAAACTTCGCTTCCATTTGTTTGTCAACTACTTTTAGGATTAACATAACAAAAAACTGACCGATTCAATCAGTAGATTTAAAACGCTATAGTTTTATGTTCTTTGACACAAGAGAAACGATTCAGCTTTTATACATTGCCGGGTTAGTAGATGGAGCGTATTTTCGCTAAGGCCATTAACCTTGATCAAAGGAAAGGACAAAAGTAGTTTAGTATCCGCGTACGTGGGTAAAAGTGTGTCGTTCCACAGTAATGGGGTTTTGTGTTGCATTCCGCCCCGAAACAACGAGTTTTCCTCTACAATACCAAAGTACACACTTACATATAAAAGCATAAAATACTACAACGCAACATCGCCTCGAAATCATTTATTCGAGCGTTGTGCTAAATATTTTCGTACATTCCTTTTAATTAAATTCCTAACGGGACTTACACGGATTTTCCGATTTTCCTTTGCGTCTGTTTACATAAAATGATAAGAGCATTGTTTTTCTCTTTATACACCGCAAGAAGCCAATTCCATGTTAGAGTCGCCAGCATAATGCTGGTCACGTTCGAATATTAATTTCCTTTATTTACAAACTCATTTTGAAGTTTCGCAACTACAGTTGTGGTCGTAAATAAATATGAAATATGCGATACAAGTTAATTCTCATTTTAAAGTAAACCAAGTCCGGTTGAACGTTCCATATATCATAATGTCTAATTTTATGGCTGTTTGGGAGCGTTGCCATAATGACGATGGTACTGGGGAGGTGGACAAAAAGATTGCTGATCGGTTCGTTGCCAATTTATTGAACTGACAACTTGATTTCAGCAAAATCTGGAGAAGTGATAGAACGCTCGCTCTACACACTGTAAACATTGAGATAAAAAATTAAGGCAATTTATCCGTACAAAAACAACAAGCCTCCTTTAAATAAATAATCCAGCAGCACGAGTAAGAATGAAAGCAAAAGTATAATATGTATGTCAGGACTGGAGTAAATCCATTAATCTGCTAATAATAATTACGTTAATCAGGAACTCCATAGGACCAAAGATTCCACGAAACGAATGAATATTACATTATTATAATTTGTAAATCTTTTAGCCCACACGCATTACGAGGAGGTAGATGTATAAAAATAACATATTATCCTTATACGTCTCGTATAATACCACGTAATTTGCGGGGTGGCTGAGTCTTTGGAAGGAATGCACCCTTAATTTTGCAACGAGGTATCATCTAGCTAGCATCGCTTCCCAACTATTTATGTACACAATAGACAACACATAAAAACATAATTTATTGTTTATTTTTTTTTTCTATATTGAGGTAGAGTTCCAGTCTAACTAACCAGATGCAGCTGAATAACACTTTTTTACAAGGACCAACTGTCTGTCTGACGTTTAATTTGGTAACAAGACACGTGTCTGGACCTATAAAAGTGAAAATCGCTTCCAACACAACACAACACACACTCACACAACACACTTTATTTCTACAGAACTTTCAATAAGATTGACATAAGGTTTTTGCTTTTTGGTAGCTACAAGTACAGCTCCAGCTTAAGGTAAGATGCCGACAAAAAGAAAGTTAGGAGAAGGGTTTTAGAGAACGAAGAATTAATAAATAACCATAAATCATAGAACACCAACAATCTTTACTTAGTAATAATGTCTGTACGTATGTAGCATATTATGGGTACGTCCCGTCTGGTAACTTTCCTGTTTGAACAACTACACAAAATAGCATCACAAAAATCCCATCTGGTAACTATTTTGGTCTTCATATCTATAAAAACAAATAAAATTGAAGTGCTTGTTTATAATTTCAAAATAACAGCTTATTTCTCAATGTGTATTAACTTTTAACTATTTATATTTTATTTTTTAATTTCTATCCGTCTGTTTGTTCCCGATAACCTCTATAATTTATTCTCCAAAAAGGCTGGACCTTTCAAAAAGAATAAAACCCTTGACTGTTAACAAACACCGATTCAAATAGGGAAGTAATATTTTCATAATAATTGTACGCGTACGAAGGTCGCGGGCAACAGCTAGTATGTTAATATAATCTGAAGTGTTCAGGACCAAACTTGTTTCATAAGCTCACAGGAATTCATTTCGATATAACATCCCAGATGTGGTACTTCATATCACATTGTATGATTATTTTATAGACAACCATCATCTGCCTAGCCTTTTCCCAAGTATGTTGGGGTCGGCTTCCAGTCTAACCGAATGCAGCTGAATACCAGTATTTTACATGGAGCGACTGCCTATCTGACCTCCACAGCCCAGTTAGTACTGGGTAATACGATACACCTTGATAAGACTGGTTGTCAGACTTTTTGGGGCACTGACTACCTGTAACGACTGTCAAGGATTTACAAATGACAGCCGGGACCAACGGCTTAATGTGCTTTCCGAGGCACGGAGGAAACTCGGTATATAATGGGTGGTCACCATCCACAGACCAACCTAGACAAGCAGGGCTTAACCTAAAGATCAATCTGAATAGATAACCGTAATATTATAAATACCTATTAGAAGAATATAAATATTACTTAGAACAAAAATGTTGATCTTTAGAATATTTCTCGTGCCTATATCTCAGGGACAGTTTACTGACTTATCTTACAGCCAGGCCGCAAATGTCTAGACCCGGCCCGATGTTACTACTTACTGTCTAAACGCAAATATCTAGACTTAGCACAAATACTCAACCGGGAGACCTATTTTGTGACACCCAGACGCAGAAAATTTGTGTGTTTGGTTAGATAACTAACAAAGTATGGTTACTTTGTTACTTACTTTTTTCTGGGTTAGTTCATATTTGTGCGCGATTTGTCTCTAATCGAACTTGAGAGAAATATCCTAGTATTCTTTTTACGTTCTGCTACTCTTTATGTAAATATGTAGGTACCCTATAGTTATATAAGGCTTTAATTACTGCTACACCTTATAACTTCATCAAAAACCTAGTACATAAATATGTACGAGTATGTACCTATAAGCATTTTTTCTACGCTTTATTGTAACAGGCATATAACAAAGTAAAGATTGTCGAAAAAATCTCAGCGATAAAACAAGCCAATAATCTATTTATTACATGGAACAGCACTTAGCTAAGCCACTTTTGTGGAAGACACTCACTCTACCTTCGATGGAACATAAATCAATCAATTACTTTGTGTTTTGGACACTAAAATATTAGATCCTACTCGGTTACTGCGGTAAATATGCTGCAATGTGCAAATAAGGTGGCAGTAGTTATGGGTATTTTTTTTCTTTTTTTTTGGAAAAAAATTCTTTGAATTTTAATCATTATTTGACGGAGGATAACAGGGGTTGAACTTAAACATATCAAATTATTATTTTGCACTGTCTAAAATTACTCATTATAAACAATCCTACTGGCACCAAAATAATGATGTAGTAAAAATATGTTTTCGATTACTAAGCAAACTTTAAGTTTCTGAAATGATAAGAATATCATTTTGTAAAAAACAAGAAGAAAATTCTATGAAAACTTGAGCCATATTTTTGCCAACAAACAAGGTTATATTTGCGAATCCTTAGGTCGGTAAAAACAAAATTCAGGCGCCCTTAACGATCCTATCTAGAAAGTTGGAGGACCCAAACTTGTACCAACAACTGCCAAAACAAGATTTGTGCAAAAAAATTACAGACAAATCCCGAGAGCATATACCTACATAATATCTATCTATAATTTAATAAGTAAACCTCATTTTCATATTACTATGTACCATGAAAACTTAGTGCTTCAATGTTTATCGCTGGAATATATTAATATTGATAAAAATATTCACGGTATTTTGTTGCCAGTATGCGTGTTGTTTGTAATAAAAGTTATCCCTTATGAGACATTGAATATCTCCTTAGTTGAGCCTTAACATACAAAAATTTGACCTTCCACCGTATAATATGCATTCAGTCAATCACAGTTATCTACTTCTGAACCGTTAAAGGGAGGTTATGAATAATAATGAGGTTGTTTTTCAGTGATGACAGTAAAGATCTGAACAAGGAAGATTTCAGCGGTACAGGCGTGTTCCCTGATCGACATTCACTTAATTCCATATCACACAAAATCTCTATTACACATTTCATTTATTCTGCTGTCGATTGACTTGATCAAAGTTACAGGTCAATAAGTAGAGGTCCAAATCAAAAATGTTGGTCAATGCATTTTGTTCTATAATACTTTTAAAACTCAAGTTAAAATCTAAAACCCAACCACGATATAACCGAAACCTAGAAATTTACAAGACGACGACGTATCAAAAGTGTTCACAAGAGTATATTTTTTGGTTTTCGTATAACAAACTGAGTCCCTCGTCATTGCTAATTAGGTCTTGTAATACAGATACATGTGACTCCGGTTCTTCAAAATCGGCACTGCTGTTGAGGCTCTCCGGTGGAAAAAAGAAATGTTACAAATCCCAATAAAGATACAATCATAACACTTTACACACAGTAAAAAGAAAGCAATAGAGTTACGCAATAACGTTGCTGGTAAGAAACCATGTCATTTGATATAGTTAGTACTTAGGAACACGTGTTCCGATTTATTGTCCGTAGGGTGTACTCAGGATACCGGAGCGCTTTTACGTGTTCTAACGAGGCTAGGCTCGGATTTTATGTACAGCCTATGTAAAAAGGGTCTCGGTCGAGAGGTCCCGTAAAAACATAATAAATTAGTTCGAATTTATGGCTTCTTAGATATAAAATTACACAAGACAAAACTTCTTTCGTATAAGATTAATTATTCAGATGTTTGCTTCACAATTTTACAGGAACTTTTAGGAGAAAATCCATGCATGCTACCTTTCTCTTTATAAAAAATCACATCATAAAAGTTGTTTAGTAAACATAAGCTGGTAAAAAATAAGTTATATAATACTACAACAAAATGCGACCGTACGTTCATATTTCCTTGAGAAATTCATGAATTTCCGTACGGAATTACCCTTATTTAGAAACCGTACAAATTCGCGAGCCTTTGCTTCGCGAATTTGTATTCCGCATCGGTGTCACTGCGGTGAAGCTGTCGACAGCCTCGGACACCATGGCCTGTCCTGCTACAGGAGCGCAGGTCGCATTGCACGGCACTCCTACATTAACGACATGATTCGTCGAGCTCTTGCTAGCGCCGGCGTACCAGCAGTTTTAGAACCAAACGGCTTAGTACGTGACGATGGGAAGAGACCAGACGGCATGACGTTGGTGCCTTGGAAGGTGGGTAGGCCTTTGGTATGGAACGCAACTTGTGTCGACACCCTTGCGCCATCTCACGTTTAAAGCACGGCGGGCTGTTGGCGCTGCTGCTGCGGCTGCTGAGATCCTCAAGCGGCGCAAATACTGTGACCTTATTGGTAACTACAGTTTTGAGCCGTTTGGGGTCGAAACGCTCGGGTCATGGGGCCCGAGTGCGCGTCTCCTTTTAAAGGAAATCTCTCGCCGTCTGGTCGACACTTCGCGTGACCAGAGGGCTGGCTCTTTCTTTGGGCAAAGAATTAGCATTGCCATTCAACGTGGCAATGCTGCCAGTCTTCTGGGCACGTTTCCAGATGATAGCGATGCGGAGGAGTACTTTGACGCCTAAGACGTGTCCTATTGTCGTCGTTGTATATATATAGGTACTTTATCTTAGTCTTCTTTTTATATTTATTTTAGTTCTATTTGTAGTCTATATATAATGTACTTACATAACATAAATAAATAAATTGTTAATGTTATGGCACATCAATTTCTATTAAAAGTTTGACTTTGTAAAGCATCGTCTATCTCCCTCGACCGTTGCCCCTTCCCAGAACTTGTATGTGCAAATAGAACTGTTAGAATAAATACCACATTGATTTCATGCAAGCCTGGTACTTTTTATAGGGAATTCAATTCACTACTTCTTCATGATTCTGTTCTCCTAGTATTTTCTGGTGAACTTCTAAATTGAGTTCTCTCTCTCTCTAACAAACCTTTGTGTACCAGATAGAGACAATAAATAACAACTTCATCAAGGAGTTTAGTTGTAATTTTGGGACCTGACTGTGCTGTACAAAAAACAGTGGTTTATGGTTGACGAAACGGGACTCAATGTATTAAAATACGGAGTTACGGAGGGCATTTTTTTCACTTGTTTTGTACGTCTTTTGTTTAGTTGATGAATCGGGAAAGTTACCAAGCGGGATGTCGCCGACCAGCGAGATGCCATTACCAAAAAAAAAGGAGCATCGTCTTTGGTACTCATACTGATACGTCTCTGACAATTTACTCTTTATTCCTAAAACACACGTCTTATTTTAAACTGGACAAAGATTGTATTTCATTCATGGCGAGTGGTAATGGCAGTTTTATTTGATAAAAGTGCGTCTGGCGTTGCCACTGTATATGGTAAAGGAGACTACTTAATAACACATGTTTATGTACATATGTAGGGTATATGTACTTTATGTATTACAGTTACCAGCACCTGCGTTACTTTATGATCTTTTAATTACATACTCGTATAGGTAAAACTATTATGTTTTACGGTCTCCATGTATAAATTACAAAGTATTTTCTTTTCATTTGCTTTATCCTTTTATTCTGGCTAACAAAATTCAATTTTAATAGTAAGCCTAAAGAGTTTGCGCTAAGAAGTGTGTTCTACTAAAAAAAGATGAATATAAAATGAGCTTAAAGTTCAAAATTTCGTTGAGACCCGAAACTTTTTAATCAATTTTAAAATTGTGCTATAAACTGATTATGTCTTTACTTTTTCACAAAAGTTTTTGAACTATCAAGATGAAGATTAAACATTGATAATGACGATGCGATAAAGCCACCCATTTATGAATACAAAATGTAATATTTACTTGTTTAGTATAGCAAAAGTACGTCATCAAGCCGAATATCTGTGTAGCATTGCATGTTTAGACTATGACCGCCGCGCTAGCAATCTATCGACAGGACTTATTCAGTCAGCAAATTAACTAGCGCCAGTCATTATTCTCTTGCCTTTATCCCAATTCATTTGGGGTCGGCGCAGCATGTCTTCTTCTAACTTCTCTTTTACTCGTCATCTCATCATACAACTCCTTTCGTGCCATATCAGCCTTCACACAGTCCATTCATCGTTCCTTTGGTCTTCGTCTACTCTTATACCCATCCACATTCATACTTAAAACTTTCCTTACGACATTTTCCTCATTCCTGATTAACTAGCGCCACTGCATGTTACAAATGAAAGAAAACATACTTCAAGTCTGATTGATTCTAAATACACTCATATGCAATCTTAGGTAACCATTGATGACTAAAAATCATAATAACCGTCACAGGTTTTAATTTAGCTCAGGTTAGGTACCCCAAAGAGACTCTGCAGTAAATAAATAAACAGCTCTTTGTATTACAAAGGTCAATCACTGAGCTTTTTTTCTAGAGTATCGGCCTAAATACCTGGTAAAATGAAGCCTTTTTGATGACCTGTCTGTTACATAAGTTGGGATTGTCCTTTACTATGTACTTAAGTTAACGATACTTTTTTCATCATCATTCATTTCAAGTCAACGAATTTCTGATGTGATGAGTCTACAGGTGTAATAAGACATTGTTTTTTTCCAGTCACAATAGACAGCGCTGAGATAATGAAGACCCGTGATTATTTTTTCATAAAAAAACTTTTTACCTTAAAAAAATGAAGTTCGAAAATGAATGCGGTTTTTCTATTGGAGTAAAATAAATCATTTACTTTAAGTTTGAATAAAATATTAAGCGGTTAAGCTAGTTGTGGGCGGAGCTATGAGAACAAAGGTTGTAACACTCACAGAAGAGGTACTTACCTAATGAATGAGTGCTTTGAGGGATCGCGTTTAATCTAACTAAATCATCATTGTCGTAATCACATTTTGTGTAGCCCAGAGTAGCCTTTCATCCTTCTATCCTACTTAGGTATAGTATTATTGAATCACTAGCTGACCCGCGCAACTTCGTCTGCGTCACATAAGAGAGAGAAATTTTTCTTTGATGCTCCGCTCCTATTGGTCGTAGCGTGATGTTATATAGCCCATAGCGTTCCTCGATAAACAGGCTATCCAACACTAAAATATTTTTTTTTATTCGAACCATAAGTTTCTGAGATAAGCGCGGTCAACCAAACAAACTCTTCAGCTTTATAATATTAGTATAGATTCCCGCTATGTGGATTCCCGTTACGTCGACTCGTGATTTTCCATAAAAATAAAAACGCGGAAATACGGCGATGCCTTTAATTAATAAAGTAATTTCACTCATCTGGTGATACCGTATTTTTATTTATTTTAATAATACATTTATAGCCTACCAAAAAGTACTAGGACCTTATTAATGATTAAAATATAAGCTACTTTTATATGGATGCATTCAGATTTTTCCAGGAAACGAGTGGAACCGTTGACGACCGCTAGTATTTTTTTTTGTTATAAATGCGAAAATTGATTGCGTAGTCTAATAATAAACTTGAGCATTGTAAAACGAGTAAAATTTTATGTACACAGACAACCTTGTTTCGTACATTTGAAACTCCGGTTAAGGTCAACTCTGCCATATTTTAAGGAATGCTGACAATATTAATGTTTTATTGAACGTTACTGAAATGTTATGCGAACCATCTGAAGTTTAATAAATAGAAGGCGGTGAGTACAACTTGTTTCACTGTTCCCGTTTTGTGAATATACAGGGTGTAAGGGACAGCCCTCCGCAGACTGATGAATTCAGTATAATTATATCATACTAAGACGACCGGTACAAGAAATGATTTCAGGGACGTTACGGGAATCAAATAAATTTGATTTGTTTTATTTCCTCATACGCGTATCGTTACCGTGGCAAAACGCACATACAGAACGGCAAGCACAACGACGAGTTCGTTTAACTCTGTAGCTAGGCAAGAAGTGAACAGCTAATTTCACGAGTCGTTCGTTAGAGTTTTTGAAGATCCATTGTTGGTTTATTTTTTATTTTAACTGTATGGAGTGCTACGTACAGAGAATGTAATATACTTTGAAAAAAAAATCCTTAAACCCTGTATAGAATAGGTTTAAATGCACTTCATCATCATTTGCCTAGCCTTTTCCCAACCATCTTGAGGTCGGCTCCCAGTCTAAACGGATGCAGCTGAATACCAATATTTTACATGGAGCGAGAACCCTAGTGGGTTAGGTTTTAAATGCACTTATGAACTTTAACATCACCATTTAGGATTTGATTTTAGTTCTTCTTTTGTGACATAGATAGCGCTGTAGTACTTTTTGTTACATTTTTGTAGTACCGCTACATCACTACCACAATCAATAACTGCTCTAAACATGACTAAAGATATCTCTCCGTCACATTTTTACGACAATCTATCGATAAAGAACACCCATTTACCTAGACAAAGTGGCGTTCTATCTAACAAAGATGGAAAAGTAAAAAAATGTTTCATAACCAAAAGGCTAGCTTAGGTACATAAGCTACGGGCCTTTGGACGGTGAGTAATGGGCTAGCTCGCCGTCCGTCCGTCTTAAGACGACAGGCCGTGTCGACGGCGCGTTCGTGTTCCACGCGCGCCTCAAACAGATGTCAGCAAACATAAGGGGCCCGCAAGGGCCGATGCCTGCTAGGGCTGCGGGACTGTTCGAAAGAGATACCGCGGCCCTGGAACATAAAGGGCAAAAGAAGGAACATGGATGGTTTTTAGTCAGTAAAAGTCAGACACTCCCTTCCACTCCGCCCAGAGCCGGAGGAGTCATTTGATGATTTCACATCCCAAAAAAAAAATAAAAAAAAGGTATGTAAGCTACCCAAAAGCTAAATCCTTTTGAAAGACGAGCCTATTGCCATCAACCGGGCACAAATCCAGACTCCGTGGCTGTTACTGAAAAATTAGTGCTGGAAAAACCCAACAACAATTTGCGGACCCTTGAATCGAGCTCAGGCCCTCATGCTCATGTTTTCTTAAGATAAAAACTAGCAGGTTAATAGACAAGAAACGCGAAGATGAATTTGTGTATTAATTATATTGATAATCGGATATCGCAGCACGTGTCGGCAGTTCGTTACATGTGCTATTATATGATCGATCGTCTTTAATGGGCATATTTATTAGTCGAGAAGCGATCACGTAGGCGTATCGCCCTCGTACCTTTGCACGAACATTTTGCTTAGTATGCAATTACTGGTTATCTGGAGGAGTATTAGGTACGTATGTGGGAATAAGCACCTGGTTTGTTTTACTAGGTTCTCTCCAGCAGATTAATAAGAAAACTAATAACAGAATTCTTATGTAATTGTTTGCCAGATAAGAAAACGTGAAATGATCCGAAAGTGACCAGTGGGTACTTTTAGAGACTACTGAATAAAATCTAAAATATTTTGCTGTTATTCAAAACAGAATGTAACCACCCATTGCATCTTATATATAGCAATATAAGTGTGTTATTCTAATAACGCAATTGTTGACAAGTCGCAAGTCTTGCAGTTTTAGTTCATCACACAAACAAAAACATTATAAATTAGTCGCCTATAATAGCGTGCGGTAGGTACTAAAAAATTCAACGTTCAGTTCTGCCTCCACTAGTCGAAAGTGAACAATAAATCTGTCACCCACAGTGTCAACCACATGAAATTCATAAGTTTGTGTAACATAAATATATTCTGGAATTCATACCGTCTGTGTTTTTTGGACAAAAATAACAAAAGAGAAACACAATCAGGAAACGTTGCAGCACCTAAGAAGGATGGAATAGAAGGATTTACCTTACATTCTGGTCATAATAAATCCCTAGGTCACGTTCCATACGATGGGTGAACGTGACAGAGCGGCCTATCTATCGAATGTTTTTCGAAATCAAATATCACGAAACTAAGGAAAGCTTTCACATTTATGGTTTTCATAAAAAACTCACAGGAAGAGTGTAAATATACCGTCTAAAAAAATGGCGTGGCCGCTGCACACACAGGACCTCTGCACAATCTTTCAACATGATTGAAAATGTTAAACCCGGTAAAGGGACCGAGGGTGACCGCGTCAGTGTTGCCATAGCGATAATAACTTATCTCTCAAACAGGAAATTCAAAAATGGTTGCGTTTTTTATAATAAATCCTGGCTGTGGAAAAATCCAGTTAAGTACCCAAGAGCTGTACCCCAATGATTAGTGTTTGAAACAAGATTTATTTATCAGACGGCCATTTTAAATTGAAAACCCTCTTGGAAGGGTACTGATAAATCTTCACTAGGCAATAGGGATTTCAATTTTATGACCATTGACTAAAAGCCTGACCATTAGACCTTTCTGTTCAGTTTAATAGTTTTAATGGCGAAGATGTCTTGGATTTTTTAAATAACTGTTTTCTATATTTATCTCATTCCCAAAAAGATCCGATATTCTGGTAATACTTCTGTTTCGATTTTATTATTTAGTATGCTAAAAAATAAAGTTTAAAAAACTGACTTGTTTCCGACTGTACTACCGCGCTCACTAGCGGTCGACCACTTTTAACCCTTATGCCCCGAGTAGTAAGGTTGAAAAGTGGTCAACCGTCAGCGAACGCGGTAGTATCTACCGTAACTTATATCTCAATTCTCAGCAATATCACCTCTTTTTCACACAAAAACTTAATATCAGTGAACTACCTGTGAATATTCCCCTGTAGTCGCGAATCGACTGTATTATGAAACAGGAGCGTATTGTGAGCGGAGTAATTGCGTGCTATAAATCGCACCGCAGCACTGCCACTGAGTGCCGGCTTTTTAATTCTGAAGAATTATAGACAAAGCCCATTATCTGTGGCTTCCGTAAGTTACTGCACATCAGTTATACGACTTCAATTTATATTATATTTATATATGTTTTTTTTATTATTTTATTTGTATTCTTTTTTCTGAAAGTTTGATAAGAACAGATATAAGTAATGTACCTAAATGCAATTTAATCTATCTTCAACGAAACAAACCTACCTTTTCTGCATCTAATAAGATTTCTGGTAGTTTTCGTATGGTATAACTGTCTGAAATTCAAAATTATTCCTCGGATACAGACATCCACATTAAAGTATGTTGGTTAATAATATGCGTTGGGAAAGTAGGTAATAATATTTTTTCTTAACTGATCCCTTATGCATCATTAAACATTACAAAGAAATACTTCTAATAAAGAAATACTTCTTCTAATTCATGCATGACGCATTTGAAACGACTAACTTCTGATCCTAGGCGCCAATAGTGCCAGTTACGTCACCAAAACAAATATGACCTATAAGGTTTTGCCCACGGCTTCGCCCGCGTGGATGTCTAAAATTATCACACGGGTCACAAGTCTCCTATATCCTAATTCATGTTCATCAAATTTCATCCAAATTCGTTCGGGAATCATCATTTGCCTAGCCTTTTCCCAACTATCTTGGGGTCGGCTCCCTGTCTAACCGGATGCAGCTGAATACCAATATTTTACATGGGGCGACTGCCTATCTGACCTCCACAACCCAGTTGGTTCACTGGGTAATACGATATCCTTGGTGAGACTGGTTGTCCGACTTTCGGGCCACTGGCTACCTGTAACGACTGTCAACGACTTACAAATGACAGTCGGTTTTGCAAATTCGTTCGGGAATGAATGTGTAAAACGGTAACAGACAGAAAGAGACACTTTCGGATGTATAATATTAGTACCTATGAATGCATGAGAATGACAAGCTGACGCAGAGTAAGGCTTAAGTGAACACCTTACTGGTGGTATTCTGATACAGGAATACTTCACAAAACCATAGCATTGCATAAGTTCTAAGAAGGAACGAACATTGAGAGCAAACTGTACCTCTAAAGCTACGCTAAACTATGCTCGTTGTCGTATTGTTCGTTAAACTATGCTGTAGTCCTATGGTTCAATGTAGGTAAAGAGCGATCATATTCCCATCTCACCGTTCATCTCCGGCCAATAAAGTGAGGATTTTGTGTCACCAAAACGTTATCAAAACAGGCGATTGATCCCTCCTTTCATGCCCGCCGCGTCTAACAAAACTAGCTATGATTTCTGAGCAAAAACATTAGGTTATTTTAACACATAAGAAGCAGTGTATGATAAGATTTCCCTTCCCCAAAATTGCTTCTATAAAAAATCATTCTGTCTTTTGGGGATGACTTTAAAGAAAACTTTCTTTGTGCAAATTTTCATAATGAAACTTACACTTTAATTATTATTATATATTTAATTAACTTACACAATAAGCAATAACAGAAAAAAAAACTTAAATCTAAATAACAATAAAAGAAATAATAAAAAAAGAAAATAATAATACTGTGTGTACAAAGTACCATGAGTCTAGACCGCAAGAACAGTCACAGCAGTGAATTTAAAACATAGAAGTAAACTGACATCATCATCGATTCTTCTTCATCAGAAGTCAGAACACGTCATGTTCCACATTACGGGAACTTAATTCATATTCAACGCCGTCATAAAAATGTTCCCGCATAATAAATAAAGCATGTATTGTACCCTGATATTGGAAATCCAACCCCTTCGGTCCAATGTCGGATTATGTAAAATTCTTTCTATATTCATTCTCATACAACTTTTTCCATACATTTGGACTCTTTTACAATGCTCGGGCGCTTTTTTAAGGACAAATTGTGACCGTATTTGCTTCTGACTATGAACAAGTTTATACAGTATACCCGACTAATAATAATGAAAGGTGAAACAGTCAATTAATAAAATTTTATATCTTTACTCTTTGTAATAAATGTAATAAACTTACCTATATTCTCTAATAATTATTGTTAGTTATTAGAGAATACAGCTAATGTGATAAAATGTGATAAAATTGATGATGAAGATTCAAAGAAATAAAATTTGTGAAAAACCGACCTCTTGAAAAATCAAACCATAAACGATTTGGCTAGACAGAAATAAAGGTCATGTGTATTAACAATTAGATCAGTTACTGATCTTTTTCAAAACAAAATATCAATGGGAACGCCACAAGCGGGTATCGATAGCAAAAGTAGCGAAAGGCGAACATTCTCGGAACCGCCATTAGTCTTGCAGGCGCCCGGCGACTTCGATCGATTTTATCATTTCCAACGGCCCGCTTAATCTTCTTGAATAATACTTTTTTACTCGAATATCTTAATAAAGTGACGGTTCAAGAACAAGAATGATTAAAATTCGAGCAATTTCTTGTGATAAAACTTAACATAAATACAAGCGCAGAAATATTCTGTCTACGGCCGGTCGAAATGTCAAATAACGTGAAAGTCAAACGCATTCATTTGATTCATTGACAGGTTTTATTTCATTTATATTTCACTAGCTATTTCCCGTGACCTTCGTTCGCATGAAATTATTTAAAAAAAATTACTTCCCATAATGAATAGAAATTTTGTTACCAATTCCAAGGATTTTCATTTTTATTGCACGGAAATTTAAAAAAAAATCCCTTAGCTGGAACAAACAGACAGACAAAAAATGAAACAAAAAGAGTTTTTGTTATAAGTACCGTATAAAGGGTTTAAGGGACAGCCCTTCGCAGACTGATGGGGTGAATTTAGTATATCATACTAAAATGACCGGTACAAGAAATTATTTCAGGAACGTTATGGGAATCCAATAAATTTTATTTGTTTTATTTCCTCATACGCAATGTATCGTCACTGTGACAAAACGCCCGTAGCGAACGGCAAGCGCGACGACGATTTGGATGAACTCTGTAGCTAGGCAGGAAGTGAACAGCTGATTTCGTGCGTCGATCGTTAGAGTATTACAACATCCATTATTGGTTATTTGGTTTTAGCCGTATTATTTACATAAATGGAGCGTTGCCTACAAATAATGTAAATTTTATATTGGAATAAAGGAATAGTAACTGAAAAAACGATGAATAAAATAAAATTTTCCTGAGAATAATACCGGTGGAATATGATTCAAAATAAGAAATAATAAAATATATTAAAAATTTCAAATAAGGAGCTGAATGCACCATGTCAGTTTGCGGAGGGCTGTCCCTTACGCCCTGAATACTTTCTTATGCATTCAGTAAAAAGCTGTTATTTTGTTATTACAAACAAACACATCAATTTTATTTGTTTGTATAAATGTGTGGATAAAAAATATGACATACATACCTACGTATTTTGTCTTATTTTAGAAGTTCTAGACATTCACTAAATTCTTAAAGATTCCAGGAATCCTGGGAGGTTATAGCAAAAAGGAAAAGAGGCCCTACTGTACTACCACTTATTCACACTGATTCTAGGCTAATACGATGATGATGATAAACACGAAACGATAAAGTGACAAACGAATGCCGATAAACATCATAAGTGTAGCTGCCAACTTTTTTCATAACGTAGGCATTTGCCGAATAGTTGGCCTGAAACTGAAAGGCATATTTCTATAAATACTCCCCTATTGTGTTCAAAAATAACCACACATGTTTCAGCCAGACGGATGTCCATTAAATAACTATAATAAGACCTTATTTCGTTGGTATCTTTCATATTAATTTCTCACAAAGGTGGTCTATCCGACAATACAATAACTAACATTGTATGAGATCAGTAAAAAGGTAATATGAGTCATAAACACGTCATAAAGATTAATTTTGGTCCATAAAGTCAAAAAGACTATTATTTCTAATACCTACTTATTTATGTCATACTTTATTATTGTGGAGATATTAGACACTATTATGTACCTACTTAATATAAGTGTTAGAGCAGGTAACAGAAATAGTATCCATAAAATTTCCTTCAAAGTTAACTTAACTACAAGACAAAATTCACATCAAATGCCTTGGGACCTCAGGCATCTCCATAAGATATACGACGAGTGTCGAAGAATTTTATACTCAAGAAGTTATACGCCGGACTCACCTACCTACTATTTTAGCTACATTATAGTTTTTTTTACAGAAGAAGATTAATATATACCTCCAAAGATTCGTGAAAAATGTAAGGATGAAGCAAACTGCAATGACAAACATTTTCAATGTGTGAATGGGTGTGTGTGTCAGGATTTTTTTCCATATGCACAATTGCACATACTCTCCGGTATTAGCTTTTACATTTAGTCCGACGTTCGTTCGTCGTTTCCTATTTAACATCACAGTTAGTTCCGTTGCAAGTTTTATTATTCTATGTCATGTATAGTCAGATATCGAAGAACTAACCTAATGGAAACTGCTATCACAAAAATATGGAAATATGTGTGGTACTTGACAAAGCTTGAAAGTAGAAAAATTATTACAAAAATTTGTTTATTAGAAAATTTGTCTTACTGCCAAAAATTTTACTAACTAATTCATCAATATTTGCTCTTGGTACGATGATACGGCTGTTAGTTGATAATTTACATCTCCACATAATGTAACATGTGAAACCGGAAGTCAGAACTTTCCTTTTAAAGTGCTCGTACCTGCGTATTTTAATGTTTAACTATGTTTTGCTTCTAATTTCGTCCGCGTGGTTAAAGGTTAGACCCCTTTCCACGCCAAGAATCGCTACTCCCCATACACATTTTGGCCAGTTTTCAAGTTCGTAATACAACCCTGATTTTAGAGCTGCAGGCCATCCGAAGTTAAACATACTTAGTAAACCTACAGGGTGTCTTTTCAAAAGGCTCATGACTGTTTTTTAACATATTTTTGTTGATAACTTGAAATGTCAATTGCGTCCTCACCGAAAAAATTAACGAGATAAAATCCAGACGAGGTGTTGAATTTTTTAACATAATTCAGGTTTTTGTAATTTTCATGTTTTTATTTTCTTTTTCATGGGCTTGCTATCTTTTTTTGCTTACAGTGTCTAAAGAGTGAGTGGAGCCCATTGCTCCGGCATTTTTTGTAGGTAGGTAACTAACTTTAGTCGTGAAATGATGG
Source organism: Eurois occulta (assembly GCA_950022335.1). Classification (NCBI taxonomy): domain Eukaryota; kingdom Metazoa; phylum Arthropoda; class Insecta; order Lepidoptera; family Noctuidae; genus Eurois; species Eurois occulta. The sequence continues at coordinate 8,563,539 of OX465500.1, read as the reverse complement.
TGTAAAAGATACTATACACCCACATTTATCTAAAAATGCTGGTATATGTTGCATGTCGACAAGAAATAGGTAAGTATGATAATATGTAACTAAGTAAGGCCATAATTTATATCGTGCTACCAAACTATGTTGAGCCAAATATTTTATAACTGTCCCTAAAGAGTAATTATTTATTCTGATTAACACACGCTACTTTGCCCACGTTAATCTCGGAGTAAAAAGATATAAGGTACATTTTTAATAGGCTCATGACATGTCAACGTGGATGGATACGTTATTCGCAAAACTGACTAAAAATAGAAAACACGTTTTTATAAGCCTCTCGTTATCCGTGCAATTATAAAAGTTGGCAAGGATACCTACTACCACCCCAAAAACAGGGCTACGGAAAAAAAATTTAAATGACATAACATCAGAGAAGTTTGTAATCCCCACTGTAGGTGAATCTATGGTACATTTCACCACTTTTGAAATGGTCCGTGAAGGTTTAAATATACTGGACCCAGCCCAAAGGCTAGTAGCACGACCGCACGAAGTAACAGTAACGTAAATACATCGATTTTTGCATCGAAAATACAATAATCCTCTAATTAGCATTTTAATTAAATGGTTTACCAATATCACCCATAGATATGAATAAACTCATAAAACTATGAATAAATTATATGTGAAAAGGATAATATTCATTTTAAAATCGAAGAATTTACGTTACGTTTACACAGAGCGCTCGGCCTTAGAACCTAGCTAAGTATTATAAGTCCTGAGTATGATTTCTAATTGTTTTGTTCAAAGAGTGGTAAGGTTTTTACCTAACCACTTTCCTTTTTAGAAATAAACTAAAGTAGGGTTAAGTAGCGAAGGGTCAATTTTTGTGAGAGGTAAGCCGGACATCTGTTGTTGTGTTGTCTGTTGTGTGTGTTTGTTATCTTCAATGTGATTATATTATTTGTCTATAGAATACTGACTGTGCCATTTTTCAAAGGGATGCCGGACAAAAAAAACCCCGGAAATTTAGGTGATACCGAGTTTTTTACCCGAATACCCAAAAAAAAATCATCACAAATCGATCAGTTTGGTGATAGTGGGAGCGTGAATCAAAAATAGAAGTGAGGGCGCGGCGGGAGCGGGGCGTTCAGTCATCGGCTATTTTGCAGTCAACTTGGTTACAGTTAATTATCATCTGCCTAGCCTTTTCCCAACTATTTTAGAGACAGCTTCCAGTCTAACCGGATGCAGCTGAATACAAGTATTTTACATGGAGCGACTGCCTATCTGACCTCCACAACCCAGTTAGTACTGGATACCACGATACCCTCTGGAAAGACTGGTTGTCAGAGTTTCGGGCCACTGACTACCTGTAACGACTGTTATGTAACGACTGTCAAAGATCTACGAATGACAGCCGGGACTAACGGCTTAACGTGCTTTCCGAGGCACGGAGGAAATTCGGTATGTATTTTGTGGTCACCCATCCACAGACTAACCTAGGCAAGCGCGGTTTAACCTGAAGATTGATCCGAGTGGCTTTTATTATTTAGCCAGAGCTCCTCCTGGTTACGGTTAATCGTTACGGATACATTTTTTACTTAGGTTTGTTTTAATTTATTGATAGTTATGGCAACCTGCAAATGGTACTTGTTAACTTTACAAAATCTTCAGGCTGCTATAGATTTAATTCGCTACAGTCTGTTTTGTGAAATGACAAATTTGCAAATTAACTTTTTTCAATCATAACATAATATTTATTTTCTTGACAATCAACGTGAAGAAGCAAGGAGAATATGTTAGGATCGTAGAAGATGGCGTTGTCTCTCTGTCTAACAGCATGAATTTACGTACATAATATGTTGGACCTTGTGAAAGATATGGCTAGAAAGGAGGTGACTGCTGAGAAGACGAGTAATAGGGGAGTATAGAAGAATAAGACATGCTGCGTCGACTCCAAATAAGTTGAGATAAGGGCATGAGAATGTATGTGTTATGTCAAAGCTAACTCAATAACTATCAATCCACAACACAATACATATTGTGTGTATCTTCATTACCCTATCTCGTTACATGATTAACAAGTTCTGAAGTGCTTATAACTGAATCAATATTGTTGCAAGCGAACCTGGCCCGCAGTGCTGGGTCGCCGCCAAACGACCGCGATTGGTTTATCAACTATATCAAATTATTATCCTTCTATAATTTGCGTTTTACTCGTAGCATCAGCCTGTGTTATTTGGCAGGGCTACCTAAGTATGATCAAGTGAATATGATGATGTAACTATGTTAATATTTTACAAGAGATCTTCTCATTAAATGATAATTAGTAGATCTCTTGAAAGATACCATTATGATAATAAAGTGTTCCGTCTGGTAACCACATCTGCTTGATGTGGAAAAAAAACACTAAAATATTAGTGAAAAAAAACTTTACTTTCGGAAGTCGGTGACTTTGTTTGTTTCATTGACTCTATTGCCACCGACTTCCGAAAGTAAAGCCATTTTTTACTTTTTTGTGTTTTTTTGGAAATCGTTTTTTTTGCAAAAATGTGTGTGTTGTGTTTTATTCTTCACTTTTTAGTAGTGATATCCAACACAAATTCTTGTCATATAAATACTTTGTAACAAGAATTTATTATGATTTCATCACATCATGACATGATGATCAACATACAAGAAGAAAAATAACGTATTATATACTATGATAACTCATTAAATATCCAAGTAAAGTGAATAAAATACGTATTATATATTATGATAACTCATTAAATATCCAAGTAAAGTGAATAAAATTCTCTTCCAAATGAAAAAAGAATCACGAAAATCGGTAAACCAGTAATCACAGGGAAATCGGTGAACATACATGAAAAAAAAGATGCTGGTGAAGTACAGTCACGAGCAACAATATGTATGTATACACTTTCCTAAACTTAAAACCAATTTTCGCGAGAAATAACGATTGTAACTTGGAGATAGGATCTTTATTATAAAAATATGAGTTCCAGAATACTAGGTTCGTAACAACATGAAATTTTAATCAGAACAGTAAGAGAAAAACACTTTTAAAAGTTGTTTAGTGCTTAACTCGTGCTCGTGACTGAACAGAACCTCCTCCTTTTTAGAAGTGAGTTAAAAATCATCAACTATTTTTTGTATATTCCAGGGAGGTCACTATTACGTCTTAAAGCAGGAGTAATTCCAGTGTGGGAAATAGACAGAGCTATACAGGTCGTCTAGCGCCATCTCTTTCCCACGCGGGAATTACTCCTACTCATGGTAGGCCACCAGTTCTACCTAACAACTTAGTAAATCATCACGATGGACCTACGAAATACCACTGGAAACTAAACAAGATCTATAGTTTTTTTTTTTACTTTATCATATTCTTTGTCCATACGCTTAACACATTCACTGTCCGCGAAGTAGACACAATCGCAGTGAACCATAATGTGGGTCATTGCACAGGGAAGTGTATGTCTGTCTGTCATTTTGTACCGCCTAATCTCCGAAACGGCTGGACCGATTTTGATGGGACTTTAGTGGCAGATAGCTTATGTTATAAGAAGTAACTTAAGCTACTTTTATTTTTTGAATACGATTAGGGTTCCGTGCAAAAAAGTAAAACCCTTAAAATTGTTAGCAAAAATTCAATTCAAATATGGAAGTAATATTTTTTTCATAATTACACGCGGACGAAGCTCGCCAGGAACAGCTAGTAACACAAAAAAAACTTTAGAAAAATAGGAGTATATTGATTTACACCGAATTATCCCATCGTCCTTTTCCAACTCGTCTTACGTACCAAATCAGATACCATTAAAAACCGGCCAAGTGCGAGTCGGAGTCGCGCACGAAGGGATCCGTACCATTATCTATAAAAACGGCAAAAAAAACATGTCTGTTGTATGGTAGCCCCACTTAAATATTTTATTATTCTGTTTTTTAGTATTTGTTTTAATAGCGGTAACAGAAATACATCATCTGTGAAAATTCAACTGTCTAACTATCACGGTTCATGAGATACAGCCTGGTGACAGACGGACAGGCAGACAGACAGCGGAGTCTTAGTAATAGGGTCCCGTTTTACCCTTTGGTTACGAAACCCTAATAAAAACAGCGTCCTAAATGCATGAGCAAACACATCTATGTACAAACAAGTACACATAAATGTACTAGTATGTACTTAGAGTATTTGTGCTGGATCCTGTGTGCGTACCCTCGCAAATGTAGGTACACACTCGACATCCCCCGGGAACCTTTAGATCCTCGGATCTCCACAATATTTGCTCGAGGACCAACTATTTATCCCCGACCATTTTGTCAAGCGGCTGAGCATACTTGTGATGAACATACGAGGAAGAAGGCAAATATGAAGAATGGAATTTTCTCAAATATTCAATGGAAGAAAGGATATTAAAGATGCCTTTGTCTTGGAGATACTAGCTTAGGCCCGCGGCTTCGCCCGTGTGGAGTTTAATAATTGTCACACGGGATCATACTACCGGGATAAAAAGTATCCTATGTGTTAATCTAGGTTATAAACTAGCTGTGTGTTAAATTTCATCCAAATCCGTTCAGTAGATTTTGCGTGAAAGAGTAACAAACATCCATCCATTCATCCATCATCAAGATAGTCTCATGGTGGCCTACCATGACGTCTTAAAGTAGGAGTAATTCCAGTGTGGGTTAGGCAGAGGTGTACCTAATACATAGAACACTCACATTTCGCCAGTTATGTTTGAGCCCCATATAATAGGCAAGCTTATTGACATCAACTGGGCACAAATCCAGACTGATGGGCACAAATCCAGGCTGCTACTGAGAAATTCCTGATAGAAAAACCCAATAACACTTAGCCCAGCCCGGGGACTGCCTCGTTGGTCTAGTGGACCATGTATCGAAAAAATACTTCATGTTTGACACATTTTTCTTACTTTCGGTAATTATGTACACTTTTGTATGTACGCAGAGCAGCGGTGGCCCAGTGGTGGCGGCCCCGACTTACAAATTAAGGCGAGGTGGGCGCACATTTGAGTTTTTTAAAACCATCTGAGACAAAGAATATAGTGTTTAAAAATTTAAAAAAAATATATGTTATAGTTAAGGATCTTATCTAGTCACAGTCGCATTCAGTTGCAAGACCAGATGAACTTCACTCGATAGAAAAAAATCGCAAAGTTACCCCTTTTTGCAACTTTTTTTCAATATTATGACTAAATTACTGATGTTTTATATTTAATTTTTATACTAAATTAAAGAAACTAATTAGTTCTAGACAAAGTGGCAGAGTTTGACTTGATAACATTATTTTCTTAATTACTATGTTTTAAAATGAATTAAAAGAGTTCGCGGCGGCTCGTACAGGCCCGATTAGTCGCGCGCTGGCGCTTACCGACGACGGACCTGTGTCAGTTTCTTCCGCGACAATTTCGCGTACCATACCGTCTGTTTTTGACCAAGTTTATTATAATTGTTGCAAGTTATAATGGGCAATAAACAACGCAAGCGAAAAAAGTCGTGTAACGCAATAAAAGTAACAAATAAAAAGAATGCACTCCTAAGATATGTCACAGTACAAATATATACAGTATTGTGACTCGGCCCTGTCTTTGAAATAATTACCTACAGCCGAGTGGTACGTACGCGATAGGGCTGCGCCGGGCCTATAGTAAATATTTTAATTTCATCTACTTAGTTGAGTTTCTTTCTAGTTTTGTGATTGTTAATATTATATTTTTATTAAAAAAAATGAAATTTGTTTGAATGAAATAGGAAGGTTCAATAAAAATACACTTATTGCAATTTACACAAAAACACATAAAGAAATCAAAATTTTATCTTTACAGTTCTCGAACCTACTAATAGCGAACTGGATGTTTATTTTCAATTAGTTACTCAAACTGCCCAATTATGATTATTTTATATTCTTATATTTTATAGACAATTATTTCATTTATTAACAAATCTCTAATTTATCGCTACTAGATAGTAACAAATGATCATAGAAAAAATATTTCATAAAAGTCAAGTAATATTACTTATTCAACTGCACATTTCTATGCTGTGTCGCTAGGCAAGGTCACGCGAGTTCACGAACGCGCTGTGTCCACGAGAAGTATTTTGCGCGCAGCCTACAGCGCTAAATGCCTACTTTTGCAGGAATACCTCGCCTTAAGTCGTGGGTTCGAACCCAGGCAGGCGCATTACTTTGTGTAATTTATTTCATCACCACCGCTCACAAAACGGTGAAGGAAAACATTGTGAGGAAACCGGCATGTTCTAGAACCAAAAAATTCGAAGACATGTAACATCTACCAACCCGCACTGGGCCCGCGTGGTGGATTTATAGCCCATTCCCTCTCATAGAGAGGAGGCCGTATGTCCCAGCAGTGGGTATATTTATTGACTGATTATGCTTATGCTTGCTAAAAGAGACCTTTCACGCCCTAAAATATCCTGCCTATATTATTACACCTAAACAGAAACACAAACACTTTCTCAGTAAAATAAATGGCAAGTTTTCATATAATTTGAATATTAAATTAAGTGATTAAACGTCACACATCAATTTCCCAAAGGGGTTATATGGAGGCTAGTTTTGTACACCCACATTTTACCGATAAGTGATATTGATTACAAACTTAGGGTAATTATGGTTAAAATATTGATGAATAAGGTCGCTTAAAAGACCTCTTTGACTTAACTTTGTCCCCTTAGAAATAATATAATAATATCTAATAAAATTGGTATTGGACATTGGTATTGAACTGCTACTACAAGTGTTACTACACAATTAAAGATTTTGTCACTGACAAAACTTTCTGTATTCTGCTTTCGTGTGATTTATTTTAGTGACATTTCTATATTCCAATTCAATTTTATTTTTATGCCTTTTTATTGACATTTGTAAATAGAATTTACTGACATTTTAAAATTAATTTGTTGACATTTTGTAGTTTAATTTATTGAGTTTTAAAAATTTAATTTATTGATATTTGTAACTTAGTTTTCTGCCATTTTTAATTACATTGATTGACATTTGTAGTTCAAGTTATTGACATTTTTATTTATTTGTTTTATTCTTATTATTGGCATTGTGCCTACTTCCAAATGTCTTAATATGAGTATTCTTAACAATGCTAGCAATGCTGTTAAGTGAATGGAATGCAATTTTTCATGTTTCTTTGTTTACTGAATGTTTTATTAAATAATTTTGCATGCCGTAAGGCAAAATGTATCGGGACTCTCACAAAAATTACCATCATATCTGTATACCTACATTATTGGCAAATAAATGATATCTATTTCTATTTGGTAACACCACAAATAACAATTTTACCCAAATTACCGTCAAAAACTCTATGGACTAAAAAATGTCCGTATAAACAGGCTTCTCCAATTTATTTAGGCCATTGAATCTCATCAGTCAAGACAAAGTACAAGTTCTTTGTCGCTATCAAGAAATATTTGAAGCTAAATATTTTTAATCTTAAGAAATTCGACTTGGTCGACTTGATTTTGTTTTTAAGTATTTCAAATTAGCAAAACATATATATTACGTATGTACAGTCTCGAGCACCAATATGTATCCACTCAGCAACTTTTTAAACGGTGTTACTTCTATGGGATTGATTGTAATTTAATGTTGGTACTAAAATAGTATCTTGGAACTCACATTATTATCAAATTAGTCTTATCTCAAAGTTACAATCGTAATTACAAGAGAGAAAAGCATTTGATTTTAGGTAAGTTTATACGCGCATACTGACACACACACACATACTGATGTGACTGTACATACATACATACGTACTCAATATCTTCACACAAACTCACTTTATTTTCGTCGAATGGAAGAAGGGGAATTTGAAGTCAGCGCAGCAAGTCTTCTTTATCCATACTTCTCTATTACCTCTCATCTCATCACTCATCAGACACCTCCTTTCTTGCTATTTCATCCTTCACACTGTCTCTACTCTTAAAACCATCCACATTCACACTCAAAACTTTCTTCACGACATTTTCTTAATTCCACTAATGACAAGAAAAATTACATAATACGAATAAATAGTTATTTGGGTCAGCATAACCATAAACAATGTAGATCCCGAATCGTATAATCCCAGATTCTTAAAATAAATAAAAAAACAACACAAAGTAGTATCATAAAAAGCATTAAAACAAAAATTAACAATTTCGCTTAATCCCCTAACAACTTGGAAATGAACTAAACGAGTTATGGAGGTCAGACGACAGTCGCTTCATAAAACCATTAGCATTCTATAAAACCATAATGTCTTTAATTATAGAGCTCCTAATGACTGCATCATCAATCTTTCTTTCAGTAAAGGAGTATTTTAAGGAGTAGACGAGACGTTCAAAAGTGTACCTCCGCCGAATTTAGGCCTCTGACTGGTTAACGAACAGTCCTTTAGTGGAAATTAACATAAGCATGAGCTTGTCAGCTTGTGGTTAAATAATAACTGCCCCTTGGATCAATCTTCAGGTTAAGCCGCACTTGCCTCGGTTGGTCTGTGGATGGGTGACCACCCACTACATAACGAAATCGCTGCGTGCCAGTAGGTTCCGGCTGTCATTTGTAGGACTTTGACAGTGGTTAGAGATGGTCAGTGGCCCGAAAGTCTGACAACCAGTCTTTACAAGGGGTATCGTATTACCCAGTACCTACTAACTAAGTTGTGGAGGTCAGATGAGCAGTCGTCCATGAAAAATATTTGTTTTCACTTGCATCCGGTCAGACTGGAAGCCGACCCCAACATAGTTGGGAAAAGGCTACGCAGATGATGATGAGCTTGTCAGATAAAATGTTCATTGCAGGTCTGTTTATGAAAAAACCAATCGAAATTATGGTAATGCTGGATGAAGTCCCTTTCACAAATTAACTTTGTTATACCTACCTACAATTATACATGAACCCTAACTCCTCAAAATAGCCTCTTCCGGTTCCTTACAAGCAGTCAGCGTAAAATTACAGAATTATAATTTTATACAAGGGACCCGTCGACCTTCGTCGAATTTATTCGTTAGTACGATTCTCGCAGATTTGGCAAAAAATAATTTGGCTTAAAGCCAGTGAAGCGGCACGCATGCCTACATCAAGAACAGTAAATCTTCCAGTGACGTTACATCCACGGCCTTCTCCAGTATCTATTGTGGATATAGATAAGATTAGCAAAAATTAGTTTTATGTACAGATTTGTTTAGTACGCATTTTATATGTCAAGGATCATTATTATATCGCGATGTCAAGGCTCGTTTCTGAATCATAACAGACGCATGAGTCGATCGAAGGTTAAGCTACGCTTACCAAGGTCAATCTGTGGATGGGTGACCATCCGTTTCATGTGGAGCTACTAAGAGCACTTTAAGCCGTTGGTCCCGACTGTTATTTGTAGATCTTGGTCGGAAGCATGAAAGTCTGGCAACCAGTCTTATCAACAGATATCGTATTACTCAGTTACTAACCTCTACGGTCAGATAGGCAATCGCTCCACGTAAAATACTGATATTCAACTGCATCCAACATACTTGGAAAAGGCTTGGCCCATGATGATGATGTCAAGGATATATTCAATGCTTCTCACTAAACCCGGCTTACTAACCAATGAATAAGATCCATGTCACACTGTACCTTTTCAAAAACTGAACACTTTTTAGGGTTCCGTAGTCAACAAGGTACCCTTATTGTTTCGCCATGTCCGTCTGTCTATATGTCCGCAGCTTAGCTCAAAGACTCTTATTACTAGAAAGCTGTAATTTGGCATGAATATACAGATTAGTTACGCCGACAAAGTGGTAAAACAAAATCTCGAAAAGTATTTTTAAGGGTACCTATCTCCTGTACCTACACGTAAAGTGGGGATTTTTTTCTCTCGCGTACCGATAATGTGGGATGTCGTTGGATAGGTCTTTAAAAATATTGCAAGTTTGTTTAAATAATGTTTCGATTAAGGGATTCGTTTGTGAAATATTAAGCTTTGAAGTGCTAATTTTTTGTTATACTCAACTGTCTCCCCCCCCCCCTCTACCAGCTAAACGGTTGTGTTTGGGTGTGTGCAAAAATGTACAGTTGTAGTATATGTAACGAAGTTGAAAGAAAAACTATCACCGTTAAGTAGGCTTTACAAGTTTACGAGAAATGTAAACTTATAAAATGTACTTGGATAACATATTTTCCTAAACATAATATTTGGGAGCATAGGTTTTACAAATGCAAATGTAAGTTTGTTTTTTTATTATTACAATAAAAATCATCGTTCAGAAGCAAATCGGACCGTAGGAAGTGTCCGCATATTTTGATGGGCAACCACGGAACCCTACATTGTGCGTGGCCCGACACGCACTTGGCCGGTTTTCTATTCAATGCAACGTCGAACTCGATTTACGGTCAGACTTATCACTACATGACCGACACCGAACAATATTTCCACAGCTCAGGAAAAGAGCCTCTATTTTAAAATTTATTCGTCCAAGATATTGGCTTTTGAGGAAAATATCTCCCAACCTTCAAATTACGGTTTAAATGAATTTTCATTTTAGATTAGCGTCAAATTATGAGTGGATCACAAGAACACGATAAAATAAAATATGAAAATGCATAACAGAGCAGAATATTCTCGATGATGGCAATGGGAGGGAAAAATTAACTGTTCCTTGTAAAAAAAGGGAAAATCGTTACACGCCTCAAAGATGACAATGGTTGCCAGTCACGGCACCTGCAACATTGGGATTACTGATGTGTTACCGACTTTAAAATGCCCTTTTTATGTTTTTATCCTATTTTAAAAACATCAGAAGCTTCTACTTGCTCGTATATGGGAGCTACATCTGCTAACAAACTGCTGTACAGTTTGGCAGAAGTAATGTTTGTTGTAAATTAATGATGTCACCGCAAATTATAGTTTTTACAATGGCCCGAAAGTCTGACAGCCAGTCTTACCAAGGGGTATCGTGTTACCCAGTACTGGTACAGTACCCAACTGGGTTGTGGAGGTCAGATAGGCAGTCGCTGCATGTAAAATACTGGTATTCAGCTACATCCGATTAGGCTGGAAGCCAACATAGTTGGGATAAGGCTAGGCAGATGATGATGATGATGTCACCACAAATAAACGCTTTATTTTTCTTTGGGAATTTGTAACAACACAAATTATGACAAAACAAAGGTATTGTTAAGCTTCATGTAACCTGTCTAGGTATTATTGGAGCTTCATAAAAATACATTCTAACCCCAGTTCATAACGATGAGCATTGACAAGCAGAATTTGAGCCATAAACCGCATTTGTACGTCTTTTATTTTTGTGAGTCACTCAATAGCCACTTAAGACGCTACCAGACCATTTAAACGAAATAATATGGCCGAGACTAGATGTAAAATCGGTTTGATTTCGTTTTTTCAGATATTTGGATGTAATGAAAGCTAGCTGGGCAATAGTTGTTCAGTAATTGCTTACCAACTATATTAAATAGAGCTCCAAAATCACAAATATTATGGAAATCCGATATCAAAGCGACCGGATTCGAGAATTAGAGCAAAATTTTTTTGTGGGATAAACTACGAGTAATCCAATCCGAGCGAAAATGTGTGCTAATACTTTAAGTGGACTCAAACCGAGTCCGAACCATATTAAAATGCAGAAACGTCGAGAGATAAAACGGAATTGTAAAATAGAAAAGAATTTAATCAAACTGCTCATTTAAATACGCCTCATCTACTACAATACATTAATTGCGAGATCAAAAGCCTCGCCCAACGCTCAGGGGCCCGATTCTGCTATTACAATAGTGTCAGAATGGTCCGTCATTGATTTCATAATTATTGTTGATTTTGACAAGTTTGGTAATCTACTAATATAATGGCGTCATTATGACTTTCCAATGGTCAACCACTGACAGTCCATTGAAAGAAATGGCATAGAATGGTAATCTTGTACATAATGACAAATGAATGACTGACTTAGGCGGTAATCTGCTAAAATTTTGACAGTTCCTTTGATCACTGACCTACCATTAGAACGTAATCGTGCAGTCATTGCTTTTATTTAGTTACGAGTAAAGTGTTTGTGGAATATTGAATGGAGACAATGTATTCTCGAGCTAGCCAACGCAGTGGATGTTAGATAAAGAAGATGGGTGGAATGCCATAACTTGACGAGAATGAATACGAACCCACGATATACCCGAGGCGGAATTTGTAAAAACTTTTCGCCTTTGAAAGGATTCAGTAAGGGGGTTAATTAAAGAACTCTTTCCCCTTATGGCCAGACCGCGCCGAAACGATAGCGTAACGGCAGAAATGAAGGTGAGAAAACTGAATTTGACATTGATTTATTATTCTATAGCTATATACACGAAATAGGTTGATTAATGTTGATATTTTTTATTGCAGATTCTAATAGCACTCTTGCATTTTATGCATCAGGGTCCTACCAAAATTTGATTGGACAGATTGCCCTCCATAATGTTTCACAAATTACTGTATCAGGAGCAATTAATGAAGTAACAGGCATTAGAGAGGTATTGAATGAATTTCTTGTTATAGAACTTTAGATGCAACAGTTCTTGTACCTATATGACAAGAAGAAATGGGGTTGTATAAAAGTAAATTTATTTTTTGCAGGTGTTTGCTTGCAGCGTTGCAGCACATGCTTTACGTTATAGTCCAACAACTGCAGGCAAGATTGTGAATGCATGTTGCATATTGCACAATATTGCAAACATGGCAAGAGCACCGTTGCCACCTGCCTGATGAAGTTTATGCAGAAGCACTTGGCTTGCAATAGGTATGTGATTTCTATTTCATTATTTTGGAATATAATGAAGTTGGAATTTTAAATGATACTACTACTATGTTAAAAAATCAACATTTAAATTACTTTTTATTTATCATAAACTAAATATTTATTTAACAATATTTAAGTTGACTTTCAAGCCAATTGAAAAATGTGAAAATCATTTAAATAATAAAACAAATCCAAGTTAAATTATCATAATATTTTAATCATCATTTCAAAAACAAATAACAAATTTTACCATATATAATGAAAATAATAACAGTCATGTCATTAATCACTAATCAGTCTTTTAATTTAGGAGGAAAATAATTAAGCAGCACCTAATCATCAAGACCATCAAAGGGTGAATCGGGATCTTCTTGAAGGTCGGGCACTGCAGCAGGCTCTTGTTGACAGACTGTGGAGAAATACATAAATTAAATTAGCAGATATGTAATGTAAACCCACCTCAATATTCTAGTGAAGTGCGAAAATGCTCTAATTATAATTAAAATGATTTAATTCTTTTTTACAGATCCACAGTATTGTACTAAATATGATTTAAAATAAATTAATACTATTTTTATAAACACTGTTTCATTTAATCATTTATCATTACAGCCATTTGGAATCCACTGCTGGACATAGACTCCTCCTTAAATAGATTTCATTTATCTTTTAATAATCTGACAAAACCTCTTGCATACTTTAGAAAACATTAGTCAGACTCAGAATCTGATGACATTATAATTCTGCGGAGTTTCTATGAAAACAAATTTAGCTTTAATACAATAGTTACAACACTTCAATAGGATGTGTAACCTAGCGCTCAGTATCTGATCTGAGTTACAATCAAGATGTCAAATTCTGCCCAATGTACTACCACTGATGTGAGTCTACACCTAACAAAGGTTTTAAGCTTAGCTGGAGGGGTTATATTAATTTTTATTGTATTGTTTTCAATGCTCCTTAATACTTATTGTGGGTATGTTTGTAGGTACATACAATGAGTAACCTGTTGCACTTATGTGACTCTTCTGTGATTTAATTTTCTTTAACATTTTACTCTTATATTCATTGTACTTAGAACTAAAAAAAGTGTAAATATTACAATAATGATACATTTTATAATGCATACCTAATTATACTGTATTTAGGTACTTACTTGCTGTACCCAATTTAAAAATTGGGCGCACTTCATACAATATCGTTTCGATCAAAGACATTCAAATTGTGTAAGTATTTTTAATCTCTTTGGTTTCGATGAACTTCGCCCTCCAAGAGTCGAAATTTGCTCAATTAGCACCATTTTGTATAAAATCAATAAATATAGGCTTCTCTGTAAAGGGAATTTAAATATACAAACAAAAATCTAATAAAAACACTTAAATGTAAAAACATAACAAAACACCGGCTGCTAGAAATAAATAAACAGATAAACGTCAAAGTAATGTCACATTTGACTTTGACAGCTAAACATGACATAAATTTAATGTTTTTTTGGTATTTACGAACTTCTTACTACTTCAGATTGCTTATAATACTAATAAATAATATGTAAAAATATATATAAATAAAATCTCACATGAATAGATGTTCAATTTTAGTAGTAGTTTTTCGAAAATCATTTCTACCAAGGAATTTTATAATAATGGCAATACTACAATGTCATTATAACACAATTCTATTACGAGACCACTGACCGACCAATGATCGACCATTATGAATTTAGCAGATTACGAACTTTAAGCAAAATGACAATGGGATCGTGTTGGAATGTCGAATTTTATAAAAATAGCAGAATTGAGGCCCAGGTGTCCAACTAAAGCAATTTGTCAAGCAATCGCACTTTGGTAATAATTTGAGACGCTGACGGGATGACGGGATGGCGGGATGGACGTCGTCTAAATTATAGTTACCTAACTGCAATACAATTGCCCGTTTAACTCGCTCCTAAACTTCCCAACTTTAACCATTAGAACGCCATAACTCAGCCGTGTTTTCGTTGTTCTAGTTTTCATTTCAGCAACCATTGGTCGTCCAATTACAAACTGTAAATTCAGTCAGGTCCAAATGTGCTTTATCATCGGGTTTTAAACTGTACCCCTCAGTTTTCGCAAAAACTTTTTTTCGTTCTTTACGGCTTCATTTGTCGGTTTCCTTAATTGATTAATTGCTTCGGAAATTAATTTCAATTTAGATCATCATCTGTATTTTTTGTTTTTCAAAAATATTTTTCACTTAATGTCGTCTCCCAAATTCCATTTGGCATGGACTAAATTGCTTTTTTTGTTTTATTGCAGTACGCTTCAGTAATACGATTAGATTCTTTATTTTTATGCACATCATTAAAAATGTTATGGTATTTTTGTTCTTTATACCATATTAATGCAAGGCCATTGAAAGGGCATTACAAAACCATTTCTAGCGCAAACGTGCTGAAAAATTACAAAATATGTAATTTTACAATTACGTGAATTAACGTGGAATAAAGATGAAATATTCTACTGTTCATGTATAAAGCAACCCAAGTTATTACAAGACAAAAAGGGTTCTCGCTACGTACCAAAGAAACTTTTCATTATTGATTAATTGTAAAAAGAAAAAATTAACTTACCTGTTACGGCATTTTATTGCTATTTTCCTTTCTTCCATAACTCTCACTAGTCCGTGTCACAAAAACTGCTAAACAATAAATCATCTTTATTTATCTGTCACTTAATTTTGACGTCAATTTTATAGAATTACTTTATTTTTACCACAAATAATATTCAACCCATTCTTGCGAACTCGAACGCGATAAAAAAATGTTTTCAGCCACTAAGAATTTTTCACTTTTCTTTTTTTTAAATAACTATAGCGGTTATATTTTTTAATGCGTGTTACAGTCTATGATAAGTTTTTCGCGGGAAAGCTCGGCGATGGCGGCAAACGGTAGCGTGGGGACAGCACCCGCGCTTTCCTCGAGGCTACTAGCCGTCGGAGCGGAGTCAGCCCGCTTCGCCTGTGCGCGGCGCGATGCGCGGGTTCGCCTTACATTTGCACTTTTACTACATTTTGCAATGTGGTTCGGAATTTTCTTTTAAGTTCTATTGTAATCGTTGAGAATGCACAATTTCAATGATATTGTGGTATATCGGTTACTTTATTGAGAACTTGAAAATTTTTGTAGGTTACGTCTTTCACATCTTCAAGGACAGAGTCGCAAATTTTCACTCATTTTCCCAAATTTACTCCTAGTAAAAAAGTCTAGTATTAATATTAATATTTGAAAATAAAGCTTACTTCTGTTTGTTATGAACTTGTGGCACAATTTAAGTTATTTTTAATTACCGAGTGTTAAACACTGGCATGATACTTTTATCAACGTTTAACCTGTTGCTTATTTTATAAGGGGTAGAGTAGGCTCACCCACATATTAATTGCTTTCTAAAATTAGGCTTGACGTTAATTGAGTTTTTAACAAAAATAATTTAATGAATTCTAGAAAAAAAAAATCTATTTATTTCCAACTACTTACACTATTTTTTTTCTGTTTGATATTATTTTTTATATGACCATGAAACGACATGCAGGGAATTACTATAACTATTTATGTACATAACATAATATAAACTTAAATCGTACTGTGTAAACGATGATATGGCAAGAAAGGAGGTGTCTGATGAGATGAGAAGTATGGAAGAACATATACATGCTGAAACATGCACTTATGTATGGAAGAACATATAGGTACATGCTGCGCAAACCCAAAATTAATTGGGTAAGGGCAAAAGAATAATTTAAATTGCTTTACGTGTCAGCTTCTGTCACCGCGTTGTTCTACTAAACTACGCAACAGAAGTTAATGCGAATTTTCCCCAACATTTAAAAAATATATTCCGGAAGGTTATAATTATTATTGTATAAAAAATATATTTATATTAAAGAAGCATTCCTCGACTTTAACACGTCAAGAAATGCATAAACTGTCCTTACATAATATATGGTACTAATATTTTCAACTGACTGTAACAAGACAACTGTAAACTTGACCCTCACTGTTAGCTCTGTACTGCATAAATATATTTTTAGTTAAATACACTTCCTCGATAACTGGCTCTTATCGCTCTTATATCTGGGTCAATTGAATTACTTAAATGGAACTAATAAACAAGATGTTTTAAGGATGTCTCCTTAAAACATCTTGTTTTTTATTACAGCTTCCACAGGCAATTCACAAATATTTACCAGCAGCGGCTTCCTGACAATATCAATCAAGAGCCAAAAAACCATGCATGCACATGTACCTACGATACACTTTAAAACCTGAAGACGGGTAAGGAAGCGTCAGGTTTTCAGTAGTTCTGCTATTTAATAATTTCGCCTGAACTAACTCGATGACAAATCGTCTCCATAATGCTGACGTCACGCGTCACTCTAGACTATAGACCACATTGACGTCGTGGCTGTAATGACCACCGACTTCGGCAGTGATTCGAGTGAATTTAGTTGGTAACACTGGCTTTTAGAAGTTCTACAAGACATGAGTAGGCTAGAGTACTGGCTGCCTTTTCGGGATATATTTTAGTGGGTGACTTCCTCGCTGATCGAGTTGCAAGCGCGACTGCTGAGCATGAGTTCCTGGGATCGATTCCCGGGTCGGGCAAAGTGTTATTGGGTTTTCCCTCGGGAATTTCTCAGTAGCAGCGACAGAGTCTGGATTTGTACCCTTTGATGGCTGATGTGTACTAGCTATGTGCCCAATTGATAATAAGCTCGGCTCCGATTACAGGGTGCTTAAAACTACGAAATTCTTGCTCCTGCACTGCATAATACTGCACAGACCTGAATAATCTTGCATTGCTTCTTTACTCTTAAAAGATAAAAAATGTCGTGAGATATAACCTGACAACTTTTTCCGTGACTGACGGGCGCAAGACGCAATCCAATGACGTGGACACGTGAACGTGACCTACGGATTATGACAGATTTCATTAGAAAAGGCTTCTACAACATAACATCAGGTGGCATCTGCCAGCTCTGTCACAAAGATAACACTTATTCTGTCAAGCACGCACAGCGACCAATCAAGCTACACAAAACTATTATAAGTGAATCTCTCATTGTACGGGACATCTATACAAAGCGAGGTCATGTTATAGCTTAATAGTTCGCAGTGTTACCAAACAACAATAAAAAATTCTGCCACAACCTTTCAGTAAATTCAATATGAAGTACGTAGTACATAGGTACGTATGGATATTCTATCCAATCAACTTTATCCAATAATTTAGATAACACTAAAAATATAACACGTACTTACAAAAATATTTCCCCGTACTATCTGATGCTTGTGCCTACAAAACTCATTGACAAGTTTGATAAGAATATAACATTCTGAAAACACAGATAAATCAGCCATAACACTAAAGGTTTAAAGGTGATAATGGCATGTCTAAGGTATGTACGTGGCCAGTTTTCGTTTTGAATTTCGACCTCATTAAAACCTCTTTAATAAATAACCTACTTATGTACGTCAAAGTGTAAAGAAATGAAGCACACACACGTGGGAGGTCCTGTTCCTTTTTCAAATATTCAATGAATATTAATTGGTACTTGGTAGGTCGGTCGATGGTAGGGGATTCCTTTGACAGACCTAGGCGAAGCTCATAGCCTTTTCAAATTAAATTACGACCAGTGTGTGATGTAAGCAGGTGGGTAAATAATAAATTAAACAACTTTAATTGCCAATTTACCTAGTTATTTCTAATTTATTGCTAATCAGGGGAGATGACAAAAATAAATCGAAGTACTTAATTTTTTTTTAATTTTATATTATACCCTTTTCAGTTGTAGTATGTGTATCACACAAATTCTTGTCATGAATCAGTTTTACATTGTAACTACTTAGAAGTTATTAAGGGCCATAACATAGCCAAGAAGAAAAAAAACGTATTAAGGCGAGGTGGGCGCACATTTGAGTTTTTTAAAACCATCTGAGACAAAGAATATAGTGTTTAAAAATTAAAAAAAAATATATGTTATAGTTAAGGATCTTATCTAGTCATAGTCGCATTCAGTTGCAAGACCTGATGAACTTCACTCGATAGAAAAAAATCGCAAAGTTACCCCTTTTTGTAACTTTTTTACAATATTATGACTAAATTACTGATGTTTGACATTTAATTTTTATACTAAATTAAAGAAACTAATTAGTTCTAGACAAAGTGGCAGAGTTTGACTTGATAACATTATTTTCTTAATTACTATGTTTTAAAATGAATTAAAAGCGTTCGCGGCGGCTCGGACAGGCCCGATTAGTCGCGCGCTGGCGCTTACCGACGACGGACCTGTGTCAGTTTTTTCCGCGACAATTTCGCGTACCATACCGTCTGTTTTTGACCAAGTTTATTATAATTATTGCAAGTTATAATGGGCAATAAACAACACAAGCGAAAAAAGTTGTGTAAAGCAATAAAAGTAACAAATAAAAAGAATGCACTCCAAAGATATGTCACAGTACAAATATATACAGTATTGTGACTCGGCCCTGTCTTTGAAATAATTACCTACAGCCGAGTGGTACGTACGCGATAGGGCTGCGCCGGGCCTATAGTAAATATTTTAATTGCATCTACTTAGTTGAGTTTCTTTCTAGTTTTGTGATTGTCAATATTATATTTTTATTAAAAAAAAATTAAATTTGTTTGAATGAAATAGGAAGCTAGGTTCAATAAAAATACATTATTGCAATTTACACAAAAACACATAAACAAATCAAAATTTTATCTTTACAGTTCTCGAACCTACTAATAGCGAACTGGCTGTTTATTTTCAATTAGTTACTCAAACTGCCCAATTATGATTATTTTATATTCTTATATTTTATAGACAATTATTTCATTTATTAACAAAGCTCTAATTTATCGCTACTAGATAGTAACAAATTTTGATCATAGAAAAAATATTTCATAAAAGTCAAGTAATATTACTTATCCAACTGCATATTTCTATGCTGTGTCGCTAGGCAAGGTCACGCGAGTTCACGAACGCGCTGTGTCCACGAGAAGTATTTTGCGCGCAGCCTACAGCGCTAAATGCCTACTTTTGCAGGAATACCTCGCCTTAAGGCGAGGTGGGCGCACATTTGAGTTTTTTAAAACCATCTGAGACAAAGAATATAGTGTTTAAAAATTTAAAAAAAATATATGTTATAGTTAAGGATCTTATCTAGTCACAGTCGCATTCAGTTGCAAGACCTGATGAACTTCACTCGATAGAAAAAAATCGCAAAGTTACCCCTTTTTGTAACTTTTTTTCAATATTATGACTAAATTACTGATATTTTACATTTAATTTTTATACTAAATTAAAGAAACTAATTAGTTCTAGACAAAGTGGCAGAGTTTGACTTGATAACATTATTTTCTTAATTACTATGATTTAAAATGAATTAAAAGCGTTCGCGGCGGCTCGGACAGGCCCGATTAGTCGCGCGCTGGCGCTTACCGACGACGGACCTGTGTCAGTTTTTTCCGCGACAATTTCGCGTACCATACCGTCTGTTTTGACCAAGTTTATTATAATTGTTGCAAGTTATAATGGGCAATAAACAACGCAACCGAAAAAAGTCGTGTAAAGCAATAAAAGTAACAAATAAAAAGAATGCACTCCAAAGATATGTCACAGTACAAATATATACAGTATTGTCACTCGGCCCTGTCTTTGAAATAATTACCTACAGCCGGGTGGTACGTACGCGATAGGGCTGCGCCGGGCCTATAGTAAATATTTTAATTTCATCTACTTAGTTGAGTTTCTTTCTAGTTTTGTGATTGTTAATATTAAATTTTTATTAAAAAAAATGAAATTTGTTTGAATGAAATAGGAAGGTTCAATAAAAATACACTTATTGCAATTTACACAAAAACACATAAACAAATCAAAATTTTATCTTTACAGTTCTCCAACCTACTAATAGCGAACTGGCTGTTTATTTTCAATTAGTTACTCAAACTGGCCAATTATGATTAGGTATTTTATATTCCTATATTTTATAGACAATTATTTCATTTATTAACAAAGCTCTAATTTATCGCTACTAGATAGTAACAAATGATCATAGAAAAAATATTTCATAAAAGTCAAGTAATATTACTTATCCAACTGCATATTTCTATGCTGTGTCGCTGGGCAAGGTCACGCGAGTTCACCAACGCGCTGTGTCCACGCGAAGTATTTTGCGCGCAGCCTACAGCGCTAAATGCCTACTTTTGCAGGAATACCTCGCCTTAAAGGAGGGAGCTAACTCGTAAACTACTCAAGCAAACTTAATAAAATTCATATTGGACCACCGCGCGGGCTTCCTCTACCAAATGAAAAATCTCGTAAATCGGCCCAGTAATCACGGAGTAATCGGTGTACATACATAAAAAATATGTTGGTAGAATACATAACTTCCTGCGTTTTTTGAAGTCGGTTAAAAACAGACAACACAATTATTACCTTAAAGACATGAGCAACTTTTCATGCAAGAAAACGATAGTGTTTTAAGTTAATTAAAAGAGAATGCTCATGGAAGTATGGAATCCCGTACCATGCTGCATCAAAATCAAACCTTGTTTTTTATAGACTACACTGATCGTATTAACTCCTACAAAAATTATTTTTGAAAAAAAAACCCGCGTTTCAGAGTTATTTTATAAAATCGAAACTAACCTAAAAAGTAGGTCTATTTTTTCGACGCTACCAACGACGTATTTTAACACACATACATTACATTATTGCTCTAAAAACAGCGTAATACACAAATATTAGTAAGAATTACGAGTTAAAGTAACATCCACAGTATGCTTGACTGAAACTCGATTTTATTTTAGACCTTTACATTGCCAATAGTCAGTCAGTACCTGACAGTACAAATGTCAGATGCCACAGATAAGATAACTATAAACCATAGAGTATAGTAAGTGCTATAAACTAGTCGGGATTTAGGGATGTCATCGATAAATCAAAATCTTTAGGCTGAGAATATCTATTTTGTTGCAAATAGCAATAAACCAAACTAAATCGATTTGGTGTACTGATCTTACTTAATTGTAATTAATTTTAGAGTCCGCTCGACAGACAAGGGTTTGTTCAATTGAAACGGAACGTCATTTATATTCAGTTGAAACGGAACGTCATATAAAGGGAGTAAAACAATATTCGTACTTTTAAACTCGAAAAGTATATTTCCAGTTCAAAAATCAAATCCCCGACGCGTAATGCCGTAAAAAAATATGAAACTAATTACTATAATATTTTGGTTTTGAGGCGCGAGACTTTTTGGTACCAACTTTGGTCATTGTCCTTTTAAACATAAAATAACTACAAATAACCCACACATCTGCACACACATACACATACACACACGACATTATTAAACATTTGAATTCTTTTTATTTATTTATTATCGTAAAATAATTTTGTTTTTTGTAAAAAGGTATTCCCCATTTACCTATTTTACCCAAATTATGTGTTTTAATTTTAAGTAAACGCAACTCCGGCGCCCAAGATACAGGCACAGCCTAGTTTGGGGACCTCTGTTTTCTAAATAATAATGTTAATATTTTATTTGTTACGATTATTCATAGCGCTAAGTTAGGTTAAGGTAACAATGGTTTAATAAAGTATTATTATTCCTATTGAAAGGTTAATCACTCTAATCAGGCCGAACACTCCAATTTGTTGCTGAACCATAATATGTACAGACGCCAGCACATCAAGCTACTACAATGTCTACAATATATCAAATTTATTTAATAGATTTTCAACTTTATCTCTAAAGCTTAGGTTCAAGGTTGGTTGGGAAAATCTGTCAGTTTCGGGTAGTTTGACCTGCTGGCGTCTGTACCAGGTAGGTACCTACTTAATCGGTTCACTATACGCAAAACAACACGTTGTCTGTGTGACGTCATCACTTTAGGTACTTACTCACAATATTAACCAAATATCGAAGAGTAAAATATGATTAAGGTATCTAGGTACCTATGTAGTCAGTAGGTATAGTGTAACATGGAATTATTTGATATGTAATGGATATTTTCATTTTTTCTTTATAGGCCTTTAAGAAAACACATCCTAAATTAAAGATTTCCCTGTTACGAGATAAATGCTTAATTCTATAAAAAAACTATTTCACCTTTACTTAGTCCAGATTTTAACTATTTTACTAAATAAAACGGTTCATGTTCTGAAAATGATGCTACCTACTCCGTACGCATGATAATATGCGTGGTACGCATTCTTTCGCGCGGCGCGAGATTTTTATAACATCGCTGTTCCGGTATTGGCCGATGGGTGCGGTAGTCAACCAACCACGTGTGAGCGTACCTTTCTCTTTATAAATGTCTATGTGTTCACGTTTAATTCGTACCACAATTTCAACTAGTTTGTCAGTTGGCTCGTTGGTCTAGGGGTATGATTTTCGCTTAGGGTGCGAGAGGTCCCGGGTTCAAATCCCGGACGAGCCCAAATCTTTTTGCATTTTATTTTTGATTAAAAAGTGTCTTTTTTTCTCCCTATTACTTCTATTATGCAAACATTCTATAAAAATTTTGTTTTTTAAAGTTTGTGATTTTTAAAGAAGACATTTTTAATAATAAATCTCTTAGTACCATAAATAACACACTGTAGATTAACACGAAATGCCACAGTTCGATAAGACGCGATGTCTGATAACGAGAAGGAAAAACACAAAATACCATTGATAACGTAACAGTCTATAATGAATGTCAAACAAATGTATCATACAGTAGTAATATGAGTAAAACCCACACAAATGTTTCATTCATTACGTAGGTAAACGAGTAGGCAGTCCTATCCTACACATTCTACAAAAATAACTTCATTACCAAATCATAAAGAGCAAACTTATGAATTACCTAGTTACAAAAGACACCGCCCACATACATAAAGGATGCCGACTCCAATCGACCTATACCAAGTATTATCATAATTAACTAACCGAAAAGGTTAAATAACATTAAATAACAAAACGCCTTTGTAACGAATTAATTAATGCTTAACGAGCTGT
The DNA here is from genome assembly GCA_950022335.1 of Eurois occulta. Classification (NCBI taxonomy): domain Eukaryota; kingdom Metazoa; phylum Arthropoda; class Insecta; order Lepidoptera; family Noctuidae; genus Eurois; species Eurois occulta. The sequence continues at coordinate 8,539,697 of OX465500.1, read as the reverse complement.
TAAACTCTGGTTCGCTTTAACGAGCTGCTAAAAACTTTGAAGCTGAAGTGTTCCAAAATGTAATCGTGTGGCAGACGTATCTTTTCGGTGTCTTTAACACATACCCTATATCTTAACACCTTATCGCCATATGTGTGTTAGCGTTTTCACATTGAATCTTAGTAGGTTACTGTGCAGTGTGCTACTTTGACATTACCTAAGATGGTACTAGTTTGTTTTTAACCGACTTCCAAAAGGAGGAGGTTATCAATTCGTCTGATTTATTATTTTGTTTTTTTTTGTATGTTCAGCGATATCTTCGCCAATTGTGAACCGATTTCGATGATGATGATTGATTGTTTAAATGTTTACCCAACATCATAACATAACAGCACGCCTATATGCTCTGAGGGGTACGCAGACATGCCAGTACACCCACATTTCGACAGTTAGGTATGTTAAGTTCCATTTAATTGGGGATAAGACTATTACCATGACATGTATGGTTAGCGGTTCACTAATGTTTCATCAAAACTTCTTTGACAATTTTTAACAGACTTCAATAAAAGGAGGTGGTTCTATGTTCGACTGTATGTATTTTTTTACGTATGTTCACCGATTTCTCCGCCAATTGTTGACCAATTTTCAAAATTCTTTTTTTATTCGAAAGCCTACTCCTGAGGTGGTCACATTGTCACCAAGTCAGAATCTGATGATGGTATTCTAGCGAAATTGACGCAACCCAGAAAATTAATTTTATAATGGCACACACAAAGTGTTTTTACTTTCGAAAGCAATTCAGATATTTGTTCCTGGTACTCATGTTGCTGAGCTGATGATGGAAGGTATAGTTCAGTTTTTTTTTTTAAATTTACTTAAATATATATCTATATTAACTCACGCCATATTAACACACGCTCATACGAACAGACGGACAGATCTGTCTGTCTCTCCGTGTGTCACAGCCACTTTATTCCGAAACTATTAACCACCACTTTACCAATTTTATACAAAAAAAAAGTTTCACATAAACTAAAAACAATTATTTCATCAAACCTACACATACGGGGCTGTCTATAGATAGGTCTTTAAAAATGACATTGAGGTTCCTGAAACAATTTTTTCTCAAAGTCAATCATTTGAAAGATTGACACTTCCAAAGTGGTACAATTTGTCCCCCTCCCTCTAACTTCTAAAGTAAAGGAGGAAAATTCTGAAAAAATGTGGGATTGTAGAACATAAAAAAAGTTTCAACGAAAATTGGTTTGAATAAGATTAATTGATGTTTAGTTTTTGAGATATGGAACTTTTTCATCAAACTGCAGCAGTAACTTTATTTTTCATTAACATACTATGAAAAACAAATTTAGTTTTGCTGTTGAATGTAATACAATACAACATATGAATGAGCCATCAAAATATTTTGAGTATATTTGATGCTACGGAACCCTGTGTGCGTGTGAGTACGACTCGCACTTGGTCGGTTTTTTTTTACTTGAACAAGTTAGGAATAGTATATTAGAGGAGAATTGAAAGTCGTCTATATATAATGAGGAGGGATGAAACGCATGGTACTAAAAAAGTGATGATTATTAATGTTAATGGAGAGGGGGAGGAAGGTCAAAAAAAAGATGGATGGATTGTATGAGGAGTGACACGAAAGAGAAAGGATTAAATGATGACATGACGTCTGACAGGGGAGAATGGAAGAGGAAAACGTGTTGCGCCGACCCCAAGTAGAATGGGACAAGGACAGGAAGATGATGATGATGATGATGATGATGATGATGGTTGGTAGAAGCGACAGAACAGGTAGTGCTATCATAGCAGGTGCCATAATCCTTTTTCTAAACTGGTACTAATTACATCGGTAGTGTGGTTTCTTCTCGACAATTTTTAAGGATATTAGATATTTAGAACATTGCCTAGTGTTCTCAACACATCTTGATCACTGAATACCTACTTAATTCATCAGGTGCATACCAAGAATATCTTCGTTTTCTTTATAAATAGTTGTTCTATGTAACTTACCTGTCAAGACCGCCTACGTTCATTCATATTGATCGTAATGCATTAATAAAAGTATATGACAGCAATTTCCTCCCTGTACATACAGGCACAAAGGTCAGGTAAAAATGATCATGAATGCCAGGGAATGCAGGCCAATTTATTATAACTGAGGAAAAGTTAGTCGATGGCACCCTGTATCTATACAAATAAATAAAAATAGAAGTGTCTGTTTGTAATAATATCAAAATAACAGCTACAACAAAAACACATTTTTTTTCAGTTTTTGTCAATCTGTTTGTTTGTTTCGGCTAATCTCCGGAACGGCTGGACCGATATTAACGGGACTATTACTAGACGATAGCTGGTGTATAAGGTCTAACATAGGCTACTTTTATTTTAGAAAAATAATTAGAGTTGCGTGCAAAACATCAAAACCCTTGAAATTGGTAACAAAATTCGATTAAAAAAGGGAAGTGATTTTTTTATAATAATTTCACGCGAACGTAGGTCGCGGGCAACAGCTAGTCAAACATATATTAGGATTATCCCATTGCAATAACATACTACACTACTGTAGTGAGTGGAACTTCTACTCCTAATAATAAAATTAAAGCAGCTGGATCAAGGGCAAGGTTCAGAAAGCGGTACTCCTGGACACAGCTCGTATTATTAGGAGGATCCTCTCTCTGGAGCCCTGATCGCATGTAGCTGTTCCCGATACCGGTGGGCTACAATTTTATAAATGTTTTTTATATTGTTTTTTTAAAGGAATATTAAAAATTTATGAAATTTGTAAAGAAATAAATACCAAAACGGAAATTCAAAATAAATATTTTCTTTCAGTTTAGCCTCAATGTTAAGACTGACGATTCGTCAATTAAACTATCATCAAATTAGACGACTCATTTATCAATCTACGCATTAAACTAACGTTTTAACTTCAATTTGATCAAAGCATTGAATTAAATTGATACCTTTTATGGATCAACGTTTGTCTCATGTTATCATCATTTGTCTTATGTTATTTTGTCATCTGTGTGTTCTGTGTGTCTGTCTGGCTGTGTGTCTTGGATCAAAAGTTACAGTAACAGAAGGGTAAAGTTCATATATCGAATTTGGACTTAATAGCAGGACTTTCGTACTTTTATTAGAGAAACGACGAAGTCCATTGAGCGAAAATAATGTCCTAAAAGATATAATTTTACTCATTTAAGTTTTGTACAGACACCAGCACATCAAGCTACTACAATATTTCTTTCTTTAATAGATTTTTAACTCTATCGCTAAAGCATTAGGTTCACGGTTGTTTGGGAAATTTTGACAATTTCGGGTAGTTTATTGTGCTGGCGTCTGTACCTACTAAAATATTTTACGACTAAAGAATTGCGACGTAAATTATTGTGAAAGAGCAAGATTCAAATGGAACGCAAAATAACGTTGATTAATTGGATTCATTCACTTATTACAATTGGCTGATCGCTACAGATTCTGCCGACAGTGTCAGAACTTTGAATGAAGTAATTAATAGTTTCGGCAAATTAAACAAAAATATTTGGTAGCCATTGAATACGTTGAGAATAAATTGGCGGCGTGGCATCATCAGATACCAATTAAACACACGCTCTTTTCACCTTCGTTTACATTATTTATTACTTTTTACCGACCAAAAAAAAGAGGGGTGTTATTAAGTTTGAAGAGTATTTCTGAGTGTTTTTCTGTGGCATCATAGGTCCTGAACGAATGAACCGATTTTGATAAAGTTTTTGTAACATTAATACGTGCCAAAAGAACAACGGGCAAGTAAAAAAAGAGAAAACCTCAGCCACGCTGTATAAACAACAAACTCTCTGTTGATAGATCCTATTCCAATTACCATCCCAATAAAATGATATCCTAAACCGGAATAAACCCGCATAATATATAAAGGGGCGGTTACCCTTTCAGTACCCTTTAAAAAATACAATTTCGCGTGATTTAACCACATAACAAGGTTCTTATTCCGTGATTCCAAACACGTTTTCACGGGTTTAGGTAAGGGAAAAAGCGCCTGATTCTTTTGAAATAGCAATGTGATACAATTCAAAGTTATTTTGTATCGCGAAAGTGTGAATCAGTTTATCATAAAGGAGTAAAGTTATTTTCTTTCGGACATGTTGGATTTTCCTTGTATTTCAAAATTGTTGTTGAAAATTATTTAAAGAAAGAAAATAGGACCTAACACTAACTGAATGCCGTGAAAAATTGAAATTGACCTTTATTTATTTAACTATTTGATTTACTTTAACATAACACGGCTAAGGGCAATTACAAAAATGATCTATTTCATAGCATACACATAACATTACGCCTTCTAAGTAATCCCCGAAAGGTTACACCGACTACACCTAACAAGCACACCCACATTTCGCCAGACCCTATTGTCAGCAACCGAGCCCAAATCCAGACTCCGTGGCTAATAATGAAACCGTTAATAATGAAACTCCTGACAGACAAACGCAATAACACTTTGCCCGACCCGGGAATTGAACCCAGTACCTCATGCTTAGCAGTTGACCACTTAGTAGAAAACTTGAGTCAGTTGCATAGCATGTGGCATTATAAATTGTAGTAACTCTCTGTAACACTCTGTGTTCGCGCAAAACGCCTACTAAACTCTTCATAGCACTGGTGCAACTACGTGTGTCTCAGCTATTACTTTTTTTCTTAACTTATCAAATTGAATTAACCGTCTACCGACAATTTTTACGTTTATTAATAGATATAATTTTACTGAGGAATCAAGTCGTTTTCTTTATATCTCCCACTGAAAATACCTGGTGAAATCCCGCACATGGTCCTTCGAGCCGGATTGGAAGATTTCACGTTGGAAAACTTCGATCAGCTATTATAATAAGGATTTCAAGAGAATTGGTGGATAAGTCGTAATTACAAGCGAAGTTGGTTGTGTGACTTTCATTTTGCTGCGTCATTGCGAAGATTTGGAATTTTCCGTGGTCTGGATAATCGTAATCATCATAAGTTCCACCCAACACTCTATTATCAGGTAGTATTTAGTGGTAATTAGCCGTTTAAACCAGGTTAGTACAGTCATTTTTAAACCTAATCATTGTAAAACTTGAATTTGCAGAACCCTATCAGTGCTTACAAATTGTTATAATTGCTCAGACTTTATTGTGTTAATCATAGTTATTTTGTACCTTTTAAAGAGTAGCTATAACAATAGCTGCATTATTATAACTTTATTAGGTAGGTAACAGTTACTGAGTCATTTATTCATGTAGAAGGTAATCACATTAAAAGTTAGGTAGGTTCATTAGAAAAAGGGCGAGTTACAAGGGAAGGGTAACAGTATTCTTGAATTATTTGAATTCATTAAAACCTTCTTTAAGTCCGTCTGAGATTAACGAGTTGCAATTGCGTTTAAATAAACTTGAGTCATTGTACGACCAATATGATGAGGTGCAATTAGCACTGGAATGCAGTACTGATAATTTGGATGGCCAAATGTTAGAACGTAGCGAGTTTGAGTCTCTTTATTATAAAACCCTAACTGAAGCTCAGAAAGTGATCGATGATTATAAGAAAAGGGATCCAATTGATAGTGAGGTAAGTGCACGTTCTAATAATCACAGGTTTGTCAAATTACCGACTATTCAGTTACCGAAATTCAGCGGTTCTTACGTCAATTGGTTGGAATTTCACGATACATTTGTCAGCCTTATTCACTCCAATGACGAGATAAACGACATAAATAAATTCCATTATTTGAGGTCATCGCTAGAAGGTTCAGCTGCAGTGGTGATAAACTCAATTCAGTTTTCTGCCGCTAATTATTCAGTCGCTTGGAAGTTACTCTGTGACCGGTTTGACAATAAACATCTGTTGATTCAACACCATGTTTCAGCATTATTTGATATTGAGACGATCAGTAAGGAATCTTCAGTGAATTTAAAAGCTTTAATCGATCAAATTAATAAAAACTTGCGTGCTTTGGAATCCCTTGGCGAACCTGTTAATTCCTGGGATACTTTACTCATTCACGTAATAAGATTCAAGTTGGACAGTAAAACTTACCGTGAATGGGAAGAGTATAAGGGTCGCTTGGACAAGGATTTCGAGATTACATTCACTGTGTTGCTCACATTCATTAAGAAGCGTGCTGAATTACTTGAAACATTAGAAATGTCAACTGATAAACATTCAAACACTCGTAAACATTCTAATGTTAGGACAATGGTAATACAGGATTCCAATAATAAAATAGACAAGAATAATCAGGTGAATCATAGTTCTTCTAAGCCTAAGAGTTGTGTTAAATGTAACGGTGAGCACAAATTAAGCAGTTGTCCTCAATTTTTGGCGTTGAGTAATGAAGCACGGTTACAATTGCTACCTAAATATAAGATTTGTTTTAATTGTTTGTCTTCAGGACATTACGCTAATAACTGTAAACAGGCAAGTTGCAAAATATGTCGGCGCAAGCACCACACTCTGGTGCATGTCGCAGATCATTCGAAGAAGTCAGACTTGGCTACTACTTCTGCTAACAGTGATGATGCGACCAGTGCCCCTGCCCCGTCAGCTTCTAGTACAGGCTTGTCCCTTTCTGCGAGTGTTGAACGTGGTGACGTATTGCTATCCACGGCGTTAATTAAGATCATAGGTAAAAACGGCCAGCAATACGTTATTCGTGCTGTGCTTGATAGCGGCAGCACATCATGTCTAATTACTGAAAGACTGTACTATCAACTAGGTTTAACTGCCAATACTGTGAACAACTCCATAATAGGTATTAATAATTCATCTTCACATATCAATAAAATGTGTCCTGTTTCAATAAAATCTTTAGATGATAACTTTTCCATTAAAATTAATTGTTTTGTTCTACCTTCAATTACCGATAACATTCCGAGTAGACATGTCGACTTGTTAAAATTAAAAATACCATCTAATATTTGTCTGGCTGACCCTAATTTTTACTCGCCGGCACCAATAGATATGTTGCTCGGTGCTGACATCTTTTGGGACTTATTGGGATCACAAAGAATTAAATTAGGAGATGGACAACCTATTCTTTGTGAAACTAGACTGGGATGGCTGGTTTCAGGCCCAACTAAAATTAGTAATGCTTCGAAGCCAACAAAAATGGTAAAATGTAATTTTACAAAGATTATATCTGACAGTAATGATGAATTAAATAATTGCATAGATCATCAACTCACAAAGTTTTGGCAGTTGGAAGAGGTCTGTACTACATCAGTATATTCGCAAGAAGAGAAACTGTGCGAGGAGCATTTTATAAACAATACTACACGTTTGGAGAACGGGCAATTTTGTGTTCGAATTCCACTGAAATGTTCCCCGGATATGTTAGGTGAATCCCTTCTAAGGGCTAAACATTGTTTTTCTTCTTTAGAGCGTAGGTTTAAAAGTCAGCCTCTACTGTCTAAGATGTACAAAGAGTTCATGGCAGAGTACGAAAGTCTAGGACATATGTCGAAATGTAGAAATGTTGAACATTCTGCTCACTACCTCCCACATCACGGAGTTTTGCGTGACAGCAGTGTCACTACTAAATTAAGAGTGGTTTTTAATGCCAGTAGCGCCACTACTACAGGTACTTCTTTTAATAATATACAGATGACCGGACCTGTAGTACAGGATGATCTTTTATCGATATTATTACGTTTTAGACAACACAAATATATTATTGCTGCCGACGTGGAGAAAATGTACCGGCAGATAGTAGTTCATCCAAATGACAGACATCTCCAAACAATCGTCTGGCGTGATGACCCGTTAATTCAGTTGCAAACGTACCAGCTTAATACCGTGACGTACGGTACGGCCAGCGCTCCGTTCCTTGCAACGAGGTGTATAAAACAGTTAGGTTTAGAGTGCGTTGATGAAAGGGCTGCTGAGGTCATACTACGCGACTTCTATGTCGACGATTTGCTGACGGGAGGAGATGATTTTAATGAAGTAAAAGATCTGCGTCATAAGGTAACTTCTACTCTTGCTTCAGATAGAATGAACCTAAGAAAGTGGAAATCAAATGACATGCGTTTGGTTATTGGTTCTGACTGTCCCCAATCTTCATTCGATTTGAATATTGGCGGATCTGAGTCTACCAAAACCTTGGGTTTGGGTTGGCAATCACAATCAGATCAACTTTGTTTTCCCATTAATCAGCCAATTATTTGTAGCTATACAAAACGTGACATGCTTTCGATTATATCACAAGTTTTTGATCCTTTGGGGCTTCTAGCTCCATGTATTATAGTGATGAAGATGTTACTCCAAAAACTATGGTTACATAAACTGTCATGGGATGAACAGCTATCGCCGGACATTAGGAAGGTCTGGACTGAATTAGTTAGGAATTTACCAAAATTAAATGAAATTTATATTCCACGTCGTGTTTTAATTGATTCAATGGACTTTTTAGAGTTTCATGTTTTCACTGATGCGTCAGAACGAGCATACGGAGCATGCTTATACGTTCGCAGTGTCAACAATGAACATCAAGTGTTGGTACGTTTATTACTAGCAAAGAGTCGTGTTGCCCCTCTGAAACCAACCACCATTCCCAGACTTGAGCTTTGCGGTGCTCTGGTCGGAGTTAGAATTTATGAAAAGGTGGTCGCATCATTACGCTTAAAAACTAGGCCGCGTACATTATTTTGGACAGACTCCGCTGTCGTCCTAGGATGGCTTAAAATGTTGCCAAATAAGCTGCAGCCTTTCGTTCGCAACAGAGTTGCAGACATTTTAGAGAAGACTGGCAACTGTGAGTGGAGACATGTCCCAACCGACCAGAACCCCGCTGATTATGTCTCTCGCGGAGTAGACATTAATTTATTACCTTCCATAGATGATTGGTGGTCTGGTCCAGGTTTTTTAAAGAATGACGCATCAACTTGGCCTTCTCGTTTTACACAATCCATTGATGAATTATTGCCGGAAATTAAATCAAATGTCACTTTACATGGTACTCTTAACGAGAATGTGGCAAATGAATTTCTTAACTTTCACCGATTTTCGAGTTTTGTAAGGCTTCAGCGCACAGTGGCATACCTTTTACGTTTCATTACTGCTTGTAAAAAACTACCTGTTTATGGTCCCTTTAGTAATGATGAACTTCAAAATTCTTTAAATTTGATTATTCGAATATGTCAAAACGAGTCTTATAGTGAATACAAGTTGTTACTCCATAACAAACAATTGCCAAAGAAAAGTGCATTATTGAAATTTAACGTTTTTCTGGACGAACATAAAATTATGCGTGTTAGAGGTAGATTACAAAACTCGGATTTACCATACGATAAGAAATGTCCAATTCTTTTACAATCTAGTCATCACTTTACAAAATTGCTGTTTGAGTATGAACACAAACGGTTGTTTCACGCTGGGCCCCAGTTGCTGTTAGCTTCCATACGGGATACATACTGGCCCATAAGAGGGCGCAATTTAGCCAGGTTGTGCTACCGTAGGTGTGTACGTTGCTGTCGTCTTAAAGGTCAAACCGTCACACCAATCATGGGTAATTTACCACGGCAGCGACTTCTAGCTGGAGGCTTCCCGTTTGAAAATATTGGCCTGGATTATGCAGGTCCAATACAGTCTGCTGTTCGACAGGGTCGTGGCTGTAAATTAGTGAAAGTATACATCGCGATTTTCGTTTGTTTCACGACAAAATCAATACACCTTGAACTAGTCGGTGATTTAACCAGCAATACTTTTATCATGGCTTTAAAGAGATTCATCTCGCGTAGGGGTAAACCAGTTAATATATATTCCGATAATGGCACCTCGTTTGTTGGTGCATACAATGACCTATCAAAATTTCTTAAAACTAATTGCGACTCGTTATCTGAGGAGATGGCTAAAGAGGGAATTAATTTTAACTTCATACCTGCATACTCTCCTCATTTTGCTGGCCTTGCGGAGGCTGGTGTCAAGTCAACAAAGCATCATTTAGTCAGGGTGTTGGGCCTTTGTAATCTAACTTATGAAGAGCTTTACACTACGCTGGTGCAAATAGAAGCTATTTTGAACTCCAGACCACTGACTCCACTTTCATCGAATCCTGAAGACTTGGCACCATTGACACCCGGACATTTTTTAATTGGACGTCCTTTGACATCGTTGCCGACACCTGATTACCACAACCATTCCACCAATTCCTTATCTCGATTCCAACGGATTGAACAACTCCGACAACATTTTTGGAGCAGATGGAGCAAGGAATATATATCGGAGCTGCAACTCAGGACGAAATGGCGCTCATGTAAAGGTTCTCTGAAGCTGAACTCCCTGGTACTCCTAAAGGAAGACAACATGCCGCCTTTGAAGTGGAAAATGGGCCGAATTGTAGCTACCTATCCAGGTCCGGATGGCGTGATCAGAGTCGCAGACGTCAAAACCTCCAGTGGCCTGCTCCGCAGGTCATTCAGCAAGATTTGTCCTTTGCCCATCTACCCCGAGTCTGACCATTTCTGTTGAAAGACAGGCTTTCAACGCCCGGGGGTATGTTCGCGCAAAACGCCTACTAAACTCTTCATAGCACTGGTGCAACTACGTGTGTCTCAGCTATTACTTTTTTTCTTAACTTATCAAATTGAATTAACCGTCTACCGACAATTTTTACGTTTATTAATAGATATAATTTTACTGAGGAATCAAGTCGTTTTCTTTATATCTCCCACTGAAAATACCTGGTGAAATCCCGCACACTCTGGATTAAAGTATCATTGCTTATCTGTTTATAAAGTTTCTTGTGCAGCTAAAGATCCCAATGTAATCCCAAAGAACCCAAAATTATGCAAATGCAGTCAATCCAATTTAAACTTTAATAATTATAAACAACAAAAGTTTCACGGGTAGGTAAACAACAAAAACCAAGCCAGATTTTTACCATAATTTATTGTCTTAAAATTGTTAAAATAAATAAATTAAGCTAAGAGTGGTTAAGCAAGCGACCACCCACGACAAGTGCTGGGGAAATTCATTTAAATCCCCAAAGCCGGGAGCAGTCTAATTGGCTTCCGAAGTCGAAACAAAATTTGTAAAATAAATACAATTTTCTACCATAACTTCAAAACTTCAAACTGAAGAGAGTTATCGGCGGAAACTACAAGTTCTTAACACACTAAAGTGAGCGAATAAAAATGTCCCTGTTTTCGCAACTTATTCAAATCTTTCTTATTGTTTGTATTTATAAAAGACAGAAACATAAAATATATTGATATAGCGCTTACAGCTATATTGATTCTTATTTTATAACTATTTCTAATCGATGCAGTCTTGGACACGATTTTAAGGCAGTGATTGATACACTATAATCTCAATGTTTTTCATCTTTTGTGGCTTTCTTACTAAATAATGCTTTAATTAGGAAATATTTAGTTTAAAACATGTATTCCCAATTAAAACGCATCTTTTAAAGTAAGAAACGCAGTACTTACACAAGTAAATATAAACCTAAACATCACAATAAGCCTACCCACTTAATATAAAAGAGACGCAAGAAAACATTGGCGTATTATGTTGCGACATGATAACAAAATACGACAATATTGTTCAGTAACCTAAAACTTCGTAAATACGACCATTATTATGATTCATTGCGTAGAGGAGAGACACCATTTTATCAAAATCAAGGCACCGAACAGCTCGACATCATAGAAGGGATCTTTAGACACCTAATTTATGTATCGTAATTGAATTTCATGAAGGCGGAAAATCAAGACCAAACTACCAAAATCGAGTCTTGCCAACCGCCAGACTTCGGAGGTGCCTCCTAGAATCTAGTTTACCAGTTCATAGTTAGAATTCGCATTTGCTAATTGCTCCTTTATTGACAGTCATCTAGGTCTACATGCATCTGAATACCAAGTCCATTTCAGATTGAACTGAGATGCAACCCGCAACGGAGCGACTTAATTTATCAGCTGTCTTGCAAGGCGAATACGATTTCGATCAAACGGTATCTCCACAATAACCAGTAAGGCGTCCTGTTCACGCGCGACTATAGTCTATGGCTCGCAGTCGGCACGGTCGGCGTTGTCGGGCCAGTCGCAGACGTTCAGCTTCACGTTGAACACCGTTCCTGGTTGGCAGGTAAATTGCATTCCTTCGCCGTTTACGCAGCGCCAGTACTGTGAAATTTAACAAATTAATTTAAAAGGTGGAAAAAAAACAGTATGTGGGTAGGGGTTTTAAAATTCATCAAAATTAGAAAGCCACACTTTGTCTTAACCTTACCTTATTGCACTTCTTCTTGTCTGGCACATAATCGTCGTCAGAGCTGCACACGTCACGATTATCGATCTCGTTCTCCTGCAAAATAATAGTTTTATTAACAAAAACACTATCAGAGAAAAAAAATATTTAAATTGAATTATAATATCTTACAATTGGTGGTTCAGGCGCTACAGGCACATCTGCTGCTACTGGGGTCTCAGGGGCCTTAGGAGGCTCTGGTCTCACCGCAATATCGTTCTCATCATCTTCAATTTGGACAACTTGAGGCGCCTTCGTCGTGGTAGGTCGCGCCGTGGTCGTTGGCTTCTTCGTGGTCGTCTTAGTGGTAGTGGCCGGCCTTGCAGTCGTGACTATCGGCTCCCCCTCAGCCGGGTCGGACGTCGTCGACGGCGGCCGCGCCCATTCAGGCTGAGATTTATATCAATATGAGTAATGGACCATCCATTTGTTTCTGTTGCGATTAATCGCGCGTGTCTACTTCGCCCAAACGTTGGGAAAGTTTATTAGTCAACGGTATTTATGGTTTCCAGTTAGGAAAAGCAAAGGGATAAAAATGGTTATTCATTATGACGAATTGTTTCGAATATTTGATTGGGGACAATGGATTTCCAATGCGTGTACTGTAATATCCACATAGGTATGTTTTGTTAAATATCTATTCCCTTGGAAGGAAATAGGACTACCTTTTTGTGGTTTGGGAATTTCACTTTCAGAGATTGACATGATTTATTATAAACACTTACCGTGGGAGTGGTATTTCCTGCACGAGGAGGTGGGACGGTGTAACTGCGCATATGCTTATGCAGAAGCTTCATCAGAGGATTCTCCGCTCCACAAAGTCCCTTGAAGTCGTCCATGTCAATGGCCCAGGTCATGGCTCCGAGGTAGCCCTTCTCCTTGATCCAGTTCATCTTGATCTCCACACTGCGGGGATCCTCGTACCCGACCCACTGGGTTCCCTTATAGGCGTACGGGCACTTGCCCTGCTCGTCCCACTTCTTGGTCCAGCCTGAGCCTTCTTTATCGACCTCGGTACAGATCTAGGAGAATAAAGCAAGATAATTTTAAGCGAACGTAAGGGATGTTTCCAAACTTCTCACTGGGTAGAATTAGATACTTTTGTCAATTTCCTGTAGGTTACAGGTACATTTATCTCCGCTTACTTACGAGTATGCACAAACAGAAACAACAATTTAATTGAGTTACACGTGTTTTCAGGTTTCACTTTGATGAATAGAGCTAAATTGAGGAAAAAATAAAGTAAGCTGATCCACGTGAGGAAAAGCAACGTTGTGTTCCAGTTTGAGGGGTTTGGGAACCGGTGTGATTACAGGCACATGAGACTTTTCAGTTTTGTCTCTTATACAGCAAAGCATCTGCGAAACATCTCAGAATTGCATAGCCAGCGGTGACTACTTAGCATCAGGTGAGAAAGCAAGCACGTTTGTAAAGACGTAATGTTTGTAAGGTTGGATGAAGGGAATAATATTAGGAACTCCTGGTCTGCTTCCGAAAATTCTTTCACTAATTGGAAGTTACATTATCCTCAAGCATCATAGAATATATTCAAAACGTTTCCGTGGGATAACTTTCGACCATATCGCAAGTGTAGCCGTAAATGATTACCTCATAATACGCCCAGAAACCGGTAGCATTGGTGAAGGCAGCAGGGTCGCCGCCGCCAGCCTCCTTATTGATGTAGGTGCCAAGACCGTAGTTGTTGTTACCAGCCGATAGTGTGAACGAACGGCCGTAGAACGGAATTCCAACTACCAGCTTGTTGCTGGGGCAGCCCTTCTCTTCCCAGAGCGCTAAGCCATCGTTCTGAAAAGAAACATTAATTAATTACATTTTGCTTTAACAATAAATCCAAGAAATATACAGCCAACAGAATAATTTGGAGAAAATATGGCCCTAAATAGCATTAGCATTGCCTAGTAGCATTTATCGTAATCAAAGGGGACGTTGAAAACAATTTTAGGATTACAATTATTATTTTTTAACTACGTAAACAAAAAAACGATCACAATCTCAAAAAGTACTCACCACATTAAGTTTCTCATAAGCCCACTGGTCATGAGGACGCTTATACAAAGGCGAGTGCACATCAGCGAAGCCAGCCCAGTTCCCTCGCAGATCGTACGACATCACGTGAATAGCATCCAGCTCCCTGCAACACAAGTAAATCTTAGCACTCTCTCAAACTACAACTTTTAAAGCACTTCAGAACATTGTTTGTTTTCTTTTCAGCCTTCCTTCCACCGTTATTTATGTGGCGCTCAGTAACTTTGTAGCGATAAAACTGTTACAAACTATTAAACTGTTACGAACTTTTTCGTCGTCGCAAAATATGGAGTTAATTGCTTATGAAACATGGTTGAGTTAAGGGAGGTTCATAAAGGATTTTGTTGGGGCCTGATTAATTAGAGGCACTTTTTGAGTGATATGGTTCCATAAACTAGTATGAAGTGGTTCAAAAATGAGGTTATGGTCCAAAAAAAATTGTAGCTTTTTTAGCTACGATCTTTTTTGAATCCTCATTTCTAAACCACTTCATTGTTTGTTCCCTGTGATGAAAATTGCTACAAAAACCACACTGACTGGCAAAGATCTGGCACGTGGTAACCCTCCATCAGTCTAAAGTTGGCTAGAGGCACGGCAGCAGTCAGTTCCCAACCCCTCTTCTCCCTGATGAAGGCTCTCTTCAGCTCCTGCACGAAGTACAGGAACCGATCCTTGTCGGAGAAGGAGCCACCACGGTCAGCAGCACCAGGGTACTCCCAGTCCAGGTCCAAACCGTCGAAATCGTACTTCTTTAGGAAGTCTGTAAAGAAAAAATAGATAAACTTTTAAAATTGCTGCAGTATTTTTTAAATAAGAGTTTCGGGATACTAAGATATTGATCTTTAATTTTACTACGGTTTTACAAGATTCAAAATTCAAAATTCAAAATTCAAAAATGTTTATTTGTGACACATAGGTAAATATAAGTACATACATGGTGTTATAAAAACGTTATGTCTCACTATGTGCTGCCTTGTAAGGCGTACAAAATAATGTTTGCACATTAATTTAGTGCAGGCAATTTTTAAGAATATAAAAATGTTAAGTAACTTAAACTTGAATAAGTACTAAAATACTGTTATTACAGCTAATTACCTAATATTAAATCTTTAATAAAATATACATTAAACAAAACAAATTTTAAACAATATAAGGTTAATAAAAACAAAAAAAATAAAAGAACTTATGAACTATGGCTAATAAATAATAGTATTAAATTATAAAATAAGAACGGTTTTCATTTTTCTTCTAGGTATTCGTTGATGGAATAATATGCTTTTTCTATTAAGAATTTATGTAGTGTTTTTTTGAACGTTTTGGAATCTCTTGATGCTTTTATTGACTTAGGCAGTTTGTTATATATTTTTGGTGCCATTCCTAGGAAACTTTTTGAGAAAAGGGCTGTTTGATGGGATTTTGACTTAAGTGCACCTTGGTTGCGTTTAGAGGATACGGTTTCGAATTGGTTAGGGTTATTTTTTATAAATATGGCAACTTCGTAAATGTAAAGGGACGGGAGTGTTAATAATTTTAAATTAATAAAAACTGGTTTGCAACTGTCAGTGTTTTGAGCCATGGATACTGCACGGACACATTTTTTTTGGGCTTTAAAGGCCGCTTCTCTATTTGTAGAATTACCCCAGAATATTACTCCATATCGCAGTGTCGTGGAGACGTATGCGTGGTATGCGGTAAGAACGGTGCTGCGATTGGCGACTTTATTCAAATTGTGTAGGGCATAGCAATATTGATTTAGTTTTTTTACTAAATGCTCAATGTGTATTTTCCAAGTCATGTGCCGGTCTAACCAGAGTCCTAAGAATTTTGTGTTGTCAATTTTAGCAATGTTGTTGTGTTCATAATTAACATTTGGATTTAAAGAATTAGATCGCTGGTTAAAATGCATGACATGTGTTTTTCCGAAATTAATTTTTAGGTTGTTACTGGTTAACCATTGTATAATTAAATTTAAACTATTATTTATATCATGTTCAAATCTGTCTAAGTTTCTTGCTATAAATATTGTGGTACAGTCATCTGCAAATAGAGTCATGGGGTGTTCTATAGTTAAGGGTATATCATTTATATAGCATAGAAATAACAACGGACCTAGTATACTACCCTGGGGCACACCGTAGTTTATAAATCTTTGTTTAGATAGGTAGGCTTTTTCTGTTTTGGTTCTAGGGCATACTTTTGCTATTTTAGTTATTTGTTTTCTATTGACTAAGTACGACCTAATTAGCTCTAGGACATTGCCCCTAATTCCAAGCTTATTTAATTTTATGAGTAAAATTCTGTGATCTACGAAATCGAACGCCTTCGTCATGTCCATGAATAACGCCGAAACCGGGATTTTGCTGTCCATGTTTGTTATAATTTTATTAATTAGTTCATAGATGGCCATATTAATATTTTTGTGCTTTCTGTTCTTTAGTTAGAAGATTGTTTTTTTCAAGAAATGAGTAAAGGCTATTATAAATCACTTTTTCAATTATTTTGGAAAACACTGGTATGAGAGCAATAGGTCTATAATTTTTCATATTTTGTGGATTTTCTTTTTTATGAAGAGGTTTTATAATAGATAATTTTAAGTCTTCAGGGAATTTTCCACTTTCTATACACACGTTTATAATATAGCTAAGAACTGGAGAGATTTCTGTAACTACATTTTTTATTACATGTGTAACAATGTCATCATAACCGCAACTATTGGTATTTTTTAGAGCAACAATAATTTTATGAATATCATGAGGAACAGTCGGTGCTAAGAACATTGAATTAGGGTTGGAGTTAATTAATGAAGTTGTATTATCGGTGTTGTAGTTATGTTTGTTTATTGGTTTAACTTGGTCAATGAAATAGTTATTAAACAATTCGGCAATCCTATTTGGTTCAGTGATGTATTCATTATTGTCTGTAAGTATTTTAGAAGGATTTTCTTTTGGGTAATTAGTTTTAGTTGAGTTTATAACCCTCCAAGTTGCTTTAACCTTGTTGTCAGCATTATTAATAAAGTAGCTGTTTTGCGTCTTTTGAGTGAGTTTGATGATTAATTTTAGGCGTTTAGAGTAGGTGTTATAAATATTTTTATTTGCTTTGTTTGGTTGGCGTCTTAATTGCCATAGCTTTTCTCGCTTACGTTTACAACATAGTTTTATACCTTTCGTAATCCATTTCGGAGTTTTGGAGCATTCATTTTTAATTCTAACTATGGGGAAGCAAAGATCGTAGAACAATTTAAACAAGCTGTTAAATTCACGGAATGCATTATCTGGGTCTGTAAAATTGTAAACATTACTAAAACTAAGGCTTTGAAGAGCATTTTTAAATTTAAGCATATTTTCTTGACAAAAATCTCGTTTGAATGTATACCAATGTGTAATGGTACAGGTTTTTTTAACAGGACATCTTGTGATTTGAGCTGTGTGGTCGGATATAGCCAATTCCAACACCTCGCTAGTGCTGCCTCTAATGTTGTGTATTATGTTGTCGATACAGGTACCACTATCTAATCGGGTTGGTTGACGAACACTCAATTGTAATCGATAGTTATAAAGAAGATTTTCGAGTTCTGTAGAAGATCTCGTACTTTTTAGAACATCAATGTTAAAGTCCCCACAGATAATTACTTTCTTTTTGGAATTATAACTCCTCTAATATAGTAGGGTAATTCCTCTAAAATACGTTCAGCGGTTTTCAGATAACAGCTGAAACTCCCACTTAACTAATTAAGAAGTCAAAGCCTGAAACGAATTTGTCTAGACTGAAAAAAGAGTAACCTAATATTAAAGAAACACCGAGATACGAGTTGTGCTCGAAGTTGGAATAACCTTTTCTCGCATAAGATATAGATATTTTGACAAATATTACATTTACACACACGACATTCGCGAATATTGATATTATATTTTTGTTTGCCTACTTTTCGGAGACGTAACGCGAAAATTGAAAAATAGATTGAATATCAAGTCCTTTGATGCCATTTGCGTCTCTGTTATTTAATAAGACAATCTCTATCTCTTAGTAAATCTTAGGTGAATCAGAATTTAGACAAAGAAAATTATGTGAATCGTTTTCGTATACTGCTCATCCGCAATTATAGTCAGTATCTAAGATTGTCTGATCTTAGAAGACGGCGGAACGAGCTGGACAAAACCAGCGACCAGTGGTTCACATTAGCCCTGGGTCGAAACAACTGAACGTCATGGGGGCCTTTGCCCTGCAGTGGGATAATGCAGTCTTACAGTAACAGTAATCTAAGATTGTTCCTCGCAGAAATATTTATCGCTGGTAAAGTTTGCGTATTTTCTTTCCACTTTTATTCTAGAAAAATACAGTATTAGTAAGTAACCCAGTTTCTTGAGAAACATCTCTAAATAAAAATATTTCTTAATTTTTGAAACATTTTCTCTCGCTGCAATTCTCGGACTATCTAACAGAGAATATCCAGTCCGCAAACAAATTCCACCCTTTTGTGATTTCTTTTATTTTCCTTGTGGGAGCCGCTCCACGAAACTATGTTAACAATAGAATAAGGAATCTTGGTAACGTATGAGGAAATATATTCCAAAACACACCACAGTGCATAATTTACGGCTAGATTGTGACTCGTACTTGATACATTTTATTTGCCAAACGTCCTTTTTTGTGGGACGCGATTATTGTTTTCCTATTCCCAAAATATCGCACTGGTTTATCCACAGTGCATTTTGATGACTAACTTAGGCCGCGGCCCCATGTCCACGGCGCGGCGCCGGCCGCCGTGTGACGTTGCGGCGCCGCCGCCGTAATACGGCACGACGTCGTGCCGCAGCACGGTGCCGCGGACGGTGCGCCATCCATTGCCCCTCAGTCGATCGAATCAACTGCGAAATATCGACTGAAAGGGGCAATGGATGGCGCACCGTTCGCGGTACCGTGGTGCGGCACGACGTCGTGCCGTGTTACGGCGGCGGCGCCGCAACGTCACACGGCGGCCGGCGCCGCGCCGTGGACATGGGGCCGCGGCCAAAGAGTGTGTGACAAATGCATGGGGGGAGGATTACTAACCAATTACTAATCCAATGTTAAAGAACAACTTCGTACCTACTTCCACTCCAATTGAAAGAGATACCAGACAATATTGTGTTTGTGTACCTATACAATTATCATATTTTGGAGGTCCTACAACAAGTCTAGGCAATAAAAAGAGATAACAAAGTAATAGTAGTAAAATCAGCAGTATTACTAGCAGCCGGACCTGTTACGTCTTTTCTAAATTTTGAATGTAACTGAATCACCAAATTTGTTACCACTAACACAGTTCTTAAGTACTTATTCGCGAACCCATAAGGACCTTGTTGTTCGAAATAAATAAATATTTGATTAAATTTATATTTTTCATTAGCTAGACGCTCATTAGTCACGACTCTCATCATTTCTTCTTACTCACCAACAACGCTCCTGACGAAGGTCATCCTAGTCTGCTTCTGGGCGACCATGTGCGAATACTTGGAGCCGCCCTCGGCCCAACCTCCCACGGCCACCATGAACTTGACATTGGGGTGCGACTTGCGCAGAGCCGTGAAGTTGCTGAAGCCATTCTTCTCTACGTCGAGCTGCAAAAGGTGTGTTATAATGTAAATAAAGTGGCGGGAAGAAATGCGTGGAAGAAACACCAAAAGACCTATTTGGATTCCAAAAAAAAATCGGAAATAATGGTTGACGAAAACTTTCCGTAAATGGTAAGTTTTCTAGCATTACTTAGTTTGAACCTAACAAAACCTCTTTACGAAAGAATTGGTTCAATATTCTGGAAGTTTTAAAAAGGCAAATTATTTGACAGTTAAAAGAAATAGTCCTTAAATTCTGATCGACCACTTTGTGTCTCACCTCAGGATCAATGATGAGGACCTCATTGCTCTTCTCGGTGACGCCGATGAATGAGTAGATGATGTGCGTGCACATTTCTACGGGAATATCCTCGATACCGTAGCGGCCCACGCCAGGCCGGTACACCGCCCAGTTGCTGAAGTAGCATACTATGCGCGCTTTGCTGTCCGCTGTTTAAACAAAATAAAGGTTTTACAAGTTGATAATAACAAATCATAATGTGCAATAATTTCGAAAATTTAAAAGAGGTTCAAAAGGAAGTTAAATATACATAACATCACGCCTGTAATCTCCGAGGGTTAGGCAGAGGTGTACCTAATGGAACACCCACATTTTGCTAGTAATGTTTAATTTTTATGTCACATGTAGGTGATCCATTGGTCCTATTGTAAAAGAATTTCAATTTGTTTTGATTCAAAAGGACCGCCTTGTAATATTGGAACTGTTGACTTTCACCACAGAAACAATAATTTGATTAAGTTATAACTTATAACTTAACTAAAGTGATTGTTTCTGTTAATTACTTGGCTGTTTGCAGGGTTTCTTATGAAATTATGAGACACCTAAAGTAGTAAAGAGGCAAGATTTAATATTGACAACATGTAGGCAGTGTGATTACAATTCCAAGTGCCAAAGATGAAAGCAATAGGTAACTGCGTTACTGCATTACCCAAGACTATTGCCTATTGACTCATAACAGATTCTGGTGGGAGCTCTTATTGATAGACTAGACGCCAATAAACAGATTCGATAGTAGAATTGTTTAGCAAACAAAACGGATCTAGAAAACCTCTTAGTTTTAAGACGAAATCAATTAGTCAAGCAAAACTTTCAGTGTCAACAAAAACAAGTTTATAGTCAATACAATGATAAATAACTTCGTATAATAGTTGCAACACGAGATAAGCGGGGTTAAGCCCAACTTAGTCGGCAGTTAACCGGGAGATTGATTTATGTCGCCTACCCCTTTGTTATGAGGAGTCCGTTAATCCATCGGCCGTGGCCCGTGAGCTACCATCGGTAAGCCTTAGTGTCAGATAAGTCACCTCAAATCGTGAGGAGAAACATTAATTGTACTTTGAGATAAGATTTATACCGATGGTTTATTTTACTGATATTGTTTCTTGATTTTAGCTTGCAGAAGTATAATGGTTTTTCTCAAGTTAATGCGTGTTGGACAAGTTGTTCCGAACACATAAAGAAGTTCTAAGAACGAGCATTTTTGGGAACTCTTTTATGTATTTTTGACGTTCAAAATGTTCCAATTCTCAGCTTTATTAAAGCAAATGACATTTTATTTGATTAACTTAACAATTCGTCTTCCTACTTTTTCATCTTTGCAGTCTTAAAATCAATCAGATTCTATGCATGTTTGTGCAACACTTGGCTCTATGCTTTTTGTTGTTTACCAGGGTTTCCTGTTGGTCTTTGGCAGTTGGATTCTTACACCATTTTTACTTTATCGAATGTGTTCTTACCTTCAATTGCAGTCGTTGCGACCGCTAGGACGGCCAACGCTAGTATCGCTCTCATTTTGAACCTGTTGACAATAGAAATACGAATGCTTAATAATAAGAAAAACATAGTAATTCTTTATAAAATAGATTTTATCTACTAGAAAATCAGCATTAAAGTATTGAGAAAATACAAGCACGCTTGTATTGCCCAAAGGCAGAGTTGTTTAGTACAACATCAATATTTCACCAGTTATATACGTTCCTAGCCCCTCGTATTGGGTGAAAAATCCTTTAAAACACTTACAATAATTAGTTCACGTCTTAAGCTACACAAATATAAAATTTTAATTTTAATAGGTACAGATTATAAAACGACGTCCAATACAGGTTTTCTCTTCTTCCAAGCTGGACCTCAAAACAAGTTTTCCTATCACCTGGCATTTCCTTATTACGTATCTACAAAGTTAAATTAATTACCTAGCTGTATTACTAACTAGTATGTCAGAACAGTTACCCATTTCCCATGGAGCTTAGGTGTCGGGGTGTGTACGGTATATACGAGTAACGGATACTATTGGCTGGCGACGGTTCCACATTCCATATGCTTATTAAATAGACGAGTTATCAGGAAGATTATGGAGGTATGAATGCTCTAGAACTTGCTACTTGGTTGTTATCTGTCGATAAAGTCTTCAACTTATTGCTTTGATAGTCCGAGAGTATTTAATTTAGCATAAGCATAAAGCATAATCAGCCTATTATCTTCTCACTACTGGGACACACGGTCTCCTCTCTGGAGAAGGAATGTGCTATAATCCACCACGCGGGTCCAGTGCAGGTTAGTAGATGTCACATTCCATATGCTTATTAAATATACTAGTTATCAGGAAGATTATGGAGGTATGTATGCTTTAGAACTTGCTACCCGGTTGTTACCTGTCGATAAAGTCCTCAACTTATTGCTTTGATAGTCCGAGAGTATTTAATTTAGCATAAGCATAAAGCATAATCGGCCTATTATGTTCCCACTGCTGGGACAAACGGCCTCCTCTCTAGAGAAGGAATGTGCTATAATCCGCCACGCGGGTCCAGTGCAGGTTAGTAGATGTCACACGTCTTCGAATTTTTGGTTCTAGGAGATGCCGGTTTCCTCACGGTGGTTTCCTTCACCATTTTGAGAGCAGTGGTGATGAAATAAATTACACAAAGTAATGCGCCTGCCTGGTTTCGAACCCACGACTTACTGTGTATAAGTCGGGCCCGCCACCACTGGGCCACCGCTGCTCTCAAAAGAGCAGTATAGCAGAAAGAACAGTCGAGAGTATTTACTTGTTTTTAATCTTATCTTTGTCTTATTCCATCGGATTCTTTTGCAGATAAGTCAAAGGGTCTCCACAATATTATATTTAGAAAAAAAATATTATAGCCAGATTAAAACAAGTTAACAGGTAGAGCAAATAGTGACCCAGCGACTTACAAGATCCGAAGCGAGACAGGTGGATTACTTTGTGTATTTTTATTTTTATTTTATTTATTTGGGAAAATAAACAGTTACACATTAAAATCTTACACTAAGTTATAAATAAACAATTAAGGTTTATAAATGTATAACCTACGACATTTTCCACAACATATTAAAAGTTATATCTAACAGTGCGCTATATTATATTGAAATCAGAAAAGTAGTTAAAACTTAAACATAGACAGGCATGCAAACAACAGAGAAAGAGAGAGAGAATGAACAAATGTTAAAGTAACTAACTAAACTAACTGTTACATTCTAAAATTATTTTATTGGTGAGAGTTCTAAATTTTTGAGCAGAGACGAAGAAGAAGTCGATGTCTTCAAATGTCTTATTGTACTGGCTGGTAAGGCGGCGTAGGGGTGCTCGCAAGCCCGCGTTTGTGCGACAGGAACTTACTGCAAATAAAGGTCTTGCGCGCACCCCACGGCATATCGTTGTTCTGGGTACTACGTAACTGATTTTGTTGCGAATATCAATACAGTCATAAGTGTTACACAGATCAAATAAGAACATTGTTTCCAACATAATTCGCCTAGACTTTAAACTTTGCAGATTATACTTCTGCAATAGGTCATTGTATGATGAATAGGTACGATGACAACGAAAATGCATGGCCTTCAAAAATTTTCTCTGTACTTTTTCGATCATATCGGAATATTTAACGTAGTGGGGATTCCATACCGAAACAGCATACTCTAGCTGAGAGCGAACTAACGACCGATACAAATACAAATAGGTAGAGGACCGGGTAAATACTGTAGCCGTTCTCATGATGAAACCGAACATACGGAAGGCATTATTAACAATTTTGTTTATATGGGAATCTAAATGGAGTTTGTCGTCCAACAGAACTCCAAGATCACGGACCAGGGTTTCTCTTTTTAGATTTTCGTTTTTTAAGGTGTAGGGATATAATAGGATGTTTTTATTTTTGGTAAAACTAATGACACAACACTTGGATACACTAAGTTGAAGTTTATTGCGTGTACAGTATGTTGAAAACGCATTCAAGTCTTCCTGTAAGAGAGAGCAATCACCGTGGCTTTTAATAGACCTAAAAATTTTAATGTCATCAGCATACAACAGTAATTTTGAATTTGTAAAACATTTATCTACGTCATTGATGAATAAAATGAAAAGGAGGGGTCCCAAAATGGAACCCTGCGGTACTCCAGAAGTAACATCTACAGTGGCAGAGCAGAAGCCATTTATTACAACTCTCTGAGTTCTGTTGCAAACATATGAATAAAACCATCTCAGCAGGTCCCCACGTATCCCATTAAACGCAATTTTCTGCAAAAGCAGTTTATGGTCAACCTTGTCAAAGGCTTTCTTGAAATCAGTATATATGGTATCAGTTTGAACACGAGCATCCAAGTTGTTAAACAAATAATCTGCGAAAGTCACCAGGTTCGTCGCGGTTGATCTCCTTTTGACAAAACCATGTTGCTGTGGCAATAAAACACTGTGAAGTAGAGGGTACACTTTATCATGTACTAATCTCTCGAAAACCTTTGACAAGGCTGACAATATAGAAATTGGTCGATAGTTCTCGACGTCATGCTTAGGTCCAGACTTGTAGACAGGGGTTATGTTTGCGAGTTTCCAAGCTTGTGGAAATATCCCCTTTGAAATGGACAAATTAAAAATGGTATGCAATGGTGTACAGAGATTAGTAGCAGTCTTCTTAATAAAGATTACTGGCAAACCATCTGGTCCAGGTCCTTTTGAAGGGTCTAATGACTCGAGCCCCCTCAGTACATCAGCCACTGAAAATTCAATGTTACTTATAAGCGAGCAGGTAGGGGAACAGTCGGTATGCGAGGACGGTACATTTGTTAAGGTAGATGGTTCATATACCGAATGAAAAAAGTCAGAAAAAATATTGCAAATGTCTTCGGGGTTATTAGAAGGCTGATTTTTATATTTCATAGTGGAAGGAATTCCAGTAGTAGATTTTTGTTTGGAAATGAACGTCCAGAAGTGTTTAACGTTATCTCGAATACCATCCTCTACAGAATTAATGTATTTTCTATATGATTCTTTGCACTCAGACTGAAATCTCGTGCGGTATAGTTTAAACTGCTCATAGTCCGATAAATTCTTGTACATTTTCCATCTAACCCACGATTTGGATTTGTTTTTATATATGTGTATCAGAGATTTTGAAAACCATACAGGAAACTTCAAAGACCTAGTATTAACCAAAGGTACATGTTTTCTTATTATGCCAAAAATAGTGTCGTAAAAGGTGCCTAAATACTCGTCAGGTGTCTGATCATTTAAAAACGTATCTTCCCAATTTATTTCTTTTAAGTCATGGTTAATGTTTTCATAATTGGCTTTAAAATAATTATATTTTTTAATTGTCTTGCGAACCATTGAACAACTGGGTAATGAAACAGATATCAATACACAAAATGGGGGATGATGGTTATCTAACTGCAATAAATAATCCGTGGGCGAGTATGTGGTGCAGTCGTCATTACTAATGACCAAATCCAATATTCTTCCATTCACATTCCTTGCGTTATTAAATTGATGAGCGCCGAGAAAAGACATGAACTGACATAAGTGGATACCTATAGGAGAACTCCCTGTATAAGTCAGAGCAGTTTGTGAGGTACCCGCGGTGCAAGTGATCCAGTCAATGTCGGGTAAATTATAGTCTCCTAACAGATAAAAATGTTCAACATTATTATGCCCAAGTTGGGATTGTAATAAATCGAAATAATCAACATATGTGCTTTCAGGCGTTTTAGGTGGTATATAAACTGCAGCAATAATTAAATTTTCACCTCGACCCGAGCATGGCAACTGTATTAGTATGTGCTCAATATGCGTATGTACAGAGGAACATGGAAGTAATCTTACTGAGCGCAGTCCTTTTAACACAGCGACGAGAACGCCACCTCCGTCTTTCCTTTTGGTAGCAGTGCGATCTCTGTCACATCGGTGTACAGTATACCGTTCATCGATGAACTCGCTGTCAGTTATATCGGGCGTTAGCCAAGTCTCGGTCAAGATTATAACGTCATAAGAATTAGCAAGGATATTCATATATAGTGTATGCAGTTTCGTACGGGTTCCCCTGCAATTTTGGTAATATATTATTAGATTATCCGTCATTGTAATTTTGAGCTATCCGGAATAATATAGTGCCAGCATTATGCATTGCGAGTATTAAAATAAAAAATAGTATTGTAGTCATATGAAACACATTAAACATCAACACAAAATAATATAACATCGATAAAAACATGATAAAGGCATGGTACAATGTAAGTTTGTGGGTAAAAAACAACAATATTACAGAGTCCGGGCAAATATGATCTGATATGCAACCAACGCCTACTGAGAAATACAATGCAATCACGTCGAAGAGATTATTTACCACAAAGTTAATCAATTCCATTTCAAAATTTGATCTATTCAACACCAATGCCAAGTACAGCTGTAAACGAAAACTGAAAAACACATGACGCAGTATAAATTTAAATTTGTAGTTCAAGAACAGTGAGGATCTTATGTCATAATCCAGGTAAATATCATGTGATGTCTCACCAACGCCTAGAGAAAAGCGCTTAGCAATTACAACAAAACGAATGTTTACTTTATTTATAGCGGCAGAACATACTAAGCTATGGGCTTTACACTTATGATAACGTATGAATACAAGAAGTTTCTCTATCTCAAAAACTATAACTATTATATTAGGAGTGTCTATGACATAAATGCATGCAATAATTGAGTACAGTGAAAATAAAGAAACAGCATAAAAGCATTTACTGTGAGAAGCATAATTATAGCAACTTAGTTTCTTAAATTGTTGCAGAGCCAGACTTGATTTTAGCGATGTCCTGTGGGATCCGAACTGCAATGGCCTTGGTGCCTTCTTTTTCACGGACAAGTATAGTTCCATGCTTGACCCAGACAAACTTATAATCATGCTTTTTGGCTGCGTCCCGGCATTCACGAAACAATTGTTTGTTTTTTAGGGTTAGGTGTTCGTGCATGTAAATTTTCAGTGAGGTACCCGATACTCCCAGTTGTTCCGTTGTAATCCCCTTGCTAAGTCGATGAGCACTCAGGATGTTGTCGCGTAATATTCTCGAAGCAAACTTCACTATAATATTTTTAGGCATGTTATTATTCTGGTGCGCGTGCGGGACTCGATGAATAGATATTATGTCGTTTTGTTGTATATTGCACTTGACAGCAGAGCCAATATTCAGCATTAAGTTAATTAGATTTTCATTACGCCTCTCCGGTATATTGCATATTTCTACGTTACAATTTCGTGCGCCCTGTTCGAGGCTATCAATCTTGGACACCAAATCTGAGACCAGCTTATTCAAACCAGCGGACTCTTGAATTTGTTTACAACAGTAGTCAATCTTTTTGCTGAGATCGGTATTATCGTCAGCGACATACTGGACTGAGTTCTTAAGGGAATCGACTTGACACGTCAGACTTTCATGTTTCTCATCCAGTTCAGACACTCGCTGGCGCAAAAGAAGCTGATCCGAACGAAGGGAACTAATATCATTCTTAATCTCAGAAGTAACTTGAGTTAGGGAAGCCAAGTCGCTTTTTATTGACACAACGTTATCAGATATTTTGGTGATACCAGCTTCCATGTCAAGCTTCCACTCACTCAGCGTACTCCTAAACTCCGTAGTCAGATCTTTTATGGCCTGGAGCCACTCATGATCCGGTTGTTTACGCTTACGTAATGACACATTTTGTTCGCCGATCATTTCTGCGCCAGGATCCTTGTTTAAGTCGGTATCGGAAAGAAACTTTTTATTCTCTGAGAACTGTGACATTTTGTTGTGGTAGGGTAGCACTTAACTTATTATAGTAAATAATAAATGGAAAAAGTTTTGCGTTTAGTGGGATCCGATCCGGCGACACTTCGCGCAGGCCCACTGAGACAGAAAGCTTGCTCTATACCGCTCGACCACAGCGACCTATGCGAAGATGGTGAATTTAAGCACCACTAGATAAAGCACAATATTGACGAGCACGCGTTGATCATGTGGCTTTTTAGTTCCTTTGTTCTCAACACTGAGGAATGTTAAAAGTTTTTAAGGGTTTTTTGCAAATAACTGAGATTTCACTGAGTTTACTATGAAGGTATGATGATACTTCGATAACACTATAGTCACTGCTTTCCACAATTGAATTTAGTCAAGTTTAACAAGGTATTACACCACTTTTTCGACTTTATTGTAAGAACTGTCTATAACACACGGTACTCAGGCGATAGCGCACGAAACGTGTAATTTATTTTATCACCACACTGCTTTAAAAACGGTCAAGGAGAAGAGCATCGCGAGGAAACCGGCATACCCTGCGTCCTTACACAAAAAAAATCGAAGACATGTGACATCAACCTATCCACCCTGGGTCGGTGTGATGTATTACAACTCGCCTGTGTCCCAGCAATGGGAACATTATAGGATGATTACGCTAAAGCCAGTAAATCACTTAATCATTTATATAAACAAGCACAATATCTACAGATATTATTATAATAGGTGCTTATGCCAATGCAAAAGGAAAACAGGTTAGAACAAAGTTGGATTTTTCTTGACACCGAAAAACGACGTTAGTTTATGATCAAAAACTAAAAAGGGTATTTGAATTTAACAAGTTCTCCTTGTTTATGAAACAAGAGACAAACATCGTTTTATAAAAAAGGTTTTACCTAAATGCACAATCCATAGATAAAAATAACTGCGATAGGAATGCAAATACGAAAAAACATGACATAAAGAAACAGGTACATTTCAACTAACTTATCTGTGCAGGCGGGAAAACACGAAACTAAAATAAAACAAGTTTGACATATCAATGCATTTTTTTTTTCTTAACAACCAGCGCCATCTTGAACTGCATACATAAAGTGGTCATACTGTACGTTCAAACGCGCTTCTTCTTCTTAGCGTGTCGATGGCAAATCATCATCTGCCTAGCCTTTTCCCAACTATGTTGGGGTCGGCTTCCAGTCTAACCGGATACAGCTAAATACCAGTACTTTACATAGAGTGACTCTCTATCTGACCTCCACAACCCAGTTAGTACTGGGTAATACGATACCCCTTGGTAAGACTGGTTGTCAGACTTTCGGGCTACAGACTACCTTTAACAACTGTCAAAGATTTACAAATGAAAGCAAGGACCAACGGCTTAACGTGCTTTCCGAGTTACGGAGGAAACTCGGTTGGTCAGCCTTCCACGGACCAACCTAGGCAAGCGCGGCTTAACCTTAACATCGACCCGAGCAGCTGTTATTATTTAACCACGAGCTCCGGCTATGGCAAATATCTGTACTAATATTGGCCCGGTACTCAACAACTACCATTCACTACCATTCGTTGACGCAGACAAAATATTATACTGACACAAACAGACTAATAAGCGCCAATAATGAACAGGTAATCATCATCATAATCTGCTTAGCCTTTTCCCAACTATATTGGGGATGGCTTCCATTCTAATCAGATGCAACTAGGGGCGACTGACAATAATGATCAGGTAATAAACAACATTATTACTCGAGCTGCGCACGCGCAGAGCCGAGGCACAAGCGCCGGAGTAACGGTACAGCCGCTCCAGATGTGTCACCATCACCTACTGACCTAACCTCTCATTGTAAAAACTAGGCTTCTTCTTATACCCACTCAACCATACACAATAGACCCGCCTATCGTATTGAATTCATCTCACTTTTTCTGAGAACTATCACTTTACTGTCATCTCTATAAAAAAGTAAAAGTACTTGAATCTAGAGCGTCAATAAATTGTGCTATAAAATTGTTTTGAAGCCAAGTTAATGTAGAACTTTGATGTGTAACAAGAAGAGCTGATTCAAGGGTGAATTAATTCCTTGAAACAAGCACACGTAACAGATTAAGCATGATAAGTACAGACTGCAATGCAGCCAAAGGTCGGAGTAAAATTAAAGACTTTTCCGTAAACAAAATCCTAATTATTACAGCCATCTTTATTTAAAAACCATTTAATAATCACAATGGTAATTACTGTGCAATGTATCAAAACAGACTATGAGAAGCTCCACAAAGTCAGTAAATAATAAATGTAATTTAAATAAAAGCTCAAACCCAGATGGACTTAAATACTACCACTAAAACTGAAAACCGAAAGCTCAAGAAACTAAAACTAATCTACGGCAAAACACACTTTTCTGAAACACTTTGAAACCATTAGAAGTAAGACAATGACTAGCTAAACCTCATAATGGCTTAGCGGAAAATAGCTTTTCCCACTCGCTTAAGTTCAAATCTGTTTGATCGTTTGTAACAATAGCCAAAGAACGCCACTTAATTCCCTAGATGCCTTCATACTGGCTTTAAATGGAGACCCTAGGCCCCAGGTTATAGAGATCGTGCTTTGTAAATGGTTTATTGAAATAATAAATAAATCTGGACTGAATATGACACTCGTACATTATGTTGATTTGACTGACCACTGGCACTTCTCGAATTTTATTTAGTGTAGAAACTGTAAATAAATTTTATTTAGCAGTAGTTTCACTGTATTTTATACGTGATCTTAAGTATCTAGTGTGCCATGTAATTCCTTAACAATAGTGCTAACATAGTTTGCTGTGTCGCAATAAACTAAAAGGCGTTCAGCCTTGATATTATTTGAGAATCCTCGTTCTCGATCCTCGCCCTATTAGATGTAAAATGTCGCGTTACATTCTTCCATTAAAAGTTTATAAACAATAATGGCGTAGCTACATCTTCCCATAAACATAACTTGATTAAAATTATTGTTGTGAAATTAGTATTCAATGCGTCCTCGCAGTTGTTGAGTAGAATATTACGATCTCATCTGGCCATTAAAAACCGTCGTGCAGACATGCGTAGCTTCTATTCCGCTATAAAGTAAGATAAACCTAATAAAGCAGTGAACGAACATTCATAAACTACCGAGTTTTATTGTGTTCACGTGCATATTACGATAAAGCATTCAGAAGTGTCTGACAAAAGAGTACTTTCGAAATGAAAAGCTCCAAAGGATTATTATAAACTAGTTGTTGCCTGCGACCTTCTTTGCGTGAAATTATTGTATAAAAAATATAACTCCCCATTTTTAATCGGATTTTATTACCAAAAAAATTTTCAAGGGTTTTAATTTTTTTGCACGGAACCCTAATTATTTTTCGTAAAATAAAAGTAGCTTAAGTTACTCTTTATTACATGCTATCTGCCAGTGAAAATTGGTCGAACCGTTCCAGAGATTAGTCGGAATAAACAGACAAAAATTGTAAAAAAAAAATGTTTTGGTAAATATACCGTATATAGATTCATATGCATGTAGTAAAACGCGGTTATTTTCATATTACAAACAGACACTTCAATTTTATTTATTTGTATAGAGTATAGATTAATCGTGAATATTATTTAATTATTTACGTTTCCACCCATCATCATCAGCTGTAGCCCGACTTCAACCACTGCTGGGTATAGGCGTCTCTTTGATAACATAACAAGCTTTCATTAACTTCACCTGTAACTCTTAGAACTATGTCAAAAAATCTTAGAAGTTATATTTGACCAATTCCCGGTTTTTGATTAAGCTGAAATTTTGCACACATGTTTAGTTTCGATGACAATGCAAGGTTAACTAAGTGAGGTCATTCTAAATCCCATATAGTGGACTCCCAAAGCTGGCTGACTAGTTTTTTATGCATTCCCATTATATGGGTATCAAATGAAAGGTTTTGCTGAGAAGAATACGAGAAATTAACTGACGTCACTCTAAACCACGTTTTTTTTTAACTATAATAATATTAAATTTGTACCAAGCTCCACGCTCCTGTTCTTTCTCGTTTATATTCTATTTCCTTTCACAGTTCGTTCTCAAAAGATTGACTAAAAATGTCAATGCATCGTCCACCGTTTAAATTATACTTCGTCAGCTTAAACCACATATTAATATTTATAATACGGTGACATCGAACACCGTTGCTAATTCTCCGAACAATAAGAAACCGGTTGAACATCTGGGGGTCCATCAGCATTGCAAATTGAGCATCAGGGACTGACTCAGAGGATAAATGTTTTGGTAGCACAAAATTAAAGCATTAAATTATGGAAGGTAGGCATGTTCTTTCTTTCTGACTCTAGTATCTGTACGAGCTACACAAATAAGTAACTTTTTTATATTAAATGGGCCTACTCTTGACCTCAATCTCGTCCTGAAGACAAGAGATGAGGTCGACGAAGGAACGAGCTAACCCAAAAGAAGACTATTAACTCGCGACTTAAATAGATTGGGGTCATATGAACTTGGGAACACCGACGAAGGCAGGGAATCCCACTCCTAGACTGTGCGGGTGAGCCAGGCAGTAAGGGTGCAGTAAGATTGGTATGCATTAGATAAATGAAAATAGGTTGAATCTGCAAATTTCTCTACAGTAATTAAGCACGTCACGGTTGGTGCAGTGGCTGAGCAATTGACTGCTGCGCTGCGTGTCGCGGGTTCAAGCCCCGCTCGGAACAAATATTTGTATGGCCTACATGAGATAGTTGGTCCAGGTCTGGCTATTTGTGTATGTGAGTTTAAATGTTTGTATAACGCACCCACGATACAGGAGAAAATCCTATAGTGGGAAAAGTTTAAAACAAAAATTAAACCTAACCATAATTTTATTGAAATATTCATATGACTAATCAACTTTTTTAAGAAAGAAAACGTTAAATATTTTGTCAGTAGTAACTTAGGGTAAGGCCAAACGAGCGTATTTTTTTGAGCTGTGAGTCGCGTAAAATGAGTCGCGGAATTTACGCTAAATTTTGTTTCATACTAAAGCCCTGTTTGTACCACACGGTAACGCAAAATGAGTGAGAATGAACAGAACTTTAGTATCAAACCGAATGCAGCGTAATCACAAAGCTCAAAAAATTACGCTCGTTTGGCCTCAGCCTTACAGTTTAAAGAAAAACAAGTCGGAGTTGTGTTCACAAGAAACATTCTTTAAAACATTATTGTTGACTGATATGATCCCGTCCTAACATATAAACAGGACAACATTGAATTCCCAATAGATATCTAATGATATCATTTGAATAATTTATATAAAATTCATGGAAATCCACGGTTTCTGTTCCAAAAGGAAATGCTTGCCAAAACATTGACATAACACGTTACCTGTGTTTATTTACTTGGCCCAGGAGTAATGTCTCCTAATATTTACATTATGCCCTAGGATACTCGGTATTTTATTCGAAAATTTTAAATCTTTGCTTGATTATATAACATTTATTGCGAATTTTTTTAAAATGTACCACAGGCTTTATCTTTTACCTTATTTTACCGTAAAATAATATATTAAAACTTACAACGACTACGTTCAATGATTGATTTTGTACCTAAGTCAATAATAGGTAGCTTATTATGTATAAAAGATGTTAGATTTCAAATTCCTGGTGCCATAACTGACTATACAGTCATTGTTCTAACCGCGCAACAATACAAAGTCCTCATAACAATAAAAGGATCTACGAGTATATAACGAAACCATCACACTTCCCCTTCTCTATAATCACCACGTTAGTACAGTCAGCAAAAAAGTTTGGTTTGCATGCAAGACTAGGATTTTTGCATACGGGCCAATAAAAAACGATAACTAGATTAATATTATTGTAAGTTTGTATATAGGTTGTAATCTCCGGAACTATTGATCCGATTCTAAATACTCACAGAACTCACCACACTTTACTCTATTTTCTTTTTTTTTAGCAGAAAGCTACTTTATTCGTGGGTACTATAGGCTGTAGATTATATTTATAGCATGCATATTAGCCGAGCTATCACAATCTCTGCAGAAAATGTCGCGGTCGAAGTGCTAGTGTTATATAAAACAATTTATATGTCTCTTTAAACATATGACAGAATTATAAGATTTAATGTGCGAACCATCAGTCTTTGGAATTCACTGCCGGCTTCCCTATTTCCCGATCATTACGGCCAAACGCAATCCAAAAATTTAGAAAAAAAAATATTGAATGGGCGAATGTTACGAATTTTGATTGTTTTCTTGATTACCACAACAACCTAAAATATTATTTTGTTTTAATTGATGTAACTTTGAGTAAACGATGCTAAAAATTGGACTTTGACTCAATTCGTGTCTCAAAAAGAAACATAGTTTAAGTTACCTGCCCGCACACTCATCTGTTTAGTTGCCAGTACTCAATTGGCATCGCATCGAAGCTCCTCGCTCAATTACTAAGAAGTAATAAACTACCAAAGGCTGGAGTACTAAATGTCAGGAATGTCTCAGCCCTCCCAATAGGACCTATTGCATTGTTGTGGAATTTATTCGTGTTTTCAGTCATTTAATTTAATTATTGTGACATTGGCCCAAAGGATGAGATTCTTATAATTGGCCTATCAAGAGACATGTTATTACTGTACAGAGTACTTACTGCACGAATGCTTACTTTGTTTCTAAAACTTACATTATTAATTACTATAAATAATTATATATTTATGGCAAATAAATACCTATATTTATACGAAACTAACACAGGTAATGCCCATTCAATATTCATAAAAATTCTACTCCAAATGCATGCAAATAAAACTACAAATATTGAATTTCCATTTAAAATGTCAACTCAGACATTTTAGGCACGTTTTAAAACCCTTTTCCCGGTCGTTCTACCGCAAACAATTGGTCAGCAAAGTCAATAGCATCAGTTTTATATCGGTCGCAATTCCGTGTGTCACATACTCATCAGCGACTCACCGATGAGTACCTACACGCATTGATACTAGCACCCTTCCTGAATACTAAAGACTTGATGAGTTCACACAAGAGTCGTTATCCTATAGCTAAGGTCAGCGGCCGAAAGTGAAAAGCCTTTGTCCATAAATGGCTCCCTCGCTCCCTTTAGAAGACAAACCCTATGCCCGTGACATGAGTCCTAAGGTGCGATTATGTCGCGTTTCATAATGCATATTACATGTGAATACTGAGTGCGATTGGGTGATGTGAGCATTGATGAATATATAAAGATAATTCCTCTTAACTCAGATACATATCGAAACAAACGACGATCGATTCAACTAGAATTTTAACAAGAGAAACTCTCTGTTTAAAAAATCTTTTCATCTAACACAGTTCTGCTGAATTTCTAAAATTATTCATTAATTAAATCATAAATTCAGTAGTTACTAGCGATAGTGAGACAGGACTGCTATATCTCACGCCTGAAGCTGAAACTGTAATTCTGTAATGGTTTTATCGTCAAGCAATTTAAAAAAATGAATTATTACACAATTTGTAATTGCTACCTTTCTTTAAAACTTTAAGCATCTCATTTAGAAGATTTGTGTGAAATTATGATCTTATTAGAATTATTCATAGATGCAATATTTAAAGTAATAATATGTACTTAGTAATTTTGATTGTCTAAACAGTAAAACTGTTAGTAGTTTCAACAACGAAATAGTAAACATAGAAGTCGGTTCCAAATATTTAATAATAAATAACAACGTGAATCCTATTGTTTTGTCAATATTATGTCAATAACCATTCCAGTCATGGAAGTGATAATATTACGCTTGTTGTATTTTGGGACAATGAAAACTACTTACCGTGTACAACAATTATTTCGTTACTAAACGCGTTTTAGTTCGTGTTGAAATACTTAACTACCATTGTGCGTTACTAAGCTCCAACTTCATTAAAACATTAACTTTTACTATCTGTGAAAAGATTTTGTCAAAGAAATTAAAGACAAAATTAATGCTTTTGGCAAAAATGCAAATCATTGCACCAGCACCGAAATAATGTAATAGTCCTTTCTGGAAAGTACAAAATAAGAAAACACGTGGCAAATCCAGAACCAGAAGACAGAAATATAATTAATTTTCATTGGAAAATTATAATTTCGTTTCCGAATAAAAAAGGAAACAAATCAGCATATCCATAAAAAGGCACATTTATTAGCATGTTATACTGTTACCGAACTATTAATAATTTTACAGCTGCACGCAATATTATTGTATCAGCTTTTCAGCGATCTAAGCAAATGATTTCAGTTATCTTTTTAATTTCTGAATAATTTTATGAAATAGTAGTTTAGTTTAGCTTTTTTGACATATGTAGTTAAAGACAAAACAAAAATAGGAACACTTTTACTGGCTGATTTTTTTTTACAGATTATAATATAAAAGGAGATATTTTTTTTATAGTAGTTTATAATTTGCAACGTAAGTGCAATTCCTTTTCGACCCCCAGTAACATAGGACAAGGGCAGGAAGTTGATAAAGATGATGCGTAGTTTCTAGTTTGCCAATTATCAAAACATGATATGATAATGATAGTCATAACCAAAATAAGAGTGAATTCAATAGTTTTAATGGGTGTCATTAAAACTATTGAATTTAACGATTATCGAAAGTCAATAAAATTATCATAAAACAAGCGTAAAATTTAACACTTTCACTAAACAGGAGTAAAGTTCAAAAGAAACAGATGCCGTGATGAATATTAATGTGATTTGCAAATATATTGTGCTTAATTTTATAAACAAACATAATAAAAGTTGGCCAGTTGCCTGCGCTGGCGCCGGTAAAAGTCGCATGTTTAACTGTGAGTGATGGTGACACATAGAATAGAATATTAATTTATTGTTGTTGAGGTGGGACAAATAAAAAGTAGTAAAATCTACTTTCAATAATTTGTAATTTTTATATAAAAACTTTTTCTTGAGATTTTATTGGTTGGTTAGTAAGAAACACTGTGGAAAGGATTATTGAAAACGTAGTAATCTTTAAAAATTGGTTACTATAACTGTCTTTAATGAATGTTTTCAACCGTGCTAATTAAAATTAATTAATAAATTGAACATATTGAAAATTCAGTAGCTTTTATTTTTATCAGTATTTAAGTTCTTCTTGTAACTTATTTTTTTACCACAAAACTACTCTCAAAACCTTAACACAAAAGACTGTTTAATCGATCTATGAAAACCACCATTATTTTCGTAATTTCCAGCGTATATTTTGCGTGTAATGTGTGGTACTCACAGTTGCGGTGTTGCGGCGGGCGACCGGCGTGTGATTGTGTGTCGCCGAGGCTGCAGCGCGGTTATATGTGCGCACGCGACGCTAACCGCCTCTACAGGGTGTAAACAAACGCTCAGTTTTCCTGCTTCTTTTTTTATTTTCCGACAAAATCATAAAACGATCTGTATGTGCTATGAATTTGTTATTAACGATGAATTCCGTTTGGATCTTGCGCTGCATCGTATTTAATTTGCAGTACAAAGAAAATCGGGTGTGTTTGTTTGACAACAAAACTGTGAAGTATCTCACGTCTCAGGACTAAAATTCAGTTTGTTCTTATAAACTCTTTTCATCATTTTAGTTAACTAGTAAACAAGGGACGAGGGTCAGCTTCGCTCTCACTGCTTTAGAGTGAAATAATTTTGTATTGTATTTTATTTATGCAGGTAGAGCTGTGTTTGCGTTTTAGGTATAAATGCATCTTCAAACAAGTTCCATCCTTTATTCTACCCTTTTTAGTTGTAGTATCAGACACAAATTGTTTTCATGAATTAATTTTACATTGTAACTAGAAGTTATTAAGGGACCAGCATGTCATCAATATAGGCCATGAAGAAATAATATGTATTAAAGGGAGCTAACTCATAGTTCAAACTACTCAAGGAAAGTTAATAAAATAATATATAATTTATATGGGACCGCGCGTTCTTCTTCTACCAAATGACAATAGAACCACGTAAATCAGCCCAGGAATCACGGAGTAATTGGTTGTAATTATATATGAAAAAAAATATTTATGTTGGTGGAATTCATAACCTTCTCCTTTTTTTAGAAGTCGGTTAAAAATGTTAATCAAGCTCCCTCCTGACAAAGACATTCCAACTCCAAAAGATTACATCCATCAGCAGCATTGCACAAATAACAACGAACTGAACATCGAAATAGACACTTAGTCTTGAAACCACAACCTGTATAATACTTGATCGATGATGGTGTGCAAGCGACGCTCCCCAAAAGTGCAATGTATCAAACAATGAGATCAATGGTGGGTGCCTGGGTCGACCAACGGTCCCCAAACCAGTCTCAAGGGAAAGGCTCTAAATACCTTATTACATTTAATTTATGCCAATGATAAAAATGTCCCGTACGCTCTGCACTCCCGAATTTTATCGTCCCTTGGCTCAAGAAACACTAATGAAGTAGAATTAATACCACCGCCTTGGTACTTGTAACGGTACGGTTATTGAAATTATATGACACCCATTTTGCTGCAATTTTATTGCTTTTTGGTAACAAAAAAAAAATGTATGTTGTTAAAATCATGTAAGTTCAATGTACAGGTTTTACAAGTTTTTCACCCTCTAACATTGTGTACAAAACTTTACGAGTGTTCAGTATAAATGTAAAGGAACAGAGACACATCAGCAGAGCGCTAGATAAAGTAATAAAGTGACACACGGGTACTACTTAAGGGCCTGTCGTTATAGAAACATGAAACATCCACTCAACACATGCCTAACTCCGCACAAGTACTAAAAACTTGGCAGAAGCTTTCCCTTTTAGCTTAATATCGGCTAACTCCGACTTGCATCCACAAAGTAGACTCAAAGTGAAAATATGCGAAAAACAAGTCTCATAATGACCTAGTGGCTGGAGATATTCTAATAGTCCCATTTATTATGTTTTTGCCTTCTCTCGGATCATAACAACGCCTCTTGCCGCCCGTAAAATTAGGATATGAATTATTATAATTACTTTTGTAAGCTTATCCTAATTTGGACTTATTTTAACCCTGTTTAGTGGATGACAGGGCTAAGTAGACAGCTAGGTGTATTTTCAAAGGGTTATTTAAATTCATAACGACTGTTGTTGCTACTTTATTTTGCGTGTGGACGTAATTTGTTTAAAATGCGCCACTAGTGTGGAAATGTGTAAGCGTTTGTTAATTTTGGGTGAACATTGTGCCTATTTAGCTACTTATTAAACGTGTTATTTTTATTTACAAATTAACAGTTATACAAACAATAGTTAATGCGCTATTGGCCTACTCTGATAAGAATAAACATAGGTAATTGTCAAGGGTAAAAAAATATCTTGAGAACCATTTTAGATATTTTTGTTTATTTAATTTGATAGGTTTGTTTAAACCAGCATTCTGATGAATGAAGACAATGCCACTGCTTCAATGAAAAACTTTTGTAAGGAAATGTATTATGAAACATTTAATAAGTGTTTATTTATACATAGAATCTATGTAAACAGTTGGTGATAGTAGTTGATTGATAGGCTCGCCCCCTATTTCATGGGACTTAAAAAAAACATAACTGGCGCAATGTTGGTGTACTATTAGGTACGCCTATGCCTAACCCTTATTTAAGTGGTTCTTAATCGTTTACCAAGCAGCCCCTTATCATTATCACTTATTTCATTGTGCCAATTTAACCATAATCAATTATTTCATTTTACCAATTTAACCATAATCAAATTATTTCATTGTGTCAATTTTACCATTACCATTTACAATTTTACCATTTACAATTTTTTAATAAATGTTATTACTCCGTATCCGATTTTTTAGCTGATATATTTTAGCTGTGTTAATGTTTGATGATGAACTGCATCAATGTTTGCATGCCAAAATGGTAGAATGTACAAGGATTCTTTAATATTGTAACCACCTTATTGTAATACCTACAGTCCGAGCAAATAAATGACTATTCTATTCTATTACCACTGTTATTAATTTTATAATTTTTTCTCTTTTATGTTTACTAATTTATTAATTTTATCAATTCAACAATGTTGTCACTGTCAAAAATTAATCGTTTTGTCATAATTCTCTTTTTCAC
This sequence comes from Eurois occulta, assembly GCA_950022335.1. Lineage (NCBI taxonomy): Eukaryota > Metazoa > Arthropoda > Insecta > Lepidoptera > Noctuidae > Eurois > Eurois occulta. The sequence goes on along the minus strand of OX465500.1, from coordinate 8,499,614 downwards.
TTTTTCCATTTTTTTTTAAATTGAATATTGGCGGTTAGTACTTACAAGTTAGCTTATTTTCCGAATTTATTGCTTTGTGCATGTGGTGTTTACTTTTAAGTAATTGTTACGCTGTAATTTAATTTTAAGAATGAATTATGTCGCTGCATCCAGTGTGAACAATTGTTGGTAGACTTAAAATAATAAATTTTAAAATACTCCTCGAGAATTACAGGCATAATGTTATTTTATATGGAAACAGTTGAAAGTTCAGGTTTCAATTTTGTCATACCTTACATTTAACTTTACATTTAACCATACCTTACTTAGGTATGGTTAAAATCATGACATGACATGACATGGTCAAAGAAAAAACATCGTGTTGATGTCATAAACATCTTAATTCATGAAAATCTTAAATTCACTGACAAACATCGTTCAGCCGGAATTACTAGGTCCAGAAGCATGAAATTTTGACACAAAAGTCGCTTATATTGTATAACAAAGGTTCATCCAATAAAGGGGTTAAATAGGGGATAAAACTTTGACATTTTGGCTGATGCCAAACCTCATCGGGCTAGAATGTACAAGTATATCATCATCATTATTTCAGCCAAAAGACGTCCACTGCTGGACATAGGCCATCAATGAAATATCAAAAATATTCATAACAAATCTAACAACACAATGACGTGAAAAAGTGAATGCATGCATTAATAACTACTGTTATTTAAATAAGCCTTTTGTCATCTAATAGTAGTCCTAAATCATTGAAAATGTAAACCACAGTACCGTTGGATACTTAGTACGAAAGGCTTCGACACTCAATCGTTCAAGCGACACATTGAATTTGCATTCTATTGGTCGATTGACATTTGAGATGAATCGTCGCACGCGCCGATTGTCTCCAAAGCCGAGAAATAACGGAAGGAAGACACGCGGCATTGAACTGCATCCACGTACCGCCCGCCTGTGTGCGTACGCGCTTGGAATCACAATCATTTCGGAGGAGACAAAGAGTTGGAAGTCCCAGTGTTGGTCGGCACTCACCTCGAGGAATTAACAGGAAATCGGTGGAATTTAAATTTCTAACTAAACTTTTTCACAGTTACAAAACGGCGCGGCGGTTTTTTTTTTAATTCACTGTTAAAAAGTTCTTTTTTATTATTTTTGGAATATATCCGATTTAAGTTTTACAATAAGTTGTGAATATTTTTATTTTTATTAAAAATTTGTGAGTTTAATTCTAAGCGAACATCACTATTACCTGACTACAGGCACTTTCGCACTAGACGAAAAAATCTAAGCAACTGACTGCGTGCTGCAAAGTGCTTTAAACTGGGGAAGGATTACAAACGGAAGAAGTAATTAGTACAGTTTTACATCTCATTGAACACATTGGGATTACATAACTAGATTGTAAAAATAGCAATGTTTTATGGATATAAATAGCTATACTTTGTAATTATGGTATAGGAGACGTATGCAGCATAAAAAGTAGTCGTTCTCATAGACTACTAGTGAACGCAAGTTGTATCAAGTATAAATTCCCTAGTTATTATTATCAACCGGTCATCGGTATATGATGATGATTATTATGTTTTTTCTCCTTGTATAATTGTATATTTTTATCAATGAATAGTTTCCAAAGACTTGTCACGGCACACAACATGTCACCGCAAATTCTGAAGCCAGAACTTTAAAAAAATCCAAATTAGAAAGATAACTCAGTATAATATATGTACTACCGAGTTCAATGACGGTCGACCACTTTTCAACCTTATTAGGCCTTATAAGGGTGAAAAGTGGCAGACCGTCATCGAACTCTTACAGACGCCAGCATATCAAGCTACTACAATCTGTCAAATTTCTTCAATAGATTTTCAATGTTATCGCTAAATTTGACAGTTTCGGGTAGATTGATGTGCTGGTGTCCGTACCTTACAGCCTAATCAAACTCTTGGATTTGTAAAATAAACTAAAGTATGAACAAAGAATTGGTAGATATCGTAAAAGCAACATCGGACTCCACCAATTTTTCATATACTGTCAAAATGATATTGCTTTCTTTTTTTATTTTATTGGATCATAAATAATTCATAGACAGCTGTTGTTAAAAGAAACTGTCTTGGAATCTTAGATGACTTTTTAAATATTTAAACAAAGAATCGAAAGCTGTGATTTATCGAGAACAAATATGTATTTAATTTGTTTTTTTAATTGCACGATTTAAATTAATGGATGTTGTTGAGTCTTGTAAGTAATTTCAAGTAAAAGATAGAGATGTATACGTTCGTCGGTTTCTGCGATGTGCAATCAATCACGTCTCCAACCATTCAATAAGCGGCGCTAACGGCGTCTTAACGATCATTAGTGGCCTAATACGTAAAGATTACAGTTTTTTTTCGATCAATTTTCACGATAGATAACGTAAACATTGTTGTTACATAAAATGTTATGTGCTTGATACTTAAAGTAGTTTACATACATAGCATCACGCCTGTAATCCCCGAAGGGTTAGGCAGAGGTGTACCGAATAGTATGCCTACATTTCGCTAGTTATATTTAAGTCCCACGTAATCCACGTAAACCCGGAAATTATATATTATTTATTTATTGACAATGACACACACAAGTTAAGTAACATACAAACATAGACAAACAAGATACATGAGCAAAGTTAAATGAGTACAAAAGAAGAAGTAGCCGTGGGTCCCAAACTAGGCACAGCCTGTATCTTGGTGGCCCAATTTCAGCAGTAAAGGCAGATTGCATTCGGATGTTCAGTGAAATCGAACCTAGAACCTCATACTCAGCAATCGCACTTGCAACCCCTATACCAAAGATAGTCCGTCTAGTGTTTATAGTAGTTTATTTGGTAAATAAACAATATTTTGCTAGTACGGGCACTCCACACGTACCTATCGCTTTTAAACGTAATTTTCTCCCACTGTGTTGATAACAATTGTACGCTGTTTTCAACACAGTATTGGACCTTACACTATGAAATAGGTCTTATGTCAAAGTTGAAATCGATGCTTTACGAGAAAATCGTTGTTGATTTCTACTTAGTATAGGTATGTACAGTCGCCAGCACATCAAGCTACCCGAAACTGTCAAATTTTCTCAATCAACCTTGAAACTAATGCTTTAGCAATAAAGTTGAAAATCTATTAAAGAAATTTGACAGATTGTAGTAGCTTGATGTGCTGGGCCCACGGGTTCCATAATCTCCCCTCGCTTCATATGCATGACTGCACATTTGTCCACACCAAATTCCATTCTGAATAATCCTGATGGCGCTACTGAAACCTTCTTCTGTTACCTTCAGTAGCTTCATCAGTTGCAAATTGTTGGGGGCAAATAGTTTATTAATAGTATATTAAACTTAGAGATAAAAAAATTGAGATTTTACTATATTATAATGACTTATACGGAAGAAAAACTAATAAAATAAATATGATTTCTCTAAATGTCGAAAATCCCGGAAATACCGGAATCCCGGTATTCTCCTAGACTCAATACCGAGAATACCGGTTTCGGAGAGAGGGACCGGTATTGCGACCCCTAGTGCTGGTGTCTGTATTATTGCTCGTGACTCTACTTCAATCTGCTCAGCTTACCGCAGTTCATTGCATTTCGCCACAAAACCGAGATTAGGCGCTTTCATAAAGTTGCTACTATTATTATAATTAAATATTCTCTTTGATTGCCTTGTTGGTTTAGTGGTCGCAAGCGCGACTGCTGAGCTTCGAGGTCCTGGATTCGATTGCCGGCAAAGTTTTATTGGGATTTTCCATCAGGAATTTCTCAGTAGCACCAACGGAGTCTGGTTTTGTGCACGGTTGATGGCAATAGGCTCACCCCCTATTACATGGGGCTTAAACATAACTGACGTAATGTGGGTGTACTATTAGGTGTACCTCTACCTAACCCTTCCAAGATTACAAGCGAGATGTTATGTTATGTTTGATTCTCTTTATAATACATCTCCTGGTAGTGTCCTTAGTAGTCAAACGCTCTAATAATTGTAAGTTCACCTGAGTCTACTTGTTCCTGCATTTAGATACATTTACCTACATAATGGCAAAGGTCAATCAACCACCCATTATTGGTAACAACTTGACATTGGCAGCATTTATAATTCGTAGCAGTAGGTAAGGGCCAGTCTTACCAAGGGGTAAGTCAGTAACGAGATTGTAAAGGTCAGATAGGCAGTCGTTCCATGTAAAACACAGCTGCATCCGGTTAGACTCCGGTTATATTCCGGTTAGAATCAAGGTAGGCAGATAATGAAGAGTTTTAGATAAGGGTGGTTTTCGTCATGCAAGTGTTGATTGATGTTTATTGAAATTGCCCAGGCGCCCTAAAAATAAGTTCAATTAATGTCTCCAAAAATCATTTAACAAAGTCAAACCCATTCAATAACTTACTCTTCTAATTAAAAAGCAAATAAAGCTGTCTTTCTTAATTCAATTTGAACTGCGTCACTGCAATCGATCACTCAACTGCGCTTATCGTGTCAACTGCTGGTCATAGACATCCAACTTTCAGATTTAGAAGAAGCCTAGCTTCTTTTATTTTTGTTCTTCGACCTGTCCTTAGATTTTGGGAGTTTACTTAGCGACCCGGGGAGTATTTATTACTGTTTAGTTTTCTTTTTCTCTTTATTTTTAGGCACGTTTATCCTTTAAGGCATGTGCTATCTAAACCACATCCCCATCTAAACCTAAGCTGAGTAATTTTAAGCTTTAAACAAATTACAAAAACGCGGAGCTACCGCTTCATTGCCATATTCTAACTAATATTATAAATGCGAAAGTAAGTTTGTTTGTTTGTTACTTTTCACGCCTAGACCACTGAACCGATCATCCTGTAATTCTGCATATGCGTTGTCAGGTGTACAGAACCGGACATAGGGTATCTTTATAATAATAATTGAAGCTTTAGTAGTGTGTACTCCCTTCCTTAAAGTCTGACGCTCCCTTCCGCTCCGCCCAGAGCGGGAGGAGTCCTTTGATGATTGAAATAAGGAACTTCGTTCCAAAAAAAAAAGCCGCGGGCAAAAGCTAGTCATAAATAATCTTGGCAGCATCAATTTCTGAATCCGACAGAATTTAAGTATCTCCATATCCTATTTATTAATTTTGCACAATTTATTCACTAGCTCCCTTCCCATATTCCACTAAAAGTGGCTGAATATCATCAAAAACTCCACAAACATCACAATCTGGGGATCTGTTCAGTTAGTTATGGATCCTTTCGCAGACTGAAACTAACTATACATTTGATATTGCAGATGAAGTTTTCTTTTTAAACGACATTAATAAGTACTTACGTGCTAGCTGCAAGCATACTGTTGTTGATTCTGGCGCTATCTGTTGGATTTCCAAAGTACTTACACGATTGTGAGGCTTAACTTTGCGGCCTTACCGCTAAAGTTTCTACAGGAACTTGCGAGTGTTAGGTCATATAATTATGAGTAACTAAAATATCGTAACTCTCTATTGTTGTGTATTTGCATAGAGTAATTTCCATAAGGAAATTTTCAGTAGTACCGTGTAGTTTGGGTTTCTTCACTATTGTTGTTGTTGTTGGCTTCCTCCTTTTGACGGATAATGCCAGATTCTGAAGGCAAATTAGTATCCACGCTTTCTATAATTATGGCATCCACAACCCAGACAACAACTTATTGCCAAAAATGTCAATTAATAGTCTCGTAATCAGCTTGACCTGATTAATTAAGCATCCAGTGCTGATAAGATAATTTTGAGGGGAAATTCAGAACAACAAATAAAACCAAACGAGTAATACAGCATATCATTTATTTTCAGATGTGAACAACATACGCGCTATAATTACAAGGGTTGATGTAAAATTGGATAGAGACAATAATATAAAACAATATGCACAACTCCCTGTAGGTATTTACACAACAACTCATTTTAAGGCAGTCAAAATAGTACTTCTAATATGGGGGCTTTTGTTAGGCTACGTTCGAAGCAAGCAGCTGTTTTAAACAAAAAAAAACCCGTCGTTGAAGGTTTTTTTGTTATTTGTAGATTGATGTACAACATAATTGAAACAAATGAAACATTCAATATTATAACGGACACAACAAAGGACAATACCCAAATTTGGTTACAGTCGTTTAGCTTTTGAAAAACGAAATATTTATACAGGGTGTAAGTAACATGGACGTAAACTTTTTCGTGAGTTCAGCACATGATTCAAAAGTTTACTGTGTTACAAAAAACGTCTGTTCCATACATTGTCACCGCGTGTGAGTCGACGATGGTGGTTCTAGAGCCATGTACTGAATTCATGGTAACAGTTTGTACGTCGATGTACGAAATACCTTACATCCTGTATGCTTTACTTAGTTACCTATTAAGAATTCTTTCGCCACTTGCTTCTAAATATGATCTATTAACATTTTCAATAGTTAATCAAGCTTCAGCATAAAGCTACATATCAAGTTTATTTATACTCAGAATCATTCGTTGAATATTAGGGGCTACAGTTCTAACACCTATGTCTAATATATATTGAAGTAGAAATTATTCTCGAATACGGGCAGTCTACTTATAAGGCAATATATATCATTATATTGAGGAATAGCAAGGTACTATTAAGTGTTACCTTCAAAATAGCTATTATTTATGGTAATTTTGTTATTATATGGCTCAATGCGCCTAGAAAGTTTATTTTAGTATAGGATTTTTAGGCTTCGATAACATTTATTTAATCAGGAATAGTATCTACAGTTTTAACATCATTTTTTGAGTCGATAAGGAATATTTTCCGTCACAAGTTATATATAACTAAGTGAGTAAATCGCTATATTTTTTATATCAATGCTATTCATTATAATAAATATCTCCTACGATACAATAATTCGGAAAACTCCAGTATTTCAAAATTAAAATATTCTTGATGAAAATTCACCAGTAGAAACATTTTTGGAAGTTTATAGCGTTTTTTACCATAGAGTAAAGTTATCTAGGGCTGTAAAAATAATTGACAGTAAAAACAAATCAATGATGATGTTGATACGTTACAGTCTTTAGAACTTTAAGGAAAGGATATTTTATTTGACAAAAACTAATTAAAAAGAGGCATAATGGAAAGGTTTCCGATAAATAGCTCCGTGAGGCCTTATTTTAAGAATTATATTTTCTAACACACATTGTCATAAGCCAATGATTACTGGCAGTCTATAAACCTACAAAAATACCGTAAAAAAAAAAAGAAATGCGAAACCATGGCACTAAATACAACGTATATTATTTTGTATAAAAGTAATTTTGTTCTCCTAAGTACATAAAATAATTTGTGATTCATTTCAAATGGTAGAAGCTAATTGTAACCTTGGACTGAACTAAGTAGCTAGAGAAATGATTGTAGGCAGGAATGTTTAAAGCTTTAATACATTGTAAACATTGATACATTAACTACCTAGGGTTGCTAGCCATGGCAAGACTTCATTTTGCAGTTAATATTGTCCTCAAGTTTTCCTACTCAACATTCTCCCAATAAAAGATGACATAATAGCCCATAATCCGCAAATTATTAAATAAAATTGTTATAGGGTCCCCTCGCCATTAACGCTATACTGATCTTTCTCAAATTGTTCGTTATCGTCGGCAAAATGTAGTCGAAGAATAATTATAACGTTCCTTAAGTCGTAAATCTTCCTCTAATGAAACATTAATTCTATGAATGAGTTATTAGCATTCTCCTTTATATTCGCGTATATTTGAATCACAAACGATTCGTTGCTTCAGCTACATGATAATACGAAGCAGAATAGATATATTTGATACATAATCTTTTCATACAATACTAGGTACAAAAGTAATTGACGAGCTACATAAATGTGCATACAATAAACTAAATAAAGAAGTAAGTACCTACACAAATGTTAAATTAATTAAAACTTAAAATATGATTAATATTTACATTAAAGTACAGAAAAGTAAAACGAAATAATACTAAAACGCATTGTCATTCGTTATCTAAAGTTACGTTAATTAATATAAATGTGCACTTTCTATTCAATTAACATGGCAACTGTATACATCATAATGTCATCTAGGTACATTTCACTATATCTTAACTCTAAAGTAACAATTCAAGGCCTTTTACATAGAAGACTTGTATTATATACCAAAAATAATCTTTGATAACCGCATACTGCTATATTCAATACACTGAAGAGCTTTAAGAAGAATTTGTTTGAACACCTGAACATGGTAATACCCAATCGCTGTGTCTAGATGTAATGGGAAGTTTTGCCATCCAAAATATTGAATTTAACGGTATGCCAATATGTGCTAACTGGATAAACAAAAACATTTTAAGTATCTTTTACAGAGTAATTGGTATTTCACAAAACATAACATCGCTAAGGAATGTCCACAAAATTGAGCAAGTGCTACAAAATATACCAATTCCTATTTATCTCCTAGCGGTTAATTACATATATTATTCATGTAAATGATATTCTGGTAGATATGTGGAACGTACAATGCAAATCGAATTTATTCGAACAAAATACATTAAAATATCTAGTTCCTACTCATATAAAGATGGAGATCCACAAAATATCAATCTGTTCTGGTAAATCCTGAATAATTTTCATCGTTATATTACTATGATAGAATTTTGAAAGCAATCAAATGACAACTCAAGCCTTTCTCATTTTCACACGAATAAGTTACTAAAACATTTATATAGATGACTAAACACCACATAATTTCACGAATTATATAAAAGTAGATTCAATTATTTACCACTATTCTTCTACAGAGGATTTTAATATCTGATTTATAATCACCTATAAACATATGAAAAAAACGAGTACACTAATATTTAAGTTTCTATTAATTGAACATTCTACATTGACCGCTTATATTTTATTTAAAGCCCAGCTTGGTTATATGTTTCAATTTTAAGTACAGGTATTAAGTAAATTTACCTACGTACAATATTATTCGCCGAAGACAGCCAAATAGTCGTAGTATAGTCAATCTTCTTTCTTTCTTTAAAAGTTGGGGTCATTTTGGAGTGATCATAAGTATCAAAGAACCTTTAGCTACAGATACGATTTAAATAGGTTTTAAAAAAGTGATGTTGGTTGATTTATCATAGTTTCCAAAGTTCTAGGTAAAGAAATTGTCTCTCTGTTGGTAGATGGGCAGCTCTACGTCTGGTGACCGATCGTCCAAGTAGTCAGCATTCCCATTTTGAGGCAGCTCTTCTAACGCTTTAACTGATAAAATAAAATAAAAATATTAGGTACCATTCACAAAACAAAACATGTTAATTCAAATCACCATTCACACAACAAAATGCAAACAAAAACAATGCAACTATTAATGAAATTTAACTAAAAAAATATAAGTGAGCTACTCACAACAAAATGCAAAAAACGAAACCATGCCGCAACACACTGGGTAGTGGGGATCTCCGAAGAACCGTCCGAGTCAGCCAATTTTCTTACATGACATATTTTTGAGGGATTTGAAGCAATTTTGTTCATTAATAGTAATAGGCACAGAGCATCATTTGCCAACCATCTATTTTCATAGATTTTTGTTGATAGATGCTACTGTACTCAAGGTTGAGTTAATGGGAGTGAATAAAGTGGAGGAGACGTGTAATGTGCATGTGTGAATGTAAGTGTCTGGCTAGTGGTTTGATGCGGACGGTCCTTGCTCAGTGGTGGTTCCTGCACAAATGGGACAAACAACATCAAGCAAACGGTTACAGGCGTGACACACACGTGATAGGGTTAGTCACATCAAACACACAACAATTGCTACTTTGAATAGAAGAAAAAATACGTCAAAATGGCAATTCTGTGAGAAAATTAAGAGAAAATCAAAATGTGAGACGTTCATACAATGTTTGGAGTCTACATGAACATTTAGTGTCATGTTGCAAAAGGTGATATTTAACATTTATTTGTAGTTAAGAATATACAATATATTTCTAGTTACACTAGATTGCCAATTGTTTTAGCAGGAGAATTTAGATGATAAGTTTTCTTTGAAATCTCTCATAGTACAAATATAATGAGGGAATTTAAAACTTTCGACAATTTAGTGTACAAAAATTACAGAGAATGCAAGTAAACGGTTGGAGGCAAAACTAATATGAAGCAACGTCCTTACCGGCGATGATTTTGCTCATCTCAGTGACCTGCTTGGCGAGAATCTGGTTCATTTGTAGCAAGTGCTCCCGTTGCCTCTTCTCTCCAGCGTCTGGACTCTAACGGTCATCATACAAGCACACACATGTAGGACTGTGCCGGTTTACATATTTACAGCCAACATTCTAAGCGGCTATACAAGCTTTGGAGGTGTTTCCAGACAGAATGTGAAATATTACATCATTTGATTTCAATGAATATCTTAGGAAATGTCACAGTTTTAAAATAACTCCGCAGCAAAGTAATGATCAAGTACCGCGCGCGAATTTTTATTATGCTCTCGCTCTCGTAATTCAAATCACATAGTTCCATGTGCAAACACCAATCTATTTATAAGTATTCTATAGGTACATTATATTCAGGTTTTAGATCTAGGACTCTAGTCATCAGTCAACAGTAGAATGAACATGCAAAAAGTATAAAAAAGTTCATTCCAACAACAATGAAAGCAGAGCGAGCGAATTTAGAGTGCAATGTTTAATATAGTGAAGGTACATGAGAACTGAATGCATTAGATGTACAATATCAACTAAATGAAGTTAGAAACTATGTAGATGGTGATCTATTTCCAACTGAGAGTGATGAAGAAAGACTATGAAGAAGCGCTGCTCAAGAACTTGAAACAATGTCATATGTAGCAAATCGACAAAGTAACTATGCATGACTTCAGTTTATAAAAGACAGAACAGTTCAAATAGTATCGGAAATAGTCATAATTCATACATTCATAGAATGTATTCCTCGTTATTCATAAAACTTCAGGAAGTAACGCATCGTAAATCTACTTCGGAAGTAAGTCGGAGGTGATGTAACAGGTGTATTATGCTTACCTTGCTGGGGTCAGCTGATGTGCCTGTTAACATTTTTTTTATAGATTCCACTTTCTCTTGCCTCTTTTGTTGTTCTTCTGGTGACAGTTCTGGAGGCTGTGAAAAAACAATATCTGATAATTTTGTAAAACAGATGATGATGATGTCCTGCTCTAATCTTATAACCAGGTTATTTGACGTCTTGTATAGTAACTATGAGAATGTAGGTAGGTCTGTTTTCTACTCAAACATGATGGTTTTATTCATTTGTTTCAATTGAATCAATTGGCAAGCACTTCCAATTAATTTGTACTTGGATGCAGTTACACAATGCTATCGTTGGTTCCGGAATCTTTAATACCGGAACATTACAATCACTCTCATGTCTAATCCAAAATAAAACATGTATTCGAAAGTATGTTTGTTTGTTAGTTACTTATCGTGCTTCAGTGAACCGATTAACTCTCGATAATGTATGCATGAAACAATTAGCTCCACTGGAGCACGAACCGCAGGGCCCCATTAGAATTCCTTACACATATTAGTTCAAGTCCTTATCGAGACATTTTTGCATTGAGTAGTATCTTTTGAAGCCTGGCTGGCATAATTCTGTTTATTGATGTTTAGTTACGTACTTTTAGCAAATGAGCGATTTGTCCTATGTGCTCAATATTAGGTCACCAAGTTTTCAGTTCTAAACCGAAGACGATAGGATAACTTGCATAATATGACGACGATATACGCATCACGCCTGTAATCCCCGAAGGGTTCAACAAAGGTGTACCTGATAATACACCCACATTTTGATCTGACAGTAATGTTTAGGTCCCATGTAATATCCCAGCCTGTTGCCATCAACCGGGCACAAATCCAGACTCCACCGATGCTACTGAGAAAATCGAAAAAAAATACGAAAAAACCCACTAACACTTTGCCCGAACTAGGAACCCAGGACCTTATGCTCGACAGTCGCTACGACGACTATGACTTTACATACATTCGTAAGCTACCGAAAAACTTACCTTCTCCGGTATATATCTCTCAGGGATGAGAATCTTCTGTGGGGCTGCGAGCAGCTGATCAATGGTGTTATCAGCGAGTCTGAGGGCGTGTGGTGGTAGTGCTGAACGTACAACGTCCGGAGCTGCACCGCGTAAAGCTCGCTCCATGTCCGCGTCATCCACTGAACGACCCATCTTCTAGACAAAATGTTCTTTTTAGATTTGGCTTTTGATACAATAACTACATACCTTATGCGCAAATATTTCTAGATACACTATATCAAGTAATATTAGCTTTGACTGCAATAAATGCTTCGAAGAAGTTACTTATTTTATAAACATCCTCTACGATACCTATTTCACATATAGGTCAAAAAACAAGCTATTTTTGTCGTTACTTGGTGATCGTGATGCCAGATCCTGGAGGGTCATCTTTTTATTCAAAAAAAAAATCATCATCATCAAAAAATTCATTCATTTGAAAAATGTACAACGAATACTTACATCTTGATTGTATGCATCCTTGGGCATCTCATTCAACGTCTTAGCACTAAGATGATGAGGTGCCGTGTAGTGCCTCCTCTTCTCCTTCGGCACTTGCCGTCTATGCAAAGAGCTATTCTTCGGAGCATCACCCGACATCTCCGTTATGATCTGCTTAGCAGCCTCACTCTTGAAGATCGGAGACAACTCCATATGCGACCTGGTCAGGCTAACGATACTGCTGGTCTTTGATAGAGGATCATTCGTCAAAGTCCTTGAGCTATCTGTGGGACTATTCAAGTACTGCGTTGACAAAGACATGTTACGGTCATATCCAGACCTATCGTAGCTCTTGTTGTAGCTACTGCTAAGAGAAGACATGTTTTGAGAGTAATCGTAGTTGGAGAGAGATGGACTCGACACATATTTGGGGCTGAGGTCCATGTTTGGCTGCAAATAGTTATTATCACGTCTCATGCCGTATACTTGTTCGTATTGCTCGTTTCGAGGTAATGATGTTGATCGAGAGTAATTGAGGGATTGTACGAGCTCCTCCTCTAAGAATTGGTCTAGGTTAGCAGTGATGTTGTTTGTCGGCCAGTCAGACATTGGCTGGAGAGAACGTTCCCTGTCTCTCTGGCGTCGTTCACTCTCCCGCTTGACTATTCGGACTGTTTTGATCTCTTGTTTTTCTACATTTGTGAGGTTACCTGGAAAAAAACGTAAGTTTATCTTACGAAAACTGTTTTGACCCTCTTAACCATCTAATATGATCGAATTAGGATCTGCTATTGCGAAAACGAGGGAACTTTCAACGATGTCACAAAAGTTCAAAGAATACTCACTGAATCCAGTATGTTGCAAGTCCTCGCTGTTAAGCGGAGAAGTGACATCAGCACCAGGTCCCCTAGTATCTACATACAAGGGCGTCTCCACGTTGGATGGCTCATAATGTCCCGGCGGCATCAGCGGTGCCACATCGTAGTCGTAGTCGGAGTGACCGTGGTCGATCGTATGGCCTGTGTCGAGGTTGGTTTCCTGCCAGGATGACATAGGGCGACGTTTATCTGAAATTATACAAAGTAATGGCTTTATGACGCTTCGTTTACTGAAGACATTAATTATAATGGCAAGCTTGCTAAATCAATTTCCAAGTCTAATCAAACCTGTATAGTTGTAATAGAAAGGAGGTAAGAGGCAGCCCAACAAGTGAATAAGATACATTGATGTTGGTAAGCAAGCGTATTTATTGAAGACTCTCTGACCAAGACTGTTCTGGAATAAGATAAGGAGTTCCATAACAGTAAGAAAACTAACCGGGCATAGAGTTGTGGGTATTCTGCAACGCATGTGACTGTTGAGTCAGGTGTCTGACGGCTCGGCTCAGCTCCTGTCGCTGGCGCTGTAATGCCGTCACCAATTGTTGAACGCGGGACACTTCTGCAATCGAACATGAAGCAATTAGTACAGCACATTTTTTTAATTAATTTAAACATTGCCCCACGTCAGGGAATACAAAACAAACACCCAGACCCGGAACAACTACCTGTAGACCATACAAATTTGTTCTGTGCGGGAATAGAACCCGCGACATTCAACTTGCTCAAAGTGGGCTTCGATTCGAAACAGAAGTCCGCCATAAATTTGGCACACACCGTTTCTTTTCATTCACATTTCAATATTAACGCCATTCCTCTCTCTTTTTTACTCTTTGCAACTGTTGAACTCCAAATGTGGTGAAGAGCCACACCTTCTTTACTTTTTTCCACTTAGTTCTACCTTCGTCATCCACTACTGTTTATGTATAATATTATACTGACCATCCTCGAGCATGGCGGTGGGGTTGGTGGCGTGGTGCTGGTGCCCGGCAGCTCGTCTCGCCTGCAGCGCGCGCCGCAGCTGCTGCAGCTCGCGCTCTAGTCGAGCGTTGTCTGCTACTGTTTGCTCCAATTTCTGTTTAATATTTTTTTTCTTTTATTGTTGTGGTTTAATAATATTTTTATAATTTTATTCCATGCATTGCAAATCAGTAACTACTTCCACATAGTTAAACATGCAAATATACTTAGATATTTATTTGCAATAACGACACAAAGTGCAACTACTAAAAATACAATCGCATTCTCGTCGATATATTTCTTAAAGAAGTCCATAGTAGTGCAACAAGATAAATGATAAATTAAAAACATAAGTACTAATATGTATAAATAAACAAAAAATAAAAGTGCATGATATAGACGAAAACCTTATAAACCTTAGAATTGTGCGCCAACATCTGTTGCACGCGCGCTAGTTCTTCTTCAAGACCGCCTTCTCCTCCTCCAGGGTTGTTAGTGGGAGCCGACCTTCGAGTGGGGGCAGAGTTACCATCAAGATTCAGCTCTCCTTTGTGAACGCTGTCCAACTTACCGCGGACACCTGGAAATAAAAACCAACTGGGTTTTCAAACGGTTTTTATATACGAATAAAAATTCGATAATTCGATAGACGTCTATCGAATTATCGAATTTTTATTCGTATCTGACCGTGGCATCACTTTGGGCCCTATCAGAATACCAGCGCTGCGACTTTTTTTAATGTTCCAGTAACACGCTGAGATGAGGGGCCTTTTTTGGCCTCATACAGGACCAATTTCGTTTGTTTAATTTTTTTTCTTATGTTTACTTTTTTATGTAATTGTGTTTTACTGTTAATTAAACCATTTTTCAAATTAACACTAGAAACGGGATATTTACCATGTCCACTGTTTGTTTTGAGTTCCCGATATTTCGGCGCTGTTGCAAGCACCAGAGAATTTCACAAACAGTGGACATGGTAAATATCCCGTTTCTAGTGTTAATTTTAATGTTAGTGACCATGTGACCATGTTTAATGTTAGTGACCATGCACAGTTTAAAAACTTATAAACCATTTTTGTTTTGTTTTGTCCTGTGCGGACTAATAAATGCGTTTTCTTCTTCCTTTTCTTCTGTACAAGTCATTCACTATTCTCCTGCCCTTATCCCAATTTTATATCATATTTATCCATAATCTTTCATAATTCTCTATTAGTCCAAATCATGACTCGTCCCCTTTCTAGTCATATCCTGTTTCACACAGTCTATCTATCGTTTTTTTTGTCTTGCCCTACTCTTATAGCCTATCAACATGCATACTCAAAATTCTCCTCACAACATTTTCCTCATTACCAGTTTATTTACGTTGAGAACTGGTTTCTTACCAGAAAGTAGGTTTTCTATAGCGTCTTTATCAGTTCTCAATCCTTGCAGAATGGCAGCTTCATCAGATAGTTCTTGTTCCAATGCCCATAGTTCAGCCACTCTCGCTCTAGCTGCTTCTGTCTCCAAAGATTTGCCTGCAGCTACACTTTCTAGCCATCTGAAAGATACGTCCGTTTAGTATTAAAAACTTTAACGAAAAGTTTTTGTGATTTTCTTAAAATAAAGAAATAACTAGAAAAGTCGTACCTTTGTTGCTCAAGAGCGTGTTCAGCAAGAACTTTTTGTCGTAGCCTCTGGTTTCTTTCCAGCCTTTCGATGGTAGAACCAGGTCGATTATAAAGAGATCCTAACTTAACCATGTTGTCCACTAACTGTACTAGAGGTTTGCTCTTTTCGTACTGATGTTCCAATTCCATTAATTGGTTTTTGAGAAATTCGAGTCGTTGAAGACTTTCTTCGCGTTCCATCGCTTTTAGAGAATTGAGACAATCCTACAAAGAAATAACATTATAAAGGTGTGAACAGTAGCTTTTAACAACACTGGATTTCAAGTTTATGAAATTAACTACACAGAGTTTGTACTAAAATAATAATATATGAAAACAATTAAAACAAAAAATAATGCAACTAAACAAAGAATAATAAAAAGCATAAACAAACACCTCAATGCTACTGATTTGTGCGCAGCACTGCTCGATGGCCCGATGGGTCGCCGCATGGCGTCTCCGTAATTGAATCAAGAGCAACACCAATTCCTCGTGAGTTCGACCAAGAAGTTCGCCAGCAGTAGGAATCTCACCTAACTGCTCAGTTTGATTCTGATTCGGCTGCTGTTGCCCCCGTTGCTAATATAATAATACAAATCGTAACACACATGATAAAGCAAAATGCACAAATAATAAAAAGTACATAAGTGAAAGCTAACTAACAAATGAAACAAAAATGAGAACACATTAATAATGAACGCAACTACTAAAATATTAACGGCTAAGTTTCCATAATTACATACCATTTCATCAGTTTCAGTATTCCTTCGAACTCTAGGGCTTACAGCTCTGATAGGTTGCTGAGAAGCTCTTGACGGGGATCTGGCTGAAGCCCAAGAGTCCTCTGTTGTACTTAATGCATGTAACTGTAAGGTAAATTATTGATATCAATGGTAAGTATGGAATACTGCCTCTTTTTTGTTGGTAAATGAAAATTTAGATAAATTGATGTTACAGGGTATGTAAGTGATGAATTTCTAAATGATCTTACATTTTGCTGAGACGTTGACATTTGTTGTGAGCCGTAATGATCATTAGATTGTTTATCTTCTACCCATCTGACCCTCGGGCTCACAGCACGTACCGGTATGTTGGCATCCCGGCTGTTCCTTCCAATGGACGTGTTACTTCCGAGAAAAGCTTTCTTTGACAATGCTTGCTGATTTGCCGTATTATTGTTTGTTCCAGATTCCGTATGCGCGCCTGACATTGTCATAGAAGCTGCAAGAATTACTTTCGTGAGATTGGAATCACATAAAATTCACTTTTGTGGGTAAATCCAATTCATTTCAATGAAATTTGAGAAGTAAACATGATAAAGTGTGTTTCAATGCTTGTATTAGTAGAAATATTTGATTAATATTTACAAAAAAAAAACACAATCCATGTTAAAATCGCATGCTTGGTTTTTCTTTACACCTTATCGTGTTTCAACCCTTCCTTGGAACCAAATCTAATTTTAAATTAATTTGATAAGAAAAACATAAAAATGCCAAATTATTTACATTTCCAATAATTAGAAACAATGACTTTGCTTTGCTTTAATATTGTAACAGAAATATAACTTACATAATGTACCTTACAGGACCTTAGAATGTTAGAGGATACCTTCATTGCTTGCACTATCAGTTCCAGTGTCCGTACTACAGGCAGCGTCTCCCCCGCCCCCACTAGCGCCTGAACCCCGCACACGTCCTACCCTGCCTTTCATTAAACCACTCGACATCAGATCCCACTGTCTAAGCTTTTCCCTATCAATTTCAAACTTTTTCTTATTCCTTTCTTCAGCTTCGCAGGATCTCCTTTTATTTGTGAAAACCATTGGATTATTTGGTTCGACAGATAATTGCTCATACACACCTTCATCTGATTGTTTTAATGACGTTTCTATGCTTTCAGCGAGGCTAACATACACGTCGTTTTCGTCCAATTTTTGTTCTTCTTCTAAAAAGTTGCAAAGAAAACCAGATTTACTTTCCCTGTTTCTTAAAACTCGTCCTTGTATGTCACAATTTACATAAGTGACATTCCTACATATTTTGTTTGTACCATCTTTCTTTACTCTTTTAATGCTACTCATACCGCAGGCTTCATTTGTCTTAGCAGATAAGGATGTTCCCGCAGGCATTGAATCTAAGTCATCCATCGATCGAGCATGCCTATGAGATACACGTCTGAGATTATCTCTCCACAGAGTATCCTCGTCCCAATGTTTGTCTCCTTGGCATACAACATTTTCATAGGCACCTGCGTCCGCTTCTGCGTCATAATATACGGTATTCGATGAATTTCCGCTGCAGTGGGATGACATGCTTGTACTAGAGAGTTTTATTAAAGAATTTGCATTTGAGTCTGGCGAAGAGTTGTCATGATTACTGTGAATACCCGAATTTCGTTTGCATCCAAGACCAGACAAATTCATCGACTCTGGAATTTTAGAGTTTCTGCCACCAGAAGACTCGTATATATTCTTCATATCTATCTCAGGATCCTTATCAGCTGCGCTCAAAAACTCAACAGACACACTTCTAGCTGTAGCAGCCAATTCAAAAGATGGTTCTGATAAAATAAGTTGATTATTTCGAATGGGGTTATGAATATGTGAGATATCATTTTTCTTATGTAATGGTCCCCTGCGCCGTTGGTTATTCAGTTTCCGATGAAGGTTAGTATTTTTCAAGTAATGAGAAGTAGGTAAAACATTAATATGCTCTTGTGAAGAGAGATCAGAGTAGTAATAAGGAGCACTGTGTTCCGTAGAGCTTTCTCTGCTATGAAATCCTGTGGAGGTTGAAGAGGCATTGGTCTCATTCCCTGTGCGAAGTGCTATCTTTTCATTTTCAAATTCCTTTACCTTGTCAGAGAAATCTTCGTTATTTAAATTTTTACTTAAAAGTTTTTCTTCATCGTAGTTTTTACAATAATAAGACATTGGAGACTTAGGTACTCCAGACGAACTGCAGGAGCTCTGTGAACCTGTGTAGCTAGACGTTTGTTCACTTATATGTCTGAATTGTTGTCCAATAGAGTTTCTGCTACCAAAGCTATTTAATCTACTGTTATGATTTATAGGAGTACTTGAGGAACGAGTATGTGAAGCAGTTTGTAGAGAAGCTTGAATTACGTTATCTTTATAATTAGATGTATCTGGGGCTGAACTGTTCAAATGACAGTGACCTTGGAGACTCACATTTTGCGCTTCACTTGTACCAGCCTGTAAATTATCTAAATATCTATCTAAATCTACGTAAGTAGGAACATCATTATTAAATGGCAATTCAGCCTTTACCAGTTCAAATAGTGATTCGTCAGAAAGAGGTCTTCTTTTTATCATCATCTCTAAATCTCGATATCCAATGGGATGTCTAAAATCTATAGCAGATTCGCTTTCATTCAAACTAGTAACCTCAGAAGATATATTTGATGGTACTAAATCAAACTTACTACTAACATCTGATTCGAGTGATAATCGAGACGAACCTCTGTCTGCACTATAACTTCTCAAAGAATCTGTTTCGATGCTGCTTGAATGATTATAGTGATCAAGTAAAGTACTGCTTAGTAAATTACTGGAACTATCATTTATTTTATTAATGTCGTTGGTAAGACTTGCTCTACTATTTCTAATTTTCTCTCCTCTAGAAAGTGTGTCATGAATAGATTTTCGACTTCCATAAATCATTAACGATGTAGTTTTCCGTTTAACGGTATTCATCTTTTGATTTTCACTCGTTAGCATTTTTAAAATGGAATTATCGTATGACATATCTGATTTGTCTATTTTTTCTAGGATGTATTTGGAAAGAGCATCATCCGACAAATCATCACAAGGAGGAGAAGAACTTGGAACAGGAGGAGGTGAAGTTATCTCACTGTCAGAACTATCATGAACATCTAAAGTACTTTTGCTACTGCTTAAGTAATATGAAGCCGGTCGAAACGTGTCTGATATACTAAATCGACTAAAAGGTGAATCCAATGAAACGTCTTTATTTGTTTCGTCATCAACATCAGAGCTTTCAGATTTATCTTTGGAGCTCTTATCAGTTTTAGCAGCCCTTTTTAAAGTGTGATTTTTAGAGTCAGCAAAATTCGATGCAGTGTCCAATAATTTAGTACTAGCAGCTTCATCTTGAGACTTTGTTTCGTTAGACGATAAATTATTAAGTTCCATATAGACAGGTTCTACTTTTCCGTTGTTTACACAGACTACTTCATATGTTTGAGTATCATCACCTTCGTTTCCCAAATTCATTTCTACGTATGGGTTGTCTTCATATCCTTGTGGCATAGATTGATCAAATACACTGAAATTTTCGAATATAGCTTTATGAGGGGGTTCGTTTACAGACATTTTCCTGGGACTCATAGGCAGATAATGGTTCTCTCCAGGACTTCCTGACGGGGGTGTTTCTGACTTTGCTTCAGTTTCTTCTTCCTTCGTGTCATTGTTTTCTTCTGCAGTATCTCTTGCTTTTTCGTCACTATTTTGGCGTTCGCTTTGATTTTCATCTTCAGAGTCTAGCAACACTTCGTCTAAATCATTGTCAGTGTATTCTATTTGCGTTTCAGACTCAGCTTCACTGTCTTCTGTTTCACACCCATCTTCAGACATGGTTGGCGGAGGGTTTTCTTGAACTGGTTCCGTATCAAATACTGTTTTCTCGTAATCGTTTCCATTATCTTCTAAGTCTGCTTTTGGAATAGGTATTGTACAAACAATATTTTGATAAGTATTCTCGGTGTTATCCGTAATTTTCATCTCTTCGGAAGAGATTTCCACTGGATCAATTTGTGCAATGGAGGGCGCGTGCGGGGTTATAGGTCGCATAATGATAGGACTTGTTAGGTTCACTTTATGAGACCTTCCTGCCTGCATTTCTCTGGGTCTTTGCAGATCAGTGCCCGATGTTCCCTCTGAGGTGCAAAAGTGAAACCGATAATTACTATATCAATAGTAATTATTCAAAACATAATAATGGTTCATAGTGTTCCTTATGGTCACCACAATGTTAGTATTGGCTTTGGGTGTTAGAGTGATGCAAACTACTCAAACTATAACCAACAAGAACTAAAATTCGTAACCCACCACCGAATAGTAGACCAGTAAGATTATGTTAGTGGCACAATGACCCCGCAGGCAGGAAGGTACCCTCCGCAAAGCGAAGTCATCATAATGCTACTGCAGGTGTTCCATGTATATGATAATATAATACACATAAAAATAATGAATAAATCTTTTCTTATTAATTAAATGGCATTTTCACTATTTTAAATAATAGGATTTATAAGGGAAAACAGTACTGTACGCGCCCAAATTATTGGTAAAAATGATTAAAGATGAATGAAGAATTTTAATAGAATTTTGTAAATTAAGGCATGATTTCAATTGTTTGCGTAAAATAATGTTTTAACAGGATGTTAATGCTATGCAATGCAATATTCTTTTGAAACGATTTTTTTAAATTCCTAACTCTATATAAAAATAAATAAGACGAATTTTCACTTTTTCTGTTCATGCAAAATATTATGAAAAGTCAAAAGATAAAATAAACAGATTCATGCTTCTTTCACACTTGACTGGAATGACTAATAATTTTCACTAATCTAATCTTGAAAATTTTTAACCATGCTACAAAAAAGTAACTACTTACGAACACATCATAATCATAATAAATAGGAAAATAAAAGTTTATTAACATATTCTATCACATACCTTCATCGTCAGAAGAGTAGCTATTGTAGGAAGCATTAGTATATGTCTTGGGCTTATATTGATCTGATCTCAAGGACTGACGACTATGGTTAAGAGATCTTGCCAGAGATATAGTAGCTGGAGTACTTTTTCTTGTTAGAGGTGATTGCAACATCCTTTGCTTCCATTCCAACAATCGTTTCATAGACTCTTCACGCTGGAAAGTAAAAATTACAGTCATTAATATTATGTACTGAAAGACTTATAGCCCACATCACTATCGAATAAACTTTATTTACCTGCTGGACTTTCTTTTCGCCCTCCTTTTCTGGGGCTGTCGTAGGCAACCTTGCACTTGCTGACCTCATAAAGCCATCAGCATTAGTATCATACTTCGCTGCCTCTTTGACATACCCGCTTACATTCGACCCATCACTCATCACGCTGCCACTTCTGTTCATATACTCTTTCTGTATCTCTTTCTCCTTTAATGTCCAATTAGAGTTCAATGCCTCTAGATCACCATATTTTGAATTGTAACTGACGTTATCCTTAGCCGTGGAAAAGTCGGCTTCGAAATTGTTATTTGTAATTTGGGAATACGCAGTACTGAGTTGTTTCTTTGCTAAACCGCTCGCGTATTTCGCCAGAGGAATGTCCATATTTCTAGGAGCCACACTGGGAACAAGTCCCTGAGTTAAGTACTGTGCGGACTGCCGCATTTTTTCTGCATAACTTTCTTCGGAATAATACTTGTCTGAACTGGGATCATAATATGAATTGATGTCCAGACTCGACTTAGGTCGTTGTGGTGGCTCCTTGTACGTATCATAAGCTGATCGAGAGGGAGCTGTTTTGTTTAACATCTCAGTTTTTGATTCGTATTCGAGAAAATCAGCGCTGTGTGGTCGTGGCATTGGTGGTTGAATTCCACTTGATTGCATCTTCTTTCTCCTTAATACAGACGGTCCAGTGAATGTTTTCTCTTGGGGCTGAAAAAAGACAAGACCATAAATTAATATTAGGTATGTAGAATAATTTCAAAGCAAAAAGTATATTTAATGTTCTACATACATAATTCGCCGTGTTTCTTGGCTGTTGTTGTTGCTGTTGCTGTTGCTGTTGTTGTTGATGACTAGAAATGCTAACACCATCGCGATCTTGGGATGGATTCGGAGATTTGGCGTACGTTTTACCGTATTCATTTTCGGTGGCATATTGTGAATATACATCCTCATAGTCTCCAATCTTTTCTTTGTTATAAGCAGACATGGTTGTAGATCTACCGTATGCATCCGGGGTCCGCCTCTCCGCTAACAAGCGTTCATTGATAGCGCTCCCTGCTCTTCCAGGCCTTGAACTTAGTTCCCCATACACATCCCGGTTATAAGCGTTCAAATCTAAATTCGATTTAGCATGATTTCTACTTTCGGGCGTCATATCATGATGAGTAGATTCAGTCCTTTCTCTTTCCTCCTTCGTGTTATTAGATCGAGAATTCTTATTTTGCATTGCGTTTCGTTCATCTTTAGAACAAACTTCCTGTGGTGTTTTATCTTGAAGGAAAGGATTGCGTTGCGATTGCCTTTCGTATAGTTGCTCTCTCTTTTCTTGTTGCACTTGGTGCTGACTTCGATTCCTATCAAGGTAAGGCGACTGCGCATTAGACTTATACATGGATGATGTACTGGGTTGGTTATTCTCAAGTTTGTCGGTGACTGTGTTTGTTAATGGCAGAGAGAGATGTTGCGTATCATAGGGTGGTCGTTTTGTTTGATACTGTGGTTGCTGTTGTACTGGCGGTGGAGATTGCGGACTGCGAGTGTATGTGGGCTCTTGATTCGGACTGGCTGGGTAATTTGCGTGGTCTTGATATCGTGCGTGACTAGTGCCTTGACTGTAGTGTGATGCTGGCTTTTTGAGTAAGTCATAGTTTGGATCGTACCTGTAATGCATCGAATGAAATAGTATAAGTTTGTTACTTATCGGTAACAGTATAGGAAAATATTTAATAAAATCTTTCTTACATGTCTGGGCTTGGCGAATTGTAGCCTTCATTGGATCGTCTAGGCTTAGGAGGTGCGTTAGCGTAGGTTGGTATTTCGTCGCCATCCTAAAGGCAAACAAGATTTTTATTATGGTGATATCATACAGCACGATGATGTTAATTGACACCTAACCATCAATTGTGATACATTTATTAAATGCATTCGGAACAGGTCGAAAATGTTTCAATCAATTTGCGACGGCGTTGTCCGCACTATTATCTGCAGTTATAACGACCATGTAATGGCTGTCCTTGGTTCCGCTCTGGCAAACTAATTGCCGATCACCTGAACCGGTACATTATACGTGCTTACAATAATACCCACCTCTGCCTTCGCAGCTGTCCGATCGCTCTGTTTTTGCGGCTGCTCACTGAAAATAGACATTAATGGATTTTAGAATCAACAGACTTGAACTTAAAACAACTGTTCACATATTTTACTATCGAAAACGTAATAGCTCAATCAACAAGTCAACATTAATCTGAAGCAGGTATCAACAAGGCGTAACTATCTAGTGATCTGATCTCGAAGGCAATCTTACTTGGGGCTTTGCATTAGTGCGGCCATGGTCAACGCCTTCACCCATTTCATCATGGCCTCCTGATCGGGCGCCGCTAGGATGTAAGTTCTCATGTTGGCATGCTCCAGTTTAAAAGCATACTTCCGAAGTACTTTATCCTCCGAAGTGCAACCAGATACTCTATAAGATGGTAGGAGTACTGAGCCAAGTAGTTTCTCCTCGTCTTGACCTATGACATAAAAACGCACAATACAATCAGGAAAAAACAAAAGATGTTTTACTGTTTCATCAAGTGAATAAACTCCCGTAGTAACAATATGGCATTGTGTATTTATAAACGCTGATTGATTTTTTTACTTACTTTTATAGTAGAACAAGCAATACTCCGACAACACGAACCATCGTTTCCTCCAGACTTTCAATCCGTCTGAGCCTTGTTTGTAAAGTATGCCAGACATAGTAACTGGAGCTGATGGTATTCGCTGCGCTATAGGTGACCGCAGCGCTTGATTGCCACCGCTACTTCTCCTGCTATCAGACGACGGAGATTTCACGCTGGGACTACTAGATTCGCTAGACTTCATGGGTGATGCGACACTCATATTATTCTTTTGGGTTTGGTTATTATAATCTGATGGAGGGGGCTGGCTTTTCCCTTTATCAGCTTCTATTTGCCTTCTGTATTGTTGTTCCTGCTCTCTGTATTCTGCTTGCTGATTTTGAGCCCATTGAGTTTCATATTGCCTGTTTTGTTTCTCATATTCCTTATACTCATTGTTTTTAGCGTAACTATCGATATCTTTTTGTATATCAGGACTACTATATTCTTTGAAGTCGTTTTTACTACTGTATCGATCTAAGTCTCTATACGAACCATCAGAGTATATACTGTTTTGCAAGTTAGGTGGTGGTTGCACTCCATGAATTTGTTGAAGTAACAATTGCCGTTCAGCAAACTTCTGCTGTTGGTGCATCTGTGCCTGATTTTGATAGTGAAGTTGTTGTTGCAATTTCATTTGTTGAATTTCACTGTACTGTCTTCGTAATAATTCAGTGTTACTCTGTGGTCCCGTCCTATTCGAATATGGAAGATATGGCTTTGATCCGTACTGATTAGGGTTAACATTAGGCCTATACGTAGGTTGATGATTTTGGTATATTTGGTTGGTATCTTTCGGTGGGTTGCGTTTTAAATAATCTTGATAGACTTCCGCATTGTATCCCTTAGGGATATTGTGGAGTAGCTCATGATTTACATTTTGATCTGTGTGCACTTCTGTTCTTTCGTGCCTCGGAGGTGACTGCGGGTAATTATAGTTATCATTTGCTCCGTAATGCCTGGCGTAATCGTGATTGTGTCCAGTGCCATATAAATCGTGTCTGTTTTCAAGGAGCGGAGATCGAGCATTCATGTTTGAGTGATATTGACTCTGCAGTAATTGGTGCATGACGCCATTTGGTTGTATTTGGCCTGTTTGTGAAGAACTTAGGTGGGTTAGTTGTGGGTGCTGTTGTGAGTAGATCTGCTCGGGGTGCACATGATGCGCCATCAGATGTTGCTGGGTCAGCGGCTGCTGCGTCGCCGGCGCTATCTTCTTGTTCTCCATTTGGTATTGGCTCTGCGCCGCGGGTGGATCAAGCCTGAAACAAAAAGAAAAAGTAAATTGAACAATCTGATCGTAAAAGGGTTATTCACCGTTGACTTGTATGCCATAGGTATTAAAATGTTATGTAGAATGTGGTCGCGTGCTCGATAACATGAACCGAAACGATTCAATTTGAGTCACTTGATCGAAATGTTATCATCGCGGGTTTGATAAGGTGCGTTCGAAGAAGTATTGTATATGTTAAAGAAGCACATTGCGTATAGTCACGTAACACATTGTGGCGCCGCGCCGCCTGGCCCGCGTGCCACACAATCACTGCCAAACATTCAGAATCCAATACTTTTATGATGTATTTCTTGTACAAAAGAATTCTAATACGAGAACATATTTCGTCATCATAGCTAGTCAGATTTAATACGGTGTTATTTATTAAATGTTCGTTAATTAAGTAAGTGTGAAAGCGAGCAAACAATACAAATAAATTCCCATAAACTTTGGATTAGACAGACAAATTGGTGGTTAGTGTTACATTAACAACACATAAAAATCTTCTACCAGCTAATCTATCTTTGTATCTGTCTACGTGATACGGTGTTATCATGCAACCCTTATTGTAAAACACGTAAATAGCCTATTTTCATGGGAGTGTTGGCACGCAAAATAAAGCCAAGTTTTTTATAGTCACTTCCCACGCAAATATAAGGCACGCTGAAAAACCCACCAGTGTGTGAATTTATTAATATTCTAGTTTCTTATGACAACTTTTTACTATTACTCTATAAATGAACATGAGTTCCCAAGAAATAAAGTGAAGAGAATAGTTATTCTCTAACTAGCAATCCGGTCCGGAATTGTCAATATGTGATACAGCTATCGACTTCTCGTATTTATAAATATTTTTCAATACTTATAATTTTAATATTTTTAACAAGATTTCTCTAAATCAGTCGAATGAAAAGATAATAAATAAGTACTAAATACTAAAAAGATAATAAAGAAATAATAGATACTATTCCTTAAACATCATACGTCAGTAACACTCTTCCTTGATTATTATGATAAAACGTGGTCAAACAGTAAGTTATTGGTAGATTGTTAAAAATGAAATGTACGTAGTTACCTACACAATATTTTTTTTTTAAACCGAACGCACAATTTACCAACTTTTGTTTTATATAAGTCCCAAAAATCAAAAGACTTTTCCTATCATTATACTTCATAAATAAACTCATTGTTAATTGAAGTGTCAAGTGGAAACCTAATACATATGTATTGGCAAACACGCATTGTGTAAAGGTAAACAAGCAATTTCATCGACCTAATTAATTATTCTTTGTTTATGATTATACTGCTTATCAATTATCAGATTGTCACACATTGTTGGAAATATTGACTCAAGCTCGTTTTAAATTACTAGGGCAGAGGGCTTAGAGCAGGGTTTCCAGAAAAAAGATTAAAAAAATCAAATGCATGAAGAAAAATAAAAGGAATTCATATAGGTAAAAAAGATTTAAATAAACCAAATCTACTGAAAGTTTATTGGGATAGTGACCGCTGCACAAACATTTTGGTAAAACCGATCCAAAACCAGCCAGCATTCCTAACACACAAACAATAAAACAAGCACTTGACATATCAATTTACCCACCAGCTTCATTTCATAACTTGCTACACATACTCATATTACTCTCATCTTCCAATAATGAACTTCAATCCATCACTCGACTCACGCGTAGCATCCGGTATGAAAGCGACCACTACTGTTGTCTAATGACCGGAAGATGCCGAAGATGCGCGAACATCTAAGTCGGCAGTCGTTGTGTGAGACCGCTTCCTTCACGTAACCATAATGAGTCATGTCAATCATTGACTTTTGATCGTGGACTAAAATGAAGTGATCGTATAACATACGCATTTATGCTACAAATGAGAGAGTGGAGGTAGTCCTCTATGCTTCTTCCTAAGCTCGTGTTATAAGCATAAGTGTTATGTAGACACACAACATACTCTATGACACACGGCAACAGTTTAGCTTTCTATCGGTGACAGATTTTATGTACTTAATCGAAATTTTGTATATATTAAATCAATGAATCAAATCAGTATTTTTGGGGTTTACCTTTTACTGTTCCAACAAAGAATAATGTGATCTCTTTATACCTAATAATTAAGAAGTTTGTGATAGAAGATTTCCCTATAAGAGAGGAGCCTATGAGGAAATTATGAACCTACTTCGAAGGAAAATACGTATTGCACCAATGGATCTCATTGATGTCAAAGTCTGCGCAGTGAAAAATCTGTCTTTGAAATAGTAAAATGTGTAGTTATTAAGAGAGTTACAACAGAAGCTATTAAAAGAACACATAAAATAGTAAACTAGAAGATCGTCATCGTCTAGACATTCAGAATATTTCCGATTGGTTATAAGTAGTCGCGGTGATATGTAATACGCAATGCATTGCTTACTAATCTGCTGTATCTACATTCTAATGTCCACGCCATGCATTATGCGTTATTTGTCAACTACTTAATTATATTCTATGCAGATTTTCTACAACATTCTTGAAAGCTCTCTAATTTCCTGCTAATTCATAATGAGTAATGTAATGAATTACGCAAGTGACCTAATTATACCTTTGCTAGACTGTAAATAATACGTCGTTGATCGTGCCAATGTGCAACAGGATATTATGAGGGATTAATAAGACTTTGATTTTGATTAAAAGCTTCGGAATCTATTACGTCCTTAATGTTTATAGCTACGCCATAAAGTGGGTGAGAACCGACGTATTGCTAAATATTATTAGAATTTTATTATGCCTGTAAAAATATTTGCTGCTATAATAGGAATAGCCCATCAAAATATCTCTTTCCTCTTCGTATTGAGAATAGCTTCACGCTGTCTATTGCTATATGCTGTCTTGATTTCCGTACGTTTTTTTTTTCTCACGGGTGACCACTGAAAACCAGCGCTGTGCTGTGGGCACCCCATAGCACAGCATCATGCTGAGTGGTAACCTGCTTGTCGCAGTCACGACGTGCAAGCTGTTAACTTTTTTTGTTTTTGTCCTGTTGTATTTGTAATGTTTGATGCGCTTTATGATTGTTGTTATTTCTTTTTTTTTTATGCACGTCATGTCCCTGCGACAAATAAATATATTTTCTTTCTTTCTTCTTTCTATATAAGGAGTACTTAATTTTATTAATATCTTCTTACTTTTGTATATACAGACGTAATATTATAACAAAAAAAAACAACCATACACGTACTCACCCACCATACACACACACACTTCCAAACACCAAACCTCTTGTCCTCAAATTTTATTTTAAAAATATTGTAATAGTTTTTAGTTTGTTAATTATTTTTATTAATCAAAATTTTTCTATTTCTTTTGTAATTAGTGCAGTTAAAGCTAACATGTTACCCATACTTGGGAAGAGACTGGACCCCACGACACAGGATATCCTAGTGTGGAGTCCAGGGAATTTGTAAAAACATAGCTCTTAAGGATCATTGTCTTTTGTTACTAGCTTTTTAATATTGTACCTTGTTATGCAAACTGAATCAAATTTTATTTTTATTTTTACATGTTATCGTGGATACAAAACTAACTAACAGTTCACGCGAACTAAATACCAAGCCTGACCGAGACAAGGATAATCGTTGGCAAATCATCAAATTTCGCACGCACTGAAAATAACCCAGACGTTCTAAATATTGAATTGAGTGATGCGTCCAGATTTTGTCGTTTCTGAAGTGTTAATATTGGGGAATTAGTCTGGTCGCTTCGGTTCTTAGTGTTAGGTCATAAATAGGGTAATTATCGGTGATATTGTTTGCTTCGACTCGACCGAGAGTCGGTCCAGTTGGCTGCGAGCCAACAATGCGGCGGGCCCGTTTGCACCACGAGACGACCCGCGATTAATCTGCCGTTCAATGTCAATTCTACCTTAGTTGACCTACATTCACTGAACGATGCTCTGATTCTTAGTTAGATCAAAGGTGATATTTTGAGACGCGATTGTGATATCGTACGCTAGACTATACGACTTGTCAGCTCTCAAAACGGTGAAGGGAAACGTCGTGAGGAAACCAACATGCCCTAAAACCAAAAAATCGAAGACATGTGACATTTCCAACTGTGGTACAGTACAGCCCATTCCCTTTCATAGAGAGGATACATGAGGATCATTCCCAGCAGTAGACACATTTTAGCTGATAATGCATACAATTGGTCTAGTTTTCTAACTCAAAACTTCACCTATTTTGCCATCCATACAGTTATTATTACGCAAGCATGGCGTCAAAAGCTAACTCATATTCACAATAAAAATAAACCACATCATCTTGTCTATCAAAATGCCTACGAAAGCTTTATAGCATCACGCTTCATCACGCTGACGGGACTCACAGTGACAGCTGACTGTCAAAATTGTCAGTCACTTGCACTGAACGATTACACCATTCATGTTAACGTAATTTAGGAAATGTTGATGATTATCCAACGAGCTTAACAAATAATAAAACCTGTGAAATTTTAATGTAATTAAGTAATTAATTCGTTGTTTACAATGCTTATGTAAGCGTTAATTTTAATTGTGCACGCATTACCATAACTAAATATTAATTACACTGCGCCCAAAAAGAGAAGTTTCTGCGAGGAACGACTCGCTGTCGGTAAAATATCGAAACATAAGCACCCATAATTCTATTGCTAATATTATGTGTCTGCACAAAATTAGTACCGAGAAAATCTTCTTCATTTCTACTATCATCAATAAAAGGTACTTCACACGTATCTGTTGATTGGATATTAAGCACCAAACGTGCACTCTGTGACTCCTCGACTCTCAACGTTTGTCTCATTACGGCCTTTCTCAACAAAAATAGACAAACAAAGTCCCCGTAATGACTCCTCCATTCTGCGAAATGTTAATGCTACTTTAATAGTTGTTATAAAATGCTTAGGTAATCAACGTACCTAAGTTACTCGTAACTTACGCACGCACATCTTAGCTCAGAACTTTCTCAGAAACAGGGATATGAGAACTGTTGAAGTTTCTAAGAAGTGGTTATTTGAATTCTATACTATGCCCTAGTTAGTCATTGAGCACGAAATGTAATTGAAACCACAAACACAGAAAGTACTCACAGTACCGCAACACCAATAACACATTCGGAACACGATTTTCAAATAACATGTTCATTTGTTTATTTGTTTAACACTGCCGCCATTTTCATTCACAACGCGCTGCTGATTGAACGTTTAGAAATCTCTGACTCAGACCTACTCATTTTACCTCTAGTATCCGGGTTTCAACATTAAACTGACAATTTCCCAAAGAGACAGTCTCAGTCTGATCGGATAGCAAAATAAATTGAAAAATACGAGATTGGAAATACAAAAACTCCAAATGACCTACTTTAATCTAAATGTCAGCAAATCAAATTGATTCTGTGTCTAAAACAGTATCGAGTGACATCATTGATGAAGCCATATCCTTTTATAAGGCAGTCGTCACCTAAGGTCGTACAAATCGAACGTTGCCCCGTATGCAGCGGTTATCGTCTGAAAGGAAATAATTAACTGGACAATCAGTACCCTGGTTAGTTGGAGCATATAATGTGGAGTTTCTATGGCTAGTAGCTAGAACCTTAGAGTTAAAATTAACCGCATCCTGACTTGCGGTCGCGAAATTATGTCCAAGTGCAATTAAATGGTTGTCTTAGCATGTAAATTACGCCTGTGTATAGACAAGATTGTCTGTTAGCTATCGAGTCACGTTTTTAGTACTGGTTTATTTGTGTGTAAGTATAGAATCATGAGTGGATCGAATGTGCGCCTACTGTTAATAGACACTGAGGTTTATTCATAAACGATGCTTAAAGTTAAGCACCTAATGCCTTTCGTCAGTTTAACCATACATTTTCAGATGTCCACATTTACGAATAAACCTAATAACATTTGCCTTCTTCGTTCATGAAAAACAAGTCATGTTCAGACTGCTTTGATGTTGAATGCTTGATGCTGATACTTGATGTTGATGCTTAATGTTGATGCTTGATAAAGGCTTATAGTTAAAGTAACCAAAACATTAAAGTATATGTAAACAACTGCTATTTAGTTAACTGTTTACAAACACTAAAACAACTGGCTACAAGAGTCAGACACTCAAAACTTTAATTGCGACAAGTCAGCGCCGTAGGAAAACGCGCTTGTTTCGCTCAAGACGTAGTTTGACAAGATGCTTAAATGTTACTTACACTTTTCTCGTTTCTGAAGAATTTCGAAGTTTTAATTACTTATGAAAAAGTTTGATTACTTTTGAATGAATTCTGATTCTATATCCGAGTCATTATTATGATTTACTTTACGATTAAAAAAAAAAAAACCACTGTGAATATTACATGTAATATTCACAGTGGTTTGCTCTTTAAACGCTCACGGGCAATGACCTATTGACATTGGAAAAGTCAGCTGCCTATCGGAAATGCCATATAGACTGTAAATTTTCACACAGATTTAAAAAAAAAGTTTATAAAACATGCTTGCAAATTGTTTCTTATTCTCTTGGGTTTCAAATACAGTCCATGGTTATAGAATATGCACGGCATGAAATCAATATCACAGCATCCGATTGAAACTTATCTCGTCTGACGAGATACGTTATACCTACCTACATGTATGTATGTACCTGTAAGCGGTAATAGTACCTACGTATGCTCGGCAAGTGTGTTTGAGTTTATAATCGTAAAATAAAATGTCAAAGTACTGAAAAACGATATCATTGAAATATTTTACGCCTCACCTGCCAGTATATATTTACACTTCCGTGTGTAATTTAAAAGAAAAATCAATCATATCAGATTTCTTTGAAATGATATTACGTGTAGCTTTAACGACAACAAAAATAATAAATCATGAAGTACTTCAAGTGAAATGACTAGTTCAAGTTCTATGAAACTGGTATCACCTACTTATTCATTCATAGTTGCGAGTTGCACTCGGCTTGCGCTGCCTTTCAACGCTAGTAAAGCAAAACAAATAAAACTCTATGAATGACTTCATCCCATGAATACAGTATTTGAAACAAACAACACACCCGAACAGAAAAAGATTAACGAGAAGAAAAAAACGTGTGGGGAAGATCAAAGCTGTCACCGTGGCTTGGGACTGCGCATCTGTTTCGATTGACAAATGTTGGAGGCGAACGGTTGAGTAGTACCAGCGAAATTCCATTGACACTTGAAGTATGCAAGATATTAAGGTGTACGATTCACCGCAGTGGAATGCTAAGGCAGTGTCGATTGGCCGGCCTGCGAGCCGGTCCCGCACCGCAAGCGCCGGGTTCCCGCGGCGATCCCGCGCATTCTTACCGGCGAGGTGAACAACCGGCGCGCACGTCGTCGTCCTTGGAGCCGCGTGCTCCTTTCTACACAGCTCACAGTACACAGCACAGCCTCCGTCAACCCGTACCGAGGGTTGCCAGTCTTGCCAGTGTTGCCACATTTCCGTTGCAACTGGACGCTGTATAGGGTCCGGTTCTAAGCTTTCCTATTAACCATGGTAATTACTATGTATATGTGAACGCGCTCGACTAATAGTCGTAACGGAAACTGTTTTAATCATGGAGGAGAGATGGCTTATTTATGTTTATTGAGTATTGACTTGACTAGGTGCTTAAAACGTCTACAAAAAATTATATTTACAGACCCGCTGAGATTTACTGAAAGCCTATTTGATAATTTTGCGAGCTACTTTAGCCAAAAAAAGGTCAAAACATTTGTTGACCACATGCGACCGACAGACAACCCTACTCAGCCGCTGGACCAGCGCGGTTAGATAATTCACATCATGTCGGTGGTAAACTGTAACCTGAGTACCGTGACCATAGACGAGGTGTCTTTGTGCGTACAACCGCCCCGTGTGCGAGATTTTCTCACATAGACCAAACAATATCCGATGGAATTTCGCAGAAATATGTCAGAATTTTGGCCTACATATTTGGAATTGTTCACAAATTGTTTTAATATTATAAGTTTATTCTTACCGCAAAATATGGCTACTAGCTACTGGCTGCAAAGTATCTATTGAGATATCTTGCCAAGAAAAAGTTTTCGTAACACTTTTGACCATGCCAAATGACTACAAAATTATGTTGAAACATGTGAGCATTACTTTCTACTAAATCACAAATTACCATAAAAGTCATTACAATGTACAAATTCGCGTTGTATTTAAAGAATGATCAAAAAAATGCCAAACAATAAATCAGTCTATTAAAACAAGCAATTTATCGGATTAAACAATTATAATTTTATGCTAATATTCACGGCACACTAACCACTTTCCACAAAGAATTCAGGCAGCGTGGAAAAAGTCTGCCATTCTTTAAATATTCTAAAGTCAAAATAAAAACTCATCGTGAAACCTGTGCTATTCGTAATATTCATAAATTAATGGCAACATTTTGCAAATTCTTTTTTACAAGCTGGCTGGTTTATGTCGTTATAAATGTTCATGTTTCGAACAAAAAAAAAAGTGTCTCAGCAACATAATGTAACTATTTGAGCAAAAGCGTTTACACCCGCCCCGTTACACGAGAAAATGAGAGTTGGGAGTTTCCCGGGAAATTCACGAGCTCAAGTACCATTAAGACTTCGAAATTAAGTGCTAATTAACCAATTATCCCTACGCAAAGTTAACGTCGTTTCAGAATAGGTAAAGAGTTTACATTTGTGAACATTGTACCGACCGGCAGAGCATGAAAACTTGACAAAGAGAGTGCCCACAATAAGTTGTGTTTTTGTTGTAGCGATTGTACTCGCCTGCCGCCCGGCGGCCGCCAGTGTAGAGTTACCGCGTTACAGGTCGGAACTTCAAACAAAAAGCCACGTCTGTCTCCTCAGAGTTCACTAAACCAAAAACAATGGGGACAAGCCAGAAATTAACGGTAAATGTTTGTTTTAAGGAAGACAAAAGAAAGTTATAAGTAACATTTCCTTGTAATCGACCAATATTTACTTTATTCTTAATGATTGTGTACACATTTGGTATTGGAAATTTATTACCGACTTATTGAGGGAATACCGTTATTCCGGGTAATGACGTATTACAAAGTCGAGATGAAGTTTATTACTTATCCTTTAACAAATTATGTAATTTAAAATGATACGCTTTCTTAGTACTGTATGATTATTGATAAATACATTTAGTTTTATGAGTCGTTGTTAAAGTAAAAGCATTACCTACTTAAATAATTTTGAACAAGTGGATATATGTCGGTTTTATGGCTTCTCAACAATTAAAATACGGGACTAATCCATAAGCTGTTTTAAGTAAACGGTAATTGACTAATTACTTAAGAAACTAAATTCTTTTCACAACTTTCTTATGTTGTAATATTTCTTTAAATCAGTTCCGTACTATTAATCAACTATTGTATCAGTTTAATTAGGTGCTAATCCACCTTGAGCTTATTGAACAAGCACATTGCAAAACTGGCATTAGATACTGACCTTATCATAATAACATTAAAAATTCCTTTAAAAATAGCATCAAGAATTATTGTCTTTCATTATGTAGTAGGTAGTAGTATTTTGATTTTTTCATATAATCATGAATTAGTTAAATTAACCAAGCATTGAAACGATATGAAAAATTACGATAGTGTTCTAACATACTTACATGCATAAAATAAACATTTTGTAACATTATTTCCAAGAGATTTATTTCTTCTCATTCATATTGTGTGAAAACAAATTATCTGCTTGTCCTGTAACTTTTCTGTGTCATTTCCGATCTTCCTAAAAAGTCGTGTAGCCTAGTGGTGTGACCGTCGGACTGCCAAGTCATACCACCATTAGTGACTATGTCAGTTTAACCAAGGCATAGGTCTCGAGTTCGAACCAAGGCACGCACCTCAGATTCATGTGCAAATTGTATAATTACCACTTGCTTCGGTGAAGGAAAACTACGTGAGGAAACCATGAGGCATGCCTGAGAGGTATTTCTTGACGGCATGTGAAGCCAAGTCACAGGATAAAAACTCTGACACCAGGTTAGGCACTAACCACAGGATGAAGAAGATTGAAATATTTTGAACATACGTTGTGTTGTGTGTAGTATTCGCCTACTTGGTGTAATTCTATTTACTATAGCTTTATCTACATGGGAAACGGCATCAGTTCATGTATGTCTTACATGATAATTATTCTCGAATCAATGGCACACTGTGTTATGTTAATAGCCTGTCTCAAAACTTTCGTAGCACTATCGATACGGATGCGCTGACGTTGATGTGGGTTTTATCAATCCAATTAACATACCAAACTAGCTTCGTTTGGTAAACTGGTTCACAAGATTTAAGTCGTATACTCAGCTCCGTAGAACACTAAAATGTTATAGTGACTTTTTTTATTTTAGCTTTCTCTTCACATGTACGTTTTTATGAAACTGTTGTCGCTTGACTGTCATAAAAACTCATAAAGGTTGTCATACGAAAGCATAAAGAAAAATCTTTTCGTGGCGACGCATTTAAAAATTATTATTCTCAATAATAAAACAACCATCTTACAAATGACAGAAAGCACAATTTGGCATATTCCATACAACTTTATACCCATACACATACATACATAATACACACCAAGCCATAACTAATCTAGATAAAAGAGAAAATAAATTATGCTAAAATGCCCCGAGACACTTCAGCCATTTTCTGTTCGTATATAAAATCTTGGTGATATCATTTTACAAATGAAACACTTTTCACACCGTATCAAAGGATACACAATATCAAAAGGGTTTACGACACCAATAAGGTTCAAGTATCCTCTTTGGCTTATATATTTTTAGTCGTTAGAACACTCATACATTTTGATACGGGTATAAAAGAAATCTGGGCTAAACCCTGATTAAAACAGAAACGGATAGAATGAACTGGATAATGTTGCAATGCGTTCAATCTTGTGGGTGATAAAAACGATCCTGTATTAGGATTAAACTTTTAACGAATCTAGATGGATTACCACTTGGCATTAAAAAAGCTGAAAGCAAAATGGCTTTCCAAAGAACAGTTCGGAAGTACTATTTGAAATCAGACTACATTGCTATCAAGCTAGTTATTAGTGGTCATAATAATTACTATAAGGTTTCTCTTATTTTGGACTATTTGTATGTATTATAATATATTAGTTTATTTAATTTTATCTGTGTATTGGGGTTTTCCAAAAAAATCTCAGAAACTCCTCGACTGACTGGACTGCGTCGATAGTTCTGATCGCAATCGCGACTGCTGGGAATGAGGTCCTGGCTTAGATTTATTATTGTTTATTTTTTGTACTCTATCACAATGCTGTTCTATTGGACCCAAAGGTTGACTGGTAGAAAATGCCTTATGGCATTAAGTCCGCCTATGTATCACTCTTGTACATGAAGTTTAAATTAATTAATTAAAATGAACGAATCTAGACGGATCTGTTAAATCTATAGTTATATTATTAGCATGTTGGTATTATGACGTATCCCATTTGAATAGATCTGCGTGGGATCCGCGCTTTTATGCTCATGATGCAGGCACATACCAACCCCACCTGTATGATGTCACACTCCGGTGTCAACGAACATAACGATTGATTGAGTTATCGATGAACATAGCATAGATATTCCATTATTTTAATACACTTGAAAGTTGATAGAATTCAATTAATTTGTTGTTAAGTTGACAGCGGAGGTCAGATACGCGATAGTTTTGCGATAAAATATAGTTCACGGATATCCATATTATGATAATCAAAGACATATTATTGGTAAATGCGGTTAGGACATTGAAGCACGAACCTCGTAACGTCACTAATAGACTGGATCGAACACACCTGTTACATTTGCGAATAAGAAAATATTATTTGATGTTGTATTGGAATCTTTCAATAGAATCTGAACCCTGGTCTATGAAAATACACTCTGTATAAAGTCTTGTAATATTTACCGATTATCTTAGAATCCAATATTTTGGCTGGTGTATTATCAAGATCGAAAGTGACAATCATACTATTTCTACATGGTATATAGGCTATGGTATAGTAAGTGAAAATATCAAGGTGAGTTTAGCTTATGATCCTAGGCATTAAATGGCAATGGTAACTTTATTAAAAACATTCTATAAAGTATTAGCTGGCCAGGCACTTCTTTCTGCCCCATCCACCTTTAGATTTCTATGAATAAACAGATCTACTTGATATAGAACTCTATATTAAGTATATCTGTTTATTCATACATGTTTATTCAAATAAAAATATATGAAACTGAACTCAGTTTCATGTATTTTTATTTACATATATAACATAACATCACGCCTGTAATCCCCGACGGGTTAGGCAGAGATGTACCTAACAGTACACTCACATTTCGCCGGCTATGTTCAAGTGTCATGTAATAGGGGTGGGCCTATTGCCATCAACTGGGCAAAAAACCAGACACCGTGGCTGCTACTGAGATATTTCTGATGGAATCGAACCCAGAACCTCAAGTTCAGCAGTCGTGCTTGCAACCACTATACCAACGCGCCAGTCCATATCATACATTATCCTAATTCAGCTAAGAAACATGATATAAATCTCCCAACAATCAACATATTATATGCACATGCAATCCATTAGCAGACAGACGTAAACATGCCACAGTGCACTCTGTTTAAAAATAGTATAATAAGGTACAAGATTGACTGGTTGTTTGCACTGGGGCACAAATAGTGGTTAGTCAAGGGATCAATTGAGGTGGCAATGAGCCAGTCACGAGTATTGTAGGGCTCAAACGAGCTGACTGTTATCAGAGTTCGAGAGACCGACATGCGACAGTTAACCCAATGAAGGATTTAAAATAATGTTGAATGATCGTGATGTAGAATAGTTTGGCGGAGAAGCCTCTTCATAGACAGACTAGCTTTTGCCCGCGGCTTCGCCCGCGTGTATGTCGAAAATATCCGACGGGAACGTACTACCGGGATTAAAAAGTAACCTATAGCGGTCCAGGTTATGGTAACAAACAAACATAGTTACAAAACCCCCCTATTTTAACCCTTCTGGGGTAGAATTATCACTAGTGCTGAGGCACGTATAAATCAATTTTCAATCGTCAGCCTACACACAAAATTTGAAGATCCTAACTTCAGAACTGACGGACTTTCATATAAACTTAAATCCTATTTTACCCTTTTAGGGGTAGAATTCCCAAAAATCCTTTCTTAGCGTCATGGACCAGCGGTTTGGGCTATGTGTTGATGTATCACCCTGTCAGTCAGTCAGTTAGTCAGTTTACCATTTTATACATACTTATAGAAAACAGACTCAAAATTACCTACCAGTACCTATATGATTTGATTATGGAAGATTAAAAAAAATAGGAAAACCCTTTTAGAATTAAACTTTGCTGAAAGAAAACCCAATTCTAGGTTAAGCTCGCCATTGTACATAATCTATATCACTGCAATTTGCATGTATGTATATTTTTTTTTAATTTGTGTGCAATTAAGAATAAGATTATGGTTACATCAGATAAACAGTCCCCCCATGTAAAATATTAGTATTCAGCTGCATCCAGTTAGACTGGAAACCGACCCCAACATATATTTTGGGAAAAGACAAAGCAAATGATGATGGTGTCATTATGGATTCACTATAACTTTCCAAACATAATATGTATCTACTAACATAGTGTTGTTTATGTTCAATGTTAACACATCGCCAGAAGCCAGATAAGATCTATAACACATACGCTAAGATCTACATCAACTATGAAGGCAGTCCATTATATTAACGCCGTAGCTCAAATTAATTTGCATTTTACTATTAATTTCTCGCCTACCTAAGCAAATGTTGGCGACTGGTATGCAAGGCCAAGTTTGGCCATGCTCTGTTATACATTATTCATTACAAAATGATCTGACACGCGCCTACCGGTGCGTGCTTTTTAGGGTTCCGTAACTGAAGGGTGCCAATAGACCATAATATTAAGGTTAATTGCTGTGCGTCCGTCTGTCACAGGGCTATATCTTTTTAACCGTAATAGGTAGACACTTAAAGTTGTCGCATAGTATGCATTATTATAAACGGAATAACAGCAAACAATAATAATCAAATTAAGTTAGTAATATACCATTGTATCCCTCTCCCTATTAAAAGATATGAGTGGTACGGAACCTTTCGTGGGCGAGTCCTACTCGCAATTGCCCGGTTTTTAACAACAATGATTGATTTAAAGTACGTACCTACATAAACGAAACGTTACCGATAATTATCGGTTGTTGGTAAAATAGTCTATTATTATCGAGTAACGATTCAATCAATCAATCAATTTAGCCTGTCGCACTCCACAGCTGGACCAGGGGCTTAAATTACTAATGAATTTGTATTGCAGTCCTCGGCTAAGTATAGCGCACCCCAACTGATGTGTTAGGCTGCGATTTCGGTGGAAAGCGGAAGCGAGTGATATAAAGTTCCGTAGCGGATTGTCTTACTAGCTTTGTCACGAACTGCACAGCGGAGCACGGTCTGTTTTATCCGTTTTTTTTAAAGCTTTATTAGATTATTAATTTAAAGGGTTGGATCAGTATGACCATGTATAGTTTTGAATAAATGTATAAAAACATAATAAACTTTCAAATTTTCCTGTAACATCTTTTTGTCTTGTTATAAAAGTACAAGGATAAATAAGTACCTAATACTAAACCAGCATAACCTCATCGGTACTTAGAAGGTTATATGTATGATCTCATCACAGCAAACAGCACATTTATCTTTTATATACAGCAACAATATACTTACCACACGTAACAATGAGCAGTTCGTGTTTATATTTTGCAGCCAAATAGCATGTGGTTAATAAATATAAGTTTCTACCCTACATTGTGACAAAATGCAGTTATGACCCACTTGGCAAGCGCGTGTGTTCTAATCGCGGTTTGATTTGCAGCCGTACTTACATGACTTAAGGAGATTTTCAGGCCAGACACACTATTAATAAGTCAATAATGTTGCAAGCTTCGTTAGATCATAACAATTTTAGGGCTCATCATCATAAAAGGCTATTAAAACTGTGTAGCAGTGGCGTGCAGTGGTTCTCCACGGAAGGTAGGCCACGCATACGGATACCCAAAAAAAAAACTTCGCGCAACATCACAACGTCGCTCTACTTATGATGATGACCCTAAAGTAGTCACATTTATTGATTTATAATATTTAAAAAAACAAAATTGAAAAGAAAGCCTGTAAAAACAACAGTATGGTGGGGGTGTAGGCTATCCAGTGAAAGAAACAATAGTTTTATAGCACAAACGAAATCAGTTTATTATGAACACACAACTTGTAGAAGCTAAGGATGTAAGTACATTCACGAGATTATTGCCGAAAACGCGTGTTATAAAAGTTATAAATACAAGAACTCACCACATTATTCAAGGTTCAAATCACGATTTTCTGAAGATTCAAACTCAGTCACAGTCACTCAAACTCGTCTCGTATCTTTATAAATAACTTAAAATCATCAAAATCAAATCAAGTTGAATCTTAACATTAAACGATAATGCGAAAACTTACTACTTTGAACTTCTAACAAACACACATTATCAGCGCAAACTTCACAACAGAACACCATTTTTAAGTAGATAAACAAACAATAAACAACAAATTACTTTTAATTGAGTACGTTAAAAAAAGCAAAACATTCAAGATCGCGGATACACAAATATGGCTTCTTAAGAAACCAAATAATAATTGCATCATTTTGCCGGATTGCCACAGTTATTTTCCTAACTTCCCAAAAATCAAAGCGAAATTTCACAAAATTTTGGGAAAAAATAAAATTCATGTATTTTTTACTATTTTAATAGGGCTTTTGCTATTCCTTATAATTTATATTTTTTTGGAAGGTTTATATTCGACAATACCACCCTGTTTTTTTAAAGTAGCAAGTCATTATGGAAACGATCGTTTCAGTGTGTAGTCTGTTTCTCGAATTCCCCGCGATCCGGGGAAATCTCCACAAATTGGTAACCCTGCACTGCATTTCATTCATCTTGACTGGCACTTCTGATTGGCTGGCCTTCAAGGCCAGCCAATCAGAACTGCG
This sequence comes from Eurois occulta, assembly GCA_950022335.1. NCBI lineage: Eukaryota > Metazoa > Arthropoda > Insecta > Lepidoptera > Noctuidae > Eurois > Eurois occulta. Next base: position 8,457,639 of record OX465500.1, on the reverse strand, counting down.
CTGGCGGTCTCCTTACGGCGGAGTTCCCGCCCATAATCTATACATGTGTGCCGTTCATACACACGAAAATATGCACCAGTGTGCGTAAATTCATCAATGAGTCGATGAGAAATGAAGGCAGTTCGTTTGGTGGCCTAAGGAGTAGTAGCGTGTGCCCGTGTGACGTCACACGGGCGCGACAAGTTGCTATAAGTGTTATAACAGGAGTTTTAACTTTCTTTTTATATTTTGTATTTTTTATTAAGTACATGATTGTTGATTTGTTGTAATAAATGAATTTGGCTAAGGTAGGCTAAGCCTATTTGCCTGTATGGACGGCACGCCCCTGCTGTGTAGACAGGCTTTGTTATACTAACATCTACGACATACTAACCACATAATAGGTAGTGTCTGTACCAGGGTTGGCGAACATTTTCACACTCGTCGAGTCGAGTGTTAAACTTATCAGTTGATGGCAATAGGGTCGCCCTCTATTACATGGGACTTTAACATTACTGGCGAAATGTGGGTGCACTATTACGTACACCTCTGCCTAACCCTTCAGGAATGATGTTATGTTATGGTATTTTTCGATAGAAAGTTTCATAGTTTTTAGTAGAATTAAATATTATCATCAGATCTGGAAAAAGTCAGTGTATTATCTTGCGAGGGCGACGACGCGGCGACGGGCGGACGAGGGCCATTGCGTGGCTATAATTTTATCATATTTCCTACTAGGTTGGGCCAATACAATATCAATAGTGTAAAGGCATTCAAACATTTTATTAGTACTTGAAGCAGCAATAAAACAATATTTTCGGAACCTAAAATATAGACTTCAACATCGAACACGATGGTCATAAATTGCGAAAACGTGACTATGTACCGAACCTACTTGTTTAGCAGCCAGCTATTATATATCTACACACTAATAATAGCTAATCATATGCTGCACAGGTAAATAAATGTTCAATGAATGGATGCTACAACTGACTTGGTAATAACAAAGGCTTGAATTGACGTAAACAGAGATAAGAATAGTAATATGTATTCGGAACACGTTGGAGTTAAGCAGAATAACATAGGTTCGGCTGAGGTATAGGTATCAAACGAGAATATACTCCCAAATCGATAGAAATATCGAGAATATCTTCTTAATTCTGGCACCTGAGGGCGCCGTCTTACCGCCATTTTAGCTGTCCAGCTTCATTGCACTCTTCATCATCAGCAATCTCTTTGTTTCATAACTGTCTTTTCTCCAACATGTAATACCTGTTTTTTTTTTATTTTAGGATCTCCAACAAACATGTTTTGCGTATAGTAGGTACACCAATATTTCGTCAGCGAGCCTATTGCCATCAACCCACCATAAAACCATACTCCGGACTGCTACTGCTAAATTCCGAAATGGAATTCCCAATAACACTTTGCCCGACCTGGGAATCGAACCCAAGACCTCATGCTCAGCAGTAAGGCTAAGGGCTTCGACCACTAGCCCAACGAGGCAGCCAGTAAACAGAGATAAGAATAGTCATGTATTCGGGGCACGTTAAAGTAAAGCAGCGTTTCGTAATAATTCAATGCGTAATACTTAAGTCTTGAAGATTATCACCGTTGAGGCCTTTCAAGTCAAAAACACTTGAGGAAACTCGCTAATCTAACGTTGAGTGACAAAACCGAAATACTAAAGTAATTAGGTAGTTTTACCTCATTTTTCATGGCGATTCTAACTATGTACTAAGTATATAGCTATTGTTGTTACTGTGAAATTGAACAAAACGATGCCGTCGTCAATTTAAAGTGGCTTGGTATGGTTAGCATCTTAAGGCAAAGAATAGTTCAGAATTTTGAAAAGAGAGGAGCCATTTCGGAGAATTGTCATCTTCTCAAATTTTCTAAACTTTATCGTAATTTATGCTAATCATAATCTGCCTAGCCTTTTCCCAACTACGTTCGGGTCGGCTTCCAGTCTAACCGGATGCAGCTGAATACCAGTATTTTACATGGAGCGACTGCCTATCTGACCTCCACAATCCAGTTAGTGCTAGGTAATACGATACCCCTTGGTAAGACTGGTTGTCAGACTTTCGGGACACTGACTACCTGTAACGACTGCCAAAAATGTACAAATGACAGCCGGGACCAACGGCTTAACGTGCTTTCCGTGGAACGGAGGAAACTCGGTATGTAATGGGTGGTCACCCATCCACGGACCAACCTAGGTAATCACGGCTTATCCTAAACCCGAGCGGCTGTTCTTATTTAGCCACGAGCTCATCGTAATTTATGCTAATAAATATGCTAATTTATAATGATTCATTTTCGTTTAATTTCTTTTGAAACAATATTTTTTTATGCAGACGCTGCTTCTTGAATTTGACAACCTTCGCGTTCCGAAGACATTACCTTAACTGTCATTTTTATTATAACGAGGAAGTGCCACTATCTCTGTACTTAATATCGCATTAGGGACACAAATAGAGTATGTCTTTTTTTTAGGAAAATATACACCACCTGTTGGATCGAGACTCACATCTCTGTTATATATTCTACAACATTGAGAAAGCTGACTTACAAACAAGATGTCTTTGGATTTATACGAATGACATTTTATTTGTAAGACCATACACCTGCTATACGTGAACTACTTCTAAGAATTTTATGAATATTCCTGGTAAAATTAAATGTGGTTCTACAGCCATTTTTCGCTGGAGCCCTGTAGGGTGGCATAATACGTGACCCAATACCAAGCTTAATAAACTTTTAAATGTGTGTTATGGTAATTCCTTCTGGTACTTTTATAATCCCATTTGTCCCACAACAGGGTAAATAAAAGCCCACTACTCTCATTCCACTTCTCTATGTCCAGAGTTATCAAGAACCATTATTTGTTGAAGAACTCCAGCTCAGCCCACTACATATTATAATATAATCAAGCAATTATTCTCAAAAAAGATATAAATACTTCGTTTATAATAGTTATTTATTTTACGTGCAAGGCATGTGTAATTAATTTCAGCAACACGCATGCCGCGAATTGAGACAAAAGTCGTGAGAGAAGAAAGTTATAGTCTCACTGACAAGCACACAGCTGAGACCGACTGCCTTCATTACACTTCTTGTAAGCGGGTAATTATGTGGCGGGACTCTTACGTAATCAGCAGTGACGTAATTTTTGATAAACTTGTGTAAGACCGGTATAAATAAAGTAAAAATAAATTAACTTTTACTGACCTGAAAATAATGATTTACCGTTTCAAAAGCTTTACTTGGCTAAAACAGCTTTGAGGCAGCAAATTACGTAATAAATTAAAAAGAAACAATTAAGTTTCCCATTTTCATTTCAAATTATACAAACCAGCTATTTTTTCATTAAAAAAAACGTTTTGAATTACGTACGACCTCGGTCTCGACTTATCACTATCAGTTTCTTTTTTTATCAACACAATACAAAATATCATAGTTAACTGTAAAACCCCACATTCAATATTAGAATTATTTTTATAGCCGGTAGCCTACGTGCTCTCCTAGATAACATCGTCACGTCAGCGAAGCGAAGTGACACAGAATCGTGAGAGATGAAAGTCATTGTCACACACAGTAATCAAAGTAATAATAGGAATAGGTACAAAGAAATTATGTGCTTTATCTACATTTCTAATGTTATTAAGCCTTCTGACTTTTTTACTCTGTGGCATTAGCACTGATTACAAAAATTCTTTGACTAAAAGATATTTCGGAATTGTCGTGTTCTATCTTCTTTGTGGTGACGTATTTTCATTTTGAGCGAAGTTATTTAGTAGACTGTGTTTTGTTTTACAGGTAAGTGAGTCAACACTAGTCAAGCATTTTACACCTTCGACAGCTTTCAAATTATTTCCTTCATCAATTCAGGACCCATGATTTTTTAGTGAAAAGACAGAAATAATGCCTGAGGGTGAAGAAAGTATAAATGAATTAAGGATTTGGTTAAACACAAAATTGTTTTACAGTGGTGTTAAAACAATTTTGTGTTCAACCAAATCCTCCGAAAACCTAGTAATGTTGATCAAAATGGAAACATTTTATAAAATGCAAATTCAAGAATTATGTCTGAATTATGTGAGTCACATAAAATCAGCTGGTTTAATATATGTGCAGTACCTATACTGCACATATATTAAACCAGCCGTTACCAATGCAATGTAAAACGCAATAGATCATAAAAACCAGTGAGATATTTCCAGCGTTCGTGTGAACTGCGATATTAACAGCCTTAGCAGTAACCGCTAAGGTATGCAATGCAAATTAATTTTAATAACTCATAAAGTTTAGGTACGTCGTCTAGTTAGGCGTCGGAATTTCGTGGTTTTATCATAACAAACCATCTCAAAGTGTTAGGTAACGTGGTCTTTTATTATTAGTAACGCGACCCTTCGTTCTTCCACGAAATACTACACCACTGAATTCTTAAGTGCCTTTAGCTAAACGAGCGATTGTAGGTCAGGATTACTCAGGCAGTAATGTTTAAGAACCAATCTTTAACACAATAACCTTTACGATTTGGCTTTTGTACTGCAGTCTGACAAAGATTATCTATTAAGCGGTAAGCCTAGAAGAGGCACAGGAACTGGCATTAGGCTGGGATTGCAGTGCAGTGCAAAGTACGAACGTAATCTATACAAACCATTTTAATTCTTCTGGATTAAATGCTTATGTGAGCGCTGAAGTAGAATTCACTCTTTTATTTCGAATTGCACTACTTTTTCATTTGCTTTTTGTGAGCCTAGTCGGTTCACTTCGTAAACAAAGCAAATAAATATGAAACCATTCAAGCTCACGTCATATCTTGCTTTGTGCAGTTTATTTAAAGTAACATCCTTGTTCTTATAAAAAAAAAACCTTCTACACGTCATTAGCGGCCACTACAGAGTGCAGGTATAAACCCCTTAATCGCCGCCTTCGTAAAAGCTTCAACCAATGTTTATTATATTTTGAAATTTTGTAACAAAGGCAAGTTCATAATCCCCAGCAACATTCCGACAAAATCCTTATCGTCCACCGTCTATCACACGTGTGTGTTTTAGCAGGTTTAATGTTAGGGTCTAGTTTATAATGTAAACAGCCTTGTGTAGTGGGTGGAAGGCAAACTTGGTAACTGTATATAATAGTGGCGAGATAAACGGCTCTCCGGCTGTGCCTCTCGAAGTCTGGCCACAGGTGTTACGTAAGTACCGCGGGCTGCAGCGCCTATCGACCGGTCACCTATCTGCATACCACCGTGATGTACACACAGAGTCAGTAAGCTTGAGGGGTAAGTACTTACTGACGCTGTGTGTACTAGAGGATTCATCTGAGCGTTCATATTTCATATTTGTATATTGATAGCAAGAGGCTCGCCCTCTATGATATGGGACTGACATAACTGGTAAACTGTGGATGTACTTTGGGTATACCTCTGTATATCCTTTCCTGGATTATAAACGTTGTGTTGTCAATGACGCCATGTAGGTATAGAACTATTGTTACCTCTTAGAACTATTTGTTAGTCATTGCGTCACGTCGTTTTGTATTTCAATCAATACTAAGAAATTGATTATCTTCCGCTAACTCAAAACATCTTTCTTATAGCCAGATTTAATTAAACCAAGCATTTTATTTTATACGCTATTAAACCACACGAAGCCTTAAAAGCTCTGAAAGCTAAAGTGCACTTTAGATCTTTTATATGCCTTACTCGTCCCTAAGTATTATTCTACGAACATTCGATTTGCTGGCTATTTCCTAGCTTTACTCAGAAAATATTAAAAGGTCGTAATGGAGATTGTCGTTGACAATGTTTAATTTAAATGTAAAACCCGTAATACTAAACCGCAAACAGAAAACACCCCGTAAACAGTGCTGTAAAATTATTTTGTATTTTGTGGTCAATTACTTACAATAGTATTGCATGCTTGTATACATACACGTACATGTTTATGTAGATCTTCTATCAGTTTATTGTCTCGCCAAGCGAAACGCTTTAAAAGGGGAGATCACATTTCATTCTAAGAAATAAAGTGTTAATCCAAGTTACAACATTGAAGCAGGAAGCTAATCTCCTGTGGCTGAGAAATAGGAAATATCTGATACCAGTTGACCTCAAATATTGAACTTTTACTAGGAAACAAGTCAAGTGACGGTTTTCCGAGCAAAAGCTTAAACGTAAACATTTCTATAAAAGTTTATACAATAACCACAGTCACGCTTTATTTATGAAAATTAGTATAAACTTTGGTAGGAATTTGTTTATTTATTGCTGAACTTAAAGTTTGCGAAGAAATAACAACCACGGAGCCTTTACCAGAGAAACTCAAAAGGAAGTTCTTGAAATGAGCAGTTAATCAGTACCAGAAATATTTTATTGCTTCTGAAATCAGTCAATTCTATTTGAAAGGTAAAAGTACAACATTAACAAGAGACAAGCTTTAAAATATTCCATATAAAGATAATAATAACACTATCTATTAAAGTTCACTTTAATATTGAAAATAGAACTCAAACAGCAGAGATTTCGTTTAAAGATATAAAGGTTCGATGGAAGGTAGACGTCCGCTGCATTCCAATAGTCCTTTCACGCCAGAAGTGTTTCGCAATAATCTGCGCAATGTGCCATCAGTTAAATGTCGTAGAACAGATTGCTCACAGTGACCTCACAGACTCTCAGCCAATAAGGGAATGGAATATTTGCTGTAACTGCAAATAACATCCAGCTTATTGAAAACAACTTGCGAAATAAGGATGTAGACAGCTGCTACCACTGCAACTTTTTTCAATATCCGCACTGGGAACTAGCAAATAAATTGTCGAGATGGAACTAAATGAATATGTCTAAATGTATCTCTCGTGTATAATAAATATGTATGACACGAACTGTCTTCAGCAACTACCTTGATCCTTGATGATTAATACTGTGTACTCAAAACATGCATAATCAAATATCGTGATACTGTGAAACATGTCAAGGAAAACAAAACAACCTTTACCGCACCAAAAGGAAAACTTGAAGCCAACAAAAAACATGAGGATTTCAAACGGGCAAGGGCATATCAATTTGTACCAAAAACTAATTCAAATCATTAACCAAATTAGTGCCCTGGAGATATTCAAATGACGACTGGAACAAACGCAACAAAACTGGAAAAGGAAAGAAAGTTTTTTGTCGAGTTGATCGTTGTGGAGGACGGTGTGCGGGCGCGCGCGCAGGCCACTCACCCTGCGGGGTAACACTGGGGCGCGGGGGAAATGCCACTACAACCCATACCTTTGCCTCAGCTGTGAATCACGGAAATGAGATCGAAGAGAGACAATAGAAGACCCTATTGTCTCTCTTCGATCTGAAATGAGATCGAAGAGAGACAATAGAAGACCCTATTGTCTCTCTTCGATCTCATTTATCAGATTTATCCGATAAAGGGTTTAACGAAAATCTCGTCCAAACAATCTCCTAAAGAGACAATTTTTTTTTCGGGATGTTTGGAATCTTGTTTTGATTGCAATTTTGTTAAAAGCTTCAATACTCTTATGTTTTTAGATTTCGTGTTGTTTTATTATAGATTCCAGTTGTCTTCAGAAACCCTAAAACCAGAATGTGTTTAGCTTTACTTCACCAATGTTTATTATCTGTTATCATCAACCGTTTTTGCAGTTATTTGTTTTTCTTAGCGCCTGTTTCAAGCGACGTTATATACGCCAAATATGTATTTATATTATTTCTTAAGAGATTGGGGATATTATAGCAGTCTAGGATCCATTCTCATGATTATCTGATACATTTTTATTAGCTATGATTGAACAAGGTGCTGTTCAATCATAGCTAAGGAGTTTCACAATTTGCAACCTTTACCACGATTTCTTATCTCATGCTCAATCCTATAGAATGAAAAGCAGTTTCATAATATTTGCAAATTACAAATCTTTCACCTTCAAGTACGATCGGTAAGGGATTGCAAGACTGTGAATATTGATTTGACACCTGACTATCATTGTCTTTAACTATTACTCAGAAATAGCCATAACGTCATAAATGCAAATTTTAGAAGTTTTCGTTGTAACAAGTGCTACTCAAACAAGTCTCATGGTGTTGTCCTACACCCGCCCCATTCAATACCGCACGCCGAACAAAGGTCTGAAGACAAAAAACTCTTTGCTGCGAAAGGTCCGTTCAACTACCTGCTTCAAAGACAAATGGTCGTCAGGCCCCTCTGAGGTCGAATATTAGAAGAGATGAATACCGTACTTTGCAGTCGATGACACATCGCCTCCGTATTTGATGATGATGTGCCCAAATGTTTGCAAATTATTTCACCTTTAATGATAGCAGCTGAATTGTCACATAGAATGACTCATCAGCGGAAAAAAGAATCTCTTTTGAATACGGGTAATGGAAGCCTCACGTGTTTCCGGCTATGCAAAAAGTCTGAACCATGAAATTTGTGGCAAAAACTATTTCTATAACTAATTGGCCATGTGCTCGCGCATTACTGGCCATTTCCATAGATGAGAAATAATGAGAATGATATAGGAGTCGGTAAATTTCCCATTTCGAATATTGTTTTTGGACACATCAAATTTCTTTTCTGCTGCGGTCATGTTGAAACTTGTTCTGCATGTGTCCCTAATACTTTTCTTGGAAACAAAATACTTTGATAACCTTTGATATAGAGTCAACTCAAAAGTGGGTCATTCCTAAAACGTATCAGTTGCCGTAAATTCTGTTCAAGTGCATGTCTGCTGTAAGTTAAATTAAGAAACAAACAGATAACGTTGAGAACTGCAGCCTTGCGGTCTGTGGAGGATCTTTCAAGTCTGTTATGGTGAGGTGTAATGATAAAAACAAACGTGTAAGTAAACCGAGTCCACCTGTTGACACCACACCTGGTGCCGGCACAAACGGGGGTGCGCTGGCGTGCACTCGACCACCAATGTTTATCTCATCTACAAATATTTAAACGACGCGTGACTGAACTTGAGATGCATTCGAGCCGCCTCGATGAAAATTCTTTAACGACTTAACAAAGATAAAAAGTTCAAAATCCTTTTTCAAAAGCCTCTCATACCGACTATAATTATTATACTAAACTAGTCAAACGACTGTCTAGTAACTAGTACAATATCCGGTTTGCCGTACCTTAGTCGCTGGCGGCATCAAACACTCTTCTGCTTCGCAGGATGTATTGCTTCATTTACTGCAATCTTTTAAATAACACTAAGTTATAGAAACACTACTGACACTTTACACTAAACACAAAAACTTTTAATCTACTTGATTATTCCTTTTAATGCAATTCACTCATTTCCTTTTACTTCAGTTACAACTTTTTCATACTTGTCGACTACTTTTCATTTATGATTAGCACTTTTATTGTTTTGTGTTACCGCATTTACAATTAAATTAATTTTGATTAGTGATTGTATCGGAGAACGCTCGCGGCCGTCCGCCGTCGACTGTTGGAATAGTAGCGTACTAGCTTCGCGGCAACCACCACGTTGAGTGGGAGGAGGACCATGAGACAGTGCTACGGGCTACGCATGTGTTAGAGAGAGACGACAACATACGTCATCACTGGCACATCTATAAAGCAACTAATGAAAACTGTCCTGCAAACAAATTAAATAACTCACAAAGTCAGTGGTCTTCATTTTTACCGTATAATACCGGTTTTACCTGTGTCCGACGGCGTGCCAATAAGGTAATTTGAATTCCAGTAGAGTGAAAAAGACGGAGATTTGTGTCGAAGGCTCTATACATATAAGTCGTAAGGGTTACAGTTCGAAAGAAAAATGTTAATAAATTAAATTTGAATACCAGGTTCGTTAACGGTCACAGCAAGTCGTGGAGTGAAACGAGAGATTTTAATACCATCTAGTGTTGATAATAGCAAACCGGTTGCACCTTGTTTGGATATCATCGATTCTTAATTTGGCGGTCTTAAAATTTTTCTCACCGCACAACAATAGAGTGTGAGGACTTTCTAAACGCAAGTACATTCCTGACATACGTAGAAACAAAAAAAAAGCGCTAAATCCGTTAATTCAATAATCGCGTTACGGGTAAGTCAATAAACACAAATTCATTGTGCAAACCGTAGCTCGTAGGACAACGCAACGGTTGTGCTTGGCATGATTCAAAATACAAGAACTCGGTTACTCTTTTATTTGCCTTTCTTACTATTGCGCAAAGAAAAGCTTCACTTTTACCAATTAGCTTGGCCGTTGGCGGCGCATGAGCGATCGACAGACGTGGCTTTGTTTCCCAAATCAAGTGAAAATCTACTTGATATCGACACACTTTCGATACACCTGCCACCACAGCCTGCTACGAATGTCCATTGTATAACGATATTTTTTTATGCTGTCTTCCTATTATTGTTCTTTAAACGCACTATTTGGTAACAAAAACGAAATTTCTAATATTCAAAAACTTACGAAGCGAAAAAATAAGTGTGCAAAAAATTTTTCGTAGGCACAATTTTTTTGTAGCATGGTCTTAACATCTTTAGTTTCGCTCATGGCTTGGGCAGGATTGATTGAAAATACCTCCAACATTTGTAAAAATTTTAGGTCTCCTATCCAGGTATTCTAAATTTGGCATGGTGGTTTTGGCATTTGGTTTGGTTTGGTTTGGGTGGTTTTGGTTTTGTTTTGGTCTTTCAGGTCATGGTTTCCCAATAACATTAAATGTTAATTTTTTGAGTCTGCTTTTGATTTTGTAAAACTGAATTCCGCTAATTTCGAAATGCAAATCAAATGGAAACATTGAACTTAGAAAAAAGTGTGCCATCAGGTGCATTGTATCCGTATTCTGTAAGCTTTCATTGTTTCTTATGGTCCCTTCTAGTTCTCGCTACTGCCGTGTTATTATTATTGCTTTAACATTAATTAGCTGCCTTGTAAGTGGGTGGTAAGTGTGGTAATAGGCACCTACATAAAGGTAATGTTGATTGATTGAAAAACTTGCCTTCTCTGGGAATACTATCTAATTTTCTCTTCCATCAGTGTTATTTTCTTATGAATCACATGTATCTACTAATTACTTTTGCGTTTCTTGTTCGACTTCACAATCCAAGAAAAACTGATCTGTTTACACTAAATACATAAATTGGGAGAAGAGAAAGTAAATCACTTTCCGATTTCTACACCTTTTTACAAGAATACAAATTACCTTGAAGAAAAACAGTCCACTCGTAAATTATTTGGACGTGCATAAAATTCCTACTTTCATGGTTTATTTCAAATTGGTCAGAGAGACGAATAGAACTGATGGAAAAACCTGTTTAACAGTTTTTTCCGACGACATTGCTACTTAAGGTCCGTCCAAAGCAGAAAGTGACAATGCTTGTCTAAACCTTTTTAATGAATTATTTGAATTCGAACGAGACTTATCCAAATCTTGATGTGCTCGTTTTGAAAAGAATCACCTCTATGGCAAATATTATTCAGTCGATTCGGAACACCGGCATTGTTCGAGGCTCCAAAGCTAATGACGGATATTACCCAAGTGAAGGGAGTGCGTCAACTTGGAGGTACCAATTTTCGCCAGATGTCACCGCGTGATCAGCATGGCATACGAGCTATGCTATGAGTCAATGGAAATCGAACCGTCGACTGACCCCTTTCTCTGATGAATAGTAATGACCCTACTTGGGTTGTTCATAGTGCGACCTGTGCCAACATATCGATTATATATGTATCTGAGACAGCTTTTCTGGGTTGGGCGTGCCACCAGATTCGTCACAAACGTGTCCGAGTTTAATATTGATGGTATCAAATATTACATGAGGTTCTTGCGAGGTATCTTCAAGTGCGATGATGATACCATAAACCAAATTGGAGACTGAGATCATAAAGATTTACTTTACCTTGTTTTGCACTTGTTCTTTGGTCTAGTGGTCACAGGGGTTCGATTCCCAGGTCGGGCAATATGTTATTGTGTTTTTCCATTAAGAATTTCTAAGTAGCAGCCACGGAGTTTGGATTTATACCCGGTTGATTTCAATAGGCTCGCCCCTTATTACATGGACTAACCATAACTGGCAAAATGTCGGTGTACTATTAGATACACCTCTGCCTAACCCTTCGAGGATAACAGGCGTGATGTTATGTATTTTTTTCCAAGCCAGACGATAGCTATTTGAATTGGGTCAGGTAAGAACAAATTGCTGTAATTTCAGTTAACCTTCGTATTTGTATTTAAGGTCAAATTTGTTGAACTTGATAGACTGTATTAGTCTTCATAGACTCACAGCCTGCTCACTTTACTTTATCCCGTTAAATTGATTTGTCTTATAATAGCCAATTTATTATGAATTGGATCAAAAGCGTCGGGTACGCGAAAGGCTTCATCGATGAAGGTTGAAGAGCTCTCAATTCATTTACCATCTTCAACACAACATCCTTTGACCTTAAAACCGGAATTCTTAGCCGTCCTTTCTGCGCGCATTTACTTATGTACGTTTTTTGTCGTGTAATGAGTCTTTTATAAGGCGTACATGTTTCTTAAGGACAGGACAAGATATGTGCGTAATGAAAGGTCTAACTCGCTTGCCGTGATTAAATCGCCCAATCGAGACTCATGTTGCAGCTAGCGTTCACATTTTCCAGCTAACGCTTGAAGCGCTGACTAAAGCTGAAAAGCAGCCTTCCAAAAATACTTGCTTAAATAATAGATGAAAGTATTGATCGTGTGAGACAGTACGCAGTACGCTTAATGGTACTATATCAAATCAACACAGTACAATGTAAACTAATGATATATTGATGGTGAGCGTGCCAGCAATTTAGCTGAAAAGGCTTTTTTTTGTAAAGCCAACATGTAAAAGCCTTTGATATCAAAGTAGGACAAAGTCTTGGAAAATTTAATTTGACCTTTTGGGGATATGGGAGCTCTCAGGGCGTGTACTGAGAGAATGTTAATAAAATAAAAGAAGACATTGCATTTGAGAGACCGTTAGTGTTACCTACTCCTACCAAAAATCTACTCATGACATTGAAATTACTTCTAAAGGATAACAAGCGTGAAAATATGGAACTCACAGCAGCATAGCAAAGCATTATAAACGGATAGCATCTGAAATAGATGAGAATTCAAATTGAAAAGAATGGGTTTAGGTAATTTTGTGTGATTATTATGTGCGTTTCTATTATTCTGTTTATTGTGTTCTTAATTTTTTTTGTTTACGATAATTTGTGTTTGATGCTCTTTTTAATGTACACGGGGCAAAGTTAATCGGTTTGCAGGGCACACCACAAAGATGTTGGTGTGCGTAAAATCAACTGGTGTATTACTTCGCCTATTTATTAGTGTTTGCTACCCGTTGTCCACGCACACACAATAAAATTTCTTGTCACTAATGTTGCAGGGAATATGACGCATAAATTTAGCTTATCATACAATCGTCTCCGTGGCGCATTAGTCGAGCGTGCGATAAATAATTACTTACTGCGCCGGCGCCGTAGGATCGAATCCGACTGCCAACAGCTTAATGTTTTTGTATGTTTTAATAAAATATTTTACATTTGTTTGTTCAATTTATTGCTTAACTATTAGCAAGTCTCTTTATATTTGGGTTAGAATGTATTAGTTGTCTACCCTCTAAAAATGACAAATCATGTTTAAGTTAGTAGTTTAAGTTCATCGTCATAATGCTATTGACTATTGGGGTTTCGTTACGTTTTTAGACATTATACCCTGCGTTTTTTGAGAAGTGCTTTTATTTGTGAATCAATATGAATCATTGAACCACACTTTTATGAGCTGAAATAATTCTTTTGCATGAGCAAAATGTTTCAATTAGTGAAATTGCGAGACGTTTAAAGATATCGGTGAGTAACAAAATGTTATTATGATGTTTAGAAGTTTAATATGTTTAAATAATCCACATGTTATTGATTGTTGTTTTTTGTAACAATATTTTATTATTGTTCACAGAGAAGGACTGTGCAATTGTGGGTCCATCGTTATGCAGATTCGGGAAGCATTGATCCTTGCCGACCGGGACCAAAGGCTGGATTTGCATTCACAGATTGGCATCTGATATAGTTGCTACGCATACCGCTGAGCCCTTCCTCACTACTCGTTCCACGGCAACTAAACATGACGTGACATTACAAACTGTACGAAACCACTTGCGAGCAGCTGGTGTGAAATGTTGTAGGCCAGCCAAGAAAATTTGAATGTCAGATATTCACAGGCAAAACCGGGTACGCTTCGCAAGAGAATATTTAGATTTTGATTGGTGCAATAATATAGTTATATTTAGAGATGAAAAATGTTTTAAATCAGACAAGGACGGTCGCAAAATATTGTGGCGAAAAGATGGTGAGCGCTATCATAAAAAAAAATATTCTTCCATGCAGGTCTAGTGGAGACATTTACTTCGTGCATGAATAAGTCATAGATAGCGAAGGCGCACCAATAGGATATTAATAAAAATATCAGGGGGTAATTCGATTTGTTTTATGTGAGTGATGTTATTGTTAGTGAGATAACAATTTAGGATACCTGTATCTTAATATCTATCTTATTAACATGTTTATTCATTTCACTAATAAATAAATTACCCACTTGAATAAGAAAAGTAACGTTATTTCTTGTCCGACTTAGAATATTTGTCATGCACAAAACTTTTTAATTTGTGATTATAATATAAAAAAAACCTAGTCAATAAATGTTGTTGATTTCTTAATACAAATTGTTTAATTTTTACTTCCATATTTTTTTTCGAATAATGTTCTTATTATCAGGTAAATTACAATAAAAATTCAACAAAATGAAAATAAAAGTTTTTTAATAATGCAAAAAGTTGACGCCAGCGGCGCAGATTCGATCCTACGACACTTGATTTACCAGCCGAATGATTACACATCTATGCCACGACACCGGTTAGTCATAGGGTTAAATTGATGCTTCATATTCTTTACCTCATATTATACATATACTACAGTGAAGCAAACACTAACAAATAGGCGAAGTAATACACCAGTTGATTTTACGCACACCAACATCTTTGTGGTGTGCCCTGCAAACCGATTAACTTTGCCCCGTGTACAATGATTTGTGTTTTTTCTTTTTTCAAAATCTGACCTGTTATTTTTGATAATTATTAATAAATGAACTATACTAAACTGAACATGAAATTTCAATTTCACTAGCCTCCATTTTGGTTCGAAACGGTTTTTAGTAAACTACGACCGAGCTGCGAGACCGAATCGTTTTTAAAACCATAATTTACTTTCCCTGCCAAAAACAACGTTTGATTTACGATAAGATGAACGACGTAGATTGTTGCAGTAGTGTAACTGCGGTACCTATTAAAAGATTAAAAGAAACTGTTAACGTAGAAATAGACCTGTTTTGCACAATTAACGATGGAAATAAACGAATCGGGTTAAATGGGTTTGCGGTTTGCGCAACGTTTAACGACATTTTTTAATAACCTAACCTAACTTGAAGTGAATCAAGTGAGAATGCAAACTGTTCAACATTGATCTTATCAATGCATTTATGGCATTTGAGGTTTTGAAGACCAATCACCAAATGCATCTTCAAATCGCAAAAAGAATGCATAAATATTGTATGCATCTAAGCAGCATCTTGAATATCTTAGAAGAAATAAACGCCGAGAGCACAAACGCTTGGAAACATATGTACAGCTTTACAAACTCACAATGATACTTTTTCCATTTTCAAAACTGATTCACCAAATTCAAATCTGCAGTTTTAACCCGATGCTGGAGGTTTTAGTGCAATATAGGTAGAAGTCTTCAAAATGATGGTTACATCTTTTGTCCTGAATTAGCCTGAATATGTTTGGTGCTTATGTAATTTTACCAGTTGCTATAGGTACTTATGAATGTATAAATAACACCGAACAAATGTAAACTTGGCATAGCAGACGAGCAGCACACATTGTCACCGAGCCTACGCGAAGTCTGCTATTTTCCAACAATACGTCTAGACTTTCATTACGAGTCACACATTGTCGTACTGTCGCCAGACATCGCGACACAGTGGAACTGAAGCTAACTCCCGAACAATGCTGAAATACACCGGAAACGGACGTTTTATTTTAGGAAACCTTCGAGAAAGAACGGTGAAAACTTTGTCTTCCGTTGCACTAAAATAGAGACTATTCTGGACTACTGTCGCGTATTCGCGCACTACAGCTACCGTATATTACAATTGACTGAAAAAGCTGCTATGGTTTGAAAATCTATTTTCGTTTTGGCTTCCACTGTACCTAATTGCAAAATGTTCATAATTTTAGCAATCATACTTTCAACTATTTCTACAGTTATTGAAGTTTATTAAACAAACAGAAATTAATTAGCAGAACCTACGATGAGGCCAACACGTAAGCATAATTAAGGAAATGTGCAAATGTATTGTGAGAGTTCTATTTACTGCGCAGTTCTGAGAGCCCTGGCTTTGTGGCAGATGAAGCGCGCGACAGGCGACAGCTTCCGTAGCACAAGTAGTGGGAACACTAGAGGGGCAGGTGCTACTGAATGCCAGTTCGCAGCCACAGGGAACGAAACCGGAACCACTTTAATATTTCATACGGCCGGCGAAGAGACAACAGCGGTCACTTAGTTTTCATCGGCAGGAAAATAGCCCACAGAGACAACGATCGATATTTACGTCTGACTGTTTAAGCTTTCGAATACAGCCTCTAAACGACGAACTACAAAGTTGAAACACAAAGCGCTTCCTTAACAGCACTTATTTTAGCAGACTTCTTCGAAATGGAAATATCGACACAGTACGGAATATGTAAATAGAAAGTAACGGAAAAGCTTATGAAATATTTACATGCGCGAGACCTTTAACTTTCTTTATGTGCCTTCGATGTATCATGTTGCCGATGTACCACGTAATAGAGATATCAAATAGGAAACTTTTATCACGTTTTTCATAAAACCACATCATTTATAACCAGCGTTCATCGTCTGTAGAAGCCATTTGTACCATAAAACGGCCGGATGCGACTTTAATGATACACAACCTCCACGTATAACTAGGAAAAGTTATTATGTAGCCATTTTAGTAGAAAACTAATAGCATGGTATTAAAAAGTTGGTACTGGTGAAATTATAATTTGTGACGCCTCCTAATGACTGCGGCAGTGGTAGAAACTTTTGTTGTGACTTAATAGTGGGTAATTTTATAATAACAAAAAACAATTTACTACTGTGCGTAAGAACGATTAAATATCAATTAGGAGACTCGATCAATTTCCGTAATAACACAAAATGACTCATTCTCAGCTAGCTATTTAGATTTTTACAGAGTACTGTAAAAATCCCTGAAATTATTAGTAAATAATTACGATATTAATGTATAATGGAGTCAGGCAGAAACGTTATTATACTTTGATCCGATTTTTAATACAATACAATAATCATAACATAAGACAACATAATTGAACTTATAGCTTTATGTAGTAACCACGTTTGTTATGATAAGTTCACCTCTGTTTAATAAAACAGTTGAACAGTTGATATTTAATATCGATTGTTAACTCGTGGGCTGTATTGCATAATATTTTGAACATCAGACATTTATTGCAAGAGATTCCTTGGTCAATACTAAATCCAATTGAATCTACCTGTACATTTACTATTTATATGTACATATGCGAGTATTATAGTGACTGCCTTTAATCTCCAAATTCTATTTTGTTCAAATTGTAAACAATAAAACAACTGCATTAAAATTAACACTCACCATTCCCAAAGATGCACGAGGCAGTCGAACATGACGCAGCCATGCTCTGTGCTCATGCACGACGCAGCTGGGGCAGCGGTCGCCATGTTGAATCCCGCAATAATCTCCAACTACCCTCTCATTTATAATTTCACTCGCATACAAGTCAGTACCGATGGTGACAATGCCTAGTAATTTTGTGAAGGTAATCTCTGGAAAGAGAAAAGTGCCAATTAGTCTTGATAAGGTCGTGAACATTGTGATGAAATAAGATGAAAGTGAAATTATAGGCGGTATGGCGGCGAGTTTTGGTAGTGACAGTGCATTTGAGTGTCATTTGATACTAGCCACTAATACTCAAATGATTCTTAATTTTGAAAAAGGAAATCAAAAAGTTGATTTTCATTTGAATATTCGGCTGTAAAATTCTAAAATGTAACTTTTAAACGTTAACGGTTGTTGGTACGAGTAAGTACAAAATTAGATAATTTACACCGAAGTAACTGGAATAAATAGCTACAAATTACACGTATTGGTTGGATAGATAATAATGCCCCGTAATAGAATAATAGTATTCATTCAGTGTCGTAATTTGTTTAATAATAAGTATTTGATTACAGCTGTTTATCAAAGTGTTAACTGAAACAAAATAAGTAAGTGTAATTATGTAATTTAAGGGCCACTTAATGTAACGCGGTTAAAAACAAGCCAATAAGTAAACTTTTCAAAAAACATTTAAATGGGGACTCCATTTTTGTATTTGTTATAGGTGTTAATAGAAATGATAATCACGAGTCCCAAAAACAATGCTCTTGTGTCTACCTGTAGGTACCTACTTAACGCAAGTAGTGTTATCTAATGGGTGTAGGTTATTATGTAGATCCTTAGCAAAGCCGAAAGGTACTGGTTCTCCCCGTCATTGCGATCATTTTCACCATAATTTTTTGTTCTAGACCATACCTCGGAATCTTGTAGTTACGGAGATATTGAGGGTTAAAGTTGCCTTAAGTTGCAACTTTTTCACAAGTTTTTTTAAATACAACCTTTTAATGTTATAACTTTACCTAAATACCTCCCGTACTGTTTAATTCAATGCGTCCATTAGCACAATGTTTTGTGTGCCTTACATTGAGTCCTACCGTGAAAAGCGATTTTTCACACCAAAACAAAACATTTCCCAGCAATAATTTTGCGTAGAATCATTTAGCTTGATGTACAGAATGCTTGGTTGACGTCTTCGTGAAGGGTCCGTTTACATCTTGTATTGTAGATTGCCAACATTCCATCAGGAAGCTCTACGTTTTGATCAACCGCAAGAATACCTCAGAAACGAACAAGTATTTGCGGCAAAATAACGGTACCTTATTATTTCATTCATCGTTTACTTTATACTCGATAGTTGCAGCTTTTATAGAAAAGTGCATTACCTGCAATGGTGGCATTTGGGTCAGAGTTAATAGCCCCAACTAAACTGGCTTCAAAGAAATTAACTCCTGCATTAGTCGTTAATATTCATTAGTGAACATAAACACGTTTCTAACTGGCTGAATATACGTACAAGTTTTAGTTACATTTGAATGATTAACGACGTTTGAATGAATGTTATAAGTAATGCTAATTATTAGTTTTCACAACAGTAATTGACATAAAGAAGTCGGTAAAAAATCATGTTAAAGATACGGGCTCTGCCACACAAATTTGGAAACCAAAGAGCACTCTGTTAATGGTTCACAGGTAATATACCTACATAGTTCATTGCTGCATCGAGGGTGTTTCAGAAGAAATTGTGTCGACATTGAATAGATAACAGCCGTGGACAGTTGCAATGGCGTCCATCAATTTAGGTGCCCACCGCCCAAAATACTGCTTCCAATCCTACAGACTGTGACGTATTTAATAGTTCAAACAAAATAACCCCAATCAATAATATCTTTCCACCGATGAATCTTTGAAAGGAGTGGTTTGTCGCTACATTCACTACTGACCACTTAAAATAATGGCCTAACTCGACAGAGCCTCTGCTAGCTTAGCTATCATTTCCATAATACACAATTACCGTACGCGTAGTCAATGTAATCTATGCCGCGGTACAACGTTTGCCATAGACAACATGTACCTACCATAGACAAGCACGGAGATAGTGGGACACTTAATAATTCACAATGGGCCGTGTAGCGGTCGCTGGCCGACGTGATCTGCTCTATTTCAACCATCGACCGCCGTTAAGACTGCTATTACCTTGGACACAGTAACATTGTATTTTTAGGAGTCAAAATCCTTTTTCAAAAATTCATGAACAAACCCTAAAAGTTAGCACCTCCGCAAACAAAAAAGTGGTCAACATTCAAACTTTACATTACTTGTTACATTAAAACTTTTTATGTAGGTACTCTGTTGAAAGCACGAAGCAACGGCTATGATCTTCACATAATCACATTATTTATAAGACCACAGTAGATTATCTTTGATCTCTAACTGTCAGCTAAAAACCTTCAGCAGTAACTGAAAAAGAAGCTTAACATAAACTCATGTTCTCACGTAGACATTGTAGCAGGGAAACTAATGAAAACTGGTTACTTTGACATACTTAATACAGGTGGGCAGTAAGTATTTAGAGGTTACTGGAATCTTGAAATCTAACAATTTATGATGGTGTTTAACTTTATGTGACACCTCCGTTTGTTAGCGAATGGGACTTTACAATGTGTAAACTTTAAGCAAGAACTTTGACAGTTTTTCCCGTTACTGCAGCGCCTAAGAAATCTCCCAATTCAATCTGCGTGGTTACTACGTAACGCACTCGCAATCCCAATGGTATTTATTTTGACGTTTTCAACAACATTCATTGCGAAAAAAAATCTAATTATGTTTTGTTTTTAAACATGACGCAATGGCTTTACAATTTCCTTCAAAATCTTTCGGTTTGTAAAACACCTTTCTATAATAGAAAATTGTATTACGCAATTGGGATTCTGGTCAAATTGAATTTGATCTAGTATTATAATTAACACGAGTTAACGGAGCTTCTTTACAGGATATTTCGCAACTCCTACCTGTCATGCATAACCGGCAACCTCCGAGATTTAAACGAGGCAAAGGACAATACTGGCCGAAAAATAATGAATTATTACGTTGCCGCAAAAATAGAATAGAATAGAATAATATTTATTTCTGTGAGTATATGGTACAAACGCCAGCACATCAAGCTACTACAATCTGTCAAATTTCTTTAATACATTTTCAACTTTATCACTAAAGCATTAGGTTCAAGGTTGATTGGGAAAATTTGACAGTTTCGGATAGCTTGATATGCTGGCGTCTGTACATTAAGGTCTTAATATTAAACAGTTTCACATACACTACCGTTGCCGGCGTAGAAATATAAAAATTTATTCACAAAGTAGCCAAGTTCTAGGCCGCAACAATATTATTATACTTAGTACAAGTTTGTCATCGAAACGCTAAGAAGAAGATATATCCCCATTAATATAACTATAATAAAGAAGAAGTAAAAAAGAAATGCCCAAGGGAATTTCTGTTCGAAATATTTCAATCACCATGCAACACCATAAAATGGAAATGTCTCCCATAACAAGTAAACCGTATCCAATAAAGTGCACCCTTATCTATTCGGAGGAGGTCACCCTTCGGAAAATTTGCGAATTCAGATGCAAACGAAAATAGGGAGACCATCGCCTTCGGCAAATGTTTTATGAAATGTGTAGTTGTAGATACCTGTCTACGCTATCTGTATTCATGAAAAAATATTAATAATAATAAACAGGGGTTTGTAAAAAAAAACGTATGTAGGTACCTAGGTATATGTATAAGGTATATTTTGATAGTTTTCGTTGCCCATGGAACCAAACATCGACGATAGATGACGGTTTTATAAAATTCACAGAAATAATGGTACAGTCGAGTCGCCAGCACATCAATTTACCACAAACTGAAAAATTTCACCAAATGATTTTAAACCATAAAATGTTGTTGATAGTTCAAAATCGATTGAGAAAATTTGACAGTTTGTGGTAACTTGATGCGCGGGCGACTCTACTGTCTAGTTTTCCACGCCTTTTGTTGTCGAGTAGAAACCTACAATACATTCATCTGGCAGAGAATTTTATTCATACTGTACCTACATACTTTCGCCTGACATTTGGCGCCCATATAGGATATTGTGAGCCTATTGATTTATTTTAACGACAGTTCGCAGGTTCCTAACAATTTACATCATAACGTTGCCAGCCACTTCTCCTTTTTTTTTTTTTTTTTGCTGGGTGGGAAATCATCAAATGACCCCCGCCGCTCTGGGCGGAGCGGAAGGGAGTGTCAGACTGTTACTGACTAAAAACCACCCATGTTCCTTCTTTGGCCCTTTATGTTCCAGGGCCGCGGTATCTCTTTCGAACAGTCCCGCAGCCTCCCGTTTGCTGACAACTCTTTGAGGCGCGCGTGGAACACGAACGCGCCGTCGACACGTCGTCACACGACGGAAGGACCAGCCACTTCTCCTAAACCTTTCAAGATTTGTGCGTATCGTTCATTATAGGATTAATACGCTCCACCGATAAGTAACGCCGATTACACGCCGAACGTAAGCAGCAAGGTATTTGCGTAACGCACTAACTTTCCCAATGTCATTCATTTTGACAATCCAGCGACATTCATTGCACTTTTTATGTTGTCGAGCAACGAATTTGTCCACCGATGAAGCAATGTGATATGAATTTCCTTAAAAATCCTTCACATTGCTACACTACCAAAATTTTTCCTAACAACTTAGGTACTACTTTGGTAAACAAACGCGATACGAAAAACACGAGTTATCGCATTAATCACGTAGTTCAGGTTATGAAAATTAAAAACATTATTTTTTTAGTATTTACGCCATATTAATTTGTTAAGAAATAAGACAGGCAAAGAAAAACAGACCATATCAGCCAACGTATTGTATTTGTGTCAAAACTGACAGTTATCAGATGATCGGGGCTTGGAGCGTGCAGCCAGACAGTGAAAGTGTCCCTACCGAACGGTTAGCGGTACTTTAGTTAAGTACCTTCAAACTGATAAAACCATCTCTCTGGTCTAACTGAGATTTCCATGGTTAACGGGTGTAAGCCTGTAAAGTTTTGATTTTACTTTTGTTTTTACAAAAGAGGTATCGTATTCAGAAAAGCAAGTACTTATAATACTTATTTATGTAAACCAACCCCTTCAAAATTATCTAAATACCTCTTAACTTCATAAAATTCCCAACACTTTGTATTGACGCCCTATTAAGTCTGTTGGTTGGTATCTTAACCCATTTATCTAACCGTAAACGTCATCCGGAAACTCTAATTCTATGATCACAGCATTCAAATCTACGCAGTAGTTATAAAACTGTCTTTTACAGCCCATTAAATCGCTTGACATCTATAAATCTCTGTTTTCCAACCTTTCACTCATCCGTTAGTAATATGAATGTTAATGGTCACCCTAGTCAAGCTTGCAGCATTTCTCTCTGGTCGTCACACTTGAGTCTATCGATGTTTGACTGGTTGCCGACTTACCGACGTTCGTCGGTAAACAGCTTTCCTCGCGAAGGGCCGCTTACTTTCGACCATCGTAAGGTACCATATGTTAAAAATTAAAATAAGTGAACAATTATCAAGAGAGAAAGCAAAAATGTCAGCTCTTTAATCAATGAGCTGTTTCAGATCGAAAGTAAATCAATTCGCTGAACTGGGGTGTTATGAAATTATGAGGTTCTTCGAACCTTTTGGCGTAGGTACTTATATCGAGGTTGCAATACTGCCCATTAATACTGAATAATTTTCGCAAGACTCTATTTTCCTAAGAGTTTCATAGGAAGTGTAATTTATTTTCTGTTTTTATGAAGTAAAAGGTCTACAGAGCATGGCGTCAATTTGAAGAACGCAGTACAGATTCCCTGTCATAAATGTGCAGAACAATTTTCAAAATTCTAAGGAAACTAAGCAATGTCTTGAGACAAATTGTAAATCCCCAAACGACTACGTTTGGCAGCGCGCCCCAGCCCCTAAGAATACGGAGGTGACGGATTTGGCACGCTTCGAGAGAGGGGTGGTAGTGGCACCGTGCCACAGACTCACGGTCAATGACACTCACGATTTCAGAACCTATTACGAGGGGACATTACGGGCACGGCTGATTGAACCATGCGGAGTTACGACTGCCGAAAAGTTTTAAATTGGGAAAATTAGAACTTTTAGGATAAGTAAATCAAAATAGGAGTCTCTAGCATGATAATTATAACGATTACTTGCTACATACCAAACCTTGTCACTGCGGAAATAGGTACGTTGATGACTCGTGAAAATTGCGCGACACCAAAACAAATCGTAAGAGTAAAAGCTCTTCGAGTTTTCACAAATTACAGCAAGGAAAATGTTACGGTTAAATAGGAAAATGCAAAGCAGTCAGTCATTATAAATTTATTAAAAGCATTCACCAATAATTTAATAAAATATTTATACTTGAAGGGATGTTTCTACATGGTGATGATTATTGCGCAGAAATTAAAAGCGCAGTGAATATTAAATCTAATAATCTGAAAACTGACCACCACTATGAAATGTACTCTAAAATACGACACAAGTATAGGACCTACACGATGGCGATAACTAGGTCATCTCAATGTGCCAATAATTATTACTTACCTAGACTGAAGCGGTTTTGCGACGCACTTGTTTATGGTTCTGAGCACATCGTGGATCCGTCACGAAATCACTAGCACTACAAATGAAATTTCTAACAAAAATCATAAGGAACTGTTTGGGTGAATTTATGATATTTTATAGGTGGAAATTGTTGATTTTGTCGTACAAAAGCGGTGTATCGATTGAGCGGCGCCTCACCACGGAATGAGCCCGGCCCGCCACCCCATGCGCGCGTTTTCCGCGCTTTCCCGCCACCGGCTTCGTGCCGGGGTGGCTTGAAAACTCTTGCCGCGCGAGCTACTGCGCATTTTGTTTGTTTTATATTAACCTATAACATCATCTGATCTTGTTACATTTATTGCGTATCATACAGACCTCGTATTGTATAACGAATGAGCTTTGAAAGGCTTTTTGTATCATGTTTCCATGAAAAATTGGGTAGAAATTTATGTTCGTTAAGACACACAAATAATGAATTAATTTTAACAGACTGTGAACAAAAATGGTATTATACTGATCCCTAGCCTACCACAAAAGGAAAAACTGACCAAGTGCGAGTCGTACTCACACGCACACAGGGTTCCGTAGCACCAAACAATATAATAAAAATATTTTGAAGGCTCATTCACTAAAACTTACTAGCTAACTATCATTGAAAGTTTTTTTTCCGTTCTACAATCCAACATATTTTTCAGAATTTTCCTCCTCTTACTTTAGAAATTAGAGGCGGGGAGCACATTTTACCACTTTGGAAGTGTCTACCTTTCAAACGATTGACTTTGAGAAAAAATAGTTTTAGGAACCGTAATGTCATTTTTAAAGACCTATCGACCCGCACGTACACGTTGATGAAAAAAAATTTGTTAGTTTCTTTTCCACGCATGGGGAGCCCCTTAATCTTTTATTTTTTTTAATTTTGTATAAAAATCGTAAAGCGGTTCACAGAATAAATCTACTTACCAAGTTTCAACTGTGTAGTCCTAATAGTTTTGGAATAAAGTGGCTGTGATATACGGACAAACAGACAGACATATCTGTCTGTCCGTCTGTCACAGCCAATTTACTCCGAAACTGCTGGACCGATTGAGTTGAAATTTGGGACACACATGTAAGTCGGTGAACCAAAGACGGACGTGTAACGTAAATTACTGGATTTTAAACATGGGGGCCACTTTTGAGGGGTACATTCTAATGTAATGTAAATGAAAAAAGAAGTTTTGCAACTATATCGTGTTATATATCAAATGAAAAGGCTCATTGTGAGCATCTCAAATATATATATTTTCTTTTATATCTTTTTATAATTATTTCAGAAAATAGGCGAAAATTGACCATTCCCCCCTTAACTCCGAAACTACATGGCCGAAAATATTGAAAAAAATAGTTTTTTGCCTATAGATTACAGGAAAACTTATAAGAAATATAGAAAGAAAGAAAATACATTTATTTGGCATATGCCACAAGTGCAAACAGTTAAAAAAAAAACAATAAGTAATACTTAATAAACGAAAACCAAAAGAATAAAAATAAAATAAAAAACTTAAATCTAAACAAAAAAAATAAAAATAATAATGTGACACAGTGTGCCTCACGGCTGCGCCAAAAAGGCCCAGTTCAGCAAAAATATAATTGGTAACCAAGGTTCAGTTTTTAAACAACTTACGGAATTTAGATAATTAACGTACGGAACCCTCTCCACGCGAGTCGAACTCGCACTTGTCAGGTTTTTTATTTAATTACAAATGCTCTTTGCATTTACCGGCCTTTGAAACAAGAGATTAAAAAAAAAACAGGTTAAACAGGAGGTTAAATGTGGGAGTACCTAATAATGGCGAGCCCCTAAACACTTGGGAATACGGTGTGATGGTAATATTGCTTATTATGTAAACTAAAACCAATATTATTATATCATGTTGTAATATATGAGTAAATTAAAAAGTAACAATTGTTCAAATAAAAACCCTCCTTCTGGGTCAGTTGGCTAAAAATAAAACAGACCCTCCAAAAAAATTGAAATCACCGAAAGCAAATAAATTCACGGTTCATCATTTTCCGACCAAAACAGAGCAGACGCATCATTTAAATTATTTTAAAAACTTAAATCCATTACATTTGCTATCTGTTGATGTGTTAGGCATCGTTGCCTTTGGAAATAAACAGATCTAGTAATGGGGGTTGAGCTCGTTAACGTTGGGGTGGGTTAGGGAGCGCTAGCACACCCTGGCAAACCCCTCCCCTTCCTCCGCGCGTACCCCGCGAGCCCCACTCTCCCCCCGCCAACGAGTGTTTTCACAACAACGCACCCACGCTGCACTAACCTCCTCTTGGCAACTAAGTACATCCTTTAACTTCACTTGAGCATCATAATTACAGCGGGGAGGTTTTTCAGTAGTTGCTTTTTATTTTTATTTCAAAGCGATCGTTATTTTTTTATGAGGTTTTACGTTTCTGTAAAGTTTTCTTGAATAATGCCACAGCATTGGATACTCTAAAACAGGATGCAAAATGAGTTCAAAGTTGAATGCATCTAAAATGTTGATGGCAGAAACAGGTTCCTACTTAGGTAATATATGTACTTATCCTATCGGACACACATTGAAGCTACTTTTAAAGTCTGGACGGTTTGCAAAAGGTAATGTCCGATAAAATCTCAAATAAGGAAAATGAGGCGGGCAAAATACTTATGTAAGTATCTAATGTATACGTTGCAATGTGATCCAGAACTGGGAACTTATTATGGATAGGTATCCATAGTGGCAATTTGCAAATACAAAGCATCTACGATCTTCTGCCTAGCCTTTTCCAAACTATGTTTGGGTCGACTTCCAGTCTAACCGGATGCAGCTGAATACGAGTATTTTACATGGAGTGACTGCCTTTCTGACCTCCACAATCCACAACCCAGTTACTACTGAGTGATAGACTATCGGGCCACTGCCTACCTGTAACGACTGTAAATGATCTACAAATGTCAGGCGGGAGTAACGGCTTAACTGACTTTCCGAGGCACGACGGAAACTAATGATGGTCACCAATCCACAGACCGACCTAGGCAAGCGCGGCTTAACCTAAAAGATCGACCTATGCGGCTTTTATCATTGTGCCACGAGCTCCTCAACAACAAAGCATCTGCGATCATTATTAGAATTCTCTCCCCATCAACATCTCGGTAGGGTACCTACTTACATGCACAGATAATTAGCATGCAAGGACATTTCACGCCGATCACTCACGTTCACGTTCAAGCTCCACAAGTATGCAGGTAATCTAAGAGGAAAAAGATTTATTAACTTGATAAATGGGCAGGTGAGTGAGAAGGCAAATTAACGAAGACTAAATTCATAAATTATATTAACAAACCAATCAGTCTACCTCGTTGGTCTAATGAGATGATGATGAAGCTGCTGAGCATGAGTTCCTCGGTTTTTTTTTTCAGGAATTCCTCAGTAGCTGTCACAAACTCTGAATTTGTGCCTGTGAAACATAACTCGCAAAATTTGGACGTACATACAACTATGTACCTACACCTGTGCCTAGCCCTGCGGGGATTACATTACAGGCGTGATGTTATGTTATGTAAAACTACCAGACTTATTAAGATTACCATGATAATATCATCATGATTCATCCTGCATCAACAATATTATCAGCCTAAGTATAGCAGTCCAGTCCACTGCTTGACGTAGGCTTATTTTCAACTAGATCCTCTTCAATTCTCATCTATACTTTACCAGCCCCCTTTTTTTTTTTTTTGGTGGGTGGGAAATCATCAAATGACCCCCCCCCGCTCTGGGCGGAGCGGAAGGGAGTGTCAGACTCTTACTGACTAAAAACCACCCATGTTCCTTCTTTGGCCCTTTATGTTCCAGGGCCGCGGTATCTCTTTCGAACAGTCCCGCAGCCCTGGCAGGCATCGGCCCTGGCGGGCCCCTCCCGTTTGCTGACATCTCTTTGAGGCGCGCGTGGAACACGAACGCGCCGTCGACACGGCCTGCCCGTCGTCATACGACGGACGGACGGCGAGCTAGCCCATTACTCACCGTCCACAGGCCCGCGCCTACGGTGGCCGAGAGCCATCACGGCGTGGCCCCCGACGCCCGGTGCTTCTCCTCCCGCGGCGGCTGGGACGTGAGGCTCTCTCCCTCTCACGTTCCGCCGCCACCAGCCCCAGCCCCAGCAGCAGCAGTTTACCAGCCCCTGCAATAACATAAATCGAACATTATCGTCGGTCCATCAAGCCTGATTCTGGATTACTTTTTTAATGAAATATTTCTTTAATTTTAATCTTATTTTAATTGTGTACGATAAGATGAAATCCGATATTAATTCCACACGTTTCAAAACTCTTGTGACTGCTGGTCTCGCCGCGAACAAGTTCATGTTTCCACGACATTTATAATTTTAGGTTGTTGCTATGTCTGAAACAAAATAACAAATAATACGTTGTAATGTTTCTTATGTTTTTAATAAATGCTTATAAACAATAACACTGACTATTGTACTTCTATAATTCGAAATAATTTCATTTTTGTTAAACTAAATAAAAAAGATTGTAAAGTGGCAACAATTTTTTCAATTTTGCTCGTGTATCTGTCAAAGTTTTCAAAACTCAACGGACGACAGACGAACGTTGCATTGTTTGTATTGTTCTTCTCAAAATAATTTGATTGTAAAGATATACGGATTATTCGAATATTTAGGACAATGAAGAGTGACGTGTTAGAATTGGAGACTAAAATAATAAACCACGAAGCTTACGGAACTTCGTAAGTAATTCAACAATACAGCACAACAGTTTTTTGAAGTTAGAACTTTGTTTACATCATCCTTCACGTATTTCAGGTATAAATGGGCACCCAGAGACTTCGAGCTCGGTTCAGCCCTTGGCCAAGGCAAATTTGGACACGTTCACGTCGCCAGAGAGAAGAAAACTGGCTATTTAGTAGCCATTAAAACACTTTTCAAATCTCAGATTGTGAGGTCGAAATGTGAACGACAAGTCATGCGGGAGATAGAAATACAGTCGCATTTGAAGTGAGTACCGAATAACAGTTCGTGTAGCATTAAAAATTACGCAAAAACCAAGAGATTTCTTGTCAAAAGTAACTTGTATTGACATATTTGTGACTGTTATTTCTATAATGTTTGTCCCTCTTCACACAGACACCCAAACATACTACGCCTGCTGACCTGGTTCCACGACGAGCGTCGCATTTACTTGGTGGTGGAGTTTGCAGCTGGTGGAGAGTTGTATAAACATCTAACTAACTCACCCAAAGGTCGCTTCCCTGAAGCCAAAGCTGCTAGATATATTTACCAGGTAAGATTCAAAAGGATTTTCGCAGGTATAAATAATCCTGAACTTAATATTTAAGTTGTTTGGTTTAAAAATGTAAAATTTTCTGTAGCTATGTAGTTACTTCCTAATTAATAAATAAACCACCTAGGAGTCTCAAAAAACAACCCTCATATTGTCCGCAACTCGGCTATTGCAGATTTACATGAAAGCAGTCTCTTTTTTTGTGTATGTCCTACTGATACAGATCACAGTGCCTACTTAAAACCTATTGGTTAATGCAGTCTTGAGCACAACTGGAGATTATACCACAAATGGGCTAATTTAATTGATATTGTATAAATAAGCACAACAGTTATGTCTTGTCTGTTATTCCAGGTTGCAGATGCTGTGGAGTACTGCCACCAGCACCATGTGATCCACAGGGACATCAAGCCGGAAAACATTCTAGTGGCCTTCAGTGGGGACCTCAAACTTGCTGACTTTGGCTGGTCTGTGCATGCTCCTTCTGAAAGGTACGGCCTACAGTTCCCTATTTCTTCTCGGATCTTGCTTATTGATATAACGGCAATGGAAATATAAAACCCTGTAAAGGACATTAAGTATACTGTTGTAATTTCAACTTTCGACACCAAGACTTATAATTGAAAATCCAACTGGAATCTCAACATTCCTTACAGCATTTCAAATTTCCAACACCGAGAAGTTTATGAAGATCCAACTAAAAAGCATGTCCATGGTACACTGGATCGAGTTTGTTCATTGAAGACTTCAATGCATGCCAATCATAAGGATAAACTCCTGCTTTAATATAATTGGCCTATAATGCTATTTCTTACCTAGTACTGTTGACACTAGGATTGTCTCAGTGAGAGAAAGTAAGGCCCAATACACCATGGGGGAAGGCCCAACACACCATGGGGGCCCAGAGTGTGTTGGTTGGGAATTTGGGATAAGAATAACCTGTTTTTCATGCATGTATCTGTGGGGTACTTTATAATGGGTGTAACAAGACCCTTAACGAAGCCGAAAGGCACTTGTTCTCCCCGTCATTGCGACCATTTTATTGTTCTGGACCATACCTGGGAACCTAGTTATTCATAACTTTACTTTAAATACCTCCAGAAACCCTGTACTATTCAATGCATCCATTAACACAATGTTTTACATTGATTCCCACTGTAAACTGTGATTTTTCACCCCAAAAAAATATGTTGTTTCCCAGCAATAATATTTACACAAAGTTATTTAGTTTGGTGTACAGAATACTCAGTTGACGGCTTCATGAAAGTTCTGTTTACACCTTGTATGTTTAAAGTATTAGTCACCAGTGGTGGAGGGTCAAAATTATGTCAGGGGGAAGCCGAAGAAAAAAAAGAGAATTGTAATTTTTTTGTTCGTTTTTTTTTTCTATGTTTATTTTGACCTCATTTTAATTATCAGTAACCCCGAAAACCACGGAAATCACACCCATTAAGAAAAAAACCAACAATTTTCATCGCCGTCATTACTATTCTATCTCATTCTCTCCTACATACTTTCTTTTCAAAACGATACTGCCATCCGCCAAGTCACGCGTGCCTGTCCATAGGATTTTAGTTCTGAATTCTGACACCCGAGCACCGACTTTTTTGTTTTTTGTTTTGTCGCTAGAGGTTGCTTTCTTTGTTGACATGAAAAATGTTGGCATTTTTGTTCAAAATTTCAATCCTATGATGTATTAAATATCTGTACTGTGATGTATCACATCCACATGTATTTGACTACAGTAGACACCAAGACACTACGTAGAGTGCCTTATTCCCGAACGGAAGCTGGCAGGAATCGGCTTCTTAGGTGCCTTCGGGCCTGTTAGTCACAAGTCTTCAAGCTTGTAATCAAATTCATTAGTGGCTCACATAATTATCTCAAATTATTTACCTACTTAAATACTTAGGACTGTACTCTCCTTGTTACAGGCGTAAAACCATGTGTGGTACACTAGACTACTTGCCCCCTGAAATGATCAAGCGTGAAGTCTATGATGTGTCTGTTGACCACTGGTGCATTGGAGTTCTTCTGTATGAGTTTCTTGTAGGCAAGCCTCCATTCGAGAGTGAGGGACAAGACAAGACTTATGCCAGGATCCTTGCCTTGGACATGGTGTATCCTGGTTATGTACCTGAAGGAGCTAAGGATCTTATTTCGAAGGTTGGTGTTTGTATTTAGGCAAATCAGAGCATTATTTAGACCCAAAAGAAAGTTTTGATCATCCAAAGTCCAAACATTACACATGCAATTATGATAAAAAAGGCCAAAATTGATCCATAACCAGAAAAATTTGCTGCAAATCACTATACATATTGTAACAGGCTGGAGTAGCCAAAAATTATTTGAAAATTGATAGTTTTAATTCAATTTCATTTTATTTACAATGTTTGTATGATAAAAGTCTGCCTATCCCATCCAAGAAGGTTAATCTACATATTTCATTATATTTATTCTGGTCTCTTCCAGCTCCTACGACACTCAAGCAAAGACAGGTTATCACTGGATGCTGTGAAAAAACACTACTGGGTGCAACAGTTCCAGACCAATGGTGCATAGTATTCACATAGAAGTTGTTAAGTTAGTATTAACCCATTAATTATTATTTTAATCATAGTAATAAACATTTTATATTTCAACAACAACATTTTATTTATATAAACATACACAATTTGTTTTTATTTGAGCATTAGCAAGAAACTTTCACTATTTAACATTAGTATAGGAAATAGGTTCTTTTAATTTATAGCAATTAAGATGAAAGTTCCTTAATTACTTGTCTTTAGTATTCCTCTCACATTTACACACAGTATCTAGCTTTGATATCATCATTTTATACATTATCACAGAGTATAGCCATAGTTCTTGACCCACACTAGTCCGTCCTTGGAATTCTTCAATGGTTTGTACTCCAAACCAATCCAATCAGTGTAGCCGTTGCTTTCCAACTGGTTGAGAACATACTTGTAGTTTATCTCTCCTTCAGTGTCTGGTTCATTGCGGTTAGGCACTTGAGCTATCTGCAATCAAATTAGGTAATTGTTAAAACATATTACACACAATACAAAGGGGTTCGAATTATTTAACTTGTGACACTTCTTGTGTTTAATTTGTGTCTGGTATGTTAAATTATAGCCTGACTTTCCTAACTTCCGACATTTAAAATAAAATGGTGGAAGTTAGGAATGCCAGGCTTTAGCTTAACATTATACCAGACACAAATAAAACACTTCTTGTTACAAGTTATTTTTAGTTGTAGCTTTAACTTTCTGTTTGCAGTTTTTGGAATCATGTATTCTTCTGTATGAAAGATACTCTGCCCTACTAAATATGACTCTTGGCCTTCTGAACGCAATCGTCACATATACGTGACAAGCAAGCGCATGCTACGCCAAACGACGTAAATATGTGACAAAATGGTAGGTGAAATTAGGGCATGGAGTGGAGGGCACGCGCGTGCGTTTATGCTCAGGCGTTCAAAACGTTAAATGGTTATCTCAGGGTACAGGGAATCAATAAAATTGGATAGTTCAAATAACACAAAATGCTGTGAAATAAGCATAAATGAAAACTAATCCATAATCTTCTTTTTACCTGCACATGACCAACGTAAGGCATAAAGTTGGTGATACTGTGAGATATATCACCACATATTTGTTGTAAATGGAACACATCCAGCATCAGTTTCAGGTTGGGGCTGTTGATGCGCTTGATTATGTCCAATGCTGAAACATAAATAGACCACTAGAAACGTGATATTTACCATTTTTACTGTTTGTTTTGGTGCTTGCAACAGCGCCGAAATATCGGGAAATCAAAACAAACAGTAAACATGGTAAATAATAATAATATTTTGGGACAACCAACACACCACCATCTGATCCCAAACTAGGCAGAGCCTGTACTATGGCAACCAGACAACTGATAAACATACTTATATATATTTCTAAATATAGATAAATCACACCCAGATACAGAACAAATAATCTAAAAATATCCTGTTTCTAGTGTTAATGATAATGTTAGTGACCATGACAGTTTAAAAACTTATAAATATACTATGTATGTTAACTGACAAACTACAGATCTTGAATAAATATTTAATAGCTGGTAGCATTCAAGATAGTGAATTTGATATGATAGAGTAAACTGAAAACTCAATTATTATAACTACTTGAATTAAACTTAATTCAAGTACTTAAATGTAAGTAGCAACTTAGAGGAACATGGAATCATTGAACATTTAATCAATTTCTAATGTTCCCTTAAGTTGATTTTGGTAGAAAAATAAGTTCATTTCAAACATACCTTTGTTAAAATCACTCAAAAAGTAATTAGGCACCGAGTATTGATTTATAGGTTCAATAACTCCAAGGAGGTTTTCATTCTTCAGTATATCAGCTGCATACTTCAAGTTCTTCTCATAAGTTTCCCAGTTTTGTGATGTGGGGTTCTGCAGTTTGCCTGCCATTATATGTATTTTGCTGGCATTAAGGGCTTTGGCATAGTTGACTGTTGTTGTAAAGTTTTCTTTGAATTCATTTTCTTTTCCTGGAACCGCTGTTACTCCTAGCTCTCCCTTGGTTACATCTCCTGAAAAACAATAGAAATGTTCACGTTATTACTTAGACTTCATCCCAAAATCAAGGAGTCTTTATCAATAAATTGTTTAAAAAAGTAGAGGAGTTTTTTGTGAACAAACCTGTCTTTAAATTGATCAACACTTGTTCAACGCCGGCTTTTTCCTTTGCTTCCTTCACTTGCTCCACTGTCAAACCAAAAGGGAATCCACTTTCCACAGCCTTGAAGCCAGCGTCTTTGGCCAAAGCGTATCTCTCTAGCATCGAAGATGCTTCCGTAAACATAAAAGACAAGTTTGCACAGAACTTCATTTTTCAAAACAACTGAAGTTAGAGGTTAGATGTTGCTTGTCAGACAGCTAACGTAATTGTGTGCGTTTAGTTATTGTTTTGTGTAGGTAAGAGGATGATTTTATTCATAAACTGATAACCTATCTCACCGCAAGTTGGTGCAAAACCTCAGTTTGTTATCTTTTGTTTATATAAATAGATATATTTATCGTCAGGAAATCGTAACATCTTTCGTAACAAACCGCAATTAAATATTTGAGGACCTGAAAATTTTGATCAGTTCTTTACCGTTGCAAATTGAAATACGATTCCAAGACGAAATGCATGTCAAAAATAGTAAGCACTCCGCATAGAAGCAAATTTGGCCAATCTGGGTGTATCCAGTGTATCCTACGCCCATATTATAAGCTGTGAGCTCGATAATTTTATACGGATTAAAAAGTTATGAGCTACGTAACTATAACGTTCCACTAGTCAGGATTAACCACAGAACCGTTTTGTAGAATTGGTTCAAATATACTTAAAGAGATCGAGAAAATCTCCAGATTTTTCAGAAGGTATCGAATCACTTCTCCATTGGAACCAACGACATCTCTATGATGTCAGTTCTTCAATAAAGGTAGTTGACAAAATTCCACACTGTATTGAGCTACGAACCGATATTGTGGACTATTCAGCTTAGTTCGCACAATGTATACCATACCAAACGTATAGAGAGATTACTAGTGTTGGACTACACTTCGTACAAATCAGGATGGTCGTTGGTTAGAAGAACTAGGAAAACGAGATAATGCTACGATACCGAACCTACACACTCACCAAGTTGGACTGACCATGATTGACGAAGCACTGATAGCTTTTGAAGAGCAAACTTAACCTTGCACAGAAGATTGCCGATTGGAAATCGTTAAGAACCTAAGTTAAGACGAAACAATCAATTAAGCGATCAATTTTACATGGACTGACTGCGGGACCAACGGTATAACGGATAACTGAGGGGTCTCGGTATGTAATGGATGGTCACCCATCCGCAGACCAATCTCGGCAAGTGTTGCTTTACCTAACCGATCAATCCCCCCGTGCGGCTGTTATTAATTAGCCAACCCATCTTTAGACGTCAAGGCATGTATCTAAAATCATGAGGATGTCGTGATAATGATAATGGTACATTTAAATTTGAACAAAAAACCTTAATTTTCTGACAATTGCTGTAAGAACTACGATCTTCAATTATATCTAAGTCACAAATCTGATAACATAAGAATGGTCACAGTAAAGGAGACCCATAGACTGAAGCCGCACGGGTTTTGCCATTATGAAAATAATGAATTAAGGAAAGTTCAAATTTTGCGTTAACTAATCCGAGGTGCAAACATTTTTGAGCTCGCTTCACTCACCTTTGCATCTTAGATTCTTTGAGAAATACTGCTGCATCCGTAATTCTCAAACTTAACCACTACAAATTTGATTTCGTTTTCTCGTCCTTCCTTCTCCCCTGACTCAAAGGCTGACGACACCTTTACTAACTATGCCGTAGGCCCAGTTTCGCAATGTGTTTCTAAGGTAAAAGTGATTAAAAACTAGCTTTCGCCCACGGCTCCGCTCGCCTTATGGTCGTAAATTATCCCACAAACGTTTTAGATATAGCCTATGACATTCGGGAATGTTGAAAGCAGTTTCGTAGCAGTAGTTACATACAAACTTTAAAAAGGTACTGTTATAAGTAGATTATTTGAGGAATAGTATGAAGCGTGACTGGGACCGACTGCCCGTTTTAGGAATAGGTACTATTATTCAAAGAGTTAGCTTCAAAAATCAACTATAAATCTTTATTACAGGACTTAGCAACACAACGACCCGAAGAGCATTATTTTTGTAAAATATCACACAGGTTACAAAATGAAATCTTCTTTTTTATTTTCCAACATGAATGTGTAGATAGAAAAATATGATAGGATCTCTGCATTGATCTTGGGGATGAGTATTGAAAGAAAATAGCCTCGCTAGTACAAGTTGCATTAGCGAGGCCCCCAGGTCTAGATAGTCCGCGCTACGCCATCGCCACTGTTCCGCCCTATTCTGTTGCCGAACTAAAGTATTGATAAAAACAACAACACAAATGAAACACGGTTACATTGTAATTTATTTATTGTAATATTAGGTTCAGTTTATTATATCAAAATAATATACAGGGTGGAAGGGACTTCGTGTTCAGTACATCATACGGAACCCACATAGAAATTTTTCATCGGTATTTTTTTTTAATCTGCTGTTTTCTACAAAAGTGCAATCAACACGATCCAAATGTAAGGAAAAGCTGTTTTTTTTTAAATTGCCGAGTAAAAATTTGATGTGAAGTAGTCCGAAATAATTTACAGAATACGTGGTAACCGTTTGTGCGCCGATGTGCCTCCACCCTGTAAATTATACGCACAATATCCTTGTTTAAGTATGTTTCCTATAATTATAAACAAAATAATTCACTTTAATAAAAGCTAACATGAATGGAACCATCCAAGTTATTGCCATACAAACTAACGTCAACATAAAAATATTACATTATAAAATAATCATAGGAAATGGCCACTTCTAATTTATTTATGATTTTATTATAAATATCGAAGCTGGTATTACCAAAAACTTATTTTAAAATGGAATGATTGTAATGCTAAACTTAAATGTTTACACTTACTTAGATTAAAAAATTGCATTAAAATCCTGACAAATGCATGTGCTGGCAGTTCACAGTCTTATAGCAAGAGGTATTTGTGGTTATAACATTTTATATAAATATGTTTTTGATACTAACACAGCCATATTTTTATAATATTGTGTAGCTATAAACTAGATCAGTATTCTACGTAAATATAACACGTACATTATGTTCCTATACAATAATTTGTGAACAGTTCTTTCAACATTAGAAAGAAGTGTGCGATTTGAGCAGATTTTGCCAATACCCTGTAACGCACCCTACACTGAGCTGTCATGGCAACTGAGTTACAATTATTAGAAGAAATGTTAAGTATCCGGATCAACACATTAGGCTTACTTAGATTTTTACTTAAGTAGAAGCATATAATTAGACGAATATTAAAAATCTTAACTGGGCAAGTGGAAGACATTTCGAGCACTCGCGTAATATTAAATAGCAAGATATAAGACGGACTTAATTATAGTAATTTAAAATTAAACAGATAATATTAAAGTAAATGGCGATCTTTAGTTTTTATAAAGCTTTGATAATACACGATCGTACCATTCGTGTACCTGTATTCAAAGAAGAATTTAAAGGCTAGGAAATGGACAGGTCTTAATTATGTCTCTAAATCATGAAGCAATAATGTCGAAATATTTATTTATATAATCTATCCAATGATAATTTCAACCTAAGGGGCTGTCTCCACGAGCGAGAGAATCGCGACGATCGCGATGTTATCGTCGTTGCCACGTATTTCTATACACTCTCTTAGAGGCCGTCTCCACGAGCGAGAGAATCGCGGCGATATTATCCCATACAAATACGTAACATCGCCGCGATTCTCTCGCTCGTGTAGACGGTTCCTCAGAGGCAGAAGAAACGATAGCACGTTGCCGAAGCATGCGACTACCACTCGACTAATCGCAGCGACACCGGCGACTTAGGCGCTAGCAAGAAGTCGAACTGAATGTCCAACTCGCCATCAAACTCCACGCGCCACCTTTGCATAATCTGTAAAAAAAAACATGACAAAATGAATATCATACCTAGAGAATGAAAATCTCGAAAGGCAGATTCAGAGGTCCAAAGAGAAATTCAAGATATTGTGATGAAACTAAAAATGAATGTTATAAGGCAAAACGCCCACTTTATCGTGTTTTAACTGACAACAATATTGAAAAACTAAGGAACTTTAACCACTAAGTATTTTTTTTAAGGTCCGAGTTGATAGGAGACCTTAGGAAACGACATCTACCAGGTCTAACTAAGACCTTAGGTTTTCCGACACTCGCCCATCATTCCAATCTTGAAGGAATCATCATAGTAACGGGACACGCGTGTTAGTTTCAGCCAGTCTTCTAGGCTACCTAACGTGTAATGTCATTTATGCACACCTTTGCGAGCAGCAGATGTAACTCGAGGTCCACGAAGCGTTTACCAGGACACATGCGACGTCCCCGTCCAAAGGGAGCCACCAACGAGGCAGCATGAGGAGCTGTGGGATTCAACCAGCGTTCTGGGATGAACTCGCGCGCACGCCAGAAGTTCTCCTCGCGACGGCACGCTGCCCCTGTGTGGGCCAGGATAAATGTCTGCGAAATACGAAAATATATTTTTAGAGTATTCCTTTAAGAAGTGCAGGGCAAAGCCTCAGATTCCTGAAAATCTGAGATTGGTGCTGGGCTAAGGTATTTTTTTATTTACACAATTTGGTTAGTTCTGACTCCTGAGAAACTGAAACAAAAGTAACAGGGCCAGTCTGACTAGCTATTATGACTGTTAGGATAAACCATCAACGTCGTTTTCAATCTAGCACCATAATAATAACGGACAAATTGTTTTTTAATTAAATCAACTCACCCCAGCAGGCAATTTATGACCAGCAATGTTCATAGGTGAATCCAAAAGCCTGGCCAAAAACGGTGCAGTTGGCAGCAGCCGGAAAGCTTCAGTAGCAGCAGCCCGAACTGATGGGGCGGCTGCAAGGTCCTCGGCAGTCAGGGTACTGCATGAGGGCAATTCAGAGCGAATCGTACGCTGCCAGTCGGGCCGTCCGCTCAGCAAGTATAGCAGGAATACGAGGCTGTTTGCTAACTGTAAAAAATGTGAAGTTTGAGTAACGAGATTCGGCAGCAAACGTAGGAAGCATTTTACATGGAGCTAAATTGTGCACTTCGTGTCAAGGATCATTCACTAAAATGGATTGCCAACTTACTGTCCTTATCAACTTAAAATTCAAATTCAAGCTCAAACTAGAAAGTGATGAATGTTTAATTGTTTAGTCGTTTTTGGGAGCTGTATTTTAGGACTTTTTTCAAGTTGAGTCTATGTAGGATATTCTTTATAAAATCGTGGTTTACGCAAGATTTACCTACTCCCTATTCACAAGCTCTTTGGCTCGACGATAAATAAGTAAACTATTTTATCGGAATGAACTGCAACTAACATACCTGTCTAATTCATTCCATGACGTGTTTAATACACGCTTGAGAGCCAGTGCAATAATAATTTTGACATTATTATTAATAATTATTTTGACATTATTAGTAACTATTGCCAAATTTTCCCAAATATAATTATGTACTAACACTAGTGTTTAAGATGTGTATGTATTATTACTAACAAATTGGATGGTATTATCTGTTTAATAAATGATTTGATTTGAATTATTCCTGGATTTACTCGAATACCTAAATATTCGCTGAAAAATATTAATTGACCAGTTTTGTGAAGGCATCTGCGTTCGGAAATTGTAATCCCTCAAAATCTCAGTAAGCGTACCGTCTCAATGCCAGCTGTGATAAAGTCAATGACTGCTGCTTTCTTATCCCTCATATCTAAGGCGGGATTCTCCAGAATCTTCAGGAAGATTTCCTGCATGGCGTCATCGTCGGCAGTGCCTTGTTTCTTGTTCTTCGCTTCCTCCATCAGCTCCGATACTATCCTGCCAAAAATTTGTTTTTGTTATTGCTTGACTGTAGGACGTTCAATTATTGCGGATAAGACCAGAACCTGGGAGTATGCAATCGAAATACTCATTAGGATATATTTGTATAATTTAACTAGCCATTAAACAAACGGAAGTTATAAATAAAGGTTTTAGCTAGACTAAACCTAGACGTCAAGGTTGAAAGCGTTTTTGTAAGTCGTTGCGCTTTTGTTGTTGATTCATCGAATGCACACGTGCTGAAACTGTCTAGCCAGAAGCGTCTATTAGTCACAAAAAGATTCCTAACCTTCGTCTATGTACTGAACAAAAATCGGTCAAGCCTTAGAGGCTCGATTAAGGAAGGACCTAACTTTTTAGTAGCTCGGTCGAGTTCAAGGCAATACATGAAGGTCTCCAAACTCATGAGTCATGTTCGAATTATTCAAAGGGATGATTAATCTAAAAGAGCAAAAGCTTGGAACGGCTTGGATGCCTAAAGCCATCATTATGAACCTAGCTCACTAATGATATCTATTCAATTTGAACTTGAACGATCAGTAAACAATAAGTGATCTATACTTATCTTTAGGTACACATTGTTCAATGTCACAATGTATAACAGTCCTGCTTCTTATAAAAACACTGTCCACGCATTGTGAGTAATAGCCCATCAATCAGAAAGTCAATAACGTAAGTTGTAACTGCTATATTTACGTATTGGTTCATTATTAAGATAGGAGAACTAACTCACGTATGAATGGTTTCCTCGCTCTTGACGAATGTTCTGTAGAGTGTGGTGGGTGCGAATTTCCATAGAGGAGCGCCATAGTAGGAGTCTCGCTGAGCCCTGAAGTGGGCCTTCACGGCTGCTGCTAGCGTAGCGGCGCGACCTGACATCCACCGCTCCAGGAAGCCTAGTCTTGAACCCAGCATAAGGCCACAGACCGCTGTAACAGTATGGTCAAACTTTACTCCCGGAATTCTAGAACTAACAAGTTCGACTGCGGTTACGGTGACGGGTCTTCGGTACAGAACATATTATAATTTGAGGGCTATTTATCTCTTCATTCACATGCTACCACAGTATTTTATACCGGTACTGGATGATCCTGCCGGAGTGGTAGAGATTTTTACTGTAGACAGTTACCAAGATCAAAACGTGATGTCACCTGAACTTTCGAACAGAAACTAGACATTGATTAGACAAAAAGAAAGTGGATATTCCTATTAGATACGTGTTGGTTTTATAAACTAAAGTTTTTGCATACTAAGTAATTAAATTACTTCGTTTGCATGCAGTTTATTCTGTTTCGTCTTGTTTAGTCTATTTTTCTGTTCCTTTCTTCTTTTTCTGTATGAAGTGTGTACAAAAATTGATAAATAAAATTGAAAGTTCAAAATTCCTACTGCTAACTAGGTAAATCCCAGCAGATGTATTTCTCTCACGTTTAACCACTCGTATGCCGAGTATATAGACACAATTAAAAAGCTTATTGTGTCTCGTGTAGATCTACGTTCGTACACGAAAGGTTAAAGATACGCGAAACTTATGCTGACACTGAAAAAAAAATAAAACAAAGTTTGAAAATAATGTGCCATAGGCCCATGGCTATCCATGAATTCCCGATATAATACTAAGAAATACATAATGTAAGCATACATTTGGACATACGCGACATAGCTTCCGGTCATTAGCTGATAACATTGAACGCAGAGAATGGTTCTATGTAATCCGGAGTAGTGTACAATTTCATAATGCATTTCTGATGTTGATCGTTGCATTCCTCGCGACGCACGCACGCGGGTACGTTGGCCGTCTAACGCTATTTTCTTCCACATATGACCCACATTCTTATCTAGTCGTACATCATTTTCTCGTCACTACTATATTATCGCAAGTCTCTGTTTGACTCTATTTAAAACCCACTGACTTTAGCATTTGAACTCCACGCGACAGCGCACAATATTGATTTACGAGATGCATTTGTTTGATAAACACATTTCAAAGTACAAGGCTGGAAGCACCTAACTAAAGCATTAAAATAACGAGTACGACTCAATCGCTGATTGACTTATTCTATCGCTCCCAAATGTTAATAATGATAAGTATATGGTGAAAGCGGCAGCTTTTTATCATTCTCCCTCTTACTTTATGTCTGGTCAGAATCACTGCTTGGCGTGTCACCTTTACTAACCAACTATTTAAAGGTCTCCTAGAACATCCATTACTAGAGACGCATTGTTTTAATACCAGACGATTCGTCTTCGTCAAAACGATCGTTTAATTTTTTATCCAACAGACGTCCATTACTGAGGACATAAATATGTCCCCATTAGAATCGTCTTCTCGTCTAGACGTCGTCTAATTTGTCCTAAAAACTTTCTAAAGTCATTAGTTTAAAGTAAACAAAGTCGTAAATAGTTATCGTCGATGAGCTGGCAAGGGTTAGATAACGTTGTCAGTTGTCAACTTGTCACTAACGCAATGCTTACTCAACGACTTCACATTAGACGACAGACGATCGTCTGTTGTCTATATTATATTATGTCGATATTACATAGTAGGGTCAATACAATACCAATTGACAATGATTCTTTCTCAACTCCGCTTAAACTTTCATCAATTTATAAATGGGCAGTAAAGCATCTCGTTACACCAATTTCCGCTTCGTTTAGATTTAAAGTGTGCAACTGTGCATCTGTCTGTCAATCGCTTCCTGCCATATTCATGTGCTATGTGATTATCTTATCACAGAACCCTGTAGGATCCCGGGAGTGCACAAAGTTTAAAATAACTACAGAATATTTTACTTACACTCCAGTCCCATCCTGTTGGTGAGTTGATCAAAGCCAGCGACAGTTCCATCGCTCCGGCGACAAGAGTCCAGAAGGACAAGGAAGTCATCACAAATGTTGTTCAGTTCGGGAAGGAAGCCCTGCATTGTGTTGGGACTTGTCAGCTCCGCGGTCAGATGCCGCCGAAGGTGATACCATTTTTCTCCTTGTCTGAAAAGGTTTTGAAAAATTAAGCCAGAATATACGTCTTTGTGATTGTTATAATGTGGAAGAGAATTCGGCGCTAATAGTCTTATACCACATTGGTTTTAATAAAATTATCATCTACGTGATTAAATCTTATCATATTATCTAGGCCATAATAGATTTGTTTATTGGTCAGACG
Source organism: Eurois occulta (assembly GCA_950022335.1). Classification (NCBI taxonomy): domain Eukaryota; kingdom Metazoa; phylum Arthropoda; class Insecta; order Lepidoptera; family Noctuidae; genus Eurois; species Eurois occulta. The sequence goes on along the minus strand of OX465500.1, from coordinate 8,414,247 downwards.
GATGGTATCTGTGAGAACTTCCCCTTGTATACCACAAGGGGAAGTAAAATATATCATTACAAAAAATATCGGATTGTATTGTCTGCCTATCTTTTACGTCTATAACGAAACTCACAAAGTATCATAAAGTTGAGCCTTGACCGTGCAACATCTTTTGACTAATATTACCATTTATAGTTTCGTGTAACCTAGCCAGATCTTTAACTGTTGCTAGCTATGAATGTATAACTTCACTTAGGCCTTGAAAAAGCTCTACCTGCCAAATAAACGTGATCGTTTTATAAATTGCTCGCTTGTGAATTAGGCAATAAAAGTTAGGCACACTTGGTTATTTCTTTGTACCTAATTGTAATCTTCTTCAATTTTTTTAACTTCCATTGACAAGCATAACATTTGATTACAACTTTGGGCGTTGTCTGTGTCGATGATTTGTTTAGGTAATTTATTATAGATTTTGGGTTATGGCACCCAAAATCTATAATAAATTAAAAATATATACTTAAAACGGCTTGTTTATGTCGTGTTATTGTATTTTTGTAGCGTATGCTCTTTGGGTGGTTACATAGATGTAGATCTGATATGATATAGTTGGCTACTTCATTTATGTATATAATTTTTTTTCTCTTTCGGGTTCCCACCCGAAAAAAAAAATAATTAAATGACTCCTCCCGCTCTGGGCGGAGCGGAAGGGAGTGTCAGACTTTTACTGACTAAAAACCACCCATGTTCCTTCTTTTGCCCTTTATGTTCCAGGGCCGCGGTATCTCTTTCGAACAGTCCCGCAGCCCTGGCTGGCATCGGCCCTTGCGGGCCCCTCTTGTTTGCTGACATCTCTTTGAGGCGCGCGTGGAACACGAACGAGCCGTCGACACGGCCTGTCGTTATACGACGGACGGACGGCGAGCTAACCCATTACTCACCGTCCACAGGCCCGCGCCTACGGTGGCCGAGAGCCATCACGGCGTGGCCCCCGACGCCCGGTGCTTCTCCCGCGGCGGCTGGGACGTGAGGTTCTCTCCCTCGCACGCTCCGCCACCTCCTTCGCTAGCATGACTTCTTCGCAGAAGGAGGTAACGGCTTCCCATTCCCTCTCGCCCTGGACCATGGCTTGAACCAGGGCCGGACGCGAGAGGTCGCCGCCGCCAATCGCCGCTACGAGGACACGGCGGTGCTCCGCCCAAGCGGGGCAGACCTCCACGGTCCAACCTGTTCAGTCAAAAGTACTTTTGACTGATTTTGCTAGTCAATAGTACTTTTGACTGGTTAAGAGTTTTGACTGCAACATATATAATGACACGAAAGTGTCATTATTATATGTTGCAGTCAGCTGAAGTTTTTTTGGAAACTTAAAATGTGGTTTATGATCATGATCTAACATCTGTTTTATACAATTTAGATCCTATCATTTATTGCTATTGAATACCCACGATTACAAAAGGAGCAAGAAATTAGATTGCAATTGAAACTCATGAGACATTGTTGAACACTATATTGAAAACTAGCTCATGCCCGCGGCTTCACCCGCGTAAGTTCGGTAATTGTCCCACGGGATCGCACTACCGGGATAAAAAGTATCCTATGTGTTAATCCAGGTTATAAACTATCTGTGTGCCAAATTTCATCCAAATCCGGTCAGTCGTTTTTGCGTGAAAGAGTCATTCATCCTGGATGAATGACTCTTTCACGCAAAAACATCCATCCATACTCACAAACTCGCATTTATAATATTAGTAGGAATAGTAGGATGTCGGTATTTTCGACATAGATTGTTTTTACAGGAAATGGAAACATTGCAACGTCATTCAACTATAGTGCCAATGTAACTGCGCAGTTATATTTGAAGTCGACGTGACTAGACGTACAAAGCCTTGCCAAAATATCACGAACACAGGACACAATGGTACTGTAGCCCCGAGAGTGCCTGCGACTCGAGGTCAAGCCACCCGCTGTGAATGAATGCTTACTTAAAAGATAACCTAGTCTAACTAGGTATCTATGTCAATTACTCTCGACTTGAAATACAAGATGATTGACGTTATCTATAATCGGGCCGTCAACTTATTTATAACCTTCTCGGACGTCTAAATAAGGCACTGTATAGTACAAACCTTGAGATTAAAGTTGTTTTAAAGTAAGACAGACGCTGACACGTGGTAATGCGATCATTATGTTATGTCTACCTACCCACAGAAAAACTAATACAATTAACTCCTAGTCACGCTTATGGTCTGTAATCACATTAATATTAATGGATTACTTTTGGATAGATACCGGTATTTCCCCCTGTTAGTGATGAGGTCAGAGTACGACGCATCTGCTAACCTTCACCTTGAAGACCCTTTACTTAGGGATCTTCTTGACTCCCCCCCATAATAAAAGTCGATCAACTTCAAGCTGATTAAAAAAAGCTCTTTCTTCTAAATGTTCTTCGCTGATATCATCGAGCTCCTTTCCGATTTATAAAATAAGATGTCTTACTTACTCATTTACAAGTCCAGTGGAGGCATATCTATCGGGTCTACTCCTGCGGTAGACTTGCACGATCTCGGTGGGGGGACGGTAAGGTCGCTTGGCCGGCGCCCGAAGCACGGCCTCCAAAGCTTCACGCTCCGCGATAGATACCACAGAAGCGCCCCCAGGAGTCGTCTCCACGAATACCGGCCCGTAACGCCTGAACATATCTGTGTGCAAATCTCTCATTGTGACCGTAAACTAGCTTATACATTATAATAAAACACGATAGCTTGGAAAGCTTTTGAAAAAGCTTATCGAGACGAGAGAGAGAGAAGAGATCGAAAAGTTTCCAAAATGGCCAATATTTTCGCGTTGATAGCGCAGCTAACCAACTTTGGGTTGGAGTATACGTAACGGGGCACTGAGAAAAAAAGACAGATTTTTTTAACCATAAAAGTGTTAGATGTAGGAGCGAGCGAAGCAAGCTCGGGACTTAGGGCACCCCGACGTTAGGTTAGGTTGCTTTAAACCCCGCAGACAGAAATAGGAGCGCGGGGCTACGTTCAACTAAGTTGACTTTTTCATAGTGCCCCGTTGCGTATCTACTGACCCAGCTTTGGTCATTTCGATCTAGACTGAGAGGTTAACAAGGTATCCTGTTTAATTAAAGAAGCTCTACTAAAACATTTTAAAGTCACTTTGCGTTCCTCAGCGAAACAAAAACAAAAAGTCGCAAGATTTATTTACTCGTAGTAATGGGATAATTAATTACGATGTTTTTGTTGTTTTTTTTTTTAAATCAGTGCTGTTTGCTGTTTTGTTTCTCATCGTAATTGTGTTAATTATAATGTAATCGAAATAGCACAAACAGTTTAACTATAAATTTATCTTCTCAAAACTAGATCAAGTTATTTATAGCTGACATCGGAATGACTGATTAGTTTCAAAACCAAATTACGTTTGTTTCATGAACTAATTATGTTTCTTCCATGATCTAGCATTGCAGATAACAAAGTCTAGACAACTCTGTCTGCGACGAGAAAAGATTCATAATAAATTGGCACTGGCACTAATCTCGGGGGATATCTTCATTCGTCATCAATACCCTAGTAACCTAGACATCTAAAAAACTGGTGCTTATATTTATTTAAGTCCTTTGTATTACAGAATGCTTGGCTTGCTAACACAAAGTGCTTGTTGTTGCTTGTGTATTTTTGCTTGTTTGTTGTCGTTGCTTGGCTTTAACCTGAAATAGACCCGCTTATTGGATTGCTCCAGCTGTTTTTACAGACAGTGCTTGCTAATCAAAATATACAACGCTATTGTGTGCTTGTTAAAGTGACAATTAATGCTTGATTTATTAAAAAAACACAGAACCGCTTGCAAATCATTAATGCTTTTAAAATCTCACCTTCATAAGCTTCATGTAGCTTGTTCATCTTATATCTACTCCAGAACAGCCACCGCGTACCCAGGAAGGGTAGCGCCTGCGGCCCGGGCAGGCGCGTGGACTGCTTGCCATCAGCTGCGCGCGCAGCAAGTGCTGTCGCCGCTACCAATACCAGGATCACTGCCAGAACTAGCGTCGGCACGTAGGACCAGTCCACCAGAGGCGGCGGCGTGCTCTGCGTAACCAAAAGAACATGTAAGTAAGGATCAAAGATGATGGAAATGTCAATTTGTGAACAAAGAGTGAACATGGTTCCTAGTAGAGTAGACCTCCGCCATGAAGATTGTTAGATGCTGCTCTAATCTGCAAAGAGGAAACTTTGCAGATCAGGACAACCTCTACTCGTTTCATGACCGGCACTTAAGTTAGATCACACATGAGCACGCTAAGATGCTACTTGTATTTTGAGATTATCGTAAATGTCGCATTCTTCCCAATCTTTGCTATTAATTACCATACACCAAACGATTGGTACTACCCACCTAATAATAAAAATCCACATAAGTTTATTGACCGCACTCGAATATTTGTGTGCCGACTTTTAAATCTTTTTGCCAATATCAGCTTCTCAAATCTTTGTTTAAGTTCAAGTTTTAGCTTTAAGATTTTGTTTGGTATCGTGGTCGTTGACCCCGCGTGTGGCAGTGCTGCGAGGCGCGTGCGTCGGGTGTGCGGACTCGCTCGACGCCCGCACCGCTCGCCGCTGGCACAACGTTGACGCGGCGCTCTTGACATTGGGTTTACGTAACTGTCTCTCGTTACGTAACATTACGCGGCCGCAGGCACCGGACACGGCGTCAATGGCCGACCATCTCGCAGCTCACTACCTAACTGCACTCAGTGACAGCTTAATATGTGAGAAATTATGTCTCCAAGTATCGAGCGATGCTGGTGGCGCAAGTTTTTATTGCCATTTTAACGGATCCCGCATTTCACAGGAATGCTTAACTGGTACTGGAATTTAACGGGAGTTCAACTTTCACAAACCTGTTGAGAATTGTCAATGACTTTGAAATATCAAAGCATAGCAATGCAAAAAAGATACTAGTTACGACAATTTTATTGGTATTGAACGAAAAGCAAGAATTGAATTTTCAATGTGGAGACCGCGGGTCATGTAATCATGTTGCAGAGACAAAATGTTAGGCACAAGAGTTGTAAGTAACGAGATTTGCCTACTTATCTATATTTAATTTTAACCCTCATAAAATTTGCGAGTCGAACAAAACTAATAAACAACTTCTTTAAGATTTTTCCTTTCACTACAAAGTAATATTTATTACCGTTCAAATACATGAGGTGCATGCATGGCTGCTGTATGCTCCTGCATATCTAGTCCGCTATAGTACAGATACAAACATAAATAAATACATAAATATTAAAACGCAGTTTACGTGTCCAGTTCGACCGCGCGGCCATAGCGTTTTTTTTTTAAAAAAACCATGTCAATTTTTTGTAAAAATTTGTCAAAGTTGATTCCCAAAACCATAAATTTGTCAAAGATACGGTTAAAAAGTTATAAGGGTTTGAACATGGCCGCGCCATTGAAACGCGGCGAACCGCGCGGCCACTGAGATCTTTAAAACTAAGCCTTGTAGAGACCTGAAATTTACGCAAATGCAAGATTTAATTTGTAAAAAATTTGTAAAAATATAAAAAAAATACTCAGGTTTATAGTTTAAGAGCTGTAACACTAAAACCGAATGGCCGCGCCATTGAAACGGTGGAGAAAACGCTTTCGCCTGTATCTCGCTGAAAAAGCATCGCAGAGGTCTGGAGTTTTTTGTAATACCTAGATTTTAATTTGTCAAAACTAGTAAAAATACAATAAAAATTCTTAAGGTTATATTTCAGAAGCTGTAGAACATTATCAGTATGTGGTGCGATAGGGTGACCATGTCTTATTGTTTACAGAATACTTTCTACTTATTGTTACAGAAATTATAATTCAAGGATTCTAAATAAAATTAAAATGAAACCATAAATATAAAAACAATTATGTTTATTGGTTTAAAAGTCACATAAATCACAGAATATTACAAATTAAAAAAAAAAACTCAAAAATCACAGATTGTTTACTTACACTAAGATATAATCAAAAATCACAAATTGTTTACTTACACTAAAATATAATAAAAAATCACAGATATTTTACTTACACTAAGATATAATCAAAAATCACAGATTATTTACTTACACTAAAATATAATCAAAAATCACAGATTGTTTACTTACACCAAGATATAATCAGAAATCACAGATTGTTTACTTACACTAAGATATAATCAAAAATCACAGATTTACTTACACTAAGATATAATCAAAAATCACAGATTGTTTACTTACACTAAGTCAGATATAAAATGAAAAATAGAAAAAATATAAACATAATTTACTTATAATTTAGTTGCGCTATCATTAAATATAAAGTGTTTTAGTCATCATCTATTAAACCATAAATTAAATTATAATTTCTGTAACAATAAGTAGAAAGTATTCTGTAAACAATAAGACATGGTCACCCTATCGCACCACATACTGATAATGTTCTACAGCTTCTGAAATATAACCTTAAGAATTTTTATTGTATTTTTACTAGTTTTGACAAATTAAAATCTAGGTATTACAAAAAACTCCAGACCTCTGCGATGCTTTTTCAGCGAGATACAGGCGAAATAAAGTTTTATTCACCGTTTCGATGGCGTGGCCATATCGTTTTAGTCTTATAGCTCCTGAAATATAAACCTAGGAATTTTTGTTGTATTTTTCCTAGTTTCGACAAATTCAAATCTGGGTAATTACAATAAACTACACACCTCTGCGATTTTTTTTCAGCGAGATACAGGCGATAGCGTTTTCTCCACCGTTTCAATGGCGCGGCCATTCGGTTTTAGTGTTATAGCTCTTAAACTATAAACCTGAGTATTTTTTTTATATTTTTACAATTTTTTTACAAATTAAATCTTGCATTTGCGTAAATTTCAGGTCTCTACAAGGCTTAGTTTTAAAGATCTCAGTGGCCGCGCGGTTCGCCGCGTTTCAATGGCGCGGCCATGTTCAAACCCTTATAACTTTTTAACCGTATCTTTGACAAATTTATGGTTTTGGGAATCAACTTTGACAAATTTTTACAAAAAATTGACATGGTTTTTTTTAAAAAAAAACGCTATGGCCGCGCGGTCGAACTGGACACCAGTTTACGCGTTATTGAAAATCATTCTTATCCTTCGTAGGTATTAAGTGCAGTAGGTAATTAATGTAAGGGTTCTCCAGTTCATGGTTAACTAAGATAAATTAAGATATTTACTAATTTGAACTGGAGACTCAATAAACTAGATAGAGAGGACATTGACAGTTTCTCAACGATAGTTCGGCTAAAATAATGAGGATAAAACCTTGTTGCCTAATAGCCTAAAGGCGTCACACTAGAAATTCAGTTAACGCATCTCCAGCCGCACTACATCATTAGACCGTATCCAGAGCAATCCAGCTAAATTCTTTAGTTCATCTATCAATTCAGTCCATAAAACACTTGACCTACGAACGCCGAAGGGTACTAAGCTGACTTGTCTCGTAATTCTCCTCATACTCGTTTACAGAAACTTTAGGATCTGCTAATACACGCCATTAGTCTTACAGGCAGACGTCTATCATCGGTATGAGAAAAAAATCACGAGCCTTGATAATACAAAATCGTCTGTAATTGAACATTGGCGTCGACGTGGGGATGTTTTTCATAGCGAGCGCTACTTAATGCTAATTATACCTTGCGTCGTACATAGAACCACTGGGTCTGCTAACGTGGCCCACATACAAGAAAATGCTTACAATGTTAGTAAGTACGTATCGACTGGCCAGTTTTTCGCATGGTTGCTTCATAGTCTTCAATTGCCTTACTTCAGTTGGGCAACGTTTCTTAGCATTCCTTAGGCTCAACAACCTCATATAATATACCTCACAAGTTACAAGTTACCTATTCTTAAAAATCGCCCAAATAAACCACTGATTTTGTGACTCAGTATTTTAGTAGGTGCTTACCTTTGTTCAACTAATTACCAAGGCTGAACAATTTCTTTGATCTTTCGTGTCAATAACATATATTTGCATACCTTTTATTACTCATGTGAAGCAGAAAAGGATAAAGTTAAATCAATATGATGATTCTATTTATATTTAAAACTAGCTGTTAACCGCGACCTTCGTCTGCGTGAAATTATTATTAAAAAAATGATTTTATTTGTTTTGCACGTAACCCTAATCCTTTTACTGATATAACAGTAGCCTTGTTACTCCTTATTACATCAGTTATATTCCAGTAAAAGTCCTGTCAAAATCGGTTCAGCCGTTTCGGAGATTAGCCAGAACAGACAGACATTTTTTTTTATGTGTACCTTATATACTTTTCATATGCATTCAGTAAATGCTGCAGCTGTTATTTTGAAATTACAAACAGACACTTCAGTTTTATTTATTTGTATAGATTACACCATCAGGTTTAACCTGTGGGTTTAACTATCTAGTGTTCCTCAGAGCCATTGCATTAGGTACATATATCTACTGCAGAGGTAGGTTGCTTCGGACACGCCTACGGAATCGCGAACCACATCGCAACTGAAACCTTTTACTTGATTAGAATAAATATAGCCTGGTTCAGTCTCGTGTACCTGTTACGTCACTTTCTCCACAAATACTTTCTCTAAAAAGTAATAAAACTGTTTAAACTAATGAGTAATAAACAGACGCAACCCCAGACAGTGTTCTTTATCGCGTTACCTTAGTGATTCTTAATCGATTTACTGGAGCATACACTAAATAGCATTTGAATTACAAATAAGTTGTTTATGTGAATAATGCGAATCAGTTCGCTCAGGTGCGAAGTGATGTGGAATGAACTTAATGCAAGTTGAAGGACAGTTCAGTTTTAACAAAGACGTTGGCGTCTCTTTGGGTTATGCGTCGTACAGCCCGAGATAAGATAACACGGTTAGTAATCAAATAAATAAACAGTATAACCCCTGTTTCTACTATCTCTGCATCTTAGAGTACTCTACATTCGGTACGATCCCTCAAGGGCGCCCGACCTATTCGTCATTCGAAACAATATCAGACGGAGCCAATTACGCAGCTTCTAAAGTCTTACATTTTCTGAATGTTCCGTTCAATCCTTGATAATTACGTCTGATTATTACAGTAAATAAAAATGTGTAATAAAATAGTCTGTGGTAAAAATAATTGTGATTATACCGGTAATGCAAAGGACCTGCCGGTGATTGTCTGAAACTAGCATTGAATCAATAAATCGACATGTTCATTGAATCGAAAGACACAAAGTCATCATTAAGTTTCATTGCAACATAATAATATCATTTATTTCTCAGTGCAGTGAGACTGACTGAACCTACGAGAGCTTATTGATGTGACGCCTAGTATCGAGTTCCAGAAAATTATAATACTTAGACAAATCCCAACATGTTTGATGTTCGTACCTTTAAATATAATACGTGTTTCGCCTTTTTATTTCCTCAGCTAAGCCACAAATACCTAAAGGAATATATTTTAAGCATTTTCCTTCACAGTTATCGTTGTGTCAACAATTGGCTGGTAAACATCCTTGTATTTTTGCAAAATATTTTGCCAAAATTCCCGTCGCTTGCTACCTACTATGCACGGGTGTGGCGGAAATGTAGTATTTTGTAAACAGATAACATGAACACATCCTTGCCTTTAATATGACTGTGTGTCTGACATACAGCCATTTGCTTATAAATGACAAATTAACTTAATGAAGTGGAGATACGTTGTTCGAACATTTTAAGCGTTTCTTAGGCACTTGACAAAACATTTTTTTTTTGTAATATTTCCGTTATTTTTAACGCCTTTACCTCTAAATGTTTATTTATGCGAGGTTATCTGAAAAGAGAGAAAATTGATAAACTATCTTTATGAGAGAAAAGAGAAAATTGATAAAGTATCTTTATGGTCATGTTTTATAGATAACATGGCCATAAAGATGTTTCTGATTCAACAAAAAAATATTTAGTTAGGTGCCTGGGTCAAAAACCTCGTAAAATTCACTGCTGCGGTAGAAGCTTTTCCCCAATTTCAATGTCAAGTTCGTGACTAAATATTTTTGGAGTTTACCTAGCTACCAACTTCGTAATCAATTTAGGACTTATCTTTAAAGATAATAAACTGGACTTTTTTTTAATTGATAAACTTAGTATATACATCAAACGAAAAGTTTTTGGAGTTTTAAAAATCAGTAGGTACTAAACTGAATGAAAATGAATGAAACCAAATAGGTAGGTTCCTGATATAAATAAGATACGTAGGTAGGTAGTTAGTGATCATTGATTGCCTTATTAGATTACTTACGTAGATATTCAATGAATGTATTTACATTGATCGCTATGCTATCGATGTGCAATGCTACGCTAACAAAATTTCATCACAGCTTGCACTTTTCCAATATTTATTGAAACGTCAACAAATATGAAGGTACAAGCAAACACTTGACATTGGATAAAACACTATTTCTAGATGTCACCACTGCGCACCTAACGTACTTACCCAGGTGACGAAATGTATGTACCTACTTGAAACCCAATAACAAATAGATCCATACCTAAGCTAAATTATTAGTATTCTTAGATAACTCTATAATCTCTCTCTTAATTAAAAACCCTCTCCTCAATGTTTAAACAAATTAAATGGGAGTCATAAGGTTATCCAGTTTTGTTTAAAGAAAGACTAAAAATGAATGGCCTCAAGCCCGAAATGTATTTTAATTTACCCTTATCTCACTAGTATTTTAGGTACCTAAGTAACATTTGCCTTTGTTTGTTACGGAGAATCACTGACTCGCCACAGGCACATACTCCTAGTTTAGGAGTCAGAATATTAAAATTATTGTGACTTTGTTATAAGCCATACGTATGCTCTTAGTCTTTTTAGTTCATTTGGAAGTGTTGGGACCACCAAAGATACGGAACACTAAAAGAATACAACTAGCTATGACCCACCTAATCTGCAGTCACTTATTTTTTTAAGTTATCATGAACTAGCCGACCCGAACTAGCTTCGCCCCGTGAGTCCCGTGACGGTTTTCACACAATCTTCAAACCATATTCACACTTTTTATTTTGAACTAGCTGTGCCCCGCGTCCTTCGTCCGCGTTAAATTATTATAAAATTATTACTTCCCTATTTGAATTCAATTTTGTTAACAATTTCAAGGGTTTTAATTTTTTTGCACAGAACTCATAATCCTTTTTCTAAAATAAAGCAAAAAATGTTACTTCCTATGACATTAGCTAGCTGTTTCGGAGATTAGCCGGAACAGACAGACAAGCAAAAATTAAATGTTTTTTTTATAAGTACCGTATATACTTTAATGTGCATTCAGTAAAAAGCTATTACTTTGAAGTTACATACTGTCACATCTCATTTATTTGTATAGATGTAAAGATTACAATGTATGAACAGGACTAGGGGCTGTTTTTTATCAAACTTTTTTTCCGATTCTCTCCTATCAAAGTATAAAAAGTTAAGCTTACAGCTTGCTTATCTACCCTTAGATATATTTACCCTTATCAGATCACTTTGGCCTTAGGTTAAATCCGTTCTATAATTAGTTTGAAAACTTGGGTTTCATCAGTCAAGTGTTAGGGACGCGAGAATTTTAAACGCATGGGATTATGACTTTACGAAGAGAAGCTGTTATTAAACACTAGAAGATTTTTGTCCATTAATTTCAAACCCTAAATTCCGTAACAGTGATCACCATTACCAGTACCACAATTAAGTACTTACATTTTCACGCTTTGAAAAAAGCCAAAGCTACTTTTGTAAATTGCATAACAACATCATCATCATCTGCCTAGCCTTTTCGCAACTATGTTGGAGTCGGCTTCCAGTCTAACCGGATGCAGCTGAATACCAGCATGGAGCCACTACCTATCTGACCTCCACAACCCAGTGAGTACGCGGTAATATAGGATATAACATAAGATATCCTTTGGTAAGACTGGTTGTCAAACTTTCGGGGCACTGACTACCTGTTATGAATGTCAAAGATCTAAATGACAACCGGGACCAACGTCTTAACACGCTTTCCAAGGCACGGAGGAAACCTCGGTATGTAATGTGTGGTCACCAATCCGCAGACCATCCTAGGCAAGCGCGGCTTAACCTGAAGATTGATTCGAGTGGCTGTTACTATTTAGCCACGAGCTTCTCGTAAATACATTAAAAAATTACCTAATAAAAACTTTTTCTTTCAATAATCTTCGTAATTAATATGCGTATAAATAAAATTCATACAATTACTCATGATTGACAAGTCATGTTGTTGTTGTAAGGTCAATGAATTAAGAATGATACACATGCCTTGAAACGATAATATTGTGAGAGTAAATAATTAAAAATCTTATGTAAACTGAGTAGGCATAATGTGTGTAAATAATAAATGTGTAAGTTGTGTCTATATTACTACATAATTATTTTTAGCCTTAATGCGGCTTAGGTACTTAACATTAAATTGAAACAAAGTCAAACCCAGAATCTAAGATTAAAAAATCGATCTGGCCACAACCGCCAAATTAGGTTCGTTGCATTTCAGACTTCCTCAAAAGTTCGTCCGTGTTGTTCCTTGTGATATTTCAGCATTGACGTCATCGCATCTGCGTACACTTGCAACTTGCACATAATTTACATAACGCCGCGAAGGGAGGCATCCCGTCACGTTGTCAGCTGCGTCGCCTCTTCCGCGTTTATTGAGGCCGGTTCACGCGGTTCATCGTCGCTGTAATTGATTGCACTCCATCGCTCCTTACTCCCTGTTATTGCGAGACTAACTTGCATCCTTAATGTTCATCACTTATCGACATTGGAGCGAAGTACTTTGGACCTATCTGTGGCGGTTTATGTGAAGTATGGCGCCGAACTGTATAAAACTTTTTCTGTAAGTATGACAAGTTGTCTGCAGTACGGTGTAGCCGTGTTTTGTTTCATCCAGTTTTCTGCAACATTGTTGGTAGTGAAGTAGAGTCTCGAATAAATTTAGTTAGTCAACATATTTATCAAGTAATGTTTTCTTATTCGTGAAAATGATACATACCAGCCAATAAATCAGCCAATCTTGGCAACATTTGATACTTAGTACAGTGTTATAAAAGTACACAATTATTCACAAAGAAGTCCAATTTGCCAAAACCAGATCCGTTTACCATAGGTCGTCTGGCAGTAATTTCAATGTCTTATTTTTAATTTTTAAAGATCAAAGTGTCAATTAGCCAGTGGTATATTGATAAGCCGATAACTATTTTGCATAACATGATGAAAAGAAGAAGACGCTCAGAATAAACTACATGATCCATTACTTGAATATCTGTTATTAGGTTTTATGTACCGTACGTCTAGTAAACGCTAGGGTTTTAAGAACCAACTCAACGAATTGTTCAGATTAAGACTGAAAAGTGGAAAATAGATAGCTATTGGCTAGACATAAGCAGACGACATGCCCCAGCCGTATAGACGCTCTACAAATGTAAGCAGCACAGAACTGTCTGTGCCGACTTTCGATATATACAATAAACATAACTTGAAGTAGTGTTCATAGCTTCCTTCTCCTTCAACTGACTTCTGCATCTCTCGGATCGATACACAGCGGTTATTTTATGACCTTTCACTCCGAAACTCTTTTATTTGCGGCTGAGAATGTGGACAATCCGTTGGGATACGTAATTTACTATACCTACGAATTGTTTCAACTCCGTCACCAATACCATTGCAATTAATTTACATTTTAAGACTCAATTCAAGGTTTGCGCCGAATGAAAGTCATTGAACGCATTAAATTAAATATTTTGGTATTCGGTAGTTCTCAGATAGTTTGAGAAACCACTAAGCTAATTTGGCACGAAAATAACAGTGACATTAAATACGATAGCGTCTGCAGGACCATACTTGGCTAAAATAACGTATTTGTCATTGAGGTGCGTTGGGATGAACCATGGATGGAGTTCATGGTGAATGACAGTTGATATGACATTCATTGATGAGTTCAATGAAATATCAAGACCACTGTGAGCTGTCTGTGAGCTTAAGAACTTTCGGATCAAACATAATTGGAGATTGTAGGTAGACTGGTATAGATAGTGTGCTTCCCTGCAGAGGGCGATGGCGCGGGCGGCCGAGGGCGGCGCGCGATTCGTTTTGCTCCCCGAAGGCCGACCAGTCCCGGTCGTCTCGCCGCATCGGATATGTGTCACTATAACACTATACATACGTCTGCTTCCCTTCGTGTGACTTCCACACTCACTTGATATTACGACAAAAAGATTCTGTGGACTATGACCCTGAACTTGCCGACCACATTTCGAATATTTGGTGCAGAACGACATTTTTGAGATCGGTGATAAAGCTAATATCTCATTCAGCTAGGACTGACTATCGTATCACATGGTTTATGTGCTAAATCATGCTTACGAAGACCGATTTGGTGATATGTTCTGCTGATTACGAGCTTTACTTGCTAGCAAAATGTGTTAATTGCATATATCATGAATAATATATGTAAGACTATGATCGTATTATTACGTAGATATAAATAAGTAAAACAATCTTTAAGGTCAAACGAACATCAAAACTATTTTTGTGAATAGCTCCATATGAACGATACCAGTTGTCCATATTTTGAAATGCTACAAAACTACGCACAAATTTTACGAGATTTAAAACAGTCGATGCAAGCATCATCAGAAACAGGAATCGAGACATAAAAGCTTCATTGAAGTCAATCAAAGCTGTCAAACTAGCTTTTTGTACTTTAATTGATCGAGAATATGAATGAGCAACAATTCAGTTCTATATTTTTGGTTCCCAACAGCACGTAGGCACCCCAACTGCGTAGGACTAGTTTAACGGCCACAATACAGCGCCATTATTTAAAAACAATTTATTTTATGTAACCAACAAAGAGCATTTCTAATCTTATCAACATAAAAAACAATAACATTACAATACATTTAATTGAATAATAAAAAACGTGTCCTTGTATGAGGTTCAAGGCGAACGGTAGGTCGATGGCAAGCGCGTCAACGCCGATACAAAATTTTGTACCGACGATGGTTTACGACCCAACTTGGCAATTCATTATCATACTAATAGGGTAGTTTTAGCCAACTAACCAGTTGTGGAAGGCCATCGATACCGCAAAAGTGAAGCAGTAAAAACAAAATCACAAAGTGGGATCATATGTAGGTGGTTTTATCGGTGATCGAAAAAAAGCTATGGATTTATTACGTATACTATAATTAACAGGCTCATTTAATAAGTAAGGTATACTGTATGTTATATGTTTGTTTTAGTTATTCACACTTTAGCTTAGCGCACGAACTACAAATATAAATTACCTCCTACAGATCTAAAACCTAAGTAAAAGAATGTCGTAATTTTGTTGCATCCAGCAATGCTTTTCAGACTGAAACTACTTAAATAGGTATTATAAGCATAACCCAATGCTGGTGCTGTTAAAATCTATACCTACTTTTAAATAAAATTGAAGTATCTGTTTGTAATTTCAAAATATGTAACAGCTTTTTACTGAATGCATATGAAAGTTTATAGGGTACTTATTACAAACAAACAACTTTATCTGTCTGTCTGTTTGTTCCGGCTAATCTCCGAAACGGTTGGACCGAATTTAACGGGACTTTTATTGGCAGATAACCGATGCATTAAGGAGTAACTTAGGTTGGGGGAGTTAACTTACTTTTATTTTAGAAAAAGAATTAGGGTTCCGTGCAAAAAAAATAAAACCCTTGAAATTGTTAACAAAATCCGACTCAGATAGGAAGTAACATTTTTATAATCATAATTTCACGCGAAAAAAGGTCGCGGGCAACAGCTAGTTCGCAATAAAATGATAAAAGGTAATGGGGCAACCTATGATGTAATAGGTACTATAAATTAATTGTAATCATCAAAGGCTCTAGATATTTGAGACAGGGTAATAACGCTGATGAACATCCGGTCACGGCTCTCAACACAACATGTTCGACACCGAACTGTCGCACGTGATACCACCAAATATCACCCGTTTTTAGAGCACAGAACTACTTTAACTTGTTTATTTTCGACAGCCAGAAGTAATTTATACAACATATTTTGAGCTAATGCAAGTTTAATACTAACAATACTACGAAACACAGTCGCTGTTTACTAAGTAAATCAATCTTGTGCGACGAACTAATATCGTTTAAAACATCGTTCGCAATTATTCTTAATTAGTACTGGGTAAAAAATTAACCTTGAATCAGAGGCAGGAGTAAGCGACCGATTGAATATTAATATTATAGCGATGAGTGAACAAATGCTGAATATTCAACGTCTCGGTCAGGCAGTCTCACGCACTCCTGGAGCTGCCGAGAACGCTTGTTTGGCAATAGGAAACGACAGCAGCGCACTGCACCACAATATTACTAGTTACGACTCAACACTCACAGAAAAACTCATTTTCAGCCCCATAAATCGTCCTCGAGAGTTTTCGCTCACTCCGATTAAGCAATCCAAGTTTCTTGATAGCAAAAAGTAAAACAAGAATTCGACTGCGAAATGAGAACCGTCTGCCGCGTTTCGAATTGAATCGAATACAAAAGCTTTTGTAAAATCCCTATTCATTAAGAACTGCATGCAGTTAATTCTTATTAATGAAGTAAAATGTGGGCTAACTCTAAATATAGGTCGGTATTTGCATTTTAATTACATATATAGTTTCTGCAAAGGTCAGAAACTATCAACCAATTACCAGCCCACGAAGGAAGTTGTGAACTTTACGAAAGTATTTCAACCGTAACTTTAGTTACGGATGAATTACCCAGTTTACTTAATTGTTAGCAGTAGGTCTTTCATTATCTACGTGGATTACCCATTGTTGCTTAGTACTTTTCATACTTCAGACTTTTCATTTGAAGTGCTTACCCAAGCAAAAATTCTATAAATTAAATGCGCCTCATAAACCAAACTGCACCCATTTAGCGAGCACTTTGGTTTTCTTATTCTTTTCACAGCGTATAGGGCTATATAATATATAAATAAATTTTACATGCACAGACAATTTTAACCTTTTTTCGCGTCATTCGTTGAAGAAAAAACATCTATTAAAAATTTACTTGCAACATAACTTCTCCAAAACACGCAAGCTAGGCGTAGCGCTTCATAATTCGCAAGAAAAATGTCTGAATAATGTATATTTTCTACTTGCAGCCGTAACTTCTTACACTTTATGCCTCGGCTGGATCTTTGTGTCCGGGATAAAGCAGAGAAAACTAGGCAGATAAATAAAATAAATAACATAATTTATAATGTTATATTGCTAAATAAAAACTCGTTCATATTAAGATAGGTAAGCATACGTACTACTTTCAATCTAGTCTGGATCAAGCACAAATGTTACCCATTTCAGACGCAGTCTATGAATTAAGTGCAAAAAAATAATTACCTACGTGCTTGCTCGCTTGGTACGTACGCTTTATTAAAAATTAAAAAGATTAAACCATAACGACCATAAATAAAATAGGGATCCGTGAGTAAAGGCGATAAAATTTTATTTTCAATGATAGGTAATAAACTTACCCAAAAGCTCTCTACGTAGTGTGAAAAAAGGAAAACTCCCGGAAGAGACATTGTAGCCAGCTTAACTTCACAACTAGACTGACAGAGGGAACACGCCGCGCTTTTTATTTATACACTTTTTGTTTACTAACATCACATAGGAATTCCTTTATCTGTGTCGAAAGGTAGCTCATACGCGAGGTTGCTCACGGGAGTCGCCCGGCAGCCCGCGAGCCTCGTCACTAACGACTGAGAATCCGCCAATACGTTGCGCCCCTATATACTTGCTTACTTCTTGTTTTGCCTGAATGCTTTATTTCACGCTCTATATCCACGAATTAATAATTATGGATTGTGGATATCGAACAGCAAGTGTTCGTTGCATACGAATAGTGCACATGACCAACAATCATCTTGTTCGACTTTCTTACGGCCAGAAACTAATTAATTAATTATTAATTAATATACAAAGGTCAATATAATTTATTATTAATTAATTATATTGACCTATGCATGATATTTATAATTGTTATTAGTCTGTAATAAGCTTTCTTTAAAACTAATTAAATAAATAATAAAGTTATCTTCCGGGAAGAGCACGATTGTGGAAAAGTAGGGAAATTAGTCCCAGGCTTTCTGTATTATATTAAGTACTTCATTAATGAGTAGGCCATAACCGGGCAATACGTTTGTGAACATTGTGTAGGGATCAGAAAAAATATTGCAGACAATCTTCTTAAGCAATCATCTAAGTACTTTAACGTAGTTAAATAAAAGTGCAAATATTTAATTAAGTTATTATAACACCTTGATAAAATTAAAGGGTGAACGTCCCAATGGTTTTACACAAGGTCATTACTCATTTCTGAAACTGATATCTACTTTGTTTTTGTTATTCAATTGTTAATCCAGACTTTCTACACACAATACAAACAAAGCAGGTACTTATTTAAACATTTCGTGTTAGCCAAAAAAAGCAATACGAAATGAGGCTAAACCCATAAAGCAAAGCAAAACAAAAAGGAAGGAGACGAAATTAGACCTTGCCAAATATACTGAAGGTTGCGGGGATCCGATGGATGCGAGACGCACGGGACCGGTCAATGGGCCGATACTTGGGGGAGGCCTATGCCCAGCACTGGACGTTTTTCGGCTGAAATGATGATGATGATTATGATGAAATATAGGTACTGAGGTCACCTTTTATCCAGCTCCCGCCAAAAGTATGAAGGTCGCCCGGGTAGGTGGCCTACAATCTACAGCTGCCATGAATTAACCCCAACTTCTTTTTTATGTGGACATTCTTTCGATAATACCTCGACTTTTTGTAGAGTTATTAATACATTAACAACACTACCTGCAATATATAATTCTCTGAGGGCCGTGGCAAATTCTTCGGATGAGGCCCTTCCTCAGGCCTCAATATAAAGAAGCTCAACCATAGTTCTAGGTAGTTTCTTTTAAATAAATCAGTATGTAAAATACGTTCAAAACGCTGTTATTATTTTGTGTGCATCTTTTCATAATACCTACCTAGAACAAATCAACATCAGATATATATACGCACCAAGGGCTGAAATAGATTAATGCAGTTCTATAATGTCAAGATAATTATTATGAGCAATGTGTAGACGTTTTTGAGCTCTAAGTACCTATGTTTAGATATTACAGGGTGTAACAGGACCCTTATATTTTATTTCTTATTTACATGGCTTAATTTCATGTCGGAAAATTATGATACTGACTGTATCTAACCTACTGTCTTGGGATTTAACCTTCATCGCCAAAATCTTCACAAGCATTATGTACACGAAACTAAGTAACTTTACGCAAAAATTATTGCTGGGTTTGGGGTGAAAAATCACTTTTTACGGTAGGAGTCAAAGTAATGCACTCAAAACATTGTGCTGATGGATGGATTGAATAGTACGGTGGTCGTGGTGTTTAAAGTAAAAATCTTACATTTAAAAACATGTACTTAAAAAAAAAGTTGTGAATAATTTGAAACTTTGTACATTACCAACTCAAAATCTAACCTACTTGGGATCTGACCTTCATCGCCAAAATCTTCAAGAAGCCGTTAACCAAGCTTTATGTACACGAAACTAAGTAACTTTACGCAAAAATTATTGCTGGGTTTGGGGTGAAAAATCACTTTTTACGGTAGGAGTCAATGTAATGCACTCAAAACATTGTGCTGATGGATGGATTGAATAGTACGGGGGTCGTGGTGTTTAAAGTAAAAATCTTACATTTAAAAACATGTACTTAAAAAAAAAGTTGTGAATAATTTGGAATTTTGTACATTACCAACTCAAAATCTAACCTACTTGGGATCTGACCTTCATCGCCAAAATCTTCAAGAAGCCGTTAACCAAGCTTTATGTACACAAAACTAAGTAACTTTACGCAAAAATTATTGCTGGGTTTGGGGTGAAAAATCACTTTTTACGGTAGGAGTCAATGTAATGCACTCAAAACATTGTGCTGATGGATGGATTGAATAGTACGGGGGTCGTGGTGTTTAAAGTAAAAATCTTACATTTAAAAACATGTATTTAAAAAAAAAAAGTTGTGAAAAAGTTGGAACTAACAAAAAAAATGATCGCAACGACGACGCGGCGACGGGGAGAACAAGTGCCTTTCGGCTTCGTTAAGGGTCATGTTACACCCTTTATATTTGATGGTCACTTTACCCAATTTAAAGGGCGTTTTGGATTGAAATACCATTTTTTAAAGTACGTATTTATTAAAATTTGTTTTTTCGAGCTTTCTGTTCAGAGAAACTGTTATTGAAACCATCAAAATTAAAATTACGGGCCATGGTGTCTTCTATGGATTAAATAAAATATTTACATGGTGGTTACGATTCGATTCAGAAATTTAAAGCGCAGATACAAAATATAATACCTATAGCTATACTTACACCAGAATAGTAGCACGGCTAGGTTAGAAGAAAATATTATTATTTATACATTTTAAAATTCAAGTCTAATCTCTCATAAAATTCGATCGTTGAATAGGACATATCGAGATTTATTAGTCTCGTTGGTCTAGTGGTCGCAAACGCGACTACTGAGCATAGTGTTCTGGGTTCGATTCCCGAGTCGGGCAAGTGTTACTGGGTTTTTCCTTCAGGAATTTCTCAATAGCAGTCATGGAGTCTGGATTTGTGCCCGGTTGGTTGCAATAGGCTCGCGAAATTTCTTATGAAATAAGCAGTACCTTTGTGCTCTTCTATGTTAATGTATTGTCCTGTTAAGTATTTTGTGTGTACATAAATAAGTAAATGGGATTTAAAAACATGCCCTTCTGGTGAAATGTGGGTGTACACCGGTACACCTCTGCCAAACCCTTCGCGGATTGCAGGCGTAATGTTATGTAAACTTTGTTTTTAGATGTAATTTCGAAATTCCTTTCACTGATGGTAATTGGTAAAGCTCAGGTACTGCCGAGAACGGGCGAAGTCGCGGGTAGAAGCTAGTTAGGTACAACTACAAAGCAACATATCTCTATTACAGGTAGTAGGTAGGTATAGTATTAGTACCTACGACCAGTAAATCAACCCTGGCAAAAGTGCGCTTGTGTTGATCGAAAGTTTGCAAGGGCCTTTTTTTTGGAATGGGAAATCATCAACTCTTCCCGCTCTGAGCGGAGTGGAAGGAGCGGAGTTTGCAAGGGCCTGGTTTTTAATTAGAGTATTTTCGATTCACTTTACTTGCTCTGAATCCACCGTCAAAACTTGTCTACGCGACTCAAAATTTGATGACGCCAATAGCCGTTGAATTGTGCAAATCCACCCCTAAGACGACCCACGGTTCTATAAATCGATCGAAAATTTTCCGACAGATTTGCCTTCATTCATAAATACCTTCCCAAGAAAAATAAATGCTTAAAAAAAACTACAATATCGCAAATAAAGTATTCTCTAATTACCAGTAGGTACCGGTAGGTTAATTCACAATTTCGGACACAACCTTTTTTTAAACTTCCCGCCATTAAGGGTATATTTCACTATTTATCGTTCGATGGTGTCTCAAGTCAGCATGCGTATAAAATAAAATCAACAAAACTTTTCAATGAGCTTCACCGAACGTTGTATTTGAACTTAAAACTTGTCTTTAAAAGATTTGTTAAAACAATATTTTATCAAATTAATCTTATCTCTACTGTTAAAACAACCCTCTAAATTGCATGATACGGTTCTTTTTACGCAGCAACCATGTTTTTCAAATCATAAAATCATAAGACTATATCTAATTAAACAAATATGTTTAATTAGATAAAATGCTAGCGATCAATTTAACCTAAATTTTAATTACGTAAATAAAATATTGATATTATTTGAAACCAATATTTGTATTTTTGTTGATTATTATATTTAAGAGCAAACAGTAATGCTTTACTGGTGTAATGAAACGTAAAGTTAGCAAGAAAAAGAGCGATAATTTTAGCCACAATAATTTTAAACTTGACATATTTTGGAAAAAAGAAATATGTTCAAAAACACGTAATTATTACTGATTAGCCTTAAGTAATTCAGTCACTGTAATTGTCAACATTCTGGAAGATAAGAATATCTGCTATCACTATCACTGTCAAAATCCAACACGAAACTACTGTCGCGACGAAAGCTATAAAATTAAAATAAGTGAAAAGGATAAGACTAAATATTCATAGACGCATATATTTTTGAGAAATATTTTAAAATGCAATTCAAAAATGTAACTCACGTGTTGTTCGACTTAGATGGCTTACTTCTGGGTAAATTTTCATTTATTGCGTGAGATTGGATAATACTGGTTGATAAATTCGGTTACATTACCTGCGTAATAATTTGATGTTTCAGATTCTGAAATCTTATATACAGAAGCCTTTACTGCTGTATGTGCAAAGTATGGGAAAACCTTTACCTGGGAAGTCAAAGCCAGCCTGTTGGGATTCCAAGGTCATGAATGTGCTGAAAGAATTATAAAGGCTTTGGAATTACCGATTACCAAGGAGGATTTTATGAAGGAGAGTTTCGAATATTATGAGGTACTGTTCCCTAAAGTGCAGCTTATGCCAGGTAAAATTAAATTTAGTTATTGAACTGCATGATAAGTGTGTATTCTAATGATTATTTAAAATATTTAAACAATGCTTCAAATGTTAAAGTGAATATTTTCCATAATGTAATGAAACTGTAATGAATTTTCATAAACTCTTAGTTAACAGTAGAATAGAATAAGAAAACATTGTTATGCAGACACAGCTGCCACACAGTAATGCCAGCTATTTACTTGCTTGTTTCCACCAAAGCTGTACACATTTTGTTTACATTTTTATACCACATTTAAAAATTTGAATCATTTGTTTTTCTTAAAATGGTAAGTCAAAAAAACA
Source organism: Eurois occulta (assembly GCA_950022335.1). Taxonomy (NCBI): domain Eukaryota; kingdom Metazoa; phylum Arthropoda; class Insecta; order Lepidoptera; family Noctuidae; genus Eurois; species Eurois occulta. The sequence goes on along the minus strand of OX465500.1, from coordinate 8,391,344 downwards.
ACAGCCCGTAAATATAATCAATTAAAAATAATCAATTACAGGCGCACAAAAGCTAGTGGAGCACTTGCACAAAAAAGGAGTACCAATAGCTCTAGCCACAAGCTCAAGTAAGGACAGTGTAGACATGAAGATGCAGAACCATCAAGAGTTCCTAAGGTTTTTCCATCATCAAACCATGGGGTCAACTGACCCAGAAGTGACTAAGGGAAAGCCTGACCCAGCCATATTCCTTGTCTGTGCTTCTCGGTTTCCTGACAAGCCAAAGCCAGAAGATGTGAGTAGATAACATGGTTTTTTATAGCCGTGACCCCTTGGGTCAGGTTGTTTATAGATATATTTTGATAATAAGAACCAAAGCTTAAGTAGAAGTTCAGAGTTCACAGTCACACACACAGTACACACAGTACAGTGAGTTATGTAATGTTAATAACAGAATGAATACCTTTTGAGTTAGGATTCTTGAATAGCAATGGGTTAGCATCCAAGTGCATGAAGATTACAACATTTTAATAACACATAACTGGCAAAATATGGATGTACTATATTTATACACCTTATACCTCTTCAGGGAATATTCATGTGATTGTTCATAAGGGCGTCAGGGAGAGCCGGTGCCCTCTGTCAAAATATCCTTAGAAAACCCGCCGCACCCGAGTGGGTACACGCGCCCGCACCACGTCGCAAACATCCTAATGAGGAATGTGTGCAGTAATTTAATTGCCTTTTTTCCAGTGCCTTGTTTTTGAAGATGCTGTGAATGGTATAAAAGCAGCGAATGCAGCCAACATGCAAGTAGTAGCAGTGCCTGACCCACGCATCGAGGCTGATCAATTGCAGACTGCTACATTGGTCCTGAAGTCCTTGGAGGACTTCAAGCCTGAGTTATTCGGTCTTCCAGCTTATGATAATTAGGCAAACTGTTCTTATAAGTATTTGTTGGTGCTTGTATTTATATTGTCAATTGTCAATCATCACATGATCTGTACTTATTATTTTAGTATCCACTACTCAAGTAGTAGTTATATTTTTTTGGTGTTAAGCAAAACTGTTTGAAAAACATCTAATGTTTTTCAAATGATCAATAAATGATCAATGAGTATGATATACACTACAATTATACAGGCAGTATTACACCTCCACAGTACCTGAATGTGTTAAACATTGACCTCTTATGTCTAGTCATATTGAAATAAAAATACAAAACTTCACAGCACCATTATGTAGTTTTATTACTATTTACGGTAAGAATTCACTATTTACAATATACACAAAACTTATTCATAACAGGTCTGAGTACCTGATTTATCTAAAGACTGTTTACACATCCAGATATACATATTTATTTGAACTAAAAGAAATTATACCATTCAAAACAACTCTGATGAGTTCAAAATAACACTACAGAAATCAATAATTAAGAAAGAAAATTACGAAGAATGAATATCATGTTGCTAATCATATTTATTATATGGTGGTAAACCAAACAGTTCTGGCCTAAAGTCCTCAACAGAATCCAGCACGAGCGTGGCTTCCGTAGTACGTGAACGATCCAGGCGAGGGTCGGGCACCATAACAACCTGCATACCGGCCGCACGCGCTGCCCTCACGCCGTTGATAGAATCCTCGAATACCAAACACTAAAATAAAAACAAGTTTCAGGTTAATTTAAAATATACCTTTTTTTTCTTCAATAACTTACTCTGACGTAGGATATTAAGTTCAAAATCTCATATAATTTATGACATATATTTTCTGATTTTGATGACGATTTTGTATAAAATGAAACATTTTGAATATTTATATTTAACTACGTAAGATCAAGAGAGTTAACCCCACGTCAGTCTTCAAAATTAACTTCAACACTCAACAGCAATCACTTGAACTACGATAATCGCCTTTACTTCTCGAAATAAAAGCGCAATTGGACTGCGTTATGTAATAACGAATTAAGCGACGAAATCGAAAAAAAAAAGTTATGAATGCAGATCGACTATAGGTATGATAAACTATGTATTCAACTATTTTTGTGTTCAAAAATCACTCTTACGGCCTTATAATAAGGGGTTGAATCAAGCGACATTCCGAACTTTGCTAGAATTTGTGCACACATTCGTTTTGTATTAAAGAATTATGCGTCAAAGTAACAGTTACAAACAGTTTTCAAATTGCATAAACGAATTAAACACGTGCACGATGAAGATAATTCAGTTTTGCCTTTTGATTTAACCGTTTTTAAACCGCAACATCGAATTAACCACCTAAAATGGTATTTAATTCGTTAATGCGTATCACCACACGCACAATCTTTCATCCGTTCGTGAATGAAGCGCCAGCTTCTGGCGTTTCATTCGTTATTGCATTCTATTTTCGCGGGTTTTTGCGTACGGGACGGGGTGGGGCGGCAGCGGGTGGTCTCATTACGCATCTAACATAATAACGGAAGGATGTTTTGTTTACCCCAATGATCGTTCTCTGACATGCTCGATACAGCGCTGCTCAAGAATATCAACCTTTTTTTTTTTTTTATCAACCTCAGGTTGCATCTGATTGAGACGCTACACGAGCTTGATTCTGACCTGTGACCACCGTCCAGTGCTCATGCACCTCATACCACGCTCGGGCATCTCTGACCCAAGCCAACCCCCTTCCACGGTAGTGATCGCTGACTGGAAGAAAGTAGGCGATAAGCTGAACTCTGACATGTCACCACTACTGGACGGTATCCCCGACCATATTGTCTCAGTCGCAGACACTACGGCCGCCATCGACTTGTTTACAGAGCACGTACAATCCGTACTGAAGGATTGTTCACGGGAAGTCCCAGAGACGAGTGATCGTCGCTGGATACTACCCGATGACGTCCGTGCTCTGATAAGCGAGAAGAACGCGGTCATACGTGCCTACAGCAGCTTTCCCTGCGATGCGAACAAAGCCCACATGCGCAACTTGCAGCGTGCTGTCAAGAAGCGCACTAGTGAGCATCGTTCTAATCAATCGGACAAGACGCTAAGCGAGCTCGAGCCCACCCACCTAGCTTTCTGGCAATTGCAAAGAAAGATGCGTGCCAAAGAGGAGGCCACGCTGCCCCCCCCTCACCCGTCCTGACAAGAGCGTCGCGTTTGACGACTCAGAAAAGGCTGAGTGCCTAGCCGACAGCCTGAAAGCTCAGTGTACCCCCAGCTCTCAACCAGTAGACGCGCGCCACCTCACCGAGGTGGACGCCGAAGTGGAACGTAGAGCCTCCCTTACCCCAATAGAAGACCCCGACGATCCCCTTCCTCCAGTCTCCCCTGAGGAAATGAAGGATATTATTGACAAGCTTCAGCCTAGGAAAGCCCCTGGCGCCGATGGCTTCACCAATAGGGTGTTTAAGATACTCCCTGGTCAACTCATTGTCTTGCTGGCAGCCATCTTCAATGGCGCCTTAAGCAATAACATCTTCCCACAAGTGTGGAAAGAGGCCACTGTCATAGGTATCCCCAAACCGGGTAAACCTAAAGCCGAGCCTTCGAGCTACCGGCCGATCAGTCTCCTTAGCGCACTCGGCAAAATCTACGAGAGGCTTATTTATAAGCGTCTCAAGGACTATACCGAGGCTAAGAGCCTCATTCCCAAAAAATGGAAAGTATAGACTTTGTCGGAGTTTCTAAAATGCTGAAGACAATAGTGAATAGAAAAAAAAATATAGAAGGAAATCCTATAAGCTGGTTGAAAACTAAAGAAATAAAAATTTTTAAGGATAGACCTGGTCGAATATTTCTTTCAACCTGTCATGGCGGTCAAACCCATGAAGTAGATCTTAATAAAAGACCAAAAAGAGGGGCAATAAATAACCCATTGACATTATCAAGGCATTATGAGCAACTTTGGCCACAAGGAAAACCTATTTCTCAACCGAAGCTAGATGATATAAAATCCCTCCTTCATCTCATACCATCAGATGCGAGAAAATATTACGAACATTTAACTGGATCTCGTAATTTAGAAGATGATGTTGAAGGTTTTGATGGATCCATTGATTTTGAAGTAGAAGATGAAGAATAAAAAATAATATGGTACAGTGTATAGGTAATTAATAAAAGAAAAAAAAAGGAATAAAAGTATTAGTAAGATGTAGAAGTGTTACAACATTTGTTTTGTTATGTAAATTTTACTAAAATAACTGGATTTAATCTTATGTTTCAATTTATTTCACCCGAAAAAAATCGCAATAAAGTATCAAACGACAATAATGCCGTATAGTACGTTATTGATAAATAAAATGGTCTGAATATGGCTTAAAACACAAAACAAATTAAGCGGAAAAATGGCTATAACTACAAAACTGTATAGTTTAGCCTTATATTTTTTTAACTAATGTGAACTTATACATATTTTATATGTTCAGAATAAAAATTATACTCTTGACATATTAAATGTATGCACAGCGACCATTTTAAGTTTGAAATTTTTGAAGCTCATTTTCTCAGGATTCGTTAAATGGCGCTTAATCGGTTCTTACATAACGCAGTCCAATTCATTTTCAAGGATGATGATGATGACGATGCCAGGTGTGGCAGCACGGAATCGCAATTTTCCATACTTCTACCCTTTTTATCGCTCAGAACCGTTCCAGATTTGGTAGAGCGAGAAACAGAACGGGAATGCTATGGCATGCGGCAGTATCGACTGTGCGATCGGCCGGGGCTGCCAGATGAGGTTTTACCCTAAGGCGTGCTAGAAAGTTGTTCGGGTCAGTGCCGGATTTAGGGCAGGGCAACAGGGGCCCTTGACCCGGTCCTCTACAAGGAAGGGGCCTCCACAACTTGGTTAAGAAGACTCGCTAATACATCCTAATCCTCCACACCCTTAAATGCGGCCCTGGTTCGGGTCGACAAAACATACATTCAATTTTGCCGACCGAGCTGGGCGTCCATTCAGACCGACGGCGACCTGACGTGCCGAACGAGTATTACCAAAGAAAACAAAGTAGTTACCTTCTCAGGAGCTGGCTTATCGGGAAACTTGTTGGCCGCAACAAAGAATATGTCAGGGTATGGTTTGCCTTTCTTCACGTCAGGATCAGAGGTGCCCCAAGTTTTGCACAGAAACAGATCAAATAGGTCCTGATGGTTGGCAGTCTTCAAATCATAAGACTCCTTGCTACTGCTTGTCGCTAATCCTATGCTAACATGGTTATCGTGGAGATGACGAATTAGTTTTTCGACTCCTGTAATTTATAAGACAATAAAATTGATAAATATAGAGAGAATTAGGAAGAGTCTATGTGAAGCTGTGTTGACAGAAAAACATGTGTTATGTTTCACATGTCTTCGGATTTTCGATCCTAGGACAAACCGGTTTCCTCACGATCTTTTCCTTCACCGTTTTGAGAGTGGTGATCATGAAATAAACTACACAATGTAATGTGCCTGCCTGGTTTTAATGCCACGACCTGCATCCCGTAAGTTGGGCTGTTCCCACTGGCCACCAGTGCGCGGGGCAGATAAATGGTCGCCAAAAGTAGCTTTAGATATTATTACTTTCATTTATAATGTAACTAGGTATGCTCTATACTATAGAGTCTATAGACTACAGTGGTTGTGAAGTCATCAATTACAATTTATCGTACCTACGATAAGAAAATACCTACAAGAATAACTAGGTAGGTTTTTAATTAAAACTTACCAGGCATAATCTGGCAGTGCGGAAATATTTCATCGAAAATTGCGCGCGTCTCATTCAAGAACTCATCAACACTGATAGGTAGACCAAGGTCGTCGATTATGGTGCCCGCAAACTCTTTGCTCTGCTGACCCATGATCTTGCTCTTTAGCGCGAATGTAAACTCTTTGCCGAACCGGGACGCCACTTGTTGAAATCCTACAGTATACAGATCTTCCGTATCTGAAAATAGCAATATTGATAATGAAACATCTGTGTCGTAAGATATAATTTAAATGTATGATTAAAAACTTACTCAGTAATAAACCATCCATATCAAACAAAACATGTGTCACTGCTTTAAACATTTTATTTTAATATTTTGCTTCTATTGATTATGAAACTACAAGAAATGCAGTTATGTATTATTTTATTACAGTCGACACTTTAAGGCTTCTTTGGTAATGCCATATGACTGGAGATGTTAATGTTATGTCAATTTATATCTTATCTGCAAAGTCTGTCCAACTCTTTATATAACTAATGCGTAGGTAATTAAAATCATAGTTACAGTATTATAAGGTTTCCAATAGTATTAATATACAGATTTACAGATATATAGCAAAATCAATTTTAGTACCTAGGTGTTACTTTCACTACACCTAAACACTCGCATGTTAAATTGTAAGCATGTGCAATTTCTACAGGCATTTATAGTCTCCCCATTTCTACTAAGCAAATATATTACACATCAACAACCATGTGGTTGCAAATTGCATACAAGATAATTTTTCCATTACTGAAGCTAGTATCTTTATTAGTTTAGTAGAATGAGGTATTATGGAATGATAAATAAACTAATTCAATTATATAGTTTGTTTGTATTACATACAAATATATATTAGTTTGTACATTTGAAAATAAAACAAAAATTATTAATTGCATCCTGATCTTAAATAAAAATGAGGTAGACAAACAACCCAAGTTATTTATGAATGTAAAATTTGTACATCACAATATTTCTATGACTTGAATGGTGGTAAACCAAAGAGTTCTGGTTTAAAGTCCAGTAAAGTGTCAATCACAAGAGTGGCATCAGCTCTCAAATTCTTAGGCGTTCTAGGGTCTGGTACCATCACAACCTGCATGCCTGCAGCCTTGGCTGCCAACACTCCATTTACTGCATCCTCAAAGACAAGACACTATAAAAAGTTGATACAATTGAATTTAATGATAATGAGCGGTGAAATTAATTATTATGAATGAATAATAAATAGATATTATTTGATTTTTTATTTCTTTGTTACACACTGGATAAAGTAAGAAATGAGTAAGTACATAAGAGGAAGTCTGAATGTGGCGCCGGTGACTGGTGACTGCAAAGTTGTGTGGTAGTTGGTTGTCTTAGTATGGGCAATTGGGCATGTGATGCGGATAAATGAGGACAACGGAAACGAAAATTTTGAGTATGAATGTGTTTCTGCTATAAGAGTAGAGAAACGATGGAAAGACTGTGTGAAGGATGATATGGCTAGAAATGAAGTGTCTGACGAGATGATGACACGGATAGTGTAGTAGTACTCCTAGTTTATTTATAAAGTTTTCTTTTGGATTCATTTTAAAGTTGACTGAGTACATACTTCTGTCTGATTAACAAAAGAATCGTTTTAGGCAAAATATAATTACTGTTATGAAAAAAGTTTTACCTGTTTTGCCGTTGGATTATCAGGGAATCTTTTAGCTGACACCAAAAATATATCTGGATGTGGCTTCCCATTCTTTACTTCAGGATCTGATGAGCCAAATGTCTTGTATGGAAATAGAGCGAACAAGTCTTTGTGATGTTTATCTACTTTCAAATCATAGCTTTCTTTGCTTGAACTTGTTGCAAGTCCGATCGGAACATTATTTTGGTGAAAATGTTCTATCAGCCGCTTTGCACCTATAAATTAATTATGTGTTATATCGTAGCTGAAATCCTTATTGCAATTTTTACTATCAACCAATTTACCTGGCATTAGTTGTGTATCAGGAAATAACTTTTCAAACTGTTTTTTACTTTCCTCAAGAAACTGTTCAATGCTCATTGGTAACTCAAGTGCTGATATTATCATTTTGGCTGTCTCATGTGATTGCAGTCCCATTAGTTTGAGTTTCAAGTCAAAAGAATAATCTTTTCCGAATTTGGACACAATGTTTTGGAATGCCACTGTGTATAACTCTTCTGTATCTATAAATAAAATAAAAGTATGATGTTTCTGTCTACCTCATCAATGAATTCAATTTTAGCAGCTTAATATGCATGGCCACAAACAAATTTAATTTCTCAGTTAAGGAGATCCTTAACTGAGACACATGCAGTAATGCCCAAACCAGAAAAAATCAGAGTTATAAGTTTTAAATGACTTATTTTTAAATTCACATCAAAAATCTTTCCTGTCAATTTATTTACATCAATTAAATATTTTTTACGTCAAAGTAGTTATTGTAATGCAAACAAACCAAATTCATTTATTCATTAATAAAATTAGTTCTAAAAATAATCCAAAAATATATACTTAAATGTTAAAATTGTCCAAAATACGAAAATATTAATTTTCATATCAAATAATATACTGATTATGATTACACATCAAATTAACCAGAGAGTACAAACGTAATACCCACACATATATTTTTTTATTATAACAAAATAACTATTTATGTTCATTTTCATCATAAGAAACTCATTGTAGCAAGGACATAGGATGCTAGAGTGAGCGAAGTGAGCCCAGGATTTATGGCACCCCAACTCAGACAGGTTAGGTCCGAAGAGGATGGCGGGGTCTTGTGATCGAGCCAAGTGAGCAAACTAAGACCCCGTCGTCGTCTTCATGTTAGGTTACTTATACAATGCAGATAGGAGCCCCACTCGGCGAGGCTACGTAGACTCGGCCTATCACAAAATATTGATGTTTACCATGAACCTAGAACTTTAGCTGAATTTAAATTCTAAAAAGAGTCTATTCTACCCAAAAAAACAAATGCTACGGTTGGTTTGTTGCTTAAATTTAGTGGCTATAGCAATAGTTAATTATTTGAAGATCATTCTAGGTACATGATAAAATGGTGTTAAATTCCATATTATGTGTTATAAAAATAGAAGCTTAATTTTAAAAAATATGTTAAGTTTATAGTGCATTAGTTATTATTAGATACTAGCTGATGCCCGCGACTTGGCCCGCGTGGATGTCGGTTATCGCGACCAAAAGTAATAAATAAATTTTGATCCCGTTCGCTCAACCCACGGGAACCTGTTCCAGGCATAAAATGTGACATATCTTATTCCAGGCTATAATCTATCCCTCTACCAAACTTCAGCCAATTTCCGGCTTTTTTAAAGTATTAAAATGGATATAGTATGTTATCCTTAAGAGATGGACATTTGCCATCGCAGAATTTTCTGTAGACCTGTTTAAGATACACAATTCCACCATAGATCATTTTTTTATATCTCAAAGGGTTTAGGCAGCGTTTTCGTTAAAAGCTCCCAGACGGTTTATTTTTTTTCGACACCTCCAACAAGTATCATTATAGTTTATCCAATGTATACAAAAACTTGACAAATTATATACTAAAACCATCCTCTAGAACCACTCTATCCTTTCGTGAAAACAGCATGAAAATCGGTGCAGTAGTTTTTGAGTTTATCGCGAACAGACAGACAGACAGAGGCGGCGGAGGACTTTGTTTTATAATATGTAGTGATAATGCGTTCCACTTTTCAATTAATAGCGACGCGACCCGAACTCAAATTGTTACTAAAATAATAATATTTGAAGGCAACTATTTTGCCATGCAATCAGTAGTTTTGATTAGGATTGGGATTTTTTTATATAAAATAGGAAGATTTTTTGATTTACAGTTAAATACTACTATTTTGTTGCCAATAAGTTCTGCAATAAACAAGCATGTCAATGTAAAACTCAACTTACTCAATATTAAACCGTCCATATCGAAAAGTACATGGGTCACTGGTCGAAACGCCATTTTAAATACAAAAGAATATGTTTTTCTTGTTAGTACCCACACTTTTGTTTTCCAAATCGTTTAATTTTGTAAATATTTTTAATTTTTGTAACCTAAAATGGTAAAGTCAAAATATAGTAACAAAATTGACAGATAAACTAAGGTGTTGTCAATTACTGTAAGGGCTAGCACGCACGGGCTACTTTTGGCACCGTGACATTAAAGCTTTAGTCATCCGTCACGTCACGTAACACGTTTCCAAAGTGGAGTGCGCTCATGAAAAGTGACAGTGATAATTTTTTTTGAAATCGAAGTGTATTAATTGTCGATATGGATTTCAAAAAGACGGTCGTTGTCTGTGAACTCATCAGACTCGGGAGGAAAAGAAAGCGAAAAGAATACTGAGTACAACCCTTTGGAGTGACGTAGTTTATAAAACATATTAAAAAACTTTCCACTTAGTAGCCTAAGTGGAAAGTTCTATAATATGTTTTATAAACTTCGAGAACATCCAAATATTTTTTTTAGATATTTCCGAATGAGTGTTAGAAGTTTTAATGAATAAAATTCATTAATATACAAAAAATAAATAAAACTAATCAAATGACGATTTAATCATTGTCAATATAACGGAGCTTGGATGTCCCAAAAACAAAATTTTTATGATTTTAGTGTCGGCCAGCATTGCCGTCAAAATAGCGATAACCGGATTTACGCACTTGGATTTTATAAGGATAAATGAAGAAACTTGCGCTCTGAATACAGAAGTTTGCTATGAGCTTTTTATCCAACTCTCTTAATTAACGCACACTCATAGTATTTGGTAATCAGAATATTAAATATGTATTTACATTAATAATTAGGATGACGTATGACTCTCACCCCTTTCGAGGCCAATACCAAGCCAGCAGAGGTTTTTGTCTTGAGCCCTGTACCGAACTTTGCAAATGACGAACCAACGACGTTGAGAGTGTCAATTTTGTCACCTATGCACGCACTGCTAAGAAAACCTAACGGCGCGGAGACAGTTTCGTCAGGGGCTTGTCCGCCGGTCGGCGTACAAAAATTTCACCCAGTTGTCACGTTGTAACATGCGCGCATCTCCATACATAACCTCGGACTTGATAAGAGTGACGGACGACACAGTCACGGTGACAAAAATAACCCGTGCGCGCTATCTCTTACTGAATTTATGGCCAATACCAATTACCCTGAATACCTCAGACTAGTCCATTTTAATGAGGGATTTCCACGGGTCAATTTTTGCCGTGCGGCTAATCGTTTCACAAATCGCCTCACAAAGCCGCATCGCTAGCCCATTTACACAGTTGACTGAAATCGCAAGCGAATAGGTCATTTGCTTTGAAAATGTTAAGCAGGACAGGTGTTTTACGCGCTGGCATCGAAGTAGTTACTAATTCAATTATTCAAGAATTGCTTGAAGAACAAGGAGAGAAGAAGAAGCAGAACGAAAGAAGAAAATGTATAAACAAAACACATCATGCGGTGGGGGGGGGATCGCCTTTCACCATAGCCGGTCGCCGCGCCTCCAATGTCAGATGCTACTCTACTTTGGGGCTTGCGACTTAAGTCACTTGCGGCTTAGCTGAATTGCCATTTAGACGGTCAATTTTGGCCGCACTGCCTAGCCAGGCGGCGGAAATCGACCCGTGAATACCCCGCATAACGGCATTGGACAAACGACTGTTAAATATTATCTTCGTTTTTCTCAAATAAGCGCACAAAAGCTTCGATAATTCACATTTAATACAAAATAATTTTATCTATTTATCAATAACTCACAAGTTACCCATACATGCTGTCATTTCAAACTTTTTGACAGCAGACCGAATGGGGGCCTACCCCAAAATTAAATAGTACGAATAACGATCGTTCCATCCAATAATGACGGCACGGAAGTTTGCTGCGAGCGAAGGCGCACGTACAGTCAAGGCGATAATAAACAGGTTACATTGAAATTTTTATTAATCATAAAATGATTAAATATTATTGTATAGCCTATATTGGCCTATGCGACGTTGTCACGTTAAACTGTCGTCCGTAAATTAATAGAATTAAAACTTGTTTGATAGCAGGTGACAGCAGCTATCTACCATACATTATTTCTTATTTGTAGGTATTAAGTTTATTTTATTTTAAATTATTCTTCAAAACTTCTTATGTAACTAAAAACCTACTACGAGTATAACCAACGTGTCAGTGTTTGCAGGTCAGTGTCCGGTTGTAACTTGTATGTTGATTAAAATATGATTAGCGACCGTAAGTACATATATAGTGTAACAGAGTTATAATAATTTTAATCATCGTACAACCCTCTAATTTAATCCTATTGAATATCTTTTTCGTCATTAATGTGAATGCTGTGTATACGTATAATAGGCATACATGTCAGCACTTTTATGTTGTTTTTATTGTTTCACGTGTTTCACATTAATTCTTAGTGGTGTACCAAATACAACCTACATAGTTAATGACTTATTCATGTCACTTTTCAATTCAATGAACTTAGAGGGTTGTATTGATGATTTAAGGTGGAAGCGCCAGGGTAGCCCGCGAAATTCAAATTTACTTACTTTTTTGCATTTTTTATTTCAATTCTGTTGGACTTACGCCCATTTTCACCAAGACTGCTTCCCTAATATAATTATATAGACGTTATATTTCTTAGTTTGTTCATAGAAAAACCGACTGGTACTTGTACGGAAAGAGCAAGGAAAAATAAAAAAAATAAAACATTTTTGTCATAAAAGAATTATTTTTATTGTATTAAAACTTTACGAGAGCTGCCCCGGAGTAGGGAGGAGCAGGGGGTCCTCCATAAAAACTTCTTGGCTAGTGGAAGGAACGGCTTCCATGGAACTATCGCTTTCGCTTCGCTCATCTTCACTAGAATCAGAGTCAGTTTCAGATTCATTTTCACTCACGTGGATAATAATTTCATCCGTCAATCTGTCAATAACAATGTCACTCCTTATATAATCGTCCTCCATGTTTTTTACTTTTCGACACAATGTTTTCATCCATTCATTTTTTTCCATTTCATTTACTTTTTGTTGGACCAATTCCATGACTGCATTTACGTTGGAGGTAACGTGTTCTTTTTCAACACATTGTTTGATTGCTGCCCATGCCATCTCGATGGGGTTCAAATCAGGGTGGTAAGGAGGAAGGCGTAGCACTGAGTGATTATTTTTTTTAAGTATGTTGTCAATTTTGAACGTTTTAAACCGTTCTTTATTTCTTGCGATTAATTCGTACAGCTGTGGCTTCAGCATTGTACCTTCATGTGATATGTTTTTCTCGCGAAGCCACGATTGCATATCTGCTTTCTTTGTGTTTGACGATGGTGCAGGATTAGCCTGTTTGTTGTGGTATGAAGCATTGTCCACCACAACAACTGAATTGGCTGGCAAATTTGGAATCAGTTGTGTTTTGACCCACTTTTCATAATCTTCATAGTTCATATTAAGATGAGAATCGCCGGTTTTTGTGCCAGCTTTAAACATTAAAAGGGCATTGGGTAAAAAACCGGCTTCACAACCCGCATGCACGATAACAATTCCCGACGACTTCGACGTGCTGTGGGACGAATCAACGATTAACTCATCGGTATATATAATAGGTCTGCCTTCCGAGCGATACTTTGTGATTTTATGCAGATATTCAATGCGCTGGAACCGTATTTGTGTTTGCTCTATCAAAACTTTTCTCCCGTTCTGGGTTCTTTTCCATTGAAACCCTAATCGTTTTAGGATACGGCCTAAGCTAGTTTTTGAGCCAGTGAAATGGATGTCAGTTTTTAATTTATTGTGTAACTGCTTGAGAGTAGGCAATTCCTTTTCAGTAATGTGAAAGTTATGAACGCACTTTTTGATTACACCTTGGTCAAAACCGTTAACACCCGTCACTCTCTTTACTCCCTTCCTTTTCTTGCCAGGTGTACGGAAGGCATGTACCGTGCCATGCTCACTTGCTTTTGCTGCTATCCTTTGCACAGTTCTAACTGAGACGCCTGTTGCTGCCGCCACCCGTTTTTGGACTATCTTGAGAGGAATTTGAATGCCTTCTTCACTCTCCTTTTTCATAAACTGCATAACATTATACACCATTTTTCTGGCTTGCGTGCGCAGAACGTTAAATCTTCCGAATGGCATTTTTAATAGTGTTTTTACCGCACAACAAATAGTCAAAAACTTATTGTAGGTACCGAACAAGTGAAAACAAAACAGTCAATGACAAAAAAAACTTAACTTAGCGAAACAAAAGCAACCAAAATCTAATCAGAATAACAACAAAGACGCAAATATACGAGTATACGCAGTATTGCGCAGCTATACGTTCGATGTTCCGAGCCGCCATTAAGTTTGAATCTCACTGTACCAGATATAATAAAATAGTTATTTCGCCGTTATTTGTCTCGATAAGTCATTCTAAATGACCTCATGATTAGTAAAAGAAACAATATTTATTTCAGAGAACACATGAAAAAAGACCAAGGAAATGGATTATCGTACTTGCGACCCGATCACAAAACACTCACAAAGGAGGACCCGATAAATTATTTCCTCCTAGGCGTACCGCGTATATATATAGTAGTCTTTGGTACCGCGTATGACCCAGCATGCTTTGCTACGTGTCAAACTTTCAAGTGTCAGAGTCTCAGAGAATGTTGCCAAGTACGACATTTTTTGCACAGCCATGTGGTAAAAAATCATTTAAGAACAATGTTCAAAAAACCAGTGTCAATCTGTTTTTCTGTTCCGTGTCAATATAAAAAAGATATATAACATGCTAAGGTGTATACACAGCTCGTATCAAATCTGAAATTAGTTTCTCAAAAATGTATCCATATAACTGTCTCAGTGTACACAAAAAGTAAAATTTTGGACAAAAAAAAACCCTTTATTTAAATTGTGGATACTAATTATTATACATAAACATGAACTCCGCTTCATTTAAAGTTTTACGTAGAACATGGCAAGTGACAATATGATTATATGACAATATTTTAAAATAGCTTATGAATATATGGGCATGGTAGAAAAATGCTGTCAATATTTATAGGATTTCTACTCTAAGCATTGATAGCTTGTAACATTGGTGAACGATTTTCAAAAACTTGTTTTGGTTATTAATTTACAAAAAATCTACGTAACGCGCGCTGTAAAGGAGTTTATTGTTACGATTGTTTTTCGCAAAGCAAAAACTTGTAGTGTTATGCCTATTGGTGAAAATTGTGCGAGGCCTCATATTGTGGGGCGCTAATAACAGAAATGGATGGTCCCGGAATGAGTTTGTTTCAAGGCGCTGCGAGTATACACATAAACAATAGTGCTCAAGACAGGCTTGAAGAACAGGAAGAACTTGAGGACCAGAAACGTCGGAATGAAGAGGTAAATTTTGAGCTTGGAAAATAAAACTTCTATACAAAAGAGAAAAATTGTACACATTGTGTGATCTATGTTTTCTTGACAAAAACATTGCATTCTCTGTAACAAACTTCAATGTTTTTTGTTCTAGTTGAAGCATAAGCTCGCTAATGCGTTTGACGACTTGCTGGATGATGATGAAGCCAGCTCAGTCAACAGCAGTGGCAACTATACTTTGGACCCAGGACAAAATAATGGAGGTAAGCTTGGTCTTACAAAGTTTTTGTTGATATTACTGTCTTGGTGTTTGACAGACAGTTATCTTACTTCTTTCTCTTTTATTGATTATTATGTATGAGTATGTTTTGCAGAGGAGTTCAAGTAGGTAATTGCCTTTTATACAGCCCCTTATGATTGATTAATTTTTAAGTCATCCTAATTAAATTACACAAAATTAATGTTTTTTGATTATTAATGACGAAAACTTATTCATAAATGCTTAAATGTATTTTCAAACTCAACAGTCCAACAAGCAAGGACAGGCTTGCCCCCAACTTATGTGGAGTCTCTCAACCACTTGAAAGAGAATCAGCATGGCTCCGAGTCTCCCAAGCTTTACTGCGAGACTCCTAAGAACCATATAGGTCATATGAGACACCAGGAGGAAGTCTTGAAAGCACAGTTCAGTCCTTACGGTGCTGGTGATGGACAGAACCATTATTTTCAACAGGACTATAGAGGTACAGCAATTTATTTATAGAATATTCAACATCCATTTTATTTGGCTAGCAAATAGATATCTAACACAATAAAACAAAATGACTTGATGATATTTTTTGGGGTCAGTAACCGCAGGTTGCTGTGCGTTCATTACTTAAAGTAGAAGTTTAGAAAATCGTTTTTTTTTCTTTGTTTTATCTTGTTTAAATATAATGTTGATACCCATCAAATCTGTGGAGTTTTGCCAACTTCTTTAATTGTACCCTGTATTATTTTTATAACCTTATTGGAGAGTTGAGTAACTAAAAATATTGTTATTTACAGGTCACATGAATGGTGGTATGAATAACTGTGAGAGACAAGAGTATATGAACAATGAACAACTCAAAGTTATGTATGATGTAAGTACTTCTATCTATTTAACAAGAAGAGAAGCCATATGCATGAGGCCAGCATACCACTGACTGCCTTTTAGTGGTGTTTCCAATACCTAAACGAATAGTATGGTGATAGTAAGTGCGTGAATCTATACAAGAAGGCGAAGGCGCGTCGGAAGGCATTTCATCATCCGCTATTTCATGATTAAGAAGAGACCGTAGTATGCAAGAGCGAACAGAGCGAGCTCAAACAAAATTGTATTCCATTCTATAAAAATTGAGTTGTGTTGTAAAGAGAGTAGAATGAATCGGTTACTTTTATGTCCAGTGTTCGGAGCGTTCTTTTATGTGCCAGACGCGTAATAAACATCTGGCCTGGGGCCTGGATACCCTTGATACAAAAGGTGACGGGGGTTTAACCGACACTTTTTAAAACCCCTGCCTGCTAAAATAGTTTAACAAGTTCCCCAAATTTTCTATTTGGAAATGTGGTCTAATTCTTATGATTGTGGTCATTTATTTACCAAATAAATACTGATAATAGATTAATTTGTTTGATAGATTCGTGTGAAAGAATGTCAACAGTTAGCTGGTCAGATGCAGAAGCTGGATACAGAAATCGACAGCCTGCGAGCCCGCCTGGCTGCTGCTATCAATGATAGGGACAAGGCCGAATTGTCCCTGCAGGAAGCTCATCACTTGCTTGGTAACTAAAACTATGCAATGTCAACCTTTTTCTTTGTAACATAGGTGTTATTTTGGTATAGAATAACACAGACAGCCACATGCTCAACTAATTGTTATTGTAAAGTCAACTGTATTTCTTTAATCTAGCTAATATTATGTGATGAAGCCAAACACACAATGCGAGTTTGTCTTATACAACTCTCATTCTCAAATGAACTTTGAGAAATATTACAAAAAATATGTTTCTTTATTTCCAGCATCAAGCAAGCACAAGTTGATAGAGCTGGAGCAGCAAGTCACACATTTGTCTGACAAATTAGTAGAGAGTGACCAAGAAAAAGAGCAGCTCAAACTAGAACTACGCTCAGCTAATATTAGTTTGCAGGATGTACAGCAAAGACTTCATACACTACAGGTAAAACATAAAAACTTAGTTAGGATTGCCAATAAGAACAATCACTTTTGAAAATGGTCTTCCGAAGGCGGTATCAACGGCAACACGCGGTAGTCACATAATTAGTTTCGTATGTAACTTTTGATGACGATTGGCCGACTTGCTTTGCCGTTGCGGCCTTCCAAATAGCGCCTTTTTCTTGTTGAAAACAAACTCCTTACTCAGTATTTTATAAGAAATTATTTATAAACTTGTATGTAATTTCTAGGTTGCACACACACATGATACTGATGCCATATTTAGGGAACAGCAAGATAGGTATGTTTTGGATTGATTGAAGTATTATCAGTATGTTTAGCTGTCTACTGCACGTAAAAAATATAGCACATGTATTAAAACTACCTTTCTATGATTGCAGGCATCGTGATGAAATGGAAAGATTACAAAACGATTTGACCAAAGCTAAAAATAGACTAGACGATAAAGTAAGTATCTATTGACCTTCTTCTTACATTAAAATATATAATCAAAACTTATATTAATTAAAATATTCAATTTTAAAGGACAACGAAATAAAGACATTAGAACGACGGTGCATGGAAAAAGATAGAGAGAAGGAAGACATATTGATTGAAAAAGGAGCGACCATCAACAGATTAGCCAGCGAACTAGAGGCGGCACAGAGTAGGCTCGTCAACGGAGAGACTTCGCGGCTTAAGGAGAAGGTGTCTCAACTGACCACTGAGAGGAACGCGGCGAGAGAACAAGTGAAGGAGCTGGGCGTAAGTTCATTAGTTATAATATTATAGTTTAAAAAAACACGCTTTCTCGTATGCTTCCCAGCAAACCCTTTCATTTGATTGCCCATGTCATGGGAATGCATCAAAAGTTCAAAATTAACTA
The DNA here is from genome assembly GCA_950022335.1 of Eurois occulta. NCBI lineage: Eukaryota > Metazoa > Arthropoda > Insecta > Lepidoptera > Noctuidae > Eurois > Eurois occulta. The sequence continues at coordinate 8,373,222 of OX465500.1, read as the reverse complement.
ACCATCGCCATCTTTGGAAGTCCACCATCTTGAATTTAGAATGACGTCACTTAGGTATCCATGCAAAGGTGAAGGTGAAGCTAATTAAAGCGTGTTGATAAAGAATATTCTAAAGTCCACAGTCCGCTCCTTTCATCGAAGACCTCATCTAGAGCTATCGCTTTCTATCAGGCGAGATCGAGGTCAAGAGTAGGCCCACCATTCAATAAAACAATAATAAAAAAAAAATTACAAAAAATTGTTTGTAATTTTTTCATATGATTTTCTCGTCGATTTCAAAGGGTGAAGGGTGAATTTCTATGAAGCCTCTGTTTTGTTAGTAATTTTGGCCAATTTCCAGAAAATAGAATATTCCCAATTTACTGCATCAACTTTTATAAAAAAAGAGGGGCTCATGGCAAAATAATAACAGCCGCTCAGATCGATCTTTAGGTTAAGCCGTACTTGCCTAGGTTGGTCTGTGGATGGGTGACACCCATACCGAGTTTCCTCCGTGCCTCGGAAAGCGCGTTAAGCCTTTGGTCCCGGCTGTCATTTTGTAGATCTTTGACAGTCGTTACAGGTAGTCAGTGCCCCAAAAAGTCTGACAACCAGGTCTTAACAAGGGTTTTTTTTTTATTATTTATTAATCAAAACACACTTTTACACTATATCAAAACTCAAACATACCACACAAACCATCGGTTATAGTATTACCCAGTACTAACTGGGTTGTGGAGGTCAGATAGGCAGTCGCTCCATGTAAAATACTGATAATCAGCATCCGGTTAGACTGGAAGCCGACCCCAACAGAGTTGGGAAAAGGCTAGGCAGATGATGAAGTTTTATAAAAGAACTAAAAAGCATGTTTTTTCTATTTCAGTCCAAACTTGAAGTGACGGCACACGAATTAGTTCTATTCAGAAACAAGTTGTCTGGAACTCAAAAGGAATATGAACATTGGAGAACAACACTACATCAGATTTTAATGGAGTCGCTACCTGATAATACATATCTTGGTAAGTTACAACATGCAGCCTTGTGTGCAAACCACTGCCAATTAAATAAACACTACCTTATTCCCGCGTGGAGTTCAGTAATTGGGATTATATAAACCGGGATAAAAGGTATCTTATGTGTTAATCCAGGTTATAAACTATTTGTTGTGTAAATCCGTTCTGCAGTTTTTGCGTGAAAGAGTAACAAACATCCAAACTTTCGCATTTATAATAGTAAAAACCGGCCAAGTGCGAGTCGGACTCGCGCACGAAGGGTTCCGTACCATTATCTATAAAAACGGCAAAAAAATCATATCTGTTGTATGGGAGCCCCCCTTAATATATTTTTTTTTAATTTTTAGTTATTGTTGTTATAGCGGCAATAGTAATACATCATTTGTGAAAATTTCAGCTTTCTAGCTATCACGGTTTATGAGATACAGCCTGGAGACAGACAGACAGACAGGGTCCCGTTTTACCCTTTGGGTACGGAACCCTAAAATAGATAATTATAATAAATTCGAAAGTTTGTGAGGATGGATGTGTGGCTCTTTCACGCATAAACAGTTGTTTCAATTTTGGTGTACAATAAAGTATATTCTTTTCTATTCTATCATACCGTTACATATCAACCTGATATTGCATTGTGCAATAAATTAATAATACTTTATCATTTTCAGGTGAACCTCCTTCTCCAGGGAAATTGTCAACTCTCAAAGAAGTTTTGAGTCGATACAAAATACAGATGCAAAAATTGTCGTCGTTACAGGAAGAGATCAGCAAAAGGTAAGGAATCACTTGTAGTCCACTGCTAGAAATAAGTCTCTTCAATCGCACGTCTCATACCCCGAAAACGTCGTGCTTTACGTTTATTTAAAACTTATCCAAAAAACCTTATTGTATTCATTTTAGGGACAAAAAAATAGAGCAACATCGCAAACAAGAGCTAGACCTCCGAGCAAAACTAGAAGAGCAGAAAGGCCTAGAGATGCAGCTAAACTCCCGCATGGCAGTAGTACAGAATAAGCTGGAACTGCTCGGCAGTAACTCCGACAGTGAGCTGTTGGAGAGCTATAAACAACAGAATGAGGCACTACAAACCGAGCTTGAAGGAGTCCGGAGTGAACTGAAAAATGTAAGTTGAGTACTCTTACATTGTATTGTATAACGGGCTGGTGTCCGCGAGTCCACGTCCAAAGCGCGTATTTTGCGTTCGGGTGGATAAATAATTCGATCCACTCCAGCTGTTCCCCAAGAAAGGCTAGCAACTCCTTGGGTGTTGCTGACGATCTCGCGTAGAGTACGTGGGTTACCGAAGTAGTTTGCCCTATATGAGGCAACCTCTGGGCAGTGCAGAAGCACGTGGGCTGCTGTCTCGTCTTCCTCCATGCAGGCACAGGGGGCTGTCTATGACTCCTATGACAAAGAGGTATTTAGTACTCTTACGCCATTTTTCCATGGGGGTACGTAGAAACTATAGCTATGATCATTATATCTCCCTTTGCTTGGTTCACGCCACAGTTCACGCCCATCTGGTCTTATATTCTTGTTTGAGAATATGATTGAGTTATCTCTTTTAGTTCAGACAGCAGTTGTCATCATACCAGGAGTTGTCATTTAGTTATTTAATATGTTGTCTTGGGAGGAAACTATGTTGGTTGTGAAAGCTTGTCGATGGATTATTGAGTAGATAACCAGCACACCATATGCAATAACATTCATTTGTAAGTTGTAGCATTGACTAAACCAAGTAATCAAGCAATGGTCAACAAAACACTAATAAACATATTACCAAACTCCCATAGCTGGCCATGCAATATAGAAAAGCAATAATGGTTTTGTTAATTGTATTAAATTATAACCTCATTGTATCTTCTTATCTCCAGTTGGATCTCAAATACACGCAATTAGAGTTAGACTACGACAAGTTAAAGGCAGAGAAGGGCAGCCGCGCGTCCATAGTGCAGGAGGCGAACGCGGACTTGTTGCGGGAACTGGAACGGTACAGCGGACAGCTCAAAGACACGCTCAAGGAGAATGGGGAGCTGAAGACATTGTATCTACAGGTATGTAGAATAATCTACATTTTTCTCGCAATTTACTCTGCCACCGTAAGTTAGGCAGGTCCTGTGTTGGCTGCTTGGTGCGGCAGTTTGATTGGGTTCTGCTATAAGAAAATTCTAAGTAGCAGCATTTGCCGAAGTCTGGATTTTTTCACCACTACCACCACATTTTTTAAATGCGACCGTCCTTTTTTTTTTTTTTTTTTGGTGGGGTGGGAAATCATCAAATGACTCCTCCCGCTCTGGGCGGAGCGGAAGGGAGTGTCAGACTCTTACTGACTAAAAACCACCCATGTTCCTTCACAAGGGTCGGTACCCTTGCGGGCCCCTCCCGTTTGCTGACAACTCTTTGACAACACGAACGCGCCGTCGACACGGCCTGCCCGTCGTCATACGACGGACGGACAATGCGACCGTCCTTGCACATCGATCTACCTCTTTCAGGATTACACACATCTCTCTTGATAGTTATTTGCCCTGTCACTCCTACCCCAGTCATGCTGACAATAGTTTGTCTAGATCTTTCGTTTTTGCACACACTACCCTTAGACATAGTCATCCACTGCTAATAATAAATGACTTCTTTACAGGCGTGTAGTTCCCGCGATACAGTTTCAAGAGAACTAAAAGACTTGCAGTCAAAAATACAAAAGGAAAAGGAACTCTACAAATCACAAGAGAAAGACTATGTAGAGAGATTGGAGAAGCAAAAGCAGCAGATAGAGAAGTTGACGGCAGATTTGGGTAACTCAAAAGAAGAGTTGGAAAGAGCTAACAAGAGAATATCGGAGTTGCAAAGAGAGTTTACTGATAAACAGAGGGAGTTTACCGAAAAACTTGATAAGTACTTACAAGGTATGTTATTTTTTACTTATAAAAATATAGAGACAAAATTCTGTTTTATTTTATTTTGAACTTTATTTTTAATATGTTTGATTGGTAGATGAAAAGTCGGCAATGCGAAAAGAGAGGGAGCCGTGTGCACAGTGTGAAAAGAATATAAAACATATCAAATACTTGGATGATCAACTTAGCAAATGCACTATTAAATTAGGTGAGTTCACCTATTTATTTATTAACTTTGCTATGTTAATGTTATGTGTCTGGAGATAAATTGGGTGTATCAGAAATGTTTACCTAACTAATATTCTTTTTATCCTTCCAGCTTCACAAGAAAGTAACGAAACTTTAATGAAGGAGCTGAAAACCAAAGCAGAGTTCTTCCAACAGTACATCATAGAACGTTTCAACAAACTACGCGAACAGCGCAGTATAGGGACCAACACGGACGAGCCAACGGAGCGGACTCAGACGCCTTCCTCGGAACAGTCCAGCATCGAGCAGCTCGTACAGAACTGTGATGACGCGCTAGCTGCCAAGGTTTGTAACAGTTGATGAGCAACATAGCGTAGCAACCAACACGGAGGAGCCAACAGGGCGGACTCGCATACCAACATGTGCTTAGGGTCATTAATAAAGTCCGTGTCGAGTTTCTTTAGCGTTCTAATAGAAAAGAGTATGAAAATTTAAAAAAAAATTGTTTATTACAGACTGCCCTAATGGTTAAAGAGAAGGCCATTCGAGATCAGATAGCCGAAAAGTTTACGTTAGAAATGAAAACCGTCGAAATGAACTGTGCGAGAAAAATTAAAGAGATTGAAAACGAACATTTTGAAACAACTACAAAAATAAAAGAACTCCTCGAACGAAAAGCAAAGGAAGTTGATGCATTGAAAGATTTTATACTCGACGAGAGGGCAAAAATAACACAAATACTTGATGCAAAAGAGAATGAAATATCAGAACTTATCAAAGAGCATAATGTGTTAAGGGAAGAATGTCAGATAGCAAAGGATCAGTACAAAACTTTGTTGGACCAGTCCAAAACGATATCGGATTGGAAACAAAAAGCCGAGAAGTACAAAGAAAGAGCACAGCGACTTGAGTCGTTAGAGGATGTTCTGAATTCTGAAAGAGAAAACTTTAAACTAAGATTTAATTCGACCGCTAAAGAATGTTTTGTTATGAAAGCAAAGGTAGGAGAACTGCAAGTGAAGGTAAATGAACTTGAACAGAAGTACGACAAGTTAGAGGCGGAGCATACGATCATTCAAGACAAGTATAGAAATGCTAAGAAAACTATTTTAACTTATAAGGTATACAATAATAATTTTTTCCTTAAATAGGCAAAATTTAATTACCCCAATTAAATTAAGTAATGACTGCTTTGTTGGTCTAGCTGTCGCATGAGGCCCTGAGTTCGAATCCTAGGTCGGGCAAAATATCACTGGGGTTTTTCATCAGAAATTTCGTAGCAGCAGCCACCGAGCCTAGGTTTGTGCCCGATTGGTGCAAATAAGCTCGCCCCCGTTACATATAACTGGCGGAATGAGGGTGTACCTCTGTCTAACCCATCGGGGATTATAGGCGTGTGATATCATGTTATGTGATTTAATTAACTTGCGAAACTTCCCAGATATGATTATTATATTTATTTTTACAGGATTACGTGTCGAAAAAGGATTGTCATATGAACAATGAAATGAATAGAATACAAACTGAGTACAGGAAGATATTCGTGAAGTTGCAGAACCAGTTAACTTATTACATTAACCTTAGGTTGGAGGACGAAAAGAAAGGGAAGCGAGAGCAGGCGCAGAGTTCCAAGCAACCCAATGTAAGTTATATCAAAATGTAATCTTACACCAAAATTTTGCTTACCGATTGTTGGTTGGATTTGGTTATGTACCGAAATACTTGGCTTACGCCATCTGCCTGTTTATCGATCTACATTTTCAAATTACAACTATTAGTTGAAATTATAACACTTGGTGGTATGGAATGCTTACCGCGCGAGAATGACTCGCACTTGGTCGCTTTTTTTTTCTTTTAATTTTAAATCTCAATTTCTTATAAGCAGAGTGTTGTACTTGCTCTATTCCTCGTTTATGTTCTCCATTGTAATAAAAAACAACCTATTCCACATCCTTTCTGATAAACGGCCGCAACCGTTTATCAGAAAGAATGTGGAACAGGTTGCTTTTTTAGGGTTCCGTACCGGTAAAACGGGACCCTATTAGTAAGACTCCGCTGTCTGTCTGTCTCCAGGCTGTATCTCATAAACCGTGATAGCTAGAAAGCTGAAATTTTCACAAATGATTTATTACTATTGCCGCTATAACAACAAATACTAAAAATTAAAAAAATCTATTTTAAGGGGGGCTCCCATACAACAGATATGATTTTTTTGCCGTTTTTATAGATAATGGTACGGAACCCTTCGTGCGCGAGTCCGACTCGCACTTGGCCGGTTTTTTTAAATTGAGAGCACCAAAAAATCTATTCAGGGTAAAATAAGTTTTTATAAGATAAGTACTGAAATTAATCTGTTGACCGTTTTCACGAACACTTGGTGTCATTTAGTGTTAGTTTAAACAGGCACGTGTATTCCAGGTTTGAGTTATTAGCCTACACCGGTATAACCTAAGTATTATTTTTTTCCAGTACACAGAAAAAATAAATAAGCTCAACGATGATTTTAAGCGACTGACCCAGTCCAACTTTTGGGATTATTTGAAAGATTACAAGTGATGGCGGACTGCACTGCGGCGACTGCAACTAACTGTCACAACTAAAGGACTGGTTCAAACTAAAAGTAAGACATACTAAAGCCCCAGTGTTTGTACTTAATGTAGCATTTTAAAAGTATTATAAAAAGTTTTAAAAAGGGTAATGCAAGGCATATCTCTCAGAGAGCACTGATATGTAACATTAAGACTGCGTATACACTATCTATAATCGCTCAAGCCCCACATAGAATAATTTCATAGAATATTTTGATGAATTAAATTTAGAAAACCAGATCATTCCATTAACCATATAGTGAATTATTGTTCCTGTGATAGTTAAGTACATTGTAGAATAATGAAATGAGAAGCAGTATTACACGATAAAGTGCAAAAATATTTCACATTCCTTGTGACATATTGTCCAGTTTTACTTGTACGATTATGTGAACACTTCGGATTAGATGTGTAGTGGATCATAGAATTGCGTTACCACGTTAAGGTTGCTAGTGACTGGCAAGTCATGAAACAACTGCTAGGCCTTTTTTAGGTTCAAGACCTATGTCTCAATTACATAGTTTCAACCTTTGGGATGCTTCAGTTGATTGAAAATTGTTGTCAGTGGTAAGGCAATTAGGAGATCGACTGTAATAGTTAATATCTATGGCCTTTTACTATGAAAAAGACTTGTTATGTAATAAAATTAATGTTAATTTCAATTATTATTGTGTTAAATAGTTAATAGTAATTTGAATTGTTTTCGTTAAAGCTCGTGAAAGTAGAATGAGTAACGAAATTATATTTTATATATTGTGGAGCATTATATCTGTTATGTAAAAAGTTTTGTAAATAAAAGTATCATTTTGTAAATTCGTTTTTTTATTTCTTTATGTAGTACTTTGAAGGAACAAAAGGCATTTTGGCGACTACACAGGGGACATCTTTGCCTCTAATGTTCACGTACAGTTCAGTGCCAGCTTTCTTCAGAGCTTCATTGACGTAACCCATGCCAACATTGCCGCCAAGTGACGGGGCCGGACAACCGCTAGTCACAGCACCCACAGTTTCCGAAGTCTTCGCGTCCTTCAAAATTGCGCCTTTCCTTGCCGGTGGTCCGGTTTCTAATCGGATACCCACTCTCCTCTTAGCAACACCTTCCTTGATTTGACGCAGGATTATTGATGATCCCGGAAAGTTATCGTCGATGCGCCTCCTTTTAGCGATCAGCCAAGTTAAGTTTGCTTCGACGGGGGTGACACTTTCGTCGATGTCGTTGCCATAGAGGCATAGTCCAGCTTCTAGACGCAGCGAGTCCCTAGCACCGAGACCTGCTAGTTTTACATCACTAGACTGCAGTAAAGCTTCCGTAACATCTTCTGCTTTTTCCGCCGGTATTGATATCTCCACGCCATCTTCACCAGTGTAGCCGCATCGAGTTACACGGCAATCAACTCCTGCAACTTTGCCCAATCTGGATGTCATGAAAGTTAAATCCTCTACAGATATGTCGGTCAGATTCTGTAAGACTGCGGCAGCTTTAGGCCCTTGTAACGCAATCAGAGCTCTCTGGGCAGTTTCCCAGAACTCGACGTTTACGTCGTTGCCTTGCTTCCGAAATATTTCCGATGTTTCTTTCATGTGCTGCTTGTCTACTTCCAATCGCCCGGCGTTGGAGACAACGTATAAAGTCTCAGCATTCACTTTAGTCACAATCAAGTCATCTATAATTCCACCTTTGTCGGTCAAAAACACAGTGAGGGAACTAGAGCCATCTTTCATTCCTTTCAAGTCGACTGGACATATCGACTCGAACCAGGACAAACAATCCTTGCCGCGCACATTCGTTTGCAGCATGTGAGACACATCGAAAACCGAAGCACTTTTTCTCGTGAACAAGTGTGACTCAGATAAACTTAAATCTGAATATTGCAGTGGCAGGAGAAAACCGGCGAAATCCACCACTTTACCTCCATATTTCGTGTGTAAATTATACAGCGGCGTCTTCGTTGCTTTAGACGCATCACTGTACCATCGCAGTTGTACTGTCCCGGGAAGTACTACTCTTGGTGCAAACAGAACACAGCGAAGCGCTATTGAACACATTTTCACAGTCCAAACTCTTTCAATTGTATGATTACAACATCTGGCTAAACAATATCTATAGTGGCTATAAGAAAAGGTCAGCGGTCAATCGGTAAAGACCTGATAAGTAATTATGTTACATTCCGTCGGTAGTGGGGGTAAGTGTTTATTGGAAATATTTTACGCTATCTGAAAATAAATAGTGAGTTAATGATAATATAGCTCTTGCTCCATTATACGTCAGTGTTTGTGAAATTAAGCGTAACTTTTGTTGTATACGGTTTGTTCGACTAATATATGCCTAAACCAGCTATCAATTTTGCCTTCAGAATCCGATAAATCCTCGTAGAAACCGTCAGCCAGAGAAAGATGAATGAACGACTATTAAAGTCCATTACCATACTGATGCAGTATTATATTGAACTACCGACCCTAAAAATTTTACATGCATTCCAAACGATGGCCGCTCAGACACGTAAGTTGGTTGGACTTCGGCAACCCTTGCAGCTTCAACACACGTCCACTGAGTTTTATATCACTGACGTCCATACCCAAATTTTAAAATTACCAGCACTGACATTTTTTAACGGTTTTTTAAATATTAATGATTGTCAGCGACAAATCAGTCTGAATTTAGTATGTGGACGTGAGACTTTGCAATCGTCAGTGAGTTTCGAGTTCAGATTTCAAACAATGTGGGTGGTCGGTTTCCGCACGTCTGTCGCGGTTTATATAGAAGAGACGTCGCGAGGACGTGTAGCGGTGGCGGATAATCAAAGAAACCTAAAATGAACCTAACCTAAACTCCACATCGCTGTCAATGTGGTGAAGCAGTCGAATGCCTCGGACACCATGGTCTTTCTTGCAGTAAGAGTGCAGGTCGAATTGCGCGGCTCGCTGCCATTAATGATCTCATCCGTCGTGCTCTTGCCAGCTGTCTTAGAACCCAATGGCTTTGGCACGCGTCGATGGGAAGAGACCAGATGGTATGCCCATAATGCCATGGAAGTTGGGTAGGCCTTTGGTGTGGGGCGCAACTTTTGTCGACACCCTTGCGCCATCCCATCTTCCTAGCACAGTGGGCTGCGCTGGGGCGGCTGCTGCAGGTGCTGAAAACCTCAAACAGCGCAAATACAATAATTTAATTGGTAGGTTATGTGTTTGGAGGAGGTGGTGAGCGCTCTGTTCCCTTCGCGAGGGGAACATCCTCCCCCGCCTATGGCTCCGCCGCTTGCGGTGCCGGAAGCGGACCACGCAGACGACACTCCGGAGGTGACCGGGGTAGACCTGAGAGTGGCGGTAAACCGGATTAAGGCCAGGAATACCGCCCCGGGACCCGATGGCTTACCTGGCAAAGCCTGGGTCCTGGCCTTGGAGGCTCTCGGGCCCCGACTGGAGGGGCTCCTAAGCGCATGCTTGGAGAGAGGCCGGTTCCCGCTTCGTTGAAGACAGGGAAGCTGGTCCTCATCCGGAAGCCGGGGCGCCCTGCGGACTCTCCGTCCGCATACCGGCCCATTGTGTTGCTCGACGAGGTGGGCAAGCTCTTCGTAAGAGTAATTGCAAACCGCCTCGCCGGGCACCTTGCGGGAATGGGGCCGGATCTTGCGGACAACCAGTTTGGTTTCCGCAAGGGGCGCTCGACGGTGGGCGCCATCATGCGCGTGAGATCCCTCACGACGGGGGTTGCGGTGTCCCGGGGTGGGGTTGTCTTGGCGGTGTCTCTCGACATCGCCAACGCCTTCAACTCCATGCCCTGGAGCTGCATTAGGGAGGCACTCCGGTATCACCGGGTGCCGACCTACCTTCGTCGTGTGGTCGGGGATTACCTGACGGACAGGTCCGTCATATATCCCGGTCACAATGGAGAATGGAACCGGTGAGAGATGTCGTGCGGTGTTCCACAGGGATCGGTTCTGGGGCCGCCCTTATGGAACATCGGCTACGACTGGGTGCTGCGTGCCGACCTCCCTAGCGGCGTCAGCGTAGTTTGCTACGCTGACGACACGCTGGTGCTGGCGCAGGGGAGGTCGCACGAGGCGGCGGCCGAATTGATGACACGCGGGGTTGCGATAGTCGTTGAGAGGATCCGGCAATTGGGTCTCGAGGTGGCATTGCACAAGTCTGAGGCCATGTGCTTTCATGGGCCTCGGAATGCGCCACCGTCGGGATCCACACTGACGGTAGGAGGGGTTCCCGTCGGCGTCGAGGCGACGTTGAGGTACCTCGGACTCGTCCTCGACAGCCGATGGAACTTCGTGGAGCATTTCCGACGTTTGGCTCCCGGACTGGAAAAGGCAGGGGCTACCTTCAAGCGGCTCCTGCCCAACCCGAGGGGGCCAAACGCCTCCTGCCGGAGGCTCTATGCGGGGATCTTGCGGTCCATGGCCCTTTACGGGGCCCCGGTGTGGGCGCGTTCGTTGAGGTTGCGTGCAAAGCACTACCTGAACGCGCCCCAAAAGGTGGTAGCCGTAAGGCTGATCCGGGGGTACCGCACGATCTCCCGCGAGGCGGCGAGCCTCCTTGCGGGATTGCCGCCATGGGATCTGGAGGCCATAGTCCTCGCGCGCCTGCACGAGTGGCGCGCGGAGGTACAGAGCCGGGGGGTAACTCCGCTGCCGCGGCATATTGTCGCGCAGCGGACAGACCTCCGCCGTGATCTCATGGCGACATGGAGAGAGCGACTATCGCAACCCCGTGCAGGGCACGCCACGATAGTGGCGATAAGTCCCCTCTTTAAGGAGTGGCTTGAGAGGCGCCACGGCGCCCTCACCTTCCGCCTGACGCAGGTCCTCACCGGACACGGATGTTTCGGGAGGTACCTGCACCGAATCGGGCGGGAGGAAACGCCCGGGTGCTACTATTGTGAGGATCGCCCGGAGGACACGGTGGAGCACACCGTCGAGGTCTGCTCCGCTTGGAAGGAGCACCGCCGCCGTGTCCTCGTAGCGGCGATTGGCGGCGGCGACCTCTCGCGCCCGGCCCTGGTTCAAGCCATGGTCCGGGGCGAGAGGGAATGGGAAGCCGTCGCCTCCTTCTGCGAAGCAGTCATGCTAGCGAAGGAGGCGGCGGAACGTGAGAGGGAGAGAGCCTCACGTCCCAGCCGCCGCGGGAGGAGAAGCACCGGGCGTCGGGGGCCACGCCGTGATGGCTCTCGGCCACCGGCACCGTAGACACGGGCCTGTGGACGGTGGGTAATGGGCTAGCTCGCCGTCCGTCCGTCGTATGACGACGGGCAGGCCGTGTCGACGGCGCGTTCGTGTTCCACGCGCGCCTCAAAGAGTTGTCAGCAAACGGGAGGGGCCCGCAAGGGCCGGTGCCTGCCAGGGCTGCGGGACTGTTCGAAAGAGATACCGCGGCCCTGGAACATAAAGGGCCAAAGAAGGAACATGGGTGGTTTTAGTCAGTAAGAGTCTGACACTTCCTTCCGCTCCGCCCAGAGCGGGGGGGGGGTCATTTGATGATTTCACACCCACCAAAAAAAAAAAAAGGTTATGTGTTTGAGCCGTTTGGGGTTGAAACACTAGGGCCATGGGGTCCGAGTGCCCACCTAGTATTTCGGGAAATCGCCAAGCGGTTGGTCGACTCTTCACGTGACCAGAGGGCGGGCCTATTTTTTGGCCAAAGAATCAGCATGGCCATCCAACGTGGCAATGCTGCCAGCCATCTGGGCACTTTTCCTGTTGACAGCGATGCCGAATTTTCGGACGCCCTATAACCCTTTTCTACTTGTATATATTTATTAGGTACTATTATAGTTTTGTAGTTTGTAAATAATTTAATAATCTTTGAAATCAATTTTAAACCGTAATGGAAATGAACCTAATAGTTATGTCGCATAGCACACGTATAACAAAAAATATAGCGTCGTTTTTTTTCGGAAAGAGAATTGCGCCCACGCTTCCAGGTGACGTCGCCGCCACAAGGTGACTCGCCCGACAAAAACGATGCTATGCGACATAACTATTAAGTTTAGGTTTCTTTACATACGCCCTCGCCACGTCTCTTCTGTATAAACCGCGCCTTACACCTCCCAACTTTATAGCAAATGTTTAACATATGCTTCCTTTTTTAAAAGGCAAGGGTTTGAAATCAGGATCCAATGAGAAAACCTCCCCCTTTTTTTAAGTCGGTTAAAAAACAATCTTCACTAGATCCATCATGAATCTTCTGAAATTGAACGGATAATTTGAATCATGATTCATGATCATGACGGAAGGCGGCACTATGGATGAAATTGTTACCTAATTAATTTGTGAAGTCTATGTGAATGTGAACCACATTCCTTCACAATTGATAATTTTATTTCTGTTGATTGACAGACAGTGCAATGGGACGGCTGCTACAAAGCATAGTGAGATGACCATCATTTTGGTTTATAACATAACCTCAGATTAAATTACACAGGTTGTGTAGTAAAATCATAAATAAAAAGCAGTGCTATATTAAAAACTATTCTAATCATTTATTTCACAACTATCCAATACTTTTAAATACTCTTCATGAGTTAACAATTCACTCTTAGTGGCTTCAGAAATTGCAATACTTGATAAAATAATGGCGATGTAACCATCAGCATCTGGTAATTCCTTCAGGAGATTGGGCTGATTCACTAGCTCTTCATTAACTTCAATTAACGCCCCTTTCATACAACAAGGTATGTCAAAGCCTGTGCCATCTTTAAACTCTATTTTGCAAATGACAGACTTGGGACCTAATTGCTGGCCGCCCTTCTTACTTTTACCCCTTACAGAATTTTTCAACCGGTCTACTTTCCCTACAGTATAGTTCACTTTGTACTCGTCGTTCTTACTGAAAAAGAAATGACTTGGTGCCAAGCTCAAGAGGGCAATCCTATTTGAGTGGAACATTATCATAATGTCATTATTCTTTATTCCATCAACATCTGTAATATATCTCTTACTAAAATATCTCTCTGTGAATGATTTTAGGTTGTTCAGGTCTGGTATTGAATCTAGTATGTTTGCCTCCATTGTAATAAAAATAAATGCTATGGTTTATGTGCAGTTTGGCTATTTAAATGGCTTGGTTGGCTCGCTCTTGTGCTAATATTCGTGCCCGGATTTCAGCGTGGCGTCTACGGGATTCTTCCAAATTAGCCGATTGTCGTGCAATGCGCTCTGCTTTCAAACACTTTCTCATATCCCGGTCATAATCATTGCAGTATCCCATAAACTTTCTAAATGGATGCTGGAACAAAAACCGCATTATATCAAATAAATGGCTCTTCTAGATTATTCACTGAAGACAATTCAATAACTTCAAATACGTAATTATTAAAGGAGTATTTAAAAATTAAACACTTGGCGTGCTTCGTGTGAATTAGGTTATTAATAGTTATCAGATATCCGCGGGTTATAACGTATTTACACACATAATTGCAGCAGATGAGTCTATTGTTTCATAATTATAATATTTAATTTGTTATATAATTATGTTTTTACTTCTTACCTACCTCGGTGTGACAGTCCATCAACTTTCGTATGAAAACATTACATTCGTCGGTATGTAAATGCGGTGCCAAGTCTGTGTGCATAACTAAGTATTTGTTTAGATCGCTTTAAAGGAATTATAAGGAATTATTTACCAACACAACCGTTGAAGGTTATTTTAAATTAATAAATTTCAAAACTGCCCAACAAAATCCGAGTTCACCAATTTCGATTTTGATTTCACAATCCAGTTTTTGACATTTAGATGATTGACAGCGTTGAGGGTTTTTTTTTTAATTTTTTTGATTGGGCATCTCGCAGTTCAACCTAGGAGGTTGGCTACTGCTTAACCGGGCAAGTCCTGTGGATGCCTTGAATGTAAGGCCTCGAGCCAGGGGCTTAAAACTAAGCTTATATACTAAGCGACCACTCGCTAAGGGCACCCCCTGTGGTGTACGGGCTTAGGGCGTCGCTGGGGAGGGCAGCAAGGGGACAGGCTGGATCTGAATCTGATTTCCATTATTTAGGGGGAGGTCGCAGCGTTGAGGGTTCAACTCTCCATATATATATATGTATAGTAGTCTTTGGTTCAACCAACTTTGTTGACGTAATTCACCAGAGACAAAAAACTGAGAAAGAGAATGTGCTGCCAAATTAAAAAAAAAAGTTGAATAAAATTTTCTACTCATCATTCTTTTCATTTTTCACCAGGCGGCGAAAATAGGCCCCAAATAGCTCAGAGTATAGGCTTTAGGGCTCTTGTTCAAGACCAGTTTCTGCCCGGCACGAGGCCACCGCTAAACCGGGTCTCAACTTCGCGCCACACCCGGTATGGCTGTAACTAGGCAGTTAGGCACCCGGTTAAGTTTAACTATTTAAGAGCGCTTATGCGCGAGGTCGAATGACTCGGATCTACCATACGGCGCATGCAAACAAAATAACGTCTCTTTCCACCTAGAAATCGGGTAAGCTTGTTAATATGACATGCATGCTCAAGAGGATTTTTAGGAATTTATGAATCCAATTTAACAAAACCCGTATCGCGATTATCAACAAAAGTGGGTAGATACACTTCTATCTCTTCAGAGTCTACTGCGACAATACACAAATGAGGACAAAATAAAACACCGATGGTTTTTTATTTATTTTTTACTTAAATACATAGTCACATTGTGTCTCATTAATAACTAACAAAGAAATAATAACGGCAAACACCGCTCAAGTACGGGATTTATTAGACCTAGTAGTAGGAACACCTACATACATTTACATAACCTTAGAATAGATACAAGAGTAACTAACAAACTTCATCAATAATGACTAGTAATTTATTGCATTTTTGAGACATGTATAAAAAACACCTTGATAATTAGGATTGGAAGTTGTCTTGCGTTTTCTATCATCACCACTAATAAACGCACGAAGAAAATCACAATAAAACATACGATACGACATCATTCATCTCAAAAACAGGAACAAGCGAGTATTAAGCAAAATAAATTACAGATAAATACAGAAATGCGATGTAACGAAAAATAACTAGTGATTTGATGTCCGATTAGATGAAGAAATGCAAAATGTGCCCAAAATAAATGTCCAATCCAATTGGCTAAAATTAAAAAGCGGGTGTGTAGTGTGGTGTGGGGTTCGTTCGTTCGCGGAGGCATCAACTCTTGGGCATGCCCTGGGGCGTAGCGGTCTCCACCATCTTCTTGTACTTGCCGACGAGCTCGGGCAGGTCGTAAGCGATGGCGACGTCGAGCCGCGTGATGGGGCAGCCCCGGAAGTACGTGCACGTCGCCGACAACTGCTGGAACTCGAACAGGGGATTCAACCGGAAGAAGTCCCGGTACGTCTCGGGGTCGGGCAGGTCGTACCTGGAAATATAGATTAGTAGACAAGTTAAAAAAATATATATTATACTTTTTTTTAGTTTTCATCGTGCGTCGGTTTTTAGGTATGTCGCGCAGACAATTTTTATTCATCGGACAGTGGTCGAGCAGTATTACAAGTCACAAAACACCACTACTATAATAAAGGAGTGCAAAATAATAAAATAAGAAGGATGAGGATTTACTACTGCCTCAGGCTTAGCTCAACACTTAAGGACCTTCACGGCAACCAAATTATCTCATTTTGAGACTTATTTACCAATACATACCTGGAAATATTCGTGAGTGTGCTGAGACTCTCATAGATGTGGTAGTTCTGAGGGTTTTCAATGATGGCGTCGGCGATGATCTTCCTGTTACCGAATATTGTCTTGTGGTTGTAATATGTCGTCAGGTAGCAGTCAACCATCTTTGCGTGGTTCCTCACGCGAACCTGAAACAAAGCAATCATGAAATATAAAATTTTAATTTTAATTCTAGTCAGTCTTAAATGAAGATATTTTAACAATTAGTATAAAGTTAGTGAGCAATTTTTTTATATAATTCTTCGTAATATGTTAGCTATGGTCTGGTTGTGAAAGTTTTATATCCCATATTTCCCACAGCGAATCAGTTTTCAGCATATTTTAATTTTACAACAAGTTTAGTACAACTGTTGTACTGTTTGTATACTTACAGCGAATCTCCTAGCGCTCGCAATCTTGTTCTCAATGCGCTTGTCAATGGCATGCCGCAAGTCTCTCAGGAGCTCCCTCTCCTGGGCTTGCAGCAGTCGCACGGGCGCGCCCGCCTCGTACGGCATCGACCACAACGATGCGGTGTACATGACCGGCGGCTGCGCTGAGCTCATCAATGGTGAGATGTTCCAGATCAGCGCGGACTGTACGCGCATCAGCTCTTCTGGCTTCACCGTGTCTGCTTTATTCAGCAAGATGCGTGTCTAAAAGAAGATTGGGAAAGAAACATGAAGGAGGTATTGTATACTGTTAATAGGAATCTCATAATCAAATCTAAATACATTTCGATTATCATCTTCTTGACGATTCTGGCCTCCTGGTAGTTTATGAGACTGTAATATCCTAGTTTCTCATCTCCTACTTGTCCTTGCCAATTTCCTACTACGTATTTTTCGAGTGTAAACTCGCACAGTAACCTAGCTGAGGCTATTCGTGCTAATATACTACTAGCAAATCCAAAGCGGGGTAAATTCCCATTATTACGAGTTTTGCACAGTCTGAATGTACGACCTACGCCAAAACGTAGTACTAGTGAGAACAAAAACCCCAGTAGAATTGTGTAATTGAACCGGTAGAACAAATAGGAAGTTTTGGTACGATTTCAGGTGGTACAAAATCGTAGAACTAGTGGGAATAAACACACGAATGAAACTGATCAACCATAATGTTTTATGAACTTTGTTCGACCACTAGCCATCACAACATCACTGTCTCCTAACGGGGATAGAATATCTATTATGAGACAGTTAGATTTGAATAATAAAACATGAGATTTAGAAAAAGTTCGTGAGATTGAAGTCGAAAATGAAATCACTGGAAGGACCCAAAAGAATCGTAGTTTTTGTAGGTAATGTCGTTTTACATTACGGAAACGTATCTACATAAATTATCTACTTATGTACATTTAGAAAGTTATAATAATTAGATCTTATCAAACAACAAGCCTATTTATAAACGTTACTTACACGCATCTGACGCATCCCAACAATTCATTCCATTGTCGTTGAAAATATACCTGGCACCTGGGCCGAATTGAGCATCATGCGATGACAGATAAAGTACTCGCTCATACTCAATACTATGGGGCGAACGCTGGCATGCAGATGATGCATACGTATTTACTCTAACTTGTCTAATGCCATTAGCATAACGACATCTTACACTGTTTCCGACGTTTTTATAATCTATCCTACACGTTCGTGTCCCAATTTCAAGTGTAGCCTTATAATAATTAAAATCTATGTTTTCTTGCTATAATATTAGATTTGATTTTTACCTGAGACTCCCTGCCTTTGAGTTGGTCGAGTATAGCTTCAGTTTCGGGACCCACGTCCAGTTTGGAAGGATCGTAAACTAGGAAGATGATGTCGGCGCGGTCAATGAACCACTGGCAGGCGTCGTTGAAGGGGAACACACGCGATACTTGCTTCCTCACTTCTAGGATTCCGGGAATTTCTACGATGTTCACCTGGAAATTTTCATTTGCTCGAGTGATTTCCTTGACATCATGTTTTTGTCAATGTTCGCAAGAAAAGACAAATAACTGAAGGTTTTTTTACAACTCAAGCACTTTAATATTTCAGCAATGCTTTAAAGTTTCCAAGCCGGGTTACATATTAACATATAATTATTTAAATTAATGTACCTTTTCCAATATTTTGCTAGGATATCTCAAGCCCCTCAGACGCTCTTCCAGACCTTGACCGAATTTTTGAAGTCCCGAGAAAGTCCAGTCAGCTGCCAACTGAGTGCCATCCAACACTTGTGGTTCTTTACCGTGCATAAGAATGTTGAAATACGCAGGTGATGGTTCCGCCCCTAAAATGCAAATAAGAAAGTTACTGTAGACGATTTTCTTCAGTGTAGTTTCTGAATTATTTAGTTAATTTAAATACTTTACCGGTTCTTAGAGACCATTCAGTGAATTCAAGCCCAGTCAAGTAGTTCAAGATGCTAGATTTTCCACCACTCCAGGGACCCATGAAGAGTACTAAAGGCTTAGAGAAGATCTCAGGGTCGCCGAAATGTCTGTTGCTGAGATCTCTGTACTTATAAAGAGCTTCCAACGGTTTGATAGACCCCTCGTATAACCTCTTCAAATCTCTGAGCACAATATCGGCGGATTTTTCAACGGTTAACTCAGCTTCACTCGTGTCTTCATCTAGTCTTAGGATTTTGGTAATATGGTCGCGAGATCTTAAGTTTTCGGGAATATCAATGGTCTGAAATGAGTAAAATGGTAATTCTATTAAATCTAATTTGATAAATGTCAATTTTATCAGATAACGACTTCGGTTCATCAAAAAAACTAGCGTACGTTATTTTTTAGGGCACTACATTATACCGTTATTAACTAAATTAATACACAAATGTTATTTATTTCCTTCACAAAATGAATTTTTATATTATAATTAAGGTTTATGACACTCACAATGATTGGTCTTTACTTTTCGCGAATGAGTAACAACTTTGTTTAACAATTAAATTGTACTTACAATTAATAAATCTTCCTCGGGCGCTCCTTCCTCCTCCTCAGCTTCTTCATCAGCAGCCTCAGCTTCTTCCCCGCCAGCTTCAGCTTCTTCCTCGCCAGCCTCAGCTTCTTCCTCGCCAGCCTCAGCTTCTTCCTCGCCAGCCTCAGCTTCTTCCTCGCCAGCCTCAGAGGCCTCCTCGGACTTGTCCCCATCTCCTTCCTCTTTGCTATCTGCAGCAGACTCCTCCTCTTCTTGTGACTTTTCTTCTACCCCTCCTTCAGCTTCCTCGACAGACGTTTCTTCTTTTTCTTCAGATTCACCTTTCTCTTCTACTGATTCTTTATCATCTGTTGTTTCTTCCGTTTCTTCTCCAGAATCAGCTTTCTCTTCTCCAGAATCGGCTTTCTCTTCTCCAGACTCTTCTTTTTCTTCTCCTGAATCATCTTTGTCTTCGGCAGTTTCGTCTTTTTCTTCTTTAGATTCATCTTTATCCTCTACCGATGCTTCTTGTTCTGCGGACCCATCGTCAGCTTTTCCTTCTTCGGATTCGTCATCTGTACCGTCTTTAGAGTCTTCTTGTTTACTGTCTGCGTCTTCTTGAGATTCATCAGCCTTTTCTTGAGATCCATCGTCGTCTTCTTTTGACTTGTCATCATCGTCTTTATGTTCGTCAGACGCGTCTGCGGCTTCAGCAGACTTGTCATCTGCTGATTCTTGACTAGCATCGGTTTCTTTACTGTCTTCTTCCTTTACTTCTTTGCTGTCTTCTTCGGATCCTTCTTGGGATTTTTCGTTACTTTCACCCTTGGCCTCGTTTTCTGCTTCTCCACTCTCTAAAATTAAGACAATTTACCTATAGTTTGATTTAATTACTTTATTGATTTTATTATGAGTCTTGTATGTGAGGATGAGGATTACATCAAAATTCTGAATGGTGTGAAAACGGCGAGGGTTACCTATCCTTGCAGGGCTTATGTCATGTGTCATCATCATCTGCAGTGCCTAGCCTTTTCCCAACTAAATTGGGGTCGGCATCCAATCTAACCGGATGCAGCTGAAGACCAGTATTTTACTTGCTACGACTGCCTATCTACATATATATGTGGAAGTGACCACAACCCAGTAAGTACTGGGTAATATGATACCCCTTGGTAAGACTGGTTGTCAGATTTACAGACTTTCAGGCCACTGCTGCACTGACTACCTGTAACGATTGTCAAAGATCTACAATTGCCAGCCGGGACCAAAGGCTTAACGTGCTTTCCGAGGCACGGAGGAAACTCGGTATGTCACCCACCTGGATGGGTGGACGGACCAACTTGGGCAAGCGCGGCTTAACCTGAAGATCGACCCGAGCGGCTGTTATTATTTATTCACGAGCTCCTTATGTCATGTGTACGAGATTAAATAATTACTATAGGGTATGCTCACCTTGGTTAGCTGCTTCTTCTTCAGCAGATGTTTCTTTGCTGTCTGCATCACCAGCCTGTTGTTCGTTGCTGTCCCCGTCGGTGTTTTCTGCCGCGACTTCTCCTGAGTCAGTGTCGTCAGATCCAGCTTGTAAATCTTCGACGGATGCTTGGGGAACGTAGGGTTCGTCTGCTATTTCCACTGAGGGTGCACCGTCTTCTCCACTATCAGCTGCTTCCCCACCAGTTTCTGCTGAATTAACTTCTTTGGTATCGTCCCCGTTATCGACACTTACTTCATTACTGTCGTTTTTTTCGGCAGAATCTGTGAACATGATGTATTGTTCTTATAGGAAAACCTTTTACAAGATTTGTTAATACCTTTGGTGTAAATACCGTATGGTTAAAAATATGATAAATGTAATTTTATTGTTACATAACGTCAACTAAAAGCGATATTACCAACGATACATAGGGGGTGGAAGGGACACCGACGCCAAAACGGTTACCACGTATTCAGTACATCATTCTGAGCCCCCCACATCGAAATTTTTCCTCAGTTATTAAAAAAAAACAACTGTTCCATACATTTTGACCGTGTAGGTATTACACTTTTGTAGGAAACACCTGTTTTTAACCGTTTTCGCGTCGGTGTCCCTTCCACCCCGTATAACGTACTATGCATGCGTATAAAATCACATCTCACAATTACGTTCAATTCGAGTTGTTTGGATTGTAATCGTACATAAGTAACATTCGTAACAATAACCTAGTTCCCAAAAGATATTGCTTACATCATCAGTTCTTGGAATTCATTGTAATTTTCCTCAGAAACGCTGAAGCAGTTAGTTACTCTACCACTAGCCTAGGTTTACGTAATGATTCATCCGTTTTGTCCGTCCTTGACTATCTGTGCAGTCGTTTCAAAGTCATAATTTCTTATTAACAGTCCGTCACATCTCTAGTTTGACGCGCTCTCAAGTAAATTTCTACGTTGTGTGGTTATAAATAAAAGTTTAATTTTAGATGGCCCAGCCTCAATACATTTTAGAGGACAATTACTATTAAACAACATTATAATATTTCGGCGAATGTCTGGAATATAATAACTTTGTTACAAGTCCGAGAAAGAAAGAGAAAGTTGGGTGATGCAGCTTATATTGCCTACTTATACGCTATGATGCTCAATCATATTTACGGTAGTCTGTCCGTCGTTTTCATTATTGAATGATTTATTCCAGCCAGTTATTATTCATTTTTCTGAGATTTTAAAGCATTTGTTAGCTTTGTATTACAATAAACCTTAGCTCTAACTCCATCCAACACATCCAGACTGAACCACCTGCTGTGCTCTTAACCTAGATTAACAAAAATAATTACAATGGAAAGAATATCTGGATGATCTAGTGGTATGTCTATTATTTAAGCAACGTTAATATCGATGACGCGCCGACGTGCGCGCAATTAAAATAGATCCGACATCTCAACACCAGCAAACTTGTGTCAATCCGAGATTATTCTTGGTTCCGCTGAGGTCACATTTAGTAGCGTTTAGTTTTTACGTACCTACATAAATATCGTACAGGATCCGTTTGGAAACTGCTCAGGGATGCGGTGAAACGGAATATATTAGACAAATATTATTACAAATCAAACCCTTTTTAATCAATATATAGTTATTAGGTTTTAATCTGGCCCTGATCGTTCTGCTTTTGTGTCTGTTACAGCTGTCAAAATTAATCTGTGTAAGTTCTCAGAAAGTCCCCAAGCAGGTTTTTTTGACCAAAACGTTTTAATGATTCTATGATACCGATCGTTTTGTCCATATTTAATTTTACAATATTTATACCAAGGGTATCAACGTTGCCAGTTTGCTACCCAAATACCTGACTACCCTCAACCGATTTCAATTTTCATTCAAAATCTTCCGTTTACTTATTTCAATTTACTAGTTCTCATGCCAAATAGATTAAAAATAAAGCTTTTAAAAGCACCATCAGTTCAATAGATAGCAAACTCGGGACTAGTTGACTACAAATAAATAGGTACTTAAGTAGGGTAGTTAATTACGGAAAAGCAATTAAAATGCTTTTACCTGGTTCCACATCTCCTGACTCAAGCTCTTTAAGAGCTTTTTCGATGTATGGCCGGCATTGTGACTCAGATGGTATTTCGTCGTCAGCTGAAAACAATTTATAACATTACGTAATATCTAGTTTAACCACCTCAAACCCTATTCTTGAAAAAATCATTCATAAGTGCAATAAATTAAATATATCTGCTAGTTTAGTCATCTTAATCAGTCGATGACCATGCAATTCATCCTTCATCATTAATTAGAAGTTCGAATCACGCCAAGGAACTCAATTCTTCAGATATAACAGTCGCCTTGCTGACTTGCCGATTATAGATTCCCTTACAAATATAAGTTTGTACCTAAATCTCCATGTAGGTAGTCAAATACCCTGTAGGTATTACAGAAGGAACGTGAGTCAACCTTGCGCATCCATGTTTCGTCTAAAATGTATTCAAGATCTTGTATTTACCTATCTGTTTCTGACTCTGAATAGATACTGATTACTACATTTGTATTAGTTTTATCAATAACAGCAAACTGCTATCGACTGAGTCTTTCACAATGCACTGCTAGACATAGGCCTCTCCTAGTTCTACAATATCTGCGGCAGGTTCTTCGCCGTTCACATCCAGTATGACCCTGTGTTGTATGACTACCAAAAGTTATCGAGTCATTTCTAATACCACTGAATGTTTTGAGTACATCAACAAAATCATAATTTTATCTTCACGTGCTCTTGCGTCATTACCAGCTGTAGATACGTGAAATATGAATCATCTTCATTCCTCATCCTGACTGTCTTTCTACCCATAGTGTTAAAGTGCTTTATTTATTTTATATTAACCCATCCTGTCCCATTCCTGGGCAAATACATTTCCATTTCTTCCAGCTCGCGTTTTTTATTCATTCATAATCATTCATGGAACTTGCTATTTCATTATGCTAACAATGATTAGGTCTCGTTTCATGAATGGCGTTATCTATTAAATCCATTTCATTATTTTTCATCGGTTTTGCTATACACGTGTATTTTTCAGATTAGGTGCCCTACATGTAGAGGCAAAAATACTTTAAGTACCTATGTTCAAAACATTTATCAAGGAATTGGATGCAGGAAATGAGAGATTAGAAATATTTCTGAGTCGTCTTGGATCTTCTCGTGTATAGTATTTTCAACGAGCGGTTTATTGCCGGCCTTGGTGCGTCGCTCCACAAAGTGGGCCTGTTTGTGTTTTATGTTGCATGCTATGCTGACTGACATTGACTTACATGTGGCGCTGACACTCTCTACGTGTAGTTTCTTCTATAGCACACATAATGCTTTCTACCATTTTTCTGTTCTTAGCTTGCGTAGACGTTTTGTAACTACCCACTTCATAAAAGAAGAAGATTGTCTCGTTTTCGGTCACATATATGTGTTTCTTTTATCACAAAATCATTTTGTGCCTGAATGAAATAGCACAGCAAAATGTGTTGAAGTGCTGTACCATGCCACCACATATTTTAAATTTGACGGTAACACTCTAGCTAGGTGATCAAGTTGGACGCAAACCAAATATTGGTTTACTGTCTACAATTTTGAATTCAAGAGGGACTTAGCTCTAAGGTTTAGGCATTGGGCTAGCGATGAAGGGCAACATGCAGTTATGACGTGACCTAGATCCATGTCATACTTTTATAATGTCGTCACGATCCTATCGTTTTTCACAAGATGGCGACGCACAACGACAAATCCCTGTATTTCTATTTACGTATCTAGCTTTGCGATGTAGCGAGGCGGCCGGCGCTCTACCGTCACTCAACTCTGTCTGATAAACACAGCAAAGAATAGACAAAACCTGTTAATAACTCGGTCACTAGATCATTTTGTCATACAAAACTTCACCTAAGGTTATCGCCAAAAATAGAGCACATACGTGAGCTTTTTACATAATTTCAGCGCAAGTTACGCCGAAAATAGCAACGATGTAGTGACGCAGAGTGGGAGCGAAGATGTGCCGGCGGCTCCCACTCGGCGCTCGGGCTGAACTCACCTCGCACCGCCGCAGCGCACGCCGACGCCACCAACAACATGCACAACATTATCCTCCATAGCGTCAATCCTTTGCTCCACATGTTGTTCAAGTTAAGCCCGCTACGCTGGGCTATCAGTCATTTGCACACACACTCGCGCACCTGGTCGGCCGATCTAATGACGTTGTACACATCTACACTGAATGAGCGAATCCACTTAATACGTCGGCTCAACACGACTCGCATCCCCTCAGGAATGCAACTCGGGTCAAAACCGTTGCCATTAAATCGCGGTTGGAGCTGATCAAACCGAAAGATGTAGCGAAATAAATCTCATACGAAAGCAATAAATTACTGAACGACAACTCTATTATTAACCGCGATTCAATGGCTAAAATGTTGGCTGCAGCGGCAAGCGGTACGCGACACTGCACGTAAAGACGACGGACGTACTCTATTTCCGGAGACAGCACAGCATTGCTGGTCGGAGGGGTACTGGCGTGAGCGCGAGGCTCTCCCCGCGCCGGAGCTTTCAGCGATATTCAGCGCGGTGTGCGTGCCAAGCGCAGCCCACGGCGACGCGCGGCGCCCGCGCGGCCCGCGCCCGACCAACCTGCTTCACATCACAACTTGGACGCCTCAATAAAGCTTATTTTGTTTATAATCCACGTGTTTTATATATTATTCTAACCTACAGTTTTGCTAATACGTAACGTCTCGACTATCATAACGAGGGTAAAAGAAACAAACGCTTAACAATGTGAGACTGATTTATTTTAACGAATTATCTATCCCGACGAAGTTCTGTGGAGTATGAGTCAGCCAGCACATATGACCACTTGTTAGAAACAAGTCACCTGTGAATATGGGAAAGATTTCTCCTCTGATCTGATCCTCGAATTCCCATTACGATTGGGCCAACCAAGGCAATCAAATCCAAAATTGACTGAAATTTATAACAGACCACATGTTAGTGAAGGTTGACCTACGTATTTTAGGGAAACTGTATCTCCGTCGTCTATGACGTCTTCCCAATTTAATTGTGGTTTAATTTCGTCCAAGACTAGATAATAAATATAATAGAAACGCGCTAAATGGCTTTGAATAACGTAATAAGACAAGCGAGATGTTGGTGTGTAGCGCTCACAAAGCATTAATACCTGTATTACCTGTCGTCATACAAGATGTGTTGGCAGTTGGCAGGAGAGCCACTGCTGCTGGTGTGACCGGCCGTTTTAATACATCAGCTTGTCGCTTTCGAAATGACTGCACTTGGTGCAGTGACACCCTCAAAGCCAGTGCCTACGCAAATATAGTTTTCATTCGCAGCTATTTACGGATAGTCCTTGTACCGTAGATGTCATAACAACGTATTTACCGTGTACGTAGGTATGTTCCTACGTATTACGAAGAAAACGGATATTTTATTCTGAAAGTTAACGTTTTAAGATCTTACGAAGGATACCGTAAGTAGGTATACTGGTATAGTATGTGGTATTCAGTGGTATATGGAAACTATCAATTCATTTTAATTCCTGAATGATTTAATATACGTGGGTAGGTACATACTCTAGTACAACCTAGTAGAAGAGCCTATTTAAACAAGGTAAAAAAGGTATCTTGTGTCAAACGAAGTAGATAGATGCTGTCCATCGTCTACCAATGTCAAACCATGGAAGGTTTTTAAGGCAAAAGTAAAAAAAAGTATTAAATTAAATAAAAAAAAAAAATTGTTTATTTCTTAACCAAAATCCAAACAACAAGTTGATGATTGGAGCCTCCTTTTAAGCAAAGAAAAGCCTGTATTAGGAGACTCCGCTCTTTCATAGCTAGAATTTTTTTTACAATGGAACAGAATACTTTTACAACAATTTAACATTTTTACATTTATAACATTTTTACATTATTCACGTGTTTTTTTATGTGAATGATGGTGGGGGGACCCATGGTTGTTTGTGTGTGTGTGTGTGTATAGGTGTGTAGGTGAGTGTGTGTGTAGCGAGAAACGGGTGAGTTAAACTTTATGTTGTAAGAGCGCCTCAGTATCATCATAAGTAAATGGTTTTATCCAATTTGTTAGCATTTTTTTACATTCATGTAGTTGTTTAGTGTATATGTATAACTCCTTATTTACCCTGTTATAAAGCTGAGCAGAACGTTTGTTGTATTGTATAGCAGCGAATTTTGTTTTAGTTTGTGGGATTTGAGCAATTATGTCTTTCCGTCTCTTTGTTAGAGTGTATGCATTATAAGGAAGTGTCTTATGTTTTTTTAGGACTATGTAAGAGATGTATAGTTTTCTAACAGAAAGTAGGCCACTCATCTGGTATAGACTTTCAGTTGGGTATCTTATCTTTTTGAAGTACATTATTTTTATTAGTGCTCGTTGTGCTCTTTCTAAATCTATAAATCTAGTTTTTGCCGCACCGCCCCATATGGGGATACAGTAGACTATTACAGATTGCACTAGAGCCACATAAACTTCATTAAGGAGATTTCTAAGAGAGCCTACTTTTTTATTTACGTTTGTGGGGAGGACATATCGTAATGTTTTAAATATCCATCCCAGTTTCCTAACTCTTCCTGCAACATGCTCAAGATGAGCATACCATGATAATTTTTGGTCAATTATGACGCCTAAATATTTGGTTTGTGAGACTTTACTAATTGCAGGACACTTACAGTTATTATTCGAAAGTTTATCACATGAGTGTATTTTGAGGCTGAAATCTTTATTTGGTTGTGAACGATTCGAGATGGTAAAACAGATGTAGTTCGTCTTTCCTGTGTTAAGTGTGAGTGTGTTGTCGTCAAGCCAATTAGTTATTTGGACCATGCCCATCTCCGCACTGCGCCTAACATCAGACCAGTTATTCCCGGAAAAGACAACGGCTGTGTCATCAGCGTAAGAGAAGATTTTTGCGTTATCGACTTTTAAGTTGCAGAGATCGTTAATATACGTTAGAAAAAGTGTAGGGCCTAACACGCTGCCTTGAGGTACGCCGAATGACACATCCGCATCATCACTAACATATGCTCCTATCTTAACCCTCTGCGTTCTATTTGTTAGGTAATCTTTGAAAAAGTTCAGTGGTTCTCCTCTTATTCCGAGTCTTTCCAGCTTGGTCACAAGGGATGGAACAGAAACGGTGTCAAAAGCCTTTTTTAGATCTAGAAATACCGTCAGGCATTTCCTTCCTGTATCGAGATGTTCTGTAACTAATGAGCTGAGGGCAGCAACTGCGTCGTCGGCAGATACTCCCTGTCTAAAACCAAATTGTGTGTATGATAGTAATTTAAATTTATTTAAGTAGTTTATGAGTCGCGTATTTGTTAATTTTTCAATAATCTTAGACAGGGCTGGTAAGACGGAGATAGGTCTATAGTTATTGACATCATCTCTGCTCCCCCCCTTGTGTACCGGGGTAATAATTGATTTTTTCAGAGGGGCTGGGAAAGTACCATTTTTGAAACAAAGGTTGGCCAGGTGGGTAATGATGGGAACGACTTCTTTGCAAACATATTTTAAGAAACTAGTAGAGATACTATCCCATCCTGGGGCACTGGACGATTTCAGGCTCATCAGAATTTTTTCAACTTCTGTTGGGTCAGTGTCCAAGAGCACAAAGGAATTTGTTTGCGCAGGAGAAATGCTGGTCCGATCAGCAGGGATTTTATTAGTCCTGGGTTGAATTTGCTGAGCTAAGTCTTTCCCAATATTCACAAAGTAATCGTTTACGAAGTTGACTGATTCAGTTGGAGACGGTCTGATACTTAACAGTTCTGTGCTTTGGCTGTTTACTTTATTTGAGTAGGTGATAGATTTAATGTTTTTCCAGAGTAACTTGGTGTTTGTAACTGATTTACTGACTAATTCCCTTTCGTATTTTCTTTTTATTTTTTTGATGAGATTATTACAATAATTTCTGTATCGACAGTATGTGATTTTAAGAATTTCATTAAACGGGTCGGACCGAAAGTTTTTTTGCAGTTTATTGCGATTTTTGATGCAGCGTAGTATTCCCGGGGAGATCCAAGGTTTGATTATGCGTTTACTATTTGGGATGCTTGTTGTTGTAGTATTATTATTAATAGTGTCTGCCAGTTTCTGTATGAGTAAGTCAGTTAGAAGATTTGGATCATTACAAAATAACAACTCGGCAAGATTCTTTTCCTGTAAATATTTTAGTGCTTGTTCAAAATTTATATTAGTACAAGTTTTATTTGTTACCACTTTGTTTTTTATTTTAGAAAGTGATAAAAATGTAGTGTAGTGGTCAGTAATTGTGGTTTGTAAGATAGCAATTGAAGCAGATGTCTTTTTTTATGAATTCGTAACATGAAGTGATCGAGACAGTTTAGATCTCTGGTGGGTAGGGTATGACCAGGTAATACGCCATAGGCCGATAGCGTGTTAAGGTAATTATTTCGGTTTTTTCGGTCATGAGCCATTTCTGCATCTTTGGACCTGATGTTAATGTTTATGTCCCCCGCGATCACTAAATTTTTATGTGAAGCTAATGTCCAAGTGTAAACTGAGTGAATCCAGAAAAATATCGGGGTTTGTGTTTGACGGGGATCGATAGATGCACAAGACAGTATTATTTAGTATGTCCAGTTGGAGACAAGATGCCCCATTCAGGTTTATTTCTTGAACTTTCGATTCTAGCGTGTCTTTTACATAGATTACTACACCATCATTTTGGTTCATCTGCCGTGTTGTTACATAGGAGTGATAATTAGTAAGTTGAGGTAATGGTTTATTAGTATTCAATCTGCATTCCGTTAATATTATAACATCGGTTTCGAACTTGAAACTGGACAACATAACAACAAAAGCATCAAAATTGCAGTATATGCTTCTTATATTTTGTGAAAAAATAGTCAAATCATTTTTCTTTATATAAATATGTTTGGTAAGATTCAAGCAGTCGCATTCAATTGTGCTCGCTATTTCAAGTTTGTCTATCTCATGAACTGTTTGTAGTTTGTCACTCATAAGAAATTTTTCCTAAAAGAAAGATAATCACTGCAATATATTCGTAAACATCTCTGCAAAGTCTAGTGAGTTTGAAGTATGTAAGAGAACAACGAGACGGTTTTATTTTCCATAACCTCATACATGATAATAATATCATAAAAGTTAATATTTTTGTATGTTTGGTTGTGATTATTTGTTTTGTGTGGGTATTAGAGTAGTGTGTATTGCATACATCAAGGACTGTGTTTATATCAGCTGTGAAAGTCGTTTCAGAGGTGTATGTATGTTTATTGTGGCGTGTTTGTCTTATAGTGAGGGTGTTAGACGTGTGTGATGAATTTATACATAGGTTTATACACATTGTCGACAAGTATGGATTGTAAGGGCTGAATGCATGTAGATTTAAAGCGCAATTTAACTGTGTTAAAGGGTCAGTGTGGAAAGTGTAAGTATCAAGTAATAGTGAGTAGTGTAGTAAGTAGTAGTGTTAAGTATCTGTGTGTACATAAATAAATAAAAAGAGACTAGATCTTTCATTAAATTAATCAGACAGATTTAGGCAAATAGGTAGTGAACCTAGTCTAATAACGATAAAGAAGCCCAGATACTCTTAAAACAATCATACATATTACTCCCATTTTATAGCGCCACCATCAATTTATTAGAAGATGCAACAGCTACCAATATCTAGGTGTTATAAATACCTGGCGCAAGTTGCGATGTTATCGATTGCCAAACATTTATTAAAACATCAAAATGGCAGACATTTATTGGGTTTGCACCAAAAGAAATAAAGGGGTAGAGTAATTAACAGGTTGTCTTCATCATCACTCCTATTGAGATCAACGTAACGGTCTCCTAATGCCTCGACAGGTCGACAGTGATGCCGAGCTCCAAACCTAAGTATAAATGGACATATCTAAGCGCCCATGTGGAAAAACGGGAGCTTTTGGGTCTCCTGGTTTCTTTAAGTAGATTCATGGGCTGTTGTGTATGATAAGGACTTTTCCGCAATCAATCGTAGTTGGAGTTCCACAAGCCTCTATTCTGATTAAGTATGAGCAGGCGCGGTCCCAGGGGGGGGGGTCACAGGGCTCATGACTCCCCCCAAAATTATACACGGCAAATTTACAAACCTAAAATTTTCGAGCATCCTGCCCTTTTGAGTTACTTTTATTCTCATCTCTTTATGAATGAACAAAAAACAAACTAATACACTGGGCGGAGGTGAACTGCTGGAATTTTGAAGCCCTCTTCTCTCGCTCTTGCATACCAAGCTCTATTAGTACCAAGAGCGGATCCAGGTGGGGGGGGGGTCATAACCGGGCATCATAACCACCTCGGCCTGGGGCCTAGCTCGACCGTGATCATGTTTCTAAACTCATTGATTTAAATAAAATAAATAAAGGGCCGGCTCGCTTCGCTGGCTGGCTTAAAGAAATCAACATAGACGAGGTAGAATGCTAAAATTTTCTCGCTCGCTTCGCTCACCAATACTCTCAATACGTTTTCAATACTGCAAGAGTTGACGGGATCCTCCTATTCTCAATTTTTTATAAATTAACAAAAGGAGTGGTGCTACAATTTTCCAGCTCGTTTCACTCTC
The DNA here is from genome assembly GCA_950022335.1 of Eurois occulta. Classification (NCBI taxonomy): domain Eukaryota; kingdom Metazoa; phylum Arthropoda; class Insecta; order Lepidoptera; family Noctuidae; genus Eurois; species Eurois occulta. Next base: position 8,341,895 of record OX465500.1, on the reverse strand, counting down.
TAATACCGCCTGTACTTTTTCAATTCTCGATAAGTTGACAGAGTTCCTCCTATTTTCATTCCTGTATCAATGACCGAAAAGAACTTAATTTCGAGGAAGGGTTTTCGAGGTCGCTTCGCTCGCTCTTGCGTCTAAGTACCTACTGTATAACTCCTGTATGAACGGTTAAAAGAAAATGTAACCTACCCGATGTAGTGCTAAAAAACGTCCATGATCGTTTTGTATAGGTAAATCCAGAGATGGTTGTTGAGAAGTTGTTCCTAATTATGTAGTTTAACCTGTGGTTTAACCCATTAGTTTCCCTCTGTCTTTTTTTATTCGGGGTAACCCGTCCCAAATAAATTCGTGGCTACGGCCCTGTGTAACCCCCCCCCCAAAGTTTTAGACTGGAACCGCGCCTGGTGTATGTCGTAATCACCGAGGCTGTTCCACAAGGATTCATGCTATGCTATTATACGCGAAAAAAATATCAGGTGCTCCATACATTTATGCTCAAATTTTTTTTTTTTTCCATTTGCATCTTGCGATCGGTTGTAAACCTTTAGCAGATTTTTTGTGCGGTTATTGACTGCTGAGGTTCATTCTTCCAGCGAAGAATCTGCCTCTCAAAACTATTTGCTTTATTCTATAAAGTCCCATATGTGGTGGTGTTTGAGCCTTTTCATAGTTATTGGATCACTTAGGGCTATGGCTAAGGTGTTGGTATGTGACTTTATTCGGTTTTTGTATGTCTTTAGTCGGTGTTCTACTTCCTCTTTTATGGTTCTGATTTGTAGATGCTCGTGTAATTCTGAGGTTTTCATAAACCAAGGAGCATGTGTTATAGTTCTGAGAGCTTTATTTTGGAATCGCTGGAGAATTTCCAGATTCGAGTTTCGTGCAGAGCCCCACAACTCTATGCCGTATGTCCAAACAGGTTTTAATACCGCTTTGTAGATGAGCACTTTATTTTCTAATGAAACGTGTGATGTTCTTCCTAAGAGCCAGGTCAGTTTTCGGAGTAGGATGTTAAGCTCGTCACGTTTTTTCTCAATGTGGTATCTCCACGTTTGTTTCCTATCGAGATGGACACCGAGGTACTTAGCTACTTGCCCGTGTGGAAGTGTGTCGTCTCCAAGTTTAACAGGTGGGCAGTCATCTTTTCTGAGAGTAAACGTCACATGTATAGATTTGTTGGCGCTAGCTTTTATTTTCCATTCCCTCATCCATTTGTGGACTTTGTCAAGGTGTTTTTGCAGCATTAGTGAGGCCACATTAGGGTTTTTATCATTGCACAAGGTAGCCGTGTCATCAGCAAAGGTGGCCGAAAGTACTTTTTCTGAGGTTGGTAGGTCTGCTGTGTATATATGAGGTAGAGGGTTGGACCCAAGACGGAGCCCTGGGGTACTCCAGCTAGTATGTTGTAAAATTTCGAGTATGAATCATCAATTTTTACCCGGAAAATTCTGTCTTCCAAGTATGACTTTATTAATACATACAGGCTGTGTGGCAGTTGTTTTTTTACTTTAAATAACAAGCCCTGGTGCCAGACCTTGTCGAACGCTTGCTGTACGTCCAGGAACACAGCCGAACAGTATTCTTTTCGTTCCAGCTCCTCTCTTATCTTATTCACCACTCTATGCACCTGCTCCACCGTGGAGTGCCCCATTCTAAATCCGAACTGATGTTGTGGGATGATAGTGCCGTCTTTGAGTATTTCATTAAGCCTACGTGCAACGACTTTCTCAAATAGTTTTGACATGACAGGCAGACTTATTGGCCTGTATGACGACACAAGGTGCGGTGGTTTTCCTGGCTTTGGGATCATGATGATTTCCGACACTTTCCATATTCTCGGAAAGTATCCAGTCCTCAAAATACCATTAAAGAGCTGTGTTATGAAAACGATGGCTTTTCTTGGCAATTGACGTAAGATTTCGGTAGTTATAAGGCAATATCCAGGAGCCTTGTTTAGTTCAAGATCTTTTATAATTCCCCAGATCTCTCGAGGTGAGCAGGATTTTAGCGGTAAACTGAGTTGTAGATCTGTCTCCAAATAGTTTTGGATCTCTTTTTCCGTTGATGTGTTGCCAGAATTGGGAGTGAATACACCGGCCAAGAAAGAGCCAAAGGCCTCGGCACGTTCGTTGTCTTTTCTTGCCCATGTATTATTTCCCAGCTTTAAGGGATGCTGAGCTTTGTGGTGCGTTTTTGCTATGCTTTACGGTTTTCCAAAGCGAGTATTCATTTTTAGCTGTGGTATCCAGATTTTCCAATCGATGTTTCAAGGTCTCATCTTCGATGTCCTTCAGATATTGCTTCAGATCTGCGGCCGCTCAATAGAGCGGCCGCAGATCTGAAGATCTAAACTCTCGTCTATCAGAAGCGTGCCGGCTGGTATGCCAAACTCTTCTGAGCCTCCTTTTTTCCAGGACCTTACTCCTCACTTCCTTGGGGATATTTTTGGATCCTGGCCTCGTAAGTATCGGTGTGCATTTCCATGCAGCTATTTGAATAAGGTTTGTGAAGTCAGTAGCAGCTTTATCAATGTCGTTGTTTGTTTTTAACGCTATTTTTAGGTTCGCATTTGACTCGATGTATTCTCTGAATGCAACCCAATCAGTATTTTTGTTGTAGAGATTTTCTTTGAACGATCTTTCTATTAGTGTTGTGCTTACAGTGGCAATCAGGGGGGTATGATCAGAGCTGCTATCCAGGCAACTTTCGGCGCTTAGGTACATATTAGAAAGTCCCTTATACACAAAGAAGTCCAATAGATCAGGGATTTTATTGGAGTCTGTTGGCCAGTACGTGGGTTCACCCGTACTCATGACGTGTAATTTGTTTCCATCAAGGCTTTTATTTAATTCTCTACCTCTAGGTAGTGTCAATCGGGAGCCCCAGAAGACATTTTTGGCGTTCCAGTCTCCGCCACATATGAATCTTTGGCCAAGAGTTCTGAAGAAATCTGTGAAATTATCTTCCTTTAGGGTGTGCTTAGGGGGGCAATATATAGCGGATAGGGTTAGTGAGCTCTGTTTATCTTGAACCATCACCTCATTTATGCTCAAATGACTCAAAAAAAATGAAGAGAGCACCTTATGTTTTTTTGCATGGATTACACATTTACATACTGTAATCGCAGTGTCTCAAGGGGCGAGCCCATTGCCATAAATCCAGACTCCATGGCTGCTACTGAGAAAACAATGCCCTACCTGGGAATCAAACCTAGGACCTCATGCTCAGCAGTTGCGATCACTAGACCCAAATGAATCTGTTTTGTAAGAACTCACCGTCTTGTTCAACAGTGTTTACATTCTACATTTCTAGATACCAAAAAGAAAGAAAAGACAAAATAATTATAAAACCTTATTTTATTACTTAAAACTATTAAACACTACACTAATATTACTTATATAATTATATGACATCCATAATGTATGAATTCATGAAAAAAATGATAAATCAAGGCCATGAGGAAGTGTATTTACATCTTTGTTTCTTTTTAATACTTATGCCCTAGGTCAAGGTCTTGATGTTACAAAACACCCAGAATATTGCCCATGAGCTGGTCAAAATTTCATTACATTGTAATATGTATGGATACCGAGATAGTATATAATCTGGCAGATTCAAATAAACTATCCTTCTAACTTTTTTAAGCCTTGAAATATAGTTTGATGAAAAGTCAATAAAAAAAAACAGCAGGTCTAGTCCTGCTAATGATCTATGATAATAAGTTCATCTATACTCCAGTCTTCATAGGAATGGTCAGGGAGGTATCGTCTGATGATGATGGGAATCTTGCCGTGCTTCAGCTCCTTCATTGCTATTTGTAGAGGGTCTGTTTCACCTTCCAGTTCCACCATTACGGGAGCACACATGGCTATTTGTAAGGCTCTTGTTCCTGAAATGATGGAAAAATAGTCACAATAAACAACAAATGAAAACATGCTCAATAGTTTTGTCTTTGGTCATTAGTGTAACATTCATAAGACAATTCTTATGAACATTACAAAATAAACGTTTGTTTTACAGCTTTAACATAGCAATAACTATGAAAATTTATTAGCAAGATCCAAACAAAATGTGTATCAGATGCACAGAGGATAACTTTACCTAGAACTCTCGCTCGTTCGTACTTAGTCATGTACCGTGTAGTGATGCGCTTAGACTTGTCAACTCCTCCGCCAGCCTGGCCGGGTAGAAGACACTGCACGTTATATCCTTCCTCTTCTTGTTCCTCTGTCTCCTCAATGTTGTCATCATCCTCGGCGATATCATCATAGTCCGCCCCCGCGTCTTCTGCCTCGTATTCCTCGTCAGCCATTATTTCAAATGAACAAAGAAGTACAAACTAATTGTTCACTGATGTTCAAGTTTCGACAATGATCAGATATTAATATAAATTCAGGCAGATGAACTTTTAGACAATATAATTTTATTATAATGCTCTATTTATGCTTTTGGAGGTTAGCACAGGTTAGTTTTCTGTTGTCAAATTGTAAAATAATGACATTTTGTCTATGACAAAAGAATCATCAGAGACCATTGAACATTTTTTTAAATCCTTCGTTTCAGCTACCCAACTTTTTGACAATGGCATCGTGGTAATCATCCACGATCTACGGTGCAATATCGAGTTTATTGGATTGTTGAGTTAGTTGGACCCAGTTTAATGTTAAGGTGAATGCTCCAACCAGGCCCGCGAAATTCAAATTTTTTTGGGTTTTCTGCAATTTGCAGGCCAGTGCTAGGTTGTATGTTGATCAAAATATTATTCGCGGCTGTAAGACATATGTAGTTACAGAATTATAATCATCAAAATCATCAATAAAACGCTCTAAGTTCATAAAGCTGTAGGAATGACTTTTTCTGTTTTTTTTTTGTTCCTACACCTTTATGAACTTGGAGGGTTGTATTGGTGATTTTGATGATTATAATTCTGTAACTACATATGTCTTACAGCCGCGAATAATATTTTAATCAACATACAACCTAGCACTGGCCTGCAAATTGCAAAAAACGCAAGAAATTTTGAATTTCGCGGGCTGGTTGGAGCATTCACCTTAACACTGTCTTTTTATTCACATTCACCCTACATCATTGTGGGCTCCTTTGCTGTGTGGAGTGATCTTTTAAAACAATAACAGAATAAAAAATCTCGTAGACTTTTGTAATATTTTTATTTGGTATTAGGTAATTATTTTACTTTATTGTTTGAGATCTAGTTTCAAGCAAAGTAATGATATTTTGGGACAACTTACCGTCGCATTGAAAACTAAAATTATTAATTTGTTTTATGAACGCATCCTTATCTTTTTGCCTATGGATATAAAAGATATTTTTCCTTGTCGTAGTTGTCGTTGGCAATTGGCAGCCTTTCCTTTTCCGGTTCTGCATCAAAGCCGTAACCATGCCGGTGTGTATTTTTATTTATCTGAGTAAAATATCTCGCTGTGTTCAATGATATCACAAGTTTTCTGTGTTCGTTATTGGTTTCTGATATTTCTAGTAGTTCGTAATAGTGCCTTCCAACATCAAAATGGAAACTCGGTCTCGTCCAAACAAGCGGATACACATGGCAGTACCTGACATGTCAGATAGAATAACTAGCAAAAAACTTGAAGATTTAGCCAATTGTTTCTTAGTTTTTGACGAAATGAGTCTGTTGAAGTTCAATCAGTGCTTTGAAAGTTCCTACATCTACAAATTTGATGTACTGCGAAGTGACCAAATAACCTAAATGTGCGTCTTCGGGATTTCAGCTCGCAATTGATTTACTGCATCCTTCTCCCGCGTCGGAGAAAAGGAAACACAAGTTGAAGAGGCTGGTGCCACATCCGAACTCATACTTCATGGATGTCAAGTGCCCTGGCTGCTACAAAATCACAACGGTTTTCAGTCACGCGCAAAGGGTGGTCGTATGCGCAGGTTGCTCAACGATCCTTTGCCAGCCCACCGGTGGTCGCGCAAGATTAACGGAGGGTAAGAATCTTTACATTTCATTTATAAAATACTCATCTCCTGTCCCCCCTGTTCAGCAACTTGACAGTTGTGAAACGTATTATTATTACACCACATTGCCAAACACAGCCTAAACCACACATGACTCAATAACAAAAGATAAACTATCAAAACTGGAACAAAGAATATTCAGTTTTTGTTAATTAAAACATGATGAATACGGTGTATACCTTTTTCCTCTCTGATGGTCTATTTTTTGCCATACTCAGAACAGCAGTTCGACGTAGTTATGCAAATATGTGTCATTCCACAGTAAATGTTCCTGTCCTCATAGCACGTTCTAGTTAATTTACACAAGTTATTATTTGATAAAGGTTGTGGGTTGGAACGTAAGTGAAAAAATTATTTTCTGATATAAGACTTAAAACTTGAAACCATTTTGCTAATCTGACGCTAAGTGTCATAAAAGGTAGTTTGATCACATTATCTTGATTTTGGGTGACTTGTGGGTTGGAACGTTTATGCATAACTATGTCCAGTTGATAAATAATAAACCTAAATGTTATATTTCATAACCAATCCGAGGAGGATCATTGGATCATTGATCATTTGATCAAAACCATCATAACAATTCAAAATGTGTGATTTGCTCAGCAAGTAGTGTAGTTTTTCTTACACCACTAAGTTGTGCAAGAGTCATTGTCTTGAGTAACTAATCTATTAGTTAACCACCAATGTCCAGCCCTTATCCCAATTCAATAAAGGTGGTGCACCGTGTATTGTCAAGTTCTGAACATTTGTATTGGCTGTCATCTCAGTATTTACCCGCCAAATCATCTAACTCATCTCAATAAGTATGTCAAACTATTGTGTAAACATGCTTATGCATGCATATGTTTTGGTAGAACCTTATCAACACTCGCTCATTTATCTAGTGAAAATGATATGAAACAATAATATTGGCAATAAAACTAAGATCATCAAAGCTGAAAGGAAGGTTGCCTATCATTAAGCAAATATGTGTGCCCCTAATTAGGAATGAATTCAGGTTATTCTGAAGGAATCACTGATATTTCAAAAGCTTAATGTAAATTGTGCAATACTGCAGTTTATTTGCATTGCACCTATTGTGCAATAATTGTAGCCTTTGTTGATGCTCTTATCGTCATAATAGATACACACGATACATTGAAATGCCTATATTTTTGTTTGTGTACTACAAAGTTATTTTTTGCAATAAGGGTCAGTGAACACTGCAAATATGATTGTCTTGTACATTATAGTGTTTCTTGTTTTGGAAAACACTGTGCTAACTATTTTAATTTCATGGCATTTTAGGTGTTGCCTATTGTTACTGAAATTATGCATCCTTATTTTTGGTTTTCAGCATCAACTTTAAAAGTAAGCCATTTAATAATTATTAACACCAACATTATTCTGTTTCAGGATGTTCATTTAGAAGAAAACAACATTAATTAACCTGGAGAGAGAGCCCTATTAATTTAAGATTCTTTTATTTTCCAATGTGAGAAGGAGAGATATTTTACAAGTTTGTTAAAATGGATCCAGACAAGTTCTATCAATAAAAGGCTTTTTCGAAGGGAATGTTGTGGTTTGATTCATTAAAATAAATGTAACTTTTATTGTAAATATGTTTATTTTCTTATAAATAATTTCACATATTTCCAAAAATATCACATAGTCAAGGAATAGCCCTCATATTGCTTTAATAATTATCTTATCATTATATCAGGCCACATTATAATATATTTTGTGGTAGAGATAATATTCTAATGCTGCAAGCTAGCTTTTACATAAATCAACATCAAAATTTACAGTAAAATGTGATGTCTGCAATTTCAAACTGCTATAATCTAGCTTCTTGGACTTGATATACATAAATCTATGAATTTGGATTGAACCTTGACCGCCATAGTCACATAAACGTGACAAGCAAGTGCACGCCCTGTACGCCAAACCACCAATATTGGACAAAATAGGTGAAATTGTGGCTTGGCGTGGAGGGTACGCGCGTGCGTTTATACTCTGGTGGTCAAAAGTTTAACATTACTTATTATTACAATAAAAACTGTAAGGAAGAAAATAAAAACTAGATAATTAAATAACAAACATTCATTATTGAAATTAAATAAACAATGTCTATAACTGTAACAGTTTGTAGTATTTATACCACAAAGAATGGTCTATAAAATTGAAAATTAGCTAAAAAATAAGTTAAGTTTCAAAAAATGTATTAGCCTTTACTTCTTGTGCTTGAGGCAGCTCCAAAGCTGTGTGTGCATTATCTATATCTAGTTTGATAGCTTCTATTAGGTCATCTAAAGATTTAAAATTCTTCTCTCCTCGCAAATATCCAACTAGACTCACTCTCAAACTTGACCCATAGAAGTCACTGTCGAATTTGTGCATAACATGGGTTTCCTGAAAACAAACACATGGCGTAGTACGTTACCTAATTTATGAAAAGATACTAAAATAATAAGATGCTCGACAACATTAGTTTGTAGCTCATGAATGCAGGATTCTAACACCCGTATTCAAAGTCAAAACCTCATGATTTCCTCGACTCGACTCAACCTCACTTAGGCGGTTTCATATTCATAGTTGTTATTTTACTCCTTAACTCAAACAGTTTCCTCAGTCGAGGTGAGTTTGACTTGAGGAACCAACTGTCAAATATAAGGTACGTCGCGATCTACCTTGAAGCTTCCTTGAGGTATTTTACAAGGGACTTGTAACCAAAACACGCGTATTTTTACCCGATTTTCATAATATCTTTTGAAGAGTTTATTGAATATTTATACGAAAACCCTTACGATTACATATCACGACGCTATAAAAGAGATGCAGAAAATCCTATTGAGTTTTATGATGAAAATGAATTTAAAATTAGATTTCGCTTTACTAAAGAAGTTGTGATGAGTTTCTTGCTACCGCTATTGTTTCAAGACATTGGTGGTACTGACAGACGTGGATTTCCAATTCCACCCATAATCAAAGTGTTAGCGGCTTTACGATTTCATTACGATTGTCAAATTTCCGGATGTTGCTGAGCGAGCTGATGTGAAAATCAGATTTCATCGTGTATCTGGATTTCCCGGGACTATTAGCATGCATTGATTGTAGGTACTCATATACCAATCAAAAATCCCAATAGTCAAAAGGTGAAGCATTTCGCAATCGGAAAGGTTGGTTCTCAATTAATGTGCAAATAGTGTGTGGACTGTGGACCACAAATGGAAATATATGACATAGTAGCACGTTGGCATAGGGTCTGACCACGACTCAAGAATATTTTCGAAGTAGGTGTCATACTCGTATGAGATTCGGAGAACTTGCAGGTTTATTAATTGGTGATAGTGGTTATGCGGACTTATGCGCAATCATCGTAGGTATATGTATACGCCTGTTCAAGTGGATAAATAATTTATTATGATTTGTTTATTTATGTTCTACTTTCATTTGACAAGTGTAGACACTTCAAGTTGAAAACGACAGATAACGGGCTCACAGACTGCTCTAAAAATAAGCTTAGCCAATATAACAAACGTAATATTCCTCCAAATAATGACGTATTCGTGACGTATCGCCTCGACTCTCACTCATTCGAGGGACCTCATAATTTCCTTAATCCGACGACTATGAATATCGATTTTGAGGATCTTTCGAGGCACGCCTTGAGGTCTCCTCGAATGAGTTGTGAGTCGAGTAGCTTTCGAGGTTACAATTATGAATATGGGTGTTAAACTTGACTCATGGATGTGTAGCTAACCATAAACGCACGAGCGTGCCCTCCACGCCAAGCCACAATTTCACCTACTACCTATTTTAAGACATATTTGTGTCGTTTGGCGTACAGGGCACGCACTTGCTTGTCACGTAAGTATATGTGACAATGGCGTCCAAAGTTTAAAAGTAGCATGTGATAAAAATATGTCGAAGAATGTACGGTACCATGTGTATAACGGGGTGTTGCTTGAGTTGCTAAAACAAGTTGAATGGGTTGGGTTGTAATTAGATGAATCGATTCATTTTGTTTATTCGTTACATTCGTAGTAACCCAGGGAACTAAAGAGTAAGTTCATAGAAAAAATGCGGAAGTTTTAAAAGGTCAAAGCAACGGCTTTTTAGTTATTATCTACAAGGCTACGTATGAATGCAGAGACAGCGAAATGGCTGCGGAAGACCACGATGGAGACATTAGCACGACTTTTAGAAAAAAAAGGGTTGGTACAAAATCGTGAGCCGGTGGATAAAATGGAGGGGAGCGACTTTACTCAACAAAGTGGCGCCTGCCCTAAGTGAACACAAAAAGGTTTTTAGCTATTAGTACTCGAAACTCAATTACTTCGGTAATGTTCGATTCGTGTTCTACTTATTTGTGCTGAGGGTGCAGGTTTAACAGAAACGACCAATTACGACTGCAGTTTATTTGCGACTGAATAACTCTCCGTATCACGGGCGCAGCCGTGCGTCACCAATCATACATGTATTTGCTGAGTTAGCTTGACATACATTTTGTGTCCCTACAGGTTCTAGTTGCACATTCTACACCAGTTGTATGGTTATCCGACAGATACCTGCTGAATGAATGCAGCGTAGCACGGTACCATGCCTTCCATACCAGAGTGCGGGTTCGAATCCCAAATACATACGTATTAATAGAAGTAGGTTATATTGGGGAAATAAACAGCAGTTTTCGCCTTGAACATTACAGATAAACAACATATCGCCTTGTAATATACAGGGTTATTTGTAAAACACCAGTAACCTCTTAAGAGGTCATTGTACTCATCATTATGAACAACTTTTACTATGGGATCAAACCTGAAATCGCGAAAAAAAATCAGCTGTTCCCTACATTTATGATCGATTAACTCGTCAAAATGTAGGGAACAGCTGATTTTTTTTTCGCGATTTCAGGTTTGATCCCATAGTAAAAGTTGTCCATAATGATGAGTACAATGACCTCTTAAGAGGTAACTGGTGTTTTACAAATAACCCTGTATAGTTAGTAATTCCCATCATTAGCTTTTTCATTCAATTCAGGTAGGTATCTACTTTTCTAGTTCAAAATCATAGATGGCGACACTATAACGGTATGGCCGTATGGCAAGATAAATAAAATAAATATATTACTTCTAATTCATTATTAAGTTGTGGTTTCGTTTGCATTATAATAATTATAAACACTCAATCTGAACTGACCTTAGCCTGAACAACACTTCAGATTTCATCAATATGCAGGATCAAACTCGCGACGTAGAACCTAGTCACCGAGACACTGCGTGAACCTATTCTTAATAGCATTATTTGTAAAAACGAATTCTTGTATTTACTAAATGGGTATGTTCCTACACTAACTAGATAGCAAATAAGTACAGTCATTAGTAAGTGCATTTTTTTCCGAAATTTGAATAAAAACCATGTAAAACTATTCAAATGTTCAAGACATTTTCGTTTTAGAATAAGTTTAATAGCAGTTTCAAATAAGTATCTAGTCACGATGACTTTAATCAAAGTCAGATAAGTCTTAATTTAATAGCCATATAATATGTAAGTAACTAGGTACATACATTCAGCAGTAGGTAAATATTGTATTGCCTTAATTTGTCTTGTAGATACCTACACAATGTATTATTTGTTGTAGATAAGCAATATCGGAGTATTACAAAAGAAGGGAAAGGATTAAACATTTAAATGGTGCAGCTGCTTACGATTTTCAAACTTCATCAATCGAGAGAAGGCGTAAGTCAGCAGCAGAGTCGGACGAAGATGGCGGGATAAGCTGAACCTCTTTATTCATGAAGACTGGTCGTTAACGTAAGCCTTAGCATCTCAAGTTATAGATATGCGGCCTAACAAGATTATGAGAACTTCAGACAGCTTATTATCCTATGACGTGTTATGCGGACGACACGCTGGTCACGGCTCGGGGAGCTCGTACAGGGCGGCAAGTCGGCAACGTTGCTAGCCAAGGTTGCGGTCTCACAGGTTGTGAGCCGCATGAGACCCCTGGTGGCCCTCAACAAGTCTGAGGTCATTGCTTTTCATGGCCACCGCCGGGGGATCACACATTGTGGTTGAAGGGGCTGAGCCCCTTCAACCATCGCTCTCGAGTCAACCATGAAGTAGGTACTTAGCATTAGTGCTCGACAGCCACTTTCAGCGGCTGGTCAAAAGTCAAAGCATTTATTTCAATTAGACCATTACAGGCACTTTTGAAAGTCAAAAACAAAAAACCAAGTTGGTGCCCAAGTTGATGGGCACGCTATCAACGCTGCTGCCTATAGATGGGCAACGGTGCTTTGATAAAACCCAATAAGCACCCGCAAGCACCCATAAACACCCAGAAAATTGGGTGTCTATTTTTTTTTTTTTTTTTTTTTTTTATTACAAAATGGGCCTGCTCTTGACCTCGATCACGCCTGGTGGAAAGCGATGGATGAGGTCTATGATGAAACGAGCGTGCCCAGAAGATGCCTGTTCACTCTTGCTTTGAAGGCAGACGGGTTATATGTGGGAGGGAACACAGAAGCCGGCAGAGAGTTCCACACCTTGGCTGTGCGCATGATAAACGTGGAGGAGAAGCGCCGAGTACGACTAGTCGGGATATCAACCAAGTGTGGATGGTACGCCGCAGTACGTCTGCTAGTCCGGTGGTAAAAGGGTGATGGTGGAATCAAATCGTGGAGCTCCTGTGCACACTCTCCGAAGTACAGTCTGTAGAAGACCGACAAGCAGGCGACATTACGCCTATGAGCTAGGCTGTGAAGCGAAGCTATCAAAGTCTCGTCGCCTATGAGTCTTTTAGCTCTGCGTTCCACCGAATCAAGTGCAGCGAGCTGGTATTTTGCTGAACCATCCCACAAGTGACTGCAATACTCCATACAGGAACGGACCTGTGCTTTATATAAACTTAAAAGCTGTCCAGATGTGAAGTATCGCCTCACCTTATTCAGGATGCCCAGCTTCTTAGCTGCGGTCTGAGCTTTCGACTCGATGGTTGAGCCGAAGTTGAGATCCGATGTCAACTCCATGCCCAAAAGCCGTAGGCGGTCGGTGACTGGTACAACTGTACCTCGGAAAGCTGGAGACAACTGGAACTGGCTCTTTTTAGCCGTAAAAAGACATGCCTGTGTTTTCAGAGCATTGAATCTGACCAGATTGTCGTCGCCCCACTTGGAAACGAGATTTAGGGTCAGATTCATTCGCTCCACCATGGCCTCTCTATGAGTAGCAGTTTCCTCTCTGCTGGCTCTTGCACTGGACAGGTATCTTTCCGTGACTGTGCTGTCATCAGCGTACCCGATTGCACCAAGCTGTAGCAGGTCGTTGATGTGTAGCAGAAATAAAGTTGCGGAAAGAACAGACCCCTGAGGAACACCGGCATCAATGGCCTTATGATCCGAAGAGCAGCCATCTATGACCACTCTGATCGAACGGCCACTCAGGAAGTCGGAAATCCAGTTGCAAAAGTCAGCAGAGATGCCAAATGCAGGAAGCTTAGCCAACAGACTAGCGTGCCAGACCCTGTCAAAGGCCTTTGAGATATCAAGCGATACAGCAAGGGCTTCGCCGTGTTTCTCAATGGCCTCGCCCCAGTAATGCGTAACATACACAAGAAGATCCCCAGTTGAACGGCCACGACGGAAGCCGTACTGGTGGTCACTGAGGAGCTCATTGTCTTCGAGGTATGTTAGCAGCTTATTGTTCAGTACCCTTTCCATCACTTTGCACAGTATGGAGGTTATGGCGATTGGTCTATAGTCAGCAGGATCGGCACGGTTACCCTTTTTGGGCACTGGCTGCACATTCGCAAGCTTCCAGGACTCCGGCACCACTCCGGTTTTTAGAGAAAGGCGAAACAAGCGCGTCAAGACAGGAGATAACTCAGGAGCACAGCTCTTCAGGACTCTTGCAGGTATTCCGTCAGGTCCGCTGGCTTTATTCACGTCTAGATTGCATAGGGCCTTACGGACCTCTTTTATGTGGATTGAGATCACCGGCATTGCGGAGCCACAGTGAGATATGTTAGGTGGTATGTTTGAGGTGATAGATTTGCCTTCTCTAGAGCCGTATGAGCCAGCGTTCCATCAGACTTCAGCATAGGAGGCAGCGTAGGACGGCAGAAGTTCGTCTCGACTGATTTCGACAGGGTCCAGAACTCCTTACTACCCGAGGGGCATTTGATGGATTTGGGGGTCTATTTGATTTGATGAAATTAAATTAGTGATGTTAAAAAACTCCGTGTACATCAGCAGCAACCGAGCGTTGCTTCAGTATTCAAGGATATATACATAACAACAAAAGAAATCGACTTTCAACGGAAAGAGCCGCAAAAAATTCATATATTTGTTACAACTGGAATCTTAAACATAAACTTAATAACGAGAACATTCAGTTAGATGAAGAGTATGAAAACTAAAACAAAATAGAGAGTTTTATAAACCGGAATAGAGAGTTCTATAGACCCGATAATATTGGACGACTACAACGAACCTACACCTTCAACGTCAGGGAAAGCCAGACAGCCTTTACATTTTGTCGTCTAAAACAATGATAATGGAGAATCCGATAGTGATTGATTGTTAAGTAGGTCATTTGTTTTTCACTAGTACCAGAAAAAAGATTTTTATTGTATTATTTTATTTCATCTAATTATGTATAATTTAATAAAAGAATAATAATTAAAAACTAAATGTCATTTATGTATTAAAATCATTTCCACCCGAAATTTGGGTGAAAATCGGGTGTTTATCCCAAAATTTCGGGTGTAAATAACCACCCGGTTTAAACCCACCTGGGTTTAAGCCCGGATGGGTGGATTGCCCATCTATATGCTGCCCAATCTGTGGGGAGGGGCAAGCATCCTGTAGGCGGTTATAGTATAGCCCGGTATAAGCGACCGATCTGATGGCACGCACTATCGCAATTCTGCGCTGGAAGAGAGAGAGAGAGACCGTCAGTCATAAGTGGATATCGCAGGATCTCCTACGAGGTGGCTTGAGCATTGGCCGAGTCCCGACCGTGGGACCTGTACGCGACATGCGAGTGTTACGAACTAACAAACAATAATTTTCTTATTATTATTGACTAATTGAGTAATATAGATAAGAAAAAAGTACTCATAAAATGTCGCACGGTGATTTTTGGTTGTAATGTGTAGATAAGACTGAAGCAAGCTGAAAATCGTCGGCCGTGGTTGCTATGATAAAACAATTATTTAGTTATTATTATAAGTAGGTACAGTTCCAGTTAATGCTTATGTTATAATTTGTAGAAAACTGTCCCTTGTCGGTAATTTTCCTTACTACAATAGAATTTCTACTGGTTTGATAACGGTAACTTGTAATTAATTTTCTTTTTGATTTGATTTGCTTTTAACAATTTATTAAATTATTACATTAAAAAAACGTACACATCAAATTAATACCCTTAAGTAGTTGCGTCTTTAGAATACAGCAATAATATCATTGCATTTCATAAATAGAAGGAGAAAACTAACTGATAAATTGAATTTAAAAAAAATATATTGCTTAATTTCCATAGTTTAACTTAATCTATTCATGCCAAACTGAACCTAATTTATTATGACTGGTTTACTGAATGGAATTTAATTCATTTATGTACATACATCCTTGATGAATTTAACCAGACCTCAAAAAGCTGAATAAATAAAATGATAATAACTGAAAGGCAAACATTATTACACAGAGATAACAAAATGAGTTTTAAAATTTAGTTGTAATTTAAACTTGCTAATAATAATGACACTAACGACCACGGGGAGGTATGGCAGAGTAAGGAGCTTCACGGACGCTTTTTCCGGGCCCTGCATGGGCCCGATGTAGACCTATCAGCGTCCGTAGCCTGGTTATGTTCCGGGGACCACTTCGGAGAAACCAAAGGTTTTGTCTGTGTAATTATGGATGAAGTTATGATGACGAATAACTCCCGGAGATTTATTGTGAAGGACGGTACAGTTGACATATGTCGGGCATGCCATCGTCCAGGCGAATCAAGCCGTCGTATTATTTCCGGGTGTTTTCGTCTGGCTAACGGCCAATACTTGCATAGACACAACCTTGTAGCCGGGATTGTCCATCAGCAACTTGCTCTGAAATACAACCTTGTGGAATCGGAGGTGCCGTACTACAATGTACGTACGTATGTACTATGTGCCCAACCCAGTTCTCGAAAATGGCAGTATCACATTGTACTGGGAATACTGGGATCAATCCTCCACTTACAGGACTAATGTAGCCATTATGCCTGATATAGTGGTAGTGGATCGATCAGAGCGGCGCGCAATGATTGTTGACTAGAGATGGGCGGGTGGGTAAAAAATGGGAAGGTAAAAATTGGAAGGAAAGGGTAAAAAAGGTAAAAAAGAAAAAATACCCTTTTTTACCGGGTATTAATAAAAAATACCGGGTAAAAAATGAGTACTGTCTTTATATATTATTTAAATGGCTGTCATGAAATGAATACTGTCTTTATATTACACTTCTCATCAAAAAAATCGAAACACCTCGCAGTTTATGATTTGATAAGGATTATCAGAAAAATGTGTATATTTAGGAATAAATGTAAAATGTCATTTAATAGTGAGTAGTATGAGGTTTTTAAATCCTAATGTTATTGTTCTAAATTCAAATTAAGTCTTCATAGGGTTCGTATTTTGTATAATGAGTAATTTTTACCCTGTATGGAATATGAAGGAAATGGGTAAAACAACACGCGTAAATGAAAAAAAAATGTAAGAAACGTTTATTTAATAACTTGTATTCCCTCCGCGAGCTCTTATTACTGCTTCCATACGGTTCTTCATCGATCGGATGAGAGTCACGATCACAGGTTGTGGTATATTATCCCATTCCTCTTGGATTGCATTTTGCAGCTGGCTAAGTGTTTCTGGGGCTGGATCTCTTGCTCGAATTCGTCTCTTTAATTCATCCCATAGATGTTCAATGGGATTCATGTCCGGGCTTCTTGCTGGCCATACCATAATGGAGATACCGACTTCGGTAAGATAATCTCGTACGACGCCCGCGGTGTGAGCTCTAGCATTGTCGTGCATGAATATGAAGTCGTTGCCAATAAAATGTGCATAGGGCATCACATGAGGTTCAAGACACTGTTCGATGTACCGATGAGAGTTTAGTGCAGGCAGCCGTGGCCCAGACACAAAGGCAAGTTCTGTCTTACCGTCGGCGCTGATTCCTCCCCAAACCGTCCACGAACCGCCACCATAGCTGACCTTTTCTTCAATGCAGCATTGTGCAAAGCGTTCTCCATCTCTTCTGTAGACCTTGTTCCTTCCGTCGTTACCATACAGCATAATTTTACACTCATCAGAAAACAGTACTTTGCTCCACTGAAGGTATGACCAAGTTAGGTGCTCACGTGCAAAGTTAAGGCGCGCTCTTCGATGGTCTGCAGTTAATTTCGGCCCATTCGCTGGCTTATGCGGTGCCAATCCGCGTTCCTTCAACCTTATTCTTATTGTAGAGTCACTTACAGCTACTCTTCGTACAACGCGAAGCTGCTGCTGCAGTTGAAAAGCGTTAAGGCGTCGATTTCGTAAAGAAGTTGTTACAATAAATCGATCATCTCGCTCAGAAGTGACCCGATTCCTGCCAGATCCTGAACGGCGCGTGAACGAACCAGTCTCCCGATAGCGTTTGTAAACTCTATGAACAGATGATAAGCTTAGATGCAATCTTGCAGCCACAACACGCTGACTAAGTCCAGAATCCAGCAATGCCACCACTTGGGCGGCTTCTGCGGGCGAAGTATCCATATGTTTTAGAAAAAAAAGTTTTTTCAGACGTCCCAAAGTCACAGTAAATGAAATAAGAAACAAAAAGTTTAAAGACAAGCGCTAATTTTTAGTTTTTAAACGAGAAACGTACTCCAACCCTAAATACACATTTGTCTCAAAACAGTGATTAATTTCATTTATAGGATAAACAAATGAAATTCTAATTTCGAATTTTGATTTTTTTCTTCTTACTGTAATGACCAAACTGCCAGCTACACAATAATGTTTTTTTTTTCATGGAATTAATTCTCTTTTGTAAAAAATTAGGACAAAAACAATAAAAACGAAAGTGTTTCGATTTTTTTGATGAGAAGTGTATTTAATTGGCTTCGTCATCAATACTACGATCTACCATGTTAATTTAGACCTTGACCATTGAAGATAAAATATTGATTTTAAATGAAAACAAGTTAATATCTTTTAAATCTTTAATCAACACAACTAAAATAAACTGTTTAGAATAAAAACAAATATTGAGTTCTGTCCTGATTGCACACGTCTTAAAGTTACTAACTTAACTCAACTTAAAGTAAAATCATCAATTCAAAAAATATATTAAAATCCTACAATTTGATTGTGGTATGTTCTATGTTAGGGATTTTGGTTTCCGCTCTTCGTCCCTAAAGTGGACTATTGTGCGTGAGCCATGGTGGCCGTTACTCCATCCAGCCCACCTCCCTCCAGAAGCAGATCAAACTTACCGGTCTTCTCAGGGCATCCGTAAGAGATTTGGTGTTCCAAGAGTCTCCTCGCGGATCTGGGTGACGCCAGTGCACTCGAGGAGTACGTGCGCTACCGTTTCCTCCGCCTCCATGCACACCCTGCACAGGGGACTGTCAGTGATACCTAGCGTGTGGAAGTGTTTGTTTAGTGAGCAGTGTCCAGTGATGGTCCCCGCCACCAGTCGCAGGTCCAGACGCAGAAGGCGCTTGGTCAGCTTTCTATCCAGGAATGGCATAGCTTCCTTGGATTGCCTACACCCTGGTGTCAAGGTCCACCACTTCTCCGCTTGTTTTTCAGTGTGATCCTTTAGCCAACTTCTTAGCTGCTTGAAGGGAATGGGTTCGGGTCCGAAGGCTTTTGTGCTGAATCCCCTTCTGGCGAGTTCGTCAGCTGCATCGTTACCAAGTGATCCACTGTGTCCTTTAATCCATTGTAGTATACCGTGTTGCGGTTTAGTACCGTAACTCGTTCTAGGGCATTATGGCATTCTAGTATTAGTCTCGACGTGATCTGGTTTCTCTTTAAAGATTGGAGAACTGAGGCACTGTCGGAAGGTATGCGAATATGGGTAACCGTAACTTCCCTGGCCTTTATGGCATGTGCCGCTTGGATAATGCCTATGCACTCCGCTTGATATACAGAGTTGAGCATTTCCAGGGGTCTGGATATTTTGATGTTTAGGTCGTCGGAAAAAACTCCGACACCTGTCCCATCGTCGGTTTTTGATCCATCAGTGTAGATCCTTAGCTCTTTTCGACCTGAGTAGTCACACATCTCCGCGGTGAGCTCTATGTTGTAGTGCTTTTGGAAGCAGTGGGTCTTCAAGGTTCTGTCGCAGGGTGATGCCATCATGGGCTGTTGTTTGATTGCATCGTCTTTTATGCGCGTATGTTTGATTCTGGAATCCTTACTTAGGGTGCCGGCTACTTCCGAGCCTGAATGTAGCTAGGGCCGCCCCCTCTCTTACGACGAGGTGTAGAGGTGGTAACCCCAGCATTACCTGTAACGCGGCAGTGGGTGATGTTCTCATGCTGCAGGCAAATCTTTCTGTCTGTACTTAGGTTGGTCCTGGGCCACCAAACTAGGGAGTCGTATGCTGCCATGCTTCCTGAACGATCGCTCTGTTGCTGCCGATGAGCATGGGGCAGTTAAAATGCGTACTGCTATTTTGCTAAGGTTTTTAGACGAGCAAAGTCCCTTCCTCCATGTTACGGGACTTATATCTTCAACTTTTTCCCAAATGAAGCGCTTTCTCCAAAATCCATCTCTGGCTTTGTAATTAGCTAAATCTGTGGACTGGACACACAATTCCGTTGAAAAAACTGAATATAAATTGTAAACGTACTCGTATAACTCGGAAGTTAGCCACACGAAAACAGAACAGAAGCGCGACTGCGCGGCGCGTGCGCAACAAAATGGCGGAGGTCTAGCCAGTTGATAAAATGCACCCTCCCTCCCCGCCTCGTCGTCTCTCATTGAACAGTCTGTTATAGTGCTATACTCTTCTCTTGTTCTAATGAGAAAATAATGTCCGCGTATGTTGTGCTAACGACGGTCTCAAATAAAAATAAATTATAAAATTCTGTGGATCAAAGTACCAAGTATGTATTAAAAAACTAGAGAGGTGTCAAGGGACACCCGGATGGAACTTAGTTCCTTTCGATTAAGTAGTGAAGGAATTGTAAAAAAAACCACCACCACCACCACCACCACCACCACCACCACCACCACCACCACCATCATCATCATCATCATCATCATCATCATCGCCATCATCATCATCATCATCATCATCATCATCGCCATCATCATCATCATCATCACCACCATCATCATCATCATCGTCATCATCATCATCATCATCATCGCCATCATCATCATCACCACCCATCCACAGACAGACCTCGGCAACCGTTGCTTAACTTGGATCACCCATCCACAGGCAGACCTGGGCAGTCGTTGCTTAACCTTGCTCACCCATCCACAGACCAAAGACGAAACGAAAATATCTGGCTTGCTTTCTATAACATGCGCACGCCGCACGGCTTACAATAGCTTACTATAGCAAAAACACATTACCCTCCTTTGCGTCACGCAGTCGGGTAAAAGTGTCGTACACACTTTTCGTCTGAATTTTTTCCGTCTAGCCTCCTTTCGCAGCACGCCATAAGGAACTTCGTTCCAAAAATACAATTATTAGTTTAAACTAAACTGATTTTAATTTTTACCCGGTATAAATTAAAAACGGGAAGGTAAAAATGGGTATAAATGGGTATTTACCCGAAAACTGGGTTTTATAAGCCGTGCTTGCATAGGTTGGTCTGTGGATGGGTGACCAACTGACCACCCATTACATACCGAGTGTCCTCCGTGCCTCGGAAAGCACGTTAAGCCGTTGGTCCCGGCTGTTATTTGTAGATATTTCACAGTCGTTACAGGTAGTCAGTGGCCCCAAAAGTCTGACAACCAGTCTTACTAAGGATGTTCTATGTTAGGTATTTTGGTTTCCGCACTTAGTCCCTAAAGTGGACCATTGTACGTGCTTACCAAGGATATTGTATTACCCAGTACTAACTGGGTTGCAGATAGGCAGTCGCTCCATGTAAAATACTGGTATTCAGCTGCATCTGGTTAGACTGTGAGCCGACTCCAAGATATTTGGGAAAGGGCTAGAGGCAGATGATGATGAGTTTAACTTTTTATTTGTAGTAAAAAGAAGGAGGTTATTATCCCTACACATGTAACCATGGAGTTTCTTGCTGGTTCTTCTGCATAGGAAACGACCAACTTGAACCGTGCACCTATTTGCCGACGTTTTATAAGTGCCTATGTGAAATAAAATATTTTGATTTTGATTCATATGCCTACCTCATCATACCTTATCAACATTTTTAACTTAATTTTGATAAATAATTATCATGAACTTTAACGAGTGGTAGACACTGGCTTTCGTAAATTTTTTGGTGGTTTTGACATTTTGATGCCATTCGCTAGAGCTGTGGTCGTCACACTTTTCTGGTGAAGGGCCACAAAGGACAAAGCACATTCTTGTATCATTTAATTGACACTACCAATTAATGGACATATTTTTATCAGCTGTCAAAACGTGATTGCCCTATGGATTTTGTATGGCAATTGTTACCATTGACCAAAGTTAAATCTTTATTTGCCCACTCAATGAACTAACTAGCAAACAATTAATGAACACAAAACACACCCAGAGGGACGGAACAAAACTAAGTGGATCACACAAATATTTGTCTGGGATGGGAATCATACCCACAAACAACCGGTGCAAAGATAGTGGCAAGGCAACCACTATAACCGGTAGATCTGTGCCATCAATTAATGTTATTTTATAATAACAAATTAGTATAATAAATAATTATAAATATTTTCGGAGTGAATACATACACACATTATTAAGTAACTACTGAAAAAAAAGGTACTAAATATATCAGTTTGCTTAATTTCATAATACACAAACATAATATTATTATTATTTAGGTATTTTTACCTACTACTAGTACCTATCATGTAATATAAGTGATAAGATATTGTACCAAAATTTTTAATTATTTCTCCTATGTTGGCATTTTTAGGGCTACAAGCCGTTCTCATTGTGTCTTCTAAATATGTGGAAAGAGTAAAATTATTTGTTGCAGGCTGCATAAATATCGTCTTTGGGCCACAGTTTGAGGACCGCTACGCTAGAGAATTAAAGACATTGTTTCAGACAGAAACAATCAACGTCTCTATCTAATTTGAATACCTACCAATTACAAAATAGTATTGTACCATTGCCCAGGTAAAATATAGCGGTTTTTTCACTCTACTGTAAAGTTGGGTATTTTTTAATTTTGTGATGTTAGAACTTAAGCAACACTGTGGCATTAAGGCCATCTCTGTATGTTAGTGTGCTCAAAGTATCAAACAATAATAATGATTGTGGAATAGATACATAATTATACTTACCACAGACATTTGCTTGTTCTGGTAAAATGGACACCAACCAATGTTTGCAACCATTTTATAGATTTCACTCTTGTCGATTTGTGCCCATCCATAGTACACTCCTGGCTCCAGGTCTTTGGGCAAAGATTGGACTACTTCCAGAGGGTAGTTTGCTGGGGAATAATTATTAGACATATTTAAACAGTTGTATTATTAAATTGGGAATACAGTTTCTAGGCATATTAACTAATGTGTGGACTAGTTTTTTTTACCTTATTTGTGCCTTAATTTTTTTTTCAAATATATGGAAGGGCTAAACGAATTACTAAATACCTACAGGGCCTTGCTTTACTGAAAAAGAGATGACAAAATGTTTTTAGTTTTATATTTAATGGTACTGTTCTGCTTTAATTCTAGAATTAAAACTTTAACCGGCTGATGTAATTATAGTCAACAAAAAAGCTGATAAGTAGGCATTACAAAAACTCCAAGACATAAAAAAAACGAAATATTGTCTCAAGATAGGTACGTACTTTAAGTTAACATACAACTATAAGTACTTGACCACTCTTTTTTTAATTTTACCTGTAGGGCATCCAAGATCTTTAGATCCTCTTCCAAAGCCTTTTACTACTTCTCCTTCAAGAAATAGTGGTAAGTGTTTTATCGACATAATTAGTCGTCTTATCACCGTGGGTAATAAAATAGACAAACGGCCTATTGTCCTGACTTTACCATTTAGTAAAAGCCCAGTAAAATCTTAAAAAATTGAGTAAATAATACTAAATACTCCACAGGTTTACAAAGTTGTTACGAAAAAGTTGAACTTTCGTTTCTTAAAATATTAAGACAATTAAGCACTTTACAATGGCAAGTTCGCTGAACTAAATTAGATGTCTCTTCAATCCAAAGTCTGATCAAGACTGAAATACGTACGTTTGTTTAACTTTATCAGTGTTGCCAGTGTGATTTCCCAAAAAAGGACGGTTGTCTTTCTGAAAAGGTACGGTTTTTAACTTCAAGGTACGGTTGGGTCGGGATACTTCTGCAAGAACTAGATCAGTTTTTTTCTTCTTCGAGTTGGCTGTCTGCGACCATAGGTTGGAAAAAAAGCGATAGGGAATCGAATATTCAAAGGGATATGGTAAAGTAGAACATTATTACCGATTGCCAATATTGAACAAATTCACTTGTAAATCAATTATAGAATGAAGTAAAGTCGTTAAATTCCTTAATGATGCAATGAATAAAAAAAATTTTTGATAATAATTTATCATAGGAATAATGTAATGAGGAAGTTCAGATATGAAGCGATATTATTCTCTATATTTAAAGGAACAAAAAGTATTGTTTTATTTTATTGTTTTTAAACAAGTGTGCAAAATTCTGTTGTTTACATACCTGTCAGAAACTTGAAACGAAATTACAATAATTTTGTTTAATTGAATTATAATACCGGTAATTTTTTTTTTTTTTAATCTGTTTCATAACACTGTATTAATTATTTACAAACTACAAAACTATAATAGAAATAAATATGTACAAGTATAAAAGGGTTACAGGGCATCCAAAAATTCGTCCGCATCGCTGTCAATAGGAAAAGTGCCCAGAAGGCTGGCAGCATTACCACGTTGGATGGCAATGCTGATCCTTTGGCCAAAATATAGGCCCGCCCTCTGGTCACGTGAAGAGTCAACCAACCGCTTGGCGATTTCCCGAAAAACTAGGTGGGCACTCGGACCCCATGGCCCTAGTATTTCAACCCCAAACGGCTCAAACACATAACTACCGATTAAATTATTGTATTTGCGCCGTTTGAGGTTTTCAGCACCTGCAGCAGCCGCCCCAGCGCAGCCCACTGTGCTAGGAAGATGGGATGGCGCAAGGGTGTCGACGCAAGTTGCGTCCCACACCAAAGGCCTACCCAACTTCCATGGCATTATGGTCATACCATCTGGTCTCTTCCCATCGACGCGTGCCAAGCCATTGGGTTCTAAGACAGCTGGCACCTCGGCGGTGGCAAGAGCACGACGGATGAGATCATTAATGCTAGCGTGCCGCGCAATCCGACCTGCACTCTTACTGCATGAAAGGCCATGGTGTCCGAGGCAGTCGACTGCTTCACCACATTGACAGCGATGTCGAGCCCCACAAGGAGCGCCCAATCGCAAACACGTAGCGAGCCGGAATGTTGTGTCACCGTGCCTGAAGCCAGAGGCCCGACTCCCACTCACCCACAGCCAGTAGGCGGGCACGCTCAGCAGTATTGGTGGACGTATTAATAAGTTTATTCCGTACCAACCTGCAGAGCGGCTCATCCCACTGTCTCTGGGAAAATTTAGATGTAATTTGACATTTTTAGGTCTAAAAAGACTGTACATCGAAGTTCGAATCAATCGCAACTCGAAGAAAAAAAACATCTAGTTCTTGCAGAAGTATTCCGACCCGTACGGTTTTGCTAGAATTTAGAAAGATGCTATAGCCTACTCATATTCTACAGCGAAAACCAGTTGTCAAAAAAAATATGAAAATAATGTTTTAGGAACTAAGAAAATTCCATTTATGTAATTTAATTTTAATAAATCAGTAGTATAGAAAAGGTACGAAAAAGGTACGGTCTACACTGAGGTACGGTTGTGGTACGATTGTGTGATGAATAGTACGGAAAACCGTACTTTTTGGTACGGTCTGGCAACGCTGAACTTTATTGAATCGAACTGACGTGTTTCATTGAAATGGAAATTGACGTAATTTTGACGTGCTGTTCGATTGACATATTCATTTCTACATTTGACATTGGATGCGTTCCGTCCGAGTCAAGTCATCCATCATCATCACCTGCCTAGCATTTTCCCATGTTGGGGTCGGCTTTCAGTCTAACCGAATGCAGCGGTATACTAGTATTTTCTATGGAACGACTGCCTTTTTGACCTCCATAACCCAGTTAGTACTAGGTCTGACAACCAGTCTTACCAGTGGTATCGTATTGATACCATTGGTAAGACTGGTTGTCAGACTTTCAGGTCACTGACTGACTACCTGTAACGACTGTTAAAGATTTACAAGTGACAGGAGGGACCAACGGAGGCACGGAGGAAACTCGGTATGTAATCTAATCTATAAGTGGTCACCTGGCCAATGTATGTACAGACGCCAGCAGGTCAACCTACCCGAAACTCTCAGATTTTCCCAACCAACCTTGAATGCCTTGAACTTAATACTTTAGAAATAAAGTTAAAAATCTATTAAAGAAATTTGACAGATTGTAGTAGCTTGATGTGCTGGTGTCTGTTATTTTTCTTATATGTATGGTGTCTGTACGTACCTACGTATTTTGGCAGAGTGATAAGTCCAACTATGCCAGCCGTAATGCCAGCTGTAGAGCTTATTACAGTACTACGACGCAACTCTTTCGTTTGTTGTCATAGGACGATTGTAAAGAAACACTAGCTGCCCGTCATTCATTGCAAATGTTGCAATGCACCTTTTTAGGGTTCCGTAGTCAACAACGAACCCTTAGTTAATAGTTTCACCATGTCCGTCTGTCTGTCCGCAGCTTAGCTCAAAGACCCTTAGTACTAGAAAGCTGTAATTTGGCATGAATATACCAATTAGTTACGCCGACAAAGTGATAAATAAAACCGCCGGAATTGTACCCGATTCATTGTGAGGCACAATGAATCGGGTGCAGTTCCGGCACGTCATTGTTTTTCTTCGTTTGTGTTTGTAGCATTAAGCTGCATGACTTTGTATGTAACATTTACAAATACATTCTGTACAATTATGTCTAACTCACCTCCCGCAAAGTGGCAGAAAAAATTGTTAGGCGATTTGGTAGCAGCTGCTTCCATTGTTTATTCCTCTATTATCCACGCACGCGCTAGTGGAACTAAAATAATGCCTTACTTTCTTTTATTAACTTTTGTAGTCGGGGTGGGTCAGGATCAGATATAGAGCTTTCTTACACGGTAAAACTTTAATAATCGAATTGTTTTTTTTATTTATTTATTTTCAACAAAAGATAAATAGGTAAGTATTTCACAATAACACAAACCAACTAACTGCACTCACTGAAACTGCAGTACAGTTTGTCGGCAGTGTCGACTTAG
The DNA here is from genome assembly GCA_950022335.1 of Eurois occulta. Lineage (NCBI taxonomy): Eukaryota > Metazoa > Arthropoda > Insecta > Lepidoptera > Noctuidae > Eurois > Eurois occulta. The sequence goes on along the minus strand of OX465500.1, from coordinate 8,315,315 downwards.
TCTTATGATCTGGCAATCATATTATTAACATCGACTAAAGAAAAACATCAAATCAACAAAATAGTCGATGTTCAAAAATGGCAAAAAATGACAGAATAAGTCAAACTTGTATTTGTCACTCTCGTCCTAAAAAAATAATCGTACTATTGATAGGTATACAGACAATTCAGTAGAAGTTTTATTTCTGTTTTTCTATACGATTTTTCTCGCAGCATTCATGTAGTCAGGGCGATTATTTCTTGTGCTTTTTAAATTATTAGAAAATAATATAAACATGGTTAAAATTAAGTGAATATGACTTGCTCCATGTCGGATGTTGAGTGTTGACAATAGCAAGAGTTACGAAGTTACCTTGTACGTTTAATCTGACTTGGAACGATATGGAACGGTTTTTTAGTTAATAAAATGACTGAGAAAGGCTACGAAGGCGAGCAGTTATCGCCGTCGTGGGATATCGCTGGCCCATCATCTCTGGCAGCCATCCTGGATACTGTGTTTACATCTACAACTTCTGACAATCAACAGAGGAATGGCAAGTACTTGTCTATAACATTCAGCTCCACAGCCTCATTCTACGGCTAGTTTGAGTACCTACTGTTTTATTTAAACTGATTCATTTAATGATGGGTATACTTTATCCCTTTCTAATTTACCATAATAAGTAAGACCCATTAAGTTCTACTAAGACTTTAATACAAAGATTCTGAATAGTTATATTGCAGTTGACACTGATTTGAAGTGGTTTTTGTGTTTGAACCATGCATACTTAATTAAAAATAGAATAATCCTCAAAGTACTTAGATTTTATTTTCATCCACAGCATATATTCAAATGTATTATCAATATAAAAACACAAACAATTTAATTTTTTAAAAGATATATGAATAAACAATCCTCTCTATTGCGAAAAAAAATAAGGTTGAAATATTTGCAGTATAATTTTTGTTAAAACCATAATAATATTGTATTAATGGCAAATTAACTAACTGACTGTCACATCCAGATCATGTTTTGTGTTAACCATGTGTCTACCATGTAAATGAGTACTATCTTATACCTTTTACAAAATTCTTGGGAAAAATGGTGTGAGTTGATGTATGTATCTGTCTACAAACTTAGGAAAGAAGATCAATTAACAAAAATAGAATAAAAGTATCATAATATGACAACTACACCAACTCACCAACAACAAATTATTGATTTTCCCACCGGTACGCAGAATACACTCTGGATGTGGAGTTGTAGAGACCAGCCTGTTATACAATACACTCATAATTCAACAATTAGCTCTAAGTCACAGGGTTACGATGGCAAAAGGAGGCCATGTCACCGATCAAGCACAATAGACATGTCTCTGGCTGCTACTGAAGAATTTCTAATGCAAAAATTCAATAACACAGTACAACCTGAAAATCAACCCCAAGACTTCTAGACCAAAAAGGTAGTCAATAGCAAAGAAATTAAAATTCTTAGTAGTCCCAGACTAACACAGCTGAGTCTATGAAACAGAAACTAGGCTGGTTGATGTTGCAAGAATAACAATGTTTTGCAGTTGGAACTAACTGAGTATACAGAATGTCTTCTTAGAGAGATCCCTAGGGAGTTTGTGCAATTATGAAGCTCTTTCAATAAAGGAGGAGATTTGGGGTTTTCCATTAGGAATTTCTCAGTAGCAGGCACGGAGTCTGGAATTGTGCCCTGTTAATGGCAATAGGCTCGCCCTCTTTTACATAGGGCTAAAACACAACAGGCAAAATGTGGGTGTACTATTAGGTACGCCTCTGCCTAATCCTTCGGGGATTACAGGCGTCATGTTATTTTGTTGTTCATTAAAGGAATACATAGTGAATATTTTTGAAGCATCAACATTATTTAAACAAACTTAACTCTAAAATATGATGATATGGATGAGGATAACATCCAACAGGAAATATTCTATTATTTAGAGAGTATATTATTGGAAAAAAAATTATTTTCTGGGACTATGAAATAACAAGATATAGATAAATCAGCATCATTCTCCTGCCCTTATCCCAACTTATATGGGGTCGGCGCAGCATGTCTTCTTAAAATATTGAAAAGTAACAAGAAATATTTCCAACTGCCGGCTGGCCGATATGTGGTAAATAATTTAATTTAATATTGTTTTTTTCATTATTACATTCACTTTGCATAGTAATTTATGTAGTCAGGTTCTTCTTACCTAACAGACGTGTTGCTGGGGAGTTTGTTACGGCTCTTTTTATTCCCAGCTAAAGCTAGAAAGTGCCAAAGTGTGGGCATTTTTGGGGACTGTCTCATGTAAAATTTTGATGTTCATTAAGGGATAATTATCAGCCATATAAAAATGAATTTTGATTTTCAAGTGTTCTAGGATATAACTAGTAACAACTAAATTAAATACTGCCTTTTTATTGTAAGATGACATAATTAATAGTAGACATTTTATTTACCACTAGCTGTTGCTCGCGACTTTCCTTCCCGTGAAATTATTATAAGAAAATACGACTTCCCTTTTTGAATCAAATTTTGTTACTAATTTCAAGGGTTTTAATTTTTTGCACAGAACCCTAATCCTTATTCTAAAATAAAAGTTTTCTGCCTTATTTAGTCCTTATGACATCAGCTATCTGCCAGTAAAAGTCCCGTCAAAATCGGTCCAGCCGTTTCTGAGATTAGCCGGAACAAACAGAGAGACAGGCAAAAATTTTAAAAATGTATTTTGGTTATTAGTGCCGTAATTATTTTCATATGCATTCAGTACAAAGCTGTTTTTTAGATACTACAAACAGATACTTCAATTTCATTTTATTTGTATAGAATATATGTATAGATGTTGACCACAAACTATTTTATTTAATATTTTCACTGACCTGACTGTCATTACATAATTAAATCGAATAAAATAAAGCTCATTTGTTTACAGAACAAATGGAGTGTGATGCTCTATTTGCCGAAAGTGATGATGAAGTAGAAGTGATGCCGACAACATCTGAACCAGTTGAAAACGTCACTACCGGAACTGACACAAATACTAATGAACAAACACCAAAACCTGTCTCATCAAACTACGTTAACTCTACCACTCCAAACCAACCTTATGAAGTAAACCTGTCCTCCCTCTCCCACCCTGCTGACTCACACACTCCTGTCCCGGAAGAATATCAACCCTTACCAGATAGCTCCAGCTCACTCGACTACTCTTTTGGTACTAATAATCCTGATAGTACTGATGGCACTGGCCAGAGGAGACTCCCAGATATAAACATCCGTTATCAACCAAAACCACACTCACTTAACCAACATGGGTACTACTTTCCGAACTATGCACATTATCCGGGCATTCAACCACCAAGGGAGTATGGAGCTCCTTATCAAAACAATGTCGTTGTCCTGGGTGACGGTAGAAATTTTTTGCCTCATTCGATGCCATACTCAATGTCCAATGGAATGCAAATGTCAGAGAATCACCCAGAATACGAATATTTACACCCACAGGCACAGGCAAATGGTTATAATCAAGGAACTGCCACAGGCGATAATGCAATTCAACCAAACGGCCTTGAACGGCCTAGCCGCAAGCTCAACATCTCACCTCGGAGACGACACTCTAAAGAGAATGAAGTACCAAATCTAATAGAAGTAAGTTCAGAAGAAGAAGAAGATAATGTGTCCATACCAAGAAAAAAACAATGCGACAATGGTGCTGGCCACCAGGCCGCGAATGGCAATGCAAGTGGTACAGGTAATGGAAATAGCACTCATTCTGGACAGCTGCCAAACTGGACTCTGGAGATCAAAGGCGAGCCTGGCACCCAACCGGCTAGAAACTCAAATGCTACTGTACCAAATGTTAGCAATCTTCTCTTGCAAACTGTAGACCAACGAAGACAAAACAGCCAGAACAACAACACGCAAACCCCAAATGTGTCTGCAGTGAAGATGCAAATAAAGCAAGAAAACACAGGTAGTGGATCCTCAGTCACTGCGGATTGTGGATGCAGTTCGAATTTCGTCAGTGGTTTGCCACAGCCCGCTCATAATCACAATGAAGGGTGTCACAGTCCTAATCACTACCAACAAAATGGATCTCAACCAAGCAGAGTACCCAAACGGAGTACTAGCAACTCAAGCACTGGTGGCGAAGCATCAGGCTCAATGGTAAAAGTGAAAGAAGAACCTGGCACACAGCAGCCTGTTATAAAACAAGAGCCGACAAAAGACGAAAACATGCCGTCAGTGAGTGCCATCAAAAATGAATTTTTGGAACCATGGCACATTAAGACTGAGCCTGGTACTAGTAATGGAAATGTCACTGAAAACGTTGATGTGAAACAAGAACTTGATAATGCGAGGAGATGTTGTAAAATAGATGCTGGTGGCGACCGAAGACCGAAGGAAACGTCTCCACAGCCAGGGACCAGTTCAGGGCGACAGGCAACTGATAACAGGGCTACAAATAATACGGTATGTGTTCATAAAGAACAATTTTTAGCTATGATGAATTTTAATTTGTTTTTACGTTGTGTTTTTCGTGTAACACAGGAAACACAAGCTACTGAACCATCAGCGGCGCCTGGTAACGTGCTGTCTGCTCCCGACTTGCAGTTGGATTGGGTCTCTGATTCCAGCTCCGATGATGGCGTTATGCTCGTAGGAGATGACTCCAATGCTGTAAGTATTCAAGGAATATTTATGTAAATCATCTGCATCATTTTTATTTTGAATTTTGATTACACAATTGGGTGTGAAGGAAAAAACGGTATTATAATTATGTAACAGGATGAAACGTTTTGCTCCACTCTTCCTTGAAATAATCGTCAATCTCATTTTTAACCGGCTTTAAAAAAGGGGAGGATTATTCATTCTACGATGATAGTTGTTCTTGACTAAACTTTTCGAAGACAGATCATTTTTTTTATAATAAATATAAAAAAAATTATGATCTGTCTTCGAAAAGTTCTTTTTAGCATAAGCAGGCGGGCGAGCACTATAAACACCGTATTTTTTCCATTTCAGTAGACAAACTCAATGTATTGAACCAATATGTTGCTATTAAGATGGCCTTGCGGTGCATTTTGTTTAAATACGAATACATATTAACCAGTGTATAAACAGTGAATTCATTATTAAATTAATTTGTTGTTCCAACTTAGATGTTACCATAAACTTTTTTTTTAAAGGATTTCTCTTTACCAATACACTATTAACGTTATTATAGCAACAAGAGGTGATAGACCTGACGGGCTCACCGGGCCGGGTGGGCTACCCGCCGGAGGAGCCCGCCACGCAGCCGCCCGCGGCTCCCGAGGCGCCGGGCGCGGGCTGGGTGGGCAGCGCGCGCACCATCCTGGGCATGCCGCGCCGGGGCAGCTACCCGCCGCATCTCGCGCACAACGAGATACCGCCTCATGCGCATCTTGTGCGGACCAGGTGAGTAACGCATAGTAACGTCATTATATTAGGCTGTCCTACAGCCAGCCATATGGCGAACGCCAAAGAGAAAAGGTCAAACTTTCGAGCTTCAAATTCAATGCGAACTCATTGAATTTTATACTACCATGATTGTCTTTGTTTGTACTTTTAAATGTTAATGATATAATATAGCTGTGGGTAACCACAGCTGTATTATATCGGTTGCACCGGTTCACCCGGGTTTCAGTCCTAAGGGTGCTAGCATAAAGATGCAGGTCACCAGTACGGATACGGAATTAATCAGCAACGATCGGTGCGAGTAAAATAGTCCTATACTTTCTATATGCGCTCGCACATAAAAAAGGTTTTTCCGACTAATTAAGACCGGATAACTGGTATCTTTAAGTAAGCACCCTTAAGTTTTTCAGAAGTTTCGACATTAATTTATAGTATTTAACAGTCGGGTGACTGCGGCGAAGCCCAAAACTTGTGCATCTAACCCAGTAGTACCTATAGATGTTTCCGTTAATATTTTATGCGTATTGCGTGTTACTTCGGAAATGAATCGTAATAAAAGCATTCATTGTTCTTCGGAACATTTATATCCGAGTCGTAGCTAGCGCTGATAATCAATTTCATCGATATCGGTCAGACCGCACTGGATATGGTACATTACGACATTGTGATGTAACCTATATGTTCGTGTAGTAGCTACCGACTACCAGCTTAATACATTTTTGCTGTTTTGCTGAGATCATCACTACCATCTTCCTGCCCTTGCCCAATAATATTACTTGGGGGCGGCGTAAAACGTTTTTTTCTTCCATTCTTCTCTGCTAGCCGTCACGTTATCATTTTCTCCTTTTTCGTTACCTCACACAATCCATCCATCTTTTTATATGGCTTTCCTCTCACTCTTAATCCATAGATATCATCCATCCTCTTCAACGTTAGTCTTTTTTAAAATTCCTCTTTGAGTATCAACTTTAATTGGAACACTTTGTGTTCATTACTTCCAACTCCCAGTGCAGTGTGTGTAATAAGTGTACCATGGAAAGTTTGTGTGGCGATTCTGTCGGTTTGAGCAGTGTATAGCAAGTCCTGAGTGTGTTGTATGTGGGTCAGGGTGCGCGTGAACGCGTGCGGGGGCTGCCGGCGCTGCTGCTGCGGGCACGCGGGCTGCGCGTGCTGCGGCGCGGCGCCGCACCCGCCGCACCACGCGCACCAGGCGCCGCACGCGCACCCCACGCATCACCACCACCACCACGCGCCGCCTGCACACAGTGAGTACACCCCCGGTCTAAACTAACGTGAATAAGCTGGATTCACGTTAGTTTAGACCCTGAAAGTGTCAAAGAGAGTAAATAAAAGCTTATAAAAAAATCTTGTACGTAGTTAATGTAACTCACGCAAGTTTTTACAAAGAAGATAAAGACTACGGTTGATTTACCTTTTAAACATAACGCCATCAGAACACCTAAACCGCGCCTTGTAAAATTGACACTCGCAGCTCATGAACGCGGTTTAGATGTGCTGATCAAGTTCGGCTTCATTGGTGACATTAACACTGAAAGTGTAAACAGTTTAAAAAATCTTCCAAGTTTTCATGGTGAGGACTAATTTGGAAGTTTTTTTAGAATTCCATGTGTGATTGATAACTATTGTTTCCACGTAAACAGTGGGTGAACGTCGTAGGGACGGCATGCCGGTCGCTCCGCCGTACCTAGTCCACGAGCGACTCTGGCAACGACAACATCACATGATGGTAAGTGGTCTACAGTTCATAGTTAATTTAATCTTTGACAGCAATAATGCATCGGCAACCTTATTTTGACGAAAATAAAGATCATTGTGATTTTGACACAATTAATTATATTACTAGTAGCAGCAATCTAACATCAACCTTAATATAAAAAGATAAATATCACAACCATTTGGACAGTGATACAAAATCAGAGGTTTCACCCATATGCCGTGCCCCAGTACATACAAACCTTAGAAGGTGTAGGAAACTTACTTTGTATTGCTGTTGGTAATCTGTAGAGTAAACATTCACTAGTTAGAACCTGAAACTCAAGAGACTTTTTGAATATTTTCGTTACAATTTCAGGAGCTGCAACGTCGCAGCATGATGGGTGACGGCTTCGGGCCCGGCTTCGCTCAGTTCCCGCCCGTGCCGCTCCCGCCGACCACAGTGCTTGCTGTATATTCACTTTTTGTTTATTTTACATCATCATACTCATTGGATCAAGGAACCATTGGTGTTCTTGTTGATATTCAACAGCATTATCAGCTGTCTGTCATTGTCCCATGTTACTTGGGGTCAGTGCGACATGCTTTTTTCTTGTTGATCTTCATGGATTAATCTAATCAAAGGGTGGATCCCTCTGCTTCAGCCTGCTTATTGTGAGGTCCCTGCTCAGACGGAAACTTTTATGTTTTCATTTCTCTGGTGCAACTTTTATTTAGAATCATGCTCCAAACTCATTAGCCCCAAAGGTTGGTAGACGCGATACCCCCTTCGAAGTGTCGAATGAGGTGTTAAATCAGTAGTCTGCCCTGACCCGGCCATATTTTCTTTTTAAGTGGTAACGCTTTTCTTATTTCAGTTCCCCGATGAGTTGGAACAACGCGATATCGGAGGAGCCCCGCCGCCGCCCATGATGCTGTAAGTACTTTCATGTTTTGAACTATTCAATTTGATTACCTATACCAAGATATCTACTACAATATTCTACTATATATCTACAATATTCTGCATTATTAAATATGCTACTTGCCTTATTGATATTTCGGTGGCGAGCATAGTGAACTTCAAAACCTATGATCGCAAAAAATAACAAACCTTCAAACGAACCGATACTGATGTTGGGCCCAAATATCGATAGACTCGTACTGTCTAATACTGTTGACCAAAGTCCGCGCGGCGAGAACAAATGTATTCGCTTCTAGGCGGCGACGACTGGCGAGCCGGGTGATTGCAGCGATTCGAGGGCAAAGACCCGTCACCACGAGGTATCGTCAGCCTTTCTAACTCCATAGGCGAAGTGTAGACATTACCAACTTACTCTGCTCAAATCAGTCGCTTCGTCTACTTTCAACTATCTACTCTACGATTTTACAGTCTGCATTTTGAATTAACATTTTTGACATTTCGGAAATAATTATCACTTCAGTCTACAATTCCTACAGAATTTTCAAGTTTACATACATAAATGACTTACTTTTTTGTGGTATAATTTGAAAGTGTCTTATAAAAATAATGTTTTTTCCAGTGACAGACAACATATCCACCATCACATGCATCATTACATGCAGATGCACCCCTCGCAGCCCCACCTCCACATATCTATCGCGCCATCATTTATGGTAAGATAACCATAGTCTGATCAATAAAATTGATTCGACTTGTCCGTCGAGAGGCGAGTGTCCAAGTCCCTATGTGAGTTTCGCCTGAAAATTGACTCGCTCTGTAATACAATGTGCAACAGAAAGGGTATTATGTTTACCCACATACTTAAGGGTGTGCTACAGAGATATACAGGCCATCAAACCGAACAACATTCTACAGCTGCCATTTGAAAATTGTGATAGCTCGGCTAATTTGCTTAATATAAATATAATTTATAGCCTATGTTCTTCCTGATAATTTAACTTTATATTGGTAAAAAAATGGTTAAAATCGGTCCAGTAGTTTCGGAGTTTATTCGGTACAAACAAACAAAAAAATCTTTCCTCTTTACAATATTATTATAGAAGTATAGAAAATTACGATAATAATTTTTTGTCGCAAATGGAAAGCAAAATATTGACTTTCATCAGTATAGCAAGAAGAAAAAAATGAAACAACAGATCGCTTGCGAAGACTTATGTTGTAATTTATGATGCAGCAGGGTACGGGCGCCATGGCAGCGGCCATGGTGTACGCGGCGGAGGCGGCGGAGGAGGCGGAGGCGCGCGCCTGGCGCGGCCGCGGCGCCTCGCTGGCCGTCATCGAGTCCAACACCTACCGCCACGCCTACCGCCCCGCGCCCGCGCACCAGGACGAGAAGTGCACCATCTGCCTCTCACTCTTCGAAGTCGATTCTGATTGCAGGTTGGTACAGATTCAGTTGAGGTAATTTTTTTTTAAGTGATCTTGTGTTTTTTGGCTGAAAAGGGGCTGAAGACTGTATAAATCCCGATTAACATTTGTCAAGGACAGTGGAAAGCACCTAGACAGTAACTGAACCAAGGGGCCTGGGCCTCGCTGCTCTCAAAAGTAACTTGCTTGGACTTCGTTATTATGTAGGCAACAACCCAACTCACTGGTTAATATGTGTAAATATTTTGCAAGTCAAAAGACAACGAAAGGCTGACATTGTTTATCTAACGTCATTTTTGTCTTATATCAGGCGGTTACCTTGCATGCACCTGTTTCACATGGAGTGTGTGGATCAGTGGCTCAGCACCAACAAGCATTGCCCGATCTGTCGCGTGGACATCGAGACTCATCTCAACAAAGACGCCACGTTTTAAACATAAAGGTATGTGTTATTATCATGTTAGGTACTGATGGACTATACCATAGATATTATTTTGTTAAGTGAGTTTTAAGCAAATGAAGTGAAGGTGTGTGAAGTGTAGTCTTCTGGGTTCTTAGAAAAACTATCATATAAAATAAAACAACAGTAATGCATTTTGAAAGTATCTTATTGTCTATCACATTAATTACAATTATAAGTATATGTACATAAAATTTGGCTAGCAGGTTTGCTATTCATTATAAATAACTTTTACTTTCGCTTACTTCTTCATTTGCCTCTGTAACTGCACCCTTGTACCTTGACTACCCATCACAAAAATCAAGCTATTAAAATTTGCGTGAGTAGTAAAACAAAGATAAATGTAGCTTTACACCTCTTGAAAGTTCTTACGCCTGCACTGCAAATTTCAGATTTATATGTTTTAGGTATTTAGCATTGCATACTTGTGTCGTTGCTCCGTCATTTGGACCAAGGCGAATCCCGCGCACGACGCGTCCTTTGTTATAAGGAGGGTACTCATTGCGAGCATTTTTTTTGTGCACAATAATTCCCTTGTTAGAGTGAATTTCGCGAAGTGAATGCTCGCGGCATGTTACTTTCTCCAAATGATTAGGAATTCACGCAACTATTGGTGCCTGTTTGGACATCTGCATGCCAAGTTTGTTTCCAATCAGCGGGAGTGAATTTTACGTCTGACGTCGCGCGCGGCATTCGCCTTAGTTTGCTCAGGGTCTATGTTTTCTTGTGGTCTTGTTTTAGTTTGTCCTGCAGATGCGGGGAGCTGAGGATGGCCTGCTGCTGCAGCTCCAAGCTCTCTTGCTGCAAATCGTGTGTCAGCTGTTTCTGCGCGTTGCAAGCCCTGCAACAGACACACTACTGCCACTATATGTATATACACAGAATATCAATTAAGAATAAGAGTATTTTGTTTTATAAAATTTTGTTACATTATCATTATTACAATGTTAGAAGTCAAAAGAAGTGACTATTGTTGTTTTATATATTATTAATGTGCATATAAAATATCAAATGTATGTATTAAATTTAATTTAAAAAAAAAATGCAATCTGTTAATTTTGAGCACTCCTATAAATATAAAAGAGGAAAAAAAATGAAAACTTTGTAACATATTTGTCTAAAAACATAACATGCTTTAATAAACTCTTTTTTTTTTGTATTTTTTTGTTTATTTACCTGCATGCATGATCAATTCGCTCACAAATGGCATCTGATGCAGCAATGTTTCCAGATAGATATGATATCTCTGCTGCAACTGTTGCTATTTTTTCTGCATAATCCATGTAGCCTGAAAAATGGATGAGAATGGATTCTATTATTGCAAGCATATACAAAGAATATGGTATAAAATTACATAAATTGACATGATATATATTATAAACTGAGCAACTAACTATATAAAGTGTGAAGATTGTGTGTTAAGTCACAGAGTGTTCCTCTCACAGCAACCAGTTGGTCCCAGTGTTGTGGAGGAGTGCTGTCTTCACCCCACTCCAAGGCTTGCTTCACCAGGCAGATCTCTCTCGTCAGGGCTTCTCGGAGCCTATATTGATGAAATAAGATCTTTTAATAAAAATATGTCACAGAATGTCTTACCTAAATGAGGGCATAGAATTCAATTTCATCTGGCTCTGGATTCAATGAAACTGGAAATTGGGTGGGCTGATAGTACCAAATGAATGTGTACAGGATAAATAACTAGCTTACCTTTCACTTGTATCTTGGATAGCGACCAAGGTAACAGTCAGAAGCTGAGAAGCTGCATTCACATTGATGGTTGTAGCCTGACGGATCATAAAGTCGTGTTCCAGACTATCTGCATTCCAAATTACATCGAACTCTTTTAATTTGTCGTCACAATATGCCGTGGTTAACAGTCCCATGGTTGCAGGAGTATAATTTCGAATCCTTGTGACAACTGTCCTACGATGAGTTCGGAAAGCCGCTTTGGCACTACTGATAAAAGTAAATAGACTGTTTCTAAACATGGTGTGAATGGAATGAACAAGGATAGTCTGGAGCAAACTTATCAAGTTTATAATTTTACATCATTTTTTTGTTTTTCTTGAAAAGAAAATTATATGACAACCAATTTTAACAGTTTAGTAAACTTTTGAGGTTATGTTTTCATTCTACATTTTTTTAAAAACCTGTTAGTTGTCAGTGTCATTTCGATTTAGTGTTGCCAAATCCAAGAAAAGCGTAATACTTTTGGCTTCTAAACTTTGTTTACTACCTAACTGAGAATAATTGTGATGTACAGTGTATGCTGAGCAATATTCTTGTGCTATAAATGCTAAAATTACTTGCTAACTATATTATAATAAAGCAAGATATAGCGTCGAGCGCCTGTGCAGTATCGCTGCGTTGCCCTGCATATACATCGCTGTGCCATGTGGTGCCACAACAAATGATGCGTTGCGACACCGTGCGGCAACGCTACGTCTTACGCACAGCGCCTTGCAGTCTGCACAAGATTTATCAAAGCCAGACGCCACCGTAGCAAAGTTGCAATACCGCACCGTCCGTGTTGCATCAAAAGGGTGTACCATACCACACCGCCGCGACGCAGTGTGTCGTGTGGTCTAGCAAAGTAATTAACAATATCAATTTAGCATACTGATTAATATATTATTGCTATTTCAATACTCTTTTCAATTCAATAAAAAATATGCGAAAAATCTTTCTGTTTTTCTGCAGCAGCGACTACATTGAAGTTCAAAACGGCGACTCCGCGGTCCACAGCAGTTATAAGGCGGTACGGGTCGAAATCTAAACTGTACACGGGCGAAGATTTCCGTTGCGTGAAATACATCTGGAACATTGACATAGCAGCTGTTACTAATGAATAGCTTTCATCATATTGTGCAATAATAACGCAAGTTGATGTTTATTAACCTGAACATGATTAACTTGATTGCGTGAATCAAATAATACGCAACGTGAATATTCGGACGATCCTGCAACAATACCGTATTGACCATCAGACTTCACACAGTAAAATGACGATTGGAAAGGATCCTTTGTATTGTACACCTGGAAATAATAAAACATTATCATTGCAATTCATCAAAATCATTTCAGCTGTGTAAGTATCCTATATCCAGTTTCAGGTTGAAAATAAATTTATTAAAATAAAAATTTGTAATTATTACTTTATCATTGATTAATTGGATTTTATTTTGCTAGCCACTTAGCTAGCTGATAAATGTAAAATACTATACCACTTCACATGTCCTTATGTCTATCATTTCCAAGACTCCGGAGTGTGTGACATACACTATAGTGTTATCATCATGCCAACGTATATCACGCACAGCTTCTTTAGGATTGATGGTTAAATCAGCAGTCAACACAAATGCGGGCCTGAAATAACACTATTCTTAATTTTATTATAGTTAATAATAAGTCTCTAATTACCATAAAAAAAAAATAATAATATAACAGTTTTATATCAAAGTTTTGTATTGCAACTGCAATGTAGATAAATTTTATGAACTTTATGAGGTTTATTTTAGTACAGATTGAAATAAAATACCTACTTATTCACATCAAGCACAAGAGGCCTACTGTTTCCATCAAGACCTATTGCTAATTGGGATACTGTGTTGTTAATAGCCAAACATTTTGTGCCAGTATTTTCATACAGAGATATGTTGTGCATATCTGAAATAATTAAAAACAGGGATCAGCATCAACATTTTAAAACAGATAACATTCTTTAATGAACCAATCACATAATATCATGACATCACACCTGTAATTCTTGAAAAGTTAGGCAGTGGTGTACTTATTAGGCTAATAGTACACCTACATTGCTCAAAAATGCAATACCACACAGTGAAAATGTATGGAATTGCTGACTGTTTTAAAATTACCCATGAAAAAGTTCTATGTTGGGTTGGAATGATGTACTGACTGAATATGTGGTAACCATTTGGGTGTCAATGACCCCTTTCATCCTGTATTCCAACAATAAAACTTACTTGTTTCATTCCCTCTCAAGATGTATGTTGTATTTGTATTATTTTCTTTAGTTAAGTTGCAGAACCTTAATGCTGGGCTATTAGCACACCCTGTTATAACTGTCACTTTAGTCATTCCTTCTATCGCTTCAACTGCAGTGACTTCCTTTTTCCCATTCTCATGACAATCTTGTATATGATATTGTAACCATGGCCTCCCTTGTGTATTGTTGGTTTGGTACAAAGCTAAACAGCCATCTCTGAAAAAATATTGATGAATAAACTATTGAACACATGGTAACCGTTTGTGTGTCATCTCCCTTCCACTCTGTATGCAAGAAGCGGAATAAAGTTAGAACTAGAAAACACTAATTTATTACAAAGATACTGACCTGTTTCCGCAAGCTATATAATTACATGTTACCACAAATCGAGATATATCATTGGTCCTTATATCATGCCTTTGTATTTTAGGTACATCAACTTTCCATAATGCTTCTCTACAGTTTGGAAATCCTCTCCTATTTGTTCGGTAACAGTGCAGTTCAGATCCCATTGACACTAGCAGGATTTGCGACTGGTGGAATGATAACCATGGCATGTAGTTGGTGTAGTGATTGATGACCACCTGACAAGTACAACATTTGATCACAACCACGAAATTTTTTTGATGATAATAATTATTGTTATTAAGTATTGTATGATGTAAAAGTAATTTAACTGGTAGCATGTGTCCTTACCTTACTATTGTAATACCCATTGCACCAGTTGTATGAGGTTCTGGATCGATTGTACCATAATTCATTTGATTTACTGAAACATAAACAATATTGTAACACTAACACTAGAACAAAGGTAGATAATAATAGTCCATCATAATGATGTAAATGATTGGAAATTAGAGTACCTGCTGTCTGACCAATCAATCATTAGTCTGTTTCGGGCAAGGGGTCTCCAAATTGTATTATCATTTTTAATTAGATCATTGAAACTCTTACACGATAACATTACATTACGAAGATCTGATAACTGCAACCGCTTAAAAATATTTACTAATATATCAACGGGTAATAACAATATATTGTCAGTCGGCATTGCACTTTTTCTTTATGTCATAATTTTTCATATTTAATTATTGTTTAATAAAATACATCATTTTAATTTTTTATTATCAACTTCCACTGATACCCATGACAAGCATGTCAAAAATGACAAGTCCACAATCGACAGATCGACTGACAATTTTGATAATAAATGACAGTAAACAACCGATGCATGGAATTAATATGTACCATGGTTGTGAAAAATTGCCACTCAACCTAACAAAACTCTTTGCACTTGAACTTTATAATTTCATTAGCTGAATTCTTCTAAGAGAATGAATGCTTTATATTACAAGCTCTCTGAGGAACGGAGGATCTAAACTGGAAAAGAAGTCAATGCGTGTGTAACTATCATTATTGCCTCCTCCATAGTTTATCAAAGTGTATTTGGTAATCTGTATTTGTACAACATCATCATGAATGACAGCAGGTAAGAACTACATAAAATTAGCCAAGTGTAAAAGGGATGCAGAATGTAAAAGCGTAACGTTTTCTCAATCTCTTTCGTTAGAAGGGTCAAAGAAAATACTAAAACTGAACGGAAACGATTACAAAATTATATGTGATAAACGAATTTGTGTAGCGTTTATGTTTAAGTTTATTTAGTTCTTCAAGGAAAATTTACGTAGACAAGCTTTTAGATGGGGACATGGAGAAGTAATTTATTTGTTATTGTCATAAGTTAAACGACGTCAAAATAAGAAACCTTTGTTATTCTATGTTTGCACTTTAGCAGTGGCCGAGCCCCCTATGGATTTATTTAAGGGTACGTATTAGCCGTTTTTAATGTTAATTTGTGAGCATAGTTGGTACTGTAATACAGGAGTAAACGGCAGTAATTAATCCTTCCTCGCGATTACGTCGAACTCTATCAAGGCCGCGGACCGTGCTGTCCCGTACCTGGCACGCGATACTGAGTTCAGAGTTGGAACGACTGCGGAGTGGTGTGCATTAGTGTACAGTGGGTGGATCTCGATATCATAATATTTTTATCGCGGATTGAGTATCGGCTGGTCGCGGTACTTCTGTCAAACAATTGCTCACAGCCAAGCTGTGCGTAGTGTATTGCGATCTTTGTCCTCGCATTGCCGCATTTGTGCTTTAAACTACGATTTACTAACGCAGTAACATAGTCTAACAGTAACTAGACATAACAGTGGATATAGTGATGTTTTTGATACTGTTTTAAGTGTGTCCAATCCAATAAGAATTAACTAATTAAACAGTAAGTGAGTTATTGTACAACTTCTTATAAAATTTGTTTACCATTTTTAAGTGTGTTAGTGAATTGTTAAATACTATGACTCATTTGCTGCTAGAATCTTCAAACAAGTTTTGTGAGAAATAATTTTTTGCCTTATTGTGTATAAATAACTGGAAATACCACAATTTGTGAGCATTTTTAGTGCAGTCATCAAATTCACTCGACTGTAGCTGTTTTGCTGTAAAGAGGTGGTGTTACTTCTCCTGTGAAAACATCAACACCTCAATTTTATTCTCTATAGTCCAAAACTCATTTAGTTACCAGCATCTTGTTTAGTTCCACTTAAAATTATACAGTGGAGGAATTAGTTACAATCAAGTCTGAGTAGTTTTGATAAATTAAAATTCTAATTATGAAATAGCTAAACAGTATGTTGTTATTCAAGGCTAGAGGATTATGAATTATTTATTGAATTATTATAGTGATACTCTAGCATATATTTTGAACTTTGAACAGTGTCCAGGAAAGTGAAGAGACATATTTTTAAAGAATTCGTTATTAATATTATATTCCTGCCCATAAAAAGAGAAAACATTTTAGTGTGGTTGGAAATAAATGCTTTTGTGGTTAGAAATAACTAGTAATAAATCCCTCCAACAATAACTCATTATAAAATAGAAATATATTATTACTAAGCATGTTAAATAAGTATAATTTGTCCTCAGACATGAAGGGTCCAACTCGGCCAGCTCCAAGTGTTCCAGGGATGGCAGTGAACAGATACTCTCCTGTAACAAATTGGGATGATGACCCATTCGGTACAGATGTCTTTGAGCCATCACCACATTTCACACAGAAAAAGAAACCTCCACCTCGTCCACCACCACCAAAGGTTAACAAACAGCCTGATATTCCAGCAAAACCATCACATTTTATAAGAAAGCCAACAGTACTCACTTCCCTATTATCTCGTAAATCTAAAACAGTAGTGAATAATCAAAATGTGAACATTGTCCAACAAAGTATGGTCAAAGATGCTAACAGTGATGTGGACACTCATAAAATGTTTCCTAAGTGTGAGCCAAAGAATGTGCAGACAGGTGCTTTGATAGATCTCTCGTCACCTCCCAGTTCACCCACGTTCACCACCAGGTCAAGCAGTGATGGTCTCAGTGTAGACAGCTTTGGTTCAGATGCCACTACATCTACGAACCATCACAACACTCACAATGGTGGCAATGCATCACAAGCTGAGAGTGGGTTTGAGGATGATTTTGATCTATTCCTTCACTCAAGGAAACCTATGAAGGAGGATACAATGGAGGATTTCACTGCTATAGATCCGTTTTCGCCTCAGCCAATATCAAATCTAAAAAGAAAACCTGCCTTGAAGAAGAAACCTATTTTAAGTAAGGAAAATGTATATGAAGTATCAAATAACTT
This sequence comes from Eurois occulta, assembly GCA_950022335.1. Taxonomy (NCBI): domain Eukaryota; kingdom Metazoa; phylum Arthropoda; class Insecta; order Lepidoptera; family Noctuidae; genus Eurois; species Eurois occulta. The sequence continues at coordinate 8,297,641 of OX465500.1, read as the reverse complement.
TACGAGTCACGTTTCGGCCCCGGCACCGATGCTGAAGGGGCCGACGATAATCCGAGCGAAGCCAGCCAGGCCGAAGCCTCCGGACAACTCGGCCTTATTGAAGACTACATTCGGCAGCAGTTTCCCTGTGACCACCATGACAGTGAACACCACCACACCTATACAAAAGGTCACCAACGGATTTGGCGATAGTTTCGTAAGTACATTTACTTAGTCTTGTTTTTCTTGGTTCCGTAAACGCTAATTATGTACTTACAATTACTTTATTTACTTATAGAAGACCTTTGACATTTTTAATCTGTAAATAATTTGTAATCTGGAAAGATGCTGATTTTAACATGAACACATTTCAATAGTTAGATATCATCCTAATCCTAACTTAGATCTAGTTTGAAGACGAAATTCCGGTCTAAATACTTTTTCAGAATAAGCACGCGACTTAAGACTTTCTCTGCAATTGCTCAATTGATGAATAAGCAGTTTCTATCAATGAGTATGTGTTATCACAAATTAATAATTTGCAAATGATTAGATACCGAATATTTCCTATTAGTAAGCAACGATGTGTCAGAGCAGCTTTTGAAAATTAATGAAATTCACGTGAGACTGCAGACATTTACCTCCATAAGTGTGTGAAAAATATTCTAAATAAAAAAAGCTAGGAATGATACAGGTCGTGTCGCGCCACTACAGAGCACAATGTACGCTAGGCATGCACGCTATTTGTGTTCATGACCGTACCATTAATTAAGGTGCTTTAAAATTTGCACGATAATTATCACAATGTCCGTGAGCTCTTTGTTTAAATTGTGAGTTTTCATTAAAACGGTATAAAATAAGCACTAGAACAAATAGGTAGCTGAAGCTATCAAGTGATATCTTTTGTCATCGTTGTTTCGCACATGGTATTTATAAAGTCAGGCTGCCACAACTAGGTGAATAAACAATGTTTACAACCTACATTCTTTGTAGAGAGCTATAAGAATACGAACAGTCGGTATTTTGTACTGATCAGCAAATAATATGGCTCATGTCTACATCTAGTTGTCGCAAGTACGGTTGCTGACCATACCCAATTCGCTACGTCATTTATTTGACCCGAGAATCGAACCCCGTTAATTAACTTTGAGGTACCTACAAAGTTAGAGAATGGAGGTTGTGTAATTGAGTTTTTTCCTGTTAGCTAAAGTACAGTATTATCCCGGAACTTAATATGTTGCACGAAAAGCGACAAAAATCATGTCTTCAACAAAATAGTCGAGGTATAAGAAAGGGCCCATCTTGAATAGTGTATTGCAAACTGATATGATTGATTGATGTGAATTGATAAAACATAGATACATGTATTTCTATCAACCGATATCGAACTACAACAACATAAAACAACGCTATACGTAATTTCATAATCACGATTATTCTTGAATAGCTAGTAACCTGTTCTCGAATAATATGCATCAATTTTAAGACAAGCGTTATAGACATTCGACATGTTTGATGTCGGTCCTAAACACTAGAATTCAAGCGCTGTTTAGACATTACGCAATGATGATTAAATAGAACGCGTCATTAGACGTTGTTATTATGATACAAAACAGTATGCTTGACTTTAGAGATCAGCAAAAACAGCTTATAAACCGCCTATTAGCGACTTTATTAATAAGCAATAAACACTCATGACCATGACTCGCTCGGAATTTTAACTAAGAAGAAATCATATTTTGGATTCACACAGCGTTTTAGGCGCATGACCCAACTCAGATGTTTTTGCGCATACGGAAAATTGTTTGTCCAACACACTAATTAAGTGCGTGTAATTCAAAAAGAATACAATATCTACTTAAAAATAGCTCTAAGTTAGTATTTGCAGATTTATAATATAATAGCGATAACCTTCAACCGTTTTATACGTAGGTAGGTATAATGCTCCATACCGAGAAGCGTTAAAATTAGTGTTGAGAATCGCTTCTCACGTGCTGTAAAATCATTTTAGCCTTAGATTATGGACTTATGTTTCCGATTTGCTACAGGAATTGAAGCCGTATGGCTGGGATGAGGTTGACGAGGAATGTTCTCCGGAGAGAGAACTGTCGCCGCCCATGCCGACGATCCCCCCTCCCCCGCCGCCAGTCGTCGCTGATGATGATGTGACGAGCTCCTGGAACAGCGACATCCCCGACTTAGCGCCCAGTCAACTTGCCAACTTTGATGAAGAAGAGGAGCCATACGCGATTGCTCTTTTCGACTACTTCACCGATCATCCGGACGATTTATGCTTTTCGGTAAGTAGATTCGAGACTGCAGAGAATTTGTCCGAGCTCTGAAGCTTGGTTTATTTATATGGTAGATAATTCGATTCCTCCTTATTATTTAAATCTCTCAGATTGAGAAAACAGACGGAATTCGCACGTTGCGATGCCTTGAGATACAATTTGCAAATATTAGGCGGTTTTGTTTGTTTACATCTCGTGGCTTCTGGCCAAAACACCTGCGTATTTTTAGAAATTGTTATGTAGGTGTAAGTATTGGGATCGTCATTGGCTTAACATTCCCTATCTGCAAAGCAAGTTTAAGGTCAATACACTAGTATTTATGTACTTTTAATACATAGGTTTTTCATTATGTCACGTTCACACAATTAATAGGCGGATCGGATCCATTAAAATACTGATTTCTGTTACAAACAATCATCCGAGTTCGAGGTGATCGACATTTGATTGTAAATAACCCAAAGCTAGTCCCCCTTATGAACCCCCCTCATACGGAATGAACTGAATGGTCGTGACTAGCTCAAAAGTAACTAGATGGAGCTTGACCTATGGGAATTGGGACTTGCTTATCATGGGTTGAGTAGAAGTGCACAGACCGCTTGTTGGATTGATGCTTACCGTTATTAAAATGAAAATAAAATTCCAGAGACATAAATATCTATTGTTTTATCGACATGTTTGAAAGAACATGAACACTATAGAAAAATCAATAAACAATCATTAATTCTTTGTCACATTTCTTATTCATCAAAAAACATTCTAGAATGTTAGTTTCTTTCATAGGCGGTGATCACGTAGTGCAACCGTTACGAAAACGAGGAATTAACACATTTTTATATTGTGTTTTATTTTTATTTAATACGAAATAGGCTTGAACGGTATTACATGCCAAATAGGTAGGTATATAGAGTCATAATATGTTGCCGAGTGGCGAGATCAAACTTAGAAATTATGAATTTATGATATACTTACTAGCTTATGCCCGCGGATTCGCCCGCGTGAAATTCGATAATTGTCCCATGGGATCATACTACCGGGATTTCATCCAAATCTTTTTAGTAGGTTTTGCGTGAAAGCACAAACATCCATCTATCCTCACAACTTGCGCATTTATAATATTAGTAGGAAGTAGGATTCCTTCTTTTTAACCGACTTCCAAAAAGGAGGAGGTTTTCATTTCGGGTGTATTTTTTTTAGAAGAAAATAAATAAAACCTAGTAGCGCGACGGCGTAGGAATGTCTGTGAGGAAATAGCAAATAATCTTAATTCCCTAAAGCCTGATATGGAAAAACTAGGTCATAGGTGACATTAATCTCCATTTAAATGTCTTTGTTCGCAGAGTAGACGTAATAGTCCTAGATATAACTGATAAAATGGTTTTATAAAGCGCAGAACCTAAGGGTATATTACAAGACGACAAGAGTAATTAAAGTGATATCTTGGGCTAGCGAGACGCGTTATGTTTTCGCTGTGCACTACTTTCGAATTCATACAAGTTGCGTATTTATAGTACGAACATTATAGGAACGGTTTACGGCTAGAACATTTTGTTAGTGAACGACTTCAATACTTTGGCATACACATTATTTTACAGAGTTGTTAGAATTATTTTATTTCAAGTAATGAAATTTCGTTAATTCAGTATAGGTAATTGTGTAATTGATATGGCAACACCTATAACTTTATCGTATCAATGTTGCTACATGAATTTGAATGTAGAATGGGTTAAGGTGAATGCTCCAACCAGCCCGCGAAATTCAAAATTTCTTGGGTTTTTTGCAATTTGCAGGCCAGTGCTAGGTTGTATGTTGATTAAAATATTATTCGCGGCTGTAAGACATATGTAGTTACAGAATTATAATCATCAAAATCATCAATAAAACGCTCTAAGTTCATAAAGCTGTAGGAATGACTTTTTCTGTTTTTTTTTTGTTCCTACGCCTTTATGAACTTGGAGGGTTGTATTGGTGATTTTGATGATTATAATTCTGTAACTACAGACGTCTTACAGCCGCGAATAATATTTTAATCAGCATACAACCTAGCACTGACCTACAAATTGCAAAAAACGCAAGAAATTTTGAATTTCGCGGGCTGGTTGGAGCATTCACCTTAATGTCCTAATAAACACAGTTCTACAGAAGTTTGTATGGGTGTTGAAATTATAAAAATATGCTGTTCTATATATTTTACGTGGATATGCGCCCTTTTTTTCTCTATACTCCCTCTCGCAACATTCGAGGGGTATGGAAATTTTCCTGAATTTCAATGAATGTTCGCTTGCCACGTGAACAAAAAATAGCTCAACACACAAACCCATTTAACAGATGTGTTGCTAGATAACCATTTTCCTTTGTAGGCGATGTTTAGAATTCAAAGGCAGAGTCTATGACGTTACGAGCACTGGCTGGCATTGCTAACCAATTGTTCAAATTTGCGCCGATAACTTTTATTGGTTGTTTTTCCGCATTACCATATGCATTGCCATTCTACATTGGAACACATGTCGTGACGTAAGCAGTACATAATGAGCTGCGCGGTATCCGTTACGTTAAAAAACGTGGCTGGAAGATGTAATACGTAGATACGTACGTGTATAGATAGGTTTTCCGGGAATTCATTGTTTGGGGCGTACATCGTGTCTGTTTTTTCAGTAATCGCACTTGTTTATATTATATTCCGACGTTTCACGCATGCTGGCAATTTTATTGATACAATGTTTTGCATTGAGCGCGGCATTATCGCTCTGACAGGAACTTGTTATCATCGCCACTTCCCATATTATTGTGTTGATCGTTTTACAAGATTTTATTGACATCATTTAATGGAAACTCCTCTCAAGTAAAAACATGTCATAATTATTAACTTGACACAGTTATAAAGCTTATTAGTATAAGAACCTTATTTTCGCGAATTTTTGTGTAAGTACATAGTACTTACATTTAGTAGGGATGTAGTCGGTTTAGCACTTTAGCGGATGAAGACGTCAGCATAGCGCGAAGCCACATGTCGCATGGAAAAATCCAATTAAACCAATTTAGTTTATTAAACTGTATTAATGTACAAGCGTATTTGGCGAAACTTCCACGTGGAGCTCGAATTAATTACGAAATGTAGGTTTATGCAGTCATTGGAACTAATTAAACCTCTGCTCAGACAGTCAAAGAACCAAGAGTGATGTACCTACAAGGCAGGTTCATTCATTACATTTGAACAGTTGAAAAAAGTTATTTGATGCTAACATTAGGAATCTCCAGATTGTTCTAAATTCGACTCACAATATGTTAACATCTTTCGACCATAGACAATTCATTATTTTCAGCCTGTTTGTTTTTTCGCTTAGGAAAATGGGCCTCCCAAATGTTAGTAGCTACTTACTTTCTTGTTTAATATCTCACTACAACGAAGGTTTTTGAGGCAATTTTGCTACAATCATCACGCGCGACGAACGCATCGGTGGTCACAGTATGTTGCTCGAGGCACTCCTTACAGTGCAACATTACTTTCATTTAATTTGCTCTAATTTGTATTGCTCAGCGTAAAAGTACCTACCTAAGCAATTAGAAGCTTTATTCTACTATTTTGCTGTCTTCGAATTGTCTCGTTGCATGACCTAAGTTAGCATACAAAGTTTCATGGAAAACGCTTCACTCATTTCTGAGAAATCCAGCGAAATACATGTATACGCATTTGGAATTAGGTTCAATGGCTTAAGTAGACTCAAATGTCTACCGTCATCATGTATTTAACTACCTGCCAAGTATGTACTGCTAATAGTTACTTTATAGCACTTAGGTTATTGCCACCACATAAATGTTCATAAGGGTTTTTTTTTTAATTTGGATAAGAGGATTTGCCGGTCTGACGCACATTAACAAAAAGTAGGATAGGCACTGAACACTTTGTAGCATTCAATCCCAAATTATTCAATACAACGTTTAACGATGTTTACAAATAAAAATTCGCTGTATTAAAACGAACGACGCACTTTCGCGGATATTTGTTGATAACTAGTTGATATAATTATCATTTGTTTTGATGATACTCTTCAATTTTGTGTCGCAGAATGTATGAGGACACGGATTAACTAAAACTTGTGTTTTCTTTGTGTCTGTGTACTCAGTGATATGATGATATCTAATCAGATAAGATGTTATGAATTAGGTAACTAATGTGTGCACATTGTTATGACTCATTTAAATTACGTTTTGAATCGTCTACAGAGTGTACTCATATTTTGTAAACAAACCTAAGATTAGTTAGGTAGACCAATGTCCTATAAATAAACTATTTGTTTATTGAACGGGGAATAAGTTCAAGTGTACCTCACTCAATCGGCGCGGCGGAAATTATATTATGGTAGTGTCTATCCACCTACTTAAACTTATTTTATATTTCGTGCTAATTGATTGCATACATACTCATACATTTCACATCATCTAGTAGAAATCCCTGCTATTCTTAATGTTACCCGGAAAGTTATAGTCGACGTCATAGTGAGCCGTTCTGATTATACAGGGAAAGTTAATTAAGTCAATAATAATATCTCCTGATGTCTTTAACCGCACAATGCGTAGTTCGAAATTCGCAAGCGATTAAACTAAAAGACAAACACGCAACGTGTCGTAATTACGATGATTACTGAATCAGAGCGGGTTATGAGTTCATTGCAGTTATAAATCTTGTACTTAACAATTGCACGATAGTATAATATTGGTAGCAAGAACATGATGGAGGTCATAACGATTTGCTTCTCACAGAAGGTCGGATCCTTACTGCGAGATTGTAGGGTCATTTCGCCTGTTCGCGTCCATTTAGTGCAGTTGGCAAGTTTGAAGGAGAAGATAAAAATGTTCCAGCACTAGTTTCAATGAAAAAGTTATGTAATGTGTTCATTATATAGTCTACTATAGGGTTCGCTTTCAGTTTTGTTCGAAACTACTTGTGTTTTTTTTATAAATAGACAAACTTCAAAAATACGCGTTTTACCCAGTTTGCGTCCAAAAAATCTAAATTGCGTCCACCCATAGACCATTTTGCGTCCACCACCTAAGAAAAGGAATGTAGGGGTGATATTTTTAAGATAATGTAAAGAAAAATTATATTTTTAACAGATTCTTTATTCAAGAATATAGTTATTTGGGAACTCAACTCTCGGATTCCATATTCCTTAGATCCCTCTCCTCAACCGAGACCTACAAGTATTTGGGTATGTCGGAAGCATTTGGCATCAATGCTGCTGACATGAAACAATCATAGAAGGAGCGCTTCTTTGGTCGCCTGAATAAAGTGTTAAACAGTCTTTTATCAGGCGGAAACAAAGTGCGCGGCTTTAATGGTTGGGTCATGCCGGTTTTGATGTATTCTTTCGGCATACTCAAATGGACTCAGACGGAACTTGACGCCCTGGATAGGAGGGTCCGCACACTATTGACAGCAAACCGGATGCATCACCCAAGATCATCGGTGATGAGACTGTATATCCCGCGGAAGTGCGGAGGTCGTGGCTTCTTAAATGCTAAGACCTTGCACAACCGTTAGGTATGCAGTCTCAGGGAATACTTTCTCGAAACCGACGTGGGGATGCACCGAGATGTGGTCTCAGTGGACAAGGGCCTCACCCCGCTCTCCTTGGGTAACGAGAACTGGCGCAAACCTGTGATATTGAATACTAATGACCGTAGGGAGGTATGGCAGAGCAAGGAGCTACACGGACGCTTTTTCCGGGCCCTACATGGACCTGATGTAGACCTCTTGGCGGTTGGTGCCTAAGGTCTTGGTCGAGGAGGAGCAGAAGGAGGCTCTCATTGCGCGGCACGGCACGCATTGTGAGACGGTTCCTTTCCCTGGAGCCCTGACCACCCTGCCTGGACCTTGTTCCTGATGCCGATGGGGCATCTATTATTTATATTTAAAATGTTTTGTTTACTTTTGTTTTTTTAAATATTTAAAAATGTATTAAATAAGAGAAATAATGAATAAAATTAATACATATTAAATTATTTTTACAAATAAGTAAAAAAAATATATTTACGCTATTATTTGTATTTAATGAAAAAATGGACGCAATTTGGTACAATAGTATTTCCCTGTAGGTATAGTTTGCGTCCACAACTCCACATGTGATGAACGATATTTGTATCTTTTTCTACAATCATAATAATGTGGACGCAAATTGCTCATTATGATTGCATGATATTAGTACATAAATAAAAAATAAAAACAAATTCCCTTTCATAATTTAATCACATAAAAATAAACACTAACTAAATCATAAATAGACGAGTTCGCGTCCATTGTGGTCGCAAAGTGGAAGTTTTATAAATTCGGTGTAGTAATTCGCGTCCACCTTATTTTAACTGTTAACTTTAAAAAAAACAAGTAAATACATAATTAATATTACTCCTTTTTTCATGCTTTATGTCTAGAAACAGCTGTGTATTCTAAAATAAGCATAAAACAATAAAATAATTACCGTCGAACGCGCCCCTGCACACTATTTTTTTGCCGACATTCCGCTCGTCCGCGCTTCTTTGTTGAAGAACGGAGACTAACTATTTTTTTTACACATGATTGATTGGGCACACAGAACTTTTGTCTATGTGTATGCGCCTCTTATACGATGAGGTATTGGCGGTAACGAGTTTTCGGTGATTTAGTGTGTTAATATACCTATTTTCGAGAATTGTTATAGGGAGGTCCGAAAAATGGACGCGAATAGGGTGATGGACGCGAACAGGCGAAATGACCCTACTTATCGCGGGAGCATCATTTTATTAGGTCACTAATTATGCCCGATCAATTGAATTCACGTCCTCTGATACCGATTGACCATTCATTAGGCACTAGACGGTTGTTAATAAAACTTGAATTGGCGTTTCTTACTGGCGCCAATGTCAACGAGTACGCAGTCGTTTTTATTCCATTTTGTTTGTTATTACTTGTTATTAACAAGTTGAGACGTCAGTAAATGTGAGTGTGACGTCTTTTGTTGGCAATGTCTGTTTTCAAGTGTTCCTATGGTATCAAGAGGTTTATAAACTCATAAAGAAAAATATGGAGGACAGTTTTATGAATATCATAAGATTCTAAATGCTAACGTTTAAATCACAATAATTACGTCTACTCTGAATGAGGCTAGAATAGATAAAGGCACAGTTCAATGTCTCAAGGTTTATTTTTGTAATTTGCAGGCCAACTCGAGGATAAAGTTGATACGGCGAGTGGATCACGAATGGCTGTATGGCAGTTTGAGGAGCGGCGCTGAGGGTCTGTTCCCTTCCAACTACGTGGAGATCAAGGTTCCGCTGCCAAACGAGGCGGCACCGCCGCCCCCGCTCATCGGCGTGGCAGTCGCTCTGTACGACTTCGAGCCCGTGCAGCCCGGCGACCTACGCTTCGTCACCGGCGACACCATACAAGTTAGATACAAAATCAACGAAGAGTGGTACTTCGGCGAATGCAACGGGCTGAAAGGACAATTCCCCATTAACTATGTTCAGATGAGTTAAACAAGGAGTTTCAATAACGGTTCCGACGCCGCTCGCGCCTCGTCCCCGGTGGTTAGTATAAATTGCAAGTAACATGTGATACTGATACAGCAAGACTGACGTCTACCATATTGTCAGGATGTCACTATTTTATAAAAGGTATTTTACCACTTCCTTATGAGATATGGCAGACTATTATCAGTCTATTTTTGATGGACATTTGTTTTCCCTTGGTGCAATATAATTTTCTGTAAAAGAAGAACAGTGCAATATGATTTTTTTTTGTAAAAGGAGAACAATATCCGTCCAAGTGATTACTGATGAAATTGCCTAATGAACTTCCGAATACATCAGAGAATGAAGTGTGAGCCATGGATTTGTACAATTATAATGATTTATTTGCGTTTTCGCACTAATGTTGCCATAATAACGTAATGCCCGCTATTTGCTGTATTACCATTTCGGGCTTTTATGAAATTAATATAATTGAGTAGTAACGTTCCAACGACTGAATGTAAATAATAAGAGCTTGTATAAAATAACGTCCCTAAATTAGATACTGTAGATATTATTTTTTAATGGTTGTGTAGTCTCTTTTCGATCTGATTCTTTGTTTTAATTAAATTGATTATGACTTCTTATTATACTATTAAATCGAGACAGCTACAATGGTACCCATGTATTTAGTAACACAACGTGCATCTTACTACAAAGAATTTTGTATTTTGTCTGAGATTGTACTAACACTAGTCAAGTTTATGCAATACATCGTTGTTCTTCATTATAACTGATGCAATCTTAAACTTGTTTTAGTTTATCCATGTATTACTTATGGTTTAAATTATAATTTGTCGTAAAACGTAGTATTTAAAAATTATGTAGCCTACGGGCGTGAAATTATAAGTATATTTTTGTCTAAAAGATTGTGTTAGGTGTCAGTTTTGTACATTTTTTTTATTGTTCTGTTTGTGTCATTCATAACTTTAAGTGTATTATTTGAAGGGACCATAATGTTAAGTGCCTTGAGTATTTACTTATGTGTATATGATGAAGTAATTTATAACAAAATAAATCTAATAATTCCAATTAATATCCTCTTTTGTTGCCTTAACAGGCTATCCCTAAGCTCCATAAAACACAAGATGTTTGTCATCTAGCATTACTCACAACGGAATGTTTCTAGTCATAGACCATAAAAGACTACACCACTATACCGATTCATATCTCTGCTCGGTAAGCAAATCAAAATTTCGCAACATCAACGCTGTAAACGAAACTAGGTTAAACATACAGCGATTGCTGAATTCAGTGCAAAGAGCACACATGCTGTATTTGTGGCCAAATATGTTAACGTTTGTACTTATAGTCAGGGCCGTCTTTAACCAATTGGAAGCTCTTGGCACTTGAGAAAAATCCCTTTTAGGATTCAAAAGAAAGCGAGCTCGATTTTTTTTGGATTGGATTGTTGGATTCCAAGTGCTTAATTGTTTCTAATTTCGTCAAAGGTTCAAAAATGATGATGGTTGAACGTTACAGTTAACGGTGAGCAGTACAGAGACTGATTACTAACTTTTAGTGCCTCGTTTGCAAGGCATTAATTTTGAAGACACGTAGTTTCAAAGGACCTAGTCTGGGATCCACATGGGTCAAAATGGGAAGAATGCACATGTCCATGAGTTTTCGCTTGAGTGCCAAAGGAAGGTTTCCTTTCGTAAACTCTTTCAAGGCAAACAAACATTAATAACATAATATATCAGTCAAATAAAGCCAATTAGCTTCCGTTGCTGCTACTGAAACTCATGGGTAAATACAATAACACTGCCCGAATCCCTGGAATCGAACCCAGGACTACATAGGCAGCAGTAGCAATTGCGACTACTAAACCATCGAGATAGCTCTAGTAGTTTCTTAGATTAGATTGTTGCGGTGGGGCTGCCGTAGCCAAACGATCATCGTGGATCCGGACAAAAGGCGCTCCCTCATCGGGGGCATTCGCCTGTAATGTAACAGTTCGGATTCGAGCATCACATCAGTGAGTGAGGAGAACCGAGCATTACATGTGCAACCTGTTAACACAATTATTACAATGTGTAGATTAGTTACAATTTGTAACTATCACATTGTCTCTGTACAAAATCGAATCTTGGATTTGTTACATTACACGCGAATGCTCTGTTGAAGGGGTGTCTTAAAACTACAATTTCTTTTGTCAAGCGGCCTGAAGCGCAGCTCTGTAATGTAAGATGAATATTACATCTTGAAATAATCAGCTAATCTGTTGTATCACACTAGGCGCCTTGACATCGACTGATATGATAGCGCCGTATTACGGAATATGAGTCATATCAATGCATTTGACAGCTAATGGATAAGGCATGTGGACTTCCGAGTAAGTAGAGCCCAATTGGTCATGTATTTTGAGAAGTATACCTACATACCTACGTACCCACAGCGAAATACGTATACCTAAGTACAGTGAGAAAGGGCAGCTCATTAAATTCCATGGCCAAAAACTGATCGGACAGTTGCGAGTAAACAGTAGGTTAACTACACACTTTGCTTGTAGTCGCTACTCGCCACTATCCTTGTAAATCGGGCTTTAGGTTAATTTATTAAAACAAGAAGCAGGGTATCATTCCAACTGGCTGCTAACAAGAGAGATCGTGAGCTGGTGGCAGCAACCAACTTGTGATAGAGAGATGGTAAGCACTGCGTAGTGGCAACTACAGGCGAGGGAACCAATAGTGTTAAGTTAGCCATACACGCAAGGGTGTACCTGACAGGTTAGCTCGTACAGTTGGGACTGTACGGGTAAACCGGAGCGTGTTTGAAAAACTGTGCAGGTTTCCTGAGGCAGCTCAAGCTTACCTGGCAGCTGGCAGGTGTAGGTACACGTACACTTTAACCTTTATATACAGACTGCTGTAATTCAGCCCATGTTGAGACCTACATGTCGACAGCTACTTGTGAGGGAAGATCTAGTAGCACTGTGGGTAACACTCCGCATCTCTGCTGGATAGTCGACCTCGTAATTACTTGACCACCTACCAATTAGCTTGTGACAGAAACTTTCTATTTACTGGGAATTATAAAAACTGATAGTAAGATTAGCAAGTAGGGTTGAACCACATCTATCAGCACGCAATCCAATTAATATCCTATTTATATTTATCCATGCTCCTATCCTTTTCTGTCGCTCAGAACCGTCATTTGCTGGAGCGAGAGTGCTATCACACGCAGCAGCATCGGCGATGCGCTCGGCAGTACTTTCTGTTTCATCGCTCTTCGAGGAGCATGGGAAAATGCGATTCGGTGCTGATAGATGTGGTACAACACTTATGAGGTCTATACATTCGAAGAGGTACTACGCAAGTACTGCAGTGAGGTAAGTTCTTATAATGAAAGACGTATGTTCATCACATGTAGTGAGTTTATTATTTGAACAAAAATAATCTATAATTCTTAAAATATTTACAATTCCTTAACTTACAACTTACTGTCAACATACCCTGTTCGCTTTTCAACCGTTGCGTTCAAACACTATTTAATAACTAAAACGTGTAGGTGGCAAGAGAACATTCCGAGCGTTTCAATGAATGAAAATCTTATAATTACGGATAAGTTAGTAGCGATGATAAGTCATATCGGCCCTTCACGATATCATTCACAACATGTTGAAAAGAGAAAAGAGGGCGGGGATTCTCCTAATGTTATATAACGTTATATATATAAGCTAATCGTCTAATAACACAGTCCCAAACATTACCCTAGCATATACTTTAGAATCGTCTCCGCGATTACTGTGATACTGTCGCTACTTCCTCAGATTCTAACTGTTCCTACTGAACTAAAGTGGACATTCAGGTACATAACATACATAAAGCAATATAAGTATACGCTTTTAAAAATGGTAAAAGAATATTTATGAACGGGTGACAAAAACAATTGTGGTGATGAGAATGAATTGGAGGAATAATGACCAGTGACCTATATCAATATAGTTAGTAATAAATGTGAATAAAAATAGCGCTGACATGGACGTGTCTCGCGGTTTGTTGAGAGAACGACTACTACAGTTACACTCAGTGCGCAATTGCAGACTATACGTAGAACGTACTATTAAGCATTCTATTAACATAGATAACATCTTTAACGTAATCATGTTTCCTTTTCTTTTCGCAAACCGGAACATTAAGCCCATTTTAATGTAAAAATAACTATTTAAAAGTGGCTGGCAATAGACGGCTTAACTTACGATGTACGATATGAAAATGTTAATACATAATGTATGAATAATAAGTACATCAAGCATTTAAAATGCGTAGTATGTTAGTGATGTTTTTTTAGCTTTACTCTTATCGAAATAGGCCAGTCGGAAATGAACTGATTAGGTACAAAAATAATAAAAAAAACAATGACACAGAAAATACACAGGCATGTTCTTGAGCTTACAGTATTCGTCAGGTCTTCCAATGTATTTCCACCCAATAGTAGTCGTACGTGTGACGATCATCAGAAAGCAACTCATCTAAAGCAGTACAAAGCACGACACAGACCGATACTAAACAGTGATCTACCTTCAGTTGTAAGTATAAAAAGTGTGTTGATAACATAAACATTCAGATATAAAGGTATCTGAAGTAATGTTCTAAGACGAAGTATGTAGTAAGTTCATATAAAGATACAATTGTGTAAATTCGAGTATTGATGCAGTACAATTGCACATTGAACAAAAAACAACAAGGTATTCCATACATATTATAACATGTCGCTAGCACTTGGCCCATCTACAATACTAGTCATAGTACTTATTATCAGAAGTATGATAACATATTTTGCAGCTTCCAAAAGCTTTAACATTATTGTAAACTTCAAAAAATATATACACATTGCGATAACATTTGCAGTCTAAGCTTGCGATATATTGCGACACCTATACACAAAAAGCGTTTAACAGTAGCACTTATTTGTCCGTGTTTATATATGCCGTTTGCTTATACATATATACATAAACAGCACTATGTGAGGGACGACACCGCTAATATAGCCCCAACACTAATCTTATTATACCAATTCGTGCTCGCTACGCGACCGCAACAATGTGTAAATTCCGCAAGATTCTGACATCAATTTCTACTTGGGTTCCTCAAATACGCTATATGTTCAAGCTTACAGGTTCATTGGCTTGGCCGTGCAAATTGGTTGTTTTCTTCGAGATGGATGACGTACAGTATCATGATTTATGTGTTATATTTACAGTACAGTTAGTCTACGATACTGGGTCGTGGGACCCTTAGTCGGGTCTGTATATGGGTATTTTGGGAATAAACTCTATAAGAAGTACGTATTCCATCATTGAGGAGGAGTCGCAGTGTTGCTTCGTGAGTCGCCAGCGCAGGCCAAGCTTGTTGTACAGTCGACTGTTTTCCCATTCCAAGAGTTTGTTCAGAGAGTGTTGCGTCTGGAAAGAATATTGCAAAATTATTATCGAGTTTAAAACAAAGTATATACCTATCTTTTCTATAAATGGAAAGTCATAAACAGTTCAAAGTAAACTTGGTACGTAGTATCTGCTAGCCATTGATCGACAAGTTTATGGGCGTAAACAACAAAGTTAATATTTATGTGCAACATTGTAGGTGTTAAGGTTTATAAATAATATTAGTCGAAGAGCGTGTGCTATTTGAGAACTGCTGTATTGTGTAGTATATGCTTTGACTGGGTTGATTTCAATATCAACTCTCCTAACAATTTCATAAGTATTTCAACCATCCGCATCAAGTCAATGCCAATTATTATTATTTTTGTGATCTTACTTAGATAGACAATGTTTTGTTTTCCCTAACAAAATAAATTCTAAAGAGTATAAAACACTTTTTTTATAAGATTGCTTTTGTATGAAATGTGAATAATGATTAGTCTGGCTATTCACTGCGTTTACGTAACATAAAAGAGTGATAATTAAAAGCATATTTAGTAAACATTACAACGGCATAATTGCAACAAATACATTATCAATACTGTGCACAGTGGTTCGTTCGCGATATATGTATTTTATAGCTAAATAATTCAAATATGTACCCCTCGTTTTCCTGTCTGAGATAAACGATATAAGAATAGAATTGAAACCAAAATATGTGCATGTCTTTCTGTAATATAAATGTATAGTTAATGTATTTTCCAAGGCTATGCTTTGTGATGCTGAAAGCGATTTGTATCTAATGCATTGTAAAATACAGTGGAATCACAATAATTCCAATATTCCCTACCTACTACCACGCGCATGGAATTATTCTTGATAATTCAAACGAAGCTATTTATATTTCTATACTTATCTACAAGGAACAAAGAGCTTATGTACATAAGTCCTAAGTCTAAAGTTTCCTTATATCGGGGGAGTTATAACTAATATTTCACTATGCAGTATTTGAGGACTGATATAGGTAACGGAGAAAAGCCAGCCCTGGAGAAGGTACCAACATAATGATTAGTAGTGCCTAACTAAAATAATGATCCGTGGCCATTTGTTACATAATAAAATAATGTAGGTAGGTTCTAAAGAACATTAATAGTGTACTTGAACGCAAATTAAAGAACATGCCATGCCATGCTGCCATTCTATATTATAGTTACTTATATTACGATACATAACCAACCTAACGTTACTCAGTAATAGACGGGCGATACAAAAACGTGACCACGTGTCGTAGGCGCACTATGTAATATGTTTGAATAAAATAATGATCTCGCCAATTCCCTTACGTGCGTTCGAAGTAACATTAGCAACGAAAATATGCTAACACTGTTCATCATCATCTGCCTAAGCTTGCCCCAACTGTGTTAGGGTCGGCTTCCAGTCTAAGCGGATGCAGCTGAATACCAGTATTTTACATGGAGCGACTGCCTATCTGACCTCCACAACATACTGGGTAATACTATAACCGGTGGTATTCTGGTTGTCAGGCTATAGGGCCACTGACGACCTGTAGCGACGGTCAAAGATCTAAAAATGACAACCGGAACCAACGGCTTGAGGTGGAAGCGTCAGGGTAGCCCCTGAAATTCAAATTTTCTTTAGTTTTTTGCAATTTGCAGGTCTGTGTCAGGTTGTATGTTGATGAAGAATGAGTCGCGCGACTCATGTTTCATCGTAGTTACAGAATTCTAATGATTAAAATCATCAATACAACCCTCTAAGTTCATTTAACCCCATTGAATGACTTTTTCACGAAATAGTTACTTGACACTGCAAATTGCAAAAAACTAAAGAAAATTTGAATTTCGCGGGCTACCCTGGCGCTTCAACCTTAACGTGTTTTCCAAGGCATGGAGGAAACTCGGTATAATGGGTCCATCCACGGACCAACCTAGGCAATTGCGGCTTAACCTGAAGATCGACCTGAGCGGCTGTTATAAGTTAACCACGAGCTCCTCCAATATGCTAACGGTGTAACTCATAAAAACTATCTAAATTGACAATTAAAAATTATTACAAAACTAAAGCATTTTCGGTAACTCACGCAGACAAGAATGCGTGATAATACACCTTTTTCATTTATTTAGAAACGTTATTCGTGTTCTGTGCTGACTGTACTAAACTTGAGCAACATTGGACGAAGTGGCTATAATACTAAATCAGTAAGGCAGACCTGAGCTAGGTTTAAATTAATCGCTCGATCGGAGTAAAGTTGAAGGTTGAGGCGTCGCGACGTAAAGGTTCTGTGCATGCTATTAAATACCTATGTGTTTGTGAATCTTCAGGTGTAATTGCTTTGCAATAAATATATATTAAAGAAAGGAATATGGTTTCTCCATAAAATGTTGAGGATTATGCTGTGGGAGTTCCATCTTGTATAAGTATCCAAACCTCCTTTAGGTGGCACCGACGTAACTAGCTTGCGTCAAGTCGACATTGATACTATTCATTCAATGCTTCAACCAGTGCCAGATACGTAAGATGGTATACTGTAGGCTTTAAATCCAGTTACAGAGATCGGTTAACGAATTTCAATTCCAGAGTTCATTAAAAAAGTGACTCAAATGTACGAATACTCGGCAACATGACATAAATGTTTTTCCAGAAATTGCCCCCCTCAGTATCCGCGCCTATCCACAACCATAGACAACGCATTGCTTGAGCCATTCTCCACATTCCTGTACCAACCTCATCCAGCTTTTACCAAAAACAATTAGTAGCATTTACTTTTATTTTTTTGAAGCATGAATTATGCCATAAAAATATGGCTAGGCAAGTAAAAAAGAATATTCTAGATACATACCCTTTTACTTAGGCAAATAACGGGCCAGAGAGAGCATCCTAAAGTGCAGCAACAGCATACGCAGCCACAGAACAGCCACTTGACATTGACAGGCAGGGTCTTCTTCAGCACGCTGTTGATGCGGGCCACCGTCGCCTGGTACTCTTCGGGTGCCACGCGGGACTGAAGGCCTGAGGGGAACTCGCCGTTGAAGCGGTTGCTCAGCCCGAAACTGAAATGTTAATAGTTAAGTATGTAGAGCAGATACTGAAAATGACCAACTAGACTAAGCATGGCAGGGCAAGTTAAATTATTCTATTTCCTTGTGAAGCCTTACTTTCAAAAATGCTATATAATGGCTTAATTGAATCTTAATCTATACAAATATACGTGCCGTATATATATATAACAATAACACCGTATTTTCAATTTTTGGCTGTCTGTCTGTTTGTTCCGTCTAACATAGGCTACTTTTATTCTAGAATAAGAATTAGGGTTCCGTGAAAAAAAAAACCCTTGTAATTGGTAACAAAATTCGATTAAAAAAGGGGTAATATTTTTTATAACAATTTCACGCGAACGAAGGTCGTAGGCAACAGCTAGTATTTGTATAAAATTCACGTGTCACTATGTTCGTACACACTAATCTCCGTAACCACCGAACCGATTCCGATGAAATGTGAATGTGTATGGTTGGTTCCAGCTTGAAAGATAGCGAGGACCAGATAGATAGCGCCGTGCGAACCATGGGCGGGTCCCTAGTTGATATATAAAATATTAAATAATGGCACTTCGCCCGCAAAAATTGTGATAACTCGGCTAATTTGCATAATACTCTAAAGAAGATATTATACTTTAACAGCTTATTGTGTTACAAAAGTATCAAAGTTTTTTTTTAAACAATGTTGCTTATATGCTGCAGGAAATATATTATATCGATGAGTATATTTACTTGATCTTTCGAAAACAGGCAAGAAAGAGAAATCGATCGCCGAGTCGAAAACGCTTGGAAAAGCAACTGGGCCAAGAAGACGCTAATGACGGGTGATCTTCCGATCTCCCTGAAGCGCAAACTCATCGACATGTGCATTCTCCCCGTCCTAACCTACGGTGCTCAGACCTGGTCACTCACCGAGGCTCAGAAGTTCCGCCTTGGAGTTTGCCAAAGGGCAATGGAACGCAGCATTCTGGGTGTCAAAAGACCAGACAGGGTACGTAACACCACGCTGCGTTCCAAAACGGGCATAGTTGGTAAAAAGGCTGCTAGGCTAAAATGGGATTGGGCGGGACACGTCAGCCGCATGCACGATGACCGCTGTGCAAAAGTCTCCACACCATAATTGCCAGAAGACGGACGGATTATTCATTGATCGCGAGGGCTGGTTCGAGGACGCAGGGGAAAAGAGGTCATGGAAGGAATTGGGGAAGGCTTTTGCCTAGCAGTGGGATAATACAGGCTAAAAAAAAGAAATGCTCCTTATTCAAGTAAGATATTATACATTTTTATTTTAAATGAATAGGTACTTTCTAAATGACTCGGTAAAATTTCTTCATCAAGTGAGGCAATACCACTCATATCAGATTTCAAGTATTGATAATGGTCCACTGATTAGACATTGCTCTATAATCTAGCTCAGATCCATCAATATTAACTAGTATAAATTCAAAAAATATTTTGAGTTATTGTTTTTGGTTTTAAGATGTTGTCACCTGCTTGCCAAGGGGCAATGGGCCAAACGGGAAGAGCTAAAAAGTCCATGCTTCATGAAGGGAACTAAAATACGGGGTGGAAGGGAAACCAACGCGAAAACAGTTACCACGTATTTAGTACATCATCCTGAGCCCCCACATAGAAATTTTTCATCGGTTATTAAAAAAAAACAGCTTTTCCATACATATTGACCGTGTAGGTTTCGCACTTTTGTAGGAAACAGCTGTTTTTTTTACGATGATGTCCTGAATATGTACAGTCAACAGCAAAAGTAGATGATCAAAATCAGAAATTCAATACTAATGAACGGATTTCGCGTCAGAACTGTGTGGCATCGAAGTGATTCAAAAGTATGTGATTGTAAATTAAAGGCAAATAATTCACTTCGACGCCACACAGTTCTGACGCGAACTCCGTTCATTAGTATTGAATTTCTGATTTTGATCATCTACTTTTGCTGTTGACTGTACACTGGACTTAATTTTGGTCATATTTTTATACTTGGGTTTGCTAATTCAGTATTAGTGGGTAAGTGTAAAAGTCATCTAGACTAATTAGACAAAATGTTATCTTTCGAAAGTAGGTTTAACATAGAGATTGTTACATCTTGTTATGTAGGTAAACAAATACTGATAAGCAGTCATTACAAGCATTGTGTAATGTGTAGCTATGTATACAGGTTGTATTATTACTTATTATATTGTGCAGATCACAATACCATATTCATTATGTAAAATGATTACTAAAACCACAAGCCATAAACTAATATATCTTACAGTTACTTATTAAAGTAAAAATCGATCATTGATTGATGGTATTTGTTTTCAATAATCTGCACAAAACTTTAATAATAACTAAAGTCAAAGTTATTATTAGGCAGCTCATAACAACAACTTCATGTACTTACAGACGCCAGCACTTCAAGCTACCCGAAACTTTCAAATTTTCACAATCAACCTCAAATCAAAGCATTTAGCACTAAAGTTGAAAATCTATTAAAGAAATTTGACAGATTTTAGCAGCTTGATGTTCTGGCGTCTGGATCTTGAATAAAAAGCTATTTGATATTCAAGTAGAGAAAAAAAAAACACGAAAACATGTAGGAATAAATACTTACAATGATTATAATAATTATTGAGAATACTTGTTTAAAATGCACATCAGTAATGGATGTTTCATCTCATATTTATGTATAACGAACTTAAAATTGAAAGCACTTTTGAAAGTGTGAACACAGCTTTACGCTAACAAAAACAATCACAAACAATGTTGTTGGAGTACTTAAATGTGTAATGGTTTTCTTTATCAGTGTACATAAAGCTCTTTGTCCTGGCTGAGTGACTGACTCATCTCTGCCTCGTTTCTCATGTATAAAAATAATTTATACTTTTAATAATTACTAAAGAAGAGAAAATAAATAAAATCTACAGGTGACATTTTAATACAAGACATAATACATTCTTGATTGTCTTACCTACTTTTTACAAAACTTGATTACAATATTATACACCAGTGGATCAGTATAATTGGCAATAAAGAGAAATTACTAAGTTAGTCAAGACATTTCACACTACATGATACACAAAAAAACTGGGTCATGGTTTTAACATTTCTACAGTCTTATAATTTGTGTCCAATACTCCAATTAAATGTTATCCTTATTCTAATTATACGCCTAGACGGACAAGGATGATCACACATACATTTAAATATTTGAAGTGGCAAAGTTTTGTGAAAACAATAACAAAATAATTATAAATTTGCTTTGTTAATTAAATTAGACTCTGTAATTTTGTTCAACATTGGGCAACAGTAAAAAAGCTATTCTAATCTAATTAAAGGTATAACACATTGAAAATTGGCGCCTGGTCAATATTATGCATAGAGAAATAGTCCTTCAATGCCACAGGTCGAGTGACAAAGAGTCGAGAATAACTTTCCAGCACGCGATCCACGGTGCTGGCTGGCCCTTCTTACCAACCTAGGAAGGTAATAGAGACCTAACAGCTGATGTTATTAAACAGAAAGCACAAATAAAAGCTTACACTGTCATGTTCCCAGCTCCTCGAACCACGATCGGATCAGGCACTAGCGTAACATGTGTCTCTTCTATATTCTCCTCGAGTTCCGTCTCATCAGGGTATATTGCATCAAAGTCTGCCATTGTACTTAACACTAACTAAAAAATCAATTCCGTATATTATAAACACATAACAAAGCACAGTGTTTGTTGGATTTTACACATTCACGAAAAAAGGAATACAGAAAGTCAAAAGTGACGTTTTCTTTCATAAACAGAAATGTTTAATATTGCCATACTTGGATTTGATAGTGTTCTTGTTTGCATTCCTCTCTCTTCTGCACATAATATATTTCCGTGTTTTGTAAAACAACTTGTAGTTGATCATTTATCATTCAGCACAGTATATGTTATCCACAGCTATTCTGAATTCTTTCGGATTAATGTAATAAAGTATTTTAAATCTCAATGAATTTAATTTGTAGTGTTGTAACATTATTTCGAAAGTACTACTGAATTAGTTTCAGTTATGTGTACTAGATGGCGTTGCAATACTCGTTTGTTTCCTAAATATCACTCTGATTGCCAAAAATCGTCCTGCCCGTCTGATTGTCTGTCCGTCCGTATGTCACAGCTATTTAATCGCGAGACTGTGGGCATACATTTGGAGAGCACAGAACCGCTTCACACAAGTGAAATGAAACTACGAATAAAATAACCCTGCTTTTGGGCTTCGCTGCAGTCGGATAAAAAATTGGGGTAGCCTTCCATATAATTATGTAACTGCAGGGTCTGAAACCAAAATACATATTCTGTGAAAATTTCAACTGTCTACCTATCACGGATCATGAGATACAGCCCGATGACAGGCAGTCGGACGGACGGACGGACGGCGGAGGCTTAGTAATAGGGTCCCATTGGTTACCCTTGAGGAACTAACATCAAATTCCTAAATAGCGATATAAAAATTTTCCGCGGTTTAAGAGGATATAGAAAAACCTGACAATAAGTATCTGGCAGTAAGTAGCCCACCAGATACCACCAAAAAATTGGTAGGTTTTTAATAAAACAAGAGATTTGATACCTTTTGCCATAAGCGAGGTTGTTTACAGCGGTTTACTTCAGTCATCAGACTTATCAGTTACACATGGTACTTGACAGATCCACTTGTGATTAATAAGTCGGCGATTATATAGCTATGTTCAGATATTTCATACACAAAATGACGTCATTAGCGATCTCTGTACCGTGGACGGTGCCCGTGTAAGCCCGTGTTAGCACCTAATGTAGAGGCGTAGCTACCGTCGTATCAGCCGTATCAATGATACGAGGCCCCCGAGTACCTAACAAGGGCCCCGACGTGTAGAGGAAAAAATCATAAAATCTTCCAATAACCTGAAATTGTAATTGATAGGAGCCCGTTATGATTAATTATTGAATATTTAACATATGGCAGTCTGGAAGACTTCAAAATGAAAACTTGACTCGTCGTGATCCAGAAAGCTACAACTTTTCGAACTCGCTTTTCTGAATTTTCGATGAATTCCTTTATCTATGGAAGCCATGACCGTGGCTACAAAATTTTATATCCCAGTTTGCTCGCTCTTACATTACCTTAGTAAAATCAATGAGAGCTTAAGCGATGCAGAAGTCAGGATGCTATTTTAATATTTTTTATTTTTTGGTGTTCGCCGCACTCGGTTTCGTAGGGTCCCCAAACAAATTTGATACAGGGCCCTATTAGGCCTAGCTATACCACTGATGGAATCCGATTTGATATAGAACAACCGGTACGGGTACCAACTTGTCCAGATAAATTGATGGTATTGAATTATAAATCTTAAGAAGCTAGACTTAGATATGGACAAGGTATATAATTATGTGCATACATATACTCACGCTTTATTCCCATAGGGGCAGACAGAAACAACAAAACGCCACCTGCTTCGATCGAAGCTGTAAAGATTAGTTTAGGACTTTAGGCTTTAGTTAATAGATGAAATTCCAGAGTTTCGCAATAAGGAAGAAATGAGTTAGTTAGTGGTACATAGATTTCATACCATGCATCGACTCTACCAGCGATCCAATTCTTCACCCAAGCTGGAAATCAAATGCACATGGATGTTGTGGCTAACAGTCTTTATCAGTGATCCTGAAAATAAATATGTTTACCTACTTAATTCCTTTTTTTTTTTTGAAATAACGTTGCATATTCATTTGTCTATGCCATTATTTATAAATCTTTGGTAGCTAGACCTGCTATTCTATGACATCCTTATGACCCTAGTTGTACCTTCCTATTAGATCGGGTAAAAAGTACATATACTTTTTACCCGATCTAATAGGAACTGAACCGTGAATTTAATGTTTTCCAAACAAAAAAGGATTGGTTTTAAAATAATACCTATGCTTTTTCTAAAAGACAAAGGTGAACAACATATTGCAATAACTAGTTCAAATA
This sequence comes from Eurois occulta, assembly GCA_950022335.1. NCBI lineage: Eukaryota > Metazoa > Arthropoda > Insecta > Lepidoptera > Noctuidae > Eurois > Eurois occulta. Next base: position 8,273,433 of record OX465500.1, on the reverse strand, counting down.
TAAGCGTTTTAGTTTAGGCACGGATCGATTGTCCGTACAAGGCTCGGCCATTATGAATTATCTCACGACTCACTTGTATGACCACTATCACACATGTATGCAACTGATAACTTGCAGCTGTGACCCAAAAACTGCCGCCTTGTTATACAGCCTCCCTGTTGCATATTATAGTCCGAAATTACGAAACTACCTCAAAAGGAGAAGGCATCTCAAACGCGAAGCATCGTCAATCAAATTAAATTATTGACGATTTTTAAGTGTCGAATGCTCTTTACTTTAATTTTAAGTTATTTCTGACTCGACGTTTTTAAATGGATAGGTATTTTAAGTATTGGTACTATTTTATTTTTTAATAAGGGGATGAAGAATTTGCCCAGCTGCTTATGATTTGGGCCTCTTTGGAACAAAATTCTGTATAATTTGCAAGGTTTCTTCAGTGACGTTTTAAGATTTTCCATTGTGTGTTATGTCTTTTTAATTAATTTTTAATGTAGATCTCAAATGACCTTATTTATTATTTAATATTAACTTATTTTTATTTAACTTTTAATTCTGATTGTCACCACTTTACTACATATAATATCATTGCTGATTGTGGACATTTTATATTTTATTTGACATGAACAATGTTTGTGTTAATTTAATTTTCATATATTATTTTGATGGTTTTGGTACTTACTTACTAATATTTTTTTAATTACTAACATTATTTTTAAGTACTTACTAACTTGAAATTATGGATCATTGTGTCTGAAATAGTTAAATGAATTGAATTATAATGCGAGCTCGGGAGAACATCATTTTTCTAACCTAGGCTGCAATCCTCTTAACCTGCCTTCAGCCACCAGGTGACCATAAGTGACAATAAGTAATGTCTATGGGATGCTCTATCATTTCTTAGATTCTTCCCTCGTACGACATGAAACTATAGCATGCTCCTCGGTGATCCTTGTACCTCTCGTGTCGTGGAGCTCCGACAACCCTTATTGCGCTGCTGCATTGCCCCACATCACTGATAGGACCAATGGTTCTTAATTTGACTGATACTTGATAAAGGGATGAATTCATAACTTCATGAATCATGAGTACTACGAAATACAACTTCTTTCGATTAATCCATTTCTAAAATATAATCTGAAGTAACTGTGCCTGATTTTCTGTAAAATGTAAGAAAGTAGAACCTTCCAAATGTAGTTTCAGGCATCCGAGCCAGTTGATCAGTTTCAAATAATAGATATTAATTTAACCGGTATGGTAAAGGGTATAGGGCCGGCCGTGACAGATCAAACGTTTTTCTAGGCGGGTGCATTGAGCAGTGCAACTGCACATGCGTATAAAAGCAACGTGTGCGCACCCCTCAGCGTCACAGCGAGTCAGAGCGCCAACCGAAGGTACTCACGCAACATGAAGGTATGGAAAGCTTTTCTAGTAACTTTATACAATAACTATTTTTTGTGTCACTTTTGAAAATTGTTACAAAAACCATGGCAAATCAATAATTACAACATAAAAAGTTGCGCCTGAAATACCTGAAAATTTTATTATTGGGCTATACCTAGGTACTTGGATGTCTAGGCATATTTTGGTGTCAATATGGTCCGCAGGCCTTTCTAACCACATGTTCGGGTGCGTGATTCGGCGAAAATCAAAATTATATAGATAAACAATCGGGAAAAAGACTTAGCGCGAATTGTGTCGAGCCGAACCGAATGTGATTCAGCGATGATAGATGCCTCATGGAGTTTGCCACTCAGCAAGAGAGGAAATGTGTAGCTGCTGAATCAAATAGGCATTATTCGATACGGCAGGCGACCCAAACAAGTGTGTACTTGTGTAGCATCCCTTATCCAAAGAAGAATATCCAATCAACAACCTAAATAATTTCCTATGCCCAGGTCATAATCGTAGCAGCTATCCTGGCGGTGTGCAAAGGAGCGGCTGGAGGCCTGCTGCCCGCGGTAGCACCTTACGCGTACGGCCGCCCCCTGGGCTACCCCGCGCCCCTCGCGGTCGCCCGGCCTGCGTACGCGCACCCCATCGCCGCGCCCCTGCTGGGCCACGCCGTCGCAAAGGTCGCCCCCGTCGAGGATTATGACCCCAACCCACAGTACTCCTACGCTTATGACATTCAGGATGCTCTTACCGGTGGGTATTGATTTATTTTTCGGCTTGAGGAAAACAGAATAGCTAATTCGTTGGATTACATACTTTCTGACGCGTTATTTTACTGTAACAAATACAGTTTCAGCCTGAAAAATGTATATAAAAATTATAATGAAACCCATTTATGGTACTGAATAGATACCTATACTCTTAGCATTTAACAGGTATCCATGTGTCAGAGATTCCCACCCTCAGCACTACCATTAGCACAAGCATTATATTATATTACATGTTTTTTTTCTACAGGTGACTCCAAGAACCAGCAAGAATCCCGTAACGGCGACGTAGTCCAGGGCTCATACTCATTGGTAGAACCCGACGGCACCCGGCGCACCGTGGAGTACACTGCCGACCCCCACAACGGCTTCAATGCTGTCGTGCACAAGGGGCCCCTTGGCGCTCCCGTCGTGAAGGCCGTGGCTGCCCCTCACGCCTACTACCACTAGTCTCCACTAAACCTTCCCTTGATTAGACGGATCCAGCTTATGTTCAACACCAGACCATTTATTCTAAATGGTTCTTTATCAATTTCAGAATGCAATGCATCGTGCGACGATAACGGATTATCATAGCACGATATCTCAAACTGCTATGGCAGCATGCATTAGATTTTGTAAGACCAATTTAATTGATAATGACATTGATATCGGCAGACAAACCAAACAGGGCTGCTCAGCTATCTCAATAAGCTCCCAATATATCCCTGCTCCTATTTGTAACAACGAATTGATCGTTATGTCATGTTCGAATCAGAAAGAGACAAGTTAGCCATGCGTTTAAGACCCGCCATATTTGGTGTGTTCGCAATTGTCAAGTTTAGCTCATTGTAACACATACTCAAGTCTCTCTTGATAAACATCTTTATCAATAGTGGACAGCAGGATCTAACGCAAGCACTTTGATATCTAACCTAGATCCGTCTAAACGAGCTCGTGCCCGTCGAAGTGACCTGAACCGTATTACGTTAACGTTATATTTATGCTTACTGTAGAGTATTGTTAATTGATGTGTTAAAGCTGAGGTAATAAATAAGAGGAATCGAAAACTTGTTGCTATTTTATTTTTGGTCCGATCGTAAGATGAATGAAATATAAGGCTTTTACGCGACAAATGTGGCTCCATTATGGTTGTTTATAGGCTGTTTTTATTGTGAGTGAACCAGTTATATTATGTGCGTAAAATAATGGCATACGTGAATGTGTGTCAGCCGCGCCCGGCTATTATGTGCGACGTGCGCGGGCGCTGCGCTGTTGCCTGACGCAGTGCGACGCCACATGCGACACTGCTGTTTCCCAATCCAGACCGGGGGGCTAGGTTCAAAAATTTGTTGTGACCTGCTCTATAGACTGGTTCTAATAAATGTCAATCTCAAAACAGGTACCTGTCTTGTATCAAATTATCAAGGTTCGCATTTACTTGCGACCTTTTTTTATTTCGTTCTATATTTAACAAATATTGCACAAATAAGTTTTATAAATAAGTAAATATAGCACTCCTCCCTCCTTTTGCCGATATAACACACTTGTGCAATCTAGCGCAATGTCAGTTGCAATTAAGTAATTTGGTTCATTGCGGATGCCTGCATTTTGATATGTAAGCATAGATAAATTTAATACCGATATAATGTGTAAAGTACATTATTAAATGAATTACGGGTGCTTAATAATTTTCGTTTTTCATTGGATATGGTATTTATAGATGCTATATACTAACAGAATACGTATGCGTGCGATATGATACGTGCTTCGCTAACGCGCTACGATACGTGCCATGCTATTGCTATAACTGGCTACGCCAAGTGCTTTTGTTTTTGCGATGATTTGTTTGACGAGGGAGATATCCTCCAACTCCTAAGTTGGTCATTCATTTTGAAAGTTCGTTGTTTTATTAAATTACCGTTCGCTGTCTTGAATTAAATTCTGAAACAGTTTCTGAAATCAGTGCTTTTAATTAAAACATCATTTATCTTGATGGCAGTTTTCCATCAAGTCGATTTTGAATATTTAAGTCAATTCACGATTGTATTACTTAAGTAATAATTTGTGATTACATTAATAAAAAAAATAAAAAAAAGTTTCCATATAAAATCCGATGTACATAACTTCCACGCGAGTGCCCTTGCAACTTCAGTGCTTTGTGCAATTTCCTTGCCGGCGTCACGAACGCCTAAAACTACCTACACGCAGTAGTTACTTCTAATCATCATAGTAATTTCTTTTCCTAGAAGTCTTAAATGAAATCCATTTACCCGTAACTGTTAAAACTATCTAGTGATAGTTTAGCCCGCTTTAAACAACACAAGTTACTAATTTTCGGTACTGATCCAAGGGTAGAAAATCCATCAGTGCACTTCTATTATCATTAACACTAGAAACGGGATATTTACCATGGGTTTTTATATACACATGCATTGATATACACCATTATTTTTAGGTCGTTCTGGAGCCGAATACCATGAACTCGATCATCGAACTCGAAACGATTGGGACTATTTTTTTTCAAAAAATAACAAAAAAAAATCACGAAAGATTAAATTTAATGTTTTTTTTTGGAAACTTGAACACCTGATGCAGAACCGCAACAGACCAGCTAAACTATAAGAGATACAAAAATGGTACCTTAGCAAAAATTGTTTCACGTGATGAGCATTTTCTGCTAAGAGAATAAATTTGAAGATCTGGAACACCTGATGTGGAACTCCAAGAGCCCAGCTACACTATAACATATATAGGAATGACGTCTTAGCAAGAGTTGCTCAGCCTAATGAACACTCTCTGTTGTCGTATAAAATTTGAAGATCTGGAACAGCTGATATGGAACTCCAAGAGCCCAGCTACACTATAACCTATATAAGAATGACGTCTTAGCAAGAGTTGTTCAGCCTGATGAGCACTCTCTGTTGACGTATAAAATTTGAAGATCTGGAATAGCTTATGTGGAACTCCAAGAGCCTAGCTACACTATAACATATATAGGAATGACGTCTTAGCAAGAGTTGCTCAACCTAATGAACACTCTCTGTTGTCGTATAAAATTTGAAGATCTGGAACAGCTGATATGGAACTCCAAGAGCCCAGCTACACTATAACCTATATAGGAATGACGTCTTAGCAAGAGTTGTTCAGCCTGATGAGCACTCTCTGTTGACGTATAAAGATTGTAGATCTGGAACACCTGTTGTGGAACTCCAAGAGTTCACTGTGTAATTATAAAATAACATAAGCTGGGAGTACCTCCACGCGGTGAGGCGGTAACAGTTTAGGACTGATTTTCGATGAAAATTCTATGAATCATTGAAAATTTGACTCTACTGGCTAAAACTCCCATTTATTTCCTTTTCCATTTATCTTCGCGACACGGTAGCCTACCCGGTAACGCAGGGGAGCAGTCACTTAGATTTTAATTGATCAGGTATTTTCAGAATAAAACTATAACCATGCCTAGAAAGAGGTCAAATCTTTCCCAACGTTCCAAAGGAGCTATAAGATTGAGGATCAAAAGATCCCAAGAATCTAACGCAGAGCGTCAGGATAGACTTGATGCTGTTCGAGAACATCAGGCTGCGACTCGCTCTGTAGAAACCTCTTCGGGTCGCGAAGCTCGCTTGCGTTCTCAGCGTATTTATGCATCTGCTGCTAGGTCTCTAGAAACAAGTGCGGAACATGATGCGCGACTGTCCACTGATCGTGAACGTCACGCATTGTCTCGCGAGTCGGAGACGTTCACGGATAGAGAATTGCGCTTGAGTTCTCAGCGTATCTACGCATCTGCTGCTAGGTCTCTAGAGACAAGTGCAGTACGTGATGCGCGACTGTCTGCTGATCGTGAGCGACATGCATTGTCTCGCGAGTCAGAAACGTTTACCGATACAGAATCACGCTTGAGTTCTCAGCGAATTCGCACATCTACTAACAGGTCTTTTGAAACGAGTGATGAACGTGATGCGCGACTAACTGCTGCTCGAGATTATCATACATTGTCCCGAACACGCACACAACAAAATATTCATAATCAGTTAGAAAGTGAGAGAGAAAGGATTGCTGGAGTACGGCATGAAGAGACAGAAGTCAATTCAGTGTACCCTTGGGATCTGATAACGGGAAGAAAAGTTTTTTGTTGTATAGTCTGGGCAACATAAAGGCTATAATTTATTTTGGAAAATTAATACCTGATGCAGAACCGCAACAGACCAACTACAGTATAAGAGATATAAAAATGGTGCCATAGTTAAAAATATTCCACGTGTAGAGCATTTTCTGATGTGAGAATAAATTTGAAGATCTGGAACACCTGCTGTGGAACTCCAAAGCCCATGGCAGCGCTATAACAAATTAAGGAATGACGTCTTAGCAAAAGTTATTTAGTCTGATGGGCATTTCCTGTTGACATACAAAAATGAATGATCTGGAACGACTCCAATCGTCTCGCTCATCCCGTTGTTTTCCCGTCCCCGGGCCTTAGAATTCTACATCAGACGTTTCAAATTTTCGATTTTGACGACCCCGTTGTCGCTGGCATAAGCAACGGGATCCGCGTACGAAGTCGCGGGCAGAAGCTAGTCGTACAATAAAAACAAAACATAGTCGTAGTAGTTAGGGGTTTCACCTATAGTATAATGTACTCATCAGTCATTTTATAAGTTGCCTCAAGCTTCATAAAATCTCGTGTCTACGTCTTACATACAACTTTAGCCTTTGGAAAAAAAATAGATGTTGTTAAATTATTAACAAAGTTTATGTTGCCCCACAGAAATAATTTCCCCTGTAACGTGGATGCGTTTACAAACATTTAAACTCACATACAAAACCAGCCAGACCCGGAAAAACTACCTGGAGCCCATACAAATATTTCCTGTGCGGGAGTCGAACCCGCCCAACACGCAGCGCAGCAGTTAATCGCTCAGTCACTGCCCCAACCGTGCCGACACTACTGACAGTGACGGCAAATGTCGAGTTTGAACCGAAGCGAATATTTTATGGGAAAAGGTATGAATTTATGTATGTATATACACTTCTCATCAAAAAAATCGAAACACTTTCGTTTTTATTGTTTTTGTCCTAATTTTTTACAAAAGAGAATTAATTCCATGAAAAAAAAAACATTATTGTGTAGCTGGCAGTTTGGTCATTACAGTAAGAAGAAAAAAATCAAAATTCGAAATTAGAATTTCATTTGTTTATCCTATAAATGAAATTAATCACTGTTTTGAGACAAATGTGTATTTAGGGTTGGAGTACGTTTCTCGTTTAAAAACTAAAAATTAGCGCTTGTCTTTAAACTTTTTGTTTCTTATTTCATTTACTGTGACTTTGGGACGTCTGAAAAAACTTTTTTTTCTAAAACATATGGATACTTCGCCCGCAGAAGCCGCCCAAGTGGTGGCATTGCTGGATTCTGGACTTAGTCAGCGTGTTGTGGCTGCAAGATTGCATCTAAGCTTATCATCTGTTCATAGAGTCTACAAACGCTATCGGGAGACTGGTTCGTTCACGCGCCGTTCAGGATCTGGCAGGAATCGGGTCACTTCTGAGCGAGATGATCGATTTATTGTAACAACTTCTTTACGAAATCGACACCTTAACGCTTTTCAACTGCAGCAGCAGCTTCGCGTTGTACGAAGAGTAGCTGTAAGTGACTCTACAATAAGAAGAAGGTTGAAGGAACGCGGATTGGCACCGCATAAGCCAGCGAATGGGCCGAAATTAACTGCAGACCATCGAAGAGCGCGCCTTAACTTTGCACGCGAGCACCTAACTTGGTCATACCTTCAGTGGAGCAAAGTACTGTTTTCTGATGAGTGTAAAATTATGCTGTATGGTAACGACGGAAGGAACAAGGTCTACAGAAGAGATGGAGAACGCTTTGCACAATGCTGCATTGAAGAAAAGGTCAGCTATGGTGGCGGTTCGTGGACGGTTTGGGGAGGAATCAGCGCCGACGGTAAGACAGAACTTGCCTTTGTGTCTGGGCCACGGCTGCCTGCACTAAACTCTCATCGGTACATCGAACAGTGTCTTGAACCTCATGTGATGCCCTATGCACATTTTATTGGCAACGACTTCATATTCATGCACGACAATGCTAGAGCTCACACCGCGGGCGTCGTACGAGATTATCTTACCGAAGTCGGTATCTCCATTATGGTATGGCCAGCAAGAAGCCCGGACATGAATCCCATTGAACATCTATGGGATGAATTAAAGAGACGAATTCGAGCAAGAGATCCAGCCCCAGAAACACTTAGCCAGCTGCAAAATGCAATCCAAGAGGAATGGGATAATATACCACAACATGTGATCGTGACTCTCATCCGATCGATGAAGAACCGTATGGAAGCAGTAATAAGAGCTCGCGGAGGGAATACAAGTTAGTTTTTTTTTCATTTACGCGTGTTGTTTTACCCATTTCCTTCATATTCCATACAGGGTAAAAATTACTCATTATACAAAATACGAAACCTATGAAGACTTAATTTGAATTTAGAACAATAACATTAGGATTTAAAAACCTCATACTACTCACTATATTAAATGACATTAAATTTTACATTTATTCCTAAATATACACATTTTTCTGATAATCCTTATCAAATCATAAACTGCGAGGTGTTTCGATTTTTTTGATGAGAAGTGTATGTAAATATAGTGTTACTGAAATAACTAAATCTACAGTTCAAGCTATTGTTGAGACAATGTCAACTACAACTACCAATCGTTTGACCGTGATTAAAGCTAAAATTAAAATGATAATAATATAATCTTGCCCGGAACTGCAAGTTTCAATGCCTAGTGCTGTCGTGAATAAGCGTATACACACGTAGTAGGATCTTTATTAATTATATACTTATAGATCTTTAGATATAACTAAGACATTGAATTACGTCATTCTAATAAGCGGTAATGGTAATAAAAGGGCTATTTCTTTACACATTCTAGGAGGTATTGCCAAATGAATGAACAGGTTTTAAGTATGTAAATACTTAATCTTCTAATTTCAAAACACAAAAATGAAGAAGGGCAACATCATAAATGTGGCAAAATTAGCCTTTTGTCTAGCCTATATGCGATTTGTTGCATAGTGTTCTATTTGTTTCTGAATTAGCTGGACTGATTTTTCATGGACAAATCAGACGAAGTGACTAGCAGGTTTTTATTTCGACCACGTCCCACTAGGTGGTTCCTCTACATTGTATTATTGAATAAAATACAATAAATATTAAGTATAATGTACGTATAGTTGACAAAGCTATGCCCAGTGAAAGTAAGGTCTTGCGTTCAGGCTCTATAACTACCTAGCTATGAATTTAGGCTCGAGTCACTTAGGTCCACGGGACGTATTTATATTGCTTATATCTCTACAACAGAGTACATGTGTACGAAATACTAAAACTGGGAGATTAGCTACGACCAGATTATCAACGAAAGCGTAAATAATACAAAGAGTATCGCTTATTGTTTCAATCTTTTTCCAGATGAAGTTAGTTTATCCCAATCTATTCTGAAATTCATATACTTCAAGATTTACCTAATGAATACACTTGGACGTGAACTGAAAACCTGTAGGTAACAAAACAATCACAGTTAATACTGGGTATGTCCATCAAATAAAAACATGATTAATGAAAAAAGCATCTCAAAGATATCAATTATTTTGGTGTTGTATTCAAACCTTTTGTAATAATCATAAATAATAAACTTGCAACTGTCCATGACCTCAAAGAAACCGTAATATATCAAAGAAACTAATATCATTACTGTGATTGTAACGAGATATTAATTCAAGCTAGTCTAAGTTAGGTTCACGTAATCAAGATCATGGCTTATCACATGAATATGCAAGTTAAAAATGGTCGTAAAAGTTGATAAGTCTATTTGCATAACATGCTATCAATCTTGTATAATACAGGTACTATTTAGTATCTATCTAATTAACTATAAATACCAATTAGAACTTTAACAAGAAAGCGTAGTTAAATCTATAGCACTCATTGCACTCAATTCAAATAAATAATAACATGTTTTATGATTAATGTTATTCGCAGCGTTTAAAACAAAGTACCTCATTGCTGCATTAATTAGAGCGGCTCAAATAAGTAGCCATAAAGCAAGATTACAATAGATTGTGAGAGGAACTTGGCTACCGGAATATTGTATCAGAGAAAATCAGTGAGCAGTAAAACTTTCATCGGGCAACTGTGAACCTAAAGATCGTAGGCAACAACGTAAGAATTAGGTAATAAAGCTCTAATTACGAGCCGATGTTGGTTAGAAAGAGCCTCGCGCAGCCGAGGTTCGGGCGCCCGTTGCGTTGCTAATAAGGAACATTCGAGTGAATGCACGCCGCTTCTTATAAATACGGCAGCAGTCGCTGCGCGTGTGTACTATTTACTTCGAACCCTATTGTTGAACAAGTCTGCATCATGCTAAGGGTAATTTAATTTTTATTGATTTCTATTTATCCTATATTTGTTTTGTGATACTCTGCAAGTGTAATCATTATCGTAATACTTACCTAGGTGCAATCTTGTTTGGTTTAAGACTTGTTTATTTAGTGCAAAGAGACCTCATGTGCTTTCAGATCTTGCGAGAGACATTGTGTAACTTAAAGTATCTTCGATTTCAATGCAACATTTGTTTTCGTATTTCAGGTAACATTGGTTCTGTGCGTCGCGCCAGCAGTTTTCGGGATCATAGTGAGGGATCCTCCGCCTTCGCCGAACGATTACAAGTACTCATACAACATTGAGGACCCAACGACTGGTGACACCAAAAGTCAGCACGAGGTAAGGCAGGGTGATGTTGTTACTGGAGCCTACTCGGTGCTGGGACCTGACGGGACCAAGCGCACGGTGGAGTACACCGCTGATGCGAAGCATGGTTTCAAAGCAGTCGTGCGAGAAGATCCCGTGAGCCGGCCCCTAGTGGCCCAACAACCTGACCCTCATTACAACTACAATACGATCCAGTACCAATCTTCTACTCCTAGACCTGTGTATGTTCAGTATCAGACACCGGCCCACAGACCAGAATACGTCCAATACCAGACACCTGCTCCTAGACCTGAGTACGTACAATACCAGACAGTTCAGACACCGGCCCCCAGACCTGAGTACGTACAATATCAAACTCCTAACCCCAGACCAGTGTACGAGCCAGTGTTGCACCCTGAACCAAAGAGCAACTACGTCGAAGAACAACCCACGGTATACTTCACCCCGCAAAATGAGGTAGAGCCCAAGGCTCCTTTTGATGGACAGTATTTTATACCGGCGACGGCGAATAACAAGTATTAGATTAGACTGATATTTAAATTATGTAATTGTTATCCTAAACTTGTGATATTAAGATAAGTGTGTTAAATGAGATCTGTAAAGTATTACGCTGTGAATAATGTAGGTACCTAATTAGAGATATGTAGAATGATAACACTGAGTATACCTTGTACTTATTGGTGGTTCGTTAACTTGTGTTTTGTGCAATTGTTCGGTATGAAAAGTAAACAAAAAACATCAGTGGCCGCTTGAGGTTACTAGAAATAAGAAATAAAAGGCAAAGCAAGGCTGAATGCGTACTTTGACTGTTATTTTTTTCGTCTGTACCTCAGCGACCTAAACAAAAAGTGACAGTTTTATTTAACCCTTTTGCTTCCTTCTTTCACATTGTAAGTACGAGGAAACGCAAAAACGCAATATATTGAATGCAGATTAATAATTTAATGTCACTTTAAAGTTCCGGGGTTGTATGCACCGGATCAGCTGGTTCAAGGGCGTGGCGCGTGAACTGGGTCGGCGAGCGAGCGGGCTGGCCTTACTCACACGGGCTTCGAAACCAGCGATAATAATACGACCGGACCGAGCGACGCAACCGTCACTAATGACTGAGACGCGTGCCTGATGATGAGTGCCCTACGCTTCGGATTTGTATAATGGACCACTCGTCACAGTTAGTCTGGGTCGTTTTATTTGCTCTAAGCCTCACTTAGGACTAATGGAAGTTAGGCAATGTGATGCATTGGCCGTATAATTTAATTAAGAAATCCAATGTTATATATTATAGTAGGTATACTTCCAGTAGGTACCTACTTTCTTAGTATCAGTTTTAAATGCTAAATCGACAAAGTAAAATTCATATTTGATGAGCATAGTATAAACCTAATAAGTGATTTTGGTGACGAAGTTAATATAATATCATTTACGGTTTCTTGAAACGATTTGCTGGGTTGAATAAGTATTATTTCATAAAGTATTTTCTTAGAGCCGCTTTTCTGAAAGCCCCACACGGTTATACCTACTCTTTTAATAGCGCTTATTAATTAATTCACTCCAATACTTATAAGTAGGTCTACATGTACCATCGCTTCATAAGAGCAAAATACTTTTTAAACCACGGCCACGCTCAATTCAGATGTATAACGATGACCAAACTTCGTCATGCGTGTCTCGGAGTCTTTTGGCCATTTTAGTAACTGCTTTGAATCGTGGATGTAAGTGCTTCTGAGTAGTGTACGGTCTTGGGTTATATCGCCAAATTGAACAAAGGGTTCGATGCGTTTCTCCATTAAAAAATCTTAGACAGTTAGTCTAGATACCTTTTGGGATAAAAGGCTTGCCCAAACATAACTAGACCAATATGAGCAACTATACACTTCTGTCAAACCTCTAGCACAATATCACAGCGTGACGTTTTGATAAGTTAAGTGCGGGAACTTTATACCGTTAATTTATGAGACCAATTAACACTAATTTGTGAATTTAAAGTCATTACGCACATTTTTGTTGATGATAAAATTAACTGAAGCTGGTAACATGCCATTATGTGCTGGTTTTCTTATGTAAAACGCGTGGGATTCAAGGTCTCTAACAAAGATATTTAACAATGTTATCATTATATCGGTTAAACCTACGTTATGTGTCTTGTGTAAATTGTATCAGGCGCTCGAATCTCCTTGCAATACTATTATTGACAGTTTAGCACAATCACAGGCACAACTCAGCACAAGGTTAACAGAAAAAATGTCACATAGATGACTAGACAATTTGACATCATCAACATTTCAGGCCGGAATCACCCACTGTTGGGCCTCCCTTTTCTTTTGCCACTCTTCTCTCTTCTGTGCGTAACTTGTACATCCGACAATTAGACAATTATGTTTTTTCAGAGCGCGAAGTTTTTCCTCTGTATCTGTACGAAATTAAAATAAAAGGTGCTATTCTGACCATGATGTGATAAAAGCTTTAGCTTGGCAAGTGATAAGTACGGTGGTAAACGTTGCCCGATGACTGGTAGGACAAGGCACGTATTGTGATATTGCAATTGTTTAAAGAATAAATTGATTAAGTGAGACTCGCAACAATAATCAACAAAACAAAGGATTGATTTGCTATTTTGTACTACATAACATAACATCACCGCCGTCACGCCTGTAATCCCAGAAGGGTTAGGCAGAGAAGTACCTAGCTAATAGTACACCCACATTTCGCCAGTTATACCTACCTATATTATTTTAGTCCCATGCAATAGGGAGCGAGCCTATTGCCATCAACCGGGTACAAAACCAGACTCCTTAGCTGCTACTGAGGATGGAAAAACCCAATAAAACTTTGCCCGACTTGGGAACCGAACCCAGGACCTCATGCTTAGCAGTCGCGTTTGCGACCACTAGACCAACGTAGAGGCAGTTTTTGTGCTACAATACGAACATTTCAAAACAAAGACCTGAAAATATGGCACCAGTACTACCAATACTTTATTGTTAACGTTAACATAACATAACATTTGCATACATAAACTTACGTCTTTTTCCTTTGGGGGTATGCAGACCGAAACTACTGACTTGCAAAATAAACTTGCTCATATCGTAATTAAACAAATTAGTCTAAAGCGGTGCTACTGGGCAAAGTAAGAACCAGTATCCGCAGCCGCACCTCGTGGGGCAGCCCATGTGCAGCCACACGAACTCCAGGTGGTTGTCGTGGATGCAGCAGCTGCAAGCTAGCAGTCTCTGGCAGAAAGCGCTAGGGATCAAGTTGGGACGCTCGCGGGTGCCGGGACCTGAAAAGGTGTGTGGAAATGTAGAACCGAATAAATCAGATAAGATGTTAGAGGTGAAATTCCTTGAAGTCCACATGATCGAAATCAAAGCTTATTCATTGAAAGTGATCTGAGAATCATATAATTACAAGGGTATTATTTATTGGTCAATACCCTATAGTGCCTGCTAAACAGGCAAACTCAGTAGGTAGGCACACCAAAATTGTTACACAGACAGGTCTATTAAAATATCATTTAAATCAAGGGTATAATGGCACTGCGGGACTGTTTGAAAGGGATACCGCAGCTCTGGAACACAAAGTGCAAAGAAGGAACATGGATGGGTATTAGTCAGTATAAGTCTGACACTCGCTCGGAGGGGTCATTTAATGATTTCCCATAAGATAATGGAAAAGTGTATAATGGCAGTCGTCCCGCTGTTAGCAAAATATCTTTCACTGAACAGATTAACAACCAAGAGTGCAATATCCCTACTATAATATTATAAATGCGAAAGCAACTCTGTCTGTCTGTCTGTTACGTTTTAACGTCTAAACCACTGAAATGATTTTAATGAAATTTGGTACAGAGATAGAGTTGACCTTGAGAAAGAAAATAGGATAGTTTTTATCCCGGACTTTTGAAGAGTTCTCTTGGAAACGCGATATAACTCGACGCGGGCGAAGCCGCGGGCGGAAAACTAGTTGCTAATAAATATAATGATTTAGATAATAACAAAATATGCAATTTCTACTGCTTTGAATTATTTCATTTATAGGTTCAGATTTCATTAAGGCATCCTTGGAGAAAGTGAGGAGACATAATATAACCGCTTAATAATAAATGTGGAGTAAAGTTAAATGTATAGTTTATAAATAAAGGAGCACATGAAAAACCAAACGAAAGAAAGACATGCAGCAGAAACTGCAGTAGAGCCGTGTGATGTAGTAGTTAAGTACATTATATTCTACTTATGTGTGTGTGTCTGTGAGTACATATAAGACCTATGATTACACCAAATATACTCAGTGTTTACTCAGCATCCAAGATGTTTCATTCTCCTTAAAGTCCCGTCCTTATATGGCGACCCTGCCACTTGAGCGAACATCAGGCAATCATGTGCGCATTTAATGTAAAGCTTTCTCTGCGGGAGTGTCATCGAGTAAAAAGCGCATTGAAGAAAAAACATGTGTCAGTCAAAAGTGAATAATGAAGAGGTTTTCGTAAACCAAAACAGTGCATTTGGAAGCCACAATTCCGCAACGATAGAGGAGTTCAAATATCATTTATCCACTATAAGCATTGTGGTAATGATCATTTGTACACTTTTACTACTTGGAGTTGCCTATTTGTTATATAGGCTGTACAAAAAGTGCCATCAGTCTTGGATGAGGGAGCAATTGACAAGACATATTTTGCGACGATCATCTAATCGAACCAGGAACTACCGAGACCCAAGGGTTGCATGTGAGGGGTGCAACTGCCGGTCTGGCGATACGAACAAGGATATACCGGAAAAGTAGAAAGTGCCAACAGGATATCATCGAATTACACCATGAGTGTCAGTGCGTGAAAGTGAAATCGAGTGTGAGTGTATAAGTGTCTACCTACCAATTGAAATAATCCTACCATTCAATGTAATGAACAGTAATGTATGAACATTTATTCCACTTAAATAGTGAGCTAAACAAGATAAGAACGTATTTAGTGAAAATCGGGGCAAGTAGACGACAGGGTGAAATTGTATTGAGAAAAATTAAAGAAGCTGATGATATAGTAAGTCTCTTCAACACAGATTTGGGAAAAATAGAAAAATTGAGGTCAAGTTTAAAGGAAGACGAATGTTTAAAAATAGAAAAAGTAGTAGCAACTTTCTTTAGTTTATATGACAGTATATTAGATTTATGTAATAATCCAACTTCGGGGGAGAACCCTAATAAAGAAGAAAGCATGGCTAAGTTTGAGTTAAAAATCGCTTTGAGCCTATTACCAGTTTTAACAGATGACGAGACAAGTGTAAAGCAACTTATTGACGGGATAGAGTATTACCAATCAGAGCTCGATCTTGAAGGACAGACCAAATTAATAAATTTTGTGTTAAAAAGTCGTCTTTCACAGGCAGCTAAGTTGAAGCTAAGTAACAAATATGATAGTGTGGATAGTCTGATTAAGGCAATTAAATTACAATTGCTGCCTAAAAAGTCAGCAACGGCTTTGCAGCATAAATTACTAAACCTTAGACAAAATGATCTTTCCGTAAACGAGTTCGGAAAGCAAATAACAGACTTATTTGTAAACCTGACGATTACTCAATCCGAAGGGAATGAAGCCAGCTACAGTGTATTAAGACCATTAAATGAAAAACAGGCCATAAAAAGCTTTGCTGACGGGTTGAGAAATCGTCGGCTAAGCACCATAATAGCGGCAAGAAATTTTACATGTTTGAGCGAAGCTATTCAAACAGCAATAGACGAAGAGGTCTCATCCCCGTCGACGTCAGCAGATATCTTGACTATGCGCCGTAATAACTCGTATCAATACAGGAATTACAGAGGTCAGTACAGGAATTTCAGAGGTGAGTCATCAGCACGAGGACAAGTACGAGAGCAGTCTCAAGGTGAAACATCGCGCCAAGATTACAACTCCGGAGGAGAACAAGGCAGAGGCCGTGGGGGTGCGTTTAAATCATCTCGAGGAACCAGAGGTAGGACATTTTATAATCATACAAAAAATTCTCAATTGCAGCAGCAACAAATGCATATTTTGACAGACTCGGAACCACGAGAAAATCAGACGCAGTCTGAAGATTCCGAAATACCTGACAAGTTTTTTCGTGAATAAAAATATAATCATGTCATGTAATAGCATATGTCATATTAAATTAAACTTAGATAAGAATGGTTATCCGCACTCGTGGCTAATTGATACGGGCGCATCGATTTCAGCCATCAAAAAGGAACATGTACTCAAACTAAATATTCCAATCCAAAACGGGAATATTGTTGTTAATGGTATCGGTGGCAAAGCTCAGGCCATCGGATATGTTTATCTTAATTTATATAAAGGTGATCAGATTCTAAATAATAAATTCTTCGTATTCGCAACATTGCCATGTAAGGCAAGTGGCATATTGGGCCAAGATTTTATGCATACATATAAATCGGTATTGAATTTCGGTAACAGTACTGTACAACTATGGAATAAAAATATTAAAATAGAAATACCAATACAACAAGAACAAAATGTATTAACGATACCTGCGAGATCAGAATCACTTCATTTCATTAAAACTGACATCTCACAGGAGTGTGTTGTTTGCGCATCCCAGATACAAGAAGGATTGTATTTAGCAAGTACACTAGGAACGCCGATAAACGGGAGAATACCAGTAAGAGTTTTAAATACCACCAAAACTGATGTATATTTAAAGGATCTAAAACCAACGATACTTTTAGCAAAAGATTATAATATTTGTACATTCGAAAAGCCCATACAGAACGCGGATAGAGTAAAGGCGCTTTTTAAATTACTAAAATTAGATCATTTGAGTTCGGAGGAAGAACAAAGTATTAAAACAATATGTGCCAAGTACAACGACATATTTTACCTAGAAGGGGACAAATTAACTACGACCAAAATATACAAACATTCGATAGCCTTAAAACCAAACATAGTACCGTTGTATTCAAAACCGTATAGACTTCCACATTCTCAGAAAAGAGAAATAAAACAACAAATAGATAACATGCTCGAACAAGGCATTATAGAACCATGCAACAGTGAGTGGTCGAGCCCTGTTCTTTTAGTGCCGAAAAGGTCAGATTCAAATGGGTTGAAAAAATGGCGTCTTGTAATAGATTATCGTAAATTGAATAATAGCATACAGGATGACAAATTCCCACTGCCAAACATAACCGAAATATTAGATTCCTTGTCTGGATGTATGTATTTTACACATTTGGATCTAAATCAGGGTTTCTACAATGTTGATCTTGAACCTGCCAGTAGGAAATATACAGCTTTTTGTTCGGGGCAGTTTCAAATGACTAGGATGCCCATGGGACTAAAGACTAGCCCAAGCTCGTTTTCACGAATGATGACCATGGCCATGGCTGGTCTTTGTTACGAGAAATGTTTATGCTATCAGGACGATCTTATTGTATTAGGCCGAAATCTAACGGAACACAACAAAAATTTAATTGACGTATTAGAAAGACTTCGTAAAGTTAATTTAAAATTAAATCCATCAAAGTGCGATTTCCTGAAAAAAGAGTTACTTTATTTGGGCCACATTGTTTCCGACAACGGGGTACTTCCCGATCCGGAAAAAATAAAAACAATACAGAGATATCCCGTGCCTCAAAACTCAGGAGAAGTCAAGCGTTTTGTGGCTTTGGCGAATTATTATAGAAAATTTATACCCAAATTTGCCGAAATAACACACAGCTTGAACTTACTATGTAAGAAAAATACAGCATTCATTTGGGATGATAACTGTCAAAAATCGTTCGAAACCCTTAAGAAATGCATGACAACACACCCTGTCTTACAATATCCTGACTTCTCAAACACTAATCAGTTTATTGTACAAACTGATGCATCAGGTTACGCGATAGGAGCTATTTTATCAAATGCCGACGGCCGTCCAGTTGCTTACGCCAGTCGAAGCCTGAACAAAGCTGAACGGAATTATCCAACGATCGAAAAAGAACTCTTAGCGATCGTATGGGGTGTGAGACATTTTAGACCATACTTATATGGACGGTCTTTCAAAATAATTACTGATCATAAGCCGCTGGTATACTTGTTTAGCCAGAAGGATCCCTCGAGTAGGCTACTTAAGTTTAGATTATGCCTAGAAGAGTATGATTATATCATCGAATACATAAAAGGTAAAGAGAATGTAGCCGCAGACGCGCTATCTCGCGTTACACTGACCTCACAAGAATTGAAAGAAATCAACGAGTATTCATGTGTTATGACACGTGCGCAAAAGAAAAGGTTACTAGAACCAAATATTACTGTCAGTGAAAAAGATATGGCCAAGGACAACTTGCCAAGTCAGCCGAAATTAGTAGAGTCCAATGTTAAACCAAGAAATGCAGTTGAACTAAGGTTTATAGACAAAAAGCATTTGGCTACATTACAAAAACAAAATAGGATAAGCTACGCAAATGAAATATTTCTATATGACAGTGACCAATTGATGCTATTTATAAATCCATCTGCTCAATCGCAATTGACGCCAGCCGCATTTGTGAGAGAGATGTGTAAATTATGTGACCAAATAAATATAACTCAAATTTATTTTATGAAAAATAAAACCAATACAATTTTTGTAGAAAAATTCACAAATGAGATTAAAAACACCCCAAATTGGAAGGGGCCGAATATTACTGTTTTAAAGGAAAGAGAGAGAGTTTTGAAAAAGGATGATAGGAGAGTTATACTGAATGACTTCCATCTTTTGCCCACAAGCGGTCATGCGGGCATTAGACGCATGTTAAATAACACCAAAAAGTATTATTTCTGGCCAGGGCTAGAAAAAGATGTTATTAATTTTGTGGAAAAGTGCCCAAAGTGCCAAAAGCAGAAGTATACGATTACTGTAAAAGAACCTATGGTTATTACCACTACGGCTCATTCTGCATTTGAGAAAATTTATTTGGATTTAGTAGGTCCACTAGACAGGGACCACAATAATTATAATTATATTTTAACGCTACAATGCGAACTGTCAAAATATGTATGTGCATTTCCGCTAGAAACTAAAACATCAACAGAAACAGCACGTGCTTTTGTCAACAACTTTATTTTGCAATACGGAGTCCCGCGGGAGGTAGCTACTGACCGAGGCGCCGAGTTTATGTCGGAGACGTTTAAAGAGGTATGTAAGCTTCTTAATATTACAAAATTAAATTCAACAGCGTATCACCATCAAAGTATTGGGGCGCTGGAGAATACCCACAAAAATTTAGGGCATTTTTTAAGAATACACGTAGAAGAGAAACCAGAGACGTGGAGTGATTGGCTACCATTTTGGTGTTTCGCATACAACACAACAGTTCATACGTCGACCAAATTCACGCCATTTGAACTTGTTTTCGGAAAAACATGCAATTTGCCAAGCAACCTTGCCACAACAATAGAACCCTTATATAATTATGATAATTATCCGCTTGAGCTCAAATATCGGTTACAGGTATCGCTATCAGAAGCAAGAAGAAATTTAATCAAAAGTAAAATGGAAAGGAAACTTAAGTATGATGAACACATAAGGCCCACAAAGTATAAAGAGGGCGATAGTATACTGATTAAAAGTGAAACTGGTAATAAGCTCACAAACCTTTATACGGGACCATACAAGGTCATTCAAGACCAGTCACCTAATGTTGAGGTTAAAATAAATGGGAAATCCGATATAATTCATAAAAATCGAACGAAATTGTACCATGAATGATTATAAAACAGATGTTCTGAATTGTAACGAACAAAACAATGTAAATGCACTTAAGTTGCACCAGATAGTTATTAGTAGGTACTTACTCGTATTACAGCCAATGTTATTGTAAAACTTACACTCGCATGAATGAATTGATAAGAACAATCAAACGACACGAGCTAAGAATTAGTTTTAAGTATTTGGTTAAGCACTATGTACTACAATATACTCGTATATACAAATGTATGATTTATAATAAAATGTGTAATGTCACGCTTAATGTAAAGAAAAAAAAAAAAAAACTTATTATACTTATTCTTTTTTTTTTTTAAGTACCATGGGAGGTGTGATGTAGTAGTTAAGTACATTATATTCTACTTATGTGTGTGTGTCTGTGAGTACATATAAGACCTATGATTACACCAAATATACTCAGTGTTTACTCAGCATCCAAGATGTTTCATTCTCCTTAAAGTCCCGTCCTTATATGGCGACCCTGCCACTTGAGCGAACATCAGGCAATCATGTGCGCATTTAATGTAAAGCTTTCTCTGCGGGAGTGTCATCGAGTAAAAAGCGCATTGAAGAAAAAACATGTGTCAGTCAAAAGTGAATAATGAAGAGGTTTTCGTAAACCAAAACAGTGCATTTGGAAGCCACAATTCCGCAACGATAGAGGAGTTCAAATATCATTTATCCACTATAAGCATTGTGGTAATGATCATTTGTACACTTTTACTACTTGGAGTTGCCTATTTGTTATATAGGCTGTACAAAAAGTGCCATCAGTCTTGGATGAGGGAGCAATTGACAAGACATATTTTGCGACGATCATCTAATCGAACCAGGAACTACCGAGACCCAAGGGTTGCATGTGAGGGGTGCAACTGCCGGTCTGGCGATACGAACAAGGATATACCGGAAAAGTAGAAAGTGCCAACAGGATATCATCGAATTACACCATGAGTGTCAGTGCGTGAAAGTGAAATCGAGTGTGAGTGTATAAGTGTCTACCAATTGAAATAATCCTACCATTCAATGTAATGAACAGTAATGTATGAACATTTATTCCACTTAAATAGTGAGCTAAACAAGATAAGAACGTATTTAGTGAAAATCGGGGCAAGTAGACGACAGGGTGAAATTGTATTGAGAAAAATTAAAGAAGCTGATGATATAGTAAGTCTCAACACAGATTTGGGAAAAATAGAAAAATTGAGGTCAAGTTTAAAGGAAGACGAATGTTTAAAAATAGAAAAAGTAGTAGCAACTTTCTTTAGTTTATATGACAGTATATTAGATTTATGTAATAATCCAACTTCGGGGGAGAACCCTAATAAAGAAGAAAGCATGGCTAAGTTTGAGTTAAAAATCGCTTTGAGCCTATTACCAGTTTTAACAGATGACGAGACAAGTGTAAAGCAACTTATTGACGGGATAGAGTATTACCAATCAGAGCTCGATCTTGAAGGACAGACCAAATTAATAAATTTTGTGTTAAAAAGTCGTCTTTCACAGGCAGCTAAGTTGAAGCTAAGTAACAAATATGATAGTGTGGATAGTCTGATTAAGGCAATTAAATTACAATTGCTGCCTAAAAAGTCAGCAACGGCTTTGCAGCATAAATTACTAAACCTTAGACAAAATGATCTTTCCGTAAACGAGTTCGGAAAGCAAATAACAGACTTATTTGTAAACCTGACGATTACTCAATCCGAAGGGAATGAAGCCAGCTACAGTGTATTAAGACCATTAAATGAAAAACAGGCCATAAAAAGCTTTGCTGACGGGTTGAGAAATCGTCGGCTAAGCACCATAATAGCGGCAAGAAATTTTACATGTTTGAGCGAAGCTATTCAAACAGCAATAGACGAAGAGGTCTCATCCCCAATGTGGAGTAAAGTTAAATGTATAGTTTATAAATAAAGGAGCACATGAAAAACCAAACGAAAGAAAGACATGCAGCAGAAACTGCAGTAGAGCCGCATCTGCTACACCCAGGTCTACTTTGTTTACCTTGGGATAAAGCTGGAATATATCAGGCACCTGTAATTTTTAGCAACCTTACTGGAAACATAGCAATGCTGCTTACTGTTCCACCCATATTACAGTAAGGACAAGTTCTTTCACATTGAATGATGACTGCTAGTAATTTTTGGTTAAGTAGTGCAATTTTCGACAACATATTGAACTTACCAGAATATCAGAATATCAGTGCTGTGACATTCTCTTCTATGCTTTTGTCCTGTGTGAGTCTAGTAAATATTTTTTTCTTTCTTTTACCATAATTGGGGGTTAGTATGACACATCAACGGCCAGAGACTGTCACACAGGAATTTATGGGAAGATGTCCAAAAATGCTCTTTTTTAGGGTTCCGTACCCAAAGGGTAAAACGGGACCTATTACTAAGACTCCGCTGTCTGTCTGTCTGTCTGTCACCAGGCTGTATCTCATCAACCGAGATAGTTAGACAGTTGAAATATTCACAGATGATGTATTTCTGTTGCCGCTATAACAACAAATACTAAAAACAGAATAAAAAAATATTTAAGTGGGGCTCCCATACAACCGGCCTTTTCTTTTTTTTTTTTGCCGTTTTTATTGATAATAGTACGGAACCCTACGTGCGCGAGTCCGACTCGCACTTGGCCGGTTTTTTAATTTTGTTGTTTCTTATTAACGGTGGGGAAGTGTACCTTTCTTAATGGCCATGATACGGAAAGGGTCGCAGTCACCAGCCAAGTGTGCGAGCAGCTCTCTCTTCTCGATGCCAGTCACATGGTCCAGGGGATCGTGCATGCCTCCGTACACCCGAGAGCCCACCGTGCGCAGGCGCCGTACCGGTCGTAACCACCACATTCTGAACCTACAGGGATTTAATATGTTACGGTTTCAGTCCACACTTCACGCTGTTGCTGTAAACTCATCACAAGGGGCAAAGGCTTTTTAAGGATGAAATAAGGAGAACCTTTAGAAGGTAGTGTTTGGTTCTATAACCAAGTTGATTCCGTAAAAAGACACCCTACACGATGTGTATCTGGCAATTGTGTTATTCTATAATTTTCTACTCTTGTATCAGCACTAGCAAACTAGCATCCAAAAATTTGGCTTAGTTCATTATTAAGTGTTGTTTGGAACAGCGGCTAACGATTCGGAATGGTTACAGCAAAAAAGATTTCGGTATATCTTTGTTTGACATTGCCTCGAACCTCGGACGAAAGCTTAGTAGCGCCACTAATGAAGGCCACTATAATCAATTAACTTACTTATCACTTTTTATCACAAATGCACTTAAAAAATGGAAAATCTACAACACATTGGTCAAAATTGTGCTGAGGCCTCAGCTTTCGTTTACTTCAGATTTGATGATTATGACAACGTCAACGTTTAGGTACTTTTGAATTTAGAATTGTTGGCGATATCTAATCTATAGGTTAAAAATTACAGCAACTTTAAATAGTTTGGTATGGTAGCTTTCAACAGCACCACTAGAACATCGTGAGGGAATCACGACATCCACGACGTGGCTAGTTTAAGGATAACGGCCCTTTCTCATTGGAGGGAGGCATATATCCCAAATGTGGGAACAGTTGCTGATTATGCTCATAGTTAATATGCTTATATTTTTTCATGAAAAGCAGTGGAAGGAGCAGATTAACAAAACTTGCAATCGAAACGAGAAAGTTATGCTTCCGTGAATAATAATAGTTTGTAAACAATGAATTATGTAGGTACATATACATCAAAATGCACGAATGTAGACTCTAAAACTGCACTCGTATGACCCAGCTCCAAATATGCGACGTCGCAAGGACGCGCCCCCCAAAAAGACAGCAAGCATTACAATACAAGTGATCTTTACGCCCGAGATCAATCATAGCCCACTTGCTCTTATTAACATATTATACGAACCAATTCGGTAGACACCCGCGTCGCAAATGTATAATTGAATTGTGAAACACTCTAAAGCGACCGGTTCATACCATCTTACTCACACCGGTGCCATAGTAATGCAATGCTGAGGCAGCTGGGAGGCATATAAAAAGTCGAAGAGATACAATTACGGCACATTCAACTTGAGTTCTCCTCATAGTGAAGTCACTCATATCTATCAAAAATGGCTTTCAAGGTACGGAGGGGATTTATTCAATAATTATTAAACATTCTTAATATTTTGAATCAACAGGGGTTGTGGATATTATAGCAAAATCAATAGACAGCAAAAAGTGCAGTACATCACATTATTAATAGTTTTAAACCTGCAAAGGCTGACTGAAAATTTTATAATTCAGATTATTATAGAGATCTTTACCAATAACGATAATCTTCATTTCATTTTCAGCTGGTAGTCCTGGTCTGCGCTTTCGCCGCCGCCAACGCGGGTATTATTGCCCCTGTGGCATACACGGCGCACCCTGCTCCTGTCGCATACGCGGCTGCCCCAGCGGCACACGTGGTGCACGCTGCTCCCGTGGCGTACGCCGCACCCGTCGCTAAGGTAGTGGAGGAGTTCAACGCGCACCCCCAATACAGCTTCGCATACGACGTGCAGGACGGTCTCACCGGCGACTCCAAGAGCCAGCACGAGACCCGCGACGGTGACGTCGTGCAGGGCTCCTACTCCGTGGTGGACCCCGATGGCACCAAGCGCACCGTGGACTACACCGCCGATGACCACAACGGTTTTAACGCCGTCGTCCGCAAGGAAGCCCTCGGTCACGTCGCTAAGGTCGTCGCACCCGTCGCCAAGGTGGCCCCTGTTGCTTACCAGGCTGCCCCTGTCGCGTACCACGCCGCCCCTGTTGCGTACCAGTCTGCACCTGTCTACCACTCCACCCCCGTCGCCTACTCTGCTCCCGTCTACCACCACTGAAATTCAAACCAAACCTAGTCATGCCTTGAACTGAGGATCAATATTATTTATTACATTAGACTTACGATCATGAGCAAATAAATATTTTTTATGAATATAAATGCGATTTATCACTTTATAAATCATCATCATCCTATAAATGCCAATACTATAGTTGTTTTTTTACCATTTAAAATTCTCAAATTTTCTAATTTATCTTTCCCGTGGGCAATTCCCGTACACCACGCGGGCAAAGCCGCGGGCAGAAGTTAGTTACTTATAATAATGGGATTGTTTGAACTGCTGCAACTTTTTTGTTTGATTATTAAACGACATGCTGTTATAGAATACAATGTTAGAATTCGTCAGACCTTAATTTTGAACACATTTATTACACATTTTTTTTTATACATTTATTTTTTTCATCACTTTGACTTCTGCCCGCGGCTTTGCCCGCGTGGTGTACGGGAATTGCCCACGGGATTTTATTTCTGGGATAAAAAGTAATCTATGTGCTATAACAGACTATAACCTATCTCTGTGCCAAGTTTCATCCAGATCTGTCGATTTAAATTATTTTTTAATAAAAAAAAACTACTTTTTGAGTTAGACATATGCTGTCGCTGACTTTTTTGTAGGCATTATGAAGCTCTAGATTTTTTTTCTAAAACTCAATCATATTTCTCTCATCGTTAAAGCAGCGTTCGTAAGAAACGTTTTCGTTCGAGCGTTTTTTCTCTGACTTACTTTGCGAATATGACTACCACGAAAAAAAAATCATTTTTAGGGTTAATATATGACTATGACACTCACAAATAACGTGGCTTTCTATTGGTAAAAGAATGTTCAAAATCGGTTGAGTAGATCCAGAGATTACCCCCTGCAACCTCACAAACTTTACCTCTTTATATTATTAGTATAGATGAGTTAATTTAATTGTGTCTAACTTTCGCCATTTGGTATAGACTACATATGTATAATTTTTTTCTTTGTAGGTATGTAGATTCCTACTTAATAGTTAAGACGAATGCTTAAAAAAAAAAACTGCGTAGGCCACCTCCAAATGAGAAACTCCTCAACGTTTAATAACACCGACTTGCCAGTTGGTATACACGTTCAGAGCTCATAACACAACATTTATAATACCAAGAATTGATACAGCAACTAGGATCATCTTCTTACTATTTAACTCCTCAATGGTTAATACCACTGAGTTGCCGTTTTGTACACATTTTGGTTGTAAGACAATGTTAAACCCCGATTTAGTACTGCAGTCAAGTTTCGTCCATTTGAAAGAACCGAACCTTAATGTTAGTAGTATTTATATTATTACTAGCTGTGCCCGGCGTGCGTTGCAATGCATGTTTTCCTACCTACTACCCTACCTACCCTACCTACCCTACCTACCCTACCTACCCTACCTACCCTACCTAATTGTGAATCTAAACCATTCTCAGATCCCCTTGAACACACACAAAATATTTCATCAAAATCGGTCCAGTCGTTTGAGAGAAGTTCAGTGACATACACACTCACAGAAGAACTATATATATATAGATTATTATAATCAGTGGTCAGCCTATACTGTTCTCACTGCTAGAATATAAGCCTCCTGTCTGGGAGAAAAAGTGAGCCGTAATCCACCACGTGGACCTAAGGCCCGGCCCACTGTTTGAATGTTTGGTACAAGGACTTTCCGATTTCCTCATAATGTTATCCTTAACCCTTGGTTGTTTGTAATCTTTTATAGAGAAGTGGTGATCTAGTAATTTTTACTTACTTTACTCGTGGGAACCTGTAATTGGTTCTGTGTTGCATAGGTATACAATTGTTACTCATTTTTTATAGCTGTTGGTTCTCCTATTTATAAATAAATAAATAAATTAACACAAAGTGCCTGTCTATGGTTGAGCCCACACTGGCAAGACGCAGCCGTTTGTACTGGCCCACTTCTACCCAATAGCTAGTAACATTGACTTCCCATTTATTTCGTATTTTCGTTCTGATGTATTCGAGAATAAACAATTCATTCGAGTTAATAGCTTTAAAGACTGTCTTCGTACGAAGACGATCAAGCTGCGGCACCATAACTTCAGTCAACTCAGCTTGTAGCACTCCACTGCTTGGCATAGGCCTCCCCCAAGCCGCGTCACAATATACTGTCCTCCACCTTCCGAATCCAGTCTGACTCAGCCACCTTTTTAAGGTTAACGGTACGGCATTGGCAATGATGGCAGCCGTGGCAGCTGGCAGTTAGACTAACCTATTTTGCTACAGCTTGCCAACACTCTGCGGCCTTCTGGTGGCATACGTCAGTGGATACGCCAGTGGATACGTCACTCTGGACGTCTCTGGAGTTCCCACATGTGGGTCTCCACAATCCTGGCAGCAGCACCGAAGTCTTGTTATTAAAATAATCTTTTGTTATGAGTTTTGAATGTTTTTACAAAATGGCAACTCAGTGTTGCAAATCGTTTAGACGACGCTTACTGATTCTATTCTTATTTTTTCTCTATCAAAGGTAGCAACGTACAGCCGTCGCCTCCTTCTGCGAAGCAGTCATGCTAGCGAAGGAGGCGGCGGAACGTGAGCGAGAGAGAACCTCCTCACGTCCCAGCCGCCGCGGGAGGAGCACCGGGCGTCGGGGGCCACGCCGTGATGGCTCTCGGCCACCGTAGGCGCGGGCCTGTGGACGGCGAGTAATGGGCTAGCTCGCCGTCCGTCCGTCGTATGACGACGGGCAGGCCGTGTCGACGGCGCGTTCGTGTTCCACGCGCGCCTCAAAGAGTTGTCAGCATACGGGAGGGGCCCGCAAGGGCCGGTGCCTGCCAGGGCTGCGGGACTGTTCGAAAGAGATACCGCGGCCCTGGAACATAAAGGGCCAATGAAGGAACATGGGTGTTTTTTAGTCAGTAAGAGTCTGACACTCCCTTCCGCTCTGCCCAGAGCGGGAGGAGTCATTTGATGATTTCTCACCCTCCAAAAAAAAAAAAAAAAAAAAAAGGTAGCAACGTACAATATTATATATAGAAAATATATTACGATACATTATTTATTAGTAAGTATTAATCACTTGTCTTTTTCGAAATTGCATCTGGCACTTGTTTGCCCTGCATCGTCCATAGGTTGACTGGCAGAAAATGCAAAAACTGCCTGTCTGTATATTTGTGAACTTGAAGTATTAACTGGTTTCAGGCCTGGATAGCAAAAAAGGAATCCCTATCTCGTAAACGACATGGCAAAAAAAGATCGATGTTAGTAAAAGCTCTACAAGTGGACAGCTCTGTAAATCAGTCCATAATGTTCCCACTGTTGGGACACAGGCCACCTCTTTAAGTGTATGGTGTCTGTTTTTTTCATAGTCTGCACTTTCTCACTGCTAGGCAAAGACTTCCCTCAAGTCCTTCGAAGATCTCTTGTCGGTCTGTCGCGGTCGCCAATAGATATTCAGATGCACATTTTATTCTAGGTTTAGTGTTTACTTTGCAATTTAAAAAATACAATTTTTTTAATTGCTTTTTGTTACACTTTTTCAAGATATTTACAATTCTGAATAACACAAAGAAAACTGCCATGCGTTTTACAGAAATAAAATAAACTATAATTTAAATAATTTAGTTGTTTATTTTTAGTTTATGACTACACTCATCACACTAAATAGTGACAATCTGTTAATGATGGTAGACTGGAGCAGAGTAAGCGACGGGGGTGGAGTGGTACACGGGAGCCGAGTGGTAGACAGGGGCAGATTGGTAAGCAACAGGGGCGGCGGCGTGGTACGCAACAGGAGCCACCTTGGCGACGGGGGCGACGACCTTAGCTACGTGACCGAGGGCCTCCTTGCGCACGACGGCGTTGAAACCGTTGTGGTCATCGGCGGTGTAGTCCACAGTGCGCTTGGTGCCATCGGGGTCGACTACGGAGTAGGAGCCCTGCACGACGTCACCGTCGCGGGTCTCGTGTTGGCTCTTGGAATCGCCGGTGAGACCGTCCTGCACGTCGTACGCGAAACTGTACTGTGGGTGAGCGTTGTAGTCCTCCACCACCTTCGCGACGGGGGCAGCGTACGCCACGGGAGCAGAGTGTACGACTGGGGCTGCGGCGTATGCTTGATGGGCGACGTAGGCAGGAGCCGCGGAGTAAGCCACTTGAGCAGCCGGCAACAGTCCTGCGCTGGCCGTAGCCACCAAGCACGCGAATGCTACAAACTGGAAAGAAATATGTATAAGTGATGGTTCTGATGTGATAAAATGTAAACTTTACACAGGCTTTCAAATATATTATTGAATTCTTATAATACCCGTAATCATATTTAATGAAACCAAACCTAAGCTTACAGCTGGATCTAAAAAAATACTTTCAAACTTAACTAATTTAATTTACCTTGAATGCCATTGTAGAGAAGTGTATATCAATTGAGTTCTACTGAACGAATGATATCAATTTTGAATCATGCGCGTTATTATATACGACTACCGTAGCCCCGCGGCGAAAGCTGTGCAGAATCAAGACTTGTACATACTCTTTTACTACAAGGTCTGCAGGATGAATTCTTGAAGAGTGCTTGAAAATAGTCATATTGCTTTGTAATAGGTTTGATTTACTACTAGTGTTTGCCCGCAAAATCTGAAACACCACATCCCACGGGAACGTACTATCGAGGTAAAAGTGTTAGGTCCTAACCCAAGTCATGGTCTACTTGTCCGCCATAAGAAAGGATTACTTTCGCCTTTATAATTTTATAACTAATTATTGTGAGTGTGCAATATGTGTTTAATTTAATTTATGAAATAGGGATTTTCCGATGTCCATAATATACTAATGGTCACACAGTGGTGGTCCAAATTCGGCCGTAATTTATTCCTTTTTTAAGTTTTTCATTTTATCTTTTTGCACTATTTTTCCATATTTATGAACTTTAAGTATGTCAAATCTCTCACACTTCCATGCGTGTAATATGTGCATACAAATCTGCCTAGCTTTTTCCCAACTATGTATGTTGGGGCTTCTAAGTGGCAGCTTTTAACCGAATGCAGCTGAGTATTTTACATGGAGTGACTGCCTATCTGACCTCCACAGCCCAGTTAGTACTGGGTAATACCATACCCCTTGGTAAAACTTTTGGAACGACTGTCAAAGATCTACAAATGGCAACCGGGACTAACGGCTTAACGTGCTTTCCGAGGCACGGAGGAAACTCGGTATGTAATGGACGGTCACCCCCATCCACAGACCAACCTAAGCAAGCGCGGCTTAACTTGAAAATCGACCCGAGTGGCTGTTATTATTTAGCCACGAACTTAACGCTGTAAACTACTAAATAAGTTCACCGCATATAGAAGAAACAACAAACAATAATAATAATATTTGAAACAAGCAAATGTTTCAGCTATAATTCGTCGTACGTAGTACATTCGTAGCGGTACAAGTAGGCGATACGTAGCGCTTAAAGCAAGAACAATATTCTACAGGAAAAATATGATCGTAAATTCTTTAAAAATATTATTCAACTAGGTACTATAAAACAATTATTTTTAGACTCAAATATCATAATTGGCCTTTTTTACATATTTTAAATGCTATGGAGTAGGATATTTGTGTTTCTAATCGAAGTCAGTCAAATTATAACCACACGTAGATATACAAACGAACAATCAAACAGTGGGTCGCGGTTGGAGAAGCACAGCTTACATAACATGCGCGAGGACGGTACTAAACACGGCCTTGAACTTACGATGACGACCCATTCATAAAGTGACTTTGTATAAACAGAATCAACGATATACGAAGTGAAATTGAAATATCTAACTGGAAACTTAAATGGGGTTATTGCACCTACTCATCACTATACACATCTATATTTTACAGTGGGAAAATCCTGAAATGTCGAATACAAAATGTATTGTTACAGGAGTTTACCGGTCGTTCCTAGTTTTTGTCGAGATAGAATTTCCTTCATTTTCTCTAATCCGAAAAACTAGGGAATAAGGTATGCTGCTGATTTTCGTGTTTTCGTGATTTTAGATTTCAGGACAATTCGACTGAGATTCGAAATTATTTTGTAAGGCACACACATTTAGGTGCCTGTGCCTACCATTGTTACTTTGCCAATATCATGGAAGAAAGAATATACATTTATTTGACCAAGTTAAGGCACCCATGGAAAAATATAATGGGGAAGCCGGTACGGTATTGGTGACAAATGGTAAATAGTTTTTATATTTAGTCATTTACCTTTTCGTACCTGACGTTTACTTATGACATTAAATATATTCAAGACATTCTGTAGAGATTTTTTTGAATTTTAGAGAATGGATTTATAATAATTTGACATAATAATATTTGCAAACATTTATAAATTGTAACAATTTACACTCTATTGACACAATATTTATCATAATAATATGTTATTGATTTTATTTTTAGTGAAATGTACTCTATGATATTCGTAATTTATTATTTTTAACCGTAATTAATTAATTAATGTACTACATAATTCAAACACAATGCGAATTGTTATATGAATAAATAAATAAATAAAACGTGCAATTGACTTTCTCACACTACATTCGACTGCTAGTATAAAATATCTTTACAGAAATAAATAGTTAGCTTTGTAAGTAGACAATGAACAATATATTCACTATTGTTTAGCCTTCTATACCTAGAGTAGCCGACTCTCCAAATGTCAAAGTCATCCACGAAATTGTTAAACAGAATTTGCCTGGTAGTCCTTGTCACAAACCAAGGTACATTGTTTTAATTGATCGAAGCGTGTCATCGACCGGTAGGGTGGGTGTGTGTGCTTTGCAGCTTTCGCCTCAGGCGTTATCTTAACTGTATATAATAGCGGTGTATGATCAAAATTCATATCATACGTTCTTTAGAACTCAATTGATACACTTCCAATACAATGGCATTCAAGGTAATTAATTAGTGTGTTTTTTAATTGTATGACCTACACCAATAAGAATACTAAATACCTAGTGCAGTCTGTCTTATGCTTGTCTCACCAAATGATTATCAGTTAATCTCTAAATCAGCACCAACAACTTGTTCAAATTCTTGGATCATAGTAGTTCATCTTCTCCTTTTTTCCAGTTTGTAGCCTTCGCGTGCTTGGTGGCTGCGGCCAGCGCAGGATTGCTGCCGGCTGCGCACGTCACCTACGCCGCGGAGCCGGCGCACGTGGTGCACGCCGCCCCCGTGGCGTACGCTGCGCCCGTCGCGAAGGTGGTGGAGGAGTACAACGCGCACCCCCAGTACAGTTTCTCGTACGACGTGCAGGACAGTCTCACCGGCGACTCCAAGAGCCAGCACGAGAGCCGCGACGGTGACGTCGTGCAGGGCTCTTACTCCGTGGTGGACCCCGACGGCACCAAGCGCACCGTGGATTACACCGCCGACCCCCACAACGGTTTCAACGCCGTCGTGCGCAAGGAGGCCCTCGGTCACGTAGCTAAGGTCGTCGCCCCCGTCGCCAAGGTGGCTCCTGTTGCGTACCACGCCGCCCCTGTTGCTTACCAATCTGCCCCTGTCTACCACTCGGCTCCCGTGTACCACTCCGCCCCCGTCGCTTACTCTGCTCCCGTCTACCACCATTAACTGATTGTCAATACCTATTGTGATTAGTGTAGTGATGAACTGAAAATAAACAACTAAATTATTGAAAATATGTAAGTCTATTATTTCCTGATAGTTCGCTGTGAGGTTGAAACTTTTTGATACATTACTTACTTGGCTGGTTTCAATTGATCCAGTATCGAGCTATAGTACTGGGTCGATATTAGATCAATTAGCAGCTGCTGTACTTAAATGTATGTCTGGAGTTCTGGACAATACTGGACTACGTTACAGAATGCCCACATTGATCTAACTGGTAGTCAGTGTCATTGCATTCCAGAGTTTAAATGGTATACCGATTCTTTGTGAATCAGCCAGTTGTAACCAATTTTTGATACCCATTAAGGCTAGTCTTCTGTATGATTGAAGATGGGTCTATATTCATCTTTGATCATACGCAAGGCTAGAAAACAGAATTCGTGGCCGAGATGGTTTGAGTTCTATGTTCTATGCTGTGGGGATTTCTGCATTTGGTCTATAAACTGGACCATTGTATGATGGCCATAGCGGGTTTGGGATACAAGTAAAATGGCTGGACGCCCGAAATTAGTCAAGCAGTTATCTTAAGTTACTTCTCTAAGTAATTTTTATTTTCTTATTTCATAATACTTGGCCAAAAGTCAAGAACGCGCTCGAATTTTCCGCCATTGACAAATTGTAGCTCATTTCCAATTGCGTGCACATCCATAGTGATGCGCACACATAATACAAAGCGCGAACTTGAGCCGGGATGTCACAACCCACTGCTACTATATATACCTCGCCAGAGACAACAGGAGCATAGTCGGACATCACTTCGATCCACAACTCCTTCTCAACAACAAAAATGGCCTTTAAGGTAAATCTTCCGAACATTTAAAGTTAGATATTTTTTGGTGTAAAATCCCTTTGGCAATGAGCGAAATTTACCACAATTTAGTAACACTACTAAAATATTTTTTTGAATGATTTCATTCTTATAATTATAGATCATGTTAATTTTTAGCCTTTATATCTATTTGTTGTAACTGTTTACTTCATGCATTCCCCTTAAAATTTGTTTAATTTGAACTAATCCTTCTTCTTTTAATGGTGACTCTAAAATTAATTACTGGAGGTTGGTCATCAACTCGAACATTTCTTAGAACTTAAAGTAATTAATAGTAGTTTCATTTTCGTTAGGAAGACAATATTTAGTATTTATCTGCATAGAAATAATCATGATGTTCATTCAACTCACAAATAAATTAAAAATCTCCTCAACAGCCGCTACTAACGCTCATTGTAATGCGGGAGGCAACACCTTGCGTGTCCTTGACGAGCGAGCCATCCTCAGCTCGTTAGTAATTTCTCCGCGCATGCGCTTACGCAACTGCACTAGTCTCGCCCTCGTAAAACCGTGTCACTGTTTCAAGTACAACTTATGTGTCGCACGTTAAATGAGACTAGTGCTTTCAGAGATGACCGTTGACGGAGTTTAACGAATCAATTTGTTTCAGTTCGTCATCCTCGCATGTTTGGTCGCTGTTGTGCGCAGCAGCGCGGTGGCCGCCCCTCTTGTCGCCGCGCCTGTAGCAGCCAGGTTGGAAGAATTCGACCCTGTGCCACAGTACAACTTTGGATACAACGTGGCGGACTCTCTAACCGGTGACTACAAGAGTCAGACCGAGCAGCGCAATGGAGACCTGGTGCAAGGACAGTACTCGCTGGTGGACCCCGACGGCACGCGCCGCGTCGTAGACTACTCCGCTGACTCAGTGAACGGGTTCAACGCGGTGGTGCGCAAGGAGCCTCTGGTGGCGGCCGCGCCCGCCGTCGTGGCCGAGCCCGCGGTGGTGGCTGCCCGGTACGCCGCTGCTCCAGTTGCCGCCGCCCCTGTCGTTGCTGCCAGATACACCGCTCCCGTAGCTTACTCTGCAGCGTACACTGCTCCCGCGGCTAGGTTCGCGTACTCGGCGCCGGTGGCGGCCGCATACACCGCACCGTTCGCCCGGTACGCGGCGGCACCCTTCGCCTACCCTGCTGCTGCTCCTTTTGTAGCTGTATAAAGATCAATTACCCGGTTCCTGATGACTGACAACTATGGCTAATTAAATTTTTTAACGACACAAAATATCTTCTTAATTTCGTATTAAGAAATGCCTTAAAAAGTTATTAGTTCCCTGTACGAAACAGTGTTTTAAATGATTCTGATTCTGATTCATGAATGGATATTTTTAGGCATTTCGTATAGTACCGCTATATATTGCACTATAACATTTTAGCTTTGTGGCTTGGAAAAAAACTGTGATATACCTACATACAGATCTACGAACATAGTGAAATGGTGGGTTTCTTGTTCTCAAGTACAAAACCACCTAATACATTCACGGTATACGGTACATCTACCTCTACATTTAAGTTATATAACTGAAAAAAGCGTAAAAAATAACATGTTTCTTGTCGAAAATAATTTCATTAGGTACCTAAGTCTTACATTTACTCTCTATTTTGGGAATCCAGCTCACATGTACACTTTTTTGAGGTTCAATGTCGTCGAGGTCATCTCGTGCAGCTTCTATTTGTTTGATGAGTGGCAGGAAATCTAACATAACATTACCAGCATTGACCCCGATACAGTCTTGGATGGTCTCGAACTCTCGAGTCCTTGGTTGATGCCTTCCATGAAGTACGGCGGCTGGCGGCGCTGGCGCAGGCCGCGGAAATTCATGACGACGGAACGCTCGATGTCGGTCATGGTGTACATGGCGCGCGCCTGCATGTTCCGCGCGTTCATGTTGCCGGGCGACAGTTTGAGCGCCAGCTTGGCATCGGCGTACGCTTGTACCGGCCGCACGGCGTCCGCGCACACCTGGCTGCGCCCCGTCAGCGTGCGCACATCCTCAGGGTTGCTCTTGAATGCTTCGTCGTACGAAGCTTTCGCTTTCTCGAACTGTTCGAGGCGACGTAGATATGCGCCTCGCTCGCGGTATACTGTGAGTGCGCCATACAGTTGCTTTTCCGCCATTTAAGTGTGATGTTGATAAACCTCTACAAACTAAAATACATCAAAGAGTCAAAGAGTAGAATACTTATATACCAAAATACCACAGAGCATTATATTAGAATACTAAAGCACGATCCACACCTTCCGATCCTATCCGATCCGATCCCAATTTATCAGATGGAATCGGACAAGTATTGTGCAACAGATCCTAATTTTATTATTGTACGGGTAAGGTACATTTAAATGATAGAATGATTGAACTTGTGTATTGAAAGAACACCCGAGCCCAAACGGTGCTATGCGACTACTTATCGATGACTTAAAATTGTATATTTTATTCATGCGCTGCGCGTCGATGCGCGATGACAGCATAAAATTGATACATATGATATTGGACAGTTTTGCTCGTACAAAACAAAATCGAAAAATCGGATGTTCCGACTAGGGCATCGAAAACAAGGCATTTTTTAGAACCGGTTTTTTTCGATTTCAGGTTTTATTCTAAACTGGGTACCCGGGTTTTTCGGGTATGTTCGGTTTTTTCATTAATTTTTAGTAGGTACACTTTTGCTCTATTTATTATTCTTATTCGTAAGTTTCGAGCAGGATACAGCACCATAGACCACATCCACACAGTGCGGCAGATTATACAGAAATCCGAGGAGTATAATAATTGGTCTCTGTGTCTTGCATTTGTGGACTATGAAAAGGTTTTTGATTCTATCGAGACCTGGTCAATTCTGGAATCTCTGCAGCAATGCTAAGTAGACTGGCGATACATTCAAGTGCTGAGATGTCTTTAACTAAACGCCACAACGACCGTCCAAACTCAAAATCAGTAAACAGAGTAAATCCCATTGCGTCGGGGTGTGGGGCAAGGGGACGTAATTTTCCCGAAATTGTTCACCAACGCACTGGAGGATAAATTTAAGACGCTGAACTGCGAAGGACATGGCATTAACTTCAACGGCGAGTAGATCTCTCACTTGAGATTAGCAGATGACATCGTCATACTGGCTGAATCGCTGCACGGCTTGTAGCAGATGCTGGATGGCCTAGTAGATTCTTCAATACGCATTGGTCTCAGGGACTAAACTTGGACAAAACCCAGGTTATATTCAACACCTGGGTATTTTATTTCTTTATATTTCAATTGTTTTCCTCGTTTTCTTCAATTTATTTCTAAAATGCCGAATTGAAAAGCTGACATGAGCATTATTGTTAATGATTTAGTAATTATTATTTCCTTTATTTATTTTTTAACATAATTACATTTTTAAATATTCCAATATAAAAAAAACACTTAAAAAAAATATAGTAGTCCACCGGTATCGGGAACAGGGTCCAAGCTACCGGCGCAGGGCTCCAGAGAGAGGAACCTCCTTACAATACGAGCCGGGTCCAGAAGTATCGCTTTCTGAATCAAGCCCTTGATGCAGCTGCCTAACCAGAGCCACCTCAGATATTGGTCGAGGCTCTTGGCAATTAAGCCATGAGCTGACACGACTATCGGCACAATGATCGCTGAATCCACATCCCACATGTCGACAACCTCGCGAGCCAAGTCAAGATACTTGATTTGCTTATCTTTCTCGGCTTTCACGAGGTTCTAGTCATACGGGACCGTTATGTCAGCAATCATTGCGCGCCGCTCTGATCGATTCACCACCACTATATCAGGCATAATGGCTACAGTAGTCCTGTAAGTGATGATGGATTGATCCCAGTACAATTTGATATTGCCATTTTCGAGAACTGGGTTGGTCATACCTGTTAATATAAAAGAAGACAACGTGGTTTTCTCTGTCGTTTTATTTATATATAAGACACTGGTATTTAAACTGTTCCGTCACCATAACGAAACGTATTACAAAGAATCGAGGTTCACGTACGTCTGTGCACAGCAATAACGAGACGCCAATGTTTCCGTCTGTCAAGCGTGTACGTACTGATCAAAACCTAGAGTGACTTGTCTCTGGCCGCCCTGACTGGCCAATTTTCAAAAGGTCAAAATGGGGACGGAGCGCGCAACCGTTAGAACCACCGAATCCGCCATCGTGAGAACATCGTTCTATCACTTCATGTCCTACCTCCGACCAACGCGCATCTCGAGTGAACTTTGATTAAGCCATTAGATTCATCGTTATCCAACACCATCGTCATCATCATCATCAGGAACGGCAGCTGGAAGGTCAACGAGTGCAGGTCGCAGTCTAAGGTACGTACGCTGCACATATCTTTACTGCTGTCTGCACAGAACTATTGTGAACCTCATCTTAAAGTATTCGTAAGACCGCTTAAACTGTCTCCCCAGAGTAGCAGAAAGCCATCAAACCCATTTCGGCTGATGTGCATGCTACATACACAATACATTATAAATCAAAATCTTGCCCACATCCCAGATTAATATAATATAATAATAATATCCCTGGACATTTCACACAGCACCATCTAGTCCCAAGCTAAGCAACCTAATGCTTGTGTTATGGTAGCTAGATGGCTGATAAACTACATAATTATATACATTTTTTTTTTGTTAATACATACATATTATAGATAGAAAAACACCCAGACCTGGAACAACTATTTGTAGGTCATACAAATATTTGTTCCGTACGGGAATCGAACCCGCGACATGCAGCGCAGCAGTCAATCGCTTGACCACTGCGCCAACCGTGCCGTCAAAAAAAAAAAGAAGACAACGTGGTTTTCTTTTATATTAACATGGTAGCAGAGCGTGGTTTTTCTCAACAGAAGACATAGGGAGCCATCTTAATCAACTGAACTAAAAACAGTGTTGCCAACATAAATGTAGATAATATCAACAATACCTATAATACGGAACTTCCGATTCCACAAGGTTGTATGTTAGAGCAAGTTGCTGATGGATAATCCTGGCTAAAAGGTTGTGTATATGCAAATAAGTACTCTCCGTTAGCCAGACGAGAACACCCGGAGATAATGTGACGGATTGATTCGCCTGGACGGTGGCATGCCCGACATATGTCAACCGTGCCGTCCTTCACAATAAATCTCCGGTAGTTCTTCGTCATCATAACTTCATCCATAATTGCACAGACAAATCCTTCAGTTTCCCCGAAGAGGTTCCCGGAACGTAGCCAGGCTACGGACGAGGATAGGTCTACATCGGGCCCATGCAGGGCCCGGAACAATCGTCCGTGAAGCTCCTTACTCTGCCATATCTTGGCGTTCAAAAAACTTCGACCCCCACACCTCCGCGGGATATACAGTCTCATAACCGAAGAACGCGGGTGATGCATTCGATATGCCGTCAACAATGTACGGACCCTCCTATCCAGGGCATCTAGTCCTATTTGAGTCTATTTGAGTATGTCGAAAGAGTACATCAAAACCGGCATGACCCAACCGTTGAAGGCACGCACCTTATTCCCGCCTGATAAAAGACTATTAAGTACTTTTTTCAGGCGGGCAAAGAAGCGCTCCTTCAACGATTGCTTCATGTCAGCAAAATTGATGCCCAACGCTTCCGACATACCCAAATACTTATAGGTTTCGGTTGCTGAAAAGGATCTAAGATTTGTGGAATCTGAGAGCTGGGTTCCCACAGATTCCACAATCTCCCCTCGCTTTACATGCATGACCGCACATTTGTCCACACCGAATTCCATCCTGATGGCGCTACTGAAAGTTTCAGTTACCTTCAGTAGCTCCATCAGTTGCAAATCATTGGGGGCAAAGAGTTTCAGGTCATCCATGTAAAGGAGGTGAGATATAAATTGACTGCCTCTCCTCAACCGATAGTCTAGACCTGCATGAATCCTGCAGTAGCGTGCTAAGAGCATTCAAGGCTAATCAGAACCAAAGTGGACTCAAACCATCGCCCTGAAATATACCTCGCTCGATCCCTATCGGCTCGCTATTCCTCTGAATTTGCCGACATCCTCGATAGCGAAGGATTGTCCTCCTATCAGGAAAGTGCGCAGAGTTGCATCCACTTTATACAACTCTAGCACCCTTATGAGCCATGTATGTGGGACAGAGTCATAGGCCTTCTTGCATTAATATTAATAATTATTTTATACATCTAGTGTTTAAGATGCGTATGTATTATTACTAACAAATTGGATTGTATTACCTGTTTAATAAATTATTTGATTTTAATTTTTTTATTTGATATATTTTCACAGATAACTAGGTATAAAAATGTTCTAGAAAACCATTGCGAATGAAGTTTTGGTCACTACATTCATCAATATTATGAATGTAAGCTATAATAAAAAAATATTTAAAAATGTAAAATTATACCTCAGACGAATAAATACACAATAAATTTAAGACAAAAAATTATACAACGGGTACTTTTGAATGAGAATTTTAACAATTCCACAACCCAAGAAACCCTGTATGTATTATTGAAAATAAATTATATATTAAATAATAAATGGCCTAACTGAGTTCTAAATTTTAAACGACCTACGACGTGTTGTGTTTCTGATCTGTGAAGTTCACAGATCAATAATGATCGATTTAAAAAAGTTACAAAAGAACCGAAAAGGAAAGAGGAGCTCGTGGCTAAATAAGAACAGCCGCTCGGATCGATCTTTAGGTTAAGCCGTGCTTACCTAGGTTGGTCCGTGGATGGGTGACCACCCATTACATATCGAGTTTCTTCCGTGCCTCGGAAAGCACGTTAAGCCGTTGGTCCCGGCTGTCATTTGTAGATCTTTGACAGTCGTTACAGGTAGTCAGTGGCCCGAAAGTCTGACAACTAGTCTTACCAAGGGGTATCGTATTACCTAGCACTAACAGGGTTGTGGAGGTCCGACAGGCAGTCGCTTCATATAAAATACTGGTATTCAGCTGCATCCGGTTAGACTGGAAGCCGACCCCAACATAGTTGGGAAAAGGCTAGGCAGATGATGACAAAAGAACCGAAAAACCAGAAAACTCAGATTTTATACCACAGAACCGGGTTTTTTACAAAGCGAAAAACCGGGAAATGCCGGGATTGAAGAACAGGGATATACCGGTTCGTATGCCCTAATTCCGACCGTCCTTTTCCTAAAATCGGATCCTAAATCGAACGGTGTTTAGAATATTCGTCCGATAAAACGTCACAGTCACACACGACCAGCGTCCGAGTTCAGACGTCTACCTACTCGCGGGCATTGAAATGTCATCAGACGGGGAAAGCGATTCGGTGTCAGACCGCGAATATTTTGTCTTATTTTTGGAGTGCAAGGAAAAAAAAGGAAATTTCATTTCATACCTTTAGAGTAACTGAGGAGATATAGCAGTATTGAACATCAAGTCAGTATAGCTGCAACCCCAAAAGCAAGAAATCTCAAAGTCGCAATTAGTCTTTCTTCGGCACTAACTGCTTCTCGCCGAATAGTATTTTGCTTTGCATCAATGGGCGTACCATACTCCGTAATTGAGATAAACATTTTTTGTTCATCCTTATATACGTCCGAAAATGTTTAGACATTAAAACCTTAATCATTTTTAGAGGTGTAATCCGTTTTCTCTGTAAATTTCTTTAGCACATAATGCTTCTTTTTTCCTCCTTTTTTGTGTACAGTCGCCGTCAGATATATTGTAGCAGACAAGGTGACCAAATACTTCTGAACAATTTAAAATGTCAATAAGTTCCATACACTACAAGTTACCATTAATATCTGAACATTCATTACTTCATTAATATCTGAGCAGATGCTTGTCAATAATTTCTATACACACAACTAACCAAAAATATCTGAACACTAACTTTAATTATGCAGCGGCTGCAATTTGCGGCCAATTATTTAAATCACAATTTTGATAAAGTTATCTTTATGGACGAGAAAGTTTTCTGTTCATCCGATAATGGCAGATTGAGTTTGTGGAGACCAGGAAATACACGGTACTTGGAACAAAATGTGCTGCCTAATCGTCGGAGTGGTCGTATTACGATTGGATTCTGGGGATGGATGTGCAAAAATGGCCCTGGTGAGCTTGTAGAAATAAGTGGACGAATGAATTCAATGAATTTCTTGAAGATACTTTTCTTCCAACTGCCAAAGTATTTTATCAAGATGAACACATAATGTTCATTCAAGACAATAGCTCAGTGCATAATGCTCGTATTATACAAGCATGGATTAATGAACAGAGAGAGCTTACTTTAATCAAACTACCGAATAAAAGTCCAGACCTCAATCCCATTGAGAACTCATGGGGTAAAATGGTGCAAGAGTGGGATGGGAATCAATGTCGAACAAAGGAAGCATTAAGACAACATGCAAATAACGTTTGGGAATCTTTCAGAGGACGAAATTTTTGTGAGAGGGTTGTTGGTTCCATGCGAAAACGGTTACAGGACGTATTAAATGCAGAAGGAGGTTACACAAAATACTAATATTTTATCTACTTATGTTGTCACAAATAAAAAAAAAGTTTACAATAATTTTTAATTTCATTACAAAACCAAGATCTATTTTCTATCAATAGTTTGACATTAACATAAAATATCAGTTGTATCTTAAACAAATGATTTTCTATACAATCTTTATTCCCTTTCCATCGTATTTATTTACCTAGAACAGTCATTTGGTGTTCAAAAAGGGAAACCTGGATTTTTTTACGGGAGTTTTGAAAATTGGTTATTTTATTGAGTTCGACGTGTTCTCTTCGAATTTTCACATTTTTAAAAATTTCCAGGTAAAATTACCAAATGGCTGGACTAACCACAGATAGTGAAGTCGATAGTCATTTTTGGTTCGTCCTTTATATCACGCAGTTACAAATTAGGTAAACTCAATGTTTGTCTGCGTAGATACACTTGACGTTGTAAGTGTTCAGATATTTTTGGTTAGTTGTATACATAGAAATTATTGACAAGCATCTGCTCAGATATTAATGAAGTAATGAATGTTCAGATATTAATGGTAACTTGTAGTGTATGGAACTTATTGACATTTTAAATTGTTCAGAAGTATGTGGTCACCTTGTATGCTACAATATATCTGACGGCGACTGTACCCACAATGGTACTCGATATTGCTACTCTTATTGCAATCTTTTGTAGTTTAGACAACGTACAACGACAACGTACGTACTTGTGGGAGCCATGTGAAACACGTCTGCACAGTCACCACTGCAAACATCTGATTTTAAGGAAGCACATCTGAAAGTGTGGTGAGAATGACTCCGCTTTAGGATTTCCTACAAATCGGATAGGATCGGAAGGTGTGGATCGTGCTTTATACAAAAACACTTTCGACGACTAGAAATTTCTGTCAGTTTATCATTTTATTTATGGCCAATTTTGAACAATGTCTATGCCATTTTTTCAAGACTACGTTTTAGTTTAATAGTAAAAGTAGAGTTTATAATATATCGTAACTAGCGAAGTAGTGACCAGCCCCTGCTTCGCACGGCACCATCTAATAAACCATAAAATATTGTTTCTTATTCGACTGGTAGTTCCAGAAATTAGCGCGTTTAAAAACAACCAAACTCTTCAGCTTTATAATATTACTAGCTTGCTTCTGATTCGCACGGCGCCACCTATCGGGTCTAAAACTATCCTATCTGCTGCAACCAACCATACACATTCACACAATTTCATTGAAATCGGTTAGGTGGTTCCGGAAATTAGAGTGACACGTGTGTTCGGGGTTGGGGTGAGATCAAGATAAACTAAGATTAAAGATTATAAAGATAGCTATATTTCAGTAATACCAATGGGATAACTAAAACTAATGAGGTAAATTAAAAACTATTAAATAAACTAAAATAAATAAACTAACAACAAACTATAAAAGGGCATCGAAAAACTCCTCAACGCTGTCAGCTGGTAATGTGCCCAAGAGACTGTCGGCGTTGCCACGTTGTATCAAGAGTTGTGCCCGATATGTTGTTCTCGACGTACCGACTACTACTGACAGATTTACTTAGGTAATACATAAAATGTTCAAGGCATAGAGCGCCGTGTCACAAATTACGCTGACATGTTTATCATTGTTCGGTGATTGTCCGTCACGCTATTATTTGCTTATTTATCTTTGATATCATTCGTTATCATATATCATGGGACAAGTGCAAGCAGATGATGATAATGATCATTCCTCATTCCATCCAACCATCTTTTCTTTGGCCTTTCTCTCCCTTCCCACTCATTAACATTCATATTATAAGAGTGATGCTTTTGGTGACATATATGCGATTGATCCTTTCGCATGTGAACCCCAACCCAGATATTGAGGAAGCTAAGTGCGATACGAAACCACCGTATTATGATAACACTCCTTTGGTTTTCCTACTATACTCCGTGCGTTGTAGCATGGTGCGGGTGACAGTTTCAGTAACATTTCATTTCACTCTTGAAAGTTGCCGCGATTTACAAATTATGACTTAGTATTTCAGCTGTACCACATTCGTAATATATTAAATCATTAATAACTGTAATAAATTAATTTAAACCTAACCAGAATGTTCTAGTCCACAAATAAAATCAAATTTAATGAAAAATTAAGCAAAGTGTTATTCGTATAACGTAACGCCATAGACGTATTTAGTGATGGGATGTACTGCTACGATGGATAGTCGATATTTTATATAATAAAAAACGTATATTGTGTGTAGGTCAATTTTTTATTGTTAAAAGCTATAGACCTTCCAGATATGAGTTTAGATGAATGCGCCATAGAGCAAAAATGTTGACACAAAAAAAACATAAACCCGATTTTG
The DNA here is from genome assembly GCA_950022335.1 of Eurois occulta. NCBI lineage: Eukaryota > Metazoa > Arthropoda > Insecta > Lepidoptera > Noctuidae > Eurois > Eurois occulta. The sequence goes on along the minus strand of OX465500.1, from coordinate 8,228,646 downwards.
ATTATTTTATAAAGGTACAAAGATACTTATAATATATACATTTATCTCGACAAGTTTATACTAGTTACACTGCACAACTGAATAACACACTAATTTTCGTAACAATATTAAAGAGAACTAGATCTAAGCTGCGAGTATCGTTATCGAAAAAATGCATTGCATAATGTCACATCCCTAGTCATGTGGTACTGACAGATGTCAACGTCATACAGGCACCTGTCTCCCGCACCATGTTAGAGCGCACGGAGTATAAAAGAGTTTCCACCGGTTTCCACAAAGTAGTTCAAGGTTGTCATGAGGTTTTCCTCATGAAGGTCTTGACGAGGTCTTGATCATAGACAAGTCAACATTTTAGAAAATAGGGCATAAACAAGAAAAATGTAGCTGACAGACACTTCTATTCCGTCGAAGAAAGTATTTTTTAGTTTACAGAGTTTTATCAACATCACACTAGAATGGAGGAAAAGCAACTATATGGCGCGCTCACAGTGTACCGCGAGCGAGGCGCTTATCTACGTCGTCTTGAACAGTTTGAGAAGGCGAATGCTTCATACGACGAGGCGTTTAAGAGTAACTCTGAGGATGTGCGCACGCTGACTGGGCGCAGCCAGGTGTGCGCGGACGCCGTGCGGCCCGTGCAAGCGTACGCCGACGCCGAGCTGGCACTCAAGCTGTCGCCCGGCAACATGAACGCGCGCAACATGCAGGCGCGCGCCATGTACACCATGACCGACTTCGAGCGTTCCGTCGTCATGAACTTCCGCGGCCTGCGCCAGCGCCGTCAGCCACCGTACTTCATGGAAGGCATCAACCAAGGACTCGAGACAATCCAAGACTGTATCGGGGTCAACGCCGGTAATTTTATGTTAGATTTCCTGCCACTCATCAAACAAATAGAAGCTGCACGAGCCGACGAAGCAGAAACTCAAAGAAGATTGCATGTGAACCGTATTCCCAAAGAGGAGCAAAAGAAACAACTGACCCAAATGGAGGCCCGAAAACACGAAACTTTATCTCGCGTTCTTGCTATGAAATATCTTGGGCCAATGGCTTACGACAAATTTTTTCTTCATGAGCTCTTGCAAGACCAAAGAATTAAATCTGCAAATTCGGCTGGAAGTAGACAATTGTTAGAAATAGCTAAAGAAGCTCTACGATCTCTTAGTGAAAGACAGGATATGCTACGCGCACAGAGACCATACTACACTATAAAATTATCTGAAAAGGCAGAATCTAAACACCAGACTAAGTACAAGGAAACTGTGTTGTTGAGAGAACGTGAGATTGGAGCTAAGACTGCAGAGCGCTTATTGAGACAGATTGAGAAGAGTATGCGTGAGTTCCGTGTAATGGATTTGATGGCGCAAGCTGAGCGAATGCAGATGTTCCTTGACGGAAAGACTCCGAGAACATTACCAGACAAAGAGGTATACTTGGATCGGTTATATAGAGCGGTTGGTGAAGGATATCTGTCACAGCATCGTCTATCTTACACTCTCAGCGAGCGCGGCAATCGACGTCGTATCGCTTTCCTCATGGGTTTGCCAGTTGGCCGACCTACTTCTTTCGATTCTGTTATGGCAAATTATCCGTACAAGTTCATCGATATTCAGTATGCCACTCAAAAAGTGAAGCATGTTCTCGACATGTGCGAAAATTCCACTATGAAGTGTTGGCTAATGTACGAATTGGCTCGGTTACTTTCTACGCAGAAGAATTATGCTCTTGCTAAGTTTTATGCGAAACGATGCCAAAGAGAGGCTCAAGAATTGGGAAGTGTCACGTGGTGGATGAATGGCTGCTTTGTTCTAATGAGTGGCGATATGCAACAAGGCAACGCAAACGAAGTGCGTATAGAAGTGGAAGAGGCTTTCGAGATGATAAAGAAAATGCAGGACCCTGAAAGAGTGCAGGCCTTCTTGAATAAATGTGCAGAAATGTCAGCAGAAACCGCAACTGGAGACGATCGTAAGGCGATATTGACGCGCGAGCGACAGATCCTGGGAGTGATGGACCCGGAGACGCGCGTGGAGACGACGGTGCTGTTCAAACGCATGTCCACGGTGCCACCGGGCCGGCGCTTCTCCGTGCTGCCGCGCAAGACCGATCCCTCCATGGGCGACTCCTTCTCCGAGCGCAGGAGGCGGCGCCAGCGTGGCCTCTCGGTCGTGCCTGGGCCTGAGCAAGAGTTGCCGGCCCCACCCAAGTCCGGCGTTGCTGGATTACAATTGTTTAATATTTGATTTAAATCAAACTTTTTTGGGTAAGTTTACAGTCAATTAATTTATGGCGCACGAAAATTGCACAATGGTTTATTTATTAATTCAATAAATTTAGTGTCAATTATTTTTTTATAAATTATTCAAATATTTTGTTTCGTACTTACTACTGATACTGTTAGCCTGCATCATCCCACTGGTGGGCAAAGGCCTCTTCCTGAATTCCAGTTGTTCCGCACTTACACACTTTTAATTTCCTACATGAATTAGGAACGTTTTTACGTAGGAAAGGTGGCGCAGGCAATCAAACCATTTAGGTATAATAAATACATAATTTATTTACATTATGGCATTTAAGATTGTTACAAAACAACAACTTCTCTTAATGATGGTAGAAGGGAGCCGATGAGTAAGCCACAGGAGCGGCGTGCACCACGGGGGCGGAGTGGTATGCAACAGGGGTGGCGGCGTACTTGACGGGCGCGGCGTATGCGACGGGAGCAGAGTGGTAAGCTACAGGGGCAACCACCTTGGCGACGGGGGCGACGACCTTAGCGATGTGACCGAGGGGTTCCCTGTGCACGACGGCGTTGAAACCGTTGTGGGGGTCAGCAGTGTACTCAACAGTGCGTTTGGTGCCGTCGGGGTCCACCACGGAGTAGGAGCCCTTCACAACATCACCGTCGCGGCTTTCGTACTGGCTTTTGGAGTCACCGGTGTGTTCATCCTGCACGTCGTAGGAGAAACTGTACTGGGGGTTGGTGTCATAAGCCTCAACTTTGGCGACGGGGGCAGCGTATGCCACGGGGGCCGCGATCTTGGCAACGGGGGCTGCGGCGTAGTAGGCAGGAGCGGCCTGGACGTGGCCGGTGTAGGCAAGAGGGGCTGAGTAGGAGACCTGGGCAGCAGGCAGGAGACCAGCGCTCGCCACGGCCAACAGGCAAGACAGGGCGACAAACTGCAAATAAAATAAAATTATATAAAAAAGAAACTTGAGCAACAATTTTTATTAAAATTAAAAGTTATCTGTTACTTAAAGTACCTTGAATGCCATTTTGGGTAGTGATAATGTTCAACAGTGGGATAGAACTGCCGCTTACAGAGCACGGTCTCGTTTTATATTCAGCGCGCGTCCACTCATACTCAGATTTATGTGACGTCACAAGCCCGATCCGGTAACTGAACCTCGTATACATATGACAGTTTATTGAAACTTTCGCTTTTAATTGAGGTGGTTAACCAAGGCAAGGTCGCGGTCTTCACTGGAATGCGAACGAGTCCTGCACCAGCGCAAAACGGTCACCGTGGCATTTACAGTCAACCGTACGTCCATGGTAATTTGACTTTGACAGCGTCTTAATTTCATAGCAGTAAGGGTGGTTTCTGTAGCTCAAATATTTAGCTGCTAAAATCATGTAAAACTAAGGTCGAAGTGAGCTTCCAGGTACTTGAAACTAAGTAATCAAGTGCAATCAAACCGTTAAGCGTGTATTGACCTTTCCTGTACATTAGCCGCTCACAGTTACAATGTCTCGTTTCGACTGAATCTTTGAACTTGAAAGGCAACAATTAGAGATAATATGTTTACTGTATATTTAATCATCCAACTAATTGAGTCGTCACTGAAAAGTGTTCAACATAAATCTTTGCATGCCAGAAACAAAGTTATAAATAAAATAAAAACTGCATCCAAATCGGTTCACTCGTTTAAGAGCTACGGTACCACAGACAGCGGTCAAACTTATAACACCCCTCTTTTTGCGTCGGAGGTTAAAAAAACACAAACAAAATGTATCAAAAGGCGTTTATTTACATAAATAACAATCGTATAAAAAGTTCCTAATAGTAATAGTAAAGATATCAACAACAAAATTGTAATAATTCATCTAGAAGTAGTATGGATGTCTAGGGGCGAATAGGGGTGCGGGCGCCGGGGCGAAGACGGGTGCTGGTGCTCTCGCGAGGATGGGCGCGGGGGCGACGATCCTCGGAGGGGCTGCGACCACCAGAGGCTCGCGGCGTACAACCGCGTTAAAGCCATTGAGGGAGTCAGCAGTGTAGTCTACTATTCTCCTAGTACCGTCAGGGTCAACGACTGAGTATGAGCCGGTGACGAGGTCACCATTCCTTTGTTCCTGATGGCCTTTGTAGTCGCCGGTGAGGGCGTCCTGTACGTCATACCCGTAGGAGTACTGCGGGAGGGGGTCGAGTCTTGCGAGGGGTACGGCCGGGGCTAGGACGCTCGCGCTCGCGACGCCTACTACGCAGATGAATACTACAATCTGGAATAAACAAGTGATTCATTAAATCGGTGTTGAATGGTATAATTTGTTGTTAATATAGAATAGTGAATAAAAATTGTTTAAGTCTTAGGAACCGCCTGACTTTATTAGGTACGTAAATATAATTTTATTTTCAGACATCTAACATGGAAAACATAATCGTTTTAAAATCAAACTCTTCATTTTCAAATGACACCATCTACCAATTTCTCCTAGACGAGACGTCTTTAGAATAAAATATGATGTATTAATAACGCAATAAATTCATTACACAATAATAATAAGATTGCAACATTAATAGTGTCACATTGTTCGCAAGTGCGTCGTCCACCGCCTTGCGACATGCTTTAGACCCTTTCATCGTAACTAAACGCGACAGGAATAACAATACTATGAATGTATGCGCCGTTGTACGTTTGTGTTTTGTTTGACTGAATGTTAATTAAGGGTGTACTGAGTCTGCGATGTTACAAGTTAAAGTATCAGCTGACATTTAATTATTTAAATATTTGTATTTGTGGAATGAAAGCAATGGTGGCATTTTCTGCTTCATAAATGGTTACATTCCCATTCAAACTATGCTTATAATGAAAAGTAAGCAGTGTAGAACTTTTAAGGTATAAAACTATAAGTAAGACTGCCAGAATGTCCACACGGCGACACATCAAGCATTTCCAGTATGAAATGGCCTCGCTTTGGATAGATTTCCCGTACAGTGAGAGATCCGCATAAACTGGTTTTGCATAGCTTGATTGATCGTCGCCGCGTCGTGCGTCCCAAGCACGAAAAGTATTCGCCAAGTGCACCTTTGAAAACGTGCGCGCGTTGATGTCTTTTCAATTAAAATTATACGGTTCAATTATCATTGTCATCAATTTAGCTTTTCTTAGGCTTAGATTACGTGTCAAGGAATTGCCACTATTCTCTATGAGAGATAATCGATTTATCGTTTCTTTTTTGCATTTCATAACAATATTTAAAAAAAAAACGAAAAGCACGGAAGTTTTAAACATTAATAACCATACAACGATCTACCGGGGTCCTAATTCCTAATGGAAGTTAAGGTCACAATTGCAAATGTACGATATTATTAGTCATCAATAAATAAAAACTTCAATGGCAGAAAAAAAACCAAAGTAAGTAACTTAATAAGCTTATGATAAAAGGAAATTTTTATACTCGCACTTGACCATGAATTTAACTTCAATGAAATCGGACCATATAGGAAGCAAAATGAAATTAAGTATTGGAGCGAACGAATTCATTGTTATGTGCAGGGGCGAGTCGAATCGAAAGCACCAGAAAGAAGGCAGTGTCGCAAAGCGTCCTGATATGGATCGCGTTGGTCAATGCGCGCGCGCACGAGCCCTCACGAACTGGCGATGGCGGCACGAAAGCTCTAACTTAGATAATATTGCGATGAACGATACAGCGATATACAAAGTATATATATCTATCTAGACATCATGTTTAATTGTTTGATACAAAGTCTTTTTGAGAGAAAAATCAAGCCAAATCCGGAAGCTTTTTTGCAGTAATAATGCAATTGAATCAAAGTTTACAAAACGCGATATTCAATTAGTAACAAATTTGAAATAAAACAAAATTCAAAATCAAAGGAAAGCTAGAAATAAGTTGAAATTGGAAATATAAAAAAAAACTGATTTAAATCATGCACATGAAAAACTAAACTAAATCAAAATAATATCAAATATTTCTGGCAAATAACTAAACTTATAATATGCAAGGTTAAAAATAATGTAGATTTGATATCTCACCTTGGAGTCCATGTCTGTTTGTGTGAGATAGGATGGTCACAGTCCTCGATGTGGAATGTGATTCCCGTCGGTCGCCCCCGCGTTATATATCGAGCACCACGCAATCGGGACGTGAGGTCCATACGCACGGCTCATTGAAGAAAGTGCTTGAATTACGCGACAACAGACATCGATGACTCTTGCGATACATGTTACGTTTCACGAACTCTATGCTTTCGTTGATTTCACAGGCTTCCGGGTTTGATTCATCGACGAAAATTGGGTGATTTTGGGGTTCTCGGGGATTTGGCCGTCTTTGTTGCAAGCTGTTCTATCTATCTCCCGGTCGCAAGTGAGACTTTTTTGTGTCCAGAGTGGCATCCAGGAGTCTAGATTTGTCTAGTGTTTTAGACTACTGTTTTAGTTTTAAACTTGTGTATTATACTGAATCTTTCGTCGAATCAAAAGTAATTCATTAAAATAGTTTTTTTTAGGGTGCGCACTAGGAATTTCTCCTGTATCGTGGGTGCGTTTACAAACATTTAAACTCACAAACACAAACAGCCCAACCCGGAACAACTACCTGTAGGCCATACAAATATTTGTTAAAATTGGGAATTGAACCCGCAACACGCAGCATAGCAGCCAGTCGCTCAGCCGCTGCGCCAACCGTGCCGTCAAATTAAGCTGAAGGTGAGTACGTCAAAAATGACATAAGGGGGTCCTCCAAAACGTCCGCCCTTGACCAATTCCTAGTATTTTAATGGGGGAGATGCATCACCCCCGTTGTGGTGGAAGAAACTCCCCAGCAACATAAATCAGTGATGATGGTGTATCGGTTGTTTACCCCTTGTATCGTTCGCTAGGGATCGGGACTACATACAATGCATCTCTTAGCTATGCAGTGTTCTGTAACATGGCTAACTACATGCTGTCTCAGCAAACTTATTGAGTCTGATCATCTAACCAGGGCTCGCATTTAGTTAGAGCAAAAGCTCTAACTCGTTTAAAAAGATGATCGTTTATCGTGTGCGTGTCCGTAAAAGCTGAATTGTAGACTTTATAGTAAATGATTTTATTAAAAAAATAATTTCATTTTCTTCAGAAATTAGGTCAAGGAGGTTTCATACCCATAGTCGTGGACAGAATGTAAATACTATTAATATAGATGGCGCACCACTGATCGACGATCCAAATAGTTGACCTTTGTGACGCATTGATTACCTAACCAAAGGAAAAACCAATTGACATGACACATTGTCTACCTCGATGGTCTAGTAGTCGCAAATGCTACTGCTCAGCATGGGGTCCTGGGTTCGATTCCCAGGACGGGTAAAGTGTTATTGGGTATTTCGATCAAACTCAAAGCATTTATTTCAATTAGACCATTACAGGCACATTTGAATGTCAAAAAAAGTGAAGCCACAGTCACAAGGCATAATAACTTGAGAAAGTACTGTAGTTGCACATTCCAAAGCATAGATCTCTATGGAGAAGAATGGGCAAGAATCTCCATGGACACTCTTCAACCGACTTCAAAATGGAGAAGGTTCTATGTTCGGCTGTATGTATTTTTTTAATGTATGTTCACAGATTTCTCAGTCAATTGTGGATCGATTTTGAAAATTGTTTTTTGTTTCAAAGAGTATACTCCCAAGTTGGTCCCATAGAAATATTGTCATGATCTGATCATAACTTCGGAGATATGGAACGGAACTCTTTTAATAATAGACAGGAAATCTGTCGTGATTGCTACAATCGCTTTGATGTTTATTGTTTACACAACACAATAACATAACATCACGCCTGTATACTCTGAAGGGGTACGCAGATGTGTTCAGTACACCCACATTTCGACAGTTAGGTATGTTTAGTACCATTCTATTGGGGATAAGCCTATTATCATGACATATATTGTTAACAATGCAAAATAAATGCATAGCAAATATTTGCATATGATATTACAACAAAAAAAGTGACATGAAGCTTTCTACCATTTGCTTTAAGTAGGAATTAAATCGTCACTATCTAGAATTTGTTCCAGTTCCTTGGGTTGATTTCCAGAACGAATTAACATTCGTGGACCTTTGTCCATAATTCGATATTATGCCAATGCACATGTTTCTTGTGTACCATGTAAGTACTTAAGAAGCACTTGATTATTTAATAGTTGTTTAATAGAAATTGACAGTATACCATAACATTATTTGCCATAGTTCAGGGATTCGTAATCGATTTCGTTTCAGTACTTATTACTAAATAATTCCGTTTGAATTTATCGTTAATGGAATATGGCTTATTACTGCAACATTATAAATGCGCGTTGTATACATATGGTCGCGTACGCATATTGCATTCTTAAGTCATGATAGCAGGTTAATATTTGTGCCTCCGAGTGAACTACTAAAATTAAAGTTGCAAAGAGTTTCTCGTAAAGTTTACCGAATATTCGTATCAATACATTCCATTGAAAAATCAGTTCTTATCGTTGTGAATAAGAATTATGATGGTAACAACTTTTGTGTTTTGCGGTACATGAGTAAGAACACACAAGTTAGAGCGGAAATCTGACAGCTGATATATATAAGTACTTAGCGATAAGTAACTAGCGTTAATTATTGCAAAACTACCTCTCGATGCCTTGCTTATTGATTTTCCTCTCAATTATCATAAATTCATGATGATTGTCAGTAGGAATTTTAAAGGTAAAAGTCGGTGGTTACCTATTAAAGCAACAATGCGGTGGTCTGTGGTAATCGAACAATATTTTTACAAATGAAAGAGCTACCTACTCAATTCGATCGGTTTGTTAACTTTTCAGAATTATTCAGATTAATTTAGATTAGGTAGAGCGTTTGTTTTAAATTAATATACTGCGTGACACATTAGAAAATTTAATCGTATTTAATTGCACACTACGTGTTTATGATTACCCTTATCACGTTGTACTTATTAATGATCGACATTTTGTTGTGACGAAATTTAAACAACATTACTGTTAAAATTATTCAGAGATGATCATTTTTAAATACTTCTGAGATAAATGCACCTTTTCACTAGAACAAATTGTGTGAGTAAAAACGGGGTAAGTGGAGCAACAAGGTAGATAGTTTAAAAAATATAATATTTAAATCTCAAACATTTATTTTCATTTTGTAAAAAGTAACAAAACTAACTAATACTAGTAGTATGTACAAATCAAGTCTTTAGTGGTTTGCTAGCGTCCATTTGTCAGAGTTTTACACGAGTCGACGATTTACCAGGCAGCGTTGTACGCAGCGGGTACGGGGGCAGGGTAGGCATTGTATGCGGCAGCCACCGGGGCAGGGTAAGCATTATACGCGGCAGCCACTGGGGCGGGGTAGGCAGAGTACGCGGCCGCTACTGGAGCAGTGTAGGCAGCTCTGTAGGCACCTGCTACAGGTGCGGCGGCGTAGCGGGCGTAGACTGGGGCAGGGGCAGCAACTGCTGCGGCTACGGGAGCAGTGGCGTAGCGGGCGGCTACGGGAGCAGCGGCATAGCGGGCATAGACTGGCGCAGGGGCGGCTATGGGAGCGGCGGCGTAGCGGGCGTAGACCGGGGCAGGAGCAGCGATAGGAGCAGCCGCGTATCTAGCAGCAGCGACAACTGGAGCGGGCTGAGCAACGGCCACAGGAGCAGCAGCGTACCGGGCAGGCACCACCGCGGGCTCAGCGACGACGGCGGGCGCGGCCGCCACAAGCGGCTCCTTGCGCACTACCGCGTTGAATCCATTTACTGAGTCAGCGGAGTAGTCCACGACGCGGCGCGTGCCGTCGGGGTCCACCAGCGAGTACTGTCCTTGCACCAGGTCTCCATTGCGCTGCTCGGTCTGGCTCTTGTAGTCACCGGTGAGAGAGTCCGCCACATTGTATCCAAAGTTGTACTGTGGCACGGCGTCAAATTCTTCCAGCCTGGCGGCGACGGGGCCGGCCGCGTAGGCGACGGGAGCGGCGGCGAAGGCTGCGGGCACTGCGCTGCCGTGAGCGAGGGCCAGAAAGCAGGAGAGAACTACCAACTGAAAAGAAAAATAGAAAAACATTAGTCACACAACCTTACATGGAAATTTCTAAGCGCTGTTGGAGGAGACATTGACTCTTGAGTCATACAATCCCATTGCTTTCATACAATGCTATTGCTTTCGATCAATGCTTTTTCGCACTTAAATGTGTAAGTTCCGTATTCATATGCTAAATAGCCTTTCAGAAGATTTTTTTTTTTCACATTTTTATCACTTTTCAAGATGATCACTGTTTCACGCTCACTGTAACACTTCACAGATCGCACTGCGTTCCGTACCTTGAATGCCATTTCTGCTGTTTGTTGCTGACTTGTGTTCGGGGATGCTTAGAGCTGTGAACTGTACCCTTAGTTAGAGTCTAACAGCATTTATAGTAGTTGGTGGAGCGCTTGCCTCATCCTGGTGGCATCTCCAAATTTAAATATGTTCAAGTACGCACGTACGACGCGGCCGCGCGTCGCCGGCGTGCGCGCAACGCGGGGACGGACGGGTAGATGGTGGAACAATGCCACGCTATGTGAGGGAAAATTGTGTGCTTTACAAGGCGTGTCCGGTGAATTGCTTAGGTAGATCGCTGTTATCGGTTTATAGATTGGTTGTATATTCCTGCCTCTGAAGTGGCGACCACAGTCCCCAACTCTGGACTGGGAATTCAGAATCAATGTATAACAAATACTCTCATGAGAAACAGACCGAACAGCCTGGGAAATAATAGTAGAAAAGTGATTTCACGCTACTTGATTCACTGTCAATTTCAATTTATGTGGTTAAGTCGCCATTTCGTATTACAAGTAGTTCACTTAGTCTATTGGCACAGAAATAAATAAAACCTAGACAATTTAGTGGACGAACATTCTTTTATTTATTTTCATTTACATTCATGAAAGCACTCTACGTCCCCAAATTAAAAACGCGCACGCATAAACAATGGCCCTGACGGTCAAGAAAGAACTATGAATTTGTTAAATAATGAGATCACTTTCATTTTCCATAATACATGGAAATAAGAAAATCTATTAGTCCACACCCGCCCCTCTTTCGGTTGGTTCGTAAATCGTAGTGTAATCTTAGTTGACAAACAACTTTTAAGGTTTATGGTTATACAGATGATGATACAGCGTTATTGAAAAAACACTAACAACCTCTTACTCTTTCGCTTCTTTACATCACGTTTAATAACTTTTGTTCTTTAACAACAATAAAAAACCGGCCAAGTGCGAGTCGGACTCGCGCACGAAGGGTTCCGTACCATTATGTTTATGACCGTACCGTTTATGTTTATGAAATTAAATGTTTTATTTTTATATTTGAGTTGATTGAATGAAAGGTAAATTGCGGTTTACGATTTATGACGTATTAAAAAAAACTACTTACTAGATCTCGTTTGAACCAATTTTCGGTGGAAGTTTGCATGGTAATGTACATCGTATATTTTTTTTAAATTTTATCATTCTCTTATTTTAGAAGTTACAGGGACACATATTTTACCTCTTTGGAAGGGTCTCTCGCGCAAACTATTCAGTTTAGAAAAAAATGATATTTGAAACCTCAATATCATTTTTGAAGAGAAGACCTATCTATAGATACCCACACGTATGGGTTTGATGAAAAAAAATTGGTTAGTTTCAGTTCTAAGTATGGGGAACCCCCAAAATTTATTGTTTTTTTTTGTTTGTGTGAAAATCTTAATGCGGTTTATAGAATACATCTACTTACCAAGTTTCAACAGTATAGTTCTTATAGTTTCGGAATAAAGTGGCTGCGACATACGGACGGACAGACAGACAGACATAACGAATCCATAAAGGTTCCGTTTTTTGCCTTTTGACTACGGAACCCTAAAAACATGTTTCATAGTAAATTATCAGTCGATCGCTTCTACGGTCGATTCTTCTACGTACGGGACGTCTAAATTCTTTTTCCCATTTCCCAATTTCTGTCAGAACTTCTTAGTTGCAATATGGAGTCTACATTTGTGTCCGGTAGCCCTATTACATTAGGCTTAGAGATAACTCTCTGTGCGGTGCATTTATCGACAAAACTCTTGTATGATAAGTGCCAGCAGAGCATACAACTCAATGTGTCAGAGTGTTGATGATCTTAATATTTATTGTCCACCAGTGTCCCTAAACTTCACTTCTTGAAGATCACTGAAACTTGTTCAGTTTTTTCTATAATTCTCTCCGATTACTTACTTCTTACTTCCACTTGTCTGTCTACTGTTTCTTGTGCCACCCTAATATTGTCAGTGAAAGTTTTTAATTGGCCTCTTTCATTAAACTATCTGTATACTAGCTGTAAGTTTTCATCAACACTATAATAATATTATAAAGAGGAAAGATTTGTATGTTTGTAACGAATAAACTCAAAAACTACTGGGCTGATTTCAACCATTTTTTCACCAATAGAGAGCTAAATTATCAGGAAGTAACATAGGATATAAATTATATTTATATCATGCAAATTAGCCGAGCTATCGCAATTTTTGCGGACGAAGTCGCGGGCGAAGTGCAAGTAAGAAATAAAATAAATAAATCACTAGCAAAATGTTGGTGTATACTATAGGTACAATTTTACCTAAGCTTACGGAGAATACAGGCGTGATTTAATGTATGTGTATATATAAATGTATAACCTTTTTCAAAAATACCGCATTGCAGATTACGCATTGGCACCAACCATAGCCATGCACCAACGGATAGCGTTGAATTAAAGATAAGGACATCTTGTAAGCTATGAGTTGTTACCCCATGATTATATTAGTTAGAACATTACTTACGTGTGGCTGATTAATTAAAAGGTTGGTCGTATTTTGTAAATGTCCCGAGAACCCACATAAAGTGACAGGGATCAATTAAAAATGTATTGGATTGTCTAAGCCAATGGATAGCTTATGTCGTTCATGTTGAAAATCGCTTTCTAAGCCATTACCTCTGGTAGCCATTTAAAAACTTGCTAAAAATTTACAGCTCACTGTCTACAAAGCAGATTTATTGAGTCTGCTTTGTGTGTGTGTTTGTTTAACAATTCGCAGAACTAGGACACAACTGAGCTTACTGACTAAAGGTCTGGAATCGTCAACACGCAACAAGCATACTTAGTGGTCTGCTTGTTTTTTCTCTGCATTCTATTCGCCTTTGCAAACCAATATCTGTATTTGTTCCACAGACCATCTTTGTCACACTCATAGGCACCGGCTGAATTATTTCCAGGGGAGTCAGAAGAGTCAAGAGCATCTTCAGTTCCATGAAAAAAGCTAGACAATTTTTGCACTCCACCTCGGATATGCTAGATTTTCGTTTGTCAATTAGTAAGGAGTCATTTTGTCGATTTATACAGAAAACCCTATAAATTGAAAAAAATATCATCCTACAAGAGTGAGCGTATCGAGTTTGAAAATTTCAGCTTCCAACTCGAACTTGATAGGGTTTATTTTGCCGTTTATTGTAGAAATAGGGCTAATTCTACCTATTTAAAAAGGAAAGCTTATAAACGCAAAGGACATAAGACATCTGAACGAGTGAAGAGAGCTCGAATAATTAAGGATATTCTTTATTTTTGTTTATACAAACAAGAACGATAATAGGAGTACTATTTTTGATTTCTGCATCGGATAGATTGGTTTCTTTATAGTTGGCCAAGATTTCGCACCCTCCGCCTGCCTACGGCCCTGGCGATGGAAGACACGGGGCTTTAGCGACCTGTGCATGCTGTGTTCACAGGAAAAGATTAGAGGAGGACTAAATTGATTGACAAGGTGATGAACAAAGGATAGCAATCTAAACGCCTTAAGCTTTTATTAACACAATAACATTTTATAAAAATATATTTTCTTTCCTGACGGTGCACTTCTACCCGTCGGTGCAAGTGCACCGTCTTGCACCCTGCTGCCGGTCCCCATGCCATGGTCACACTTTGCATAAAAACCAAGCATATGAAGCATACCACCATTTACTCGCACCTTGACACATTATGATGTATAGAAACTGAAGGCTTTGAAGGTAGTCCGTGTCAGAAGTTGTGCGCTCGAAGCACCCTTGTCACCGTCACGAATCATGTTCGTGCTGCCGGCACGGCGCTCGATCTCGTTCTCTGTGATTTTTTGTCGGCGGGAATCGAACCCGCGACACGCAGTGCTGAAGACAAATGCTTATCTTATGCTCGAATAGCACCCGTGCCTTTTAAGTAGCATCTGGTTTTGTATGCCTGATTGCCTGCCTTCTTGAGCCTCTAGTTCGTTTTAAACAAACCAAAAACGGTTCCCCATATAGTGAACTGTCAATCATTTATTTGTGAGCTTTACTCATCTACCTGCAGCTGATTCAGATTTTCACAAACGATTTTAACCATTAACCCAAATCTTTCATCAACTTTAAAATATATATATGTGCTACGTATGTATGTACGTCGCATTAGCTAGGCATACCTTACAACAAATCAATTTTGTCCGCCACATTGGCGATGGATTCACGGCCATTACCTAAAAGGGTTTGCTTAGTGAGCTGTCACAGCTGCATACCAGAGCGGTCGCAGTTTTAGGCTATGCCCTTTAAATAAGGCAGAGAACTATGTATACTGGACATAGCGACCCCAAAAATACCTTATGTTCAGTTGGACGATGAACATTACAGGAGGTCAAAATTAATTAATTTGGTCAGTTCCAATCTTGCTAGAAGTATTTGAGATTATAGCGGTTATATAGGCAAGCAATGGGAACAGCGATGAACCTACCAAGCGAAAGTAATTCGGCCCAAGCTGCATATAGCACAGCGAGGATTTTCTGCTTCCTATGCAAGTGGTAATTTGCTTTGAATCAAGTTACTACTCATGTATGCTCGTGTGAATCAAGTCTGCTAAAGTCGCATAAAACTTAAAGAGCTCGAAGGCTTAAAAGTTTTGCACACCCGCACTTTTTGAAACCATTACGCCATTACCTACTCCGGTTGCATACCGACACCTGTCACTCAAAAGATTTGAAAAGGTACTTGCATACAATTGTTAAACCTTAATCATACAAAATCAGCAAGTTCTTCCTTAGTGGAAAGTGTTCGTATTACCGAAGATGATGGTGAAGATGATATGATATTGCCGAAGCGTGTACAATGGAGAAACAGAATATTGATGACTCACGCGGATATTATAAGGGAACTTCCCATTATTATTGCCAATTGCAGTAGGATGTAAAAGTACGATCATTTCCAGTTGTTTTGTCGGTGGAATTATTAGTCAATTTGTGAGTGTCAGTAGTTGTGATCGTATTGGAACTATTGAAAAAATTCGATAAAAAATGGTTTTGATGTGTAGAGACGCTACAATCTCCTGGTCATATTTAATTGAGTAGCTTGTGTCCCACAAAAAAAACAAACATTTAAAATCTCATATATTTATTTCATGTCGTAAAAAAAGAAAAATAATTATAACTAGTCGTGTATATACAAATCAAGTCTTTAGAGGTATACAGGCATCATTTAGTCAGACATTCAAGGGTAGCGGTATCCAGCAGCTGTGGATTCCACGATCTTGGCGGGGGCAGCGCGGGCGGTGGACACCACGGGGGCGACCGCCGTGGGAGCAGGCGCAGCAGCCACCCGAGCCGTATACGCGGCCGCTACAGGTGCGCTGTATGCCACCGGCGCGCTGAAGGCAGCAGCTACTTGGGTGGCGTAGGGGGCAGAGTAGGCGGTAAAGTACGGTGCGGTGTATGCGGCGAATGGAGAAGTGTAGGCCGCACTGTAAGCAGCCGCTACGGCAGGAGAGGCATAACGTTGTGCTACGATGGGAGCGGCTGCGTAGCGGGCGTACACCGGGGCAGGAGCGGCGGCTACAGGCGCAGCTGCTAGGGGAGCTGCAGCTACGGGAGCGGCAGTGTAGCGAGCGGCTACGACAGGGGCGGCTACGGGGGCGGCGGCATAGCGGGCGTAAACTGGGGCAGAGGCAGCTACGGGAGCGGCAGCGTATCGGGCGTAGACTGGGGCAGGAGCGGCGACTGGAGTGGTGGCGTAGCGGGCGAAGGCAGGAGCAGCTGCAAATCTCGCAGAGGTGACGACTGGAGCGGGCTGAGCGACGGCCACGGGAGCGGCCGCGTACCGAGCAGGCACCACCGCAGGCTCAGCGACGACGGCGGGCGCGGCCGCCACAAGCGGCTCCTTGCGCACCACCGCGTTGAACCCGTTCACTGAGTCAGCGGAGTAGTCCACGACGCGGCGCGTGCCGTCGGGGTCCACCAGCGAGTACTGTCCTTGCACCAGGTCTCCATTGCGCTGCTCGGTCTGGCTCTTGTAGTCACCGGTGAGAGAGTCCGCCACGTTGTATCCAAAGTTGTACTGTGGGAATGGGTCGAACTCCTCGAGCCTGGCTGCGACGGGTGCTGGCGCCGCGTATGTAACGGCGGGCACTCCGCTGCCGTGAGCGATAGCCAGGAGGCAGGAGAGGATCATCAACTGAAATAGAAAATGATAATTTGTTATGAGAAATCCTGTTTCCTTTTTGCACACCGATAACTTATCGATTACTATTGTTTTTAATGATGTTTTCTAGTATTCTGAATATGATGTTTTTATCACTTTTTCGGATTATTATCACTGTTTCACAATCACTGTTAATACACTTCACAGATCGCACTGCGGTCCGTACCTTGAATGCCATGTCTGCTGTTTGTTGCTGACTTGTGTTCAGGGGTGAGTAAAGCTGTGAACTGTACCCTTAGTTTGACACTAACAGCATTTATAGTAGTTGTTGGAACGCTTGCCTCATCCTGGTGGCATCTCCAAATTTAAATATATTCAAGTACGCACGTACGAGCGGGCCGATGGGACGACTGGACAATGCCACGTAAACAATGCGGCTACTTGCAACACACTTGGCCTATGAAACATCGCGGTCACACCGATTCTTCGCTCAATTCACAAAATAACGTGTTTTTCAGGATTTGTGTTTGCCGCTCTTTACGGTTAATGCCGCTAAAAGAGATCATACTCGTGAAGTAAAACAACAATTGCATAACAATGGGCGATTAGAATATTTTGCTTGAATGATGTTAGCTTAGAGGCTCAAGGTTTCTAATGTATATTGAACATGTATTGACGCTTACTCATTGTACTGTAATTAGTCACGGTGTGTAATAGTGACGTCCGTAACCGTGATTAACAATTTCAGTCTTCAATCCAAATTGAGGATTTCATTTACAATCTCGCTTGCTTTATCTTTGTGATTGATATCGCTTTGGTTGTTAAAATCATATTCTCTTTCTTTGTGATATTGATAGAGGTATTATATAATTCCTAAACGTGTTAAGACTATCGTTCGTGGACCACAATAGGAAATCGACTCTGATGTCTTTGCTGTTGCTAACAGTGTCATGTATTCTACCTATTGAGCCACCCTTACCACGGATATGATTCAAGTATCGCTGAAATAACTGGAGATTGGCTAATTCCTTTTTGGCTATGATTTTCCAAAATGCACAAAATCTGTTTACTGTAAGACTCTTTTGCAAATTAACAAACATGTTGTTTCGTCACTCGCTCTTTACAAATTAGTATAAACAGCATAATGTTCTGGTTTAGTTCGGCGTGCACATTCGTGGATAGTCGCCGCCATTTCAAACAGACTTGTTGTCGTCGGTCGGACATAAAACTTGTTACATTACGAAATTACGAGTATACACATAAATTGCATCCTTTGCAATGAAAAAACTAGTCTGTACATTGTACAAGCTTGATCTAATGTCTCTGTTTCTGTGAACTAGAAACTTTCGTTCTTAAGGTCACGTATAGGCTCTCTTCGAGGCTGATTACATTGTTCTGGAAAGAGTACCTAGACATTGCATTGCTGATATGTGTTTGCACACTGCTCTAAAAAAATATAAAAAATATGCATTGGTTTTAAAGTTTGCAAACTATTTTCAGGCAATTGAAAATGAATACAGACAGACAAATACAAAAACGTTAAACTTCTTTCAACTGTAACGGTTTGTAAGACTCTCCCATTATCTTTCGTCTATCTCATTTGCATGACAACAACTACTTTTCTTAGGTGAATGTATTCGCAAGGACGGAGGTCGTGCACTATTTTGACTGACGGCTAATAGACGTCGTTAGTCCGCGACAAAGTGTGGCACACCATATTAATCTTTGTTTTGTGTTCCGAAGCAAGATTGTACCAACGAAACATATTTTATGAGCTTGGCTTGATATGTGTCTGACTCGGTAGAAGTTGGCAATTTCTGCATAGACGAAACTGTTGTGTAAGAGTAAAGTGGATTTTCAGCAATTTTGAGTAAATGAATGAAATGGCCACAATTATTTAGGGGACCACAACCTTAGAGCTTTAAGTCACAAAAGTTACAGGCGGTTGAACATACCCAGTGAACCAAGCTTGCCCGACTTAGCTCTACGGAGCAAGTATGAACGAAATGTGCCTGTGAATGTTTCGCCAAATGTGGCTATGATTTCGAATGTGCAGATCAAACGTTAATAAATTAATTTATAAACATAAACAAAGGCGTGGCTGTTTACCAATTTTGTTTCGATTCCTTTGTTATTATTTATTCATTGAGGTAGATCAACTTTACCAATTGACAAGAGTCGTAGTGGAGTGAATAAGAATGTATATATTACATTAAATATTTCCAGACAATGCAATATCTACGCATTATTTCACTGCTACCGAAGCCGAAGATAACCTCAATCGTCCACCCTTGAACTACCCTCGGCCTGGCAGCAGTGGCAGCTCATGAAAATGCGTGCGGTGGCGATGGTGGCCATTTTCCTGGCATGCGCACGCGCGTCCTTCACAAGGTTGCCAATTGTTGCGCAACAAAGAGGCGCGTGCGCGGCGCGGCCTGCCAACGTGCGCACTCCGACACTCGACAGTTGATGGTGAGAGATGATTGGCGTGTTGCACATGAGCGACCAGATAGTGCTTAACTGTTTTGTTGATTGAAGCTCTGATAATGTTGATTGCAAGCACTGATAGTGTTAATTTTGATTAACCGTGAGCCAATTCGTACAACAATCATAATCGTCCCCTTCGAATAAGTTGAAATCGTAGAAAGGTGTTTGACGACTGAAATTACGAGTAACGAAGAAGAGGACATTTTGCGCCAATCCTTTATAAATTAGGAAAATGCCCGGTTCACATTATACCAGTGATCTAATTCAGCGCTGAATTTCAACTACTTAGAATAATCTAAACCATCACTGGAATGCATTGAATCCAATAAGAGATCCAGCGGTCTACTTTTCAATCGTTCTCACATAATGTGTACCATCTCCACAGGAATGATGTAACCAAGATTTTGCAATAATATTCTGATTTAAAAGAGTGTCCATGTAGTTTCTTGCCCGTTCTTCTCCATGGAGATGTACGCTTTGGAATGGGCATCTACAGTAATTTCACAGTTACTATGCCTTGTGACTGGGACTGTAGCTTCATTTTATTGTTGTCTTTGTTTCGACTATTCAAAAGTGGATGTTACTGGCCTATCTATAGATATGATAAATCTGTAGACGTGGCGTTTCTGTACATTGAAAATATTTAGAAAAAAATATTTGTCTGTTTGTTGGTTTGTCTGTTCGTTTGTGCGCACATCACGTAAAAACCCCTCATTGTATTCAAAATCAAAATATTGAAACATAAGAAGCATTGTTTTGAGTAACATTTACCGTTAATTTCATCAAATCGATTTAGTTTGGTTTATTGCTATTTGCAACAAAATAGATTTTCTCAGCCTAAAGATTTTGATTTATCGATTACATCCCTAAATCCCGACTAGTTTATAGCACTTACTATACTCTATGGTTTATAGTTATCTTATCTGTGGCATCTGACATTTGTACTGTACTGACTGACTATTGGCAATATAAAGGTCTAAAATAAAATCGAGTTTCAGTCAAGCATACTGTGGATGTTACTTTAACTCGTAATTCTTACTAATACATATTAGTGTATTACGCTTTTTTAAGAGCAATAATGTAATGTATGTGTGTTAAAATACGTCGTTGGTAGCGTCGAAAAAATAGACCTACTTTTTAGGTTAGTTTCGATTTTATAAAATAACTCTGAAACGCGGGTTTTTTTTTCAAAAATAATTTTTGTAGGAGTTAATACGATCAGTGTAGTCTATAAAAAACAAGGTTTGATTTTGATGCAGCATGGTACGGGATTCCATACTTCCATGAGCATTCTCCTTTCTATGATAAATTTAATTATTTACGTAAATAGGTTTTAGTCGAAGAAATAAAATCTCTAAAAAGTTTAAAAATGAAAACAAAATTAGATAAAATCCACGATGCTGTAAATTTGTTCCGTGCGGGAATCAAACTCACGACACGCAGCGCCGCAGTCAATTGCTCAGCCACTGCGCCAACCCTGCCGTCATATAACTGTGGTTGTGGCTTCCTCGGGCATTGCTACAACTTAGCTTAAGGGTGGCCGAACTACACATTCCATTTTCAAATTGCCGCTGAATCTTGCAAGCGAAGATACGTCCTAACATGCAACATCACCAAAAAAACGGGGGAGTCTTTTTGCAGCAGTGGAAGTTAATAGTACGGGACGAGTGCACAATTTCGGAAGCATGCATTAGAGGCGTTGAACCGCAGCTTGTGGGACATCCGTAGCAACCAGGCGCTGATGGGTGGCTTCTTTCAGCGAGTTTAGACCCTATGGACGGTGAGTAATGAGCTAGCTCGCCGTCCGACCGTCTTATGATGACCGGCCATGTCGACGGCGCGTTCGTGTTCGACGCGCGCCTCAAAGAGATCAAACACAGAAAACCGGAAGGGGTTCGCAAGGGCCGATGCCAGCCAGGGCTGCGGGACTGTTCGAAAGAGATACCGCGGCCCTGGAAGATAAAGGGCTAAGAAGGAACATGACATGCACGTTTTTCTCAATTTGGAGGTTAATATAAAAATAAAGAGTGGTTGTGTGAGTGGGCAGATCTGCCACCAAAGAACGAGTGGATCAGTAAAATAAACCAATACCAAAAAAATTGACATGATCGTCGGCGATTCAAAAGTATTTTTTATTTTTAAATTTATTTATTGCTCCTTAAAAACATAACATGTTGAACAGTATTTAAATGCAGTTAGAATGAGCACAACGAATAAATATGAGCAACTGTGCCTGAGCTAGGTCGAGCCTGTATTTCAGGTCACAGTTCTCTTCCCCTCTGGGAAAAGCGATTAACTGAAATGTCAAACCATTGTTAATACCGCTCATAACTCTTTATGAGCGGTATTAACAATGGTTGGACATTTCAGTTAATCGCTTTTTATATACAGAAATAATAAATCAAAATCAAATCAATTTATAATTATAGTATACACATCCATAGACACTGTGATGGCTAATGATGAGAGTACTGCCTACCCCGTTGAATTTCTCAACTCCCTGGAGTTAACGGGCGTGCCGTCCCATCAGTTGGAGCTTAAAGTTGGCGTTCCAGTTCTGGTGATGCGAAACCTTGATGCAACCAGACTGTGCAACGGCGCCAGGCTTCGTATCACAGAGCTGGGCAGTAACATTATAAAAACGGAGCTACTAAAGGACAGAGCGTTTTAATTCCCCGCATGCCCACATTTCAAATAACTTGCCATTTCAATTTTACAATTTCCCTTAAAATTGGTTTTTACAATGACGATCAACAGATCCCAGAGCCAAACCATAACAGTGACCGGCATTCAATTGTGCACTCTACGCTTTTCAAACGGTCAATTATGTGTTGGTTGTTCAGTGCCCAAAATTTGCACGTGCTTGTGGAAAATAATAAGTCATTTTTTGTTGTATACAAAACGGTATTAGAATAAATAGTGCCCAACAAGGCGTGTGATGGTTCACTTTGAAAATAAAGTTGTACAGCGCTAAAATAGACGGTTTTTAAGCCATATCGTCGCCATTTCATTTTGTTTGGGACTTCTTTTTGTAGTCATCACCCACATTATCCCATTTTGATCAGCCAGTCAGTTATACTCACATCACGCCATGTAATCCCCGAAGGTTTAGGCAGCTGTGTACCTAATCGTACACCCACATTTCGCCAGTTACGTTGAAGTCCATGTGATAGGGGGCGAGCCTATTTCCACCAACTGGGTACAAATCCGGATTCCGTGGCTGCTATTGAGAAATGATGGAATAACCCAATAACACTATTAGTTATAGTATTTTTTTCAATTGCATACATTGTGGAAGAGCGGAGTCACACAAGCATCTCCTTGCTTAAAAGGTGATCTCTGAATCATGTGCGTTATAACTTTATGTAATTAAAATAAACATTTTTTAACACTACCCGACCTGGGCATCGATCCCAAGACCTCATGCCTCGCACTTGTGACCACTCGACCAACGAAGCAGTCTCTCACATATACACCAAAATTTCCACGCGAACGAAGTCGCGTGCAACAGCTAGTTTGAAATAAATGCTTTGATTTTGAATCCACCATTCCAGGCCCATTCCAGGGCAACTGTATAAGTTTAGATAGCCAAGCCAGTGCTGGATTAAACGTCGAAAGTAAACACGCATTGTTGTTTTTAACCGACTTCTATAAAAGGAGGAAGTTATGTTTTACACCAGCAAATTTTTTTTTTCATATACCTATGTTCTCCGATTTCTCCGTGATAGCTGGTCCGAGTCAAGTGATTCTTTTTCATTTGGCAGAGGAAGCTCGCGCGTTGGTCCCATATAAACTGTATTACGTTTGCTTTGGTACTTATTATTATTTATTTATATTCAAATAATGGTAAGTAAACTTATAAACTAAGCCCCACAAAACCGTAGTAATGGTTTGATTTTGGGGTGGCTTAATGAGAATTATCCTCTATTTGCATTTTTTCTTCTTCGTCTTTGTGGATGATGTGCTAACATTTTCGAGTTAAGTACAATGTAAAATTGATACTGGACAAGGATTTGTGAGTTATTTTTCTTTTTGAAAAAATTTTTTTATTGTTAATACGCACTTAATTCCTAATAATGAATGGAATGACTGGAATAATGTGAACCGGGTATATAGGTAGGTTGATGATGAAAGGATCTAAAATGTAAATAAAAATATCCGTCAATAAATCTCAGACCATTGCCGTTATGACCGCAATCAATCATTTTTCATTTCATTTTTTAAGCCTCTGTAGCGTGTTTGGGGTACTTGCACTAACTCAGGTGTATAAAAACAAAACTTGTCTTCCTAAGCATCACACGTAGTCACACTTTACGTTTCAAGATCACAGTTCTGCATAAATAACCGATGTACCCAGCTATGTCGAAACTAAGGAAATCCCTATGTCCAGCAGTATTCTTCGAATACTACTTTGAGTAAGTGAAACATTGTTACCGTGTGGTGAATATTACACCATAATGCATCATGACTTGAGTCTTATTATTATAAGACTCAAGTTATGCTATATTTAGCAACAATAAATGCATTAAAGGTAAAAAGAATGCGTTTCAAATAAGAATAGGAACGTCAATGACCTCTATCTGTCAACTGACACTTGAAAAGTACGGATTAAGTCATAAAAGACAATGATATAAGGTAAAGATAACATTATGAAGATAATAACGATCATAAATATTATAAAAAAATTATTTGCGTAAATTCAAATGTGATTACAAACCGTACTTTTCAAGTACCAGTTGACAGATAGAGGTCATTAACGTTCCTATTCTTATTGGAAACGCATTATACGTATTTGCTGTAGCAACCGTCTACTAGCTATGCAGTGCTAACGACACACGTCCAAAGTCAGAACTTCCTGTCATAATCCTCTTCATACACCAGCCCTATTCCAATTTATTTTGGGTGGACACTGCTATCAATGGCAATGGTCTTCGTCTCCCATAATTCCCTATTCCTCGTCATCTCAGCCCTCTTTTTAGCCGTATCATGCTTCACACAGTCCATCCATCGTTTTTTTTAAAGGTAATAATCATATTGTAACAAAGTTAATTAGAAGCAAAGATTTTAGAATTGGTAGCACGATTAACATCAACACACAACAATAACAACAATCAACAACACACACACAACACAACATCTAACATCAACACAACATCATGTAACATCTCAGATATGTAATTACCTATGTTGACAAATAAACATTCTGGTTCTGATTACTGTCTTGTTCCAAAATCCAGCAACATAAGTTTAGCACCAGTGCCATATCGTCTGAGCACACATGAACTAAGTACTATTTTATTACAGTCGTTTGGCCCCAAAACTTACGAGAACAACCTTTAAGTACATTTTGTAATAAATATAATTTACACCTATAACATTGATATTGCAGTTATTACGTAAATTATAAGATAAGCAGTCATCTTAAATAATTCGTCTGAAGCAATAAGGTCCGGCAGTGCGCTCATTTATTATAATGAATTCGATTTGTTCTCGACGCAGTGTAGGACTCCTTGCATGTGACCTTTTCAGCGCGTGCGTTGAATGTACGTGACCTTTTGCTACTGTCAAACAAACACACGTAATAATATTGTGACATATGTTTTATAAGTGTATGTTATCGATGGTGACTTAGACTCACCTGGTGGTGCTAACATTTTGGGACTCCAGAAAACCTATTGCAAATAATCGCGAACAAAATAAAAGCTCCCATGTCTGGTTAAACTGATGGGTAAATGCACCAAATAATTATCCAAACGGAAGTGATCTCATGAGTCCCCATTTTCGTAAGGTAAATGAATAGATAAATGATAAAAGTAAATAGCGTCACAACGCTCGTTGATGTCTTTTCAATGCACAAATAACAGGAAAATGATGTTAATCATCATCTCTAATTAATTTTGGATATTTTTTCTGTAATTTTGCATAAATTCATATATTTTCAGTCGTATTATAATCTATGTCGATTTGATAATTTTAATTATAATTAATTTAGAACTAATTCAGAACAAACGGACATTAATCACCCATTTAGTATTGGTTTGTATGTATTTTATTCCGAAATCAACCTCATCGATGGCCATATTAACCTACCAACCTTAGGGAAACCGGTATCAATCCAGAACTATTAACTTAATGGGCAACCTACAAAATGCCATTACACTCTTTTCACGAGGTTTTATTAAAATGTTGACCTCGATTGGCTATTTAAAATGTGGGAAGCGTTCGTTCTGCAAGAACAGTTTAAAGAGAAGCATTCAGTGTCCTTTGATTTTTTTGTAATGTAACTCCATAGTTCTTAAAAGTATGAAAAATCCTAGGTTAGCATGGCTTCACATATGGCGGGCTTCTCGGCCTTAAGGTGTTGTTCCGCAAAAACAACCTAAATAAAACAATAATAAAGGTCAATGTCATTTGACCCTTCGTATCGGACAGGAAATAACCGCTCTAGTTAACGAAGTTAATTTTATCAAAGTCGAACAGGCTAAGGTTGTGCAAAAATAACGTTCGTTAAATCACTGCAATTTACGAATTGCTCACTATTTGCTGAGGCAATTGGCAACCGGATTTATTTCGTTGCTAATCTGATGGGAATAAATCTTTGAACTGCTTGTTTGAATCTAAATGTTTGATTTGATTGTGTTTATGTTAATTCAAGTAGATAATGGGCCCGCCCTCTATTACATGGGACTTAAACACAACCCTTCAATGTAAAACGGTGTGATGTTATGAAGTAAATGAAATTTAAGTAGGAAAGTAGGTCAAAAGTATCTACATATCAGTTTCTCTGTTGCAGAGTGCACAACTTGAACATTCATTCATATCGTCATTCGCCACTTAAAATTTCACATTTCACGTCCAAATCTGAAATTCAAATGCAGCACAAAATACTCTTGTTACCTAAAAAGTAGTGCACATACCTTGACTCAAATTATTGACCTCATTGCTGTTAGGAATGCGTCACACACTTACACTTGACGCGACTTGCGTCAGGCTCAGTCGCAGCTCTGCTTTATATTCCGTCGCCAAACTTGCGACCAACCTAAACGCTTTCCTTGACAATAATTCTGAGAAAACTTATGTCTAGATGTAAGAGCTGTGCAAGTGAACCCGTTCAACGCTACGTGTTGTCTTAGATTTTGAGACATCTTCTTTCTTTATCGAGTGGTTAGTGCCTAA
Organism: Eurois occulta; assembly: GCA_950022335.1. Classification (NCBI taxonomy): domain Eukaryota; kingdom Metazoa; phylum Arthropoda; class Insecta; order Lepidoptera; family Noctuidae; genus Eurois; species Eurois occulta. The sequence goes on along the minus strand of OX465500.1, from coordinate 8,202,279 downwards.
CCTGATGTCAGAGTTTTTATGCCGCCCATGAGCCGCTGACTTGGCTTTACATGCCGTCGAGAAATATCTCTCGGGCAACAAAAACAATAAAAACATGAATCTGAAAAATCAGAGGAGCGTGTCTTAGGTTCGAAGTTGAGACCTATGTATGACTTGGCTGTCCGACGATCCCACGGTCACACCACTAGGCTATCACTGTTTGCTTTTGTGAAATTATAACCGCATTTCCATCCGTTTCTCAAGTGTAAGCATAATCTTTGCGGCGATGTTCAATTCCTACACAATTTTATGTTTAAATATAAATATAGTCCTCCTTACCGATTTCGGTAACGGCGACCTTTTAATGCTATTTCCTTGCGTGTGCCCTTATATGACTGGCCAGACCGAATTTCGTATCAAAATTACACAATGTTATGTAATTTTGATACGAAATTGCATTGATCCCCAAGAATCATCATCATCATCATAAAATAAAAAAAACAAACAAACAAATCAATATCAAAAAAAAATATCATCAAAAAAACCAATGAACAACAAACCAACCATCAACCAATCATCGTGAATCATCTTTTTTTTTTAAGATCTTGTTTATAATTATTACCTATGTTTACGAATAAATGATTCTGATTCTGATCATCCTCCTAGCCTTTATCTTAACTATCTGGTCCCCAATAATGGCAATGTCCGAACATCAATCAAAAATTCTACTTTAACACTACCTATGAAATTCATAATTTTTCATAAAACTTGTTTGAATATTTATATTAAAAGAATATCCTAAACTATAATCTCTACTGAGTTTGACAAGTTCCTAACTTCAAATTCCCAATTCAGAAACTGGGTGTGTACTTTCGTCCTAGGAAAATATAACTAGAACACTATTGTAGGCGCTAAATTCAAGGATATGTTACGAGACAAATTACCATATTATATGCCTAAAGGATGACAGCTGACACTTTAGACTACGTGATGAAGAAAGTAAGTGGCTATTTAAGGCCTTATCGTATGGTTTAATCTGCATTGATATACTGCTAGCTAAACATTTGGCATGTCGTAGGTTTTGTAAGTAATAGTTATTTACTAGAATAAACGGTTACTTTGCTACAGATTCAAAGGTCTAAGACTAGATTACGAGTACAAGTCGAAATGTCGTCCCTATTACGACTGCCATAAAGATAGCGTATGTATAATAACTCCAAAGTGATACAAAACTTATACAAGATATGAAACCTAACCATAAAAAAACTCTTTTAAGTGTTCTAGAAAGAGATAACTAAATCTTTGACATACTAACTGTTATACCTAAAGTGTGTATACATCCATTGAGTAATTAACAAATCTATAACTTGCCTTTATTACTTCACACTTAAACCCTCGTTTAATAAAGATCTTGACTTTATAGCATCCATAACCAGTTAGATTATAACGTAGTAATATTTAATGACAACTTGCCAGATGGGCGTTAGTAGAAGAACTTGCGAAAACTTGCATACAAAGTCATAGGTAGCAAGACTGGATTTTGCTACTGCCACTTGTTATGATTATTAAGCTATCTATGGAAAATGAACCTAGTCGAGGACTCGATGTGCATCTAGATGTAAATTGTGGCCTAATTTACACTTACACAACATTGGCAAAAGAGTAATAATAGAAAATAAACCGACCAAGTGCGAGTTGGACTCGCGCACCGAGGTTTCCGAATGAACTTGTGGGTATTTTGTTATTAAACTACATATATACGGCTTTCAATTTTTTTCCTTTACATGTACTGTAAGACATTGCTTCTTGTCAAATTTCATGATTCTAGTTCTAGATTAACGGGAAGTACCCGTATAGGTTTTGATTCCCTTGTTGAATCGCAAAAATGCGACTTAAATGGTCTTATTATCTTTTGATCGCGTTAACTTATAAGTTTGATTTTTCACTGCTCCAATAGGTAGCAGTCTTGAGTATTTGATATTAATTTCAGCTTGATACCTCCACGCGTTCCTGAGAAAAAGGGATTTAACAGACGGATAGACTGACAACAAAGTGATTTTATAAGGGTTCCGTTATGCCAACTGAGGTACGGATCCCTAAAAACGGTTGAATAGACTAATGAGAACCTAGGCTAACACTACTTACTGCTTATTTCGCATTGATCACACGTAAGACATACTGCTTATTGCTCAAAGAAAGCCGCTCTATGTAAAAACACTATCTCACAAGTTAACGCTTTACACTGATGAAATCACCACATCGCTGCCATCACAGAGTGATACCAATTACAAATAGTGCAGTATGCACATGCAATTATTGAACAGCCACCCGACAGCGCTTTGCCGCTTTACGTATGTAAGCGTTGTAGCGACACTTGCACCATTTAACGCGTGGACACAATACGTAAAGACAAAGCGGGGCTTGCCGACAATCAAATGGTGCGCAGTTGTGTCACTCTCGGCTGCTACTCAGACGATGCTATCAATGATTAAGATGAACGCATACAAAGTATAAACATTCACAGACCATTTCACACCAAAATGTCATAGATGTGCGAATCTGTCCGTATCAATAAAATATACATCCAATCAGTCCCAAATGAGACTAAATTAAATAAGCTGATGAAATGTTTTACACGACTTCGCAAGCTTGATTTATATCGACAAAACGACAAATGATCTTAGCTCGATGCTTTTTGCGGCAAATGCATTTAATATTTCGATACAATTACAAAATAGGTTGTAAATCAACGTCATTAGATTTGTAAGCAAAAATAAACTAGTTCAGTTAATATTTCAATTTATTGGTAGTATGTGTTTGAGCCGTTTGGGGTTGAAACACTAGAGCCATGGGGTCCGAGTGCCCACCTAGTATTTCGGGAAATCGCCTAGTGGTTGGACGACTCTTCACATGACCAGAGGGCGGGCCTATTTTTTGCCCAAAGAATCAGCATTGCCTTCCAACGTAGCAATGCTGCCAGCGTTCTGGGCCTCAATTCTGCTATTTTTATAAAATTCGACATTCCAACACGATCCCATTGTCATTTTGCTTAAAGTTCGTAATCTGCTAAACTCATAATGGTCGATCATTGGTCGGTCAGTGGTCTCGTAATAGAATTGTGTTATAATGACATTGTAGTATTGCCATTATTATAAAATTCCTTGGTAGAAATGATTTTCGAAAAACTACTACTAAAATTGAACATCTATTCATGTGAGATTTTATTTATATATATTTTTACATATTATTTATTAGTATTATAAGCAATCTGAAGTAGTAAGAAGTTCGTAAATAGCAAAAAAACATTAAATTTATGTCATGTTTAGCTGTCAAAGTCAAATGTGACATTACTTTGACGTTTATCTGTTTATTTATTTCTAGCAGCCGGTGTTTTGTTATGTTTTTACATTTAAGTGTTTTTATTAGATTTTTGTTTGTATATTTAAATTCCCTTTACAGAGAAGCCTATATTTATTGATTTTATACAAAATGGTGCTAATTGAGCAAATTTCGACTCTTGGAGGGCGAAGTTCATCGAAACGATATTGTATGAAGTGCGCCCAATTTTTAAATTGGGTACAGCAAGTAAGTACCTAAATACAGTATAATTAGGTATGCATTATAAAATGTATCATTATTGTAATATTTACACTTTTTTTAGTTCTAAGTACAATGAATATAAGAGTAAAATGTTAAAGAAAATTAAATCACAGAAGAGTCACATAAGTGCAACAGGTTACTCATTGTATGTACCTACAAACATACCCACAATAAGTATTAAGGAGCATTGAAAACAATACAATAAAAATTAATATAACCCCTCCAGCTAAGCTTAAAACCTTTGTTAGGTGTAGACTCACATCAGTGGTAGTACATTGGGCAGAATTTGACATCTTGATTGTAACTCAGATCAGATACTGAGCGCTAGGTTACACATCCTATTGAAGTGTTGTAACTATTGTATTAAAGCTAAATTTGTTTTCATAGAAACTCCGCAGAATTATAATGTCATCAGATTCTGAGTCTGACTAATGTTTTCTAAAGTATGCAAGAGGTTTTGTCAGATTATTAAAAGATAAATGAAATCTATTTAAGGAGGAGTCTATGTCCAGCAGTGGATTCCAAATGGCTGTAATGATAAATGATTAAATGAAACAGTGTTTATAAAAATAGTATTAATTTATTTTAAATCATATTTAGTACAATACTGTGGATCTGTAAAAAAGAATTAAATCATTTTAATAATAATTAGAGCATTTTCGCACTTCACTAGAATATTGAGGTGGGTTTACATTACATATCTGCTAATTTAATTTATGTATTTCTCCACAGTCTGTCAACAAGAGCCTGCTGCAGTGCCCGACCTTCAAGAAGATCCCGATTCACCCTTTGATGGTCTTGATGATTAGGTGCTGCTTAATTATTTTCCTCCTAAATTAAAAGACTGATTAGTGATTAATGACATGACTGTTATTATTTTCATTATATATGGTAAAATTTGTTATTTGTTTTTGAAATGATGATTAAAATATTATGATAATTTAACTTGGATTTGTTTTATTATTTAAATGATTTTCACATTTTTCAATTGGCTTGAAAGTCAACTTAAATATTGTTAAATAAATATTTAGTTTATGATAAAAAGTAATTTAAATGTTGATTTTTTAACATAGTAGTAGTATCATTTAAAATTCCAACTTCATTATATTCCAAAATAATGAAATAGAAATCACATACCTATTGCAAGCCAAGTGCTTCTGCATAAACTTCATCAGGCAGGTGGCAACGGTGCTCTTGCCATGTTTGCAATATTGTGCAATATGCAACATGCATTCACAATCTTGCCTGCAGTTGTTGGACTATAACGTAAAGCATGTGCTGCAACGCTGCAAGCAAACACCTGCAAAAAATAAATTTACTTTTATACAACCCCATTTCTTCTTGTCATATAGGTACAAAAACTGTTGCATCTAAAGTTCTATAACAAGAAATTCATTCAATACCTCTCTAATGCCTGTTACTTCATTAATTGCTCTTGATACAGTAATTTGTGAAACATTATGGAGGGCAATCTGTCCAATCAAATTTTGGTAGGACCCTGATGCATAAAATGCAAGTGCTATTAGAATCTGCAATAAAAAATATCAACATTAATCAACCTATTTCGTGTATATAGCTATAGAATAATAAATCAATGTCAAATTCAGTTTTCTCACCTTCATTTCTGCCGTTACGCTATCGTTTCGGCGCGGTCTGGCCATAAGGGGAAAGAGTTCTTTAATTAACCCCCTTACTGAATCCTTTCAAAGGCGAAAAGTTTTTACAAATTCCGCCTCGGGTATATCGTGGGTTCGTATTCATTCTCGTCAAGTTATGGCATTCCACCCATCTTCTTTATCTAACATCCACTGCGTTGGCTAGCTCGAGAATACATTGTCTCCATTCAATATTCCACAAACACTTTACTCGTAACTAAATAAAAGCAATGACTGCACGATGACGTTCTAATGGTAGGTCAGTGATCAAAGGAACTGTCAAAATTTTAGCAGATTACCGCCTAAGTCAGTCATTCATTTGTCATTATGTACAAGATTACCATTCTATGCCATTTCTTTCAATGGACTGTCAGTGGTTGACCATTGGAAAGTCATAATGACGCCATTATATTAGTAGATTACCAAACTTGTCAAAATCAACAATTATGAAATCAATGACGGACCATTCTGACACTATTGTAATAGCAGAATCGGGCCCCTGGGCACATTTCCTGTTGACAGCGATGCGGACGAATTGGACGTCCTGTAACACTTTTCTACTTGTATATATTTTTATTACTATTATAGTTTTGTAGTTTGTAAATAATTTAACTATCATAGAATTAAATTATATATATTTATAATAATATAATCTTTAACCAATTGGTTAAAGATTTATTTTGACAAATGATTAATTTCAGTAATTATTTGTAAAAAACTACTTCCCAACATAGAGTTTATATCTTCTGCATCATCGGTCGTGGCGAGAGTTAATCGTAATCTGTCGTGTTGGTAAAAGAATAACTAATAAGCTTTCTCTGCTGACGCACTTGTGCCTATGAATGCCACGCACTGCTGTTACAGATACGTGCATTAATACACAATCTACGCATCGAGCATACATCCTACTTGAAGCTTGAACACCTGATAGGGAAAACCTATTAGACCATTCGCGAATATGTAACTAGAAACTATTCATTTTCATAAATAAAGCCTGTTATCCTCAACTCACTTGGAACGTAATGCGTTTAGTAGTAAAGATAAGTAAAGTTGTAGATAGCTTTTCTGAGAAATCATTAATAAACTTTAGTTGAGCTTTTAGCTCGGAAATATGAACAGATTTTTGTGTCACGTGGCTTAATTAGCGTTATATTTAAAAGCATATTATTTAAGTTCTGATTGATTTTTTTAATTTCTATATCGGTTTGTGTTTGGCTGCATCCCTGCTTTGAAGCTTTCCTGATATCACTTAAGCATATAATTAATTAAATTCTAGGTTAGGCTTTCCTTCTTTTTTCTGTGCATCACCTTCCAACTGGTTCTGGAGAGCTGTAGTCGGTCATAACTTTATTCTGCGTAATATAGCATAATCGGCTTCTAACGTTCCCACTGCTGGGACACATGCGTCCCCCTGTGAGAGGGAGTGGGCTATAATCCACCTCGTGGACCCTGCAGTGCTGCATTGCAGATTCATTCGATCGATTAAACCTAAATGCTTATTAATAAACTTGCCATGAAACATAATTAAGCCTATAAAGATATCACTAGACCACATTCGTGGGGTCGTGCTCCGGACATTGCGTCACATTCGTGCCTTGCCCGACAAAGCCCGAGGAATGACATAAGTGACCCGAGTACGACAGTACGAGCAGCCATGCCGCTATGTGGATCACGAAGTTGAAGCCGATAGCTCAGTAGGTATTAACTAGGGCACAAAATATGCGTATCTAAGTGACTAATATACCAACTGCAGTTGCTAGATTTTTTAAATCGTTTTCTAGATATTTCGCAGTTTCAAACGAATATGGATTTTTGTTAAAAAAAATATATTATGAAACGTTTTGCTCTATGATGGTTACAAGCTTTTTCGAAATGATTTAAACCTTTTTTCGACGTCGAAATCTGGGCGTCATCTAGGACTAAACTAACTAGGTAATTAGCTAATTAGTTCAGACAAGAGTTAAACGTACGACAAATATCAGAATATGTGGTGGTTCTACTGATGATATCCCCTGAAACTGGCTTCTTCCTCATTCTCATAAGAAAGATGTAGTGCTGGACAGTACCTAAGTGTCTGAATTACCACCAAGCTCAATGCATCCTATCATCGATAATCTTTGTGCACGTCCCCCGCAATTACCTACCTCTTCAAATATACAAGTCAGCAAGAACCATAATCCTATAATCACCGTTTACAGATTATTTGGTTAGCTAACCCTGCCCCGTCTATCATTACCGACGCCGAAGCTTGGCCCCCAGTCAGGGGCGGATAACCATCGCGTTACACCTCGGTATAATGTCAAGGTGAAACTCTACTATTGTCTCTTGCCCAAACGATACGGAGCGAATCGTAAGTTACAATAATGAATAGCCATTCATCGGGCTGTCGATAACAGTGAAAGATTACAGCGTTGGGCGTGATTATTTTAATGTATGTGCATTTTTATACAGTGTGGGTATTGTGTTCGTGTGTTTACATGGTTAATGGGATAAGCAAACAGATCGAAAGAAATAAAAAGTTAGTGGAGCAGCAATTATGTCGAGTTTCAGAACTGTCGACAACTCTTAAAAAAAGAATATTCCGGCCGAATATATACTCCCTCCTTTTTAGAACTTAAAAAGACTAATGGATAAGCCACCAGTTTTGTCATAGGCAATCTGAAAAAAGGAATAAAGAACACATAACATCACGCCTTGAAATCCCCGAAAGGTTAGGCAGAGATAGAAATTTTGTGAAACAAATTTTGCTAAACTTCAAAGGAATCAATCACCGAGATCCAAAAACCGCTTACAAAATGAGAAATACCTAATTAGAATGCTAAAACAAAGTAGTAACTTGCTCTGATTTGATTTGTTCGACAACTCATCAACATTACAGATTTATTGCCCATTTCATCATTTCACGAGAGCTGTGCAGGGAATTGAGTCATCTTGACATTATCAATATTTGCGTATCGAACAACAATGTAAAAGAAGTACAGCATAAATATTGATGAAATGACGTTTATCGAAAGTGATTTTCCTTTATTATCGTTTAACGATACTTACTGAGCTTCTTCGACATTTATTGAGCGATAAATAAAGCTTAACATACACTCATACTCATCGACGCGACGACACGCTGCCATTTCGTTATGTGAAATCATAAAACTGTCAAAGAAATCGAATAATCTTAACCTTGGACCAAATTATGAAGAAAACAGGTTGGCACTTAAAGTTACGTACTGCAAAATACCGGTAATAAGTAACGTAGGAATGGTAACAGTTGTTCGCAAATTGCGACGATGAACTTTAAGTCCGTTATTTTCAACGGGCACTCACAAGCCTCTAAATGAAAATATCAGTAGTTTATAATTCAGAACAAGGACGACAATAATGTGTGCCTATAAAGTCATGCGCCACATGTATTAGACAAGTTAGTGCATTTAAATATGTGTTACGCAAATCACTATACAACATAGATGCATATTTGTGCCCGTTGTGATTTGAAATAGATAGTAAACTGGTTCTGTAATAAAACACCAATGCCTTGTTAAAAAAAATCAGATGGGCTTGTGTGGCTTTTCCATCAATTTCTCTTGGAGTCTCAAAATATTATCCCTATACATACAGAGTGGAAGGGAGAACGACACACAAACGACTACCACGTATTCAGTACATAATTCTGAAAATTTCTGTGTTGGGGGAACAGAAATTTTCGAACGGTACCTAATAAAAAAACAGACAAATAAATATTATTATCTTAAAATTATAAAAAATATTGTCAAAATAAGCCCTTTCATTTGATATGTAACACGATAGAGTTTGCAAAACTGTTTTTTTTTTACCCCCAAAAGTGGCCCCCGTGGTTAATTTACGTTACACGTCCGTCTTTGGGTCACCGATTTACATATCTGTATCACATTTCAATTCAATCGGTCCAGTATAGGGTTCATGATTTCTCGAGCTTTTTAATTTCTCGGGTCTCGAGAATTCTCGAGGCTAATTTCTCGGGGCTTCTCGGGTTGTCGAGAAATTTAAATTTACGTACGTTTTCTCATATTATTTGGTTCCAATAACGTCATTAAATTTAGTGGTTTTCGTCTCAAATAAAAATATCAAATTAATTATAAAACTTTTATTGATTATATTCAAAAACATAAATCTTATGAATAATCTAATTAACTTTTTAAAAAAATACAGAAATAATATTATTCAGACTCATAATTATAATGACAGCACCATTTTTGGCTGGTTATTTAGACCTTATAAACAAAAGTAGCTTCTTAACTAAACAAGAAATCAACATGAAAGAAAACGTTAATATCTTAACTTATAATTAAATTATAATCACAGCAGCATTTTTAGCTGGTTATTTAGAAAAAAAAACCATCCATCATATAGTGACATTTCGGTAAAATCTATAACAAACGCAATTTAAATTAATAATAAGCCCTTGAAGTAATATGTGGTACACACACACACAATACAACTGGCAATATTCGTCTCACAAATTTAAAATGACACATTAATTAATTTCAAATTACTTACATAAGAAAAACATATCGGAATAATTAAAAACTAAGCTTGTGTTGTTGTTTTACAAAAAAAAAACGAAATATAATTAGACTAAGTAGTATAATATAATTAATGTATCGTTAGTTATTTTATGTATTAAAGTTTGACTAAAAAATAATAGAAAAGAACAGATAGGTACTCGTACCTAGTAAAATTTAAGATCATTTTTAGATTATATTATTGATAAAAATAATATGAATAATAAAGCCATGATGTGTCAATAAAAGTGAAAAGACTTACCTGTTTGATTTCAATTTATCACGTAATCTGTGAAGTACTCACTACGTAAACTATATTTGGCTAGATTCGAAACACGAATAAACGTGTCAAAACGACGCCGCAGAGCGCTTGCAGCGAGATCAAAGGGTACCTCTGCGCTTTGGTCCGCGCCGCCACGCAACACAACAAATGGCGATTTAATTTCTATAGGTACATGATTTCTCGAGTTCTCGACTTTTCTCGAGCTTGATTTCCCGGGAACAAAGCCCAACGATTTCCCGGGAATTCTCGGCTCGAGAATTCCCGGGAATAAACCCTAGTCCAGTAGTTTCGGAGTTAATTGGCTGTGACAGACGGACCGACAGACAGCCACGCGAGTGATCCTATAAGGGTTCCATTTTTTCCTTTTGAGATACGGAACAGTAAAATCTGCTATTTCTCACAAAATTGCAATACCTACACGGTCAAAATGTAAGCAGTCCTTTTTTAGGGTTCCGTACCTAAAGGGTAAAACGGGACCCTATTACTAAGACTCCGCTGTCTGTCTGTCTGTCTGTCTCCAGGCTGTATCTCATAAACCGTGATAGCTAGAAAGCTGACAAATGATGTATTACTATTGCCGCTATAACAACAAATACTAAAAATTAAAAAAATCCTCCTGGGGGCCTCCCATACAACAGATATGATTTTTTTGCCGTTTTTATAGATAATGGTACGGAACCCTTCGTGCGCGAGTCCGACTCGCACTTGGCCAGTTTTTAAATTACCAATGATTCTATGTAATGGGGTTCGGACTGATGCACTGAATATTTAGTCCTTCTCACCCTGTAGATACTCATACCTGCTTATGACTTTACTGTTCTTCAAACACTATTTGCAACTTCGTAAAGGTCCCTTCACACTCCGACTTTTACACGAAACTTTTAGTTTTTTTGACACGAGATTTTTATATATACGATTAAGATATACTTTATTATCAGTTTTGTTATTTCAAGTCTATAAGTAATATAGATATCTATTGTTTATATTTATTTATATTTATAAAGTTCAACTTACGTATTTATCTATAGGGTTTAAATTCCCGTATTTATTTAAATTTTATTGTGTCTATAAATAAACACGGCTAGTTCTAAAATTATGACCTCGAACAACCTTGAAACCTGACAGGCACATTAATGATGGCGAGAAACAGATCATGATAGCCACCGTCGTCAATTGTCGGCCACACCCATCCACTTTTATTTTCATCGCTCGGAGGCCTCAACAATCGACGGGACCATGGCCACTGACCTCTACTAATTAATCACTGAAATAAGTATAAATAATATTTTAATTGTTTGTGTACATGTATACTTTAATGGGGTAGGGTGCCGTCTGTCTCATATAACATTCAAATGTTTTTACTCAACTCAGAGCCGGTGATTAGGAATTCCTAATGGATGAACCGGGTAATAAATTGTTCAAGCCAAGGATCGAAATCATTCATACCTACCAGCTACTAGACAAACAACGCAAAGTAGAGCACATTTTTTTTATTGACCCAAATTCTCAGTAAGTAGGTTCTAAACAGGGATCAAAAAGGTTAACCTATCCGTATACGGGTTTTAATCAGGTTATTTTTAAGGTTATGTGATATACCTAACCGGTTAACCTTTTAACCCAATTAATCGGTCTCTGATTCTAAATGATACTAAGTGAAAAAGGTTCCCACGAAGCCCGCCAGTTTGTTTAAATACAAAATCGTATATTAATATCGTGCCTCGTTATCTTTATTTGTTTATGTTTTATATTGTTCTCCTGCATAAACGAGACATTCACAGATGATTAAAAAAAAAATTAAGCGGACTTAATTATTCACTTCTCACTATTTAAATTACCCGTATCGGAGATATCTTCTAAGTTTTGAATAAATAACACGTTTATAAAACCAATAATATAATTAGCCTTGTCAAACATCTAAAACGAGATGATTAAAATGTAATAACATTGTGTAGTGGGCGAGTGATCCTTGAGCCGCGGGTGGAGTCGCTTGCGCTTGCGCAACGACACATTACAGACGGTAACAAGAGCACACGTACTGGCTGTAAATGTCGCTACAGCTTTTTATGGATGCCTCATTTCTTCCTTTTCGTACTAAGTAAGCACTTTGTGATACTTAGTACTGATATGCATCTATTTGAAATCTATGCAGTACGCGCCTCTCATACAAAAAGCTGCGGTTTGAGTCACAGACTAATAAATATAAAATGAGATGAGTTGTGCCAAATCTGTTATAATCTAAACAGTTAAAGATATTAAATAAGTAAACAATGAAAGAATGAAATGATGATGTACTGAATACGTGGTAACCGTTTTCGCGTCGGTGTCCCTTCCACAACGTATAATAAGTATGACACATGCATACCTGACATTTTTATAAAGACAACTGACATATAAATCGAAAAAAATATTTTAGTGAAGTGATTTTAACCATGGCTTGACTAAATTCTATGTTTCATACAAGATAAGCATAAGCTCAATGTGCTATTATAATTGATTCTGACAATAAACAATGGCATACTCCAACTTACATGCTATGTCGCCTCAACGCCATTTAATTTTGTTTCGGACCTCTGCCGCCCAGAATTACAGCACCCAAAAGGTCGCCTTTTGTAGTCATCACCCACATTATGAGATTTGATCAGCCAGTCAGTTCTCACACATAAAAAAACATCACGCCTGAAGTCCCAGGGTTAAGCAGAGGTGTACCTAATCGTACACACACATTTCGCCAGTTATGTTGAAGTCCTTTGTAATAGGGGGCGAGCCTATTTCGACCAACCTGGCACAAAACCAGATTCCGTGGCTGCTACTGAAACATTCCTGATGGAATAACCCAAGAACACTATTATTTATAGTAATTTTTCAATTGCATACATTTTTTAATGTTAACTGGAAGAGCAGAGTCACCTAACACAAGCATCTCCTTGCTTAAAAGGTCATCTCCAAATCATGTACGTTATAACTTTATGTAATTAAAATAAACATTATTTTTAACACTGCCCGAGCGGGGATTCGATCCCAGGATCTCATGCTTAGTAGGCGCACTTGCGACCACTCGACCGTCGAGGCACTCTTACACACCAACATTTCTACGCAAACGAAGTAGCGGGCTACAGCTAGTGTTTGTATAAAGTAGCAAAACGTCTTGAGTCAGACAAACAAATGAATAGAGTACCTAATTATTATTTTGTAACGTCTACAAATGAGATTATGTGATTCACAAGCAGTGACACAACGTAAACTAGAGACTCAAGACAATTTCGGTTCTTTTTAAGAAAAGAAGAAGCAGAGTTTGTGATATTGAATGGTATGTAGGCACCTAAACTAACCTTCACTTTATTTCCCGTAGACATTAATGTAAACCCATTTTGTTCTAGTTTTGATGAAGTCATTTAGTCATCTACTCATATCATTATCATCTGCCTAGCCTTTTCTCAACTGTGTGGGGTCGGCTTCTAGTCTAAACGGATGCAGCTGATACTAGTATTTTACATGGAGTGCCTATCTGACCTCAAGAACCCAGCTAGAACTGGGTAACACGATATCCTTTCGTAATACTGGTTGTCAGACTTTCGAGCCACTGACTACCTTAACGACTGTCAAAGATTTAGAAATTACAGCCGGGACCAACGGCTTAACCACTCTGCTCGACAAGATTTTGACACATGACACATCAGCTGAATCGGGGGGGGTGATGCGAATTGTCATGAAATTCAAGAATTTTCGTGAACATTCAGCATTCGATTTTATAATGATAAATATGTCACGGCAGCTGTTTCACACGATAAGTTTGTGTTAAATATCTTCAATACCGTGTTGAGGTTCGTAAAACGGCGTCAGTCTATTGCCAAATATGTGTAAAATACATATTACGGCACGCTTCCAAAAAATAGGTAACTTAGATACGCTGGAAATAATGTACATAGACAAGTTTCTTGTTTGCTAAAAAACTCGAAAAGGAAAAATAAATACAGTAACATTCTATCTGCGTTCTTATTTTTGCTATTATTCATACATAATTTCATAAAAAAACACGATCAAAGTCTTGAAAAATATTACTAAAAAACTATGTTGCAAGTGTTGCAAAATGACACTTCTTAGTGCTGACCGTAAACCCAAGTTCTATCATTACGATTAAAAAGTGGTATTCAGCCTAATCGATACTCGCAATGAAATCGAGTTTAGAAAAAAAAAGAGTTGAGACTGAATTCTTGGTATAATTTCGAATCATAAATTAATCATTTAATTTTATCTTTTTTAATAATTTCACTTAGTAATTATTCGATGTTTTTGGTTGACTTCAAGAGAAGGAGATTTATAAATTTTAAAATAAAGTAAAAACTTGCTTCTATGTAATCATTTTGATGATTATCTTTCTTTCCGTTGAACTAGCAGCGTGAAATTTGCCAAGAAATAAGTCTCACAGTTCAAACAAAGAAAAATCTGAAAATGGATCGATTTTCAATTTCAAAATTTGAATTAAGAATACGCTCGCAATTCACAATTTTAAAGTAAGTATTTTAATTTAATACATCATTTATTGTGAATTTGGTTTTCTAATATCTGGCGGTTGGACTGGAAGCCGACCCCAACTTATTTGGGTAAAGGCTAGGCAGATGATGATGAATATCTGGGGGTTGGATATAGAATGTCCAGGATCTCGTCGGTAGGCATAATAAAAAATTAGTTTGATCCGTCAAAGATACAATTTTATAGAATAAGTAATATAATGTCATTATATTACTTATTCTACAAAATTGTGTATAGTACGGTTGGGTTATTGTGTTAGGTTGGAACAAACTTTTGTTTTGTTAGGATTATTCTTTCTCACTGCTGGGCAAAGGCCTCCCCTTGGCCAATCAGTCAAGAACAAGTGAGTCCAGATCGCCACGCCAGTGTTTCTTGGGCCTGCCTCGGTGACGACGACTGACAAACTTATTGTCCTATATTTCGCAATCAGCAGTGCATAGGCCGTATCCTAAATAAAAATTAGTTTATTTTTTCAAAGCGGTTCACTGTCCACTCTAAAACCTCTTTTTACAACTGCAAAGTTTAGGTTATGCATCATAGGCCGTGGGCCGTGTGACTTGAGTGAGGCCGTGAACAGCTATAAGACAGAACCCTCAGGGCAAGAGTCCTACTCCTATTTCTAGAAGTTTTCTTAAAAATACAATTTTATAGTTTTTGGGGTTGCTACTAAACCAAGCTTATCTACGCATAAAAAAATAATGACGATTAAAAGTATTGGTCGGAGAAGGCAAAAGATAAAGAAAATTGGAAAGCCATGGGGAGGTTTGCCCAGCAGTGGGAGAGAACTGTCTGATAAAAAAAAAGTATTTGTAAATAGTGAATTCCTAATAACCAATCCATCTAACCATAACCCAACTTTGTAGACTAAATATAATTTATCATGGTGGGAACCAAACAAACACTATGGCCTACCAAGATCCTTGGCGTTCTGTATTCAACCAACCAATAGAATAAAAATCACAATAAATTATCTAGTAACTATAAATACAATATAAATTGGAACAGCGAGTGCATTCCTAATTTAAATTTTGACATGGAAACAAAATCGGCGCGAATTTAGCCATAGATTAATCTGTTCTGTTTATTGTTGGGTCGGTTTTAATACCTACAATGCACGAAAATCTATTAAGATTACCATTATAAAAGCTTTAAAAAATATTATAACATTTTTTATTGTATTTAACGCATAAAACAAAATTATTTTAATTTTTATCTATCGATTTCTTAAATTCTTACATTTAATTACTCGATTTAATCGAAATTTACAAAACAAGAATCGATTGAAATAATCGCTTTCACACATCCCAAAAATTAAAAAAAAACAAATGGTCGTCAATTTCGAATACAAATTGAGTAGTGGTAATGAATATTACGTGTTATTGATCCTGAATTAGTAAATTACGCTAAGATCTGGGCATTTTCATGTTGTTTATAATATTTGAAATTATATTTGTCACATGTGTTATCGAATCTTTATGCGTTTGTGTGATATAATGTGAAAAATAAAAATGTAAACACGCACTATTGGCGCGAAACTTCGACTTTAGATACCAAAATTCATCATTACCACTGCTCATTTAAATTGAACTATGGATGAATTCGTCACATAATTAAATGACGAGTTAATTATTATCAATAAAGTGGAGTTTGGATGTCCGAAAACCACAATTTTTATGATTTTTAGACTCGGCCAGCACTGCTGTCAAAATGGCGATGACCGTATTTACGCACTTGGATTTTGTAAGGTGAAATTAAGAAACTTGCGCGCTAAATACAGAAGTTTTAATGGCGTTGACATATGAGCTTTTTATCCAACTCTCTTAATTAACGCACACTCATAGTATTTGATTATCAGAATATTAAATATTTACATAAATAATGAGGATGACGTATGACTTAAATGCTAGCCCCTTTCGGGGCCGGTACCGAGCCAGCGGAGGTTTGTATGTCAAGCCCCCAAAGGGGCCCGTACCGAACTATATGGTTAACGTGCTTTCCGAGGCGCGGAGGAAACTTGGTATGTAATGGGGTGTCACCCATCCACGGACCAACCTAGGCAAGCGCGGCTTAATCTGAAGATCGACCCGAGTGGCTGCTATTATTTAGCCACGAGCTCCTCAAGTCGTCTACTTATATCTATACAAATAAATAAAATTGAAAGTCTGTTTTTAATTTCAAAATAACAGCTTTTTACTGAATCCTTCAGAAAGTATATACGGTACTTATTACAAAAAAAAAAAAACATTTTTTTCTGTCTGTCTGTTTGTTCCGGATAATCTCCGAACCGGCTGGACCGATTTTGACGCGACTCACACACACTAGTAGGTAGCTGAAGTCGTCAAAAATAACCTAGGCTACTTAGGAAAAAGAATTAGGAATCCGTGCAAAAAAAACCCTTGAAATTGTTAACAAAATCCGATTCAAATAGGGAAGTAATATTTTTAATGACAGCTAGTTCGTAAAAACAGCTAGTTTGTGTATATGGAAATCAGTCATTGACATTCGTTACGGGTAATGCAAGCCCGAAACTCTGGCAACCACTCTTGCCGACGGGTGTCATGTTACCCAGTGCCAGGAACTGGGTTGCGGGATGTGAATGTCAGATATGCAGTCACTCCAAATCAAATACTGGTATTCTGCAGCATCCGGTGCAAGCTGACTGCAGTCTCCAACATAGTTGAGAAAAGGTTAGGCAGATGATAATCTTATTGAATGTTTTTAGCCAAGTGCGATTCCAGGCTCTGAACTGCAACTGTTTCCTTATTGAAAAGTCAATAACATTTTATCCTACGAGCGCAAGACCAAACCCAGAACACTGCTCGCGCTAAACAGTTGTTCTAAACTCGAAACAGTTTTTAAATAAAACTCTTAAAGTTCCTACTTCCTAGCATACGTGGTTGCCATGGAAACTGGAAAGCCGTGCAAGTGTAGCCGGAGAGCCCCGGCGACGGCGGCTGCGGCGGGGACCAGCTGCTCCGATTACGTCGACCTTGATCTGCGACGACGGAGGGCCACGTCTCTTGCTACAGGAAATAAAACGTGCGTGAATTTGAGCCACGTGAAAAGGACGGAACTAGTCTTGACAAACCATTCAATAAAATGTATAAATATAATAAATAAAATCAATTTATTTTATTAATTTTGAACGCACCCCAGTCCGTAACTGACCGAAATGTGTAAGAGATTTATTGTCAAAAAGATACCAGTTTGACCTTTTTAATTTTGTTGCATTCTTCTCTGTCAACCGTCACGCAATCATTTACTCCTTTTTATTACATATTATTCCTCACACAATCCATCCATCAACATTTCAATTCAACAATTCATCACCTTTTAGTCACATGCGATTCGTCCCTCCTCATTTCATATCCATACCAAAAGAATCGATTTCCTTTCAACTGTTGTGTAACTGGCGCAACTTTCAAACTTCCTTTAATATATTCATTCCTTACTTTATCCATTCTTGTTCACCACACATCCACCTCAACATTCTCATCTCCGCTACATGCAAACTTTTTTCATCTATCTTCTTCACAGCCCAGCTTTCCGATCCATACATTACGAAGGTCTAATCACGGACTTGATATTTTCCTCTTTAACTTGAGGGGCATCCGTGGGTCGCAAGTTGTTCCAATAACCTGTCGCGATTTCATCCACCCCGAGCTGATCCGTGAATTCCGCTTTGGCTGTGAATGAAATGTACTATTATCAAATTTTATTTAAAAAAATCATTTATCTGTGTAATGTAATACTTAAGTAATTAATTTATCAGTCGAAGTAACGAAAGTGACTTTCCTACTATCTATCGGTCGGAACGGGATAAAAAGCTCTACTGACTTTATGGGATGGGCGCTGGTCAAGAATATAATATTACCATTATTAACAAAACAAATCCTTCCTACAGGATTTGGGCATATCCTGTAAAGGGTCAAAATCCTTTCCAGTCCACACAATCATCTGCACCTTCCAGGAGTTAAAAGAAACCTATGATAAAGCTGTACAGGTGGTTACAAACTGATCAGAGTTTAATCTATAGAAGTAAACTACCACCAAGCTGGTGTTAGTGGAAAAGTTTGGTGCCACCAAACGCTGTTCTTTGTGATGTTTTACACGGTCTGAAGCACACCCAAGTGCTGGTGGGTCCGTTTTTTTAAAACTTGCCCGACACGTGGAATTTCTCCTGTCTCGTGGGTGCGTTTACAAACATTTAAACTCACATACACAAATAGCCAGCCCCGAAACAACTACCGGTAGATCATACAAAAATTGTTTCGTTCGGAGATCGAACCCGCTACACGCGGCGTACCAGCTTCGCTTAGCCACTGCGCGAGCCGTGCCGTCAAATTCAAGGAACTGTCTGGACATAATTCTACTTATATTTATGACTTTAGTATGGATATGGTTTTAGTGCTTCAAATACTAGTTTTAGAAAATAATTACCTAATCTACGTGATATTAGATAATAGATAGGAAGACTCACTGCAATATTATAGTTTTAAGTTATCTTGCCGCGGCCTAACAGGGTCATGTACTCTGTGTAACAATGTGTAGGTACAATGTGCATTAAATAAATAAGTACCTACTTGACCAAATTACCAAAAGCAAATATCATAGCTGAACATCTGCACCCCTATCCTAATAACTCGAAACACCTCATATCAATAAACATTTTTTTTTTATATTTATGCAAAGTTAGATTAATGATTTTCTTGCATTGCGCTAGGTTACCCAAGAAAACACAACTAACTTTTGGTTGATATCGACTTATTGAGTTAGTGAGTTGCCTTTGGTTTGATTAACAACTTGCTATCTTAAAATCAGCTTCCGAAAAAATTAGGGATCATTAATAGCGCCCTGGGGCTCTAACTCACGGCCTTGTGACTTACGCACGACATCGCGCGGTGAAAGGGTGCGCCCCCGCCGCTCATATATAAGCTCCAAGCACTCCTCAGCAGGCATCATTCAACATCCTCGATCAACTCACACACCTCACAATGGCATTCAAGGTACGACGAAGTTACACACGAGATCTAGCTGTGCAAGTTTCTAGAGCGTGAACCTTACTCAGTGAGTGAATTTGTGAAAAAAGTGGATCATTGTTATAAAATTAACCAATTTGTTGTTTACAGTTCGTAGTATTCGCATGCTTGATGGCTGCGGCCAGCGCTGGAGTATACCCAGCTGCTCAAGTAGCATACGCCGCTGCCCCAGCATACGCTGGACACCAGGCGTACGCCGCGGCTCCCGCCTACGTCGCGCATCAAGCATACGCCGCAGCTCCCGTGGCGTACGCCGCGCCTGTCGCTAAAGTAGTCGCCCCCGTCGCCAAGGTCGCTGTCGAGGAATACAACGCGCACCCCCAGTACAGCTTCGCATACGACGTGCAGGACGGTCTCACCGGCGACTCCAAGAGCCAGCACGAGACCCGCGACGGTGACGTCGTGCAGGGCTCCTACTCCGTGGTGGACCCCGATGGCACCAAGCGCACCGTGGACTACACCGCCGATGACCACAACGGTTTCAACGCCGTCGTGCGCAAGGAAGCCCTCGGTCACGTCGCTAAGGTCGTCGCTCCCGTCGCTAAGGTGGCCCCTGTAGCTTACCAGGCCGCCCCTGTTGCATACCAGTCTGCCCCTGTTGCATACCAGTCTGCCCCTGTTTACCACTCCGCTCCCGTGTACCAGTCCGCCCCACACGCGTACGCCGCCACACCTGTGGTCCACGCTGCCCCAGTCGCCAAGTTCGCCTACTCAGCTCCTGTCTACCACCACTAAATTGATGCCAAAACCTAGGAATTCAATTGTATATTACTAATAGCGTATTATTTTCAATGCGTTTTTAGTAGGTATTATGTTTTACGTTCAATAGGACATACCTATTTAATTAAATTTATATTTTTTTTATGAAACTTTTTCTGTTATTTTCCCAAAACAAAATGTATTTGACACTATTTCAACATAATATGTATTAGATGAATAATTCAGATTAATACTATCCACAGACCAAAGAGTAGAATACTTATACCATTTATACCGCAGACTTGTCAAGTAATTATACATTGAATCACGTCCCCGCTGGTTGTAAAGTTCACGCTCAAATGGCTTGCGACTGAAATTATCCTACTGACATTTTCGAGTAACCTATGCTAAGTTAGAACCTGGGAAGGATGTGGGGACGTGTAATGTACCTATAAACATCCCTCGGTCTTAATAATAATTATGATGAATATTGTGGTCGTTTCGACTTTCTATGGGCACTGATTTAAAGCGACAGTTGTTTAAAGTAGTTTTAGTAAGTTAAAAATTACAAAATGCATATTTATTAACAAGTTCGGCAGTTAAAATTTAGCAGTAAAGTAAACAAAAATGAGTCGTTAAAAATAATAAAATGGATCATTTAATAATTATACTGAGCAGTAAAATAATTGAATGGGCAGTTACGAGTGGGTAGTTATTCGCCTAAAAAGCATAGTCAGCGTAGCCCGCGTAGCAGGGGTACGCTGACTTCTGTCTGCAGGGTTTACAGTAACCTAAAGGCTGTTTTTAGGGTTCCATACCCAAAGGGTAAAACGGGACCCTATTACTAAGACTTCGCTGTCTGTCTGTCTGTCTGTCTGTCTGTCTGTCTCCAGGCTGTATCTCATAAACCGTGATAGCTAGAAAGCTGAAATTTTCACAAATGATTTATTACTATTGCCGCTATAACAACAAATACTAAAAATAAAAAAATAAAAATAATAAGGGGGGCTCCCATACAACAGATATGATTTTTTTGCCGTTTTTATAGATAATGGTACGGAACCCTTCGTGCGCGAGTCCGACTCGCACTTGGCCGGTTTTTAATCTTAGAGA
This sequence comes from Eurois occulta, assembly GCA_950022335.1. Classification (NCBI taxonomy): domain Eukaryota; kingdom Metazoa; phylum Arthropoda; class Insecta; order Lepidoptera; family Noctuidae; genus Eurois; species Eurois occulta. The sequence continues at coordinate 8,180,846 of OX465500.1, read as the reverse complement.
CTAAGTTGACACATGCAAATGTCAAACTTTCAAATAATTTTGCCTGCTCTTTTGTGTAGTGTTGTACCTGCGATACCGGTTTGTTGAATCGTAACTTTTATATTTATTAGATGATAAGAAAAAAATTACAGATGTCACTAAAAATGATAAAACATTCAAATTGAATGAAGTACGAAGCCTTTTTTTAAGAAGGGCTTCGTCAAGCCCCGCAGCGGTGGAAAGACTGTGTGGCTCATGTTATTAAAATTGAAGATGAAATGTGTCATCTGGGCCACATATCCATTTAATATACAGTAAGTAACAAAAACCCTGTTGTTCCTTCTACCTACGTTTTAAGAATCGGTATACACACGTAATAAAGGAAGTCATTTATAAAAAACGGTCAACAAAAATAATTAAAAAAAAATATTTAATTATTAATATTTGTAAGGTTTAACTGATTTCTAGGCATCTTCTGTCGCGTCAAAGGAAGCCGCCGAGCTCGGCTATTTAGCGAAATAAAGATGTACTTGTAAAATCAGATACTCGAAACATTTTTTTGAATGTGTCGATTTTAATAGTTATTTGATTTTGGCCTCTCGACTGGCCAATGCTTAATTTTTTTAATTATAACTTCATCAATGTTGTGCTTGTAGGTAAATGTATACGTCCCTAACAGGAACAACAGGGTTTTTGTTACTTACTGTAGAAGTAGGTGGCGAGTCTGATCTGATGATTCAGACATGCAAGTCATTATCGGAATCTGATTACTTAATAATAAAAAAAACCATTTCCTACATTAATAGTTTAAAATATACATAGATTTAAAGTAAAATGACATGAATGCATGATTAATGAATACCTGTAATTAATTAATTAAAAATGTATGTTTCACAAAATATATATCTATTCTTACTTTTGTATTATTTCGTTTTAAATAACTACCTACACCTTTTATTCAGGATAACTTATAGTAAAAAACGATACTACTTGATTATTAACGGCAATTTACGGTAGTGGCTCATCACTATTTAATAATTGCAAAAAACTGGCAACCCACGTAATGTCAATTTAGTCTCTGAGATTAAAAACCAGACTTTAAAGTCCGAGTCGGGGTGCCCCAAGTCCGGGTGTCTCCGCTCCCTATGAACTGCCGAACTATTTATCTAACTGCCCATTCCATCATTTTTACTGGCCACTTATTTATTACTCTGCTTACGTATTTTTAGTACTGACATTGTTAGACGAAATAGTTTGTGTGTTTTAGTTGTAGTGTTTTACTGTCGAGCAAAACTAACTGCCGATAAAAAACATAACTGCCTATTATTTTTTTCAACTGATCTTATAATAACCTCTCGAATGTTTAAATATTCGAGAAGTATATTATTAGTATTCCTTTATTCATTTTTCTAACGTAGTATTTACATTTATAATTATTAATATTCCCTTTATTTATTTAACTACACATTTTACATATCTATACATGTAATAAATCTGTAGACGTGGCGTTTCTGTACATTGAAAATATTTAGAAAAAAGAATAGTAGGGGTGTTAAAGGACACACAGAACCCATTTCTACCATTTTTAGAATTTTTGTCTGTTTGTCGGTTTGTCTGTTCGTTTATGCGCGCTTCACGTAAAAACCCTTTATTGTATTCAAAATCGAAATATTGAAACATAAGAAGCATTGTTCCGACTAACATTTAGCGTTTATTTCATCAAAATCGACCAACAGACGCAAAAGATTTTAATGTTTAAAATTTAGTTAGTAACCTCATACGCGATTTAATCATTTACGTAAATAGGTTTTAGTCGAAGTGTAGTCGGAATGGCTGAAAATGAATTTGGTTTTATTTTTCCTTTTGTGTTTACTCTTTGCATGGAAGTAATAAGAACTATTTACAACCCATTACGAACGAACATCTCTAAAAAGTTTAAAAATCAAAACAAAATTAAAATTTGATAAAATCCACGACGTCGTACATTTTATTTTAACACTGCCTGACCTCCACTTTGATCCCAGGACCTCATGATTAGTAGACGTACTTGCGACCAGTTGACCAACGAGTCAGTCTTTCACATACACACCAAAATGTCCACGTGAACGAAGTCGCGGGCAACAGTTAGTTTTTAAATATTTCTCAATAAAAAAATTTAAAAAAAACTTTTAAAAATATAGAAAACTAGTTTTCCGCCCGCGGCTTCGCCCGCGTCGAGTTCGGTTCTATCGCGTTTCCAAGAGAACTCTTCAAAAGTTCGGGATAAAAACTATCCTATGTTCTTTCTCAAGGTCTACTCTATCTCTGTATCAAATTTCATTAAAATCAGTTCAGTGGTTTAGACGTGAAAGCGTAACAGACAGACAGACAGAGTTACTTTCGCAATTATAATATTATAATATAGTAGGGAATATTGTAGGGATAGTGGTTCGCCGGTGTGAGTAGGGTCCAAGTTACCGGTGGTTAGTGCTCCAGAGACAGAAACCTCCTCACAATGCGAGCCGTATCGAGGAGTACTGCCTTCTGTATCAGGCCCTTGATGCAACCGCCTAAGGAGAGCTTCGATAGATGGTCATCGAGGCTCTTGGCCATTATTAGTATTATTATTATATTTCCCATTCCTTGTCGATGTTCCACACATTCGCACGAAGCGCTTTGCTACATCGTTTATTATGCGCACAGCCAAGGAGTGGAATTCCCTGCCTTCGTCGGTGTTCCCAAGTTCATATGACCCCAATCTTTTTCTTTTGGGTAAGCTCGTTCCAACGTCGACCTCATCTCTGTCGTCAGGACTAGATTCAGGTCAAGAGTAGACACATTTAATATTAAAAAAAAACAGTTCAAAAAATTAGTTCCCCTTTCAATGTAGGTCATGGAAGACAGCAAGAGAAAATGTATCGTTTATTTAGATTTATACTGCTATCAATTAACTTAATTTATTTACCTACCTAATTCTTAAAAAAAAACACGTTTTATCGTAATTTTTCTGTGTGCGGTGTGCGTGTGTTACGCACACTGCACACAGAAAAACACACTATAATAGTAATAAATATGTACACTTAAAAGGGTTACAGCGCGTCCAAAAATTCGTCCGCATCGCTGTCAACAGGAAAAGTGCCCATAAGGCTGGTAGCAGAATCAGCATTGCCATCCAACGTGAAAAAAAAAAAAAAAAACTAGCACTCCGGGAGTGCCGGCAGAAGTGAAAACTTGATTATTAACGGTGAGCATGTTTGATATTTTGGAATGGTTAGGGAATAATTTTGCACCAATTGCTTTATCAGTATAAAAGTACTATCATTTATGTGGTAGAATACAATATTCATTTATTGCGCTATCGTACACAAACATGACAATTTATATTACATTAAAAATTTAACACTTTAAAACTATTACAAATACACATATGACACAAATGATGTACCCTAAAAAGTACTAGGATGGCATGAGTTCAAGGTGGTATTTCATCACAGAATCATAGAACCCAGAAAGATTAAAATATATATCACCTTGAGCTTATGTTAGCCTAGTACTATTAGTAAAGTTACTGCACAAAACTTGTCTCGAACAGAATACAATTCTAGATGTATGACATCTTATTACTTACTTCATCACTACACAAACGGTCGAGCCATCAGCTGTCACCATCCATGGATGCGCGTGGCAATTTATTTAATAGATTTGTCAGCTTTATCCCTAAAGCATTAGGTTCAAAGTTGATTGGAAACATTTAAAAATTTCTTTAAATGATTTTAAACCATAAAATGTTGAAGGTTAAGTTCAAAATCGTCTACTCTCCATCCGTCTTACGCTTTTTCGATCAGGTCACGTGTCCTGACGCGAGTGTCCTGACGCGAGTTTAAGATTTTATACCCATTACAGAAAAAGTGCTCAACGCCGCTAAAGAAGTTTTCACTTCAAAAAAAACAAAAAAAAAAAATAGGCCCGCCCTTTTGTCACGTGAAGAGTCGAACAACCGCTTGGCGATTTCTCGAAATACTAGGTGGGGGCACTCGGACCCCATGGCTCGTGTTTCAACATAATTTTTGTACATAATCTGAGGTTTCTTGCATAGTTTTTACCGATAAATTGACCTGGTAGATGGCGCTGTCTTTGACATCCTGAAAATATTGGAACAGGACAATGTCTCTGTCGGGTCAGCTATACTCCATTTGTTTAGGTAGTTAACTAAATGTAAACAATCTTAGCATGTCTTTTATCTAAAAAAATGACTAAAAATTGTATCTAAAAATGTTTACAATTAGGTATTTACTTAAATAGATGTTAGGTAATTAACTTCATTTAAATAATCTTTGTATGTCTTTTATACGATTTATTTTACATAAAAAGACATATCAAGATTGTTTACCTTTAGTTAACTACCTAAACAAATGGAGTATAGTATTTTAACGCGGTAAGAAGAAAAAAATAATTAAAGTCGCCGCACGATATATGAATGAGAATGAAATAAGGAAAACTAGACTAGTTCTCAGTAAAAAAACTTCTCACGGACGCGGAATGACCATGACCTCAATTAGGATTAGGACATAGGATTTTTTATACTGATAGTCTCTACGTTCCCGTGGTACCTATGTATGATTTATTTTTTCAAGAAATAGTAAGGAAGAAAAGAAAAAAATGTCAACGCAAAACAGCGTGAAAAATGACTTAGTAAATTATGTTACCCACGCCCTGTTATACTGAACAAGCACACCTAAGTTCATCTATCACCCCTAGTTCTAATCCCATCAAATCAAATCAAATCATCATTTATTTGTCAGAACATGGTCGGTCATGAATATTAATTATTACATGGTCTTGAGTTTATATTGCCTCATCACATTCTACCACATGGACATACAAATGTTTAATACATTAGATATGTTACATTGGTGATAAAATATAATATTTTTAATAATTATAGTTAAAATTAAAAAAGGGATGTAATGAAATAGGTACCTAATTTAATAATTGAATTAAATTAATAAATGTCAGTGTCATTTAAGTACCTATACAAATTAATTTTTCTTTAAATTGCTTCTTAAATCCAGAGCCAAAACTCTTTTGATTTTTTCATTTAATCATAAATTTGCGGGGCTCCCATAATAAAAGATAAACAAAAAAGAACCATCAAATCATTTAATTTCCAGAAATCCATAACTACTTACACGTTGTATTTTATGAAGTTTTAAACTGGCTTCATCTTTACGTGTCGATGGACCCAAATTAAATCTGACCAGTATGTAGCCACCTGCACGGCTCTATTAAACTGGCTATATATTACGGTTAAAGATAGGATATAGGTTTGAGAGACAGGCAGACAGTGGTCGGAACCCGGAAAAACACTTAACCCTTCTTCTGGGTAAGCTAAATCACCAGCTAGCTAAGTCACTATTACCTTATACTATGAACAAGTGGTCGCCTAGTGGTCCAGATTCGATCGTAATTTTATTAATAACAAAAATAAGTTAGTTCATTCATTTTTTAGTTTGAACTGTAACGAAGCCACAAATCTCGTACTCCTCCGTACGCGCAAACTGCGTAAAAAAGAAAAAAGCTTTTTCAATACACTTACAATAAATTAGTATTGAAATTAAAAAAATCAAAAATATTTGAATTTTTTATTTTTCATATTAGGCTGATTAGCGTCATCATACCTATCCTAAGCTTCTTCTTCAACCTGGCGAAAGCAAAAAGCAAATCAAATTAATTTTCCTAATTTATTTATTTATTACATTTAGTACATCATAAACCATTAACACTAAATTAAGTAATCCTTTTACTCGGTCTTCTCACAGAACCACAAACATTATTATCATTACATATAAAAAATATTTTCCGTTCTAATATTTTATTTCTTTGAAAGTGTATTGAAAAACGTCGTTTGATACGCGTGGGGATTTGTTACTGCAGCTCTCTGCTCCATAACACCCTCGCCATCAAAATGTACTATTTTTACACGTAACGTACCTACCTAGTTTAGATATTCGCAGCAGCTGCTACTGATACAGAACTGAAACCATGTAAATTACAACTGCTAAAATGCTGAAATAAATTAAAGCATGCCTAAAGGCGCACATTTGCTATGAGCACGTAAACCTCAATCCTCAACGTTTATAACGATTCTCCCAACCTCCCCCAACCAAGGGTGTCGTAACCAAGGGACTGAGAGCCAAGGTAAAAGGCACCCCTTTGACCTTTTGCCTGTGTTTATTCCGTTCCGTTCTGCGTTTTCTTGCGTTTGCGAAAATTGATATTTATGAGGTACCTGCCCAAAAGGAAAATATTGAAGACGTCTATCGAACACTGTTTTATTTTTCATATCAGTCGAAGCCTTTCGACTCCTCCTCCACAGTTTTATTGAACCGTATGTATTGTTATGTAAGGGCTGTCTGTTTATCAAGGGCTTGGTATGACCACAATCCAGACAATAACAAAAATACTATTTCTGCTGCAAATGGATCTTCCAAAATATTTTAAACACTTAGGTACTTTTTTTTAACATAGAAGTATTCAAAATATAAATATTATGAACCCAATGTTAAAAAACATAAAAACACCAAGAACAAATTAAGTCTCTCCCTATTTCGATTATTCTCAATCAGGCGTTTATTCACTATCGCACTGAAACACGTTTTAAATATCATAATTTTCACTAGGCATACACGTGTCAGAAACTGGGCTTTGTTCCTTTTCCTTCCTTGCCAACGCCCTTGGATATCTGCCCCCACACTGCCCCGTTCGCCACACCCTGCCTACGCATATTACTGCTTCTAGAGAACACGTCTGGGAATACGTCAACGCCCTTGCCAGATTAAAAGTGCGGTACTGAAAATAAAATTATGAGTTTCGTTTTATTTCACAGGTAGTAAAAAATAGTTGTATTTCAATTATTTCATCATGATGTGAAGTTAACCCACAATCAGTTGAACCATTGGTTGTTTTCTTCACTCAGTTAAATTTTACTTGGGATTTTCAATTTTCTCCACGTCAAAAGTAAAGTTTTAACAAACCATTCATAACGGCGCCGCATTTTAATTATAATCCACCCATGTAACACACATGTAAGCTGCAATTTCGGCTATTTCATTATTGTATTGCTTTTGGAAATTTGGAATACTTTGTACTACTAGCGCCACGGTCGATTGAGTGTTGCAAGTCAAAAAAAATGGTGCTATTGTATACTTTTACGTTTGACAGCAGACAGAAATCAAAATAAACATCGGCCGACGCCCAAACAAAACATTATTTTTGTGAAATAGGCGTGTCGCACAGCCGGCTGGAGTGTCTGCTGACGATAAATAAAAAATCCTTTAAATATTATATAAGTCAAGTCTTTAAAATAATCAATCAATTGACGCGTAAAATAATACGTCGTAATTTGGTGTTTTCTACAAATTAATTTAATTTTTAATCATACTTATTGCATTACATAACTTATACTATCGGAATATTGATTAAATTGTGCCATTGGACAAGAAAATTTAGCAATGGTATCTACTAGGGGGGTTCGTTATAAATTCAGTGAAGGCGAGCGCGTTTTATGCTATGAACCGGATCCAACAAAAGCCAAGGTGCTCTACGACTCCAAGGTAAGGTCTAACAGAGCTAAGTCTAACCACGCCTTTTTTTTTATAAAGCGGTGAAAAATGCCTAACGCATACCGCACCGTCCGGCGAGACGGTTTGGTTATGAGGGGCTTGCACCCACTAAAAAAACACCGCCGTGAGCCTACAGTCGCCTTTGCGGATGGGCCGCGAGAATTGCTACGCATGACATTCGCGACCCATCCAGCGTAGCCCGCTCCGGGCACCAAACTCCTTTGGCGATGTCCGAGCTCACCTGAGACATCGCTACCACTCGTGAGGGCTGTGCAAAGCGACGACGATAGACTACTCGGACTATCGCCCGCTGGCACCTCCTAGGTCGGCATCAGGTCGCCATGGCGCCTCCTCCGCCGCCCCGTCTTCCTGCGACGAATCGCGTCGGCGAGGGAGTCCTCCTCCCTGACGCGCTCCGCCGACTCCTTTTGCGAGATAACATCCTCGCAGAAGGACGCTACCGCCTCCCATGCCCCCCTGCTGTCGACCATGGCCTTGGCCACGGCTGGCAAAGAGAGGTCTGCCCCGATTGCTGCTGCGAGAGCATGGCGCTGCACCACCCAAGCAGGACACTGCTTGAGGGTGTGAAGCGCCGTGTCCTCGCTACAGCCGCACAAGTCTAACCACGCCCTGCATCAACTAGTTTTATCAGTTTCAGCAACTATAATACTCCAAATACAACTATACTACAACAGCAACAATAAGTAAACAACAGCTAGGTTATAATAATCATGTAAAAGATTTTAGCCAACAGTTAGTAATGTTTTTCATAGAAATTGGTCAAAAAAGACCGTAAACCTACATAAAATTCAAAATTCTGTTCCAAAAATGATATAAATATTCTTCAAAACTATATTTTGGTGTCAGTATATTTTATTAACTATATAGGTTTGTTTTAAATAATTTGAAATGTTGCTAGGCTTTGTGCTGCTACTTTCAATTGTATTTTATTAATCTTATTTTACTTGTAAAGTAAAATAAAGTTTGTGGCTATTTCTAGGACTTGGTGCAGGAAGGGTGTGGCAAGACCTCATGTTGGCTTTGTTTTTGTTTCACAAAAATAATTCCTATTGAATCCTTACATAATATATTATTAATAATCTTTTCTTGCTTTGCTGCTGCTGCTAGAATATATATTTAAATATGGCACTAACAACATCATCAGTTGTTAAAGAAACTGAAGCCATACAATGGGTATACCTAGGGCAGAGCAAAACAGGGGCAATAATAAGTTTTATTTTCCATGGAGAAACAGGGAAATATGTTTGTATAGGCTAAGCAATGTTTGCCTTTTCTCTTAATTGAGATGTCTAGTATATTATTATTTCCAATATTTATGATTTCATTTTATAATCCTTTGCGCAAAAAAAGCGAAAAACAAAATTGTTAACAGTTAATGCTATAATTATCTGCGAATTTAATTACAAAGTCAGCCAGGCCAGTTCATTGTATAATTTGTGGACAGGTTTTGGAAGTAATAGAGAGCAAGGACAAGCGTGGACGCCGTACTGTGGAGTATTTGATCCACTTCCAAGGTTGGAACTCTTCATGGGACCGCTGTGTTAGTGAAGATTTTGTGTTGAAAGACACTGAAGAAAACAGACAGCTGCAAAGAGATCTAGCTGAGAAATCTCAACTACAACTGTAAGATATTTTTTACTTTTAAATACTCGATTTTGTAAATTATTTCCTAGGTTATTTTTAGACAAATGGTACTGAAAATTCCCAAATGGCACATTGTTACGTAATAATAGGAATTGAGTACTTCTGCTGCTGCACTAAACATATAGTTCATTTTTCGTGGGTTATTGATTTGTATTTAATATAGGGGTGCATATCTGTATCGTCGAGAGCGCAAGAAGTGCAGCAGCAACTCTACCGCGGGCACTGGCCCCGGCGCCGGCCCCGCCAAGCGCCCCCGGCATGGCTTCTCTGATGACGGCTCTTCTAGTAGCACACAGCCAGATTGTAAGCTTTTACTTCAGCTTTTTATGTTACTGTGTCATGATTTTAATGACTGATTTTTGTGATTTTCTGTGATTTTTCAGTAATTAGCACCCTTCTATGAAACAATGTGAAAAGAACCGCATAATTATTATGTTTGACTAAGTGGATTTTTACTGCTAATGCTATTTCTCTTTGTGTGGTATAATTTATTATCCACAGCCTATCTACTGCTGAGTATGGGCTTTGCTTTCCTAATTTATCAGTTGCCAATCATTTGTTTCATAAATCAGTGTGTGTTCTAAAAACGCATATCTATCATTCCATACATAACACTTATCTGTAGATACCAACAAAATAAACACGTGCCTATTATAGTTTCGAAAAGCGCGCCACACCCAAGTACGTCAAAGATGGCCACGCCGCCCTCCGTTTACGCGGTAACGCCCAGACATGCGCACTCACCCTCTTCGCATTGGCGCTTTTCTTTGTTATCGTGTTTATTTTATAAATACTTTCAATGAATGCTGAAAAGTTTTTACTTTTCCTGAAAAAGTAGATATATCTTGAAATTTATAAAAATGACCACCTACAGCATTCTGTTAAACTGTTAACATAGGTAATTCTAGATTGACAAAATCTTGTACTTAATGTGTTTTACATAAACTAGGATACGAATACTTACTTATAGTCTGGTCACATTTCATTAAAGTCGTGTCTACAGTAGCATAGCAGACATACATACAATTGTACAATGCTATAGAATCGAACACGTCGTACGATAGCGACATAGTTAGGTACCCTACTTCAATGCAATTTTCCATTGTTGGGACGCGCGCTAGCCGGAAATGTGCAAAGCTATTTTAAAGTCCAGTCAATGTTCTTTAATTTTTTTGCAGGAATTTCGATTTCTGCATAACTTCGTTCCATTTCATCTTCGTTTCATGAAACGCAACTTAGGATTTGTATTTTGTAGGTGTAGGCAGACCTTACGCTCTTTGTAGACACGCACTGAATTAGTACTTGAATATTAGAATATTCAGGATATATCCATAACACTGAATAGTTGCCTTCATACATTTGTGTCATTGTTATTGATATATCAGGTCGTACAGTAGTTGTTCTTGATCAGATAACACCGAAGACGACGGCCGAAGGCCGAACACGCCCGAAGACGACTCGTCTAGGTCTACCGATGAAAACGCCCGGGCACCATCGCCGCCCATCGTGGTCGTGGGTCGAGCGGTCATCACACTGCCTTCTTCTTTACGGTAAATAGCAATAAAGGTACAACAATAAATTGAACAGCGTGTTTTTTTAACAATAAGGTCTTTGAGTGTAATTGCTCACAAATGAAATGAATAATGAATATCGTATGGAATCACAATTTCACATAGGCCTACAAAGGCACTTATAAAACGTCGAGAAAAGGTGTACGGTTCGGGTTGGTAGTTTCCTATGGAGAAGAACCGGCAAGAAACTCTCAAGGTTACTCTTTGAAAATTATTTGTTTTTACAATGTTATTAATTATTATGTTACAACATTAGTACCTACTGAAGTATGGGAGGACAGCGTACCTAACCACGACCACAAGCGGTTGCTTACTTCACAAAATCGTAATAACCAAATCGAAGCATCCAGGAATCTACAAGGTCTACAATGTTCACATTCACAAACAATTGGTGCAAAAAGAATCTGTCATCAGTGACTTAGATAAAAATCAACGAAACAGAGAAAAAAATATCCTGAAATACACAATGTACACTCCCTATTCTACAAATTATATTTGATTTAGCATCGAGATCAACATTTTCAAACTAATCGGTTCAATGCCAGATCTGTTGGTGCGGTATCTGTCACCATTGCGTTCTCAACATACTCTGTTGGTCATTTCATTGATGACATGTTCCAGCGATCGCCTGACATTCGACTACCATCTGGTAGTTAAGCGCGGTCGTCTCTCCCAGCTGCCCGCGTCCCCGTGCGTTGCTCAGATCTTGGAGTCGTTTGTGAAGTGGTATGCGCGCGCCGGCGCCTGGCACTCCTCGCGCACACGGAATGACCCAACGCAGAGGCCAAACTTGGTTGATGTGTATTGCAGGTACGATTATGACAAAACGCCCTCTTATTTTCAGTCCACGTCTTTGTTAGCTTACCAAGGCAGTTTTATTTTTCGGAAGGTTTTATAAAATTATAATGTCTAACAGAAATTTAAACTCTTGCATTTACAATACTCGCAAAACTAATGTTGAAAACAAAAACGTTTAATCTTTGTACGAGCAATGATCTCACAGGTGCATAGCTAAAAAACATGAACTCTTTCTACTGGAACTCAGTAAGTAGTTATAACGACCGCCAGCCGCCTTATTCTAGCCATGTGTCATAATTAAAATAAGTTATTTCAGCAGCAGTGTCCTAGATGCTACTCGTGTATTTTAAGCGCAGTTGCTTTACTTGTCGACTAATACCTTCACGTTTTCACCGTGTATTTTCAGGTTGAACTTAGTCCGCGAGGTGGCAGACGGTATGCGCGTTTACTTCGACTTCGTCTTACGCAACAACCTGTTGTACAAGCAGGAACTGAGCCAGTATCATGAGATCTGCGGTCAATTTATCGACAAGTAAGTTACTATATTAACAACTAAAACAAAGTTTTTGGAACTTATTGGCTTGACTTTAATTTGTTACGTCAGAAATTTTCCGTTTCAGAAACTGTGTTTTAGGCCCGGACTCTACCAAAGCGAAGACGAGCGGAGCGGAGAAACGTGCAAGATTCAACCAATCATAGGAGAGACGAGAGACACGTAGATTTCAACCAATGAGATTGGTCGGTTTCCGCAAGTCCTCTCCTCCGGTCCGCTCGTCTATTTGTGAAGGAGCTCGTCACCATAACTATTTCCGCCACTAAGCAGCGTAGCTATGATTGATTTTGAAAGGTTTTGATGCCGAAACTTCAACTTTGTCTCTGGGATGGCATCCCACCAGCGATGCATCAGATATTGCAGATGTTTGGCGGCAGCCATTACACAAAAATAGCTGAGTCATCTGCCACCCAACAAAACATAATAAAACATCAAGAGGCGTTCATAATTCTAGGCATGAAGCATGCAAGAAGCGAGAGTTGGAAGGGGCGGAAGAGTATGATGATGAGCCGATGGGCACTGAGGAAGAAGTGCCGAGTGCGGCTGATGAAGATCTCAAGAGCCCCAAGATCCCGGACTACTCGCATCTGCCGCCCGATCCTATGGATGCTGATAAGAGCGAAGGTAAACAACACTTAAATACAAAAAAAGAACACTTACCAACAAGTTCTGAAAATGATAATTTTGGAAAATAATTATTTATAAAAGATGATTATAAACTAAGCCCATATCGTTCTGCTCTGCAAAGACACACCCGCAATTATTCAGCGCTTCTATTCTCTTTCGCTTTCAATGTATAAAAACGTAATCTTCTTTTCACCAGGTGAATCTAACAACCAAGACGATGGTATCGCGTCGAAGAGCGACTCCAATGATAAAACTGCTGCTATCAGCGACTCGACCACTGACGACAACCAAGTTGGTGGATCTGAGAAGACTCGCGAGAGCCGGCCTGCTACTCGCAGCGGCAGTGTGGCAAGGAGGTTGGTGGATGAACTAGCTTTCTCCCACAGTTTCAACTTTTTAACGTACCCGGATTAAAAGTATCTTATGTATTAATTGAATGGTCTACCCAAGCGTTATTGTATGTTCTTTATATGTGGAAGAGAAATAAACAATATATTCTTTTTTTATTCATTAACACACAAACTTTTATTTTCTTAATCTTAGTAGGATAACACTTTTTACCTTTGCTAACACTTTTATTGTTTTCAGGCTCCGCTCTCACAAGTCTGTGGTGTCCCAATCGGAAAATGAGGAGCCGACTCCGTCAACTTCAACCGGGGAGCCGAGGCAGTTCGAAACTATGTCATCCAGGTAAAAAGCTTACGTCGAGGCCAGAGGCCTGAACTGGCGCCGTCTGGTGACAAAGAAAGAAATTACGTACTCCAATAACTTCTTCACGCGATGAAGTAGGGTTCTTAGTGATAAACCCTCACACTAGACTCGCAGAACAAACTCAGAACTGTCCCATAGGCGAGCCTGTGAAGAGTTCTGAGCAATAAATTGTGGTATGGAGACTAGACAGATCTCTAATACCGATCACAGGAGAGATGAGAGACGCGATGTGGATTGGTTGATTCCCGCACGTCTCCTCGCCTTAGCTTATTCTATCTTCCTGGCCAGCAACTTATCAATAAAGTATGTGAATGTTCCAGCGTGGGCAGCAGCGGCTCGTCTGTGAGCGAGAGCTGGGCGCGACCCGCCACGGCGGCGCCCGCGCCCACTTCCAGGCGCACGCCGCTGTCTCTGCTTCTGGATAAGGTACATCCAGAACCGACCGGTTCAACTTGATCTATACTTTATGACTGCCAATATTGGAGCTAATATGGCGTTTCTTGTACAAATAAAAATGAGAGATATTGTAAGTATAGTGTAATAATTTCAGAGTTTTCAAATTAAATTTTATTGTCAGGTGGCGAAGTGGCAGATTATTCCCCGCGAGGGAACCGAACATCTGCCATGTCGCGTGTATGGGGCCATTCATCTTGCCAGACTCTTCGGTATTGTATCTTTTACCTTTACTTAATCCCAGAGCTTCACAACAAGACATACAACATTAAAATATGTGTTTTTATACTTCCAGTGAAATTGCCAGACTTTCTGAATGCTTTGCCTCAGATGCCCGACTTAAAACTGAAGCTGATTGTCAAGCACGTCGAATTGTTCATTCAGTAAGTTTAGCATTGAATAATTCAAAGCTAATACTTCTATAACTAAGCTTATTGACATATTGAATATTAAAATATTTGTATTTCACAGTTACTTGGAACAGCATGGCGAATGGTTCGGCGAGATATACTACGTCGCAGACACCGCATGCCGCTCGCGTTAAACTATTGACGGATACGGACACTCATCAGAACAACTAATTTGCTCTCTATTGAGATACTTTACATTCCAAAATGTTAAAAACGCTGAATATTTTTAAGTCAAAATAAATTCCAAAAAAAATTGTTTATTCGCCACCGTCCAAAATTGAAACAAAACAAACATGTCAGCGGTTAGCTATTATATTTTCAAAAATACGAACACGCCATCTTCTTGAATCTCGTTTTAGTTATTTTTTGATAATAAAGTGGCTGAATTTAATACTAGTAGATAGCTACTAGTAATGTTGAGATTACTATAAAACAATCAATATTGTAAACGAGTGACTTATGGTAAAGCCTTCATTAGGAGACATAATGTTGAAATAATGTATTTCAAAGTTCTCATGTTGATTACGCACCTTAACTCAGACACGACTTTTGGATATGAGATCCCCCGAGAAAGAAAGGATGTTTTGTTATGTGTGATCGTCTTTGAAACACAACAACAGCTAGGATAAGCGATTAGTGCTTGCGTTATCATATGAAAATGGGTCAATGTTCAAAAGTGGTGTCTGAGTAGAGTTAGTAGGGTACTATTTTCTTGTAGGAAACGTTTGTCAGTATTATGTAGTGGTTGTTATGGATCCTTGTTAATTATTAGCACTGGCCTATCAATGCACAATAGGTAAACCTGGTATGATAATACTAAATATGTAGCGGGTAGAGTTGGACTAGACTACATTTTATCTTTTAACTTTCTGCTGCATCTTATACAATAGTTTGTGGTACGAACAGCCATCGTACTTTTAGTAATCTGATCATATTAGTTGTATATGAGCTATCATCAGAATGCAGTCGACTATTTATTGGTTAGATAGATTTCTCAAAGGCAACAATTAGATGAAATAGGTATTTACACTGTGTCAATAGTTTAAGTACTTTAGAGTTTCAACTAAGTTGTGTTGCGCATTTAGCAGATTGCCGATTGTTCTTGCGCTTGGTAGCTATAGGCTGTCATCGTGACGCAACTAGCATTTATTATTGCAAACTATATCAATATATTTATTACAAGTTACGGTTACGAGACGAAACTGCGATCACCGATCAGTGAAGATGTTTGTACTTTTGCACTGATTAATGATTCGTAGGATATTATCATCAAAACATTATAATAATAAGTACAGTGTAGTTAGACAGTAGAAAAATAGCCAGCGCACTGCGCAATTACTTAATTATGATTATGTATTTTAAATTATTACGATTCTTACACGAGTGACATTTTAACCATAGAATGATGCAACATACAATATTTTATCCTCAATATTTATTAATATTTTATGTTAGTGGATAACCAAAAACAAATAAATATTATTTCAAATGGAGTGTTTTATTATGAATAATTACATTCCTACTTCAATAACAAAATTATTTTTTAAATTTATTTAGTTGGTGAATTACATTGACATATTCATTATCTGTATTGAAAACTAAAAGTAATAATAAGACATAACTAAATTACATTTAAGGCATATTGAGTTCATAAGGCACACAAGAAACACTAAATTGTTTTGCCAAACGTAATGTTTTCAACTTTTAACTAAACACCTTGCTTGCATGGTTTATAACCAGATTTTAGCTTAGCCACATTTTTTGTAAATGTTTGTTCAAAACACTTTAATTACTCACTAACAATAAGTATGATCTGGTTGATAATGGTATTAAAAAGGTTCAACCTGAGATCAAAGTAACTTGGTTAACTGACAATAGTACTGAGATTTATATCAATAATAATAATTTAAAAGAGTAAATTGAAATAATGGAAAATACATTAAACCTAGAACCTTAAACTGAGCAAGACCAGGTATGTCACCAACAATGTAGTTCTTTGCAAATTTACAAAATTCTTAGAAGTATGAAACAAACATTAAAGATGTGATTGTAGTTGTAGTATGTGCAATGAAACCTATGGTTTTCGTCATCCACATATTATGGACGCCATATACTGAAGGACCTGAAAGTTATTGATAGGTTCAACTGGTTGGGGGGCTGTTTTAGCCTCTTTCACAAGTTCTGTCTCCAGTCTAGCTGTTTCGACACGCGAGAGCCGACACAATATCCCATTTTCACTCAAGCAATTACTTTAACTTGACTATACATACGGGTCTAAGACTCTTAGCAGCCGTGGTCATATAACGAGGGCGCAATGCCGTACTTCACCATCCTACTCAATGTTTTTGACCACTACTACCACGAGTCTTACAACCGTATGTATAGTCAAGTTAAGGTTCGCGCACATTATGTCGGGCCGCAGCGGGTCGGGTCGGGTCGCAACGCAAAAATCCGCTCAAATCGCTCGTTTATATTTATATGAACTATCGCACACTATGCCTGGGCGCAGCGGGCCGCATATTCCGCCGTGGATTTTGGTTGCGTGCGATGCGGCCCATCCCGCCCCGCTGCGCCCCGACACAGTGTGCTATAGCAAGCGGATTGGAGTGCACGCGCGCATTTAGACCGGAAAATAGTGACACAAAATTTACGATATTTTACGATTTCTTTTTTGACCAACTTTTTTTAGAAGCTGTTCATTATCTTCTTATTCTAACAACAGGCAAAAAAAAAGATAATTCTTCGTCATAGATATCCATAACGTACGGTTGCACGAACGTCTGGCAGAACACTCCATAAAAAAAATTCAAAATCCGTCAATGCGCTGCGACCGGGCCCGTCACTGATGTGCTAAGTAAGCAATTTGCGCTGCGCTGCAGCCCGCTCCGCCCGCTGCGGCCTGACATATTGTGCGCGAACCTTTATAGTAATTGCTTGAGTTTAAGTATTTACTTATGCAATAGACAAGAATTTAAACGAAGCAAGAACCGTCAAAGAAAGCATAGCTAAGAATTCTATCTTTAGACAGTTGCTACATATTGGTGCTTGTAACTTTAGTGTATGGCGCCGTTAATCAAGGGATCATTACATCAAGCAGAGAGCGTTTAGTCCTGTTCCATCCTGTGTATGACGCGCCGATACTCCTGCTCCAAAGCTAGGTATTGATTGGCCAAACGGCCGTGCGTCTCACTCAGGCCCGTTGCGCTCACAGTTGCTGCGTATTCTTCAGGTTTTAACACCTTTTGCAATTTTTTCATTTCTAATTTCTTTTTCTGTAATCAATTTAAATTACGGTAAGCATATTGCGGTTGGATTGTCGTTCAATTGAAGAGGGTACAGATTAAATAATCATAAACATTCTCAGAACAGCTATGGAAAATGCTTAATCATACTTATAAAATCGTTTGTCCAGTCTGGCTCTGGCTTAAACGCACAGCTCAAACCATTGGACGGATTCGGATTAAATTTGCCATACAGATAACTATTAAGGCGTAGGTATCCGCTAAGAAATTATTTTAGAAAATTCAACCCCTAAGCCGAAGTTAACTGAAATAGGGGTTGAAAGATTATATGAATCCGTCACTGGGCGAAGCTGGTGCAGGTCAGGTCTAGTAAAACTTATATGGGTTAAGAGAGACAACAGATGTAATTTAAAAATAGATAGCATGTTATCAATCAATCAACAAACCTGGAAAGGCGCATTGAGCCTGTTTTTAACGTCAAGCCTGTAGGTCAAGTAGGCAGTCTTATCAGAGGTGTTGGTGTTCTTCAAACGAAGGATCTCGTAAACGCGCCGCGCTTGCTTCTTGTTGATCTTGAACTTGCTGCTCGCTTGGTTTGCCATGTCTTGAGAGAAGCTGAAACAAATAAAAATATTTTAAGAATTGATTAGGTATAACTAATTTTGGTTCTTATTAAGTCTAGTTTCAGGGCTAATACTTGTCGGGTAGTATACGACGAACGTATCATGAGGCGTTCAAAATCCCGCTGTGAACAAAACTTTGACGGATGTAATACACGCAGTCGTTTCATTATGCTTACAAAATAGATAGCTAAAATAAAATACATTATAGTTACCCTTGAAGTAATTTCATAGGATGAAAAGCTGGTAAATCACTGCAGTTCTTAGCATCAACATAATCTCTAATTCTCTGGAAGTCTTGTGATGGATCCTCAACAGTAATATCTACTACTTCAGGAAGTATTATGAAGTGAGAATAAACAGCCTGGAAAAATAACAATTAGTCATTATTTAGGTAGATAGCCAAACAAATATACAGAAAAGTATTCCCAACTGAATACCAATATTTTGATAGTTCAGGTGGGTATTGTAGGTGAGATGGCATCGAGCCAACATAGCAAGCCATACATATTAAAGTTATGCCTCATTACTGCATCACGGCGGCACTCACGCATTTGTGTTATACACTGCGTTACTCAATTGTTCGCCTCTTTCGATTAAATGCTAGAACTCGCTCATGGTGAACTACACTTAAGCTTGCGTTTGGCCGCAACTCGCCCGATGATGCGGCCTAGCGCTTGCCTAGAGGAAACCTATTCATTCGAACTTTTAACTCTGAACTGTTTCCTACATAAAGATGCAAATAGTGAGTAGCGCGCGCGAGCTGACAAGCAGTGAACGACTTAGTGTCGCAGATCGTGGGGTAGAACACAGGCATGCGCTTTACTTTGATTTATTTCATCACCACCACTCAAAATGGAGAAGGAAAACATTGTGAGGAAACCAATATGTCCTAGAAGCAAAAATTCCAAGACAATAAAATTGTGACCTTCATTAACACGAACAGCCCGCTTGGCGGATTGCAATCTACCCCCGAGAGACCTCTATATGAGAACAAACAGGAGGCTCCCATGGCAGGGACACAGGCCCTAGCTGAGGCAACATTATAAGCTGATTATGCTATGTAAACTGACCTGCAGCAGTTGCGCGCAGATGCCGAGCTTCCTGAAGGGCGGCAGCGTGAGGACCTGCGAGATGCGCGGCCGCGAGTGACGCGGGTACGCGTAGTAGCGGTACACGGTCGCGTACGCAGCCGTCGCATATCGCGCGCCGCCTTCGCTTGACTGGAATTTCTCGAATCTGTAACCATGCATGCTTGACATCAAAGTATCACACTCAATGTAAAAAGGGCGAGTTTTTTACGAGATTATTCATTTAATTTGAGATTGTATGTAAGTTGCTTCAGAAAGTTCAAGTGCGTGTTACTTGCAACTGGCGTGCGTGTGACAAAATGTATGAATGTGACGATGACAAAGCAAAAGATGTATAGACTTTTGGCTTTCTGTAGTTTCCACCTTGCCCCATGGTAACACAGTTTGATTTAATGTGTAATAAAAAAGGTTCTTATGAGCTATTATAATTTGCAGACAAAGGACAGCTGCAAACCGTCTTTTAAAAATACGAAAATATTAACTATGCCGTCGTTGTACATCTATGAAACGTCTATGTTCGTCAAAAATAATTAACATAAATTTTGCTCGAGTAACTAGTCAGCGCCGTTGTGATCTGTTACAAACAGTCGGATCTAGTACTGCACTATACAGAAACAGTATTTTTGTAATGGCTCCAAAGGTCTATAATAAATTATCAAAATGCATAAGGACTGAAGATAATGTCTGCAAATTCAAAAGAAAATTGTATTTATTTCTAATTGATAAGACGTATTACTCTATCTAAGAATTTTTAAATGACAAAATATGACATTACCACCCTTTTATTATAATTGAACATTGAAATGCATGTAAAAATAAATTTTAATTGATGAATTATTTATTAATAATACATTTAATTGACATTATTTACAAAATTATAAAATATGACATTACAAGCCTTTTATATAGTTTACCATCGACATGCATGTAAAAATAAATTCTAATTGATTATTTATTTATTAATAGAACATTGAATTCACATTATTTATTTGAACTTGACTTTGTGTTACAGATTCAGACATATTACTAAAAAACTAATATTTGTACATCAATTTCATTGGTGTACAAATATTGAGCTCAACTAAAATGTATACATAAGACCTTTATTATAATACCTGTGTTCACAAATAAAGATTGATTTGATTTGATTGATAAATTACACTGGACAACAAAAACAAAATATTTTTTTGCCATGGTTCGCAACTGGTTTTTTTTCATACCTTGGCAAGAGATTAGTTAAAGTATTAAAAAAAAAAAACATCCATTTCCGTTGGAAAATATGTTTATTTAAAAAAACAAATATAACTTAGTTTGGAAGGAAATCATGTTTTTAAAAATTATTCTGAAGATTTTTAGTTTCTTTCTTATAACTATACGATACATGATCTCATTTTAAAGTCCAACAAAAATCTGCAAGCATTCTTGATTGCCATTTTCCTTGGTATCTTTTTTCCATCACTATGATATCTTGATGAAATCTTTCTCCGTGTTCGTCACTTACTGCACCTAAGTTGTCAGCGAAAAAGTCTATAATATGGGAATGAAGGAAATGAATCTTCAAAGACATATTACATCCTAAGGCTTTATAACCCTGTTGTAGTTTAGAAACCATCTCTTCATGGTTTGAGGACATTCTAATTTGCAAAAAAAAATTTGCCATTTCAACAAAAGTCATGCATTTTTTTCTGTGTTTAATTTTGGAACACTTTTTATCACCAAAATGAGTCAAAATGACCTAAAAAACTCGTCACAATCAACAATAACCTGTTGAAAAAACACTAGAAATAGACCGCCGTTAACTACTAATATTGTACAAGGAAAAAAGTTCCTGGTAAAAATAACTTCAAACTATAGAAATGTGAGGGTATATTGTGTAATTACAAATACCACTCTTATTCTTGTCGTTACGGTATATCGAAAACAAAATCATAATTGGCCATGCAATTATATATTTTTTTCAATATACCATCAAAATTTTTTTCAAATTTATATTTAAGTTTGTCATTTATTTAGATATCTCGACACACATGACATGAGAGATCGAAAATATATAATTGGATTAACGGCAAAAAGTCGTGTTGACCAGTGTTATTAGATTCTATTATAAATAAGCCAGTCCATTTGGTATGGGATAGAAACTCTTCAAACTCAATAATAAAAACTTACGCAAACAATACTTACACTGTAAAGAACGTCCACTGATCATCATCCACATCTATGAATGATGCTGCATCCACATACCACAATAAAAAGGTCTGTAGCCTCTCATGGAATGCCAGAAAGCCAGAAGTAGATGTTTCAGAGTAGTACACTTCAAAGGATCGCTTCTCACCGCCATCAACTATAAAAAGAAACAAAGATATGTATGTGAAGAGAGAAGCTCTGTGGACAGACAACTTCAATTATAAATATTTCATATCCTAACTACTACATTTAGATGGAACAAACATCCATACACTGTATTAGCATGGCAAAAGAGGCTGTCAGAATCTAATCTCCACGACATGTATTTACTTTTGTAGTTAGTTTGCAGAAGGGAACAAGACAGTGTGGTTCAAAAAGTACACAATAGCCTATAGATGATTGCAATCAATGGTACAATATTGACAAACGAAATTAATATCGAAGAAAGTAAGAATTTCATTTACCTGTAACTTTGATCATACTACCTACCCTGCAAATTATATGGAACAAAATTATATTATTTACATTGCATGTTGGTCAACAAACTCATAACAAAGTTCATTGCCCTAAGTAAACCTGTGTCACTCAATACACTGACTATAATTTGCAATATTTGACAGTTAACTAGTATAACCTTATATGAGACAAAAATTACTGGTTTTTAAATCATTGGTAATGATGGTAGGATGGTGATAAAGTAAAATTTATAAAAAATAAACATGATTACTTACAAGGCTCAACAGAGAATGCATGTATCAACTGTCCGTGGGGTGTAAATGACTCATCTTTCTTTAGTATAGATACAAAGTGGTCCAAATTGGTGACATATCCTGGTGCTAACACTTTCGTCAGGGCACCTTCAACATCATCTGGTTTCATACCTTCAGATTTATTTGGCTCAATCTGTAAATATATTAGATCTTGAGATAGTTTCTTCTACTACAGTATAACCTCCCAAGAACAACACCAGGACATTGAATATAATAGCCCCATGGTTATTGCTGTTTTACAAACTGTTGATTCTAATATTTCTGAGTTAGTGGAGCATATTTTGCAAGCTGTGTGACACAAACAGCGCACAACATGTAACAAGCTTACTATAACTAAACCAGAATCCAAAATGGACATAGCTGGACACTGACAATTTAGAAGTTTGTGTCCCTGTTAGACTTGTATTGGAGATTTAAAAGAAAGAATCAGTTTTTTATTCCAGTAAAAGATAACAAATGCACTAAAACAAAAACATATAAATTCCAATACCTTTTCCGTGTATTCAATTCCAAGATATGTCTGCAGACTTCCTGCGCTATAATAAAGTCTGATGTGCAAGTCTGTGTAGCCAAATATGTTTTCGTTCTCCCCAAAAACCTGGTGACACATCTCTGGACCGAAACTTGTGTCATCATTCTCCAGATCATCCACAGATCTCACTGTAAATGGCAACAGAAATTGAATGAACAAATGGAAACTACTGTTGCCAAAGCAGTGTGAAACACTTCCTTTGAAAGGAATATTTAAAACTATACAATACCTCGGTATGTAGTGGCATGACATGGTAAAGTAGAAATAGAAAAGTACAACATACATATACCCCGACATTTAGGTTCAATTATAATTTCTAGTCGGAATAAAAAAAATCTTACCCAGCTTGAATTCCAAAACCTCGTTTCCATCTACAACTAAATGGCACAGTGCATCAGTCATTTTCTATAATAATTAAAATCCAATTTCATTACACTCAATAACCCCGCGATTCCCGCGCAAAAAGATAGGTAATAAAAATACTGAAAGAAAAAACATGTAATATACTGTGTTTATTTAGTTTTCTTCACTGCGTCGATTTGTTAACTTGCCGATGCACTAGCAAAACCACTTTTTTATCATCAAAATTTACAGACAGGACTCAACAAAATTGCAAAAATGAGGGAAAAGAATGCAAACGAAAGTTACTTTTAAAAATAGCTGTCAAAAAAGTCACATCAGACGTCTACTGAGATGTCACTCATTTTTAGGGTTCCGTAGCCAAATGGCAAACAACCCTCCCTCCCTTAGGGATTCGTTATGTCTGTCTGTCCGTCCATATGTCATAGCCACTTTTTTCCGAAACTATAAGAACTATACTGTTGAAACTTGGTAAGTAGATGTATTCTGTGAACCGCATTAAGATTTTCACACAAAAATAGAAAAAAAAACAATAAATTTTGCGGGTTCCCCATACTTAGATAGAACTGAAACTCTTTTTTTTTTTTCATCAAACCCATACGTGTGGGGTATCCATGGATAGGTCTTCAAAAATGATATTGATGTTTCTAATCTAATATTTTTCTAACTTGAATAGTTTGCGCGAGAGACACTTCCAAAGTGGTAAAATTTGTGTGCCCCCCTGTAACTTCTAAAATAATAGAATGATAAAACTAAAAAAAATATATGATGTACATTACCATGCAATCTTTCACCGAAAATTGGTTTTAACGAGATCTAGTGTGTAGTTTTTTTTAATACGTCATAAATCGTAAACCACAATTTAACTTTCATTCAATCAACACAAATATAAAAATAAAACATTTAAGGTGAATGCTTCAACCAACCCGCGAAATTCAAATTTTCTTACGTTTTTTGCAATTTGCAGGCCAGTGCTAGGTTGTATGTTGATTAAAATATTATTCGCGGCTGTAAGACATATGTAGTTACAGAATTATAATCATCAAAATCACCAATACAACCCTCCAAGTTCATAAAGGCGTAGGAACAAAAAAAAAACAGAAAAAGTCATTCCTACAGCTTTATGAACTTAGAGCGTTGTATTGATGATTCTGATGATTATAATTCTGTAATTACATATGTCTTAAAGCCGCGAATAATATTTTAATCAACATACAACCTAGCACTGGCCTGCAAATTGCAAAAAACTTAAGAAAATTTGAATTTCGCGGGTTGGTTGGAGCATTCACCTTAATTTCATAAACATAAACGGTATGGTCATAAACATAATGGTACGGAACCCAGCGTGCACTTGGCCGGTTTTTTATCATATTTCTGTTGTCTATGACGTCGGCACCAGTTAAATAGAGGTGTTACAACGATTCGACTAAATTGCAGTGCTTGCTATAACTGTTGCTAAGCCCTAAGCCTACCCCTGAAGTAAAGCGTCTACCAGCAAAGCTTTTTTTGCAACACAGAAGAACATTTTGAAAACAGTTTTGTGGAGCATAGTTCTTAAGTTAAGATTTTTATAAACTTTGTTTTAATAAAATAAACAAATAATGATTCAAAATAATTATCCAGTTAAAACAAATTGCAATTTCTGCAGTCATTTTGATTTTAACTTTGTGTTGCCCAAAACTGATTGAAAATAGTAGTACTAACTGGATTATGTCCTAATAGATGTTAGGAAGATATTTCTTGAAATAATACATACATACATAAACTCACGCCTTTTTCCCATGAGGGAGGGTAGACTGAAACCACAGAACGCCACTTGCTACGATCCTTACATAATAAAAATCAGTTATAGTATATGAAATCAAATCAGTTCGGTAACGTTACAAGTCCTATGAATTCCTAAACTCCCATGACGGAACTGATTTCACAGTTTGGATACAGTACAATGAAAGGCATGAGGGCTTTTTATAACGTTTAAGAATAAAACGTCGTACTGTAAATTGTAACCATAGAAAAGAATGGTAGCCGGTTTTGTCAAAAAATAAAGTGCAATATAAATAACGAATAAATTACTCCATTTCAATTCAGCTTGCGTTATTGACTATCGAAAAATATTTAGAATATTTAATCGATAATTTGCAGAAAAGCGTGACAGTAAAAGCCGAGTAAGCTATGCCGTTGCGTAGTGAAGAATAAAAAAAAGCAATATCGATGGTTCATTCATTTATGTGACGTCATTATGGCCTGGTTGGGTTAGGTTTGCTTGGAAATTTTTGTTAACAATCTTGTATTTTAATATATTATATGTTGTGCTACTTATTTTAGATTAGTAATATAAATACCTCATATAGTACCGGTAATCCTGGTGCCAAGAAGTGTCTGTTTCGACGACATTTTCTGGCGAAAATGAATCGCCATGAAGGTGGGTAATGATAATCAAAATTTGTTCGATGCTATTGTCACTGCAAATTTCATTGCAAAAAAATATGAAAATATTGTCATCATAGCGTTATTACATTCAATTTTCATGTCATTGTCATCAATGTAAAGGAAATAACGAATTGTTGTTGTATTTTGTGTATTGACATATTTTCAGGAGTCAGCTGTGATTCTTGTTTGAAAAATAACTTCAGAGGACGACGATACAAATGTTTAATTTGCATCGACTATGACTTGTGCGCAGCCTGCTATGAGTCCGGCGCTACCACAAACCAACACACTACAGAGCATCCCATGCAATGCATTCTATCTAGAAGTGACTTTGGTGAGACCTATTTACAGTGCTATCTATGTTAGATTGTATCTTATAAGCCAAATGCTTGTACATAATACCTCTGCAAGGTTAAAAACAGGGTTAGTTAACTTTGAAAGAAGAAACAACAATAATAACTTGAATATTGTTTTCATTTTGGATGACATACATTTTAGTACACCAACAAAATGTTGTGAAACCATATCTCATGAAAATCTCATTCAAGTACTGTTTGAAACAAGATAGTACCTGTGATTATCAAAAAATTGCAAATGCACACAAAGCCCTCTGTTTATAAACAGTACAATTAATACACAAAGGCAAATGACATTGTATTATTATAAGACAAAGAGATTTCCATGGAAAACTGGCCTGGAATGTATTCATCAAATTTTACCATAGATTTCCATTACAAATAATAAATCAAAGAGTTCTCAATGATGCTGTTGTTTGTAGCCTACATCATCCCACTGCTGGCCAAGGGCTTTTACACCCCCCCTCCCCCTTTTTCCTTTTCTCAGTGAAGCATTTTAAATCACTCACAAGGCTGCTTTATTATACCAATAATATTCTTATAAGAAACCTGTGCATATTAATTGTTCATCCACTAAAACCATACAAAAAGTTTCTGAAAACAATTTCATTACCACTTTCTCAAAAGAACTAACAAAAATAATCTTAATAGAAAGTCATTCAGCCATTACTTAGCTAATTTACATTTTGTGAAATTTTTTTGGAAACATTCTAACTCATCATGCTTTTTTCAAGAAATATAAAAAAAAACTGAAACTATTTTATCATTGCATGGATGTAAAATCTTAAAAATATATTATACAGGGTGACTTTGAATTAATGCGACAAAATGAAATGGGAGCTTCAGTTACAGTAACATAGTAAATATAAACTGTTTTTTCTACAATCTAAATCGTTAAAAAAAAATACGCGATTATCGTTATCAAAAGGTCCATTGATGTTATTATCTTTATTTAAGTACGAATTATCGTTATTCCAGCAAAATTCATATGCAAAATAAATAAGAAAAATTAAAGTATCAAAAAATCTCGTCCGACTCATCGCAGTGCTCAATAATTGTCGCGCGTCGTGGAGTACTCATGTTATTAGACGTTGCTGTTCATAGTCAAATATTTTTTTTTAATTTTACATTTGATATTTTATACAGTTTCTTGACAACACGTATTATTGTATATTTAAATTTGTCACATGTATTCGATGTCACCCTGTATATATTTAGTATGAGTGTATAAAACATGGATATTTATTTCATATGATTTCATATCATCTTCAGATCTGTACTATGGTGGAGAGGCACTAACTTTGGAACAACCTCAGGCATACACATGTCCATTCTGCAATCGGATGGGCTTCACTGACACAGCGCTCATGGAGCATGTAACAGCAGAGCATGCAGATACTACGCTGGCTGTAAGTATCAAATGGTTTTTCTCATTACATTCCTATACATTTCTCACACTTTCATATTTATTCATGGATGGTATCTGTTTGTCATCATAATAAAATAAGAAATAAGTGTACCTTTTTGTTTCCCAAATATATAAATAAACTGCTTGTGCATGGTTATAATTGGATTTCAGTCACTTTCAAAGTATTAAGAGAAATTTGTAGCTCAAGAGTTACTATAGATGTATTTACACCTAATTTAAAAGTTTTGTTTGATCAAACACTTTTTGGAATGTGTTTTTATTCACGTCTTTATTTATTACACATTAATTACATTTTGTACACATTAATTACATTTTTAAATATTTCAATCTAAAGTAGGTATAAATATAAAATAATATTTAAAAAACAATTTGTATTGTTGTGAAATATTCTGAATTTATTTATTTTGTTTTTGTATACAGGTTGTGTGTCCAGTATGCGCTTCGATGCCTGGTGGGGAACCAAATTTCGTGACTGATGACTTTGCCGGACATCTTACCCTGGAGCATAGGACTGGGCCTAGAGATCTCATTTCATTTCTGATATCCTTTTTAATATAAAAATATCTTTCTGTAGGTATTCTTAATACTCTGCTGTTAAAAATCAGGGTCAAATGAGCTGGTCTAAAATCCTAGATTACTTGTTTTTCAGTAGAAAATATACAAAAAAAAAAAACACCTGTAATCCCCCAATGGTACAGTAGAGGTGTGCCTCAATAGCCACATTTCGCCAGTTATATTTAAGACCTTTGTAATTGGTTGAGCCTACTGCCATCAACTGGGCATAAGATCCAGTCTCTGGGCTGCTAATGAGAAATTCCAATAACAAAAATATGGGGTGTGAAAAAGGGTGTAAAGAAACCCTTTAAGAAGCCGACGAGCACTTTTTCTCCCTGTCATAGTGATCAGTTTTTTTGTTCTGAACCATACCCAAGACCTTTTAATTACGGAGATATTGGAGGTGTTTTGTGAATGATTTCCTTAATCACGCTGCACGATGAACCAAGCGGTATCAGGCATGGCGGCGTGCGACGCATGCCTCACTCTGGTCGCGGCGTGAGTCGCGCAAGACGCACCAACATGCAGTTTAGGTAACTGGTATTCCTACACTTTTTAAACTGCTTTTGAGTACCATTTGCTTTATTGACAGAATTAATCTATACTTATATTATAAGTAGAGGTAAAATTTTTATAAGTTTGTATGTAGGACGTAATCTTCCGATTCCGATCCGAATCTGAAAATTCTTTCACTAACGGTAAGCTACACTATGCCCGAGTGTCAAAGGCTTCATTCAAAACGTTCCCGTGGGTTAATTTCCTTACGGAAGGGTAGCGAAGCCGCGAGCATAAGCTAGTAATTTATATATTTGCTTTCTTAGAATAGAGAGCAACAAAATAACGCCATCTAATTTAAAATACAAACATGGCTTTTATAATGATGGCATGGCTTTTTTTTCTGAGAATGTTTTAATTGTTTTGCAATGGCATGTAGAGCTACAATCCCATAGTTCTTTTAACTCTCAGCAGCAACCCAATAGCAGCCTTATTTCAGTGTCAATAAAGATGACTATGATATTGTCAGACTTGTCAGTGGCAACAAGCTAACAACCTTATTGCTGCGAAAATAAAGATTATTATTGACCGATTTTGACTGTGATGGAAAATCAGTGGTAACTGTGAAAGGGCTCCAAAGGCCCTTCACACGGCATGATCTGTGCAATATTTTGCTGTAAGTAAAACTTTAGAACTTTCCATACTTCATTTTGTTTTTAGCCATATGAATATTGGGGTGTTGCAATATGATCTGGCAGGGCAGTGCCGTGTGAACGTCTGAAAAGTCTATGTTTAAAATGTTAGTGTTCACTCACTAAAAACGTAATTTTTCCATATTCAGCATGTAAAAGAAAGGGTAGGTATAGTCATATTTAAGGGTATGGTACACTGTACAGACCATCAATCTAAATAACTTTTTTCCATGGTCCAAGAGCGAGAAAAAAATATCAGCTACCCTCATATTTTTGAGTCGAGTAAGTATTTAAATTGTGTATGGCGCAGCTTATTTTTAATAATTGCGTTTTTGATCATATTGAGAAAGTTGTTCAGTTTGATCCTCTGTAGCAAACCCTTAAGTATGTCTACACCCTTTCTGTTACATGCCGTATAGTAAAATGTGTGATGTGCATGAGAACAAATAAATAAAACGCATGTTGTATTGCAGCACGGGCGGCGGCATCTCGTCGCTGTCGCCGTCGTCGCGCGACGCCGTGGTGGATCCCATTGCCGAGCTCCTGTCGCAGCTGTCTGGCGTGCGGCGCGGAGCCGGCCAGCCCGGCACGCCCAGTCAGCTGCAGCAGCTACAGATGCAGCTGCAGCTAGAACGACAGCAGGCCACGGTTAGAAACAACTGTCATTCTAATATTCGTTTCATGAGAGAGAAGACTGCGTCGTTGATCTTTTGGTCATATACTGCTGAGCATGAAGTCCTGGATTCGATTCCCGGGTCGGGCAAAGTATTGTTGGATTTATCCATTAGGAAATCTCAGTAGTATCCACCAGCCAGCTAACTTTTAGCATAGACAAGCCATTAGGCCATCTGTTTATTGCTTGTGCTGATGGCGCCAACTATGCACGCTCCTCGTTTAGCGTACACTGCCCTATTCTTACATATTTCATTTTATAATCTTCCGAAAACTGTATCAATTAACGTAAAATCCAATTTTATTAATTATAGTTTAATCATCGACAGGCGGCCCGGCAGCAGCTGGAGCGCCTGCCGCGGCGAGGTGGCGGCGCGGCGGGCTCAGCCGGCTCCGCGCCGCCTCCCGCGCCCCAGCCCGCAGCCGCGCAGCCGCCGCCGCAGCCCGAGCCCAGCGACTCGCAGTTCCTCCTGTCTGGCTTCCTGGGTGAGTACCGCGCCCGCCGCCCCGCCCGCTCCTTCTGCTCCATCTGCGGCTCTAACCCGTGCTGTGTCCCGCAGGCGCCAGCGACAGCCAGGCGGGCCCCGAGACGGAGAGCCGCGCGGCGCTACTGCGCGGCCTGGTGCTGGCGTCCCTGGGCCGCGCCGCGCCCGCGAGGTGCGCGCCGCCGCCCGCGCCCGCCGCGCCGCCCGCGCCCCCCGCGCCCCGCGCCGCGCCCGCGCCCACGCCGCCGGCCGCCATGCTGCGCGTGAAGCCGCAGCCACGCACCAAGGTACCGTGCCGTGCCGACAGCGCCGAGCGCCTGAGCGTGTGATAGTGACGTCCTGTTCCCCGCAGGAGGCGGCGGCGCGCGCGCACGCGGCGGCGCGGCAGCTGCCCGAGGGCAGGTAGGACCGGCGCGCGGCCCGGCCGACCCGCGCGGCGGCGGCCCCGGCCCGCGACTGCTGCGGCCGCGGCCCGAGGGCAGGTAGGACCGGCGCGCGGCCTGGCCGACCCGCGCAGCGGTGGCCCCGGCCCGCGACTGCTACGGCCGCGGCCCGCCCCGCGCGCCACCGTCGGGTGCGGGCCGCGCCGCCCGAGCTTGCCGCGGATGGACGTCGGTGGATGAAACTATTCGATGTTTACTCGTTAGATGTTACGGTAGTCCACGAAGGCGCGGCCGGCTGCGGTCCCGTCCGCCGGCGCCGGTCGTGATCGCACTTGAGGGGTAAAGTTTGTGGCCGTCGATGTTGTTAGTGTTTATCCGTTGTACATATGGAGTCGCGGGCGCGCCGCTGCGGTCCCGGTCGGTCCCGGCCACCGACGCACCGTTACCTGGACTCGTTTCTTTGTTTTACGCTAACACTTATTAGTGGACGCTTTTGTTTGTTTTGTTGGCTTTCGAAATATCCGTGTGATTTCCTTTATCGTAGAGAATTAATAGTGATGGAATGTTTTAATCGATTTAACTACGATTAAATTTAAAAGAATAATGCATAGGGAATTAATATCGTACGAGAGGAGTCCTATCGAGTTGCATTTGCATTAAGATTAGATAAGTTTAAATAATTCGCAAATTCGCAGATTATTCAAAATTTATAAGGAATATTGACAACGGTCACTCAATAAAGTTTGACGTCGTTTAGGATCGTTATTAAAATAATTATTGTATTTATCTTATATAAAGTATAGGTATTGTTTTAATTTATTCAGCAACTTATTAACATATTTCACGGTGAACACTGACTCCTCTCTTAAAGTTATTTTTATAAAACAGTTGAAAACATACTTACCCACAAATTTTCACTAGCTACTCAAACAAAGTGCTTATTAGTTTGATTATTATACTCCAACATTACAAAATGTTTGTATGTACCCTAATTAAATTCTATAATATTACAAATGTATTTCATTTACTAAATTAATAGCAACCATGCCCATAACTTGTTTTATTTCTTCCATGTTGCAGAACGACTGATAATTGACTACAGCTGATGAGCTGAGGCTAGAGAAACATCAAACAATAGTTATATTCGAGAAATGTCAAGGACTCTGCCGAAAGTGTTGGTCGCGGGTCATAAGTTTTATTTATAATTAATTAATGTAGCTCTTACAATAAAGTCACTTAAAATCAAATTAATCAAAGTTACTTCATACATCTTTATGTTTACCACGACTCCCACGCACGACCCAAGCCGCTAAAGATCTAAACTTAGACTTCTGAAATGAATTTTGGATAGGGAGTTGTTTAAAACGGATGGTGTGCTATTTGTGGTGTTTAACCATAAAGTTCGGTACGGGCCCCATTGGGGCTTGACATACAAACCTCCGCTGGCTCGGTATCGGCCCCGAAAGGGGCTAGCATATAAGTCATACGTCATCCTCATTATTTATGTAAAAATTTAATATTCTGATAATCAAATACTATGAGTGTGCGTTAATTAAGAGAGTTGGATAAAAAGCTCATATGTCAACGCCATTAATATATTTAGCGCGCAAGTTTCTTAATTTCACCTTACAAAATCCAAGTGCGTAAATACGGTCATCGCCATTTTGACAGCAGTGCTGGCCGAGGCTAAAAATCATAAAAATTGTGGTTTTCGGACATCCAAACTCCACTTCATTGAGAATAATTAACTCGCCATTTAATTATGTGACGAATTCATCCATAGCTCAATTTAAATAAGCAGTGTTATTGATGAATTTTGTCGAAGTTTCGCGCCAATCGTGCGTGTTTACATTTTTATTTTTAACATTATATCACACAAACGCATAAAGATTCGATAACAAATGTGACAAATATAATTTCAAATATTATAAACAACATGAAAATGCCCAGATCTTAACGTAATTTACTAATACAGGACCAATAACACGTAAAATGCATTAATTCGAAATTGACGACCTTTTTTTTTTTAATTATTGTGATGTGTGCAAGCGATTATTTCAATCGATTCTTGTTTTGTAAATTTCGATTAAATCGAGTAATTAAATGTAAAAAAAAAAAAAATTACTTTCAAATAATTGTACAGGAAACACTTATCTAACTACTATACAGCGTTCCAACTAGGAAGAGGAGTATTTTCGATGAGCTCTGGCACCCAATGTAAGATTTAACTTGTGTTTAGGGTGCCAGCGTCTTCGCCTATACTTTGAACATATAACAATAGTTGTAAGACGAGTATATCATCATTTAATTACAATACTATATTTACATTAAATTACAATACTATATACTATATTTATGTATCTACACTTCTGGACACATCTATTGGCCCACCTTGTATTTTCAGTTTCGTTTGGTCCTAGCTAAAATTTTATATTAGGTCGAGCAAAAAGTTTTTATGCAGTTTTGAACCTGGCACATTCACAATTTCATTCAATAGTCTTTTTTGAATTTCGAACACAGAATTTAAAGAAACAAAAGACAATTTGGAGCCTGTTTGTTGATATCAAACAATCGAATACTAAGAAAACTTGGTTTTATTGGTGTACTTGGATTTAATTCTTGAAAAAGTGATTGATATCTTTGGTTTTGCAACAAACATTACTTATTCTTAACATTAAGGTGAGGTTCTATCAATAATCTATGGATACTTCACCTGAAGTCGCCGCCCAAGCTGTGGTACTTATTCAGGCCGGACACAGCCAAAGAAACGTGAGTGCTCAACTTAATTTAAGTCGATCTGCGGTCCGAAATGTTTATCGGAGGTACCTAGAGACTGGCGGCTTTGTTCGTCGCCAAGGAAGGCCACGATCTCAGGTCACAACTGAAAGGCAGGATCGATTCATCGTGACGACCAGCTTGAGAAATCGTCACTTTACCTCCATTGAGATACAAAACCAACTTCGCGACTTCCACGGAGTATCTGTGAGCACTCGAACTGTTCGGAGAAGGTTAAAAGAACGCGATATGGTACCACACAAGCCAGCTAATGGGTCCAAACTAACGCGAGCCCACCGAACAGCGCGCCTTCATTTCGCACGCAGTCATTTAAATTGGACACAGCAAGATTGGAGCCGTGTACTCTTTTCTGATGAGTCTAAAATTGTGTTACATGGCAATGATGGAAGGAAGAAGGTCTACCGACGTAAGGGAGAGCGTTTCGCACATTGCTGCTTTGAAGAGAGGGTTGCTTATGGCGGTGGCTCATGGACTGTCTGGGGCGGTATATCCGCGAGCGGCAAAACTCAACTTGAGGTTGTTACAGGACCACGGCTGCCAACATTAAATGCTGAAAGGTACATTCGTGAGTGCTTAGAACCTCACGTGATACCATACGCGGACTATGTGGGCCCAAATTTCCTTTTTATGCATGATAATGCAAGAGCCCATGCGGCCGGCATCGTCAGGGAATATCTTCGGGATGTGAACATCACAGTTATGGACTGGCCAGCCAGAAGCCCAGACATGAACCCCATTGAGCACATGTGGGACGAGCTAAAAAGACGTGTTAGGGCTCGTCAGCCAGTTGCCCAGACGATGCAGGAGTTGAAAACTGCCATAGAAGAGGAATGGGAGATGATCCCTTAAAATTTCATAGAGCGGTTGATAAACTCTATGCCTAATCGTATGAGAGCTGTGGTAGATGCCCATGGAGGCAACACGCGTTATTAAATTAAACCTTTATTTGATAAAACATGTTTTTTATTAAAAAATCAATTGCCTTTAACAAGGCGCATATCCGACTTGTTAGGCGTAGCTCCATGTCGTATGGTATTCTGAATTCAAATTTAAAACAATACGATCGAAAAAGATGGTAAAATGTATCAGGTTTAAAACTGCATCAACAGTTTTTGTTCAATCTAGCAATCAGATTTCTGTAGGGTCCATCGAAACCTAAACTCTAAGGTGGGCCAATAGATGTGTCCAGAAGTGTATGTATGGGAGTGTACATGACTGTGAGAGATAGATAAATATTATGAAAACTTGTGTTTATGTAAGTCTGTATAAATATAATTAAAAACATATCACCTTGCCAACTACATCAGGTTAAGCGATCGATATCTTCAGTTTCGTTATAAGTTAATGTCAAGAGCCACTTCGTGACCCTGGTTTTGCATCCAGTTAGACACATGGGAGCAATGGAGCAGAGTTTATTTATTTTATTATATAAATGGTTTGACAGTATACCAAAATGACGCTGTGCAAGGGCCGTTCTACAGCCGTGGGTTGAGCATACTTCGAAATGTCTGGGCTTTTTGGTAGCATTTGGATCGTATACCACAGAAGGATGCTTGCGCAGAATAGTACCAAGGACAAAGAGCTGTCTCACAGTGAGAACCTGACATTCGGTGAGAGAGCCGTAGTCGGATACCTAAAAGGCTTCGAGGTCATGACCTTGAGAACAGCTCTCTGCGCTCGTTCCAGAGGCAGGATTTTGGCAGGGTATTGTCTTGGGAGTCCCACCCCACACTGTGATGCAGTAATTTATTATGCTTTGACACAGGGCATAATTAACAGTTTTAATCGTAAGGCTGTCTGCGGACGAGGATCGACCGGAGGACACGGTGGAGCACACCGTGGAGGTCTGCTCTGCTTGGGCGGAGCACCGCCGTGTCCTCGTAGCGGCGATTGGCGGCGGCGACCTCTCGCGTCCGGCCCTGGTTCAAGCCATGGTCCGGGGCGAGAGGGAATGGGAAGCCGTCGCCTCCTTTTGCGAAGCAGTCATGCTAGCGAAGGAGGCGGCGGAACGTGAGAGGGAGAGAACCTCCTCACGTCCCAGCCGCCGCGGGAGAAGCACCGGGCGTCGGGGGCCACGCCGTGATGGCTCTCGGCCACCGTAGGCGCGGGCCTGTGGACGGCGAGTAATGGGCTAGCTCGCCGTCCGTCCGTCGTATGACGACGGGCAGGCCGTGTCGACGGCGCGTTCGTGTTCCACGCGTGCCTCAAAGAGTTGTCAGCAAACGGGAGGGGCCCGCAAGGGCCGGTGCCTGCCAGGGCTGCGGGACTGTTCGAAAGAGATACCGCGGCCCTGGAACATAAAGGGCCAATGAAGGAACATGGGTGTTTTTTAGTCAGTAAGAGTCTGACACTCCCTTCCGCTCCGCCCAGAGCGGGAGGAGTCATTTGATGATTTCTCACCCCCCCAAAAAAAAAAAAAAAAGGCTGTCTGCGGAGTGCCTTAGCTTTTTAAAAATAAATATACATTTGCGGACTCGCGATATGAGATTGCTAAGGTACGGTTTCCAGCTCAGAGAACTATCTATATGTATATACACCGAGATACTTGACAGTCTCACACCTTTTGATTTGATGGTAGCCACATTGTGAGGAAGAAAGACCGATTGAGCAAGTATGAGCTTTGAGCACCATTGAATCCGGAGTAGGGAGGTTGGTGGATAATAAGGAGAAAGGTAAGAATACCGTTTTATTTAAATTTAAAGTAAGGATATTATTTGACAGCCAGTTCATCACTGAGTTCAGAGCAAGTTCCGCGTATTTTACTGTTTCAGGCCAGTCAATACCATGAATTAACATAGCCGTATCATCTGCGTAAGTGAAGATTAAACAATTCATTAGAGACATTTTGCATAAGTTATTAATGTAGATAAGAAAAAGGGTAGGACCCAGGATTGATCCCTGAGGAACGCCAAAACTCAATGAAATGGTGTCACTAATAACATCATTTTTATTTTAACGCATTGAGTTCTATCACAAAGGTAATCCCGGAAAATCTTTAAGGTATGTCCGCGAATGCCTGTAGCTTCCAGCTTCGATAATAGGTGGGGAACGGACACAGTGTCGAATGCCTTAGAAAGATCCATGAAGATAGCCAAGCATTTCATTTTACCATCTAATTTAGATACTACATGCTCTACCAAGGCAGCAGCAGCATTTTCAGTGGACCTGCCACCTCTAAAACCATACTGGTTGTCACTTAGTAGTTTGTGTGACTCAAGATAGTCTACCAAACGATTATTAAGGATCTTTTCTAATATTTTAGAGATGGCAGGCAAGACTGAGGTGTAAGGAATTTAACCATATAGTTCGGTACGGGCCCCTTCGGGGGCTTGACATACAAACCTCCGCTGGCTCGGTATCGGCCCCGAAAGGGGCTAGCATTTTAGTCATACGTCATCCTCATTATTTATGATAATATTTAATATTCTGATAATCAAATACTATGAGTGTGCGTTAATTAAGAGAGTTGGATAAAAAGCTCATATGTCAACGCCATTAAAACTTCTGTATTTAGCGCGCAAGTTTCTTAATTTCACCTTACAAAATCCAAGTGCGTAAATACGGTCATCGCCATTTTGACAGCAGTGCTGGCCGAGGCTAAAAATCATAAAAAATGTGGTTTTCGGATATCCAAACTCTACTTTATTGATAATAATTAACTCGTCATTTAATTATGTGACGAATTCATCCATAGTTCAATTTAAATAAGCAGTGGTAATGATGAATTTTGGTATCTAAAGTCGAAGTTTCGCGCCAATAGTGCGTTTTTACATTTTTATTTTTCACATTATATCACACAAACGCATAAAGATTCGATAACAAATGTGACAAATATAATTTCAAATATTATAAACAACATGAAAATGCCCAGATCTTAGCGTAATTTACTAATTCAGGACCAATAACACGTAATATTCATTACCACTACTCAATTTGTATTCGAAATTGACGGCCATATTTTTTTTTAAATTATTGTGATGTGTGAAAACGATTATTTCAATCGATTCTTGTTTTGTAAATTTCGATTAAATCGAGTAATTAAATGTAAGGAATTTAAGAAATCGATAGATAGAAATTAAAATAATTTTGTTTTAAGCGTTAAATACAATAAAAATGTTATAATATTTTTTAAAGCTTTTATAATGCTAATCTTAATAGATTTTCGTACATTGTAGGTAGGTATTAAAACCGACCCAACAATAAACAGAACAGATTAATCTATGGTTAAATGCGCGCCGATTTTGTTTCCATGTCAAAATTTAAATTAGGAATGCACTCGCTGTTCCAATTTATATTGTATTTATAGTTACTAGATAATTTATTGTAATTTTTTTTCTATTGGTTGGTTGAATATAGAACGCCAAGGATCTTGGTAGGCCATAGTGTTTGTTTGGTTCCCACCAAGATAAATTATATTTAGTCTACAAAATTGGGTTATGGTTAGATGGATTGGTTATTAGGTATTCACTATTTACAAATACTTTTATTTATCAGACAGTTCTCTCCCACTGCTGGGCAAACCTCCCCATGGCTTTCCAATTTTCTTTATCTTTTGCCTTCTCCGACCAATACTTTTAATCGTCATTATTTTTTTATGCGTAGATAAGCTTGGTTTAGTAGCAACCCCAAAAACTATAAAATTGTGTTTTTAAGAAAACTTCTAGAAATGCGAGTAGGACTCTTGCCCTGAGGGTTCTGTCTTATATCTATTCACGGCCTCACTCAAGTGACACGGCCCACGGCCTATGATGGATAACCTGAACTTTGCAGTTGTAAAAAGAGGTTTTAGAGTGGACAGTGAACCGCTTTGAAAAAATAAACTAATGTTTATTTAGGATACGGCCTATGCACTGCTGATTGCGAAATATAGGACAATAAGTTTGTCGTTCGTCGTCACCGAGGCAGGCCCAAGAAACACTGGCGTGACGATTTGGACTCACTCGTTCTTCACTGATTGGCCAGAGAAGGCAAAACACCGAGAGAGTTGAAAAGGTATGGGGAGGCCTTTGCCCAGCAGTGGGAAAGAATAATCTAAACAAAAGTAAAGTTTGTCCCAACCTAACACAATAACCCAACCGTACTATACACAATATTGTAGAATAAGTAATATAATGTATCTTTGACGGATCAAACTAATTTTTTATTATGCCTACCGAGATCCTGGGCATTCTATATCCAACCGCCAGATATTCATCATCATCTGCCTAGCCTTTACCCAACTATGTTGGGGTCGGCTTCCAGTCCAATCGCCAGATATTAGAAAACCAAATTCACAATAAATGATGTAGTAAATTAAAATACTTTAAAATGGTGAATTGCGAGCGTATTCTTAATTTAAATTTTGAAACAAAAATCGACGCGTATTTAGCCATAGGTTCTGTCCGTGCTTACAATTAAATTGAAAATCGATCCATTTTCAGGTTTTTCTTTGTTTGAACTGTGAGACTTATTTCTTGCCAAATTTCACGCTGCTAGTTCAACGGAAAGAAAGATCAAATCATCAAAATGATTACATAGAATCAAGTTTTTATTTTATTTTATTATAATAATCTCCTTCTCTTGAAGTCAACCAAAAGCATTGAATAGTTACTAAATGAAATTATTAAAAAAGATAAAATTAAATGATTAATTATAATTGGAAATTATACCAAGAATTCAGTCTCAACTCTTTTTTTTTTCTAAACTCGATTTCATTGCGAGTATCGATTAGGCTGAATACCACTTTTTAATCGTAATGATAGAACTTGGGTTTCGGTCAGCACTAAGAAGTGTCATTTTGCAACACTTTCAACATAGTTTTTTGTAATATTTGTCAAGACTGATCGTGTTTTTTTATGAAATTATGTATGAATAATAGCAAAAATAAGAACGCAGATAGAATGTTACTGTATTTATTTTTCCTTTTCGAGTTTTTTAGCAAACGAGAAACTTGTCTATGTACATTATTTCCAGCGCATCTAAGTTACCTATTTTTTGGAAGCGTGCCGTAATATGTATTTTACACATATTTGGCAATAGACTGACGCCGTTTTACCAACCGCAACACGGTATTGAAGATATTTAACACAAACTCATCGTGTGAAACAGCTGCCGTGACATATTTATCATCATAAAATCGAATGCTGAATGTTCACGAAAATTCTTGAGTTTCATGACAAATCGCATCACCCCCACCGATTCAGCTGGTGTGTCATGTGTCAAAATCTTGTCGAGCAGAGTGGTTAAGAAATCGATAGATAGAAATTAAAATATGTACAATAAAAAATGTTATAATATTTTTTAAGCTTTTATAATGGATTTTCGTGCATTGTAGTTATTAAAACCGACCCAACAACAAACAGAACAGATTAATCTATGCCTAAATTCGCGCCGATTTTGTTTCCATGTCAAAATTTAAATTAGGAATGCACTTGCTGTTCCAATTTATATTGTATTTATCTATTGGTTGGTTGAATATAGAACGCCAAGGATATTGGTAGGCCATAGTGTTTGTTTGGTTCCCACCAAAGACTTCTCACCAAGATAAATTATATTTAGTCTACAAAATTGGGTTATGGTTAGGTTGGATTAGTTAATAGGTATTCACAATTTACAAATACTTTTTTTTTATCAGCCAGTTCTCTCCCACTGCTAGGCAAACCTCCCCATGGCTTTCCAATTTTCTTTATTTTTTGCATTCTCCGACCTACTTTTAATCGTCATTATTTTTTGATGCGTAGATAAACTTGGTTTAGTAGCAACCCCAAAAACTATAAATTTGTATTTTTAAGAAAACTTCTAGAAATGCGAGTAGGACTCTTGCCCTGAGGGTTCTGTTGGTTATAGTATAGCTGTTCACGGCCTCACTCAATTGACACGGCCCACGGCCTATGATGGATAACCTGAACTTTGCAGTTGTAAAAAGAGGTTTTAGAGTAGACTAACGTTTATTTAGGATACGGCCTATGTACTACTGATTGCGAAATATAGGACAATAAGTTTGTCGGTCGTCGTCACCGAGGCAGGCCCAAGAAACACTGGCGTGACGATTTGGACTCACTCGTCCTTGACACCGAGAGAGTTGAAAAGGTATGGGGAGGCCTTAGCCCAGCAGTGGGAAAGAATAAGCTACACAAAAAAAAGTTTGTCCCAACCTAACACAATAACCCAACCGTACCTACTATACACAATTTTGTGGAATAATTAATATAATGAATCTTTGACGGATCCAACTAATTTTTTATTATACCTACCGAGATCCTGGGCATTCTATATCCAACCGCCAGATATTATAAAACCAAATTCACAAATATTCACAATAAATGATGTAGTCAATTAAAATACTTTAAAATTGTGAATTGCGAGCGTATTAAGAAAAATTTAAATTAAAATTTGAAACAAAAAAATCGACGCGTATAAATACGCGTTGATTTTTTTGTTTTAGCCGTAGGTTCTGTCCGTGCTTATCTACAGTTAAATTGAAAATCGATCCATTTTCAGATTTTTTTTTGCTTGAACTGTGAGACTTATTTCTTGCCAAATTTCACGCTGCTAGTTCAACGGAAAGAAAGATAGGTAATCATCAAAATGATTACATTGAAGCAACTTTTTTTTATTTTATTTTATTATTTATAAATCTCCTTCTCTTGAAGTCAACCAAAAGCATCGAATAATTACTAAATGAAATAGGTATTAAAAAAGATAAAATTAAATGATTTATTATTCGGAATTATACCAAGAATTCAGTCTCAACTCTTTTTTTTTCTAAACTCGCTGGATTATTAGGTATTATTTCCCGTAAACCCCTAAGGGAGCACTGACACTGTCTGATTGTGGAAAGTTGCGGGTTCTCTAAAGCAAAGTCTTCGTTTATTTTACCAAAACCCCTAAAGACAACCTTCAGTTCGGACCAGTGCGCAGTAACTGGTCGTCCGTCCATTCGTCTCACTCGTATGCATTTCTGCTTATCAAGCGTTCTGCCTTTCGTGCTTACATTGTGTCCTATTATTACCCATGTTTGCAAAATAAAATTATATTCTATTCTAAAAATATATTCTATATTTAAATATTCATTGTGCTTATGAGTACTACAGTTTATACACACTATTATTTATCCGCGATCCCGGGAAAAATTGGCATTGTAAGAAGCCGCTTTCATACTATTGTGCACGGACATCAGTCCTACTTAATAATACTCTTTCAACGAAATAATTTGCTAAAAATTTAAGAAAATATGGTAAAAACAAAGCTTTTCTGTGACAGAAAATAATACAGCCGTTTTTGAAACGGCTGTATTATTTTCTTCCATTTCTCGATTGCATCATTCATGGT
This sequence comes from Eurois occulta, assembly GCA_950022335.1. Lineage (NCBI taxonomy): Eukaryota > Metazoa > Arthropoda > Insecta > Lepidoptera > Noctuidae > Eurois > Eurois occulta. The sequence continues at coordinate 8,139,076 of OX465500.1, read as the reverse complement.
TTTAATTCATTTTTGTTAATGTGTAGTGTTTATACGAGAAAACCTACGCAAAAAAAAACGGGACGATTGGCAACGCTAGTCCATCTTTATGCAGTAACTAGCTGTTGCCCGCTACTACGTTCACGTGGCAATTTAGGTGTGTATGTGTGAGACTGCCTCGTTGGTCGCAAACAAGTGCGACTACTGCGGAATCTGCAATTGTGTCCGGTTGGTGGAATCAAATCGAATAGGCTCGCCCCCTGTCACATGTGACTTCAACATAACGAACGGCGAAATGTGGGTGTCCGGTGTACGATTAGGTACACTCTGCCCAACCCGTCGGAGATTACAGGCGTGATGTTATGCTATGTGTGAGAACTTACTGGCTGATCAAAATGTGATAATGTGGACGATGACTACAAAAGGCGTCCTTTTGGGTGCTGTAATTCTGGGCGGCAGAGGTCCGAAACAAAATGAGGCGACGACATGGCATGGCCATTAGCAATCACAGTGTCTATGGGGCTGTCTCCACGAGCTAGAGAATCGCGACGATATTATCGTCGTTGCCGCGTATTTCTATACACTCTCTTAGAGGCCGTCTCCACGAGCGAGACGGCCCCTATGGATATGCATATCCGTGCGATTCCAGACGACCCTCTCCCATTTGCAGCAGCTTATTCGAAAATACACCTGCTTCGTGGTCGTTGTACAGTTGGACGCGCGTGTTGTACGTAGTGTGCAGCTTTTTACAGTGGCGACGCCATGAGACATGCGTTTCATCCGCCGGTGTGCCCCTTTTATTTTTATAACAAATTGGCCCCTCTTAATAACTGGCAGTGTCTGTCTAAAGTCGTCTTTTTTCTGGATGGGAAATAATCAATGACCCCTCCCCCCTTCCGCGCTGGGCGGAACGGAAGGGAGTGTCAGACTTGTACTGACTAAAACCCATCCATGTTCCTTCTTAGCGCTTTATGTTCCAGGGCCGCAGTATCTCTTTCGAACAGTACCGCAGCCCCGACAGGCATCGGCCCTTGCGGACCCCTTCCGGTTTGCTGACATCTTTTTGAGACGCGCATGGAACACGACCGCGCTGTCGACACGGCCTGTCGTCATAAGACGGTTGGTCGGCGAGCTAGCTCATTACTCACTGTCCACAGGGTCTAAAGTCGCCTGCGAGCAAAATGACGACGCCACCCATCAGCACCTGGTTGCCGCGGATGTCCTGCAACCTGCGGTTCAACGCCTCTAATGCATGATTATGCGACATTGTGCACTCGTCACATACTATGAACTGCCACTGCTGCAAAAGGACACCCCCGTTTTTGGTGATATTGCATGTTGGAATTATATTCGCTTGCAAGGTATAGTTATCTTTGAAAATGGAATGTGCAGTCCGACCACCCTTAAGCAAAGTTGCAGCAATGCCTGAGGAAGCCACAACCGCAGTTATATGACGGCACGGGGGACCAATTTTTGTATGGCCTACAGGCAGTTCTTCCGGGTCTGACTGTTTGTGTTTGTGAGTTTAAATGTTTGTAAACACACCTACTATACAGGATAAAATTTCTAGTGTGAGGTAACGTTTAAAAAAAAAACTTTCATTCTGTACATTGCGGAGTTGGGCCAGCTGATGATTCAGCACAAATGCTTTGTGACGGTACAGGTGGCGCACTGGCTGAGCAATTGACTGCGGCGCTGCGTGTCGCGAGTCCGATTCCCGCACGGAACAAATTTACAACGTCATAGATTTTATCAAATTTTAATTTTGTTTTCCTTTTTAATCTTTTTAGAGTTTTTTTTTTCGTACTGTGTAAATTGGTCAATTTTTATTCATTAAGGTGAATGCTCCAACCAGCCCGCGAAATTCAAAATTTCTTGGGTTTTTTTGCAATTTGCAGGCCAGTGCTAGGTTGTATGTTGATTAATATTTTAATCAACATACAACCTAGCACCTAGCCTATGGAGAAGAACGGGCAAGAAACTCCATGGACACTCTTTTAAATCAGAATATTTTTACAAAACCTTGGTTACATCATTCATGTTGAGATGGTACATTATGTGAGAGCGATGTAGCAAGATGTGCACGTTAAAAGTGTCCATAGTAAAACAAAGAAAAGAACAATTCAAAAATAAAATAATTAATTCAAATAAGCCGTGGCAACCAAGAGATGACCAGTCACAACTGACAGCGCCCGTTCACGAACATGACGCATGTATCAGCACCATCCAACTCAACCATTTTGAAGGGAACTAATTGATCCGACACACGCGCCACCATCAGCGAGACATTTGAGTGAGCATGACATACACTTAACCGCCAGGGCACATTCAAGTCAAAAAAAAAAAGACGTAGGTTTCCAGCGAATGATAGCTTTCTAGTACATAGTACTCACATAATATGGGCTATGTGGTTATATAATAATTTTGTAATGATTTGAAAATCATAAAGCATAAAATACAACAAAATACCTAAAACTTACAAAAAGTGAAAACCAGTTGGGGGTCGAACTCGCGAACTATGTTAATTATTTTTGAAAATTGAATAGCAAAAAATATCACAATAAGTGAATACTGGCTGCAATTCGAACTTGCGAACCCTGGATTACAGGGCGTTCGCTGAACCGATAAGCTACTCTAACTTTGACAAATGGTTTGAAATAGCCGTTCTATTCTAATGCATGTTATGACAGTTGTCAAACAGTTGCAGATTATGGACATAATGCATTATTGCTCATCCCCCTAAGTTAATAGCGCGATAATTATATAGCCTATGTATTATTACAGACTATAATCTATCTCTGTTCCAAATTTCATCCAGATCCGTTCAGCCGTTCTGGCGTGATTGAATAAGAAACATCCATCCATCCATACATCTAAACTTTCGCATTTATAATAGTAGTAAGATAAGAATCAAAATCAAAGAATTTATTTCAAGTAGGCCCGTTACAGGCACTTTTGAACTGTCGAAACAAAGACTACAATGAAATATAGCTACAGTCCCAGTCACAAGGCATAAAAACTGTGAAAGTACTGTAGTTGCCCATTCCCTAACGTAGATCTCTATGGAGAAGAACGGGCAAGAAACTCCATGGACACTCTTTTAAATCAGAATATTTTTACAAAACCTTGGTTACATCATTCATGTTGAGATGGTACATTATGTGAGAGCGATGTAGCAAGATGTGCACGTTAAAAGTGTCCATAGTAAAACAAAGAAAAGAACAATTCAAAAATAAAATAATTAATTCAAATAAGCCGTGGCAACCAAGAGATGACCAGTCACAACTGACAGCGCCCGTTCACGAACATGACGCATGTATCAGCACCATCCAACTCAACCATTTTGAAGGGAACTAATTGATCCGACACACGCGCCACCATCAGCGAGACATTTGAGTGAGCATGACATACACTTAACCGCCAGGGCACATTCAAGTCAAAAAAAAAAGACGTAGGTTTCCAGCGAATGATAGCTTTCTAGTACATAGTACTCACATAATATGGGCTATGCATGCGGTTATATAATACCAAAAGAAATTGAATCTATACAATGCAAAGATAGTTGTACAATCTTCAGCAGCTCCAACAATACTATTTAATGCTATCCATTAATCCGTTTATGCGCCCCTGTCCATGTGGAGCAGGACCGGCATTGTGCCAAGCATTTTTATCAGAGATATAATCGTCCAACTTGTAATATGCTTGCTTACATAGTGTGCGTTTAATGCATGTTTTAAATTTCGTCTCATTCAGTTCAAGAATACTTTGTGGAATTTTATTATAGCATCTCAAACAGTACCCCATGAAAGATGAGTCTACTTTAGCGAGTCTGAAGCCCGGCTGAACTAATTGGTCTCTAGTTCTCGTACTGTAATTGTGTCTGTCACCTCTTTTATTAAAAAGATGTAGATTTTTTCTAACGTACATTATGTTTTCGTAAATGTATTGACAATGTACCGTCATGATGTTGATTTCCTTAAACAGTTCCTTTAGAGAATCGCGCCTACGAAGATTATATATATGTCGGAGTTGGTTGTCAATTATTACAATTGTGGGTAGTCACCAAATTTTATTATGAGTTGTTTTGTTTTCTGATTATTAATTTAAGTGATTTTTACTATCAATTATGGTCAATTATTGTCTTATAAATCGAAACATAATTTATTACGTGCTAGTAATTGATTTTTGGCAACTTATTTCGATAAGTGTGACCGATAAGTTTTGTTCAAAACAATTAACGACATGTTATTTTAATTTTTAAATGATTTACTTTGTGAATTCACCATTGTTTATTTACGACAAATTATTCTTGTATTATTTGATTACTGTATCGTAAATCTTATTAGATTTCGCGCACATTTTGTATCTTGTAAACGCGTGACGCACCTCCGTGCGTCAACGGACAGAGTTGTGGAGGGATTACAGTGGGGGCATCGTACTATAAAAGAGCCTGCTCTCAGTAAGCTCGTGAGTCGGTCTTCGGATTCGACTCATTACAGAGCTCCCCTGCTCCCGACAAAACTGTCGGTTTACCTGGTACAGCGCTGCTGTATATTGCACATAGCTGTATTTAGCTTTCTGATAGCAATACACTTTGTGTTTGGGTGGCTTGTCCACTGTACGAACTGTGACCTTAAAAGGTCTGTTCGCCTAACTGTGTGTACCTTTTTATCTGATTTATCTTTTTTTACTATTTACCATTTTTGTGTTGTGTACCATTTTGTATTGTGTGTTGTGTACCTACTGTAATAAAAATACTGTAATTGCATATACAGTCTTGTTTATCCCAATAAAATGGGAACTCCAAACCCTGAAGATATACCTCTCGGCACTCCTGATCCTACATCAGAAGTGGGATTAGGGAGAGCCCAGGAATCGGAAGGTGTTGGTGATCCATGGCGAGTAATGTTAGAGCTTCAGAATCAAAATATGACTCAGTTAATTGAAGCGATTAAGACGCACTCCGCTTCGTCTACTGTAATTCCTTTGCCCGATTTTGACCCAGACCTACCCGATTCCGATGCTCAATCTTGGAGTACAACTGTTGATATTTGTTTTTCGGAAAAGCCTCTTCAAGGTAGCACTCTCATTATTGCCCTTACTAAAGCCTTAAAAGGTAGTGCTAACGTATGGCTTTCCCAAGTATCATATGCAGGTATGACCTGGACAGACTTTAAGAGTCTCTTTCTTTCTCGATACGCCGTTTCGGAAACTGTTGCCGCTACCCTCATTAACCTTCATAGTAGTCAACCAAAAGAAGGAGAATCTTTAGCCGCATATGCCAGTCGACAGGTCACTTCACTGACATCTAAATGGAATAGCCTGAGTGTCGAACACATTGCTGTTTCTACTGTACTGGCCCATGTCTCCAAATTTGATTCCCGTGTTCATCGACTAGCATTTACTACTGAAGTACATACTAGACATAAACTTCAACAAGAATTGAGTGTATTGTCCCACCTTAAGAGAAAGTCTCAGACTTCCTCTGACCAGCAAGATTCTTCTCAACCGAAACAGTTCAAACCAGCTAAAATAGTATGTCACTTTTGTGGTATATTGGGGCATAAGTCTACAAACTGTCGCAAGAAGGCCGAGAAAACCAGCAAATATCCTGGACCAGCCAGCTCGTCACATAAGGCAACAACTAAGAAGATAGTCTGTTACCGCTGTGGGGAAGCGGGACACGTTGCTCCTCGTTGCCCTAAGGCGACCGGAAGGCGACCGGGTGGTTCAAGTGAAGACACCGGGAGTCGACCTTCGAGCAGCCAACCATCCGTGAAGCGAGTTGAAGCTTGTGATGTACGACCTATCATTGGTGTTCTACAGCAATCTGGTGAGTCGCTTGCATTTTGTTATGACTCTGGGGCTGAATGTTCTCTTATTACTGAAACATGTGCTAAAAAGTTGTCTGGCAAACGTATTTCTTGTATCGTCAATGTAATGGGAATAGGAAATTCTAACATAATATGTACCGAACAAATTCTGAGTGAAGTAGAGATAGATGGTTATCATTTAGAGATACTGTTTCATGTAGTACCGGATGCCTATATTAGTCATAGTATCATGATAGGCCGTGAGATATTAAAATTAGGTTTCGCGGTTAACATGACCGAAACAAGTCTTACTATTACAAAAGTTAAGTTTATTGATCAGTGCTCTATTCCTGAGACCTCGAATTTTCATGATATTGATACAGATATTCCATCTGAATATAAACCACAGTTGATTGAACTTCTTCAAAAATATTCTCATGCTTTTGCAAAGGGTCTACCATGTACTCGAGTCACATCAGGTGAACTTAAAATACGCCTCATTGATCCACATAAGACGGTCCATCGCCGACCGTACAGACTTACTCCTGATGAAAGACAGTTAGTTCGATCCAAAATTAATGATCTGATTGATGCTCAAATAGTTAGACCTAGTTGTTCTCCATTTGCAAGTCCTATTTTATTGATAAAGAAGCGCGACGGGTCAGATCGAATGTGCGTAGACTACCGTGAGCTAAATAGTAATACAATAGCAGATAGGTTTCCACTGCCTCTTATAGCTGACCAAATCGCAAGGTTATGCGGTGCTAACTTTTACACTTGCCTTGATTGTACTTCTGGGTTTCATCAGATACCTATTCATCCTGATAGTATTGAGGCCACTGCCTTTGTAACACCCGATGGCCAATTTGAATATTTGGCTATGCCATTCGGTTTACGAAATGCTCCTAGTGTTTTCCAACGTGCTGTAACTAATGCATTAGGCAAGTTAGTCCATTCTTATGTGATTATTTACATTGATGACATCATGGTTCCCAGTAAAGACCCCTGTGAAGGTTTACATCGACTAGAAGAAGTCCTTGAATCATTGACCACAGCAGGGTTTTCTTTAAATCTTAGCAAGTGCTCTTTCCTAAAACGCAGAGTAGAATATCTTGGGTACGAAATCACCTCCGGGGAACTTCGCCCGAATCCTCGAAAAATAAAAGCATTAATTAATTTAAAGTCTCCCAAAACAATTCACCAATTGAGACAGTTCATTGGTCTTGCATCGTATTTTAGAAAATTTGTAGAGAACTTTTCACAGATTATGAAACCTTTGTTCTTCTTAACTACTAGTAAACAGACTTTTAAGTGGACTGATGAACATGAGAAAATTAGGCAAAAAGTAATTTCAATTCTTACAAATGAGCCAGTTTTAATGATTTGTAATCCTGAATATCCCATCGAATTACATACTGACGCTAGTGCTGATGGTTACGGTGCTATTCTTTTTCAAAAAGTTGATAAAAAAATGCATGTTGTAGAATATTATAGTAAAAGAACGACTACAACTGAAAGTAAATATCATTCCTATGAATTGGAAACTTTAGCCGTTGTTAACGCAGTTAAGCATTTTCACCATTATCTGCAGGGACATAAATTTACTGTTGTAACTGACTGTAATTCCCTTAAAGCCTCGCGCAATAAGGCTGATTTAACTCCCCGAGTACATAGATGGTGGGCTTTTCTACAGGCCTATGATTTTGACATTATGTATAGAGAAGGCAGATATATGAACCACGTAGACTTTCTTTCTAGAAACCCCCTTCCACAATCAATCAACAAAATAGAACAGAAACGTGTTGATATTACAACTCTGTCTAATAGTTGGCTTTTAGCTGAACAACAGCGTGATTCTGAGATTTTAGCTATCGTTTCTAATCTAAAAAGTAATGTTCTACCCCCTGATATTGCCCAAAGTTATGAATTGCGATCAGGAACCTTGTACCGTAAAATACAACGCAATGGACAAACACGTTGTTTACCTATTGTCCCAAGAGCTTTTAGATGGTCTGTTATAAACCACATTCATGAAGCAATCATGCATTTAGGTTGGGATAAAACGCTTGAAAAGGTCTATGAGCATTACTGGTTTGATAAAATGGCTAGATATGTTAGAAAATTCGTAGATAACTGTATCACGTGTAAAATCTCTAAATCTAATTCGGGTAAAATTCAAGCAGAGTTACACCCTATACCTAAAGTCAGTATACCTTGGCACACAGTGCATATAGATGTTACCGGAAAACTTAGTGGAAAGAGTGATCTCAAGGAATACATCATTGTTATAATTGATTCTTTTACAAAGTATGTTCTACTGTACCATACTACCCAGATTGACGCATCAAATTGCATTAAAGCCCTTAAGTCTAGTGTCTCTTTATTTGGAGCACCTTCTCGGGTTATAGCTGACCAAGGTCGCTGTTTTGCTAGCAAAAAACTTCAAAGAATTTTGTGATTCCCATAATATTGCATTGCATTTAATAGCTACCGGTGCATGTAGGGCTAATGGGCAGGTTGAACGCATAATGAAAACATTAAAAAGTATGCTTACCGCCGTTGAGACCAGTGAGCGCTCTTGGCAAGATGCCATTGAAGACGTTCAAATTGCTCTAAATTGCACAATTAATCGGGTTACTAAATCTAGTCCTTTAGACTTGTTGATTGGACGAGTTGCTCGACCTTTAGGTTTGATGACTGTTGACAGTGACGAGATAGAAGTAAATTTGTCCCGTGTAAGGGAACAAGCAGCCCTGGGTATAACTAAAAGTGCCGAATACGATAAAGTTCGTTTCGATAAGACTAAAGCTATTTTGAAAAAGTTTCAAGTTGGAGACTTTGTACTTATTGCTAATGAGGAACGAAATCAAACTAAATTAGATCCTAAATTTAAAGGTCCCTATAGAATTTTAGAACTATTAGATGGTGATAGATATTTGTTAAAAGCTTTGAGTAGCAATAGAATTTACAAATATGCCCATAATCGTGTACGAAAAATGCCTGAATGTCCAGTTACTGTTAGTGATGATGTCAATACTGACACTGATGATGATTCATCTGCTGCTGACATAGTATAGCTGAATTGATAAGATGTCTATGATGACTCTTGTTTAGCTTGACGCTTAATCGGATGTCTATGTTGACTCCTGGATTTGGATGTTGAACTTGACGCTTATGCGGGTTGTCTATGTTGACGCCTATGCGGGTTGTCTATTTGACTCCAAATTACTTGTCGAATCCCATGGTGTGATTTCGGCTGGGAGACTGTGTCTCTACTTTAGTTGAACTATGTATTGTCAGTAGCAGTATGGTAATTTTGAACGGTTGCGATGCAACTGCTATAATTGACTAACTCAGGATTTTTCTTTACGACATACCTTTTGTTAAGGCTTTTGTTTGTCAGAAAGGCCGATCGATATTCACAAGAGATTTTCTTTTTCAGAATCACACGAGGTCGTGTAGAACGTCAGTTCTGGCCGTGTCGGAGTTGGTTGTCAATTATTACAATTGTGGGTAGTCACCAAATTTTATTATGAGTTGTTTTGTTTTCTGATTATTAATTTAAGTGATTTTTACTATCAATTATGGTCAATTATTGTCTTATAAATCGAAACATAATTTATTACGTGCTAGTAATTGATTTTTGGCAACTTATTTCGATAAGTGTGACCGATAAGTTTTGTTCAAAACAATTAACGACATGTTATTTTAATTTTTAAATGATTTACTTTGTGAATTCACCATTGTTTATTTACGACAATTATTCTTGTATTATTTGATTACTGTATCGTAAATCTTATTAGATTTCGCGCACATTTTGTATCTTGTAAACGCGTGACGCACCTCCGTGCGACAACGGACAGAGTTGTGGAGGGATTACAGTGGGGGCATCGTACTATAAAAGAGCCTGCTCTCAGTAAGCTCGTGAGTCGGTCTTCGGATTCGACTCATTACAGAGCTCCCCTGCTCCCGACAAAACTGTCGGTTTACCTGGTACAGCGCTGCTGTATATTGCACATAGCTGTATTTAGCTTTCTGATAGCAATACACTTTGTGTTTGGGTGGCTTGTCCACTGTACGAACTGTGACCTTAAAAGGTCTGTTCGCCTAACTGTGTGTACCTTTTTATCTGATTTATCTTTTTTTACTATTTACCATTTTTGTGTTGTGTACCATTTTGTATTGTGTGTTGTGTACCTACTGTAATAAAAATACTGTAATTGCATATACAGTCTTGTTTATCCCAATAAAATGGGAACTCCAAACCCTGAAGATATACCTCTCGGCACTCCTGATCCTACATATATATTGCTCTGATGGCTCTTTTTTGCAGAATAAATATAGACTCAATGTCTGCAGCTCGTCCCCATAACAGAATGCCATAAGACATACTATGAAAGTAACTAAAATAGACCAATCTAGCGGTATCTACATCAGTAAATTGACGGATTTTTCTAACAGCATATGCTGCTGAACTTAGGCGCCCCGCAAGAGATTTCAAATGAGAACCCCATTGTAGCCTTGAATCAAGCGTAATTCAAGTTTCTCTTTATTCAATACTATATCACACTCGTTACTTTTAACATTTGGTAAAGCAAATCTTATGCATTTCGTTTTTTTTTTCATTTAATACTAAATTGTTTGCTGTGAACCAATTATGGACCTAAAGTAGGGCATTATTTACGTCATCAAAATTTTGGGCCCGTCTATTTATCTTAAAAATTAGGGAAGTGTCATCAGCAAATAACACCATATTTTGAGGTTGTTTTTTTAATAAATAGGGTAGAACATTTACATATACTAGAAAGAGGAAAGGGCCCAATATTGAGCCTTGTGGAACCCCCATTTTTACTTTTAAACCCTGATAATTAACACCATTTATTTGAACATATTGTTGTCTATCACTTAAATAAGATTTTACCAACCTAAGTGCAAGTTTACCTAGTCCGTAATGCTCAAGTTTCAAAAGCAATGTGTCGTGATTTACGCAATCAAATGCTTTGGAGAGGTCACAAAATATTCCTATTGCGTCTTGGGATGCTTCCCACGCAGAAAATATGTGCTTTAATAAGGTCACCGGCGTCAGTTGTACAACGTCCCTTAGTGAAACCATACTGTTGGTCGTGTAAGATTCTGTTGGTGTTAAAATGATTGAGCATTTGATTAAGCATTACTTTTTCAAACACTTAAATATTTCATTAAATCAGGGAAACTCCTTGGTCTACAGTCAAATTAAAAATTAAAGCTAAGTATGGTGCTATAGTCTCAACTATGGATGTACAAACTTTGATAGACATTCCCCAAAGATCTTCGGTCAGTTTGACTTTTATTTTCCGGAAAGCTTTAATAATTATCATTGGGTTTATGTGTCTAAATTTAAATTCAGCCGGGCAGCCAGACACATTCACCTTTAACACGTTCACTGCGTAACAGGCCGATATCGGCCTGCCGCGGTACTTCAGCTGGTGCGGACGAAGAAAACTATGTGCCTCTCGCTTGTGCGAAACGATTATCTCAGGTGTTTTTAAAAATTCGACAGAGACAAATATATATTTCATATTGCGGTCAAAAATGTAGGTGTTCCCCATCAAAACATAACGGCAGGCTTTTATTGACCTACCACGCACTGACGGTGAAAAACATCCGCTGAGTGCGGCAGTGGGCCTATTTCGGCCCGCCCTCCCAACAGGCAGCAAGCGACCCGATACCGCACAGAGCGTGCGCCCCGCCAGTTAGTGTTGTGCTATCTAACTGATCTGACGTAGCGTTCGATATAATCAACGATGGCAAGCAATAAAAGAAAAATACAAATTTTGGAAAATAGAGTAATTCGCCCTGCAGTTAGTGACAGCAGTGAAGAAATATTTTCCACTAAGAAAAATAAAAAGAATTTGGAAACAAAATGTGCACGGAAACCGAAGCACAAGCGGTAAGTTTTGTTTACTATCTACACATATTAGCCTTAGACTCATAATGACGTGGGGATTTTTTAAGTAATATCATCCTTTATGAAAATGATTATTCTTAAAAACTAGCTAACTCCTACAGTAAATAGTTTTTGCAATATAATTTTTGACGTGATAACGTCTTATTTGTTCAGTTTCGCGAGTTCTGTGGTAAAACTCATAAATGGTTAATAAATCACACGGAATTAAGAAAAAAAAATCATTTCAGAAAATCAAGTAAAACCTAAGGACAATGACCATGTCCTTGAGATGAGCGCTAAACGAAGAAATTGTGCAGGGTGCTACAACAGACTGCGGAAAACCTTTAATAGTACCCAAGCAAACAAAAAGTTAAGAAAATAAAAAAATATTTCAGGAAATGCAACCAACATGTTTCCAAGACCATAAGTAAATAAAAACATATTTCAGTTCTTTTACGATAATTCTGTTTTATTTTCGATATCCCCTTATTTTTCTCTGTCCCATCACTACTAAAAATACTTTCTAGTGCGGTTCAGGTCGATATCGGCCTGCCGCTTTTCCTGCTTTATTTCTCATTTCCTGTTTGGCAGATCCCGGGGCGAATTAAACCTAAGGAAGTTGGGTTCGTTCAAGGTCATTCTAACAATATAAAAAGAAAATGTATACATTATGTTTCCACAAAGTTATAGCAATTTAATCTATCCTAGTGCTCGTGGGTCTAGAAAGACCTGCCACGCACTGGCGGAAATATCATTGGGGGCGCATTTTGGCCCGCCGCCGCACCAGATGAAGAATTATGATTTTACTTGCCGCAGTAAACGTGTTAATAAACCAATTGCTACTTCAGGAGAGGAATTAAGAGCCTCCGTAGTTTTTAACGGTATATCGGTAAAGAAATTCACAAATTCTTGAGCTACTTCCTGATTAGAGCTTTTAGGACCACATGCTGTATCTAAAGTGTAGCTAGTGTTACGTATTTTCTTCCTGTTAGTCTCGTTATTTATGACTTTCCAAACTGTCTTTATTTTATTTTCTGCTGTTTTGATCTTGTTGCTCATGTGCAGGGCTTTGGCAACCTTGCATGTATTTCTAAAAATGTTTGAATACTTAGCAACATACTTGTTAAAAGTTTCAGTGTTTATATAAGATTTAAGGTCATAAAGCTCAAATAGTAAGATTTTCGTGCGCGACCCAGATCGGTGCGGGCAGCGGATCGGGGGCGGCAAGCGGACTTGTCCTTACAGAGGTGCGAGGTCCTCGTCCTCTAATCGGGCAGCGGGCCTGACTGTTAATTACTTATTTGATAAACGTGATAACCAAACTGGCGAGCGAACAGACGAGGCGGGAGGGGCAGGCCGCCTCGTCTTGTCGATCATTTAATTAACTTAGGAAGCGTCCACGCGTCTTTTTTGTTATTTCTTACAAGTCTCAAGCATTTGTTTTACACGGCAACCGCTCCGCTGCTCGCAACCCGCCCTCAACTGCGCCGCCCACTAAGTGCTTCCCTATCTGATAAAACGTGAGAACTGCGCGGGAAAGCCTCATTATTTTCATAGACGATCGTTCGTATGGTCAGTGTAGCACTCATCATCTGCCTAGCCTTTTCCCAACTATGTTGGGATCGGCTTCTATTATATACTATTCAGTCTAACCGGATGCAGCTGGATTCCAGTATTTTACATGCAGCGACTGCTTATCTATCTGAACTCCACAACCCAGCTAGCACTGGGTAACACGATACTCTTTGGTAAGACGGGTTGTCAGACTTTCGAGCCACTGACTACCTTAACGATTGTCAAAGATCTACAAATGACAGCCGGGACCAACGGCTTAACGTGCTTTCCGGGACACGGAGGAAACTCGGTATGTAATGGACCATATGGACCAACCTATGCAAGCGCGGCTTAACCTAAAGATCGACCCGTGCGGCTGTTATTATTTAGCCACGAGCTCCTCAGTCAGTGTAGAACTGTAACGTTTTTAATGAATTTCCGTATAAATTACAAACCGAAACACTAACCGACCGTCAATCGTAGTATCTCTATGCAGTCTGTGCCGCAATAGATCAACGATCAACTAGATGTTTTGACGCTTGGCCGAATAGCTACTAATATCGCCATCATTTTTTTCATTTTCATTAAGTACACTTTACTGAAAAATATTTTTCTCAAATGTTCAACAGTCAGTGTCATTCAAGACCAAACGATCCTTGTAGTACTATTTTATTTTTCTTATATCTATGTTGTTTTAGGGTGACCAGTGTAAAAAAGTTTTTGTTGTTTGTTTGACAATATTTGTCTGGGACATTGACACTGTCAGACTGTCACTGACTGGAGGACTGGAGTGGGATAATGTTCTGTGGCCGTGGTAGAGTGGCCTTGGTTGGTGGGTTGCAGTGGTAGCCAGAGAATACGATACGAATACTACCGAACGGTTGTAGACTTGTAGCACATTTTATGTGGTAGCTAGGGTTGTTTGTTGTAGTTGGTAAATATTATTCCACTACCGATATCATATGTTCCTAAATAAAGTACTTACCCCCATTTATTGAATGAGTAAACGCAAATACCACGTTTTTGTGTTTTATCCGAATATAAATTGATGGTTTGGCCATGGCAACTGAAGAACATAAACTACTTTCCCAATATATAAAGAGTGTTCATTTATCTTTGAGGAAATCAACCTTGAAGCTTGGTGCTGATACTGCATGGCAGATTCATTGTAACAATGAAGATACATTGTCGAAATATGCACAATACATGCAGAGACTAGCGACTACACACTGGGAAAGTAATTGTAACAGTGAAACAAGTGAAGCCACTTCAAGAATTAAATGGGTAGTTGAATTCTGCTCTGATTATTTTATTAATAGTATGTACATGAAATACAGAGAGAAAGAGCTATTTATTTCACAGAAAATTGATCTACAGGTTGATGTTGAAGAATCATTTCCTATACCTATAAAGCTGTTAGATGTTGGTAGTTGTTATAATCCTTTCAAAGAGTATGCCATTTTTGATGTATTAGCAATTGACCTACACCCTGCCAATCCTTCTGTCTTACGGTGTGATTTTCTAAATGTAAATATTGGTCCTAGCAAAGTTATTAAAGAATCAATTACAACTGAATTACAGGAAGAGTACTATGATGTTGTTACATTTTGTTTCCTTTTAGAATACATACCTTCTTCCGAGTTAAGAATCTTAGCTTGTGAGAAAGCATATAGGCTTTTGAAGCCTGGCGGACTCCTGATAATCAACACACCTGATTCTAAACATGTTGGTGCAAATAGCAAAATCATCAAATGTTGGAGATATACTTTAGCTCATATAGGCTTTAATAGAATTAAGTATGAAAAAGCTAAGTTCATGCATTGTATGGCATTTAGAAAATCATTAAGCAAGGAAATAGCCAAACGATGGGCTTTATTGTATAAAGAACCATACATGAAGTATGCTATTCACATACCTCAAGATTTTAATGTTTCAGAAGAAGTATTAACTACACCTATTGACAAAAACTCTGTGGCTGGTGATTTTGTAGAACTGCCTTTTGGCAACCATGAAGATAAAATTGTTTGACATTAAATTAGTAACACATCAAATATTGGTCAATTTTTATTGAGTACCCTTAAAATACAAAATTTATACCTAAGTGTTAACCTTAAATACATCTTATTTGACTATTTAGCAATGTCACAACTGATTTAAATACTTACTCAAATACATATTGATTGTTTTAACAACTTCTTTTAATAAAACAAAACAAGAATTTACGTCTAGTTTTCTTAGCCAAAGTTTGCTTACAAGCAGTGTTAAAACATGTCACTTTCATAATAACTATGAAATGAAAGAACCATCAATTTTGTTATAAGAATTCTCAAAAACTTTTTACAATACTTTGCACATCAGTGATTATGCCACTGACTCACCAAATTTTGCTTTGCGTTTTTCCAGTTTTTCTTTTTTTTCAATATCGGTCATTATTTTAGAAACGGACTGTCCAAACCTTTCAGCTCTTTTCTTGAGTTTCTCCATATTCTCGGATAGAGTGCCAGTATCAGTAGCAGAGATGATTGAATTATTGGCAGAGGCAGATGAATTCTGACCAAATCTTTGCTTCCTAGCTTCTTTCCGCTCATCTTCACTCATTTTTACTGGCAAACCAAATCTCTTGGCTCTTAGCTCCAATCTTGTTTTAGTATCTATATCTGCAGTTATTTTTATCTTATTACTAGAAGAGGGGTTTGTTTCGGCTGGTACAATATCTTCTTTATCTTCAACAGTAACTGCAGGAGCAGAGGTTATGGATATAGCTCTGTTCAATACAATTTTCTTTGAAGCGGACTCCTTGTTATCTGAAGATTTAGCATCTTCAGATTTGTCTTTAGAAGTTTCCGTCGATGTTATTCTTCTTTTGAGCGTTCGCGACGGCTTGGAGTCAGTACTAGATTTAACCGGAGATGGCTGATCAGAAAGCGCCAATTCTTCGTTTAATGTATCGACTGCAGCATCATCAAGTATGTCACCCTGGCTTTTATCATCTTCATCTTCTAGAACGCCATCGGAATCTATTTCATCGGAGTCTAAGGTGATGTCACCGTGATCCTGATCGTCTGTAGACATAGCCACCTGAAGTCGAGCCACTAATTCTGCTTTATCTCCTGTGTATGTCAATCCACGTAATTTTAATTCTTTACGTAAATCAACTACTTTCATTTTAGTCACATCGTTTACTGTAGAGGAATCTGCCATTCTGATGATAATTGTGTGGTCAATGCGTTGCATAAATGCAGAAAATGATAACCAAACAAAATGTTTGTATGCGTACGGTACGGCTGACGGCCATAGAGTATAATACACAGAACATTAATCTCTGCTAGGGTAGTGATGATTGATATTCATCGATAATAGATAAACATCGATCCATAATATTGTACATACTCTATAATAGTTCTGTCTTGTATTACTATTAGTGTACCAAACGCGGACCCGGGGGGGGGGGGGGGGGGTTATGGCCGGGTGTCATAACCACCACGCCCTGGGCTGGGCCTAGGTCGACCGTGATCATGTTTCTGAACTCATTGATTTAAATAAAATAAATAGGGGGCGAGCTTCAGCAATCAACCTATCCGAGGCGGAATGCTAAAATGTTCTCACTTGCCACTTGCCAGTACACTACCTATACTTTTTCAATTCTGCAAGAGTTGACAGGACCCTTTTATTCTCATTTCTGTATAAATTTAACAAAAGGAGTGGTGCTACAATTTTTCAGCTCGCTTCACTCGCTAATACATCCTGTACTTTTCAATTCTCCATAAGTTGACAGAGTTCCTCCTATTATTATCAGTCCTGTATGAAAGAACAAAAAGAACTTAATTTTGAAGAAAGGGTGTAAAAAAGTTCTAGCTCCATTCATTCGCTCTTGCGTCTAAGTATCTGCTGTATAACTCCTGTATGAATGGTCAAAAGAAAATCCAACCTACCCGCTGTAGTGCTAAAATCACTGCAGGGTATTGCGTATCTCTGTTGACAGTTCATAGTGATGGTCACTTGGCTGAGTGTCCATCAATTTACTGTCAAAAGGTTGTTAAGGAAGCACTTCTAGTATAGAGCGCATCCAGCTGCTTTATATCTTTATATTCCTATATCTGTATTACGTTCACAGAACATTTATATACTCTAGGGAGATTACGTTGCTATGGGTTGTTATTCTCCTTCTAGTTTGACTGAACAAATATATGAAACAACATTTTCTCTTTCTTTAATATGGTAGCAGAGCAATAATAATTAACAAAGTTAGTTGCAATAGTGGAAAAACTAACGAGTTCTCAAATATGCAATCGTCCGGCGTAAAAATCGAGATTGGTCAACTCGACGGTATCACTAACTGGCAAACATGGAGATACAAGGTGAAATTACTACTGAAGAGTACTCCAGGTACGCTAGAAGCAATTGAAGGCAAGTTAATTAAGCCGAAAGATCCAGGACAAACGGCTGAAACTGAAGATTTACAAAAGTTTAAGAATGAAATGGATGTTTCAAAAATGTCACAGTCAAGCACTTCTAATTCTTACTACGAATATGACTGAAGAAACTTTACAGAAGGTAATGCGATGTGAAACGTCATGTGAGATGTGGAAAGAGCTCCCTCACCTTCCGCCTGACGCAGGTCCTCACCGGACACGGTTGTTTCGGGAGGTACCTGAGTAGTGAGTAATTGGGGCATCTGGATCAAGGAGATCCAGACACCCCAATTACACACTTGATGTGAACTAGACAATCAGTCAATCGGTCAATATTTGAGAACTAGACAATCAGTCAATCGATCAATATGTTACAATACGCACAGAACATTGCTCTAGATGTGAACTAGACAATCAGCTAACTATTAAGATTATAAATATGAAAATATTTCCTGCGATCAATAAAAACACAGTCAGTTAGAGTTTTGGTAGTCGACTTTATGTCTATTCAACCATTATTAATTTAATAGATATCATGAGAAATTTAGATATTCAATATAAATGTGAAACATTTATCTTAATTTAACGTTCATAATTATGTGCATTCTAATTTTTCGCTGTATAAAATAATTACATTCATTCAACAATTCAAAGACATGTGCATGAAATTTGAGCAACAGTCGGTATAGGCTATTCGACACGACGCGGCAGCCTAACGTAAATGGAATGCGCTCGCTAATACCATAGCGCTGCCTTATATATGTCGTGCAGTGGCTATGTACTTTAAATTTATGGTGTGGAAATAAAAAGCAAAATAATAATTAGAATGATTATATTTTAAAATATCAATTAAGTACATGAAGATGAACTTAACTTTTTAACTATTTTAGTAACTAAATATTCAGTTTCACTCATGATTTCATCAGAATCACTTCGCACTAAATATTGTATATTCAAGCTTGCACTATCAGGGTCACTGTCTATTTCTTCCATTTGACGACCTTCCACATCATGTACAATTATCTTTATTATTCGGTGAACATGCCCGGGCTCTCTACGCTTGATAAAGGATGTGTTTTTAGAAGTTTTAAATATTTTCTTATTCTTCTTCTTCAGTTTTTTCTTTTCTGTTTCTTGTTGTCTGCTTTCTTCACATGCTTTTGCCGCCACTTCGGCATACCAACTCTCTTGGTCCTGAGCATAGTAAAATGGATTTAGAACTGGATCTGAGCTATCTATCAAAATCTGGAACAAAAATGATAATGATGAATGATTTTTGGTCATTTATTAAACAGCACAAATATGAATTCAATGGTTAACATCGTTGCTCACTTAGATACTTACATTACATTGTTGGTTAATGTTATCTAAAACAGGAGTGTAGGATGGTGAGTGTGACATACTTAATTCTATGTCCAGACCTTTTTAAACACCTGAAAAAAAATTCTAAATTAATATTTCATTTACTATTATTCTATATCAAAACAACAATTATGGTTGAACATAATGAGTGAGTGAATGATGTGTTGTTATGTAGAAATAAATACTGACAGTGGTGCATCAAACAGCTGTACTAAATAATGACTTATTAATAATGCATTTAATTTTTATTGTTAGGTACTTATAATAGTATTTATAAAGAAAATACATTATTAACACTTACCGATATTTTCATGATATTATCGTTCTACCCAGTCAGGAGGACTCACATGCCGAAATTGAAATGATTGATTTTAAGGTTTTTTTCCCATTTATATATAAATTTAATTTTAATCAATAGAGTTCAAAATCGTACGTTTTTGTTAGATGTTGACATCCTAGACCAATATGGTATGGTGAAATTGAAACCCCAAGACATCACGGCGCCAAACATTTTATTGTTTACCGTAAGTATATATGATAAAATAACTACTACTGTACGTTTGTTCGCTGTAATCTTTTCATACATTTTATTGGGAAGACACGGCAAGCAAAATCATCGTATGTAAGTAGTATGTCATTGTTAGTGACTTTGCAAAATTCTTTATATGGAGACGGATCAAAACAAATGGCAAAACGACACACTATTGTTACGCCTGGTTTTGCTTAATAATTCAGCCTGCATTTTGTTATTCAATGACATAAAACTAGCTACACAGATTTTGATGAAATTTAGCATGCAGATAGTTTATAATCTGGATATACACTTATCTTTCCAATAGCCATTTAAAACAGAAGGAGACAAATCCCGGGTATAATAATGGTATGTGACACAGAAAACGGCATCATCCAGACACCTATATACATCTGAACCGGACCACCCACCGACTTAGCGAATTTAAGTATCTTACACAATGAAGATAAAGTTCAATTTGCATGATCTCGATTGTTTAGCAAGATATTTTTCTGCAACGTAAACTATTACATATTGGGATGTTAGGGCTGATAAAGCATTTTAGTAATGCGGGGCCTTTTCCTTATATGGGATATCGTGACGTGGATTTACCACTATTTAAGAGTGCATCTTGCAGAAGCTGGATCATATCGACACTTCACCTAGGAGCAGTTACATCTTACACTAAACTACCAAAGCAACGTAAATCTTCTAAAATGTAAGTATCTACTCACTTTCAATGTAATTCACTCTGTGTTATCGGTTTAAGTTTCTTGTTAGAAATGTAGTATATTTGTTTTCCAGTTAATTCACTATTCAATCATTCAAATAGGTATTGCATTAAGCTCTTCAATAATTCAGATAAATTGGGCGATTTTGCATCTATAAAAATTAAACCGTTAATTGATTCATAATTTTTAAATATTCATTCATTCTAGTAATAAATTCATTCTCTTAGTCTCGTCTAGATGATTTAAACAAAATGTAATTGTTACTATACTAATTCATTGATTTTATTTCTTACAGGGACAAGAACACGGCAGACCATATTTTCCCTTCAGAGGACGAATCGGCAGACGAGGAGCATGCATCAGTGAAAACCAAGCCAAAGGAGAACAAAAAGCGCAAGCCTTGTCCAACGAGCAGCTCCCAACCGTCTACGTCTACGAGTAAGAAAACTAAGCCGACCATTCACCCAATCACCCCAGTCACCAAGTCAACGGCTCGCGAGTTATTCGGGAGCGACACTGATGACGATGAAATTGATGTTGTTGTGGACAAAAAGACGCCCCCGATATACTCGTACATCACGAAGAGACTGGCGAACGGATTTTCACGACAAATGAACGAGCAAAAAAGAGGTGAGTTCTATGTAGAACTCAAAGTATATAAATGTAGTGAAATAGAGCGAGTCCAACCAGTAAATAGGTGGCGGCACTCGGTAATCACGATAAAAAACAAATGTGATGAGGATTCAGAGTCCTGGCGTCGCCTAAACGCCTACATAACTAGCACTAGGAAGGAGTTCAAAAAATGTGTTCCTACTTTTATTAGCTCATATCAATAGTCTTACCGATAGTTTACATTATGAGATATAATCATTATATACTTACATGGATGTTATTTTAAGGTAGTATTTTGTAACCGCATTTAATCCCTATAATTAAACTATACAATAAAAATGCTGTCTTTTTTTCCAGTTATACACCCCGGTGATGGCTCATCAGCAAATTCTGATATTAATAATTTTAAATCCCAGAATGAGAATGTTTATGAGCCAAATTATTTATCAAAGCATATTCATTGTAATGAATGTAAAGTTGAGATCCCAGAACATAAATACAGATATCATATGAGAACGAATATTCATAAATCGAATTGTTTAATAAAGTCAAAGTTTGAAAATGTTCATATTGTAGCTACAGCATTTAAAAATAGAATCATGACGTATCGCTTAAACCCATCAATAGATGACGAGTACCTCATACTAGAGGTGTTCTTGAGTGATAAGCGAAAAGATGTTTCGAAAATCGTTGAGTTATCATTATTGGAACATACCTGCATTAAAGTTAACTTCGAGCTGTTTGCTTACTTTTTACTACCACAATTAAGTGAGCAGCAGCTCAAGTCATTTAATACGAAATATGAAACTATATACAGCAGTACTGACTTTAATAATTTATTCTCGAATATAATAGAAATATTTAAAAGAAAACTTACTGAATTTGAGCATTATGAATCTGGATGGTCATTTGTCTGTATAAGTCATTTGGAAATAAATATAAATAAATATTCCCCCATGCGGGGCGGTACTTATTTAGAGCTACCAGAAGTTATTAAAAACACAAAGAGTTGTTTGAATATACACAATAATGATGATTACTGTTTTTTATGGAGTATTGTTGCAGCATTATTTCCAGCAAAAAATAATGTATGTAGAACAAACTCCTATCCACACTTTAGTTCAATATTTAATATACAAGGCATTTCATTTCCTCCTTTACCTAAAGATATCAAGTTGTTTGAAAAGAATAATTGTGAGATCAGTATTAATATTTATGGATTAGATGAACGTTGTACTGTAACTGGACCTCTTTATGTGACGAATTGTAAGAAAGATAAACATGTTAACTTACTGTATTTTGAAAAACAAAATAAAGGTCATTATTGCTTGATAAAAAATCTTTTACGCTTAGTGCGTCGACAAGTTACGTGTCATAAAGGTCAAACGCATTTATGTGAAACATGTTTGCAATTTTTTACTAGTGAAAAAATGTATCATTCTCATAGTTGTTCCCAAATTTTAACAATACTGCCTGATAAAAACAATACATTACAATTCAAAAATTATGAGCGAAAGCAAAAAATTAACTTTGTGATTTATGCTGACTTTGAAAGTATACTAGTAAATTATAAAGAAAAACATAATGATAAAAGTACGATAAAAAATAAACTACATCAACCGTCTTGTTTTGCATATTATGTATGTTGCTCACATGATAGTAGCTTGAACAAATTCGTAACATATAGAGGACCTGATTGTGTAAAAGTGTTTGTTAAGAGATTAATTAAAGAAGCGAAGTTAATTCACAAAATTTTAATAACTAAGAAACCCATGAGATCTATGACGAGAGAGCAAACTGATAATTATAGCAAAGCAACTACATGCCATATCTGTAATCATTTATTATTTGATGATAAAGTTTGTGATCATGATCATATTACATCCGAGTACAGAGGCGCTGCGCATTCGCATTGCAATTTAATTTATAGAGTGTGTTCATTTATACCTGTTATCTTTCATAACTTATCTGGTTATGATTCTCATATATTTATTACTGAGTTATCGAAATATGATGGTGAGATAAAAATTATACCAAAAACAAAAGAAAAATATATAAGCATAACTAAAATAATCAAAACCGGCACAGGATGTAAACCTATACAGATTAAATTTATAGATTCATTTCAGTTTCTTAGTTCAAGTCTTGACAATTTGAGTAAAAGTTTAACGGAGAACGATTTTATTCACTTATCATCACATTTCCCAGATAAAAGCCAGTTAAATTTACTGAGAAGCAAAGGTGTATATCCGTATGAGTACATTAGCTCATGGCAAACATATAATGAACCACAACTACCAGCAAAGAATCATTTTTATAACACTTTACAAATGAAACATATAACAGATACTGAATATCAACATGCCCGAACTGTGTGGAAATGTTTTGATATTAGTACTCTTGGTGAATATACTGACTTGTATTTAAAGTGTGATGTACTATTATTATGTGATATATTTGAAAATTTTAGAAAAATTTGTTTGCAGCATTACAAACTCGATCCTGCGTATTATGTGACTTCACCCGGATTGAGTTGGGATGCAATGCTCCTTTACACAGGCGTTCAGTTAGAATTGATTAATGATTTAGAAATTTATAAAATGTTGGAAAAAGGAATACGTGGAGGATTAGCTCAGTGCTCTCACCGATATGCTGAAGCGAATAATATTTATTTACCTCATTTTGATAGTTCTAAACCATCAACATATTTGATATATTTAGACTGTAATAATCTTTATGGATATGCTATGACTAAAAAATTACCGATGTCAGAGTTTAAATTTATGAAAAATAATGATATTGAACATTTTAATTTGTTTGATGTTCCTGATAATGGCGAGTACGGTTATATTTTAGAAGTAGATTTAGCGTATCCAAATCATTTACATAATTTGCATAGCGACTTGCCTTTTGCTCCCGAGAAGTTCACACCTATTGGAGGGAAAACACCAAAATTAATTGCAAATTTGTATGATAAATATAATTACATTATTCACTATGTTCATTTAAAAGCATGTCTTAAAAATGGTCTAGTTTTAAAAAAAATTCATAGAATCCTTTGTTTTAAACAAGAATATTTTTTGAAAAAGTATATAGACTTGAATACTAGCTTACGGCAAGCAGCTTCAACATCATTCGAAAGAGATTTTTTTAAGCTTTTAAACAACTCAATATTTGGGAAAACTATTGAAAATAAACGTAAGCAAGTGGAAGTCAAATTAGTAACCAAATGGAGTGATGATTTGAATAAAACGAATAAAATAGTAGGTGCTGAGAAATTAATCACAAAACCTAATTTAAAAAGTGTTTCTATCTTTAATGAAAACTTTATAGCCATACAACTGAGTCCCATGAAACTTGTTTTAGACAGACCGATATATATCGGATTTGCGGTGCTAGAATTCTCTAAGTGCCATATGTACAATTATCATTATAATTTCATTAAGAATAAATATGGTGACAAAGCTAAATTATGCTACACTGATACTGATAGTTTGTTGTAT
Organism: Eurois occulta; assembly: GCA_950022335.1. Lineage (NCBI taxonomy): Eukaryota > Metazoa > Arthropoda > Insecta > Lepidoptera > Noctuidae > Eurois > Eurois occulta. The sequence continues at coordinate 8,114,673 of OX465500.1, read as the reverse complement.
TTAATACATACTGAAGACTTTTATAAAGACATGTACGATAATTTATCAGAATTCGATACAAGTAATTTTGAAACTAATAATCATTACTTTATTCCTAGGGTGAATGAAAAAATTCCTGGTTTATTTAAGGATGAGTTAGGAGGTGACCCACTCACCGAATTTACAGGCTTAAGAGCAAAACTATATTGCATGACATCATTAAATAGACAAATAAATAAAGCTAAAGGTGTATCAAAGCCTGTAACAAGATGTTTAAAATCATCTAATTATCGAGATGTTTTATTTAAGAACTTAACATTAAAGCGTAAGATGAATATGATAAAATCAATGAAGCATGTGCTGTTCTCACAAGAAGTAAATAAAGTTGTTTTAAACAGGATAGACGATAAAAGGCATGTTCTGGGAAATCAAATAGATACTGTACCTTGGGGTCATTGTGATTACATATGTTAATTTAGTAGTATTTTTAATTGCAAACTTATATAATTTTAATTATGAGAATTGTCAATCATTAAATAAAACTGAATAATTATGTTGTTATTTAATAAATAAACCTTTACTTGTACTCTATATTTGCTGTTTTATTTGTAACGAACATTACCTGTATAGATATTATTGATCATTTTATTTATCTGCGAACTTATCCGAGGAAACAAAAGCTAAAAACTATGATACTGATTATTGCGGGTTATAATTACTTAGCGTTCTTGATAAGCATTATAAATACTAGAACATATTATGTTTTCTGACAGATACAAACATGAAGTGGGTCAAGCAACCAGTTTCATTAGAAGTTAAAAATATTGAGGTAGAGGAAAATAAACCACACGCAAAGCATAGTGTTCTTCTGCCGAATAATATCAGATGTATAATATGTGGCCCTTCGAATTGTGGGAAAACGAACGTCATGATTAGTTTGTTAATTCACGAAAATGGCTTAAAGTTTAAAAATGTTTACTTGTATTCCAAGACTAGCTTTCAACCAAAATATATTTTTCTAAAACAGATCTTAGAAAGAGTGCCAGAAGTAAAACTTTTTATTTTTAATTTTGATGACGAAGTTATTCATCCTAACGATGCATTACCGAATTCTGTTATTATTTTTGATGATGTGGTTTGTGAAAAGCAAATTAACATACGAAATTATTTTACAATGGGCAGACATAGAAGTATAGATTGTTTTTATTTATCTCAAACGTATTCAAAAATACCAAAGCAGTTATTACGAGACAATGTTAACTTTTTGATAATTTTCAAGCAAGATGAAGTTAACTTGAAACATATATACGATGAACATGTTAGTTCTGATATAGAGTGGTCGAAGTTCAAAGATCTGTGTTCTAAAATCTGGATACATCCTTATGATTTTTTGACTATTAATAAGGATTGTGAACTAAACAAAGGCAGATATAGACAATCATTTGATAACTTTATTTATTGCGATTAAATGGTTATATAAATTATGACTGAAAGAAATAATAATCATTTGAGCATAAATACTCCTCACTATAAGTCGTATAATGGATCACAACACTACAGATCAATTAATAAAGTCGGCAGACGCTATAAAGGAAAAAGTGAAACAAATGAAAGATTATGAGTTTAACACTGACAGCCATTTGAAGTATTTTTTTAAGCCTCTCGCAGACCCTCTTAATGCAATCGTAGCTAACAAGCAAATTTCTACAATAAAAAATGAAGATACTTGTGATGACCAAATTAAACACACTGATATAGGTTCAAAAATATTTTTGCATGATAAATCTCATGACATGTACAAACATGAATCATCTAATGAGTCAAGCTCGTTAGAAAATTTTTATTCAGAAGATGAAGGAGATAATGAATCAGAAAAAGATAATAATGCATCGTTGAAAAAAGAAGATATCATTGAAATATATGAAGATATGAATATACCATTTGGTGTACGTAGTGAAAATAACAAACATATGATCGGAAATACAATAGTTAATTTTTCTACCACTCAGGAGAACTCCAATAAAGTGTATAACATTCGCGTAGCTAATAAACAGTATAAAATTACACCCGGTTTAAAAGAACTATTGCTTCGCAAGAAGCCTGATTTAAGTTTGGTCAATTTAAAAGATAAATTGGTTTACAAAGAAATACTCCTCACAACTAATGCTCATAAAAGAGACTTTGACCCTGCAGGTCAAATTAAAGGTGATAAAGGCCTAAAATATTCTCAAGTGGTCAAACCGTTATTTTCTGAGTCTTATTTACAAGAACCCACAGAAGTAAAATCTAGACAAAAGAGAGGTGCTGGTCTACCGTATCTTAAAAAATATAAAAAAAATACTGAACTTGTTTATTGGGATGATCCTAATGAACTAGTGGACAGGCTTAAACTTTTGATCGCTTCTAAAACTGCAGGTAATACTAATCTTGACAACGAAATTTTATCAATTATTGAAGAGCTAAAAGAAGCGGGTGTAATACAAGAATAAAAGGGCTTATCATATAAATTGTTACGTAGTCTAATTTTGTAATTCGGGAGTGACAGTTGAGAAAATGAGCAAAGTAAAAAGAAAAATTATTAACGAAATTCATAGAAGTGCAAGAATAAATTTTCCTCGAAGACATGTAATATTAAAAGATATCGATGATCTTTGGCAAGCTGATTTAATGGATATGCAAAGTTTCTCCAAATTTAACAACAACTGCAAATATATTTTAGTCGTCATTGATGGATTCTCTAAGTATGCTTGGGGTATTCCACTTAAACAAAAGAATAAACAAACTGTATCTGAGGCTTTCAATACTTTATTGAGTAGAGAAAAACGTATCCCTAGAAACTTGCAAACAGATCTAGGAAAAGAATTTTACAATAAAAGTTTTAAAAAAATATTATTAAATAATTCTATCAACCACTACTGCTCTTATTCAACGAAAAAGGCTTCAATTGTAGAACGGTTAATAAGGACGATAAAAAGTATGCTTTACAAGGAATTTAGTTTCAAAGGGAATTATAAATGGATAGACGGGACACTTGCAAACATCATTAATAGATATAATCATACCATACACAGAACAATTGGTTTACCGCCCATTCAAGTGAATCATAGCAATAAAATTAAGCTACTAAAGAGATATTTCAATCAAAATCGAACGAAAACATTATGTCAAAAGTTTAAGACAGGGGATTTTGTACGAATAAGTAAACATAAAGGTTGTTTTGAAAAAGGTTACACTCCTAATTGGTCTACAGAGATATTTAAGATCAGTAAAGTTCAAAACACAAATCCTGTTACATATTTATTACAAGATGCCAAAGAGCAACCTATTTTAGGAGCATTTTATGATCAAGAATTACAAAAAACTAAACATCCTGACATTTACCTTGTTGAAAAAGTTTTGAAACGAAAAGGCAGAAAAGTTTTCGTGAAATGGTTGGGGTTATCATCCTGCGAAAATAGTTGGATTGATGATACCAACGTTTTATGAGTGGTTTATCAATATAACATCATGCTCTATGATAATGGTTCCATTCTGTTTGTATACATGAAAGGAGAAGGACTTGTTAATAATTTAATTAATAATTTACCATTTGAGCTCCATTTACCGGGATATAATTATTGTGGCCCAGGAACTAGATTACGTGAGAGATTGGCTCGAGGTGATACGGGTGTAAACAAATTAGACGATTATTGTAAACATCACGATATTGCATATAATAATACCAAAAGTTTGAAAGATCGTCACAAAGCAGATATAATTTTATTAAAAATGGCAAAAAAGCGTGCTTTATCTCGTGATGCAAGTACAGGAGAAAAACTTGCTGCCAATTTGGTTAATAATATAATGCTAGCAAAAGTAAGTTCTGGATCTGGACTCAAGAAAAACTTTAAAAGTTTAGTAACCCACACCAAAAAGTGCATTAAAAAAATTAAACCGAAGTGTAGGAAAAAACTAATAGAATTAGCCTACGCTGCTGCTAGAGAATTGAATCATGATTCATCTGCCAGGGTCCCACGTATCATATCACTTCCTAAGTCTGGTGGTGTTTTACCTTTAATACCAATATTTGCTGGTTTGTCTGCTGCTGGCAGTATTGCAGGTGGAATTGCTGGTATCGTCAAAACCATAAATGAATATAGAGTTGCAAGAAAGCGTTTAGAAGAAATGAAAAGTCATAATAAGAATGCAGAAGGTGTATGTATTGGAAATGGACTGCGGTTAAATCGTTACAAGGATGGACTTGGAATATATACAAATTTAAAGAAAAAAAACTAAATCATAGGCTACCTAATCGTGCTCTTACTAATATAGATATCATACATTTTACTAAAGACGTTCCATATTTTCGCGGAGTGTATATGAGGGATACCTTACCGAAGTCACCGTTTTCGAAAGAGTGTGGAATCATAAATTTAGATAATTCTAAAAATTCTGGTACACATTGGGTAGCCTATATAATTTTAAATGAATATATCGAATACTTTGACAGTTACGGCAACTTGAAACCTCCAATAGAATTTGTTCGCTATGTAGGTTCTAACAATATCAATTATAATTACAATAATTTACAAAAGAATAACTTATTCAATTGTGGGCATTTATGCATTAAATTTCTTAAAGAGTTTTGGAAAATGCACGGTTTTATCAAATTATCACTTCTAAAAAAGGTTTAAATGTTACGTGTCGTACTCATAAGACAACACTTTAACATTATCTGCTACAGGAGACGAATGTCAATATAGAGTGAAAATAAAAAAAAATGATAGTTTATAATATAAAATCATCTGCCGAAGTTAATAACTTTACTCGTTCTCGTACCGTCAGAAGACGAAGACATATACGAACTATAAAAAAGTTAACTAAAGATAACAAATTATTTCTTCGAGCTTTAGGATTTAAATTATGAGTATTCTTCAAGTGAATGGTTTACCACAAATCGATAACTCTATAGTGAGTTATGAAATTCATACTTATAATCCATATAGCAACAGTTTTAATGAAAATGATGAAATACGCATACCCATACATCAGCAAGATTTGTACGTATTACCTTCAGCCAGCTACATTTACATTGAAGGTCGAGCCACAGTGGCATCGAAAGATGCAGCAGGAAAACTGACACGAAAGATTGTTAATTTTACAAATAATCATATATCGTTCCTATTTCAAGACATTCGATATGAAATTAACGGTGTTGAGATAGACCGCATAAAAAATGCAGGTATTACTACCACTCTAAAATCATATCTGTCTATGAGCGAGGGGGAAAGTAAAGCTGCTGCTATTTGGGGTTGGAATTTGGAAGGGGTTAAAGATAATAATGGTATTTTTAGTGCCCTAATACCGTTGAATAAAGTTTTAGGATTTGCGGAAGATTATAATAAAATTATGATTAACTGTAAACATGAACTTATACTCAATAGAAGCAGTTCGAATGTCAACAGTATAATACTTGATCACAAGGATGACTCCATTGAAGTAAATATAGAGAGACTGCAATGGCGCATGCCTCATATAAAAGTTTCTGATCGGGAAAGATTAACTTTACTTAAATATTTAGAAAAGGATCGTCCTATTCAAATAGCTTTTAGAAATTGGGACTTGTACGAATACCCTTTATTGCCTAGAACTACAAAACATTCCTGGGTTGTGAAGACTGCATCACAACTCGAAAAACCAAGGTATGTGATCTTTGGTTTGCAGACAAATAGAAAAAATATGAAAACCAGAGACTGTTCAATATTTGACCATGGAAAAATAACTAATGTTACTCTATTTTTAAATTCTCAATATTATCCATACGAATCGGTTAGTGCAAAATTTTCTGAAGACAAATATTGTATATTATATGAAATGTTTACCCAATTTCGTCAGTCTTATTATAACACCCGGTCTGAACCGATGCTTGATTTGCGTGAATTTAAAGAAAAGGCTCCGTTATTTGTAATTGATTGCTCAAGACAGAACGAAGCCTTGAAAACCGGGGCTGTAGATGTGAGACTGGAAATAGAAAGTTCTGAAGATATACCAGATAATACATCTGCCTATTGTCTAATAATCAACGATCGTCTGATTGAATATAAACCCTTAAGCAGTATTGTAAGGAAATTATTATGAACGCCTTAGTCGATCTGCAAGGGTTTAAGACCGAAAGTAATGAGTTTATTGTGAAAGAAATAGCAATAGCATGCAGAAATCAAATTATGGTATTATTAATCAAACCACCATTCCCATTTTACAATCTTACAAAAAAAGAAAAAACGCAAGTAAATTGGATAGAGAGAAACCGAAAAATTTTCTGGAGAGAGGGTATTATACCATACTTAAAATTGCCTCAAATTATTGAACATTATCTGAAAGATAAAAAGATTTATGTTAAAGGATGTGAAAAAGTGTCGTGGCTAAGAAACATTGTAAAACATGATAATGTATATAATTTAGAAGATAAGAACTGTCCTAGCTTACAAAAATTATTTGATGATTATGGAAAGTCTAGTAATATATTTAGCTGTGTGTATCATTCGAATGTATGTGCTTTAAAAAATGTAACATGTTTAAAAAAGTGGGCTGATGATAAAAATATTTTTAATTGTTTATAATTTAGAAGATAAGGGATGCCCTGAAAAAAATTAAGTTAAATAATTTGTTAGCTCTTTACATCATAACAATGTATCAGAATAAATGTTTTTTCTATGAGTAAATGTTTTTTGTTTTATTTCATAATAAAAGCGTTACATGTAGAATACCACAACGAAATATGCTATCGCTCATTCCTGTTCTATTCTGAGCGCCACATCTTTATAAATTGAGAACACCAGATACAAGAGTTCATTATTCTTTTATACATACCCGTATCGAGACCTTCTTAAAATGATTCAAAATTATTTCAGCCCGCGATATGAAATATATAATGATCATAAACTTCGATTATGTTCATTTCGACATTATTGGGCTACAGTAGATTCAAAACGAAGGTTGGTGATGGAAATGGCTGATGCAGGTTTTTTTTACTGTGGAAGTGGTTTAAACGATAAAGTTATGTGCTTTTCGTGTGGAGGTGGTATCGTAGATTGGGAGTATTACGATGATCCTTGGATGCAACATGCTATATTTTTTCCTGATTGCTTTTATTTAAATGCTGTAAAAGGGACAGATTATGTTGACAAATCAAAACGTCTCTTTTTTAAAGAAACAAAAATATAAAATATTCTAAAGTGGAGCAGGATAGATTGATGAGAAGAACGATTCAATAAGTAAACATTAGCCTATTTTAGTAATAGACAAGTTAATATTATTCCAATAAACTATTTGATTAGACAATTGTCTAGTTCCCAAATATTGACCGATTGACTGATTGTCTAGTTCACAAATATTGATCGATTGACTGATTGTCTAGTTCTCAAATATTGACCGATTGACTGATTGTCTAGTTCACATCAAGTGTGTAATTGGGGTGTCTGGATCTCCTTGATCCAGATGCCCCAATTACTCACTACTTACCTGTACCGAATCGGGCGGGAGGAAACGCCCGGGTGCTACTATTGCGAGGATCGACCGGAGGACACGGTGGAGCACACCGTTGAGGTCTGCTCCGCTTGGGAGGAGCACCGCCGTGTCCTCGTAGCGGCGATTGGCGGCGGCGACCTCTCGCGTCCGGCCCTGGTTCAAGCCATGGTCCGGGGCGAGAGGGAATGGGAAGCCGTCGCCTCCTTCTGCGAAGCAGTCATGCTAGCGAAGGAGGCGGCGGAACGTGAGAGGGAGAGAACCTCCTCACGTCCCAGCCGCCGCGGGAGAAGCACCGGGCGTCGGGGGCCACGCCGTGATGGCTCTCGGCCACCGTAGGCGCGGGCCTGTGGACGGCGAGTAATGGGCTAGCTCGCCGTCCGTCCGTCGTATGACGACGGGCAGGCCGTGTCGACGGCGCGTTCGTGTTCCACGCGCGCCTCAAAGAGATGTCAGCAAACGGGAGGGGCCCGCAAGGGCCGGTGCCTGCCAGGGCTGCGGGACTGTTCGAAAGAGATACCGCGGCCCTGGAACATAAAGGGCCAATGAAGGAACATGGGTGTTTTTTAGTCAGTAAGAGTCTGACACTCCCTTCCGCTCTGCCCAGAGCGGGAGGAGTCATTTGATGATTTCTCACCCTCCAAAAAAAAAAAAAAAAAAGATGTGGAAAGAGCTTCATAGGCTTTATGATGGAGCAAAGGAAGACAGGAGTTACGATGTCTGCATGAGGTTCTTCCGCTACCAGAAAAGCGAGGACCATGATATGGCCACGCATATTTCGACTCTCAAGACTGTTTGGTATGACTTGAACAATGAGATTGAAGGAAATGATCTACCAGAAATTTTATTAAAATGTAAAATATTGGATACTCTTCCTGAGCAATATTTCAACTTTAAGTCGAGCTGGCTGTTGATGAATAAAAGTGACAGAAATATAGAAAACCTGACGACACAAGTATGTGCTTTTGGAGGTCTTTAGACCAGAAGAATTTAGAAGAAAGCAGAAGTAGCAATGGACTTCTTATGTTAAGAGGAGAGAAGCGCTACGAAAAACAAGGGATTAGCAAAAAGAAATGGAAGAAATGCAATTACTGTGGAGAAGGCTTTCACAAAGTCACAGCTTGCAAGAAGTGGATTTCGGACGGTAGACCTCCAAAACCTCCAAAGCAATCTTCAAATATTGGGAGCTGACAGGCCTAGCTCTAGCTTGCGATAGTAATATTAAGAAAACAGATATAGACTTGTGGTGTGGACAATGGCGCGACAAGCCACGTCACTAATAGAAGAGATGTATTTTGCACCTTCGAAGTTTTTGACGAGCCTCATAAAGTTATGACAGCCAATGGAGAGGTGATTGAAGCTATAGTAAAAGGCTCTATTCAACTTGAAGCTGACATAAACGGCCACAATGAATTACTGGTCTTAACAAACGTATGGTACCTTCCAAGCATTGAGCGCAATCTATTTTCTGTGCTAGCTGCACAAGATACGCTAAAGAATAGCATCTTTCAGTCTACTGCTCAGTCATGTTATGTGAAGAACGATGAAAAAGTCATTTTAGTCGGGAATCGCGACAAGTATGGTGGTCTGTACAAACTTAAAGTAAAAGTACTGATGCCCGAGCTTGAGATAAACCAACTAACGACGTCACAGAATCTTTAACTCTATCATGAACGCCTTGGACATCAGAACAAGAGACATTGATGACGCACTGATGCAAGCTCATAAAAAGATACCAGAGGGTTTATGGGCAGAGATAGCCAAAGCCTCTGTTTACATATTAAACAGAACGGGACCTACTCCTATAGAAGAAAGGTCACCGCATGAGCTCTGGTACGGCAAGAAGCCCAAGATTAATCATTTGAAAATCATTGGAAGCGATTGTTTAGTGCATGTTCCTAAACAAAAGAGAGAAAGTAAGATTGGCAGAAAAGCTGAGAAAGGCATTCTTATTGGGTACGACGGTGATGAAGGATATCGAATTTTCAATGTAAAGGAATTGAAACTGATCAGATCCCGAGATGTTATGTTTGATGAGTTACCTTCACTTGAGAAGAAAACTAAGATTGACACAACTTCTGCAATACCTGAACCTAAAATAAACACCTACGAGCTGCCAATGCCTCTTACAGATTCTAAAACTGTTTACGAAGAGAATCACTCTCGTCCACCTTCAGAAGCAAATGAAAGCGTCGAAGAAGATTATGAGTCCTTAGAGGAAGATGAGTCTGTAAATGATGAACCTGTAAATACGGAACCTTTGATACGACAACTGCGTGATCGAAGCCAGATCAGACCTCCACAACGGTTTGAGCAGTTTGTTAGCGAAGCTATATCTATTCCTGAACCGACGACATATCAAGACGTCTTGCGAAGCTCTGAAAAAGATAAATGGATCGAAGCGATGAACAATGAAGTTAAATCTTTACAAGATAATCAGACGAACTGACGAACCTACCTATGAATAGAAAAGCACTAAGATGCAAATGGGTATTTAAAATCAAAAAGAACCCTGACGGTACTGTCGATAAGTTCAAAGCACGATTAGTTGCTGTTGGATATTCACAGAAGAAGGGAATTGATTATGACCAGACATTTAGCCCTGTCGCTAAAATGAGCACAATCCGAATACTACTAAGTATTGCTGCCAATGAGAATTTAGCACTCAGACAGTTTGACGTCTCTACAGCCTTCTTATACGGCACGGTCAAAGAAGAAATCTTTATGAGACAACCGGAAGGATACGATGACATGACTGGTCGCGTATGCAAACTGAAAAGAAGCTTGTACGGGTTGAAACAAGCACCTACATGTTGGAATGAGTGTATCCATGACTTTCTTATGGAGACAGCTTTCATCCGGAGCGAAGCAGACCCCTGTGTCTACGTCAGAGAACGTGGACAAAAGAAGATAATGCTCGCGCTTTATGTAGATGATGGACTGGTGGCCGCGTCAGATGAGAAAGAGGCTGATGATTTCATTGAAAATGAATTAAAACGGCGATTTAAAATCACCACGAAAGTACCGTCCTATTTTCTTGGCCTGGAGATAGAACAACACAAAGATTATACTATAAAAGTCCACCAAACTGCTTACACTAGAAAATTGATAGAAAAGTTTGGAAATAAAATCCGGGAAAGGAGATGAGGAACAAGAAAATCCAGAAATGCAAGTTTTTCCTTATGGGGAAGCTGTTGAATCTTTGTCCTATCTGATGGTTGGAACTCGACCTGACATTGCGTATGCGGTTGGGGTAGTATCTCGAAACCTAGATAAACCTACCAAAGGCAATATTCAACAGGTGAAGAGGATATTTAGATATTTGAAAGGGACTATCGATACTGGACTTGAGTACAAGAAAGGTGAAAGGCGTCTCATCTGTTACAGTGATGCAGATCACGGCGGAGACGAAGCGAGCGGATGCCCAACGAGCGGGATTGTATGCTGGCTCAGCAATATCCTGGCGAAGTTCGAAGCAATCCATGGTTTCCCTATCTTCCACAGAAGCGGAGATAGTTGCAGCCAGTGAGGCTAGTCGTGAAATGGTTTGGCTGAGGAGATTGTTCCAAGATTTAAAAACTTACCTAGAGACACCAACTTTACGAATCGATAATGAGTCTGCAATTAAGCTCGCATATAACCCTCCATACGAGCAGCACCGCAAGAATAAACATATAAAACTGAAACACTTTTATGTGCGACAGTGTGTATCCGGGAAGGATATAACCATAGAGCAAGTACCGACTGCAGAACAACTTGCTGACATTTTTACGAAGCCTGTTTACAAACCGAGACTGGTTAGGCTATGTGAAGAGTTCGGCTTGAAGAAGAGGGAATGTTAAGGAAACACTTCTATTATAGAGCGCATCCAGCTGCTTTATATCTTTATATTCCTATATCTGTATTACGTTGCTATGGGTTGTTATTCTCCTTCTAGTTTGGCTGAACAAATATACTTTTATTGAAACAAGATTTTCTCTTTCTTTAATAAAGGTTAGTTTGGTATTGGCTATGACCAGTGACCATCAAGTATGACGTCATTGGTGCCCATCGTCGCTGATGGTCACCGTAAGGCCCTTCGCACATGGAGCTACTCAAAAATGACTGAACTGATCAGTAATTACGATTACAAACCAGTTAGAAATTGTATCTCGCACACGTCGCTACTCAAGTTGTAAGGTTTCAGTCACTTCTGTTATTTCTGTTTACAAAAGCACACGGTTAACAAGTGGTAAAAATGTCAAGTGGATCGAGCGAGGACGACGACGATATTGTATTATACTATTATCATAATAGACGTCGAAGGAATATTCGCAGGTTTTAAAAAATACCCACCTGTCAAATTAAAGACTTTTCCCACTGCACTCCAAGCTCTTTCTGTTACATCCTTTCGTGAATATTCTGTTATTTTATAATTATATAAGCATGGGTATTTTTCCACCACCTTCACAAATTGAATATTTAATGTTTACTCATTCATTTTTATAACAAAAATCAAAGAAACTCGGGAAACCAGTAGCGTGGTGACCGGTACGACGCGTCGCGCGTGATCGGTTGCTAACGCGTTACTGACCAGCAGTGTTGCTAGTGTGATTTCCCAAAAAAGGACGGTTGTCTTTCTGAAAAGGTACGGTTTTTAACTTCAACTGACTTCAAGGTACGGTTGGGTCACTTGGGTCGGGATACTTCTGCAAGAACTAGATCAGGTTTTTTCTTCTTCGAGTTGGCTGTCTGCGACCATAGGTTGGAAAAAAGCGATAGGGAATCGAATATTCAAAGGGATATGGTAAAGTAGAACATTATTACCGATTGCCAATATTGAACAAATTCATTTGTAAATCAATTATATAAGGTAAGGTAGACTGGTAGAAAATGCCCAAGGCATTAAGTCCGCCTTTGTACATTATGTGCATAAAGTTTAATAAATAAATTATAGAATGAAGTAAAGTCGTTAAATTCCTTAATGATGCAATGAATAAAAAAAAATTGATAATAATTTATCATAGGAATAATGTAATGAGGAAGTTCAGATATGAATCGATATTATCACTATCACTATCACTACATATAAAACAAAGTCGCTTTTCTGTCCCTATTTCCCTTTGACCGCTTAAATCTTTAAAACTACGCAACGGATTTTGATGCGGTTTTTTTTAATAGATAGAGTGATTCAAGAGGAAGGTTTTTATGTATAACACATGCACCCGTGCGAAGCCGGGGCGGGTCGCTAGTTCTCTATATAAAAAGAAACAAAAAGTATTGTTTTATTTTATTGTTTTTAAACAAGTGTGCAAAATTCTGTTGTTTACATACCTGTCAGAAACTTGAAACGAAATTACAATAATTTTGTTTAATTGAATTATAATACCGGTAAAAAAATTTAGATGTAATTTGACATTTTTAGGTCTAAAAAGACTGTAAATCGAAGTTCGAATCAATCGCAACTCGAAGAAAAAAACATCTAGTTCTTGCAGAAGTATTCCGACCCGTACGGTTTTGCTAGAATTTAGAAAAATGCTATAGTCTACTCATATTCTACAGCGAAAACCAGTTGTTTGTCAAAAAAAATATGAAAATAATGTTTTAGGAACTAAGAAAATTCCATTTAAGTAATTTAATTTTAATAAATCACTAGTATAGAAAGGTACGAAAAAGGTACGGTCTACACTGAGGTACGGTTGTGGTACGATTGTGTGATGAATAGTACGGAAAACCGTACTTTTTGGTACGGTCTGGCAACGCTGCTGACCAGTTAGTAACTAGTCGCGTCGTGTGCGAACCTCCATTGAACATGTATGGGCTGTGACGCTCAGGCAACTCGTTAGTAATTTAAGTTTGTGACTAGTTCTTTTTAAGTAGCTCCATGTGCGAAGGGCCTAACTCATTTTGACAGACGCTTTTGTATCGATACTTATATTATTGCTATTGTGTAAGCATAGTGGATATCAAATTGATGATCAGCTTGAAGTGGCTTTCGTAAAAGACACTACTCATAGGTAGTGTTTTTCAAGTTCAGCAGGGCTATTGGCTATCTTTTTAATCGGCGGTGACTATCAAGCTTCAGTTGTACACCGAACTTTGATGGTAACTGATAATGTCATAACATTGGTATTGCGTATCACATTGAGTGGATACACGTTACGGTGACTAACATACCGGGTATGGTGCTCTTCGTCTCAATACTTCACGCCTCTATTTTTTATCCACTATTATGCGGCTATTTTTTATTCTCTATGCCCTTGATCCAGCTGCCTAACGAGAGCCTCCTTAGATATTGGTCCATGCTCTTGGCAATTAAGTCATGGGCTGACACGACTATCGGCACAATGATCGCTGAGTCCACATCCCACATGTCAACAACCTCGCGAGCCAAGTCAAGATACTTGATTTGCTTATCTTTCTCGGCTTCCAAGAGGTTCTCGTCATGCGGGACCGTAATGTCAACAATCATTGCGCGCCGCTCTGATCGATCCACCACCACAATATCAGGCTTATTGGCTACAATAGTCCTGTCAGTGATGATGAATTGATCCCAGTACAATGTGATATTGCCATTTTCGAGAACTGGGTCGAGCATATACCTATAGTACGGAACTTCCGATTACACAAGGTTGTATTTTAGAGCAAGTTGCTGATGGATGATCCTGGCTACAAGGTTGTGTCTATGCAAGTACTCTCCGTTAGCCAGACGAGAACACCCAGAGATTATGTGACGGATTGATTCGCCTGGACGGCGGCATGCCCGACAGATGTCAACCGTGCCGTCCTTCACAATAAATCTCCGGTAGTTATTCGTCATCATAACTTCATCAATAATTGCACAGACAAAACCTTCAGTTTCCCCGAACAGGTCCCCGGAACCTAGCCAGGCAACAGACGCTGATAGGTCTACATCAGGCCCATGTAGGGCCCGGAAATAGCGTCCATGAAGCTCCTTACTCTGCCATACCTCATTGCGCCTGCGGTCGTTAGTATCAAGCACTACAGGTTTGCGCCAGTTCTCTTTAGCCAAGGAGAGCGAGGTGACGCCCTTGTCCACCGCGACCACATCTCGATGCATCCCCACATCGGTTTCTAAGAAATATTCCCTAAGACTGCATATCTCGCGATTGTGGAGAGTCTTAGCGTTTAAAAAGCCTCGACCCCCACATCTCCGCGGGATATACAGTCTCATAACCGAAGAACGCGGATGATGCATTCGAAATGCCGTCAACAATGTACGGACCCAGCAACATTGATGCCCAGCGCTTCCGACATACCCAAATACTTATAGGTTTCGGTTGCTGAGAGGTATCTAAGATTTATGGAATGCGAGAGCTGGGTACCCACCGCACATTTGTCCACACTGAATTCCATCCTGATGGCGCTACTGAAAGTTTCAGTTTACTTCAGTAGCTCCATCAGTAGCAAATGGGGGCAAAGAGTTACAGGTCATCCATGTAAAGAAGGTGAGATATAACTTGACCACCTCTCCTCAACCTATAGCCTAGACCTGAATCCTCTGGCAGCGTGCTAGGATTCAAGGCTAAGCAGAACCAAAGCGGACTCAAACTATCGCCCAGAAAAATACCTCGCTCTATCCTTACCGGCTCGCTATTCCTCTGGATTTTCCAACAACCTGGATAGCGAAGGACTGTCCTCCATTGCCCCATACATGACATCAGGAAGGTGCGCAGAGTTGCATCAACTTTATATAACTCTAGCACCCTCATGAGTATGTGGCACAGAGTCATGGGCCTTCTTATAGTCTATCCAACATGTCGACAGATCCCTTCGGGAACGACGAGCCTGTTGACTAATAGCCATATCAATGAGGAGTAGCTCCTTAGTACCACGGGACCCGTTCCTACATCCATTTTTAGAAGCGGACAGGATAGAATTGTCATCAATGATATGTTTGCTAATTTTAGCTCTCAAAATGGATGTAAGATCTTTATATACTGTCGGGAGACAGGTAATCGGTCTATAGTTTTTGGGTTCCGCAGTACTACCTGATTTATGGAGTAGGTGGGTTATACGAGTACCTGTTGTCAGGAACTCTGACAGCGACCCTGACTCTAAAGCTGACTGGAACAGTGTCAAGTTGATTAAAAAAAGATTAGCGGCTTTGTGATTTGGATTTGAGAGGTCGTCCCAAAGATGCTTGATAGGGTTCAAATAGGGACTTCGAGCTCGCCTGTGCAAAACAGGAATCCCAACCTCTTGCAAGTAGCCCCTTACAATTAACGCGGTGTGACAGCGTGCGTTATCATGCATTAACATGAACCCTCTTCTGCCAACAAAACCCGCATAGGGGACCACATGCTCGTTTAAGATTTCCGTTATTTAACGAGGAGCAGTCAAGGACTCGCGAGTACCTCCTCCAGTACGGAGAAACGCACACAAGATTGGTTTTCCCGTCGATTAACATCCGTGGCGCCGTTAAATGTCTATAGTTTTCTGTTCTATTATGTTTCCCGTATTCTGTTTAATTGCTATTTAAAAAAAACGAATCTCCTTTCCATTTCCAATTTCCCGTTGTAATATTTTATCATTTTGCAAGCAATCGATTCTCACGTTTTGTTATTATCAAATATAATATTGTCAGTGGCAATAAGCACGAATAGCGCAACGCCAAAAAAATAAAATAAAATTGTGTTATCTATTTTGCCAATTTGACAGTGACATTGACAGTTTTCTTTGTACCGCACAGCAGCACTGTTATTGCTCATAAATTGTTTGTTTATATGAAGCCGGTGTATAACAATTAAAGAGAAAATTGGTTTTAATTAATTGCAGTTAGCAGAAAAATCAATGATCGATAAGTGACCACATTTTAAATAATAACATGGCTGTTGAAACGTGGGATGGTGGTCTTCTAGATCAATCATTACTTGATGACGATGTAACTACAATGCCTCTGCCCGGTATCGAATCAGACCCGCATCTTCTGATATCAAAGGTTATATATAAAATATGTAGTTAACAGTCTCTTATCCGTGCTCTTGTAAAACTGATCAGTTTTTTTTTAGGTTCGTAAACACTACATGGAATATATGATCAAACTACTGTCTAGTAACTATGAAACACATCAGAAGCTGGTCAATAAAAACATATATCTTCCTAGTGCCATTTGGACATGTGCTAAAAATATAGAAATATCTGCAGTTCAAGCTTGTATGGTTGCACAGCTTTACAGAAAAAATATTATGTCAGCGGTAATTATATTTGCTATAAATACAAATAGTATTGAATACCTTAAACAAGAGGAACTTTAAAAAAAAAGGATGTAATTTTAATTGCTATACTTTGCAGGTAAATGAATTGAAGAGAGATACAAAAAAAGGAAAATTGAATAAGAAATTGTATGAGTGTTTGAATAAGCCACCACAAAATAGTAAAAAAACTCAAACAACAAACACATACAACACCAATAATTGTCAATGTGCCCATAGCAAACGTAAGAGACACACAGTGTCTGAATCACCAAAACATTTTGAAAATCAACTGTCAAATTTAGCTAGTTATCATTCTAATTTGACCAATAATCATATACCAATCCTATCAGCAGCTAGCATGCCCTACAACTACAGTACTCCATACCCACCATTAGCTAGTGATACCATACCACCAATGCAAATACTAACAGAGGTTCAAACAAACGCCCAGGTTGGAAGTACTTCAACAATACCTGTTAAAAGGATGTCTGTTGAATCCCAAGATTCTGATGAATTAATGATGCAATTAGAGAAACTCTTTCAAGGGGAAGTCAACACTGATGACGACTTATTTGAAGGTGCTCTTTATGATAAAATGGATTCACTGCCAGATGATCAGTCTAAGAAAACTAACTGTATTTTGGAAACCAATATAAATAACTCAAAACAGGACTCGGTTATTGAAAATCATTCGGCTCAAATTAAATTGCTGGGTGAGAAACTAACCAGCTTAGCAGGCATGATAGAGAGTACTGATAATGTGCCACAGAAGACAGAAATGCCCAAAAACAGAAAGAGTGGTACAAGTAAGTGGTTATGTGAGGAATATTTTCTGAAGCAGAAGTTGTATGAATTGCTGGATCAAATTGGAGACACTGATAGAAAGAAACTTGAAAAGGTATGTATGTAATGCAATGTTTTTCATAATTAATTAATATTAAATATTTAAGTGGGTGGCATGGCATGTCTGTACATATTATTTAACACATCTCATGTTTTCCTGTACATTTTAATACAATATTCTTGGTTACTCACACAATATTTTTGTGTACAGCCCAGCAGGACCACCGCAGAAACGGGTTTTGTCGACGAAGAATCAAAAACATGACAAATCAAAGAAACATCTGTCATTTTGTTGATTCTTCCGTCGACATATCCCTTTTCTGCGGTGGTCATGGTACATGTGCAAGAGTGATATGAGTGGAACGTATAATTACTGTGTAATCTGCTGTGAATGTGCGCCACATTACAAATTAGTGCGTTTTGTCGTTTTGGAAAAAAACTATTCCTGCTGGAGTAACATTGTTCCAGCAGAAAAATTATATATGAATGATTGGAGAGAAAAATATTGTGCATGGGCAAAGGGCTAATATTTGGACTGCTCTATACAAATGAATGCTCGTCAACCTGCTGCTCAGGCCTCGCCTATACACCTGCTACAATCATCCAGGTTGGGGCCTCACAACCACCCAAACATAATTTCTTATTGCAACAATATCAAATGGATAAAACATAAGTTTTAAACCAATTTAAACCTATGTTTTATGCACTGCTTTTCCATGACAGATTAAAGAAAACTACGTGCAGTTGTTTGGTTATGATAGTGATGATGAAGGAATCTTGTCACCTTTGGAAGAGACCCCTGAGTTTATTATCAGCTGTAAAGAGCGAATGGCGCCGTGGGTCGTGAAGCTGTTGACACCCTACTACATAAAAGGGCATATAAAGGGCAAAGGAATATTTAAAGCTTTAGCCAAACATTTGATCAGGCTTATATACCAGTGCAGTCAATATCCAAGTATATAAACTGTTTTTTTTTGTAAAATTATTTTTAATACTAACATTTTGACACATTGTTTATTTATTGATATTTAAATTACAGAGGAATATGAAGTGACTAGTTTTGTGTCTGATTTCCTGAAAAATCACAGAACAATCACATGTGAAGCTGACTTCAAAGAATTCAGGATTGAGAATATCTAAGAACCAACTTTGATTTGAGAATTTGAAGATGAGAAAGTTTCAAACTCCAGCATTGCGTTGCAAAGGGGTTGGAAGATTTTTGTATGAAAGCTGTCCTGCATAACTCCTGCCATTTTAGTTTTTTTCAAAATAGTGGACATGCATAAAACTTATATTAATCAATAGCTAGAATTAATACAAACAAGTTTACTAGGAGAAAAAATCTGCTAAAGTGCCACATTCCCTTCTGCAATAAATGATATCATAAAATAAATAATTATATTGTATTGAATGTAAACTATATTTAATTCGGGATGAGAGCCTGGGGATCAATCACACGGGGTATTCAAGTATGGACGCCAGTCTCTTACAAAGGAACCTATATTATGCATTAGTTATTCTTACAATTAGACTTATTATAACTATGTGAACCTTTGTGAAGAAAGAAAATAAAGATATTGCATTGTAGTGAATAGATTATTTTATCAAAGTTGGAAACCTTACAATTATATATTTTGAAAATGTGGTGTTTTCAAAGATTTTTGTCTAATAAAATACTTGTTTGTATTAATGCTACTAATTGATTAATATTGGTTTTATGTGTGACTACTATTTTGAAAATAAAATAAAATGGTGGAAGTCAGGTAGGTAGGCCAAATAATACAAACCCCTTTTGAACTTCGAAGGAATTACCTTAATTAATTTTAAAGAACTGACAGCAAGTGTGTTCATATTTTTTAAGAGACTATGAACAGTTTGTGTGGCCTATTTGTGAATTAAACTACTACATTATATCAGCACTAAAGTGCAAAATGCCTATTACTGTTTCACTCCTTGGGGTTCATAAACATTAATTAAAGTATCTGTTTGTCCTCACAGTTTTGACATTTAAATGTTTTATGAACCTAAAGGAGTGCAAAATAAAAATTATAATTGAACTTAAAAATCTGTTTTATTTATGTAGATAATCAACTATTAATTTATACATATCAGTTTTTCTGCTTTTTAGAATCAGAATCACTTTTTTCAATTAACTTACGTTTTTCAACTTTAACAAACCAAGAGTTCAATGTTTTTTGGCTGTTCTTCTTATTGTTCTCTTCTTTTTTATTACAATTTGTAGATTTATTTCTAGAATTGTTGACTGCAGTTGAAACTTGATGCCATGATAATAATTTTGTTGGTATAAGATAGGCGAGGGCCATGTCTGGTTTAACATTATCAATATCAAGCCATGCCTGAAATAAAATTGTTTTATTTTAATAATTGATTATTTCAACAATATTCATTAAAATGAAAGTGTTAGAAGTTGGTAACAAACCTGTATCTGTTCATCACTGTCTAGTATTGCAGGCATCCTATGATGTAGCCAATCCATGGTGTTATTAGACTCCATTGTAATGACAGAGTATGAATAAATGATTGTATCTTCATTTTGCCAGACATTATATAAGCCTGCCATTTGTAAGAGGTGTATTCCTCTCCAACCAGTCTCTTCACTAAAGTTATTGTCCCATGTATCTGGTTCATCAATCTGAAGTTTATTAGATAAAAGTTAATAATAGACAAATAAGAGAGTGAGACTGTATTATATGTATGTGATAGCACTATATTAATCAGTGCTTGGTATCAATGGAAAAAAATGTAAATTTTTGCTTTTAAAGAAGTATTTTTATTAATAGATCAAATTACTTTCATTCAAGTAGGTATGTGAAAACCTATTAAATCTTTATGTAACAGTAAATGCTAACAACCTCAAAAAAGCCTTAACTCTTTTTTAAATTGCAGTTAAAGAAAATAAATTAGGTAATACCTTAATACCATCATCCTGTGGTGCATAAATATAATAAGGCTGTCTGACTTTAGATATCTTGTTAGTTGTCTGCCATTCATAGAATCCCTCTGCAACTATTATACATCTACCTCCATTATTTAGTATAGGACTGTATAATTTAGAACTTTTTATGTTCTCAAGACGGCAATTGTTAGTACTTAAGTTATGTGTTTTGTAGTCACCCTGCAAAGTAATATCAATTATTGCATTACCTATTCATTGAAAACAGTCGCAAGCAGATGTGGCAAAAAATATGGAATTTTATTCTACCTTGTGCCATGGTGGTATAATCCCCCACATCATTGGTTTAAGAACTCTGTCAGATTGTGCGACATTACGGAATCTGCTAGAAGAAATTATCACTGGGGTCACATCTGTTGGAGCGATATTGTATGAAGGTGTATAGTCCTTGCCCGCATTGAATTCTGGCAGCCAGTCGGGTTTTGTGTACAAATTATCATTTTTTGACTTGAAACTACAAGCACATTGAACTTGTTCTTTATTTAATGACCTGCAAACATTAAAAAAAAACTGAATCCACAAATTGAAACTATTTTGCATTCTGCCACAAAAATTTTATTTAGATCATTATTGTACAAAAGTTACAGTTTCTACGTACAATCCAGTACGGCCACACATAATGTGAAAATACTGTGCGGTAATAAGACCAAATAAGTATGTTTTTAAGCTACTTCCTATTTATAAGTTTTTGTTTGTAAACAACAACCGCCAGGCGCCACGCCAACCTTGTTTTTTTTTTTCGTTGACATGTTGAAGTTGAAAAAGCACAGAGTATTAAGAATTAATTCAATCAAAAATAATGCTGAACACAAGGAACGACTGGCCCGTGCTTTCTAAGCACAAAATATTGATGCTCATGGACCCACGCACAATGGTCCACTTTAGGCCTCTGCCTCGAATTTTGCGGGCAGCGGGGCGGCGGCGACCGGTTCTCGAAAACAGCGGAGCGGGGGCGGGCAACGAGCGGTGCACTCCAGTCAACGAGCGCCGCCGCCGCCGCCGCCCCGCTGCCCGCAAAATTCGAGGCAGAGGCCTTAGGGACTAACTAAGTGCGGAAACCAAAATCCCTGACATAGAATACTCATGGACACACGCTAAAATACGCGCGGGTGCACGCTAGCCTGTCTGTATTAAATACCGGTTAAGTGCGAGATGGACTCGCGCACCGAGTGTTCTGTATAAACTTGTAGGTATTTTGTTATTAAACTACTTATTTATGGTTTTAAGATTCTTTCCGTTACATGTGCTGTACAACCCTAAAAATAGAATGAGTTGTGCAGCTGCACTAAAGAGGGCGCGCTTACTGCTTAACCGGATAATCCTGGGATGCCTCGAGTGTACGGCCTCCTGCCAAGGAGAGTGGGCGCTGCAAGGAACTTAGTATTATGTAGTACAAGCTGCGCCCGCGGTGATAAAATTTGCACACGTACAGACGCCAGGACATCAAGCTATTCTACAATTTTTCTTTAATAGATTTTCAACTATATCGTTAAAACATTAGTTTCAAGGTTGTTGTTACCTACCTACCCATCTACCTACCTACCCATCTACCTACCTACCTATCCAACCTGCCTACCTACCCTACCTACTTCATTCGAATTTTGAACACCTTGAATTTATGCTAGCCTAGTACTTTTTTAGACGAAATTCGGGAAAACCATATTTGAGTTATTTGATCAACATCAACAAGGAACACCGCATTTTTCCGGGATCTCAAGTAGCCTATGTGTTTAATCCAGGATCTAGGCTATCTTGATACCATTTCATCCAAATCCGTCGAGCCGTTTGAGCGTGAAGGAGTAACAAACATACACACATACAAACTAATAATTTGGAATAACCTAAATTATAAGGCCAGCTCCACACGTTGGTCCCAACTCCCAACGCTCGTACCAACGTTGGACTGCAAATTCGGTGAGGCGTACACACGTTGGCCAATAAACTAGTTCTGTCCCGTCAGGGCCAATGAAAAGATGTCCGATACAGAAATCGAAACTGCTCTGACCGCTTTTATAGTACTGAGTGCACATTTATATTTGTTACTGAGAAAAAATATTCAAATATTATATAATAATAATATTATATAACATTCTCGCTCAACGTACGCACTCGCTGCGTGTTGCAACAGAAGTTCTGTTACAGAACTGAGCAAAGCGCAAACGTGTGGACAGATCGCGAGCGTTGGCGCAGATTCCTTTGATGAAACCGACACGAGCCGGCCAACTACCAACGCTCGCCCCAACGTTGGGACCAATGCCATTTTCTAGATCCACACGTTGGACGAGTAGCGTTGGGGCTTATATTGGGGCCAACGTGTGGAGCCGGCGTAATAATAATTGTGATGTTGTGTTTGTATATTTTAAAATATTTTATTATTATTTCCTTTATGCTAACATTGTTTGGTTTAGTGTTTAACAGCAAAATTTTGTTTTGTGTTGAGTATATTAAACTTAGAAACACACTAAGAACCTAACGTAATGTTTGTTAACATCTTTTTTTTTTTTTTTTTTTTCTTATTTATTTATTTGGTACACCAACAGCAGTACATACTTAGAATTAATGTGAAACAATAAAAATAACAGAACAGTGCTGGTATGTATGCCTATTATAGGTATACACAGCATTCACCATAGGACAACAACATAATGTATCAAATCTTAATTATAAAGTAATCTATATATTTACATATAATAAAACAGTAAAAAAACTGTGTCTGTACATTGAATATATTTAAAAAAAAAATATTGAGGGGGTTTAGAAACAGTAATAGAGCACGAAACCAAAAAAAAAATTCTGTCTGTTTGTCTGTTTGTCTGTTTGTTTGTACACGCTAATCTTCGAAACTACTTGACGGATTTCAATGATTTTTGTTTTGTTGTATAGGTATAAAGTCTGAGCAGCACATAGGCTATAATTTATCTTGGAAACTTGAACACCTGATGCAGAACCGCAACAGACCAGCTAAACTATAAGAGATACAAAAATGGCACCTTAGCAAAAATTGTTTCACGTGATGAGCATTTTCTGCTAAGAGAATAAATTTGAAGATCTGGAACACCTGATGTGGAACTCCAAGAGCCCAGCTACACTATAACATATATAGGAATGACGTCTTAGCAAGAGTTGTTCAGCCTGATGAGTACTCTCTGTTGTCGTATAAAATTTAAAGATCTGGAACAGCTTATGTGGAACTCCAAGAGCCTAGCTACACTATAACATATATAGGAATGACGTCTTAGCAAGAGTTGCTCAGCCTAATGAACACTCTCTGTTGTCGTATAAAATTTGAAGATCTGGAACAGCTGATATGGAACTCCAAGAGCCCAGCTACACTATAACCTATATAGGAATGACATCTTAGCAAGAGTTGTTCAGCCTGATGAGCACTCTCTGTTGTCGTATAAAATTTGAAGATCTGGAACAGCTTATGTGGAACTCCAAGAGCCTAGCTACACTATAACATATATAGGAATGACGTCTTAGCAAGAGTTGCTCAGCCTGATGAACACTCTCTGTTGTCGTATAAAATTTGAAGATCTGGAACAGCTGATATGGAACTCCAAGAGCCCAGCTACACTATAACCTATTTAGGAATGACGTCTTAGCAAGAGTTGTTCAGCCTGATGAGCACTCTCTGTTGACGTATAAAGATTGTAGATCTGGAACACCTGTTGTGGAACTCCAAGTGTTCACTGTATAATTATAAAATAACATAAGCTGGGAGTACCTCCACGCGGTGAAGGCGGTAACAGTTTAGGACTGATTTTCGATGAAAATTCTATGAATCATTGAAAATTTGACTCTACTGGCTAAAACTCCCATTTATTTTCTTTTCCATTTATCTTCGAGACACGGTAGCCTACCCGGTAACGCAGGGGAGCAGTCACTTAGATTTTAATTGATCAGGTATTTTCAGAATAAAACTATAACCATGCCTAGAAAGAGGTCAAATCTTACCCAACGTTCCAAAGGAGCTAAAAGATTGAGGATCATAAGATCCCAAGAATCTAACGAAGAGCGTCAGGATAGACTTGATGTTGTTCGAGAAAATCAGGCTGCAACTCGCTCTGTACAAACCTCTTCGGATCGCGAAGTTCGCTTGCGTTCTCAGCGTATTTATGCATCTACATCCAGGTCTCTAGAGACCAGTGAAGAATATGATGCGCGACTCTCCGCTGATCGTGAATGTCATGAATTGTCTCGCGAGTCGGAGACGTTCACGGATAGAGAATTGAGCTTGAGTTCTCAACGTATCTACGCATCTGCTTCAAGGTCTCTAGTGACAAGTGAAGAACATGATGCGCGACTGTCCGCTGATCGTGAACGTCACGCATTGTCTCGCGAGTCGGAGACGTTCACGGATAGAGAATTGCGCTTGAGTTCTCAGCGTATCTACGCATCTGCTTCAAGGTCTCTAGAGACAAGTAAGGAACATGATGCGCGACTGTCCGCTGATCGTGAACGTCACGCATTGTCTCGCGAGTCGGAGACGTTCACGGATAGAGAATTGCGCTTGAGTTCTCAGCGTATCTACGCATCTGCTGCTAGGTCTCTAGAGACAAGTGCGGAACATGATGCGCGACTGTCCGCTGATCGTGAACGTCACGCATTGTCTCGCGAGTCGGAGACGTTCACGGATAGAGAATTGCGCTTGAGTTCTCAGCGTATCTACGCATCTGCTGCTAGGTCTCTAGAGACAAGTGCGGAACATGATGCGCGAATGTCCGCTGATCGTGAACGTCACGCATTGTCTCGCGAGTCGGTGACGTTCACGGATAGAGAATTGCGCTTGAGTTCTCAGCGTATCTACGCATCTGCTGCTAGGTCTCTAGAAACAAGTGCGGAACATAATGCGCGACTGTCTGCTGATCGTGAACGTCACGCATTGTCTCGCGAGTCGGAGACGTTCATGGATAGAGAATTGCGCTTGAGTTCTCAGCGTATCTACGCATCTGCTGCTAGGTCTCTAGAGACAAGTGCAGTACGTGATGCGCGACTGTCTGCTGATCGTGAGCGACATGCATTGTCTCGCGAGTCAGAAACGTTTACCGATACAGAATCACGCTTGAGTTCTCAGCAAATTCGCACATCTACTAACAGGTCTTTTCAAACGAGTGATGAACGTGATGCGCGACTAACTGCTGATCGAGATTATCATACATTGTTCCGAACACGCACACAACAAAATATTCATAATCAGTTAGAAAGTGAGAGAGAAAGGATTGCTGGAGTACGGCATGAAGAGACAGAAGTTAATTCAGTGTACCCTTGGGATCTGCTGCGGAGTAACGGGAAGAAAAGTTTTTTGTTGTATAGTCTGGGCAACATAAAGGCTATAATTTATTTTGGAAAATTAACACCTGATGCAGAACCGCAACAGACCAGCTACAGTATAAGAGATATAAATGGTGCCATAGCTAAAAATATTCCACGTGAAGAGCATTTTCTGCTGTGAGAATGCTGTGGAACTCCAAAGCCCATGGCAGCGCTATAACATATTAAGGAATGACGTCTTAGCAAAAGTTATTTAGTCTGATGGGCATTTCCTGTTAACATACAAAAATGAATGATCTGGAACGACTCCAATCATCTCGCTCATCCCGTTGTTTTCCCGTCCCCGGGCCTTAGAATTCTACATCAGACGTTTCAAATTTTCGATTTTGACGACCCCGTTGTCGCTGGAATAAGCAACGGGATCCGCGTACGAAGTCGCGGGCAGATGCTAGTACAATAATAAAAATTAATGATGCACATCTTATTCATTATTGTTTGCATGGCAATTTTATGGCACTACATATTATTTTACAATCTATTATACCACATTTTCTACAAATAAATGATTTTGACTGAAAAAAAATAAAAAATATCTTTTGCCTTTCTAACATCAGTGTGATATTCATCTTTTTTTAGGTATGGCAAGTGGGAACCGCTCATCTCATTCTCAGTATGGTATATTTGACTTGACGTAATCTGACAAAAAATATCTGTGGTAAATTGTTATCACAAAAAATTGTGGTATTTTCTGGAGTGGATTGGATTATCAGAGTTCTTCTAAAAACAAAATAAAAACTAGTTTTTAGTCTAGGACAGCCTTGGTTTGCTTATCATATTAAGCATTGTGTATGAAAATTCAAGATTTTCACAACAAACATTCCGATGATGGAATTCCTGTAAATTCTCATGGAGTGTCGATATCCGTCTATATTTGTCGAAAATATGTGGAAATATGTCACACGACGCTTTCGGGATACCTTGGAGCGGGGTGCAAATGATTTTGGTCGATGCAGTTCCACCGTAGTCAACAATGGGGCCGTCAATTACGACGAGAAAAATGACGGCCCACCTGGTCCACCTTGTAAATGGCTTTCATCGCGCAAAGCTAAGTCGCACCAGAACGATAACAGCCCAAATGGTCCGAAATGGAACTTCGAACATCGCGACAGAAATTGGATGGGTGCCATGTTATGGGTATGTTTGTATTTGGCAGATTTATTTTTATCACTGACATAATACTATTATCTTGAATAATTCGGCAAAAGGAGATTGAGCAAGTTACTATAGCACTTGGTTGCGCATCTTTTGACACAGTATAGTAATGAAAATTAGACACAAAAAAGTGCTAGTGTCATACTTTAAAACAAGATTAAATTCAAAATTAAATAATGTGGGGTTTTTGAAAAAAATAACATAAGTTGAGTACCTATTGAGGTTATGTTACATCTCAAAACAATTCATTTTGAAACGCTATTAACTGGCAAATATTTTACATTATTTTTTTACATATTAATTGAGTATTACCTATGTTCATTATTTAAGATATTTAAACACATTGGTCTAGAAATCTTCTCAGAAAAACAACATTTCTAACAATTTATCTGTGAAGTGTAAATCAACAACACAACTTACCCTTTAATTAATTAATAGTTACTTTCACATTGTTTTCTTTTTATTAACAACGGGGAATAGCCTGAAATTGACGTTCATCTCTCCTGATGGGGAGCAATGATAAGGCTGAAGATGGCAGCACACTTCATGGTATCCAACCACAGAGGGACTGGCTATCTTACCTTTTACTGTTGGAAAACGTTTTAAATTGTTATGACAGTAGATTTAGATTAGACGGTGGTAGCTAGCCAGGTGGACTTAAAACCAGCCCTACCACTAACTAAAACGAGCATGTACGCCGGGATCGAACCCGGGACCTCTGCGCAAACAAGTGGGTGAACCACAACACCAGAGGTGGTAAATAGTGTATCATAAATAAAATAAGAATATAGTAAGGTAGTGGAAGAAATAAAAAGTTCAATTAAATAAAGAAATATTTATTCAGCCTCTTCCTCGTCATAATTAACATGTTCATAAAACAAGTCATCTAAAAATTGAGCAGGAGCATTAATAGAATGGTAGCGTGCCCAACTGAGATACCACAGAACGGTCATCACATGTACACAGCAGCCTACTGTTCGGTTGCCCACTAAACAATTACAATAATAACCAGCAATATCTGATACACGGTTGGTGGTGTGACTATTAACTAAAATATATGCATAATAAACCTTATTGCCAATATGCCGAGATCTAATCCTGCCTCTGATGAGATATTTGTCCGTTCCCAGTACCAATGGCAGTTCATCCTCTATATCAATGGTGTGGGTACAGATGCCCGACTCGTAGATATTTCCACAACATTGCTGCTGGAAGATGAAGGAATTTCCAGATTCCCAATGGTTTCAATAGCAGACTCACTCTGTAAAGCTAGTCTACTTTGATCAAGCTCAGCATATCTTCTTACACTTCTGTATGCATTAGTCCAACAGCGTAAACAAACTCTTTCAAGACGGTGAACCTGAAATCAATATAATACATATATATACCTATTTATAAAATACCACTGTGTATTTAAATTCTACATGGAACGAGAATAATAGTCACGAGTAGTGTTCCTGGTTTTCAGAGTATTTTTATTTATATAAATTCTATGTGCTTGTGCTATGATGCTAAAAATAGTTATGAAAAAGTACATAAGCATCCATCAATGTATTTCCTCTTGCAGAATTTTAATATAATTAGATTAGAGTGATTTCGGTTATAATTAGGATGATAGTTAACTATTACTACTATATTTCTGAAAGCAGGTAGGAGGAAGAATAAGTTGCCTGCTCATTGATTCCTTGCCTTATTAATTTATAACTTGAGTTACAAAGATAACTTGCGTTATTTACCTGTTGAGAAGGTGTATGTGATAAAATGAAATTCCGTTCAGGGCTATTAAGTGGTACTATGTGAGTCCGAGCTCTTAACACTGATGTTCCACAGCTTAAGCACACTTGCTGGTGTCCAAAGGTTTGTGTAGGAATAGTGCCTCTTAAGTAGTTGCCTGATTGTCTTTCAAGTATAATGTAACATTCCTGACATATGAAATCATCTTCTGATACCTGAAAATAATAAAAATTGTTCTGCTAAGTATTCATTGCTCAATATAAAGTGTATTTTTATGTTCATAAGTACTCTGTAGCTGTTACGTGAATAATCCATACGTAGATAATCTACTATTAATAATGTGAAAACATTATTTTCTGAACGTTATTTTTAAATAATAATATTCGCTTTGAAGGTATTTTACTATTCGAAAGGATATGATAGTTATGGAATAGATTACTTACCGCGGTAGGAGAAATCCAATTACGTAAAATATTGACCATGGAATCCGTTGCCTCTCTGATTTGGCGTCTAGGCAGCGGGTGTGCCAATAAAAGAGAACAATTCATACAGCGCAACATGTTTTAAGTATAGAACAAATCACCGTGGACGTAAAAACGTTCTAACAATTCACTTCGCAGCACACGCACAAAAAGAGTCAAATTGAGACGTGGAGGAATCCTAAAACTCAACTCGACACGATTTTATATTTGTTAGCAGAGAAAAGCTAAACACAATATTCTCGGCTTAGGCGCTTATCACACGGCACCGCGCACCGCCGCGGAGGGCGGTGGCGGTAAAGCGGATTTCGTAGCGGCCCGCGCGGTAAGGCGGTTTACACGCCTGTCAGCGCGGTTGGATTTAACGCGGATTTGACCAGTTTGATCACAGACACTGCAAGAATGGACGCTGAAGTGGTGGCAATAATCTGGCTTTTATGGTGTAAAAAGAAAAAAAAGAAGATATTGGGTTTATCCATTTTTACGAAGCAGAACTCTAAATAGGACAATTTCTTCCCATTGTTTCATTTTAAGGAGTCGAGGAGCACCGCTCGAACGCGCGGTCAGGCGGTGTAGGTACGTGTGTTAGGCATCGACGGATTTAATAGAGGTCAATGCGACATGAGATCCGCTTCACCGCCAACCGCGGCGGTGCGCGGTGCCGTGTGTTAATCGCCTAAACAGAAAAATCAATTTGTTTGACATTTCATCGAATAGTGTTGTGACACAACAATAGACTACGGCGTCATAACATAATCAATTATGTCTTAATTGTTTGATTTTTGCCTAGAAATTGCTTTTTAATGAAAAAATAGTAACATAATTACAGAATAATAATAATGACAACTATAAACACTTTTTAGTTGCAAATGTAGATTATTTTGTTGTTCCACGATTTATGTTAATGTTTAATCGATCGATTATAATTGAAAAAGGAGTCGCTTCACTATATTGGAAGAAATTACGTATTTATTGTATTAAATACTAATTAAAATGAAAATAGAAACCCCACCAATTATTTCAATGAATTTAAGTCAAAAATCGATTAAAATAATATTATGAATTATGCATTAACTCAAATGGCCATACGCGTCAAAAAGTGATACTAAAAGTGCTCTTTGTCCTTTGGCATGTTATCTGGAACAAAATAATGTTTTTGTTCTGTTTTAAAGCCTGTCAAAGTCAATTCTATCAACTATTGTATTAAAAGGTAATAAACAAAGGTATTCAACAAATCTCACCTAAATTCCCATGAAACCAATACCATAGCTAGTACCATAGTAGTTTTTTTTGGTTTACCAACAACATTGGGTAATAAAACAAGAATACATGAGATTACTGATTGGATTACTAAACATGACTACTAGTTAGGTAAGATAGCCTATAGCTGCTACCATCAGCAAAGGCTTTAATTGGTCTATCCTATGTGTTGGATTAAGAGAAAGTTATCTTGTTGGAAGACTTCTCCCTGAAGCCCTATATTGCAATTTATATTTAGACAAATAAATTGAAATTTGCTTATGAAAAAATGCTTATGAAAGTATATATGCCTATCAGGAGACTGTGGTACAGTCACTTTTTCTCATACATTAAGAAATTGAAGGGTTAGGCAGAGATGTATATAGGACTTATAACAAAAAAACATTTCATGCAGACGAAGGTTGTGAGCAACAGCTAGTACTAAAATATGAACATGAAATCAAGTTTGGAGAGATGACTAAGAAGATTTCAATGATATTTACGTTGCTTCATCTTGTTTTCAAAAGCAAGTTTATGACTAAAACCAGCATAAATACCTTATTAACTTATAAATTTTTTAGGAAAATGGCTTTAATCAAGTGCATGAAAATAATGAGAAGAATGTTGGTCCACCATGTAAGTGGTTTCAAAAAGGCTCTGAATTGCAGCAGAGTGAAAATGCCACCAATGATATGAAATGGAGCTTTGACAATCTTGATGAAACTTGGATGAATGCCAAGCCATGGGTATGTTTGAATTTGGAAAATTTATTTAGATGACTTATAATTTTAATAGTTTTCCATAATAGGTGGATAATTATGATAGTCCCACACACATCTATTACCTTTTGACTTTAAAACCTTTTTATTTTTTAGGAAAATGGCTTTAATAAATTCAATGACAGCAGTGAGAAAAATGTCAGACCACCCAGTAAGTGGCTTTCTCTTCGCCAATGCTCTGAAAACGGCCCAAATAGCCAGGAATGGAGCATTGAACGCAGAGAAAGACCTTGGATGGATGGCAAGCCATGGGTATGTTTGAATAATTATGGCAGCAGCATATCTGATATTTTGTATACTTGAAATTAAGTTAATTATTATTATAATAGGAATATATTGTAAGATTCTAGATTGTAAAATATATCAAATCATATTCATGGTGTCTCAACTGATATCAAATGGCTATCTTATGATTTACCAGCAGAAGAGTATGCATACTTTATTGATATAACAAAAAATATATATCTCTAGGGATGCATGAAGAAACGATTCGAGAATGGTGAGAGAAAAGCCAGTCCACCATGTAAGTTTCGTTCATTTCGCCGCAGTAAATCAAGTGGGAATGACAATAGTACAGATGACAAGAAATGGGAACTCCAACAACGACACAAGGCTTGGATGGATGTTAAATCATCGGTATGTTTTATTTGGCAGGTTATTTGCTCTTTAACATACCTCAAAATAAAATTATTTATAAAAATTAATAAAAAAAAATATAAATAAACATTTTTTGTAGGAAAATTGCATAAATAAACATAATGATGTCAAAAATGCCAAACCATCTAGTATGTGGATTTCACTTCGCAAATACTGTAAATCATACCACAATGATGATGGCACAAATGGCAAGAAATGGAGCTTCCAGCACTTGAATAGAACCTGGATGGATGCCATTACATGGGTATGTTTCAATTTGGCAGGATTATGTTTTTTTACTGATATCATTCTTTTATAGTATAGCATAGCCATTTATTATAGTATAGCCATTTAATCAATGACTCCAATCATTTTACAGAGTGGTGTAGCAGTTTTGGGTTGGTACACTAGTCAACTCATTCATTTTAAACTGAAACAATATTGCAGACATCAGGAGACGAAATGCCTTCCAGTAAACAACTTGTTAACATCTATCTACCCATATGTAACAGATTTGAACAAAAATGATTTTTACATTGATTCAATTTCAAAAATTGGGAAAGTGTTTTCGGAAATCACTCCTACTGTTTATTTGATGGCTAATGATCAAAGTGGAAGCCTAACAATACAAGTCAAAGATAATGCACTTGGAAATCTATCTACCAATGTCTCCGAAAATCTATTTACCAATGTATCTGAAAATCTGTCCAGCAATGTCTCTGAAAGTCTATTAGCCAATGTATCTGAAAATCAGTCCTCCAAAGTCTCTGAACATCTATCTAGCAATGTCCCTGAGAATGTATCCAGCAATGTATCCCAGAATTTATCTGGACAGATCTTGGGTAGTATAACGGGAGATAGATCTGGCAACAGCGCACAAACTCACCCCCACAGTCCTACACAGAGCATTGATACCTCAGATGGTGATTTGGGTGGGGTGTTGAATTCAATTGAAAACAGACTTGGTTTGGCTTCCATTGAAAATGGACAGTACCAAGATGGACTTAGTTTACTAAGGTAAAACATTAATAAAATAATATGTGGGTTATTTGTTATTGTGTGTTACATGTTATTTAATCATTTATACTATTCTTCTAAGGTCTGCAGCAGAACGTAACCATGCTCCAGCCCTTTACAACTTAGGGCTGTGTTATGAAAAAGGCTTAGGAGTTACTGCCAATGAAAAGACTGTAAGTAATCAAAAAAATCATAAAAGCTGCTTGAATAGGTCATTTTTAAATCATTTTATTTAAATGATCTGATGTGTCCTAAAATGAGGATATTTCAGAAGCTCTTATGGACTAAGCATCTGTAGCACGTCGTGTTTTTATTTTTAAATGAGAGATAGTGTACAGTATTATCTTATCATAAGATAACAAGTTCACCAGTATGAGTCAGAAGAATCCATACATAATGATAATAAATTAAAGCAGTATAACAAACATTTTTAATGTCAAGGTGTTAAAGGTATTGCGCAAAAACGGGTTCGTCTAATTCGATTTAATATCCTGGTCTTCATAGTTTATTTAACCTTTTGAACGCCATTGTCACACATACGTGACAGGCAAGCGCGTGCTCAGTACGCCAATGACACAAATATGTGAAAAAAATGCGGTCCACTATAACACGAAATAAAAAATGAAATAGTATTGGTATCCCTATTCTTTTTGTGCAGGGCACGCGTGTGCGTTTATGCTCTGGCATTCAAAAGGTTAATCTTCTGAACCAGCTCATGTTGCATTCTTCACATACAGACTCATGCATGTGCCTCATAGCTATTTTGAGTCGATTATAAAATTATGTACATTGACAGGCCATGGAGCTATACAAGTCTGCAGCTGCATTGGATCATCCTGAAGCCCTTTACAACCTCGGGATCTTCTACGGCCAGGGCCGAGGTGGGCTCAAGGCCGACCAGGAAACTGCGGTCAGACTACTGCGCCTCGCCGCAGTGCAGGGACAACAGGACGCTATTGATGCTCTTAAATACCTCGACGTGAGCATCTCGGAGCCTCGGCACAAAGACGTAAATTCCTGGACTTACCAACAACACTCACAATTTTTATCAAGTCAAAATATTGTTCCTACGCAAAGTAAACTGTTTATCGACAATATAAACTTTTTACAAGCAGCAGTTTGAAGCTACTTGTGAGTGGCATTTTATACTATAAGTTGGTGGTGGTTGATGCACCTTGAAATTAGTCGCTAAGCTACAATACACGCATAGCGTGAATTTGCCATGTAATATAATTACTTGGTCCCTTCAATTGTGTCCGAAGTTGATTCAGATTTTTTCAATGATGGAGTGTTTATATTTCTATTGTTTTTTTTTCATTTTGGATAAAATATTACTTTAATTTTTTTAATAAGTCTTTCAATATTTTAAAATCAGTATCAATTAAGTATAAACAGTGCACAATGTTATGTTTCAAAAGTTTTTTTTTTTTCAGTTCTATTGGATATTTATAGTTAGTTGCACATAAATAAATGGATATAAAAATAAACTCTAAAGTAAGTTCTCTGAACAAACTTTTGTAACTGAAAATTATATTATTGTTCAATGAGCATTTTAAAATATGTGTAAGGGCTAACCTGCATGCTTTCTACGTATACAGATTCATAACTCGTTATACCATTACTACTTCTAAAATACGGAAAAAGTATTTCCTTTAAACCCGCTTCGGAGCTATTGCGCTGTTTGACCGCGGGTCTTGAGAGACAAGTCGAGGTATGTTGTCTTGAGAGGCTGAAGCACCGCGTTTACCGTTGGCATGCTATTGTTGCAATACAGTGCACCACTATCTTCGATTATGGAACAACACCGCGTCAGTCGAGATGCAATTCTGTGCGCAATATAAAAGTGCGTTTTATCTTTTCTTAAATCGAATTCCTAACAAGCTCCATAATTCCGCAGTTTTCTAATAATTGAATGGTCTAAGTACAATAATGTAACTACGAGTACCTACTTATTTCGCATCGGTTAGTCTTTTTTCGGTACATTTTACGCTAACACTATTGATACTAAACTTTTTCTTCTTCTCTCGTGTCGGCACAAGAATAGCTCATGCAGCCTTATAGAAAAGACCGATTAAGTTAGTCAGGGTAGCAGGGCAGTTTGCCCCGGATATACCGGACGTGCTCAAATATCAAGTGATCTTGGTGAAGAGGCAGTTGGAGCTACCAGCCCTCTACGTTTGCCAAAATTATTATCTGGTATGCGGTGTTGTTACATGTACGAATAAAAATCCGCCTATATTTTTTGTAAAGGGATGCTTCAGGCAAAATTAGGACCTAAGTTGTGCTGTTTATGAAATTTTGTTTACTCAAACTTATTTGAACACACACCAAAATTGAGAGAAAAATAATCTTATCTGAAACTGCTTCAGTATTTAATTATGATCAAAATATGTTATGAAATAAACTACCTATAGAAAATAAAATTAGCAGTGTTTCATTTCAATCTAGTAAAACCGATTGAAAAGGTCTATCAGTAAAACCAAACAGCATAGGAGGAAAAAACCAGCCAAACCAGCCTATAATTTGATTCACCAAGGTGCATTTAAATCGAATGGGTTTCAAACATTATAGAAACTTAAAGAAATGTGCTTATTCTTACTGGAAAATAATAAAACAATGTGCCCGTTATAATTATTTATTACTTATCACATTATAAGCTATACTTTACACATAACGATAGTGTGTACTAGCCTATCGTACCCAATGTAACTTTGTACTTACATTTAAGTATTATAATAAGTATTTAATTTACTTTGACTGTACATTTTTTAAATAATTTTATTTTGGTCAAGTATTACATGATAAAATAAAACGAGAATTGCGTACACGAATATAATATTTGCACATAATAGTTATCTATCTGATATAATTATGAAGAAGATATGAAACGGAAAATAATAAGTAAATTACAGTGACGAAAATAACGGCCCAAAATAAATAAAACATAGTCAAATTCCCATCACATTCTGCCTAGTAGTAAGGAATGAGGAAATATTAAAATAACTATCGCATTCATAAAAGCCGCGAGCGAATCCACGGGCGAAGGGTAGTCTTTGAGGTCTCCATATCAAAACATACACAAAGTTCAGAGATAGATACTATCCCTCTAAGCTACATGAGAAAGTTTAGAACATCCTAAAATAACAGCATTCATTCTAACATACGAAATAAACACGTGAACTTAGATCGCCAGGGGTCATCGAAATCTGTAAAAAAAAAAAAAAACAACATTAGCGAGTTCGAGAAGATAATGAAAGGCATGTAATGGACATAGATAAAATCTGTAGATAAGAACTTTTATTATCTTTCGTACATGAAAAATCAATACATTGTGTATATAATATGTATGACATTTCAATGAGTTTTAGATAAAGTAAGATGAGATGCGTTATATTTCATAGGGACATTTAAGTAGGTACTGGATACAGGCAGTGGCAAGCAAGACGGATAAGAAAGGGTATTTGGAGTTAAGTTCGAATTTGGAGTGTGTCGCCCATCGTCATTCTCAAACATACTGACAGTTTCTGTCTAAAGCCATTCCTTTCACCTCTGACATTAACCTTATGACAATGAGCATGGAGGTCTCTGTACTGCAAAATCATGATGATAGGACAGTTGTAGTGGTATAGGTGTACTCACGTGCTCAGTACTTGCGCGGGTATTCGCGCGGTGGCGGCGCGTAGCGGTCGGGGTAGGGTGCGCCGGGCGGCGGTGGCTGGTACTGCG
Organism: Eurois occulta; assembly: GCA_950022335.1. Classification (NCBI taxonomy): domain Eukaryota; kingdom Metazoa; phylum Arthropoda; class Insecta; order Lepidoptera; family Noctuidae; genus Eurois; species Eurois occulta. The sequence goes on along the minus strand of OX465500.1, from coordinate 8,078,081 downwards.
GCGCGTAGCGCGCCTCGTAGCTGCCGTAGCGCGCCTCGCTGCTGGACCAAGCCTCGCCTCCGCCACTGCCGTTGCTACCTTTAAGTCGATTGGAAGTTAGGGACTAGCCCAGAGAAGGAACAAGAAGCTAGTTATAGCAAATGTGTTTGCCTAGTGGTCGCAAGTGGTACGGGTGAGCATGACGTCCTGGGTTCGAAATGTAGGTTGTCTGTTTTATTGGATTTTCCCATCAGGAACTTCTCAGTAGCAGCCACAGAGTATGGATTTGTGCCCAGTTGATGGCAATAGCTTCGCCTCTATTACATGGGAATTAAACATAATTGGCGAACTTCGGTGATTACAGGCGTGATGTTATGTTAAAGGGTAATTTTAAGTATTATTAAATCATTCAAGATTACCTTTCGAAGGCGCTGCGGCGTCAGGGTATCGACTGGACGCGTTCCAGCTGCGCGGCTCGGGCTTGCCGGGCGGCGATGGCCGAGCGTACGAGCGGTTGTCGCGAGACTCGTACGACCGACTAGAAAATAAGTCTCATATGGTTACGTTCGCTACAAAAAGCATTTGCTCTATTTAATCGTTTTCGTCAAGTGCTGATACTACTTCTTGGCATACTTATTTTTAAAAATGTTTGCAACTCAATGTGCCGAATTAGCGAAACAACACTAACATTCGAACAAACACCGAGCATGACAAGAGAAACTTCTGTATTTCTGTGATGAGATTGAACAATCTAAACTTGTTGATTGCCTGTTTGCTCGATGGTTAACTATTGCTGGCTACGGGTAAGCCAGTAGAAACATACCTGGGCTCTTTGGGCCTGGTGCCTGGAGGCATCGGTTGTCGCGAGTCTTCGCTGGCGCCGCCATTACTGGAGTACTTAATATTTGCAGCTAGAAAATAATATATATTACAATGTTTGTAAAAGATGACGTGACGTCACGTCGGTTAACGTGCCAAAGGACTGATTTGATTTCTGGTAGGGTTTCCTTAGAATTAAATTAAGTGTTCATTCACGCGTAATTGGACTACATAATTACCTTACTAATGATGTATTAGTATACTTACATGAGACATGTCGCGGGTAGTCTCGTTTGTAGTCACGGTCGCGGTCACGCTTGTCAGTGCCTCGCTCGTAGCTAGTTGTCATCTCGAAGCGAGGAGGCGGAGGCGCCTCAAACTGGCTGCGGCTCGACGACTATGATGCGAGAACACAATATCAACTTTATTTTGAGTTTACTACCTTATCAGTGTAAAGGAATAATGTCATTGGTTGGTTCATCTGCTGTTACTAAGTGACAGGCATTTTGATCAATGTAGACTTCAGCCTGGTCCTGGCACCGTATTTTGGCAATGCGTAACGCCTAAATTTCTATAGTAGAGGGATTGAGTGATTTACAGTACAATATGCAGTAGGCGGTGACAGTGACTTCATAAAAGCCCAAAAGCTTGGCTTTCCCTTATAATGTAATAATTGAAAGGATTCTGAACAGTCTATTGTCCTTTGAGCTTGCCGTAAGGTTGACTCACAGGCACTCCACTAGGCCAGTAGATATTATTGTAGGTATACATACGATGGGTGGCGGCGGCGGGCGCTTGTGTCTCGTGTCACGCTCGTAGGCCGGCTCGGGCGGCGGGCTGGCGGCCTTGCGGTACGCGCCGCCCTCGTAGCCGCGCTTCCGACGCTCCTCTTCCAACCTGTGCATTATATCAGGTTACGTTAGAACATCTCTAAATCAGATTCTTGACGACTCTCGATCGCCCTGCTAACTTAAATAAAAACAATCAAACAAATCATTTGAAATTTGACACTGTCACCTAACTTATGGTGATTTTCCAATCGCGTGTCGATCTCAACATTTTGTATATTTATTTGACGTAATATATATTATATTTTTAATCATCTTAATTTAGCAGTTTTTTTTCTTTTTTTTTTATAATTTTGTAAGATATATTTAGCAGATAAATCAAGTTTCGGATGTTTGTAACATACCTTAGTTGAGCTCGCTTCAGTTCCAGTCTCTCTAACTCCAGTTTCTCTCGCTCTATTCTGTGACGCTCGCGTTCCAAACGAAGTAGCTCGTTCCTATCGCGTTCAATCTTTTCTCTGTGAAGGAAATAAGATTTAAGGACATAGGTATTCCAATTTTTTACATGGTTGTATTGGGTAGGTGTGCTAGAAGGTCATTGGTCAATGACTATTTTCACATTTGTGTTTCATTCTCAGGTCTAGCAGTGTTATTCTAAGTTTTTGCATATAGAATTTGCCTGGATTTGCTCCAGACTTACGGAGGTAAGCTTTCAGTTACATTTACACGGGACTCACGCAGAGACAAATATAAAAAAAAATAAAAATAAAATAAATAATAAAAAAATAATATAGGTAGAAAGTCAAGTCTAATTGTTAAAAAACGGCGTATGTGTTGTACCTCTCAGCGCGTAGCTTTTCCCTCTCCAGCGCGAGGCGATGCTTCTCCTGGCGCTGTCTCCTCTCTCTCTCTCGCAGTGCGTCCTCGGCGGCGCGACGTCTGCGCTCTTCCTCCCTCGCCGCACGCGACCGTTCACGCGCACGCGCAACGTCGCGCTCTTTCTGCATTATACAATACGTTGTGCGTAAGAACATTGATGTATTAAGGTATGACTAGATAACGGTCGAATGACGTCGACTAGAAGATACTGATCTTCTCAAAATATGTCACGATGTCAACGATCGAATGCAATCTAGTTGCATACTAAGTACGACAAAGAATCCACAATCCATGTCAAAATATAAGCATAATGCTGTTTATTGCAAGACCCATTCATTTCCAGCCCATGCTCACCCAGATTTTGGAAAAGGAGAGAACCTCGCGGGGCGAACGTTTCCGCTCCCGACTCCTGGTGCTCCGCTTGGCACGATCCTGGAACGTCACAATACAATAACTAAAAATAGAACTGCGATTAACAAAATGTCGGCCTGAAATCAATCGGAATCTTTTTACCCAACTATCAGATACTAAGAAAATCAAAAGGAAAGTATTGTTTTTATAAGCTAAGTGTAGTCTGTGTGCCTACGCACCGATAAGTACATAAGGAAGGACAAACGTCAGTACGTTACTAGAAAGCAGTGGTTTTACTCGTCTGTCCTCGTACTTAACATTGGCGACGAACCTACCTATGTAAAATAAAAGTAAAAATGTCCGGCATAGTTTATGGTCTTTTATCAGAGTTTGATCACAATGTACCGTCATGGGAGACCTACAAATGGCGCATTAAACAGTGGTATGTGGCTAACGACATCACCGGGACGAGCGATCCTGCACAATGGGCCGCCAGGTTACGAGGTCTGACGGCACACTGCGGGTTCTCTAACGTGGATGAAGCACTTCGGGACAAATTTGTCCCGAAGAGCGGACCTCGTTTCGCCGTGAACCGCGTGCTCTCAAGAAATTTCGAAATTAAGTGAAATCTGGTGTGTTATGTTCGTCCTTCAAGGAGGCTGCGACGAGGATTTTGAGGAATGTGCAACCTTCCTGTTATGCACATTGTTGTTAACCCAAGTGTTCCAAATCAATACGCGTCCATCTTTTCGCAAAACATGCCAGTTTCAATTTTGATCGCATTATTAGCCAAACCGCGCCAACATTTTGGCATAAAGTTTAATTTATTTATTGCAATAATACAGTTAATAAGATACAGCCCTGTGAAAGAAAAGAAGTAGTAAGATTAGTTACTAACTAGGTTGTGGAGGTCAGTTAGTAGTTCCATGTATGTGCAGCATTTGCTTAGAATGACCATACCTTATGTTAGGCAGATGATGACAGTCTCTATAAAACATTTAATGACGAAAAACTGTATATCTACAAAAACTTCTATTGTATAGGCAACTATCTCACCTTATCAGAACGGTGGGACTTTTCACGCGTGCGCGAAGTGGACCTGGTACTTTCTGCTCCTGACACTTCACCATCCTTCTTTGGCTTCGGTTCTCCAGTCTTTTCAGCGCCTTCTTTATTCTCCTAAAATGCAAATAAGTAGGTACACTAATTACGACAATCACATAAAGAGGGTCTTATTAGGCAGTTAGATCAAAGTTTTGACCCAGTAAGTATAGACAGATTGTATAGAAAGATTAGATTACATTTTTGTTTTGGTATTAATAAGAAGTTTGCTGATAGTAGGTCTCCAACTTGCTTTCTGTAAAAAGCCAGTGGCCAGTGCAGTTTTGTATTTTCTATCTGTGTTTGGTAGAAATAACAACATGATTTTGTTATTAACAAAGGCTTGTATTTAAACGCCTACCAGAAATGCAAATTATTAATTATTTTGGTGAGCATTTTAAATTGTACTCAATAACAATTACCTCAGTCTCTTTATTTTCTTCCTTGCGTTCTTTGCTAGGTCGACGCTCGCGCGCGGATGGCTGACGGCGTGACGATGATTCCGACTCTGATTTAGCTTTCTCCACGGAAATCATACGTCCATGCAATTCTAGGGAAAATATAACCAAAAATAAATTGCAGAAATTGCTGAGCCATTTTAAATGAATTTATTATGAGGTAATTACCAGTCCTGTGTAAGTTCTTAATACAGTTTTCAGCATCTTGAGCACTTGCCATTGTGACATAGCCGTAACAACGGGAACCAGGTGTTCTAGCGTTGGTCACCACCTTAGCTCCAATTACCTGTAATAATGTGTTTGTAAATAAGAAATCAAAATAATCTTGGTTGGTTTGCTTTTGTTTCTGGAGTTGCATTTGCAGTATAACAACTTGATCTAAAGATAATAAATATCATATCAATAGGTGTTTATGTTTACTTTTCCATGTTTGCTGCAAAGTTGTTTCAGGTCCTTAGCGCGCGTGTCTCCCGACAGGCCACTGACCCACAAGTTTCTCGCACCACCTTCTTTATTTTCATCCTTCTTCTCTTTCTTTTCACCATCACCTTCTTTGTCTTTATCATCTAAAATAGGAAAATGCATTATTGGCTTTAAAGCTTTGTTCTTCAAAAAAAAAACTGAATATTTATTCAATCAATATAGTTAGTTTATTGAATATTTAAAAAGATTAATATTAAATACCTTTTGTCTCCTTGTCATGTTTTTCATCCTCATTGCTGAAAAAATAATCAGAGCATTATTTTACAATAAAATAACATATTCTAAATAACAACAATACATGAAGATCGGAATTTGAACATTTTATTACAAGCCCAAGTTCCATTAATTGTGCGGTTGACAGTTATCATTTTAAAATTCCCGTAGTGACACTCATCAGCTACAAAGTTTTGCACCATTACTCCACTGCATTGGCTCAGGACATCGAAGGCAGGTCCAGAAAGTTGTATGAGTTGCCTTATACCCGTAGCACGCCGATCTGCAGGTGCTCGCTGACGTCACCACCGACAGCAAATAGTCCTCCAACAGCGATCAGGTGTACAAAGTATGCAGCCAGCCAGCACTGATGACCGCGGACACGACGTCATCGAGTTTAGTCGGCAGGCACCTGTCGCCAGATCCGTCGAGCAGCCGGGACTCCAAAACGTTTGGTGCAAAACTTTGTAGTGATAACGAATAGAAAGTATTGGATGTCGAAATAATCGAAGTAGTTATAGATGCGCGTGGGCGGCGACTCGGCGGCCGTTCGTCGTTCACCAACCTAGTGGCGGGGACTTCGGAGGTTACTTGTTGGTCGTCAGCCGGCTCGTCGTCGCCGTTCGCCGCAGAGTCGGCTGGCGGAGACTTGTCGCCCGACGGCTCGCCCGCGTCTTCCTCCTCCTCTTCTTCAGCCGCCTCATCTACGTCAGTTGCATATATCAGCTGAGCCAGCGCAGGTCGCTCGCCGATACTCGGGAGCGGCCCACCCTGCCTCTCCTTTATCTTGCCGTGGAGTATTGACTGTTTCTTGATGTTTTTCACACTTGTTTGTTGTTTACACAAAAATTCCTGACCTGAAAACTTGATTGGACATTAGCACCACCATCTGGATATGGAGCAGCATAGCAGCTATGAGCCACTATGTCCATAGTAAAGCATACATAACTGTAGGACACTGGAGTGCAGCTGTGACTGTAAATGCCCTGCCACTTAAATTACACAGAACACCACATCATCGTAATGAGAGCCACTTCAGTCTGTGCTCATTTCAGTGGTAATCCTCCCGAATGATAAATAATGTCATCTTTTCTCTCTCTGTTAGTTTTTGGTTGTATTCTGCTTTGCAGCTGTTTCTATCACGATGCTTGCAGGTACCATAATTTCTTCTGCTGTATATAACTTTCCACTCTTGTATACCGGAACTATTTCAATTTGTTATTTTAGAATGATGACAAACATAGCAACATGGCTATCTCATTATAATAAATTAATTCACATACTGAAGATTGCGCATTTTATTTTAGTTCATCTAATAAGGATTTAAATTTAATAATGAAATATATTATTATTCACTACATAACTAAATTCACGATTAATATTATTTTCATCATAACATAAAATGTTCGGAATAAAAACTTGAATACATTCTAAGCTTACCTTTTTTGTCTGTTTTAGAGCTGTTGTCAGCCTGAAAGAGATTAACTAAAGGTTAGTATAAACGTAAATGCACGTTTAATGAATTATGTTGATATTCGTTTGGTCAAATATTTGGCATTACTCCAGTTTGATACTATTAATAATTACTGAAACCAGACTTCGACATGTTTTGGGTTGATAAAGTAGTGTTTGAAGAGACGTTAGAAAGTCAGTGATTATTAAAAAAATAAGATAATTATAACAACTTAAGTATATTTCAACAATATAAATATACTACATACATAAATATATGGGTATACATCTACTAAATCACTAGTGGTTTCTGTAGTATTGATTATGTATATTCTAGTCTATCTCCATCATGAACCCGTTGGATACTTTGGAGGCAACTGTTGGCAGTTTAACTGTTACACTGTAGAAATAGAAACATACCTCTTCATTGAGAAGTTCATCATCACCAAGATCCAAGTTAATGCTGTCCTCTGCATCAGTGTTGTTTTCTATTTTGTGATCATCTTCAGATTTGATATCCTTGTCAAGACACGGTTTTTTAGGCTGAGTTGCTTCAGATTCTTCTTTTATCTCTCTTTTTCTGTTCAATTTTTCAGTTTCCTCAACCTCCATGTTAGCTTCAGGCTTGGGGCTAGCGTTGTTTTGTTTCTTGTTGTCGGTCTGTTCAGTTTCTTCCTCTTCTCCAGCGTCATCTTGTACGATCATATCTTCCATTGCTGGAGTGTCTTCCGACTCCTGTTCGACGAAGTTCGTGCTCTCTGATCGTCTGGTCCTTTTTGCAGGAGTTTTTGCCTCTACAGTAGCAGACTCAAACTTGAAAGTTGCAGGATCGTGCCCCTCCTCTTCTAAATGCTAGAAAGATGTCAACAATATCGTATTGAATACAATGCGGTGAGTGATGTGCCTATTCTAATTATTACACGTCACTTACCTTGGATAAACGTTGTATGAGCACACCGCGAACGCCGCTTTTATCTAGGTTGCGCTTTTCTAACTCTGCGCGTAAGTCTATAACTCTGAGGTCGTTCAGCAAACGTTTCTTGTCCGACATCGCCTGGTGTTATTTTAGGAATGTTTCTAATAATAACTCACTTTGGCTTGTTGTATATTTTCAGTAATCCTATGCGAAACGAATATTCCCACACATGAATGACGAAAAGGATAAGATTAAGATGGCGGCGTCGGGCTGGAACAGGACCATAGACTAATAAATAATAAACAAACAAGACCTAGTAATCAAAGAGTCAAAGTATAAGGACTTTTTTTCTGTCCCTGCGCTTCGTCGTGTCATAGAAAAGTAAATTTTGGCTTTGTGCAGGCCGGGCGGTAATATCAGTAAAATATATACCCGATCGCGGCTGTGCTGAATCAGACTGACCCAAAGAGCATCGGACCGACCCGAACGTGTGTGTATAGCACCCACAGAACATATTATATACTCTAGCGAGGTGTCACGGCACGGTAGCAAGTATTATATTCTATACGAGCACCCTTCATGTATGGCCTTTGGTTTTCTAGAGCGTTTCTTTCTGGTACCGGAGGCAATGAGGAGAAAAACTCAAAGGTCGACTTAGATGTCGCTAGCATCGACCCTACCTTGTCAGATAAATGTTGACGATTTAGTGAATTTGTTATTGCTGTTTTCGAATAATTTTATATTTAAAATGTATTCTTTTTGGACTGTTTCACAATTAAAAGTCGAGTTACGTAAAAGAAATGCATCAACAGCAGGGAAAAAAGCAGGTTTGATTGAAAGGTAATCAATAAATAATTTTAAGGTTATATTGATAAATAATCGATTTTCTCATCGAATCTATTATGATTTATGTTTTTGACTTTCAGATTAGAAGCATACGACCGAAATTTTAATTTTAATGTCAACCTAGAGCCTGGCACATCTCTCAGTGACCCACAATATCGGTGCCCACCAACTTCTTCTTACAAAGACATCAATGCCGATTCGCCGATTCCTGCTCTAAATAGGCAAGAAATACAGTCGTACTTCGAAAGGTGAGTTCATTTATAAAATCTCTTGTAGCATCTCTTTAATGATACCTTTATATTTAGACCTTGGGACTAAAATTATAGGAGGTACCTTCTATGTTACATGATTTACCAAAGTGCCTAAAGTGCTATACTATTTCTTTCAGATTCAATGCTCTGAATGCTCAGCCGAAAGGACAGGCTATGTATGAAGCCAGGTGTTTGTTGACTGCGCGGTATAGCATTGAAGGTGCATACACATACATACATACAGGGCCAATGCAAGGCCCAAATGAAAAAAGTTGTCTATATTGTAAATATTCTGTTGAGCAATGAAGGCAACATTGAACAATGTAATTGAAGAAATTAAAGAAAAGATTGAAGGCACTGCAGTTTTCTTTAAGAATTTAGCCTTAGGCTCATACACTGAAATAAATAACATATTATCATTACTTTCTATGCAAAATGATCTACAATTATCCACGAGTTATTATGAATCAATCACACGTATCGGTATATTTACTTTGGGCAAAATAATCATCAGCTTTAAAATGAGCAGGGCACAACACCGAGTGTTCGGTTGCTTTAAAGTTTTTGATTCTCAACGCTTTTTCCCAGGCTTTTCGGCGTTTTGGATCCTTTGGAAATAAATGTCTTCCTTGATGTTTGCAGTCTGGAGCACAACACTGCGTCACATTTATAGTATTTAATTATTTTCGATATTTGTTTATATAAAAATCGTAAATTAGTATGGATTTTGACAGGTGACAGAACACAATTAGGCAAAGTTGATTATGCGACATCTGGTGGGATAAAAAGGCAGTTTTTCACCCCATTCTTTTTCCGATCACATGATTCCTTATGTCACTGTCACTCAGTTACTGTCATTGGTTTGTCATTGTTCATCGATCGTTGGTTTGTTTTGAGAATCCACAGCCAACTCGGTGAATTTGTGATTTTAGAAGCAGTTGTCCATTAATTTTACGGTTCATTCAAGAAGCATTTATAAAAATCGTCAGTCATGACTGGGCAGAACCAAGGTAAGCAAAGTTATAAACAATTGTGACAGTACTTAATTACCTACTTACTTACTATAGAAAATTATTAACCACCTCTGTTTTTTTGGACACAGGTATTCCGTCTGAGGCTGTAGCATGTGAATTGCTTGATAAAATTATTGTCAAGCAATTACATTTGATGGAGGAAAAGATGCGTTGCGAATTAAACATAGAGTCCAGTATCAAGAATGGAAGTTATCATTTAGCCAAGTCTCGCTATATCATGGGTCAGAGCTCAGTGAGTAAATCACGGCTCCCTACCGAGAGCAGTGCGGATTTCTCAGCTTCTACAGTATGCCAAACTACTGAGGAAGATGGAGTTATACAACTGAAAGTTATTGAAAATGATGCAGAGAACACAGTCAACCCTCTTCGCTGGTTTGGTGTCTTAGTTCCTCAGAATATGCATAAAGCCCAGAGTTTATTTCAAAATACTATTAACTTTGTTGTTGAAAGTGTGAACATTAAATTACAGCTGTACAGTAATTTGAAATATATTGATATGTTGAAACAATACATTAATTCACAAAAGATAACAGCTTCCTGAATTAGTTTGGGTATCGGTAATAGATCTGTCAGTATGCAGGAATTAGATAAAGCCACTTTATTTAACATGTTTTGTGATAATATTTTAAGTTTCTGCTGATGTTGCTGATAAGGAGAAATAAAAAAAATATGCCAATTATTGTCATTTATTTATTTTCATTTGTGAAATGAACACTAGGTGTCATGTTGTGGTATATTGTTATTGCATTGGGTTAATCTCAGTTAAAGGCCTTTGTCGAGCAAAAGGTGTCTACTTCAAATTATTTTTTTAGATTTCTATTGTGAATGGCACTTTCATTTTACAATACACTGAAAACAAGTAGATAAACATTATTTTTAGAAATTTCACATACTTGATAAAACATAATTATATTCAATCAATTAATCACACAAGTTTTGTATTATACAAAGAATTGTCCCTTTTCTACTTGTACATACTTATTACTACACTTCTGGACGCATCTATTGGCCCACCTTGTATTTTCAGTTTCGTTTGGTCCTAGCTAAAATTTTATATTAGGTCGAGCAAAAAGTTTTTATGCAGTTTTGAACCTGGCACATTCACAATTTCATTCAAGTCTTTTTTTGAATTTCGAACACAGAATTTAAAGAAACAAAAGACAATTTGGAGCCTGTTTGATGATATCAAACAATCGAATACTAAGAAAACTTGGTTTTATTGGTTTACTTGGATTTAATTCTTGAAAAAGTGATTGATATCTTTGGTTTTGCAACAAACATTACTTATTCTTAACATTAAGGTGAGGTTCTATCAATAATCTATGGATACTTCACCTGAAGTCGCCGCCCAAGCTGTGGCACTTATTCAGGCCGGATACAGCCAAAGAAACGTGAGTGCTCAACTTAATTTAAGTCGATCTGCGGTCCGAAATGTTTATCGGAGGTACCTAGAGACTGGCGGCTATGTTCGTCGCCAAGGAAGGCCACGATCTCGGGTCACAACTGAAAGGCAGGATCGATTCATCGTGACGACCAGCTTGAGAAATCGTCACCTTACCTCCATTGAGATACAAAACCAACTTCGCGACTTCCACGGAGTATCTGTGAGCGCTCGAACTGTTCGGAGAAGGTTAAAAGAACGCGATATGGTACCACACAAGCCAGTTAATGGGCCCAAACAAACACGAGCCCACCGAACAGCGCGCCTTCATTTCGCACGCAGTCATTTAAATTGGACACAGCAAGATTGGAGCCGTGTACTCTTTTCTGATGAGTCTAAAATTGTGTTACATGGCAATGATGGAAGGAAGAAGGTCTACCGACGTAAGGGAGAGCGTTTCGCACAATGCTGCTTTGAAGAGAGGGTTGCTTATGGCGGTGGCTCATGGACTGTCTGGGGTGGTATATCCGCGAGCGGCAAAACTCAACTTGAGGTTGTTACAGGACCACGGCTGCCAACATTAAATGCTGAAAGGTACATTCGTGAGTGCTTAGAACCTCACGTGATACCATACGCGGACTATGTGGGCCCAAATTTCCTTTTTATGCATGATAATGCAAGAGCCCATGCGGCCGGCATCGTCAGGGAATATCTTCGGGATGTGAACATCACAGTTATGGACTGGCCAGCCAGAAGCCCAGACATGAACCCCATTGGGCACATGTGGGACGAGCTAAAAAGACGTGTTAGGGCTCGTCAGCCAGTTGCCCAGACGATGCAGGAGTTGAAAACTGCCATAGAAGAGGAATGGGAGATGATCCCTCAAAATTTCATAGAGCGGTTGATAAACTCTATGCCTAATCGTATGAGAGCTGTGGTAGATGCCCATGGAGGCAACACGCGTTATTAAATTAAACCTTTATTTGATAAAACATGTTTTTTATTAAAAAATCAATTGCCTTTAACAAGGCGCATATCCGACTTGTTAGGCGTAGCTCCATGTCGTATGGTATTCTGAATTCAAATTTAAAACAATACGATCGAAAAAGATGGTAAAATGAATCAGGTTTAAAACTGCATCAACAGTTTTTGTTCAATCTAGCAATCATATTTCGGTAGGGGCCATCGAAACCTAAACTCTAAGGTGGGCCAATAGATGTGTCCAGAAGTGTATTATAGTTTTGTAGTTTGTAAATAATTTTAATTATCTTGAAAATAAATTCAAGAATTGTCTTGAGATACTTTAATTCATTTGCAGCATTCTTGTTTCAAGATGGCTTTTCTTATCTAAGATTAATTTACATCCTACTGAAGAAAATAACATTCTAAAATAACACAACAATATTAATGTACAAACATTCAATAGTTAGCAAATATACATTATTTTATTAGACACAATATAAAACTTAACTCCTCAGAGCAGTGCAAAATCAATGATTAAGTTTTATAAAATATAAAAACTTTTCAAAAAGTCTGTTACAATTTTGTGCTAAATGTGCGCAAACATTCATGAAAGTTTCATTTTTGGTTGTGCTTTAACAATGGCATCATGACTAGACTTACTTCAAGTTGTACTGTGTTAGTAGATATTTCATTTCACAATGTAATTACTGTATGTGGTTTATGTTGTGTTAATAACACTATTCCACCGACACAAAATCATTCAATGGATGCAAAAATGTATCAAGCCCAAATACTCAGTATAAATATCTCCACCATAAACCAAACCATACAACATCTAGGATGCTATGATATTCTTTCTAATCTGCTCACTGCTGTGATTGCTTCTAAGTAAGTAAGTAGTTTCATATTATCTAGATGTTGCTTGTTGGTTTTGGTTGATATTTCAAAAATGAAATATAAAGTAGGTACCAAAGTCAAAAATATTTACAAAATTCTAATAATTTACAAAAGTAGTTAAGGCAAAACAACAAAGGTAAAACAATAAAATATTACATGTCCTAAATCTAATAAAATTCGTTATTAAAGTCAATATTTTTTTATTAACAGTCTGTAAATGAGTTTAAATTACATTGGAATGTTTCTGCTACTAGAAACACATGACTTCTATGATTGTTTAATCGGTCTAATTAATTGCAAAAGCGATACTACTATGGCTTTTAGTAAACAATGGGGATAATCAGATCTCGGTCAAATTGATTTTCCTCAGGTCGCCGGACCCGTGTCGGGCGCCAATAACATCGAATTAAATTATTTCTTAATCTAATGCGCGGTTTCTATACGCCTCACTAGTTTATATTACAAAAATATTGTAGGGAGAAGTCGAACACCGGCAATCTAATAAGAATTAACAGAACCTCTACCACCACCGTGTACGCTAGAAATGCTACATCGACGCGATTACTTTCTACTCGACTGGTAAGGTGGCAAGCGCCGTCGCGCCACCACGCCTGCACATCGCTGTAGTGGGCGCTGCGCTGGCGCCGCTCGTTCGCGTGCACCATGGCGCACACGCGACAGAAGAAGTACGTGTTTATGAACTCGCCGGTACCCTGACAGAGATAAAGTTTTGTTTCAATAATAATAATATAATAATAATTTTATTATCAGGCAACTACGTCCCATAAATAGAATACATAAAATAATCTTACACAATAATAAACTTTATAAAAGACGCATTTACATTATTAAAAACCGTCGTGTTTCGCAGCGTGGTGTCTCGTAACCGTCCTCGGAAACGTCGATATACGACACCTTTCGGCCAAAAGTTCTCTTTCAGGCTGGTCTGTAGATGGTGGGTTGAAACTCGTACCACGAATGCCTTAAAGTTGATGTTGTGACGCGATTCCAACCTTTCAACCCTCCGAGTCCAGTTGGTCTTCACTTTCAAATACTGCACGACTTCTTCAGTTGTAGTGGAGTGACGCAGACGCGAAAGGACTTAAAAGATGAAGGAGGAAGGAAAGGTTTTAGTGTGTGGAACTTTGCTTGAGTTCCAAGTTGCTTGTTAATTATGCTTGGCACTCCCGAGTTCCTAGTAGTCAAAACTGAAGTTGTCGGTAGGTATTTGTAGGTTGGTAGGTAATAGGTTTGCTTAGAGAAAAAGGAAAACATTGCACTTTCATCTAGTAGGTACCTAGGTAGTGAATTTAGATTAAGTATGCAGGCTAGTAGCACTAATTCTTACCTTCCACTTGAAGTAGGAATTATACAAAATATCGTTTTCGTCGACGCGACGTAGATACGAGGTGAGCTCCTCCGGGTTGGCGAACTCTTCGACGTGGATGTACGAGTTGTGGGGCGCCAGGGCTGCGTACTCCGATGCACGGGCACCCATCACTATTGGTAGCACGTTGTGTCTGTAATACATATTACGTAAACAGAGTTAGTTATAAATGGAACCGATGTTTTAAATGGAATTGGGTTACCAGCTCGGTAGGCTAGGCTATTACAATGATGCAACGTAGATAACTATTTGCCGGCTTTTACAAACTAATTCTGTTATTGGTGCAAAGCATAATTTTATTAGCCTATAACGGCTCCACTGCTGGGGCACAGGCCTTCGAGCCCTTTTAAATTAATTTTTTTTTTTGCTTTCTCCTTTTATCTGCCTTTTTCTTGGCCTTAATATGGTTGGCCCAGGTAAGCCTTCTAGATGTAGCCCCAGGTATTTTACTGTGTTACTGTTTGGCAGTGGTTCGTTTTCCATGTACACTGGCACAATCGCCCTTCCGAAGAGTGAAAGTCACTTGAACTGACTTGGTTATACTAGGTTGTATTCTCAATTTTTTCCGCCAAAGATCAATTTTATTCAACTGGACTTGTAATTTCTGGGATGCTTGAGTTCGATCTTTGTCACTCGCAAGGCATGCAGTGTCGTCTGCATTGGTCGCCGTTACCACGTTATCAGAATTAGGCAAGTCTGCAGTAAAGATCGAGTAGAGTACGGGCCCGAGCACAGAGCCTTGTGGGAATGAAACCTTCATTTCGTACAGATCAGACAGTTCTTCTTCGTATACTTATCTATGCACTTGTTCTACTTGAGTATTTCACCTATGATGAGATCGTAACGTTAAAATAAATAGTTTAAATGACCAGGTATAAAACTTACTGTAGCCCATTGAGAAAGAATTTTTCAGTGACGTAATCACGGCAGTTGGAGTTTTCGAAGGCAAGATAGAACTTGTAGTCTTTGTCCAGCATATCCAGGCAGTTGGGGTCGTTGCGGGGGCAGTGGTGCGCTCCGCAAGCTCCGTAGATGTCCACTTGGATGTACTTGCTGAGTCGCTGCGCGTACTCCAGCCGGCCGTTGCGTGCGTGGCAGTTCGATACGAACCACGCCACCTGAAGAACCGAAATGTTAAATTGTGATGTGACTTGAAGGGTGGATAGGTATAAACTAATTATCCTATTTCCAAGAGCAACACTTTCTGAATAAGTACCTAATACGTCCATCGCTGACGCTGATTCTTTTGCGTCGAATATCAACTTAGAAATAACACACCCTAAAAAGTTTTGTGCACAATAACGAGTGAAAAGGTTGCTTTTAGCATACAAGTTTCATCGTCGACAACCCTTCATAAGTGAGCCTCTGTACCTTGGCGACCATAGCTTACCTACATTAAGCAAGTAGGTACCTTTTTAGTTTTATTAGCAGCAAAGTTCCTGTCGAGATCTTTTTCCGTGATGAGGGGGTCATAGTAGACCCAGTGATCGTAGGGCACCACTATGTCGGAGTCGCGGCGGTATGTGGACGTCCAGTTGAACACGTCTAACGACCACGGGCGCAGTGGCGCCGTGTGATACGGACACTCTAGGTAGTAAAGGATCCAGATCTGGAATGTGAAGAGAAATGAAATACCTAGGTCAATTCGTCGCTAAAGAACTGCAAAATCAATTATAATTGTTTTGACGTGAATAGACGTCCTTTCGCTCGATGTAGGTACGAAAAATATGAGATTATTCAGTTGAATAGTTAATATCATCACATCTCTATTCATGAAAAACTAGTGTGAATCCTATGAAATTACATCTTCCGTGACTTTTGGGACACCTTCTCGTAGGTACAGTAGAATCATTGGAATATTATACTTTCGCCTTGCAAAACCGTGACCATGTAAAAAAAAACCATGTTTGTCACGACTGTTCATCACAACATACTCGCATGTTATGGAGGTTGACGTACGTAGGTACCTACCTTTTTTTTTTTTTTTTTTTTTTGGGGGGTGAGAAATCATCAAATGACTCCTCCCGCTCTGGGCGGAGCGGAAGGGAGTGTCAGACTCTTACTGACTAAAAAACACCCATGTTCCTTCATTGGCCCTTTATGTTCCAGGGCCGCGGTATCTCTTTCGAACAGTCCCGCAGCCCTGGCAGGCACCGGCCCTTGCGGGCCCCTCCCGTTTGCTGACATCTCTTTGAGGCGCGCGTGGAACACGAACGCGCCGTCGATACGGCCTGCCCGTCGTCATACGAGATACGACGGACGGACGGCGAGCTAGCCCATTACTCGCCGTCCACAGGCCCGCGCCTACGGTGGCCGAGAGCCATCACGGCGTGGCCCCCGACGCCCGGTGCTTCTCCCGCGGCGGCTGGGACGTGAGGAGGTTCTCTCCCTCTCACGTTCCGCCGCCTCCTTCGCTAGCATGACTGCTTCGCAGAAGGAGGCGACGGCTTCCCATTCCCTCTCGCCCCGGACCATGGCTTGAACCAGGGCCGGACGCGAGAGGTCACCGCCGCCAATCGCCGCTACGAGGACACGGCGGTGCTCCGCCCAAGCGGAGCATACCTCCACGGTGTGCTCCACCGTGTCCTCCGGTCGATCCTCACAATTGTAGAACCCGGGCACGTAGGTACCTACCTAACAATTAAATTAGGTAACACGTTTTGAACAATTATTAAGTGTCGATGTTGTTGTGCAAAGGCTAAGAGCCTTTTTTTTTTTTTTTTTTTTTTGGAGGGTGAGAAATCATCAAATGACTTCTCCCGCTCTGGGCAGAGCGGAAGGGAGTGTCAGACTCTTACTGACTAAAAAACACCCATGTTCCTTCATTGGCCCTTTATGTTCCAGGGCCGCGGTATCTCTTTCGAACAGTCCCGCAGCCCTGGCAGGAAGGCTAAGAGCCTTGATCTATGTTTTGTTATGTTAATGTTTTCTTGGTAGGTAAGTATTTCTATCATAATTTTCTACATGTGAGACGTATAACTGAAGTTGTAAAAAGACCAGCTATATAGACAAGCTAGAAGTACAATAAGTAGGTACCTACATCGCCGGGACAATATTCTTCTCATGTCACCATAGACATGGACATTTTGAGCTATAGGTAGGTACCTACCTAGGAAATACTATTTATCTGTACCTATCATCTTACCTGTTTATGAGAACGTTCAACATTGAAGGGTATGTGGCGATCTTTGTGGAGAATAGCGTCAGCGGTGGCGGCATCCCTTGCGTCCGCGGTCAGCGTGCAGCGGTCCACCGGACACTTGTTCCGGACGAACTCCGTCCGGCCCCCGGACACGCCCCACGCACCGAATCCATTAGCGAGGAGGATTTTCTTTATAGGCACTTGTTCGTCTTTTGGTAGCATATACATTAATTGGTTGACGATTCTGTAAAGTTAAAGCAATCACCATCAATTAAAACACACATTCGCTAACGTCTTGTTGTAATCTTATCAAGCTATTACCAAAGTTATCGCTAGTACTTGGGTATGATTAATTGTAGCGGCCCACGAAAAGACTTTATTATCTTGATGGTGGCAGGGCAGGGTACTGGTAAAGCTCCACCTCCTATCATACTTTAGGAGTCCCAAAACATGCAGCCGAAGAGATTTCTGCACTGCCACTGACAATACCGCTGAAGTAACGAAGCTTTCGGCCTTCAAAATGTAAAATACTGTAGCGACACGAAAAAGAACAAGAATAATCTTGAAGAGCTTTGTCACCTAAGTTACCGAAAGACGACTCACCTGTCGTCTCCTGGTGAATCTTCTGGAAACAGTTTAGCTTCAGGGTCGTGCTGCTTGGGACGCTGTTCTCCTCCACGTAGGAACCATGGAAGCTTAGAGGACTCGTCCTCGTAGTCCATTTCCGTGATGGCGTTCTGAAGCTATAACAAAGCTACCTACTTTAGTTGGTTCCATACCTATTACATGCTTGTGTAGTTAATGTTAAGCTCGCTAGTAAGTTATGTTTAATTAGCATGTATCTGCATAATTAACAGCGAACTCACACATGTATGTGCCTGTATCACTACATATTATAAAACAAAGTCGCTTTTCTGTCCCTATTTCCCTTTGACCGCTTAAATCTTTAAAACTACGCAACGGATTTTGATGCGGTTTTTTTTTAATAGATAGAGTGATTCAAGAGGAAGGTTTATATGTTTACATGCTTAATATATTAGAGAACCACTGATAATTTCAAGATTTCTATTGTGAAGTCGTAAATAATTTCATTTTTTTCCGCTTACATTGCAAACGCAGGCTGAACCCTACGAGATTTATCAAAATAATGTACCTACTAAGTATTGTACACATTAAAACGGTCTACAGAAAACTCCGCGATGGTATAAATGTCTATCTCTTATGGATATCCCACAATAACATGTTTTTGTCATTTACTTTTTACGCCAAATAATGGCTAATTTCCGAAGCGATTTTAACCAATACGGCATTAATCCTTATCCAATTAAATACCTTAAATACATTGTTGATTTAATATAGATCTATATGGCCCTTTACAGCATATGATTTAAATGAATATTTTCGAAGATATTACAGATTTAAACCCGCCGCGGCGGGTTTTTTTTAATTTCTTTTTTTAGTATCAGCATTGCACCCGTGCGAAACCGGGGCGGGTCGCTAGTCATTTATAAAGGTCTTATACGAGGCGTAACATAATAAACGCAAAACTTCTCGTGTGTTTTCTCGGACCATGAAACTAAACAACTTCTACGTGTTCTTGAGTTAGAAAGAAGAAGGTTTCATGGTCTGAGTCACCACACGAGAGGTCTTGCGTTTATTATGTTACACCTTGCAAGTATAAGTATAATATATATTATGTAGGTAATACATACCTACATAACAATTGGGTATTTCTCTAAAATATTTTCTAGACCAATCGAGTCCCAAAAGAAAGTCTTAGAAACTTTAGAGAAGACTGAAATCTAGAGATTTGCCTAGTATTGGATTGAGTCCGGTCATCGGCTAATCGGAAGCCTACCTCAACATAGTCATCAATGGTTGTCGTGTGTGACAACTGAGAATGCTTCCGAGTGCGAAGCAAAGGAAATATAGAACTCGAATCAGTATTACCTTACACTGTTATGTATTTTCATTTATATAAAATAACATTACGCCAGTAATCCCCGAAGCGTTCGGCAGAGGCGTAGGTGCCTAATAGTACAGCCACATTTCACTATGTAGCCACCATGCACCAGTCACTGCACATTACCACGTTTTTGACGCTCTGATAAGAAACATTGAAGCGAGCAGTTCTGATAAGAACTTTGGTGTAACGTTTCTGACGTTCTGTTAAGAAACATCGAAGCAAGCAGTTCTGAAAAGAACTATTTCAACGTTTTAGACGATTCCGTAAAGAAATAGGAGTGTCGGGAGCTGTGAGGCCACTCTTCTAGCTTCGGTTCGACGTGTCTTCGATTTTCATCACTGCATCTTCAGTCTTCACTCGACGGAGGCCTGCCCGACACTAACGCGCGCGCGACATGGCACATATATATATGCTTTCGTCGCGAGCGGCGAAATGGCGGGAAAAGTCGCCCGCCGCGCCGCCGCGTCGTGCCGCGCCGTGAGAACACTAGCGCCTCTCGTGGAAATAACACGACAACAGTGCTGTGACGCGATTGGTCAAAAATCCTTGGATTCTTATTGGATTTTTATTTTGTAAATAGTGTTTCTAAATTAATGTACATGTTTTTATTGGCTATTGTTAGTTTGTAAAATTATATAAAAGACGACCCATTTTGGAAAATATATACATTCAATATTCGTTCTTAAACGGAGTTTATCTTCAACATACCTTCTGATATCTACAAGCAAGGACCCCAAACCATCAACTCCAAAGTGACGACTCCAAAGTGGTGACCTCTCCTGCCAGAACACTGAAGAATCAAGAACGAAGCTCTGCCAGTATCGCCAAACGAAGCTCTGCCAGTATCGCCAAACGAAGCTCAGCCAGTCTCCAGCAAAATAAATCAAGATGTCGAATCCCTGCCAAATTGAAGAACCACAATCAAGCCCAAATCCAGTCCAGAAGGCCGAAGCAGCTGGAATATCGCTCACCATGCGTATTCCACCTTTCTGGCGTGATCGACCACGGCTCTGGTTCATCAGTTTCGAAGCAGCAACCAACGATCTCAAGAAAGGCCAAGCCCAACTCGCACAGATGGTCATCGCACAGCTCGAGCGACAGGATATCGAACAGATTATGGACCTACTCTACAACCCACCAGAGACTGATCAGTACAACACGATCAAGAATAGGCTCATATCTGCCTACGAGGAATCCGACAGCAGTCAGTTCCAGAAACTACTGTCCGACATGGAACTCGGCGATCAAAAGCCAACGCAACTACTCCGCCGCATGCGAAATCTCGCCAGAGACAAGGTTCCCGACTCCACCTTGCGACTTATGTGGACGAATCACCTCCCATCACACGTCCGGTCAGTCCTCGCAGTCAGCGAAACCTTCACCACCAAGACAACGCTCGACGAACTCGCGCTATTCGCCGACAAAATTATGGAGCAGACAGCATCAACAGAAGTCGCAGCCGTGCATGCACCCGCACCAGTTTCACAAGCCGCACCGCAAGCTGACACGCAGTACCTAATCAGCGAGATCAGGAAATTATCACTAGAAATAGCAGAATTGAAGTCAGATCGATATCACAACAACAATTATCGTCGTAGTCGTCACTCATCTCGTCACCGCAGCACGTCACGTCAACGAAGCCACGATGTTTCTCCATCACCAGTTTGTTATTATCACCGCCGTTTCAAGGAGCAAGCTAGACGCTGTACATCACCCTGCTCATTCAACAAGCAGCAGAAACAGAACACGGAAAACTAGACGGAACGTTGGCAGTGGCGGACACCGGCGTTCAAGAAAAATCCCACCGCCTGTATATCACTGACAGAAACTCCAAATTATCATTCTTAGTCGACACTGGAGCCAACATATCCGTGCTACCGAGAAGTAAGGGACAAGTACCAACGCCGTTACCATTCCAGCTATACGCAGCGAACAACACGACTATAGCTACGTATGGCGAGAAAACATTATCCCTTGACCTCAATCTACGTCGTCCATACCTGTGGAAATTCATCGTAGCTGACGTCTCAAAACCTATACTCGGAGCCGATTTCCTCAAGCATCATCAACTCATAGTCGACCTGAAAAACCGAAGATTAATCGACGGTGTTACGAGTTTAAAGGTCAATGCCCCGGTACGAGTATCGAACGTACCTACGATACGCAGCATCGACATGTCGCAATCCTACCACGACATTTTAGCCCAATATCCCGGCATAACGAGATTAACATCGATGAAACTAAACTCCGATATCCAAGTACAACATTTCATCGAAACAAAAGGACCACCGATACACAGCCGCGCTCGACCAATTCCACCTCATCGTTTCGAAATAGTGAAGAAGGAATTTGAAAACATGATTGAACAAGGACTATGTCGACCTAGTAAAAGCCCATGGTCATCACCTCTACACATCGTCCCTAAGAAGAATGGCGACATAAGAGTTTGTGGTGACTATCGCCGACTCAACTCCATCACCATACCAGATCGATACCCTGTTCCACGCATCAAAGACTTCACACATCACCTATCCGGAAAAACTATCTTCTCAACAATAGACCTTAACCGCGCCTATCAACAGCTGAGTGTAAGAGAAGAAGACATTGAGAAGACAGCCATCATCACCCCAATGGGATTATTTGAATTCCCACGTATGTGCCCCGGTTTGAAGAACGCGGGACAAACGTTTCAACGCTATATTCATGAAGTACTACGAGGATTAGATTTCGTCTTCCCATTCATAGACGATTTATTATTAGCATCAGAAAGCGAAGACCAACACAGAGAACACCTCCACATCGTACTAAAGAGATTAGAAGACAATGGCATCACTATCAACCCCGCCAAATGCAATCTAGGCAAGTCAGAAGCCCAGTTCCTAGGTTACACCGTATCAAAAGAAGGCATCAAACCTCCTCAACATAAAATTCAAGCAATCACCGATTACCCAATACCTACCACAATCGAAGAATTACGAAGATTTCTTGGAATGATCAACTTTTATCGCGATCATATACCTAACGCCGCAGCACTACAAGCCCCGCTGAATTCATACCTACATAACGTAAAGAAGCGAGACAAAACTCCAATCACGTTGTCCGACGAAGCAACTCAAGCATTCCAGCAATGTAAAGCTAGCATCATAAACGCAGCTCTACTCGCCCACCCATCACATCATGCTACACTTGCTTTATTCTGCGACGCATCCGACAACTCTGCTGGCGCCGTCTTACAACAATACATCGATGACACGTGGCAACCGCTCGGATATTTTTCCAAGAAATTCAACGACGCACAAAAGAAGTATTCTACCTACGACCGAGAGCTACTTGCAATCTACATGTCAGTCAAACATTTCCGCAAGACATTTGAAGGACGTCACCTTATTATATTCACCGACCATAAGCCGCTAACATATGTTATGTCTAAAACTCAATCGAGTACTGAAACACCGAGACGAACGAGACAACTCTTGTTTATCAGTGAATTCACCACCGACATACGTCACGTGAGCGGTAAACAAAATATCGTCGCCGACACACTCAGCCGCATCGAAACTATTTCATGCCCATCTACAATAAACTTCAAGGAAATAGCCAGCGCACAAGAAAAGGACAGCAACATTCAACAATTATTGCAAGAAACAAACATCACTCTCAAGAAAATAATAATACCAAACACTGACGTCGAGTTATACTGCGAAACATCTACGTCTTATATACGCCCTTATATACCAGAAGAACATAGACAAGAAGTTTTCAACAGCGTGCACAACCTCAGTCATCCTGGTACGCGAACGACTCGAAAACTTATAACTCAAAAATACTTCTGGCCATCAATGAACTCCGACATCAGCCGTTTGACCCGAACTTGTTTACATTGTCAGAAAAGCAAGATACAACGTCACACATTCTCGAACATCTCTGCTTTCCCGCCAAGCGATCGTTTTCAACATCTACATGTGGACATTGTAGGACCTTTACCTACAACAGCTCAAGGACATCGCTACTTAGTAACAATGATCGACCGACTCACGAAATGGCCTGAAGCAATACCTACCGACGAAATATCAGCTGATCGAATCGCCGATATCGTCTACCAACACTGGATATCAAGATTTGGATGCCCGACTACACTTACAAGCGACCAAGGTCGCCAGTTCGAGAGTCAGCTGTTTCAAAACCTAATGAAACAAATGGGTATTAAGAAAAATCGCACAACACCGTATCATCCTCAAAGCAACGGGATGGTCGAACGATGGCATCGCTCGCTCAAAACAGCATTACGCGCCAAGCTATCCGACACGAGTACATGGATCGACGAGCTACCTACCGTGTTACTTGGTTTACGTGCCGCACTACGCACCGACACCGGCGTGAGCGCAGCCGAACTTACCTACGGATACAACTTACGTCTGCCAGGCGATTTCTTCACACCAAATACCTACGCACCTACAATGGACTATAATTACGTGGAAAAACTTCGTGACGTCATACAAACGAACAAACCGCAAGCCGTCACAGAGCATCACAGCAACAACAAACGCGTATTCGTGCATCAAGATTTACGCAAGTGCAGTCACGTGTTTGTTAGAACCGATGCAGTCAAGAAACCACTCCAAGCTCCATATGAAGGCCCGTATCGAGTTATAAGCCGAACAGATAAAGTGTACTCTATACAGCTACCGAATCGGCAAGCCAACATTTCAATCGATCGACTTAAGCCTGCATATGTCATCTCAGAGAATAACTGTACCTTACCTCCAAACAAGTTTACCATTACCAAGTTAACCCAAGCTGTTACCACACCAACCATTACCAAGGAAACCAGTACCACACCAACCATTACCAAGGAAACCAGTACCACACCAACCATTACCAAGAAAACCAGTACCACATCAGCTGTTACCAAGCAACAAGTACCTACGGTCAACGTGACGTCACAGCCCGCCATCAACAGGTCAACGCGCTCAGGCCGTGTCGTCAAGCTGCCGGTACGCTTCGCTTGAGGGGGAGTACTGTAGCCACCATGCACCAGTCACTGCACATTACCACGTTTTTGACGCTCTGATAAGAAACATTGAAGCGAGCAGTTCTGATAAGAACTTTGGTGTAACGTTTCTGACGTTCTGTTAAGAAACATCGAAGCAAGCAGTTCTGAAAAGAACTATTTCAACGTTTTAGACGATTCCGTAAAGAAATAGGAGTGTCGGGAGCTGTGAGGCCACTCTTCTAGCTTCGGTTCGACGTGTCTTCGATTTTCATCACTGCATCTTCAGTCTTCACTCGACGGAGGCCTGCCCGACACTAACGCGCGCTTTTTTTTTTTTTTTTTTTTTTTTTTTTTTTTTTTTTTTTTTTTTTGGGAGTGGCATCTCGCAGATCAACCTAGGAGGTTGGCTTCTGCTTAACCGGGCAAGTCCTGTGGATGCCTTGTAGTAAGGCCTCCAGCCAGGGGCAAAAACTTAAAAACTAAGCGACCACGCTAAGGGCACCCCCTGTGGGGTACGAGCCTCGGCTTAGGGCGTCGCTGGGAGGGCAGCAAGGGGACGGGCTGGATCTGGTTTAAATTATTTATGGGCTAATTTAAAACTACTGGCTCAGCTCGCGGGCTGGCTCCGGCAAGGGACGGGGGGGGATCGTTACAAGGACGTCGCGACGGACCTCGGCGGCGAGGTTTGAAAGTTGACCGCGGTTTGTGTGGTCTGTGTTTTCTAAGAGTACTGGTTTCCCTATTACTTTCCTGGAGGAGGGTAATAGGGTCGTCGGGGGTGAGAAGGGCATGCCGAGGACGGCGAACGCTACTAATATGTGACGGATCGTACCGAGCTGCCGATGCGATCAGAGGGTTTTTGTGCTTGAGAGCACGGTCAAAGAAGCGCTTTGAGAGGCGCTTAATAAATTGGGCTAGAGTAGGCAACCTAAGGTCAAGGTGGAGAGTGTCGTTACGGACGTAAGGGGGGGCACTAGCGATTCTCCGGAGAAACCGGTTTTGGAGGGTCTGCATTGTATGAATGTGACGGGGGTGGGTGTGGGCAAAGATGACGCAGGCGTACGTCATGATGGGGCGAATGACTGCGGTGAAAAGACGCAATTTGCACTTGAGTGACAACTTGCTCTTTTTTGTAATGAGGAAGTAGAGCCTACCTACGGCAAAGGCCGCCCGTGACCGGGCTGCCTTTATGTGCGCCTCAAAGGACAGATGTCGGTCTAGGATGACTCCGAGATACTTGGCTTGCTTCTCCCAAGGGATAGGCTTGCCAAACATGGTGATGGGTTTGGGGGGAGAAACGTATTTCTTCCGGGATTTGTAGTAGAGGACCGCCTGACTTTTGTCAGGGTTGACCTCGATCCTCCACTTGCGAAACCAAGCGCCAAGAACGTTGGCAGCTTGCTGAAGGTTACTGGCGATGGTGTCGGAACCATGGCCGGTGTAATAGATGGCCGTATCGTCGGCAAACAGGGCTATGCGGGACTTTTTCCCTTTAGGGATATCGCTGGTGTACAGCGTAAACATGAGAGGGGACACTACGGAGCCCTGAGGGACTCCTGCGCGGATGGGGTGAGGGGAAGAAAGTGTGTTCCCTATTCGATAGCGAAAGGTACGATTCGACAAAAAGTCTCGCAAGATGAGCACGAGACGGTCCGGCACTCCGAGTTGGTACAGCTTGTATAATAAGCCGTTGTGCCAGACTTTGTCGAAAGCTTTCGCTATGTCGAAGTAAAGTACACCTGTCATCGCACCACGTTGAAAGCCAGCGCTTACATGTTCTACGATGCGGTGAACTTGATGGACGCACGAGTGTTCGGTCCTAAAACCGTACTGCTCGTTGGGAATGAGGCTCTTAGCCTCGGCATAGTCCTTGAGACGCTTATAAATAAGCCTCTCGTAGATTTTGCCGAGTGCGCTAAGGAGACTGATCGGCCGGTAGCTGGAAGGCTCGGCTTTAGGTTTGCCCGGCTTGGGAATACCTATGACGGTGGCCTCTTTCCACACTTGAGGGAAGATGTTATTGCTTAAGGCGCCATTGAAGATGGCTGCCAGCAAGACAATGAGAGGACCGACTAACGCGCGCGCGACATGGCACATATATATATGCTTTCGTCGCGAGCGGCGAAATGGCGGGAAAAGTCGCCCGCCGCGCCGCCGCGTCGTGCCGCGCCGTGAGAACACTAGCGCCTCTCGTGGAAATAACACGACAACAGTGCTGTGACGCGATTGGTCAAAAATCCTTGGATTCTTATTGGATTTTTATTTTGTAAATAGTGTTTCTAAATTAATGTACATGTTTTTATTGGCTATTGTTAGTTTGTAAAATTATATAAAAGACGACCCATTTTGGAAAATATATACATTCAATATTCGTTCTTAAACGGAGTTTATCTTCAACATACCTTCTGATATCTACAAGCAAGGACCCCAAACCATCAACTCCAAAGTGACGACTCCAAAACTAGTTATGTTTTCGAGTCCCATGTAATAGGGGGTGAGCCTATTGCCATCAGTCGGGCACAAATTCACATTCGTTGCTACTACTGTGACATTCCTGATGGAAAAACCCAATAACATTTTGCCCGACCCGCGAATCGAACCCAGGACCTCATGTTCGACTCCACTTGTCCACTCGACCAACGAGGCAGTCAGTTTCATTTAATTTACCGGTTTTAATAAATGAATTCCATACTCCTTTGCTTTTTACTTTCGTGTTTGGGAAAAAGAGGAATGACTGTTTTGGTGGTTTATTTAGATAATAGATATTAAATACCTCTATGTGGAGATCTAAACGCTGCGGTGCCGGAGGGGAGGGGCTCCGCGGAGCGGGGGCGAGATGTGCCGGGCGCGGCAGCAGCAGTAGCGCCAACGCCGCCGCCGTCAGCGCCAGTGGGAGCAGCATTAGTAGCACCAGCGCCGTCAGAGCCAGCGGGACATTTCAGGCGGAGATTTCGCGAACGGTTATCTTTTTATTATAGGATTTCTTATTTATGTATTTAAACTTCACGTACAACAGTGTTACATAGGCGGACTTAATAATAAGGTTAACATTTGGGTTAATTAGGACAACTTTGTCACAGACTTTGTGAAAGGGTACAAAATAATATCAAAAAAATAACTACTTGTTTACGAAAATTTAGATACTTATATTGATACATATGCACATTTACAAATAAAATAAAGCAATACAAACCAAAATAAAAAACCGGCCCAGTGCGAGTCGGACTCGCGCACGAAGGGTTCCGTACCATTATTTATAAAAACGGCAAAAAAATCATATTAGTTGTATGGGAGCCCCCCTTAATATTTTTTTTTTAATTTTTAGTATTGTTGTTATAGCGGCAATAGTAATACATCATTTGTGAAAATTTCAGCTTTCTAGCTATCACGGTTTATGAGATACAACCTGGAGACAGACAGACAGACAGACAGACAGCGAAGTCTTAGTAATAGGGTCCCGTTTTACCCTTTGGGTACGGAACCCTAAAAATGAGAAACCTAATTAGGTACTATGACTACTTAGACTACAAATTGAGAGCTATTTAGTCTCAACTTAAATAGTGGTTACGAACTTTTCTTTTAAAAGAAGGTGCTACGGAACTTTGTGTGCGAGTCCGACTCGCACTTGGTAGGTTTTTATAATGGAAAACATGGATTGAAGAGCAGTGTGAGGGCTGAGGGTATCATAAAGTATTTGAGGTCAGGGTTGATCATATGACACCTGGCTAAAAGAAATCCTTGATGCATTCAATAAAAAGTATGTGGTGCGGCGAAGAGACACGTTTTAGAACATGTCATTGCAGTATAGGGGTTAGTTAGGGACAATGTTTGACTTTCCCTATAGCCCGCTACTGTGTGTCATTCCTGCTTATTTGATGTAAGCATGATTCCCCTCTTGTCGGTTCATTTATATGCATTTTAAAGTTGTGATTTTGCAGTAATCTCAGATAGTCTGTACATGAGGACACGGTGGAGCACACCGTCGAGGTCTGCTCCGCTTGGGCGGAGCACCGCCGTGTCCTCGTAGCGGCGATTGGCGGCGGCGACCTCTTGCGCCCGGCCCTGGTTCAAGCCATGGTCCGGGGCGAGAGGGAATGGGAAGCCGTCGCCTCCTTCTGCGAAGCAGTCATGCTAGCGAAGGAGGCGGCGGAACGTGAGAGGGAGAGAGCCTCACGTCCCAGCCGCCGCGGGAGGAGAAGCACCGGGCGTCGGGGGCCACGCCGTGATGGCTCTCGGCCACCGTAGGCGCGTCCGTCGTATGACGACAGGCCGTGTCGACGGCGCGTTCGTGTTCCACGCGCGCCTCAAAGAGATGTCAGCAAACGGGAGGGGCCCGCAAGGGCCGATGCCTGCCAGGGCTGCGGGACTGTTCGAAAGAGATACCGCGGCCCTGGAACATAAAGGGCCAAAGAAGGAACATGGGTGGTTTTTAGTCAGTAAGAGTCTGACACTCCCTTCCGCTCCGCCCAGAGCGGGAGGGGGGTCATTTGATGATTTCCCACCCTCAAAAAAAAAAAAAAAGAAAAGATAGTCTGTACATACTGTAGAGTGTTTAAGGATGTTAATGTTAAAATCACCCCTAGTATCACATTTTTTTTTTGTTTTAGAATGGGTTTTGTAATTTTTTTCAATAAGTAATTGTAATTTCCTAAAAATCAAGAAATATATTATCTACTAAAAATATTCAGCTTTCTAGCTATCACGGTTTATGAGATACAACCTGGAGACAGACAGACAGACAGACAGACAGACAGCGAAGTCTTAGTAATAGGGTCCCGTTTTACCCTTTGGGTACGGAACCCTAAAAATGAGAAACCTAATTAGGTACTATGACTACTTAGACTACAAATTGAGAGCTATTTAGTCTCAACTTAAATAGTGGTTACGAACTTTTCTTTTAAAAGAAGGTGCTACGGAACTTTGTGTGCGAGTCCGACTCGCACTTGGTAGGTTTTTATAATGGAAAACATGGATTGAAGAGCAGTGTGAGGGCTGAGGGTATCATAAAGTATTTGAGGTCAGGGTTGATCATATGACACCTGGCTAAAAGAAATCCTTGATGCATTCAATAAAAAGTATGTGGTGCGGCGAAGAGACACGTTTTAGAACATGTCATTGCAGTATAGGGGTTATTTTTTTAGTTAGGGACAATGTTTGACTTTCCCTATAGCCCGCTACTGTGTGTCATTCCTGCTTATTTGGTGTAAGCATGGTTCATTTATATGCATTTTAAAGTTGTGATTTTGCAGTAATCTCAGATAGTCTGTACATACTGTAGAGTGTTTAAGGATGTTAATGTTAAAATCGCCCAGTATCACAATTTTTTTTTGTTTTATAATGGATTATGTAATTTTTTTCAATAAGTAATTGTAGTTTTCTAAAAATCAAGAAATATATCTACTAAAAATATATAGGTATTGTAAATGTGTAATTGGCAGAATATATGAATCGTCATTCACATACCTACGCGATAAAACTACATTCTGCCGATACATATAGGCAGAATGAGAATGTATCTAAGTATTAGAGGTAGGTAGAACACAGTAGCGACGGGTCAATTTTGTAAGAGGTAAGTCGGAGTACATATCTTTAATGTGATTAGGTATATTATTTGTCTATAGAAAACTTACTGTGCCATTTTTCAAAGGGAAGCCGGTAGGAATCGAGTTGTATGGAGCCTTCGCCACTGGTAGGACATGCATACATACATACAGCGTGGTTTAGACCAACAAACTGAACTACTTTCTCCATGGAACAACCATGGAAAGTGCGAAAAAAATCGGCTGTCCCATACATTTGGGAATCATTTTTAATAACATCCTAATCTACTCATTTAAGTACTGTAACATTTACCTGATACTGCCTTTTTAAAAAGTGGTTCTTCGGCTTAATACATTAATACCCGAGTGATTATGACAGTAAAACACTATTGATCACCTGAAGACTGTATAGGTACATTTAGTTTGATTTTGGCTTCACTGAACGGATCTTTAGAATAATTTACGCTATAAATTTGAAGTTGTGAAATAAATCATTTCTTGTATAAAATCCAGATGAAATGCTAAAGATTTTTAACCATGATCCTGTCATATCTAACATTTGAAAGCTCATTAAAGCTTTTGATAATTCACATTACGATTTTCTATTTATATAAATAATCACTTTAACATAAAATTATGTAAATATATTAAACATGATTAAAGACTGTCAACAAGTCATGATAATAATACAAAAAGTCACTCAAAAAGTTAACTCACAATGTCATGTCAACACAGTTTTTTATTTTTAAAACTTCTCAAAAATATGTTAAGCATGGAGTTCGTATCTATC
Organism: Eurois occulta; assembly: GCA_950022335.1. Lineage (NCBI taxonomy): Eukaryota > Metazoa > Arthropoda > Insecta > Lepidoptera > Noctuidae > Eurois > Eurois occulta. Next base: position 8,047,452 of record OX465500.1, on the reverse strand, counting down.
GTTAGGGATCAGTCCTTCTGAATGTTCAAGTAGGTAAGTAATATTTTCTTCAGCTGCGTGAGCTGCGTCTACGCTAGGCGTGCCGAACACGAACGGAGCACGAATTCGCTTAGCGTAGACGGACAGCCTCGACCGAGCACCGAGAATTTGAGCTCCGCTTGTGCTCTGCTCGTGTTCGGCTCGCCTAGCATAGACGCAGCTTTCGAAATACATAGTTTTCTCAATCCGTTTAAAATGTAAATGAAATTGGATATGCGAGGCCCTGTGTTGGGCAACTGGATATGAAGTCCAACCTGCATTAAGTTTGTTGTTGAAAGTGTGAACGTTCAATTAGGTACAGCTGCACAGTAATTTGAAATCTATTGATATGTTGAAACAATACATTAATTCAGAAAAGATCACAGCTTCATGAATTAATTTGGGTATCAGTCATAGATCTATCAGTACATATATGTACATACCTAAGAACTTGATAAACCTTATAGCTTATAGCCGGTATGCGGTAGGTAATGTTCCACGAGATCGTATTACCAGGATAAAAAGTATCCAAATTATAAACTACCTGTGTGCCAAATTTCATTCAAATCCGTTCAGTATTTTTTGCGTGAAAGAGTAACAAACATCCATCCATCCATCCTCACAAACTTTCGCATTTATAATATTAGTAGGTTTTGTGATAATAATTTAAGTTTCTGCTAATGTTGTGGAGAAATAAAAGAAATTGTGTTTAAATTGTCATTTATTTATTTTCATTTGTGTCGTGTGATACCTAATCATACTGCAATAAGCATTATTGCATGCATAGGGTTGATCTCAATAGGGAATATGCATTTAATTTTCTTCACTTACATCAATAAAATACAGTACTATTAACCCAAGAAAATAATTAAAAATTAAGTTCTACTACTGCCTGTCGCTCAAAAAAAATATTCCTACAATTTTCTGCAACAGTTCAAACGTCTGTGACTGTCGTCGCGGCCATGATGTGACACGTCTTTTACCTCTATCTGTCTTCTTTACATCTAATTTTTGCTCATAATAGAATAATTTATACTAAGTAATTGTATGTCCTTTAACATGTACAATAAGATACCGATTGAAGAAGCGAAAAGTATGTCTTGTTTTAAAAAAATGCTTTAATCGTACATAATGAGCAAAAATAAATAATTTAAAAAAAAACTATTATGTTGTCACATCTAAACATCAACTTACTTTTTTTACCATTGTAACTCGAAAAAAGGCATTTTATTCAACAGTGAATAAAAATTCTTACTCACCATTTTCAATTTGGAAGAAGCACGAATTATGAACAAAAAAATAAACAAAACGTGCCAATATAACTCTGAATTTCGAAAATTGTTCTAATTTCACTATACATTTTTAAAGTTTATATTTAATCCTTTGTTCTCTTATTATATTACCGATTATATAATAAAATGTGATAAATACTCATCTGCCTAGACTTATCCCAAATTGATTGGGCCGGCTTCCTGTCTAATCGGACGCAGCTGAATATCAGTTTTTTACTGGGTGGGTAATACGGAACCTATCCCTTGGTAAGACTGGTTGTCAGACCCCACTGACCACTGACGGCCCACTGACTTCCTGTAACGACTATCAAAGAACTACAAATGACAGCCGAGACCAACGGCTATATGTACTTTCCGAGGCACGGAGGAAACTCGGTATGTAATGAATTAGTGGTCACTCATCCACAGACTGACCTTGGTAAGCCCGGCTTAACCTTAAAGATCGACCCGAGTGGCTGTTATTATTAACCCACGAGAAATATAAATACTACACTTCTATTTATTTTCTCGCAGTCAACGGAAAAAAGTAGAGTACACAACTCGTGAAAAAAAAATTCATCTCGGTTCTTGTATCCCTCGCTCCGCTCAGGATTCTACTCTAGAATTCTTTGCTACGCTCGGGATTCTACTCTAGAATCCTTCGCTGCTCTCGGGATCCAACTTAGTCCCTCGAATTAAATTCCCTTTTTTTTGTCACTTGTTGTTTAATCTACTATTAGTCTATACCGTGTTTGCTTGGTTGGGGGTTAGCTACTCAATACAATTTGTTTTTTGTTGTTGTGATCATTATCCTCATATTTGTTATTTTTTACAATGACCGTAGATTCTGTACGCTCATAAACATTTTATTTAAATTTAGTTTCTCAGTAAGTGAATTGATCAAGTTCTAAAACCATATTTATTCAAGCAAAAATGGCAATAACAATAAAATCTAAGTGAAACTTTATGTAGGTACCTACTTTTCAAATAAAAGTGTTTCTTTGAGACATAGCTTTTGACGTCACTACCGGCGTTATCGAGGTCGAAACGTTTTGATTTTGCGTTCCGTTTCACCAAAAACACGCTACATAAAACAATAACAAGTAAAATAAGTGATGTATTAGAAAAATAACCAAGTTTTTTTTTGCTAGTAGTTCAAGTCGATAAGGTTGCAATACTGCTTAATCGGACTATCCTGTGGTGACCTCAAATTAATTTAAGGCCCCCAGCCAGGGCTTACAACTAGGACATACAATTAAATGACCGCTCACTAAGTAAGTAATATTGTTACACAGGCCCTAAACCGAGGTCCGATCCGAACCCCACAGGGGGTGCCCTCTGTGGGGTTCGGACCTCGGTTTAGGGCCTCATTGAGGGGGGAGCTAGGGACAGGCTGGGTCGAATTATTATTATTTGGGGAATTAAAAGCTACAGGCTCAGCGGCGCGGGCTGGGTCGTGGAGCAAGGGTCGGGCGGTAGCATTACAGGGGGGGCGCCGGAAACGCGGTTGGTACCTATTTGTTTTACGGTACTGGTTTCCCTACAGTTCTCTTGAAGACGGGTGATGAGGTCAGCGGTACCACAATGTTTTATGGACCGTTATAAGACATTTTTAAGAAATAAAAAAAGTTTTGTATGTCTTGCATATTCCCTATTGATAAACCTTTTTCGAGCCAAAGGTTGTGTCTATTTCAAATGATTTTATTAAATTTCTTTATGAACGGCACTTTCTTTTTACAATACACTGTTTAAACAAGTAGATATTTATTTATTGATAACATTATTTATAGAAATTTGTAGGTGTCACATACTTGCTATAACATATATTCAATCAATTAATCACACTTAATTGCTCTTTTCACAAATGATGTGTTTATGACAGGTCTTTTTCTAATAGCATCTATTTTGTATTATACAAATAATTGTCTATATAATATTTAACTACATACATATTGTTTTCTTTGAGGTACACAGAGAGAACAGAAATGGAATGTTCATCTGAAGTTAATAATTAACAATGATCTCACCAAATACAACAACATACCTGTAAATACATGATCTTTATACAATTTTCATTTGAGATATTTTAATGAATAACAATATTACTTACATTAGGTATGCTATACCAAACCGGGTGTACCTATGCTTCTTGGCATTTAATGTAATTTGAGATCTTTACATTTAACATTCAGATATTTTTAATTACATTTAAATTTGATTAATTTTAAAACTAGCCAAGTTAGGAGATTGTGGAATATAACATCCTGTGAAAAAACAAAATACATAATATCTCAGACACACTTAATTTCAGGCAAGGAACTCATTTTACCTAATAAAGTTTATCAGCCACAATTTCCTCAAAATGTAAAGTAAAAAATATTATTATTTAAAATCATTTAAGATTCTTCAGTCTCTGTTTTAACAGCCAGTTACATTTTAAGTCTCCATACCACGATTTCTTAAAAATGTACTGCAATGTGCTTCTTGAGATACAAGTTTAATTCATTTGCAGCATTCTTGTTTCAAGAGGGCTTTTCTTATCTAAGATTGATTTACATCCTACTGAAGAAAATAACATTCTAAAATAACACAACAATATTAATGTACAAAACATTCAATTATTAGGAAATATAATTTGTAAACAAGAAATACGTTATTTTATTTAAAAGATAGACACAATATAAAACTTTTAACTCCTTAGAGCAGTGAAAAATCAATGATTATGTAATATAAAATATAAAAACTTTTCATAAAGTCTTACAACTTTGTGCTAAATGTGCGCAAACATTCATGAAAGTTTCATTTTTGGTTGTGCTTTAACAATGGCATCATGACTAGACTTACTTCAAGTTGAGCTGTGTTAGTAGATATTTTATTTCACAATGTAATTACTGTGTGTGGTTTATGCTGTGTTAATAACACAATTCCACCGACACAAAATCATTCATTGGATGCAAAAATGGTACTGTACTGTATCAAGTCTAGCCCAAATACTCAGTTTAAATAACTTCATCATAAACCAAACCATACAACATCTAGGATCCTACGATATTCATTTCTGTTAATAAGTAGTTTCATATTATCTAGATGTTGGTCTTGGTTGATATTTCAAAAATGAAATACTTATAAAGTAGGTAGCTATCCAAGTCAAAAATATTTACAAAATTCAAATAATTTACAAAAGTAGTTAAAGGTAAAACAGCAAAGATATAAAACAAACTTGTCCTAAACCTAATAAAATTCGTTATTAAAGTCAATAAAAATATTTTAACAGTTGGTAAATAAATTAAAACTACATTGGAATGTTTCTGCTACTGAAAACACATGACTTCTATGATTGTTTAATCGGTATAATTAAATGCAAAAGCGATTCTACTATGGCTTTTAGTCATCAATGGGGACCCGTGTCGGTGCCAATAACATCGAATTGTATTATTTATTAATCTAATGCGCGTTTTCTATACGCCTCACTAGTTTCATGTTACAAAAATATTGTGGGGAGAACTCGAACACCGAACACCGGCAGTCTAATAAGAATTAACAGAACCACTACCACCATCGTGTACGCTAGATATGCTACATGGACGCGATTACTTTCGACTTGACTGGTAACACGATACAAATATTGACTAAAATGCGTAGCGCCGGGGCTCAGCGACTTTGTAAAAAATAGTCGGACCTCGTGGACGAGGTGGGCTCGAAGCGATAAACTTAGAAGTAGCGTCGTGTCACGCGGGCGTCTCGCTAGCCATTGTCGCGCGTGTCTCGCACCTCCGTGCGCCACTCAGAGCGCGTGCAGGCGCCTTCGCGCCACCACGCCTGTACGTCGCTGTAGTGCGCGCTGCGCTGGCGCCGCTCGTTCGCGTGCACCATAGCACACAAGCGGCAGAAGAAGTACGTGTTTATAAACTCGCCGGTACCCTGACAGAGATAAAGCTTTGTTTTAGTAATGAACATTAAATTTACGTGTCCCAAGTTACGTGTCATTTATGATTGGCACTCCCGAATAGCAGTCATAACTGAATTTGTCGGTATTTGTAGGTTGGTTTGTGTAGTTCTCACACAAATTAACCTACAAATAAAAAGGAAAAAATCAGTGAGTTTGCATTGCACTGTCATAAGGATGCAGGCTAGTAGCATTTATTCTAACCTTCCACTTGAAGTAGGAATTATACAAATTATCGTCTTCGTCGATGCGCCGCAGATACGAGGCGAGCTCCTCCGGGTTGGCGAACTCTTCGACGTGGACGTACGAGTTGTGGGGCGCCAGGGCTGCGTACTCCGACGCACGGGCACCCATCACTATTGGTAGCACGTTGTGTCTGTAATACATTACGTAAACAGAGTTAGTTATAAATATGTAGAGCTGAAGTTTTAAATGGAATTGGGTTACCAGCTGGATAGGCTAGGCTATTACAATGATGCAACGTAGATAACTATTTGCCGGCTTTTACAAACACATTCTGTTAATGCCTTATTGGTGCAAAGCATAATCAGCCTATAAAGGTTCCACTGCTGTAGCACAGGCCTCCTCTCTGTGAGAGCCTTTTAAAATAAGTAGATATTTAAAAAGCAAGGTTTAAAACTTACTGTAGCCCATTGACAAAGAATTTTTCAGTGACGTAATCACGGCAGTTCGAATTTTCGAAGGCAAGATAGAACTTGTAGTCTTTGTCCAGCATCTCCAGGCAGTTGGGGTCGTTGCGGGGGCAGTGGTGCGCTCCGCAAGCCCCGTAGATGTCCACTTGGATGTACTTGCTGAGTCGTCGCGCGTACTGCAGCCGGCGGTTGCGTGCGTGGCAGTTTGATACGAACCACGCCACCTGAGAAACCGAAATGTTAAATTGTGATGTGACTTTTATAGCTGAATTTCCTATTTTCCTAGAGCAATGCTTACTTAATAAATAAAACATCCGTCGCTGACTGATTCTTTTGCGTATAACATCAATTCAGAAATACACCCTACAAAGTTTTGTGCACAATAACAAGTGAAAAGGTTGATTCTAGGCAAACGAGTTTCATCATCGTCGACCCTTCATAAGTGAGCCTCTGTACCTTGGCGACCATAGCTTACATTAAGCAAGTAGGTACCTTTTTAGTTTTATTAGCAGCAAAGTTCCTGTCGAGATCTTTTTCAGTGATGAGGGGGTCATAGTAGACCCAATGTTCGTAGGGCGCCACTATGTCGGAGTCGCGCCGGTAGGTGGACGTCCAGTTGAACACGTCTATCGACGACGGCCGCAGTGATGCCGTGTGATACGGACACTCTAGGTAGTACAGTATCCAGATCTGAAATATGAAGATAAATAAAATAGGTCAATTCGTCGCTAGAGAGCTGCAAAAAAAAAAATTGTAATTCTTTTGACGTGATACGTCTTTTCGCTCGACGAAGGTACGAGAAATAGTAAATTATTCAGTTGATTAGTTATGAACAATTGCAAAGTTATCATCATCTGCAACTCAAACGTGAAGTGGCATTGGTGGTATTTAAGGATTTGTCGCCCCCCAATTTTGTCAAAAGCGAGCGAAGCGAGCTCGAAATTTTCGAGGACTTCGCTTCGGAGATGTTAGATTTTCTTGTTATCATTTAAACAGATTACATTGAAGTGATTTTGTCGAATTATGCAAGATGCAAGACATTTTCAGATTGATTAACAGACCGTACGTTAGCCTACATTGTGTGAGCGAGCGAAGCGAGCTCGAAAACTTCACCGCAGGTAAATGACGTCACATCATGGTCGCGACAGCCACAACCGTTTGGACTGTCGTAGAAAATTGTAGGAATTCAATATTTTTTTTGAGCGACAAACAGTACTTGAACTTAATTTGTAATTCTTTTCTTGGGTTGATACTACCGTATTTTATTGACTTAAGTGAAAAAAAAATTACATGCATAGGTATTCTCTTTATAAGCGGATTGAGATTTCTTAATAACATTACTATTAAGAAATTCTATAACTGCGTCATCTGTTTCAATCATCACAATTAATTAAAGCTGCTCTATTGTTATAAGCTCGCATAGCCATTCAATGGGTATTGAAAAACGTCGTTTGATACGCGTGGACATTTGTTACTGCACTTCTCGGCTCCAAAACACCGTCGCCTGCAGCTCAGGTGTGAATTCCGCCTCGAATGCAATAACAAAGTTTCCCCACTTATATCAAAATGTACTACATATTTTCAATTTCTGACATTTAGAGTACTTCAACCTGGGTTGGTCCCATAGACGTTTTTTATCAGTATTAGAAACAGGATCGATTGGCATCAATAAAATGATTTGTGTAAATGGCTATTTTCTTGCTCGCTGTACATTTTTTTTAAAATGGGGAACAATATTTCACGAAAAATTATGGATACTCTTCTAAATCCATTTTTGTGTAGTTACAACGGTTAAGGTACAGTGAGTTATAGTAATTAGCTGGCCCACCTTTGCTTTATCGATAGAATATTATACTTCTTTTATATTTTATTTATTTGAGCAAAGTAAATAAAATATAAAAGAAACTTTATTTACTTTTATTTACTTTTTATTTACTTATTACTTTTATTTACTTTATTTTATTTACTTTATTTTATTTATTTATTTTTATTTACTTTTCTCAAATAAATAAAATAAAATATAAAAGAAACTTCTATCGATTTGTACCTATTCTAAAAAATCTCAACCATTTCTGCAAAGGAAGGTCAGCTAATTGCTACTTATCATCTTACCTGTTTAGGAGAACGTTTGACATTGAAGGGTGTGTGGTGATCTTTATAGAGAATAGCGTCAGCGGTGGCGGCATCCCTTGCGTCCGCGGTCAGCGTGCAGCGGTCCACCGGACACTTGTTCCGGACGAACTCCGTCCGGCCCCCGGACACGCCCCACGCACCGAATCCATTAGCGAGGAGGATTTTCTTTATAGGCACTTGTTCGTCTTTTGGTAGCATATACATTAATTGGTTGACGATTCTGAAAAAAAGCAATCACCAACAATAAAAACAACCACATATTCGCTAACGTCTTGTTGTAATCTTATCAAGCTATTACCAAAGTTATCGCTAGTACTTTGGTATGATTAATTGTAGCGGCCCACGAAAAGACTTTACTATCTTGATGGCGGCAGGGCAAGGTACTAGTAAAGCTCCACCTCCTATCATACTTTAGGAGCCCCACAACATGCAGCCGAAGAGATCTCTGCACTGCCACTGACGACGCCGCTGAAGTAATGAAGCTTTAGGCCTTCAAAATGTAAATACTGTAGCGACACGAAAAAGAATAATAATAATCTTGAAGAACTATGTCACCTAAGTTACCAAAAGACGGCTCACCTGTCGTCTCCTGGTGAATCTTCTGGAAACAGTTTAGCTTCAGGATCGTGCTGCTTGGGACGCTGTTCTCCTCCGCGTAGGAACCATGGAAGCTTAGAGGACTCGTCCTCGTGGGGCACCGCGTAGTCCGTTTCCGTAATGGCGTTCTGAAGCTATAACAAGGCTACTTTAGTTGGTTCCATACCTATTACATGCTTATGTAGTTAATGTTAAGCTCGCTAGTAAGTTATGTTTAATTAGCATGTATCTGCATAATTAACAGCGAACTCACACATGTATGTGCCTGTATCATTTATAAAGGTCTTATACGCGGCGTAACATAATAAACGCAAGACTTCTCGTGTGTTTTCTCGGACCATGAAACTAGACAACTTCTAATGTTCTACGTGTTCTTGAGTTAGAAAGAAGAAGGTTTCGTGGTCTGAGTCACCACACGAGAGGTCTTGCGTTTATTATGTTACACCTTGCAAGTATAAGTATAATATATATTATGTAGGTAATACATACATAACAATTGGGTATTTCTTTAAAATATTTTCTAGACCAATCGAGTCCCAAAAGAAAGTCAGAGAACTTTAGAGAAGACTGAAATCTAGAGATTTGCCTAGTATTGGATTGAGTCCGGTCATCGGCTAATCGGAAGTCTACCTCAACATAGCCATTTATGTTTTTAAGTCCCATGTAATAGTGGGCGAGGCTATTGCCAACCGGGCACAAATCCAGACTTCGTGGCTGCTACTGACAAATTCCTGATGGAAAAACTTAATAACACTTTCCCCGACCCGGGAATCGAACCCAGGACCTCATGCTCGACTCCACTTCTCCACTCGACCAACGCAGTCAGTTTAATTTAATTTACCGGTTTTAATAAACTAATTCTATACTTCTTTACTTTCTTTTACTTACTGGAAGGATCACCTACGGTGTATCTACTTGAAGTCTCAGCTTTGGAAGGCGTTCCGCACGGTGGATCGATACGGATGACCTGACTGATGATGAATAATGATTTACTGTACCGGTCAATGTGACGAAATTATGATCAATAGCATATTATGCCGCGGCCACAAACCACTTTCGTGTAGGTCTCGAACTTATTCAAACGAGGGCAGGCACAACAGTAGATCGATTTAATGGAGTTGACGGGTAGACCTACACTCAGCATTACGGGTTTAAGAAAAAAAAGAATGACTGGGTTGGTAGTTTAGATATTACCTCTATGTGGAGGTCTAAACGCTGTGGTGCCGGGGGGGAGGGGCTCCGCGGAGCGGGGGCGAGGGCTGGCGGGCGCGGCAGCAGCAGTAGTGCCAGCGCCGTCAGCGCCAGCGGGAGCAGCACCGCGGCCCGGCGCAGCGCCCGCATCGCGCGCGCAGCTCGCACCCACATGCTAGCGGGATCGGCGCTCTGCGGCTAGCCCGTCCGAACCGGAGCGAGCTTCCCTGCTACCGCCTGCATCCCTGCCCCCCGCACTATCGTGTTCTGCTTAGCTTTGACATCTGGAAATAAGGAGAAATATATCAATGGGAGAAAAAAAGTTATTAAAAGCACTACAAACCGACTGCGGTTTTTTTCCATCTTTTTAGTTAAGTAATGTCAAATATTTCGCGGATGATTTATCTTTTTTATTCGATTTTTTTTCTCGACGATTTGTCATTTCGAATTACTTTTAAACATATTTAAGTTAAATATAATTGTGTATTCACCTTTTGAAACCATTTATTTTGATACCCCATTAGATGGGTAAGGATGAAAAAAAATACGAACCCTACAATATGGCGCCCAAAATCCACCATGTTTTTTTAAAATTTAATTTAATGAAACTAGTGACACTCGAATCACCAAGACGAGTCTAACGACGTATAATTTATTGAAATCGGTTAATCCGTTTTGGAGTTACGAGGGAACAAAGAAACAGACATTATATACACGTCAAACACATAGCCCTTCGTTTGTACCGTTGTAGATTCCCAAGTCGGGTAAAGTTCTGTTGGATTTATTCATTAACTTCTCAGGAGCAACAGGAGTCTCGATTTGTCCCTGGTAGCTGGATGGTGATGATGATTGATGATTTTGACATGATAACTGGGTTTTGTCCATAAAACTAGTAAAAATAAACCACAACTAACAAGCAGCAAACCATAAATAACACCATTATTGGTGTTATTTGTGGCTTGCCTGGACCAACTGGACCAAGTTTGGCTGTTGCCAATAAAATCGAACTGACGTGAAGGTTTAAAATTGTATAGATATCCGAGCTTCCTTTTAGTATTGAAAGCCAATCTGATGAGGAATAAAATTTTATTCACGTTCATTTTTAGGGTTCCGTTGCCAAATGGCGTCGTTGCAAAACGGAACCCTTATAGATTCACCCTGACCGCCTATCGGTCTGTCAGTCCGTCCATCTGTAGGTCTCAGTCATTTTACCCCAAGACAGTTGACACCACAGAGTTAAAATTTGGAGAGCAGGTGTCTTCTATAAACCGCTACACAAAACTGATGTGAAATTACGTGTTGTGTAAAAAAATAGGGATAGTCTACGGTAGGTAAACTACGTACTTATATAACTGTGTAGTGTGTCTATCGATAGCTTTTAAAACAGGACATCGAGGTCCCATGCTTTTGGGAATCATTTTTAAAAACATATCCTAATCTACTCTTAGCACGTAACTTAAGTACGTAACTTAGCACTTACCTGATGCTAACTACTTAAAAACTGGTTTCTTCGGCAGTAATACCTGAGTGATTAAGACAGTAAAAGCACTATTTATCGATCACCTGAAGACTCAATTATTGTTTCGATTTAGGTTTTACTGAACGGATCTTTAGAATTAATTACGCTATAAATTTGAAGTTTCTTGTGAAATAAATCATTTCTTGTATAAAAACCAGATGTAAAACTAAAGATTTTTAACCATGATTCTGTCTTATATCTAACATTTCGAAGCTGAATAAAGCTTTTGATAATTCACATTAGGATTTTCTGTTTATAATCACTTTAACCTAAGAAGTAAATATAATAAACAAACACGACTAAAGACGGTCAAAAAGTCATGATAATAATACAAAAAGTCACTCAAAAAGTTAACTCAAAATGTCATGTCAAGACAGACTTTTTATTTTTAAAACTTCTCAAAAATATGTTTAGCATGGAGTTCGTATCGTTTAGGGATCAGTACTTCTGAATTTTTCAAGTAGGTAAGTACATATTTTCTTCAAATTGGACAGTTTTCTCAATTTGTGTAAACTAAATTGGATATCGAGGCCCCGTGTTGTGCAACTGGATATGAAGTCCAACCTGCATCCGTAATTAAGTGCTCGATTCCTACACAAAATAATGTAAAAACACCTTCCGTAAATATAATATATTGAATCATACAGGGTCTCCGATCCTGTGGACGCGTAGCTTCGTAGGCGTCGTAGCTATTACTGCTACGGAAATGTCGAGCGCGTAGCTGATCAACTGCATAGCATGGCCGTAGTAAGTGATAGTCATTATTACTTCTCCGTTAGCTCAGGTGAACAGCACTGTTGTGTTTATTCTATTTTGATGTGAAACATCTGTAAATATGCGCGCCTAGGTAGTAAAACCCGGTCCGTATGCCGTGACGGAAGATGGCATGACGCTGTCATGGCCTGATGCCTGGTCTATGCCACGTAAAATTAACTTTTCCCATTTGAATAAAGTTTGTTTTGGAACGATTGTTGATGTGCATATTCCGTTTTCAAAAGTTCCACGCTACTCAATTAGTGATGTAGTTATAAAAGAAAATACCTAAATGTAATATTTATTCTTTATTTTACTTCATATTTCGTTATAGGTTTTATTATTAATTATGATATCTAATATTAACATAGATGTTTCACATCTGCCGATCATCCCGTGAAGGTAATTTTTTTTATTTATTTAAAATTTAATTTTTCATTTAACATTTAACACTCAAAGTATACATTTTAGGTTTTGTGTTGCGAGTCTATTTTCTGTTTTTACGAAAACTATCGATAGGTACCCAAATGAATGCTTAAATATAATTAATTGCACTGCTGGAATTACAGCTCTCGGCCTGAGCGTGTGGCTTTTATTTAGGTGTCACCGTGTCGGTTAGTGTTAGTGAAAATGAGCATAACTAGTCATTATACAGCGATACGTACGGGATAAATCATAATCTGCCTAGCCTCTTCCCAACTATGTTGGGGTGATTTCCAGTCTACCCGGATGCAGCTGAATAATAATAATAATTTATTCAATTCAAGTGAGATGCATACATTACATAATTAAAAAAACTATCTTAGATCAGCTTATTTAAACAGAAATTCGACCCGAAGATCGCTCCGAGCGGCTATTATTATTTAGTCATGAGCTCCTTTGATTCGGGATAAATATTTTTTTTTATAGATAAAATCATTTTTTTTTTAACGCGCTATATCTGGAACGGTCAGTCTGTTTGTATGTGATAGCCCAATTTTTGAGGAAGGTTATATGCTATTTACCACGCTGCGACCCTTAGGAGCCGATCAAAAAGAGAAACAGTGCGGGCGAAACCGCGGGACACAGCAGCGTCTATTATGACCTTACCTTAGCTTTATTGAGGACTAGCGACCCGCCCCGACTTCGCACGGGTGCATGTATTATTCATATAAACCTTCCTCTTGAATCACTCTATCTATTAAAAAAAACCGCATCAAAATCCGTTGCGTAGTTTTAAAGATTTAAGCATACATAGGGATATAGGGACAGAGAAAGCGACTTTGTTTTATACTATGTAGTGAAGCTACAAACTGAAAAAATGAAAGAAGGTACTAAAATGTAGAATCAAAGCAAGTAAGCATCTTGATTTTTCTGCTATTTCTGTGTGTGTAGCTGTTACTTTAGATACTGTTAGAAAATTATCATAGAAGTTATAAATCTTTCGTAGCTAAGTACCGCTCTACGTATATTTTATTCGGGACAAGGTTTGTTAAACTTGACTCTATTTATTATAACACTGCGGCTACTTCAACGATGCTAATTTGATACCGTTCTGTCACAATGCGCACGCGACGACAGCGATGCGCGTGTACGGTCAACTAACTGCGCGTACATACATGGGTCAACTCATTTGGTGCGTGGCTAACGCCAGCATCTTGATTTTTCAAAACAATTTTTGAAGACAGTAGGGAATATGGGATCCTGCCGTTTTGCCGAAAAGATTTTGCCAAATTTTCATTACCCTAACAAATTTTAGCAACCTTTTTTATACCAATGTAATATTTGGAATAATTTTAGTACGCACATTTTCATTTGGTCAAATGTTTACTTGGCAGATTATTACTAAGGATAATGTCATTAAGGCTTTTTTAACACCCTTGCTCGTAAAGCTCATGTAATTCCACCGGTTTTAAATATGTAAAGCGGGTCATAAAAAACGCGTGTGTTATTAAAGCAAATAGTTAAGTTATAGTCCATATAAATTCCATAACAGCATTATTTGCCATTTCAAATATCGTAATATGTCGTCCTGCTAGTGAGCAGCGCGCTGTTGCTACTCCGAACTAAACGCCGCGCGGCGCCAGTCAGTAGGCAGCGCTAGCGCGCTGTTAAAATGGCGGGAAAGCAACAGTGTGCATTCACAGATTGAGTTTATTTAAAAAAAAAACAGTTCATTCGGTAATTTAATAACTTGTCTGCATGCTCTAGCGTCTTTGCCAACATTTTCACGCAGCCACGGCAGAAAATAATCCTCGCGCCATTTTTCTCAAATTTTCTTTCCTTTGTTTTTGTATTGTGAATATCTTTTTTTCTGTTTCCTCACAAATGTGTTAAAAAACGTCGTACGATATACGTGCGTATTGGTTATAACATGCTCGGCTCAATTACGCCCTCGCCTTCGGCTCGGGCTGAAATTCCGCCTCGCATGTTATAACCATCATAACGCACTAATATCGTAATGTACTATTGGTCTTTAATCAAATGATTTATTACAGCAAACAAAATTAAGACAATAAACGTTTAGTCAAATGATTTGTTATGACAAAAAATATAAAGGCAAAAATTTTGGAATGAAGACATAACACAAATTGATTTAATATAACGTAATTGAAATTTAACAGATGCTGACACAAACCCTAACCCTAGACGGTCGACGTCAGGGGCACCCCGAGGTTCGGTTAGTTAGGTTCCTGTAAACCTTGCAGACAGAAATAGGAGCCCCGCGCAGCGGGGATCCGTCGACCTGCTGACGGAAACGCTAACCCTAGACGGTCGACGTCAGGGGCACCCCGAGGTTCGGTTAGTTAGGTTCCTGTAAACCTTGCAGACAGAAATAGGAGCCCCGCGCAGCGGGGATCCGTCGACCTGCTGACGGAAACGCTAACCCTAGACGGTCGACGTCAGGGGCACCCCGAGGTTCGGTTAATTAGGTGCCTGTAAACCCTGCAGACAGAAATAGGAGCCCCAACCGAATCCAAATAGGAGATTCCAACTAGTTAATAGTGCTGTTGACTGAAATGGTAAGTTTAAAATTGACGACACCAAATATTTGGCATATTTAATTTTGCGTAAAATATGTTATACCAACTGAAATATTTGACTAGATAAAAAATGTTAGAAGTACTAGTTGGTGAACAAGTTATTGTTCAAACGTTCACTTGCCAAACATAGGTTTTCGTAACAATTATTTGTAAAGAGATTTTTTGGTAAGTAATAATTTGGCAAATGAAATTATGCGAAAATTTGTTTGGGAAGTGATAATTTGGCAATTTCTTTTCGGTAAAACAAGGGAGACCCAGGGAATATGCATGTAATTTTTCCTTCACTTAAATCAATAACATACAGTACTATCAATCCAAGAAAAGTATTAAAATTTAAGTTCAAATATAGCTTGTCGCCCAAAAAAAAAAAAACTCCTACAATTTTCTACGACAGTTCAAACGTCCGTGACTGTTGCGGCCATGACGTGACGTCATTTACCTCAATCGGGCTTGTTTTGATCAAAACCTAACAGAATAATTTGACTAATTGTATGTACTTTGTTAAAGCAAAAATTGCAATTATAATATTATAATAAAATCTTAGTTAAACTTTAAGTACTTTTCAAATAAAAGTGTGCTTTTGAAGTCACTACTGGCGTTATCGAGGACGATGTGTTTTGAGTTTGCGTTCCGTTTTACCAAAAACATGCTACATAAAATGATAACTTGTAAAATAAGTGATGGATTAAAAAATTAAACAAGTGTACCGCAGTGTTTTTATGGGCCAATTCAACGCATTTTTAAGAAATAAAAAACGTTTTGTGTTTCTTGCATATTCCCTATTCGACTAATGTTTACCAACAGCGCCCTTCTGGATAATGTCATTCAAGAAAAATTTAAATAAAATCTAAAGAGTAGAATAGTTTTACCAAAGATATTATATAATGATGCTCTGAGCAGCACTTTCTTTTGCAGTACCGACTGTCATCTTCCATCTTCTTATCTATACTAATACACTCGAGAGCAATGAATCCGGGTCACTTAAAGAATCCTAAAAATCTCGGAAACTAAAAATGCTAGGTTAATGCAATAAATTGTATTTAATAGACAATGTAATACTCCTTAAGTGAAGGTATTAAAACTTCTTAGTTATTGTAAAGTTATATCATAAAAAAATCAAATTTGAAAAAGGGCCACTTTCGAAGATGGAACTACGAAATTACAGCATTTGGTTTTGCTTTTGTTTGTAATCTGTCATTTATGTGGGTACATAAACCATGTTGATAGTGCTCTATATTCATTATTCAAGCTGAAATTATGTCGCTTACGCCTGAAGAATGCACCAGAATACTTACAATGCTGGAAACCGGCCGGAGTCAGCGCGATACAGCCAGGACTGTCGGTGTGTCGCTGTCAACAGTACAAAGAGTTCTCCGACGTTACGAAGAAACTGGTTCTAACCTACGCAGACCAGGAACGGGCAGAACCAGGTGTACCACAGCACGAGAAGACCGATACTTGGTGAACACCATGCTTCGAAATCGCTTTCTCACAGGAACTGAACTCACAAATCAGTTTCGACGCCTCGGAGGAAGTAACCCAAGTGCATGGACAGTAAGACGTCGGCTTGCTGAATCTAACTTAAAACCCCTTAGACCTGCAAACGGCCCTAAACTGGAGCGTGGGCATCGTATTTCAAGACTAAGATATGCCCAGAGCCACGTAAATTGGAGTATTGAAGATTGGTCAAAAGTTATGTTCTCCGACGAATCAAAATTTATGCTCTACAAGCACGATGGAAGACACAGAGTGTATCGAAGACCAGGGGAAAGATTCAAGCAAGCATGCATCGAAGAAAAAGTAGCCTACGGTGGTGGGTCTGTACTTGTGTGGGCCGGAATTTCTTCTGAATGTCGCACAGAGCTGGTGATCATAGAAAACGGCT
Organism: Eurois occulta; assembly: GCA_950022335.1. NCBI lineage: Eukaryota > Metazoa > Arthropoda > Insecta > Lepidoptera > Noctuidae > Eurois > Eurois occulta. Next base: position 8,030,463 of record OX465500.1, on the reverse strand, counting down.
CTTTAACTAGCGTAAGATATGTGGAAGAAATCCTCAATGATCACGTTGGTCCATTTCTGGTCAATTTAGGTGAGGATGCTATATTTATGCATGACAATGCCCGACCTCATACAGGTAGGATTGTGAATGACTACCTTCAAGAGATGAACATTACTCGTATGGAGTGGCCAGCGCGCAGCCCGGATATCAACCCGATCGAGCATGCTTGGGACGAGCTAGGCAGATGCGTAAAACAACGAAACCCTCCCCCCATCACGAGGAATGGGAGAATATTCCCCAAAATCGTATAAGGAACTTGGTGTACAGCATGCCAAACCGCGTAAACGCAGTAATGGAAGCACGAGGAGGCAATACGAAGTATTAAAATTCAAGAAAATCGTAATAAAGTTCAAAAATTTCATGTTTCCTATTTTTGTTTTAAGGAGAGATCAGCAGTTTTTTTCTTTATGTAATTTTGTGTTAATAAAATGTATGGCGACTCATATTTTTTTTACTTTAATTTAAGGAGTATTACATTGTCTATTAAATACAATTTATTGCATTAACCTATCATTTTTAGTTTCCGAGATTTTTAACATTCTTTAAGTGACCCGGATTCATTGCTCTCGAGTGTATTATAAAGAGGTAAAGTTTGTGAGCTTGTGAGGTTGTAGGGGGTAATCTTTGGATCTACTGAACCGATTTTGAAAATTCTTTTACCTATAGAAAGCCACGTTATTTGTGAGTGTCATCGTTTTCGTGGTAGTCGGATTTGCAAAGTAGTTTTTTTATATTTAAAAATAATTTAAATCGTTAGGTCATGTTTATTGGTCATATTATCAACAATTATGAATTCTTATCAAAATAAGTAAATTAATCGTCTCAAGAGTTAAAAAAAAACCCTTTTACTGCATATAATTTGGATGGAACCGCGACCGTGTCGTAATCTATTGAGTGATATTTCTATTAGACGGTTTTTTTCATATACAACACGTCAATCTATTTAGAAATCAATTGATTTATCACCAAGGAAATTTTATTTAGATAAAATTCGTTTTTACAGTATGTTTGTTGGTTGCATTGCATATAATTTATGAGATAATTTAAATTATCAAATACGCGAGACAATTTTATTACGTCTACGAGGTAGAAAGCCGCGCTGCTCATTCACGCGGTCGGTAATGGCACAAGGCTGCTTATAAAAGAGCTGCGGGAGAATATTACAATCGTGGCGACCATTCTCACAGGGCCAGCAGTGGGACAATTGGCTTATAGGATACCTACATGATTCCGACGAATTTACCCATACCGTTTAAAAGGCTACAGTATTCCGTCAAGATCTCTTTTGCCCTCACTATTAATAAGTCCCAGGGTCAAACATTCTCTCTGGTGGGCATTGACCTGAGAAAGCAGTGTTTTTCACATGGGCAGTTATTGGCTTATCTCGGGTTGGAACTCCTCTGGAAGACAATATATTTTGGTACCAAATAATAAAATTACATCTAATACAGAGAAGTTTTGAACAATTAAAATAATCATAATTTATTCAATCATAATCATTTCATTCACTCATTTGAAACCCGGAAATATAGCCTATTTGGCATGCAAATACATACATACATATGCAGTAAAAATATAACCCTCCTTTTTGCAGTCAGGAAATAATCATAGCACTCAGTACTAACCGAACCACACTCATAATTTCATCACAAGTAAAAATGTTTACCGCCCAACGAAGTGGGCACAGGTCAGCTAGTCTATCCAATTAATGAAAATCAATTGCCACATAATTGTACGACGGAGCATCTCAAGTGTAATATAATTCTGTGGCAATTACGTGTTTTGTCAGAACAAGGTCTGTATGAAAAAAAAATGTTTTTTTTTTGTTGCTATCTGCACTTTTCATTGTTCTCATTAGATAACTGCACCCGAGCGAAGCCGGGGCGGGTCGCTAGTTTAAAATAAGTTCATGCTGCAGCTGACCGTACATGTTAAAAAGTAACGCCTCATCCGGAAAATCTTTGTTCAAAGGCTATCGACCTTTTATCATGTTGTGAGTGAATGCCTACTTTATGCATAATAATAACTGTTATCCTATCTTGGCATAATTGAATTAGACCCGTTATATTAACAAGTTCGCTCATTATCACTGAAATACAATATCTACATACCTACACGAACGTACTATGTTAAATAATAATAAATCTACATGGATGGTTACTGGTATTGTATCGATAATATGTGAAACGCCCCTACAGAAAGACACAGATAAGAAAGCTAATTAGAATTCTGTGAAATACGTGTGTATCAATCCTAATTAAATATAAAACCTAATAATAAAATATTTCAATGGCCAAAATTGCCCCGGGAAATCGGAATCCATAGATGGTATTCTTAAAGTTAAGGTAGGCTATGCTTAACCAGTGTCATAAGATACCAGACTTGGTCGTTGCTGTTTTTGCGCCCACATAAAATACCGTAAATCGAAGAAGGCGTCATATCTGTGTGGACCTGGGGGGTTACTATGACGTCTTAAGGCCACCTGGACCACAGATTTCAATTTTTTGTTCGTTTTTTTAGGGTTCCGTACCCAAAGGGTAAAACGGGAACCTATTACTAAGCCTCCGCTGTCTGTCTGTCTGTCTGTGTGTCTGTCTCCAGGCTGTATCTCATAAACCGTGATAGCTAGAAAGCTGAAATTTTCACAAATGATGTATTTCCGTTGCCGCTATAACAACAAATACTAAAAATTAAAAAAAAATATTACGGGGGTCCCCATACAATAAACGTGTTTTTTTCGTATTTTTTATAGATAATGGTACGGAACCCTTCGTGCGCGAGCCCGACTCGCACTTGGCCAGTTTCTTTTTAATTATATCAGGCTGTGGGCGGGCATAAAACTCTGACAGCGAGATAGTACTGCGTAAAATGTTTGTGGAGTACCTACGTACCTTTTATTTTTCAATTATTACTGTTATTCATCTCATTATCTTCTGTGGCACTCGGGTACCCAAGCTAGTATTAATATCGAAAAAATTGAATTTAGTGTTTTTAATTTGTATTTTTTCCTTAATCCCTAATTAAACTTTGATCCTGAAAATCTACGTTCCTAGATTATTTTACAATCGTTTCATGTGATTAATTAACTTCTTAGTTCTATTTCCCCATTTAGATAAGGGGGAACTGAATTAAAGCGCAATACACATTCAAGTGTCATCACTTCATCAGCATGAAATCAAATTGTGATGGAATACTTACGAATATGTCACACGATAAGAAATATGGTCGTCTGGTGTCGAGATCTGGTTACCGTCAATTGATTATACGATCCGAAGCGTACCATTAACAATATGCATTATTTTGTAATTTGCCTGACTCTTTGACTTTATTCTACCTAGGTAATAAATAAACTTTGAAAGCCAAGAAACAAAAAATCCTGATGATTTTCTTCCTAGATTATTCCTGAGTTACACACATTATGTATCGTACGTTACTTTATGACTTTTAGTGAAGTTCAATGTAAAATCGTCGTCGATCACGAAAAAGGTACTCTGGTAGTAAATTAGCTTTTAACGTGAATTATAAAAACACGTTCTATCTAACATAATTTACGTGGCATAGCATCTACAATCCTAAAAAAAAATCTTTCCTAGGATTTTTCAAAAGATGAATGCTTATTGCTTGAGTGCCTATCAGCCTGACTAATGCACTAGTGCTACTTAAGTAGTTTATAATTATAAACAATAATATGAACAGGTTCATGACATATGGGGAAATAGCTACCTACTACAAAGGTACAATACCCGTTGGTTATAAAATAATAGTGAAAATAAAACAAAAGTTTCACATTGTTTTTACGAAACACGGGCAACTCATTGTGGTCTTTATTGAACGGAACAAAAGCAGCTGACATAGTGGTCAGTATATCACTTGATACAACTTTATGACCGACACAGTTATTAGACCTCATTATTAAAGTAACCACGTATTATTATAATTCTTCGTGTCGCTGGCACGAAAATTTTAATATTTTGTTAGCCCAAAACTTCGCCACATCAATCGAGTCGTCTGTGTCAGCGCAAAGGTCACTTCTGCTGCATGTTTTTAGGCTAAGAGGGCAGGATAGGAGCTGAAGCATAGATGCATTCATACATTTTTATAATTATTAAAAATATAACGAGAAGATATGTTTATGTATGTGAGTTTATGAAATGTGACCCCCAGTCACATTTCACAGTGTAGGTTTACAGGACAGGTGTAGGATTTTACATTACTTTTAAATATTATTTATTAATTAGCAAAGTTTCTTTCTTGAGTAACATTTTTCTGGTATGCCAAAAAATATATATATGTTAAGGTACTACGCAGTCTGCACTAAAAGTATCGGGAATGGAATATTTCCACTGTTCCTGTCATATTAAAATCTTTTTAATTGAAAAATCCTTGGTTTTAAAAATCGAATACCATTTATTTATTTTAAAAACCATTTATTTATTTTTATCGGTCTTGTCACAAGGTTTTGTCAAACTTGTTTAGTCGTTGAGAAAATGGAATTGACTCGAGAAAATTCAAGAGCGATGATTTATTATGACTTTCGAAGTGGTTTAACACAAAAACAGTGTGTTGACCGGATGATTTCTGCATTTGGTGATGAAGCCCCATCCAAAACCACAATTTATCGCTGGTTTGCTGAATTTCAACGTGGACGTGTCAAGCTCAGTGATGATCCCCGTCAAGGTCGTCCAAAAACTGCAGTCAACCAAGAAAACGTTGATGCTGTGCGTAAGCAGATTGAGGAAGATCGACATGTGACATACCGCGAAATTCAGGCAACTTTAGACATTGGTATGAGTCAAGTACAAATAATCTTGCATGAACAATTAGGTGTAAAAAAGCTGTTTTCCCGATGGATACCGAATTCGCTTTGTGAAGAGCAAAAAGCGGCTCGCGTTGCTTGGTGCGTCAGAACTCTCGAAAGATTCCACGCAGGATCCTCAAATGCTGTATACAACATCGTATCAGGTGACGAATCCTGGATATACGCGTACGAACCCGAAACAAAAAATCAGTCACGAGTTTGGGTGTTCGAAAATGAGTTAAAGCCAACAAAAAAATGTTCGTTCGGAGTGTTGCAAAAAAAATGGTGGCCACGTTTGTCTCCAAAACCGGCCATGTTGCGACTATTCCTCTTGAGGGACAAAGAACGGTTAATGCAGAATGGTATGCTAGCATTTGTTTGCCACAGGTCGTTTCTGAACTCCGTAAAGAGAACTGCAACCGTCGCATCATCCTCCATCACGACAATGCGAGTTCTCACATCGCGCACAGAACAAAAGAGTTTTTAGAGCAAGAAAACATAGAATTATTAGACCATCCGCCGTACAGCCCCGACCTAAGCCCTAATGGTTTCTATACTTTCCCTAAAATAAAGAATAAATTGCGTGGTCAGAGATTTTCATCACCTGAAGAAGCTGTGGACGCCTACAAAACGGTCATTTTGGAGACCCCAACTTCCGAATGGAATGGTTGCTTCAATGATTGGTTCCATCTTATGGAAAAATGTGTCAAATTTCGCGGAGAATACTTCGAAAGGCAATAAATACATTTTTAAATAGTAATGTTGTGGCACTTCCTTGATTCCCGAAATTTTCAGAGCCGCCCTCGTAAGAAGGCAGTAAATATTTACAAAGGGATAAATTAGTTGTGTTGTCTCGAACTATGAAAAAAAAAGTGGTCCAGACATCCTAATGTATGAAACTATGTCGGAAAGTAAGTAAAGCTCTTGGTCCCGGCTGTCATTTGCAGTTCTTTGACAGTCGTTACAGGAAGTGAGTGACCGGAAAATCTGCCAACCAGTCTCCCCTTGGGGTACAGTATTACCCGCCTAGTACTAACTGGGTTGTGAAGGTCAGGTAGGCAGTCGCTCCATGTAAATATACAAATATACTGATATTCAGCTGCATCCGATTAGACTGGAAGCCGACCCCAATAAAGTTGGGGTAGGTCTAGCCAGATGAGTATTTATCACTTTTTATTATATAATCGGTAATAAGAGAACATAGGATTAAATATTAACATTGTAGCAGCTCATTGAATACTTACGTATACCGACATTACCAAATTATGTTAGACCTAAGTTTATTAATGTACCCTATATTTATTATATACACTTTTTTCCGGGTTAAGAATGATATGGCACGAAAAGAGGTGTCTGAAGAGATGACGAGTAAGAGAAGTATGGAAGAAGAAGACATGTTGCGCCGACCCCAAATGAATTGGGACGACTTCAAGAGAATGATGATATATTTTGATTTTTCTGACTCGTTCTGTATAAAAGCAGCGCGTCATAATAAACGACACAGACACATATAATTATTCACCTTCTTATTTATAACACGCAACCCCTAAAACTTTAAAAAAGTTTAGTGAAATTAGAACAATTTTTGAAATTCAGTGTTATATTCTTGCCGGCACGTTTTATTTATTTTCTGTTCATAATTCGTATAATTCGTGCTTGTTCCAAATTCAAAATGTTTTTATTCACTCAGTGAGTAAAAGAGAGTTTTATTCACTATTATCGATGAATCAAATGCCGTACCGTGGCCTCGTGAGCTCTAACAATGATGTTGCTCAAGAATTTGTAAATTTCTTTACCAGTCATCATCATCTGCCTAGCCTTTTCCCAACTATGTTGGGGTCGGCTTCCAGTCGAACCGGATGCAGCTGAATACCAGTATTTTACATGGAGCGACTGCCTATCTGACCTCCACAACCCATTTAATGCTAGGTAATACGATACCCCTTGGTAAGACTGGTAAAGAAATTTCTTTAGCAGTATCTTACTTAAAACTACAGAATCCTTAAATTCCTCACCTTTGCTTTCTATTGAATTGTTGAAAGCGAACGTTTCAGCCTGTCCGAATGAATTTAAATTTTATTTTAGCATTTAAACCCCAAAGCAGTCATCACAAATCAAGATCAAATTAACCGAAGATCTATGGGGTATGTTTATCCAAGCTCGTACCAATACCTAATTGATTGAGCCTATTGCACCATATTTAGCCTCAATATTTAATTTGTGCGTGGATCAAGGGTACTTTCCGGATCTAATGAAATACAGTAAGGTAATACCGCTCTTTATATCTGGGGACAGTAAAGACACCAATAACTTTAGGCCCGTATGCCGTTGCCGGTTTTCAGCAAGGTGTTTGAGAAGATAATGCTCAATCAAATGCTTAACCATTTAAACACCAATAAAATCGTACACGAGCAACAATATGGTTTCACCAAAGGACGTTGTACGACTGACGCCGGTGTCACTTTATTAAAACACACATTTACTGCGTGGGAAGAGGCACAAGATGTCATAGGAATCTTCTGTGACGTTTCAAAGGCATTTGATTTCGTAAATCATGAAACCCCTAAAAGAGGCGACAGACACCATTATAATACTAGAAATAGGGACCAACTAATTCAACTAGGGTTCAGGCTAGCTAAAGTAGACTCATCTTTCATGGAGTACTGTTTAAAATGTTAGAATAAAATAAAATACCTCCCCACATTCTACAATTGAATGAGACGAACTTTAAATCTTGTATATAACGCATACTATGTAGGCAAGCATATTATAAGTTGGGGGATTACATTGATGATAAAAATGCTTGGCTAAATGCTGGTCCTGCTCTACAACCATAGGGGCAGACTAATTGATTACCATGTTAATTTGCTGTGGAAGCTGCAGAAGATTGTAAAAATCGTCGGCTTACTGCATGAACTCATTAAGTGACGGTAAAAGTAATTAAAATGATTTCTCAAAGTTATATTAACTTTGAAAAATCATTTAATTACTGTATATTATAACAGCAACAATTGGGTCGTTATGTACACTCCTAACGGAGGCTTTAAAACCCATGTATACACTTTTGTTTACATTGTATACAAGCCCATGACTAGCGACATATCGCTCACACACGCTTAACAGCTCCTAGATCGAGCCAGCCGTTGGGCCCATCAGCACCATGTCGTCTGCATAACTTAAATTATTTACACAAGCATTGTCTATCCAGCATCCGACACACATACTGCTGAACCCGGCGATCAACCCGTTTTAGACAGGTTGAAGAGCTTTGGTGAGGTCAAACCACCCTGTTTCATCCCGCACTCCAACCTGTACGTTTCGGACAGAGACCCTCCCCATCGAACACAATTAAGCTGATTAGTGTACCAAATTTAAAGATCTCCAAGAGTTCGATTGATATTCCTGCTTCCCTCAGCTTCTCCCACAGGACATCATAGGCCACAAGGTCAAATGCCCTGGAAAGGTCAAGGAAGCAGGCATAAATGGGGGTCTTTCTATCTGTGTAATATCGACAGTTTGCTTGAGACCAAGAATTGCGCTTTCAGCTTGGGCCTAAACCCAAACTGTGCGTCATGTAACTATAAAATATTATCTAATTCTTTATCAAGCAAACTGTCCAATACTTTCGCTATTACAGTGACAAGCGATATAGGTCTGAAGTTGGATAGATCAGAGATATCACCAGTTCTGTTCTTTACAATGGACACCACCACTGTTTTCATCATGTCTGTTGGCAAGTACGAGTGAACGAACAGAACGTGATTTAATTAATTTAATAAAAGATACAGTTGTACTTATAAGTATGTGTGCGTGGCTTCGTCCATGTTTAAAGTATCCGCCTCATCAACGAATAAATCAGTGTGCATTCAGCAGGCGGTTGTTTCACTTGTCTCCGTTACTCTTATACCTTAACATTGGCGACGAGTACCCACAAAAAGAAAAAAATGCGATGGTGGCTCAACAGTTGAGAATTTTGACAACGTTTGACCATACATACAGTCTACTCTTGGAATACGTACAAGAGTCGTTTAGGTCAATTAGTATAATGGTAAAAATCGAAGATCAAGCCTAGAACTATTTAATCAAAAATTAAATACCTGATTATCTTGATCGGACGTACCTACATAATGTGGTCAAAAATAAACAGTGTTCGCAGATTGAGTGGGAATCGTGGTACGGTGGGAAAAACAGAGAAACCCATTCTGTAGGTGATAACGTCTTGTTTAAGAAAAATGTTATGAATAAAAACTGTGTTTGGAAAAAGGGAACTATTGTAAAGTAAATAGGTAAAGTCATGTATCTTCACACAAGCATAGCTTCGCACTGTGTCACTGCGATGTAAATGATAATGTCGCGCAGGCGTATGGCGCAAAATGATAAACTGGGTGAAAGCCACGCATACATTAGCATTTTACACATGCACAAATGTGTTAACCCGCTAATCGTTACCCGTACTTGATGGCAAGTATTCATACACAACCACAGAGTACACAGTTAGGATCTACTATTGGGTATCTAGGTGCCCATGACCTACAGTTATTATAATGTGCGGCTGTAAAGGTTTGGCGTCATTTCTGCATCAAACCGGTATGACAGACTGCGCTCTTTCTGAAACTGCCTGAGCCACAGTCGGTTGAGGCTATATCTGTGCTGCCTACCAAGAGTACCAAGGTCAATGTCAAATAGCCTATTCCAGTATTTAGATAATTGAATGGATTTTTGGGCGACCACGGGGTTCATTTTTCAGATCATCACTGAATACACTAGATGCACACAATACCACCATTTCCTTTTATTTTATGTGCTTGGCAGTTTATTACTTCTTAGTAATTGAGCGAGGATCCTGTTAAATCGTTGAATGTGCAAAGGAGTTTATTCCAGTGACGACGTCATCAGCTCTAAAACTTGGTTTTCCTTTCATTTAATTTATCATGTTTGTTAGAGAGATTTAATCTTTATGATTGACCCTATCGATTGATGCCATAAAAGTACAGGGTGTGTCTTCATTTTCAATGACAGTTTAGCCACGTGTTAAAATAAAATCAATTCGATTCATTGAATGTTTTTGTATGAGTTGATAGTGGTACTACAATGTTTGTTTGGTACGTTGAGTCACAATAGTTATTTTCATTGAACCGATTTTGTTTTTACTTTTGTTTCATTGTCAGTACAGGGTCAGTGAAACTTCACAGAATTGGAGAATTTCGTTCGATGTTCGATAATTAGTTTATTTATGGTGGGACTTTTAGTTCCACAGGATTTTAGTCTAACTAAATATGCAAAGTGTGATGCTTACTTTTGCCTGCTTTTTTTTTAATTTTATATTAAATGGGCTTAACTTCAATCTTGTCCTGTCCAGAGATGAGATCGACGATGGAACGAGCTAACCCAAAAGAAGCCTATTAACTCGCGACTTAAAAAAAAAAAAAAATACGAAAATAAAATACTAAATGACAAACAATATGGGTTCCAACCAAAAAAAAATACCACACAGCTGCTATCAACGTTCACAGACAGTATTCATAAACACCTAGATGAAAAAAAACACGTTTTAGTAGTTTTTATAGACTACAGCAAAGCATTCGATACGCTCAGACATGACCGGTTGCTAGAGTGTCTTCAGGACAGCGGAATTAGAGGGAAGCTACTCGATTGGTGCGAAAACTATCTGGATGACAGAAAATACATGGTCAAAGTCAGTAACGTGACTAGTGAACCGGTCATCGTAACAGAGGGAACGGCGCAAGGCTCGGTCCTTGGGCCGCTGCACTACCTCACTTATGTAAATAGCCTTGTTAATGTTATAAGAAAGTGTGAGATCTACCAATTTGCCGACGATACCTGCCTTATAGCCGCTGGACAGAGTGTTAGTGATGCCCAAAGGCAACTACAGGAAGACTTTGATGCATTGGCTAAATGGTCTCATGACGCTGGTCTAATAATAAACGCCAGTAAGACCAAGCTAATGTACATCAGTACCAGTCAAAATAGAAGCTCTTCCTTGCCTAAACTAACAACTCACTGTCATGCGTGTTTGCATGATAACTGCACAAATAAAGTAGCCAAGCCTTGCCGCTGTGACTCCATAGATCTCGTAGATAGTCAAACATACTTAGGACTTACCATTGATAGCCGACTTAATTGGAAGGAGCACATTAACGGGGTGTGTGATAAACTAAGATGTATACTAGCTAAATTCTCTATTATAAAACGCAAAATTCCATATCAAACTCTGTTAATGCTTTACAAAGCCCTAGCCGAATCAACAATATCCTATGGTCTGTCGAGCTATGGTAGGACGTATAAGACTCACCTTGATCAAATTTACGCACTTCAACTACGTATATTAAAAGCAGTGGTTCCGCATAACATTAAGAATAAATATAAAAATGACTACCATAAATTATTTGAATTCTGTAAGATATTACCTATACATGAAAAAACTAAATTTATACTGCTAAAAGAAGAGTTTTTTAATGAAAATTTAAAGAAAACCAAAACCGTGAATAAGAACGAGATTAGGACTCGTAGTGTCCTCAATGCTAAGCTGTTACTTCCAAAGTACACGAATTTGCACGGCAAGAGGTCGCTCAAGTACATAATACCTTACCTTATTAATCAACTACCTATATCATTAAGGGATAAATTAACTCAGAAAAACATAAAATACAAATTAAAGCAACATTTTTTACAAAATATAAGTACCTTAGATAGATAGGATGCATATTAACAAAAATATATATTTTTAATAATTAGCTGAAGATAAATAGTTTAAAGCATCACAATGAAGCAAAAGTAATACCTTACAACTATAACATAACACAAAACATAAAAATAATAATAATCACTATTACTTTAAACAAAGTTTTTTGGAACAACCTGTATAAATTAAAAAACTTCCTCCACCATTTCTGTTTATTAGAACGGACGGTCGGACGGTCAGCTGGTCACCGAGCTTCGCTCGTTGGTACGAGTATTAGATATTGTTTCGCCTAATACCCGCTGTAATTTTAGTTGTAGTTTCTGTTTAACTAAGTACCTACTTAGGTGTGTATAATAATTATCTAAATTATGTAGTCGATGATTTTGGTGCACGGTAAAACTCTAATGAGTTTATGTTGGCACCAACTTGACAGATTAAATTGTATGTGTACTACTGAATAAATAAATAAATAAATAAATAAATACTTAAAAAGATTGGGGTCATATGAACTTGGGAACACCGACGCAGGCAGGGAATTCCACTCCTTGGCTGTGCGCATAATAACCGTTTACAGCCGGTAAATGGTTATTTATCATTGGTCTCACTACAAGATAACATTCTTTCACAAAATAACAAATTTGGATACAAATTGCAATAATATAGCTTATGTACAATGGCGAGCTTAACCCAGAATTGGGTGGGTTGGTTGGTTGGGTTGAACATCATTATGTTGAATTTCCTACGTTTGCATTTTCCCGAAGAGCTAGGCAGAGGGTACCATAGAACACCCACATTTCACCAGTTATGTCTAAGTTTCATGTAACAGGGGGCGGTCCTAGTACCATCAACCGGGTGCGAATCCAAACTTTCTAGAATTTTTCAGTACCTACCTGATAATCCGTACTACACTCGAGAGCAATGAATCCGGGTCACTTAAAGAATCCTAAAAATCTCGGAAACTAAAAATGCTAGGTTAATGCAATAAATTGTATTTAATAGACAATGTAATACTCCTTAAATAAAGGTATTAAAACTTCTTTGTCATTGTAAAGTTATATCATAAAAAAAATCAAATTTGAAAAAGGGCCACTTTCGAAGATGGAACTACGAAATTACAGCATTTGGTTTTGCTTTTGTTTGTAATCTGTCATTTATGTGGGTACATAAACCATGTTGATAGTGCTCTATATTCATTATTCAAGCTGAAATTATGTCGCTTACGCCTGAAGAATGCACCAGAATACTTACAATGCTGGAAACCGGCCGGAGTCAGCGCGATACAGCCAGGACTGTCGGTGTGTCGCTGTCAACAGTACAAAGAGTTCTCCGACGTTACGAAGAAACTGGTTCTAACCTACGCAGACCAGGAACGGGCAGAACCAGGTGTACCACAGCACGAGAAGACCGATACTTGGTGAACACCATGCTTCGAAATCGCTTTCTCACAGGAACTGAACTCACAAATCAGTTTCGACGCCTCGGAGGAAGTAACCCAAGTGCATGGACAGTAAGACGATGGCTTGCTGAATCTAACTTAAAACCCCTTAGACCTGCAAACGGCCCTAAACTGGAGCGTGGGCATCGTATTTCAAGACTAAGATATGCCCAGAGCCACGTAAATTGGAGTATTGAAGATTGGTCAAAAGTTATGTTCTCCGACGAATCAAAATTTATGCTCTACAAGCACGATGGAAGACACAGAGTGTATCGAAGACCAGGGGAAAGATTCAAGCAAGCATGCATCGAAGAAAAAGTAGCCTACGGTGGTGGATCTGTACTTGTGTGGGCCGGAATTTCTTCTGAAAGTCGCACAGAGCTGGTGATCATAGAAAACGGCTCTTTAACTAGCGTAAGATATGTGGAAGAAATCCTCAATGATCACGTTGGTCCATTTATGGTCAATTTAGGTGAGGATGCTATATTTATGCATGACAATGCCCGACCTCATACAGGTAGGATTGTGAATGACTACCTTCAAGAGATGAACATTACTCGTATGGAGTGGCCAGCGCGCAGCCCGGATATCAACCCGATCGAGCATGCTTGGGACGACCTAGGCAGATGCGTAAAACAACGAAACCCTCCCCCAATCACGCTTCGTGAGCTCAAAATTGCTCTCACAGAGGAATGGGAGAATATTCCCCAAAATCGTATAAGGAACTTGGTGTACAGCATGCCAAACCGCATAAACGCAGTAATGGAAGCACGAGGAGGCAATACGAAGTATTAAAATTCAAGAAAATCGTAATAAAGTTCAAAAATTTCATGTTTCCTATTTTTGTTTTAAGGAGAGTTCAGCAGTTTTTTTCTTTATGTAATTTTGTGTTAATAAAATGTATGGCGACTCATATTTTTTTTAATTTCATTTAAGGAGTATTACATTGTCTATTAAATACAATTTATTGCATTAACCTATCATTTTTAGTTTCCGAGATTTTTAACATTCTTTAAGTGACCCGGATTCATTGCTCTCGAGTGTATTAGGTATCGAGAAATTCTTAAAGGAAAAAACCCCTAAACCCTATACCTGCGGAACCTCATGTTTAGCAGTAGCGCTTGAGACGATTAGACCAACGAGGCAATATTCTAGTTTTAGTTTTGCTTATTTTAGAAACCGCCACAATAACAAACACAACTAGTGCAGACAATAGTAAATAATAAAGTGGAATATGTTGGTACATTCTAATGCGTTTTTCACGTCCGGTGCAAAATACCGCATAATAATGCTGTTTTGTACGGCATTTTAGAATTGTCGATTTGAACTAAATCGACAAATCTAAATTAGGTGCCATTTAGAAAACCGTGTGTTGAATTTAAATATTATTATGAAGTGGAGGCTAAAAATTGTAGGTAAGCCTGGGGGCTGGGCAGAGGCCTGGTTTAGTTTTTCCACCCGGGCCACCCACAAAATTAAAAGGGCATAGAACCGAAGTAGCATACACTCACCCCATCGGCATTTTGATTTTGCGTCAGTGGTGGCGCACGGTGGATCTGGAAACTATTATGGATAGAGGACACTAAGGCCCGGTATCCACCAAAGCGGAGAGGAGAGGAGACGAGAGGAGATGTGTTTGAATAAACCAATCCGATTTCGTTATTTCCACATCTCTTCTCCGCTTAGCTTTGGTGGAAATGGGTCAAGCGGAGAGGAGAGGAGATGTCTCATTTTTCTATAGAATTTTGTGCAGCGAGCGAGCAAGCGGCGCAGCAGAGCGGAGAAGTGTCTAGTCGGGCGGCCGGGCGGCGCACGCGCTGCACACCCCTCACCCCGCTGCCTTCTCCGCGCGCCTCGCACGTCCCGAAAGCGTCATTCGATTGACTGGCTTTTGGATATACGGTTTAATCAAATCATGTAACTGGTAGAAATTATTCCTTGTTACCCTGTAAGATTTATGAAAACTTTCATCATCAAACTCTCGAAACAGTGTGGCATATTCGCCATGACTGTGACATTTTATATGGTTTCTTATCCAGAATCTATGTTGCCGTCGATAATTTAAATGTTGAAGAATTAATTGTGTTTCTTCAACCTCTAATTCTTCTTCCTCAAGCAAATTCAGATATAACTTTTGTAACGACATGACGTCTTCCTTTCGTAGACAGCACTTGACTGTTTTCGATCTCTCACAGCTCACATCTCTGCTACACACAGCTCACATCTCCTCTCCGCAACGCATCTCCTCTCCGCTTTGGTGGAAATAACCTGCCAGCTTCGCGGCACATCTCCTCTCGTCTCCTCTCCTCTCCGCTTTGGTGGATACCGGGCCTTACACAACACTATTATATTTTGAATAAATGTGTAATTTCTCTTGTTTTTATTGTTCTTTCTTTGTGCGATTGAGCGAAGGGATGGTACTAAAGTCTCGCCCAAGGCGCCGCAGCGGTAATGCCGGATAGGATTTAACGAGCAATTACTGTAATTGTGGCGAACGTCCATATAATTATGTATTGTAGTATTTCGCAATAAAAAGTGTGAAGTCATTAGTTTGACAACATGGTGTTTATTGAGTGAAGCATTCATGATTACAGTTTAATAGCTATTGTGTCTCTTTGCCCGGATTTGTCCCAATTGTGATGCTAACACATGAAAGCCGGTCAACCACGCTGCCATCTCACCAGGCATAGGCACTATAGCAAATCGTATGGGACCTATGGTAGGTTATCGTATGTCTGAATAATTGGGTTAAGTGACGTCGAATGAAGGGCATCGGTTTACGAAAAACAATTCGAGTTAGAATCCCGCAGGAGACAAGATAGACAGACGGCAGTTGCATTTGCAAGTGAAGATATAAAAGATAGTAAAAAAGTAGGTCAGAGAAGGAATGCTATATATATTAGCCTCATTGACACCAACTGCCTGGAAGAGAGAATCATCAAGGTGGGTTCTAATTCCAGTTGCTTATAGTCTAAAAAAGGTATACTTCTGATTTTTTTTTTTAGCTTGTACTATTACACTGCTGGGCAAAGGCCTTCCCATTCCCATCTTCCTTCCATGTGCTATTTTCCCGTGCTCCTCGCACCTTTCAATTTTATAAAAAATAATACAATTTCTATAGATAATTAACGTAAAGAGAGATAAAGAAAATATGCGATGTTAGGATAAGGACCATGTAAGGTTATTTTCTATGCCACTTGTTTCATTGAAATGATCCACATTTGTTGTTTGTTAATTATACAGTCTTTTAAAATTAATAGTACTTACGCTCATATCTCTCAACAGCTACGTATAAAAAGACTACGTTTATTTTAAGAGATCAAGTTCAGACTTTATCATTATGATCTTATCAGTGCAATTTGGTATTGAGATAATCTGACCGTGATTATTATGTTTGTAAACAGCTCAAGCAACTAAATACTGCAATAATTCAACTAGAACTAGATAAAGTCAAGGATCACGCCACGAACTATCTTGCATGATTTTAAAACATTTTCACGTAACCGAGATCATATTTTCTATTCGATTCGATGTAACCACTACTCCACTGCAGTGCCATTGACATCGCTAAAGTAGGCCTATGGGTCGAAGTCAGGCAGAAAGATCGTGGTCTAGGTTCGCTATGTCTTTTTAGTATTGATGCACCGGTAGTGGTGGGAAACTGGAGCAAATCCGTGTGAGCGGTGCACGCTTCCCATTGTCTCTGGTACTCGCTTACAAATAATTCTTCTGCACTGTTATGAACAGGAAAACTGTATTCGTCTTACGTCTTTATACAATGCGGTTTATCAAAATTGTGAGACAGTGTTTATTTTTCATAAGATTAAGACGACGTAGAAGATAGAAATGTTTTTGTTAGTCCAATTTAATTAAAGTTTTCATGAATTTTGGTGCTTTATTGACCCAATTTCATTTTAACACCATCCAGCCATTTACTTACCCGATTCTAAAAGCATTTGGAACGATTAACATTCCCAAGGCGACATCTAAATTATAGAGTTTGCTATTTCGTTGGTATGTTAGACCTGTATTTGAATAGAGGATATATAAGTCGATAGATTAGATTAGATAGTTCGTTAATGTCGTGTTTGATGCCCGCAGTTTGATTTCGACACTGTAGGTATTTGTTTGTGCATTCGATTTAGTTCCGCGCATTTTCCCAAGGCGATCGGAAGAAAGATTTTCTTGTAGAACAAATTAGTGACTATCTGATCTCTGATCTTAATAAATAATTAGTAATACCTGCGTCTCTTCCAAGACAATCGCCTGCCATGTGCGTATGCAACATTTGTCTTAACACAATAGTATTCTCGTCCGATTGGATGTTTGTACGTAAACGTGTCATCTGTTTTTCAAAACATCCCATCCTGAATTCGTTGCGTAATGCCAACAAAGTATAGTACTTATTAAATCAATGTCATGTTTTTAAATGTACATATCTTTGGGTCCAACTGCACATTGCGTAAGTAAAAAATTTTTTAATTATTTATTTACTTACCTTGAAAACCTGGCGATACGGTGAGGGTTACTAGAGGTTATACAGTTCATGTCAGTTAGAATACGCAGCACTTACTTTTACAGGAGATTCCAATTCAATGTTCATCCGCTAATACATACTTACTTATTTACTCATGATCAACATTTTTGATCGAAAAAAGAACAACGTTCTGTGACGTTCAGTCGGTTCATAACGCAACTTTTAGTCAAAAAGCTGTCAAAAACTTATCGCCCTACTCTGAAAGTATAGTTTCTTTTGTCATACATACTGAAATAATAGTTTACATATATAATCACTACAAGAATATTTTCTCGACGACTATCGATGAAGGGTATTAAAATTGACGGATTCTAGGTTTCCGCATAGCTCTTCAGAAATAGAGCAGCTATGCTTTTCTGGCTACAATGTTTGCTACCATTCCTCCTTGCTTTTAAAAAAGCTGAAGATCTATATCTAAATAGGTAGTTAAGTATACTTCCTAATAAAATTGATTCCTAGTTTCATTGTTTATGCTATCAATACGTCGGCTTACTGCAAGAACTCATTAAGTGACGGTAACATAACTTTGGGAAATCATTTAATTACTTTTGATCTCATTGGATGTCCTATATTATAGGACATCCAAGAAATCATTTAGGTAATAACTTTTTTTTTAGATCAAAAGTAATTAAACTTTTTCTCAAAGATAAGTTACCTTCACTTAGTGAGTTCTAGCAGTAAGCCGACGAAATTGTCCTGCTAATCAGTCTCAGTGCTTAGGTATCTGGTTAAAGAGTGTTCTGAGGGTCTTGACAGTTAATATCTCAGGTGGAAAGTCCATCCTCTTGAAGACCAACAGCATTCGAAACTAAACTATCGAATTGTTTTTTCAGAAATTTTATGAGCGGAAGTTTCATTTATAAAAAACTTTTCTTGTTTTTAATTGATTTAACAATCACAGATAACCTTATCTGTGTTTACAATTCACTACTTTTGCAAGTTGCTTTTGTTATTTTTGCAAGTGTTGAAATAAGTAACTCTATGTAACTTTTTCCGTTGGTACCTACTGATTGCTTACGTTTTGTGTTTTTTTTTTATAATTGCTTTGACAAATATCAATTTTCTGCTATTGACACTACCACTACTATCACTATAAGCTACATCTGTATCTAAATGGCCTACTGCGTCTAAACGGTCGGTGTTCACATTACCTAAGTAATTGTTTTCTTTAACAAGCGTGGTGTTTCAACATAGATCGATAATGTTTTGATTAACTCGCGTTACAGATCATAAATAGATAAGTCCACCTTTCTCTCCATCGACGCATCACTCACCTACCATTCATAAATAATACGTTATAATAATACGTTATAAATATTACGTAGTATACACCTAAGTAGGTAGGTACTTAATTATTGTATTGTTTTATACAGGGTGAAAAGGACACGGTTATTACAAGGTGCTCTATTTGTTTTTATTTTTATTTTTTTAAGCTATGGTTCTTGTCCTTCAGTAGATCATATACGTTCACAGGATTAGCCTGCAAATGCCCCAGATTTCAAATCCGTACCTGCTGCTGCTGCGTGGGGCTATTGGAAGGTGTCTATTTGATTAGGATATCTACTCTGCTCTACTACGTCTGCCTCGTTGTTCGAGTGCTATTACTATTAAGCACACCTCTGCCCAACCCTTTGGGGATTACAGGCATGATATTATCTAAGTACTCAAGTATCGTAAGAACAGCGAGATTTAGGCATCCATAATGAAATGGATCTCTTTGAATGTAATGGGATTAGCATAAGAGGTTATCGGTAGTTCGAACCTCGAAAATCAGACAATGTGGCGTTCCCAACCTTCGCTATATACTTTGTGGAGGTCATGTTACAGCACTGGAAGTTAATCCCAACATGGTAGGATATAATAAGGTCTTTCTTCTAAATACCTTAAGCATAAGAAAGTTAAAGTTCAATGTTTTCCTGAAAAGAACGTTTTTGAAGCAGTTCTTCGTTTAAATTGAGTCAGCTCACCTACCTAAGGTACCTGGGCTAGGGAAGGTAGGTACGTTCCTACTTGGTTTGACTACATCGCAAAATATAGGATGGGTATTTTTACAAAACATTTTTCTAGACAAGGACAAATAAATAATCTTGACATAAAATTAACAAGGTTTCGAGTAAAATTACAGCTGCATGGTTGACTACAATTTTATCGATTTCTTATCGTTACACATGTATATGTACATTCTGTTCATTTCATTTTATATTAGAAATACGACGAACAGATAATACCTATACCACTCGGCCTCGGAGATATAAAATAGAAATTCTTATAGGTTTCGAACCAATGAATTCGTTTTGGGTGAAATTGGAAAAACAGACTTTCGATCAAACCTAAAAAAAAAATACTAAATTGCCCACACAAATTACTGTAACTCAGAAACTAGGTTTTAAAGATAACTGTTATTGATTCCTACATTTTGTACATCGCTGTTTACACAGCAGGTGGGTAAGTACTTACTTGCTATTGACATTGAGTACGTAGAGTGCTCTACAGAAACTTTTCAGTGAGACTAATCTATAATTTGAGGTAATCGACATCGTTATCAATAGCTTGATACGTAGGTAAGTATTTAATGTAGTTTTCGAGTGCTATGACGACTTTCGAGAATCTCGGCAGGTAGATATTATGATTGTAAAGTAATTGAGAGATTACAAATAGAACTTCTTCTTAGCGTATCAATGACAATTTAAATTGAGTCTGCTCAAAATTTGGCGACGAGTTTGGCACTCTCAGCAGCTCCTGTGATGTACAAGCAACAGGACAGGACAGGCAGACACACGATATCAAGTGTCCCATCGTACAAATAGATATTACAAATAAATTATAAAGAATTCTCCATTCCACTCTATGCCTTATGCCATCTATCCTGTCTGTTTACCTAATAATCAGAAAACAAGATAACTTTCAGTCGTGGAAAATAAGACCGGGAATCTCCCAAAAAAAAATGTTTTACGCTGGATAATTTTCTTGTTCTCTTAGTGTAGTTTTTAATAACAAATAAGTATATTTTCGTCTATTGGTTTCCGAAATATTGCCCTTGAACATTTTATAAGTACTTACTACATCCGTTTAATAACTACAAACACTATTTTTAACAGATGCTACGCATTCCTCAATATGTTTAAACACGTGTGAGTTAGTGGTTGGACGTCTAGGGTAATTCATAGGTACATAGGTACTTATCTAAACATTATCGACAGCAATGGCGAAATCTAACACAAGAACCTTCGAAGACCAGAAAGGGCTATAGACTTTGTGACGCTTGAAAAGCTCATGAAAACGTAATAGTTTTCTAATAACGGTTCCATAGTACGAGTATAGTCTAAAGAGCCAGCGATGTAGGTACTTACGTATATTAAAAACTCACTCTGAATAATTAGCACAGATTTGGATATTAGAAAACGAGAAGATTATGTAGCTGCTTGACATTAAATTAAAAGCACGTGCTTTTAAGATAAACGAACAAAATTAGCACTATTATTACCTATAAAAAGGTGCTTAATACAATATTTCCGAAGTGTAGTCGCTCTCTAGATATTCACCCATTTAGGTACGTAGTTTAATCTGCACTTTCTTTTATACACCATTAAAAACATTTCCTTAGAAAATTAGAAAATGGTAACGACAAGCACCAAAATTCTTATCGTCTTATTACTATAGCGTCTACCTATGTTTATTTATTTTATAGTGTTAGGTAAATGATAGAGTCATGAATGCTCATGAATTGTAATTAAATAATATATAAGAACTGAGAAAACCGCACGTAGAGAAGAGTGAAAGGCTATGGGGGAGGCGTTTGCCCGGCAGTGGGACAATATAGGCTATTTAAAAAAAAAACTTATGTATAAAAACTATTTTCAACTATAATATTATCTAGGGCTCACCAGCCAAATTCTGGAAAATTGGTGAACGTACTTCGATCACTCACTATTACGGAGCCCCCCTAACATTTCTCAGTTTTTCATAAATTATATGAAAATATCTTAATTCTGGGTGCAATGAAGCGAATAATTTATTAAAATTTAAATGTAAGGTAGGTATTTTTATCAACTTACCTTACTTATATATAAAATATTGTTGCCTAGGTACGTATTAGAAAAAATATAGCGAAAACCTTTGTTGCGAAAAAAAAATAACTTACGTAATCTAACGCCTTAACGTAGCCACCCTAGGTCAAGTTTACCTTTGATAGATAAGTGATTGTAACTTGTAAATCGTATCTTATCGCATTAAATAAAATCACTAATCAAATATTGTCTATTCGTAATGTAAGTAAATATGTAAATATTTGAAGATTTATACTAAACATGGAAATAAATCATTTCATTTAATTTCCACCGTGAAAAACAGTCATGTCATGCCCATAATGATTTAGTCGCGGAAACTCAAGTTTTATTTATTCAACGAGATAACGATTGTATTAAATAAACAGATCTCGTGAAATAAGTATACAGATCTTTAAAGAAAAACATAGTACTTACATGAAAACCGTGTGTACAGTTCACTGATAAACTGATAACGTGGTGCACTGATCGAATGCTTTCATTAAGAGCGCTGATTTTATAAAATCCTGTGATGTATTGCGAGTGTTTTCACTAAAACTATGGCACAGTTTTCAGAGTGAGTTAACAGGGTGGTTGTAAGGTTTACGCGTCGATATTTTGTTCAGGAGCGAGTGGCGCGCGCGGTACGGCTTCTAGCGAGTTATTGGCAGTCGTGGGCCGGAGCTGCGTGCGCAGGCCGCGTCACGCCGCTTGCCGCATATCCACTCCGCATTGACAGGCAAACACGCTGCACACACCCATCGCACCAGGTGGACGTCAATTCACGGCTTCTCTGACGACACTACACCTATTTGCAAGGTGAATGTAGGTATATGTAATAGATACACGACCGAGTGAAAGAACGGTTCATCTAAGTACGTAAGATCTACCTTTACTTCGATACCACTGAAAATGTGCATCTTATAAACCGTGCAGCCTGCTATATGCCTACACAAGTCAGCATATTTCTGGAAATCACAAAATTATTAATTGGAAATATTTTCAAGACCTTACAGCCGGTACGTTATCACCGTTGTACATTGATTCGATTGGATTGGATACGCTCATAAATGTGCGACCAGTACATTGGATTATTTACAAACATCGACTTGCGACTTTATTCGCTTTCAAGACACCGGTTCATCAAATAGTAGAGGGATACAGAAATAGAACGGCATGCACTACTGCGATCGATCGTCAATACTGATTATAATTATGACAACCCCTATGTGACTGTTAGCTCTAACCTCTAGTTACAAGTTAGCAAGGCTAGTTTAAGACCTATTTTATTTATTTATTTATGTACACACAGATACTTAACAGGACAATATATTAACATAGAAGATCAGAAAGGTACTGCTTCTTTCATAAGAAATTTATTCCAGCAGACCTGCATTTATATTATTTATTTTCATTTTTATATTTTTTTTTCATATCCTACTCGCATTTGGCACGGGCTACTGCCAGATTTTCGCAAAGGGCTGCAATCTGCAATACAAGATTTCTGTTCACTTTAAATCTTAACCTAAGCACTTTATAGGTACCTACCTAGATATTCCACAATGTTTTTAAATTAATTATTGGAAAATTTCAAGACAACAATCTGTTGTTCTAGCATCGGTCGTTAGATATGGGTTCGATTCCTATTCCCCGCGCGGAGAGTATTTGTAAACCTTACAACAATAAATTTGTTCCAGTTAATAACTATGTCACACACGTCTCGTAATTTACAGACACCGTAGTTCCGGCTAGCAGTTCCAATATCTGATACTTAGTTAAATTCTTCAGTATGAAATATTGGAACACGTGTTCGGTGAGTCGGGGTGTATCCCGCATTCATCAAAATATCTTGGCGATTGCATAAGATGCGACGGTGGACGAATGTCGTAATATGTTGTATTAGCTGGATTTATTTATAACGGAATACAAGGGCCGCTCTACTTAGAACTGTCACTCATCCAGACAACTATTAAAAAAAGCGATTCCAATTCTAATTAATAATCTGGCATAAATTCTTTTTCAATACACTTTCTCGAAAACTGGTTCTTATCGCACTTAGATTAAGTTCAACATGCAATGTATTTCACACACGTGGATTTTCAATATTTTTTAGCACACGTGCGGAAATAAAAAAAAAACAATTATTAATTATGAATTATAAATAACTATAGTCGGCGGTGTTTGATTTTTTTTTATTTAATCTCGGCAAAGAGATTTGCGTCTTTACGGCGTAAATATTTTTTGAGTATTTAAATTGTGTTTATAAATATAATATCATAGATAAACATGACTATTTTAAATGAATATTTACATTTACGCGTGGGGATTTGTTACTGCAATTCTCGGCTCCATAGCACCCTCGTCTGCAGCTCGAGTGTTAATTCCGCCTCGAATGCAATAACAAACTTTCCCCACTTATATCAAAATGTTAGTACTACCTAGCTTACTACTTACTTATTTATTTGAAAGTTGACAAACTAGGCAAGTACAACATAAACCCTAATATCTAAACAAACATTACTAAACAATAATTAAATTATATCGATTTAGGATGAATGTCATCTTCGTCACACCATTATTGTTCAATTGCAGGGAAATAACAAACAGATCTTGACCAAACGGATAAACAAATCCATTTAGCTTATAAAGGTCTTGAACTTTAGCGCAAAATAGATCTCTGGGAAATGTAATCAACACACATTATTAACTAATGACGTGAAAATGTGATTAGTAAACCGATAGCCTTACACGGACAATACCTACTTGAATGTGATAACAATTTGATCTATTTGAACTTTCCTCTTACGTCCGCGTCAGCAAGACCATTTTGGAAAATAATGATGGACCCTACAATCTTACAATTTTTAACTAGCGATCCGCCCCGGCTTCGCACGGGTGCAATGTGTACACATACATATACATATAAACCTTTCTCTTGAATCACTCTATCTATTGCTGAACTGCATTAAAATCCGTTGAGTAGTTTAATAGATCTATGCGTACAAAGAGCGGTAGCGACTTTGTTTTATACTACTTATGTTATGACAAGATAAAAATATACTTCTCGAAGCTGTTCGTCGTCCATCAATCATTGATTCATAAATTATGATCTATCTGACACCTGTAAGTTTAGTCATAAGCAGGTCGAAATCAGGGAATTCCTGACTATCTCATGATTTGTTGGATTTAGTTTAAAAGCTAAAGATAAGTGCTGAAAGATCTAAACAAAAGTCGAAGTAGATAAGTATAGGTATGTATTTCAGCTCTGATTTTTATTAGAAAACTAGTCGTCGGATCAATTAACGTGTTTAGTCGGAACTATGTTAGCTATGACATAGTTCGTCTGCGGTCAAAGGGGAGAACCAGGATATTATGTATTGTGCGGGTGACAGAATAGCAATCAGTCACTGCTTGTGCAACACCGTGCGACCTTTAAATAGATCCGCTATATTTTTGTGCACAGTTCCGAGCAGTACTGACTTAAACTCACACTGACTGACACTGACTGAACTGACTCTCTCTCCCTGAACTGACTGTAACTTAAAGTCTTAATTGTATAATGTTTTTGTTTTTTTTTATAGTAAGTATTTCTTATGTATAATTTTTCTTTCCCAAAACTTTTTCATTATTTTTGAAAAAGTTCACAATTTCATAGTTTTGTTTAATTATCTTTTTTTTAAATAGTAAGTGTTTTACATTATAATATGCATGCTAGATTCACATCTAGTAGATATCAATCAGAAATTTTGTTTTGTAACTTTTTATTGCATTTGTGATTGTACCTACATCAATTTTGTGAATTTAATAAAAAATAAAGGAGTAGGTACCTTGGAAGTAGGAAAAAACTACAACTATTTTGAATCCCTCTACTATAATAATAAGTACCTACATGTTTAGTGGGTGCTAACTCTAAGTAACTAATAAGTGAAATAATTGTAGGTAGGTAGCTCCTTCGTCGAAGTACCCAAATAGCATAAAAACATACATACTTACCTACTTTTTCAACGTTTCAGGTTGGTATTTAGGCCATAAACTTGGGTACGAACGTAATTTGGAGCCATTACACACGTGTAAGTAGGTATCTGTCTGCAAACCTGCTAATTGATATCATGAGGTTCAGGCGACAGAAAGAGAGTGCACTGAGTGCCCTTTCTGCCTTTCTTTCTGCTAAACCAAGACTTTAGAATGGACATGTGGATTCAAGTTACGTACTGCCATTAAATTTCTTGACTCTTTCCAAAATTCGCTGAATTCATGTCTAAAAAAATCTATCTAGCGAATATTTGTTTTTTTATTGTCTATTTCGTGTCCCACTGCTGGGCAAAGGGTCCCCCTTTCTCTTCACGGAGTATTCACGCTGCATACGCTCGATCGGGGCTGTGTGTGCTAGACTGCTGGTCCTCTCTTATAAGCGCTGCGCTGATACGGACAACGAAGATCAATGAGTCCCAGATAAACTATTCAACTGTCTATTAGACTATTCAATTGAACCCTTATTGGCCTTAGTATAAGTACATTTATCTGTGGAAATTTTTAATTCCGCACGTGTGCGGAAAAATATTAAAAATTCACACGTGCGAAATAGATTGCATGTTGAACCTAATCGTAATGCGATAAGAACCAGTTTTCGAGAAAGTGTATTGAAAAAACCTTAATTCCACTTTCCTTAAATTAGTATCAAGCAGGTAAAAGAAAGGCCAATAAGCCCGATATGGAGTGAACACCACGGGCACGACGGAGGAATGTGGGAAGACAACCGACTAGGATTATAAATGATCCTATTAAAGTGGCCGGAAGAAACTAGACTACTGAAAAACCGTAAAATATGGAGAGATTTGGAATAGACCTATACTTAGCATTGGGTGGCTAAGGTTGAAGAAGAAGAGAAGTCCAGGTACTACTCGTGCCCTCTACGCTTTTTGCCTGTTGTTACCGACCGTCCTATGTATATACGATAGGACCTGAGCATGTACGTATACCTAGTTAGCTAACTAGGCATACGTACATACTCAGGTAATTGTAATTTGCAGTTTAATCAAATACGTAGCTGCCCACGACTTTTCAGAAGGCACATAGGCAGGTACTCCTTTGATTTAATTACCATGCAAGTCGTAAACATGCTATTAACGAGGCTGTAGGTAACGTAAATGCCATGAAAGTAATGCACTTGTGTACCTACGTACTCGTACATACTACTTCACATTGCTTGTTTGCTTATCGCTTCAAATGTTGATAAAAACAGTTTCCAATAAACTTTTACATTGAAAGTTATTAATTCTTGAAATACTTACGCATCTGATAAAACCTACTCACGGTCAACGGTGTAGTCCTTTAAGAAGCCACTGGAGAACTTAGCTATACAAGTAATAAGCTCTTGGCATTAGGTCTTCATTATTAGAATAAAAACATTGCCCTTGTCCCATATTCACTTCTTTTTATTCTTCTTTAGCGTGTCGATGAAAATCTAATCAGCCCAACATTTGGCGCAAGTTTGGCACTGTCTGTAGCGTCCATCAGCTCCTCCAAGCAGGACACGATGCTAAGTGTCCCATCGTTTATGGAACAAATGTGCATTTACAATTCAGGGCAGAGTCGTCTCGCGGGCCTGTGGACGGTGAGTAATGGGCCAGCTCGCCGTCCGGCCGTCTTATCCGGGCGTTCGTGTTCCACGCGCGCCTCAAAGAGATTTCAGCAAACAGGAGGAGCCTGCAAGGGCCGATGCCTGCCAGGGCTGCGGGACTGTTCGAAAGAGATACCGCGGCCTTGGAACACAAAGGGCAAAAGAAGGAACATGGATGGGTTTTAGTCAGTAAAAGTCTGACACTC
This sequence comes from Eurois occulta, assembly GCA_950022335.1. Classification (NCBI taxonomy): domain Eukaryota; kingdom Metazoa; phylum Arthropoda; class Insecta; order Lepidoptera; family Noctuidae; genus Eurois; species Eurois occulta. The sequence goes on along the minus strand of OX465500.1, from coordinate 8,003,082 downwards.
CCTTCCGCACCGCCCAGAGCGGGAGGAGTCATTTGATGATTTCCCAACCCAATAAAAAAGGGCAGAGTCGTCTATGAATCTCCACCTGGTTTTCTTTGCCAACCAATCTGTTTCCGGAGTCTATTTATTTTAGACCTTCAGGTCAGCCAGGTGGGAGATCTCCCCAGTAGTGAAATGTCCCGTTATCATTCGCTCCCTTTTCACTCCATCCCTCACTCAATGCTTCATCTCCGTGGCTGTGATTAAAATAATCCTGATGGAAAAACCCAATATCACTTTGCCCGACCCGGGAATCGAACCCAGTACTTACCTACTGGCTACAGCATAATTTTTGTCGATAATGAGACACAGGCGAGTCATGCTTGAACTCCAATCGTTCATACTGGTGGCAATCAGCCCGCATACGTAGGTAGGTCAAAATGTCAGGTATAAAAATAATGATATATACCATAGTGAATATTTTCAGTGTCGCTTATTGATTTTTACAATTGCTTGAAGTATCCACATTACATGTTTTACTAGCTTTTGCCCCCAGCTTCGCTCGCATTAATTTAGAATTTGACAATTAAACTCATAATTATAGTTTCTATTCAATCATGATTCGATATACATGTGGTGCCATCTATTATCATAAGAACGTTATTGTGGTTTTCATCGGGAACAGTAATTTTTTTCGGGATAAAAAGTACCCATGGTAACAAAACAACCAAACTAACGTACTTTCGCACTTATAATAAATAGTTAGGATACGTCTACAATTGCACGATGTGTGGACTCTCGCTTCATATATGAATGGATAATTTCGACACCTGGCAGCGGAGGGCAGATACGCAATCTACCGCTAAGAAAATGCCCGAGAGGGATTAGTACTAAAGTTTCGGTCCAACCACGAGCCAATGGACAAATTGCGGACAACGGATACTTCGTGGACTCCACTCAAGACGTGTTCTTGAGTGCAGAGTGCAAATCGGCAAACGTGGGACGCCCTCAGGCTCGATCTACGCAGGGTGGCTGGTGGCAACTGGATGAGAGTTTCTGAGAATCGAGTTGAGTGGCGTGCGATTGAGGAGGCCTATGTCCAGCTGTGGACTGCTGTAGGCTAATGATGATGAACGGATACTTCATTAGGTACATATCTGTGAGTAACGAATAAAGAACTGTATCAGTTTTGCCATTAAGGATTAAATTGGGCGCTTATACATCCTCGAATACGCATGAGGTGGTGGTGGTGCATCGAATTGTATACTTAAAACAAATACCTATTCAGTCCTTTATTCAGGGACCTCAAAAACGTGTGAGAGGATTTTTCCGCTTAGTGGAAATGGAGGAGGAGGTCCCTCAAGAGCCAAGATCGCAATTTTTCCGTACTGGTTGGAGAGTGGATCATATAAAAAAAATGAATAATTGGCTGTGTGAACGATTTGAGTGGGATCTATAATTAAACAAAAAATTATAATTAATTAAGACTTTTATTACTGTCCCCAAAATGCAAGAAATACAAAAAGCTTATCTACCACAATACCTAGACTTGAAATAAATAATTGTGACACTATTTCTGCCTCAACATTACATGGTGCATACAGTGGCTGGCTAAGACATTATTTACATACCATTCATTATATTGGTAATTTATATTTATATAAGCCTGAAGCCTAGGCACTACTAAATACTTCATAAATGTTTGCACCTAAAAGTTTTAATTTGTCATTTAGAGTGAGTTGCTGTGTCAATAGATCTGGAATGTTTGTGTTACCCTTACATGTGTTCTTTGTGATAAGTTCATTTATAACAGGCAAAAGTTTGACAAAGTGTATCTCTACCTTATTAACATCTACAAAAGAGTCAGGAGTTGCTCCTAGCTTTAAGGCTCCATTTGTGATTACATGATCAACATTTACTTCCAAATGATTCTTGGTAACCGGTGCTGCTGATTTAGTTACAAATAAGTTGGCTATTTCATCAGTTACAGAAGAGAAGCTGCGACTCACTGATGACATAGCAATAGACCTGACTTCATCACTTTCCAAAATGTCCATAGTCTCTTTTACAATGGTGTCAAACTTTGCTCCGCTGACCTCTGCATGGCCTACTAAGTAGTGCACCATCTTTTTCACAGGGTCACCCTCTGTGGTGTCTGTGCACAAAGCAGTTTGTATTGACCAGAATATTTGCTCCACCTCCTGGAGTGTCATCTTTTTCTTTAAAGATACAGGTTCAACAACCTTCTTCACAACAGTCTCTATCTGCTTGACCAAGTCTTCAACCCCTCCATCTATAAAGTGGTGACATAAAGACAAGTACTTGGCCTGTAGCTCTCCGTCTATCAGGGAATCTTCCTCATGGACTGAATCTCTGTACAGATAGCCACCAATAATGTTAAGTTGCACTCGTAGTATAACTTGTAATATACTCAGTGCATACACAAGGACACATATTCTTGTAAATATCATAATTTTCAACTGTTCCCATAATGCTAGTTTGTTGTCTGGATTCTCTTGCAATTTTTGAACTATTTCTTCCGTGTTTAAAACACCTAGAATGCTTTCTGTCACAATTTTTGAAAGTGATAGAATGGTTTGATTACATGTGCGTTCTGTGCTCTCAAAGTGTTGTTTTTTACGAGTCATCTCAAAGAACCTTTTGGCTTCTTTTTCCTGCCATTCTCGTAATTTTCTTTGAGCATAGCTTGTCAATAGGTAAAGTCCACCAAAAACAGCACCCGTCACAATAAACTTCCTCTTGTGACGGCGCAAGAAGTCCTTAATGCCGTCTAACATGTTGCTTACTAAACTGTACACTTAATTTATTGGAATATAAGAGGAGCGTCAGAACGGTACTTAGTTGTGTTCATAAGACGCTTGGTGATGAATGTTGTAGCATCAATGAACCTTTCCACACAGTTCATGATGCACACCTCAGTTTTGGAGTCCAAGCGGCCAGAAGGACTACCCATACAAGTGTCCCAGCATGTGTCTGTAAGCCCGTGAACGAGAACCTGCAAAGTAGAATATATTACCATTAAGTATGTGTATAAATTTATTTTAATTAAAAAACATGAATTTCTCTGCAGTGTTTAGTATGCACATTTGACTACAAAATTACATTAACATAATAGTACTTGCTCAAGACATATTCTATGATAAAATTCGAGTTTTATCAATAGTTGCTATCATTCTAAACTCAAGGTTTATGGCTTAGGAGATAATAATATTGAAAGCATACTAAAATTACTACTTTGTTTTTAACTTCTTACGAATGTATTTTATTAAAACAATAGAGCATATTAATTGGTTAAAACTGAGCAGGGTTCGGTTCGGTCAAAGGTCGATGACGACCTGTGTGACTTGTATACCTGTGATAATGGATGCAAGCTTGGTGGTAAGGCCGTCTTCTCATCAACCTTAGCATTTGACAGCCAGCCTGTAGCTAGTAAAACAACAATGATTATTGTAATAGTCACCTGGAAACGTTGCTTCTGCGTTTCAGCAAGGATGAAGTTTTCTAACTGTGGATCCTTCTCTGATTGTGTTTCAACCATAATCAGTGGATAAGACAGGGAATAGGGGCACTTTTACACAAACAGAAACTATTTTGTTTACTATTTTATTAGCAGCTTACTTAAAAATAAGGTAGCAATGCAGGAATATGGTAGCTGAGAACAGATAAAAAATAATTTTCATATTACTACAGAGAGAAACGTGAACAATAGTATTGCCAAGCTAACTAAACTATTTTTTTCATTCTATCACTTTTATAGACTGATCAATTTGACTGAATTAATGAATGATTGCTTTCAACCTTTGAACTGACAGTTTTTTTCATTTGTAATCTTAAAAGTATTCCGCGATTGCTCCATGATTGCTCCGACTCCGAATAAATTCATAACGATGAATTCGTAATGATTCGAACGGATGTGAAATGTTGTACTTTTTTGTGAATCAATAAAAAAACCAATAACTTCATTTAATTGAAACTTAGAGAAATGAACCACTACAATTTTTCGCTAATTTAGTAATGGTAGGTATTACTTACTAAATCCATGCTTGTACTTTGATACACATTTTGAAAACTAGCAACTTGTGCCATGGGTGTCACTAGAGTCGTATGACTCACGTAAAAGTTTTTAGCAGTTATTATGGTAAAAGCCCATAGCCGCGGTAGCCCGCGAAATTCAAATTTTCCTACGTTTTTTGTTGTTTGCTCTAAGAAAAAAATATTAAATAAACTAACAACAAATTATTCAAGGGCGTCAAAAAACTTTTCCTCGACGCTCTCAGCTGGTAATGTGCCCGCGAGAGTAGCGGGCGTTGCCACGTGACGTCGGTGCGGGTAACAGGTGCCTGTATGACGTTGACATCTGTCAGTACCACATGAATAGGGATGTGACATTATGCAATTCATTTTTTCGATAACGATACTCGCAGCTTAGATCTAGTTCTCTTTAATATTGTTACGAAAATTAGTGTGTTATTCAGTTGTGCAGTGTAACTACGTGTATAAACTTGTCGAGATAAATGTATTATGGCTACATAAGTATCTTTATACCTTTATAAAATAATCAAAATCGGGTTTATGTTTTTTTTGTGACAACATTTTTGCTCTATGGCGCATTCATCTAAACTCATATCTGGAAGGTCTATAGCTTTTAACAATAAAAAATTGACCTACACACAATATACGTTTTTTATTATATAAAATATCGACTATCCATCGTAGCAGTACATCCCATCACTAAATACGTCTATGGCGTTACGTTATACGAATAACACTTTGCTTAATTTTTCATTCAATTTGATTTTATTTGTGGACTAGAACATTCTGGTTAGGTTTAAATTAATTTACTACAGTTATTAATGTTTGGGGGTAATGAAGAACGGAAAGAACAGAAGATGAGGTGTAAAGCTCTTCAACCCCCGTAGAAAAGGGAGGATCCTCCGACCAGACGGGTGTTATGTCTGGTGGGCTACTGCCCGACAGTTGTTGTCGGGTTCTTCTATATAGTCTTAAGTCGCGAATATCTTTACTTGCGCGATGCAGGATTTCGATGTTTAGTTTGTCTTCTGCGTCATAGATGGTGCTGTAGTACTTTTTGTTCTATGTTGCTGTAGTACTTTTTGTAGTACCGCTACATCACTCCCCCCCGGAGACCAGGGTCGGTAGTAGAATGAGTCGTAACATCTGGTGATGTTTTTGCCAGGCCAGTAGAAAGTCGTTGCCGCATTGTTCACGGTGAGTCGGAACTGTCTGCGGCGGTAGTGCGAACCCCTTGAGTCGGGGTCGGCGCTGCCTGTGCTCCGTTGCGTCGGACGTAGTAGGTACAGCGCCGCGATGCGGCTGACTGCTCGCGTCGACCGGGAGGATGAGCACTCAACCGGCCGAAAGTGCAGTGCCAAGGTAGCTTGATGAGGCTGAGGGTGCTGACCAGGAATGCTTCTGCTGCATGCTGGTGGTCAGGAACACCCATTTGAAGCTGGCTGGCTGTATGACTCGCTGCTCGAAAGCTTGAGGTAGTTTTGAGGAAGCTTGAGGAAGTGATGTTGATGACGTCACGTTGCTCGAAGGCTGCGCTGACGTCCATTTCGGGGTCACCAATTTGGGGGTAATGAAGAACAGGGTGTAAAGCTCTTCAACCCCCGTAGAAAAGGGAGGATCCTCCGACCAGACGGGTGTTATGTCTGGTGGGCTACTGCCCGACAGTTGTTGTTGGGTTCTTCTATATAGTCTTAAGTCGCGAATATCTTTACTTGCGCGATGCAGGATTTCGATGTTTAGTTTGTCCTCTGCGTCATAGATGGTGCTGTAGTACTTTTTGTTCTATGTTGCTGTAGTACTTTTTGTAGTACCGCTACAAATGATTTAATATATTACGAATGTGGTACAGCTGAAATACTAAGTCATAATTTGTAAATCGCGGCAACTTTCAAGAGTGAAATGAAATGTTACTGAAACTGTCACCCGCACCATGCTACAGCGCACGGAGTATAGTCTCTCGCCAAGGTAAAATAGAGCCCTTGGGTCACGGGAAGCGTCAAATAGACGTTTCGAAATTTCTTTAAACAGGCTGTGGCCCCAAACAGTTTGAAACTATAGTTTCCATAAATATAAAATGTTTACGCCGCTTAAGGTCCTCTGCAGCCGCAGCGGCAGCGCCGGCACGATGAGCTTGGAAGATGACTTTTTCACTTTTTCATTGAATAGTCATTGAATGGGATTAAATGAAGGAACTTAAAGGGTCACATTGATGATTTTAATCATTATAATTCTTTAACTACATATTGTCACTGACCTGCAAATTGTAAAAAACACAAGAGAATTTGTATTTCGCGGGCTACGCTGGCGCTTCCCCCTCAAACAAAATTTATTTTCAAAACACTTTTATATCAGTCTGTCAGTATCACTCAAAAAATGTCGCGTGGTTTTGCCACAATAATGGCAATAATCATCATCAGTTAAATAAACAAGGCAAATATCTTTAACTATCTGAAGATTGGCAAAGGACTATCTGAAGCATCAATGTAATACTGCTGATGTTATGTGGGAAGTTTAAATGATGTCAAATTACTACGATACCATCATTTATCAATGACACTCTACAAATTCAAAACATTTTATCACCGTTATCTTTGAACAGTGATAAAATCCTCGCGAGTACAGCTAAATCAATTCTTGTAAGCTCTTGTATGTATAGACGCCAGCACATTAAACTACTACAATCTATCAAACTCTAATAGATTATTCGGGTAGCTTGATGTGCTGGCACCTGTGCATTTGAACGTGCTTTTGTTGCTTGAACCATAGTAACGAGCTTATTCTTCTATGGCTCGTCGGATCGTGGTGCACCTCTTTAAGCACAGAAAATTAATCGATATTACCTATCGATGTAGTCGATAAAATTTTAAACTGTCACCTGTCAGAAACTCTAAATGAGTAGTGGTTTTCTATTTTCATAACTGTGTGTTGTTGAGATTATTCGTGGAATTAAAATTCAATTCGTTTGGTTACCAGAGTAAAAGTAAATTTTAGTGTTGTTTGATAATGGCTCAAATTAACCATTGGAAGATGTTAACAGACTGTGATTTGAGTGGTTACACTCTTATTATACCAAGTGTGGCGGTTGGAAATGTTGGACAACTAGCATGTGATATAATTATTTCTTCTTTAAACATGAGAAAGATTGGATTTGTTTATAGTCCTGCTCTTATACCTATATTGGGATACGATCCTTACAAAATTGATTCAAACGATTTATCTGGTTCCTGTGAACTTTATCAATGTGCTGATAGAAAAGTAATTATTTTACTTTTAAGAGCACCACTAGTTACTAAGTATGGAAAGAAATTCCTGACTGAAGTGGTGGATAAATTTAAGGGTGAAAATATAAAGGAAATAATAATTCTTACCAGTAGTTTCGCTCATGAGAGGAAGCATATAATGACGTCTCCATTCCGATATGCGGTCAATGAGTTATGTACTCACACAAGTAAGCTGAGGACCTTAGATTGGGTAGAACATGAGCCCAGAAGCGAGACTGTTAAAATACTTGGAGGAGGGTTTGCATCTCTACTGTTTGAAATCATCAAAGAGAAGTCTGTTCCATGCTTAGTTCTGTACAAGTTTGTGTCCGAGGGAGATAACATACCAGACACATATGAAATGGTACAATACCTCAACACTGTTGTCCCGCTGTTCGACAACCCTGACTTTAACTCACAATTAATCCATCCAGTGTCATGGAACCTCATGTTTGGAGGACCGCCACCAAGAGATATTTATTAATTACTTATTTTATAAAAATGTCTATAAATTAATAATAAAATTCGAAAATATTGTTCTGGTTGATGGTGTTTTTTATTTCATGAATGTTAGGAATTTAACAAATTGCATTATCCTAGTACAATGAATAAGTCTTACAGTACCATGCTGCCATGTAGGTACAGTCAACTGCACATCTATGGTTACAATCATTGTGATTGAACCACAATTATAATCTACTCACAGATTCATCTTTATAAATTATTTGTCAATTTTTTTTTTTTAATAAAATCGATCTGTCCTTTGGCAATAGTTTCTTCAAATACCTGTTTTTCAAATTCCTCGCAGGCGCTAGTGTTCCCTCTTTAGTTATGTAGATGTCATTCGAGAAAAGCCGCTCGGCTCAAGACGATGACGAGCCGATAGATAGATACCGAATAGAGAATGCCGATCGCCACGATGGTACGAGCCGAATGAAAGCCGAAAAGCGCGGCTTTGTTGTTCAATAAATACATACAGGGTGTAAGGGACAGCCCTCCGCAGACTGATGGGGTGAATTTAGTATGTCATACTAAGATAACCAGGACAAGAAATTATTTCTTATGGGAATTCAATAAATTTGATGTTTTTTTCCTCATACGCAATGTATATTTACCGTGGCAAAACGCACGTCGCGAACAGCAAGCGCGACGACGAGTTCGATGGACTCTGTAGCTAGGCAGGAAGTGAACAGCTGATTTCACGCGTCGTTCGTTAGAGTATTTCAACATCCATTGTTGAACAGAGAATGTAATTTTACATTGAAATAAAGGTAGTATAACCGAGAAAACGATAAATAAAATGAAAATTTTCTTGAGAAAAATTCCGGTGGAATATTATTCGGAAATAAGGAGCTGAATGCACCCTGTCCGTTTTGCGGAGGGCTGTCCCTTACATCCTGTATATCTGAATCGAATGTCGGCTGACTCAAACATGTCCGTAGCATCCCCTAAAGACATTTCAAAGTACGAGCTTTGTACGTTGAGTTGCCTACACAAGGTTCATTATTATCCAACTAGATGGCGCCACAGGTTTGTAATAAAGCATCAGGTTCAATAACATTGTGGATATATCATCGTCATCGTAGTATTACTCATGATCTTCAAGATTTGACGGTTTGTTATGAATAGGCTTGACCAAAGTGTACCTAACCTTAACAAATACATGAATAAAAAACCACCGATGTTATCTTTTATTTAAGTTATTAAACTGCTAAGTTACATTGACGTCTTCAATGCAGTTTTAGCTCTGTTCTCTACCTATAAAGTTAAATGAACTTCAGTGAAAGGCAATCGGGTCATAATCGAGAAGTCAACTACAGATGTGAGTGGCAACGCCAGTGCCGGCGCGCGGCGTTAGGAAGGGGCCGGATGGGGCGACGGCCCAGGGCGACAAATTCTGGGGGGCGCCAAGGTCTGAAGTTAGAGTCTCTGGCCTCCCCTGGTGCAAACCCTCAAAACTGTGCTCTACGCTCTGTGCATAAAAAAGAGGAGCTACAAAACTTTCTACGTCCGCGTCGTTAGCTCTGGGTAACGCTAAAGGAAAGATGAAATTCTTAACATAATTTTACTTGGGATCAGCAAAAAACTAAAACTGGATATTGCTTCCCTCAAATGGGCGCCACAATATTTTTGCCCGGGGTGTCAGTGGCCCTTACGCCGGCACTGGGCAACGCCGGGAGGGGACGCCCTAGAAGGACATACACTGACCATATTGGTGAGGTTCTTCAGAAAGGTCAGGTGCGTAGTACTCGCAACCGGCGTGCGTGTATGACCGTAGAGATGTATAAACGTGGACGAGGCAAAAGGAGTATGTAAGGATCGTAGCAGGTGGCGTTCTGTGGTTTCTGCCTACCCCCATGGGTAAAAGGCGTTAGTTTAATGTATGTATAGATAAGGTTCCGTATCTCAAAAGGGAACGGACGACATATTTTTCTCATTCGCAAGTAAATCAAAACCTACAGGGTACTTCCCGTTGACCTGAAATCATGCACAAGTAAAGGCAAACATCGTACAATCATTAATTTCGTAGTTTCACATAAAAAAATATTTTTGCATATTTGCAGTTGAAGAATTGAACGTGACGTATATCGATATATGGGAGAGTGTTAGTTTAACTGTGAAATTAAATTTGTTTTTCAATAACGCTTATCTTTTCTTATGAGCTTATGAACTTGAATCTTTAAGTCATTATCCCTATGGGAAATGTCTTCTGCTTAACATTCAGCAAGGGGCGCTTGTTTTAATTAATTTGATCACGACCACGATTACCTACAGGATGCTGGATATAAACTTGTAAAAAATTCAAAGTGGATTGCATTACAAGACGGTATGCAGTTTCTCGATGCTCGCTCTAAACATACCTATCAATATTGTAGCTTAGCAGGGAGTTTGTATTTTAATACAGAGTTTCAAAATCTGCATTGACTGTGTATCGAATATTAGGTACCTGCAAGTTTGTTAGGCGGGACCCATACCTATTAACCAACGTAGGTAAGTATCTACCTATTCAGCACCTTACTACCTAGGCCATAAAGGCAAGTTAATTCAAACAACTGTTCCTATTGTTATCTATTTTGATGACACATGTTTAGAATTTTCCCAGATTCTGTAACAAAAACGTTAATACTCCGCCTTTTATTTTGACAAAACTCGGGAAGGGTTAAATGACAGAATTTTCACTTTCAGTGAAACATTTTAAATACAGTAGCATCCATCTTAAATTTGCTTTATGTCTGTTTAAACAACAGTTCAGGAAAGTACAATGTTTGCACCCGAAACTAAACAGCTTAACAAGAGCAGTAAACCCATATTTGTAGGCTCCAACTTTATAACTGCTACACATATAATAATGAAAGTAATTGCAGTTGGATATCACATGGCCATTAAGCTTATGTTGGAACTTGGGTTGCCAACAAATAATTGCTAGGCGGTGGGAGATTATATTACCTTCTGTAGGAATGTATGGACCCAAGTAAATATAGAGATTGGCTCTGTAGTTGAATACAATAATACATACTTAAATCTGGAAAAAGCAGACAATCCTAACTACAGCAGGTAACTTCCGTCCTAACAACAATGTCAGGTAGATACCCAACGAACCTTCCCCCTATGCATAATTATATAAAATACCTTGTATATACAAACTGAACAGATTCAATTTATTAATAAAGTCCAGATAGACAGAACCTAGTCATAATTTCAGCGATTTATATTTACGGCGTCACACAGCAATACAATTTAACGTTTACGTCCGTTCCCAGCTCTAACAATGAGTGCCGGTTGTCGGTATTTTCACCCACTTTGACATTAGGGCCAGCTAAACGACTTAATTGAAATAGAAGCATGGGCGTATCCAACAGAGCCCACGTAATTATGGTAAAATGGAAAAAAATAACGACATTCGCCTTCATTCGTGATGACTGTATTTTGAAATGGAAATCCTTCTGTGAATTACGTAAAGTTTTATTATATTTTCGTTTCGGTTAAATATTCATTTCAGTTTCAATTCAGCATTCAGCTGTCAATTACTTTTCATAGCGTTCTAACATAATTACCATGGTTTTTAACTAGGTCTCTGCCATCATCTTCCAGCCCATGTCCCATGTATTTGGGTTTCGGCGCAATACGTTTTTTGTCTTCCATCCTCTTCTGTCAATAGTCACGCTGTCATTTACATCTTTTCCTTCCTTCCTTTATATCATTCCTCACTCAATCCATCCATCTTTGCTTTGGTCCTCCTCTCCCTCTCCATCCATAACTAAGCCTCCGTGATACTTACTATTATTTCTTTATTCTTGTTCTGTGGGGCTAAAGGACAGCCACAAAGTACCTACGTTTGAAGATAAGATCTCTAAGTTAGGCTCAAGAAGTGCCTGGAGACAAAAATGTAATAGAAGCTATTGTGCGAAACAACATTTTCTGTTTTCATGTTAAAACTTATCTTGAAGTACGCACTTTTTCAACGCGCCGCAGTAAACAAAAACTTGGTAAGAGCGAACAATATAAATGTGTGAAAATAAAGTGTGTAAGAGAAGGGCCGGTACCCTCAGCGGGCCACCCAGCGAGCGCTAAAGTGTTATAAATCGCCTGTTATCGCTTCCGAGCAATAACTACTTTATGGCGCTATAAAGACAACGCAACCTTATCTATCACAGAATAGACCAAGAGATTTTCCTTAGAAGATTGAAAAAAGAAAGATTTCAGGAAAAAAACTAAGCCATTTTGCTTCTAGTTAATCTCCTCATTAGGATTTCGTAAGTATTTTAGGTACATTTTTGGTACGTAAAGCGGCACTAATGGATTATGAGATGATTTAGACGAGGATTTAGTAGAAGCCGTCGTATAACATCTTAGATGATTTAAGTATTCGCTTTCATTTGTAACAGTAGATTACTCCATTAGGTCAGGCCTACGAAATACCTACAACCCGTCTCCATCGCTACGAAAATGAAGCTACGAGTGGCTACGAGCTACGAGTATAATATTCAAATGGGAGAGCTTCGTACGTAGCGACTGTATTAATAACTGTAGCGTGACACTCCACGTTCTATTTACCTCGAACGGCGGCTTGTCGCTTTATCCCGCCTTAATCGAATTTTGTCCTTTGGAATTGGAAATTGTTTATGTATAACTATGGCTGTCGAATAAATAAAATGGGTCACGTCTCGGTAGCGTGACGTGAACGTGTTACAAATAAATATCCGAGTTGTGTATTTTGTTGATGAATGGTGATTGTAGTATTTAGTAGCACAGATAAACAAGACTTGAAAGTCAATACCACTTTTGTACCATCGGCATCGTTGTGCCACATTTTGGGGATCCACTCAATATTTAACACTCGATTAAGAAATAAGCTTGTATGAAATGCGACACAAATTACGTACATAAAACGTCTTCTTTCTTTATCGTGTGGTTAGTGCCTAACCTGGTGTCAGAGTTTTGCCGCCCATGGGCCTCTGACTTGGCTTTACATGCCGTCGAGAAATATCTTTTAGGCATGCGGGTTTCCACACGACGTTTTCCTTCACCGAAGCAAAATTAGTTCGAAAAATTAGAGGTGCGTGTTTTGAAGTATGGATAGGCCAGTAGGCGGTGTCATTTCTTACAAATCATGTAGGTATTACATTTTACTCAAAACATCAATTTAAAACAGGAAAATAAACATTTACATGACAATGTTTAGGTAATATCAAGGCAAAACAAATAAATTCTATTTGCCCTTTTATTAAATTCACAAAATTTCCGGTGGGGCGAAATATTCACATTCCTAAAAGCTTTATTGCCAAAAAAAGGGTCGCTTGTTTACGGAGTACCAGTAAACCGGGTAAAGTCTTCATTTTTAAAACAAAGGGGTCCGGGCGGTGGGGCGTGCGCTTATCTCGCGGGACTCGAATCAATTAAACGTGCTCGTGTGACCCGCGGACCCGTTCGTACCCACTTACCACTATATAGGGGTGCAAGTTAAGAGCCACATTGGTCGATCGAAGGTTAAGTTACGCTTGCCGAGTTCTGTCTGTGGATGGGTCCCGTGCCTCGGAAAGCACGTTATGCCGTTGGTTCTGGCTGTTATTTGTACATCTTTGACAGTCGTTACGAGTAGTTAGAACTTGGAAAGTCTGACAGCCAGTCTTACCAACAGGTATTGTATTACCCGGCAGTAACTGAGTTGACTAGGTCAGATAGGCAGTCGCAGTATTTGAAAAATACTGGTATTCAGCTGCATCCGGTTAGACTGGAAGCCGACCCCAACATAGTCGAACAGGGTTGTAAAAGTTTGTATCATCTCACGTAGCGGACATCAGCTCACAGTTACTACTACTACTAGTTATTTGTTTAGTCAAAATTGATCGCGAAGTGCGATGCGATTTCCATCAAAACTTCCAGAGAGCGATATTGCGATAGTTGCAACATGCACACATCTTTGACCGTACTAGCTGCGCCCTGTAGTTTCAACTGCCGTGTCTCTTTTTGCTCCTAAGGGTCGATGCGTGATGTTAAATAGCTTTTTAGATCAGTTTAGTCATATGAATATAACCATTTAGACAGAGATATTGCGATGCGTCATCATCATCATAATTGCTATCAAATGGAACTATATTTTTTCAAATCCGACTGGTGGTTCCAGAAACGACCCCAATTAAATTGGGATAAAGGCAGGATAATGATGACGACTTCCAGAGATTAGCGCGTTTAAACAAACAATCTCTTCTGCTTTATTATATTACTAGCGGCCCGGTTTTAGTTTGCACGGCGCCACCCAAATGCTATCTGTCAAGCTGTAATCAACCATACACATTCACAAAATTTCACTGGAATCGGTTGGTTGGTTTCGGAGATCAGCGTGTACGAACGTTAGACTAGCTGTTGCCCGTGACCTCCGTACGCGTGAAATTATTATTTAAAAAACCGGCCAAGTGCGAGTCGGACTCGCGCACGAAGGGTTCCGTACCATTATCTATAAAAACGACAAAAAAATCATATCTGTCTGTTGTATGGGAGCCCGCCTTAATACATATATTTTTTTTAATTTTTAGTATTTGTTGTTATAGCGGCAATAGTAATACATCATTTGTGAAAATTTCAGCTTTCTAGCTATCACGGTTTATGAGATACAGCCTGGAGACAGACAGACAGACAGCGAAGTCTTAGTAATAGGGTCCCGTTTTACCCTTTGGGTACGGAACCCTAAAAATGAGGCTTCTCTGTTTGAATCGGATTGCTAACAATTTTTTTTTGTAATTCTTGTCAAAATCGGTCCAGCTGTTTCGGAGATTAGTCGGAACAAACAGACAGACCAAAAAAAAATATGTATAAAAAATATACTTTCAAATGCATTCAATAAATTTTGACATTACAAACAGTCTTCAATTTTATTTATTTTTAAAGATAGATAACCTTCTAAATAGTGTTATTGTTGACATATATTGACAGTTATGAAGTTATGTTCCTTTACATCCCTAGTACCAGGGAGTTATGTGATTATTTATTGGACTCAGGCGATATTTCGCAGCTGGTTTATGCCCTGGGTGCACAGTGACGCAATGAAAGCGATCCGCACGTGATGTTGCATTTCTATCAAATGTTGACGCTAGTAAATGCTAGCGGAATATTCTGCGAAGCGAGTCGATGATATCGCTGGGAATATGAAATCAATAAAATCTGTTTTTTTATTAGAAGGTTCTCCTTCTAATAAAAAAACAGATTTTATTGATTTCAGTTGAACCAACAAAGTTTCCCCCTAAAAATTATGTGGTTCCAAATTTTGCATTTTATTTTGTCCATACACAACTATATATATGGTGAGTAGGTAGGAGGGGGAAGGGGGGGTGTATAACATTTCATGATACTCACTAATTGAACTACTGTGCCGCTGTATTGAACAAGTTAAACTTCTTGACTTTATTCCTTTATTAAACAGCTTTGAAGGTTTCCGTACCTACAGAATAAAGATCCAGAAAAAAAAAGAAAAGTAAGGTTCGGTAATAGACTTATTAATCATAAGTGACTTACTTAAAATGGCAAGTGCAAAATCGCTCAGGGCTGCGGGACACTTCGAAAGAGATACCGCGGCCCTGGAACATAAAGGGCAAAAGAAGGAACATGGATGGTTTTTAGTCAGTAAAAGTCTGACACTCCCTTCCGCTCCGCCAAGAGCGGGAGGAGTCATTTGATGATTTCACATTCGAAAAAAAAAAGTGATAATTATACAATGCACTTGAATCTGAAGACCTATGACGTGGCAGTCCAACTTTCACACCACTAGGCTATCACTGCTGTACTGCTACCTACTAGGAACTACCACGTAGTTTTTCATTTCAGATAACCGGGACCTCTATTAACATGCTCTTCAACCAACTGCCTTCACTGGCACTTCATTCGAGAAAGTAACCGAAGCAATCAAAGTTAATGGATATCTTTAAGTGAAACGTTCCATTGATGGTAGATAAGATCACAATAGAACATACAACCTTCTAGTCTTGCCTTCTAGTCGGTATTTGGATGTTGTAATTGGTTTCATAGCTACTAACACAACATTACCTACATCACATGCCTGTGTTTCCCCGACGGGTTATGCAGAGTGTACCCAGAGTTAAGTTTAAGTCTCATTTAGTAGGGGTAGGGGCCGTCCCAGCTGCCATCAACCGGGCAAAGTTCCTGGGCTGCCACGGAGAAATACAGCTAGGTAATCTATGCGGAACATATTTGATAGGCCTATGTAGGTAGGTAATTACCTTTCCTATGAATCAAAGTCCCAAGAGATCCCATTTTAGCTTTTATTATTAAGTGCAATGCAGTTTATATCGCGCCGCTTTTCACTTCTATCTACGCGGCATATTAGATATTCGTAAAGTTAAGCAACTCTACCGCTTCATAAACTGCACTGCCGTATTATTCTCACAAGTAAATAAACTCCTTAATAGGTTTATTTAAAGCACATTTCATCTCCCTCTATCGTAACGATCGTGGATAAATTGGTCTCTTTCTACAATAATTAGGATGACAAGGAATAATGCTTCCCGATTGTTTGTCGTTTGGAAGTTTGATTAAGTGTTGGAAGTTCGAATCTCTTGATCGTTAAGTAGGCGGTTTCTACGGATATTTGATAAGACAAAAGCCCAGTTTCAATAAGCATTGTAGGTACGTTTTAATACGTACGAAATATATAAATTAACGACTTTCCTTACGGAATGTTTCATTTGAGCGATTCAAGTAATGGCCCATCATTCGGGAATGATGAAGTCAATTGAATGACAGAACGTGTCACAATAATTAAGTAATAAAGAATAACTCGTTCTTACATGAACATTTTACATTGCCATTACCTAAATACGATGTTGTTACGAAATTACTCCGCATTAATTAAACGAACGATACATTTGGTATGAAATGAAGCTGCAATAACCTTCAGCGGATATTGATGTGTTGCCGATGACCAACATACGACTAGATGAGCGAAATTAGAGTGGCCAGTAGCTGCCTCCCGAAAGCGTGTGAATGTACCACGCTCAACCGACTGATAAATTTGGGCAATTTATCGTGAAATTACTCGATTTCCCAGCGCTAACTTTTACATCTCTCCCCCCACTCCACCCCGATATATCGGCATAAAAGGCTGACCCGCATCCCCACCCCTTCACTAGTATCAAACTCAATTGTCACGTCACATATTTCAGCTCTATTTCGTATTGAAACGACGAGTCGCTGTATTCATCTCCATCAAATATAAATAAACATAATTCATAAAATAAACATCCTCCGTACCCGATAACAGTTAAAAAGAGCGTAACCCTCAGTAAAAGTTATCATAATGTTTATTTTTATTACTCTCTTTAATGCTGAGTTTTTTACGACGAAGCTTCAACAGTCGGCTGAGTTTAAGTTTTTTTTTCGTTTAGAATGAGGACAGCTTTCTAAGAATAAAAAGATACTGTATAACATTTTTAGCTCAAAAATATAAATTCACCATCCTCTACTCACTCTACACTACACAAAATATGTCTATAAACTAGAGGTCTGTAAAAATATGCCACAAAAGAGAAAAAACAAAAGATTTTTTATTTGTGTTATATGTTTGACCGGGTAAGCGAACTCCGCCTTTGGTAAGTGAAGATGCATGAGCAATAGAAAAAAAACCGGCCAAGTGCGAGTCGGACTCGCGCACGAAGGGTTCCGTACCATTATCTATAAAAACGGCAAAAAAATCATATCTGTTGTATGGGAGCCCCCCTTAATATATTTTTTTTTTTAATTTTTAGTATTTGTTGTTATAGCGGCAATAGTAGGTAATAATACATCATTTGTGAAAATTTCAGCTTTCTAGCTATCACGGTTTATGAGGTACAGTCTGGAGACAGACAGACAGACAGACAGCGGAGTCTTAGTAATAGGTCCCGTTTTACCCTTTGGGTACGGAACCCTAAAAAAGAAAAAAATGTTACTAGTATATATTTTTAGGTTAAGGTTATCTATGGGTCTTTGTTATCTGAAATAAATGGATTATTATTAATAGGGCGGGCACTACACTTTATATAAATGTAAAAAACCGACATGGTACAGATTGAATTGGAACGAGCATGGCTTCGCGCTCGATTAAAGCAGCCTTTTAAAATTGTTATTCCCGAGAGAATAGTCGACATCTAGCTATAAACGCATCAAACTACAGCGTAATTGTTTTGGCGATATCAATCAGATCGTTTAATCTTTTTGCAGAGTCAAAACATTTTTAAAATACTGCCAATAAAAATGGGGAAAAGCGTTAAAAGTAATAGCTCTTCACAGTTTTATTGTGAGAGTGCGATATGGCTTTTGTTGAGGCAACAATACCAAAAAGTACTTTGAAAGAGAACAATGTAGGTAATTTGTAGAAATGATGTTTTAAAGCTTGTACGTTCGATTATTGGATCGTGGTAATTAGAAATTCTTAAAAGTAGGTTATGTAGATGCGTAGGGTTGTGTACTAATAGACGATCTATTAAAAAAAAACTTTTTTCTAGGCAGAGGCCTCCCTCCACTCTTTCCATTTCTCGCGAACCTGCGCGTCCTCCTTCCAGTCTTGACGGAACCTGACCAGTTCGTCCCACCATTCTACTTCCTAGCCTGCCGCGACCTCACCTCACTGTGTCAGAGCAGCCTAAAACGACGGACAACAAAGTGATCTTTTAAGGGTTCCGTTTTTTTCCTTTTGGGGTACAAACCCAAAAAAACTACCGATAAACAAAACAAACCATTTTGAAGTACGATGTTTAAATATAGCCACAGTTGTAGCGATGGACGACACTTACTAAGGCGGTAGTTATTTAATCCCAAATCCCGGTCAATAAAGTGTCACCTTTACATAATGTACCATACAATCCAATGCTATGTGCACTGCTTCCCAAACCTAGACACATGAAGGGGTGACAATGATGATGAATATTTTAATTAATCATTTGTTCTGCGAGATGTGGAGAACGCGATGAATTTCGTGATTGCTGGGGTACTGTGGTTAAACGGTTAATGTGAAGCTTCACTGCCGCCCTCGAAAATTGCGAACATCTCAGGAAAATGCGACACAGAGTCTCACAGAGTACGAATATCAGTTGTACAACAGTTTTTGATGTGAAACATCTATATGCGCCTAGGCAGTAAAACCGACTCGAAGATGACATTGACGCTGCCATGGCCTGATGCACTCTATGCCACGTAAAATCAACCTTTGTTAGTTTTGGAACGATTGTTGATCTACATATTCCGTTTTCGAAAGTTCCACGCTACTCAATGAAAATCAATATGTAGTTGAAAAATATTGTGCAGTATATAAAAGTCAAAATAACGTCTCTTTTATTATTAAAATAATAGGAAAAATAAATTGTTTTTTTTTTACTCCATATTTCGTTACTTATAGGTTTTTTTTATTAATTATGAATTCTAATATTAGCATAGATGGTGACATTTATAGGGCGGGGCGTCCCGTGACGGCCATTTTTTTTAAAAGCTTTTGCTTTTCTTTTTAATTTCATGACTGAATGAGGTAAACATGTGTATAAAACAAAGATAATAATACTCATGATGACGTGCAGTCACCAAATTAAAAAAAACCTTACATACCTTCCATTATACTTAAACCTCATTAAAAAAGGACTTATTACAAATGGTACCCATAATGGGGTGAAAATAGCTAAAATGTGTTTAACGAGCCAGCATCGCGACCAAGCCAGTTAATTTAATAATATGATAATGGTACTTTAAATATAATGATGTCTTATTTTGGTAGCAATACATCATGACCCTAAAAGGGCCGGATACATTATAAGACGGCCCTTTCACCAAGTTATTATAAGAAAACACAAAAGAAAATGGGGAGTGTGTACGACGAGATTTTATTACTCTTTTAAGTTTATGCAATTTTTCCTACATGTCTTTTTATCGTTTAACGGAAGTACTTTCAGAGCATTCCGCAAGAAAGCTTTACAATATAAATCTACGCATAAGGGAATACGGATGACGGCATGAGCGTGAACAACAAAATTTAGAAAAATATTGCTTTTCAAGCTGTTCATGGAAAAAAAAACATATTTTCTATTCTGTGTATATTCTGTGATTCGGTGTCAGTAATTGTGTTAGTTGGCGGGGTCGATGTCGCCCGTGTGCCGGTACATCGCCTGATTAAACTGCTTGCGCCTGATTACGACTCTATTACATTTTAAATACACCATCCATATGTACTGAATTGCATATTATATGATATACATATGTATCTACCTACAGCTACCAATTTTCAGATGCTTCTACGGGCTTTGATATCGAATGAAAAGAATATAAGGAACCAAAATATTTTTCCGCGATGAAATGGAAAAGCGATTTGAAACGCTCTTGTTTGTGGAATATCACGAAGAGGTTTCCGTATTACCTGCTTAAACATAAGCCCAATATATTCGAAATTTAAAAAGCTTACCATACATGAGTGTCAAATCCAGTAGGTATGTCCACGCAACGTGGAAAGTATAGGACTGATATTAGCCAAAGGCGATCCAACAATCACGTGGTCAAACGACGTCTATGCCATACATTTTAGTGCCTTTGCGTTAATGGATGCAACATCCGCCACTTTATTTCGGAGCGTGTTATGCATAATTTAAATTCTCGCTGCTATGAAACGGTGCTTAGGGCCTGCGCCTATCGCGACTTTTGTAGTGATACAGTCGCGTGCTAAGTAAACGCTTTCAGCATCGCTGTTATCACGTGCTAGTCGCATTTGCGACAGAAGCGATGCAAACGCAACTGTTTTGGACGATATCAGTGAAACGAAGAGTGAAGAACGGAGAAAGGGTGCGATTGCGACTCAAGTACGGCAAGATCGCGATAGTAGTAATACAGGATCGTGGTAACGTGTAGGCGACAGTACACAGCCAACGTGAGCATTGCGACTTTATCTATCGTTTGCATCGCTCGAAGAAGTCACGGTGTGCGACGTCCCTTACAGTTTAAACATTTACTCTATATCCTAATCTCTTGAAACTGATACAGATCGTTGTATGTCGGATGCAGCTTAACTAGCTTACCTTGTATTATCGCTGTGTTGCGCTCCTGTGTTCCCGGGAGACTAATTCGTAAATAGACAGGATGTGTTCGTGATGTGTTTGCAGTTTCTAATTGTTTGTCGCACAATCATCAGGCTCAACGTTTGATTATTGAGTCAATTATGTCAGAATATTATTTGGATAAACAAAACAGGCACATATATGTGAGTTTTGTGTTTGATAGTCTTGAGACTTAAAAAAGTATTAGCAAACCTTCGACTCACCATTTTTGTGGCATGGTGGATGCCACAAAAATGATTCCAAATGCTCCGAGCAAAATCAGAATGCCCCGAACTTGACAGAGTTAAAACTGGTGTTGAAAACTAAAAAATCTTAATAATTGTATCTACATAATTATACTAAGCAACTAGGTTCTTGTCGCAGTCTAAGCAATTAGCTCAGTAGACCAAAAGCTTATTACTTATTCTGGAATACAGACCGGCGAACAACGAGCTTGTACGGTCGTCACGGGAACCAGCTGGAAATACTGAAAGATTCGCCTCAAGCTGTTTTGGTTTTCATTATAAACACAAATTACGTGGCCTTAACATCTTCATAATAACGTTATTCCCGCACGATATTTGATTGCTCCACCTAATTGATTCATTCATATTAATGATTTTGTAAAAGAATTTGCGTAATTTTCCTCGCTGTAGCTGTTTATTGATCGCGACTACCTACGCGGCTTCGCTTGTATATTATTAACATTTATTACATGCTAATGAGTATTAGAAATAGAAATTGGATGTGAAATACCTGATAAAGGATAGAGTTTGCATGTATTATTATTTGTAACGTAGGTACTATGTATATTCCAAAGTATGAACTCCAGATTTGATTCCCCGGTTCGGTAAAGTTTATTGGGTTCTTCTCAGTAGCAGCCACGAAGACTGGGTTTGTGCCCGGTTGATGGCAATAAACTCGCCCCCTATTTCATGGGATTTAAACATAACTGGCGAAATGTGGCTGTGCTGTTAGGTACCTAACCTTTGTGGATATTATTAGTTATGTTGTGATATTCGCGAGAAGTGGAAGGTGTGGAGGGAGGCCTTCTCCCAGGACAGAAAAAAAAAAAGTTGTTATAATTCGTTTGTTGTAATTATTTGGAATTAGAATATGTATTCTGAAGTAATCGAAGACAATGCAGCACACATGTAGTAATTGTAAAATCTATTTGTTAACGTATCTGTAGATAATGCAGAAACTGCACGACAGCTTTATTAAATACGTGATTACACTTACACAAAACAAGGCAGAAGTACTTCATTAAGTTACAAGTACACAGTATAAGCTTTAGAAGTTCAAAATGAAGCCTTCATTGCATCAAGTTAGGATGCCGGTCGGGTGACAATGCTTATTTAGCATAAGTATCACATCTTTCATCTTTATATATATAATTCTTCTGTGAGTGTGTATGTCACTGAACTTCTCTCAAACGACTGGACCGATTTTGATGAAATTTTTTGTGTGTGTTCAAGGGGATCTGGGAATGGTTTAGATTCACAAAAAATTAGGGTAGGTAGGGTAGTAGGTAGAAAAACATGCATTGCAACGCATGCCGGGCACAGCTAGTATATATATATATATGAAAGGCATCACCGCCCAAAATATCGAAACAAAACTTCTTCTTCACATATAACGGGTTAAGTCGCACATTTGGCGTATTTACCAAGATATATGATAGCAGTTTATATGCCCTCCGTAGACACCATCCATTATAATTTGTAGTGATCACGTAAACCAGTGACGGAGGCGCTATATCTTGCGTTACTGCCCTAAATGATCCTTAGGCCTTCAAAGTATCTCATTTAGGCATCCTTTGAGCTGCGTAATACTTTGTATTGCTACTATGAATTATTTGAGGGTTATCACGAAACGTCGTCACGTTTTGAATAGCGTGATTGCTTACTTGCTTTATCTAGCAAAGAAATATTATTTTTTCTTGTAAGAATCTGTTCTACAGCTGGCTTTTTCTACCTTAATCTTATCTCGATTAATCAATATTGCTTACCATAACACAATGTAATTTACAATTTTACATACATTTAAATGCACATAAATGATTAGATTTTGTTAATATTTACTGGTACAAACATTTACCAATGTACAAATTAATGTTTTCATTCATTCATACTATTTAATAGCTAAACTACATCGTCAGCCAATATTAATAGCCGCCGTTTCTACTCTCAGATTATACCGACTACCGATATTAAGTGAAATACAATCTATGAATGTTATAGAACATGTGGAAGCCTGGGGAAGGGATCGGTCCAACGGTACGGGGCTTACGTTCACCCGTGTACCCAGCACACACAAGCTTTGTCGGCCCATCATTGGCGATGGAGATTAACAGTTACTTGCGATCCTCCAAATACAATTAAGTGAAAACAAACGAGAAGTCCTATGTTTCTTGGATTTAACCACGCGGAATTGGTTTGTTGTTTGTTTTACGCTTTAGTATACGAAGGTACAAGAGATTTAGTCGTTTAATTGCTTTCTTGTAATGAAAATGTAAATAATTAGTATGTTTACAATTTTCTTCGCGTTTTGTTCGGCGGCTTTTGTGACTGATTGATCTTTTTTTCTTTCGTCAATTAAATGTTTTCGTCAATCGAAAACTAATCGAATTAATAACTAGTTCATAAGTTCTTTAAAGCTAAAATAAAAAAAGCTTATTGAAAAAAGACGGCCAATTCCCAATTAAAACTACTCGCGTAGTGAAGACAACAGTCAGTACGGCGTGTTTATTTTGTTTGAAATTTATTTGTGTTCTAGTCTAGTGACGCTGTCAAAGCTGGCTGGCTGCCTGAACCCTGCGGCTGCCTGCCTTTGCCTGCCCCTGCCTGCCCGGTGTGACTGACACCCGTAATTATGCGCCCCTGACGCCGCCGGCGTCACGACAAACTTTTAATTGAACCGATGAAACAGTTTTTGGCTCTCTATTTTATGAAATCGTTGGCGGAAAACTTTTTATAATATTAATATTCTATTGTGTTTGATTGACTTCGCAGCTAAGTTGCTTGTTACCTATCATGTGTGGGTAGGGTACAAGGCTTAATAAATGGCACTTAACCAAGTTGGGGTCATGATTAGCGTCTGTTTAACCATTTATTTTCAACTCAACTTTACATTAACAAAACATCACACCTGTAATCTCCGAAAGGTTAGGCAGAGGTTTACCTACTAGTGTACCCACATTTCGCCAGTTATGTTTAAGTACCATGTAATAGGCAGCGAGGCTATTGCCATCAACTGGGCTTAAATCCAGATTCCGTGGCTGCTACTGAGAAATTTCCGATGGAAAAACCCAATAACATTCGCCCGACCCGGGAATCGAACCCAGGACCTCATGCTCAGCAGTCGCGATTGCGACCACTACACCAATGAGGCACAACTCCACTTTAACGAGCGTTTATGTAAACTACAATAAACCCCGATATTTAAGTTGGTCTAGTAGTAATAAAAGAATCACTTAACCCCTGTCACTTGTCTCTGGACGTGTGTGATCATACTGTGTTTGTATAAAATGTTTGAATTAAATTATGGTAACTGTCACTGCAAAGCAGCGATAATACGCTCAAGAAATGAAAAAAAAGTGTTTTATCTGACTTCTGTAAAATAGGACACTTATAAAATAAAACTGTTTAGAAGTAAAATTCAAGTTAGAAGATTTCTTTAAGTTTCACCTTGATGGAAATAATTTCAAACAAATGTTAAATGTAGGTGAAAAATATCTAATAAATATTTATGAGGAAAGTAAATTTTTTCATAAAATTCAATCAGAGCGACCTTTTTCGTGGAGATATGTAAATTGTTTGTTGTTTCGGCAGAAGCCACGCGACTCCGCACACAGAATAAGTTATCCTTTCGCTAAGTACGGCCGCCCTATTGTTGAATTTCGTCAAAACGTTTAGCTACGTTTTATTTAACTTTTGTCTAGATTATTTGCGGTAAAGCCTTTTGGGCATATTTGGTAAACTAAATTATATACGAGTACATGACATTGTCTGACAACAAAATTGACTAGAATTTTCAGAAATTCACGACGTAAAATTAAATGATCCGATAAAATTACCTAATGTCAGGAAAACTCAAAAGGAATCATTACGAAATCAATTTAAGTAACAACATTCTAAGAAAAACGTTTCGAACAAATTATTACTTTTAAAGCTTTTAACTAACATTAAGGTTATCGCTCGCTCCTTCCATCTAAGCTTTGGATCCTTTCCAAATGACGTACTTTAAAAAGATGATATTCTACGTCAAAAATATAATCTTTTCGTAAATTGTGGGTTGTAAAGCCAACAAGCGGGTCAAAGTCAGACGAACAGCCGTTTTCCACCGGGCCGAGTGTTCCTACTTCTGCACCAATCCAATTTTCACAAAACTGCTGTATAATCAAGTCGTTTAAATTCACATTCACCAAAAAATACAACTCTGTATTTGTATTCGTGTTTGCTGTTACTGTTAACTGCGGTTGAATATTTTTGCATAATTATAGCTTTCTGACCATAACATGTTACTATAGTTCACGTTTTCATTCCCTTGGGTTAAACGTTGAGTTAAAAGACAGCACCATCAACGTACGGTGACGCCAGAAAAGTGTTTTAAATTTTAATTGACATCAACGCCTAACTTTTGAAACCCTAAATATAACATTTTCCTGCAGCCTTCGATTACTTGGTGCAGCATAAAGTTTCCCGTGTCAAGTTGATCGCTGAACATTTTACTTCTATACAATTTTGGCACAACATTGTTGCCTCTGGAAACGTTGAACCGAAACTCTAGCCTCAAGGGGCGAATATTTTCAAAGTTGCCGACGAGCCGCCATTTTGTGTTGCAAAAAGATCTAATGGAATTTAAGCTCAGTTGTTGATAACAGACCATTAAGGTGTTGACACACGTCACGACATTGCCACTCGAAAAAGAAACGGTTATGAAACGAATTGTCAGAACTGTCAGAGTGGTCCCGACGGTGTAGGCCGAGGTTTACTGTCGCAGAGCCGACAATATGACGTGTCATGTGAGCGTGAGCTTATTGTCATTTATCGGGTGCAGTTTCATCTCACAATAATTGAGTTTTTAAAGAGAAAATGCCAATTTAATTTATCTGAAAGTACCCTCTTGTTTTCTTGCAATCATTTTACCAAAGGGCCCCAAATAATTTTATACGGTCTCACCATGGTCTCACATTAAATTGTGTATCCTGCGTCGCGTTGAGCCGAGGTGTCGCCACACGGATAATCAAGGCCGGCTGCTAATGAACATCATTATCAGATATTTGTGCCGATGAGTAATGCACGGAGTGCGCGGGGGGATGGGAGGGGTCGGCTCGAGGGCAGCGAGCCGAGGAAATTGCCAATTAATGTGTCCGCCGACTGCGCCCCGATATTCTCCCCCATCGCTATTTTAAGATGGGGATACAGTAAGTGTTGACTAGTGAAACTATTTATTCTTGGAGCTGTTACTAGTTTTCAGACAGGCAACATTCTACTCAATATGTTGCCTGTCTATAGCAGAGATGCAAACAAACAACGACTAACAACTTCTCGAAATGTTGAATTAAACCAATTGAATATAAGATCCTAAATCAGTTTTTTCCTACGGCAAAATAAGCAGACAAGAAAACTGCCCATAGCCCCAACCTAGCTCCCCTACCAGTATTACTTACCAAAAACATTAGTCAGGTGCTTATTTTTATGACTTAACAAGTCGTCGGCACATTTTACGGCGGTAATTCTCTCGCAATGTAGTGTGTCCGAGGCTTAACCCCCCAGATACCTTTCGTCGGGGAGTCGAGATTTATTCGATTCTTTTTTCTTCTCTGAATACATTATTCTTATTTGTAAATAATTACTTCTTTTGCCGGTTCGTCCCTCTGAGATTAAGGCCGTGACTGCTTTACTTCATGTCATTATGGAACATGTGTTTTTAGTGTTGTGAATCAAATGAGAGGATTCAGATCGATCTACCTATTTTATGCGAATAAATGTTTTGACTGCCCCGTTGGTCTAGTATGAGGTCCTGAGTTCGATTCACAGGTCGGGCAAAGTGTTATTGGGTTTTTCCATCAGAAATTTCTCAGTAGCAGCCATGGAGTCGAGATTTGTGCACGGTCAATGACAATAGGCTCGCCCGGTATTACATGGAACTTAAACTTAACTGGCGAAATGTGGGTGCACTATTAGGTACACCTCTACCTAACCCTTCAGGATTACAAGCGTGATGTTATATTTTGATTTGATTTGAGTGTCAGTCGTTACGAGTAAGAAGTCAGAATCCTGAAAGTCTGACAACCAGACTTATTAAGGGTTATCGTATTACCCAGTAAGTGGGTGGTTGAGGTCAGCTGTCGTACTTGTAAAATTCTAGTATTCAGCCGCATCCGGTTAGACTGGAAGCTGATCCACAGAAAGCAATGTAGTTGGGAAAAGGCAAGGTGATGAATTTGAGTGTCATGTAGTGACAGGTTTTTTTAGTTAAAACTAAGTTGTATCACCGTCTGGCGTCTAGTTAGTTCCTTTTGCAGTAAAAGGTTTTCTACGAGAAATGTCAGTCTATGAACTGAAAGTTCGTGATGAAGTTCACGTAGACCCGGTGTACTGCATGCACAGTCTTACATCTCGGTCATTGTTTAATTTATTCTTAGATTGTATGTATATTTTAACATTCTTAATTATTATTCTTTTTAGATATTTTTTCTTGGTAATTATTATTATTTTTAGATTTCTTTTCCTTTCACATTGTTGTCCTGTTTCACCCAAATATTGACTGGTGTAGAATGCCTTGTGGCATTAAGTCCACCTATGTACATGAAGTCTATGTACTCTTGTACATGAAGTTTAAATAAGATTCCATTTCCATTACCAGCTGTGTCTATAATAACAATCTAAAATAATTTATAAGTAAATCATTTAAGCAACCTACAGACGAGCAACAATAGAGATAAGTGATATAAATAGGGTATTACCAAACACAAGCAAATAGAAATATTATCTACACAATAGACAGGTAATCCTCCAGCCGACAGCCGCTTTTAACATGATACTCTTGTTTTATTCTATTACGCACACACTTGCATGTCCCTAACTGATACAGTACAACATACATGACGGGTTATGTTAGAGTACAACATCGAACATGTATCGACAAGCAGCAATAGAAGCGAAACACGGTATTGTGAACATTTGGAGGGAATAATTCACGTGGCTCAGTGCAACCGCCCCGGGGGATGCGCGAATCTGCCTCGCTACGGGCCACGGCAGTTGGCTACGAGCCGTAGTACCGGCGCTACGCGGTGCTACGCCGTGCTACGAGCTCGCGGTTGGGTAAACACGTGCGTCGACTCGTATTTATTTTTATCTGTGCTGCATATTTTAGTGAAGTTTGATTTATGTTTTTATATATATGAAATAGTATACTTACTTCTATAAAATAACTTTGATGGTCTTTCGTAGTTGCTAGTTAGTTTGTTTCGTATTAAGATAAATTATTTAAAAATAAATAGATGGCTAGCTAAGATCATCGGATCCTAAAACAGTATTAATCTTAAATGGCTAGTATTTTATAGTATTCAAGTATATAAGGTAGGTAAGTGTTAACTATTAATAAATAAATGATTAGAAATGTGCTTGCGTCACGTTTCTCCCAATTCATTAATATTTTCGTGTCTGCCTCAGACAGTCTGATCAAAAATAGAATGATTAATATAAAGCTAGGATGATCTAGATTTTTATCAAACTGAACTGAACTCTTTTATAATGGTTATAATGTAAAGGCTGCGACCTCGATGTTTTACTTTTAAAAAAGTAAATGAGTTGTAACAGTTTCATCACGAATGAAGATATACTCGTAATATATTTTAGACTGCTAATTAAAGATTGGTGGCTTGTCAAGATATTCAGCACAACCTTTGCCATTAGAATGGGTATTCATATTATATTTACCGTAAGGAGCTTAATTTTAATTAAAAGACCGCCAAAAGTCTTTTAATTTTAATTTTTTATTAGATTACTTCACCGGAATACAAAAACATTTGGAAGACCATACCGAAAGACCATACAAATGTTTGAAGAAAGACTAGATCTACAGTGACAGTCAGTGACTATTATCCAGCAGACTGTTTGTAGTGCGTCAGAGACAATAATGTACTCCTCGATGTGGTTCATGAGCATCGTAGCTCTGCTGGTGGTTGATGTCAGGACTGGAGCTCTGCAGGAGGGAGGTAAGCAGAACAATATGGCTTGGTTTTTAAGACAGGCTTAACGAAGACGCTTTATAGCTGCACGGTTCAGTCGGAGGTTAAGCTACGCTTGTCGAGATCAATCTGTGGATGGGTGACCTTTCAAAACCTTCGTGTTTCAGAAAATACGTTTAATACATTTTCCGCGGCTGTCATATGTAGATCTTGGACAGTCGTTACAGGTAGTCTGACAACCATTCTTACCAAGGTATGTCGTATTACACACAGTGACTGGGTTTTGGTGGTCAGATAGATAGTAACTTCATGTAGAATGTGGAGTTTCGCGATGTCTGCCTACTCCCATGAACAAAAAGGCGAGAGTTTGTATGTCTTGAACACTTAACTCAAATCAAATCAATCAAATCAAAATATTTTTATTTCACATAGGCCTACATGGGCACTTATGAAACGTCGACAAAAAGGTGCACTATGTCAACTATGTCTACTTACTACACAAGTTTGAAAATACGGGGTGTGCTTGCAGATAGTCCTACTTTATGACAAGGGCTTTTAGGAAAACAGAAGAAACGAGAACAACTTAACATCCAGAGGCCCTAACACGAGCATGCGATACGTAAATTTTTTTAATCGAAAATACAATTATCCTATAGCATTTTAATTAAGAAAATATTCAAAATCAAAGCATTTATTTCAAGTAGGCCAGTTACAGGCACTTTTGAATTGTCAAAACAAAGAAAACAATGAAATGTGCTACAGTCTCAGTCACACGGCATAAAAACTGTGAAAGTACTAAGTAAGTAGTTACCCATCGCGGGCCTGTGGACGGTGAGTAATGGGTTAGCTCGCCGTCCGTCCGTCTTGTGACGACAGGCCGTGTCGACGGCGCGTTCGTGTTCCACGCGCACCTCAAAGGGATGTCAGCAAACAAGAGGGGCACGCAAGGGCCGATGCCTGCCAGGGCTGCGGGACTGTTCGAAAGAGATACCGCGGCCCTGGAACATAAAGGGCAAAAGAAGGAACATGGGTGGTTTTTAGTCAATAAAAGCCTGACACTCCCTTCCGCTCCGCTCAGAGCGGGAGGAGTCATTTGATGATTTCCCACCAGAAAAAAAAACAAAAAAAAGTAGTTACCCATTCTAAACCGTAGATCTTTATGGAGGAGAACGGGCAGAAACTCCATGGACACTCTTCTAATCAGATTATGTTATTATATGAATACAATGGATAAACATGCAATTTCACAAAGACAATAAAGAGAAATTGTTAAATCAGTCTTTTAATCATTAAAGCTCGAAATTAACGAAATTTATATTGATTTCTAAAGAAAATACATTTGTTTTGCGCTTCTAGTACAAAAAACCACTTTCATACTTATATTTATTGTGTTAAAGAAAAATAATTGAACTAAAGTCAGAAAATACACTATGAAATAGTATTTGTTTAAGCTTCACTATATTTTATCCGTGAGAAGTATTGCGTAGCTTTTGATCCAAAAAACTTGGACATTGCTTGTTATTGCATTGTATCAATATTTTTCTATGAAGATCACTCCGTGACTGTGCATTTTTCTGCAAAGTGTGTTTTATCGTTTCATTCTGCCACCTTTGGACTAACAATGGTATAGCCAGTTCAAAAAACATAAAAATGTGTCATCGAATGTTTTTCCCCTGGCCCTTCATATGTATGTGAAACGGATATTTTTCATTTTAAAATCGACGTATTTACGTTACGTTTACTCGTGCTAGTGCCTCGTTCCTGTGAAAACTCGTTTGGAAACTAGTATTTCGATTTATGTACATAGTCAATATTAGTCTTCACTTCCCACAAGGATAATGATGCTTGTTTCATTAAACGGTTACAAAAAGAAAACACGTTTTCACGTCACTATAAAATATGTTTAACTTGATGAGGTCGGCTTTTCCTATTCGACTACTCTGAGAAGAAACGGCAAGTCAGCAATATACTCAGAAGAAGAGGTGGTTTTGAGGATAAAAAAAGCTTAATCAATATCGGTTCATCCGTTCAGGAGCTATGATGCCACAGACAGACACACAGATACACACTTCAAACTCACACCCCTCTTTTTTGATGGGAGTTAAAAACCGCATAGATTTAAATGTGGCATATGGATTAATGAATCGTTTAGCTTAACGTTAAACTAAGAAAACAAAAACTACAGAATTTATAGAATATAGTTTTCTAAGGCAACATTATTAGGTCTCCTTTATTACAGCGGCCAATTAAGAAAAACCAACGATGTTCAACATTGGATTTTATAATCTAGCGGTCGCGATTTGGGATTCAGCTATTGTTTGTTCGACTACGGTTTTGTGAAACATACGTTAGATTAATATTTGTTATGCGTTGTATGTTTATTTATTTTTTTGTCGTTTTGTATGCACGTCATGTCCCTGCGACAAATAAATATTTTTCCTTCTTTCTTATTAATCTATCAATTTTCAGCAATCAGAAGAGCACAAAGGTACTTGCTTACTTCGTAAGAAATTTCTTCCAGCAGACCTGCGAGAGAAAAGTTGGATTAGAAATGTAGACACAGTCTGTAGAAAAGACAAAACAGGAAAATTTAAATTAGAACTTAAAACAAAAATATACTCGTACCTATATATCCACAAATGAAATACTCATCTAAAAAAATAAATACTGGTATTATAAATTTGTAATTATATGTCCAGAATATTCCAGTATAGAGGAGAGGTAATGCTCTTTGACTTGCTTTTTTTAAAGACAGATATAGTTTTAGAATTTCGAATGTTAGGCGGAAGTGAGTTCCACAAACGTACTGCGCTCTAGTTACTATAACAAGCTGGACCCCGATGCTAAAATGGTTGCCACGTATTCAGTACATCATTATTAAAAAAAACAGCTGTTTCCTACAAAACTACGCGGTCAAAATATTCACAACTCAGCACG
This sequence comes from Eurois occulta, assembly GCA_950022335.1. NCBI lineage: Eukaryota > Metazoa > Arthropoda > Insecta > Lepidoptera > Noctuidae > Eurois > Eurois occulta. The sequence goes on along the minus strand of OX465500.1, from coordinate 7,971,094 downwards.
AGGAACAGCTGTTGTTTTTTAGGGTTCCGTACCCGTAAGGGTAAAACGGGACCCTATTACTAAGACTTCGCTGTCTGTCTGTCTGTCTCCAGGCTGTATCTCATAAACCGTGATAGCTAGAAAGCTGAAATTTTCACAAATGATGTATTACTATTGCCGCTATAACGACAAATACTAAAAATTTAAAAAAAAATATATTAAGGGGGGCTCCCATACAACAGATATGATTTTTTTTGCCGTTTTTATAGATAATGGTACGGAACCCTTCGTGCGCGAGTCCGACTCGCACTTGGCCGGTTTTTTTAAATTACCGATGATAAATTTCTATGTTCAGAACGATGATTTAGATTTTAGGTTCAGAATGATGTACTGACTACGTAATAACCATTTTATCGTCGCGTCGGTGTGCCTTCCATCTAGTAATTATTGTAGTACAATATAACAATTTTAATTAGGTACCTATCACATCAAATCCCACAATAGTCAAGCACAATATTGCCCGTTTCCTGCAACACGAAGTCACCTGCAATTCTCTGTTCATTCGATCCACTTTTAGTTTTAAAGCAATTCAGTGCACATCCCGCGGAAGGTATTTCGTCTTTATCTATAGTCGGGCGAAGTGAGGCAGTGAGGCCAATAATCCCCGCTCTCAGACGCGCTTCGGGTTTCCTTGTCCGGTCTATACATACTAACGAGCTTTCTATCACGACGGCTAAGAGAACTCTCTGACTTGACTGCTAACTATTAAATGAGAAGTAACTTTGCAATCTTTTGTTATTGTATCGATCTCAAGGTGTAATTGCATCTGTGATCTTAATCTGGTTCATGACTAGGCATATTTAAAATTAAATCTAGATTTCTGAAATATGAGTTTTTTACCTTTACGGGTAAAGACAACATTATTGAAGTGAAAACTTCTTTAGCGGCGTTGAGCACTTTAAAAAAATTGTTCTGTAATGGGTATAAAATCTTAAACTCGCGTCAGGACACTCGCGTCAGGACACGTGACAAAGCGTAAGACGGATGGATAGTAGACGATTTTGAACTTAACCTTCAACATTTTATGGTTTAAAATTATTTAAAGAAATTTGGAAAAAGCGTAAGACGGATGGAGAGTAGACGATTTTGAACTTAACCTTCAACATTTTATGGTTTAAAATCATTTAAAGAAATTTGGAAAAAGCGTAAGACGGATGGAGAGTAGACGATTTTGAACTTAACCTTCAACATTTTATGGTTTAAAATCATTTAAAGAAATTTGGAAAAAGCGTAAGACGGATGGAGAGTAGACGATTTTGAACTTAACCTTCAACATTTTATGGTTAAAAATCATTTAAAGAAATTTTTAAATGTTTCCAATCAACTTTGAACCTAATGCTTTAGGGATAAACACGGAATAGAAAAAACCGTAGACAGAGTATTCTATAGACTGCTGGATATCTTCCTTTGCATTCGCACAAGAAAAAGAAGAACATATAAACGTCACTAGCAAAGAAAAGAGACAGAGTATAAATATTTCTGTCCCTTTTCGCGTGTCGGCTGAGCACATCATTGTCAGTGCACAACAAGTTTGACGTTTGTGGCGGTGCCAGATTGACATCCAATTTGTTTATTAACAATTGCATCGAAATTATACACATTATATGATCTTTTCGAGATTAATTCGACAACAGTACATTTGTGCAACTGTGCAAAATGGTAAGGTGCAGTGTAATAAACTGTAAAAGTGATAGTTTGATGAAGATTGCTGGACTGTCCTTTCACTCGTAAGTATTAGATCTTTTTAAGTATTCAATCGCTTTGTGTCCTATTATTTCTCATAAAATAGTCGCAGTAATGTACCAACTAATTCGTTTAATGGATAAATCTCGTATAATCGTGATTTTTGCAATAATTTTATTATCTTACCTCAAAATTCAGTGTTGCCACTTTTTGACGGGGAATTTACCCTTTAATATGGGTAATACCGAATAATGCAATGTCTATAAAAAAAAAAAAAAAAACTAGCACTCCGGGAGTGCCGGCAGAAGTGAAAACTTGATTATTAACGTTGAGCATGTTTGATATTTTGGAATGGTTAGGGAATAATTTTTTTATCAGTATAAAAGTACTATCATTTATGGAAGTGCCCTTAGACTGCCTTAGTACGGGAACCAGTGTCGCCAAACTCATACACTTGCAAATTAAAATGAACATTCCAATACACAGAAAACGATAAAACATAGCAATGATGCAACTGTAATATTTTATTTATAAACAAATTACTGTCCTTGAAAAAGCACTAACTTATTATGTATAATTCTTATTTTCGATTGTGGTTCAAAACATTGTTTGGTACTATGGTGAATACGGGTTTCGAAGTAATGCATTGCGATTGATTTAATGAGGAGAGTTCTGTGATTCCCTATAAAAGGCTGACTGTCGAAATGGTCATTAATAAATATATTAATATTGGTACGTGTGCATTCCTTGTAACACGATAATATAAGTGTTGACATCACATTTTTCTCATTAAAAAATGAATTTCCTTTATGTGAACGCGCTCGAAATATCTTTTCTGCCAATTCACAGACTTTATTTAAGTCAGTAGAAGGATAAATAAGGCCTCCTTTGTCTCTTCTAGCAATGATTCCGTGTTTTTTTTTTTAATTTATTCATGACCATGGATACATGTCCTTCAGTCGTAATGATTCCGTGATACTTATCTGTGATCAAAGCCAAAAGACAATCCTCACATTTAATAACTTTCCTCAACTTTCTTGCAATAAAACCAGCAATATAGGTTATTATTTCTTTAGAATAAAGAGTAAGCCTAGAAGGATCTGTTAAATAATCATGATCTATGTTGATCATAGGATCACATCCTAAAGATTCATGCGGTAGCAGCAATCCACAAGTTTCTTATTTCGGTTTTATTCGGAAATCTGAAAATTTTATAAGATTTTTTATTATCTTTCATTTTTTGCGTCAGGTGAGTGCAGTTATACGAATTAAAATCGTATAATACGTGTGTTACTAACATAGATTTTAAGTAGTGCGTATTACTAATATCATATGAATCAAGGTCGGAAGAGTATTTTTTTATAGACATTGCATTATTCGGTATTACCCATATTAAAGGGTAAATTCCCCGTCAAAAAGTGGCAACACTGAATTTTGAGGTAAGATAATAAAATTATTGCAAAAATCACGATTATACGAGATTTATCCATTAAACGAATTAGTTGGTACATTACTGCGACTATTTTATGAGAAATAATAGGACACAAAGCGATTGAATACTTAAAAAGATCTAATACTTACGAGTGAAAGGACAGTCCAGCAATCTTCATCAAACTATCACTTTTACAGTTTATTACACTGCACCTTACCATTTTGCACAGTTGCACAAATGTACTGTTGTCGAATTAAGCTCGAAAAGATCATATAATGTGTATAATTTCGATGCAATTGTTAATAAACAAATTGGATGTCAATCTGGCACCTCCACAAACGTCAAACTTGTTGTGCACTGACAATGATGTGCTCAGCCGACACGCGATAAGGGACAGAAATATTTATACTCTGTCTCTTTTCTTTGCTAGTGACGTTTATATGTTCTTCTTTTTCTTGTGCGAATGCAAAGGAAGATATCCAGCAGTCTATAGAATACTCTGTCTACGGTTTTTTCTATTCCGTGTTTATCCCTAAAGCATTAGGTTCAAAGTTGATTGGAAACATTTAAAAATTTCTTTAAATGATTTTAAACCATAAAATGTTGAAGGTTAAGTTCAAAATCGTCTACTCTCCATCCGTCTTACGCTTTTTCCAAATTTCTTTAAATGATTTTAAACCATAAAATGTTGAAGGTTAAGTTCAAAATCGTCTACTCTCCATCCGTCTTACGCTTTTTCCAAATTTCTTTAAATGATTTTAAACCATAAAATGTTGAAGGTTAAGTTCAAAATCGTCTACTCTCCATCCGTCTTACGCTTTTTCCAAATTTCTTTAAATAATTTTAAACCATAAAATGTTGAAGGTTAAGTTCAAAATCGTCTACTATCCATCCGTCTTACGCTTTGTCACGTGTCCTGACGCGAGTGTCCTGACGCGAGTTTAAGATTTTATACCCATTACAGAACAATTTTTTTAAAGTGCTCAACGCCGCTAAAGAAGTTTTCACTTCAAAAATACTCTTCCGACCTTGATTCATATGATATTAGTAATACGCACTACTTAAAATCTATGTTAGTAACACACGTATTATACGATTTTAATTCGTATAACTGCACTCACCTGACGCAAAAAATGAAAGATAATAAAAAATCTTATAAAATTTTCAGATTTCCGAATAAAACCGAAATAAGAAACTTGTGGATTGCTGCTACCGCATGAATCTTTAGGATGTGATCCTATGATCAACATAGATCATGATTATTTAACAGATCCTTCTAGGCTTACTCTTTATTCTAAAGAAATAATAACCTATATTGCTGGTTTTATTGCAAGAAAGTTGAGGAAAGTTATTAAATGTGAGGATTGTCTTTTGGCTTTGATCACAGATAAGTATCACGGAATCATTACGACTGAAGGACATGTATCCATGGTCATGAATAAATTAAAAAAAAAAACACGGAATCATTGCTAGAAGAGACAAAGGAGGCCTTATTTATCCTTCTACTGACTTAAATAAAGTCTGTGAATTGGCAGAAAAGATATTTCGAGCGCGTTCACATAAAGGAAATTCATTTTTTAATGAGAAAAATGTGATGTCAACACTTATATTATCGTGTTACAAGGAATGCACACGTACCAATATTAATATATTTATTAATGACCATTTCGACAGTCAGCCTTTTATAGGGAATCACAGAACTCTCCTCATTAAATCAATCGCAATGCATTACTTCGAAACCCGTATTCACCATAGTACCAAACAATGTTTTGAACCACAATCGAAAATAAGAATTATACATAATAAGTTAGTGCTTTTTCAAGGACAGTAATTTGTTTATAAATAAAATATTACAGTTGCATCATTGCTATGTTTTATCGTTTTCTGTGTATTGGAATGTTCATTTTAATTTGCAAGTGTATGAGTTTGGCGACACTGGTTCCCGTACTAAGGCAGTCTAAGGGCACTTCCATAAATGATAGTACTTTTATACTGATAAAGCAATTGGTGCAAAATTATTCCCTAACCATTCCAAAATATCAAACATGCTCAACGTTAATAATCAAGTTTTCACTTCTGCCGGCACTCCCGGAGTGCTAGTTTTTTTTTTTTTTTTTGTATTTATGTTGACCTATATAAACATGTTATTTTTGTAGTTAGCTTTGACCATCGGGTGACTCGGGGTGACACTCACACTACCCGAGTACTTACTTGTGCTAGTGCAACGAGTATAGGAAACAAGTAATGGAATGTACAGAGCAGACTATTCAATGGACAGACGCCAGTACCGCCAGACGCTCTCTATAAATTCGAATGATGCAAGTGAACCGCATTTGATTAAACTGGAAACCGGGTTAGTTTAGAATATAAAGGGAAAGAAGCAAACCGGGAGCATGATGGTTTGTGTTCAGAACTAACGATGCATCAAACTACGTGTCATGCCGGCGCGACAGCGGTTTAGAAAACAAGTTTCCATAACGAACTCCGTTGTTTGTTTATTTTAAAAATTTCCATGTTGGTACCGCACGGTAGAGGGAAATTGTACGGTTACCTGATCTGCGGTGCGGCAGGCGGGAGTAGGGATTGGAGGGGGGGGGGGGTGTAGGAACAAACCGACCAACCCACTTCAAAGGACGCACTTCGTTGAAAATTTTATTCAACTCGAGTTTGAATCAGAAGAGGAATTAAAACAAAATGTCGTTTTACGACGTTTTACAAAGTTTCCCTTTCTTTTACTACCTGATTGGGACGTTTTATTTGAAATGTTGATCGTTAATCGATTAATTTTTCTCTTTGTACGCGAGAGAAGTCGATTTTGTAACTTACCTGAAGTGAGCGCGAGAATTAATTTATGTTTCAAAAGACTTTGACTCGACTGAAAAGACTTTTACTTGCATTGTTTGAGATTTACCACGTCATTGCTTGTAACTGGAAGGTACTGTTGATTAAAAAGATAAGGTTCTAAAAATATTGAATGTTACCAATATGGATATTTTTAGGAGTCTGTCGCAGGTTTCAGTAAAATTGTGCTCGGTACATAACATGTTTGATAAACAACATCAAAGGCTGATTTTTTTTACAGAATTTTGACGTGATGTATTTTTATTAACCTGAATCTTTTTATAACAAAATCAATTCATGAAAACACCTAATCTTACTTTCGCCGCAGGTAAACGTTTACAGGCGAACACGTCCCAAAATAAATAAGTTGTTTCAACGCGTTGAAAGACACGTTTAAAATTACTTTTTCCTTTCGGATGTTCCTCAAAATAACTGAACACATTGTAAGAGTTCCAATGTAACAATTTCCGGGAATCAAATGGGTTATTGAATAGGGCAAGGGCTCCAGTGTCTGTCTCGCAGACGGTCGGATGTTTTATACGGTTATACCCTGTTTGAATAAGGGACGGAGCGGTAAATACTGTCCAATTTCAAAGTTCGCGCAGACAACGCCGGAGGCAAAAACTATCCATGTGTAGCTATAACGATATTTTCATATATTCGGCATTGATTTAGGTACACGCTTGGATCATAGTTTTGGTGAAGGCCTATCCATATCATCTGTTCTGGTGAAAGGGTTCAGTTTAGCTTGTAAGGACGTAAATGACTTAACGAGGTGTTGATTTTTTTTTTTATTTAATTACTTTATTTTTAAATTTTTGGCTTAATCTTTTACTCTGGACGCTCTTAATGTGCACGTCTTTGTACATCGTTCTCACATATATGTATAATCTCAACATGAATGATGTAACCAAGATTTTGTAACAATATTTTGATTTAAAAGAGTGTCCATGGAGTTTCTTGCCCATTCTTCTCCATAGAGATCTACGATTTGGAATGTGCAACTACAGTACTTTCGCAAGTTATTATGCCTTGTGTCTGTGACTGTAGCTTAGCTTTTTTATTTTTGACTTTCAAAAGTGCCTGTAATGGTCTAATTGAAATAAATGCTTTGACTTTGACTTTGATTTGTACGGTGTACTTCTAATACTGACTTGCTACATAGTAATACATGCGCTTTAAAGAATAGTTCCACACACACACTTAGATATAAAGGTATACACATGCATACAGTTTTAATTCATTAAATGGTTCCAACATCATCATATTTTTGAATATTTCTACAGCATTTAGGTACAGTTATTTGTTTAACCTACGATTGGAGTTCTCGGTTAGTAACAAACTCATTTGTTTAGGTAAAGTGATCGTTCCCTTTGTAATCTTGTAACTACAATACTCCCTTGACAAAAAACAGATTATATAAAACAAGCTACATTTAACTCAAATGAAAGTGAAAACTTCGCTAATCTAAAGAGGTAGTTTGGGAATTTACCATCGGGAATTTAAAAAACTGGCCTTTGCCCAAGAGTGGGACAGAACAGCTGTTCCATACATTTTCACCATGTAGGTATTGTATCTTCTGTAGGAAACACCTAGAAGCTGTTAAATCGCAGCTGTAAAACTATATAATATAACATTGTTCTAAATCCATTTTAATAGTGAAATTCAAATATAACGAATGAGAATTTTCAATAAATTTAGAATTCAGCTACGGTTAATTAAATTCTTTTCGGCATACATGTGCGCATATGGACAAAAAGCTCACCTATGTGAGCTTTTTGTCCATATGCGCACATGTACTATGTATGTACTTACATAATATATCAAGATATATATATTTTTCGATAGAGAATCAAACCCGCTACCCATAGCGCAGAAATCGCTCAGCCATGCCAGGCGAGCTGTCTGCATCATAATAGATCGCTATGTAGGTAGGTATACATATACTTACCTACAATGACCCAGTTTACCATCCACGCGCGTCTTCATATTTTAAAACAGTTTTCATAAAATTCAATTCTCCAGTCTCCTTGTTTCATATCCTTTTCAGTTTATGTCTATGGAAGTCTCTGCCAGAGATTCATTCAAGAAGTAGGTCACTTGTCCTTTATTACTAAGAACAGTGTTTTTACTGCGAAACATTACCGCTATTCTAAACTACATGTAACAAAAGAACGCAATACCACAAGGCTTTTTTATTATCGCTAAACATGACAATAAACATGTTTAAGCGCAGTCTGACCACGGGGTTGTAAACCGTTTAGTGTCAGCAGAATAGGCCATTTAATGAAATAATAACTAGAGATATAAACTTGGTGATAAAATGCTGATCGACGCCGCGGGGAGGCCGTTAAGCGCTGTTCAATCTGAGTTGCCCTGGAGGCTGAAGGCTGGAACCGTGAATCCACTTTCCAGTTACTGTCTCTATGGCTCATAATTCGATTTGGAGGAAGATAATGGTAACTGTGAATTATTTTAATAACGTGGAATTAAACGTTTGGTGTTTTTTTTTTTCATTAAAAGGAATTGTGTAAAAGTAAAAGTAATTAAAAAAAAACAGCTGTTTCTTACTAAAGTGCAATACCTACACGGTCAAAATGTATGATAAGCTGTTTTTTTTAAAAATTACCGATGAACATTTTCTATGCGGCCCCCACAGAATGATGTTCTGAATTCGTGGTAATTGTTTTCGCGTCGGTGTCCCTCCCACCCTGTATACTTTAACAAATTCTTGAATAGAAAGACCTAACGTGTGTCGACGTAAGTCTTTCTAAAGTAATTAATATATATGAGACCTCTCAAATCGGCAGTCTCTCATTTTTAGGGTTCCGTAGTCAACAAACAAGGAACCCTTATAGTTTCGCCATGTCCGTCTGTCTGTCCGCAGCTTAGCTCAAAGACTCTTAGTACTAGAAAGCTGTTGGCTTCAATATGTAGATTAGTTACGCCGACAAAGTGGTAAAATAAAATCTAGAAAAGTATTTATTTTAGGGTATCTCTACACGTAAAGCGGGGATTTTTTTTCGCGTTCCCCATTGTGAGGAATGTCGTTGGATAGGTCTTTAAAAAATATTGCGAGTTTGCTACAATAATTTTTCGATTAAGGGATTCGTTTGTGAAATATTAAGCTTTAAAGTGAAAAATTTTATTAGACTCAAGTGTCCCCCCCCCCATCTATCAGCTAAATGGTTGTGTTTGAGTGCGTGAAAAAATTCTCGGTGATATGATATATAACGAAGTTAAAAGGAAAACTATCAATGTTAAGTCTTTACAAGTTAACGAGTAATAGTCGACCAACTTATAAAATGTACTTGGATAACATATTTATCGGACCGTAGGAAGCATATTGTCTGCATATTTTGATGGGCAACTACGGAACCCTGCATTGTGCGTGGAATGACATGCACTTGGCTGGATTTTTAGTGTTTTTTTTACAGTTTCACTTTGTAGTACAAAGTTACTATTTTAGCAGTGACTATGAAACTTAATACCGCTGTAACAATATCCTGTCTACCAAACAATTTTCCGTTAGTTGTTGGCGGTTAACAAAAAAGCATCAAAAATTCTACGAGAACTCCAATCTACGTAATATTTAAACACAGTGAGATATGATCAAATTACGGTGTCGATTATATTCGTGCATTATTTACCAACACGCAAAATGAAGTCAAAAGAATAGCCGAAACCTCGGCAAGTCGGCACATACTTATAACGCCTTTCCACAGACGAGTCATGACCGACCCGTAAGTATATTAACACCACGGCGGCGCTCTACATACAGGGTGACATTTTAGACAAAGGGCATGTTTAGCGATTACTAAAATCCTAATAGGCGCAACGAATATGACTTTGCTTACCCTTTAAAAGATGAAAATAACTTAATAAACTTAACTAGGTAACCTAAAGTACTTATCGTTGAATGGAATAGGTAACACGGCCGTAAAACAACGAAAACACTTAGTGATGTTGAAAAGCGATTTTATCCTAACGTTTTTAAACCATTTTAGTACGTCATGAACTCATGAGCTAATTTCTCAAATGAAACTGAACGCGAATCATATCATAAGGTGATAATGATGTCTATTTCATGAATAAATATTTAAAGGTAATCAATAAAAAAAAAAAAATGTTAATGAATAAATAAATGAATGAATGAATGAATAAGACATTAAATGGGATTAAATAAAAGAGAATGCTCATGGAAGTATGGAATCCCGTACCATGCTGCATCAAAATCAAACCTTGTTTTTATAGACTACACTGATCGTATTAACTCCTACAAAAAATATTTTTGAAAAAAAAAACCCGCGTTTCAGAGTTATTTTATAAAATCGAAACTAACCTAAAACGTAGGTCTATTTTTTCGACGCTACCAACGACGTATTTTAACACACATACATTACATTATTGCTCTAAAAACAGCGTAATACACTAATATTAGTAAGAATTACGAGTTAAAGTAACATCCACAGTATGCTTGACTGAAACTCGATTTTATTTTAGACCTTTACATTGCCAATAGTCAGTCAGTACAGTACAAATGTCAGATGCCACAGATAAGATAACTATAAACCATAGAGTATAGTAAGTGCTATAAACTAGTCGGGATTTAGGGATGTTATCGATAAATCAAAATCTTTAGGCTGAGAAAATCTATTTTGTTGCAAATAGCAATAAACCAAACTAAATCGATTTGGTGTACTGATCTTACTTAATTGTAATTAATTTTAGAGTCCGCTCGACAGACAAGGGTTTGTTCAATTGAAACGGAACGTCATTTATATTCAGTTGAAACGGAACGTCATATAAAGGGAGTAAAACAATATTCGTACTTTTAAACTCGAAAAGTATATTTCCAGTTCAAAAATCAAATCCCCGACGCGTAATGCCGTAAAAAAATATGAAACTAATTACTATAATATTTTGGTTTTGAGGCGCGAGACTTTTTGGTACCAACTTTGGTCATTGTCCTTTAGAGGGTTGTATTAATGATTTTAATTATTATAACTCTATAAAGCCATACTTCTCACGACCGCGAAACATATTTTAATCAACATAAAACCTGACACTGACCTGCAAATTGCAAAAACGTCGTTCAGTTTCTTTGCTAAAATCCGCCCTTAATAGTTGTACCCTTCATCTCATTCTGAACCACGTTACTGTACATGTGTTCACACTGTGCCTATGGTACATACATGTAGTTGTGTAGTAGCAAGTCGTGATCAAAGTTAGGAAGGGTTGTGCACACCGCAGCTCACAAACCCTCATAGTTTGTTGTTACGGCCGCGTATGTCAAGCTGAACTTTCGACTTCGGCTGACTTATGATACGGCTGCCTCTCAGCAATTACTTACGACTAATATTATTTGAGTTTGTTACTGACTTCGGGTTTTGTATATTGCTGTTTTGGAAAGGCGGTGAAATATCATGTTGCTAACAATATAAATTGCAACCTTGGAAATGCATTAAAATATAGCTACCACAGCAGAGGCTATTCTTAAATGAACGTCTGGCGCGCCCTGGACGGTAATACTGACTATATCATGCTGACTGGCATAATATCCTAGCACGGCATGAACTATCGTTTTTGCTAATACGAAAAAAAGATACGAGGCTAAAACAAACGTTGATGTATTCGTCATATTAAAAAAATATTGCTTCACCCGTTTGCTACGGATGTAAGTGCCTACTTACCTGGTTTTTGACCTGCTTTGTTTATTATTGTGTATATCACTTGTGCTTACAAAAGCTTCTCGTTTTTTATTGTTCCTGGCCCGACTCCAAGTTCCCGACAAAGCCTAATCGAATTTGCTCGATATGTGCACTTCACCTCGTAGTAAGATATTTGCCGTTTAGAATTACATTTGCACTGGAGAAATACAGGACAGTTTTTACTCAGAATTTCAGCTGATGTTTGTGCATTCTGGCTAGAGTCCCGGTCAAATAGTAATTGCATATACGAGTACTTAGTGGAGCGAATGCTAATTACTTAGTTTAAAAGCCGTCCGAGATTAGTTTCACTTTAAATATTCAGAGGTGAACGTTACTAAACTGTATTAGTATTTAAAACTGTCATTACCTAAAGTGAAATTAAGGATGCTTGTCATATTAAATTTGTTCTGCAAGTGGAGTTATCGCATATCTCGGGCTATAAATAAATATAAGTCATTTATTCAAATTAAGTTGACAATCAGCACTTTTTGAACGTCAAACAGTAATTTCAATTCGATTATAGCTTAGGTATAAATAAATAAAGCCTTTATTTCCCAAAATAACAATAATACATCATTCCATAACATTTTTCATGCACATTACAATATCAATTCATACTAAATCATAATTACATTCTACGAGTATATTAATTAATTATGCTATATTTATTAATTAGCTTAGGTATATACCTGTAACAAAATGGTAAAAAAGACTTAGGTATTAAAATGTATTTTGTTTAAAAAAATCTGTTTATCAAGATGCTCATTCATTTAGAACTAAAACGAAACGCTGTCTGTTTCCTGGGACATTTGCAGATATCTGCTTGGATATATGTACATACATGCGGAGGCAAGCGAGTCTGATGAAGGCAAATGATGTAGCACACCTAAAAGGCTGTTAAGTTCCGCCTTTGACCGAACTCTCACATTTGTACCGTGTCTGTTCTACTCGCCATCTGTCAGCCGTCAGAGCCTCGTCACTGTATAAAAGGGTACAGCCGGGTGTGCTTGACATTAGGATGTTGCGCACTCTGCGGCATACATTACTAATGTCCCTTTACATACATAACATCACGCCCGTAATCCCCGAATGGCTAGGCCGAGGACCAGAGGTGTACCTAATAATACATACGCATTTCGCCAGTTATGTTAAACTCCCATGTAATAAGGGGTGAGCCTATCACCATCAAACGGGCACTAATCCTGACTCCGTGGCTGCTGCTGTGAAATTCCTGATGAAAAACCCACTAACACTTTGTCCGACCTGAGATTCCTCATGCTCAAAAGTCGCGATTGTGGCCACTAGACCATCAAGGCAGTTACTAACGTCCATTTGTTTGCAGATATTCGGCCGGACCGGTGCCACACTTGCGGCGGCAACGGCACCGCTTGTGACGGCAGCTGGCCGACTGCGCCGTGTCCTGAAGACCGACCAATGTGTGCCACAGTCGCTGTAGGGCCTGGTGAGTACCGAACATACGTAGTAGCTTGTGATATTGTTAAATATAAATTGTCAATAATTATTAACAATTTATATTATAATTGGAACTGAGAATACAAACTCAATATTTTTGAACTGGTGTGGTCGTAAGAGGTAGAGAGAGTCTTCTTTTATGTTGAGATTAAATAAAACAGTTAAATTGATTCCGCGGGCAATACAATCGTAGTTATTTATTTCTCGTAGATTCATTCCATGTGCTTTTCTTATAATTATACAATCAAGAAAAATAATTACCTGCCGGCAGTATTTCTTTGCAATCTGTAAACTCAGGTATGAACTTAATGTACAAAAAAAGAAAAACACATCTAAATGAAGCTTGCAGAGAATGCATGTAAAAGAAAATGAAAATAAACCCCTGAGAGCGCCTAAGGCATAATTTCATTACACTCTAGTATGTTATTGCTCTGTCAAAGAAAAATTGCTCTTACAGCGAGGAATGGTAATGTTATTGTGAGTTGAATAAGCGGTGAGCGAAATTGGATGGAAATTATCATATTTCTTTATAGCCGACACCCGACTTAGTTCTATAATATTTTTAGATTGAAAGCGTTTAAGGTACTATCGAATGGAATATTAAATATGCTATTAACATTCTCTGCAGATTTCGTGTCAACGCTGGCGTGCGCGACCGCCTCCACGTCACCGTGTGCGATCGCGAGCGCCGCGAACAGCTCATTCGAAGTGACGTGCGTCTGCAACACACACCTCTGCAACACACCGTTCTCTCCTGATCTGCGGAATGAGCTTCTCAACTTCACATTTACGCTCACAAACAGTAGTGCCGAGATGGCGCAAATTTTCTTCCAATCAACAAAATTTGCGAACGTCACGGACGAGAATCTTTACAAAGCGATCACAATTGAAGTTACTGAAGCGACGTCAACGATTGTGAGGAATTTGTCTCAATCGACGACAGTGATAACGGTTCCAGGGACAATAAACACTCAGTCTATATTGAGGGATTCGGAGAAGCCGAGGGCCGAGCCTTTGAAGCAGGAGCCGACGGCGCCGTCAGACGATGACGAGGATGAGGGCGAGGGCAGCGGCGCGTACGAAGAATCGCGGGTGCACAACCATGCCGTGTCGGCCCCCGCCGCGCCCAGCTCGTTCCTCCCTGCCAAGGAGAACAGCGCATCTCCCTTAAAAACAGCCTTTATCCTAACCACATTATTCATATACATTAGAGTAGTCTAGACGCGAAGTCCGCGAAACACAAGTACGGTGTATTCAAAATTTTCTCAATTAAGTACAATAATATTAAGAGAGTAATTTATGAATTATACCCAGAGAATTTAACTGATATTAATTAGCGTTGACCTGTTGGGAACAAATAAGTACGTTTTGTAATTTCACATGTTCAAAACCGCCTTTTTGATTTGTGAAGCGAACATCGTTTAGACTTTTTAGTGGGTACACTATTTAGGATTTAAGTGCCATCTAGAATTATGTTATCCTGCCATTTATTGATAATAAAACCTCAAAAATAAAATACCATTGAATATAAAAATCGACGCTCATTTATATATTTGCGCAGTCATGATTATAGGAAATCTGGCTAAGTACTAGTCTTTTGCCACTTGAGTAGATGAAATTCAAATATGATTTTATTTCTCCCATTCTTATAATTACGAAGCAATACATCCTCCCTGTACCAATCGCCTTCTAATTTCAAATTGTGATACGTTAGACCCCTCGTGCCAAACATATAATATTGTAAAAAATACTAATGAGGTTATTTGATATAGAGTTTCGTGTTCAACAAATTAGGATCGACTACGTAATCTTTTTGAACAATCACAAAACATATTTCAGTAGAATAATTACATTGTATCGGAATTCACCATTCCCAACGACGTGCGTACAATCAGCAAAAGAGATTTGTAACTATGCCAAATAATAATTGGCCTGAGCGTGTTTTATATGTATTTAAAAAGTTATTGCGCACATAATAATACTTTTTCGTTCGTAGGTACTGCAAAGATGTGTACTCCTTGACTAGTTACTAATCTCTTTAGCTGGCGGTACTTACTCAGGAGTTGATTGTACAGACTTAGATAGTAGTTTATGAACTCATATTACAGAAGTTTTGCTATGTCTGGTACTCACGGGTCGATTTTCTGATATAAAGAACTTGATAAAATAAAATTTTATTGAGGTGTTGAAGGAATTATAGCTGTAAATGAATGTCAAAAATCGACCTGTTGGGATATAGTTGTAGACCGATACCTAAAATAAAATAGATATATTCGGAGTATGAGTACTTTAAGACAATTTGAACACCCTGTATGATCAGGAATATTAGAGCAACACCATGTTGATACGCTCATCTTTATCCATACCTATAGATATAGCGTCAATTAATATCACCATCGATCTATTGTTTTAAAAATGTTGTTGTGATTTATTAAATAAATAAATGAAAATAGTAACCTCTACTTAATTTTTCTTCATGCACATGATCATGCAATGTTTTCAACAAAAACATTTCATGTTTTAACCTAGCTCCACAGTAAAAGTTGTGGAGAGGCAATGCCTTAGCAATCTATGTAAGTCGCGAGTTAATAGGCTTCTTTTGGGTTAGCTCGTTCCAGCGTCGACCTCAGGACTAGATTGAGGTCAAGAGTAGGCCCATTAAACATTAAAAAAAAGTTGTGGTACAAAATTTTTCAGATAAGCATTATCACTTTTAAGAACCCGACAGATTCCAAGTAATCACTAACTGTCAAGAAATAGGTACCTATGTTTCAAAAATATATCTAATCTAATAATTTCGTAAAGAATCGAGCAGCTGAATGGGATCGTAATTTGATAATGATCTACGACAAATGCACTGGGAACTACGACACATTCGCTTGCACAGTCGTTATACAGGGTGTAAACGGACCCTGCACGAGGCCGTCAACCAAGCACATCAAACTAAGTAACTTTACGCAAAAAATATTGCTGTGAAATGACTTTTTTTTGTGGTGAAAAATCACGTTTTACGGTAGGACTCAATTTAACACACTCAAAACATTGTGCTGATAGATGGAATAACATGTGAAAAAGTTGGAACTTTGACCCCCAATATCTCCGTAACTAGAAGGATCCCAGGTACGGTCTAGAACAAAAAAAATATCGCAATGACGGGGAGAACAAGTGCCTTTCGGCTTCGTTAAGGGTCTTGTTACACCCTTTAATAAGTTTAATTTTACGATCATAAGTACTACAGTATCTAAACATGAAAGTGGCCAGTTCATACCTCGTAAAGCACACTGTAAACACTGTACCGCATCAGTATAAACTTACCAAATTTTTACTAGTTAATCCCGATCCGTCGGGCTACCGTTATGGTGCTAAACTTCAAGATAAGATAAGATTTATTTATTTCTGAGTATATGGTATACATTAAGATCTTAATCAGATCTTGATCTTGATCTTTACATTCGTTTTTTCTTTTTTTAGATCTTTCTCAGTTTTGATTCTTTGATCTTCTTTGCGTTGTAGTATGGAGTTTCTAGGAAAGAGTCCGAAAAGCTAGACTTGAGGCGATGCTGGTCCTATGCAGGGCTTATTTCTGTACGTTGGCCTTAACACAGGCTGTCGTTCACCTTAATTGGAACATGTCCAGATGTGAACAACATGGCACAGTTGAAGCAATTCGCGTTTGTTATCCCGCTTATGTACCAAATAAGAATGATAACATACTCAAAGGTGCAGTTGTGGTCAGCGACTGCAAGCTGGAATGTATTGTTAAGTTTGATTGCCTGAAAAAGCAAGAATAAAAAGTAGTAGTAGTCAAAGAATTTTAATAGATCTTTAGTAATCCCGATGTTTGGACTTTTGGTAAATGTTGATTTTCCGCCAATTAATAGGAACAAATATAACAATTATACGGGGAAGTAGATTTGTAAAAGAATAAGTCTACGTAATTTTTTCAAAATACATTAGTGACGAGATATTTATAATTCTTCTTGGATGTTCAGGAAGGAATGTACTCTATGTGTCAATAATTTTCCTAGTGTTATGCACGAGATATCAGAATATTGCGGATATTAAACATTGGAAAACTGAACGAATAAGCCGGAAGGATCTATGAAGCTTCGGCAATATTCTGAGAAAATCACGTTTCTCGCAGAATAAGAAATGTGTAAAATGAAATGAAAACAAAACATTGTATCCACACTCTGTATCTCGAGGGAGGTTTTCTCGAGATTTTCTATTCAACGTAAGTGACGACGGTGGCGACGAATGCGAAAATTTCTCTGAAAAATATATTTCAGCATGGAGGCACTCTTAGCTACCGCTAAAGTTTGTTTAAATACGTTAAGAGTGTAGCAGCCGTACAACTAGGTATTTAATGATAAAGTATACCAAGAATAATTAGAATTAATATGTGCTCTTCAAAATACATGTGCCTAAGATTTCATACAAGCATCTTAACCTTATATCTGCCAGCGAACCACCATAATATTATAATTAATACTTTTAACTTACTTATTTTAGGTCTTACTTCAAAGGTAAAGGTTAGCCACAAAGTAACTTCAATAAAAAGTGCAAAGCTAACACTTGTGTACCGGTGTCCTATCAAGTTGTGTTACAAAGATGTCGAACTAGTCCTCCGGCACGTGCCCAAGGACACTTATGGCGTCGCCGCCAAGCCCTCATGGATACACAGAATTATCTTCGTCAGATTGCGTTGACGTAAGTGTAAGTATTTTTATAAAGGCGCTCCCTCACCGAAAGCATTGGCCTGTAATGTAACAGTCCAAGAATCGATTTCGTACAGAAACAATTGAATCTAGACTGTTACATTACTTCATGCACATGATCATCATGCAATGTTTTCAACAAAAACATTTCATGTTTTAACCTAGCTCCACAGTAAAAGTTGTGGAGAAGCAATGTCTTAGTAAAGTTGTGACACAAACTTTTTTAGATAAGCAATTTCACTTTTAAGAACCCGACAGATTCCAAGTAATCACAAACTCTCAAGAAATGTTTTAAAAAATATCTAATCTAATAATTTCGTAAAGAATCGAGCAGCTGAATGGGATCGTAATTTGATTATGATCTACGAAAAATGCACTGGGAACTAAGACACATTCGCTTGCACAGTCGCTATACAGGGTGTAAACGGACCCTGCACGAGGCCGTCAACCAAGCACATCAAACGTAACTTTACTCAATAAATATTGCTGTGAAATTACTTTTTTTTTGGGTGAAAAATCACGTTTTACGGTAGGACTCAATGTAACGCACTCAAAACATTGTGCTGCTGTATGGATTGAATAGAACGGGGTGAGAGGTGTGTAAAGTAGAAATCTTACATTAAAAACATGTACTTATTTAAAAAAGGGAACTTTATTTAAACATTCGAGAGATTATTATGATCATTTAAAAAAAATAGTGGGCAGTTATTTTTTATCGGCGGTTGGTAAATTTGAGCGACGTAAAACACAGTAATAAAAAAAACAATTGGGCGGTTATTACTTACAATGTCAGTATTAAAAATACGTAAACGTAGACTAATAAATAAATGACCAGTAAAAATGATGGAATGGGCAGTAAAATAAATAGTTCGGCAGTTCATAGGGAGCGGAGACACCCGGACTTGGGGCACCCCGACTCGAACTACTCGACTCGTTAGGTTACTGTAAACCCTACAGACAGAAATAGGAGCGTAGCAGGGCTACGCTGACTACGCTTTTTAGGCGAATAACTGCCCACTCGTAACTGCCCATTTAGTTATTTTACTGCTCAGTATAATTATTAAATGATCCATTTTATTATTTTTTTACGACTCATTTTTGTTTACTTTACTGCTAAGTTTTAACTTTTAACTGCCAAACTTGTTAAAAAATAGGCATTTTGTAATTTTTAACTTACCAAAACAACTACATACAACTGCCGCTTTAAATCAGTGCCTTAAAAAAAAACTTGTGAAAAAGTTGGAACTTTGACCCCCAATATCTCCGTAACTAGAAGGTTCCCAGGTATAGTCTAGAACAGAAAAATGATCGCAATAACGGGGAGAACAAGTGCCTTTCGGCTTCGTTAAGGGTCTTGTTATATCCTTTATTAAGTTTAATTTTACGACAAAAAGTATTACAGTATCTAAACTAACACTAAAATCGAATCTTGGATTGTTAAATTACAGGCGAATGCTTCTGGTGAGGGAGCGCCTTAAGGGCTTAAAATTAGTTGATGATAAACATTTCTTGCAAGATCGTAAGAGATGTTTATCATCAACTTATTTCAAAGTCAATAATGCAATTCTTTCATGATGATATTGAGTCCATAGTAGAGGAGCTCATGGCTAAATAATAACAACCACTCGGGTCGATCTTTAGGTAAAGCCGTACTTACCTAGGTTGGTCCGTGGATGGGTGACCACTCATTACATACTGAATTCCCTCCCTGCATCGGAAAGCACGTTAAACCGTTGGCCCCGGCTGTCATTCGTAGATCTTTGATAGTCGTTACAGGTAGTCAGAGGTCCGAAAGTCTGACAACCAGTCTTACAGGCAGTGTAACTCCTGCTAATTGGCCTGTGTAGGTCAGATAGGCAGTCGCTCCATCTAAAAACCACAATTCAGCTTGATTGACACATTGGAAAATTTTATCTCAGCAGAAGGTACGAACGAGTTCTTCCAAAAGACGTTTTAAAAAAAGATTATTTTATAAGGAATAAAGTTTATTAAGGTAAACTTATAAAGGGACCTTATGCAACCGATCACCTCGAAGGTTGGGAATAGACTGATTTGAAAGCTAATTAATATTGCTGACTATGAGACGGATGTAAATTGTAGGTGAGCTCTAAGTTCTGTATCACGGTATCTAACCTTTGATACAGTCTCACACAACAACTCAACATATTGAAGTGTGTCGATGAATAATATCTACCTATAGAGTTCTTGTCAAAGCGCGACGCCTCTTTCAACTTTATACAAAGGCACTCCTCTGTGCCACCGAGGACACTCGATGTTCAGCCACTGTCATGTGCAGAGCGTAAGGACCAAACTGTAGCAACACTAGATGATTGGGATTAGTTTAGGTGCGCGTTTTACGATTTTGTGGTTTATTTTCATAAAGTGTGTCAATTTTGGAGGCCATTTTTTGTAGGAATGCCTACTGACGTACCGCCTGTGTAGTAAGTACATGAACCCTTCGTGCCTATTCTGGAAAACCCTGACAGTGGACAAGCTAGAGTTGGTAAAAAAACTCATAGGTAACACCATAGCACGTCCAAATTCCAAATATATTAAGTCAACATTTTGACACTCAATTATTATTATATAACCAATAAAATATCATTAAAAAAAATTAAAAACTTTTTATTTAAAAAAAAACAACATTAATTTTGGTTAAACCCACATCGCTTAATCTTAAAATCAGTATTGCTAAATATTACGTAATAACGACACGCATCTGCTTCGCACTGTTTTTACGAGTTGACAAAGTTTGATTTCTTTATCTTACTGCTATTGTAAGTATGGATGGATGATTGTTTGTTATTCAATCACGCCAGAATGGCTAAACGGATCTGGATGAAATTTAGCACAGAGACCGATTATAGTCTAAAATAGCACATAGGCTTTTTCTAACACATACACACATCAAAATTTCCACGTGAACGAAGTTGCGGACAACAGCTAGTTACCTATATGTATAAATTATCAATTGAAACCATGTTAATGACCGCATCAAAATCCGTTGCGTTGTTTAAAAGAAAAACACATCACACAGACAGACACGAAAAGTGAATTTAAACTTAAAATACTTATAGATTTAGAAAAAGATTTGTATATCGAAATTCAAAACACTGTGATAAACAAATGATATGCAAAGATGACACTGCGCGTTGAAGCTTAGCACACGTATTATGTGATATTATCTATTCAGAGACATCCCGGGCGTCTTTCGAGTCGAGAACTCACTGAATATGTTCACTGAGCTGTTTCCGCATTAGGAAATTAACAATGAAATAAGGCAATAATATTGGGACTTTTTGTTTCACGTTCCTAAACCTACATAAATATTTTGATTGTATACAATACACACCACTTTGTTCTAGATTCTTTAACGTTAATAGCTACTTAATTCTTACTATTTATTTAGCTAGCAATCGGTAGATAACAGGTTCAGTTACATGTAGAAACGCTATCACTTATGTGAGGAGTTACTAAGTATCTTCGGTGACTTATAGATAATCCAAGCCAACCTTTTTATTCTATTTATTTCTATTGTCACTGCCATACATCATCTGTTTCCCCCAAAGTTGTGTGAAACAATCTGCCCCTCTCTTGTCATCTCAGTTACCTATAGGTGTGTACCTATGGGTACATTGGGTGCTGTAGTACATTTTTGTAGAGCAAGTCCAAATCAACTGGACCCATTTAAACAGTACCATAAATAATGTATTCATAAGCAAGTATGCATTTAAAACCGTCGGTGTGCTTACACCGAGAATCAAAGACAATACGACGGTAAAAACAGTAAAAAGGTTTACAGCACCGTGCGTTTTAATACAGTCTCCTGAAATATTCAGTCTCATTCAAAAAGTACCTTTTGTGCCTACCTTGTAGCAACGAATTGGATAAGTATAATTTAAACACAGAAGGGAAGGATTTTGTTTTATACAGGGTAGAAACTTTCAGCGGGACAGTAAGGGTACCACTACTTAAACCATTGCAGTTACACGAAAATGGACTTAGGATGCCATCCATAATTTTTCGTGAAATTTTGATTACCATTCACAGATTTAAAAAAAATAGAGTTTATTTTTTGTATTTCAGTTTCATAAATTCTTTCTTAGGACCAGCAATGATTTCCTACGACATGTGTGAGAAAAGTTTTTTGTAATTTCTGACTTTTTTAGTACTCTAACCCATTGAAGTTTTTGATTAGAAACAGGATCGATTGGCATCAAAAAAAATGTTTTGTGTAAAATGGCCATTTTCTCGCCAACTGCACATCTTTTTGAAAATCTGTGAATGGGGATCAAAATTTCACGAAATGTTATGGATAGTCTCCTAAGTCCATTTTCGTGTAGCTCCAACGGTTACGGTAGTTTCCCTTACTGCCCCGCTGAAAGTTTCCATCTTGTTTAGGTTATAATAGTAACAAAAAAAATCAGTACAAAGTTCTCATGAGTGTTGTTTTTACAGTTTGGCTTTTTACAGTTTTTAAAGGCTGTTTCTATGAAAGTATATAAGTTAGAAAATATCTAGTTTTTATAGAATAGTAACTAAGAACAGATATAAGTATTCTTTTAAAAAGTCCGCCGCACAAGCCCACAACCTACATACTAAGCCGCGAAAAAAATGTTGTCGTAACAATGTGTTCAGAACAATGGCCCACCTCGGATTCGCAAATTATCAACATTATTAATGTGGGACGGTGAAGTTGGCAAATTATTTTTTATGTCTAAAATCCCTTTATAAGCACGGACAAAAGCCGCATTAGCTACAAATTAAATTCATGAAACCATAAAGTGTTCCGTTGTTCATAGCCCAGGACCGCGACTGTTTTGTTCCTTCAAAGGTATGATTTTGGCTTCACTAATAATGTTACACTTCTTTTTGTTCAGAGTAATTGTTAAAGATTTTTTCGTCTGTTTTCCCTTTGAAAGAGCTCGAGCGAAACACGCAGTGCTTCAAAGAGAACTAATTTTAAACTCCATGATTAAAAACGATGTTCATTTTGTTTAAAGTCACTTGTCCGGATCGACGTGCTTGTCTCTAAATTGTAATTTAAAATAGCGCCCTTTTAGAGCTCGCTATAAAGAGATATTTGATACTTTCGTAGGACGAAAGGCTTTAAAAACGAGAGGAGCTGCGAGCAATTCGCTAACAAAAGACTCAACGGCCCTCTTTTATTTTCTTTCTAATGATTTGGGTACAATTTAATTTGCCATTCGCGGATATCGTACAGACGCGGGTTTTCTTATCTTTGTAAGGTTGTCGTTAAATTAAATTCGTACAGATTCATTAGGTACTTATTCTTCAAATTCCAATAAAATTTTATCAACTTTTTGTCAATTGAAGAAAATGTGCAATCATCACATTTACCAAATATCAACATAGTAACATAATTTATCAGTTAATTTCAGCCTGCAATAAGGACACGTGAAACGAACAAGTTCCATTTGTAATTAATATTACCTGTACACGTGACACCTACATATAAAAGACCTTATTTAAAGGTACTTATCGTTCCGATCGCGAGAGCCTTCGTAATCAAATCAGACATATTTACATCGTTACGATGTACTTAGAGAGTGTTAAAATAAACGTTTTGAATAAATACTCCTAATTGCACGGTACCTGTAGTACAATTTGGCAATTGAATCGGCGATTGTAGAACCTATTTTGAAATTAACACAGAAAATGTTACTGCCCATTTTCGAAAATATTCATAAGTCACTTTTAAATACGATCGAGAGAAAGGGCTGGTACTAATATCACAATTATTTCTGCCGCTAAACAAATAAAAGCAGTATTTCTTCAGTTCTTTTCTTTCTGTTTCGTATGGTTAGTGCCTTACCTGAGGTCAGAGTTTTTGTGCCGCCCATGGGCCTCTGACTTGGCTCTACATGTCGTCGATAAATATCTCTCTGGCACGCTGGTTTGGTTTCCTCACGATGTTTTCCTTCACTTAATAAAGTGATAATTATAATATACGCAAATGAATCCGAAAAATGAGAAGTGCGTGTCTTGGTTCGAACTCGAGACCTATGTCTTGGCAGCCCGACGGGTACACCACTAGGCTATCACTGCTCAGTGCTACAGTGCTTAGTGCTTTCCCCAGTTTAAAGGGGACTGATGATAACACTACAAGCGCATTTGATGATGAGACTATTCACCTTGGCTGTAAGACTGACAACAGATCAGCCAATCACTTGCAAATACTTTTGTAGATGTAAACGGTAGTAACCAATTTCAATCTCGTCGGAAAACACACACACGAAGAGAAGGGTGGTCCAACAAACCACGGGGCAAAACTCTCGTTAGCCAATCCTCAAAGTTGAACACGCAGCGACCTAAAATCGATCAGTATTATTAAGTTAAAGGGGTTGTCCAATTACGAGTGATACATGTTCGTTAGTAATCGGATTCTGAAGGGCTGCAACGATAATTACGTCAGTCACCCAATCTGTCAGGCAGCATGGAGAGGCTTTAATTATCGAGTACAACTTGATTCACTAAGTTCACAAATTGACATAAACACTACTTAGTACATAGTTTGGAACGCCTGTTTGTGTTTATGTTAGTACTGGCTTAAACCCGCGGCTTTGCTCGCGTGGAGTTTAAGAATTATCGTACGGTAACGTGCTACCGGATTAGACAAAACAAATATGCCATGTCTATCTATATGCCAGTTCGTCGAAATCAGTTCAGCCGTTAAAGCGCTCAGGCATGACACACAAACAAACTAACTTTCACATGAATAATATTAGTTAGGATATTGAATATTAACACACATAGATTTATGTATAGACATTTTAATCTTCATTATCTTACGAGATCATAAATCCACTCAATATGAACATCTACAATAAATGGTCATGAAGAAATACAACCAACATTCACGACGCCAACGCCACTAATCGGATTATCGCACCACTGAATGCCGCAGCCTATTGTTTCTCTCTTTAATCTAAAGACTTAAATCTTAAGTCATCTCGTAGCAAAAGGCTGAAAGATACTCGGCAAAGAATAGACGGCAGCCTTATTGAAGAAAGTACACCACATTAACACGTAATACTTTCACTATAATTTAAAGGTCACGAACTTTTCTGAAAAGATTCGAATTGAGCCTTGACTGGAAATAAAAAGAAGATTATACAAAGGAATAAATGTTACAACCCGTAGTATGTTCACTAGAACACATCTTCGGTCCTCAGGCCCTTGGGTTGTACAGCCAACAAACATGTAGGCACTGTATTTCCAAAATACAAAATTACAAAGGCCCGCCGATAAGGCTAGTCAACCCGAGTTCGAGAGAATTCAAATACAATTGGCTGGTACTCGAAACGACTTATTTGTGAGTTTGTGAGAATAGTGAGGTCGCAAAATAGAATAACCCTCGAGTTACATCACTACCTCATACTTGTGTTATTCCATCGTTATTACTGTGTACTTGTACTTTAGAAGGACGTTCATTTTTATTTTATTGCCTTTTGTATACTTGATGGAGTTATAGAGAAATAGAATACTAGAACATATGTTCAAGTTCGAAGCTGAAATGAAATATGTGTGTTTTGTGTGTATTCTTATTGTAAGTATGAAAAATCATAACCAGACCTACTGTATAGTAGAGGAACTGATAAGTAGATTACCAATAACTTAAAAACTGAGCGACTCGTAGAGGGAAATTACCCACTGATAGTTTCTTCATTTTACTATGTTGTACGCACACTCTTCGATTTCTATATTGTTAATGGACCAAAGTCATCTTCTTAATCTATCAAAACTACCTCTATTCACGAAAGTTAGATATTGGAACCGCCAAGAGATTCCCGACATTTCACAACGAACCACTTCGCTAGGATTACACTGCTACCGGTTAAATGGCACAGAAATGTGCCTCAATACACGTCGACACGCATAATACGTCCCGCAGTGCGCACCCGCCTTTATTCTCGACACGTGGGAACATTGGTACAAAGCACTTTGGCACATTATCAAGGAACACTATTCCAAGGTACTATTCTATGCAGAGATCCGCCTGTCATCGGTAAATGGGAGACAATGCTGGGATTACGGCCACAACTGTAGCTCGTTACACTAAGCGCCAGGATAAGCAACCGACCCAATTATAATTAACTTTGTTTCTCAACACATTGTGAAATTACCTACCGAGACGTTGAACAATTACTGCGGCAGTAGTAGATGTTGCTATTCTTTGTTTAAAACAAACGTCGTTTCCAGCATCCATTGTAAGTACTAAGTATTCACTTTAATGAAAGATTTAAAAAAATGACAATGTAATGTAAAGTAATATAACCGTCGGGATCCAGAATAGATCATGAATTGCATATATTTGCTTGCGTTCATATACTTCCCTTTAGCGTGTCGATGGCAATCTAAATTGAGTCCCCCTAGAAATTCACTACGAGGTCCTTTAATACTTAAACCTTAGATTTATTTACAAGTTTTTGATTAAATTAACAGTAAGTCAGCTGTTCATAAGTATATTATTTTGTTAGGAAAATACTACGACTTCAGGTTCCCTAATAATGCCAAAACAAAACGCGGTCACCTGAACGAAGCCACAGGCACAGCTAGTTCACAGAGTTCACTTTAATATTCTGGTTCCGCAAAAACAAAACGCGATCAAACTACAGGCTAGTGGCTACAGGCAGTTATGTTCAAGGTATAAACATTTTACGCTCCAGTTATTACGTCAGCACAAAAATAATGGCGTCGAAGAATTAGCGGTAATAGAGTTTGTGGCTAAGAAGATAGATAGAGATAAATAGAGCTGCGCGGACTCCGACAACAACCGGAATTAATCACGGGAAAACAAAAAGAATTTGTAGTTATTATGGCTTAGTTTTGTAAAGTCGAGTTTTAGTTATGAAGTTACGATAGTCGCCATTATGTAGGTGACTTGCGGAGTGGAACACCCTAACGAAAACTTGTTTCACCGCATCACTGAACTCTTTATGTTTGCTGTTCGCACCGACCCTGCCATGCCCCGCCACTTTATAATATTTTCACTTGAAATTCGCCATTCACCCTTCTTTTATTTGAATCGGAGTATGATTAATATATTACGCTGCGTCTGATTCTGAAAAATGTGCAGCAATTTCGGAAAAACAGTTGAATAAAAGTGTAAAAATAATCTCACGTTTGCATCTCAGAGTGCCTTTAGTGCCTCTATCTGTGTAGCAAGGAATAAAATTAAGTAAAACTATATTAAATGTTGTCTTATCATTCCTTAACCTGCTGTAATCCCAGCTAAGTTAGATAGGGCAAACCAAAGGCGTTAAAGAGATTATATCAGGTCAGCAACCCGCACACTACCAAAACAGCCAAAAACATTATCCTTTGTGAATGTTTTCGCAACTTTCACATTTGAAAACAAATACAGCAGGCCAACAAAAATTCGTTTCAATTTAATCAAAAACATTTTATACTATATAGTAAATACATTTTTTGTTATTCATTAAGAATATTATGATTATGTGTTACAGTTGTTAATCATGACATAGTTTCGGAGTAACTTTGATCTCGTGTGGAGCTGTTATTCATCAACACAATACAATAGAATGCGCAAGGCTCAATCGATGTATCTAAACTGTTGTTGTAGTTTATTTGTATCAACACCGACAACAATATAATAAACCACCAATCCAATAGAACCATTCCCACAAACAAACACAAAGAGGAAAAACGGTAATAATTATGAAAAATATTTCACACTAACACAATTATTACTAGAAAATATTTTGCAGTCGTATTCGACTGTTAAGGGGGTTGGTTGGGAGGGGGTGTCGGGGTGTTTGCTCCCAGTCTGCCTGCAATAAAACCGTTACAAGCCGTAGACAGATTTTGTGCCCCCTGGCCGTCTGCGAATGGTACTGACTGATGTAATAATTTCACCGTAAACTGACTGGCTTTAAGATGAACGTCTGCGGACGATAGATTAATTTTACACGGCATTTTATAGCTTCACAAAAATGTTAATAGAATTCATTGTTACACCAGTTTGTGAACGCAATGAATTTTTAATCTAAAAAGTTTTCTGCAAACATTGTGTGACATATCACTGTAGTTTTTCGCAATATTCCAACTTCGGCTTACTGTTGGAATTGAATATTAAGCCTCTGTTTTGAAACAAAACTGCTATGACAAACCGTTTTGCAATAACAATGAAAAATCGTGAGATATTCATGCAATCGCAGGCTTTAGATATTGGCTACTTGTTGGCGGAGTGATTATTTTCTCGTTAAATATTATCATATAAAACTTTGCATCTTCCTTCTCTGAATCTCTCGAGAATCTCATTTTAGTAACGGCTGTTGCCAAATGCTTGCTGATATGAGCAAAAAGCACCGCAAAATGCATCTTTTTATTATTTTAGGGTGTTTTTGCGACGGCGGCGCTGGATAATTTAATACTGCAATATGAAAAGACCTTTACTCACAGTTGTTAGCCCTCGCTCACACGTTTTCAAATAAAATATTCACACCGCAACTCAGTTACCTCGATGAACTTTTGAATTTTCAGTTCGGATTTGCATTGCTCGGGTTAGTTCACATCATATTTTCCCATTCGGCATATCGAAACTTTATACCTACCTGTTTGAAAACACAAGCTGAACAATTTACATGTTGTTTTCGATGGTACTTTAAACCGGATTCATTATTAACACTATTTGATTTTAGCTAGGGTCCAAATAGGTTAAAATCAAATAGTTTTTCCTCTTTATATAACTAGTTACTGGTCTCTAAGCTAGTTAGTGGTCTCTAAGCCCCGGTTGAGTGCGCTGGTTAGACTGTATAGACATTAAATTAAAAGTTCGGTTAAGAGCACACGACACGGTTCATTGGATAATAAACGATTATTGCCGCCCACACGCTGGCAACACATAGAATATGGCCGCTATTTTTTTTCGGGAAACATTTTTTCTGTATAAATGCTCGCGTTAATGGTAGTTAGACCTACACTATTAAATAATAGGTTTGCATTATGTGCTCTAGTTTCTTCGGAAAGAGTAAAAGAACATAAGTAAGGACATATTATATTTCGTGGTCTTATATACGTCTTAAAATGGCCTGAAGTAGGCCAAAAGTTTGTTTTACCCTTCACTTACTCGTATTTCACCTCTTATTTACGTTATACAATGAGAAAATACCCTGAAAATAAATAACTAAGTCAAGTTATCGAATCACAAAACAAACAACTATGCTTAGTTACAAAGTAATCGTAAATAGACGTCCGCGTACTTCTATATTTTGTAAGTAAACAAGAAATATTCGTACTTTATTTTCACTTCATATTTGTTCTAAAAACAGAAACCTTGTTGAGAGCGTTTGTTAGAAGTGAGCGCGGATAAAAGAATAATGTGTGTACTTAACCTGATTACTTCGTTACTGAGATTACAAACAAGAAACACGGGAACAGAACATTTTCACAAATAAATACCATTAGCAGTAGGTATAGCAGTGCCGAACTGTCGTTAACGTTTATTCTGCTCGTTGTAATTGCTTGTTGAATGAGCTGAGCGTATATTTATTCATTTACATTTTAATTTAAAATGCTATAACACTTGTGGCGGTCTTAACGTTGTATGTTAAGACCGCTACAAGTCCCTCACCATTTAGGTTTTAAAACAGGATCAAAATCAGAATCTATTATGATCTATCTAACGAGTTTCTTATATGACTGCGCATTGGTCTTCTCATTGGTCATCTGCGAATTTATCATCATCATCAGTCTACAGCAGTCTACTGCTGGACATAGGCCTCCTCAATCGCACGCCACTCAACTCAACTCTCATCCAGTTGATACCAGCCTGCGAAGATCATCACTCCACCGAGCCTGAAGCCGTCCCACCTTACGTTTTCCAATTCGCGGTCGCCACTCAGGATCACGTCTACCCCAACGGTCTGCGCATTGCGATTGCTGAACGGAAGTTCCCATGTTCGATGTTCAGGTCGGGCAAAGTGTTGATAGGTTTTCTATCACGTATTTCTTAGTACCAGTCTAGCGCCCGGTACATAACCCGTTATGCCAAGAGACTTGAACAAAGTGACGAAATGTGTGTATATTTCACTGCACACCTCTGCCTATACCAACGAGTTATATTCTGACAGTAATGTAATTGCTTATTTAATAAACAGACAGAAACAGACTTTACATCAATGTCTAGTAAATTAGTTGATATCCGTCACTATGTGCCTAGTATATCCGCAAATGTAACTGATATCAGAGATATTAACTAATGACAGATCAATTATACTGATGTCTTACTCTCCTGTGTACTCAATAATGGAAGCCGCAAATTGTAATCAAATTTAGGTAATTGAAGTAGTATTAATATGTAGTAGTGTATCTAACACACGATGTCTTACCAAGGGGTATCCTATTACCCAGTATTATCCAGTACTAACTGGGTTGTGGAGGTCAGATAGGCAGTCGGTCCATGTAAAATACTGGTATTTAGATGCATCCGGTTACACTGGAAACTGACCCCAACGTAGTTGGGAAAAGGCTAGGCATATGATGACACGATGTGAAATAAAATAAAAAACTTGAATAGAGAGAGAGAATGACACACCATTTCCTACCTTTCAGAAACAATTTTAAATAACCGCAGCTTTTCTCTACATAATAGATACATTTTTAAATGGAACTTTATTACATATTAATTTATTTTTTACCAAATAATGTGACGAAAGGTTCATCGAGATAATATCTAAGAGTAGTACCTAAAGAGATATAGTTAGGTAAAACTACTAGCAAAGCATTCACTGGTGCAAGGTAACGTTTTCAACTCGACTGATTAGTCTGGCTTCTTGTACGACTCGCGAATTGATTAAGGTATAACTTACATTCATTTTACGTAATAAATTCAGGAGATACATTCATGAAAATCTGTTACTTAGCTAGATTTTAGAATCTGGATTCAAAGGATTAGTGTTGTGAAGTTAGTCGTTAAGTCAGACGAATATTATTTTTTGGTAATGGAAATGAGTAGAGCGCAGGTCACGCTGGGAGCAATGCGAAATGAAGCTAAGTTCGTTTCGCTTCGCTGATGTCGCTCAACTATGAGAGCTAAGCGAAGCAAACGTGTGGGTTGGAATGTGACGTGTAATGACTAAGTTCAAACTGACAGGTGACTAGATATATTTTTACATGTTTTAACTTTCTTAAACCGCACGACGGGGCGGCATTTCGCTTCGCTGGGATAGTCAAGTTCGCCAACTTACAATTTCGCATTGCTGACGTATGTTCGGTGTGAAGGTGAACCGAAGTATGAAAAGACGCGGCAGGTACATTAGAGAAGTTAAACGATCTTAGCTTCGTTTTGCTTCGTTCTCAGTGTGGCCTGCGTTTACGACTATTGGTAGTACCGACTTCGTCTAGCTTATTAAGTTGCGTTAAATCATTTAGAAAATGGAAGAAAATCAGTCGCCAGCCTTAAATCTGTCGTTTTGTGTATCTAAAACTTCGTATCTACAAATCTGATTGTGTGTTCGTGTATTGACAGAGTTTCAGTGGTACTAAAGCTAAGCTGATAGGAAAAGTGACTTAATAGGTTTGAATTGTTATTTAAATCATCATTCGTAACTTGTTAAATGTATGTATGTGTTAATAATGTAGGTATAGGTGTAGCCTTATAAATGTAGCAGACAAGAAAACTTTACTATTACTATTTTGATAATATGTACAGCAATAATTACCAATGATGATATGACAATACATACACTTATTAATTCATAAGTAACAGGGCTTAAAGGGGCATAATAATTTTCCGAACAACAGCATATTTTAAGTTATAAAACATATGATGTAAATTTAATTGTAAAGTGTAAGTGATAGCTAAGCTGGTGTTACTGAAGAGATATTGTTCCCCAATTCAGGGAACTTTAGGACTGTGTGAGCACCTCGGCTTAACAATCTTGAACGACCCAAATAGTTTCTCAACTTGAACTACTTATGACTATAGTGCGATACTAAACACAAGTTATCTATAGATAAGACTTGTAAAGAACATCCTACTAATCCTACTACATATTATAAATGCGAAAGTTTGTGAGGATGGATGGATGGATGTTTATTGTTACTCTTTCACGCAAACACTACTGACCGGATTTGAATGAAATGTAGTTTATAACCTGGATTAACACATAAGATAGGTACTTTTTATCCCGGTAATACGATCCTGTGGGACCATTATCGTACTCTACGCGGGCGAAGTCTAGGCTAGTTTTAATACATTTTTAGAATTTCTGTTTCTATTCCTAGTGTAAATAATCATAAACAGAAAAGGGATTTAGAACACATGTGTTCGCACTAATGGCAATGCACGAAATATCTCTCTAACAATATTTCAGTAAAAATGTTGCAGCGAGAGAAATGGCTATTCCCGCAAGCCACAGCATTGTGTTATGGCGGGAAAATAAAAAGGAAACGCACCCGATTCACAACAGTAGCGCGCAATATGTTATAAACTTGATAACGCGCCACACGAAACATTGTTGTGATAACACAATATCATGTTGCCGACAATACCCTTCCCAGGGGACACTTGTTTTTCCCGGAACTTCTTTGTACGAGTAACATCGTCGTCGCGATGTGGAGCAAAAAACTGGTTTAAATGCCCGGAAAATATTGTATTCTGATACTGTATCGTGTTACATGTTTTACACAACAGCACCATTATTCATTGGATTTGGAGTTCTATGAACTTCTATGTAAGGTAATTTCAGATTCAGACTCGATTTTGTTAAATTATAAATCTGAGGCGAGCGAGCGCGGTGTAAAAGTAACGTAATTTTAAGCACAATCAGTATCATCAGATCAGGGCAGAAGATGGGTTTCGTGCAATGAAAATGCACTGGGTGCGATACACTGTTTCTATTAAACTAACAAATTACTTGAAATTACAATTTAACATAGTAACACGGGGCACAATGAATCGGGGTACAGTTCCAAAACGTCTCAATTCCACCGCGATGCTGTCGTCCTCGCTGCAAGTTCAAAACATCTGTAGAAACAGTAGAAAGCACGCTGTGGTGGGGTAGACTCGTACGTAGGTCGCGTGATGTGACGTACCAATGACCGGATCCGGATTCACTAATGTTTCACCAAAACTCCTTCGACAAATTTTTAATTAACAACCTACGTTTCATATACCTACTATTTATTTCACAAACAACTTGTTCCGCAAATGTTTTACTTTATAAACACTCACTTTACAAACATTCATTTGGCAAATGCTTCTCTTTACAAATCTCTCGCATGATATTAATTAATCATTTATACATTTCATTATTAGTTGGATTATTTTGGCAAAATTACGTTAATCCTAAATATCATTTTAAGCATTAAATAATATCAATATTTTGCAATAGGCGTAGTCGACGTAGCCCCGCTGCGCGGCGCTCCTATTTCTGTCTGCAGGGTTTGAAGTAACCTAACCTAACGTCGGGGTGCCCCAAGTCTCCCTCAAGAATCCTCAGTGTTTGTTGTTCCATTAATTAAAAATTACCGTAGTGATTATTTAATGAGTTGAATTTTTATGAGTTGAAATTGCGTAATGTGTCATCATCTACCTAGCTTTTTCCCAACTATGTCGGGGTCGGCTTCCAGTCTAACCGGAAGCAGCTGAATACCAGCACAATAAATTGCGTAATGTGTAATGCAATAAAAAACAAAAAACGTTTTATTTCAAACGTTGTTTTACGAGATGACATGAATATAAAATGAATTGTTTGTCAAATAATACGTTATCAAATAAAAGATTGTCGGTAAATATTTTTTCAAGTGAATTATTTGCCAAACTTGTTGTTGTAAAATGATGAAATTACCAACCATGTTTTTGCCAATCGTTGCTTGTGAAATGAAAATTTGTAAATGTTTTATTGATGAAAAGGCAGAACCCCCTGGATCCGACATATATGGATGATACTGATTGTGCTTGTTGCAAACGATAACTATAATGCTATAGGATAATTGTATTTTAGATTAAAAAATCGAAGTTTTTACGTTACGTTTACACGCGCGTTCGTGATAGGGCCTCAACACAATGCTATGCTTGGCAGGGTTCAGTAGAAACTTGGTTTTCATTAAAGTATCAACCACCCATTGTTTTAATTGATCTTCCACATTCAATTACCTTACGTATCTACTCTCCTTTGATGTAGGCAGTACCTAATAATAAAACTTTATACATATACGTAGCACCTACAACCTATTCAAACAAAACGGTCCTTTTTTCGCCAACTTATAATTTATTATAAGTTGGCGAAAAAAGAACCGTTTCCTTCACCTTTTTGTTCCCACATGAACAATAAAAACTGTGTGACGTAAGACAACATTGCACCATGTGCGGTCCCGGCTGAGGTCGGGTCAATCTCCACCGCATTGCAGCACCTGGCAACACACAATAATTACCTACATTTTTTAAATAGGAAACTATTTTTATTACAAGCTCCTGTACATTAGAGCTGCTGCAATTGTGTTATTGTAACCATTGCAACCGATAAATTGGAACGCTCTCGTACTAGTTGTTCGTATATTTGAGTTGAATTTTAATTTGATATTAGTTTGAGCGGCGGTAATAAAGTTATTATAGAATGGAATATTTTTCATCTATTGTAGTAACGAAATGAGAATTTCTATGACTAATAAATTACATTTCTAAAGAAGTAGTCCGAGACTGGCCGTAGATTCTTGATGTTATGTCTAATAATACAGGGTCAGTCTATTGTTATGTTGGCAAGTTCATAATACCCTAAGCAATTACCTACTGTTTTTCGCCGAAATTCTTAGAACGATCTAATATAAAAGCATAATAACACAGTTCATAGAAATCAGGTACCGATATCAAAACAGGGTAAAAAATACCGTAATGAAAGAAAGTAAACAATTTTACCTAAGTGTTGGTACTCCTACTTTTATAAAATTGATAACCTTATTGAAGACCTACATAATCAATGTTTTATCTATAGGCAATTTATCCACTCCACGGGAATTCTGCTTCTACGGTTATTACAGTAATTAGACAAGTAGCCTTTTGATAAAAATAGTGACGTTATTATTGTTAGCAAGTGGAGCTTTAGTCAATTTCACCTCTCCGTTCCCGCCTACATGAAGTTGACAGTGTGTTAACAGTTATTTTCGTGAAGTACCTACTCACTTAAAATAATACGTTAGTAAAAAGAACATGCTAGCTTACTCTAACACAAAAAATCTAACTTAATAGTAGCCCCTAGTACTTAGAATAATAATGCTAATAAATAGCCATTCGATTACATATTTGGATTCCTCCTGCGCCTTACCCATATCACAATAATGTACACTACAGAGTACAGACACAGATCGGAATCCATACTTCCTGTAAATTGGATCCTCGGTAGCACATGTCGATAGGTAGGTATCTGGTATCCAAGAGGCCAATACTATACTAACATGGAAAGATAGGGATCGTATTAAATACACCGAGAACACTACATCTACGTTGGTCTAGTGGACGCAAACATTTCGGCTGAGCATGAGATCCTAGGTTTGATTCCCAGGTCGGGCAAAGTGTTATTGGGGTTTTCAGTGATATCACCGTAGCAACCACGGAGTCTGGATTTGTAGGTACCCGGTTAATGGTAATGGACTCGCCCCCTATAACATGGGACTTAACCATAACTAGCGAAATGTGTGTTACTCTTCGTAGATTACAGGTTTGATGTTATGAATGTGTCTGTATGTACAAACACTTTGATTTCTAGACTGATCGACACGCTGAACTATTTTAATGATCGAACACCTAATGGCTAATGTAGTCTAGACACAAATGTGGCCTTAATCACCTTCACAGCTTAGTAACAAATA
Organism: Eurois occulta; assembly: GCA_950022335.1. Classification (NCBI taxonomy): domain Eukaryota; kingdom Metazoa; phylum Arthropoda; class Insecta; order Lepidoptera; family Noctuidae; genus Eurois; species Eurois occulta. The sequence goes on along the minus strand of OX465500.1, from coordinate 7,935,344 downwards.
AAACATTAAAATGGAGGCTACCCGAACGTTAGCACTTACCATTAATTAATAAAACTCACGCATGTGATAATCCTATGTTTGTTGTGGTAACCTAAATCTATGGCGAAGGTAAAGTGAAATCAAATACTCTAAAATGTTTTGAAAGTATATCAGATGGGTTATTTTCAAAAGTAATAAATAGGTAGGTTGTCCACAAACATAGAGAATATAACCACTAGAGAGCTTATAGGCCGATTTCTTCTAAGAACACGACTCACCATCGCGGGCCGGGGGACGGGGAAGAATGCGCGGCTGCAATTGGTCAATTTGCGTAGGTATGCATATCGTTAGGGCTGCTCTACTTGATATGGAGAAAATAGTCGATATCGATAAAATGGATTTTAACATAATGAAAACTACTCAAATTAAAATTGTATTATTTAATCAAAATCAATCAATACTTATTCTTATTCTTTATTGCACACAAAATAACAAAAAATTAATCAATAAAAAGGTCCAACAATTTAAAATAAAGTAATTAAAATAAACAGTGGCAACTAAGAGATGACCAGTCCCAACTGACAGCGCCCGTTCACGAACATGACGCATGGATCAGCGCCATTCAACTCAACCATATTCAAGGGAACTAAATGACCCGACACACCCGCCACCATCAGTGAGACATTTGAGTGAGCATGACATTCTCTCAGCCACCAGAACACATTCAAACCAATGAAAGATAACAAAATATAAATGGTAACTTTACGGTACATAGTACTCACACATGTGTGTTATGCAATTATATAATTCTAGGAGTTGGAATAGACATATACATTGATGCCACTATACTATTATTGATTTTTAAAATGAATTAATTTGGTATAAGTTTTTCGAATTAAAGTTTTAGGGTCCTGACTGTTCTTTGTAAAAAATGACAAACGAGCATCTACATATTTTTGAATTATGCATCTTGCTAATTCAATTAAATGATTGGTTGATTCTATTTCAAATTGATGAAAATTAATATCCGGGAATAAATTATACCCAATCAGAGATTTTAAAACCGATCTTATAAAATAATCGGTATTATATTTCGAAGACAAAACTTGCGAACTACTTTCGTTGATCGTCCTCTTAATATAAATTTCACAACGACGGCAAATTTGTTTTTATGACTGTGGTGGATCCGTACAATAATTTGTTTTTAGTGTCCTTTTGAAATTGTAAGGCGTTTTGATTTGGTACACCAATCAGCGCCCCAATGCAAGTTTGGCATTTTATTTGCTTTATCAGAGCATGGACAATGTAGCCGGCCATATATTCTATAACTTTTTCACCGAATTCAGAATTAGGTAACAGGCTTTCAAGGTCTGAAAAATCTAGGCTATCAGTCTCTAAATCTACGTTTAGGTCTTTGTATCTAGTAGTGATATTGATACGGTTAATCGCAGAAGTGCATTGCAAAATTGAAATTTGACCAAGAGCGCTGCAATTGCCACTGCCACTATTTTTTATTTGTGCATATGTCAGGAGTTTCTTGTAGATGCTTTCAAATACCCTAGCACTAGGATTGTTGTTTGATCCACCGTGGCATCTAATACTTCCAAACAGGTGCTCCAAGTGGTCCTGACTTATTTTGTGTAGAGGAAGATATTTTAAGGCGCACTCTGAGTTCAGAACCAAGTCTTGGATGAGAGCAATGGCACTTTCGATACATACACAAAATCCTATAAATCCGGTATATCGAGGTGATTTAACTAGTTTTACTTCCTGTTTTATTTTTCTAACAATTATGTGTGTGGACATATTTAGTAAAGCATCTCTTGCTGTCTTTAATTTAAATATAACATTCGCAGCATTTTCTGCATTGACTGCTCGTTTAAAATCATACCCATGGGTATGCGAGTCCAGAATATCAAAAAGGTCATTCATCACATCCAGAAATTGTGTTGTGGGTGTGACATCTTGAAACTCACGTAAATTAAGCTGTTCTTTGCAAAATTTGAGTGCATCTGATACACTCTTACTAAAAATTTGGGTTGCTAAGCTTACTTTCATAATTTTAGTTTTAAAAAATATATGCGAAGCCCTTAGTCGATTAGCTAGATGAAAATTTTCCGCTGTTTGTAGATTATGTAAGTTAACGAGATATTGCCACGATATAATATTGCCGCGTTCGTCTTTCAAATTCCTATAAAACTCAAATGCATTTCGCACTAACTTGATCATGTGTGCCGGATCTAAAAATACTGCTATTTTTGAACTATTGCAGGGATTTTCAAAGGTGGATTTTATCTGATCAACTTCAAACGAGCAGCCTAACTTTTTAGCCATAGTAATATTTGCTGGGCAGCCGTCAAATGTAATAGCTTTGACGTTTACACCAGCCTCTTCTACCAAATGGATCGCCTCTGTTAGAAGTGCGGCTTTTTGTTCTGCATTTATGCCATTTATTAAAAAATACCCTATTGGAATTTTCCAGGATGCATTTATTGGCACCAACAAGAAAACAAGGGCTTCTTTAGCTTCGTCTTGACAATCCGTTTGTAAACTGGCGCCAAAACTCACATGGCCATAGTACCTTCTGCCTTGGGGATGATATTCAACACCACTTCTGATTGCCATTTCATCGAATATGATAGTGGCGTAAATTTTGTTCTTAGATTCTCTGGCTTTCATTTTGATAGTATCTATTGCCTCCTTTGTAAATCCTGGTTTACCGTCAATGGATTGATACCAACTTCTCAGAGTACTTGTAGCAGGTAAACATGTGCTGAAAGTTTGTCTAACGAAATTATACGCCTTGGGGGAATAAAAATGCAACGTTAAGGAGAATGCACGTAATTCAGGTGAGTATTTGATTTTGGGTATATGTCCTGTTTTTGATTTCAATATTTGGCGTTTAACGATTTCTTGATTTTGTACACCTATGCGACTTAAAATATCTTCATTTTATTGAGTAATATAAGATTTTTTAGTCAAGGTATTCAAAATTTCTTTTAGATTCGCATTTTTTTTAACCAATAATCTATTTTTATCTTGAAGCCTCTTGACTTCTTTCTTTTTTTTACTAAGAGAGTATATAAGATGGTCTATGTGTCGTTTCATTTTGCGTTTACGTGGACTCAGGTCTACAATTGCTGTGTCTACTATTTCTTTGTTACTTATTGCTGAACTCTGAAAAATAATATTATATAAGAAAATAGGAAAAGAAAGAGGTAATAAGAAATATTAATATTGAATTTTTCGTAAATACATAGTTGAGAAGAATGTAAAAAAAAAGCATACGGGAATTTCATAATCATGGGAAGGCCTTAAAATGTTACTGTCATCAATTGGAAAACGCTGCAAAGGAGTCTGGTCTTCAGTTAGTGTATTAGCTTCAGCTTGCACTTGTGTATTTGATAATGGACTCTGTAATTAAACATGTCGGCTATCAATAAACGCAGTTACATGCAATAATACAATAACCCACGGACTTATCATCGAAATAAATTAACTTACGAGGGCGTGATTGTGATGCGAAGGCCCCGGTACATTAGTATTAGAGTCAGTCATACTATTTGGTGAAGCCTGTAAAGAATTAATGTTTCTCATATTCACGATTTGACTTTTGCCAACATTATATCAATAAAAACCAATAATACCTACCAAAATAGGCAAAAACATCGTTGGTATCGCTGAACTAAATAAACGGCGGCGTTGTTTCAAATATTTAAAACAATCGGGGGTGAAGTGCCTTGAACAAACAGCGCTGTTTTCTGTTGGAAACCAATTTTCCCTATTAACCTTATTTATCCACTTTTCTTTTAGTTCCGGAATCTTCGGAAATCTAAAATGAAACAACATGTACCTATGTCAAGCACACAGATGAAAAATAAAGTGAAAAATAGCTACACAAAACAAGAAATAGAACATTATCAAATTCAAGTCGGTTACAAGTTGATAGGTATTTTATTGCAGTATTTGAATTAAATAAATATTATTTTAATTTTACTATTTTCGATATCGACTTCAGCTATTAAAGGTAACAGCACTAATTTTTACGATAAAAATACAAAGGGAAAGAAAGGGATAGACGTATTAGAATTGCCTGATGAAAGAAGAAGACAGTTACAAAAGACATCAACGAGATACTCAAATTTTGTGCTCTTTCACCCAGCCACCATTTTAACTAGAACCCTGCGGTGGCTCATAATCTGATTAAATCAAACATAATTTTCTTTACTGTTTACTTACCGATGAAAAGTTATACCATCCTTTTTGTAATTCGATGTCCTTGAAGTTTTCCCACACCACATCACCGCGCATGAAGGCATTTTGATGCGTTAAAATTGCGTAAAATGTTGTACCTATTTTTAAAAATTTTGCGTGTACACAGGTCTAACAACTGGACACAACTAAAATGGTTACTAATACCGTAGCCTATTTATAGGTGCAAATGCACAAATAGTTTTCGAGCGCGGGGGCACTGTATGCGCAGTCAAGTGGTTTTATAGTCTTTGTCCACAAACGAGTTAATGTCAGTACTAAGGTGACTGGGGGTAAGATGAAAAACGGGGAAAGATAAAAAAAATACAATAACGCCGAATATCAAGGAATTCTTTTAATGCTGGCAATGTCGTTTTGGACATCATTTTGTCTTGCCCCGCCCTGCAGTCTGCGTCAGTTGCTAAGTAAGTGCGCAGGTGTGTTTTTTATCATTTTTCCGGATGGACACATTACCCGCGTAAAATTGAGTTTTTTAATCTTACCCCGCTTGCTGTATCTCCTTACACAGGTAAGTAACAAACATTTTGTTTTGATATTCGTAATTAGATTTGAAATGTAATATGCTCTTTAATGTGGTTATTAGTATATTTCACGTATTTTAAGATTTATGGTGCCTTTCAAACTTTCCCCTGCAAAATTTACCGGGGTAAGATGATAATATAAAACTTTCCATCTTACCCCGTTTACGAAACTCCTACAAAAAGTCAGGGGTTCTCAATCTGAAATACACGGTGGTATCCCTTTCAAAACATCGTATCAAAAACTTTTATCATGGAATTAGTACACAATTCTTTACTCTCTTCTGTTAAAACGCTTGTTGGTTTCAAAAAAAGTCAGACGTTCTACTCGTATACCTACACAGGGGAATACAGGCATGTTATGCTAATTAGGTACTGTGTTTCTGTATCTGCACTTAGGTAGGTATGCTCCTTTGATATTTAAGTTTTTTATACACAAATATCAAAGAGAGACCTTAATTTGCAATCAGTAAATCAACCACCATATAGATAACTTTTTATTTTTTGTTTTAGGATCAACATGCCTCGTAACTATACAGGGTTATTTGTAAAACAACAAGGAAATCGTTACGGGCAACTTGTTATACTCCTGAGGACTTGGCGATTACAATACAGAGAGTGGAGGATAAAGAATTAACCATGTACGCAGCAGCTAAGTTATATGTATAACATACCTTCGCTACGCTGCACAATCGCTTAAGTACATAAAAAAACTGGAATAAAAAGCAGTACCTACTCTAGGGCGTCCACCGGTTTTGCCTCTTGAAAGGCCTACTACGTACCTCCTTTGAAATAATATTTTTAATAATGTTTAATTGTGTTCTGTTTCGTGGTTTATTTTATAAAATAAAATACGAGTGCGCTACGTGGTCCTAAATGAAAACGTGTGTTTTATTTATCGACCCGACTAAGGCTTGACAGTCATGAGCATGATTATTAATTTTTCTTAACATCTTATCATAACATGTTGAGAACCCCTGACTGCCAACCGTTTCAACGGGGTAAGATCGATATATTTTATTTGATAAATTATTTTTTCTTGCATTTAGAATGCGATTTTTGAATGTTTTCAAGCTATTTAGGTTATTAGAGCAGACGGTTTATTGATCACCACATATACATAATGACCATGAAAACGATTTTAGTCACTATTTCAATCTTACCCCTTCGGCATTTCATCTTTCCCCAACATATTTTTTTTCTTAAGACCAATTTTATTAACGTTTTTTTCATAAAATATTATTTCAAAAAGATTTCTGTCACCATTAAAGAAACAAGTTGACTATATTTTTTTACCCAAAACATCATTTTATACATTTGACTTGAATCCCTTTGTTGCACAACAGTTTCAAATCGACACTGTTTATCTCATCAAAAATCCATTCCGACTTACCCCCACTCACCTTACCAACAAAATAGTGTAGTGACACCATGATTTTCCGACTCAAAACGATGTAGACAGCATTTCGCCGGCGCGTAACAGCAAAGCGGCTGGGCGTCCGTTTAAACTGCATTTTCCACAACAACAACCCACTAAGTAGAAACTCAACTCGACTTCGCGTCTGCTTCACAATGTTTTGCCAATTTTCTGCCTGTTACGTGAACTGATGAAAGGTGTTCGTGTATAAGAGTTGCGCTTCCCGATCGCATAAACAAAGAAACAAGATAATTATTTCGTCTAGTGTCTAGTTTATTCTATGTTAAAGCTAAGTATAACTTACCTACATTATTCTTACACAAAATCATACTTATTTAAGTCTCATCTATAATTCAGCAGAAGACTCGGACAGCTCTCTTATATCGGGAGACTGGATTAAATTCAAATTTAAACTGCCGTCGCTCTCCAGCAATTGAAGAAAAATGTCGCGCGGAAACCGTACGTTAATAATAAAGTTGAAACATGTAAAGTGCTCGGAGAATGCAATACGAGGCGTGTGCCGTGTGCGACTTGAATTATTATACCCTGATGGGTAGACTGACATATATTCCATTACATGTTTATTCTTACCTTGTTTTCAATGCATTAGAAGGGTGATAGTTTTTCATTTTACGGTTCTGGTAGAGCTGTGAAAATAACTCATCAGTTAAAAAATAAAGTCAATGGCCGATAAATTACTCATATACTTTAGCAAAGCTTCAGGTTCCACTGATTTCAGGAACAATTGCGCCATTCGTATCATTTTTTTTTTATATAAACACGAGACAACATATAACACAACGCAAAGAGTTGTCATTTATTTATGCAAACATTGTCGTGGACGTTAAACGTTTTGCCGAAACTCATTTGCTCATAGGTTGTCGAAAATCAAATATACTGGAGAAAAAAATATTCGATTTCGAACACCGCATCATTCAATCAACAACTTAGCGGGTCTGTGTAAATACATTACCTTGTGATGTGTCGCATCCGCAGAAATCTACCTCGGGGCCCTTCGGGGATCCTCGGCACCCTCCGTAGTGCTCGCGGCTCCATACGCGCCCCTCTGATTGCCTTTTTTATTGCTTCGCTTTCATACCGTATTTCATCTTAACCTTTTTTTTCTTATAATTAGAGTTCTGTTACGTTACTCGAATTTGATATTATTATTGATTATATAGATCTACTTGGCTTTTTACCTGTTGAAAAGGACTTCTTTCACTTTTGATATTTATTTAATCATAGTGAACAGTTGAACTATTTTTTCTTAAATTAATTGTTTCAATGTAACCTCATGACCAATTAGTTCCTAACAACCCTATCCTAACTAAAGCTACATTCGTCAGATATTGCGATGCGTAAGCCTTATATGGCCTTAATCCTGAAATCCCCAGACAGGCCTCAGAACGTGCTTAATTTTAATAGGTACCTACGCAATATTTCTTTTTATACCGGCTTAGATAGGCACTTACTTATCTTAAGTATTCTAGGTACACAGTAACCTATTTCTATTTATATATTTTTTATTTATAGCTGGAAGCTCCGGTTCCCATGTTCCCTAACTATTTGATACTTATGATACGGGTAAACAATAATCTTATACCTTAGAAGGTAGCTGTTACAACTTCAATTTTGAAAAGGTAAAATATGACATTACCTATTGTATGTATTGCAGTAACTTTATATGTAATTTAATTAGTAGTAGGTACCTTCATATTTGATGAACCTGAATTCAGTAGAAATTGTTTTTTTTTTGACATGTCAAATATACCAGGCACTTACAGGTGCGTGACATGTGTTTTTTCACAAATACTCGTACTTACTAGTAATACTGTGCCCTTAAGGACAAGAAAACATTGGGTCCCGAAACAACATCTGCAAGGCACTCAAATATTTATCAATCCAACGACCTTTTGAACTTTTGCACCATTTGTAGTGGACTCGCAGCCTCAGTTTTATAGATGTCATCCGCGGAATATATTGTTTTAAGACCGCCATAAGAGTTTTACAGTGCAATATCTTTATATGTCCACGAATATTGCACAAGAGGACGAAAATAATATTGAACGAGTAAAATATTAACCACGTTTCAATAACACCACTTCGATATTCTTGAAAGCATAGTAAACCTCCTTTGTGCAAAAAATACCATTCTTTTGCAAAGAACAACTGTGACCGAACGCTAGGTTCCCGACCACTTACGAAAACGAGAATCCAAGTGCGCCACTCGGCATTACGAACGATCTTTCTAGAAGCTAACGACAATTCGAATGACCGCATTCCTACTAGGAAACTTATGGCATGGAAATTAAAATGAACTTATAGAAACTCTTTGAATTCTTTATTCTTAAAGCGGTACAAAAGGAAAGCACTAGTGTGTCGTAGCTCGGTATTCATTCGGTTTCACTTTGTGGTAACTATTAAATGATAAATGGCTGCCATTATGTAGGTACATACGGGTCATTTTATTATTTGCAAGCGTAGATTTGCAAATGACGGATTCTTGTCTCAGTTTTCTAGGCCAGACTCTGTTGTTATGTTTTTTTGTATTTACTAGTTATACATTTTGATATTAAACCTAATGACGCCCAACGAAAGATATATGGCGCCCAACGTGGGACTAGTGCCCCCAACATTGGCCAACGGCGTCTAATTTTAAACTCAATGAATAATCGATTAAAAAAAACAAATTACCTAAACCTAGCGATTAATTACTGCAACAATATGTTTTGAAATTAACACTACAACAAAACTAAGAATAAGCATAAAAGGAAATAAGGGATAGAAGAAAGATAACGACCAACAAAAAAGTATGTTTTAACATAGATAAGGACACGTTTTTTATTATTTTAAGCCTGCATTACTTAGCAACACAAAAAGAGAAATGTAGTAGTGATAAACTCCGATCTCAACATCCTTTCACGGAAAAATCCACCACCTATTTTAACGTGAGCAAAGTCGCCAGCAAAAGCTTGTATAAAAAAGAAACAGGTGCGGAGCTAATGTTATTTTCACTACTACATACGTGATTACTCCAGAGCCTTCCCTAAAACGAACAAAAACAACAGACGAGCGTGTTGTAAAGCTCCACTATTTGCCCACGTACATAAGATTTTCGGAAATTCGGCAACATTTTGGTCTGTAAAGATGCACTTTCCGAGAAACTGCTCTATTCAATACAAATAAAGAGATTAATAAAAATTTACTACATTAAATGCTTTGTTGCTAAGTATCATAATATTGAATGATATGGAGAAACTTAATAAACTAATTACTAGACACATTAAGCTTAGCATGAATAATTTTGAGCAATTACATAATATTGCCAAAACAATTTAACCAATTTAAGGGATTACAATACAAGACAAAATTCCTTAAATTACCTATTTCTCCACTACTCTAGCTCCAGCTACTATTGCAGAAAAAACAGACATTGTAACCGGACCTTTATTTACGAAAATCTGAGTAAGTCATTCCGATTTTCAAAAAGGCAACCTTTTCAGTCTGTAAAAGCATTCTCGACGATCACGTGTTTAATTACGCTATCTTTCAAACATTCAGTCTGCAGCCGCACAATGGGCCGCTAACAAAGACAGATCGGGCAAATTTTCAATCTCATTAAGTTTTCATTTGATTGCTTTCGGTCGGGCGCCGTGATTCCAGTGGAAACGGATCTGTAACCGGCTCTTGTTACGGGAAACATTTGACTTTGATGTTTGCGACGTGAGTACGGAAGACCTCCGATGGGAAACCTGGTAGTGAATTAATTGGATATGGAAAAATATACTGAAAATTGCTTGTGCTTTAATGTTAAGTAGGATTGATTTATTTATTTTATGAAGCGTCATGATCAGTTTTAATTACTCATCATCATCATCATCTACCTAGCCGAGTCTAGCTTTATTGGGGTCGGCTTCCAGTCTAACCGGATGCAGGGGAATACCAGTATTTTACATGGATCGACTGCCTATCTGACCTCAACAACCCAATTAGTACTGGGTAATACGATATCTATTGGTTGTTGGTTGGTTGGTTGGTTTGGTTGGTTTGGTTGGTTGGTATTGGTGGTGGTTGGTGGTTGGTTGGTATTTGATCATATTACCTAACATTCTAATCTGAGAAAACCTGCGTCAAGAAACATGATAAAGCAGCTACCAGTCTTTCTCTAGTCTCTACAGCTTATTTATTCATGGATTACGTAAATAACGTGGTAAACAATAACCGGAGAGATTAAATAAACATTTTTATAAGACCATCAATCCTGCCTGAGAAGGGAATTTAATAAGTAAATGCGTGAACGAAACGTCATCTCATCACATCAATCAGAAGGCCGCGAGTGAACCACGCAGCCACGCTCCAAGCTTACTCCAGCTAATATTAAATTAAATTCAACCACTCACGTCGACTCTGTGAGTGACACACGGCTTCTGTATAAACTCACGACAACGTTCCACTAACTGAGTATACAGAAATATAATTAATTTGGAGATACAAAACCAGAATGAGCAATATTTCAAATACAAGGTTTTATGGATTGAAAACTCGTGAACTGAGAAGCTTAGCCCCTTATAAGCTCTGGACCAAAGGAAGGATGTGGCGGCATCATGGTGGCATCCACAATTTGTTGATGAGGAATGATCTGAAAATAACAGTAATCGTTTGGAAACAGTTTTTTTGATAAAAGAAATGTGAATTTGAGTTGACTTTATAAACAGATAAATCTCTGTCAACCAACGGTAATTACTACCATTATACACAGCATAATGATATAACCCAGTAAATTCCACAAAGTTAATTAATAATAACGCCATCAATATTGCAAGAGGAGGATGTGTAAATAAATGGTGACGTCGAGTGCGTCGACTGAATGAAGTTAATTATGTGTGCTACCAGCGTGGAACTGTAATCATATGGAATCACTTTAAAAACAGTTTATTTTTAATTATTTTAATCAAATTATAGGCTGGCATTTTAATCAATGTATTTTAAGCTGCAATCCACAGGCAATGTGGAATTATTTAACTGTTTAATTTTAATCAAGCTGGATAAATGGTTTATTCTCATAAATCATAGCTTTGTTATTTTTACATCTATGCAAATAAATAAAATTGAAGCGTCTGTTTGTAATTTAAAATAACGGCTTTTTACTAAATGCATATACTATAGCGCATATGCTTTATATATACGGTACTTTTAACAAAAAATCTTTTTTATTTCGTTTTTGTCTGTCTGTCTGTTTGTTCCGGCTCATCTCCGAAACGGCGGGACCGATTTTGACAGTACTGAAACTGGCAGATGCTGATGATGTTGAAAGGAGCATTTTTATTTTAGAAAAGGTACTAGCTTCCGCCCGCGACTTCGTCCGCGTGGAATAGTTACTTTGGGCTAACATGACTGCCCGGCTTTGCACATTGTGCGCGCAGTACCCGATCATTATTTTGCTGTGATTTTATTTTAAAACTGCGACAGCTCCTAAGATATTCACTTAAATCGAAAGATGTAAAGGGCAATTTTGTTTTAAATGAAATACTTGTGATGAGTAACGTATTTATTTGGATAAGGATTAATATCATGTTTATAAAAACACCTCCGTAAATAATGCATTATTTTAGAACAAATTTGGTTAGCATAAAAAAGGTTATAGTGAGCTAACCTTAAAAGATAGACATATGCTGTCGCGGACTTTTTTTTAGAACTTTTAAAGAGGAATAATTCTGTAATACATGATTTTTGCGACACTTTAACCGTTTACGCAGCGCACGCAGCGGAAGCTCTCAATAGGAAAAAATATCTCCCGATTTTGAAACATTCTTCATTAGTGCTCCGCTCTTATTGGTCGTAGCGTGATGATATATAGCCTATAGCCTTCCTCAATAAAAGGGCTATCTAACACTGAAAGAATTGTTCAAATCGGGACAGCAGTTCCTGAGATTAGCGCGTTCAAACAAACAAACAAACAAACAAACAAACAAACAAACTCTTCAGCTTTATAATATTAGTATAGATTATTAGGGTTCCGTGCAAAAAATAAACCCTTGAAACAGAATCCGATTTAAATAGGGAAGTAATATTTTATAATTATTTGAGGCGGACTAAAGTCGCAGGGCACAGCTAGTAATGAAATAAATATATTGAAATCTTCTGTTGCATTTTAAAGGAATTCCTTTCTTCCATCTCGCTAAGACGATAAAGCCATTAATTAATAATCAAGACATTCTTCGCATTATTTCCCACATTTTCCTAGAGAGAATTCTTAAACAAGCTTACAAATAAAAAGTTATTCCTGGAAACTATAATAATATCTTAAGTTTGCTAAAACAAGATAACTTTTCTAATTTCAACGACACTAAACATGAAAAAAGCAATACAGTACAGAGCAACCTCACGTATACGTGTGATCGCTATAATAATCTCAAACCAAATATGATAGGGCACTTCACACTGCGGCAATATTCTGATGTAGTAATATGACCCGCCAAACATGACCTTTACTAGTACCCTTTCAATCGAAGGGTACGGCATTAACATCCCAAATACTTCGGATTCTCGCAAACTGATTGTCACTTCTCGGAAATATATTGTGAACATTTCCGAAGAGGTTACCCTTTTTTGTGATAGCTCTCCCTCATCAGTGGCGTGACAGGCGAAGGATTCGAAACAATTCGGCGGCCGAATTCGCTCATTACGATCAAGTGTGATAACGCGAGCAAACGTCGGCGTTGTGCCTTTTCGATTTATTGTACTTTAACAGATAAGTACAAACGAGCTTTTATTTATTTATATGCTGGAGTGTAGGATTCGTGTAATGATGTTTGATTTCCATAATAAGGCAGTACATTACTCGTACTCGTAAAGACGTAATGCTAATGTTATGTACGGAGTTATATTGTTATGCATCACTTAAGTCAAGGCTCTCAAAAATATGTCTTGTACGAGATTCTTGTTTTGTATATGTCGTAAGTATAAACTTGTAGATACATATGCAAATACCCAAGCTCATTCTTTCGTACAATAAGAGAATGAGATGGGACTGAGTGAGTTAGGTTAGGAAGACCCATAGAATATAATTATTCATGTCGTAATTCTGCTTACTAAGTAAACACTCACGCCCTAACACAATGAGTAGACGTTTTCAAAACAAAACAAGATTAAGACTCAAAGTGTTTAAGCACATAAATTCTTTTTATTTAATTATTCAAAACATTCCATTTAACATAGCCATCCTCAAACCAAAGAAAAATAGCAAGTGTCCAGGAAGTTATCACGTTAAAGTTGTGAAAGTTAAATGAGGGATAAGACTTTCCACGGAGCTGGTACCCGATGCGATAACAACTGTCATCCATTACTATGCGGGATTACATTTACAGGAGTACCTACCTACTTCCTCGACTGCCTCGTTGGTCAGGACTGCCGAGAATGGGGTGCTGATTTCAATTCCCGGGTCGGGCAAAGTGTTATTAAGTTTTTCCCTCAGGAGTTTCTCAGTAGCAGCCACAGAGTCTGGATTTGTGCCCGGTTGATTGCAATTGGCTCGCCTCCTATTACATGGGACTTTAACATAATTGGCGAAATGTGGGTTTACTATTAGGTACACCTCTGCCTTACCCTTTGGGGATTGCAGGCGTGATGTAAAGATGTTATGTTATGAGTAATTATCCTATATACCTATACCTACATAATTTTTTTTCAAACAGGTACCAACGTGTATGCACTTATAATACAGGGTTAGTTTTCAATGACTAGCCAAATTTTAAAATGGAGGTCTCAATACTGAACCGTAATTGAGTGTTACATATTCTAATCAAATACAATTAAAAAGTCATGAAACATTCAATTGAAAATGCCCGAAAATTCCATTTTAATAAAATTTTCGGCCATTTTTAGGGTTCCGTACCCAAAGGGTAAAACGGGACCCTATTACTAAGACTTCGCTGTCTGTCTGTCTGGCTGTCTGTCTGTCTGTCTGTCTCCAGGCTGTATCTCATAAACCGTGATAGCTAGAAAGCTGAAATTTTCACAAATGATGTATTACTTTTACTGCTATAACAACAAATACTAAAAATTAAAAAAAAAACATTAAGGGGGGCTCCCATACAACAGATATGGTTTTTTTGCCGTTTTTATAGATAATGGTACGGAACCCTTCGTGCGCGAGTCCGACTCGCACTTGGCCGGTTTTTTATATTTACGTTTTTATTTTCAGTTTAGGTTGTTGAACTGAATTGTGATCTTATGTTCTGTGAACAAAAAAGAAAAACTATCATTTCACACTTTCATAAATTGGAATAAGGGCAAGAGAATGATGATAATGTACCTAATAACGATTCTGAATCATTTCTGATGGCTATTTATTGAAAATTAGCCCAGTATATTTCAAGGATTGCCCCCAGTGGGTCTCAAAGTACGTCTATTATTAGAAATCGTGTTTCACGTCACGACTTTCCTTAGAAACGACCATTACAAGAGGATGTAGGAATATTTATACACGAGCAAATCTGCTTGTTAGATAATTTTGCCTTTGTTCTCGCAATCCTAATACAACTAACATGGAGGCAAATAAAATAATCAAAATGTGCTTACACTTGTGGCTCATACCTAGATTTCCCGGCGGTCACTCCGTGTACACAAGAACCCCGTCCTAGCGTGTCACTTACACGCCACGAAAAAATTGTGCAACGAAATTCTGATAAGTGTGAATTATCCCTACAACAGACCAAAATCTTTCTTACTTTGTGCGAGTTGGACTCGCGCTGTCTGTTATTAAACTACATATTTACGTTTTTCAGATCTCATCCTTTACATGTGTTGTAAGACATTGCTTCTTACCAAATTTCATGATTCTAGGTTAACGGGAAGTATATAGGTTTTGATTCCCTTGTGAAATCGCAAAATATGAGACATAAACGGTCATATCTTTTGATAGCGTTGACTTACAAGTTTGGGTAGCAGACCTGAGTTTTCGATATTAATTTCAGCTTGATACCTACACGCGTTCCTGAGAAAAAGGGTTTTGACAGATGTACAGACAGGCAGACCACAAAGTGATCCTATAAGGGTTCCGTTTTTGCTGATTATGGTACGGAACCCTAAAAATGGCTCAGTAGTTTCGCTATGGTGGAACACAATAATATTACAAACATATTATGCTTTGCTTTAGTTGGGTAAAAAATACATGAAGAACAACTACGATATTAAACACACCAATGTAATAATTCATTCATGTAAACATTCATGTAGGAACGGTATTAAAACCCACTGTTGGCAGGAACACAACATAATTTATGGAATCCTCTCCGCGAAGCATTCATGGTTAATAAACAAAGGTAGGAGATTCATTAATCCGGCGAAAGCGACGCTCTATAATGTCTACAGTCTACACATTATATTAATAGACTCGTCTATTGTGCTATAACATTATTAAGGAAATTCCGTTTGAAGCCATCGACTCAATTACACCATTATGGGCGCAGATACCTTTGAGTAACGTTATAGTTTAGGTGGCAGAATACCATGTCCTACCAAAATTAGTATTAACTGTGCAATTTAATATTCTGCATGGGGTAAGTAACGAACATAGATGTAGCTTATGTGTAAAAGACGCTGTAGACATGTCTGTCTATAATTAACAGTATTATATTCTCCAGAACAGCTTGCTCAATAGAATTGGGAAAAATAAATGCATCAAACGTGAACTCGACAGCCACAATTTACTAATTTATTCTCGTAACCAACGTTAAGCACGTTTAGCAATTTAAAGACAGCGAGATATTTCAATATGCCGCTGAACCTTTAAGAAAAAATTCTTGAATAATTTTTTGTTTAGCCGCCGAGGGCCGACGAACTTTCCGGTCTTGCCCTCCAGAATTCAAGTCATCGCTGTTCGGTAACAACGCAATTTGCTTGGAAAAATAATCATTTTAAAACTTTTCTTTATTTTGATAACCTCGGTTATATTAACACAAAGTAAGCTTATGAAATTACTGAAAATTGTTTCAGCATCCTTTATTACAAAATTGTTTTGGCGTGAGACATAATATTACACTGATATTGTTTTCTTGTCGTCTGCTGCCTCTCGGTGCCCGTGGTTGTTTGTTGTCGATGAAACAATCCAAAATTAGGACGAAATATTAATTAAAATGTAACAGTTTCATGACTTTATTTTCATGAACGTTTTATTTAGATTGCTGACTAGAATTTAATGTTGACCTTAGTTTTAAAAGTCATATTTAAACCGTTCTGAATCTGTATATTTTGGCTCCACGTTAGTTTAGCTTATTTGCATTATCTACACATTTCAGACATGTTTCAGGATTATATTTTGACTTATGTTTAGTGAGGACTACCACAAAATATTTCAAAGTTTCAATATTACCTAAAAACGCCGCACTTATCTTAGGTCCTGATCTCCCATTAAAACTCACTGCGCTTTTTTTTATTATTTTCAACCAAACTGGGTCACAGCCGTTTGATAGAGTAAACAAAGAGAGTTATGACATAACTGGCCATCGCCATCGCAACAATCGCGGTATAGCTATTATTGTGAGCAAACAAGCCGCGCCGCGCGGCGCTGCCCGGCCGTAATCCACCGGCGAGCGCCGCTGATTGCTGAATAAGTCATGCGCGCGGTGCCGGCGCACGATCGCAAACATAAAACTGCGAGCATTTATGTGTTTCTGATAAAACTAGCCGCGTTGCACCACCCACACACACACACACCAGCCCTCATATTTATCACTCCTAAATTCGTTTATCATGCTCTCGTTTTATTTTATTCAGCACATCGTTTTACCTTTTGGAACAAATATGTCAGATTGCCATACAAAATCCACAGTATCACATTTCCTAAACAAAACAGTGAATAAATATCGAACCCGAATCAAAAACGAATGAGCTTGTAGATACATGAATATTGAATGAGGTGCCTATTAATACAATTTGCGCTATATTCATTTCATTTGGAAAGCGACTTGTTTGTACATAATTCTTCACAACCAGCACTCGGCAATCTGTTGTACGAATTCATTAATATTAATCTTTTCTGATGTTATTACTGGGAATTGTACAAGGAGTGTTGCTCGGCGAGTTATGCCGGAGTAATTCCGCAAAAAGCCCGGCTGAATAAGTGAAGGCGGGGGAGTTAGGTGCAGTCGCTGACTCGTGAAATATAGCCCTGCATTGCTCTGAGGTGGGCAAGGGGTACGGTCTGTGGGCTGCTCGGAGCAGGTGTCCTGCACACAGATTAATCTGTCGACAAACAATAACCGCCGTCAGCCTTAACCGTCGCCATCCCGAAGCTATTCATCCGCAGATAATCGCATTTTCAATTGGAAATCCGTTCGATTGATGTTACAGTTTAGTTGAAAGTTATTGTTTGGTTGGCTCTTTCTCTTTGATTAGGTAGTTTATTCGTGTCCTGGTGCACATTTGTCTATGAAATAGATGATGATGAAAAAAATACATTCTTTTGTAATTGCAACAAGTGCATTTTCTACATTGTTATTAACATACCGTGCACTTTTTTTCGACGTTGTATTGACGTCGTTGTGCCTTAGATGTGAAATAAAATATTTTGAATTATATTATTATTATTTATTTATTTTGATATTTTGAATTAGGATATCCTTATACACCATTATTTTTAGGTCGTTCTGGAGCCGAATACCATGAACTCGATCATCGAAATCGAAACGATTGGGACTATTTTTTTCAAAAAATAACAATAAAAAAAAACACGAAAGAATAAATTTAATATTTTTTTTTAATAATGAGAACTCAAATGCTTATGTGTGTGTAAAACGTATCCACGATCGGCAACACATGCGAACGATACCCATTGAAAAATTCATTCATCGATCGATTCTCATTATTTCACAAAAAAAAACATTAAATTTATTCTTTCGTATTTTTTTTTATTGTTATTTTTTGAAAAAAAATAGTCCCAATCGTTTCGAGTTCGATGATCGAGTTCATGGTATTCGGCTCCAGAACGACCTAAAAATAATGGTGTATAATAGTAATGATAGTGATGATGAGTTAATAAATCAATAAATTTTAATTTTGATTTGATGACTGCGATGCGGAAGAAAGCTTTGACGCCTAAGACGTGTCCTATTGTCGTCGTTGTATATATATATATAGGTACTTTCTTTTAGTCTTATTTTTATCATTATTTTAGTTCTATTTGTAGTCTGTATATAATGTACATAGTAATTATGAAAACGATGGAAAGATATTTTACTAAAACTTAATAATGTCAAAAAAAAACAAGTTTAAATTCCAGTTAATTGGTCTTAAATAAACCAATATTTTGGAAGAAATTCAGGAAAAACTATTTTAAATCTGCTAATTCAACCAAAGTGATGCGTAACCAATAGATTTATGGAACTCACCAACTTTCTGTAAAATGCATAATATGGGTAAAATAACAAATTATAATATCCAACGGTATCCTAGGATTGGCGTCAAAAAAGAGAGAAACTCACAACAACATCATATAAGGACGGGAAGCGCGCTAGTTGACAAATACATACATTGTAATAATAGCCAGCATTTTATCAACGTTCTAAATCCACTTCCGTGTCCTTATAAATAGTATCAATTAAACTGTTCACAAAAATATAGAGCGAGGCGGAACAATGAAGAGCACATGTCCCCGCCACAACGAGCAGCCATATTGTTATTAGACATTAGCTGAAGATGTCGGCTAGAATTATGGGTCAATTGTAGCGCAGCGCGGTTGGCAGCAGTCTGCGGCGCCGTCGCTCGCTCTTATTAACTTTGACCCGTGTAATACATAAACCACAGTGGCGCAAACACCCGTAATTTAAAGGCTCTGCCCCCGCCCGAGGTGCCACACTAATCCCGCATAACATAGTAGCTGAAACATTTGCCAGATTTATTAACCAGCCTCTGATGTCGAGGTAATGAATGAGTAGTCGCCGCGAAACGAATGAACGCAACACCACGTGTTTTGTGTTTCACTGTATTAGCGAGCTGTCTCGGCTTCCACACAACTCAGCACTGGGCGGCAGTGCGCCGCTGTCGCATGCTGCGGTTTCAATATGCCAAGAGCACGTTGAATAATTTCGAATCTGATAAATGTTCAGAAATTCCGTTTGAATGGCAATCGATACGTAGCGCATCGGGTAACGAGTGTGACGAGCGCCGGAACACTGCCTCGTTTATTTATGCTTCTCTTCAGCTACATTTATTTTACTCGGTCTTCTCAATTTATTTTGTTGCCAAGAGACCTTTTTGAATAGGCAATGTGGCGTATAAATTTCTCTCGCCCCTCGAGGACCGTAGGCTCCGGTGACTCTCCGTTAAAAGGTGCTACGAATTAATTTTACCTGACATCAAGGACGCGACGACGGAATACGTTAGCTCATAATGAGATAGCTCAGTAAACATGTTCGGGCCGGAACAAAGTAAGTGCCTGTTTAAATATGCATATTGTATGTTGTCTATCAACATACCTATCGTACATAAAATCTTGAAGTTGCTGTGGGAAAATTTCTCATCTTTTCGAATAACCTTTTAGGGGATTGAATCAGCCTTGGGCTGAAATGAGTAAAATATTCGCTCGGAATGAGTTCTTGAAAATGGTTTTAGATAAAATAAGCACAGCGTATTTAGAATATGGTTTCCAAAACATTATATCTGAAGCAATGAGATCACACACACAAGAACCTGTACTAAAACCGTTCTATATCAAGTAGGTAAGTAAAATGTATCGTAAAGGAAAAGCAAAAACAGAGAGATTTCCGCTCCTGTAATATGTAGATAGGGAAGTGGGTAGTCTGAAATTGTTTCAGTATCGGCTGCTTTGCCGTTCCAATGCACTAACGGTTTGGAAATAGCTGACGCGAGTTCAACAGTTTCTTGCATACGTTTACACGCAGCAAAACTAACTTTCTTCATTAAAACTGATACATTCAGTTACATCGAAGCTTTGAGTAGCTACTATTAATAAAGTAGATAATATCTCTGTGGAAATGTTTTTGCATTCGTAAGTTTATTTGAAATGGATCAGAAATTGGAGCGATCCCAGTGCTCTCGTCCATTTCAATCGATGTCCGGTGTAGAGTTTGTCGAAATAAAGCGATTTTCGCGCTTTGCTGCCGAGGGACTCGGCGCTACATGGTTTGTATGTATATTTGTTACTTTCAGCTTTAATAACACGAAAATGGATGCTTTTAGGGGCTTCATAATACATCTACAGCATCACATTGATTTTAAGATAAAGTTTGGCACTTTGAAACGTAGACTTTGCCATATAAACATAGGGTAGGATTTTTTTCAAAAGCTCAGTGCTCCAGTGTTATGTTTACGCCTGGCTGTCGGCTGTTCTAAATCAATCCATGGCTCATTCAGTCCCTGATGGCTTGGACTGACAGTTTCGCTAGCACAACTAAACACGACTGAAACCGTTCATCAAAATCATAAGTATTATGGAGTTTACTGTTAACACGTGTTAGGGATGAATTGAATTCGTGTTTATGATTCTTATACGGGTTGGTAGATAAATTATAAGCATAATAAATGAAGGCGAAATAGAAATTATTTATCGAGTACGTAGATCTAGCATGTTGCCAATAGCGACTACTATAATAATAAAAATATGTCCGTGTCTTGGCTGCGCTTCGGTGATCTATTCGGAGATACCGAAGGTTTTGTCTGTGCAATAATGGACGAAGTTATGATGACGAATAACTACCGGAAATACATTGTGAACGATGGCACGGTTGACATATGTCGGGCCTGCCACCGTCCGGGAGAATCGATCCGACACATTATTTCTGGGTGTTCTCGTCTGGCTAACGGAGAGTACTTGCATAGACACAATCTCGTTGCCAGGATTATCCACCAGCAACTTGCTTTGAAGTACAAACTTGTGGAATCAGAAGTGCCATACTATAAGTATGCGCCCGACCCAGTTCTCGATGATGGTAATATCACGTTGTATTGGAATCAACCTATCGTCACTGACAGGACTATTGTTGCCAATAAGCCTGACATTGTGGTGATAGATCGATTGGAGCGTCGCGCAATGATTGTTGATATTACGGTTCCGCATGACGAGAACCTCGTGAAAGCAGAGAAAGATAAACAATTCAAATATCTAGATCTGACTCGCGAGGTTGTCGACATGTGGGACGTGAGTACAGCAGTCATTGTTCCGATAGTCGTGTCGGCCAATGGCTTAATAGCCAATAGCCTTTTTTTTTTTTTGGAGGGTGGGAAATCATCAAATGACTCCTCCCGCTCTGGGCGGAGCGGAAGGGAGTGTCAGACTCTTATTGACTAAAAACCACCCATGTTCCTTCATTGGCCCTTTATGTTCCAGGGCCGCGGTATCTCTTTCGAACAGTCCCGCAGCCCTGGCAGGCACCGGCCCTTGCGGGCCCCTCCCGTTGCTGACAACTCTTTGAGGCGCGCGTGGAACACGAACGCGCCGTCGACACGGCCTGCCCGTCGTCATGCGACGGACGGACGGCGAGCTAGCCCATTACTCACCGTCCACAGGCCCGCGCCTACGGTGGCCGAGAGCCATTACGGCGTGGCCCCCGACGCCCGGTGCTTCTCCCGCGGCGGCTGGGACGTGAGGAGGTTCTCTCCCTCTCACGTTCCGCCGCCTCCTTCGCTAGCATGACTGCTTCGCAGAAGGAGGCGACGGCTTCCCATTCCCTCTCGCCCCGGACCATGGCTTGAACCAGGGCCGGGCGCGAGAGGTCGCCGCCGCCAATCGCCGCTACGAGGACATGGCGGTGCTCCTCCCAAGCGGAGCAGACCTCGACAGTGTGCTCCACCGTGTCCTCCGGGCGATCCTCACAATAGTAGCACCCGGGCGTTTCCTCCCGCCCGATTCGGTGCAGGTACCTCCCGAAACATCCGTGTCCGGTGAGGACCTGCGTCAGGCGGAAGGTGAGGGCGCCGTGGCGCCTCTCAAGCCACTCCTCAAAGAGGGGACTTATCGCCACTATCGTGGCGTGCCAATAGCCTCGATCAACATCTAAGGAGGCTCTCGCTGGGCAGCTGGATCAAGTGCTTGATTCAGAAGGCAGTTCTTCTGGACACGGCGCGGATTGTTAGGAGGTCCCTTTCTCAAGAGCCCTGACCACCGGTAGCTCGGACCCTGTTCCCGATGCCGGTGGGCTACTATTTTTTATATTTTTAAATGTTTTTTTTTATATTTTTTGTTAGTAAAAATATTTAAAAATGTAAATACTACTCGTATGTTAGAAAAATGAATAAAGGAAAATATGAAATTAATATTTGTTTTATATTTTTTAAATTAATATTTAAAAATGTATGAAATTTGTATAAAGATGAATAAAGGAGATAATAACTTATGTGAACGTATCCAAAGCAGAAAAGAATTATAGGGCGTCAAAAAGTTCGTCCGCATCGCTGTCAACGGGGAAAGTGCCCAGAAGGCTGGCAGTATTACCACATTGGATGGCAAAGCCGATTCTAAGGCCTAAAAATAAGCCAGCCTTCTAGTCACGAGAAGAGTCGACCAACCGTTTGGCGATATTCCGAAATACATAAATAAATCCATAGTTTCATTAAAAATATATACAGTCAAGGTCTGAATATTTAGAATCTACTGATTTTTATCACTATTCAACATTATTCATCTTACTTCAGTTGTACTGGAAATTATTTTTTAATATATTTTTATTATTGTAAATATATTTTATTATTTTTAAGGAAATCTCTGGCCGACTGGTCGACACTTCGCGTGACCTGAAGGCTGGCTCTTTCTTTGGACAAAGAATTAGCATTGCCATTCAACGTGGCAATTCTGCCAGTCTTCTGGGCACGTTTCCAGATGACAGCGATGCGAAGGAGTACTTTGACGCCTAATACGTGTCCTATTGTCGTCGTTGTATATATATAGGTACTTTCTTTTAGTCTTCTTTTAATCATTATTTTAGTTCTATTTGTTGTCTGTATATAATGTACATAGTAATAAGTAAACCATATTTTATTATATCTCTAATCTCATCATAATACAAATTCTGGGGATGATGCAACTCCAATGCAGAAGCCTAACTACTAGTTATTCTTTCCTAGAACAAATTACTTTGATCAAACAGAGAGAACTTCTCATAGTCTTAACAAGATATAATAAAAATGATCCAAATTATAAATAAAAAAGTAACTTTATCTCGTCTGTCTGTTACTCACGCACTGTTGTTTTTTCACGCCACAACCGCTGAACGAATTTGAATGAACATTTACCAGATGGATAACCTGGGTTACCAAGGGATAACTTCCGATCAGGGTTGTTGCGAACATCAGCATCAGCATCAACATCCGCTGAACTTCAGCATCATTTTCAACATCAGCTTCAGCATCAGCATCCGCATTGATCGATGCTGATAATTCATGCTAAAGTTCGAGTCGGCGGGGCTTATATCACGTGTAGTTTTTGCTTGCGAGTTTTGAGCAATCAAATTGCAAACAAACACAAAGTCTCATTACGTTATAATTCGTCTACTAGTCTAGTAGTACTAATTATTACTAAACTACTATGTTTGATTATATTTTTATTAAAATTCCCAAAATTATTGGAACAATCTTTTATTTCAGCACCAAGGAAAATTTTGCAATTTTTAGATGTATTTTACAATGGTAAATACTTTTTCGCTGTTTTTTTAAGAAAATAATTAAAATCAGCATCAGCATCCGCTGATGTCAATGATAAAAGATCAGCAACAGCATCAGCATCCGCTGATGTGAAAAAAATGTACATCAGCAACAACCCTGCTTCCGATATCCACATGGGCAAAGCCACACGAGCCAACCGCTCGAGCAAAACCACACGTGCAATGCCACACGAGAAAAGCCACACGGGCAAAGCCACACGAGCAAAGTCACACGGGCAAAGCCACACGAGCTAAGCCACAAGCGAAAGGTTCTAAACTAAATACGGCTAACTTTCACTTGACTGGTTTTTTTTTTAAACAATCTTGCGATAAAAACTTTTATAAGACGCACTCAAGTTTATTATTGTATCGTATAAAATTGTTCGATAATGGTCGACTTTATTCAGCTTAATTTCTCAAAGTAATGGCTAGTGAGATGGAACAGGCAAATGAAGCTCAAAGAAACAAATGAAAAGTTTTTATTATGTTATTCTTTTCGGCTTCAAAATAATTACCTCTTTTGATGTCAAGTCTATTGGAGAAGTGACTGAATTACAAGACTTTGTATAGTCATTAAATGGCGGCTGTACTTGTTATCTTTCTCTGTTTAAAAACTCCTTGTAACTGACTTAGGGCGCGAGCACACGGTGCGTTGCGGCGCCGCACCGCAAAGATTTCACCGTATCAGAACCCGCTGATACGGTGAAATCCCCGCGGCCGGCGCGGCGCCGCAACGCGTCGTGTGTCCCCGCTCTTAGGCTATGGTTGACCGGGACCGCTTGCCGCCCGAAAACTGTTAGGAGGACTACTATTATTATAACTGACATAACACTTTCATTTTGTTGGGGTCAAGATCGTATATTATAGTCTAATGTTCTGCTGCGTGTTTCAGAAAGGTCCACGGCGTAATTGCTAAAACCTCTTTCTAATACATGTTGTATGTTTATCTCTCTCTTAACGTGGACACGAAATAAAGAGATAGTATTTATGAGCTCTTTATAAATAACATTTTTATGAATTATGACCTAATTTTAAACCGGCAACCGAGAATAAAAGGTGCCCCGGTAACTACCTAAGTTTAGCTCAAGTCTTTTCATCAAGCCAGGAGCCAGGAGGAGGGTAGGTACTAATCTGGTGGGTCATTAATTTAGTGACTTCTGCGCGGTCGAGGTGCTAACGTCTTTGATTAATCGAATTCAATCGTAGTCTTTCCTTTTTCGAACCATTTAGTTTTAATAATTATTTAAAAGAAATTTTAAATCTGAAAGATTGAGTTCGAAATTATAAATCTGAAAGATTTAAAATTTCTTTCAAATAATTCGTAAACTATAACAATCTCAAGTATGTCGCACATAGTAAAAGTAAAAATTTATGAATCTTACCGAAATATTCTCTATTTATCCAATACATCAAAAGTTAGCGACACCCACTTACATATGTCACAATCGTATCACTCTAGCTAAACACCCTCTCACAGAAACGACATTAACAACAGAAGACACCCCTAAAATCAGACACAACATACATATTCATAAATAACGCCTCGTACAACTGATACAAGTTAGTAATTAACAAACTTAGGTTATTACTGGTGATGTGTAATATTTTAATAGATGCGGTCGAACCAGACTATGGGCGATCACTGCAATAAATTTACGTAAGCGGTATTTCAATCAAACTAGCCGGAACTCCCGACTCCATTAGATGTTCAAGTTTATACTGTGTTATGGAACAAGAGTCTCGGCAACAGCCTCCCTACACCGCGGCGAACGTTAACTCAGCTTGACTTTATTGATATAGTAATTAATTTAATGCATAACGCACTGTAGGAAGGAGCATTGAAGATGACACTTGCATATTGCGTCGATTTCATACTTGGCAAAATGTTATCAGGTTTGGAACCCAAATTTTCGTGCGAAGTACTGTGTATATTTATAACTCATTATTTTATTATTTGTTAAAAATAAATTACAACTAAAAATACATGCATAGCTTAAAAACTTTGTTCAAACTCCATTTTGATGAACGCACTCGAAACTGCAAATGTAAAAAGTTAAATCAGACACAAAATAATGTAGAAACTATTTTAATTTCAGGGAACATTCCGGATTTATTTAAAACGAAGTTGTGTTTTATATCGATGCTTATTACAGACACAATGGCCGCTGTAAAATGTATCGATTTTAAACATTGATTCTCAACCTATGTTCGTGGACCACCAGTGGTCCACAAGAGCTAAACTATGGTCCGCGATTTTTTTTTTTTTACTTTTATTCGCATCTACTTTTTAACTTGTACAAATATGCAAGCTCTGAAATGACATTCATGCAAACTGAGTCATAAACATAACATCACGCCTGTAATCACCGAAGGGTTAGGCACAGCTGTATTCGTTAGTACACCCACATTTCGCCACTTACATTTAAGTCCCATGTAAGGGGGCGAGCTCGTGGTTAAATAAAAACAGCCATTCGGGTCGATCTTTAGATTAAGTCGCGCTTACCTAGGTTGGTCCGTGGATGGGTGACCAACCATTACATACCGAGTTTCCTCCGTGCCTCGGAAAGCACGTTAAACCGTTGGTCCCGGCTGTCATTTGTAGATCTTTGAGAGTCGTTAAGGTAGTCAGTGGCTCGAAAGTCTGACAACCAGTCTTACCAAAGAGTATCGTATTACCCAGTGCTAGCTGGGTTGTGGAGGTCAGATAGGTAGTCGTTCCATGTAAAATACTGGTATTCAGCTGCATTTGGTTAGACTGGAAGCCGACCCCAACATAGTTGGGTAAAGGCTAGCCAGATTATGTAAGGGGGCGAGCCTATTGCCATCAACCGGGCGCAAATCCAGACTCCGTGGCTGCTACTGAGAAATTCCTGATGTAAAAACCTAATAACACTTTGCCCATCCTGGAAATCGAACCCAGGACCTCAAGCTCAGCTGAAACTGAATCATAAACTTAAAAAGGTTGTGTTTTCTACTACAATAGTATCTCCTGCTGATTTTGAGATTGACACAATATATTTTTCTTGAGCCTGTGGTCCCTGCTGACAGTAAAAAAATCAAAGTGGTCCCTCGTCAAAACAAGATTGAGAACCACTGATTTAAAATGTGCGCCTCATTCAACGTGAGTAATTTTCACGGCACAATGAGTCGAATGTTTTAATTCATTCTTTCGCTATTCTTACTCTGAAATACGGGCTTTGCTTTGCGATTAATGTTTTATTACGTTTTAAAACAACAGAGAAGAGCATTGAAGTACCTACTAATTAAAATTCTAATATTTTTGAGCGAGCGGTTCGAGAACGGCCCTTGCATTGGTGAAATGATTACGCAGTCAATTAAGTAAGCATTGATGGAACACATGGTTTGTCGGACAGAAGTAACTACATAATTATGTATATATTATAAAAAAAAACGTATGATTATTTATACTTAGTTTACGCCGGTTTCACAAACGTCAGCTATAGTAACGTTTGGTTAGGTAAATTGCGTAACATTATCAAATCAATTATCTTTTTTTTACAATAAATATGCATGCGTTTGGCCGCAACTCGCAATCTCTAAGCAACATTTCCCCTTTCACCAATATTTTTCAGTGGAGAATTCTGTGTGACTCTGGATATGTGTGTGAGCTGTTATAAGCCAACTTTGACGACATAAAGTGGCGATTATGTAAACGCGCGATATGCATGAACCATTTCTGTATTATAATCGTTCCAGTTACAAATAACATAACTTACTACAGTGGTTCTATTATCATTTTTGCTGTAATAATGTAATTCACGTACGTTAACAACGAAGTTTATGTATTAGAAACTAGAATCCACTTTAAATGGCTTTCCTAGTCCATAACAAGGAAGCACTAAAGCTACTCCCCGTCGTAACTTGCTTGATTACAAGTATGTAGAAGCGACGCCTTCATAAATATCTTAGCCTTCATCATACTCACTATAACTCGGTTTAAACTTGGTGTAACTATTTTAAATTGCGCGCGAACCTGCACATCATTTTACCATACACTCGGATTTGTCCGGACATAATTATCCTTCTTTTAAACCCCTTGAGGCTATCTATGGCTTTGTCATTTTTCCAGATTTTTCATTTAGACGTATAAGGTCCTGGGTTCGATCCCAGGCCGGACAAAATGTTATTGGGTTTTTCCATCAAGAATTTCTCAGTAGCCACGGTGTCCGGTTGATGGTAATAGGCTCGCCCCCTTTTATATTAGACTTAAACATAACTGGCGAAATGTGGGTTTCCTATTAGGTACAACTATTTAAAAAAAGTCAATAAATAAACTTTTGTCAGGACCTTAATCATTTTAAATTTAAAAATTAACGTCCGGTCTTTTTTCACAAACGTAAGTTAGGTTTTTTTGTCAGGGTTGCCATTTCGAAATAAGAAAATAATTTTGTAATGGTAACCCTAGCGTACCCACCTCTGAATAATTCAATGAGAGCGGTATCTGTAAACAAATCTAATCAGAACTCCTATCAAAATCACTTTATATGTATTCGCTGACGATAAAGTTATTCAGAAACTTCTTGTTCCTTCGTTACAATGTTCCCTCGTCGTAACTAGGTGGTCGACTATTTAAACGTTGTGAAGATTGTGTTATGGAATTAATTATGAGGAGAGGAAAATTATTATGTATGAAATTATATGTTAAGCCATTATTTTCCTATAAAATAGGTGTTTAACCCTGTACTTACTGCAGGAGCGTTTATTTTTTAAGTTTTAAAACTTAGACGAATTTAATTGCTTTAAGATAATTGGGACTGTCAGCGAGCAACAGAACGAAGTATGCTTTGAGTCAAAATTACTGACCGTAAGGAACAGGATATTTCGTTCCAAAACACAAATTGTACATTGAACTGTATCGCTTTGTATATTTATTACAACGAACAAAATGGGAAAACTATACACCTCTGCTTAACCATTCAGAATATAGAGCGTGACCCCCGCAGTCACTCACTTCTACTTAATCAACGTCTTCTGACATAATTGAAAGTAATAAACGACATAAACAGATAAAACACAAAAGACTGAAACGAGAAATGTTCAAAATGGGAGTCATGTGTATCAAATTAATAAAACGTCCACTTTATATAAGTGCTCGGAATGCCTGCCGACAATTTAGCAAAAATTAAATTAACTACGGAATTTAATTCAAGTAGGTATCTACGCTTCCACTGAAAATTCCTGTTCTAGAAATGGAAATACAGTCTGTTTCAATCTTTTTTTTTAAAACAGTAGTTAATTTTCAATTTAGAATAGTTACTAAAGCAAAGTTTCCTCACAAGGGTCTGGTGCATATTACCTACTCGCAACCAGTTTACGAGTGTAGCCTGATGTATGTATGTAGCAAAAGGTGAACATAAGGATCATAACAGGTGACAGGTGGCGTTCCGTATCTTCTGCCTACCCCCATGTGGTGAAAGGCGTGACTTTATCAATTTCAAACACATGTCTTAGTATACCCTAACTGGATTGAGCAGGTCAGATAGGCAGTCGCTTCATGTAAAATACTAGTATTCAGCTAGACTGGAACCCGAGGCTAGGCAGATGATGACATGTCTTAGAATACCCGAATCGGTTTAAGTGGCATATGTTATAAACAGAGAACGAGCCTCTGCCATAGTTATAAACTGTGTAAAACCACATCCACCGGCTACTGCTAAGAATGTCCTAGTAGTAACCTAGGAAAATACACTTGAGCCGACCTGAACCTGTGACCCCATCCTCGGCTGCTCCGCTTACTTATAAGTATTCGTATCTGACCGTGGCATCACTTTGGGCCCTATCAGAATACCAGCGCTGTTACATTTTTTTTTATGTTACAGTACCACGCTTTGACCTCGTACACGACCAATTTAGTGTAATGTAATTTCTTATTTTATTTTTTTCTTGTGTTTGCTCTTTATATAATTTTGTTTCCTTTATTCATTAATTTATCTTTTTTTTTTAAACCTATATTTTTTTTTATCGGGGCCAAGTTACCGGTGGTTAGGGCTCCAGAGACTCCTAATTTTGTTTGATTTTGTTTTGTCCTGTGCGATATAAATAAATGTTTTTTTCTTTCTTTCTTTATGATTACACAAACTTGTCTTAAAATATTACTTCAACCCAATATCTCAAGTTTAAAACAACATTTAGGTATCCAGTAAGATGGAGCGTAAACAACAATATTGGAATGGAGATTTATTAATAATTCAGAGTCAGCAATCTGTGACTGACAGTCCCTTGAATTTTTTATGTAAGTTTAGCCGACGCTACACGCCACCTGATTTATCAAATACTAACAGTTGCCCGCGACCTTCTCCCGCGATTATTATAAAACTAGCGACCCGCCCCGGCTTCGCACGGGTGCAATGCTGATACTAAATACACTACAGAAAAACTGTGAACTTTGTATATAAAAACATAGCGGCCCACTTCGGCTTCGGGTGTAAAATATATAGCCTATGTCACTCACTGAAAAAATGATTAAAATTGATCCAGTAGTTTTGATTTATTCATTACTGCCCGTGGCCCGCACGCGTTTTTGCCTCGCCGCGCCGGCCGGTGCCGGCGCAAACGCTACGTCCCGCCATTTTTAAATCTGTAATATCTTCGAAAATATTCATTTAAATCACATGCTGTACAGGGCCATATAGATCTATATTAAATCAACAATGTATTTAAGGTATTTAATTGGATAAGGATTAATGCCGTATTGGTTAAAATCGCTTCGGAAATTAGCCATTATTTGGCGTAAAAAGTAAATGACAAAAACATGTTATTGTGGGATATCCATAAGAGATAGACATATACCATCGCGGAGTTTTCTGTAGACCTTTTTAATGTGTACAATACTTAGTACATTATTTTGATAAATCTCGTAGGGTTCAGCCTGCGTTTGCAATGTAAGCGGAAAAAAATGAAATTATTTACGACTTCACAATAGAAATCTTGAAATTATCAGTGGTTCTCTAATATATTAAGCATGTTATTATACATATAAACCTTCCTCTTGAATCACTCTATCTATTAAAAAAAACCGCATCAAAATCCGTTGCGCAGTTTTAAAGATTTAAGCGGTCAAAGGGAAATAGGGACAGAAAAGCGACTTTGTTTTATAATATGTAGTGATATTACTTCCCTTTTGAATGGGATTTTGTTAACAAATTCAAGGGTTTTTTTGCACGGATCCCTAATACTTTCTCTAAAAAACTTTTTGCAAAAAATAAAACCGACTTCAAAAACACAAAAAAAAAGTGAAAAATTATTTTAGCTTCAGAAGTCGGTGATTTGTTTGATTCAGTTTTTTGTCACCGACTTCTGAAGCTAAAATAATTTTTCACTTTTTTTTGTGTTTTTGAAGTCGGTTTTATTTTTTGCAAAAAGTTTTTTTATTTTTTCATTTTTAGTTGCAATATCTTATACAAATATATTCTATGCTTTTATTTTACATTGTTAACAATACATTTCATGGCACCAATCACGGCAGATTTGCTGTCTATTATTGAAGAGTTCCATTGTATATCTCCGAAGATCAGCATCAGATCTTCACCAAAGGACAATGACCAAAGTTGGTACCAAAAAGTCTCGCGCCTCAAAACCAAAATATTATAGTAATTAGTTTCATATTTTTTTACGGCATTACGCGTCGGGGATTTGATTTTTGAACTGGAAATATACTTTTCGAGTTTAAAAGTACGAATATTGTTTTACTCCCTTTATATGACGTTCCGTTTCAACTGAATATAAATGACGTTCCGTTTCAATTGAACAAACCCTTGTCTGTCGAGCGGACTCTAAAATTAATTACAATTAAGTAAGATCAGTACACCAAATCGATTTAGTTTGGTTTATTGCTATTTGCAACAAAATAGATTTTCTCAGCCTAAAGATTTTGATTTATCGATTACATCCCTAAATCCCGACTAGTTTATAGCACTTACTATACTCTATGGTTTATAGTTATCTTATCTGTGGCATCTGACATTTGTACTGTACAGACTGACTATTGGCAATATAAAATTATTAAGGTCTAAAATTAAATCGAGTTTCAGTCAAGCATACTGTGGATGTTACTTTAACTCGTAATTCTTACTAATATTAGTGTATTACGCTGTTTTTAGAGCAATAATGTAATGTATGTGTGTTAAAATACGTCGTTGGTAGCGTCGAAAAAATAGACCTACTTTTTAGGTTAGTTTCGATTTTATAAAATAACTCTGAAACGCGGGTTTTTTTTTTCAAAAATAATTTTTGTAGGAGTTAATACGATCAGTGTAGTCTGTAAAAAACAAGGTTTGATTTTGATGCAGCATGGTACGGGATTCCATACTTCCATGAGCATTCTCTTTTAAATGGGACCACTTCGTAATAAACCCCTTTCGAACAAAAAAAGAATTTTGCAGATCCGTCCATATTATGACGGAGTTATGCCCGAACATACATAAAAAAAAAAATACAAACTCCTCCTTTTTGAAGTCGGTTAAAAATAATAGTAGCCTAAGTTACTCCTTTTATCCATCAGGTATCCAGTACGCCAGTAAATGCCCCGTCAAATCGGTCCCCGCGTTTCAGAGATTTGCCAGAACAAACAGAGAAAAAAGTGTTATCAGTACCGTATATACGGGGTGGAAGGGACACCGACTCGAAATTGGTTATCACGTATTCAGTACATCATTCTGAATTTTTCATCGGTTATTAAAAAAACAGTTGTTTCCTACAAAATTACAATACCTACACGGTGAAAATGTATGTAACCGTTTTCACGTCGGTGTCCCTTCCACCCCGTATACTTTCATAAACATTCAGTAAAAAAAAGTTATTTTGAAACTACAAACAGACATTTCATTTTTATTTATTTGTATAGATACTACAATATACTATTTACAATTAAAACTATTCAACTGTACTTATTTGTACAAAAAATTTGACACATGGCCATATTCGGAACTAACGTCACTATTTTAGTTTTCTGTCTACGGTTTTGCGATACTTTTGTAAAAACAATATCACAAATGATCACAAACAACGCCCATCTGTCAACCAAACTCCAGCACTCAAAGATCCTTGTATCACTGTATGACTAACAGGATCAAATGGGTAAAAAAAGGTTCACTATCCATTTGCATAAAATGTTAAGACCTAATATAACTTAGCATAATTTTGTTTGGCATAATTATATTTTCGCATAATATAATTACGCATAACAGCTTACGCATAATTTTTTAAGCATAATTTCTCTAACCATAATAATGATGAAGCATAATATTCTAAAGCATAAATTTATTAAGCATAAAGTTCTAAAGCATAACTTTTTTATACGCCCTAGGTTTTTTTCCCGAAGAGGATAATTATACCAATTTATTTCGACCATTGGAAAAAAGCCATATCTCCTGAATCAGGTAATAAATAACATATTAATATAATATACCGTATTGAACAATTTTGTGGGTTTTTTTTTCGCTGCAGGAAGCATGAAGCAAGCAAGCATACAGCATGCAAGCAAGCATACAGCATGCAAGCAAGCATGCAAGCAAGCATGCAAGCAAGCATGCAGCAAACAAGCAAGCATGCAGCATGCAAGCAAGCATGCAGCATGCAGCATTCAAGCGAGCATGCAACATGCAGCAGGCAGGGTTTCTGTCACGGCTCCGGCGCTGCGGGCCTCCGGCGGCCTCACGCGTGCTAATCGTCGCAGACGGCTTTTACTCACCACCTTTAAATTACACTCTAAGGGTAGGACAAACATTGTCAGCAAACGGGAGGGGCCCGCAAGGGCCGGTGCCTGCCAGGGCTGCGGGACTGTTCGAAAGAGATACCGCGGCCCTGGAACATAAAGGGCCAATGAAGGAACATGGGTGTTTTTTAGTCAGTAAGAGTCTGACACTCCCTTCCGCTCCGCCCAGAGCGGGAGGAGTCATTTGATGATTTCTCACCCCCCAAAAAAAAAAAAAAAAAAAAGGGTAGGACAAACAAGACTACGTGGAGTCGGTTTTGCAGCAATTCGGTTCTGTCACTAACTTTTGTTGCACAGCATATTAAATTTTTAACCAACAATATTTTGTATGCCTAAATATTATTATGCTAATAGTCATTAGGCCTACTAACGTTATGCGAATCAAATTTATGCCAAAACAAATTAGTCTTTAAGATGATTATGCCAACATAAAATGTATGCCTAAAAAAAATATGCCGAAGTATTATTATGCCAAAACAAATTGTGCCAAAATCGTTATGCCGAAGTATATTAGGACAAAGAACTTTACGCGAAAAGAAGGGATCCCGTAAAAAAAACATCAGCCTTTGAAGCATTTTAATAATGTCACAATTGGCAGCTGTCTAGTTTTCTTTGTAGAATAGTAATCGGTAATCTATTGAAAAATCTACGCAAATACCTTCATATTCACAAAGTTCTAAAAAGAAAAAATAAATATAAATCTCGTCTAATATACCTACAATTTGAAACTAATCCATTATTTTCATTCCCAGTGAAGCCAAAGAATATTTTTTGTTCAACCATCAATTACGGGTTTTTAAGTTGATTTATTTACATTTTTTTTGAAATCTTTTATTGCTTTTAACAGATCGATCTAGGTCAAAGTTCTAGAGACTTTAGAGGTCACTTGGATCCACGAACAAAGAACACACATAACATGAAGAATGAATGGATATAGGTAACGTTTGACTTATAAAAAGGTGGTACCTACCTAGATATAAGTGTTATTAAACTTGAATTCCTCGGTTATATAGTTGAACATAAACTGGTTTGACATTATCATGTTTTGAATGTAAGTTAATTTGAGAGGCTGCTGTATCTAGGGCAGCTGGGAGGCAGGCGGCTGGCGGCTGGCGTAATCAGCGACATTGATTTGATGCGGCAGACACGGCCGCGCCGAGAACCCGCTCCACTAATCCACTTAACTACCTTTTACACTGTAAATATTATTACAAATATAACACTTTATCTACCAAGAGAATATTTAAATTTCCTTTTCCTTCTACACCGCTGACTAAATTATTCTAACGTGAATAATTCGATCGATGGGGTGATGTGCACCCTTGCATGGCCTTGCAGGGGAGCGGTCACCGTGACAACAAGATAATTCTCAGCAAAAAGATAGAAAACTGCGATAACCTTGCTGGGCATTCGTGTAATTAAGAGATAAAGATATTGAGTTAGGTCGTTTATTTTTGGGGCGAGATATAATTAGATAAATCTGAAATCAAACGAAACAAAAGAGAGAAAAGATTCGTTTTTATCTCACCTTCGGGCTGAACCTATTAATCTCTGCCTGTTTGACGCAGCCCAAACTTATCGGAGGGAGGTGTTGCCAACATTTATCAACGGCGACACTTGATTACGCTAAATTTTTAAGTGATCCCGGCGGATATTTTACATTTGTACACTTTGAAAGCTTTCTGAATGTGGAATTAATTATTTGAACTGGAAATACAAGTAGTTTTATCAGCGGACATTAGTTATTTGTTAACAAAACATGTGTATCTAATGTAGTCCAGGTTCGTTAAATTCCTGATGAAGCTTCTTCCAAGTAAGTCGTTACGGTCTAGAAAATAGATTAAATGAAAGGAATATCTTTTACTTACCGAAATATTAATCAGCCTTCAGACTGAAATAATCATTATTGCGGTCCCGACCGATTACGGTCACGGTAGCTATTTATGTCTCTCAAGTTTCATTTGATGGTCTACTGATAAGGCTAAAATATTCCACATCTTCCGTTCTCTGCGCTCCTGGTAGGTGACGGATCATAATCCTTCTATTCAGGCACTCACACAAAGTTAATTCAGTGCCCTTTGTTTTGGCAAAACTTCCACTTACTGTTTCTGTTCCGTTTAGTTTCTGCATACTTGTGAAACTTCGCGATAAACTAACGATTCAGTTACAACAAAGTCGAGCTTGAGCTATACTTCCTGCTTCACTTCGGTACACACGAAAATATTCTTTGCTTATGAAAATGAGACTATTCTTCATACCCGATAATATTATAACAAATAGCTATACCTAACATATGGTTTTAGCTTTTATTGTTTGTCGTGAAGGCCGCACGGTCAAGATCCTCGACTAACATCTTATAAAGCCGTCTTTGTGAGACTGGATCAAGGACCTGATACTAAAAGTGGTTCTCCTTGACGCAACATACATTGTGAGAGGTTCCTGTAGGTATGTAAAGCCGGAAACATCGGAAGTTTGGCCCCTTTTACGCTTTATGATGATCTTTATGTTTTTCATTGAGAAAACATAAAATATATACTTACGTAGTTAAATTGTAAAAGAAACAAAATGTTTGAATAATTTTAGAATTTTGAACTAACCTTAAAAGTATCCATTACTAAAGTTGGTCCTTAAAGCCGTATACATTTCCGCACACACGTAAACTTCCATGTTTTGTACATAAGAGGTCCATTGAAGGAGTAATCCATCAAACGACGTGAAGTTTGTCCAACAGTGGCTATTGTGTGCCCGCCTTTAGCGATGGCTTCGACAAAGCGTGGAGGCTATATCATTATAATGGGTGGATATAACACGGATGTGGGCACTATACAGGTGTATTGAAATTCGTCACAGTCCATCTTCGAGGAAAATCAGCTTGTGCTCACCAATCCCTTTACAATGTATGAATTGTTTGTGTCATATAGAATTTTACAGAAATCTTTATAGTTAAGACAGTTGAAATTTTCACAGATGATGTATTTCTGTTGCCGCTATAACAAGAAATACTAAACAATCGAATAAAAAAATATTTAAGTGAGGCTCGCATACAACAGACATGATTTTTTTTGCGTTTTTAATAGATAATGGTACGGAACCCTTCGTGCGCGAATCCGACTCGCACTTGGCCGGTTTTTTTTTTGTTTTGGTTTTTTTTTGTGTAGCTACTGAAACATGTCGAACCCGCTACCTTCATAGCGTAAACGACTCCCGCCGTGCCACATTGATTGTTCAATTATTTTGACATTGTTCAGCAAAAGGACATAACATACCTATTCAAGATACTTAATAGTTACATAATTGTCAGTCTTAATGTACTTATTACCATTGTAACGAGTTTTTCGTCTAGTCTGTGTTATTATATTTTCATTCTCGCCGGTATAATTGACAGACTATAATTGCTTACTAAACATTGAACATTGTAGGTACATAGGTACATCATCATTACGACGAAGACGCTATATACAAGCTACATACAAACATTTTGTTTGTTTATCATATAACTCTATTGCCAAGGAAGACGCCATTCTTCGAACACTACATAATGTACAAGCTGACGGTGTCGGTAATAATTCGATATGTGCTTAGCACTTTATGTATTCTCGCTAGTTCGTCGGGCGCGTCACAGATGGCGCTCTATCGCCGTGCCAGGCCATTGCACACGTTAGAATTTATTATGAGCCCGATTCTATTCTAGTCGAGGAAGAAAAATATCGCGCCAACGATGAATGATATTCAGGGATATTCAGGTAAACCTTATTTACTTCCTTGCTATGAAGACCAAACATAGACGAATAGATTCTAACACTTTATTTTGGCACTGATTTAAAGCGGCAGTTGTATATGTATAATAGTTTTGGTAAGTTAAAAATTACAAAATGCATATTTATTAATAAGTTCGGCAGTTAAAACTTAGCAGCAAAGTAAGCAAAAATGAGTCGTAAAAAATAATAATATGGATCATTTAATAAATACTGAGCAGTAAAATAACTAAATGGGCAGTTGACAAATCGGAATTAGTCAATAAGAAATCGCAAAACGCTTTATATTCCCCTAAAATGCGTAGTCAGCGTAGCCCCGCTACGCAGGGCTCCTATTTCTGTCTGCAGGGTTTACAGTAACCCTGTCCGAGTCGGGGTGCCCCAAGTACGGGCGTCTCCGCTCCCTTCGAACTGCCGAACTATTTATCTAACTGCCCATTCCATCATTTTTATTGACCATTTATTTATTAGTCTGCTTACGTATTTTTAGTACTGACATTGTAAAACTAAATAATCGGCCAATTGTTTTTTTGTTACTGTCTATGTTTTACAAGTTTACCAACCGCCGATAAAAAAATAATTGCCTATTATTTTTTTCAACTGATCATAATAACAATTCGAGAGGTTATTTATGATCAGTTGAAATAACAGTTCAAAAAATTATTTTCCACAAAAGTAACCATTTGGTTCTAAGTGTTTGTTCTGTTTAGTTCACGTCAAACAGTATGCAAATATAATGAAGGTACAAACCTACACCATCAAATAAAATTAGATACCTACCTATTATGTTTTGCGAATGTATTCGTTGGAAACAATAGGTAACTATTCGAAAGTTAAAGTTGGTTAGGCTAGCTAGGTAATAATAGTAGTAACTTTATCCATTTTGTTTTATGCATGTATATGTGCAAAAGAAAGGGGAGGCCTATACCCAGCAGTGGGTGATTCCGGGCTGATATGATGATGACATCATATATGTATTTATTCTTATATTTTAGTTAAAAATAGTTTTTAGTTTTTTTTCCGTTAGTGCACCTACTGTGGATTGTCTCTGCATCACCCTAAGGTAGACTGGTAGAAAATGCCCAAGGCATTAAGTCCGCCTTTTTACCGCTAATAATTGTGTATTAAGTTTTAATAAATAAAAAATTAAAAGTCCTGTTGACCATTTTTTTTTTGGTCACTTCGGTTAGAGGATATCAGTCATCGGTGCGGGAGATAGTATAGTGTATAAATATGTGCGTAGACACAGGTGCACTCTCGGTTCCTTTACTCTCATAGTCAGATAGGACGGCAATCCGACACGACCAGAGAGAGATGAGGCGCTGGACCAACGGCTTAACGTGCTTTCCGAGGCACGGGGACCGCTAACTTCTACCGAGAAATTTCTAATAGACATATAGTACTTTTTGACTCGACCCGGAAATTGAACCCAGGACCACGCTCAGCAGTCGCGCTTTTGGCCACGAGGCCAACGGGGCAGTCAGGTAATAATGAGCTACAAAGTCTAGTTTAAGGGGCCATTCGCTAGCACGGATACTCAACAAAGTTTACGAGTACTGACCGCCAAAAAACATAAAACCATAAAACGAAAAACCGACAATCTGATCGCCGAGGATTTATTTTTCTAACTCCAAATTTGAAATGTAAAAGCTGGCCTCTATTGTATTTGAGCGAGGCCGCGGCACGTTCGCTGGCACCCCGCCAACACCGGGCTGTAATGTGAACGACACCGAACTTGTGCTAATTACCTAGGTGGCGACTCCGCCACAATATGTTGCAAGGCGATTTCTTAAAGATTTATGATGGAAAAACAATATTAGTTCTTAACGTGTTCGATGTGAGAAAGTTGCTTGGTCCTTGTGACCGGACACAAGAAATGGCACCTAACTTGATTTTAAACTTCTCGTGTTCTCTCATCCTTTGTTTAACGTATGCTAGAGCATAGGTAAAAGGATGCCTGGACCTGCTTTATATAACCTGGATGATAAAATATTTTCTATATTTTTTCTTAGCTACGAAACTAAATACAAACCTGATGCTTTTAAAGTATTTAAAACATGAAAAAAGAGTAGTTTATTAAAAAATCTGTAGTTTGCGCAACGCTTACCCAGTATAAAAAAATAAGAAACAAAAACCTTAAAGACAGATTCTGCAAAAACGTTCCTTTTTATGCGCAGAACAAAATTACAATCTAGTTTTTTCGTTATGCATGCGATCGCTAAGAAATATTGTAATGGTAACCGGAACCGACAAACAGTGAGACTGGCGGGCCAATGGGCGGACGTCCTGGGAGACGCGGAACGATTGTATGCGGGAGAGGAGGCTGTGCCGCTGCGGTGCAGTGACGACGATAGTGTGCTGCTGATGTAATGGGGAGATAAAGGGCATCAATTGATGGTAGTTGATTAAAGAAATAATATAGGTTTATTTGGCACATACCATAAGTGCACACAACATTAAACAAAAAAAAAACTTAAATGTTAACACAAAAAAAAACGGACAAGTACGAGTTCGACTCGCGTGGAGAGGGTTCCGTACGTTAACTATCTAAATTCCGTAAGTTGTTTTAAATGTGACCCAAATTTGTTACCATAGATTTCTTATAGGTTTTTCTGTAATCTAGGCAAAGGCAAAGAACTACTTTTTGTATTATTTTCAAAATTTTCGGTCCTGTATTTTCGGAGTTTAGGGAGGGGGAGGGAATGGGCAATTTATATCTTAAAATTGTAAAAAAAAAAAAATTTGAGATGCTCATAATGAGCCCTGAGCCTTGATGTGTAACACGTTATGGTTCGCAAAACTTTTTTTTTTCATTTTCTAGTTAACCCCCAAAAGTGGCACCCATGTTTAAAATTCATTAATTACATATATGTATCAAATTTCAACTCAATCGATTCAGTAGTTTCGGAGTAAATTGGCTGTGACAGACAGACAGACACTAGAGTGATCCTATAAGGGTTTCTTTTTTTCTTTTGAGGTACGAAACCCTAAAAAACTGTCTCTAAAAGTTAATTGGTTGTCAAGTCATTTGTGATTCTGATATTTTGTATTACATCCAAATGTATGGACTTTCTTGCCCATTCCTCTTTATATGAAACTCTTCGTGAATAAGCAAATAGAATCAATTCTATTTCCTTGTAAAGTATATTTTTGATTTGGTCAATTGATTAACTGACTACTGAAATACCCTTTAAAACCTTAATTAAAATATATAGATTTAATTTACTTTTTCTTTACTGAAATTGAAACTGTTCAAACGTAAAATTAAGAGCCAGTATGTTTTTAATTAAATTAAATTCACAGTGAGTGGTCTCTTTTTAATCACAGTCTGCCATACCTATTTATTTTCTATAGAACATATTGATTGTTTTTCAGTAGCAGCCACGGAGTCTGGATACGTGCCTGGTTGATAGCAATAGGCTCATCTCCTATTACATAGGATTTAAACATAACTGGCGAAATATGTGCTTACTTTTAGGTACACCTTTGCCTAACCCTTCGTTGATTACAGGCGTGATATTATGTAGAACATTGATAAACGAAAGTATCATGGAAAATGTTAGTAAAATCTCGATTAAAATCGAAAGTACTAAATATTTTCTAACATGGGACGGTTCAAATCCAGTCAAGTTGCATGTGTAATCAATAACTCCAGTCATGGGACTACTACATATATCTAGATAGTGTTACCGCATCGCAAGATTGATCTGTAATCCAATTTCAACATGGCTGCATCTCAGCTATTTCGAACCTAAATTCTTCAACCTCCTGTGGATTTTAATACATATTGAAGACTAACAGCCCTTGACTTGTTACGTCTTAAAACTTCAACCATTTTATAGTTCACGAGTTTCTGTTCTGAGTTTTATGTGACATTGTTTCTCTTTTCTCCGTGTAGATTTAGGACAATAACATATTAATTTTTATAAAATACTTGCTTATGCCAGCGGCTTCATCAGCGGCATCCAAATCCGTTCAGTACCGAGTAACAAACATCCATCCATCCTCACAAACTTTTGCATTTATAATATTAGTTGGATACAAACTGATAAACATGAGTGCCAAATATTGTGTTGTGGTAGTAAAGTGCGTGCTACGTCGTAGCCGATTCTTGCTACGCCGTAGCTAGGTGCGTAGCAAGCGTAGCCGCGCCGCAAGTTTCCGCAGATAGTTCTTTGCAGTTTCCTGAACATTGAAAAGAAAGAATTTAAATTATTTAAATTAAATTATAGTCTTAATAAACTACCGAAACTCAAAATAAATCAGTCGATTTTTTTATGAACTGCTTGGATTCTTTTCCGTTTATTATTTAAGCCAATTAAAACATACCATAACGCCTGTAATCCCCGAAGGGTTAGGCAGAGGTGTACCTAATAGTACACCCACATTTCGCCAGTTATGTTTAAGTCCCATGTAATAGGGTGCGA
Source organism: Eurois occulta (assembly GCA_950022335.1). NCBI lineage: Eukaryota > Metazoa > Arthropoda > Insecta > Lepidoptera > Noctuidae > Eurois > Eurois occulta. The sequence continues at coordinate 7,893,589 of OX465500.1, read as the reverse complement.
GCCTATTGCCATAAACCGGGCGCAATTCCAGACTCCGTAGCTGCTACTGAGAAATTCCTGATGGAAAAACCCAATAACACTTTGCCCGACCCGGGAATCGAACCCAGGATCTCATGCTCAGCAGTCGTGCAACGAGGCAGTCAATTAACACAATCGCCAATTTAACATTAAAAGAAAATTATCACACATGATCACATTCTCAATTTACAATGCCCACAGGAGTACTCATTTCAATAAGTATAAACCTGTACCATAGTATCGATACAAAATACAGTATCCAATGCATTTGGGATTAAAGCAATCCAACTTTCCAACGAGTGCACACAAGCCAGTTAATTAATTAGTCGGCTAGAGGCTGTGACAATGGGAAAACATACAATCATCGCAACTGTGTAAACGTATTGTATACAGGTGCATATAAGACAGTACTGCTAAAAAAGTGTTATTTGTATAGCGCCTACTGATTATAATAAAGTTCCTAACAACATTATAGAGCAACCATTTAGAGTATTTAAAAAGCGACTTACCACATTACTACTAGATAAATGTTATTATTCTGTGACAGATTTGTTAGCCAATAAGACACTATAATATAGATTTAGAATTTTAATTAATCAATTTAAATTAATAAATAATAAGATCTGGGTCCGCTCTCTGAAAGGACACCAGTGCAGTGTAGGCTGATTGTGCTGAATACTTGTTTCTTTAAAAGTGTCAGATTTACTTATTCCTGCTTTAAGGTCCACGGGTTTGATGTAGCAATACACTGCCTGCCTGAGTGCCTCGTTGGTTTAGTAGCCGCAAGCGCTGGCGCCTTTAGGGTTTACACGTGAGATTTTATGTTATTTATTTATTTATTTATTTATTTATTTAAAAATAGGAGAACCAACAGCTATAATAAATGAGTAACAATTGAATATGCAACACAGAGCCAATTACAGGTTCCCACGAGTAAACACAGAAAAGGTAATAGAAATCTTAGGATCACTAGTTAACAAGCACGATATAAAATAAAATATAGTAAGTACTATATTATTGTACACTTTGACACTAGTTTAGGCATTAATGACACAGAGAAAAAAACAATAATAAAAAGAAATTAAAATAAAGCACTACGCGGTTCCAAAAAATTTGGCATTCAGCCGAGTGCGTGCAGAATAGGTTTTGGTGGTAAATGGGTCAAATGAGAACTCTTTACAAAGTATATTAAAGTCCTTACACGCTCGCACTAAGTATGAGTTTTGCCTGTAGTTAGATGAGGAAAAAGGAATGGAGATAGGTGGATTAAATCGAACTGATCTTTGGGGGACATTGAAATGCAGTTTATTCAGGAGATCCGAGCAGTCAATCTCGTTATTTAAAATTTTTAAAAGAAAAGTGCAATCTGCAAGTCGACGACGATCAATAAGTGGCTGTAAATGGAATTTCTTGCAGAGATTTATGTAATTATCAGAATGGTATGGTATACGTAGGCGAAAACAAAGAAAACGAATAAATCTTTTTTGTATACTCTCAATACGATTAATGTATTTGCCATAACACGGGTTCCAAATTTGTGACGCATATTCAAGATGACTTCTGACAAAAGAGCAATAGAGAATCTTGAGGGTTTTGGCCTTCTTGAAACACCCAGCGAGTCTCATGACAAAACCCAGTGACTTTGAAGCTTTTGCTACTATTTGCTCAATGTGTACGTTAAATAAAAGTTTAGAATCGTGAAAAACACCTAGGTCGCGTACACCGTCACATCTCTGTAATAGCTGCCCTTTAAGTATATACGACGTAGGGTGAGGGACGCGTTTCCTGCTAAATGAGAGTACTGAACATTTAGCAGGGTTCAAATCTAGCTTATTAGTTAGACAATAATCATCAAGACGCGCCAGATCACATTGAAGAGCATCCATGTCATCGTCCGATGATATTGCAGAGAAAATCTTCATATCATCAGCGAAACATAGTAGATTTGAGTTGTGGAAACACGAGTCAATGTCACTAACATAAATAATAAAAAGTAACGGACCCATCAAGGAACCTTGAGGAACCCCACTGGGAGCTGAAACCCAGCTCGATATGTAGTTACTGATAACGACAGCTTGAGATCTATTTTCTAGGTATGAGGTAAACCAACGGAGTAGATCTCCTCTGATACCACTGTTGAAAAGCTTGGTTTTTAGAATGTTGTGGTCGATTCTATCGAAAGCCTTACTGTAGTCCGTGTAAACAACGTCGACCTGTGTTCCATTATCCATTCTATCCGTTAAAAAGTCATTGAGCAAAGCCAGGTTAGATACAGTTGAGCGACCCTTAAGAAAACCGTGCTGAGAGGGGCTAAAAGATTGACTCAGTGCTGCATAAACCTGGTCGTAAATAACCCTCTCAAAGACTTTAGCTAATATGCACAGTTTGGAAATAGGTCTGTAATTAATTATTTCATTTTTGTGCCCCTTTTTATGTACCGGGGTTATAAAGGCTGACTTCCAAATTTGGGGAACAGAACATGAGGAGAGCGATTTTTTGAACAAAAGAGATACTGGCAACGCAATTGTTTTAGCACATCCAAGCAGCAATTTAGGTGATAAGTGGTCCGGACCAGCAGATTTAAACGGATCAATTTGACTAATTAACTTAACTATAACGTTTAGGTCAATCTCAATTGTGTGAATATCCGAGGGTATTATAGAATTTATAACAGTTGGGGGTGGACAAAGATTAGCAGACACATCACTGATAGGATCTAGAAAAGTAGAATAAAAGTGGGAAGAGAATGCATTACAAATAGACTCAGGAGAGGAAACTGACACATCACCATATTTAAGGAAACTGGGTATTGCACTGTACTGTTATTATGTACTACTATAATCTTGCAAGTCCTTATTAGAGGTTGTATGTAGCATGCGCATCAGCCGAAATGGGTTTGATGGCTTTCTGCTACTCTGGGGAGACCGTTTAAACGGTCTTACGAATACGTTAAGATGAGGTTCACAATAGTTCTGTGCAGACAGCAGTAAAGATATGTGCAGCGTACGTACCTTAGACTGCGACCTGCACTCGTTGACCTCCCAGCTGCCGTTCCTGATGATGATGATGACAATGGTGTTGGATGACGATAAATCTAATGGCTTAATCAAAATTCATTCGAGATGCGCGTTGGTCGGAGGTAGGACACGAAGTTATAGAACAATGTTCTCACGATAGCAGATTCGGTCGTTCTAACGATCGCGCGCTCCGTACCAATTTTGGCTTTTGAAAATTGGCCAGTCAGGGCGGCCAGAGACAAGTCACTCTAGGTTTTGATCAGTACGTACGCGCATGACAGCCGGAAATATCGGCGTCTCCTTATTGCTATGTGCACAGGCGTACGTGAAATTCGATTCTGTATAACACGTTTCGTTATGGTAACGGAACAGAGGTAGGTACCTGTCTCTTTTACCGTAATTTAACAATTTTGAATAATGGCCTTACTCCGATAGCAGAACAAACTTATTCTATATTAGCATCGTCCAGCTTCGGGATAAATTTATATATATTACATATACTGTAGTTATACTGAATAACAACAGCTACAAGTGGCTATTCAAAATTCATTTTGGACTAGCAACAAGTACAACGAGGTTTTCTATTTCCACGTATCAAACAATACTGTTTTGTCTATAGGATCATTGTTTAGCTATAAATGAAGGAGAAAGATCAAGGAATAGAAGAATAGATCGCTCTAAATCTGTCATATCGGTTTTGAACATCACAATGGTGCCTGAACTGGGACACGAACTGAACTTTGGTGTCAGCTGACGTACTGAGCCTTCGGTGATATTGTGCAATGCTTCTTTGGATTTAGCCGAGTTAAATTTCTGTATAGAATTTCTCCTACTAGTAACTTGTCTCGCCGTGAGTGACGTGGAGTATTTTCAGATATAAGTATAAGTATCTCGTAATAGGTACTTGTAAGGAATGAAACAGTACTATGATAAAATTATCGAAAGATACCTATTAAGAAGGATACACTCCACGAACAAGAATACGCTCGATTTAGTTAGGTAGTCGAAGTTTTTGTCTCAAGATGAACGCAAAACAAGTTGTTGGTACTCACGGCCTCACGGGTGCGCGCGAATATACTTGTATCTCCTGGGCCCCCGACACATGGTACTAGTAGGGACAGTGGGTTTATAGTCGATTAGAGTCCGACATAACCCTCCGGTCGCCCCAGACAGAGGCGGTATCCATGAGGATTTTGCCACTTAAAACAAAAAAAAAGGTTGGTGCTCACCAAAAATGTCTTTTTTTTGTATTGGAATTAATCCAAAAACCACAAACTTAATAGTGGTGCTCGCTAACGAATGTTTGTTATGTAACAAAAGCGCAACGAATGTTTGCGAAACCAATGCGCGAAACGAATGCTCGCGGTGAATAAGGGTCATTTTTCGTGAATAGATACTCTCACTTTTGGAGCCAATCACCGTCATGCCAGCTGGATATCAATCGAGCAATCATTGTTGCTGACACATTCATTAAAACCTCATTTGGCACACTATACACTACATAGCGTGGCTAAAGGTGAACGCCCAGTTATAAGTTCTGCACATGATTAGGCCTTAACTCAAGCCCTTCGGGATTCTTTCAATCTTAAACGGCATCGCTTCGAATTAGGATCAGCTAGTAAAAATAAGCAGAGGCTTATCTCGTACAGGGCTTATAGAATATAATATTGTGTACATTTATTGTTGTTGTAGGTGGGTCATTAATAAAGGTGGTAAAAAAAAAGTATATCTACAACACACCTTTAGGGTGTACAATAATGGTCAGAAAGAAAATAAACGAAATAATAATACTAATAGTTATTAACTATAAACTAACATTGATAAACTAAACTAAACAAGAACTATTTTACGTATTATAAGAAAAGATAAAAATAGGTTACATACAACTATACATATATAGTAGGTGCATATAAATTTAGTAAAAAATAAATAAAGTAAAAGTCTATCATTCTATATAATCTTCTAAATATTCATTAATAGTATAATAGCATTTTTGTATTACATATTACGTAATTGTTTTTTGAATATATGGCTAAGGTGTGCGTTATCCTTTATTCTTCATAATCTTCCCTACGTATTGACATGTTGCCAATTTATCGCAAAATATAGTGTGAAAATGTAAACAATACTACTGTTACTACAATAGAACGTTATTATAGCCCGCTTAGTTATTGAATAAAAGCGATTATCCCATTATTGCTTTCAGTGTCTTGATCGCTATTGTTCATTACGTCAGCGGCGTGAATGAGCTTAATAATTCGACCTTTTTATTATTTCGGATTTTCATATCCAGATAAGGTGTGGAAGTATTGTTTAGTTTGTGAATCCTTGGATAACTATGTTTATATACTATATTTTAGCTCAGTGGGCTTCTGGGGGTCGTTGAAGAAGGATTCAGTGTTTTATTATTGTTTTGGTTTATTCTTTCCTTATTACCCACTGTTTACTTACACGTAGGTACATATGTACTCGAAACCTCGAAATTATTGGTTTCGTATCAGCACGCATACGAATAATTAGAAAAGCTCATGCTGTGGAAATAATAATGACAGGCAGTCAGAAATATTCTGTGTGGCTATATTCCGAACTAATGCCGCGATTTTGTTTATTAAATACAATTTCCATAGCTTCGTAAAAGTTTATCAACAGCGCCATCCTATCCTGTTATTCAATTGCCAAACGAACCATGCCGCAGTGCCCACAGCGCAGCGTGCAATGGCCACTTTGAAAGAAGAAAAAAGATGCCCCTACCTACCTTGCGAAGACCATCGCTCCTCGTTTTCACGCAATCCGTCAATTAGTACTCTGGAGTTTTCCACTAGTTTCTCTTCTCGTATTTAGAAATGATTAGTCATCTGATTGCCTAATTAAGATATTCTAAGTTTAGATTCTCATCTCAATTAGTATAAACTGAAACACTGTCGTCTACTTAACTGATATAATAAATTACGTGAGGTTTTCGTTGAATACTGAGTTCTAAGTAAGTACTTTAAATTCATCATGTCATTTAAATACGCCGAATGAATTCTAATTAATTAGTTCTTGGATATTGTTGTTAACCTGAGTTCATGGCGCTAAAGAGATATAGTTATACAAAGATATAGGCTCATGTCCATAATTATTCAAAAGTAATACCGCCATTTTTTTGTTTTAATACCTCATCCTTCGAGTCTTTTCCCACCCAATTGTGTTGTTGTATGTTGTATGTATCAGTATTTTACATGGAGCGACTGCCTATCGGACCTCCACAACCCAGATAGCACTGACGAATATGCAATATGTTAAAACACCCTGTTCGATCCGTGAGGGTATTATTAGGTATCAATATTAGATTCTATTTATGTAATCCTTTTTGGAGAACAAGTAAAAAAAATATCCCGATGAAAATTAAATAAAATGTACAAAACTGAGAAAACTATGGCAACACCGAGCGCGAGCGGTCGCTTCTCGGGTAGTGACGTCTTAAAAAAAACAATTGACGATCGAACATACGTTTATGCCAAAGATGGTATAATCACGTTTTAAAAGTTTGTTGGAATTTAGGGAAACGGTGGCAATTTGGGACAAAAATTATGCATTTTAAAATTCAGTAATATTTATTTAGTCTTTCATGAATATTTTACGTTTATTTGGCAATGTCATTCGTATACCCATATGCCCCATTCGGATCGGACAGGGTTTTTTAACATATATGTAGTATAGAAATGACAGCCGGGACTCCGCAATTAATATATCAATATTTTTTTTTAAACATTTTTCAAACTGACTGCCTTATTGGTCTAGTGGTCGCAAGTGCAACTGCTGAGCATGAGGTCCTGGGTTCGATTCCCGGGTTGGGCAAAGTGTTATTGGGTTTTTCCATCAGAAATTTCGCAGTAGCAACCACGGAGTCTGGATTTGTGCACGGTTGGTGGCATTAGGCTCGCCCTTTATTACCTGGGACTTAAAATATAACTGGCGAAGTGTGGGTGTACTATTATGTATGTACGCCTCTGCCTAACCTTTCGGGGTTTACAGGCGCGACGTTATTTTATTTTTCTCTAAACAATTTCACCGATGTTCACTAATGTGCCAGCAGCGGCAGCGCAGCGGCTTGAGCGCCAAAATATCGTTGTGTCACTAACTCAGTTGAAAGAGCTCACTACACAGACTATTCCGAAAGTAGGTTATTAAAAATATTGATAATCATCAATTAAAATGTACCTATTAATCCTATTATGAAAAATCTACGAAAAATAAACAAAATGAAAAAATGAGGCTTATTTTCTAATTATTATAATCCCTTACCTCTTCCAATTATAAGTTTGAGTTGGCGTTCAATTTGTAAAGCTGCTGTGTATCCAATCATAATATTGGTTAAGTTTTGATTTCATTCAACGTTATTATTTGATAATCAGAGTTTATTGTGCTGACAAATTAGGTAGAGCAGGTCTATCAGTTAATCTGCTTAATACATCATTATTTTTTTCAAAAAATAACAATTAAAAAAACACGAAAGAATAAATTTAATGTTTTTTTTTTTTAATAATGAGAACTCAAATGCATATGTGTGTGTAAAACGTATCCACGATCGGCAACACATGCGAACGATACCCATTGAAAAATTCATTCAGCGATAGATTCTCATTATTTCACAAAAAACACATTAAATTTATTCTTTCGTTTTTTTTTTATTGTTATTTTTTGAAAAATATGGTCCCAATCGTTTCGAGTTCGATGATCGAGTTCATGGTATTCGGCTCCAGAACGACCTAAAAATAATGGTGTATATTAGGTAGAGGAAGTTTGAAAGTGGCGCCTGTTACAGATAAATTGGAAGGAAGTCGTATGGACATGTAATAAGATGAGTATGTGACTAAAAGAGTGATGGATGTGAATGTTGACGGATGGAGAGAGAGAGAGGCAGGCCAAACAAAATATGGATGGACTTTGTGAGGAATGAAATGAAAGAGAAAGGAGTAAATGATTTCGTGACGTCTGACAGGGGAGAATGGAACGAGAAAACGTGTTGCGCCGACCCCAAGTAGAATGGGACAAGGGCAGGAAGATTATGTTTTTTTACTACAAACACCTATTATTATTATTTATTATTATTAACTGTTTATTTCGGCCAAAAAACCATAGTGTTAGTAACGAAACAACTTAAAAACTATGTTAGTATATACATTTTATTTGGCATACTTCGCCGGCTTTAGGCAACGGGTCGACATGTGTAATCCTACCCAGTGTCTAACAAATGGATTCTCAAATTTGTCCACTAATATTTTAAGGATGCCATTAGTGCTCCCACGCAATCTGCCTAGCATTGACCCAACTCTTTTTCTGATGACACCGTAGAAATCATCAACGTGGGCCTCTGCGAACATTTGAGATGCACTGCAGAAGCGCGGAAGCCCCATCAGCATCCTAAAACCATTATTATATTGTATACGCAGGACATTGTAGGCTCTCTGCGTATAGTTCACCCACAGGCTGCACGTGTAGAAGTTTTGGCAGTATGCCTTGAAGAGGGTAATTTTAACTTCCCTACTACAACGTGAAAACCTGCGAGCCAACATATTACAACGAACCGCCAATGCCCTACGTTCCCTCTCTATATCAGCATCATCAGATAGATCCTCTGTGACTACATGTCCTAAATATTTGAATTCTGTGACTCTTTGTAAAGGTGTTCCATTTAACGTCACAAGAGGAATCCAATCTGGTGCGCTGTTCCTACATTTAAATGTTAGCAGAACACTTTTTTTTACATTATACACGAGCCCATGAGACGCAGCATAGGACTCGCATATTGCTATTAATTTCCTGAGAGCACTAATTGATGGGCTCATCAAAACCATATCGTCTGCATAACTAAGATTATTTATAATTTTGCCATCTATCGAACAGCCAAAGTCAGCTTTACTGAGCTCATCAATTAACTGATTAATATATATATTAAACAAAGCAGCTGATGTTAACCCGCCCTGCCTAACACCGCACTCCATTTTATATGCGTCAGAGTGAGCATTAGCCCACTTGATACAGTTAACCTGCGAGCCATACCAAAATTTCAATAAATTAACCAGTTCTTGTGGTACTCTCAGGTTACTTAGCTTTGACCATAGCGTATCATAATGTACAAGGTCAAAAGCTTTGGAAAGGTCAAGAAAAGCTGCATACACAGGTGTCTTCCTATCCACATAATACTTTACAGTCTGCTTAAGCGCCAGAATAGCATTGTCAGTGGAAAGTTGACTCCTAAACCCAAATTGAGCATCATTCAACTTTACATACCCACTGAGGTGGCGATTAAGCAGGCCGTCTAGAACTTTCCCTATAATAGCAGCCAGAGAAATGGGCCTATAGTTAGTCTTGTCAGAAATATCGCCAGTTTTATTTTTCACAACAGGTACCACTAAACTCTCCATAAGTTCCATTGGTAAATAAGTGTGACGAACACAAAACGTATAGAACATCGCAAGAACACGGTAAACATGAGGTCCTGCGTATAACAGGTGCTCGACACTTAGTCCGTCGTGTCCCGGGGACTTCCCTCTCGATAAGCTTTTAACCATTTTCTTAACATCTTTAGCTACAAAACCGAGAGGAGAGGCCGGTCCAGACTTCCCAGCATCGAACGACAGCTGCCCTTGAGGCACTGTAGAATGCACTCCAAAATGCTCCCTGAATATGTTTGCTATTCGTTTTGTATCCGTCTCACCATCCACACTCACAGGAACGCCCGCTCTAGGATTTAGTTTATTGCTTTGTTTCCAAAACTCTTTGAAATTCTTTTGTTTATGTGAGTCCACGATTAAATCCATCCGTATTTGCTCTTTTTGACTTTGGCATCGTTTCAATTTACTTTTAAAAACATTTTTAGTTTGTTTCATTTCATTATAAATAGGGCCCACCATAGGCATTCCGTGGGACTTCCATATCCGAAAGCTGTGACGTGCGCTCCTGTGAGCGCTTCTAACATATTTGTTCCACCCTATTACATGCCTGCTTTTCCCGACCCTTCCAGTTTCATGACTCTGCACGGCAGCGTCCTGAAGTGCTTTAACAATTTTTGTGTACAACTCGTTAATGACGTATTTATGACTGGCATTAGAACACATACTGTCGCAGCAATTACTGAATTCTCTAGGGAAATCTATAGTTTTCAAAGCAGCCGAACATAACTCAGAATACATTTTTATCTGGGTTAAATTCCTCTCACCCCAAAGTACCTTGGCGTTATTATTAACTATATAGTTTACAGAGGATTTCAATCTAGTCACATTAGGGTTACATTTTATTTGTAATGGAAAATGATCAGACCAGTATACATCATAGCGAACCATGACGCCACTGACTGACCGCCACGCCGCCTCAGTAACCAAGCAATGATCGAGCCATCGTTTACATCCATGTGCGTCACTTATAAACGTATAATTATTGCTGTCTTCACCAAGCTTAGTTACATCAGCGCACACCCATTTCTGGTCTAAACAAAAATTCAATAATTCCTTACCAAATAACTCGCCAGGATGGGCGTTAAAGTCACCCAAAATGTACACTGATTCAATATTACACGTTTCAATCATGGCTACAATCTCACTCAAGCACTCATTAAATTCCGTAATGTTATCTAAAGAGTCAGTGGGCATATATACACTAAAAAACAACATTTCGCGATCAGCAATTGTCCCTTTTATAGCTATGATACGATCACTGTTACACGGCACTACAGAAACTGACGTAAAAGCACTTCTACGCCACAGCAAAGCCACCCCTCCATATGGCCTGCCCCGCAGTATCCCTGCTGACAAATCAACAGATGATTTGCCAGTAAACATAAAGTCTTGATGTATTTCCGCAAGAGTAGGTATATCTGGTTGCAACAACCAAGTTTCCTGCAGAGCTATAATGTCTGCAGTTTGGCATAGGGACTTTACACAATCATATGATCGCTTAATGCCTTTACAGTTGAAACTGAATAATGTCAAACAATCGTCCTCATCCATTATTATTTGTTTAATCGACTTTATTCATTGTCTGAGCATAGTCTCTGTTTCCATTTTTAAAATGGATGTACCGCCTAAATGATACGCCCTCCGGCCAGATTGATGCATCCATAAACACGTCCAATTTATAATATGGGATATTAAATTTGTATGCTTCATATAGCCGTGGCTGTTTCATCACCTATCACACACTATCGTAGTTCTCGTTGTGATTGTGACGAGCTCGTGACTTTATAATAACAGCCGCACTGTTCGATGTTCAAAGTTAAGCCGCGCTTGCCTAGGTCCATGGATTGGTGACCGTCCATATCATACCGAGTTTCCTCCGTGCTTCGGAAAGCAAGTTAAGGTGCTGGTCCGTGCTGTTTTTTTTAATCTTTGACAATCGTTACAGGTAGAGGCCCTAAAGTCTGACAACCAGTCTTACCAAGGTGTATAGTAATTACTCGGTGTTAGCTGGGTTGTGGACATCAGATAGGCAGTCGCTCCATATCCACACTGGTACTCAGCTGCATCCGGTTAGACTGGAAGCCAACCCCAACATAGATTGAAAAGGCTAAGCAGATGATGACAAAATGCGAGACATTTTGATTGTCAAACAAGAAAAAAATGGCCAAGTGCGAGTCGGACTCGCCCGTGAAGGGTTCCGTACCATCGTAATAGGGAAGCCCCCTTTATTGTTAAATTTATTTTTATTATTTGTTGTTGTAACGGCAACAGAAATACACATTCTGTGAAAAGTTCAACTGTCTACCTATTACGGATTATGAGATACAGCCCGCTGTGACGGACAGCAGAGACTTAGTAATAGGGTCCCGTTGGTTACCCTTCGGGTAAGGAATCCTGAAAAAGGACTTGATCTTTAGAGCCTATCAACTTTCCCTCTGAATATGCTTCCTTAAAATCCCTCTGATTTATTCATTCTTCATAATAATTACATAATTTATTTATATTATTTTTTTATTTTAACGTTATGCTCAAGTAAAAACTGTACAAAGACGGACGGAAGATTCTTGATGTGCGCAGAGCATAAATATTGATAATGAGAAGTCAGATAAGAAGGTGAAGTGGGTTTGTGTAGAAGAGAAAACAAGATTGTCAATGCCCTCAATGCTCTGCGCTACCGGATGGGTAACCACCTTAACAGCGATCGACGTGTAGATACATGATCATACTTGCGGAGATTGAAGACGAATAGAATGTGGTTATGGAGGAGATCTGCATTCAGGTCATAGTAGCACACATCACCATAGTCAAGTATGTGGAAGATTAGGGCCTGTACGAGTATTGCCTTAATGTGTGATGGGAGAATATTTTTCAACCGATAGAGCGACCGCAACGTTCCGGTCAATTTATATGTGTACCATTTGGCTCTCTCGGCGGTGTACACAGGGTACACTGCCCGACCGGCCTAGCTTCCCGTAGCTACTTGTGTGCCAAAGGATTCGGGTTACAATAATGCAGAAGTCATAGATATTATCTGCGCATTTCTCATATTTTAGCGAAACAAAAATGTGGTTGCAACGTTTATGCGTGGTTTATTATTTGTCTTTGGCACTGAAACCGCAGTAACCTAGAAACCCAGAATCTTAATATTGCCTGAAGGTAGACAAAAAGCAATCCTTTTCAATGGTATTGTATTGGTGATGAAAAATATTTTACACGTCACAAATTAAATTCAATTTGTTTGTCCCACGAAAAAAATACACATGATTGTCACATTACCCTCCCCCCCCCCCATCGTCATCAACATTGTTCGTGATTTTTCTGACCCCTTATCCCCCCTTTTCAAACCTTACGTGATTCTCGGACGACCCCAAGGATCGTCATCCTCCTGCCCTCATACCAATTCATTTGGGGTCGGCGCAGCCTTTCTCTTCTTCCATATTTTTCAATTACCTACTCCCCTTCTAACCATATCATCTTTCACACAGTCCATCCACCGTTTCTTTGGGTACGGGCATTAACTTAAATAATGTATGAATATTCCTATATCAGTAAATGAAAAGGCTCTTCAAACACCGAAACGGACTCAAAACGGTTTCAAAAGCAATTATTTTCACAAAAGAGACCCGTGTGATGTGAACGTATAATTATACTTCATTCCACTTCTGTCAACATTATAATTTGTTAGTTATATAGCGAATTTATAGTTTAGCTGTTCGCTAAATAACTACTGTAATTAACAACACGTTCATTAAATGGATAACAGTTTACTATATTTGTACATACATGCGTATTTCCATCATCTATTCAAATTGTATGTGGAGTAAGTCGGATTGAGTCTATAAGTATGGCTAAACCGATGAACCAACTTGACATGCAAAAGAACATCTAAAAAACATTTACAAATATTAAACATGGTAAATATTCCGTTTTCAGTGTTAATGATAACATTTAAAAAATCTATCAAATAAGTTGGTGAAATTAAATTCGTGATTCATGCTAACGAAGTCGAGCGCTATCATATCAAGCCTTTTCCCCAATCATTTTAGGGTTATCTTGTAGTCTAGATTTATCTGAATATTATTAATTTAATATAACGGGGACCAGACTACCACCCGATTCCCGCAATTCAATTACTGAGGAATACCGATATTATAGGTCAAAGCTGCCAGACTTCTGATACTATCAATATTCATCTGACAATGATATTGACTTGACCACTGTTACCGACCCACGGACGCGGACGCTTTGACCAAAGTGGCTCGACATATTAGGGTGCATAAAGTAGGGTCACCTGTCCGCAGATTGACAGTGGGTCACATACCTTTCGATTGACACGGTTGCCATTTAGCCATTAATACCACGTATAACAGATTCAGGTATGTGCCTGCTGCTACAAAGGTCAGGTCTAAACAGTGATTTTTTTTAAATAAAGAACGGTTTTTTTCCTTTTTCATTATGTGTACTTGTGGCGTGCCAAATACAACATTTTATCTATCATACAACGTTGCTGAAAGTATAGCACTGCCCATTCATACTAAAAGACAAATCAAAAATAACATAAGCTAAGATAGATAAGTAGCAGAAGTTGTGCAGAGCAACTTTATGTCCTATAACGAGCCGACAACAGAACTGGAACGTTTCAGAGTTCAACGAATGATAGCACAAAGTTTTAACTGAACTCCACCTCAGGTTATACGGTTAATTTGATCGCACGCTTAATCCCCCTCGTAATAAGTTTAGATACCCTTCCGACACAGAGAATAATTTTCATTTATAGGTTTAATTACCATGCCAGTTAATTGTAACTTTATGTGGTCCCGACTTACGTATGGATGGGACGTCCCACGGGTGCCGTAATCTCTTATGATATTTACTGAGTGGCGAATTACAGGGGAATGGCATCCGACCGCTCTGTCATCAATAATAATAGAACTTGAATACTTTAACGTTGTTGACTACGAACCTTTACGTTTAAGAGTTTATTTATTTAGTTAAAATTACGTACATAACACTTTAACAGTAACGCCAATGCGATGTTACTACCACCAAAATACAGATAACTCTAACTTACTTACAAAAATGCAATTAAAAACGCAATTAAAATACATTTAAAAATACCTACAAATAAAAAAGTTCGCTATATAGAGTTCAAATAACCAATAAAAAAATCTATATTTTAACATTGGGGTGTCTAAATTTAGCACCGGGTGTTCTATTATTAGCTGAACCTAATAGTTTTTGTTTCTCGCAGTTCACGAATATGTATTTACTTAAAGTCGACCCGTCTAGGGTCAGAGACCGTCCGTATAAATACGTCCATTTTTGAATCGGATATACAATTATCCTATAGCATTTTAGTTTCATTGTTTGCAACAAGCATAATCAGTATCATCCATACATACCAATAAACTCTTAAATTATAAAAATACTAGCTTTTGCCCGTTACTTTGCTCGCATTAATTTAGTATTTGATAATCAATTCGAAATTCGAAAGACACGTAGCGCCATCTATTATCATAAGGATGTTATTGTAACACGTTCTTTTTTCGAAATGAAAAATACGCTATGTCCGTTTCTGTACACCTGACAATGTAATGCGAAAGGAGATCGCCAGAAATCCATACATCGTTGGGCCAAATATGAACAGTAATCATATATGTATTATTTAATAGATAAAACACAAAAATATTCATATCAGAAAGACTTTTTTTTAAATTCTATGGGAATTAGGAAGAAAATAAGTTTTTGGGTCACTAGGTTAGGTTATGCGGCAGATGGTAAGAATTGTACCTATATAACGCCAAAATGTATTGTAAATACCATAATCAAATAAACACATTGATTTAATTGTTTGAAAACATATTTGTATGTTACTATTAGCATATTATTGCATAGCACAAAAAAGGAATTAGGTAGGTAAAATAAAAACAAGTTATTTTTTCAATATTTTATTCATCTTCATTTTCATACTCAATTAATATATCATACAGGAATGGTGCAGGAGGTGTGATGGTATTTTGGTACCTTGCCACTGTTTGACGACAGTCCTTGCCCTTATTATGGAAAGAACTGCTTCATCATGTAAAGGCAGAGCGAGTTTCCAGTAGCGTTGCTACGATCAGTAGGGATACCACAACTCACGCAATTCACCATTATCCAGCCGATAAGCAATCGGTGTCCAAGTTCGTAAAATCAATCCAAAGTCGTCAGAAAAATAGCAGAAATCCAGAAATCGAATAAGCACATCCGCACGAGTACGAAAACGAATGACGGGACTTGACGGGAGTGACGTGACATTGACATTTTGACAAACAACGATATTTTTTCGTTTTGAAACAGTCAACCGACACAAGATTTTGAACGATGTTATTGTTAAATAAATAAATAACTATTACTAAAACAACAATAATTTCATCAAATGTCCTTTTTTCTTTTATAAATGATTATTATGTTCCTGACCAATGCTAAAACAAAATAGATATCGATTTTTTAGTAACTTCTTTATAACTACTAGTTTTAGAACGAACTAGTTATGACCTGACAGCTTGTTTACGGAGCTAGTTTTAGAACTACATTCAATTTAAAACCATATTTCAAATTATAATTTTTAGCTCATTCCGGTAGAAAGTTATTATTGTTACGTGTTATTTTTAATCAGTAAAAAATCTAGTCTTTTTTAATACTTATACATATCGTTTCTGTACATACTTTGGCCCAAAACTGGCCATCTCCTTTCAGGATGATCGGTTCAGTGGTTTAGGCGTGAAAAGGTAACAAACAAACAAAAAAACTTACTTTCCCATTTATAATATTATAGTATAGTATAGTAAGAAGTAAGATTATATGTGAAAAAATCGACGTATTTACGTTACGTTTACCCACAACGCGCGCTCGTGTTAGGGCCTCAGATCACAGCTTCAATTATTATAATACCCCTTAATGGGGTGCATTAACGAGTGTCCCTAACCTGAATCTCCGTGTGTTCTATCCTGCACTTACAGTTTTATTGCTTGTCGTATAGCTCAAACTATAAACAGAAGAGTTGAAGACAAATTAAAGAAGTTTCTCCTAATACAAGACAGCGAACATGTCACTACGTGCACTATACGATCTTTAAAGTTAATACGCGGAGCGTGGCGTACGTGGCACGACGGTACGCCACTAACATCTCACTACGAATAAAATACGAAAGATACTACGCGATAATAAAACCTATTTTCACACGTAACATAGTTTTCGTTTTGTAAGTAACTTATCGATGCCGATTCGATATTCTATTGCGAAATAAAACTGAGGACTTGTATTACTAGAGGCTATTCGTATTTCGTTTTCGTTATTCGTGTTGGATGAATGGCTTTTACTGTGTATGTAAGTGTTGTGGATTCAGTTAGGATTGTTGTTCAGATAAAAAATAATAAATCAAACAACCTCTATTCTCAAGTTCTATTTGCCTGCATTGCATTATGTATGTTATAAAATGATTATTTGATGCAGTGGAAATTAAACCTATAAACAATATATGGCGCAGTGGCTGAGCGATTGGCTACTGCGCTGCGTGTCGCGGGTTCGATACCCACGCGGAACAAATATTTTTATGGCCTACAGATAATTGTTCCGGGTCTGGCTGTTTGTATATGAGAGTCAAAATTTTTGTAAATGCGCCCAGGAAATAGGAAAAATACCCAGTGTGTGGATCAACGTTTTTTGTGTAAAAAAACTGTGACCATGTCGTACGATCAATAATTTAAAAAAGACACATTTTGATAACATTTATACAGACTTATCTATCTATCTGGACAAAACAGAACGTAACGTTACGTTAACGTTCGAACGTGTTCGAAGTCAATTAAAGTTTTACTGATAGAACCTGAATAGCAATAGCAAACTACTTACAGCTTCAGAAAATTCATATTTAACTAAGTAGGTATACAACTTAGGATACTTAGATACGATTCATCATCATTTTCTTGCACTTATCATAATTCATTTGGGGTCGGAGCCACATGTCTTCTTCTTCCATACTTCTCTATTACTTGTCATCACATCAGAAACATCCTTTCGTGCCATATCATCCTTTACACAGTGCATCCATTGTTTCTTTGGTTTTCCTCTACACTTATAATACCCATCCACATTCATCCTGAAAACTTCACGAAATTTCCCTCATTCCTCCGCATAACATGCCAATACCACAACAACCGATTACCACACAACTCTTCAGTCAGATACTTAGACGCGATTATTGTTGGTCGCGGTTCGCATTTAATAAAATGGGAAATCACATTTCTCTGTAGTTAAGTTTCTCTCAAGATGGTATGACTATGCGGTTAATAAAGAGATCGGATGACAAAGGATGGCAAGGGATACTCGTAGCATGCCAATATTTTTTAAATGAGAACCGTCAAAGGAAGACGGATGTTGACATTTCCTTGATTTCCCGCGATCCCACATTTCCTTATGTCACTTCCAAATCCTTGGATTTCCGGAAGGAAAACTCATTCTATATTTATTGTTTTTTTAATACTATATTATCTATACAAATAAATACAATTAAAG
This sequence comes from Eurois occulta, assembly GCA_950022335.1. Lineage (NCBI taxonomy): Eukaryota > Metazoa > Arthropoda > Insecta > Lepidoptera > Noctuidae > Eurois > Eurois occulta. The sequence continues at coordinate 7,875,558 of OX465500.1, read as the reverse complement.
TATCTGGTTGTAATTTCCATATAACAGCTTTTTACTGAATGTAAATGAAAGTATAAACGGGTAAAAACAAAAAACCGTTTTTTTTTCTGTATGTTTGTTCCGGTTAATCTCCAAAACGGCTAGACCGATTCGATTTTGATGCGATTTTTACAGGCATGTTATAAGGGTACTGATTTTATAAGGAATAACTTAAGCTTTTACTTAGATTTAAGGAAACTGTTAACAAAATTCTATTCAAATAAGGAAGTAATATTAATAGGGAAATTATAAGTCTAGCCACAAAATTATTGATTGGACACGTGATTAAACTTCTAATTTTATAACTAAGCAACGGGAAAGTGACATAGCCTCTAATAAACTAATTCGTCTTTTTTACAATGCCAACTAAATATTCTATAGAAAGCGTCAAGTAAAGATCATCAATTATTGTGACTTGTCCTTCTTATTTATACATTGCCACCTAATTTACTAACTCGGCCACGGATTTAACATCTCGTCACCAGTTTACGTTTTACAGCTTCAACGCAATATCCTCAAAAAAACATAATTCAAGCTTCTACAGAAAGCATCATTTATTATAACTTAGCATGTAAAATGATAGATCATATTCTTTTATCGTGAAAATAGCCACTGTATGATTTGGCGCGAGTACGCGAGACGACAGCGACCGGCTATTTGCACGACGTCAGGGGCACCCCGAGGTTCGGTTAGTTAGGTTCCTGTAAACCTTGCAGACAGAAATAGGAGCCCCGCGCAGCGGGGATCCGTCGACCTGCTGTCGGAAACGCTAACCCTAGACAGTCGACGTCAGGGGCACCCCGAGGTTCGGTTAGTTAGGTTCCTGTAAACCTTGCAGACAGAAATAGGAGATAAAGAGATAGAGCCCTAGTACTTCAGTAGGCTCCGACTACGCTTTTTTGGCAACTTTTAAGTGTTTTGACCTAACCTGGTTTACAAAAAATCGTTTTTCTCGGAAACGGTGGCAATTTCGGGATTTTGTACTTCGGGATTTTAAACTTCGGGATTTTAAACTTTCGGGCAAATGAACTTTCGGGATTTAAAACTTTCGACCAAACAACCATTCGGCGTTTCAATTATCGGGATTTCGTCTATCGGTATTTTAAAATTCGGTCTATTAAAATTCGGGATTTTGATACGTACCCGAACAATCAGACCGAGTGGATTACTGGTTGCTGTGATTGTCCAGACTTTTATCGCAAGTACAGCTGCAAGCATTTGATAGGCCTTGCAATAAGACTGAAATACGTGATGCCACCATTAGAGGCAAAGTCACAACCACTTGGATTAAAAAGAAAACGTGGAAGGCCAACTAAAGCGCGAGCTGCGTTAATAATCCAATAATGGTTTAATTTTCTTTTTTGATTAGGTACCTACCTACATTCTTTTTATGTGTTTCTATTATTTACTATTAGTAAAATGATGGTAATTCAATGAACAAATTGATTTTGAAAAAATAAAGTCTTTTATTTTGTCTCGCCTCAATAGCTTTTGGGGATTATTAGTGGTCAATAAATACTATTTGATGAAATTTTTAGCAAAATTTTGACGATCAATTAATATGGGATGAGTTACATTTTAAACGTACTGAGTTAAAAAATTTGAAGCTAAATAAATATATTTTTTGATGTCATTTAATAGTATTTTAGAAGTTTACTGTTAGAATGTATGTTACAAATATAGATGCTAAAAAATAACCATCATGCTGAGTTGTATTTAGAGTGGTTTACATAGAAGATAACTAGTGGCTAAGATAGTATTATTTAGATGCTCGTTAATTGTGGCTGACTTAGTAATTTAGAAGGCAACATACATTTTTGGAGGCGAATAATGATATTAAAAAGAAGCTTGTTTAATTAGCACCCATATTAATATTAATAGTAACAAGTTTACATTAACATCATTAAACGCAAACTGGTTAGTAAACTTGTTAATGAATCAATCAAAATATTAATTCCCTTTGTAGTCCGTCACTAAAAGAAACGACAACAAAATAATACAAATGTTCACTGCAGCACTGTGATACCAATGAAACTCTATGAAAATATCAAATCGTGTCCGTGTGCTACGCTAGGTAAATTGCAGTGCAGTCCTGTGGTTTAATTTCGTGTGTGCCGGGGGCTATAGACGGTAGACAGATGCGCATATTTGTTCCCGAATGTTGGTATTATAATAGAAATGTCGCATACACCTTAACTATTAGGTTGGTACCTATGAATTTTGCACAGGGAAATGTATTTAGAGCTTGCTTGCGTTTTATAACGTTGAAGAACATAATGATGCTAAACAAGTAACTAGGTACATAGGTAAGTAGGTACACGGTTTTTGCGTAACAAGCTCTTCTGTTCTAGAACATGTTTCGAACATATTTCATAGTAAGGTGGAGTTTTAAACATAATAATTATTGAAGTTTTAAGAGCTCGTTATTTTCATTAAACATAAGTATAATTTCAAGTCCTATAAAAGAATGAAAAGATTCTTCTTTCTCTTCTTTTTTTGTATGGTTAGTGCGTAACCTTATGTCAGAGTTTTAATGCCACCCAAGGGCCTCTGACGTGCCTTTACATGCCGCCGAGAAACATCTCTCAGGCATGCTGGTTTGGTTTCCATGTTTTTCTTCACCGAAGCAAGTGACAATTATTCAATACGCACATGAATCCGAAAATCAGAGTTACGTGTCTTGGGTTCGACATCAAGTCATAACGACCAATTTGATTTAAAAAAAAAACAATTCTGTTATCTGCAGCCTTTGACAATATTCAAGTGTCGACTTACCTGTTCATTTAATGCTTTCGGATTCGCCTTTCAATGCTAACTGTCTTTATTAAAGGCGAACGAATTATATTAATAACTTACAAATAGGACTGCTGTAAATTCATTTCTAATAACCATACCTACCTATCTAAAAAATGAAGATAAATTCTTTACAGAAAAACCCCATTATTGTGTGCACTGAATAGATAAAAACAAGATAAGAATTATACGAAGCCGCGTAAACATAACTACAACAAAGGATATAATATTTTCTTCGTTTTCCTTGTTTTCCTGGAGACGTTTCCTCACAATAGCCGTGTGACAGCTGTCAGTCGGTACGCAATGATCAGGGAACACGTTATCACGAATTCACGATAAGTAGATACATGTTTTATTAACTCACTGTTTTTGATCACAATGATATTAAATACTTATACATAGATAGTTAATACATTCATACTATTACATAAAATTTGGTGTTTCTAACTAGTCAGACAGATGTTTTGCTATGGAGTTTGTTATACCACTTCTTACCAAGGTTTTGTAAAAATATTCTGATTTAAAAGAGTGTCCATGGAGTGTCTTGCCCGTTCTTCTCCATAGAGATTTACGCTTTGGAATGGGCAACTACGGAACTTTCACAGTTTTTATGCCTTATGACTGGGATTGTAGCTACATTTCATTGTTTTCTTTGTTTCGACAATTCAAAAGTGCCTGTAACTGGCCTATTTGAAATAAATGCTTTGATATTGATGATTTTGATTTTCTTCCCAGCTAAAATACTAGGAAGTGTCGAAGTGTGGGCGTTTTGCGCGACTCTCTGTTGTAAACTGTGCCATTCAGAAAGTAATGATTATCAGCCTAATTTGAATAAATAACTTTTGATTTTATTACGTTTTTCAAAAAATAATAATAGAATAACTAACATACGCTTAAAGTCTGTACTCCTTAAAAGGTTAGGCAGACCTGAATACATAGCTAACTATTAACTATGTACAGCACATAGGTAAATAAGTCAACCAAATCTTCTTTTTCACCCATTCATTTCATTCATCATTTTTCATTGTTTTGTTTCATTTTCTTTTTTTTTTAACCCTAGTGTGGAGACCGGGGACCTCTTTTTTTTTTTGAACCCTAGTGTGGAGACCAGAGGCCTATTTTTGAGGTATTGTACCTCTGAAACAATAAAGTTATTTGTATTTGCATTTAGAAATCGAAAATTGTATCATTCATTTACAAAAAAACACCAAATAAAAAGGGTACGTAAAACTAAAATCCCACAAGATCCCCTCAATCTTACAAAAAGCTTTATAATGGTGACAAAATGATGGCGCAAAGAAATCTTGTTTGAATCTCGTAGCTATCTGTAATGTTGTACCTAACTCGATTTTTTTACATCTACTGTAGGCAAAGGCGTCGCCAACCTTTGGCTAGGGGGTAGCTAGTCCTACTTTTAAGGGCAATGTTAAGCTATACGCGAGATTTATTTTCCAAATATAAATGGGACTAACTTCATGGTATAGAACAAGATGGGTGAGCTGTCTAACAAAAGTAAAGCAACTCTCTCCAAGGTATAGAACAAGATGGGCGACCTGTCTAACAAAAGTAAAGCCACTCTCTCCAAGGTATAGAACAAAATGGGTGACCTGTCTAACAAAAGTAAAGTCACTCTCTCCAAGGTATAGAACAAAATGGGTGACCTGTCTAACAAAAGTAAAGCCACTCTCTCCAAGGTATAGAACAAAATGGGTGACCCGTCTAACAAAAGTAAAGTCACTCTCTCCAAGGTATAGAACAAGATGGGTGACCTGTCTAACAAAAGTAAAGTCACTCTCTCCAAGGTATAGAACAAGATGGGTGACCTGTCTACCAAAAGTAAGGCGACTCTCTCCAAGGTATAGAACAAGATGGGTGACCCGTATAACAAAAGTAAAGCCACTCTCTCCAAAGTATAGAACAAAATGGGTGACTTGTCTAACAAAAGTAAGGCCACTCTCTCCAAGGTATAGAACAAGATGGGTGACCTGTCTAACAAACATCAAGCAACACTCCCCAAGCAACATTCAGGTCATTGGCAGCTGTCAGCACTTGCCCTCGACGCCCATGACTGTAGGTAGGCACACTCATTTCATATGTCTGAAGCAATTATATTTCGAAAGATACTATTTATAAGGTCGATACACCATTCATACAAAAAAGACGACGTGTTTTATTCAAGCTTTTAGCCGAATACGTATTAAACGTTTTAATAGTCACAAGTCACAACTAAACGTTTGAACATTATTGAAGAAAAACTACTTGGAAATTCATGTCGACTAAAAGGTTACAAAGTCCAAAACGACACTGCAGAATTACCCGTTTGACTTCGACTTTGTAAAAGCATTCTCATTATTCATTTAATTCTACCCTTTAAAATGATTCAAGTGAAGCTTATTCAAGTTGTACAGGCGAATAAAAAAACACCTTGGTCCTTGAGGTACTTTTTACATCATCGTAAAACGTTTGAGTAAAATGCAAGGCTAATACGAGCTGTATTCCTAAAATAAAAACACAAGACGTGATCAAAGTTCAATTCAGGATCGAAGTTTAATAACAGGCGCTCGGGTCGATCTTTAGGTTAAGCCGGGCTTGCCTAGGTTGTTCCGTGGATGGGTGACCACCCATTACGTACCGAGGTTCCTCCATACCTCGGCAACCACGTTAAGCCGTTAGTCCCGGCTGCCATTTGTAGATCTTTGACAGTCGTGACAGGGAGTCGGCGGCCTGAAAGTCTGACAACCAGTCTTACCAAGGGGTATTGTATTACCCAGTACTAACTGGATTGTGGAGGTCAGATAGGCAGTCGTTCCCTATAAAATACTAGTGCTGCTGCATCCGGTTAGACTGGTAGCCGACCCCAACATAGTTGAGAAATTGCTAGGAAGGCTAAAGGTTATAAGGATGATGAAGTGTATTATTATTACAAGAAGAAAAGAGTAGCAAAAGCTTATTACGATGTTTGATACAAATTTTTATACTATATTTTACTCATCTTACTCTCGTTACATCTTACTCTCACTCTCGTTATTAATGTAATAAACAACAATTCATTTGATTCTCAGTGAATAGGCAATAAGGCCCAATGATTGCATCGATAGGTATAGTACAGAAGACGCCAGCACATCAAGCTACAACCTGTCAAATTTCTAAAGCATTAGGTTCAAGGTTGATTGGGATAATTTGACAGTTTCGGGTACCTTGTCTGTACTAAATTTAAAACTTACATAAAAGTAATAAAAACGTTTGTTAGCGGTTTATTTGCTGACAACAAGTAGATCTGACTCTGCATAAGAGATGGTTTTTAAAAATTCAATTATAGATTTTTTACATATAAAATAATTTAATAATTTATTTAAATAGATACTTAGTTTTCTATTTAATCTATTGTACATAAATGGGCCTAAAAATTAAAAGAATCTTTCCACAAAGACATGTTTGGAGGTTGCATTAGAAATTCATACCATATCATTCCGTCTCTTGTTAGTATAAACAGCACATACTCGTACCATGCTCACGTATAATGCTGACAAGCATTATACGTGAGCATGGTGTGTGCGGTTTTAATACTAAGAGCATAATGCAAAGCTGGCGAACCGACAGCACGTTGCAGGATTTATATATCTGATCTGTGGGAAGAAAAAAGGAAAGTAGTTTGCTACCTTTAAAATTGCTATTTGAGCTCTTGCAAGAGGAAGCAAGATAGTTTTTTGATGAACTTTCTTAGAACTTGGGGTGAGTACACAATTTTGTTAACACAAAAAAGAATAACATTTACGAAAATAACATTAGATAGCTCCAAATAATTTAAAATCGGTGCTACATTATTGGTCGTTCAATTAATATTACCACAATACCAATTTCAGGCCACGAGCGTGATAACAAAATGATTCAATCCATTTTACGTTTTGCTCTCAATTCAACGCGGATTAAATTGATAATTACAGCCCTGTTACAAAATTAAACACATTTTGTTCATTTTTCAATTTAAAATACGGCGCAAACCCATTATGGTATTCATAAATGATCCAATTTATATCGGCTTTAATGGTTTTACGCCTCAAAACCCATTAAACTGATTGAAAATAAATATCGGTTTTAAGAGAGATATGTGAAAATACTTATTACGAAGAAATACGAATGTAGGTAAGTGGGTGCACCGTGTACTGAACTATACATGCAGGTTGAATTTTTGTAAACGTTGACAATCACCTAAAAATAATAGGAAATATCAGGTAATGCTTAATTTTTTCGAGTTACGCGACCAATCATGTATAGAGCAGCTGATATTTTTTTCAGCTGATTTCAGGGTCGGTCCCGTAGTAAAAGTTGTTTTTTTTCATACTATATGCCCTTAATTAAAATATTGCCAACGTTTTAACAATCACCTAGTATAAAAATAATTCATGTGCGGTAGTATTATGTGTATTATGTTAATCTTTTTTATGTGTTAATGTATATCTCGGGGTATGCATAACATTACATTTGTAATTCCTCCCCATATTTTACCAGATAAGTATGAGTACCGTAAATAGGGGTCTATTGCAACCAACCACAAATCGGAGCAGACTTCGGGCTATTACTGACAAATTCCTGATGGAAATCCCAATAATACTTTGCCTGACCCGAGAATCAAACCCAGGACCTCATGCTTAGCAGTAGCGCTTGCGATCACTAGACCAGGGGAGTTCACAGAGCAAAGTATGGACATTCATGAAGGAAAACAAAATACCCTGCAACTAATCGCTCTGCAACAACTATTGCAGTTACCGATTATGAATGAATGAGTATATGTCATTAGAGGGTGTTGGGTTTTTATAACAGTGCTTTTAGTCAGTGTACACATAGTAAAATCAACATTGCATCTCCCCAAGCAACAGAAATAAGACCACACCACTTAGACCGCACAAAAGACATGCACATACAAAATTCAAATAGAATTCTATACATATTAGAGTACCAATGTGAGTTCTTCCTAACACTCAGCAGTGATTGTGTGCTGTGCAAGGTCGCGAGTCCCCGGTCCCGGGCGCCGGCTGCACGCGTCCTGCACTTACGGCTTCCGAGCCGGATGCATCTCCTTTGTCACGTCATGCCGGCATGCCGTATGCACTTGTTTGCTGTCTGCGTAGGCTATGCCTCAGGGGCATATGTACGGAACTGCTGCTCGTATTTTATTTAATTCTGCGATTTGTTATGGCATTGATTGGAGTGCATTTGCTTGCGACGTAAAGGTTTAGTTGCAATTAAAGAGTGTCTTGAACCCTTAAGCAAACGTCTCAAAAATGTTATGTAATAGCCCTGCCTTGTTATAGCCCTTTCATACAACTTTCAACAAAAAAGACATTTGACTACTTTAGTTGGTTGTACAATGAATTTTCCTGACTTTACTATACAGAAAGATGTCAAAAAGGAATTAAGCCATGACAAAATATAACTTACGTGTTTCTGTGTAAAAATAGTACATTTTGATATAAGTAGGGAAACTTTATTGCATTCAAGGCGGAATTCACAGGCGACACGCAGGCGTTGTTATAGAGCCGAGAGTTGTAGTAACAAATGCCAAACGACGTTTTTCAATACACTTTCGAAGAAATAAAATTGTGTCATATTATAAGGAAACTATGATTTAATTTCCTTTTTTTCCTCACTTTGTTTTCGCCTGGTTGAAGGAGAAGACTAAACAGCCTAATATAAAAAAGAAAGAAAAGAAAGTTCAAATATTTTTGAGTTTAGAACACAAATAAATGTTAATTTGTTCATGAAAGTGATTTTTTTTATTTCCACAACGTTTTGATGAATGAAAAAAATCTACGCGTGTGAAATACATTGCATTTTGAACCTAATCGTAGGGAGATAAGAGCCAGTTTTCGAGAAAGTGTATTGAAAAACACATTTTTTTCTTTCTTTACCCTCTATTGATTGAAACTATAAAGTTCACTGAACCCCTAACCGAAAAAATATTAAAATATCGTTATTCTAGCTCTCTATGGAATAAATCTATCGTTTAGAAAATCCAGGTAGGTAGACAAGATCTTTCTTTCAGTAAATCTCTGGCATCTTATAAAGAACACGTACTTAATCTTTCGGGGATTAAACGCTTTCTATTTGAAGCCTCCATCCCGCCCCAAAGACAAGATAAATATTTAACCTGAAAAATCAAAACCAGATTTTAACTCGATGATATATTTTTTCTAGAAATACGTGTTTTATTTGGAAAACGATGTATTCAGTTACAACAAGAATTCAACTTTTTATGGGTTTCGGATTAATTAATGTTCACTCCTGGCAATATATAACTCTCTTATTATTTTACGTTGTATCCATACGACATTTCATCCTACTAATATGCAGAAACCGGGAGTGACAGCACATGTGTGATTTATTCGTCCATGGGTGGTATAGCCACTCGAAAAAACGGCACAATACACAAATCAGGCCGACATTCAAGTGGTCACCACACATTGCGGTGACACAGGACGGATATGGGCCGTTTTTATCCGCAAAATGGTCCGCTATGGTTGGACAACGTATACTACCCTATGGGTACTTCCCTGGAAGGGTGGAAGCCAGTACATTATTCACTGCTCCGGGCAGCTGTCTCTAATTTGGTTTCCTTGGCTTCAAATGGCTACGCTAAATAATAAATGCCGAGACTTTGCAAATAACAAGAGTACTGCTTCTGTATTAATAGTTCTTTTAGCTTTTAGTAGAGAATCTCTGAGCTATAAGACTGCTAACAGTTTAATGTTACTTTTTTTACTGCACACTGGAGTGCGATTTTTAAACTACGTATACAAAAGTTGTGAGAGTTCTGTCTGAGGTTCTTAAGTTAAAGTAAACTTTTTCTATGCCACAAAGGTGTCGTAGTTCTTTCAAAAGAAGACGACAGAATACATTGGATTTGTCAAGTTTCAACTATTTCTATTCAAGAGTTTTAGTACCCAAGTCAAACTTTTAGAATTCTTGTCGCCCAATTACTATTTTTCAGTGAGTCATTAATTATAGACAGGCCAGATTTTAAACATTGTTATAAGTAGCACATCTGGCCTGTCTGTAGGTAATTCTGAAAGTGGATAAAAAGATTCAATAAGTCTGGACAGTATAAAAAGTAAAAAAAGTATTTACCTACAAATCAATAGCTATAATAACCCTCTACCGTCGGCCGGGGTACAAATGGAGCGGAATGCATTACGTTACGAATGCATCCATGCAAATTCCAATTAGTTCTTGTTCATTTCATTTTGACTGCGAATTGTACTGACATGAAAATAATATATTTTCGCGTCTCACAAAGGAACGCTATGCATGGATCTGGTAATGTTCGTTCTGTGCCAAATGCATGCATGGTATTTGTTGTAATTAATATGTTGTGTGGCTTTATGCGAGCGCAGTGTATGTTATGTACGAACAAATCATTATTTAATGATACGGTTCTCAGCTATTATTAAATTGATAGGTGTTTTTTTTATTGCACATTCACAATAATTAAATACTTACTTGAAAATTAAAATGTAAAGGTTACATTAGTATTATTCTATTAATATCAACAAATATCAAGATTGTACATAACGTTGAAAGAAAATTGTCTACTCAAAACATTCCGAAGTTTGGTTTGACAAAGTACAATTTTTGACAATTTTAAATCTATACCTACAGAGGATAACAGTACAATATTGCAGTGATAGCCTAGTGGTGTGACCGTCTGCCAAGTCATAGGTCTCGAGTTCGAACCCAAGGCACGCACCCCTCATTTTACGGATTCATGTGTATTGTATAATTATCACTTGCTTCGGTTAAGGAAAACATCGTGAAGCAGCATGCCTGAGAGATATTTCTTGGTGGCATGTAAAGCCAAGCCGAGGCCCATGAGTGGCATAAAAACTCTGACACCAGATAAAGAAGAAACTTGCAAAATAATAATATACAATATTCCTAACAACTTTCCTTTCTTTTTCAAACGAGTGCAATTCCCAGTCAGTCTCTGTTATGCCATGACGATTATTAAAGCTCAGGGCCATACATTATCCGTTGCGGGGGTGGACCTAAGTATTGGATGCTTTTCCCATGGTCAACTACACGTAGCTCTTTCTCGCGTAAACAACCCCAATAACCTTTTTGTGTACGCTCCAGATGGTTCCACAGCTAATGTTGTTCATAAAGAAGAACTAGCATAAATAAAAAAAAATGATTTGTATCGGAATCCTCCAACAGTGCTTCGCACTAAAAAATACATTGTTAAGTTCCGATATCCACGCGAACGAAGTCGCGGGCACAGCTAGTAAGGTAATAAATTAAATACCTACACACATATACACACAAAAACCAAAAGATACTTTCATTACATTTAATTCCCAAGTATATAGACACTGTCCCATCCTGTCCTCGTAAAACAATCTATCGAAGTGTGTAACCACCAACTGCTAAAGCGAAACAATTAATTTAAGCAACAACATTCCGCTCGTAAATCACTCCATAAGCCTGTTATGAAATTGAGCACATCCTCGTTATCCTCGAGGTGCGATATTGTCTGTCAACACCACTTGTCCACCCACTATTTGAGAATTAAGTTGTAGGTACAAACATGAACTGTTGCGGTCGATCACCCAATATTTGCCTAGCCCTTTCCCAAGTATGTTGTACCCGGTTTCCAGTTTAACCAGATGGAGCTGAATTCTAGTATTTACATGGAGCGGCTGCCTTTCTGCCCTCCACAACCCAGTTAGTACTGAATAATACGATACCCCTTGGTAATACTGTCAGACTTTCGGGCTACTGACTAACTGTAGTGTCAAAGATCTATAAATGATAGGACCAACGGCTTAACTTGCTTTCCGATGCACGGAAGTAATGGATGGTCACCCATCCACAGATCGACCTTGGCAAGCGCTGCTTAATCTTGAAGATAGCACCGCGCGGCTGTACTTATTTAGGCACGAGCTCGAACACCAATAAGGTGATCGCTTGCCTGGAGTAATACCGAGAATGACCGTGACTGTACCTACTCGTACTCTACTTAACCCGAGGTACATTCAACTCAAATTACCTGCAAAGCCAAAGGTTTTGGCTGGACAAGAAATCCTATTTGAGGTGTCAGTCCGTCTGTCCATTAGCCCCTTTTGACGCAATTCGTATGTGTGAGAGGTACAGAAGGTTGGTGCCGAACTCAATTCAATCCATTTTGTGTTTCTACTTATTTTGTCATCATCATCATTTCAGCCGAAAGACGTCCACTGCTGGAAATAGGCCTCCCCCAAGTGTCCCCACATTGGCCGGTCCCGTGCGTCTCGCGTCCAGCGGATCCCTATTCTAGATGATTCTTATTTTGTACTTCACATTATATACCTACTTACTTTATAGAATAAGCATAGTATATTAAATAAAAAAAAAGTTGCACAGGTCTTTGGAAAACTAAACACGTAGCAACTAGCAAGATATAAGTTTTTAAACTGTCATGATCACTAACATTATCATTAACACTAAAAACGGGATATTTACCATATTTACTGTTTTTCTGAGTTCCCGCTGTCCCGACAACATGGTAAATATCCCGTTTTTAGTGTTAATGAAAACTAGCAAGATGTCTCTAAAGAAAATCACCTTGCGTCAGAAACTTCTAAATTAAGTAGAAGTAGACGTTTTTCCCTTATTTTTATTTTTTGTGATTAACATAGGGTATACCTACCTGGTTACAAATTCTTCAAGCGATAAGTAGTGTCAGACAATATAACTGCTTACCCCATCAATAAAGTCCCATAAAGTAGATGCACAAATTTTAACACAGCGTTCAGTATGTCTAACCAAAAATATCCAAGCAAAAAATACACTGAAAACTTCTAGAGTGCCAGCAATTTATTATTTTAGGTAAAAATAAAATCACTTTAATTAATGTCTTTTTTTTCGTGGATATCTTTGGTTAGACGTACTGAAAGCTGTGTTAAAATTTGTCCATCTATTTTAATGGGTCCTTATATAATTTAGCTACCTTGTCATGCAAACACTAGATAGTTCTAGTGTCTTACCCATAAACCAAGATACTGTAACACGTAGGCTATTATGTAACACAGAATGGTCACATTAGATAGCCGAGGATCTGCCCTATCGCGCCGTACAATTGATTTAATATGCACCCTTTGAAGCCAAGGGTCGGCAAGTTTCAAACTACTCGTACTCCTTACACGACATTTATCACTCCTACAGGGACATTGCAAAGTGTCGTCCAACGACGATAAATAATATCTTAAAATATATTACTATATTACCATTTAAATGCTATAAATTCAAAGGCCAAGTCTCTAAACTGGGTCTTTAAAAAAATATCGAAAAACACAAGTACCTCGGGTATGTAAATCAAGGCAGAGCGAGCAAGACATTCGCATGCAATGCACGATTTACATAGATAGGTACAATTATAAGGACGTAGCGAGGGTCACTTATATTTACATCAGCTTGACAACAGGGTCACAAGGGGACTAAGTGGGCCACTGCAGTTATGGGCCACGAGCCCACGGCGACCGGCGTAAGTTCATGGCCAGTATAATCTTCGCCGGTCGCCGTTTACGCACTGGAGTGGCGTCGGGGACTCGGGAATCGGAAATCTCGCCACACTTCGCTTGACACTCCACCGCTATAAAATTCACACCATTAACGACGAAAGGGGCGAGCTAAGCCTCCCCTAAAAGGTATCGAGAGGTACCCTTCAAATTTTGATGAATGTTTTAGAACATTTCGTTGGGGTTACTAAAATATGATTTTCGTTTCCTAAAATTATTTTAAGTATTTCGAAGATTTTAACACAAACAAAAAATTCTGGATGGGAGGCGCCAAAGTTTTATAGTTAACTACCTAGTTGAGTAACTATAATCTTTAAAAAAATAGGTCAATCAGAATTCCCGCCAACAAAAATACCTAATTAAATTTAAGACTACACACAAAAATTCATCATAAAATTAACTGGATAAAGTTCTAACGAAAATAACATGTACCCAGAACATTTTTACACAGTTTTCTTGTGATTTTTATCAAACGAAATCCGTCGAGTGAAACTTTTACAGAAAGATTTATTTCAAGGGTCGCCGAGCGGGTGTTCCATCTTCATTTGATGGCGGCGAAGCGTCACCGGTGGGTGTCGGGTTACAGACGCGCGATAAATGACACTATTTGTACAGATTTGCGTCCGCGCTTACCACTGACAAGTAAGTAAGTTAAAGCACATTCGCCCAGTTTAAAATAATTTATATAACATGTACAATTATTGGGACTGAACTACACTACAATACAAAACTACAATTTTCAAGAAATGCAGCTCTTTTATGACAATGATGTTTCAAAGCTACACATACCGCATACCAACTCTATGTAAATTCGTCGCAGATGGGAATGTATGTTGCTTGCTATGTACAGTCTGTACATATCAAGCAACATCCACATAGCCCGCACACATATTTTATTCACCAATATTTAGAGAAGAGAATACACGAAGCAATGACTCTTGAATGTCCCTGGGAGCAGGCTGAACGTGTCGTTGCTATAAAAAATTCAGCAGAATGTTCGTTATGATGAGCGGTAGCGTCGCATTGCAGGCTGCAACGATGACCTACATCCGCAGTTCACAGTTCCACACAAAGCCGAACTGCTCTTAAGATTAACTTACACAATGTTCAACACTACAGCCGCAGGTAAATGCACCGCTGCTCTGCTGATCCCACTTCGACGGATTAAACATGTACATTTTATAAGTATATGATGAAGGATTAATTTGTTTGTTGTTTTATATTGTTCGGATTGTTACGTAAGTTTTCGACTAACGTATTTAATGTGGTATGGAATACAGAATATACGAACGACTAAAGAAATAATTATACAAACTTTAGTTGATTACACAGACACATCTTGAATTACCGAGAATGGAAAAAATGGTAAAGTTTAACTTTAGATACGGATTTAAAATCACTTTTAAAACTCCATAAATACAGAATCTACATTCTATGCTTTTATTTCCATGTTCAGCGAAGCGAGCTTAGAATCACCTGTCTATATCGGATGGTTTGAGAAATGGGTAGAGAGCAGTGACATCAGGACAGGTAGACACTTCGACAGACAGTGACTTGATAAGCCCACACATTCCGTATTCACAGTTTTACTACGGGAAACTAAAAGGGCAGGCAGACATCGTCAGTGTAAAAAAGTAGTCAATCCTCTCTTGTATGAAATGTTTTGGGCTCGGCAAAGATGTTTGTGCACCGTAACACCATCAAAATGCGGCTGAATGAAAGCAAGATAAGGCTGCAGCTTCCGAGAACTCGCTTTCACCCTTCTCACTTCACTAGATAATATTTTACAGGGGGATATGGGACAAAGCCTGTTCAGCTTTCGTTGAAATCTATACAACTTGAAAAGTTACTTTTTAATAACGTAACATTAGAAGACTTTATAGAAAAGTTGACAGAATTATAATTACGAAACTAGAATAACTTTGAACTTGTTTTGTTCGATTAAAAGACAGTTTTATCGATAAATGATTGTATCCTAAACTCAGATCTATTCTGTATGTGACTACAAACAAGAACAACAGCTTTTCAATCAAAATTATTTGTTTTAAGAGCGATGGCGTGTCAGTTAACCACCGACCATAATTCAATTAATACAAACATATCCCGCTTGTCCTGTAGAACTTGCCGAACTGTACTAAACACTCTCCCGTTAGGTAAGTAATTTATTTTCTTGAGTGTTTATTCATGCCTCAATTTATTGTCCCCGCTCGATCGTATTTTCTAAAGAGCGACCTTATTTTCTAAGAAGCTACTTTATGTCGACGAAAACAACCGAGAAAATGGCTATGTCTTACAATAATATACGGGCTTCGCACAGTTCGATAAAATATAGGTTTTGTTGCTAAAGCGCCGTCCAATCATAATCGCTGAAATAGTGAAGTTTCTCCTCCAACAAACAAGTGCTAATGTTAGAAACTTTCTAGACCAAAGCAAAATCGCTTCTGGGTATTTGTATGTTACAAATAAAACTTAGGACGCTCTAAGGAATATCTCTTTATTTTACTAAGAGTTCGACGTCAAATTAAAGTGTCGTACTTGTTCAAGAAAACAATATTTTTGTTTTCATAGTACGGCGAGTAACTACGATAGCTGACACACATACTTGAAGGTTAAACTAACAACAATTAATGTATCTATTTTAAGTTATTACATAAGGATTATGACACGTGTGTAAAAAAGTTCAATTAGGTACCAACTAAATAATCAAATACTGCAAATCACCAAACAAAACTGAAAACAACGTCAAAAAATCGACTTAATAACATCCAATAAACTATATTATGTTTATGAATGAAAATTATAGTGATAGCAGCAGTTTACATTAATAGATACGATAAAACCATCACATTAAAATAACATTAAGCTCTTAAGGCCCGTGACACGCTACCAACTGAACGTTATCATTTACATCATATACGTTTTCCATGTTTGATTGCTACGATTATGTGTGACGTGTGTGGACGGGCCTTTACGTAGCCGCGTAAGCCTATGAGGAGCCGCTACGAAGTTCGAATAGTCGGCGCGTAGACGTTGCACACCTACAACCGACTTCGCTCTTTCCGTGTCACATTTATTTTATTTCACAGTTTAATAAAAAGCTAAGGTATTTATTCGATAATGTACTTGTAAAGTATGATAAAAAGAATATAATAAAACATGTAAGTTTTGAATTCAGATGCCGCCAACCGAAACAAAGTTCCGCCTCTCAAGGATTGTCGTGAGTGCTGTGGTTTTCATCTCGCTATGTGGTGAGTACTCATAGAGATTATTTCGCTAACTTTCGCATTTCTAATAAAGTGAAAACTTTCGCAATAAACGTTGAGTGTTGTTGTTCTAGCTAGATCGAGCTATTTCGTTGTATTTGTCGGTAACGTGGTGTGCCTCTATCTGTGTTCAACGTTTTGCAGATATTTATCCGGTATAGAAGCTTTTACGAACATTACCTTAAACTTTTTGTGGTGCTATTTTAGTCATTGTGTTGTTTCTTTAAACTTTCCTTGACCTTTTTACGAACCATCGTCGTGTTTAAACCGCGGTTATTAACTTACACAATTTTTTCGAAAATATTGATTATTCACTTTAAAAGACGTCATTTTAAACGTAGAATATTAAAAGTACATCATTAAAGGTGTCTGTTTTGACGTAGATCATAAGATATTCAGCGAGTGCCGCGTCCTTCAACACACATGGATAGCTCCCACGATCGTTTACGAATACTACAATGACACGTATTTTACGACGCATTACATTTTCCTTTGATATTGATACAAAGAAGTAAAGGCTTAGTTCTCGGAATCAATCATTTGTTTCAAATCAAATATACTTTGCCTAGCATAGGTTGTTTTTGTTGTAGGTAGGTCGATATTATTTGTAATGAATCTGGTTCACGGTTTTTCTTTAGTTGTGCAATTTTATTTATTTTAAATTTAAGATCTATATCGTGTCAGATTCTTTGATTCCTAGCCCGATGTTGGCATGATTAGGAATTACTTACTTAGTAACGTAGTGACATTAACATAAACTCAGGCCTTAAATAAATGAGTCCCGTAATTATTGATATCTATTCATTTTTTACTTTTAGTGACCATTAGTTAGGCTTCAATTTGTGACCATAATGTCTGATGACTAGGTTAAGTTCATAATTTGTCACCAACGACCCAAATAACTCCTTGGAACGGCTGACATTAAAAAAAAACATTGTAGACCGTAACATTTGATGTAAATTAATGAAATATGAATAATATATTATGACCTTTTCAAGATATTAACATAAATATTGAAATCGGCGTTTTAGGTGAGTAATTGAAAAAACCTATACGTATTCGTGTAATTAAATAATGGAGGACATTATTTTAGAGCTTGAGATAAGGCCAAACCTGGGGCCTAAAATGGCCGCTTTAGCAGAATCATAATCATACTTTCCTAATTTATAATATTATAAATGCGAAAGTTTGTGAGGATGGATGGATGGATGTTTGTTACTCTTTCACGCAAAAACGAATGAACGGATTTAGATGAAATTTAGCACACAGATAATTTATAACCTGGTTAACACATAGGATACTTTTTTATTGTTAATTTCTATCCCGGTAGTATCTATGATCCCGTGGGACAATTATCGAACTCCACGTGGGTGAAGCCGGGGCATAAGGTAGTAGGATAATAATGATACAGATAATAAATAACATAAATCACGTTTTAATTCTTAAATTGGTCACAGACGCAGTTAATATTATGAATTATCACTTTGCGATCATTTTACAAATTGTAACGTAGTTCATATTATTATCCTATTCTGATTCTGTTAAAGCGGCCATTTTAGACCCCTGCGAATCCTGCGCAAGATTCAGAACGATATGACCCCGCGGTGGTCACTAACATTACCAACTTGTTTATAAGATCTATAAGTGTGAAATCATATTAACGATAGGAGAGCAGCGGTGGCCCAGTGGTGGCGGTCCCGACTTATGAACAGTAAGTCGTGGATCCGAACCCAGGCAGGCGCATTACTTTGTGTAATTTATTTCATCACCACTGCTCTCAAAAACGATGAAGGAAAACATCGTGAGGAAACCGGCATGTCCTAGAACCAAACATTCGAAGACATGTGACATCTATCAATCCGCACTGGGCCCGCGTGGTGGATTATAGCCCATTCCCTCTCATAGAGAGGAGGCCGTGTGTCCCAGCAGTGGGAACATTATAGGCTGATGCCTATGCTTTGCACATTAACACGCACAGATCAGCATTTTCTTGGATCTTATAATAAGAGGTCCAATCGCACGTTAAAGCGCTTCCGAAACGAATGAATGCGGATGCTTGCGACCGGACTTCTCGCTCTACCAAACGCCGCCTTTACAAGACGACGAAAACGCTGATATGTGCATGCAAATGTAATTTCTAAGTTGTGCGGAGGCGTTGTGAAACTGACGCCAAAAGTCCGCCTATTATTGAAACAATCGAAGACCGCAGTCGCGTCACTCTTCCTCCTCCTCCTCCTCCTCCTGGGATTCAGGAGAACAATGTATGAAAAAAGTACTGACTCCGTCAATCCGAGTTGATTAACCCAGAAATATGGCAGTTCTTATTATTCAGGGGTTGAAAAATATTTCAAACTATATTTAACCAAAAAAATGCTTATCATTTAGCGTTAGCGACGAAAGAGATAATTTCTATCAAAAAGCGACTAGCGCTACTGTGAATGCAACTTGACAAACTTTAAGAACTGGCTGTTTAAAAGCTTTTATTCAACAGAAGTCAGCGTAAGAAATTCATACCTACCTTATGTATAGTTGAAAATGTAATATCTTTGGAGGATAGTCTGGTGCCAAATCAAAGTCTCAAGAGTCGCAAAATACATAATTATATTGTTTAAAGAAAAGAATGTTACACGGTGGTTCTTAGGCAAGTGGAAGCTGACTTCACTTTTTTCTAAAGGAAAAAGATACGCCTACTTGAATATTAAAGCTCATCATACTGTTTTTTTTACTTTATTCTCCACGCCTCTCTCAGGAACTCAATAAAACGTCCCATGAAAATTCGACCACTATAAACGTTTCACCTTATTGTCTAATTACACTCGACTCTTAAACCAACGAAACAAGGCAATTCAACATCCAAAGCCAAACATCAGCATATTCAAGTTAAACATACTAAATAAATTATTTTACCACTGTTCCACAAAACCACTAAGAAGTTATTACAATGTACTGCATGATCTCTGGCCATACACTCATTATGTACTACACATATGTATACATACAACAAACATTTACTTTGGCATACGGCAAGAGTAATCAACAGAACACAAACCAGCTGTAGCTGCAGCATGTGAATTAATGATTATGTGCTATCCACAATATCCACCGCCCAGTAGCGCCTGAATTATATATATATAGTAACGTGCTATTGGGCTAGTAACAGGACAGCAGGACATATACATTATACACGTGGACAATTCCACTGCGGTAACCTAATTTCCAATATTGATGTCCTAGTTTTGAGTAATAGGCACATTAATCAGTAGGTGTACAGCATTTTGTTATTGAATCATTTGGGGAATTGTGTGCTACAGTACTAGTACCTTCATAGTCACTATTGAACGTAAGTTTTACGTCATTTTAAGCGGGGGTAGAAAAGAGGAAATGATTTGTATTCTACCACAATTTTGGCTCTCCCTAAGAAAAAGATCATGACATAACATCATGCCTGTAATTCCCGAAGGTTTAGGCAGAGGTGTACCTAATAGCGCACCCACATTTCGCCAGTTATTTGAAGTCTCATGAAATAGGTGGCTAGCCTATTTCCATCAACCGGGCACAAACCGTGGCTGCTACTGAGAAATTCGTGATGGAACACCCAATAACACTTAGCCCGACCTGGGAATCGAACCCAGGACCTCATGCTCAGCAGTCACGCTTACAAATCGCGCTTAAATGTGTATAATTCGTAAACGTCTTTTTTCATACCTACAAAAGTAATAAAGGAATTAGGTAGGTACCTACAGCAACTCCGCTGTGTATTTAAAGAGGACTATATTACACAGCTAGGATCAAAATGAAAAGATATGAAAATCACACCCGAGAGTGCACAAGCGACCCACTTTAGAAAATTAAAAAGGGAGGACACAATTAAATGTTAATTAACAAACTTCGCACTCGACGAGAACCAAGTTAAAAGTGTAAGTACCTACCTACCTATGTACTGCCGAATAGGACGAACGATTAACTTAAGTGTGATTGGGTTTTTTACAGAAATACAGCTTTTTGCAGTTTGGATTGGTAGGTATGTATTTCCGGTAATGGGAAAGAAAGAAAGAAAAGAAAGAAAGAAAGAAAACACATTTATTTGGCACATGCCACAAATGCACACAACATAAAATAAAATAGAAAATAAAATAAAACTTAAATCTCCACAATAAAAACTTAAATCTAAACAGGAAAAAAAAAGGGCAAAAGTTGTGTGTCTCACGGCTGCGCCAAATAGGCCCAGTTCAGCAAACTGCCGAGCAGCTGGTGCCCGACCCTGGTTTTCAACTGGACCTGAGCCTGAGATGGACTTTAACGCATACAGAAAACTCCAAGACTGCGCACGGGATCAGAAATACCTGGGAATTGAACCAAGGACCCTACGCAGCATATTTTAGATGGGCATAATCATGATCTTCATCTGAGACTTGATATGATAAAACAGTTACAGTCTTTCTTTGTAAAATCACCGAGAGAACGATGACATTCAAAAAAATCTTTAAAGTAGCATACTTATGAATAATTTGTCGTGTCAATGTTTAGAAGTAGGTTAGTATCGAAGTGTTTAAGAAGTTTAATTGCAGACCAAACAACTCCTTGTAAGAATCCATGTCAATTTGTGTTTCGTGGTCAAGTAACACCGCATATCTAAACACTAACTTTTGCACGCGGCTTGTACGGAAATTAACCAACGGGAACGTTTCAAATGTAGCCTATGACACTCGGGGATAATCTAGCTGCCAGTTATAGAAAGAATTTTCGGAATCGGATCAGTAGTTCCGAACCTACGTTTGTTACAAACATACGTAAGTTTGTTAATTTTACCTCTTTTTAAATTTGAATAGATTGACGTGACTGAGCGGAGCGGAGGTATGGTCCAACCATTGAAGGTACCTTCTTGCCGCCCAACAAAAAAATATTATTATTAAACGGTTGGTAATTAAACGCACGGAGCAGAGGCAAACGGAGCGGAGAAGAGATGAGCGGGAATCGACCAATCGTATTGGTTGAAATCCACATTACGTATCTTGTCTCTCCTGTTTTTGGTCGAATCTTGCACTTAGATACTACTTACACGTCTCCGTTTTGGTGGCAACCAGGCCTTATGTTTAAAGTAATTATACAGGATGGAAGGGACATGGACGCACAAACGCTTACCACGTAGGTATTCAGAACCGATGAAAAATTTCTATGTGGGGGGGGTAGAATGACGTTCTGAATACGTGGTAATCGTTTTTATGTGGATGTCCATTCCACTCAGTAAACACCAAATTCTAATACTTACCTGAATCTCTTTTTTTTGTCTACACTGCTTTAAATGTTCCAGTACCGTCGCAGGCCGAGAGTCGGCGCTGCTACTGGTGCGGCCCGCTGGCGGAGCAAGTGCACCGCAGTCAACGCGCGCCGCCATGCAGCGCTCCGCACACAGAAGTCACCGACTGTGACCCCGGCTTCCCGTACTGTGCTGTCGTGGCTACAGCACCGCGTTAGTACTTATATGAAATTCGATTTTTTAAATCATCATTATGAAGATGATGAGGCCTGGGTACACCCACATTTCGCCAGTTCTGTTTAAGTCCCATGTAAAAGGGGCCATCAATCGGGCCCAAATCCAGACTCCGTGTTGATTACTGAGAAATTCCTGGTTGAAAAACTTGATAACACGTCCTTAGCCCGATCCGGGAATCGAATCTGGGACCTCATCTTCAGCTGTAGCGGTTGCGCTCTCTAGCCATTTTTACCGCACTACAGTTGGTACCATTATCAACTAGTACCGATTGATTATCACACTCTAGACAGTCACCGTATTATTTAATTAAAAAAAAAAAACACTAATAAGTCCTTTTTATATTTCACAGCTTACATAGAATCAAGATACTGCGTCAAGTTGTACCAAGATGAATGTTACTCACTGTACTGCAACTCAACCAGGACATGGCGCATGTCTTGCCCGTGTCGAGGCGACCTCTGCAACGGACCCAACACCGAGCGCGAACTTGACGCCTTTGCAGGACTAGCCAAACTAGTGGCTAGGACACAAAACAAACGGAACAGAAGAGCCCTCAAGAACGCTGGCTTTATAAGCATGAATACTAACAGAAACAATCGGATAGAAAACACCACTATCGAAGAAAATCAAAATATTGTAAACAATTCAACAGATAACAACGAAGGCAATGAAGCTGAAGTTAACGCAGATGAAAATATAACAACCGATGCCATTACAACTGCTGCAGATACTGATAACGATAAGATAACTGCAGCTGATATAAAAGACGTGGACAATCATATTGATACAACAGCAGCTATTGTACCACCAGATGTCAAAAGCGATGAAACGCAAATTATTGAATCTACTACTCTGGCAGACGTCGAACTTAAGCACAACGAAGCTACAACCAATAGCCCTATTACCGATGAAGTTATTAAGACCAACGATGGTCAAATGAATGAAACTAGCATTCAAATAGATATTCCGAGTTCTAATATTGAAAGTAGCGATCTCAAAACTGAAATTTTAATAATGAGTAGCGAAACAACCAAGCTCTTAGATGAGACAAAATTACCGGATATGCCAAGTACCAATGTAAATATCCCAGACGTTCCGACCACACCAGAAATCATGACAAAAGCAGCAATGGAATCAAAAACCATGGCACATACAACCACGGAAGCTATAAAAGCTGCTCCAATCGAAATAAAAATGAATGAAAATAAAGTGAAACCGAGTGAACAAGAGACAACCGTAGCTAAAACTACTCCTAGTTTCATGACAAGCACTACAGCTAAACCAAAAAATAATACCGCTGTGCGAATCGATGCGCACGTTCTTACATTAGCCATCGGCGTAGTTTTAAATTATGTATAAGTTTTAAATGCTAATTTTGTGTAATACTTTTCGAATTATTCACTGTCAAAAGTTGATCTCTGTAAGTGAAGCTTTAATTGTTAGAAATTAAATGTAGAATAGTAGCGCTCATTCCATGTGATATTAGCATAGACAAATTGTAAATATTTTCTGCAATATTTTTAGGAATTATGTAGATGTGAATGGCATTGGCACAAAAAATAAATACGCACAGAAAAACTTAGTTGTTTTATTTGTGTAACTTATAATAGAACGACATAACACCACAGGTGTATATTATTTCGCCAGTTATGTTTAAGTTCCATGATAAGAGGCGAGCCTATTACCACCTTCAGGACACATATCCAAATTACGGGCTATTGCTGAAAAAATCCAGTATCACTGCCCCACCAAAGTATTGAACCTGGAACCTCGTGTTTTTAGTCGAAGGTAAAATCATAATGCTGCGGCAACTTCCGGCCAGTCGACTTCGTTTCTAGACTTTTCGCTCCTTGGCTGTATGCTTCTCTTATATCTGACTCAAAAGGTTTTTCAAATCTTGTCTGCTTTATGGTTGGTCCATAATACTCAAATGTTGGTGGTGGCGGTGCTTCCACACTAACTGAATCGTGTTTTCTTTTCTCTATTCTTGTATTAGCTGCTACTGAATCTGTATCTTCTAATTCATCAACAATGGGGGTTGGCTCCTGAGCCTTGACAAAATTTCTATATTTAACGCTATTACCATCATTTTTCTTTGATGACGAGAAATATAGTCCTTTATTTTGTTCAATATCACTAAGATCACCTATTTCGGGAGGAGGTGGGGTCTTAGCTTGAGGTCTCACGTCTGCCCAAGTTTTAGTAGTAGTTGTTTCTTTGTTGCCCACCTTATTTCCTTTATCGTCAAATATATTTGAATTCCCAGAAGTGGATGTTTGTGGAGGAGCAAATTCTTTGATCCTTTTATCTCTCTGTTGATCGACATATTCTTCTTGGCTCATTTCTCTGAATTTCTTCACTTTACCTTCTACTCCTTCCTTGCCAATATCCCATTCTCGAACGTACGCCTCGCGCTGCTTTTGCCTCTCCTTTTCTTGCTCTTCTTTGAGTTTATTTTCTTTTTCTTTCGCTTTGGCATCCACTTCGTTCCTTTGCTGGGTCAAAAACTCTAAGAGACAGGTGGTGAAGTCTTTTTGGTTTTCTGGAATGAAAGATATACATAATATTACTAATTGTTAACTGCCAAAATTGAAATAAAATATACTTTATTAATAGAAAAAAGTAAACAGAATGACACGTTGTACTACATAACAAGCTCTATTACAACGTGTAAAGTCATAAGTGGTCGGCACGGCAAGTCGGATTACGATATGTGATGCATTAATCTGCTGCATCCGGTTAAACTGGCAGCCGACACCAAAATAGTTGGGAAAAAGCTAGGCAGATGATGATTAATAACTACGCGCTACATTCTTTTGGAAACATTCGACGAACACAACCTCAACAGATACCCGCGTATGCCATTAACCGTAATTTTACTCAACAGTTGCCCATGGCGACCTTATCGAAAACCTTCTGAAAATCAGTAGTTGTTGAACGGTTACAAAGCAATACACTACAACTATGATCTCATCTAATCCAAGATAATTCCTGTTTAAATCTCACCTTTAGGAGGTTCTTCTGGCGGCAAGCCGGCCCTAGCTCGCTGCCTGGCACGCGCAGCGGCCACTCTTGCAGCAATCATCTCATCTCTCTTTTTCCGCACCTGCTCAGCCTCTTTCTGCGCTCTCAAAGTTTCCTCGCGTCGCTTGATCAGCTCTTCCATTTGCTTCTTACGCTCCTCTTCGTCGGTACTGAATGAAAAGTAACCGACGCCATGGATTCGAGCCTCTGTAAAGAAAATTTAGTTTTTACTTGGAAGCTGGAAATCTATGGAGGGTTTAACAGGAACTGCCTTCTTGGAAAAACTTAAAACATGAATTCATGACAGTTACAAACAAGATAAATTGGATAGAAATACTCGTAATTACGATTTAAACATTATGTCAACCAACATAAAAGTCAGATGCACTCATGTTTTGCAATGACTACATACATTTTGGTTTCAAACATCTGGACTAAACAGCAGAAAGAGTTACAAACCATCAAACAGCAGGTCTTGATAATGTATATCTTTATCTTTGGCGAGCATTTCCTTTTCCTTCTCTTCCCATTTGTCTCGTAAAGATTGCAGATAATCATTTGTAGTTTGAACTAACAGAGGCTTCTCATTCACTATTGTAGTTGTCTCCTGTGAATACAACAAGTAATTAATTATTATAGCTTGTTTCCATCGATCGCGGATCTGCACCACTTCTTGTCAATACCCAAATAAATAAACATTATAACAACAAGAGTAACTGTACAGGTGCAATCATTGATTGATATAACAAAAATCCAAAAACGGACAGAAAAGTCTTTTCTTTTTAAAGTTTGCTTGGAAAAATCAACTTTGAAGTTGATCAGCATCAAAATCAAAATCAAAATCAAAGCATTTACTTCAAGTAGGCCCGTTACAGGCACTTTTGAACTGTCGAAACAAAGACAACAATGAAATTTAGCTACAGTCCCAGTCACAAGGCATAAAAACTGTGAAAGTACTGTAGTTGCCCATTCCCTAACGTAGATCTCTATGGAGAAGAACGGGCAAGAAACTCCATGGACACTCTTTTAAATCAGAATATTTTTACAAAACCTTGGTTACATCATTCATGTTGAGATGGTACATTATGTGAGAGCGATGTAGCAAGATGTGCACGTTAAAAGTGTCCATAGTAAAAACAAGGAAAAGAACAATTCAAAAAATAAAATAATTAATTCAAATAAGCCGTGGCAACCAAGAGATGACCAGTCACAACTGACAGCGCCCGTTCACGAACATGACGCATGTATCAGCACCATTCAACTCAACCATTTTGAAGGGAACTAACTGATCCGACACACGCGCCACCATCAGCGAGACATTTGAGTGAGCATGACATACACTTAACCGCCAGGGCAAATTCAAGTCATAAAAAAAAAAAAATGACGTAGGTTATCAACGAAGGATAGCTTTCTATTACATAGTACTCACATAATATGGGCTATGCGGTTATATAATACCAAAAGAAATTGAATCTATACAATGCAAAGATAGTTGTACAATCTTCAGCAGCTCCAACAATACTATTTAATGCTATCCATTAATCAGTTTATGCGCCCCTGTCCATGTGGAGCAGGACCGGCATTGAGCCAAGCATTTTTATCAGAGATATAATCGTCCAACTTGTAATATGCTTGCTTACATAGTGTGCGTTTAATGCATGATTTAAATTTCGTCTCATTCAGTTCAAGAATACTTTGTGGAATTTTATTATAGCATCTTAAACAGTACCCCATGAAAGATGAGTCTACTTTAGCGAGTCTGAAGCCCGGCTGAACTAATTGGTCTCTAGTTCTCGTACTGTAATTGTGTCTGTCACCTCTTTTATTAAAAAGATGTAGATTTTTTCTAACGTACATTATGTTTTCGTAGATGTATTGACAATGTACCGTCATGATTTTGATTTCCTTAAACAGTTCCCTTAGAGAATCGCGCCTACGAAGATTATATATGGCTCTGATGGCTCTTTTTTGCAGAATAAATATAGACTCAATGTCTGCAGCCCGTCCCCATAACAGAATGCCATAAGACATTATACTATGAAAGTAACTAAAATAGACCAGTCTAGCGGTATCTACATCAGAAAATTGACGGATTTTTCTAACAGCATATGCTGCTGAACTTAGGCGCCCCGCAAGAGATTTCAAATGAGAACCCCATTGTAGCCTTGAATCAAGCGTAAGCCCCAGGAAAACGGTTTTATCTACGAATTCAAGTTTCTCTTTATTCAATACTATATCACACTCGTTACTTTTAACATTTGGTAAAGCAAATCTTATGCATTTCGTTTTTTTTTCATTTAATACTAAATTGTTTGCTGTGAACCAATTATGGACCTGAAGTAGGGCATTATTTACGTCATCTAGATTTTGGGCCCGTCTATTTATCTTAAAAATTAGAGAAGTGTCATCAGCAAATAACACCATATTTTGAGGTTGGTTTTTCAATAAATAGGGTAGATCGTTTATATATACTAGAAAGAGGAAAGGACCCAATATTGAGCCTTGCGGAACCCCCATTTTTACTTTTAAACCCTGTGAATTAACACCATTTATTTGAACATATTGTTGTCTATCACTTAAATAAGATTTTACCAAACTAAGTGCAAGTTTACCTAGTCCGTAATGCTCAAGTTTCAAAAGCAATGTGTCGTGATTTACGCAATCAAATGCTTTGGAGAGGTCACAAAATATTCCTATTGCGTCTTGGGATGCTTCCCACGCAGAAAATATGTGCTTTAATAAGGTTACACCGGCGTCAGTTGTACAACGTCCCTTAGTGAAACCAAACTGTTGGTCGTGTAAGATTCTGTTGGTGTTAAAATGATTGAGCATTTGATTAAGCATTACTTTTTCAAACACCTTGCTAAAAACTGGCAACACGGATACAGGTCTATAATTATTAGTATCTTTACTATCCCCGGATTTGAAAAGAGGTATGACTTTACTGTATTTCATTAAATCAGGGAAAACTCCTTGGTCTACACACAAATTAAAAATTAAAGCTAAGTATGGTGCTACAGTCTCAACTATGGATGTACAAACTTTGATAGACATTCCCCAAAGATCTTCGGTCAGTTTGACTTTTATTTGCCGGAAAGCTTTAATAACTATCATAGGGTTTATGTGTTTAAATTTAAATTCAGCCGGGCAGCCAGACACATTCGCCTTTAATAAACCAATTGCTACTTCAGGAGAGGAATTAAGAGACTCCGTAGTTTTTAACGGTATATCGGTAAAAAAATTCACAAATTCTTGAGCTACTGCCTGATTAGAGCTTTTAGGACCACATGCTGTATCTAAGGTGTAGCTAGTGTTACGTATTTTCTTCCTGTTAGTCTCGTTATTTATGACTTTCCAAACTGTCTTTATTTTATTTTCTGCTGTTTTGATCTTGTTGCTAATGTGCAGGGCTTTGGCAACCTTGCATGTATTTCTAAAAATGTTTGAATACTTAGCAACATACTTATTAAAAGTTTCAGTGTTTATATAAGATTTAAGGTCATAAAGCTCAAATAGTCTTTCCCTACTTTTTCTGATACCTCTAGTTGCCCAATCACTAAATATAAATTTAGGGCAAATACTTTTTGTCTTCTTTTCAAAAGTTTTGTTGTATTCAGTGTGAACTATTGAAAAGAAATGATCATACAATTGATTTATATTAATATCGTCCATATGATGGCTCATAACACTTAACTTGTTCTGCAGGGAAATATTATACCTATTTAATTTGCTAGTAGTTATAGGTCTAAATTTAATCTGAACATTTTGCAATGGTGTGTTACACCTAAAAGTTACAGTTTGTCCGCTGTGGTCAGACGGCAGGCAATTTACTATGGCTTTATCTAAGTAATCGCAATCGCAGAAAACATTATCTATACAAGTAGCAGAAGATGGAGTGACTCTAGTAGGTTCTATAAAAATGTTGGTCAAGTCAAATGACTTAAAAAGATTTAATAACCGACTGCTATTTGAATTGTCTTCTAAAATATTGATATTGAAATCACCACAAATAATTGTAGATTTATTACTGGCTGCAAGTTTTGCCAGGACATCTTCCATTATTGATTCAAATAAGGAAAAGTTTTGATAGTTTGGGGGTCTGTACACACACACAATTACATGCTTATCTAGCTCAACACAGGACAGTTCGACGCAATGTTCAACCGAGAGACCTACTATGTCAATCATCATCATTCGCCTGCTCTTATCCTAACTCATTGGGTTCAGCGCAGAATGCCTGTGTCTTCCATACTTCTCTATTTCTCTTTCAAGTTTATAATTATTGAAAATCCACAGTGAAATGTAGTACAAATTAATTTGAACTTAAATTAATCAATTTTAATAGTAGCTTTATTTGTTTACCTCTGGTTTAGCTACTTGTTCCACATTTGATACAGGTTTGTCTCTATTTATGGCCCTCATAAGGTCAATATCCCTTTTTAAGAACATTCCCATGTCTGATTTGCGACATTTTCTTGTCCTGCCCAAACAATCTGTGAACTCGGTCCTGAAACATTGATTAGTTAATACAACAAATAATAGTATAGATAAGGTCAAATTAAAAACTATTTTGGCCAATGTTTGAAATATCGTAATTATTTTCTTTGTGAAGACTCTATGAAGTCTTGCCAGTTCATTTAATTTTACCTAGTGGTTTTTTTTTATTATACTAAGAATAACTTAAAAGGTCCAAATGCACAACCCGACAGATTGCGGCGCAGTGCGGACTCTTTGCGCGTAGCCTATGCAGTGCAGCGCATGTACATCAGGTTCGACCTTTATAGTCTAGGTATAGATGTCTACTGCTGCTGCAGCATAGGCTCTAATTTTACTTCTTTATATTCAAACCACCTACCACCTGACCTATCACTATACACCATTATTTTTAGGTCGTTCTGGAGCCGAATACCATGAACTCGATCATCGAACTCGAAACGATTGGGACTATTTTTTTCAAAAAATAACAATAAAAAAACACGAAAGAATAAATTTAATGTTTTTTTTTTTTAAATAATGAGAACTCAAATGCATATGTGTGTGTAAAAAGTATCCACGACGGCAACACATGCGAACGATACCCATTGAAAAATTCATTCATCGATCGATTCACATTATAAAAAACATTAAATTTATTCTTTCGTATTTTTTTTTTTGTTATTTTTGAAAAAGATTGTCCCAATCGTTTCGAGTTCGATGATCGAGTTCATGGTATTCGGCTCCAGAACGACCTAAAAATAATAGTGTATAACAGAGAGATTTAAACATTTACCATTCATCATCATCATCTTCATTGGCATTACTTTCATTATTTTGTTCAATTGGTTCTTCTTCTGGTAGTTTCTCAGGCTCCTGTTGCTTCTTAGTGTTGAAGTCAACAAGAAATCGACTAGCTAGTTGAGAGTTCCCTGCACTATCTGCTAAATGCTCATACAACTCGGCTTTCTTCTCCAATGCTAGCCTGTAACATTAATCAAATAATTATTAGAGCAGGGCAAGACAATTATTTTTTTTTTTTTTTTTTTTTTAAATTAAAAACGTTTATTTCAATTACAATTGGCATTTCGATACATATTTCTGGAGATCACCTTTTAAGCAAGGAATTGCTTGTATTAGGAGACTCCGCACTTCCACTTGTTATTTTTAAGCAATTGAAATGTAGACATGATTACACAAAAAAAAAACAAAAATTAAGTTTAAAATTAAAAACAAAATAAAAAGGTAAACTTAAAAAATACTTAAAAAAAAAATATTCAAACAGCTCTGCAAATAAATGAGCTTTATGTATAAAAAGGCCAGATCACGCGTGTACTTGTGGTATGTGTATCATGAGTGAGTGTGTGAGTGAGTGTGGGTGTGAGTGTGAAAGTGAGGTTGTATGGTGAGTGAGATAATAGAATGGAATAAAATAATTCTAGTAAATTGACAGAGCAATAATCAGCAATTTTAAGCAAAATTGAAAGTGTAGGTCCAAATGTAGGTTGTTGTTTGTCGGTTAGCCCTGCGACATTGTCTTGGGATCAAAAGAAGCTAAATAAGTCTTCAATTCACTAACCTTGGGCACAAGAACCCAAAGGTTACTAATTTGGTTATTGAAAAGAAGAGACAATAGACTCAACATCATCGTAAGTTTTAGTTTTAAGCCAGTCGATTACTACTTTTTTACAGTCCCGGAGCTTCATGGAATATATTCTTAATTCTTTATTCAGCAAGTTGTATAAATAAGATGATTGCCTTGAGTGTTGTCTTTTAGCGAAAGCAGATTTAACCTTGACCGTTGGAGCGACTAAGTAGCTCCTTCTACTTCTTGGCTTAGAGGGGTCATACGGAAGGCATGTGTGTTTTTTTAGTATAAGTTGAAGCAGATAAAGCTTTCTTACAGACAGAAGTTCAGATAATAGGTAGAGGCTGTGGGTGGGGTACCTATAGGGTTTAAAGTACATGACCTTAAGTAAGGTTCTCTGCGCCCTCTCTAGTTCCAAAAATTTTAGTTTAGTAGTCCCTCCCCAGCAAGTAATACAGTACATGAGGATAGATTGGGCCAGTGAAATGTATACTTGCTTCAGAAGTTGCTTTGAAGCCACATGTCGCAGTGTTTTAAATGTCCAAATCAGCTTCCTAACTCTTTTCATAATTATTTCGGTGTGCATGTGCCAGGACAGGCGCTGGTCAATCATAACACCTAGATATTTGGTATGCTGTAACCTGTCAATTTTAAGCAAGAGCAGCCAGGGGTTGGCGGGTTGGGGCAGTGATGAATTTTTATTTGGAAATTTTGAGACGGTTGCGAGTTATTATACTTAGTAAAGCAGATGAAGTTGGATTTTGAGGCATTCAGTGTGAGGAGACTATTGTTTAGCCAGGCTGCTATCTTCACAAGGCCACGCTCGGCCAACCTACGAACATTATCCCAAGTCTTAGCAGTGAAGACAATGGCAGTATCGTCGGCGTATGAGAAAATGAGCCCGCCATCAATCTTCATGTTGCAGAGATTATTAATGTAGATGAGGAATAAGGTCGGCCCAAGAACACTGCCCTGGGGGACTCCGAAATTGATGGTTAACTCGGAACTGGTGTACGTCACAATTTTAACCATTTGTTTGCGATTGTTGAGGTAGGACTTTAAAAGATCATGAGCGGGTCCCCTTATGCCGATACGTTCAAGCCTCTGTAAAAGTAAGGGGACAGACACTGTGTCAAAGGCCTTTTTGAGGTCAAGAAAAACAGCTAGACACTTGTCTCCAGAATCTACACCGTCTACCAGAGCAGAAGTTAGTGACAAAACTGCATCCTCAGTAGACTTTCCCTGTCTAAACCCAAACTGAGAAGGCGAAAGTATTTTATATTTGGATAGGAATTTAATTAGGCGTGAGTTGATGAGTTTCTCAAAGATTTTTGAAATGGACGGTAGGACCGAAATTGGTCTATAGTTAGACGGGTCAGACTTATCCCCAGACTTGTAAACAGGTGTTATAAGGGCTACTTTCAAGGCGTCCGGGAAAAGTCCCTGCTTGAAGCTTAAGTTAATTAAGTGGGTTATAATTGGTACAATTTGTTCGTGTGCTGATTTTAGAAAGCTGACTTGTATTTTGTCCCAACCGGGGGCGCTATCCGATTTCAAGCTCATTAGAGTGGCACGAACTTCGTCGGGGTCTGTGTCGAGAAGAACAAAAGATGTGGCCAAAGGACTGTCTGCCGCGAATGAGTCAGGGTTGATATTATTGCCTGCTGAGGACTGAGAAGTTGTGATGTTTTCAGCAAGAAGTTTGCCTATGTTACAGAAGTAGTCATTTACGTTGTCCACAGAGTTTTGTGGGGTAGTGGGTTTATCTAGCAGTTCCGAATTATTTGTTTTTTTAGGTTTGCGTTGTGTGATGTTGTTAATGATAGCCCATGTTTTTTTAGGATTTCTGTGTGCTTTAGAAAGTTGATCTCTGTCATGTTTACGTTTTATTTTTCTAATAATGGTACAACAGTAATTACGATACCTTTTGTATGTTATTTTTAGCACCTCATTGTATGGGTCAAGCCTAAGTCTCTTTTGCATTCTATTTCTATTTAAAATACAGCGCAACAAGCCAACTGTCATCCATGGTTTTAGGATTCTATTTTTCAAAGGTATATTCATAGTAATTGTACTGAGTGTGACACAGTGTTGTAGTATTTCGATTAGGCTATTAGTAAGGGTGTTAGGGTTATCTAGTCTTAATAAGTCCGATAGGTTACTCTCTTTAAGCAGCTCAAGCGCCTTCTCCGAATTAAAAAATGTTTTTGTTTTTGAGCGTCTTATTTTGTTAGTATGGTTTGAGATTCTTAAGAAAGTCATGAAATGGTCAGTAATGGTCGTGTGAATAACTGCAATGGTTGCAGTTTGGTTGCCAGGTTTGAGTTTAACTATGAAGTGGTCAAGACAGGTTTTGCCTCTCGTGGGAAGCGAGTGACCAGGAAGGAGACCATGCATTGCTAACATGTTGAGATAATTAAGTCTGTTTGTACGCTCGTGTGACTGCTCATTTTCATTGTATATTAGATTAATATTTATGTCTCCAGTGATTATTATGGTTTTATTTGATGCGAGGGTAGCTAGGTGATTGTTTAAGGATTGAATAAATTGGTCTGCGTTCGCAGTTGAAGGGGATCGATAAATTGCAATAACTATAAAGTCAGGCGTAACATGAATCTCTAAGCAAGACGCATGAGCTAACTTTAGTTCTTTAGTTTTATTTTTGTGTGTGCTTTTGATATAGGCGACTACACCGTCAGACTTATTTAGATGGATTGTAGTTTGGTAGGAGTTATAGTTAGTTATTTGAGGTATTGGTTTATTTGAGTTTAACCTACATTCGGTAAGGATTATCAGATCAATATCCATTCCAAGATTGAGTAAATTTAATTGAAGATCGTCAAAATTAGAGTAGACAGATCTAATATTCTGTGAAACAATGGCAAAGCCGGGAGAGTTAGGCGCTATATGCTTAGTAAAATCAGCAATATCACAATCAAACACTTGAGCTATTTCGGAATTGTCAATTTCATTCAAAGTGAGTAGAGTATTATCCATTAATACGAGTTTTATAAATGCAGGATAACGTAACTATAGTCATATTACGAGTATTATTTCGTGTGTGGGTGATATTGGATGTGTGTGTCTGTGAGTGTGTAGAGGTATGTGTGGTTTGTAAGTTTGTGAAATTGGTATCCGGTTTGAATGTAGGTTTGAGTGATGAAGAATGAGTGTAAAGGCGCGATTGGTAAACAAAACATAACTTATAACATAACTTAGTGTTTAACTTAATTCTAATTAATTTTAAGAGTTTAATAAACCGATGAAAGTTTAACATAACAGCGAAATTTAGTAAGAAAATAAAGTAACAACAGTAGGTCGCTTGTAAGATAGAAACTAGTCATTTAAGCTGTAAAAGGTTATGTACCTGTGACTCAGAATTTATGACAATAGTAGGAGAATCATCATCCTTCTTAATATATACCTTCCCGTAGGCTGTCCAGCAATATTTGTACTCCTTTGATTTCGCTAGGTCACGCGTAAGAAAGTGTAGTCGAGCTCCTTTTGTGGTTAACTGTTCCGAGATGTATATTGGTGTATTCTCATCTCTCTTAAATCCGAGATGTTTCGCACATAATTTTCCATTCTGTTTTCTATTAAAAGCTTTAGTTGACTTCAAGAGGTCTGATTTAAGAATAGTCGACTTTAGCTCAACTATAATAGGGCTATTTTTTGTGCTAGTTCGTTTGTTTTTGACTCGATATATGTCACTAATATCCGGTTTTGTGATATTACAGCCTACTTCATTGGATAGACATAATGTCATTTTTATCAGATCTTCCTAGGATTCCTTATCTATTTTTGGGACATTTTTCATCTCGAAATTCGCCTTTCTGCTACCTCTTTGCAGGTCTTCTATTTTGTCCTCTAAAATTGTGATGCAGTTTCTATCATTTTTACATTGGTCTTCGAGAAGCTTAATTTTGGACTTTAGTTCTTCATTTTGCGCCGCCAGAAAAGCCATGGAAGATTCTATGTTGCTATTAGTGTTTTTAATTTCCATTAGAGTTTGGTAGATCTTCTTACTCTCTCCTTGTTGTGGTGCCATTAAAGATGATATGAGTTCTTTGACTTCCTCCTTGAAAGCACGGAAGTCAGAATCGTAGTTATAAAGATCCTCTATCGACCTCTTGTGGCATCGAGATACGAAGTTAGGAGGGGTGCATTGTTCGAGTTCGAGTTGATCGCAAAGATTCGATTCGGAAAGGGATTTGCCACTCGATTCCCCCATTCCGAGTACCAGGAGATAATAAATCAAAGAAGATATGCTACAGTTAGAAGTAATGTGCAGTCTGGTGGCTGGCTCAGTTATTTGTATCGAACTGCGCAACTTTATTAAATTTAATCGACTAATGCACCAGGAGAAGATAAATGCAAGGAGGTCCTGTGCGAACTGACGCCCACAGAGATAGGGTATTGTAGCAGTGTGATGTGCAGATTTGTTTTCGCACACAGCGGTGGTCCACTCCACACGGTGGGCTGTCCTTGACGGTCCAATGATGGGCAGGTAGGTTGGTGCTTTGCTCTTCTTAGGGGCGTTGCTATGCGCGTGGGCAGGTAAGTAAGTAATTCGTACCTTTAGATTGGCCGACTAGCTTCGATGTACTAGGGTACTAGGAGTTGCGAGGAGATCTATTATGTTCAAATATTTTTTTTATAATTAAGGGCCTAATTGACCTAAGTTAGAAATCTTTTGTCTAGGGAATAAAATTGGCTTCTGTCCATTGTTTTATGCTTAGGTTGGCTCTTAAAGGTTTCTCTGAGTCAATCTAGACAGGCAGCCTTGACGAATGGCTAATATTATTACCAACCACTTAACCTTACCAGCATGAACTACAATATAGTTTTCCATTTAAGGATGATTTGTCTAAAAGGAGGTTATTATTACCATTTTTTGAAAACATAACTTACTTTGATTTCCTACAAGCTTCCAACTCTTCAGTATCAACTGCTTTCAAACTGTCTTTGAAAGTTTTTTTATATTCCTTTTTTGTATCTTTGTCATGATTCTTTTCTTTAGCAGGAGGAGGTTTGAAGTTCTCAAGCTTGTGTTGTGGCAGCTGTCTCTTTTCATTAACCTCCTCTTGCTTTCTTAACAACTCAGCTTTAAGGCTGAATAGCTGAAAATACATAGAATGATTTTAATAACACAAATAAATTTATATTGAGCACACACTTTTGTGTAAGTAGGTAAATGACAGTGTGACGGTTGACAGAGGAGAATGGAAGAAAAAAACGTGTTGCGCCGACCCCAAGTAACATGGGACAAGGGCAGGAAGATGATGACACACTTTTGTGTACAGTATTTTTCAATGCATTTATGCGGTCTTCCCAATTTATTTATATTGCACTATCTTGGTTTTCAAGTCTCTCTATCAATGTTGGAAATCCAGCTGACATAACACCTTGTATTAAACCAAGTATCTTGACTTGCTTACAAAGGGCTGTGTAGTTTTGGCAATCATTATACCTATAAATTGTTGCGACATCCAATGGCCAAATGATAGAAATGTGTTCCACAAGCCCTATCCACAAGTAGCTTCAATGCAGGATGCAAAGCAGTTCTGTATCATCATGCCTGTAATCCCTGAAGAGTTAGGCAGAGGTGCACCTAATAGTATACCCAGATTTCGCCAGTCATTTTTAAGTCCCATGTAATAGGGGGTGAGCCTACCATTAACCTGGCACAAATCCAGACTCCATGGCAGCTACTGAGAAATCCCTGATGGAAAACCCCAAAAACACTGCCCAATCTGGGAATCGAACCCAGAACCTCATGCTCATAAGTCGCACTTGCGACCACTAGACCAACGAGGCAGTCCGTCTGAAAAGATTATTGAAACATAATTATGTAAAATGTACTTACAGAAGATTTGTTAAATAGAATCTTTTTCGAACTACCATCGTTCATCTTGAGGTATGGTACAAACTATCCGCAGCTTATAATTTCAATGATGCATACAAAGCAAGAAGCGATTAGAATGTAACATTATAGAAGATTACTATAACACCTGATTATTGTTTACAATTTTGTATTTGTCTTACGACTGGAACTAATCCAATTTATGCACAAATTAAGTATGTAAAGAATGGTATACGCTTCACAAGAGAACGAAAATTTTGTTTAGTTCTGAAAGAAGGTTCAAACCAAATTAATCCAGCAAAACAAGTAATGTAATTTTTCGAGATTCTATGCGAAGCGATGACATCTAGCAGGAGACATAATGACAATGACATTTGTTTGAGTGACAACAAAGCTAGAGGCATGGGCATCTGGCTCATTCAAAATTAAAATATCCGTACAAGCGTGTGGAGATACCTTTACATTTCATCAAAAAATATTTAGTTAGCGAGAATATCAACCGGCGTGAAGTTATATATAAATCAGAACTGAGAATTTGACATCTCTGTATTGACCACTTGCAGGGTTTTCTAGAGCTAATTTCATGGTCATCTGACAACCATCTCGCTGGCCGTGACGACAGAAATTTCTACACAACGACAAAAACGGAATCTTTTGTGTACAAGCTAAACCCACATAGTTTACGGATTTTGTCATATGAAAAGTCTAATACGAAAAACACATCAGAATCAGAAACGATACCTTTATCAAATTAGTGGCATAAGTGCTTGAAACCAAAATGTCAACTCCAGCCAGAAGACGCCTGATGAGAGATTTTAAACGGTTTGTATCTAAATATTTCTCACGTTCTCAAAAGCATCTGTAAACAGCTATGGATTCTATGCACCCTAGTTGCCATTTTTAACAAAATTTTCTTTGTGCGAAAGTGTAAATGCTGATTCATCAAATTACATCACAGTCATTTTAATTGATTTCTATTCTGTTCTATATTTCGAATTCCACTGTAAACAGCGAAGTCGTAAGACGCTGGAGCTCTTTGTGTCGCACACAGAGAGTAGGATACGCTATAAGTAGACATAGCTGCGTCACTCGATGTATAAACGTCGTTTGTTGCTACTCATTATTTAGGTTATTCAAATACATTTCATTTATTCGACAAAATGAATCATGAAGTCATCGTGGAAAATCGCAAATGATGGCTTGCTTGATATTTTGATAATATCACTTACCTGTATAAAACCTAAAAAGTCATCTCATGACCTTGATTAAGTTATAGAGGTTTCCATGAGAACTCAAGAGCTTTGTATGTAAATTGCAATTCATAATATTCCTTATTAAAGTACTCATACTGATACAATTAGAAAATGTTACTTTTTATACTTCTTTTTCTGATTGTGCGCCTCTGTTTGACAAT
Source organism: Eurois occulta (assembly GCA_950022335.1). NCBI lineage: Eukaryota > Metazoa > Arthropoda > Insecta > Lepidoptera > Noctuidae > Eurois > Eurois occulta. The sequence goes on along the minus strand of OX465500.1, from coordinate 7,837,078 downwards.
AAGAGGCCTACTCATAGATAAAATGCCATTTTTTTTTTTTTTTCAAAATAAATTAATAAAAATATATAAATTCAATTACAGAAGGTAATCTGTAAAAAAAACAACAAAATATCTTTTAAGACTGCTAATGTTTAATATAATATATGGACTCATAATTACTACCCACAGCTTGCAAGAGGACCCACCTACTGGAGTATCTGGTGCTCCTACTGACAACAATATCATGATCTGGAATGCTGTGATATTCGGACCCCATGACACTCCGTTTGAAGATGGCACATTCAAGTTAACAATAGAATTCACAGAGGAATACCCAAACAAACCTCCAACGGTTCGATTTGTGTCGAAAATGTTCCACCCCAACGTATATGCTGATGGAGGAATCTGTTTAGACATCTTGCAAAACAGATGGAGCCCAACATATGATGTTTCAGCTATATTAACTTCTATACAGGTAAATATTATTTTAAATCAGGAAAGAGGAAAACCACTATATCTGGATTTATTTATGAATTGGAAAATAAGTTCCACTTCACATTTATTGTATGACTAATAACAATCTACAAATATATCATTTACATTCCTAAGTATTTTACAATATTGTTTTCATTTTCATCATTTCTGAATTATGATTTTTACTTCCTTTTTGTCGAGCCATAAATCTTATAAGAATCTTGTGTAGAAAGCCATAAATCCTATAAGAATCTTTGTCGAAATCCATAAATCTTATAAGAATCATTTACCGACAGCCATAAATCTCATAAGAATCTTTTGTCGAAAACCATTAATCCTATAAGAGTCTTTGTCGAAATCCATAAATCTCATGAGAATCTTTTGTCGAAAACCATGAATTCTATAAGAATCTGTCGAAATCCATAAATCTCATAAGAATAATTTACCGACAGCCATAAATCTCATAAGAATCTTTTGTCGAAAACCATTAATCCTATAAGAATCTTTGTCGAAATCCATAAATCTCATAAGAATCATTTACCAACAGCCATAAATTTCATAAGAATCTTTTGTAGAAAACCATTAATCCTATAAGAATCCAATAATTACTGTATGTTTGTGCTTTGTAAAATAATATCGAGGTTACCAATTAAATGAGTTCTCAAAATCTGCATCTCAAAATATAAAATAGTTATAATTTTATGCTTTCTTTTTTTTTAAAACCTAATATTGAATAATTTATGTTGTTTCAGTCATTACTAAGTGACCCTAACCCCAATTCACCTGCGAACTCTATGGCAGCACAGCTTTATAAGGAGAACCGGCGAGAATATGAAAAACGGGTGAAAGCATGTGTAGAACAATCATTTATTGACTAGCAGGGGTCGGCCTGGATCTCAATTAAATGTGGTGTACACAATACCTGCTCTGCCGGTCACCAGCCAATACCTCCTTATAAATTTCATTGGGACAACCATGTAAATTGTAATTACATACATCATCAGACACCAAGTTAATACTACAAAAGTATACCAGATTTATAATAAGTATGGGTTTTGGTAAACTAATTTAATGAATAATTGATAGGGAACCAAAATTTGAGTCAACAGGTAATAGATAGAAATAGCTCCACATTTATACAATTTAATTATAATTGACAATATTAAACCTTACTACATACCAATAACTGTAAGAATAGAGTCAGCATTGCACTCAAATGTATCATCTCATGTGTGAAATACTTTTTTCATAGTGAACTTTAATCCTTTTGTCTTACCATAGTATATTCATGATTTATTGTAACTGTAATTATAGTTATATTGATAAACAGAAATATTTTTCAATAGATTTGCATTGTTTTAACTAATTAGTTAAAAATGTATGAACTTTTATCAAGTAATAGCACATGATAAAACCTTAACTAAGCTTTGCTTGAATAAATTCTAGAATGAGTGAAATGTCTTCTTGGGACTTACTAAAACAAAATTTTGGCAAACACAAAAATACAATATTTTCTTCCTAATTTGATTGTTGCATTGTCCTAGGTAACTTTTGGAATACTTTTTTTTATTGATGAACTATACAACAATGTAATGTATAAACTATATTATTATTTGCTGGATTAATATAATTGTTAATTAAACAGCCCAGTGGCATTATCAAGTGTTTACCTAAAATAGTACAAGTTTATTTTTAATTTTCAAAATTATTATCTATTGACTCCAGTAGTTTTTTTACTAATACATATATTGTCATCATTATTCTGCTGCACAAAATTAGGTCGAGTCTCATTCGTGTATAATATAAGCGTCCCAATGGATATTTTTGAAATGTGTAGCAGTTTCCTTGTTTTCTAATAACGCTGAATGTTTGAAATGTCTTGTGTTTCATGGACATTTTTAAGTATGTGTAATATTTCGTCTTCTAGTAAAATATTATTTTCGGTTTTACAAAATGTCTTTTATTATTTATTTAAATATTTCTTGGAATATGTCCAAGTATAAATAGTAAAATCATCCGTTGCGCTCTTGGCGCCACCAGGTGCCACCTGTTTTAGACCCCAATTGATTGGCACGCATCAATGGGAAGAGACAATGTATATATAGATAGTATATCATAATGCCATGGAACTTAGGTAGGCCTTTGGTGTGGGATGCAACTTGCGTCGATACCCTTGCGCCATCCTATCTTAGCATGGTGAGCTGTGCTGGGGCGGCTGTTGCAGGTGCTCAAACGATGCATGTTTGGTTACGTTTGAGCCGTTTGGAGTTGAAACACGGCCATGGGGTCCGAGTGCCCACCAAGTATATTTTTTCGGGATATCGCCAAGCAGTTGGTCGACTCTCCACGTGACCTGGTTGGCCTTTTTAGAGGGTTCCGTAGCGGAATGGCAAAAAACTTAACCCTTATACATAAATTCGTCATGATGTTCAGTTTAAGATATGGGACTTTATCATCATCAATGTTGAATGTACTGTAATTTATACAACACTAGCTGTTCCCCGCGGTGTCACACGCTGCGCGGCTCCTAAGGGTCATACCGTAATGTTATATAGCCTATAGCCTTCCTCGATAAATGGACTATCCAACACAAAATTTTTCAATTCGTACCAGCAGTTCCTGAGATTAGCGCGTTCAAGCAAACAAACTCTTCAGCTTTATAATATTAGTATAGATAAATGAGCCTTAACTTTTTAGGGTTCCGTGCCCAAAGGGTAAAACGGGACCCTATTACTAAGACTCCGCTGTCCGTCCGTCTGTCACCAGACAGTTGAAATTTTCACAGATGTATTTCTATTGCCGCTTTAACAAATACTAAAAAACAGAGTAAGATAAATATTTAAGGGGGCTTTCCCATACAACAGATATCACATGATTTTTTTGCCGTTTAATAGATAATGGTACGGACTTCGTGCGCGAGTCCGACTCGCACTTTGCCGTTTTTTTTTATTATATTGTTTGGTGCTACGGAACCCTGTGTGCGTGTGATTACGACTCGCACTTGGACGGTTTTTTTGGCCAAAGAATCAATCAGCATTGCCATCTAACGTGGTAATAATGCTGCCAGCCTTCTGGGCACTTTTCTTATTGACGAGCGATGTGGATGAATTTTCCGTCGCTCAGAACCGTCATTCGCTAGAGCGAAAAACAGCGTGCTATCGACTTATCGAGCGCATCTTCGGTGCTGCTGCGAGCTATGGAACTCACGCTCTGTTTCTCGTGGGGTATTGGGTTCGATTCCCTGATCGTTACACCACATGCAGAGACAAATGAAACAATTTTATAAGAAAAATAGTTTATACGAAATGTGAATTCTTACAAAAGTATTAATATATACTACACCATTATTGAAATATAATAACATCAAATAAATCAATCTACTTAATATAAATTTCGTTGATATATATTTTATATCAACAAACGAAAGTTCTAGCGAGTAGTACCTCAGGACAGGGAATTATCACTGTTTTTTTTTACACTTGTATTCCATACAGGTTAATTTAATACAGATAGTGTGAACAAAGCTTTATTTAAATACACTTTTTATTTTTACCTTGTTTTCAGGTCTTCTTTTAATTTATAATGTAATAATTCCATACAGACTATGGCATCTTCAGCACTGTCGTGCCCATCAACTGAGTTTTGTATTATCTTCTTCAAATATTCAGATGATAAATTCCTGAGTGCTCGTTTGAATGGAGGTCCCATTTTATGTGGAAACAGGACACTAGTGTCAATGACAGTGTCATGAATTAATTTAAGTACTTTACAATCAGATTCTAAACTATGCCCTATTAATATAGTTTTACTATTGAACATTGTAAGAAGTGTGGCTTGGACATCCAGTAATGTTGTCGTTACTCCATACATATGTTCTTCAGTTATGCCAGAATACCTAGTGTTGTAATCTATAATAGGGTGCAATGGTCTAATAAATGTCTCATACACAACATTACATTCTGAATTTATCACTGTTACTCTAGTTAAATCCAAACCATGGGTGGTATAACACATCTCACAATCCAATGCATAAATACCATAATCATCCATATCAGATTCTGGAGGTAGTGTCTTTACAAAGCCTTTCAAATTCTCAAAGTCAACATATTCATAAACATGACTGGGAGCTACACAACAGCCATCAGATGTCCCATCTTGACCGCAGCACTGGTACTTGGCTTCACCTCGAACTCTATATTTATTATTAGGATGGTAAATGCATTCCTCCTTTGTTGCTGCAAAACCAATCTTATTTACCATATATTCTTTTTTGCATCTACAGCAAGTCCTGAAAAAGCCTTTTGGTGGTTTCTGTTTATTTTGACCATAAATGATAGCCCTGCCTCTTTGCCCGCTTTCATGAGGCCTAGGAAAACCATTTTGTTTAAGTTGATCTTCAGTTAAAATCCATTTTGCAATATTATTGTATAACTTTGCACCAACAAACTCTTTTGAGTTATCTGCATTTTTTCTATTCTTTCCTTCAATGCTCCATGAGCCTGTTGGTTTGCCAGGTGTCCCTCCTGGCACTTTTTGTAATGTTAAGCAATCAGATGCTGATTTCTTTATACCTTTGCATTCTTGCAACTCTTTCCTTAAACGACTAACTGCTAATACTGCAGAATTCTTGTATATTTGTACAGTTGAACATTTTTTACTAGTATTTAGTTCTTCATGTTGAGCTCGAGCATAAGCATCAGGTGCAGTAAGATACAGTTTTAAACATTCATCTATCATCATGTTTAGATATGTAGATCTTATATTTGCAGCAATTTTAGAGCCAAGAGGTTCTAAAACCCCTGGTCTATCAATAAACTTTTCATTTGGTATATGAGCAACTCTTTGGGCTCCTTTTTTGACAGTTTGTGTGATAGTAGAACTAGTAGAAGGCTCGCTCCGGGCAGAAGACTGACTGGGTGAAATAGTTTTCTTAGCATTTAATAAAGTGGAGGCATATGGCACATGAGCTATGCGGATCTTGTTACCAGTGGTTGGAGGGGTGAAGTTATTTTTAACAGGTGTATTTTCACTATTTGAAGAAACACTTGTATTTTTTGCACTATGATATTCTCGAACTTTAGCTAGCCTTTCTGCCATTGTTTGGGCTGCACTTACTTTAAAATCTGGTTTTATGGGAGCTTTTGGTGCCACTTTCATGGGTTTATCAGCTGCTCTAGATATTCTTTTCTTTCCTATAACAGTCTCTTCTTCATTTGAATCCTCCATCTTAGATGTATCTTCAACCATTTTAGGTTTTTCAATTGGAACATATTCATCAAATATTTTCTTACATTCCAATGCAATGGCATCTTCATCTGATTCCATATCAAACTCTTCATCAAGTAATTCCTCAGCGTTGTAATCATCATTATCAGATATGTTATTGCTTTCATTTTGCTTGCTAGTCTCATGTTCTTTTTTAGATTCTTTGGAACTCTTATGGGAGGTCTTACATTCTTTGGAACTCTTATGGGAGGTCTTAAGGTCTTTATCTTTTGTTTTAGACTTATGTTTAGAATTAGAACTATGCTTCTTTGTGTCATGTTTTTTAGATGAGCTATGTTTTGAGTTCTTGGAGCTGTCAGAATTTTTAGAACTGGAATGCTTTTTCTTGTCGGATGAGTGTTTCTCTTTTTTGTCATTGTCTTTGTCTCTACTTGAACTTTTGTTTTTTGATTTGTGTTCTGAATTCCTTACTTTGTCTTCATGTTTAGTTTTATCTTCAGACTTAGATTTAACTTCCGACTTGGATTTATTTTTCTTATCTGAGCTTTTGTGATGTGACTTACTATTATGATTTTTATCTGAATCTCTTTTATTAGAACCAGTTTTTTCAATATCTTTTTTATTGTCATTGCTTATGCTATTTTTAATATTAACCTTTTTTAAGCCACTACACAAACTATCTTTCCTTATTTTATCATGATCAGACTTTTCTTCATGTAATATTTGATCTAAAATATCAAATTCTGGCCCCAGGTCATCCAGCCCATTAAGGTCTGAAGATAATTTCCTTTTTTTAGTATCAGGTTCGTCTTCATCACTGGAAAAACAAGGTGCAAGTGACCTCGGTGTTGGTTGATAGGTAACTGATGGAGTTTCACTTTTTGTGCTAACTTTGGCTGGCTTATACTCTAGTATTTTCTTCTTACTCGTATTTTTATCAGACGGAACATAGTTAAGTTTACTAGTGTTATTAGAACCTTCATTAGGAATATATTTCTGTAGTTCAGTCTCAGTGCCTGGCAGATACTTTTCAGTGGATACAGTTGATCCTGTAGGCGTATATTTGTCGCACTGCACATTTTCGGTGCTCCCTGGTGTGTACTTCACTGGCGGGGGAATGTATATAAAAGGTTTGGAGGACCCATTAGTATCTATGGGTCGTTGAAGAGGTAGACCTGCAGGTTTTCTTGGCGTATATGGTACTGGAATATGTCTCTTTCTTTGTTCAAAAACCTCCTCAGTAGTTTCCTCTGTGCCCGGATTGTTGATCTTTTTCAACTCAGATATTGGTGTGGGGTTGTATGTCGCTTTGGCAACATTTGGAACTGAATTTACTATATTACTGTCTGGTTGTGTAGCAGTCACTGCAGGCGTTACTCCAGAGGCCTCCTTCTGTTCAAGAACCTTTTGTACTGCTGCCGACACTAGTTTCTGTAATATCGCTCCACTTTCGATTCCATCATTTGTAGTATTCTGAGATTCTTTCTTAACGTGTCGAAAATGACAATAAGGTCTTTCGCAAAGACCATTATCATAAAAAGGGCAATTGTATCCTTTAAAATACCCTGTCGATGGAAGCATCCTACTATAATTATTTTCCAATCCACAAAATAGTGAAGAACGAACCAAAAACCAGATAAAATCACTCAACTACAGAATATAAAACATTATTATACAGATTCATTCATAGTTTCTAGAATTAATACGATACATTAAAAATAACAATTTAGATTAAAAAAGGCGAATGTATTTATTTAATTTGAGTGTCCCAATTAATTAATATAGACTTCTGTATGAAAATACAAGTATTAGTGCTTGAGTTATTAGGCTTTGATTTCCAAAAAACAGTGTGGGTGCGCCATTATCAAAAGTAACATTTAATGTTACTTTTAATAATTTGATAATGCTTTTTGAGCAGAGGATAATATTTATCCTCTACTCTGAAGCTCTACTCGGCGCTGAAGCTGGAGCTCCTCCTGGAAGCCTCGATCGTGCAGGCCTGGGTGACACCACCGGGCAGGCCTGCCGATGTCAACAGCGAGGCGGGTTCGTTCCAGGAGGCCATGTCCGAGATCTGCGACATGGCAATGCCCCGAGTTCGGCCAGAAAGCGCCCGGCGTCAGGTGTACTGGTGGTCGCGAGAGCTGACGTCTCTGCGTGAGGCGTGCGTCGCCACGCGGCACCTGTATGCCAGGCATCGCAGGCTCCACATCCGACCTCCGGATGCGGCAGCCACTGAGGCGGAGCTGTACGAGAGATACAGAGCAGCGAAGACCGCCCTCCGAGAGGCTATCCAGCGGGCCAAGGATGTGGCCCGCGAGGAGATGCTGGAGACTCTCGACGGTGATCCATGGGGGCGCCCTTACAAAATGGTGCGGGACAAACTCCACACCTGGGCCCCCCCGCTGACGCAGAGTCTCCGGCCTCAGCTTGTGGAGGACGTGGTGAGCGCTCTGTTCCCTTCGCGAGGGGAACATCCTCCCCCGCCTATGGCTCCGCCGCTTGCGGTGCCGGAAGCGGACCACTCAAACGACGATGACGACACTCCGGAGGTGACCGGAGTAGACCTGAGAGTGGCGGTAAACCGGCCTAAGGCCAGACATACCACCCCGGGACCCGATGGCTTACCTGGCAAAGCCTGGGTCCTGGCCTTGGAGGCTCTCGGGCCCCGACTGGAGGGGCTCCTAAGCGCATGCTTGGAGAGAGGCCAGTTCCCGCTTCGTTGGAAGACAGGGAAGCTGGTCCTCATCCATAAGCCGGGGCGCCCTGCGGACTCTCCGTCCGCATACCGACCCATTGTGTTGCTCGACGAGGTGGGCAAGCTCTTCGAAAGAGTCATTGCAAACCGCCTCGCCGGGCACCTTGCGGGGATGGGGCCGGATCTTGCGGATAACCAATTTGGTTTCCGCAAGGGGCGCTCTACGGTGGACGCCATCATGCGCGTGAGAGCCCTCACGACGGGGGATGCGGTGTCCCGGGGTGGGGTTGTCTTGGCAGTGTCTCTCGACATCGCCAACGCCTTCAACTCCATGCCCTGGAGCTGCATTAGGGAGGCACTCCGGTATCACCGGGTGCCGACCTACCTCCGTCGTGTGGTCCGTCAGCGTCGTTTGCTACGCTGACGACACGCTGGTGCTGGCGCAGGGGAGGTCGCACGAGGTGGCGGCCGAACTAATGACACGCGGGGTTGCGATGGTCGTGGAGAGAATCCGGCAATTGGGTCTCGAGGTGGCATTGCACAAGTCCGACGCCATGTGCTTTCATGGGCCTCGGAATTCGCCACCGTCGGGATCCACACGGTAGGAGGGGTCCCCATCGGCGTCGAGTCGACGTTGAAGTACCTAGGACTGGTCCTCGACAGCCGGTGGAACTTCGTGGAGCACTTCCGACGTTTGGCTCCCAGACTGGAACGGGCCGGGGCTGCCTTCAAGCGGCTCCTGCCCAGCCTGAGGGGTCCAAACGCCTCCTGCCGGAGGCTCTACGCGGGGATCGTGCGTGCATCCATGGCCCTTTACGGGGCCGTTCGTTGAGATTGCGAGCCAAGCACTATCTGAACGCGCCCCAAAAGGTGGTAGCCGTAAGGCTGATCCGTGGGTACCGCACGATCTCCCGCGAGGCGGCGAGCCTCCTTGCCGGATTGCCACCATGGGATCTGGAGGCGATAGTCCTCGCGCGCCTGCACGAGTGGCGCGCGGAGGCACAGCGCCGAGGGGAAACTCCGCTACCGCGGCAAGTTGTCGCGCGGCGGACAGACCTCCGGCGCGATCTCATGGCGACATGGAGAGAGCGACTGTCGCAACCCCGTGCAGGGGCGTGCCACGATAGTGGCGAGAAGTCCCCTCTTTGAGGAGTGGCTAGAGAGGCACCACGGCGCCCTCACCTTCCGCCTGACGCAGGTCCTCACCGAACGCGGATGTTTCGGGAGGTACCTGCACCGAATCGGGGGAGAGGAAACGCCCGGGTGCTATCATTGTGAGGATCGCCCGGAGGACACGGTGGAGCACACCGTGGAGGTCTGCCTCGCTTGGGCGGAGCACCACCGTGTCCTCGTAGCGGCGATTGGCGGCGGCGACTTCTCGCGTCCGGCCCTGGTTCAAGCCATGGTCCGGGGCGAGAGGGAATGGGAAGCCGTCGCCTCCTTCTGCGAAGCAGTCATGCTAGCGAAGGAGGTGGCGGAACGTGAGAGCGAGAGAACCTCACGTCCCAGCCGCCGCGGGAGAAGCACCGGGCGTCGGGGCCACGCCGTGATGGCTCTCGGCCACCGTAGGCGCGGGCCTGTGGACAGTGAGTAATGGGTTAGCTCGCCGTCCGTCCGTCTTGTGACGACAGGCCGTGTCGACGGCGCGTTCGTGTTCCACGCGCGCTTCAAAGAGATGTCAGCAAACAAGAGGGGCCCGCAAGGGCCGATGCCTGCCAGGGCTGCGGGACTGTTCGAAAGAGATACCGCGGCCCTGGAACATAAAGGGCAAAAGAAGGAACATGAGTGGTTTTTAGTCAGTAAAAGTCTGACACTCCCTTCCGCTCCCGTTTCGCGCCGTTCGCTTTCCGCTTTGAGGAATGACTTTTTCTGTTTTTTTTTTTGTTCCTACGCCTTTATGAACGCGAATAATATTTTAATCAACATACAACCTAGCACTAGCCTGCAAATTGCAAAAAACGCAAGAAATTTTGAATTTCGCGGGCTGGTTGGAGCATTCACCTTAAGGGATTCGTTTGTGAAATGTTAAGCTTTAAAGTGCTAATGTCCATGTCTAAGTGTCCCCCCTCTACCAACTAAACGGTGTGTTTGGATGCATAAAAAAAATCAGTGACATTATATTCGAAGTTAAAAGGAAAACTATCACAGCTAAGTAGGCTTTACACGAGTAATAGTCGACCAACTTATAAAATGTACTTGGATAAAATATTTTCCTGAACGTAATGTATGGGAGCACAGGTTTTTCGACTGCAAATGTAAGTTTGTTTTTCTATTATCACAATAAAAGTCATCGTTATACGAGGCTTATCGGACCGTAGGAAGTGTCTGCATATTTTGATGGGTAACTACGGAACCCTACTTTGTTCGTGGCCCGACTCGCACTTGGCCGGTTTTATTTCTTAAAAAATATGGATAATCACGAGTTGTTTATAGAGACGGTACGCATTAATAGCGTTTTGTACGATTGTCTCACCTGAAATATATATGGATTCAGTCTAAAAAAAAATATATAGAATGAAATTTTGAATTTGTAATATTCGTCGAGTATTGTGGAGCCAGCATTGTGAATACAAACTCGGACCACATGTTACCAGTAAGAAAAATAATCAAAAAGTACGTTTCTCGATATTTTTGCCGGGCTGAAGTATTATAGCTTTTTTTATTAGAAAAGGGTTCCACATTAGCTTTACATGCTGTTAGAAGTGATGATCTTTTGTTTTCTATTACAAGTCTGATACAGATCATAAAATGACCATTAGAATAAAATAACCACAGCAAACAGCTTTGAAAAATTATGTCAGGGTTGTTGTTGCGAATACAGATGAAGAGAGGTGGGAAATTCAAGGCAAAGTATTTACTAATTTCTCAATACCTCGCTATAATGGACATTTTCTGTCGCTGCGAAGAACGCTTTTTCTGATACGTAAAAGTTCTATTATGGAATTAGTTTTGAAAGTTTTACGTTGGTGCCCGTCGTCATTTAGAGGGTTATCAAAACTAGTGTCAGATTTCGTAGATAGGCTAGTAAGTGTCATCGAATATTTGTATCCAGATTTTGAAGGAAAAGCTGGTTTTTCCGAGTAGTTTCAAGATGTTGGATGAGCTGGTGAAAGATTACTCTGCATACTTGAAGTTGGATGTGCTAAATGGCTTCCAAACCGTCCAGGATGTTGTTGATAATATGCTAACAAGACTCGAAGAATTAACTAGTGTGCTGCAAATGGTTAAACTGAAGAACAGTGATTGTGGCTCAGCAGTATCAGAGGATATTAGCAAATACCGCAGTGAAATAACAGCACTATCAAAGAAAATAACAACTCTAATCCATGTTATACATAAACTTCAAAACAATGTAGATCAACTAGAAAAACAAGTGGAAAAAGCAGAAGCTGATTTTGGTGTAAACAATGATAACAGAATTAAGAGTTTTCTGAAACCATTCCTCAAAAGAAACAAAGAAATTGTTTCCACAAATACTCCGATACAGCCTTACCAGAAATTAGTTTTTGAAAGTGTTTCAGATCATTTTGAAGATGGAAAGCCTTAAAAAGATAGGTTAAATATTCTGTACTTTTGTACATGTGGGATATATGAATTAAAAATTTCTTATCCTGTAAATAGAAATTTTGTGTACTTATGTAAGATATTATTATGTATAAAATATTTTTAATAAATCTCAAGGGTATTATGGTGCTTGTAAGCTATAAACAAATGAGCCATCTTACACATTTTTAATGCAATATAGGTAGGTTATTCTTAGTTCAATAAAAATATATTTTTTAATAGGCCTTGTGTAATCCTTTATTACTGTCATATTTTGTGAAATGTGCACTGGGTTGTATAAACTTAAAAACAAAGTTTCCATGATACAAAGGCCTTTATTAAGTGGTGATTGGAATTACAATATTAAATCTTACAAACATACAGCAGATTAGCACATTTAATGGCTTAAATACGAAACTAAATATTTTCTGCGACAAGTATAAGAGGAAATTCTAACTTACCTGTGCTAGAAAATTTAAAACTAACTTAATAACTAGTGAGGTTAACCTAGGAACTATGAATTGTAAAGACAAAACTTGACTAAGTGCAGGTGCATAACATAAACATGCCCAATATTAATATTACAGCAGCTCTTAAGTAAAACATTGTTAGCTATACAGCTTCTTTATAACCATATCTTAACAGTACAAAACTTAATTATAATGGAACAGGTAGTCTGTTTGTTGACATTCCTTAAAATACACTTATTATTAATTCTTATGTTATTAAACCTTGTTAACAAAAATGAACCCTTTTATTTGCCTGTTGATCCAAACCCTCCTTCTGCTCGTTTAGTTTCTGACAAATTGGTGACTTCTTTGAGGACTGGGTAGTAGATTCTTTCACAAATCAGTTGGGCAATCCTATCACCCTTCTTGACTTCGAAGTCTTTGTCAGAATGATTGAAGATAACAACACCCACATTACCCCTATAATCTTCATCTATGACACCAGCTGTAACAAAGTTTTATCAATGATAGCTGTTTCCCACATAATTATATGGCAGTTTGCATGTTATTTACATAATTTAACTATCTCAAGGTCTTGGTGACCTTTGCTTTAGACCGGTTTTATTTACTATCAACATTCCACACCTTGATACAAAAAATCTTTTATAATAGACTAAAATTTGTGATTATGTTCCATTTTATCATTAGTAAATGAGTCACAACATGAAATCCCAGGGTGGAGCGTAATCATAACTTTTTTAGATTTTCGAATCTGAGTGGTTTCAAACAGTTGCATTTGGTCATTATGGAACATGAAAAAATATTAATAATTGAAATATTCAAACAAATAATTAGATTTTCCAAGTCCGTGTATTTTTTGTCTAGATGATATCTACCAACTAAACTGGTAGACTATGTTTTTATCTAAACTCAACAACACCAACTACAAACATATGTGTTGAGGTTTGATAAACTTAACTATTTTGGAAACTTTCATATCATATCATTTGGACTTTATGATTTTACTGATAAAACAAATTTTATTTCTACTTTGTTATATTCATACCAGAAATGTTTTAAAAACAAAAAAGTAATTCTAATTTTTTAATTATGATTATCCACAATCAGCACTATTTTTACACTTTGCTGAAATCTTTTGAACAGGGGTAGAGGGCTAAGAGTAGGTTTCATTATTTTTATTTATTTCATGTTTCTGATGATCAAATACACCTTTCCAAAACTATTCCAGATGAATTGGATTTTAATAATCTCCCCATACATTACGCTCCACCCGTATGCCCATTATTACACTGTCCTACAATGGCCTACAATGTTATGGAGGGAATCAAACTGCCTATTATAATTATTACAAATTATACCTGTTTAGTATTACAACATTATAATTAACATTGGTTGGTATGGTGCCTGAATATAACCATATTGAGCGTGTTTAAATACTAAATGTGGTGTCCACAAGATATTGTTGACTAGGTACAAGAGAATTACCAAAATGATTGATTATATTTTGTTTACTAATAAAATTGCAAAGTTTATTTAGCATATTGTTTGATTGCACAAACTGTGCTGAAATCATTGCACTCATACTTTTCAAAAGAAAACAGATAAATATAATGATAATACGGATAGCCAATAGACATTGACATTATTTATGATTCAATATAATCATCAACTGATGATGTTGTGCATGCATAATATGTGCAAGTTATAATTATTTAAGAACCAATTCACATAACACCTAAAATATTAAGTTTCTAAGCATTTTGTTAGGTGTACAAAATTAATGCTGAAATCATTGCATTGATGTTATCAGAAGAAAACAGATATTTAATAGTAGGAATTGTGATGTCTTTTTACCAATTATAAATAAATAAATAAATAAATATCCCTGGACATTTCACACAGCACCATCTAAGCAGTCTAGTCCCAAGCTAAGCAACCTAATGCTTGTGTTATGGTAACTAGATGGCTGATAAACTACATATATACATTTTTTTTTTTTGTAAATACATACATATTATAGATAGAAAAACACCCAGACCCACCCAGATTATATTTATGAGATAATTATTTCATGGATAATATGATAAATGCAATAAGGATTTACAACCAGTTTGTACAAGTCAAATCAAACTACATTGTTATCCATGAAACATCAAATGATTACTATTAATGGTTTTTTTGTCATTTAGCAGTGTACTTTCCAGGTACCTACCTAACTAATATAATTGGATTATTCTGATGCTAACACAAAGTAAATTACACGTAAGTCACTAGAACATCACAGAAAGTGGTTTGTCACATGGCTTTAGTGCTTTATTCGTAGGTAAATCATAACCTATCTTTACCAGAATTTACTGGCAATAGGCAGACATAATAATTGTGATACACACCTCCTACATCAATGAAGTTTTTAACGGCTAGTCCTGATCTGGGCGCTACTCTGCCGTAGCAACCAGATGGCAGTTCGATTTGCAGATCCGTCTTTACAAGTTCCTTACCGCGTGCTGATACTACGTAGTCATAGGCACTGGAACAGAAAGAATGTTAGAACTAAGGAACATATCAAACATACCCGGCGGCCTAATAGTAATATAATCACCTCTTCAGATCAAATCCTGCAGCTTTATCAGAACCTTTCATAGGTGGAAATGCATTTTCACTCAAACGTGTAAATTTTAGTTCAGTTTCTAGACCGGAAGACATTTTGGATAAACTAAATAGAATTCGCTGAATAAACCGTGAAATTTTGAAAAGCGATAAGCCAGATGTTTCGAGAATATGGGAAAATGTAATACAAGACAAGGTGAAGTGCCGCTATGCAATACCGATAAAAAAAAAACACAAAAACCCGCCAGATTTGACGTTTGTGACGTTTATTGGCGCGAAATCCTATGGTTAGAAACGTTAAAATGTCATCAAAAACTTGGTTGATGATTGTTGCCCGCCGCTAAAAAGATGGCACATTTTTATGCTTGCGTGAAGAGACTGAAGAGTGCGTCGGTTTTTACGGCACTTGAATGACATAGAGGGAACCAACTGGTGTTGGTTGGATTTGTGAAATTATTGTGTAAGATGGCACGTTAGTTTCGACTAGTGCGGGGCGCCAAAAGAAAAGAACCATTCCGCAAGCTGTACTCAGACACTATAATACACACTTTGTTCTCTACTTACTACATTAGTCGCTCAGAGTACCAATATAATCGGAAAATAGTAGAAGGAAAGTTGTGGCAGCGCTTTTTGTGCTTTTTAGGGTTCCGCGCGTCCGTATGTCACAGCCACTTTATACCGAAACTATTAGGACCACACAGTTGAACTCGCTAGGAGATATATTCTGTGAACCACTTTACGATTTACATATATAATAAAAGATTAAGGGGGCGAGGTGGGATGGTGTCCTCATACATGGAACTGAAACTAAGAAAGGAGATCATTCATTTTCGGCCCAAAAACGTTGGGGAAAATAAAAGAAAAGATACTTGTGCTGACGTACGAGTATTTTTTATTACAGCACTAAGTCTCTAAAACCATTTCTACAGCTGATTTTGTTGGGTTGAAAAATCTGGTTTTCCGTACGTTTTATTTGACAAAAATCTTTTCATCTGCTGGCAAAAAAGTGATTTGAGCTTGTTGGGAAGATGACCTTGAACAAGTATTTTACAATCATTTTACCTGCTCTTTTGGTAAAGCTGCGAATTGGGGATTTAAACCTGAGACTTGCGTCCATCTTTAAAACTAGCGAAGCGACTATTTGGCGAA
This sequence comes from Eurois occulta, assembly GCA_950022335.1. Classification (NCBI taxonomy): domain Eukaryota; kingdom Metazoa; phylum Arthropoda; class Insecta; order Lepidoptera; family Noctuidae; genus Eurois; species Eurois occulta. The sequence continues at coordinate 7,820,932 of OX465500.1, read as the reverse complement.
TGTTGAAAAAAGGTCGTGAATGCCTCTTGCAGGGTTTTTTGTCCCATTACACCTGGGCTATGTTCATAATATGGACTGTGAAGACGTAGTCCTAAGGAATCTCATTGTGCCGGAGACCTTTTTTGGAAATCCCGAAAGTCCTATTAATGAAAGAAAAGCAATCTCTATTTGCGACGGGACTTATATATACATCCAAATGAGCTTTAACTACTTTTCCAGCGAGAATCTTACAGCAATCACAAATACAGACAAGGTTAAGGAGCTGTTTGACGCCTGTCGAGGCGGTTCCCTAAGGCCTGGCAGGAGAGTCAACTGGTGCTGCTGCAGAAGGCAGGGCGTCCTCCGGAGTCTTCATCGGCGTGTAGGCCGATTGTCTTGCTGGACGAGGCAGAGAAGATGCTAGAAAAGATTGTCGCTACCCGCATCGTTCGGCACTTAGAAGCAGTTATCCCGACCTTATCGGAAGCCCAGTTCGGTTTCCGGGTAGGGCGTTCGACAATAGACGCCACCTTGTCTCTCAAGGCTGAGGCGAAGTATGCAGTTGTAGCGATAGCGGTACGGGCAATCATGAAATACCTGGGCCTGGTTTTGGACCGGAGGTGGAACTTCGGCGGGTGCTTTGTTCAGCTGCGCCAAAGCGCACGGCACGGCGGTCACACTCAGCCGGCTGTTGCCGTGAACCTAGGCAGACCGAACGTGGTTTGCCGACGGGTGTACCCGAGGGTGGTTCGCTCGATGGAGCTCTACGGGGCCCCGGTGTGGGCGGAGTCCGTGTCTGCTCAAAACAAGGCTCTACTACGATGGCCGCAAAGAGGCATAGCAATCAGGGTCATACGCGGATACCGCATCGTAGAAGCGGCGTGCGCCCTTCCCAAGTAGCACACAAATTCTATAACAAGCCGTATACCGGCCGGTTAGAAGTTTTAAATAACGGCATTACCTCTATAAATAAGTTCCAGATTGGATGTACAAGCGGCTACAGTGCCGCTGTACCCCCGAAAGAGGCACCGATTTATACGGCTCAAGGTTCTACAATGTCTCTATAATGTTCGTAAATATGTGTTAGTACGGAGATACAAAGGTGTTATGCGAGCGGTAGTGTGCGCCTCATTATATAAAATAAGTTCTTGTAGCGCGACTGTAGTGCTCGCATCTTATTTAGACGCGTCTGTATCTCCTAATTAGAGTTTACAGATCTGTATTAGATATACAGTAACGATATTTTGGGGAAATGAACAAACATAATTGATATTTTAACAAAGACGTCTACTAATAAGTGATTGATGGAATGACTTAAAACAATTTAACAATAAACAATGTTGATTTTTCCTTTTATGCATGCAAAGTACCAGTGCGAGTACCAGTGTATTGTAAATATATACATATATTTTAGCTAAAATTTTCACGCGCCTGCCATTTATGCAGTTTTTTGGATAAAAAGTACATTTGATTAGAGGGTGTACATTTTTAATTTAGTTTATATAAGATAGTTTAACTTTCTAAGTGGTTTCTTTAGAATCCTGGGTGAGAAAGAGTCACGTGAACTCGGATTTTACGATATTTAAATAAATTATAAACAACCATGAGAATTGCTTGTATTAAAAACTATAATGGCGTCTCGGTTACAACAGCCTTCAGAGTTTACTAGAACCATTCTATCGATTTAAACCGCTAGTATCCACGATTGTAGACCTTTTGGTTTTATGATTGTGGTATTGACGCTCTTTTGTACTTTTTTAGGCGTACATCGGTAATTAATATATTCTATTAAGAGTCTAAGGTTGTACAACGGACTATTGATAGTCCGTTGTAGGTAATTTTAATCAGGCATTCATTGTCCACCTGTTAATCGTTCTTACACTTTCTCATTATTCGTTTGTGTGTGACTCGAATTAATACTCGAATTAATACTCTACTAATTAAATAAGACTTACTGCAATATTTCTTGTTTATATACAATCAATTCAATATTTACAAATAACATCTAGTCTAATTATTTGAACCTTTAAATATGAAAACATTAATTGCACCTAAATACGAAAGAGTTTGTGAGCAGAGTATTATCCTTCATTGTTTTGCTTGTTGTTATTAGAGTAGATGCAGAGGCGCGGGGGCGCGGGCAGTCCGCAATTAAATTAGTAAAGCACTTTTGTCTCACTTATGCCGCTATATTGGCCCTAGAAACGAAATATTTGAGCTTTATAAGGCGTGGTTTTCTTGACATAATCAGCTATTTACCATACAGTTGCTGTAAAATTCACCACTAAAACGACCTACGTGTAAACTATAGAATTATATTTCTCTGCTGTAGATGTAGAGTTTCAAAGGCCATAAGTACTATTTAACAGCTTAGACACTTTGAAATATGTAATATACAACATTAAGCGCTTTAAAGGAAGCTTATAACTCCATCTAAACACTTTTAACTATTATAGCCATTAGCGGTCTTTTAAAAGGTATTTATAACTCTGCTTTATATCAAATGCTCGTACAATAACTCTTTAACACGCCTTTGTATCTTCATTGGGATTATATTTACTGTTGTACGGCTATTGTACCACATGCCTGTTAAAGAACTGTTAAATACGCTACTGAACTACTTAAGTATTATAGTAAACCCGTTGAACAGCTATTATAGAACATTCAGGTTGTAAAGATGTCATTTAAGCAGCTTGTGTGCTACTTGGGCTTGCGGGCACACCCCCGTGGATCTGGAGGTGCAGGGGCTCGCCGAAGTCGACCTCTCCTTGCCGGCCGTGGCCGAGGCCATGGTCGATAGCAGAGGCGCATGGGAGGCCGTAGCATCTGCGAAATGACATCCTCGCAGAAGGAGGCGGCGGAACGCGTCAGGGAGGAAGACTCACTCGCTGACGCGATTCGTCCAGGAGGACAAGGCGGCGGAGGAGGCGACTAGGCGACCTGACGCAGCCCTAGAAGGTGCCAGTGGGCGATAGATCGGGGAGTCTATCTCGTCGTATTGCACGGCCCTCACGAGTGGTGGCGATGTCTCAGGTGTACCCGGACATCGGCAAAGGAGTTTGGTGCCCGGAGACGGGCTACGCTGGATGGATCGCGAACGGCATGCGTAGCAGTTCTCGCGGCTCATCCACCAAGGCGAAAGTAGGCTCACGGCGGTGTTCTTTAGTGGGTGCAAGCCTCACATAACCAAACCGTCTCCCCGGACGTTGCGGTATGTGTTAGGCATTTTTCACCGCTAAATAGAAAAAAGGTCATCCCAACAAGCTCATGATATCACTTTTTCCGCAAGCAAATGAAAAGATTTTTTTTTAAATAAAACAGACGGAAATCCAATTTCAACCAAAAAAATCAGATGAAGGAATGGTTGTAGACTTAGTGCCGTAGTAAGAAATGCTCGGGCTGACTTTCCCAACAGTGATGACATCTATTTTTTCGCTGGCACTTTGAATTTTGGGCCAAACTTTGTATGAACCGTGAATGGTCTCCTTTTTTACGCCAGCACATCAAGCTACTACAATCTGTCAAATTTCTGTAACAGATTTTCAACTTTATCACTAAAGAATAAGGTTCAAGGTTGATTGGGAAAGTTTGACAGTTTCGAGTAGCTTGATATGCAGCTGGCGTCTGTAACTTAGCGACTTTCTCATCGAATGACGATTACAACTTTTAGATAAGAAGACGTATTTCATAATAGTATGGGTTTCAATATATTATGTGTTCGTAAGAAGATAAAATTACATTCATAACAACAGTGAAATACACTTAAAAAGTATAAACATACTAGTTTTCCGCCCGCGGCTTCGCCCGCGTCGAGTTCGGTTATATCTCGTAATTTTCAGTACTGAATTGATGCCGACTCTTGACCAATAGATGGCGCTGTATGTCCGGAATAAATTTTATTTTTTATTTTATTTTTTGTAATAAAAACTATCCTATGTCCTTTCTCAAGTTCCAAACTATGTCTGTACCAAATTTCACACAAATCGGTTCAGTAGTTTAGGCGTGAAGCAAAGACAGACAGACAGACAGAGTTACTTTCGCATTTATAATATTAGTTTGGATTTTTGTGCTCGTGACTGTACATCCATACATATCCATACAATGCAGAAGCCGGTACTGATAATAACCAGACGTCTAAGTAACTATACACCTACCCTACCTCTACCTAACGTCATAAAGTATGTATGTACTTATGTACTGAAATATTAAAAATGCAGGTATCCCTTTGATATACTACAAAAGCTATTAGCTGTTATCTATCTGTTCTATTTTGAAATAATATTGAATTGAATATCCTTCATAACTCTATCATAAGTTTAGTAGAGATGGTAGAGATATAAAAAACCGGCTAAGCGCGAGTCGGGCTCGCACAAAGGGTTCCGTATCATTCAACAATGATTGTGTCTTAAGTCAATTTACACTCAACAACAAAACTGAATTTGTTTTTCATTTACATGTATGTTAATGAAAAACAAAGTTACTGCTGCAGTTTCACGTAAAAGTCCCATATCTCAAAAACTAAATATCAAATCTTATTCAAACCAATTTTCGTTGAAAGTTCTTTTTACGTTCTACAAACCCAATTTCTTTCAGAATGTTAAAAAAAACACGAATTAATTTATTGAGTTCTCACAATTTTTACGGCGTTAGAAACGATTCGAATATCTCATCAACCATTGAATTAACAAAAAAAAGCACCTATTCATTGTAGGAACCTCGATATCATTTTTTAAGAGCCATCGATCGACACCCAACACAGTTATAAATATGTACGTAGATTTTTATTTCAGCCTTCAGTTACATGTATGGAGGGCCACTCGCATTTTTTTATTCGTAATTTCATTTCACTATTGTGTAGCAATTCAAAGAAGACACCCTGCTCTCCAAATTTCAACAGTATATGGTATGGTACCAACGGTCTCGGAAAAAAAATAATACGGATGGACAGACAGACAGTCAAACGGACAGGGTGAATCTATAAGGGTTCCGTTTTTTGCCATTCGGCAACGGAACCCAAAAAGCATCCCACATAATCTTAAGGTACCTTAAATCACTTATTCAGGGGCAATCAACTCAGAGATGCAAATACCTTACCTACGTTCATACTAACAAAGTTCTAAAAAGCTTTTTCCAAGCGTCTCCCCTACAATATATTAATTTATGTATAATACAATATCATCGGTCGGGTCGACTGCATATTAACTTGTGTAAATAACTTCAAACCAACTCATGAGTCATTTTTTACCTACTCTTAATTCCTTAGCATGCGACCCAAAGAATACAAAAAAATTCTACCTGCTACAAAAGAGGTCTCAGATTTGGGCACAATACGGATAGCAAGCGGCTGATCTACAGCGATTATCTCCTTCCAAAGCTGGCCCTTTGAAAATGTCGAACAACGACGGTGGGAGTCACGTCGATCAATATTTTGTTACAAGCTATACGGAAGTTTGCATTATAATTCGATACCGCTCAAATTTGAATCACCTCCGGAGCATTTCCGCCAATAATTGTGAAATACAAAACCACAACGATGTAAAAAGTCCACTAAAAAAAATGTCCGGAGTGCGTGTGAGATTAGTGATTTACTGTGATTCATTCGGTGAGCCCCCAAGAAGGGGAGTTTGTCCATTTTTATATTTCCAGCGTGTCCCTCGCGAGCGCGACATGCGCGTCGTCTCTCCGCCAGTCTCGCTACTACAGTTTCACGCACGTACACCAGCGCAATGAAACTGATGTAAATATTACTCCTACCATAATATTTACACGCGGATTGTTATTTTCAAAACATCAACAAATAGTGAGTGTTGTTAATATGAATTCAAGTGAAAAAAAGTGAGTTTTAAGTGAAAATTACTGAGAATTGCGACTGTGAACTGTTTCGCTTCGATCCAAGTCCAAGGAAATGCCGCCCGTACCCAATGTGCCTATTTCAGGAAGCATTTCAGCAAGGAACTTTTCGTTCTCATAACTTACGCTAGAGGTCAGTATAAAACTTAGCCGCTAAAAGTAAAAGTTTTTCAGTCATACTTTATTGAAAAACCATAAGTTTATCTGTAGCTATAAGTATCGCGACGTATCTAGGGTTCAAACACCGACAAGCTTCCCTCTTTATCAGCCCTTCTCCGCCCTTTACGCATGATCGACCGGTAGTTTTGGGGTTCACGTTCGGTGTAGGGTGCGGGTCCATGGGTATACGCATAAGTATATATTGTATAGTCACCCATAGCTATAATACGACAGCATAATGCGCCATTGAACTATTGAAAATTGAAGTTCTATACGTAAATTGAATGTTACGTTGAAGGCTGCCAATGTGCATGTATGGTGTTTTGTCGTAGTAAATCTTTGAAAGTAAGTAGTAGTTGTTGTGAATAATCTTGATTGGATACCTACTTATGCGTTTTTAATTTTTTTTCCACTGCGGAAATTAATATTTATCACTTAAGGACAAGTTAAATAGTTTCTTAGTAGGTCTTAGAGCATTTGTTAGGTACCAGGTTCAATTCTGATGAATCAAAAATAAACATTAGAACTGCTGCTATTTTTTGCTTCTAAATCTTCTAATGAATCAAACATTAACTTCGACATAACTATTATGAGATTTTTTGATTGGCCTATTGGTTATTATATCCAATAAACACAACACAGAAGAGAATCTGTTATTTTACCTCAGACTGCGAGTAAGGGTAAAGAAAATCGACTTAACAACAAAAAACCTGCTCTACGTAGGTAGGTACTCTATACTGAACTAAAAAAGACATTGATAAACACATTAACAAAGACTGTCTACGGATTGTTCTGAATTACTTTTCCATTTTATGAAGGACCTATCAGTCATTACAGTACCTACCTACACATTAACATTTTAAACGCAGGAATATGTCCCTATCTTTCATAACCTTTCCATAAAATCCAATTTACGTACCTACTGTAGGTAAGGAGAGGTACGGTCTACTTAAATAATTGCGGCTCTAAACGAATGAATCTAAGAAAGACCCATGCTAATAAACAAAGATGGAATGGGGCTAAAAATTGTGACTGCTTTGAATTAAAATGTCGCAAACAAAAGGTCCCAGAAGGCAGATGTTCCATTCAAATGCTCTCAAAACTCGCTCTACATTAATCCATCAATGAGGTCTTGTAGATACTTCAGGCATCCCTACAATGTTAATCGATGCCTTTTACAATCAATATAATTATTTATAAAACCAGTAACATTGGAAAGGAGTAAATGCCACCGTTTTGTACCGACCCGTTTGCGCAGTTTATAATAGATCATAAGTCGTAAGCAGAACATAACTTTTTTATTGACGAAAAATGAGTGAAACGCCTCTATGTATAGATAGAGTAGCGAGGTAACGAGTGTACTGTAGCGAGCGACATGTTTGTTTTCATACCGGTCCGAATTAACGTCGCGATTGGTTCAAAATCCATAACTGGCCTCCGAGAGCCAGGTGTCGTTCACACCGCGGCCTCGCGCCTCGTCTCGTTAATCACTCGTGTACGCTATTGTTAAAGCGCGGCGAACAGCCATCTTTGTCAAATTACGGCGATTCAATTTTAATAATTAAATTTGTTTAGTGATAAAACAAATAATCAAATGGAACAAAACGCATTGATACCGACGCGTAGTGTTGTAGAATCGGGAGTATCGTTACATTCTCTTTTGTTTCACTAGTAGCTGACGCTTAGTTGAATGGAAGCGATACGACTACGGCGTTAACAACCAGTCGACCATTAAAAATGATGGATGATGTCGTCTTTTGCAAAAAACAGTGTTAAGTGATGGTTTTAGTGAATAATGTGAAGGGTGATGTTAGTGTTTATGTTTGAGCGTACATGCGACGAGAACTGCGTCGTAATTTGTTATACACATTGCATAAATGAGTGAAATGGCGTTGCGGAGCGCGCGGGCCCGAGCATGCGCGCCAGTTTCCTCGCAATCGCTAGGAACGCACTGAGTGTTCTTCGTTTACGTGCACATCAAAATGGGAAGGTCGAGATTCCCAGGGAAACCACTCAAATTTCAAAACAGAAAACGTATTAGTGTTCTATCGGGAGCTGTTTACCATGAGACTGCTCCAGAGAATCACCCGCCAGCGCGCGGCTCTACGGCCAATGATTTTGCTGGGGACCAAGAGGTAAAGCTTATTTGCAGTGATTTCTCCATGTTTTCTCGTATGTTTGATTAAAATATGAGTGTACACACGGATATGTTGTGTTTACGTAATATCTAGTAGCATTCGAGGTGATAATCTCATAGGTAGAGCGTCAAGTATGTATCTACGTACTTTGACATTTGCGTGTTCCATTTCATGTCAACAAAATGTAAACTGTAGAGTTTAGAATTTGTTTAATTGTATTTATGATTGGCATTATGAGAATTACCATTACTCAAACACATTCGATATTATTTACAAACAAACTGTAAACATTTGATGGTCGACATACATAACCTTAACAACTCTAAATACAACATACTCCTAATCTTTACAACAGACCTTGTTATAATGATTTGTTAATTCTATGCTGTTTCATAGCAATAATACTACATTCTTTTCAACATTAGTATGAAAAACATGAAGAATAAAGACAAATTGTGTACTTACAAACATGATGCTTGTTTGACCATTGTGTATGTTACATGAAATCAGCACCACTATCCTTAATTTTTCTACTAAATCATTCTAGATTAGAGATAAAATTGGGATATAATGTGTTATTAGTACACATTTTGCACATATTTATATTTTCATTGGCAAAAATCTAATATTTTGTATTTCTCAAGGTTACACACTTCCTCGGAGACTTCAAACAGCATATTTGTGTGTAATTTCACTACAATACAATTTTATAGACTTCTTTGTTGGGATATTTTAGATACAAGTCACATAATTATATAAAATGTCTTTTAAGGGGGTTGTGCAACAGATCACAATGTAAAGTCGGCTAGAGTCCAAATAAACGAAAAGAAAGTAGATGCTTTAATCTCAACTTAACATATTTCAGGAGGAAGAAAAGAAAGAAAACAATAATGAGAAGGAGTCAGATGCAACTAGCCAAAATAAAGTGACTGATACAAAGAATAAGCCAGATATCCAGGACAAAAACAACAGCGATTTGTCTAAATCTCCCGTAAGGACCAGGTCTCAGAACAAAATGGAGCCAGTTAAAGGAGAAAAACCTAAACCAGTGAAGAAAACAGTCACTTTTGGCACAGTGGAAAGTTGTGAAGATATATTTTTCCCACTAAAGAAGATCCCACTAAAACATCATGCTCCTCTTGTACCCATCATAAAGAAAAAGTCATCTTTGAAACAAACAGAATACTCCACATTCAACAGTATTCTGAAACCAGCCAAGTTAACAGATTTGAGCTCAAAATCAAATTCAGAACACCATGAGGGTTATTTGAGAAAGAATTTGAACCCCTTGTCGAAGCCAATGAACAAATTTTCTCAATTTAGTGAAAGCCGGTGCATGTCACCTCCTCCAAGGAATGCTTCACCAATAGAGAAAGAGAGTGGAAGCTCTGCAAAGTTTGTCTTGCCTGTTAGAAGTGCACATTCATCAAGAGTAATCAAGCCTAACAAGAAGTTCATAGATGGTGAGGAACAAACCACAACAAGTAGCACAGCAACATCAAATAAAGTGCTCAAGAAACCTAAATTGAAGAGATTGGTTTTCAACAACTTACACAATGATGATGACACCCCTGATGAGGAAGACACTGACAAAACAAACCAAAATGAAAAACCTAAAGATACACAATTACAACCATTGAAGTCTTCAAACCTTTTCAAGGATAAAACATCAAATACATTTTCAAGCCTCAGTGTTGGCCCTAGAAAGGTACATGATCTATTCTCATATGAGAAAGAGCCACCTCAGGATGAAAATTCAAATCTGGAGAGTATGGAGAAGTTAAAATCTCCAGAACCTCCCAAGGAAGATAGAACTGGGCATGCAATGAGGAAACTCATGGACATATCAGATGCAAGTAGCTCTAGTAGCACTAGCAGTGGCTCTGAGTCAGAAGATAGTTGGGACAGTGCCAGTCCTCCAGCAAGTGGGGATGAAGAAGAGAAACCACCACCAGCCAGCCCAGAGAAAGACAAATCAGCAGCAGCAGCATCTCAGTTGCTCAGAGGAAAAATCATTCTCAGAGAAGCAAGATTGCAACTGAATCCACCAACACAGTCCACCTCGGCTTTGGATGGTCCATTCTCTACTGCTACATCTTCATCATGTATGTATTTATCTTTCAATTGACCTTCTTCTTATTTTTGTTTTCAGCATTTTAATTAAATCTCTGTGTCTTACAGCTCCAGTTCCACCAACAACTGTGACTTGCGGTGTTTGTGGTGCTGTAAGGTTTTACAGGTTTGTGAAACAAGCACGGAAATTCGGAATATACTCATGCGAATCATGCCGGAAATTCATATCCAAAATGCTAAAGAAGGAAAAGCTGTCTCAGAAGACCGGTCAGGTTGTTATGCAGTGTTTGAAAGGCGAAGGTCAGTAAATTTTCCACTTACAGATGTAAAGAAGTGTTTATTTATGAAGTAGATTGTCTAATAAAAACTGAATTTTTAGGTAACTGTCATGTTCCACCGATAGTCCGTTCACAACAGTGGAAGCTACTACGGTGCACGAACAAGGCTCGATGTCCAGCATGCTGGCTCAAGATGTGCCTTAAGGCATTCCAGGTACCACCTAGCATAAGAGCTGGCCTCACGGCAATGTTGCCCCCATTCATGAGGTCAGCTGTTAAAACGCCTGGTTGTTTGACACAGGCCAACCCACTGAGAATAGCAAGCAACACTACAACAAACACACCAGTGTTTGCAATAACTAACACTGACAACGACAATAGTAAGATCTTCGGTACTCTTAAACCGAGTAAGAAGATCGAGGAAATTGAAAAAGTAGAGGTATGTGTCGTATTTATTTGTTTTTTTATTTATTAATGTTTTGATTTCTAATTTTTGTAGTTAGATAGATTGCTTGATAGTTTAATGTTTGATGTATAAGTTTTTGTGAGGTTGAATTTTACAAAATTCTTCTGAATTTCAGGAAAAAGCCCCGAAAGACCGTCCAGTTACTGGCGAGTCAGTTGAAGAAATTAACGCGAGTAGAAAGCGCCAGTTGACAAGGGTGAAAGTTAGGAAAAAAGATAAAACTGATGCCAAACAGACAGAGGACCCCAAAAGACAAAAGGTGGAGCTCAAAGGACCTAGAGTCAAACATGTTTGTCGAAGTGCATCTATTGTCTTGGGACAGCCTATCGCTACATTCCCTACTCAAGACGAGAAAGATAAGCAGGAAAAGAGCCTTACCCTTGATGAAGAGGGTACTTTATGTATTGTGGAGAAGGATGGAGAGATACCTGAACTGTCCAGCTGTGAATCTGAGATGGATTCTGAGAACAAAGCTCCTCCGATTGTTCCAGAGGCAATGGTTACGAAGGATAGTGATGTAGAGGGATTGGTAGACACCAAAAAGCGAAAGATAGAGCAACCACTGCCTGTTAAATCACATAGCAAGGCTGAATCTAGTGAAGACGAAACTATTATGGATCTTGTACCTAAAAAGACATTCATGAAGCCTCTATCTAACATTACTAACGTAAGTTTTGTTCTTTCTTACTGTTTCTTCCATGTGGTTAGTGACTAACCTGGTGTCAGAGTTTTTATGCCGCCCATGGGCCTCTGACTTGGGTTAACATGCCGTCGAGAAATATCCCTCAGGCATGCTGGTTTGGTTTTGTCACTATGTATCCTCTACCGAACCAAGTGATAATTGTACAATAAGCACATGAATCCGAAATATCTGAGATGCGTGTCAAACTCGAGACCATGACTTGGTAGTCTGATGGTCATACCACTAGGCTACCACTGCTACTGTTTGTATAAATTGACACTATGTTATTGTATAACAGGCTGGTGTCTGCAATTCCACGTCCAAGCGCGTAGTTTGCGTACAGATGACACTAAAGTAACAATTGTCTTCAAAAGAGAAAGACTTAATATTGTTATGTATCATTTCAGGTGCGCAGTCGTTCACAGAAATGCGGACAGAATAGGCCAGAGCTAATTTGTGTTGACTTCTGGGAGAGCTATGACCCTGATGAAGTTTGCAGTTCAGGCTTTGGACTCATCGGCACTGGGTCATTCACCGTTACTAGACTGTGCTTCCTGTGCGGGAGTGCTGGCAAGGAGAAGGTAAATGTAGTATAATAAATACAAGAGTATTCACTAGTATAAGTTTTAAACTGCCATGGTCACTAACATTATCATTAACACTAGACACGGGATATTTACCATGTTTACTGTTTGTTTTGACTTCCCGATATTTTGGTGCTGTTGCAAGTACCATGATCATGGATAAACTGAAGTTATTGCGGGTGGGTGTTTATGAGCAAACAAATCGGTCTACCCTCTTTCTTGTTAATGATAATATTCACTAGTAATATTGTTTAAATCATGAGATTTAGTTTTATGTATTGAGCTTCTTTCTTGGATGTGGCAATTTCTGACTATGCCTCCGATCATATGACATGAACATATTTTGCCATTTCAAAAGTCTATGGATTAGATTTTTATATGTTCTGCTCATGGAATGTTGGTAAGTCCATTAAAAATGTTATTGTAATTTGAACAATATAAAACAAAATATCTTTTGTGTTAGAAACTCTTTTTCAAAACATTGTGTAAAGGTCATGTTTGTTATGTTTTAGAAATTGTCGAGATCACATTGTAACATGGAATGATGAGTATCTACAGTGACGGTCTTAGTTTTATGTAGTTGAATTATCATTATCGAAAGCCAGAAATCCATAATCAGACAAAATATAAAAACCGGTTGCAGTCAATAATAATAAAAGATTGGGCATAGCAAGGCCCTTAGAGTTCAGTGGGATATACAGTGAAGTTGTTCAACGCTGTTTGAGAATAGCTAGTATAAGCGGGTTACAACATACAACACATCCCCGCTCATTTTCACTGTGCGGTTCGGTACCATGTGTCCTACATACAAAATGAATTACTTGCACACAGTTTACAGTGCTAAAAATTAAAATTGTAGGCAACATACTACGTGCATCGTAAATAATCATTACGTTTCAACCATTTCTTTCCAACACTTGTAGATATCCACGACATGACCTACGGGACATATCGCGTGTATTTCTGAAGGTCCCCCTTATGTGACAGATGCTGGTGTGTTCGTCGTGCTGCGAGTGGTACCACAGCTGGTGCGCCGAGGAGGCGGCGGGCGGCGGCGGCTGGACGTGCGCGCGCTGCGTGTCGTGCGCCGCGTGCGCGCGCCCGGCCGCCCGCACCAGCTGCCGCGCCTGCGCCATGCACTACCATGCCGCCTGCCTGCCTGCGCCGCCACCAGATCATCGCAGCGACTGGCCCCAGGTATGTAGCTTTCTCCATCTCTATATGTTGCTGGCATGACAGTATTTTATATTTTGTTGGCCCAAAACTTGGCCACAACCACGGCGTCGCGAGGTTACTCAGGAATGGATGGAGCATAATTAGCAACACAGCATCACACCCTGCTGCTGTATGCAGCATTAAGACAATACCTGCCCCTGGAGGGATCGATACACGAAAGACTTTCGGTCGTAGGCAATCGAACTGTAACATGCTACGCATTTCATCCAGATCAAGTAGGTAGAACTCTGATAAAATAGTTGAGATTAAATTAGTTTGTCTCTAAAATCCATGCAAATCTATGTTTCCAATATAAACAAATAATATGAACTTTGCACACATAATTTACTTTAAAGGACAATGACCAAAGTTGGTACCAAAAAGTCTCGCGCCTCAAAACCAAAATATTATAGTAATTAGTTTCATATTTTTTTACGGCATTACGCGTCGGGGATTTGATTTTTGAACTGGAAATATACTTTTCGAGTTTAAAAGTACGAATATTGTTTTACTCCCTTTATATGACGTTCCGTTTCAACTGAATATAAATGACGTTCCGTTTCAATTGAACAAACCCTTGTCTGTCGAGCGGACTCTAAAATTAATTACAATTAAGTAAGATCAGTACACCAAATCGATTTAGTTTGGTTTATTGCTATTTGCAACAAAATAGATTTTCTCAGCCTAAAGATTTTGATTTATCGATTACATCCCTAAATCCCGACTAGTTTATAGCACTTACTATACTCTATGGTTTATAGTTATCTTATCTGTGGCATCTGACATTTGTACTGTACTGACTGACTATTGGCAATGTAAAGGTCTAAAATAAAATCGAGTTTCAGTCAAGCATACTGTGGATGTTACTTTAACTCGTAATTCTTACTAATATTAGTGTATTACGCTGTTTTTAGAGCAATAATGTAATGTATGTGTGTTAAAATACGTCGTTGGTAGCGTCGAAAAAATAGACCTACTTTTTAGGTTAGTTTCGATTTTATAAAATAACTCTGAAACGCGGGTTTTTTTTTCAAAAATAATTTTTGTAGGAGTTAATACGATCAGTGTAGTCTATAAAAAACAAGGTTTGATTTTGATGCAGCATGGTACGGGATTCCATACTTCCATGAGCATTCTCTTTTAGAATAACTAGTATAAATGTAGGTAGGTAATACAGTTATTTATTCCAAAATCACATAATTTGCAATCTAAACAATTATGACAGTTTACAGTAGTTCTAAAATGATAACGATATTTTCAGATATGCAGTGCATGCTTGAAGTGCAAGAGTTGCGACAGCAGCCGAGTGAGCAAGTTCGTGGGCAGCCTGCCGTTCTGCGGGCCTTGCTTCAAGCTGCGCCAGAAGGGCAACTACTGCCCGCTCTGCCAAGCTTGCTACCGAGATAATGACTTCGACAGCAAGGTATATTCAATAAACATTCTATCAGTCATATTGTTCGTCGTGGGCTCTACCTGCCTTATACCTCTAATTTAATGTTTTCATAAATAATATGCAAATCTTTTGCTCCTTTCAGATGATGGAGTGCGGCTGGTGCGGCAGATGGGTGCACGCCAGTTGCGAAGGCCTCACGGGTGAAGGATATCAACTACTGTCAGCATTACCCCCTTCAATCGAGTACATTTGCTGCAAGTGCATGCCACTGGACCCCCCATGGAGGAAGATGCTCACTGAGCACCTTAAAGGGCGGCTACTCCATCTACTAAAACTACTTGCCAAAAATAAAAAGGCTTGCGCATTACTGAAATTGACGCCACACAAGAATACGCCAGTGCCGAACAAACCATACCGGCTGATGTCACCACAAGCTATCAGAAAGCTACACTTCGACGTTGTCGATGTTTCGATGAAGACATCGGAGACTAAAGTGTACAGAAACACTGCAAGAGGGCGTCGGAATAATAATTTCCCACAGAACAAGTTTGATGAGTCACACACTCCACATGTATGGCAGTGCTCATCTTTGCTACAAGATGTTGGCATGGAGAAGGAAGAAATGCCACACACAACCCATAAAGTGGTTAACCTACAAGAACCATTAATGCAGAATAAGGAAATATGCTTCTCCACAGGCCTCTATGGCACTAAAACAGAATTTGAGGCTTCCTGTGTTGAGGTCCATGAAAATTATCCTCCACAACCGAAATCAGACAAAGCAACCACAATGTTGCCCACAACTGTACATGATGACAAATATGAGGCGATATCTGATGACGATGAGCCTATGAAAGGTTTCCCGCAAGCTCGAAGCGAGCAGGACCTGAGTCCAGTCGTCTTACGGCAGTCAACCGAAATGGATGATGAAGATAGAATTATTTCGCCATCACTCCTGGATATCAAGAAAAGAGTAAACACTGATGGATATGTCTCACTAAAAGACTTCAATCACGATATGAAAGAGGTCATCCAAAGAACAACGAGTGACGACCTTACATCAATATACAAAGGCTTATTCTCAGAGACTTTCCCCTGGTTCGATTGCGAAAACAATTGCCTTCAACCCAACTTAGAAGTAGAAGGTGAACAGGAGGATACTGAATCTATGAAAGACCTTGCTATAGCCGACAGCAAAATCAAGGCAGCTGTGCAATCTATCGAACGCCCAATGGACCAAATAGTACCTAAGTTGGAAGCTGATAGTGAAAAATTAGAAGAAAATTTATTAGAATTTTATCCAGTAGTGGATTCAAGATTATGTGTGCTTTGTAAAGTTGTGGGTGATGGTTCACCTTCACTGGAGGGGCGTCTACTCTACTGTGGACAGAACGACTGGATTCATTCCAACTGTGCATTGTGGTCTGCTGAGGTTTTCGAAGAAATTGATGGTTCTCTCCAGAATGTCCACTCTGCCATATCCAGGGGGAAGATGATTAAATGTGCCGCATGCGAAGTGAAAGGCGCCAGTGTTGGTTGTTGTGCTAAGAACTGCAGTGAGACATATCACTACACTTGTGCGAGGAAGGCGACCTGCGCCTTCATGGACGATAAGAGAGTGTTCTGCCCATCTCACGGCAAAGACGTGCCCAAGAAGAGTTTGCAAAAGGATGCAGACTTTGAGCTCACTCGGCCAGTCTATGTAGAACTTGACAAGAAAAAGAAAAGATACAGTGAAATTACCAAAGTGCAATTCATGCTAGGCTCTCTAACAGTTCACAGCCTTGGGAAAATAGTCCCATCTGTTTCAGATTATGAAGAGTTCCTAATGCCAGTAGACTTTTCATGTACTCGGCTGTTTTGGTCTTGCAAGAAACCTACCAAAATAGTGAGATACACAATCAAGACTAAACTAATACTTGCTGAACCACTACCAGGCTTTGACTTTGGCGTGAACATAACAGTAGATCACACTTTAGATGTGCAAGTAGTGGAAAGAGTGATGGCAGAGATTGGAGCCTGGCATGAGAGCATTGAGACTGGCACTGGCAAGACTGTATTGATGCTTAAAAACGACAAGTCACCAATCAAGTTTGGAAATACAGTTACGTTAGAAGATTTAGCTGTGAAACAAGTGTTGGAGTACTTACTAGACAATGTGTGCAAACAAGAGCAGCAGGATGAAGAGGAACCACAGAACACAGCAGATCTTTTACCACCTGAAGTCAAGGATGCTATATTCGAAGACTTGAATCACGATCTGTTAGATGGCATATCCATGCAAGACATATTCCAAGACCTCAAAAATGAATTCTATTGCGCAATGGGTCAATCAGATGATAAAAGCAATGACAAATCTGATTTCCGTTCAACAGACTTCATTGACGAACTCCTGAACTCAAGATTCGAAACTGGGAGCAAGGAACTAAAGAGAAGCAAATCTGAAATGCTTCTGCAGAGTCATAATCTAAAAACTTTGACGACTGGCCGTGGACAGCAAAGATCTAGCAGTTGGAACAATAAGTTTGACACAAGTCTGTTGTCATCCTCAATAAAAAGATGCAAAATGGGTAAATCATCCGTAGTGACTGGAAAACTGAGCCCTGTCCAAAGAATACCTCTAACTGAAAGTCCAACAGATTCGATAAAGGAAGTTGATAATAATACTGATAAGAAAGTGAAAATAGAGACCTGCACTAGTGGCGCCTTAAACGAAGAGGCGGCACATTCGTCGGGTATCACGTATCGGACAATCTCGCCGAAACAAAAGGATGACTCCAACAACACCAAAACAGACAAGAACGAAGGCTACTACACTGATGTGATAGACTTTTACACGAAGATTCAGTGCAGCCCTATCTCTCAGTTAGACGGGGCCGCAGACTGGTCGGGATCCGAGAGCACGTGCAGTTCCCGGCCGGGCAGTCCTCGCGATAATGACAATGACTTCACGCCAATACAACAACTAGACGGCGCAGAAGACAATCACCATGGAAATGACAACATGCAAAGAGGGCAAACCAATCAGTTCATGTACCGAGCTAGTGGAACTGAGAGCTATACCGTGACGTTTGCCGGTAATTCGCTAAGTGGCCAGCCAGAACTTGTGATGAGACCTTTAGACGATGGGTCAGGCAACTCCAATCACACGGAACAACCAGTGAGGTGTGATAGGTGTCAATGTACTTACAGGAACAAGGAATCTTACGACAGACACGTGCCATCGTGTGATATGATTTCGACTAGCGAAAGTGAGAGTGAGAATCCTAAATCACCAGAAAATAGAACATTGACGACGCTACAGAACGCCTTCCAAGGCGCATTTGCGCAACCGATGATTATACACGCAGGCGTTGTCAGTGGTACTGAAAACACTGTCAAGGCAGAAGGTATTGCTGCTAGAAGGACGTCTATCAACACCAGACAGATCACAATAAACGGGACCATCGTTGAGACGCCATCTCCAGGCCCTTCAAACGAAATGACTATGACTATAACAGAACAGATGAAATCAGGAACGGTGATTTTCGATCAAAGTAAGACGACGAATGTTCAAGTGTCTGCCAACCAACAAATTATGTCTTCACCACAAATAGTGGTGACGCCACAGATGCTACTTCCTCCCAAAACGAGTTCCGCTGGCGGTCAGAAAATAATGACACCACAGATTATAACTCAACCTAACATTTTGCCCTACAACATCTGTGTGAAACCAGGCAATGGAAATGGAAACATTCAACAAATTCAAGGAAATGATATGACACAGCTCCTGTCAGGACCAGGCGGCATTCAAGTTATATCATCAAATTCGAACCAGGTTTTAACCATACCACAAAACCAACAAGGTCAAATGATTCAAGCCCAAATGATTCAAAGCAAAAATCATTTCCCCAATATGGCAAGTGCAACATCAATCGCATTGCCGGTAAATTCAATACAGGGAATGCCCAATGCGTCTATCATTCAAAATATTCAGCCTATGATTCGACCTAATATGCAAGGGAATACCATCGTCGTCCCTGCAATGACAGCACAAAGATTGTCGTCGCCGAATACGCAAAAACAACAGCTAATATTACCAAGTAATACGCAAAAGTCGCCCAAGAAACAGCCCCAGCAAGTGCACCCTAAGCCAATATTCCAGGCTACGAACAGAGGAAGGGGTCGTCCAATTCCTAAACCTACCACTATCAAGAGGCAAACCAAAATGGAGAAGACATACACAACCATCAACCAGTCACCATTAGGTCCTGGTAATACTGTCATACAGCTGCAAACTAATAATCAGACCGGCCAGCCATCGATTATAGTGCAGCCAGTTTCGAACCAGAACATAATGTCTGCTTATGTCGAGGCGTTATCCCAACAGCAGAATCAGAACATGCAGTACATTGCGACTATTGCGCCGCAAGGAGACTTTAAGACTGGCCCCACTCAGTTCATCTCCCAGAGCGGTCTAGTTCCTCAAACATTCCAAATTCAACAGACTGAATCGGGAGGACTGGTCGCCGTTCCAAGCGGCGGAATACCTGTACTGTTACCTCAAGGAAATGTAGGAATCTTGCCTCAAGGGCTCCAGCAGGGTGCTACGATTATACCTCAGGGTGCGATCCAAACGCAAGGCATTATTTCCCAGGGACCCAATGGGCCTACAATTTTACCGCAAGCAATACATACACAAAATGGTACTACTTTAATACCACAAGGAACAATACAAGGATTGACAAATGGAAACACATTGCAGACAGCAGGGGCAACTGTTGTACCTCAAAGTGGGATTGGCAATGGTCAGACGACCATAATACCGAATACAATTCAAACACAAGGCAATACGCTAATCTCATCGGGTCCTGGAGGTACCACCATCTTACCCCAAGGAACTCTATTGCCACAATTCTGCAACGATCAAGTGCTACTAGGCTCAGCACCCACACTAGAAATGGTCACAGATCCGTCTGGCTGCATGTACTTAACGACAACACAGCCTGTTTACTACGGCTTGGAGACGATCGTCCAGAACACAGTGATGTCGTCGCAGCAGTTCGTGTCTACAGCAATGCAAGGAGTGCTTGCACAGAATAGCAGTTTCTCGGCTACGACCACCCAGGTGTTCCAAGCAAGCAAGATAGAGCCTATAGTAGAGGTGCCAACTGGATATGTCGTGGTTAATAACGTAGGCGAGAGCGTCGCTGTATCGTCAACACCTAACGTGGTAACTGCACAAACTGTACAGTCATCGCCGCAATCTATGAAGAACGTTAAAACGAACGTCCCTAATTTGACACTGCAGCCATTGCCCGAGAAATCTAATAACAGCAACCGGCAGGCCCCCAAAGTAATTCAAATGAGTCCATCACAGCTAACTGTTGGCTCACAATCAGGCCCTACTATTATTTCGGGCAGACAAAGCATTAATCCAATCACTTCTCAAATACATGGGATGACTATTTCGAGCTCACCTCAGATGCAAAGAGGAAACATGTCTAAACCCAGTATTGTGTCAATGTCTCCGAACGTAACACTTGTGTCATCGATCGGCCAGCCCGTGATGGCGATCTCTCAATCGATTCCGGCCACATCATTCCCCATGCAGTCGATTCCACTGACGCAGCCGATAGTATCGAGTTCAATAGCGCCGCCAGCAAAGAATAATTACAAGATGGAAAATTCTCATGTCATTGAAATTAGTGGAAACTTGCATGATAATTCGAACAACTCAAATATGCCTACCATAAGTGTAACTCAGAGCATCAAGTCTCCTACGCCGTGGAGGCAAATTAATCAACCAATCAACACTTCTATGGAAAATAAGATGGAACATCAAAACATAACGGTGAAACCAAGTACTGTGAACACCAGTGCCATGAATATACAAAGCAATGTAATGTCGGGAAGATCCCATCTCAACAATGACCATGACAAAGTGAATCAGAACTGCATGATACAAATGCCCAATAACTCCATGTCTGGAATGAATATGCATTCCCACCAGTTCGAGCAGAGCCTGAATGTGAGCCACCATTCAACATCACACACCACATCAAACAATGTCATTCAAATCACTGCTGGAAACATATACACACCTTCTTCAATCATGAATAGCAACTTCGATGCAGACACATCCTTGAAATTAAGCAAAATTAATGCTCTATCAAAAGCTGAAGGTGGCCTTTTGAATTTCTCGCAAGAAATAATGGCTTCTCATTCACAACAACATGCTAATAATGACAAAAGTTTCCAGAACATGGGAACTACAGACAACAAACATAATACCGACAGTTTGTCCAGTCAGATGAATACTCATAAACTGAATAATTGCCAGATGAGCGGAAACGTCAGCAACTCGCCAGCGATCAGCATCATACCGCACAACATGCGACCACAGTTACAGAACAATCAGAATACTATCTCAGTGCCCAATATCCAAAATCAAATGTGCTCGATTCCTAACAGCAATTCCCATGGACAAGTTCAAATATTGAGTTCTGGTAACAATTCGCTGCAAAATATGAACATGTCGTGTCAAGAAAGTACAAATAATAGAATGAATATCTCAGTATCTAGTGAGAACAGCATGCAGTCCAACCAGCAGCAGCATGACATGTCGACTTCTATGAACACGTCGAATATGTCGCACAGCAGTAACATACAGATGATGTCACACGATAACAATCAGATCCCAGCACCTAACCAGATCCACATTATGAATGGACAAATTCAACACAACCGCCAAGTTGACAACAACCAGCTACAGCAGCTGAATCAACAAACATCCAGCAGGAACTTCCACGAAAATCTAATGAATGCACAACAAAATCTTAATCAGACAAACATGCTTTCTAACCGAAGTACTCCTGATAACACCAATATTATGAATCAGTCCATGAATATGCATAATTTGGGCGCCAATAACCACAATATAAACCGATCTGATTTGAGCGAGCTCAATCATATGCATATGCAACAGCCAATGACAAGCATGACCATGCAAAATAACAGGATGATGATAGACAACATGCAGCCTCACAGTATGGGCAATATGAGTCACAACATGCACTCCAATAGATCCATGGATAATATGCATAACTCACAATTGCATAACATGCAGCAAATGAATCATCACGCGAGCAACAATACCCGAGGACAAATGGACAATAACATGCATGTGAACCAACAAATGTCGATGCAACAGAACAGACAAATGGAGAATGTTGGACTACATCACCAACATCAAATGTCTAATGTTATGCAGATCCAAAATAATCGACCTCACGTCGACAACAATATGATGAATATGCACCAACATGTTCCCAATCAAATGCACAACAGACAGCAGATGGATAGCAGCATTCACATGCATCATATGTCGGGAAGTGCCCCCAATATGAATTTAGGTAACCAGATGGACAATTCTGGCTCTATGCCAAATATTCACGGGAATAGATACGACAGTAACTCAATCTCCATGCAAAATATCAATGCTATGAATCAAATACAGAACAACAGGAGCTCCATGGAACATTCTTCAATGATGCAACATCAGATGAATTCCATGAATAATATGAACATGCACACCAATCTCAACAGCACAATGCAAATTGTTAACACTAATCATCAGTCAATGAACAGTTCAATGATGCACATGCCGAACATTCCGGACATCAAGAATGATATTCAAAGTTCTTGCAGTGGTAGCTGTTCCAATAACAGTGCACAGTTTCCCAACAATCAGAACTCGATGGAGATATGCTCGAACATGAATATGAGCACGAATCAAAGCAACATGAATATGGGTACAGGAAATATGCTGCACGGCATGAATGTGAATAACTCGAGTATGTCAAACAATATGATGATGAATAATGTTAATAACAGTAACATGTATGGACCCGGCGCTCAGAACAACATGACAGGACATGAAATGTTGATGAGTTGCTCCAACTCCACTGACCACAATGTAAACAACCTAATGTCTGGAACTTCTAATCACATGATGTTAAACAATTCTCAAACACATGCTGCAAACAATCAAAATCAAATGATCAGCAGCCAGTCGTCCAACACCGCCCAAATTAATATAAACAGCTGCAGTATGAGCAGCAATAACACATCACAAAGTCAAAGTATAACCAACATGGACAATCAAATGAACAGAAATCCTATACCAGTGCCTGATCCACCTAAGTTTGCACAAGATACTTTACGAGGCAAAAACTTAATGGGTCCTCCACCTACCAACAACTTACCCATGCCAAACATACCTAACAACAAAGACTGTGCTAAAGTTAACATAGTCAGCAATGAAAAACCAAACCATAATATCTCAGTGAGCAATCAAATTGGATATATGCAAATGAACCCCCAGAATAATAACAGAGTTATTAATTTACCTGAAAGGGCCCGTATGAATAATGCAAGCCTGGAGACCAACATCAATCAGCATGTGCCACAGCAACATAATATTCGCGTGGTCACTAATAACACCAACAACAACGTGCCTGGCATTACGGCTGATCCTCTCGCTTTCCAACCTAATAATGACAATAGCGGGACCATGATCAACGTACCGTTCCAAGCGATACCGAACAGTGCTCCAATGAACATTAACGTAAACTCTAGCAATAACACCGTCAACATCACGGTTCAGAACAATCTCGTTGATCCCAAAATCGCTTCGAAAGCTGCGACTGATATAAACTTCCCGCTTCAAACAAACACAAACTTACTTCAAAATCAGACCAACGCTAACAACCTGATGTGCATGCCTGTGGCGAACAATACAATAAATTTGCCAACACAAACCAGTTCCAGCATATCATTACCGAAAGCTCCTCCCACTCAACAATCTGGCATTCCTACTAACGTCGTTAATCCCATGTCCATGAGACCTATGAACAGAGTACTGCCTTTACATAGAGATGGACAAAGCAAGTCATCTACAAAGACCACCAAAACTGCTGCAGTGCCGAAACAGAGGCCTGTGAGTCACGATATGCCAGATTTGAATATAAAAGATGACACTATTGACAGTGATCTAGAAAAGGCAATTGCAGAGTCAAAACGTATGATGGAACTGGAAAAAGCCAAAAAGGAAAAAGAAGAAAGAGAAGCAGCTCAAGCCATGCAGCTATCAGCAGAGATACAACAAGCTAACACGAGCACGGCAGTTTCAACCATGGATACTGGTAGGATCATTGAACCTATTGAAACCAGTTCTAAGATGTCATTACCAAGCTTGGACGCAGAGATGATTGAAGTCGAACCACCAAAAGTACTAACAGAAAAAGACACCAACAGAACTCCAGTTGCTACGAAAATACCTAATGCTTCTACTAAAGTCATGAAGAGACCTTTGGGAGATAGGAAAACGGAAATAGAACCGATTGTGACAAAGAAGCAGAATAAGATATCGAAGGAGAACAAACCTACCGCACCTAAGCCTGCTCCCGAGCCGCCGAAGGATGACGGACCTAAGCTGATATACGAAGTAACATCGGAAGACGGTTTCAACTACACGTCTTCCTCACTGACCGACTTGTGGGCGAAAGTTGTGGAGGCTGTACAAAACGCTCGGAAGCAATCAGGTTTGCCGCCGATACAGTACAACCTGCCGGCTAGTTTATCCGGCGCACATATTTTGGGATTGAATAACAATGCATTGCGATATCTAGTCGAACAACTACCTGGGGTAAGTGGTCATTACATTACAATTCGTGAACATTATTTTTTGTAATTATTTGAGTGTGAATTACTAATGAATTTTAAAAATTACAGGCTAGTCGTTGCACAAAATACAAGACTCGTCAAGACCGTCAGTTGAGCAGCTGGGATAACGACTTAGACTTGAGCGAGGGCTTCAAGGAGAGCTTGTGGGGCAGCGCTCGCACGGGCCCGGTCGCGCGGAAGCCGAACCACGACATGTTCAGCTGGATGGCCTCGCCCTTCAGAGAGGAGCTGCCACCGTTCGGAGGACAGGAAGGAGAGAGCTCCATTTCTAGGTAAATAACTTAGTAACTTACATTATGAGCAATTTACTATCTATCATAATTCGTAACTCACAACACCCACGAATAGGTATTGGTAACGTATTCGTGGGTGTTGTGAGTTACGTATTACGCTCACATTTTAACTTATCTCTTAGAATTTTCAGGATGAATAATCTCGGATGAATAATATTGACGTATTAACCCTCTTTTTCAGGCGTTTGGCAACTTTACCCCCGGCTATGAGATTCAGACAACTGAAAGAGACATCTAAAGCGTCTGTGGGCGTTTACAGATCACACATACATGGACGCGGACTATTCTGCAAACGAGATATTGAAGAAGGTAAGTTATTTTAACCATTTAAACAGTTTCGATAGTGTTCGTCCTCTAACATAACCTAACCTAAGTTTAGCCGGCTAATCTTAAGTTTATGTTCACACCCATCTTTAGATGTAACCTATATAGGGCGACTGGTAATTAGTGACCGATACACGTGATTGTCCTCATGATGAACTTTCCCAAAGAAACATTTTTTTTATACTCATTCACTTTTCTCACAATAATACAACAGGCGTATGAAATTAAATTCGTACGCACGCGCCTGTGACCTATCAGCTGTTAGATTCGTGACGTCGCTTTGTCTCATTACTATCCTACCGTGCAACAGTGGGTAGGCAGAGCACCCGCGCGGCTTGCAAACCCGCCCCGTATGAGGCGCCCGCGCCACAGTCTGGCCGCCACGTGCCGTTATCGGTGTATTATTGTAATAAAAGTGAATTAGTACTAAGTAAAAAGTCATTTTTTTATTAATAATAGCTTGGCCAGGAATTTTTTAGCTAATCCACTCGCGATATATTTTTTAAGATACTAAATCACTACATATTATAAAACAAAGTCCTCCGCCGCGTCTGTGTGTCTCTGTGTGGAATCGTGTATCTTATATAGGTTTACAGAAAAGTCCGCGATGGTATATGTCTATCTCTTAAGGATAACATACTATATCCATTGTAATACTTTAGCGGTAATTGGAAAGGTATTTACTTTGGTACAGGGATAGATTATAGCCTGGAATAAGACATAGGCTACTTTTTATCCCTGGAATAGGTTCCCATGGGTTGCGGAAACGGGATCAAAATTTCATGATTACTTTTAGTCGCGGTAACCGACATCCACGCGGGCGAGCCGCGGGCATCAGCTAGTTTGATATAAAATAGTTTTCATCCATTAAACAGATCAATGGAGGTCGTTTCTAATTCGGATCTTTGACTTTATCTTTATTTATTAAGATTCAATAGAGGGTGTTTGGTTTCTATACGAATGATTACTTTCTTCTTTTCTATGGTTGTCTTTGAATTATCTGAATCGTGATGAGAATGTTGCTTTATCAATCTGCGACACATATGACACTTGTTAACTTACACTTAACATTAACATTCAATTTAATTATTCCAGGTGACATGGTAATAGAGTACGCGGGAGAAGTGATCCGCGCAGTGCTCGCCGACCAGCGCGAGAAGCGCTACGAAGCGATGAGCGGGCGGCGCGGCGTGGGCGGCTGCTACATGTTCCGCATCGACGACAACCTCGTGGTGGACGCCACGCTCAAGGGCAACGCCGCCAGGTTCATCAACCACTCCTGTGATGTGAGTTATTGATAGCCTGCAGTTATTGATTGCTTGACGGATCTTTCCTCATGACTGCCAGTTATTTCGATCCAGAGCTAATGTGGCCCACGAGACGTCAAGCAGTCCCGATATATTCTACGAGGAATGCTGTGACGTTCTATAGTTGTGCTATACAATAGAAATTACCATTTCGTTACACCATTATTGTTACCTTTTTTTTGCTGAGATACATAAATAGCCATTATGTTCCTATAAGCGAAAGAGGAAACACAATTTAGTAAGGATCGTCGAGTTTTAGAGCAGTTTGGAATTGTTAAGTCTCTGTCACTAATAATACCTGTGTGACAGTTTGTTTTTAAAACTGGTCAACGATTGGCACTTATTTGATCTCACAACTGCATTTTTTTATTTGTATTCGACGTTCTCTTTTTTGATGAGTTTTTTTTCTCTTCTAGCCCAACTGTTACTCTCGCGTTGTGGACATCCATGGCCACAAACATATCCTCATCTTCGCCCTTCGTCGTATAACCATCGGTGAAGAGCTCACCTATGACTACAAGTTCCCCTTCGAAGAGGTCAAGATACCGTGCACTTGTGGCGCCAAGAAATGCCGCAAGTACCTCAACTAACTATGAGTATGGACTACCCTATGGAGTGAGTGATTTGATTGTGTCAATTATGCTTGTGTTGATCTATGATCAAAGAGGTTTTAAATGCTGTAAAACCGAACAAAAATACTGCGAGTCGAACCTTGAATATGCGATAGTCCTGTAGTATTTTTGATCAGTACATTTTCCAGCCTCACAGGTTTTACTTAACGAATAGCATAATCCTAGAAGTACATAACTGAACTAGACGTAAAAACTTAGTAATAACTTGAGACGTGGGTGACATGTAATTTGGACGGACATATTTAGCGGTACGCCGCCTAATATAAATCGATGGATCTCGTGAGAGTTCTAAGTAAGCCTATTTAGAATGTAGCTTGCGGAAATGAATGCTTGATGAAGAAATACTGGGTCGAGCACAATTATTACGTGTACATAATAATGTATGTAAGACAATAAGTCAAATTCACATATCGCGTTCCTCCCACCTCGTATCTATCTTGACACTAGACATACTGGAGCCTACCTAATTGGACATTGAAAACAATTTTACATGAATCTTAATATGATCTCTTTCTTGAATCTACCCAGTGTTAGAGTTGTTGGATTTTATAATAATTTTGAATTAGATTTATTTGAAAAATCGTATTTTGAGATAGGTTTATACATTTTGTAAATATATATTTTTAGTTATGTTGAATTTTTTTAAGATGGATAGTTGACTCGCGAACGGCTTAAGTGTGTGCACTTAAATTTGATGTGATATGTTTAGCCCCGGATAACTCGGGTAAGAGACGGTTAGTGTGTAGCTAGTGTATATTTGTTCCTCATTATGTTCTTATATTTCTCTTCACTTGTGATCAGTTAAGTCTCGACTAACATAGCGCGTATGTGTACATATATCGAGGGATCTTTAGGCATAAATAATAATAAAATTAGTACATTCAAAAGGAGGGTAGCAAAGTTACAAGTACAATGTTACTTTTTAGTAATTTTATCGTGTATTGTATAGTAAAATTGTAAATAAGAGGAATTATCTGTCATAATAATGAGTTAAACGACAAATCGTTTTATTGTAGTCATAGTGGTAGGTTGTACTTTATAGAGTATATTTTACGGTGTATATAATAAGTTATTTAGTGTGCGGAGCAGAGGGGAGTGGGCGCGGGCACGGGCACGAGATGCATAATGATCAAGATGTGTACATTTGAGTGACTCCCAGTTACGAAGCACGGTTTAAAATAAAAATGCACATTTGTTAGCTTTAATACTACTTCAGCAAAGCTTAATTGGTTTTAGTTTAGAAGATATATATTTTTTAATGTTCTAATTGATTGCCTGTGTGTTGTTTTAATTGGCAAATCTATTTAGCATTTTTTTCCTAAGCATTTATAGACTGAATTTTAATGCATCACACAATAACAGTTATCACACGAATCAGTCAAATTGCTAATAAATCTGCTTCACAATTTTATTGTTTTAGTAAGTAATAGAAATTAGATGCAGGAACAAAGTGAATAATAAAACTTTGGATACCATGCCATAGGAAAACAGTTGAATATGCATTATTTGTTACTGCATCTAAACAATAGCAGTATTAAAGTAACTTGTATGTGTCCCCAAGTATTTTATTGATAAATTCAATAGGACAGATTAAAGTAGGCCCGAGTTAAGAGGTAACTATTAGTACTTTTTGAAATTTATACGTTAGAACAAGATGCACATAAATAATAATAATAAATGTTCTGTATTTCTGATAATAATCGGATAATTTCATTGTATAAGAATCATGAAACTAAGTATACAATAGCTAAGGTACATTTTTGGTATTATGATAAGCTGTGCATAAAATTGAACTTTTAATATATTATGTGCTAATTTGTTATACAGGTGTCTTGTTTTAGCGAACATCAATTTATAGTTGCATATTTGTCAATCAGAGCCCTTGTTTTGTTTTGTTATAGGCAGTTTGTCTACCTTGTAGTATGTAATTTTAAATTGTTTTTGTGAACTGTGTTATTTATTAGATTATGATTAGTTCACATTATATGTGATCTCTTGTACAGCCACCAGATGTAAACTAGACAGCAGTCACAATTATACATTTAGTTTGTGAATCGGATCTTAATACTTTAGTGTTATTTAGTTGTTACTATAAATACTAATTCCAAAGCGGGATTTATCTTTTTTGATCGACATATCTAGTAGTTTCTATTGCATAATAATTGAGCCACTTTAGTAGACAAACAGCCTGAATTTGTGAATTAATTACAAACAAATTGATGATAGTAACATTCTGTTGTATGTGAACTGTGTTGACTGTGTTCCCATCAATGTTTTAAATTGATATTTTCCAGCCAGTCTGGAAATATCTATAGACTAGTCCTATCGGTTTTAGAACTGAAATGATGCGAACGTAGCCATAACGGTTATAAGCCATTCTTTTTATAAAAAAGGTTGTTATATTTTGTTTACATTTGATACGAACGGTAGTCGGAGTTATAGCCTACATCGAGTTATGATAATAAAAGTACAGGTAATTTTAATCACTTTCGATTATTAAGATTAACACAATATTTTTTAAAGATTTAGTTTTTATTATTTTGACATAAGATTAACACGCGATTCTTTTCCTCTTTCTTCAACATTTCTTTTGTAATGTTATTCTACAGGCGTGACCTAATGGTAATGTCGTTTTAGCAATTTGTGGACTTTATCAATTGTAAATGGTTTATAATGAAGTTGACTTGTTTTGTAGACACACGAATGCTTTAAAATTATGTATTTGTGCATTTTGTTAGTCTTGTATTAAGTGGTGGCGCCTTGGGTTTATGGAAAGCGCGTGAGGGTTCCATTGGAAGCTTTTTAAATCCAACTTAAAATCAAATTGTTAACATAGACTACGAGCTCCCAGTGACACAGTCCTCTAATTCACCTTTGGCAATCCTCCCGCCACTCGATGTATATGTTACCGCTATTGTGCGGATTACCTTATAAATTAGGTAAAGTCATTTTCCGATCAACTAGACAGATCCGCTGAAGTGGGTAGACGTAGTTTATCAGAATCATTCTAACCTTTTACAAAAACCAAAGCCACAAGTACCAAATTAATTTTTGATTCTCTTTCAAATACACAAATGAAATATGGAATCAATAGAAACGGGGCGTAAAAATTATCTTTCCGCACTTCAGTGGGTGGTGCATGCATTATTCCGTACTGAGCTTAGTCTAAAGGTGCCGTCAAACCAACCGGACCGGTCTCCGGAATGGCTGCGGACCCCAGACTTAGACAGATATGTCAGAACATTTGTCCAAGTCCAGGTCCGATCGGTTTGACTGCACGTTATTGGGTGCACTGCATGTCAGATAACGTATAAGTAAGCACGGTAAAGTTCGCACTAATGGCTTCTTGCGGTAACATATACGTGAATAAATTAATTAGAAATCAAAAGACCAAATCACCAAGTGATGAATCATTTTTCGTTAATTATTAAGTGTATTGCATCTGCCCTTGATATTATTTGTGTTAAAAATAATGCTTTTATTTTTAAATGTACACAATGCCATTTTGCCTAATGTTATTATAAATTATAAAGAAATTGCTTTAAAAGCACCAATTTTTACAATGCATAGTTCTATGACCTGTCTATACATTTTATTACTTTATTTATTTCTATCATTATTTTGTATTGTGGTAAATTTTACCAAAAATAAAAATACTAAAATGTGCTTTATATTTTGTTTTATTTCGTTTTCTTTCTGTGATGTTTAACCCCGAGGCGAGGCGAGACCGAGCGAGGCTGTGGAACGGTGAGAGCGTTTCTACCAGAGATTTGCTAGGCCGCTGAGCGGTTGCGAGGATGCGTAGCGACGCTGTGGAACGGTGCGAGGATGTGTAGTGGACTCGTTTTATATGCGAGCGGTGACCACACCGTCTAGTGACTGCTATTTTATCGCTCGCTTCCTTCTTTAGCACACATCCTTGCCTTGTTTTGTATGTACAAAAACCTCGCTCCGCTGAGTCGTTTCCACTAGAGCTGCGCTGAGCGAGGCTAGGTAACTTAAGTGATTTTATTGGTTCTTAACAAACACATCCCTCGCCACGCATCCTCGCACATCTCTGGTGGAAATGCGGCCTAAACCCACCGCAAGAATAAAGAAAAATATGTGAGTTAATCGTAAAAGCGACCTTAAAAAATATGTTGACAGATGTAGCTGTATAGCTCATTCATCAAAAACTCTTGTAACAAATATTACAAGACGTCTAGTTTTTTGCTACTTGTAAAAAGCACTTGAAATGGCTGAGTTACACATGAAGATGAACATTATACTCAAAAAAAAGGCGTCCGTTTTTTTAAAACCTGTACCATAACTAAACTACTTTAAAACAGATAATTTTCCTGTTACAGACATTTTTAGGGTTCGGTAGTCAACAAACAAGGAACCCTTATAGTTTCGCCATTTCCGTCTGTCTGTCTGCAGCTTAGCTCCAACACGCTTAGTACAAGAAAGCTGTAATTTGGCATGAATATACAGATTAGTTACGCCGACAAAATGGTAAAATAAATCTCGAAAAGTATTTTTTTTAGGGTATCTCCAGTACCTACACGTAGTGGGGTTTTTTTTTTCTCGCGTACTCCATAGTGTGGGATGTCGTTGGGTCATTGGGGTTCTTGAAAAAATATTGCGAGTTTGGGATTTTCGTTTGTGAAATATTAAGCTTTAAAGTGCAAATTGTTAGACTCAAGTGTCTCCCCCCTCTACCGGCTAAACGATTGTGTTTGGGTGCGTGAAAAAAATCACGGTGATGGTATATTATAACGAAGTTAAAAGGGAAAACTATCACAGCTAAGTAGGCTTTACAAGTTTACGAGTAATAGTCGACCAACTTAAAAAATGTACTTGGATAACATATTTTCCTAAACATGTACCATGGGAACACAGGTTTTTCAACTGCAAATGTAAGTTTGTTTAATAAAACTCATCGTTCGGAGGCAAATCGGACCGTAGGAAGTGTCCGCATATTTTGATGGGCAACTACGAAACCCTACATTGTACGTGGCTCGACATGCACTTAGCCAGTTTTTGCATTTTTAGCCAGTTTTTGCATTTAGCGTCAGGTAGCCGTGATAGTACCGGAAAAAAGTAGGTAATGTCGACACGCGATGGTGGAGCCAGAGTTATGTAAGCGAAGCGTTAGCGTTCCAGTCACGATAAGAGGTTGTAGATGAACAAGGGTTTGGCGGTGATTTTAGACAATGTTAGCAATAATAACATTGTTTTATCTGCAACAGTCTGAAGCGAATCTGCACTTACCTATAATGAATTTAAGAGTGAGGCTAGGCCAAGAGAAATACGAGTATACCCGTAGCGAGCTACAAAACCTTTAGCAGAAGAGATACTACAGCTAGGTTTAGTTGCCTTTAAGTTTACACTGGATGGAACTTCTGTTGCAATCGCAGAGTAGGTACTTTTAAGTGGTTCCAACATAGAACTCAAGCACCTCTGGGCAAAGAATGTCGTAGAGCTAAAGGAGAAAGGTATATGGAGGCTATCTAAGGATTCACAAGTTAAAAAGCCATAAAGCGTAAAAGCTATTTATTTAAATCTGCAGGGCTAGTCCCCAGATATTGACTATGCAATACATGTACTTGTTCTCCCAGCGCACGGTGCAAGTACCGTCGGTAGCGGTGTCCCAGTAATATGCTGCAGCTGTGTGTAAGCCTGCTCCATTCTTCTGGGTTATTGTGATTCGCACTGAGGGTAGAAAAAGAATTTATTAGTGTTACCTAACATGGATGAGGCGCAAAAACACACGTTTTCGTCATCCGTATGAACTAGTGAGATAAAATCCGAAGGATTGGGCAACATAAGCCTTTGCGATTTTATTTCTTGTTGTGTTCCATTAGTTCCATAGGTGATGTAAAGGTAGGTACCTACTTACTGATGTATTTGAAAGGTTTATTCATTTTACTCAATCTTGTGAGAGTTTTATCTGTGATAATTGAGATCCACTGCGGGCTTCGTGAATGGCTGTACGTATTGCCCCCCAGACACAGCTCTATATTATCTCTAACGATTTTCTGTATTTCCTCGACGTTGAACGTAATATCCTGGAGCAAAATAAATTAGGTACAAACATTTATTAATCTATAATCAAACAACTCCGCCCATCGCAGTCCAATGCTAGACAGAGGCATGTCCCAAACTGTTGTGCCACAACATCCAGCTCTCGCCTAGAATTATTGTAGATACGTAACTAAGACACGTATAGACATAGCTGCAAGTTACACAATTTTCAGCCACATTAGCTCACATCATATAGGTACCATGCGCATTGTAAGAATATAACCAGATAGGTGCTTTCGTGCACGGATGAAATGTCAGCTTGGATCCCTGGTTGCATCAGTCTATAATGTAGGTACGCGAAACTTAAATACACGTTCAAATTACATCATCGTCGTCGTCCGCCCCTGGTGCAGGAGCTGCCATTATTAGTTACGTGAACCTTTTACAATTGAAACGTTTCAACAGTGGAATAATCAATATTTGCAGCAGTAGTGCAGTATAACATCAAACGATGACGAGGAACCATCGAGGAACATAAATAAATGTCAGAGTTTAACTTGCCAGTACGTATAGAAATACTATTTCAACACGAATAAAAAGAATACCTAGTAAGGACTTTTTGCTCAGTCTTTAACACAACGATGATCGTGCTTAAATTTTAATACATTTTAGATTAGCTTACGATTCAAGCCAGGTATTATGTAGATATTATTTACATTTATTTTCGAATTTACCGCTTCCAAAGCGTTTACGCCGGTCCTATGAATAAATACTAACTTTCATGACATATCAGGAGACCGACTGTACAGAGAAATCAGAAAGCACAGCCGAAAGAGATCCACTTTTTATTATTAGAGTGCTTTTCATTTGTTTTTAGGAGAAATAGTATAGCACTCAACAAGCAAAGGCAGTCAGAGCATTTTTCAAAACCATAAAAAAAAGTTTTCTCGGTGACCATAAACCTTTTGCCGTAGTCCAAGCCTTAGTCTCTGGTTTAAAAAAAGCAAAATAATTAAATCAAAGCTGTCATGCTAATGTCAGCGACGTGTTTCTAAACGAAAATTTCTCATAACCCACTTGGAGCTTTATTTTCTTTATTGTGTTTTTGGTATGATTGTGTTGCGTTTTAGCTCATATTGTGTGAGGAAAAAGTCTCGCGCAGGCTGAATAAGCAATAAAATGACATCTTAGGTGAATATGTGGTTTATGAGTTGATTGTGAACAGTGTGAAATTAATGGAGCTGAAGGTCTGGGTCGAGGGAATACAAAGGATTGTTTGTGGGGTTACAGAGACCACAACCTGCCAGGTCAGTATACTAGAATTTCTATTCTCATGATTATGCTACTGACACGATTAGAATGCTGTGTGTATTCATTTTCACTTTTAGCAACTTTCGATATTTGTTATTATCATAATATTTTTTGCACAGGATGTAGTTTTTGCATTAGCTCATGCCACTGGCAAGGTGGGCAGATTCACACTGATAGAGCGGTGGCGAAATAATGAACGGCTGCTGGCACCCCAGGAGTATCCCCTCAAGGTATCAAGTTCTATTAATAAATCAATGAATTGCACAAATACTGAAGAGACTGGTTTATTTTTGTGAACATTTCATGCTACTACTTATCAAATAGGTGCCATGGTAACTATTTGTAAGTAACAAAGTAATAATAACAGCAAATGAATGTGACTGAAAGTTGATTTATTTTAAGGATGCTCAATGTTTATATTTTGACTTGTACCTCTTTTATTGACTGGCTTGTCATCAATATGTTTTCAGATCCTAATGAAATGGGGAGAATACTCCAATGATATACAGTTTATACTGAGGCGGTCAGACTCTGGCAACAACCAGAAACCTCAGGCAACTAACAGTTCTAGGTCTCCTATAGGAAATGGGTGAGTTTTTAGACATTCACAGATTTGTCTAAGTATTCTCGAACATTATTGATAAATAATAATGAAACTGTATTCCATATTTTTAGTTTACAAATCAAATGTAACATTTTCTCACTACTAGTGCAGCTGGCCTTGTGTTAGTTTTAATTTTTCGCAGAATAGACCCCCTTTTATTTGTAAAAGCATCCTCAATACCGTGCCCTATCTTTGGCAATTTTCATCCATTATTGTTAATCATCAAAAAAGTCTTAATTTTATAATCCTACTGTAAATACATACAAAATGCGTAATCCTCACTTTCCAATTGTGTAAACCACTACCATTTCCTCTTTTTAGTGGCCATACTACATCAAACTCCAACATTTTGGACTCCCAGAACTCTCCAAATAGAATGTCTACCACCCCAACTTATAGCAATAACAATGTGACTAACACTTCACCTGGCAACCCCGTTGGAGTAGTCAAGGGTGTGCAGCAAGCCAAAACTCCTGAGTCTGACAGCCCTGTTCTTAAAGATGTCCCACCTTACAGGTAACAATATACTATCCTTACTAAATTCAACTCTCTTTTATAAAAGTCAGACTTAGAATGTTGCAAGAATATATTTTAATGTTAGCTTTCGTGGCCAGTTTGTAGGAATTGTATGTCCCGTTGAATGTGTCTTGGCTGAATTGTTAATGATGATGAATTCTGACTACATGAACTAGCAAATTAAGTAAAAATACAGTTCTTTGATTAGCTTGTATAATATATAAAACAAAGAATTTACTAGTTAACTACTTTAAACGTTTATTGCTGGACATGAGGATAATCTATACATATGAATAAAATTGAAGTGTCTGTTTGTTACATCAAAATAACAGCTTTTTACTGATTGCATAAGGAAATATATATGGCACTTATAACAAAAACACATTTTTTTTCAATTTTCGTCTGACTATCTGTTTGTTCCGACTAATCTCCGAAACGGCTGGACTGATTTAGGCGGGACTTTTACTGGCAGATAGCTGATGTCATGAGGAGTCGCTAAGGCTACCTTTATTTTAGAATAAGAATTAGGGTTCCGTGCAAAACAATTAAAACCCTTGTAATTGCTAACAAAACTCTATTAAAAAAGGGAAGTAATTCTTTTTAACAATAATTTCATGCGAACGATAGTCGCGGGCAACAGCAAGTGATAAACCACTACCAGAACATATATAGTGAGTCATATATTATATAGTGATATATGATTACAGTAGTATAGTTGGAAGATTGCCTTTTCTATACATGACTAATAAAGGATTAATAGAGAAAAGGTATGTGAAGTAATTTATTTATTTAAACTTCATGTACAATAGTGGCGGCGGTCATAGGCGGACTTAATGCCACAAGGCATTCTCTACCAGTCAACCTTTGGGCTAAACAAGAAAAAATTGTGGTAGTAATATTGATTGTATATGACTCATCACATACTGACATTTAAGATCCCTGACTCAAATTTTGTATGATTCATAAAAACTATGAAAGTATGAACTATGACTATTACTTAGAACATTCAGGTCAGATCAGATTATGATGAAGAAGGTTGGAAAGGTTATTTTTTTACTGGGACTTTAATAAAACTTTATGGTCACAGCATTAATTTACTCACATGCCCTACCTATTTAATTGCCTCCAAACAGTTTATAGCTCGCCTATCATATTACCTGTTTACATGAAATAGACTTTAATACTGTATAATTTAAATATGTATTGTCTAACAGCTTCTGAGAATACTAGAGCCTTTGGCGTATTTTTGCCATTATTTTAACAAAATACTCACCCTCAGATAACTTGCCCAACTGTATCTTCAAGCAGAAAAATTTTCATTGACACATTACATACATAAAGTCACGCCTTCTTCCGTTTTCTTTACGTTATGTGGAAACTACAGAACCACCTGCTACAATATTATGCCACTCCTTTCGTTTTGTCCACGCACTCAGGTTTCGAGCAGTGGCGCGCCTAGGGGCCAACAATACGGCAAGCCCATAAGGCACCAACTTTTCAGAAACTCTGACATAATGAAGGTTGTAAGCGCAAGCCAAGCTTGTAGGTTTGAATGAAAGTACCACCACTAGTTGCGAGCACTATGCACCTGACTTTACAAATATCACCAATAAGTACACCAGTGGCGAAGGTTCCATACAACTCGATACCTACCGGCTTCCCTTTGAAAAATAGCACAGTCAGTATTCTATAGACAAATAATATAATCACATTAAAGGTATGTACTCCGGCTTACCTCTAACAAAAATTGAACCTTCGCTACTGAAGTACACATTGAGTACTAGAATAGATTCATCAATCAATATTATCTCCAGTTTCTAATTAACCGATTCTATTGCAGAGAGCCACCACCGCCATATCGTTCTCCGCCACCACCGTCCCAAGCTGTCAGAAAGTCTCCCAACCGCATGCGTTCAAACCGGCCTCAACACATGTCACCTGTCAACTTGCCCGAAGAGAACCAGGACAACAGGAGTCCTGAAGCAGTCAGCTATAACAGCCAGTATAGGGAGCTGGTGTCACTGGTCAACTATCAGAGGGAGAAATTGTCCAGTCAGCAAGTGGACCTTATAAAGGTAAAGCATTATGTGATTGTCACATGTATCACCCAGACTGAGCAGCTAGCTCGGTGGATTACAGCCCACGTCCATTCACCGAGAAGCAAGTCTGTGTTCCAGCAGTTAGAAGTTTTTTTTTTATTATCCAATATCCAAAAGCAATCTCTTCTCATCAATTCTTTCTGAAGGCTGAATTATTTTTCTGTCAAAAGTCGAAGTCAAACCATTTATTTCAATTAGTTAATTATTAGTAGTTATTATTAAAAGGCACTTTTTAATGTCTACTTTAAAACAAAATTAATGGAATTGGTAGTTTGAATCTTTACAGACGATGAATATTATAGGCCTTGTACATGGTCATCATTAAATCTATTCTGCTAGGCTATGTATTCTCAGTAATCCCATTGTATTTTACAGTACGATGCAGAAATCGGTTTCTGGGAAAACAAAGGGCGAGAACAAGAGCGTCAAGTAGAACTATTACAGCAACAAATAAGTTCAGCGGACAATCAACTGCGGATCGGTACTGAGCAGGTAATTGGAACTCTCTCACAAGATCGCACAAAGCAATCACCTGTTGGCACATAATTACTGACAAAACATTGTCTTATCACGACTTGCGCACAATCCGGGTCGCACGGTTTCTTTATTTTCTTTAACGCTTTTAACTCGTAAAGTTGTGGTTGAAATCAATTCAGAGAAATTGAAATCAATTTTACGTAAATTGAAATCAATTTTGCTTAAATTGAGCCATATGAGTTATCTATCTCAATTTGTCTTATGCAACCCTATTTTAAGAACAAGGCTATCAAGGAACTTTTATGTGTTCCGGTTTGTTTAAAACTGCATGTGTATGTTTTTTTAGGTAATTTGCTAATTGATGTTAAGAAGTGAAGCAAGCTTCTGTAGAACAACCTCCTAATACAATTAAATAATTGTTTCGTACAGGTGCAATCACTAAACTACGTAGAAGAAGAAAGTGAAATAGTGAAACAAAACGAGAAGACCATAAAGTCTGAGATCGTACTGGTGCGCTCGAAACTGGCAAACTGTGAAACTGAGCTGTTACAATGTAAGAACAAGATCCGGAAGCTGATGGAGGAGATCCACAATGAACAGAGACTTATTAACAGTCGCCAGCAGGAAAATAGGTGAGTTTTTCTTGATTGCTTCAGAGGGTAAGGTTCGGTTAAAGGTCATTGTAGATGGCGTGACCATAGCTAGGTACAAATCTAACCAATTAGGTCAAGCATTTTGAAATATAAAATGACATAACATATTTTCAACCAACGACGATGCTTGGAACTAGCTATACTAGCGCCATTAGTTTCACAGCTACCATCCCTTTTGTCTTCTATTAGGCGCTTCTATCTATGCCCAGTATTGGGTGAAATTGGGACGATGATGAAGGCATTTAAATCCATGAACTTTTGACTGTGCTACAGATGATTTAGATATTCTTAACTCAGAGATCTAAGGTCTAAGAGATCTCGCGTAGTAGCCCAAGACCATGAACCCAAGCTACTACTTAATTAAAGTCCAAGAGCAACGAAGTCTGCGATAGAATTAATAGTTTCAGAGGACACCTGCTCTAAGATCTAAGTACACTTGTATATGATCACAAGAATAGTCGTCGACCTGCTACCGTAGTATTTTCCGTCGGTTCGATCGTTAACGCTCAACCAAGTCGGCTGCGCTACTTGTCAACTGAAGTGAAGAGAAACTTCTTAGACAAACGAAATAAAAGGTGTTATATGGCGTTGAATCACTAACTAGTATGCTAAAACGAACTTTACATAATAATATTGCATAAGTAATGTAATTTGTGAAAAGTTTTCTCTTTTTTAATCTTACAAAATAACATTTGTGTATATTCTAGACTGAAATGTTTATCTTGCATATTCATGTTTATACGACCTACTATTTGAGTTTATTTTGTGGCCATTCAGATTATGATGCGTTAAAAGTGATTTGTTATCTCGTTCTTGATCACAAATTCACGACTTGTAATTCTAAGTTTATCTTGAAAACCTGTAATTACGGTTACAATTTGCAAGTACAATAATAAGTACTTGTGTGAGAATGTAAATTAGATTGTTTTGATATCTAGTCAGCATCGTCGTTCTGGGAATTGCGAGACCTTGGGCGTTTGTTTGCTTTTAGATTTTACCTAAACTTTTATTATCTTTGTGTAACCTTCATAAAATCACACCTAAATTGTGCAAAAGCGTAGGCAGGGAGAGGTGTGCTGTGCAGTACATCCTCGTTTCGCCAATTTCGTTTTTAGCTTCATATACATATAAATAGGGGAGAATTCTTCTGTTTGAAAAAAGCTAAAATTTATTTGGGAAAACAAACGATTAAACATTACAGTATTACACATAATTATAGATGGGGTGTGAGTACTACTACTACTGTATAACCAACGACATTTTCCACATATTATAAAAACAATTATTTATAAAAACAATGCGACTTGCGCAAACAATTAAATGCGAACAATAAAATGACATAATCTATATACTAATATAATATTATAAAGCTGAAGAGTTTGTTTGTTTGCTTGAACGCGCTAATCGCAGGAACTACTGTCCCGATTTGAACAATTCTTTCAGTGTTAGATAGCCCATTTATCGAGGAAGGCTATATATCATCACGCTAAGACCAATAGGAGCAGAGCACTAATGAAGAATGTTTCAAAATCGGGGGATATTTTTCCTATTGAGAGCTTCCGCTGCGAGCGCTGCGTAAACGGTTAAAGTTTCGCAAAAATCATGTATTACAGAATTATTCCTCTTTAAAAGTTCTAAAAAAAAGTCCGCGACAGCATATTATGTCTTATCTTTTAAGTTTAGCTCACTATAACCTTTTTTATGCTAACCAAATTTGTTCTAAAATAATGCATTATTACGAAGGTGTTTTTATAAACATGATATTAATCCCTATCCAAATAAATACGTTATTCATCACAAGTATTTAATTTAAAACAAAATTGCAACACTATTTGATTTAAATTAATATCTTAGGAGTTGTCGCAGTTTTAAAATAACATCACAGCAAAATAATGATCGGGTACTGCGCGCACAATGTGCAAAGCCGGGCAGTCATGTTAGCCCAAAGTAACTATTCCACGCGGACGAAGTCGCGGGCGGAAGCTAGTGTGTTATGAAATCCGTGACTGTTCATGATTTTGAGCTCAAAATCATGAACAATCACGGAAGATATTCCATAAGTGACAGTATAAGTTTAGTTTTAAAGACTGAAAGCTTAAAACAGTGTTTTATAATGTGTTGTTAACTTGTTACACAAAACAGTCATATAAGTTAAAAAGAACAAAAAAATTATCTATGCCTTGTATTGTATGGTCCAAGCGCGTATTTTGCTTATAAAAATATTAGGCGGCTAGTAAAGTACGTCTAACTGGCCAAGGTGCGGTAATCGACACAGGTACAATACATTATAAGTATCGCAACTCATGTGCGCCTGTTACTATGAAAACTAAATTATTAATTCCATAAATATGGATGGATCTTACGATAATTTTCTTCTCATAACAGACAAGCGCTGGAGCGATCAATGCTCGCTGAAATGGAGAGTTTACAAAGTCAGATACAGCAAGCGAAACACGCGACTGAAATTAACAATCTCACCGCCGAGAATTTAAAGAGAGAGGTATGTATTATTTTCTAGTTTTATTCTTAGTAGGTGATTTTTTTATGAAATCTTGAATGATTAGATACTTGCCTATTCTAAAAGGCCCGATAAATTAACTAGTTAATTATCATTGTGTGTGGTACGACGGCCGAGGGTGCGCCCTAGAAGGACATACACTAACCTTCTTGGTGAGGTTCTTCAAATCTTCAGAAAGGTCAGGTTACGTAGTACTCGCAACCGGCTTGCGTTTTTTTATGTCTTTATTTATTTAGAGGCTTTTACCTTACAAAAGTACGTACGTAGGTAGATGACCAGATGTATGAACGTGACGAGGCAAAAGGAGTATGTAAGGATCGTAGCAGGTGGCATACTGTGGTTTCTCTAATGTATGTTTGTTAATTATTAACTTTTGTTACCTTCATGTTTTTCCTTTTTGTTTTGCGTGCCTGATTTATTTATTTGTCGGGATCGACAGCCCAGCTAGTCTAGAGCTGCGCTCCTGCTCGTCATTAACACTTACTACTTTCGTTCGAGTTCGAAAATAGACAAACCCTAAATGCTTCCATATCATAATGTTTAGGGGTTTTTCTTGTTGTATAATGAGTCAGGTTTAAGATACAATGTCCGCAGGTCGGAGTGCTAGAAAATGCCATAATGGAGAAGAAGCGTCAAGTGGAGCGTCTGGTCCAGGAGATGAAGGAAGCTAATCTGCAGAGCCTTACTGGCAGCGTGGATGAGTTGCGGCATCCCTTGGATGGTATGTATGTTTTACATAACATGACGCAGGGCGAGCCTACTTCCATCAACAGGACACAAATGCAAAATCCAGACTGCTATTAATAAATTCCTGATGGAAAAATCCAATAACACTTTGCCCAACCTAGGAAGCGAACCTAGGAGCTCATGCTCAGCGGTGGCGCTCACGACGCTCGTGGCTAAATAAGAACAGCCGCTCGGGTCAATCCTTAGGTTAAGCCGTGCTTACCTAGGTTGGTGCGTGGATGGGTAACCACCCATTACATACCGAGTTTCCTCCGTGCCTCGGAAAGCACGTTAAGCCGTTGGTCCCGGCTGTCATTTGTACATCTTTGGCAGTCGTTACAGGTAGTCAGTGTCCCGAAAGTCTGATAACCAGTCTTACCAAGGGGTATCGTATTACCTAGCACTAACTGGGTTGTGGAGGTCAGATAGGCAGTCGCTCCATGTAAAATACTGGTATTCAGCTGCATCTGGTTAGACTGGAAGCCGACCCCAATGTAGTTGGGAAAAGGCTAGGCAGATGATGAGATGATGATGTATACAATTATTGTAGAGAGAAAGTTTATAAGACTTTGGTCCTTATTTGTTTTACCCTTCGAAACTTAGTATTTTTTTCGGAAGTTTGATATTTGTTTTGGAAATTCTTTATTATTTTTCGTAGAATTGTAATTTGATAAGCTCATGTTTATTTGTTAAATACAACATTTTTTTACCGATTAATTTTGTTTAAATTTTTCGGTAATTCATTTTAACCAACCTTAGTATTACAGTCGACCATCTTTGGAACTTTTTTTTTCCGGTATCTTTCTTATTTCCCAAACTTATATTATCACTTACGGGATATCTTCCGTGATTGTTCATAATTTTGAGCTCCCGATATTTCGACGCTATTGCAAGCGCCATGATCGCGGGTTGACTAGAGAATGTGGGTGGATAGAAAACAAATTGAACACACACACACACACACATTTTGTTTTTTATTGTTGTATTGATTGATTTATTAATTCTGGTTAAAGACATTTAATTCTCATAAAGAAATTACATTTCACGTACATGAGAACAAATTTAAATATATAAACTGATCATTGTCCTTCGACACTCGTACCCACAATTAATCTGACGTATTTACTGATATTATTAGTTTACATTAGTAGTATTATAATAAATAATTAATCCTGTGGGTACTCCTAAAAACGTCAGTTGCGATACTATGCATAACTACCCCCGCTTTGAGATAAAGAGTGCGGTCACGTTGTCACAACGCAGATAAATCAGTCAGTAGTTCAACTTTTGCTTACAGCGGCTATTTTTAAGTTTTTATTTAAAATTATTTTAGGTAAGTATTCGTTTTGTGTAAATATAGTAACAATTAGTTAATTAATATTGATGTTTTGAAGAACATGTTTTTTTATTTGGGTCTTAAAAATATTAATCGAAGTCGCACTCTTTATCTTATCTGGTAATTTATTGTAAAGTTGCACTCCCTCATAAACAATATAAATATTAAATATAAATAATGCGATTTTATTTTTTCACGAACAAGATATCCCGTAAGTCACACTAACTATAAGTTTAGTAAAACAGTGTTTCTTATTTCCCTTGTAATATTCTACCAACCAGACATACGGCAATTATTTTCCGATGACTAAAACAGTCGTTTATTACTCACGGAACTTCTTCTGGTGACGGCTTTTTGCGGATGCGGAGGCATTTTGCCATCTATACTAAACTAGCGACCCGCCCCGGCTTCGCACGGGTGCATGTATCATACATATAAACCTTCCTCTTGAATCACTCTATCTATTAAAAAAAACCGCATCAAAATCCGTTGCGTAGTTTTAAAGATTTAAGCATACATAGGGATATAGGGACAGAGAAAGCGACTTTGTTTTATACTATGTAGTGAAGCAGCTTGTAACTACTAACTAAATAAGTTTTTTGTCACCCGCAGGTTTATGCAAAGCAGGTAGCGCCCGCAGGATCATCGGGTCTCCGAGACAGCTAGAAAACGCAGCACCCACCAACAAAAACCCTCACGGAGTATGGGTATAATATCCAATGAAACATTACTATAAGATCGGCCATTCAAGTTCCCCCTATTTAAAACGCGACGGCCTAATTTATAAGTAGCGAAGAAAATGTTTAGATCAAACTAGATATAATTTTTGGCTAGGTTTCTGAATCAGATTGGCAGGAATCTCAAATGTATTTGGGTGGCATTTTAAATAGTTTGTAATTATAGCTGCTTTTACTTTCCCCTATACATATACTTGAGCTTTCTTTAATATAAGTCTTCACTATATTTCACACTTTTGTTAAAATCATCACATTCTTAATAGGACATATTTCTTCAATGGTTAACGCCATTGAAGAAATATTCCAAAAATATAGCTTTACTTACTTAACTGATCCCTGTCTTGTCTTATTCAGGTCTAAAATGGCCGCTTTACCAGAATCATAATATAAATCACGTTAAAATTCTTAAAATGGTCACAGACGCAGTCAATATTATGAATTGTCAATTTTTGA
Source organism: Eurois occulta (assembly GCA_950022335.1). Lineage (NCBI taxonomy): Eukaryota > Metazoa > Arthropoda > Insecta > Lepidoptera > Noctuidae > Eurois > Eurois occulta. The sequence continues at coordinate 7,776,397 of OX465500.1, read as the reverse complement.
CCATTTTACGAATTTAAACGTAATTCATTAATATTATTATCTTATGATTCTGCTAAAGCGGCCATTTTAGCCCCCCAGTTCTTGATTTAGGAACCTAGCGTCAGTGCTGCTATATAACGTGCACGATATTATTATGTGGTACTTCTATAGCTTATGGTAGCGGTTAATTTATTAGTATTTGTGTTCAAATTAGTGTCATATTTATAATTATTATTTTGTCACAAATTAATCGTTTTAAGTGTGTATTGGAATTTTAAATGTAGTGTACTTAAAAGTATCGGCTCGATATTTTTCATTACACTAAAAGTATTATTGTGTCTTGCCGTATAGTTTACGTTGTTTTGATATTGATTGATATTGGAATTACATGGAACAAGTGCATTCAAATTATTAATAATATTATTTAGAGTATTTTTGTGTGTTGTGTTTAGTGTGACGATTTTTTTTTTGTGAAATGCGATCGTAGGATTGAAACTAACAACACAGACTTATAATAATTTGCATTCAGTTATCCATTTGACTACCTAGTTTTCGTAATTTTATCCCATCTATTATTGTGTTCGGTTTATGATTGTCGGAGTGAAGATTGTTTTAGCTTGGAAATGTTGAGTGCTGAGTGAATACGCCATTTTTGGGTAATAGAGTAAGCTTGTGGAACGAGTAAGTTCTTAAGTATTATAACGCCATGGGTGTATGATTTTAGTGAGCATGACGTTTTAATTTACCATTTTAAACTCTTTTTACACTATTTATAAGTATGGTACCTACTTCACTATGTTAGAATCTCTACGACCTATATTACTGTTAAAGATCCTGTTTAAAGTATTTACACTACGATTAATTTGCAATATAGAGATACTTAATTATAATAATAAATCTAGTCGAAAGTTTAAGCCATTGCAATATTTTATAAACAAATATTAACCTTGATTTTAGAAGCATTTTAAATATAATAATGGCATTTATGACAAATCAAATTATTAATATTTTATAGCGTTATAGATGTAGTATGTACGGACTACATATTTAGAAGTTCTATGAGACTTATTTGAAGAATATACTATGTTTTGTTTCCTGCATGGTAACTAATTGTAGCTAGACGATTTGTGTATTATTCATATATGAAATAAAGGACATATTGTATACTGAATTGAGGGTTTTTATTTTCATTCCACTTCGATACTTCCAGCGTTCCAGCGTACCTATTCTGTTTTTTAACTCGTGCATATTATTATATTAATCGTGTCGATCTTCATCCCTTTAGAACCAAATTCTGTAGGTACATTGGCGAGCTATTTGATTGATGGAATTTTTCTAGAGATCATTGTGTAAGGCGTCAAGGCTGTCTGTACCCAGATAGGCTAAAAACTGCTCGTCCGTATACCCATATCCTATCTAATCTCATGAGTATCTATCTTATCGACAAAATGCGGCAATCACAACTAAATACAACGCTCTGGTACGATCCAGAGCGTCGCACAGTGGGCTAAAAATGCGAAGAAGGGACTTAAGGATTGTATCTACATTTTTGAAATCTATATACTAATACAATATTTTTATGTTTTATACTTCTTTCAATATTGTATGAAAAAAAAGAATACTAGTATAGTCGAATTAGACGTTTTTGTAGGCACGTGCAAAGATATTCCACACCGCTCCCGTGACGTCATTTGTATATTGTCTATAACACTGCCAAACCGGTTTTTTTAATCAGTAGACGCGTAATAATTAGTGACGGTGCACCAATCAGAGGGCAGTAAATTTGCAGGTAGATGGTCACCGAAGGGGTAGGTAGGAAACGTTAAACGATGTCCTTAGTGCGTTGATAACTTTGATTCATTCGGACTATCCTACCTAGCCTACTGATTTGATTTATGTGAAGTTACGATTTTTATAAAAATGTTTAGTGATTTAGTAACTAACCTTGATTTGTTCGTGAATTAAAAACAGTTGGCAGTATTACAGATAAAAACTTTTTCTAAAGTGAAATTAAGTCAAAAATATCAAATTTACTTAAAATAAGTTTTGTTGTATAATAAATAAGTGTGCCAATCATTTGAAGGAACATTGGCTCGCTAAAACACAGGCTTCTGGCCTAGTTTTGGAGGCTTGTTCGCAATTTAATGTCTTCACTGTACAACTTTATTTACTGTGTGTTATGTAAGTTTCTTTTCCTTGTGTACAAATAAATAAATAATCATTATTATTAGATTACATGCTAAAATAGGTTAATAATTTGTACTATCCAAACAGTGGCGTAACTATACCATCTGGGGCCCGTGGCAAATTCTTTTGATGGGGGCCCTATCAGTAAAAATCGTCACGTTGCCGTTGTACTCAGTTTAATTTTAATAAACTTCGAGATTTTCAGCGTATTCAATTACACGTTGTATTATATGTCCCACTAATGGATAAAGGCCTCCTCTCTTAGGCGAGAGGGAATGGTCTGTACTGTAGTCCCCACCCACGCTAGCATTCATCCATAGAACATAATACTTATCTCAATGCTTTCTTCATCTATTCGCTAGCTTTTCGGTGAAGGAACAACGTCGTGAGGAAACCTGCATACATTTACAATGAAATAAAATTAACAATTTAATTTCAATGAAATATTAATAAGAAAAATCTTTTTTTCGAGCTTTCTGTTCCGCAAAAGTGTCTAATAACATCATCATAGTTTAAAGAGCGGGCCATAGAATTTTCAAAGGACAGAATAGCCAAGTTACATAACCTGTCTTGTCTCATAGTTTCTTAAATAGGTTTTTATCAATTTTATTTTTGAAAATGATCGTTCAGCACTAGCTATAGTCGCAGGAATTGTAAGAAATAACATTAATGCAGTGCATACTTCAGGAAAGCTGCAGGGCATAAAATGATTTTTTATTATTAGTAAATCAGCAAGGTCGTTAATACACAAAGATTTTTCTATTTCGTCTCTGAAAGTGTATCGAAAACTGAGAATTTCTCTGGCAAATGATTCAGATACTTATGTCTTTTTTATATATCTCAACAAATTCCAGAGCTGTTTTTAATAGATCAGTGTCATTTAAAACTTTTAAAGTGGAAGGCTGCAAAACACTGTTGAAACAATTTCATTCATTGGAAGGAAACGCGATTTCAGTTGGTTTATAATGATGTCCAATACTCGATAAAATATGTTCACTTTGAACAAACTTTCCGGATCTTGGAGATGCTCATCTTCACAAAGCTCATCAAAATGGCGTTTTACATTCCTCTGACGAGTTTTAGAAAATTCAGGGGTGATGGACCATTTTTCTGCTACACTATTTGCTTCCATTTTTAAAATAAAATACTCAGGTACAAGGTAAAAAAATATTTTTGAGCTCGCGGCCTCTTGGGTCGGGGGCCCGTGGCATTTTGCCAGCCCTGCCACCCTATTGTTACGCCACTGTATCCAAATCTCTAAACCGTTTACTGAGAAAACTTGCGAGTTTCGAGATTTTCATGAAGTTATGTTTTTTTTTCATACAAAAAAATCTTTAAATATTCATAAAATTGAAATAATGGTCAAAACGTATAAGTCATAGAACATTATAATATTGTATTTGATTATAGATTTCTCTTCTGTAATAATTTTTTTTTAATAATTCAATCAGTTTTTGTTGATAAGTCCTAAGTCTTCTACGATTTCATATCAGCCCACCGTGGCGTCCGCGTCGGTGAAAATGTATGCGAATACATTTTTACTATCTTGCAGAAGGGGAGCCGAATGCAAAGTCCCAGCTCAAAGTAATATTGAAAAGTTTAGTAGTAGTTGCAGTAATATTGAAAATTTCACAAGGCTTGTATAGTAACTCGACATTTGACAATGGTAATAAAGCCTCGTATTTCTGGGAAACAAAGTGATGAAAAATTGATACACATGGTTATTAAAATCGAATAAAATAAAACAATTCTGCATTATTTATTAATCCTTATATTCAATATAACTTATTTAATGCAAGAAATTAAATCTGTTCGCAACAACCTAAAAATAAAGAATGTTCTTCTCTATTCAATAGATGCCGTAACGCGTAACTAAAGTTATGCCGTACTGTACTTACGAGTTCCGTGTTTGACCGTAACATAACTAATATATTTACAACATTTCGTCAAATCGCGGAGTCAAATTAACAACATAGATTCGATGACTTCTATCCTGTGCTGTTGTGGAGATTCAAATAATCATACTTCAAATAGTTTTCGAAATGCTCTGTTACGACCACTCGACACAGTAGAAAGAACTGAATATTCATAAAATTTAAATCACATTTCAATACTTGAAAGTGTTCAAGGCAAACTGTGTGCCTTTATGGATGATTTCCACCAAACGGCTTTCATCGCATCGGATCGGAAAGGATACGTACGGATGCGGCGACAGCTGATCGCGTCCGGCAGGATGTCGACGCCAAAGACATTCAAAAATTACAAGCAATAGACGGGACAAGACGAAGAAGCTGACAATTCCAAGACTTTCTACATAGAAATAAGTCGATCAGTCAAGTGCGATACGTCCGCTTGTCAGGTCGCATTCATATGAATGACATAACGTTGAATAAAAGAAAAACATTTTGTTAAAATATGCCCTGTTGCGCTTTGCGATATTGAAAATCTCGATATGGTAAAACAAGTGGACTTGGATCCAGTTTATTTTCGTTAGTATTTTCTTTATTTACCCAATATTTGGGACATAAAAATAATTTTCTGATAATAATCTAGAACATTTACATAAATTGCAATAAACGCCCTCTGTTGCTCATCACTACTTCGCTACTAAGAGTTGTTCGTTTATCGATATTTTTCATGTTATGTCGTATACAATAAATAAATATCCAAAACATAATTATACTGTTCTGGTAATCATGTTAGGTCGTTCAAGTGTCAATATAAGGTTCAAAATATATATTTTTTTGCTAACTATACTACCCACAGTAATCTGACCCATACTATCGTAATCTACACGGTTAATTTTATATCGTTCTGAAGCCGAAACACAGTAACTCCAGTCGAGTAATAGTTACTATTGGCATTGTTGTTGTTTTTTTAAACATCAAATAAAGAAGTTAGAAATTTATGACTTTTTTTCTGTCATTCGAGTTAAATCTTTTTCATTCATATTTCTTTTTTTTTTTTCGGGAAATCGCCAAGCGGTTGGTCGACTCTTCACGTGACCAGAGGGCGGGCCTATTTTTTGGCCAAAGAATCAGCATTGCCATCCAACGTGGTAATGCTGCCAGCCTTCTGGGCACTTTTCCTGTTGACAGCGATGCGTACGAATTTTAGGATGCCCTGTAACCCTTTTATATTTGTACATATTTATTTATATTATAGTTTTGTAGTTTTTCTTTTTAATTCACTATTTCATTCATAAACGCAATATCGTACGCGATCCGCTCGGTGATGACGTCGCGGCACACGTGACACGGCACAGCTGTGCGCATGCGAGTCAGTTGATAGTGAACTCGCGGTGGGTCAACGGATGCCGGTCGAATAACCAGCTGTAAAAGTATCTGCAAGTAGGTATTTCTTTTCAGGTACGATTTAATTAATTTGGTGTAAGTTCATTTACCTCCATCATTTCTTGCTTGTATCGGAAACACGGCACAATGTTTACCACTATCGCATCTACTCGTAAACCAGAGAAATTAATTGACATTTAGGTACTCGTACCTATTTAACTAGACACGACGAGTACGCTTGGGAGTTGTATTTAAGGCCTTGAATCGAGTGTCGACTTGTCGACCAATCGAACTAGTAGGTACCTACTTCATAAGCATACGGCTAATGGCGGTAGCTTTAGCGGGCAGGGTAACGACGCGGGATGGTAATAATAGTGTATATTCGGGCACACAACATCACATATTATGTACAGAGTAACTTATTAACTACCCATACCTTTATTTTTATAGCGTTAGCCGTGTAATTCGGTTGTGCATCCTTGTGAAATCTGGTCGGGCGCGACACAATAGATTTCTCAGAATATTTTTAGTAAACTGCGTACCTAGTTTGGTAAAATTTCTATTTTCACCGTTTACGGCTAAGAAATAAAGTCTGAATTCGCTTTTCGTATTTTTATTTGTGTACCACGGGCCATGCTGTCTGATCGATGAATGGATTTTTCAATGGGTACTGTTCGCATGTGTTACCGATCGTGAATGCGTTTTACACACGCATATATGCATTGAGCGCAAAGAAGCGTTACTTCGAGTTCTCATTATTTTATAAAAAAAACAATACTTAAATTTAATTTTTCGTGATTTTTTTTTATTGTTACATGTTAAAAATAATCGTCACAATCGTTTCTATTTCGATCACCGAGTTTATGGCTTTCGGTTCCAGAACGACCTAAAAGTAACCGTGTATAGACATGTATGCGTTTATTCCTCCCCATTTTATTTATTTTTGTACATCGTGGAGATAGTTTCCATACTATGGTACCCTATAACCTTTCAAAATAAATAACTTGTGAAAATTGAAACTACCCGTATAATTTCATTGCTTCCCTAGTTCTATATTCACTTTTTTGGATTTTTTCAAATACATTTATAATACAAAATGTCTAATTAATAATAGCAAACGTAATCGAAACGATTTATCGATAATTTTATGCCATCCTAAAATGTAACACCCCTATCACAGATTATTAACTAGCGCGATCTATCGGGTAATAGCTGAATTACACTCAAATATTTTTTTTATATTCGTGGTTTTTCTATTCAAAACTTGATACGCTACTGACGCACGAGATCAAAATTTTTGTATGACAGTAGTCCCAATGTCCGCTCTATGTGTAAGTCTTTTTAATCTCTGGTCGAAGCATACGATCGGTTCCGTATTGTCGCTTGCGAACGTAACCGTTGCTGCGTCTAGTCAAATAGTTAAATTCCTACCGCGATTACGTGTTCTAATTTTTGAAAATGGTTGAAGTTGACGTATTAGTATTTAGAAGAAGAAGAAAATAAAAATAAAATACAGAAGAGAAAAAGAAAAATTTGGATTGGTGATTTATCGCACGCGACGACACCCGAAAGGATCCGACCGGATACGAACGACAGGCGAACAGATCCGATCGCCCGTCGCAGCATACTTTCGGCTATGATCGCGAGTTGCGGAAAACGCCCGCGGTCAAGCTGCTGTGCGCGGCTTGGTAATATAGACTTTAATTACTGTGTACACGATTTAATATCGTTTAAAGACTGTAAAATCCGTTCCGATCCGATGCGATGCGAGCCGTTTGGTGGAAATCATCCTTTATATGGACTAGAAACAAGTGAATACTTTCTTTATTTTAGTTATAAAATTGAGCTCAAACTTTTTACCCATGAGTCAGGATGTTTTGCCAATTATTGTTTGTATTTAGCAGCTTACACTCCCACCACAAAAAATTATGGGCTTTATTTAAAATACGTACTTTAGTTATCACAAAATGATCTACCACAAGCACCATCATAAATATTGCAGATGTATTCACTAATTTCAAATCCACATGAACCTTAAACCTAGTGTTCTAATCAAGACTATGCTTTCTCTTCTTTCTCCCTGTTATACCGTTCTAGTTCTTTTAAGAATTGTCCTTTAGGTTTCATGACGTTGGGTCGGTCGCCGCGGCACTTGGGACAGAACCATTTGCCTTTAGGCTTGGTCGTGAGCGAGACGCAGGAGAAGTGGAACCACTCGATCGGGCAGAGGTCGTTGTCACAGAGGATCATCTCGCCGAAGGATATCTGATCACAGAGGCAGTAGCGAGGTTCGTCAGGATCGATGGCGTCTGTTTCTTCTGGCGGCGTTTCTGAACGTTGTGCTGCCTGGCGTGCTTTGCGTTTTTTCTTTTTGCCTATACCTGTGGAAGAATTAAAGTATTGTATGTAAATTAAAGAATGTATGATCTTTTTGCAATTTGTGGTGTGGTGCTACTGATATAACTGATATGAAGTTTTAATGACATTTGGGATCTACTGTAAATATGCATACCTTTCTTGTGGGTAGTGTTGTGGGCATGCCTCTCACTGTCCCGTTCGCTCGAATCTGCTCCATCTGTGGCGGCGCCTGCTGTGGTCCGTGATCGTCTTGCGCGTTTCGACCATCGCTCACCTGGGATAAACATTGAGTTTAGTATTTATTATTTACAATTAAAGTTACTGGTTGCAAGATGCATGCTATTTAAAAGAAGACCAGGCAGGAGACGAAAACAAGTGGAAGGTCTTTGCTTTGTGTGAGACACTCAGTGAAACAAATGAAAAGACAGTTATTGACAAGTACTCATAATTGGTCACATAATCTCTTAACTTATTTTAGTATTGTATTTTAGTACAAGTTTACAAAAATCACATTGAGACTTAACATAAACAGCTTACCTCCAGATTTATCTCGGCTTTCCACTTTTTCTTTCTCTTTCTCATTGCTACGTTCAGGAGGAGGTGGTGGCGGTGCATGTTGCGGTGTGACCACAGGAGCTGGCACCTCTTTCTCGGCAGCACGAAGTGTCTCTGGAACTGGGGCTGGTTCCTCCTTTACTGTTCCATTTGTCTTTACCTCCAGGCAAGATACTGTAAACAAATGTTCTATTTGCAAATTGTTTACTTGTTTTTTGAGATTTGTGATGATTAGTTTTGGCCTTTTGCCAATGTGTGACATGAAAATTATTTAACAACATACCTACTTAGTTTAGTATTGTTGTGATTATTTGTGGTTTATGATATAATATATGTTTGTCAGTTTTGTTTCACTTAAATAACGTTTTTATATTATTTTAAAATTCCAATGTATTGTCCATATTGCTTTAGGCACTTGACAAACTATGATTTCAAAAGCGGTTATAATCAAATACTCACTTAATTTTTTGTGATCTGCATCAAGAGACCGTTGTTTATTGTCAATGAGGTCTTGAAGTGTCTGCACAACTTGTAGTTTCTCGTCGCCAATCTCCTGGGCAGCCACCAGCACTGTCTGCAGCCTCAGAGCTGCCCGACTGCGGCGACGCTCCTCTGTGTTGGCTCCTATGCATACTGCTAGATGCTTCTCAGCTTCACGAAGACATTCTATTCACAAATGACACAAAACTTAGTACATAGCAACACGAACTCGGCTAGATAACCTCCATAACTGCACTTTTTCTACAATAAAACAAGACAAAAATAACCACTCCTAAGTAGTCAAAATGAAATCTTTTCTTAAGTATGTTTCGAAGTAACAGCAGCCTAGTGGTTTTGGTGTTATTTTGGTCCACTTGTACTCGCGAGTCGTAATCTATACATATGTATGCATACGTAATGAGGTTGAAAGGCGAACGTCAACAATATAATTACAAGCTGTTGTATCAATTATTAATAACATATACATCTGTTAATACTTAGTAAGAGCAATTATGGTCTAAAGGACGTGCAGAAATTGGAAAATTACCTCTATATGTTACGTCAAGCTCTCGCATACGCGATAAATGTCTTTGCAGGTCATTCGGAAGATTTTCAACACAATCTAAGTAATTTTCGACGTAACTCGCTGAAAGCAATGCTTCAGTGGATGTTTGATTCAACATGGTTAAAGAATGAACACAGTTTTCATAGTGATAAAACAAGAGAAATGAATAAATCACTTTGAAAGCGAATAACAAGTCCACTGCATTCAACAGCCGTCCCGTCAAGCATCATTTGCGTTCAGAAACGAAGCGACTTTTGTTTTTGTTGTTTTATATTTTTTCCACTCAGCATTATGTTAACTAAAAATAATGTTTAGTTTAAAGTATTTTGTAGTTTATAATATGTGCCAATTTTAATTAATACAGCTAATTAAATCGAAGTCGTTTTCGAAGATGCAACGCCACGCCGCTTTACGTACTGATTACCTATGTACTCTGTGGCAGTGGTGTGAGTGGTGTCTGACAGTCTGATAGAAGGTGACCCGAGGTTAGCATATTCGTTTCTTGGACACGAGTCACTGTAATTCGGTTTTAAAATAATAGATGACGCTACGAGGCACATTGAGAATAACTTACGCTGAGTAACGCACCGGCCTAGAATACCCGTAGTCAAGGGCGGATACAGCCCAATAGTCCAGTCATTTAAGCTTAAATTAGGTAAGAATCTCGGAATTCGAGATACCCAGCTGTAAGTCTGTAAATACTTGTATATTGACACCCTGAAAGTTGTCTCAAAACCTACATATGGTAGGGTGTAAGCAACTATTAAATTTCAAGGTCAAAGGTCACAAAAATCGGTTTTTTGCGCTTTCTTTGGAAATATCTCATTTCCTATGGGTTTTTTGCTATTCATATTGATTATGAATATTGTAGAATACAAAATTCTCTACAAATTTGGTTTAAATTTTTTTTTATACGATGAACCGTTTTCGAGATAGAGGGCGGAGAGCGCGCGGTCACAGCATCACTTCAGGTCAACCGGTGCTTCCGGTCGAAAACGCGCCATATATAGTTGATGAACTATCGATAAATCAATGATTATAAATATTTGTCAATTTTTATTAACTATTTTATTATATTTTATCATTTTGTTCATGCATTAATAGCAGTCTATAATGCTCCGAAATCTGTGAAAAGTCTCGATCATCTTCGTTATATGCATTACGTCAAGTCTACAAAACTTAATAAACCTGTGCAGCTTTCAAATATTCCACCAACAAGTGCAGCTGCTCATCAACATTTCAACCGTGTATATTATCAAGTTCAAACTTGGTTAGGATATGATTTGGAACCCCAAGTATGGGGTTGGGCAATGCGAAACGATTTTCTGGAGCCTATCATGACAATTTTACCACCTGCTCCAGAAGATTTGCTAAATACAATTTTCTGGAACTGCAAGAGTGGGTGTGGTTCGCGATGCGGATGCAGGAAAGCGGGCTTGCAATGCTCTTTAGCTTGTGGCCAATGTAATAGACAAGCTTGTCTCAATGCTCTACCATATTTTTTTTTGTTTTTTTTTATCATCATGTAAGAAGTTATTACTATTAATTAGGTTAAAATTCAAATATAATTCCTATATTTTCATTAACAATTCTGCAATTACATGGGCAGGTAAGTGTTGTTAAATAAATTAATACTGAATAAAAAGTGGATAGGTTAGGAAAAAAATGATAAAATATAATATAATAGTTAATTAAAATTGAAAGATATTTATAATCATTGATTTATCGATAGTTCATCAACTATAGGCATATAGCGCGTTTTCGACCGGAGGCACCGGTTGACCTGAAGTGATGCTGTGACCGCGCGCTCTCCGCCCTCTATCTCGAAAACGGTTCATCGTATAAAAAAATTTTGTTAACAAAATTTGTAGAGAATTTTGTATTCTACAATATTAAAAATCATTATAAATAGCAAAAACCCATAGGAAACGAGATATTTCCAAAAAAAGCGCAAAAAACCGATTTTTGTGACCTTTGACCTTGAAATTTAATAGTTGCTTACACCCTACCATATGTAGGTTTTGAGACAACTTTTAGGGTGTCAATATACAAGTATTTACAGACTTACAGCTGGGTATCTCGAATTCCGAGGTGAACTTACTATAATGACTGGACAGTAGAAATAGAATACTTATACGAAACGGATAATAGGGCCGACTCGCACAATAATTTGATTGCAAATATTGAATGGTGGCGACAGCTATTATTCTGTACTGACAACGCTACGTCTTACTAGGATCCGTATTCGTATGTATTTAGTTCTAATATATAATGCTGTCATATATTTTTCAGCCTTGTTGTACCTGCCATCTAGTGAGGTCTGCTAAGACTTTTTAGCTACAAGTTTCGGGTACAAAATCCAAGATGTCGCTACTACTAGAGAAATACCCTGAAAGGATTTTTATTTAAAAAAAAAACTCAATAATTGATACATTTTCTCAAAATAAATTTATTCGAGCGGTGCCACTTTTTTGAGAATGACCCTTATTTCAGGTTTTTGTTTGTCAGTTCATACAAGGAGTAAGTGGTCGACTCATGCATAAAAGCTTATCAATAAAACAAAATGTAGGAAGGATGTAAGAGCGAGCGAAACGAGTTCGAAAATTTTATGTCCAGGTTCGTTTTTATTCATCTCGAGGTTTTATTTATGTCCATTCTAACAGAAATAGGATTGACTGAAATACACAAAATATTTTGGTTTCAACGTTTAGCTACTATATTATAATATAATATCTTGGGACAACATATGCACTCATCATGAATCTCCACCTGATCAGATTTTCCTTGCCACGGCCAACTTGTGTCCGGAGTCTATTTAAAGACTTCGAGGAGAGCCAGGGCAACGTAGGTCCAGGTAGAAGATTTTAGTACAGGAATTACTTTCTCTACACACCTTGTCTTTCCTTAGGACTTTCGGCAGTGAATTCACTTAAAAAACTTTTACAGCTTTTCAGATTTGCTGCTCAAAGACGTTTTATGTAAATGGTCGGTGTGTCGGAAATCATTTTCGTTCTTTCACTAGAGCCTTAATTGCCACCGCCCTGCGAACTTGTGGTAGAGCTGTGTCTGGCATTGGATACAGCGATCAAACGATGTACCAGGGTCGGTTTGAGGTAACTAGTGGTGATCCAATACGTTTCATTCAGAGCTGTATCCACTAACTTTGCATGGGCAGAGCGATTCCACACGGTGCACGCGAAATCGCGAGCTGCCTAATGTTCTTGTTTATTCATAGGCTTAGAAAGTTTGGACTTTTATAAATACAATCTTCGTGTATTTCACATTGATCTGTAAAGATCCGAAAATAACCTAAAGTAACTAACTTAAAAGTAAACTAACATTGAACTGAAAATATCAAAAACCTGACTAAAATTTGTATTATGTACCTCTATAAATGTATAGTATTTGTAATCACCTTTTAAAACCCTTCATTTTGATACCCCACTCGATAGGTTTGGCAATTTTTTTTATTAACGTGTTACTATTTTGCGCCAAAAATCCACCATTTTGTTTTTTTTTTCAAAGTCCTATCTAGGGACACTTGAGTTTAAGACAAATATAACGATACCTTAACTGTCGATATCCATCCAGCCGTTAGGAAGATACGAGGTAATTCAATTCAATTCAATTCAATTCAATTCAAATTCTTTAATTCGAGCGGAGGCTCATATAGGGATAGTAACATAATCCTTAAAAACTAAGTGTTAGTAAACAACACGATACGGTGACACATGTAACTGACAGCAGTGAACCACATAAGGACAGTCCACTCTGCCAGCAATCATTCTCAGAACCCTGTTGGGGCTGGCCATGACGCGAGCCACCATCGATGCTGCTCGCTTTCGCATTGTTGTGTAAAAACAATCTACACGCGCTGCCGCAAACATCCCTGACGCACTGCAACGCCATGGCAACCCCATCAGTCTCCGGAACGCATTATTGAATTGGACACGAAGGGCTCCGTACGAAGCTTGCGAATAATTTTCCCACAAGCTGCAAGTGTAGAAGGTGGTACAGAATGCTCTAAAGAGCGTCACCTTTACGTCTGCAGTACAACGAGCAAACCTGCGGGCTATCATATTCGCGCGTACGGACAGAGCCCTCCGTTCCCTTTCAATGTCAGCATTGTCCCTAAGGTCTGCGGTGACCAAGAAAAGAAAACAAAAAATACAAAGAAAACAAAAAAAAAACAGAAAACTAATTACAAACAAATAAACAAAGGAACATACAAGTTACGCGCGTAACATAACCCTTCCTTGGCAAGATAAAAGCCAGCCCTTTTTTTGTTTTTTTTTTCCGGGTAGGAAATCATCAAATGACGGGGTCCCGCACTGGGCTGAGCGGAAGGGAGTGTCAGACTTGTACTGACTAAAACCCATCCATGTTCCTTTTTAGCCCTTTGTGTTCCAGGGCCGCGGTATCTCTTTGGAACAGTCCCGCAGCCCCGGCAGGCATCGGCTCTTGCGTCGGGGGTTCCGATTTGCTGACATCTCTTTGAGGCGCGCGTGGAACACGAACGCGTCATCGACACGGCCTGTCGTCATAAGACGGACTGACGCGGACGGCGAGCTAGAAGATAAAAGCCAGCCCTTGGGTCACGTCACGGGAAGTATCAACTAAGCGTTTTGAAATTTACTTGAAAAGGCTGTGAGCACTCGGACCCCACGCTCCTAGAGTTTCGACACATGTTGCGTCCCACACTAAAGGCCTACCCATCTTCCATGAACAAAGTCATGCTGTCCGGTCTTTTACCATCGTCGCGTGACGATCGTAGCTCGTCGGATGATGTCGTTTAAGTTCGCGTGCCGTGCAAAACGGCCCGCACTGCGGCTACATGGCAGGCCGTGGTGTCCGAGGCTGTTGAAAACTTCACCACAGTGACAGCGATGAGGACAACAACATGGGGCATCTAGGTGTAGAGAAGCAGCGAGGCGGAAAGTGGTGTCGTCGAACAAACAACCTATGCTCGAAGACGGTAGTGCGTCAAGCAAAAGGCCCGACTCCCACTCACCCACAGCCAGCAGGCGCGCACGATCAGCAGTAGTAGCAGACGTGAGCAGTAGCTTGTTCTGTACCTACTCTGCAGAGCGGCTGGTCCCACCGTCTCTATGAAAATGGATAGTCGGGTTCTTCAGTAATCGGGCAAGCCAGTTTCCGAGCATCGATAGCCTCTGAGAAGCACGGCACATAAAAATTAATCAGTGTGGAAGCCAGGATTAGTTCCTGATTCATTTCTCAATGCCGTGGACCGAGGATATGAAAGCCCAACCGGACGCCGAGTCCTCCCATACGAATGGGAAAAGTAGCTTTTGTCCAAGCTCGGTCGTACAAAGCCACATTTAAAATGGATGATAAAGATAAAGTGTGTCTAATAATTTGGTCAATTTTGTCCATGAGTGTGCTTCCTTAAAGGGGAAGCACGAAGGAAATATGTTAATTCTGTTATGTTGTTCTGTCTAACTAGCTGGTAATTGACTTGGGAATGGAAGTAAAAAAATATCCAAAATTGTGTGAAGTCCCTGACTCCTGTATAAGGCGATAGACCTGTTTTACAGAAGCCAGAGTCCTTTTTTAAGAGGAGATATTACTGAATCTTATGCAATACAGATTATATATATTATATTTATAAACAGATTAAGGGCATGACTCAAAAACACCGGTCTTGCATGCAAGTCAAGGTTCCTTTTTATCAACTCTAAGAGTCTGTTGTGTCTACCGCAAGGGCAAATATCTAGATTCCGTCTTCTCCGTTGGCTCTTTTAATTTTATTTCATAAATAGGAGCCGAGACTTTTCGCCACCTCCGCCCGAGACATGTGTTTAGATTCGGTGAAGTTGTTATTAGTACATAAAAAACGTCAAAGGTTAGCCAAGTAGTTTAAATAAGTTCGGCCTGAGATCATTCTCCTAGAAAAGGAAATGTTATTATGCTTTAATATCATACACGAGTCGAGGTTGATTTCCACCTACAATCCTCACCCACGTATACTTTGTCATAAAACCTAAATGCAAAACGACAGTGTGCCGTACAAACTCGCCAGCACTGGCTAGATATTCTAAAGCACCCATAGATTTTAATTATTTGACATAAGTCACAACTTCACCATAATTATTATGGTAAAGTGATAGATTTGTTTTATTATTTTAGTTTCTTTCGCGTACCTCAAGCTAAATTTTTGCGTAAATAAAATTAAGTGATTTTTGTGAAGTGTTCCAATGTCATCCACCCTAATTTTTGTCGGACTGCCTGAAGATTCCAGAAGCTCTATCACAAAGTAAGTATGTCAGATAACTATTGCTATAATTATCTCTTTCAGCTGCTTTCGTGGTTCAAGTTGGTAGAGTTGATTCCTGACTATGCTGTTATTGTACGTTAGGTTGCAGCATGCGGAATTTGACTTTAGGAACTTCAGCAATGTTTTTTTGACATCCATCTTAAAGTCACCGTGGTTTAAAAAGATGATCCAAGACCAGTAAATGGGTAACAATGGCCGTCAATTCCGTCTCAAACTGAGCTCAAATATTTGTTTGATTTACAGTTGTGGGAATTAGAAAGACCAACTTGTGCTAGCGACGGTTTATTGTTCTTCCAGAATGGTTATTTTGGTAATAGGTGAAAAACCAATTGCCTCATTGTTAGCCCGAACCAGCATTTTTCTGGAATGGTTTTTCTGGTCTTGTGCTAAGCTCTCCAAAGACGTAGCTACTAAAAAGATAGTAGAACTAACAAGAAGGCAGACCATTAGAAAAACAATGTTGCAAAACGTTTTCAGTTTTATACTTATTTGCATTATTAATTTAATAATGCAACATTAAACTGTAAGCTCCAGAAACTTCTGAAAGCGTCGACTCATACCGTACCAACAGCGCTATTCAACTCCGCAAAGCGCCTGAACGTTATTATTATGTAATTTCGCTTTTATGTGCTTGAACGAGCGCCTCAGTGGCTCGTCATAAAATCCGTTTTGGAAACCTTTTTATTATTTCCACGTACAATAGAGCATTCGTTTTAGATTCACGTCGTTTGTGTTACACTAGCAGCTGTTCTCCGCGTCTTGGTTGTTATGAGATTTTTGACTCTGTGAACGCCCAAGGAAACTAGGGGTTCGAAAAATCCTTTCAGTGGCTGCCATATTGCCCGACTACGGCGAAGCAAAAAGTAGGGGTTATAGCAGTGTATGTATGGATTTACGTATTTTCCTCCGTATAAGGTGTCAATCGATTCGTTATTATTGCCCGGGTAACATAGGCTACATTTTAACGAACTTCAATACTAGGAGGATTTTACCTTGTAAACCCAGAATTTAATTTGAGCGTCATTTTTCTGTAGTCGGCTTTTTAGTTGTAGACTTGTAGTATACCACACATATTCCTGTTTGTATAAAGCCTTCATGTTATAAGTTGGTTCATAGGCAGTTTAGCTCCAGAAGATCGGTGAGGTCGATGAGTCAACAACTTTCTCAAATACTATTGAAGGTGAACTGGGAACTAAAAAAAACAAAGACAAAAAACATGCATTTCGTCATTACAATAACAAATCAACAGTTATTATAATATTTAGCGTTAAGCATAGGCGGCACCTATACTTGTAGAGTGCCTTGTTCTAATTGAAAGTGTAGGCAGCTCCAGATATATTCTGTAGTGTAGGCGTCGCAAGCGCAGCTTCGCCTTGAGACTCCCAATTAGGGTGAACGACTGGCTTGTTTATGTTTTAGTGTTGTATTTGTCTAAATTAGGTGTTATTGTGCAATATTATTGTTAACTACAACCCAGAAAGACGTTGTTCGCGTTTTCACGACCTTGTAATTTTATTTAAGTGCGATCTTAGTCCTGGAGCTCGTATTCCTTAATGGCTAGGTTAAATCTTCAACAGGGTATGATTATAGCAATAATATTACTGTCGAGTAGAACGGGAAAGACTAAATAAAGAGCTTTACTGCATTGCAGAGGATGTGTGGGCTTAACTGTCTGCAATGCCGGGTGCAAATGTGCAAACTTGGAAATAAATATGGCTTCGCAAACATGTCGGCAACCCTTTTCCATCACAACATCGAATTCCGTTTTTGCTACCTTTGCTTATCAACATTATTAATATATGCCTTTTCATTGTACAGTGTATAATCGGCAAGGGTAAAGGCAAACATTTTACAATAGCGTGTTTTGTAGTTCTGCCATATCATCTGTATTTTGCAAGGGATTTGCGCTCAAAAAATCTCGAAGGGCTCTTAGACTAGAAATATTAAATTGCGCGCTATACTCCGAGCATTGTTCGCTGGAGGCCTTATAAAGGTACTATCCAAGTATCCAGGTGTCCCCAGTGTGTCATTAAAGTTGCCACACGGCCTGTGACAATAGTTCTGTTGTCTTTGACAATTCGCCCCGCTCATTCACGATTGGCTGAAGGAATAAGTTAACACAATAGAATTGTGTCCTTTCATTTTAGTACGACTTTAATTTTTGCGGTCCTTTCTAATTCGTGCTGTATTTTAGGTCAGGTTTCCTGTATATTATCCTCCGTTTGAAGTTTTGTGTTGTAGATAACCATTTGGTTTGCAGTAATCTGAATTTATTTGAAGAACAGTGGTCATACAGGAAAACGGTTTACGACTTATTCATAGGCAGACTGGTAATCTCACTCCCAATCGTGTGGAAAGCACAAAGTTGTAGAACCGAAAATTGTCATCTACCGACCCACATTGGGCCCATGTGGTAGTTTACGGTCCTCTCTCTCTCTGAAAGAGAAGGCCTCTGACCCAGCTATGGGAACGTTACAGGCTGATTAAAAGTAAATAACTCAATAAAGTTTTCTCGATTAAACAAACTTCCAATTTATATGCGAGCAAGCAACATCGCCAGATTAATCAAGTTAGTATTCGATCCGCATCGTTGGCGTAAAGTGTCAATATTCCACGCTATTACCCCGATCAATTATAACAGGATTAGGCTCCCCGGCCGCCAGGATTGCGGTAACAGGATAGTGCGGGGGGCGAAGCCCTGCTAGCCTACCTACGCGGTGCATGCGAGGCGACGTGCCCTATGTTTATAACTGCATATTGTATTTCAGCTAAATATGATTCTATTTACACCTGCTGTTGGTTGAGGGTCTTCCGGTTGTAGAGTTTATTAGTGATTGAACCTTTCCATATGAAATTAGGGACTTATTATGGTAATATTTCGTTTCATGAAAACTTACAATAACCAGTTTTTATGAGGGAACCATTTCGAGACTTGTATGGAATACTTAGTTAATAATTAAAATCAGCATTTGTGTGGCGTCATTGGTGTAGGTTATACTATGCCACTATCTTGGTCCAATTTCTCACAAAACTTATTGGATAGCATACTAACATTTTGTTCAAAGCCTTGCTATTATCAGCCAAGATCAAAACACCTACTAGACAGTTTTGACATTTATAGACTAACCAGAAATTACTAGAACGTTCGCGATTTGTTGTCGCGATTGCAAGGACGACTGATGACATTCGCTAACAAGCGCTGCATCATCGGAAGCTTCTGGTGTTTGATGTCGGACGGGGGCGGCAGTCACGCACGACAGCCCGACTCGACTGGGAACAATGGTGGCACACCCTCGCGGAAGTCGCCGCCATTACATGCTCGGCTACTCGCGGCTGCCCGTCTGCGCCTGCGGTCACCGCAATCTTTGCTGATAACTATTACATTCTTTGAATCGATTGCTTTCTCATTTTGTGCCAGGTGCAGATTTGATTGGACGGTCTACCTTTGCCTTTCTGCACACTGTTGGCGTTGGTATCAAACATTCTAATAAGTAACGCCTCTGCTTGTTTCACATGCAAATTTGGAAGGTTATTACAACAACAAGCTGCACCACACCAGTCATTCAAATGATTCTAACACCTCTGATCTCTCTGATCCGTGGAGCCTCTCCTCTAGCTTATAGGGTCATTTCGCCTGTTCGCGTCCATTTAGTGCAGTTGGCAAGTTTGAAGGAGAAGATAAAAATGTTCCAAGCACTAGTTTCAATGAAAAAGTTATGTAATGTGTTCATTATATAGTCTACTATAGGGTTCGCTTTCAGTTTTGTTCGAAACTACTTGTGTTTTTTTTATAAATAGACAAACTTCAAAAATACGCGTTTTACCCAGTTTGCGTCCAAAAAATCTAAATTGCGTCCACCCATAGACCATTTTGCGTCCACCAGCTAAGAAAAGGAATGTAGGGGTGATATTTTTGAGATAATGTAAAGAAAAATTGTATTTTAACAGATTCTTTATTCAAGAATATAGTTATGTGGGAACTCAACTCTCGGATTCCATATTCCTTAGATCCCTCTCCCCAACCGAGACCTACAAGTATTTGGGTATGTCGGAAGCATTATGCATCAATGCTGCTGACATGAAACAATCATTGAAGGAGCGCTTCTTTGGTCGCCTGAATAAAGTGTTAAACAGTCTTTTATCAGGCGGAAACAAAGTACGCGCCTTTAATGGTTGGGTCATGCCGGTTTTGATGTATTGTTTCGGCATACTCAAATGGACTCAGACGGAACTTGACGCCCTGGATAGGAGGGTCCGCACACTATTGACCGCAAACAGGGTGCATCACCCACGATCATCGGTGATGAGACTGTATATCCCGCGGAAGTGCGGAGGTCGTGGCTTCTTAAATGCTAAGACCTTGCACAACCGTGAGGTATTCAGTCTCAGGGAATACTTTCACGAAACCGACGTGGGGATGCACCGAGATGTGGTCTCAGTGGACAAGGGCCTCACCCCGCTCTCCTTGGCTCACGAGAACTGGCGCAAACCTGTGATATTGGATACTAATGACCGTAGGTAGGTATGGCAGAGCAAGGAGCTACACGGACGCTTTTTCCGGGCCCTACATGGACCTGATATAGACCTCTTGGCGTCCGTATCCTGGCTACGATTTGGTGACCTCTTTGGGGAAAGCGAAGGTTTTGTCTGTGCGATTATGGATGAAGTTATCATGACGAACAATTATCGGAAATACATTGTCAAGGACGGTACGGTTGACATCTGTCAGGCATGCCACCGTCCCGGTGAATCGATCGGTTGTTCTCGTCTTGCTAACGGCGAGTACTTGCACAGACACAATCTAGTAGCTAGGATTATCCACCAGCAACTTGCCCTGCAATAAAACCTTGTGGGTTCTGAAGTACCATACTACAAGTATGTGCCCGACCCAGTTCTCGAGAACGGTCATGTCACATTGTATTGGGATCAATCTATCATCACGGACAGGACTATTTTACCAAATAAACCTGATATTGTGGTGATAGATCGCCAAGAGCGCCGTGCAATGATTGTTGACATCACTGATCACTGTCCCTCATGACGAGAATCTTGTGAAATCTGAAAATGAAAAAAAAATCAAGTAATTTGATTTAGCACACGAGGTTGTCGACATGTGGGACGTGGACTCTGCAATCATTGTACCGATAGTCGTTACGGTTAATGGACTAATAGCAAAGAGTCTCGACCAACACCTTAGGAGGCTCTCATTGCGCGGCTGGGTCAAGGGCTTGATTCAGAAAGCAGTACTCCTGGACACGGCGCACATTGTGAGACGGTTCCTTTCTCTGAAGCCCTGACCACCGGCAGCCTGGACCTTGTTGCTGATGCCGATGGGGCATCTATTTTTTATATTTTTAAATGTTTTGTTTCCTTTTGTTTTTTAAAATATTTAAAAATGTACTAAATAAGAAAAATAAAATGAATACATATTAAATTATTTTCACAAATAAGTTAAAAAATATATATTTACGCTCTTATTTGTATCTAATGAAAAAATGGACGCAATTTGGTACATTACTATTTCCCTGTAGGTATAGTTTGCGTCCATGTGATGAACGATATTTGTATCTTTTTCTACAATCATAATAATGTGGACGCAAATTGCTCATTACGATTGCATGATATTAGTACATAAATAAAAAATAAAAACAAATTTCCTTTGATAATATAATCCCATAAAAATAAACACTAACTAAATCATAAATAGACGAGTTCGCGTCCATAGTGGTCGCAAAGTGGAAGTTTTATAAATTCGGTGTAGTAATTCGCGTCCACCTTATTTTAACTGTTAACTTTAAAAAAAACAAGCAAATACATAATTAATATTACTCCTTTTTTCATGCTTTATGTCTAGAAACAGCTGTGTATTCTAAAATACGCATAAAACAATAAAATAGTTACCGTCGAACGCGCCCCTGCACACTATTTTTTTGCCGACATTCCGCGCGTCCGCGCTTCTTTGTTGAAGAACAGAGACTTAACTATTTTTTTACACATGATTGATTGGGCACACAGAACTTTTGTCTATGTGTGTGTGCCTCTTATACAATGAGGTATTGGCGGTAACGAATTTTCGGTGATTTAGTGTGTTAATATACCTATTTTCGAGAATTGTTATAGGGAGGTCCGAAAAATGGACGCGAATAGGGCGATGGACGCGAACAGGCGAAATGACCCTAGGTGCTCTGTATTCCTTTTATTGCAATCTTTTGGATGGTATTGGTTGGTCTTGTTAATTGGAATGTACCAGATGTGCTTCAGTCACATCGCTACATCATTATAAAGAGCTTCACGACTATTCATTATGGCACTTATTCTGTTTCTACGGTTTGAAGATAGATAAGCTTCGAGCATAGTGCATAGGACAACAATGACTAATGGGCTTATGTCGGAGTTTACGTGTATTCACTTGCCTTGAAGCCGTTGACCGATTAGTTCCGTGGAACTCGGCAGTTCTTCACAAGTTAATTATTTACTTTCTATTTGCAGCAGTGGATACCTTAATATTAATAGTCTTCCCGTTGTGGTTTTATTTCAGTTGTCATTAGCTTGAATCATGCTTCCCAAAATTTGGTACTTTAGATGCGCATGATTGACTTCATATGTCATGTTTTGATTTACGACATGATTCATGATATAATCATAAAGCCGAATCGCTTGTCTGACTAAGAATCAGTAATAACAAAACCAACGTCTTGCATAACACCCTGAAATAGTCCACCACAACCGTCTGGCAGTAAACTACAAAGTAATTACTCGACACAAATCCAGTCTTAGCGATTTACTAGATAATGTCAGAGTAAATGAAGATGAGGGGATCGCACTCACATAAATTAGAAAATTGTGTTTCAGTAACTACCCAGGTGGTCCACTGACTTGCAGACTAATATGGCGTCGCGTCAGCCTGTCCTGTGCCCGCGCAAACGGCTTGACAGTTTACGGTCAATACTATGATACTTGAACGCAATTTCTGGGACATCTTTACGTGTTTTCCCGCATCGATATTGACATGTTAGGCGCTGAAATGCTCGTCAGAATTGTGTTATTGGTCTTGTATTAGTTACGAGCTGTGTCGGATAGAGGCGTTGAATTAAACAAATGTGTACTACTTAGTGCAGTCACTTAAGCAAAAAAGGGGTCAAACTCGGAATGAGAGATAATAAGCTGTAAACTCGCATACACCTTCATTTTGGTGTTCTAAAAGTTGTCTCAAAAGTCTCATAAAAAGGTCAAATGTCACAAAAATCAGTTTTTCGCGATTATCTCGGTTTCTATAGCTCCAATGATGTTAACATTTATTATAAAGATTGTAGAACATAAAGTTTGCGACATATTTTGTTCGCCCATCCATTTTTGAGATAGAGGGCAGCCATACTCACTGTAAGGCAAGGTCAACCGTGAATCTCAGTGAAAAATACCTTAAGTTCTTAAATCATTGAAATATCATTAACAATAAATAATTTGTATTATTTATTAGTTAATACATTATATTTAACAACATTTTGCATTATATCTAATATATTCATTTAATAATACTCAGGTACCCAGTTTGTGTAATTAAAAACTCTTTACATGAAATACTTATTGTGTATCCTAATTTTATATTAATTGATTTAAAGTATATTGTAAGTAGAAATAAAACGAGTAAATAAATTGTCATTTTATCTCTATTTTCTTACAATTTGAATTGAAATAAACTGAAAATATATACATAATATAAATCTTTAATTTAAAGAACAAAAGTATTAATTTTCTTCTTCTTCTTATTTTTCTTCATCGTCGTCATCTTCTTTGTCCGGAATCGTTGTTTCCAGGCCTTCCAGAATCTCTCATTCCCTAATATGACTGGACTATACCGATTTTCATTATTCCTAACGAACTTAGTTGTATTCAAACGGTTCCATATTTAAATGCTATCTTTATTTGGGAATCTCCTGATCATCACGCAATGTTCCGAATTATCTGCTCTCAGATCTGTAGCATGGGCCATATTCGGCATGAGGATTTACTGCATTTAAAAGATAGGTATTTATCCATTCCCTCATCCATCCAGAAAAGCACACAACAATAAAATTGAAAGCCGAACTCTTCCGGAGAATGTTCTTTTGATTGTTTGTTATTTGCGGCCCTACGCCACAATATCTGTTAATTGAAGGGTTCGATACAATGGTTATAAAACAGAGATAGTGTCAATTAATGGCCGTCCCTTAGCCGCTTTTGTCTATTTCGGTCCACGCCGGGGAACAAATTGATGTGCAGCTATCAAATTAAGGAAAAGTTTATGGTTTACAAATTGTTTCTAAAGTTGTTGACGGCGTTTATGGGGGAAGAATGCGTTTTGGTGAAGCGTGGACTTACGAGCTTGGTGTATTTTATTTACTTACGAAGATGTTTGCGTTTGCTATCAAAAGGTTTGTTTTTGAGTTATTTCGAGTTGGAATTTTTATGTTGGATTTAATAGACTCGTGCGTGCTGTGCTAGGTTGTGTTATGACGAAGAAGCATTTCTCTTTTGGCTTTAGGCTGCAATCCTCCTAAGCCAAAGTCTAAGCCCCTTTAAGTCAAGTATTTGCTATGGGATTATTTAGTGATTTCTGCAGCGCTTTTAAGCAGTCGGGCTTACAAGGACTTATAAGATACTTAGATAGACCTAGATGACATAAAACTTCAACCAACCCGATTACTGTGAAGGGTTTTATATCTTCTTTTTAATTTGTCATTAAGAAACGTAATCTACTTCGTTTGATACATTTACTAAGTTTGTAGTCCAAACCATTACGGTTAATACAATTGTTATCTATCCGCAGTTAATTGCCCGATTGTGGGATGTTTACAATTGAACAAGGCTTGATTAGCAATGCCTCCCTTTCGTTGGCTATTCATTAATACAAATCGAGATTATACAATTAGAAAGTAAGTTTAATTATAACCAAAGCGGCTACCTGTTAACGTGTAGGTCGGTCGGCTTTAGTTACATTTTCTCAATTCCCTTTTGTGTCAAAGATATTTAATTCGATTTCGATAAAACGTAGAAAGGGTTAAATGGTTTTGTTTGAGAACATTTTTTGAAATTGTTTATTTTAGATATACTGCTATTCCATTTTATTTTGGTTCGTCAACCCTCTGTTGTAGTAATAATGGAGTTTTAAGAAGTAACAGTAAGTCGAGGGTTCGAACCCAGGCAGGCGCATTACTTTGTGTAATTTATTTCATCACCATTGCTATCAAAAACGGTGAAGAAAAACATCGTGAGGAAACGCCGGTTTTGCCGGCATGTCCTAGAACCAAAAATTCGAAGACATGTGACATCTACCAACTCGCACTGGGCCCGCGTGGTGAATTATAGCCCATTTCCTCTCATAGAGAGGAGGCCGTGTGTCCCAGCAGTGGGAACATTATAGGCTGATTATGCTATGCTTAAGAAGTAACTATTTCGCAAACTAACTTCTAAAAATGTGATAGTATTTAATCGAGAATATACAGGATGGCGACGACAATACATGAAAACAACGGTTCTACTAGTTCATAGGAATATTTTTAAACTATCAAATAAACTCAATTTCAATTTAAAAAAAAAAACGAAACTAACTAAATAACATTGAACTATTAACGAAATAGAATACACACATCTTATGTAGGTATAATTTGCACTAATTCGCATCTGGAAATAAAATTTAATGAACAAATTTGACAATGGTTTTTTAAGTAGCGAGATGGCAAGCTAGCCTATTAATCTACATCATGTAGAAAGTACTGAAAATGAAAAATAATGTCCTGTAACTAAACTACTGGATATATTCGATTGAACTTTTTATGCAGACTGGGAACGTAAAGGTATACGCAGTTTAATTCATTGTCGTACTGTCGGCGCCAGCCTGTATTATTGCTCTTTTTGATTTTTTGAAATATACAGTTATTACTGTGTACTTTAAAGTGATACCATTAAAATTTTATGGTTTGATATAAAAGTAGATCTTTCGCTTTTATAACATTAAATTTCATTGGCTATTCTTGTAAGAAGATATCGCGGTATTATTGCAAGACCGGGACACTTCGCACATCGATATAATTGGACATGGGACACGACTTTATTTTATTGTTTTCATTCTATTTAGAAGATATCATTATTATATTGGATATCTTTTTTTGTAAGAATAAAATATTTCATAGCGGTCGGGTAACTGTTCTTTGTGTTTATCAATTTTCAACTTCAACCAAAAACCATGGCGACTGCAGTGTTGAAAATATCTTGTCACAGGCCAAATTTATATTTTTAGGGTTCCGTACCCAAAGGGTAAAACGGGACCCTATTACTAAGACTCCGCTGTCTGTCTGTCTGTCTGTCTGTCTGTCTCCAGGCTGTATCTCATAAACCGTGATAGCTAGAAAGCTGAAATTTTCACAAATGATGTATCTATTGCCGCTATAACAACAAATACTAAAAATTAAAAAAAAGGGGGGGCTCCCATACAACAGATATGATTTTTTTGCCGTTTTTATAGATAATGGTACGGAACCCTTCGTGCGCGAGTCCGACTCGCACTTGGCCGGTTTTTATTTTTAAATCCTTATGGCGTTTAATGACACCTCTAGCGGTTAAACATTCAATGTAGATTGATTGTGATGTGTATAAAATAATCTGATCCATCTGAGAATAGAAGGAGAGAATCCATCTAAAATCTAAACCATTTCTCCTGAAAGTAAAACGACATTTTATTTCAAGCACCTGCGTTTACAAAGAAAACACATTCTCAGAAAACAATTCATTCCGCTTTCAATGTGTGGTCATTTAAAAATAGTCTGTAGTTTGGCCAGTAGTTACGCGAAATGACTTAGTTTCCCTGGCTAATGAGGCGTAATGAAGCCCGGTGCCGTCTCGCTACCGTGGACGGCGCCCGGGGCCGTGCAGCCGGACCGGAGAGCCGGGCTTAGGGTTACTACACGTTTGGATTTGTCCGGGTTTTTGGCCCTGCGTCCGAACTTTGTCTTGCTTCGTAGTTTGACCAGTTTTTCTTAGCAAATAAATGAAGTTAAATGATTACCGGGAAACAGGCCAACTCGCGCAACCGTAAAATCGTAGAAGTAAATTAATTAAAAATTAAAGGCATCAATTTTTAATAATTTTTTATTATTTGTTGTTATACCGGCAACAGAAATACACATTCTGTGAAAATTTCAACTGTCTAACTATCACGGTTCATGAGATACAGCCCGCTGGCAAACAGACGGACGGAAGGACAGCGGAGGCTTAACTTAGTAATAGTAATAGGGTCCCGTTGTTTACCCTTCGGGTACGGAATCCTAAAAAGTAAAATGTTCGGCTTTTTGTCAGGGTAAATTTTATAATGGTAACCCTAGACGGGCCGGTACGACAGTGATCCGGCTATGATAGGCGGCTCTTCAATGTAATGTGCTTCAATTGCTGTGTATTGTGAACTTGGAATGCAAAGCATTAAGTGATTTTAGGTCGTTTTTATTGAAATTACACTGTTCGGACTTAGATCGCTTGTACCACAACCTTGAGAGTCTATGGATAAATTATGGCTATTCATTTTACCGGTAGTACCTATTCGTGAACATAATATCACCCTGTTATCCCCGAAGGGTTTAGACAGATTCGAACCTAATAGTCCATCTACATTTCGCCAGTTAAGTTTAAGACTTTAAGTCCCATGTTATAGGGGCGAGCCTATTGCCAGCAATCGGGCATACAACGTGACTGCTAATGAGAAATTCCTGATGGAAAAAACTAATAACACTTTTTCCCTGGGAATCAAACCCAGGACCTCATGCTACGCAGTCGCACTAGAACAACGAGGCAGTCCACCTACTCGTACCTACTAAATCTACTAATTCCCCTCATTATGTAATACGCGTACCCTGCGACTTTCAAGCTGGTTTTTGTTCTGGCTAGACCAGATTGTATGTAAGGTATCAAACCAATCATAATTCGTATGAGTCCAAATAAACATAAAATCACTTTACGAACTCGTTTTATATCAACTAGCTAGTATAGTGTAGCTAGTTCCAATGTTTCAAAATTTTATAGGGGCCATTCTTTGTACCCGTGTGCGGCGAAGCTCAAAAACAGGGTTTTAACCTTTTGAAAGCCAGAGCATAAACGCACACGCGTGCCCTCCACGCCAAGGCACAATTTCAGGTACCATTTTGTCACATATTTGGGTCGTTAGTCGTATAGGGCACGCGCTCGCTTGTCACGTATATGTGACAATGGCGATCAAAAGGTTAAAGTAATGATTTTTGCAAAATAAATAAAATAGCATCCTAATAGTCTTGACTGGAACCGCTTAAGCTGTCATTGACTTTCACTTTACTAAGAGAATGTAATGTAATAGCGAGGAAAGCGAGATACAATATTCAGTATCCTGTAGATTATGAAGATTTAACTCAAAGGAGGCGTCCTATAGGTTAGATCTTCATATCTTATTCCTTCACACGTTGTGGGTCCCTGTTGCTTGGGGGCTCCGTACCATTCTTCCTCTTCTATATCTTGGGGTTAGTGCCTAACCTGGTGTCGAGAGTTTTTATGCCGCCCATGGGCTTCTGACTTGGCTTTACATGCTGTCGAGAAATATATCTCAGGCGTGCTGGTTTCCTCACGATGTTTTCCTTCACCGAAGCAAGTGATCTTAATTACCCGTATAATACGCACATGAATCCGAAAAAACAGAGGTGCGTGTCTTGGGTTCGAACTTGAGACCTATAACTTGGCAGTTTGATCACACCACTAGGCTATCACTGCTTTTTGCCTGGTTATTAACACGTATAAGGTTTTCATAGGCCAACTGTACATACTTTTCCTTCCCTACCCTACCCTACCCCACCCTACTAACCTCTACCTTCCACAATTTGCCGTTCCTTAACCATCCTGTACTTGTAGGTCTGACAACGAATTGAGTCCCGACTTGAATTACGACGTCAATTCTGCAGTGATCACGAGCCTGGATTATAACGAGCGCGGGTGAGTTTTTAAAGCGATAATAATGTAGTTCGATAAATAGAAATGCGATTTTACAAAGGCGCGGGAAACAGTTGCACTAGGAACGGAACCGAAAAGTTTGGCTGAAGAGAGGAGAGGCTGCCCAGCAGTGGCCTGTGCCCAGCAGTGGGTGATACCTGAAATGATAATGAATATATACACTCGAGAGCAATGAATCCGGGTCACTTAAAGAATGTTAAAAATCTCGGAAACTAAAAATGATAGGTTAATGCAATAAATTGTATTTAATAGACAATGTAATACTCCTTAAATGAAAGTAAAAAAAATATGAGTCGCCATACATTTTATTAACACAAAATTACATAAAGAAAAAAACTGCTGATCTCTCCTTAACAAAAATAGGAAACATGAAATTTTTGAACTTTATTACGATTTTCTTGAATTTTAATACTTCGTATTGCCTCCTCGTGCTTCCATTACTGCGTTTACGCGGTTTGGCATACTGTACACCAAGTTCCTTATACGATTTTGGGGAATATTCTCCCATTCCTCTGTGAGAGCAATTTTGAGCTCACGAAGCGTGATTGGGGGAGGGTTTCGTTGTTTTACGCATCTGCCTAGCTCGTCCCAAGCATGCTCGATCGGGTTGATATCCGGGCTGCGCGCTGGCCACTCCATACGAGTAATGTTCATCTCTTGAAGGTAGTCATTCACAATCCTACCTGTATGAGGTCGGGCATTGTCATGCATAAATATAGCATCCTCACCTAAATTGACCATAAATGGACCAACGTGATCATTGAGGATTTCTTCCACATATCTTACGCTAGTTAAAGAGCCGTTTTCTATGATCACCAGCTCTGTGCGACTTTCAGAAGAAATTCCGGCCCACACAAGTACAGACCCACCACCGTAGGCTACTTTTTCTTCGATGCATGCTTGCTTGAATCTTTCCCCTGGTCTTCGATACACTCTGTGTCTTCCATCGTGCTTGTAGAGCATAAATTTTGATTCGTCGGAGAACATAACTTTTGACCAATCTTCAATACTCCAATTTACGTGGCTCTGGGCATATCTTAGTCTTGAAATACGATGCCCACGCTCCAGTTTAGGGCCGTTTGCAGGTCTAAGGGGTTTTAAGTTAGATTCAGCAAGCCGACGTCTTACTGTCCATGCACTTGGGTTACTTCCTCCGAGGCGTCGAAACTGATTTGTGAGTTCAGTTCCTGTGAGAAAGCGATTTCGAAGCATGGTGTTCACCAAGTATCGGTCTTCTCGTGCTGTGGTACACCTGGTTCTGCCCGTTCCTGGTCTGCGTAGGTTAGAACCAGTTTCTTCGTAACGTCGGAGAACTCTTTGTACTGTTGACAGCGACACACCGACAGTCCTGGCTGTATCGCGCTGACTCCGGCCGGTTTCCAGCATTGTAAGTATTCTGGTGCATTCTTCAGGCGTAAGCGACATAATTTCAGCTTGAATAATGAATATAGAGCACTATCAACATGGTTTATGTACCCACATAAATGACAGATTACAAACAAAAGCAAAACCAAATGCTGTAATTTCGTAGTTCCATCTTCGAAAGTGGCCCTTTTTCAAATTTGATTTTTTTATGATATAACTTTACAATAACTAAGAAGTTTTAATACCTTCATTTAAGGAGTATTACATTGTCTATTAAATACAATTTATTGCATTAACCTAGCATTTTTAGTTTCCGAGATTTTTAGGATTCTTTAAGTGACCCGGATTCATTGCTCTCGAGTGTAGTTCAAAGAAACTTATAAAAGATTGTAACTTAGAACCTAAATGCGGGTCCCCATTTCTGCGCACGTGCAGCACACGCGAACATGTCCAAAGTTGTCCATACTTACTGTTCCTAAGATGCACGCGAACCGCACTGTTCGTGCATGAAGTGTGGAAATGCAGTAAGGGGGTAAGTAGTGGTTACCAAAAACACTCATCACATAAAAAGCGCTGATACTGGGCATTATTTGAAACATTTGATCATGAATATATGGACTACCAGTAACAAGTATCTACTTAACCGCCATTAACACAAATTATAGAATTGGAAATGGATAATTTACTGTCAAGAATGCCGGTAAGTACACACAGCTCCATTAACTGGCTACCCCCTCAAAAGTTAAAAAAAATAAAAATAAATTAATGTATTGTTTTAGTGAATAAATAAGTTTAAGTTAGTATTTATTTGTTAAGTCTGTTTTTACTATTGTTTTTTTTTTCAATAAACGTCAAGACTTTTAATATTTTGTATAACGACAAGCAATAATAGGGCTAACATTTACGAAACGTTTTTCAATGTTTAAATAGATCCGATATGGATTAATTTTATAAAGAAAAAGTAAGTAAGTAAAATTAATGGATACCCTCAGAGACCTGAAGATAAACTGACTTGGACGATAGTAGATAGTAATTCATATGAGCTCGCTGGCTAGTTTGTCAAACTGTATTGGTATGACGATGTTCCATGATGCGATGGTTCGAATCCAAGTCGAAAAAATGAGCTCTTTTTGAAGTATTGTTTAGATTATTCGTAACTAATACAATGTTGTAGCCAGTTGTAGCCAGTATAACATTTTAAAACATGAGGGGTTAGCACATACTGACGCTGTGTGTACATATCACAATTTCTGTTGACATTCTTTTTTCATTAAAATGTTGTTTATTTTTCCTACTCCATATTCAAATGCTTCACATTGAATTGCAACCAGTTTTTAATTCACAGCATTAAAAAGCTCACGAATTAAAATGTCGGATGGTTAAATTCTTAACATTTTCCGACGTTATAAGCACTTTTCATGCGTTCATTTTATTACGGAGTCGAGCAGTTGAAATATACAAAGTATTTTAAACCGCGGGACTGTAATTCGTAGCATTACTTTTGTTTCCAAGTGCTTGATTTTAAAGTTTTTTTTTAAATTTGATTTTCACAATTTTTTCTGTGAATATTTTAGTGTTTAAAAATGTTTTGAGGTTTGGAATTTTTTGATCTTTGTGTGCTGTTAACCACTTTTTCGAAAACGTGGATTCCTTTTCCATAAGTGAAATACTTGACTTTAGCAGAATACAGATTTTTTTAAGTTATCTTTTACCGTTACACCAAATAAAAATTAACATACAAATAAAAGAAGAAATGCCAATAAAGTGCCCAATTATAACCGTAAGTAACGATTGCTGTAAAACATCACATTTGTGTATGTTTAAGTACCTAAATAAGTACATGCTGTCACGTTCCATTTCCTATATGTTAATATCAACCCGAAAATTGCCGAAGTTAGCCGAAGTCACGCGTAGTCGTAACATGTAGGTTTTAATAGCGAGCACAACTATTGACAGGCCCGCTGCGGCAAGTCTTGTACGTCATAGTGACCCATTTTCTGCGGTTCATCCGCAAATAGGTCGCGAATAATTACCACGTAGGTCTTTAATATTCTGTTTTGGTGAAATGCCTTCGACACGACAGTCTTGTGAAACCGCTCTCAATCTAGGGAAATCTAAATACTTAGATCTCGAGTCGACTCTATGGACCAAACTCCTTAATTTATTGCAAGATTTATAAAAAAAATATCTTTATAAAAAATACTAATTAGATTATATACCGATTTTACTTTTTAATGTGTGCGGGATTCGTTGTGGAACATCTTATTCTAAAATTGTTAGGGATGCAGTGAGTCACGGCTTTTGAATGGTTTGCTAGATCGAAAAATATGATTGACTTGATTCTTGTAAACTTCTTGATCAGCCAAGCCATAAACAAGTACAAATTAAATTAATTTCAATAAAATTATACCTACTTACTTATACATAAGTAACAAACGATTCTCTTATAACGTGTAATTGTTTTCAAGTAGAACAATTTTAATACTATCAAAGGCTGTACCACTTTCGTGGAACTGACTGTGTACTGGAACTTCTTATAGGTATACGGTAATTACATAATCATGCCACGAACTTTTTACTTCGATTCGCAATTTTATAAGACCAGTAAAACCTCATATCAGATAGTTACAGAGAAGTGGAATTTCAGTAGCTTTACTGTATTTTTTATTGTTTTAGTTGTAAAGCAGGGAGTTTTTATGGATTTGTTTTACTGTACGAAGCCGAGTGTATAATGTAGCATGATCATACAATCATACTATGTATACAGAGTGGAATTTTTCAACGCCACCTGGAGGGAAAGTACTCTAAATACTGGAGATAGAACAAAGGAAACATACCATTATTTTTAAAAAGAAATAAATCTGCATTCAAATATTTTCGAATATTCGCTTGCCACACTCAGGAATCGAACCGGCTAAATTAAAAAAATATACTCTACTTTTATGGCATCTATCGATAGGGTCAATCATAAGGATCAAATCTCTCTAACAAACATGATAAAATAAATGAAAGTAAAACCATGAAATCTTAACTTATTTTAATAGAACAAAAAAAACAATGATACAATTTTCTATCTCCAGTATTTAGAGTACTGTCCCTCCAGGTGGCTTTGAAAAATTCCACCCTGTATATAAGGTGTCCGATTCATTGGTAGGCGCTGTAAGTGGTTAAATAAAATGGTAAGTGAAATTTCTCTTTGGACTATCAACTTTATTTTATATTATTTACAGTTGGTTATAAACAATTAGACACGGAATATCGATTTCCTATGGTTTTGAAGTTAATATTAATTTATGTAGTAGCAAATTACTATATGATAGGTTTTCCATGAATTGGATTAATGCGCGCCAATTGCCCGTTGATGCAACTCTAGGCTTTTACTCGATTTTAGTTACGTGTTTTACGTAAGAGGATTTTTAGGTGGATTTCGTTTTTTATTTGAGCTGATGAACAGATTTTATTTCCTCTAGTAGCAGTAGTTCGGTTGTTAGTCCGGTTGACCGAACTACTGAAACTTTCAGTTGCGATAGTTCGGTTCTAACAAAGCACCGATTGCACATTTCTCTTGCTGTATTCTTTAACTTAGATGTGGATAAACATATGTTTTCCTAATTTTGAATATGTATGCAACTACGTCCAAATGGTAAATGATAAAATCGTGTAAATAAGAGGTCTTAGGAGTAGAATTTACCTGAGTTTCATTTCTATCCACGCATGAAAAAGGCCAATTTTCATTGAATTTTCCAATACTTTTATTACTAAAGACTTTTATCATCGCATGTGTGCCCATCTATCTCAGTAAACTGAGCATAAAAATTATGTATTTAGTTTATAAGGTTCCAAGTTGCGTTTACGTTGTGACATTGTTCGGGTCCGCACTTGGGATGACACGCAAGTCCCGTCGGGGGCTGGTACGAGTCTACCTCATCCGATGCGATCGATACAACAAATAATGTTCGCGTGATGGATGATCCTTGCCGTATTCTATTGTTGCTCATACAATTTTGGAAGAATGGATGAATGTAGACTATGCGACGGCCCTTTGATTTAGAGGCCTACTTTAAATTTGGGGCAGGTATCATGATGACCTGGATGGAAGGTTCTGGCTTTGCGTAAGTAGGCTGAGTGAGAAATGTGGAATGGATTCGTGGAGACTTTTTTCATTAGGTACTTAAGTGGGTTAGGTTAATCTTTTTTAATAGAATTAAGTTTTCGCAGGTTTTTTTTTGTCTAGTGGTCGTGAGCGCGACTGCTGAGCATTAGGTCCTAGATTCGTTTCCCAGGTCGGGTGAAGTGTTATTGGGTTTTTCCCATTTGGAATTTCTCAGTAACAGCCACCGAGTCTAGATTTGTGCCTGTTTGATGGTAATTTAATAGGCTCGGGTGTACCTACTATTAGATACACCTCTGCCTAACCCCTCGGGGATTACAGGTGTGATGTTATGTTATTTTCCCTTAAGTCGTTTTTTGAAGTTGTTTCGTCACAATCGAGGTAAATCTACAGATGATGTTAATTTCCTACCCAAACTACGAAGATTTAGGTCAAATCTTTTGGCGAATTTGCTCTTTATATTTATTAGTAGATTGTCTGCTTATCTAATTTCAGTCTTCAGTTACTGTCTTGTCCTATCACGACTTCCCAAAATCGTTTACGACTCGGGCGGGACCATCTCTGATACATTTGATGTCTCAAATCTGCCATATCGGAATAACGTGAATGATATTATGGTTCATGTAGTCATTTATGCGTAACATTAGCTTTAATTAGACTCTAATGTTGATAACATTCTCCGACAATTATCAACGGAAGCAATAAAGGGTGGTGTAAATGTTTCGAATTGTCGCTTAGTGCTTGTTCACGTTGATAAGCGGACGCGGTGGTAGGCGCGAAAAGTCAGTACCCAGCATTAACGGCACGCCTTTTCATATTGTTCTGTGTAATACGTGGTAACCGTTTTCGCGTCGGTGTACTTTCGACCATAATTATATCGTCCGAGAATTTAGAATACAGGCAGAAAATCACCAAGACAGGCCCGGTTCTGCCACCGCGCCCGCTTCCGCGCTTGTCCGTGAACAAGCATTTATTTAAACACACAGCACGGCATAAGTGCTGCTTACACATAATTGAATAATTCCCTGCTCCTTCCTGTTGCGATTAAAAAGTCTTTAATTGCGGAGAGTAAAAGTCAATTAGATATGAAACGATATTGATTATTGAGGCACTCGGAATTCGCGGATGTTTGTCTTAGGAACGGATGCGTTTACCGTTCCTCCAAGTTTTTGTAAGAATTCTTTCTCTTAATGAACTGTTGGTAACACTTTCGGAAAATAGCTTGTCTACCTTTATGTGTTGACTTTCCGAAGGTGCATGTGAGTGAAAATGATTAATTTGACTTGTCTGTTAGAAAAGTCTTCCTGTTACCTTGGCATTTTTAGGAGTTGTGCCCAACATAACAACCTATATACACGCGCTTCGTCGTAACAGATCTCATTGGAATGCACCTAGCGACAGTCGTGTTATGGCCATACGATATGGCAAGTGAAAGGTGCAATGGGTCTGTTGATGGAAAATAAACCATTAGTCCTACAGCTTCTCACATAAACAAAATGACACAAACCACTTCCCTGTAATATTAAATACAGCCAAGTCTTTTCCATAAATATCCGCTTCACGATCGGCACTATCTTAATAGCTCAAAGTAATTTGTGTGGTAGCGCATATTTAGCGCTACCTGGGTCGCTGGGTGCCCGGTCCACAGGTGGCGAGATTGCCACTAAGATATGGCCCCTAGTAAAACTTTTGTGGTGCACATTTATTCTTATTTTGGTCGGCGATCGTGACCGGTCCTTTGCACGTGCCGTTCAAAACAAACCGTAGCCTCTAGTCTAGGAAAACGACCTTTGAAATTGATGACTAAATCGCCTTCTTACTTATACATTGCGCGCTCTTCACCAGCCAATTCTTCAATACTTCGAACTTTCCCAGTAATGTATTGTTATAATTATATGTGGTTGGTTCCTGAGTGTGTACTGCTTGCCTCGAAGGGATGATTTACAAACTGTTTAGTGTTGTCCAGCGCACTTGTTTCACGCTGAGCGCGTGACGTCACGATTGCTTCGAGACGAATAGCTCATTCGGTTAAGGCATATACCTTATGTAAGGCTTTGCCTAAATACAGCGTAATGTCGGGCTGGCGCTGATTAGCTAAAAGATACAAGGAATATTACTTAATGTACCGCCACAGACCTTTTTAAGCCACCGTGCACCGTCTAAAACGAGCTGAGATTTTTCCACCCATTTTCTTGGCAATTTTGTTTTTGTTAATGTTAGTTCGAGATTTTGAGTAACCAAAACTAATTGGGGATCGAATCTTCCCTCTCGTAAAAACCCAATTTGCATTTTCCCTACTTTTACGACCAACGAGGGATTTCAAAAGAAATAGCAGCTAAATAGATTTTTCTATACATTGAGGAGTATCCAATATCAGTAGTACAGCCTTTTTCAAACGTATGTTTTGTTTAATTAGTATCAAAAGCAACACCCTCATTATCTGCCACGATACCGACCGTATCAAACAACACAAAATAATCAGTCTGTAATTTTGTGACCTCTGGGACTCGCAGCTTTTCACAGCTCTCTGTCATGGGAAATGTAATTACGACTGTAAAAATAAAATTAAATTATGTACATAAGTAGGTGCGGATTAAAACTTCTGTCTGTATAATCCTACAGACAGAGTAGCGAAGGACATACGACTAAAGAGATCCCTCATGCCTCGTGCCTCGCCTTTATGTCGCAGGTGGGAATATAATCTTAGTTACATCCTTATTTCAACGGGAATTCATAGAGACGTGTTCAAAGTGCTCAAACTGGTTCCCTTTGACATGCTATATCGCTGATGACATTGTAATATGTGTGTAATGGGTTAAGAGGTGATGCACACTTGCGATTTTTTATTCATAAAAAAACATGAAAATTTTGTACTTACTTAAAAATGCCCATTCGATTTTTTGGAGGTACAGGTTTATGCTTTTGCACGAGCCCTGGAAATCCTCTTGTATTTCCTAATCACAATAAATATTGATCTACAATTTATTATTATATTACTTGTGCAGACTAAACACTATTTTTCTTTCTATTTTGTATGGAAGGTATCTAAGCTCTCCTCAACAACTAAATCAACGATTATTTCTTAATTTTCAAAATGAAGATACTTTTATTTTGATGCAATGATAAGTTGAGTAGGCATTCCATCTCCTTAACCGATTCATTTGGTCACAAGATTGACATTATTACCAATACATTTGTCATGACTTCCATTTGATGCTTTATTCTGAAGTTTTGACGTCCAATAGCTTTGGGCCGGTCAATTCAGTTCGAAGTCGCATTAGAGTAATATTACTGTTACTCGTATATTTTATAGCTTTCTGGATATAATATCCGGTGTTTTAGAAAGGTCGGGGTCACCCATTTGACCTTTCGGAAGAGCTGTGTCACTTCAAGTAGTTTCGTTACACTCATCCTCAACTTATTGCAATATCAGCCTCTTCAAATACCGCGGTTTGTTATCAAGGAAAGGAAATGAGTAGATGTCATATTGTTCTGCTTCATAGATTGCGCTCTGGTCGTTACCCATCTAGGAACTTTGGCTATTTGATGAAGAAAGTAAATTCTCCTTTTCGTGAAACGTGTGGAACGGTTGAAGATTTTCACCATCTACATGTATAGTGAACTAAGAGCAAGAAGGAAAGAGCAAGACTGTTGATTACGTTCAAAGTTAAATGGATATTTATATGAATAATATATATATACTCGGTCTATAATTATGTTCAAGTTTTAGAGCAACCTTCACCGGAGATATCAATTCTCCTTGCTGGTTTGTTAATTTATAATGTATTTGTAGTTTAGTTTAGAATAGGCTAAGTTGTGATGAGGCTGACTTGCCTTTCAGGATAAAAACCTCCTATAAAATATAAGAATCTGTGTGTGTGTGTGTGTGTGTCTGCCTGTGTGTATCTGTGTGTAAGTACATAAATAAATAAAAGAAAGAAATAAATAAGAATAAATAAAAACTCATTGATTCTCAGTAAGTCAGTACAAGCGTGTTTCTATCTTCGGTTCCACGTTCCCCATACCTTGATAGCGCGTGTTGAATTGTTGATATGGACAGTGGTCTCCTGATTATAGCCCCACATTGTAAATCAGCAGTGAAAGCAGTTTGCAATCCTTCTTATTAGTGTCAACTTAGTTGTTTCCCGTGACTTCTGTCGCGAACAAGTTTTATGTTTCTTCAGTATTTTAGACTGAATTGTTTGTCAATCACCCAGTCAGTCTCTGTTTTATAGGTTCAGATTTGTTATCACGAAAACCCCCCATTAAACAGAGAATTGATATTTTCTCAACAATTTGGGATCTCTTTTTACGAAGCTGTTATTGCAAACAGAATAGAAAGTTAAAAAGGTTTAAACGCAACATATTTTTTTTTGTCGGTTATAAAAAAAAAAACAGCAGTTTCCTACCAAACTGCAATACTTACTGTCAAAATGTATGGAACAGCTGATTCTTTTCAAAATTACCGATGAAAAATTTCTATGATAGCCGGGCTAGCATTTGTCAGTATGTGTCCCTTCCACCCTGTATATTCGTTAACGTAGATTTTGATTGATGACTTTATAATTTCGTCGGTTAATCGCAAGTGTGCGCCCCAACGGGAGAGCGTGGTTAAGACCAAAGTAAGTAGTTGTGTACAAAGGACAGATATACAGCCGTTTCTAATTGCAAATGTTATTACTCGCGATAAGATGGCTGAGAAGATAGCTACAAGTTTGTGTTCGCGTGATTTTCACCGTTTATTGCCACTTTTATACAAAGTATGTTATTTTATCATGATTTTTAATTGGTTGCTAAGTGATTGTCACTTGTGTGTCTAGGAGTGTTATTTCTGGCTAAATAAAGTATTTGATTTTAAATGAAATAGGGAGGCAAGGAGCACTAAAACCAAAAAAAAATATTCCACGTTTTGAAAGAGTTTTGTGTATCATCTTTTCATCCAATCTAGTCTACATTTATTTTGATTATATTCTCTAATGAAAAAAAACTTTTACAACATGATCACTTTCTATGTTAGTTTTCTTTATTTAGCAAACAGGTAGTCAGTGACCCGAAAGTCTGACAACCAGACTTACTAAGGAGTATTGTATTACCCATTACTGACTGGGTTGTGGAGGTCAGATAGGCAGTCGCTCCATGTAAAATACTGGTAATCAGCTGCATTCGGTTAGTGGAAGCCTACCCCAACATAGTTGGGGAAATGCAGGTGATCGTGATGACAAGCAAAACCGTTATCTAAGCCAAAAGTAGTTGGCCACGACCATGTTTCCGCCATTCCTAATTACATACTTTCAAAGTAAGTACAAGCCGACATGAAAACTGTCTAATGACATTGCCGTTACACGTAGATATCAATTCATAATTTATTAGCTGCGTTTGCGCACTATCTGCCGCGGATGGGACGGCTGGTAAGTTTATGATGAATGAAACTAATTGCACTAAAGATAATAAATTTGTCAATAGGGTTAGACAATTTATTATCTTAGTAAAGAAGATTTAAGACTTATTTTTTGATACGGGAGAATAAAATGTCAATTTTATGAGTTTGTGCACATTGGGTACTTAGTTATAATTCTTATTGATGTTTTTTAGGTTTATTTATTGAACTGTTCGGTATTATTTTAAGGTGTTTTATGGATCAGTTGTGTAAGAGCATAATTTCTAAAAATATTATAGTTGCTGACATAGACAAGAGATACTTTGACATGGACCCAGTCATGAGGATAAAAATCTTCCAATTACCTACTCAATAAGTACTTAGAAGCGATTTTCTCCCAAAGTATCCTATTGAAACTGTCTGGTGTTACGAACAATGTTTTCTATACTGTAATAATATGAAATAGATCTTTTTTCAAGGTAACAATCATTATGCACGAGAAGATAGCTATTGAATAAGGCATTTGCATTCGCGACAATACGAGTACAACAAAAAAAAAACAAAAAAACCCCAATTTTGGGTTAAGCTCGCCGTTGTACATAAGCTATATATTGTAATGTTGTGTATATCTTTTAATTTTGTGTGCAATAAAGAATAAGAATAAGAATAAGAATAGTACTTCACCTATTGTGAAAGTATACTTACACAAGCAGAAGAAAGTAATAAGAAATTAAAAAAATACGTACACATATTTTTCCCATGGGAAAATAATGGAAAAATAAGAAATAAAAAAAATAAAAAAAAACCGGCCAAGTGCGAGTCGGACTCGCGCTCGAAGGGTTCCGTACCATTATCTATAAAAACGGCAAAAAAATCATATCTGTTGCATGGGAGCCCCCCTTAATATTTTTTTTTTAAATTTTTAGTATTTGTTGTTATAGCGGCAACAGTAATACATCATTTGTGAAAATTTCAGCTTTCTAGCTATCACGGTTTATGAGATACAGCCTGCAGACAGACAGACAGTCAGACAGACAGACAGACAGACAGCGAAGTCTTAGTAATAGGGTCCCGTTTTACCCTTTGGGTACGGAACCCTAAAAAAGAATAAAGAAAAATATGGATAAGTTCATGGTATGGGATGGTTTTTTTTATATGGTGGTAGGCAGAAACCACAGAACGCCGCCTGCTACGATCTTTACATTTGTACTCCTTTTACCTTGTCCACGTTCATACGGTCCACGGTCCTAATAAATAAATAAATGTTCTGGATTTTTTCTAAAATTATTATAGATAAATGGTCAGCCCTGTTGCCTGCGCAGGAGCACTAAGTTATGAGGGAGCGTGTGACGCTGATGTATTTACGATGCGCGCGCGCCTTTCCCGTGAGATTACAGGCGCGGACGCACCCCCCATCGGTTCAACTCCTAATTTTATAGGAAGGATGAGTACTTAGTGGGTATTGATCTATTACGTTGCGTGATCGATCTCAATATTGCTTAATTGTTTTATGTACGGATATAGTCCGCCATTATAGGCACCGAGTTAGCTAAATAGTTAGAATGAGAAATATCCGACTGTCTCGTTGGTCTAGTAGTCACAAGCGCGACTGCTGAGCATGAGGTTCTGGGTTCGATTCCCAGGTCGGGCACAGTGTTATTGGGTCTTGCCATCAGGAATTTCTCAGTAGCAGCCACGGAGTCTGGATTCGTGCCCAGTTGATGGCAATAGGCTCGCCCTCTATTACATGGAACTTAAAAATAGCTAGCGAAATGTGGGTGTACTATTAGGTACACCTCTGCCTAACTCTGCGGGGATTAC
This sequence comes from Eurois occulta, assembly GCA_950022335.1. Taxonomy (NCBI): domain Eukaryota; kingdom Metazoa; phylum Arthropoda; class Insecta; order Lepidoptera; family Noctuidae; genus Eurois; species Eurois occulta. Next base: position 7,735,012 of record OX465500.1, on the reverse strand, counting down.
AGACGTAATGTTATGTTATGAGAAATACACGAATAGTTCCTGTTTGTTAGTACAACTGAGCCTATTCTATCCTGTTATCCCTGAGCTTCGAGATTATGTAGTAATTCAAAGGGTAAGCGAATTTTGAAAAACACAAAAGGAACAAGCATTGATCTCCCCTTTTTTTTTTTTTTTTTTTTGGTGGGTGGGAAATCATCAAATGACCCCCCCCGCCCTGGGTGGAGCGGAAGGGAGTGTCAGACTCTTACTGACTAAAAACCACCCATGTTCCTTCATTGGCCCTTTATGTTCCAGGGCCGCGGTATCTCTTTCGAACAGTCCCGCAGCCCTGGCAGGCACCGGCCCTTGCGGGCCCCTCCCGTTGCTGACAACTCTTTGAGGCACGCGTGGAACACGAACGCGCCGTCGACACGGCCTGCCCGTCGTCATACGACGGACGGACGGCGAGCTAGCCCATTACTCACCGTCCACAGGCCCGTGCCTACGGTGGCCGAGAGCCATCACGGCGTGGCGGCTGCAACTCCTGCAGCGGGGCCCTCACAGGGGGCCCGGGAGGGGGCTGAAATGGAGTGCCAATAATGGCCCCATTACGCCTCCTCCAGGCGAACATCAACCACTGCGCCTGTGCTCAGAGTCTGTTGCTCCAGAGCATGGCGCAGTGGTCGATTAACGTCGCCGTGGTCGCTGAGCCGTACTTTGTCCCTCCCAGGGAAGACTGGGTGAAGGACCTTAGCGGCTCAGTGGCCATCATTTCGTCGGCCGCCGCCGGTACCCCGACCCTTGGAGAGTGTCAGGAAGGGTCAGGGGTGCGTAGCAGCACGGTTCGGGGAGATAGTCTACTTCTCCCCGAGCCGAACTCTCGCCGAGTTCCACAACTCCCTCGCGGAGTTGAGTGTCGTCATCGGAGGCCATTCCCTCCCCGTGCTTGTGCTCGGGGACTTCAATGCCAAGAACTTGGCTTGGGGTTCCCGTTACATAGACGTGCGGGGAAGGATGGTGGAGGACTGGGCTCTGGAGTCAGGCTTGGTCGTCCTAAATCGGGGTTCTGTCCCCACGTGTGTGCGGATGCGGGGCGAGTCGGTGGTGGACATATCGTTCGCCAGCCCCGCTCTGTCACCGCGTGTCCTTGACTGGCGCGTAATGGAGGAGGTGGAGACCTATTCCGACCACCGGTATGTCCGGTTTGATGTCTCTGCCCCCTCTCGCGCGCCGGTCCGACAGGCCCCGAGTGGTCCGCGATGGGCGCTGAAGCAGCTGGACCGGGAGCTCCTCCTGGAAGCCTCGATCGTGCAGGCCTGGGCGACACCACCGGGCAGGCCTGCCGATGTCAACAGCGAGGCGGGTTCGTTCCAGGAGGCCATGTCCGAGATCTGCGACGTGGCAATGCCCCGAGTTCGGCCAGGAAGCGCCCGGCGTCAGGTGTACTGGTGGTCGCGAGAGCTGACGTCTCTGCGCGAGGCGTGCGTCGCCACGCGGCACCTGTACGCCAGGCATCGCAGGCTCCGCATCCGACCTCCGGATGCGGCAGCCATTGAGGCGGAGCTGTACGAGGGATACAGAGCGGCGAAGACCGCCCTCCGAGGGGCTGTCCAGCGGGCCAAAGATGCGGCCCGCGAGGAGATGCTGGCATTGATCACCCCAACTTGTTACCCGACTTCGCGATTTCAAAGACAATTAATAAACTCTATCAATGTGATAATAATTCCTGACGCAAGTAGGTCAGTAAAGGTATTATCAAACACCTTAGCCATAAACAATTCGACCTAATGCCCCACCATGCATGTCAATGCCATAGAGCACCGTAGAATTAATGGGGAATGTGCAGTTACTTACCGCGAATAGTATCGGGAACAACCAAATATCATAACCATAGAGAATACTAAGTTATACGCGAAGAGAATTTATACCTTTTACTTTACATATCAATTCGTAGGTAATGGATTACAAGTATTATCGCTTTGTGGTCACCGGTGTTTGCGGACCACCCTGTAGATGGTTATTGTTGTAAAGACGTGACCAATTCACAATTTATATTTTATTTAAATATGTTTATAATATTGGCTCAGCATTGGCCTTATGTTTACGCTTTTACTTTATGGTATTTATGTAGATCTTTTCTCTAAATTTTATAATTGAACACATTTTTAAATGACGGAATCTGGATTTACTCCCGGTTGTTGGCAATAGGCTATGTTCTAAGCCCCATGTAATAGGGGGGCCTATTACATGGGGCTTAGAACATGACATATATGACACAAATGTGGGTGTACTAAGTACTAGGTACACCTCTGCTTAACCATTCGGAGATTACAGGCGTTATGTTATGTGTTTAAATAGCAAACAATTACACAGTTATCCAACATTGGACAAGGAAAAAAGTTCAAGACTTCAAATGAATCAATTAGTGATGAGCATAATAAACTCTTGTTCTTTTAAAACTTACGTTCTACTTGAAACTGTAATGCAAACTGCATAACGTTGCATTTGCCTTTTTTCAACAATGTTGTGATGGCTTCCAGTTAAAATAATCAATATGAAATATGAAAACTATCTTTTTACCTACGACAGCAGTGACACTAAATTTGCCATTGCTCGTAATCTACAATCGGTTGTATATCGGTTTCTATTTCCATCTCAACAGCATAATGACCAATCATCACAAGTACTCACTAACTCCACCGAATTATATCATTTGTAACTTATGACCAGCAATTGGCCAACCGACAATGGTCTCTTGACCCGAGTCGCGGTTAATTCAATTTGCGACAGAACGGCAGTTCGCCACCGGCCGACAATCAATCGCAAATCGCAATGAATTACTTTCTTTGTTCTCTTATCTTGATTCGTCTTAATTTAGTCATTCGTAACGCGGTCGAAAGTTCCAGCAGTTTGTCGGCGAGTTGGGGAAAATTTAGATTTTAATTTCGTTGTGATGTTTTTGCTGCGCTATTGTGCAAATTAGTTTTGGGTTGATTAGCGAGTCAGTCATTGTTGAGTGGTTGAAGTTAGAAGTCTAGAATAAACAGTTTTAATGGCGATATTGTAGCTATATTAATTCTTCTTGAATTCTAATCCATTGTGTCCGAAAGTAACATTGACGCCCATTTATCGTTTATCGCCTACCATCTTACTAATAATTTAATGACTTCCTTCCACAGTCAAAACTGTCCCATAAAGGATTCATAGGTGGTAAACATAAATACAAATCAACCATCCGTTGTCTTATTACAACGCCATTCAAACTAAATAGGTGTAATACCTCTTTTGACACAAACCATAGACTATAGCGGCCAGTATTCATGTCACAGACGAAATCAAACAGTGTGCCCGTGGCCCTTCGGCATGCATCGAATAATGAGTAGTTGTCATTCTATAATGACGTGTGTTACAAATTGCAGGGCTATTCACGAAAGTAAAACAGGAAATGTTCGAAGGGAAATAAAAATGTATGCCGTGCGTGTGTAATTGGTCTAAGTTACGAAATAGCGCTGGCATGCGGTGACTGTGTATTATAGTCATGGCCTTTTTTTGGTCGATTGGCTTTTGATATGTAAGACTTGGGATTTTCTTATTAGGGAGTTGAAATATTGCTCTTTTTATGGTTAGGTGTGTACGATTTAGTTTGCCCATTAGTTTGTTTGTAACATGCCTGCTTATTTTGTTTTTTTTGTTTGACATTTAAACGGTAATTTTTCGGGATTTTCTTGTTACATTTTCAAGTTTGTTTACAGGTTGCTTGTAACCCTTTGTCAATTCACGAAGGACGTAAAGTTGTCCAAACCGCGCCAGCATCTCGTGCGTGGCTAACTTGACAAGTAATCGTATGGTATTAGAGCGGTATTTACTCGTATTAGCATACCGTCCAGTTCTGCTGGTCCCCCAAGGGAGCATGTAATAAGCTTATTTACTGTAGCCGCTCTATAGTTTTCTGTTAGACAGAAGTATGGCTCGCAGCGTTCCTGTATGAACCCTGTGATCACTTAATTACAGAATATCTTTGTGAAAATAATTATCTGAGAACATGATACCTCTACTGTTTTCGTTCTCAGAACATTTTAGAAACATTACTAGGTAGTTCCACCCTTAAGACGGTTCCCAACCATCTTCAATCTTCCCTAATAACGGAATATTTCTTCAAGAGTACACACAGCGACATTAAGCTATACATATCCAGTATAACCTTACCTCGTTTTGTATGAGCTTCCCGTACAATGAGAGATCAATTTAATTTGGTTTTGCTTAGCTTGATGGTCGTCGTGCGTACTATCTAGAACCTATTATTACATGAAGGTTTAAGTGAAGGCTCACAAAACATTAACATGGCTCTTGTCTTGTATCAGGCGCAGTATTTTGTGTAATCTTCCTTGTTGGACAGCGCCATATGCATGCACTAGTTAAATATACCACCGTACATGTGAAAACTAGGGAAATGGGTAAACAGTAAATGCAGACTAGAAAAATAATTATTAAGTTTATTATTGTGTATTTTTTTTATGTTGACAGAAAAAAAATAAAGCATCATGAAAATGTGTCACTTACTCTCAAAGTGTCATGAAAATGTGTCACTTACTCTTCACTCACACATTGACACTGACATTTTTTAAATTTTTTGAAACCTACCTATTGTTAGGGTAGGTTCGATCGAAAGAAGAGTGAAACAGTTGTGAATCGATGATTAAAAACAAGGTGCTGAAGTCTGCTTACATAGAAATAAAGTAAAACTCATACTGTAAAATCAAGAAAAACTTAACAGCACTCAAAAAACCATAGAAACAAGAGATGTAATCCAGTGGTAATGGTAACGTCCACGCTAGCTTCCGTGTTTGGTGGTCAGCGGATGCATCCGCGGAACAATGCGCCCGCGCAGCGCGATCGATGACCCCGCGCTCACAACTGATTATCACCGAGAAGATAATTAATGAAATGCTAGGAAGATTTTTCCTAGAGTACAACTTAGGTATAAGTAGGGTAGAAGCATCTTTGTAATAAATATAGCTGGTAGATGGTGCTGCGCGTAAAAGGAATATGTCAGAAACTTGTCAAATCTAGTACGTTTCATGAGTTTTCTATTGCACCATCTACATATTACACCGCTTTCAATAATCAAAACGTTTAGTTAGTTCAAAAATTAAGCACGGAATTATTGACAATAATCTGCTAAATTCAGTGTGGCGAGAATGTTCGCTCATATGTTAGCACTCCATTTATTCACTACTCCGAACTTCTGCCCTGTAACACAATCGAACATTGTTATCCACTGAAACAAGCCATTAAAACTAAAGAAAGCGAAAACTAAAACAGAATTTCTAAATTAACGTGTCTTCAAGTTTTCTCACAAGGAAAGTCAAAGAAAACCTCATTTAAAGGTCTTGTATATCTTGTCAATGACTTCTTTGATGGCGGGAAATGTTTGTCTAGGGTTGCTAGATCATCTATGAATTTTCCCCAATAATTTTTTCCCCTAAAATGAAACGTTTTCCCCCAACTTTTAAACGGGTAATTAAACAAATGGGGAGATAAAACACTATGTTTATTTCCAAAAAGGACGGATCACACGCACACCCTCAGTACACAACTCCGCGCATTCCAGCCCGCTTATCTGCTAGGCTAGGTATCGAATTTTGTCTCTTGATATTCTAAGTTTTACATTCTGATACTTGGGGAAACTTGCAAAAAGAAAAAAAAAAACTTTAATTTTTCCTCAAAATTTCCCCAATATCCTTTTTTCCCCAAAAAAGGGGAAAAACATCCGAATCTACCAACGAGTTTGAGAGAGTTTTCTGGCTTCGTCTTGTGTGGTCGTTACGTTTAACTTAACCACTTAAGAGTAGGTTCCGGCGAGTCGTAGTACTACTAGTTCGAAGATGCGATCCCGCGATATAGCATTTAATGGAGTTTCATGATGTTTTATGCGATTTAATTTCCTCCAGGCGGCATATAGCTTGTAAACAGTTTTGTATAGTTGTCTCCTGTCTGTTTTTCAAGAGATAAATGTAATTCAAAATACATGTGAGCGTATTTAATTTTAATTGGTATGGTCCTCTTCCTTATTCAGATTTATTACTTTTGATTCTCTTTCTGTTTCCCATTATTTATTCTGTTTAAGAATCTCATGTGAAAGGATTTGAGTAACTATTTGAACGTAGTGATTCGATTTTCATTGTGACTGAAATTGTAATTTCAGTTAAACCATCGCAGCAGTTTATTGAGTTCAGCTTTCATTACAGTTCATCAGAACGCTTGACTTAAGATTTAACGAGATTAGTCTGAAGAAACATTTCAGTTCACCAAATTAGAATGTTAGGAAATGTGATAATCGGAAAGTCTTACCAGAAGTTAGCACATGAAAATCGCTGATTGTCATTCATTCTCCATCTCTTGAACACAACCCTTCACTTGTCTATATCACGGAGTAACGGAAAACTTCCACATCTGAAAAACTGCGCTAAAGTTTCAACTCAAGCCCAAATTACGCCAGATTATAAACGTGTGTAGGTACTTTAATTGCGCCATTATTAGGGCGTAATAATGGCCACTGTTATGTTTTTAAATAAAAGCCACTTTCTATAAAACACAAAGACACATGCCATACAAAGAGTTACATAAACATTATTTTATAGTTGTTTACGACGGCCTCTTCGCGTGTTTTTTAGTATTTAAGTTCTTTCGATTGCAAGTAGCAGATCGATGATCAATCAGAACTTCACAATCGGTTTCGACACACGGAGGAATGTTAAGTCTATCGAAACCGTGAGTTATCGCCTTAATATCGAGAAGAATAGTTCGTGATACGCTCCACTTAACTGCGTTGATCTGTGTTGTAAAGGTGCGTGTATATCTGATTCGATTATATCGATCGATGGGAATGATATCGAGAATTCATTTAACCTGGGCCTCAATTCTGCTATTTTTATAAAATTCGACATTCCAACACGATCCCATTGTCATTTTGCTTAAAGTTCGTAATCTGCTAAATTCATAATGGTCGATCATTGGTCGGTCAGTGGTCTCGTAATAGAATTGTGTTATAATGACATTGTAGTATTGCCATTATTATAAAATTCCTTGGTAGAAATGATTTTCGAAAAACTACTACTAAATTTGAACATCTATTCATGTGAGATTTTATTTATATATATTTTTACATATTATTTATTAGTATTATAAGCAATCTGAAGTAGTAAGAAGTTCGTAAATAGCAAAAAAACATTAAATTTATGTTATGTTTAGCTGTCAAAGTCAAATGTGACATTACTTTGACGTTTATCTGTTTATTTATTTCTAGCAGCCGGTGTTTTGTTATGTTTTTACATTTAAGTGTTTTTATTAGATTTTTGTTTGTATATTTAAATTCCCTTTACAGAGAAGCCTATATTTATTGATTTTATACAAAATGGTGCTAATTGAGCAAATTTCGACTCTTGGCCCCTGCAGCCGCACCAATGAAGGGCGAAGTTCATCGAAACGATATTGTATGAAATGCGCCCAATTTTTAAATTGGGTATCGGTGGACTGCCCCAATAAAACGCCGGCAGAGTGGCGCACAGCAGTAAGTATACCTAAATACAGTATAATTAGGTATGCATTATAAAATGTATCATTATTGTAATATTTACACTTTTTTTAGTTCTAAGTACAATGAATATAAGAGTAAAATGTTAAAGAAAATTAAATCACAGAAGAGTCACATAAGTGCAACAGGTTACTCATTGTATGTACCTACAAACATACCCACAATAAGTATTAAGGAGCATTGAAAACAATACAATAAAATTAATATAACCCCTCCAGCTAAGCTTAAAACCTTTGTTAGGTGTAGACTCACATCAGTGGTAGTACATTGGGCAGAATTTGACATCTTGATTGTAACTCAGATCAGATACTGAGCGCTAGGTTACACATCCTATTGAAGTGTTGTAACTATTGTATTAAAGTTAAATTTGTTTTCATAGAAACTCCGCAGAATTATAATGTCATCAGATTCTGAGTCTGACTAATGTTTTCTAAAGTATGCAAGAGGTTTTGTCAGATTATTAAAAGATAAATGAAATCTATTTAAATAAGGAGGAGTCTATGTCCAGCAGTGGATTCCAAATGGCTGTAATGATAAATGATTAAATGAAACAGTGTTTATAAAAATAGTATTAATTTATTTTAAATCATATTTAGTACAATACTGTGGATCTGTAAAAAAGAATTAAATCATTTTAATAATAATTAGAGCATTTTCGCACTTCACTAGAATATTGAGGTGGGTTTACATTACATATCTGCTAATTTAATTTATGTATTTCTCCACAGTCTGTCAACAAGAGCCTGCTGCAGTGCCCGACCTTCAAGAAGATCCCGATTCACCCTTTGATGGTCTTGATGATTAGGTGCTGCTTAATTATTTTCCTCCTAAATTAAAAGACTGATTAGTGATTAATGACATGACTGTTATTATTTTCATTATATTATATGGTAAAATTTGTTTTTGAAATGATGATTAAAATATTATGATAATTTAACTTGGATTTGTTTTATTATTTAAATGATTTTCACATTTTTCAATTGGCTTGAAAGTCAACTTAAATATTGTTAAATAAATATTTAGTTTATGATAAATAAAAAGTAATCTAAATGTTGATTTTTTAACATAGTAGTAGTATCATTTAAAATTCCAACTTCATTATATTCCAAAATAATGAAATAGAAATCACATATCTATTGCAAGCCCAAGTGCTTCTGCATAAACTTCATCAGGCAGGTGGCAACGGTGCTCTTGCCATGTTTGCAATATTGTGCAATATGCAACATGCATTCACAATCTTGCCTGCAGTTGTTGGACTATAACGTAAAGCATGTGCTGCAACGCTGCAAGCAAACACCTGCAAAAAATAAATTTACTTTTATACAACCCCATTTTACTGAACGTCTTATTACTTTTATATACTCACTGTTCTTGACATATAGGTACAAGAACTGTTGCATCTAAAGTTCTATAACAAGAAATTCATTCAATACCTCTCTAATGCCTGTTACTTCATTAATTGCTCCTGATACAGTAATTTGTGAAACATTATGGAGGGCAATCTGTCCAATCAAATTTTGGTAGGACCCTGATGCATAAAATGCAAGTGCTACTAGAATCTGCAATAAAAAATATAACATTAATCAACCTATTTCGTGTATATAGCTATAGAATAATTAATCAATGTCAAATTCAGTTTTCTCACCTTCATTTCAGCCGTTACGCTATCGTTTCGGCGCGGTCTGGCCATAAGGGGAATGAGTTCTTTAATTAACCCCCTTACTGAATCCTTTCAAAGGCGAAAAGTTTTTACAAATTCCGCCTCGGGTATATCATGGGTTCGTCGTACATTGTCTCCATTCAATATTCCACAAACACTTTACTCGTAACTAAATAAAAGCAATGACTGCACGATGACGTTCTAATGGTAGGTCAGTGATCAAAGGAACTGTCAAAATTTTAGCAGATTACCGCCTAAGTCAGTCATTCATTTGTCATTATGTACAAGATTACCATTCTATGCCATTTCTTTCAATGGACTGTCAGTGGTTGACCATTGGAAAGTCATAATGACGCCATTATATTAGTAGATTACCAAACTTGTCAAAATCAACAATTATGAAATCAATGACAGACCATTCTGACACTATTGTAATAGCAGAATCGGGCCCCTGTTAGTGTTCCTCACTGTGTGTGTGTGTGTATCCAGCAAAGAAATATGGTGCCCTCTTTCAAGGTGGCTATATACTGTCTGTCGACCGAGAGCTCTCTCTATGTCCACAGGTATCTCGCATAAGTCGGACACAGGCTGGACAGTAAGCAAGGAACACCGAGACTAAATGACAGCTATTATACATATGTATACACTCTCGCACTCACCCTGTCTCGGAGTCTCAGCGAGATTGTGCAGCCATCATCACGTTTCTCTAAGAGTGAGGATAGGTAGCAGCTCGCAGCCTCTTTATTGTTAATAACAGCAAAATTCAATAACCAATTTGTTGCACATTCATCGTTATGATGATGGCCTTTTAATGTATCTAATTGTCCATTATTGTTCACGTTCGAACTAAAGGTTCATGGAGATGTTCATGTTCAGTAGTGACGATATTCATGATCTGATAATGTTTTCGGAACTATTATGGCTTGTCAAGCTATGCTGTCGATAAAAATTCTAGCAAATCTGTAGACGCCTTTACATGTTAATACTCGTAAATGCCGATAACTCACAAAGATACGCTTAATTTATTGATATTTTTTAATCATTTACAACGACTTGAAGCAAAAAATTCGTAAATCTATCCAGGTGACAGTAATCTAACACTTCAGCTTTTCAATAAGCAATTTAGAGCGCTTTCTAATTTATAGTAACTTTCAGCAAAGATTATAATATTATGCGGAAAATTACATTTTAATTAAAAGTTTGTGACAGAGGCAATGAATATGAACTGTAACATTGCTTTCATGATTGAAAAAATAATAATTACGGTTTTTCTGAACAGACGACACTTCATACAATGATATATCTAATAAAAGATTTATTTGGGAAAACAAAAAATAGTAAATATTATCCCATTTCATTCCATTTATATATGTTTGCGTAGGGCAAAACGGTATGGACACAATTAAAGTACCTACACGCGTTTATCTGACGTCATTTGGGCTTGAGATGAAACTTTAGCGCAGATTTCAGAAGTGGAATTTTTCCGTTACTCCATGATATAGACAAGTGAAGGGTTGTGTTCAAGAGATGGAGAATGAATGACAATCAGCGAATTTTATGTGCTAGCTTCTGGTAAGACTTTCCGATTATCACACATTGTGGTTTATCAATAAACGCTGGGTTTTTTTCCAATATATTTTTCAGCAAAAAAAACTTTTTTCCTAATTGGTTTTTCACGTCAAAATTTAAATGCGAATGAAGTCGCGGGCTACAACTAGTAAGACATACTCGTACATTAAACTAAATTGGTCCTGTGCGAGACAGACTTGTAAAATGTCATCTAATAAGTCTAGTAGGTAACGTTCCCGCCTCTACGAACAATCATGAAAACCGTCACAGTTCATTAAGTTGGCGCCAAAACTTTCAGCATTTAAATATTTATGAACGCCTTGTCCGATGCAATAGGTACTATAAAATAGAAGATGGCCGGTAAGCGTATTAAATGCGAATAGCTACCGGTCACAAATCATAATAATCTATGTATCTTCAAGCCGCTCGGGGGGTAGCCAGAGGCTAATGTCCTTGCGTAACGAACCCACCAGATTTATTATACCACGAGTTTATACTCTCTCTTTTCTTTCTCCAACGAGTGAAGGAGATAGCACGATGTATTAAAGCATGTACTGCAAATCATACCGTGATTTAACTCATAGTATTCAGAATTATTTTCAAGCTGTAAATTATTGTAAGGGTCTTATGAGAACGAATTGGGTTTTGGCTAAGCGCTGAGTTGAATATGCTGGCGATTGGCGAAGTGGAGAAACTAGGAATTGCTATTGATTTGTGTGCCTCTGATCTTTGCTGAACTTTCTGCAATTTATACTATCACGCTTTTAGCAGTGTGATGCTGGGAATTAGGTTACCATTTTAGTCTTTATCTACTTACTTTGTCAATATTTCAAACCGGCTATGTGTATTTTTTTGGAACATGTCAGTGTCTGCTTACACTGTCAGATTGTTTGCTTCTATCTGTGATATTAGACCACCATCATCTTGTGCTCTAATACCACATTTACATCCAAAACAGTGAGTCAGTGTGTGAGTACAACTACAGATAGAATGTCCAAACGTCTCATTAATAATAATAATATCTTGGGACAACACTCCGCCATCTGATCCCAAACTAGGCAGAGCCTGTTCTATGGCAACCAGACAACTGATAAACATACTTATATATTTTAAAATACATACATATTATAGATAAATTACACACCCAGATACAGAACAAATAATCGTACTCATCGCACAAAGATTTGTCCTGTGTGGGAATCGAACCCACGACCTCCGTCCTAGCAGTCAGGGTCACTAACCACTAGACCAAAGGCCAATCAAAATTTTTTGGCCATTAATTTCATGTCCATGTTATCAAAGTCATGAAGATGACAAAAGTAAACAATACACCCATCAGTTTGATGACAAGCACCATTCAAAACTTTACAATAGATTTCTAACTCCAGTAGTCCATCCTAAACGAAATGTAGTACGGTCACAAGTCAGTCAATCAGATCATCAGATCATATCGATATCCCCTCAGGATTGTTCATTGTATGAAGCCAGTTCAACAATACCTATTCATCGACTGTAACATGCTTTATTTATGCTCCTGCATTCGTTTCAGACATGACAACTTTAATCGTTGTAAAATACGACAGCTTATCTTACCAGGTCATCAGGTCTCTGAAGAAATTCGGAGAAAATAATCTGGTAGCTTTTTAAACGAAAGTTTTTTTTATGTTCTTTACTTAGGATGTAAATGACACCCGTAAATAGTTTGCCTGTTACAGGTTTCAGGTGTTTTCAGTGGGGAAATAGTGTTGATGTTTATCTTATTGATCGAATCCTGAATTGGAAAAATATCTTGATGCAATTCGTGATCTTCTACTTTTATTTATTTGAATAAATAAAGAATTCAGTAAATCTATTTTAATTTATTCGGTACCGTTTATCGATTAACACGCTCTTTCTTCATTATTCTTTCTCTTTATAGAAAATGCTAAGTACCGTATGAAATAAAAATAAACTTCATCATTTGCATAGCACATACCAATCAAATAAACTAATTCATGCAACGCAAGAAGTATGGTCCAATTAGCAATGTTAATTTTAACTTTTTAATGTTTTTATCGGACTTAGTCGGGCAAGATGAAACGTATGCATGATTCTGATTCAAATGATTTTCTTTTGATGCGTTCATCTCGGTCAAGTGAGCCCCTATCTATGCGGTTTCACGGCGCACTGATTAATAGCAAGCGTACGCACGTATCGGAACAAATGTGCATTGAAATGTTGCGTGTACGCATGCTAGGGTGACCGCACTTTACTGCTTCGTTTGATACAGTTTTACGACTGTGGTAGGCCGTGATTAGAGGGTTAGAATATAAATTCGTACAGTCGTTAGTCTAATTATGGGCATAGTCTAACCTGTCTAACTGATACGGTATTTCATTTCTGAATAATTATAGTTGTCGGTAGTATTATGTTCACTGTCGAGATGTATTTAATCTATCTATATCAAGCTTGATAGATTTTATGTAGGGATGTGTAGTAGTGTAGTGTACTTTAGGAAAACTGCTAGTTCTTGATACCTAGTTTCTTTTAAATATACCTTCATTATGAAGTTATATTTCTCACCAATAATTAAATCAATCAGGCAGGAGCATGTTGTAATTGTTGACTTGTCGCGGCTCGACCCGTGAGGAAAGTGAACGAGACATTTAAATAAAAATGGCTACCGCGAGAGCATGCTAGTGATGTCCGTAACAATTAGTAAGTTTAGTGTTGGGATTCCAACACTTCAACGTCTTGTCTTTCACCGCTTTGTTTATTTATTTATTTAAAAATAGGAGAACCAACAGCTATAATAAATGAGCAATTGAATATGCAACACAGAGCGAGAGAGTTCAAGCTATTGGTTGATTAGCAAATTAACCTATAAAAACGAAGCCATACGTATAATTTAACGTGATTTTGACACACCGTTGCGTTATTTATGTCCACTCTATATTTTTGTTTCTGGGCGTTTCCCGGAACGTCTCATTTTTAGCGTGGGATTTATGGTAACCCTACACTTTATAGAAGTTCGAATAAATCATCGTACATTTTTAAGAGTGTGTGTTTGTGCGTTTTTCAAACAAGCATCTACTTATAGATGATACAGATGCGATGCTGCAACGTGATGGCAGACGGGAATAAATTATGCCATTTCGATTGCGAAAGTATATTAACGGTTATTGCAGTCAATTATTAAATTTTTATATTAGCATTACAAAACAAATGGATTTATGAGCTTTTAAATTAAGTACAAAGAGATAGCTAATTTTGTAATTTTCGATTGATTTTTATTGCAATTGTATCAACGTAATGGTATCTGAAATTAAACCAACACAGATTTTATTTTTCACCCAGCCAATATCCGCTAACAAGATACCACTAAAAGGGTTGCATCATTCGCGTTCACATAGATGCGCGTGCGACGCTCGCAAATCCATGCGCTGGACGTTTAATTTTAGGGCGTCTCGTTCCCGGAGCCACTAGGAAGTGCACCGGCCTATTTCAGTCCGGCCCTTTGTTGCTCCGTTTATTTCTGTTTACGTCGCGTTTCGTAACTTTACGACCGACTCTCGGATGCGCAAGCGCACGCTCTGTTGCAACAGTTATTAACGGCTGCCCGGAGCGAACCCAATAAGAAATGCTATTCTGTATTGTGGCGATGTAATCGGCAATCGCTCTCTCGTCAACACATGTCTATTCGATGTTGAATCGATACGATTAATCGTTTTATAACGATGTTTATTATTGTGAATAATGTTATCGATTAATTGAAATTTATTGTCCCCACGTTAGCGACTTCATTTCTTTGGTCGCGGTGCATTTGTCTTTATTATCGGCAGGGCTGCCAGTTGCTACTGTGTTAAAAATTCTTTTGTTTTTATAAATGGGCACATTAGGCTTATGTATTACAATTGGCACAATAGAAAGGTCATCATCTTCCTGCCCTTGTCTCATGATACTTGGGGTCGGCGCAACACGTTTTTTCTCCCATTCTCCTCAACCGCCACGCTATCATTTACTCCTTTTTCTTTCATATCATTCCTCACACAATACCATGCATCGTTTCCTTGGTCCTCGTCTCCCTCTCCATCCATTAACATTTATATTCGTCTCTCTTTTAGTTACATGCGATTACAGTACAATAGAAAAGTATTTATTTCTATTACATATAATTATCTGTAATCCACCTTTGAAATTTTATTTTTAATTCAAACTGTCTCCCATTGCTACGATCATTCAACCTTGGTTTCATATTAGGTATCCTGATTAGTTGTTAATTTGTAAAACATAACTAGAAAATATCACTGAAACTTGCGATGTCAAATAAGAACACAAACCCCGCTACCCGAAACTGTCAAATTTTCCCAATCAACCTTGAACCTTATGCTTTAGTGACAAAGTTGAAAACTATTAAAGAAATTTGACAGATTGCAGTAGCTTGATGTGCTTTGTTCCAGCACTCAAACTTGTATAACACTTCGACGACATCCCTACAACCCGCTAATGTGCGTACATTAATAAGATAAAACCATATTCGCCGTACACGGGCGCGAATAATTGACCTCCAGGCCATTCCCACATTGACGCAGCCTCGTGTTCGCCGCGCTTTTAGCGCTGCAAAGGCGTTAGAAAGCGCTTATCGTCAGCTAACTGCGTACCTCTAAATGAACTGTCGTGATTTTTATCGATAAAGTCTACCGGTTGATTAATTGTTGCCACGACTTGCCCCCGCGCAGCTGACAGTGAACTGGGATTTGAATAGCTATGAGAAACAATTCGTTGGTGGATCTATATTGTAAGCTGCAGTGTTGAGTCATCTATAAAAATAAATAAAATTGAAATATCTGTTTGAAATTTCAAAATAACAACTCTTTACTGAATGCATAATTATGAATGTATACGGTAAATTAATACATTTTAGGTTAAGCTGTGCTTACCTTAGGTTGGTCCGTGGATGGGTGACCACCCATTACATACCGAGTTTCCTCCGTGCCTCGGAAAGCACGTTAAGCCATTGGTCCCGGCTGTCATTTGTAGATCTTTGACAGTCGTTACAGAAAGTCAGTGACCCGAAAGTCTGACAACTAGTCTTACCAAGGGGTATTGTATTACCTAGCGCTAACTGTTTTGTGGAGGTCAGATAGGCAGTCGCTCCATGTAAAATACTGGTATTCAGCTGCATCCGGTTAGTCTGGAAGCCGACCCCAATATAGTTGGGAAAAGGCTAGGCAGATGATGATGCTGTAAAATGGGCCAATTTCACCAAATAAAAGCGAATGAAATCACCTCTAAGCCTCATTCGTTTTTCTCAGTCAGAGTTAGATATATCTTTGCTTTTCTATAACTGGAAAAAACATCGTTTTATAGATCATAAATTATAGGACATGTACGGGTACCGTACTCAGACGAAGTTGAGTAAAATGTTTCATACATATCAGGGATTTCCACTTGGTTGCTCGTCTGTGATGTCTGAGGAAGATTTTATGTGCGTTTGTACTTGCCAAATGATACGTAAGGGAATATTGTGCAACGCTCTTAGGTTCAACATATTTTCTTAAGTGAGAAATTGAAATTATAGGTACGACTTTGACATTTGGAACAACACACCTGCTTTCAACGAAGGCTTAAGCAGAAATGTATGTACATACTTGTAGTAACAGCCTCGTTGGTTAAGTGGCCGTAAGCGTTCGATTCCCAGGTCGCACAAACTGTTATTGGTTTAAATATCAGGAATTTATCAGTAGCAACCAGGGAGTCTAGAATCGTGCCCGTTTGATGGCAATAAGCTCGCCCCCTATCACATGGGACTTAAACATAACTGGTAAAATGTAAGTGTATTATTATGTACACCTCTGCCTAACCCTTGGAGGATTACCGGCGTGATGTTATGTGATGTGCTTATAGTAGGAACACCCACATTTCGATATTTAGAAAGTCTATAACTTGATACATTCAATATACTCTCTCAGGCTCCAACTGTTGAAATAAGAACTTTATTGTTTAAATGAAGCTCTCAAAACCACTTAATATCTCTCTCTTGCTATCCATTTACGCATTTCCATGTACTCTATGTAGCCGTCATCGCGGATTTGATTACCTTTCCATTATCATGCAATCGGTATGAAATGAAAGGCGGCGCTGGAACGTTGGTAGGTACTGACCGCTTTGGAAGGCAATTCTCTGGTAGTGTGATGGGACTGGCCGGTCAAGTTTAATCGCTCTATTTCGCGGTATTGTTCAGGATCTAGGCTTAGGTACTTCATATTTTATGGTAGTGTAGTGATTTTCTGTGTGTGTAGGTTGCTGCTTTGCAATCAACAGGACAAAAATAAAACTCGGCTATACAATACTGCTTTTCAAATAGATTCATATGAAAAATCGATTAACGCAAATAAAATAACCGATTTATATCTTTATATCAAGTAAAGATCAAGGAATAAGTGATGCGCCGATCTCAAATAGAATGGTACAAGGGCAGGAAGATGATTATGATGTGCGTGATCATCATAATCATCTTCCTGCCCTTGTCCCATTCTATTTGAGATCGGCGCATCACGTTTTCTTCTTCCATTCCCCCCTGTCAGACGTCACGCATCATTTCCTCCTTTCTCTTTCATATCATTCCTCACACAATCCATCCATCTTCACTTTGGCCTTCTTGAAATGCGTGATACTAAAGATAATTTGCAGCAATTTTGACCCGACAACTTCAGGTCCAAACTGGGTCGCTTTTATACCAAACTTATAATTATAGATATAAAACTTTTTAAAGTTGTTAAAAAAAAACATTTTTCCACTCCTCATCCCTTGATTAACAATCTTAGTTCTATGAAAAACAGATATTCCGTTACATCGTTTGTTGTCACTCCATTAGCGAATCCGAAAGTGAAGGGCCATTGAACACCCTTCTGCTTTCAGTAACAATAATAACTAACTAAGTTCTCTAGCCGCTTCAGAAACGCTGTATTAGCAACGTTAGCACTAACTTAGCAATAATAGTAACATAACAAAGCGTTACGTTTCATACTGAAACCATTTTACTTAGAAAACCTCTTAGGCGTACAGTCGGTGCTAACGGCGGGATCACTTAGATCTACAGTTACAGCGAAAATAGCAATCTGCGCGGGCGCTGGATGAAGTCCATTCTGTGTTAGTGTGTGGTCACAGTAATGAGGCGATAGCGGGAACACTGATGGAAGATGACCGTATGTGGTGTGCTCTATTGTGAAACCACACAATGTGATTATTTTTATTTGTAATTTAGTTGCCTGTTGTACTGATTACCTCATTTTAAAACACATAAAAAACGTTAGTTGCGTGATTTTCTTAACTTTTAGAGTGCCTTTTGCAAGATTAATTGATCGTACATATCGTCGTTATAACAATGAATTATAATTACTATAACATTTTTGCTGCCCTTTTATTTAGGTTTTTGTTGAAATAAGGTTTTTTCACTTTAGGTAGATGTAGAAAACTGAGACCATTTTATTCAAGAGTTTTCCTCCCCTATGGCTGCATAAGTATTTTAGATTTTCATTTCTTGTTTCATGTTGAAACCAATCCTCTCCTCATTCCTTTACCATGGTCACGGCCTTACCGGTAGACTTCTTGCCTCTGAATAACTGAAGGCGTTTGATTGATGCGCTACAATGGAATTCCTATGACGTAACTGTGCAGCCTCCGTTAGCTTGTAGTACAACTCGCGATGCAGGGAAAATGGGATGCAGAGTAGGAATGTGGAAATGAAGAAATATATGCAAATTGATTTCTGGAAAAAACTTCGACATTTAGATTACTACTTTCTGCTTGTGATTTTGCCCACGTAAAGATGTTTTTGTCCGTTTTAACAAAAAACATAGCCTATGGCACTCGGTATCAGCGAAAGAATTTATCGAATCGGATGAGCAGTTTCCAAGATTGTCTCTTATATCCAAACTAACAAAGTTTTCCTCTTTACAATATTAGGGTAGGATTATTATTAAGAGAAGCCTTTGAACAAGACTCGAAGCAGCAGATATTATTTTAACGGATTTTGCTTCTAAAATAATAAGCCATCTGCAAGCTTTTAAAAGGCACATGACAAGGCAATTAAAATGATTCTTTGGAAAGAGCTTTCGAAAACGAGAAGCGATATGCTTACAACATAAGGATCTCAAATTACTTATTTGTCAGATTGTCAGGATTTATTCCGTTAGGCTCGTACATCATGTGGGCAGAACGATGGGTTTCGTGCAATGGAAAATACAATAGGTGCGATACACTGTTTCTATTAAACTAACAAATTACTTGAAATTACAATTTAACACAATAAAACGGGGCACAATGAATCGGGTACAGTTCCAGGAGGTTTCAACTCCGCTGCGATCAGACTTTCAATGTCGTCCTCACTGCGAACTGTAAACATCAGGGCTCTGTAGAAGCACGCTGTGGTGTGGGTAGACTTGTCAGTAGGTCGTGTGATGACACTACTGACGTACTTGCGATTCATTTTAAGCCCGTACCAATGACCGGATTCGACATTTTATTTATCATAGATTCGAGATGCATTTCCCAACCTATTGCCTAAAAATAATTCGTTATTGCGGGTCACGATTTAAACTAAGGAAAAGGAATTAGAAAGAAGAATGAAATGCAATCTATATTAATATTATAAAGAGGCCAAATTTGTTTGTAAGTTTGCATGCAGGGGGTAATCTTCGGAACTACTGATCTGATTCCGATTAAATTACGATTAACGATTGAACGATAGATTCGCTAACGGGAAGCTAAATTATATCCGATGTCTTATGATACATTTAAATCGTTCCCGTGGGTAAATTTCCGTATTTAACGGGAGCAAACCCACGAGCAAAAGCTAACTGTATGTCATACAGAAAATGTTTAGTCTAAGTCTGTAGTTTGTCTTACCAAGCAACTCGTAAAAAACATTTCGAATAAGGGTCCTCTTAACTTTGTTGTAAATACGGTAACGTTATCTATTCGATTGTAATCGACGGATTTATTCCAAGATCGGATACCTTTGAAATTATTATCTGAACAGAGAAAAGGGATGCCTAAACTAGTGTTTATGTAATTGTTCACCGTTATGAAATAGTGGTTAATTTATTTAATAAATGCGAAAGTTTGTGAGGATGGATGGATGGATGTTTGTTACTCTTTCACGCAAAAACTACTGAACGGATTTGGATGAAATTTGGCACAAAAATAACTTATAACCTGGATTAATATATAGGATACTTTTTATCCCGGTAGTAGCTCGGAGCGGGTGAAGCCGCGGGCATAAGCTAGTTTACATTATTTTTTCCGCATCTGATCTATCCATACTAATACTATATGCAAAAGACAAGTAACTCTGCTTGTCTGTTACCTTTTAACGGCTTAAAGGATTCAGCTTAAATTTGGCACACAAGAAGACGATGACCTGGGTTTAGCTTAAGCTTAAGACATGAAAGATATGACTTTGGTGTTTATACCAGTGATATGTTCCCGTGGGATTATTTACGATCTCTAAGTGGGCGAAGCCGTGGGCCAAGGCTTGTTTTACATATGCGTAACTAGCTTACGCCCGTGGCTTCGCCCGCGTGGAGTTAGTTCATTGTCCCAAGCGATTGTACTACTGGGATAAAAAGTATCCTTTGTGTATAAACTAAATTTGGATGAAATTTCTCACACAGATATGTGAGAAATTTCATCCAAATCCGGTCTAGTTTTTGCTTGAAAGAGTAACAAACATCCAGACATCTGCTGATTTACAGTTTGGCAGAAGTAAATTTTTTTGTAATGCTTCGGATGTCACCACGACTACGACGACGACGACGACGACGACGACGACGTGCTTTTTCATTTTTTTTTCATACATCCTCACAAACTTTCGCATTTGTAATATCAGTAGGATAAGATAATTATAATAATTAATGATTGTCTGTATTTTACAGAAATACCGTTTGACTTACACAGTAATAAAAGACTTCGTTAAGTCTTAAGTATAATAATTTAACAACCGTTAGAGTCGAAATCAAATAAGTTAACGAATGCTTGTAGCCTCTATCCTGAGCTGCATAAACAATAAAATAGGTCTAGATAAAGAAGAGCTAACTAATCGAAACCTTTTCTAAAAAAACAATATAGCTATATTACTGCGAGACACGTTTTCTCGCGCCAGAATCAGCGCAAGAGTTGGAACAACTAAGTAAGTGGCCACAAAGAAGGTTTTTTATGCGACCACGCGACTAGAGTCGTGCTTCAAGACCGTGATAGATGCTGATGGCGGCCATTACCTAGTGATACCGAGATGTATGGTCACCTCTAAACGATCTACGCTTCAGGAAGGGCTAGTCTTAATGGTTAGCTGTGCTGTGACTGTTTTACGATGCTGATGGCTCGATGAAGCTGGAGCTATCGGAGTGATTGCGCTATGATAGGCCGGCACTAATTTTAGATTGATGTGTTTACTTAGGATCTACTTATCGTTTGTCTGGGGCCGCCATTTAACTGCTCTTCCTAATTGATTGGTAGTTTTACTTCTTCATCTTTGAAAAGGTAACTCGGTTGTGTAGCTTATGAAAGCTTTTACCTTATTGTTACAGTAAAGTTTATTCATAAATGCAGACCCCAAATCTATTCGAATATTGTTCGTACAAGCTTATTGTAAGCAAATAAATTCCGATCAATTTTTCATCGATTACAATCGAATCGATGGTGGGCAATCGCTTCTTATCGATGTTATCTAATCGCGTAAACATTGTGACGTGCCGCGTGTCGGGGCTCTGCGCTTGCGCACGAACTCCTATTGTGTCGCGTTTCACGCCTGCGTCTGCGCCGCCGCCATTCGAAAGTACGGCCCTTGCCGAGAATGCGATTAAAAAAAAGTATTCGGTACGCTGATTGTGTTTAAGAAATATTTGTTCGATTACATCGCTACCAATGAGATGAGAGTTAAAAATAAAAATATTAACTTTATTGTCTTCTAATATTTTGTAAGTTTCAATTCTCCCGCCTCATTTGTGACGGTTGGTTGTTTTTGGATCGAGCTAAGATTAAATAAGCCTGTTATGAACGCCTGCGGCGCAACTCTAAATAATAGATTTATCGAATTTAAAATAGTGCGCTCTTTTTCTTTTATTGAGTTAAAAGTTAGCGGATTTAGCTGCAGTCACGATTAAGTAAACTTAAACTATTACAGTGGCATGACAGGGTCACAGATATTTATTACAGCAATTTCAGCAATATTGTTACGTTTTATCTGCAACTTCTTCCATTTCGAATTGAGATTTTCTCAGCTTGGTTTTTGTTTCACTTGGTAGGTGGGTACTTACTTAATAGTCGAAGTAAGTTTGATTGCACATGATCTTTTTTGCTCTTGTTTGACTATTTTGGATCGCCACATTTTCTTGCATACAGTAGTATACTATCAGTCGTAACATTAGCGTTCACTTTTCTTGTAGCCATATTATCTTTCACGTCATCTAGGCATCTGAAAAAGTCACTGGATGAAAAAATTATCAAATAAAAAAAGTATCTAAACTATTTAATAAAGATTGAATGAGTGAGAAAATTGAATGTGTTTATTTTGGATGCATTCGGTTTATATCGCGAGCTCCCGCTGACGCCGATGATCTTTCCCAGAACACTAATAAATTGAGTCACAACACGTTAATATAATTCCCGATACCACCAACTGTTTTTCATTGCATCCGCCACCTTTCACCCGGTGTGGCATCTCGGATGTAAGTACAGTTACGAGCACTACTAATATGTTTGCACTTATCAATAGTACGACTAGTACTACGTGCGAACTTTTTAATTTTTCTCCTGTATTTCTTTAGTGATTATGTTCTACCAATGTACACACGTATAGAGTACTCTAAATCGTTGGTACGAATTACGATTTAAACTTTAACATAAGAACCGTATCATGGGTTCCAAAATGCTACGTCTGTAACTGCATAAAATTGCCAAGTGTGTTTATGTATACATATTAGTGCTCGAGACTGTACTCGTTACTCCTCATGTTAGTTCACGGCTCTTCTTTGATTAATGTATCGCTGCACCGCGCACCACGGCCGTCTTATTGACAGGCGGTCCTATTGCGTGCATTGTTAGAAATGCTCACACGCTCCCAATATGTGTGGGGTTTGGTAACACGGAGAGCGGGAAGCGGGAGCGGCAGCGGGTGAAGTAAAATGAGCTGTGATTGACAGTTTGGGATTTTTGAGGTATAGGTAGTATTCTGGAGAGGCTTTTCGGGGTGGCCAAATTGTTATTGGGTTTTTCCATCAGGAATTTCTCTGTAGCGTAGCCACGTGGTCAGGATTTGTGCCCAATTGATGACAATAAGCCAAGGAACAAGGGAGTTAAACATAACTGGCGAAATGTGGGTGTGCCATGTTTGTGGAATTTCGCCTCAGGTCCCTAAGATGAGTTATGCAGATGACCAAAGGTAAAAGTAAAAATAAAAAATGGTGATGTATCAGCAATGATAAACGTCTATGGTCTGAGGTCTGAGAGAGCTTTACGGATAAAATAAGCCAAGAATTAAAAAAAAAACAAAGGCCAGTTAGAAAGTGCAACTTGATTGGCATTCGATTTCATATTGCAGATAATACTCCCGCGGTGAGATATGAAGAGGATAATACTTATTATAGGCTATTATTAGTTGCGATTCAGCAAAACATAATTAACTTGTCTTCATTATTGCCAAAACGTGAATGTAAAAAAGACGAATAAGTGAAGTGAACTCTCCAAATATAAGCGGAAGTATCCTTATCGAAATCTTTTGTGATATAAGTATAAGTTTCTAAAATAATGAGTAGGTAATATGTAATTGGTATGTCCCGCTGTTCTCCGGCGGTATTAACGATCCTTCGTGCAATCTACAATGTTCGCAGTTCGTAATTCGTCAATCATGATCGCAGCAAATGATCTGCCGGTTGTGAACTCATTTGCTTCTGCGCACATTTGTCATTCCCCTTATTAGTTTCCTTCTTACCATATCTTAGAAACGTCAAATTTTTAGCTATCAATTATAATGAGAAAGTTATGTTTTTCTTATCTTTTTCGGTCATCTAGATTTTATTAACGACTCCTCTTCGTAAAAGTATGGTTGTAATAAGTAGTTGTAGTTTTATACAATGTGTATCGCCTATGGCGGTTGGTATAATAGTCTTTATGTGCAATAGATATCGTGTGTCTGAAAAAACATGAATTAATTTCTGTTTCATTTTTGATCTATGAAGTGATATTTTTAGCACGGGGAGGTATTAATGCTCCACTTTTAGAGCAATCCGATGATGGATGGAGAATATTGTTTAAAGCTACATTTGCACTCTCCGATAGAGTTATTATTTTCTCTCAAGCGTACCGGGTGGTCTTAAGATTTTAATCTTAATAATGGAAAGATTTTTCTCTAAGATTTCGGGTCTAGTCGTCCAGAGACTGCTTGTAAAGTGGCTTAATTTTTGTGAATGTTTGAAGTAGAATATGACCAAAACCTTTTAAGCTATACAGTGTGGATGGAACATTAACACACACACAGACTCGGTTACCACGTGTTCAGTGCCTAAATCAAACCAAAAACCACACATTATTTAGAAAAAAAATCTGCTTTTCCATGCATTTTGGCCGTGATTGCACTTTTGTAGGAAACGGCAGGTTTTTTTTTTAATTACCGATGAAAAATTGATGTGTTCCCTCACTTAAATTTTTGTCCAGAATGATGTATTGAATACGTGGCAATCGTTTGTCAGTATGTCGGTGACCCTGCATGTAGCCATATGTAGGTTTACCCATTTACCCAACACGACCCTTAAATACAGCATCTGGATAAGTATTAATTACAATTGTGTTTGTACAGCATAATCAGCCTAAATGTTCCCACTGCTGGGACACACGGCCTGCTCTCTATTAGAGGGAATGGTCTATAATCCACCACGCGGGCCTAGTGAGGGTTGGTAGATGTCACATGTCTTCGAATTTTTGGGTCTATAGGACATGCCGGTTTCCTCACGATATTTTCCTTCACCGTTTGAGAGCAGTGGTGATGAAATAAATTACACAAAGTAATGCGGCTACATGGGTTCGAACCCACAACGTACTGTTTGTATAAACCATACCTAATTGAAAATTACAATAACTTTATAAAATTCAAGAATTCCACTCTAAATGTAAATGATCATAAAGCTGACAAGGAAATGGATTAAAGGGATGTGGTGATCCAAGTTCCGGTCAAGTTCCATATTAATTATGTGTTAATTACAGGAAGCGAGGGAAATTGCTCTCAGACTGTAATGTTCATACATCTGGACATGAAGTGATACTTGCCTTTACTTATGCACTTCCACATCGCATTACAGAGCATTAAAAACCTAATATCCGACTTTCCATGTCTACGAGAATATTATGAATGAAATGAAAACTGCAAATTAACTTTAGAATGCTTTCTGAAGAAATGATTGATTATACCTATGTTAGTATTGAGAGTGAGGACGCTCATGGCACACGTATAAGCTCTGTGATCAGCATTACCTCATTTTTAGGGTTCCGTACCCGGAGGGTAACCAAAGGGACTGTCTGTCAGCAGGCTGTATCTCATGATCCGTAGTAGGTACTTAGACAGTTGAATTTTTTATAGAATTTGTATTTCTATTGCCGCTACAACAAGAAATAAATTAAAAATTAAAGGGGGTTCCCCTGCTATAATGGTAAGGAACACCTCATGCGCGAGTCCAACTCGCACTTGGCCGGTTTTACGAGTCGATCCCCAAGCAGGGTGAGCCCGTTATGGTGCTTATAATTATGTGACTGCAGTATGTAATTTCGTAAAAAGAATGACTCGAGTTCAGGTGATGCTGATCCGGGGCTGTGCTTATACGTGATCGTTGACCTTTAGCCTACTACAGCCTTAGTACATGCTGCGGGACTGTTCGAAAGAGATACCGCGGCCCTGGAACATAAAGGGCCAAAGAAGGAACATGGATGGGTTTTAGTCAGTAAGAGTCTGACACTCCCTTCCGCTCCGCCCAGAGCGGGGGGGGGGGTCATTTGATGATTTCCCACCCACCAAAAAAAAAAAAAACAAAAAAAAAAAAGCCTTAGTACGTAAGCTATACAAGGCGTAAACGGACCCTTCACGAAGCCGTCAACCAAGCATTCTGTACATCAAACTAACTCTACGCAAAAATTATTGCTAGGAAAAGCCTTTTTTTTGGGGTGTAAAATCACGTTTTTAGGTAAAACTCTATGTAGCGCAATAACAACATTGTGCTTTTTGATGCATTAAATAGTAAACGGGTCATGGAGGTATTTAAAGTAAAGTTATAACTCTGTGAACTAGTATTTAACAAAACTGGTGTGAACGAACACCAACGCACAAATGATTACCACGTATTAAGTACATCATTTTTAAACCACATCGAAATTTTTCAACATAATACCGACGAAAGATTTCTATGCGTTCAGAATGAATACGTGGTAACCATTTGCGCGTCGGCGTCCCTTCCACCCTGTATATATTTTGTAAATTGCGTATTGAGAGACACTTTAGAATAGTGCTAGGACTATACAGGGTTATTTGTAAAACACCAGAAACCTCTTAAGAGGTCATTGTGCTCACCACTATGAACAACTTTTACTATGGGACCAAACCTAAAATCGCGAAAAAAAAATCAGCTGTTCCCTACATTTTGACGTTAATCATAAAATGTAGGGAACAGCTGAATTTTTTTTTCGCGATTTCAGGTTTGGTCCCATAGTAAAAGTTGTTCATAGTGATGAGTACAATGACCTCTTAAGAGGTTTCTGGTGTTTTACAAATAACCCTGTATAGCTGCTCAAAAGCAAAAACAAAATTCTTTATCTACCATCGAAAGTTGCGCAGAAACTAGGAATGCCTTACAGTAGCGCTATACTTCTGAAGTTGGAACTTTCAGCTGAATTGTTAACGTGCGAATAATCGTGAAGAAACTAGAATGGTAGCGCTATTCAGGTATATGTTAGGTACTACCGAAGTCACTGATGATCTGCCACTTTTCAACCTTATGCCCTAAGTAATAAAGTTTAAAAGTTGGCGACCGTCAGTGAACTCGGTAGTACATTATAGCATTGGGTAATATATGATTCTGAAGCGAAATATGAAAGATATTATGTATTTTTCTTCATCGATTAAATAAAGATGGAGCAGAATATCGAATCTCGTTATTGTTATTGTTATTAAACTTTTACCAAACTATATTCGGGATTCAGATATTAATTATGTTTCAGGGAAGATTGTTATTTCTAGTTATTGTAAGGATGTGTCAATTAACTCATAATTAATTTATATTTGTAGTGACGGAATTCCCGTGCCTTTTTACTGCGAAGTTTCGCTATCTAGTCTCAGTTTACGTTAACGTTTACTAGATGTGATAGACTCACTCTATTTCAGGTTGGTATCCTATATCTATACATATAATAAAATTGTAACAGCCCGATGTCTGTACATTTAAGATATTGAAAAGAAAATCTTTATTAGAGAGAGCGACAGAAGCCAAAACAACAGTTTTTAGAATTATTGTCTGTCTGAATGTTTGTACGCACATCACGCAAAAACTATTGCATGGATTTGAACGAAGTTTTCACTGCTCTACAGCTAGATGTTTAACTTAAAGGTGGCGCCGTGCGCAGCAAGGGCGAGTCGCTAGTAACAAATATTCCAAATTAACCACCGTCGTGAATGGCACAGCATTTCCCAGCATTTGAGAAAATGTATTGAATCGTTTGTTATCCCACTTACGCGAAAGGTCTCTGGTTCGCTATAAAATGAAACTGTTCCCTCCGAGGTGGATGTAGTGGATGGCCGCGCGAAGCTTGTTGCTCTCGTTAGTCCTCCGCCAATGAATCTCGCGCGACGTTGAGTATCTTGCTTACATAGTTTCCTTATTAACATTTACGAGCTGTATTTACTGCTATTGGGATTACAAGTTAGGTAATTTGGACCTGCTGAATGATGGGCTAATAGTTTGGAATACTTGGACGTTGAATACCAATGTGATTTGTTGAGCTTTTTAATTATCGAAGAATACATTTAACTTCGGTTTTAACTAGATAATGCTAGTAGCAAACGTTTAATTTTAAGATCATTCGCACTTTACAGAAAATTAATGCCTGTAATCCCCGAAGGGTAAGGCAGAGGTATATTAATAGGACCCAAACTTTTCGCCAGTTATGTTTAAGCCCCATGTAATAGGGGGAAAGCATATTGTCATCAACCGGGCACAAATCCAGACTCCGTATCTGCTACTGAGAAATTCGTGATGGGAAAACCCAATAACACTTTACCCGCCCCGGGGAATAGAATCCAGGACCTCATGCTCAGCAGTCGCGCTTGCGACCATCAACGAGGCAGATCTTTCAGAACGGTTAGTTAAAAATCAGACGAAAATCTGTCCCTTGTGTGTTAAACCTTTCAGTGCAATCCATTTCGTAACAGTTTTCCACACAATGTATGGTTTCTGACATATCCACTGATCCACATTATACTCGTATCTTGAAAAAATCTCTAACAATTTCGTCGATTTTTCCTCCAAGGATGACCCACTCTCCCGGTAGGTACCTTCACTCACGCAAATCGTTATTACCACAATATAATAAAATAATCTGACTGGCTTACTATTGTGTTTATGACAATGGCTAGTATAATTTTAAGCACTATCATTCCTCAGTAGAATGGCAGAATATGGCAAAGGTGCGGGGTTACATAATGAGAATTCATGAGCTTTGACTGACATCTTTAGTTGCGGAGTCATTTGTACTAGCTCATGTAAAGGACGCATAGATTTTAAAGGTATAACTGATTTGAACGTGAAAGTGACAATAATTTAAAGCCTTTTGCTTTGTTGTTGCCTTGTGTGAACCTTAGACGTTTTCAATCCGAAAATTAGGCGGTGTTAGATATACAGTTTCAAATGAAACCAGTTTCCAACGAATTCCAAAGAGATAAATGATTCTCTGTTCAATAATCCAAAGTCTATTGATTTTAGGATTAGTTTATTTCAGAGAAAATGTTCGCATTCTCTAAGTTGACGGCACGGTTGGCGCAGTGGTTGAGCGATTGCCTGCTGCGCTTCGTGTCGCGAGTTCGATTTCCGCACGGAACAAATACTTGTATGCACAGCCATAGGTAGTTGTTTCGGGACTGGCTGTTTGTGTATATGATTTTAAATGTTGGTAAACGCACCCACGATACAGGAGAAATTCCTAGTGAAGGGCAACGTTAAAAAATTTGATAAGAAATATGTCACGGGATTACGTTGAATTTATCTCATACTTACAATGATGTGTGGCAAAACTCGTGACTCATGTCGTGCTACACCTGCAGTAGAGTTTTACTACTTGATGCACATAACTTTAGCAAGCGCTAAAGTACTAGTTGCCGGTTGTCTAGATCTCAAGCAATTAAACCACGGAAAACAACAATTATAACTAAATTAACACCATGAATCCCGTTCCCTTAACCGGATTATGTTTATAAAGCTTAGAAACCATGTCGAATTGTGTGTGCTCGTGTCTAATTTTATAAGATGGATGCTTTAAACACTAACTTTTTATTCCTTCTAGTACTTTCCAAGTAAAAGTCTTAACTTTCACTGTTTGGGTGATAAAATACTGTAAATATTTTAAAAGACAGTCAAGAAATGATTCATTTGTTTGCAGTGCGCTTAATTTTTGTTTGTCCAGTGAACTAATGGCGTGGGTGCTATTAATCATCAGGGCTACGATGATTGCTTTTTGTGTTATCAGAATTTTCAATCGAATTTCCTTTGGAGACAATTTTGCATATGTTGTACTGGTGAATTAAACCCTGTTCTCAGTTGAATAACATTCAGTATTCTATAAGTTATCGATTCGTATGCGTAACGGAATATACTAGATAATGAATACTAGCTGATGCCCGCGGCTTCGCCTGCATGGAAGAGTTCGGTAATTGTCTCACGGGATCGCACTATTGCGATAAAACGTATCCTATGTGTAAATCCAAGTTATAAACTATCTGTGTGCCAAATTTCATCCAAATCCGTTCAGTCGTTTTTGCGTGAAAGAGTAACAAACCATCATCCAGACATCCGTCCTCAAAAACTTTCGCATTTATCGTAGTAGTAAGATAGTAAGATTATCGAAGTGATAAGCTCTTGTAGGCTGATGATGACCGAAGTGATCACTATCAATGATTAATATGATGATACAATTCATCACACATACATTAGCTCCTAGACCATGCTGTTAATAGACCATGAATGGCGTGAAAGAATACTGGCCAATTGTCCATCACCAAGCTTCACCAATCATAAATTTAGAAAGCCTAAAACCAATAGGGACCAAGCTCATCCTGCGAACAACAACATTGTAAAAATCAAGAAGAATGATCACCTAGATATGAATCTGTAACATCACTGAGCGCATTCTCTTGAGCCATGTTTTCACTTAGTACATTTAGATAAAAATCAATACAACAATCCTCTTAATGGTTTTCGAAATCTCGATTAATAAAAACCGCGACGATTTGCAGGTTAAGTAAGAAACCATGTAATAGCTACGCCGCCAGTTTATAGGATTTTATGATCGTTCATTAGACGTTTTGCCTTTTGAATTGGTTACGCCTCGTTTAGGAGCACATTCAAGTTTGAGGTTTATATCCGTGCTAATTTGTGAACATACAAATGTAAAAGTCTCGAATAGGCCGGCACTGGCTGTTTGTTTTGTACATTAATTGAGGAGTTATGCAATTAAAAGCATATTTTTTTTTTCGGTTGGGATATCATCAAATGACTCCTCCCGCTCTGAGCGGAGCGGAAGGGAGTGTCAGAACAAATATTTGTGTGACCTACAAGTAGTTGTTCCGGGTCTGGGTGTTTTTCTATCTATAATATGTATGTATTTGCAAAAAAAAAAGTATATATGTAGTTTATCAGCCATCTAGTTACCATAACACAAGCATTAGGTTGCTTAGCTTGGGACTAGATGGTGCTGTGTGAAATGTCCAGGGATATTTATTTATTTATTTATTTTTTAGAATTTTACTGACTAAAAACCACCCATGTTCCTTCTTTTGCCCTTTATGTTCCAGGGCTGCGGTATCTCTTTCGAACAGTCCCGCAGCCCTGCAATTAAAAGCCTTACCATCAATGCATAAAGTCATTTATTTAGTCAGTATTTGAACTATGCTATTGGATTATTTTCATTGCTGTATTACTTGTCCTTTCTGTTTTCACTAAGATCATAATAAATTCATTAGTTCCATTGTCATATCGTTTATACCAGGTTCGCGATGGTTCTTATTCAGCTTTTTATGTGTTAAAATCTAACGTTCCTTATAAAATTGAATTTCCGCATCATGTAGATACGGAAACGGTTTGTGCAATACATTCATTTCTAACATTAGCTATTCAAATTTAACTCTTCCGATACATGGCTTGACCTGCATCCGATCTGATATCAAAAGTTCGAATGATGTTCCTAAAAATACAGTAACATTCGAGAATGTTCATTACATAATGAATAACTTTTGAATTTCTAATGTAACAACTAACAATGCCTCGTTTGCTAATGTAGGTTACATTATAAAGGGCAAAAGGGCCAGATGACAACCGCTGGGATTTGATAAGAAATGAAAATTAAACTAATCTATCTAAAAGTAGACATCAGAAAGTCAGTTGTAATGTAAAGGTTACTTCGCTTGCGATATTCAGTTAACTTTATCTGTTCCAAGAAAGTGAAGTACTCCGGTTTAAGATAGCCATTTATAAAGTTATGTTACTTGAATTCGAGTTAGGTAATTATTTGATCGTTTTAATTACGAATCTGTGGTCGAATCGGTCTTATTAGTTTTCCGTAGTCTGCTGTTCGATGGAGATCTCGTTTTGTATTTTGCTCTGATTTCCTTGTTATCAACATATTTTATGACTTTCGCTATTTTCCTTTAATTTAATAAGTTTTGTTTGTGTAGATCTTTTTGCGAATTTAAAGATTTGCGAATTTAAAGATTTGTACGCTTTCCGCTGTCTTTTCTTTTATAATAAATACGAGTCTACAGGCCTGTTTACGCCACAGTGTTTGCTGGAAATCTACTAGATATATCTATGTTGATATTTTATTACACCTACTTAACTACATCGTAAAAGTAAAGACGCACTAACGGAACATTATACAGAACGCTTATAACACAGAACACACAATATGGGAAAATTCGCTTGTCCTACGGATTATGGTCCATTTATATTGTCGTCGTAAGTGTCTCTTCACTCGTGTGTCCCATGGACAATAAGATAGTCTCCCAGATGCACAATCTTACATAGTTAGCAATTTGATGTTCGCCCAATCGATGCCGTGAGAGAAAATTCCCAGAGAGCTCATAAACGTCTATTATTTATAATATAAATCAGATAATCTGTCTGATTGTTCGACATTTCGGAGTTCGCACGGCGGCGGCGCAACCTCCATTATGGCTCCAAAGAGACTTACGTAACTCTCGGGCACTACGATTTTTTCCTACGTCAGAGATGGTAAAAAAATATAATGCATAGGCATCAGCCATGCTTCCATGTAGCCGTTCACTTTGAATGGTATCTTATTGCGGATCGAACGAATAGAAAATTATATAAATTGCTTCTCGTAGTACGCGGCCCCTCGCGCCGTAACGGCCACTTCGTGAACAATTACTGCTGCTCAGAAGAAATATATGCTTTTTGTTATGATTGACGAGTCACTTTTATGCATATTGCAGCACGATTACACGTGTACTGTTAAGGGCTTGTTTGTCGAGTATTTGAAAACAAATATTTACGGGAAAAGTACTTGCCTATTAACAGTTTGATATTTTGCAGTATCACACCTTCGTTTTTATTAGCTAACCACTTTTGAAACGCTTATGATCGCTTATATTGGATTCAAGGCAAATTATCTTACGTAGCTCTGAAACCATTTTTTTTTCAGAAACCTTAAAAATTAGAGGCAGTTGTAAATTTCTTCTCCTTTGGATCAGATTTAACCTATTTAAGTGTGGGGATACCGCAGAGGTTCATACTTGACGCTCTCTTGTGGAATTTCGTAAACGACGGCGACGCTGTACTGTTTCGATCTAAATAACGAGTAGTTAGTTAGAAGAAATATTCAACACACATTTTTTCAGCAACAGCGATTACGGAAAAGTCAAAAATGGTAAAAAATATTGACAACAGATACCGAAATGCCATTACTGTAAAAAGCTGCTGTAGAAATCCAAAACGCATCGAAAGCAACTATCGCCGATCTTGACCCTCCGAAGTGTGCCTATCTTTCAAATCATCATCATCATAACATGACGCCTGTAATCCCCGAATGGTTAGGCAGAGGTGTACTTAATAGAACACCCACATTTCGCCAGTTATGTTTAAGTCCCATTTAGTAGGGGAAATCTATTGTCATCAACCGGGCACAAATCCAGAATCCATGGTTGCTACTGAGAAATTCCTGATGGAAAACCCCAATAACACTTTTCCCGACCCGCCCGAAATGAACCCAAGACCCCATTACAGTAGTCGCACTTGCGACCACTAGAACAACGAGGCAGTCTTTCAGATCTGAAAGTGAAAACAGCATCGTCCTTGCAATCAATAACCACATCAACAATCAATCATCTGTTTTAGTTCCTAACGTTAATTAGTTAGTTAGCTCAGGTGCCGTTTCTATTTATATCGTCTATGACTACTAGCTGCTTGATAATATGTTATTAGCATCAAAAACTTCCGCAGATTGCGTGTTCGTGTTTAATTCTCATTAGAGCCTTCTGCGTGATTGGAATAAATCCTTCCACTTGTTGACTGGCCTGCTATTGCTACGTATGGGGTTTGTCTTCGAAGATCGAGATAGAATATCCTTTATTGTACACTAAAAGTATTGTCGTGTTTCGACGTCTTGTCGGTATTGTTTTTAGATGTAACAGATTTCATCTTTTCCACACCACACGACTCGCGAGTCAGCTGTACAATATATTGAAATAAATCTGAAAAACTTTACTCATGTACAGATTTTGCTCCGAATGAATGAACAACTTTGAAGGTTTTCAGTTATTTGAATTACACTTTGAACAATGATAGCTAGTAGATACCTGACTTAACCACAGATGCGTAAAATTGAATGTATTCTTACGTAGCCGCGTAGGTTGCTTTACGAGAACATTCTAGATTATGTGCGAGTCCCGAATTTTCTAGTAAGGACCTGTCTATAAGATTAGAGTCTAGAATGTTCCACTATAGAAAGTTGTAGAACTTTCTCGAAGGATGATATTCCACTATGAACTGTGAAGAAGGTTCCTGAAAGTTGTGGTACCTTCTCGAAGGATCGGTCGGCATATAAATAGCCGTCGTGTTTGCGGGACCTGGCAGTCTGATTTTGGCTACACACGAAGCGAATCGCAGTGAACTAGAAGTGCGATATCTAAGCGAAGTGATCAGTAGTGTATTTGTGATTAAGTTTTAAGTGTTTTGTGATTAATAAAGTTATTTTTTGTTTAATCGGTAGTATTTAATTTATCCCATACCCAGCTCGTAACAGTACTGTTTAAGAATGGAGGCTTCTAGCCGAGGGCAGCCGCGCACGCACATTAATCAGCAGCTCAATGGGCATGTTACAGACAATTAATGCTCGATAAGTCATCGCTGGCTTGCGAGGCTACGATAATTTACCCCCGGCTATTACTAGTTACTACTAGGCATTAGATTTCGTTTTCACATGTGCCTTGTTCGAAAGCGCGGTTTAATAAGAGCCATATAAACGGGAGCGGAGATTGTGTTTTGTAAATGGTCTTAACTAGATCTATTTAGCTTAACTGTTGTTTAGGTAGACAAGGTGTAATTTTATAAATGTTACGGTTTATGGTGTTGCTAGAGTGTTGTTGGTGCAGCACTTATTCTGCCTCTGCGTTTAAGATAAATCCAGAGCACTAAGTAATTCTGATTTCAGGTGTGAGAGGAGTGGTCTTTTGCTTCAAAGTTTCTATTCAGTGGTATATTTAAGTCAGTAGTCAAATTATGCGCTCGGTTGTTGGCAATAAGGTCGCTACTTTTACATGGAACTGGAACATAAGAGGCGAAATTTGGGTGTAGATACCTATGTTATAGGTACCACCTTTGCTTAAACCCTTCGGAGATTACAGGCGTGATGTTACGTTATGTATGTAAATGTATTAAAATAAAGAACATAATAATCATCATTTTCATTCCAATTTATTTGAGGTCAGCGCAGCATGTCATGCTTCTTCCATACTTCTCTATTCGGTACTCGTCATCTCATCAAAGTAGTCAAAATAATAAAGCACAATTCTCGTACCTGTACGAATTTTCGCGAAAATCCAATCAATAGTAAAGCCAGAGAAGAAAATGAAACCCATGAAAACAAACAACATGGATGAATGTTCGTTTTATTTGTGCTCACGTCGAAATGAAAGGGTGTGATCATGTGTGAGAGGATTGTGCTCAGTCACGCTTGCAGGCGCGCAAATATGGTGATGAGAGCCCGTGAAATGCAGGCGTAAAATTGAATTCGATCTGATGGTCATGCATTTGTGATAATTTTGAATGCAAATACTGCAACATTTGAAAGTGAGTAGATTTTGAGAACAGTTGTTAACAAGTGGGTGACTGTGCAATGTAGTCCGAAATTTGTTGATTCCGAAATACTAAAGTTGGAGACGATTGAGAAAGTTCTTAATTTAAATTTAAATGTTTTTTTTACTTAAATCTTTTATGAGGCTGTATTCCACAGTGGCTTGTCAGCCTCATCGTAACTTAAACGACTCTAAACTGCACATGCAATAGGTTAGGATTCCAAAAAGAGAATGCTCATGGAAGTATGGAATCCCGTACCATGCTGCATCAAAATCAAACCTTGTTTTTTATAGACTACACTGATCGTATTAACTACTACAAAAAATATTTTTGAAAAAAAAACCCGCGTTTCAGAGTTATTTTATAAAATCGAAACTAACCTAAAAAGTAGGTCTTTTTTTCGACGCTACCAACGACGTATTTTAACACACATACATTACATTATTGCTCTAAAAACAGCGTAATACACTAATATTAGTAAGAATTACGAGTTAAAGTAACATCCACAGTATGCTTGACTGAAACTCGATTTTATTTTAGACCTTTACATTGCCAATAGTCAGTCAGTACAGTACAAATGTCAGATGCCACAGATAAGATAACCATAAACCATAGAGTATAGTAAGTGCTATAAACTAGTCGGGATTTAGGGATGTAATCGATAAATCAAAATCTTTAGGCTGAGAAAATCTATTTTGTTGCAAATAGCAATAAACCAAACTAAATCGATTTGGTGTACTGATCTTACTTAATTGTAATTAATTTTAGAGTCCGCTCGACAGACAAGGGTTTGTTCAATTGAAACGGAACGTCATTTATATTCAGTTGAAACGGAACGTCATATAAAGGGAGTAAAACAATATTCGTACTTTTAAACTCGAAAAGTATATTTCCAGTTCAAAAATCAAATCCCCGACGCGTAATGCCGTAAAAAAATATGAAACTAATTACTATAATATTTTGGTTTTGAGGCGCGAGACTTTTTGGTACCAACTTTGGTCATTGTCCTTTTGAATTTAAGTTCTTTCTTCTTCTTCTTTCTAGCTCTATCCCATTTTAGGTGGGATCGGCTCTCCTAATTTTCTGGCGCCAGGACAATCTGTCCTGGGTTGTCGAGTCGGACAGTTCTGCCTCCAACAGGAGCTTCGTAGCCGGAGGTCGACGGCTCTCGGTAATAGTACATTCCTTTTTTAAAAGTGAATTCTCGAATACTCAACCACCTTTCTAAGTCAATCCCATTAATTCGAAAATCGAACACCGCGCTCGTACTTTGCATCGAATATTCGAATCGCAAACGATTATGAATCGAGATCGAATCGCATTAATTACACCGAGCGGAACGTCGATACTTCGATAGTTAATAAAGAGCCAGGATTATATTGCAAATAAACGATCTGAACAAACACTTTGACAGCACAATTCGATTCGAAGCGACAGGTGAAATGTATTGAATTAAACTCTTACATTCATTCGATGATATTGAATTATAAACGTTGAATGTTGTTTATTCTTATGATGAGCTTGTGAGTTTAATTTTATACTTGGTGCCTATACAATGTTAACATGCTCTATGTATAGACCTACTGATTATTAAAAAAAACATAATATAGTTAATGCTATTATAGACATGATTGCCGCAGACTGCTTCATGATCATCACGCCTGTAATCCCCGAAGGGTTAGGCAGAGGTGTACTTACTTAATAGTATACCCACATTTCGCCAGTGATGTTTAAGTCCCCTATAATAAGGGATGATCCTATAGCCATCAACTGGGCTTCGAACCAGACACAAATCCAGACTCCGAGGTTGCTACTGAGAAATTCGTAATGGAAAAACCTAATAACACTTTTGCCCGACCCGGAAATCGATCCCAGGATCTCGTGTTCAGCAGTCGCGGTTGTGACCACAAGACAAATGAGGCAGTCTAAACGCTTGCTGAATATTTAATATAATATAGTTAATGCTATTATAGACATGATTGTCACACACTGTTTTAAGATTTCACGGTTTAAAACTAAACTTATACTGTCACTTACGGGATATCTTCTGAAATTGTTCATGATTTTGAGCACCCGATTCTCCAGACAACCCGCGATCATGGCGTTTGCAACAGCATCGAAATATCGGGAGCTCAAAATCATGAACAATCACGGAAGATATCCCGTAAGTAACAGTATAAGTTTATGATTGTCACAGTCAGCTTCATGTTCAAATCTTCAGTCTTCTATACTGAAATCGTAGAAAAAGACTCATTCAGTACTAAAATAGTTTTAAGCTATTTCTGTTGTTGTTACCGACTATTAAAATAGTGATTGTAGTGTATCTATTTAATAGATATGGCAACACTGTCTCACGGCCACAAGCAGTCGGGTAGCTGTCACATAGGACAACTGTCAGTCACCACGAATGGCGGCAGTTGGTAGGTGAAGCGTACCCTGGACTGGTTGGTAATGGTTAGCTGAGCCGGTGATAAGTAGTAAATTGTGTTATCAACCTATTAGCTCTGTTACAAGTGAATACTACAGTGATGTTCACTATATACAGTAATTATACTATGGATACCTACCTACGAGTACGTTTTGCATATTCTACCTTCCTGCTCCAAACTAAACCCGTAGGTTATATAATTATTTCATCATTCACTGAATTATTATCGAATGATGAAACAACACACTAACAGTTTTGTTATTGTAAAACAATATCAATATCTTACCAATCTAATTAGTTTTTTAGAACCATTCAACTAAAACAACAACATTATTCAAGTTGTGCCTAAAGACAATCAACGAGATCAGTTTCGAGTTTCGGTTTCCAATGACGTCACTCGTTTCCGATTCCATCGACAAAATAATCCGATTACTTACGACTTTATAATAATGTACCTCAAGACTATTCAGCGGCTTTATTTAGATTAATTCAGTTTGATTAATGAAGAGCGCGGAGAAAGTACGCTTCGCCCGTCTCCTTTGTTTCATAGGTACCATGATTTGGGATTAGATTTACTGGCATTCAGTTTCACCTCTTTGCTCGATAATACTGGCTTACATAACCGCACTGTACTCGAATTTGTCTATGCTTTTCTTTTTTTTTGTTGTCGATGTTATGAGATTGGATAGCTGTTGAAATATTAACCGTAGATTAGGTGTCTAATATAGTTTTATATAATGTAAATTCGGAATTAACTAAAATGTTATTGGCGTGTCCATTAAAACGTGTTGTGTAAGTTGCCGGATAGATTTAACAATATCGTTTATGTTGGAGTCATCAAGTATCGAAAATTACAGTCAATTTCTCATCAATCTAGCAACATGACTTGTTAGATTCGAATGAGGTCGTCTAGGCAAACTTTTTAAACAGACAAAGGCGTTTCGCTCAGTCTAGTATTAGGATTAAAGGCTGTTTTGTCGTGGATGACACAAATTGTTAAAAAAAATATGTAATTTTTACTTACATTGGAAAGTAGCAACGATTCGTAGTATGTGGGTCACTGTACCGCGCGTTACCGCCGTTTGAAAAGTATTTCTTTTTTAAAAACCATGGTGAGTGTGATTCCCATCACTATAGGTGGTTCTGTATCTACAAATAGAATTATATTTGTAATTTTGTAGTCATTATGCGTAAATATGAACATGTTATTGTGCGCTAAAAGAGAAATTATTATCCTACTTAGTATCCAATTTAATATCCTGTTGTGATCGGTATTTCAAAACTTACATCATATTCTGTTTAAAGCACTGCACTGGAGGTTGGGAAATTTCAACCACTTTTATTGTTTTTAATTACAAATCGAATAATATTTTGTGCAGTTAGCAACCCAATTATACTTTTTGTCTCTGTTCTCAATGTATCCTTTTTCATTTTTAACTCTTCCAAAACTCGTAAAGATACAGATATGTCAATCGTCTATTTGACAACCCTACATTTTCAATTGTCACATATAGGTGCCTATTCACTTTCTACGGTACTCTAAAAAGCTCTCTACCACGTGGTCGTGTAAATGCACCACAGATCACAATAGAGCACTTCTGCTTCAGCGTAACCGCGGTCATTAGTGACAGACGCGACGCCCAATTTCGTCATTATGTTTTAAATCCACCCGTTATCATTAGCTGTCATTTTGGGTCATTTCACGAACCGTTAGATATGCCTGCGTCTGCGGTACGTGCGCGGTGCGGCGAAAATGGGTGCGCTATTTGTTTGCTGATTAGGGTTTGTGAGGAATGAATGGTCTGAAGTGGCGCAGACGTTGATGATTTTAAGTTCATGTTAGTAAAAGTAATGAGGGTGTTTTTCTTTGATTAGTCTTAAATCAGCTTGTACCAAAAAAACAATTGAATCTGTTTGAGATAAGAATGGATTCCGAAATTCTGACCTAGTATGGACCTGCAAAAATCAGAGCACTTATTTGTTTTATGCCAAAAGGTACTAAAAAGAAACGCACCCTTATCGGTAAAATGCACCATAACTAGACGGTGTAAACGTCACTTTTCCCGCCAATTTTTCTGTCATTGTCATCGCGGTATAATGGCGGACGCTCGCCCTCAATGCGATATTTGGATGAATCCGAGCAATTAGAGTAAAACGCTGCTAAACAGTAATTTGAACGAATTTCCCGTGTTTAACGCGCCATGTAACTTTCTTTTTGTTGCGACGGTCAAGAGGTTAAATAGACTGTAAATACTAGAGCCAATTTGTTTCTTTTTTCCAGATACAATGGAAATTATTTTCCTTTTTAACTTATTTTTAAATACAGTGTAACAATGGAGTTTAGGTTGCAGTGTTCTGGGATTTAACGTCTGATTTTCCGGTTGTAATCTAGTATCATCTATTCTAATTTTACTGTATTTTACCGTAAACTCTACCATGTAGGTAACTAAATCAGTTGAAATGATTGTAGTCTTATCATTATACTTAAAAAAATCATTATTATGTATTACAATTAGATATCAGCGATGCTTATAATTATGTAGGTATCAAAGCAAATCTAGGAAGATAATATGAGTATTTTGTTTGGTTGTTATGTCCTTTAATTTCGTTTTGGGTTTTTGCTTGGCTAAGCACTATTTTTGGTTATGAACTCATCCAGGAGAAATTATAAGAGTATAGGTAAAATCATTCTTGTTGTACACAATGATTTTATTATTATAATGATTTTATGTTATTTTTTTTTTGTTTACGTGTGGGGAGGCTTGTAATTAGCGAATTGAGAACATTACACTTGTTATATCAATTTTGTTTGTTAGTCTGTAAGCCTTCTTTAAAATAAAATAAATAAATAAATAAATTGTTAAGTACCTTGTTGTGCATGGATTTATTTACTGTATCGGATTATATACGTATAATTATTATTATTAAATGAAACAGGTCATCAAGAAGGATGTCGACAACATTTATAACAAACGGAAACGTTTGAATACTTTAAATTGAACGCATGAGTGAAGATTTTCGCGTCACTTTCCTAAACTAATAAGCAGAACTAAACGTTGAGTCATCATGCCATTACAACAGCTTGTTACAACTTACCAGCTAATTGACAAGCCATTATTGCCCGTATCACTATTGTATCAGGGGCGATAACTGTTTGTTCGTGTTTGTTTTAATTGAACTAATTGTGTTCGCGACCGTACGAGAGATAGCATTGAAACATTGAAAGGCGACAGATAGAATGCTAATACTGAGATTGAAAGCGAATGAGCACATTGATGTTTTGTTCCGATTATGGTAAAAGATGGCGATGATGACTTGTATTTGTCTTTGTGTGAAATGTAATAAGGCTAATATACTTACAGTTCTTTAAGGAAAATGTTTAACTCGGTTTTACGAAAATTAATGGTATGCCATTCTTTGTGCATGGATAGTTTGTTTAACTAATATGCTCTTTTATAGTCATTTTAATTGACATAATTTGTTCGTTGATTTGGTGTTTGCTTTAGTTTTCCGTTTGATAAGATATTGAAATTAATTGCTATGGACGTTGAGAGCTTTGATTTGACATATTGATTGACACATTGAACATTTTAATCGATTAGAAATTGGGCTACGTCGTCGTCTTGTGTGGTATGAATTATCAATAAGTTTTCAAAGATTCGTTGGCATGTTTAAAAGCTATATAAACTCACGCTTTTCCCCATGGGGGTAGGCAGGAACCACAGAACGGCACCTGCTACGATCCTTTCATACTCGTCCTCGTCCCACGTCAGTATGTGGACGAGGCGAAAGGAGTATGTCATGTCATACATCCCCTGGTCATTCACGCACGCTGTGGCGATGTAAATGTTAATTCATAATAAATAGGTACTAAATTACCTACCAATAAAAGAGAATGCTCATGGAAGTATGGAATCCCGTACCATGCTGCATCAAAATCAAACCTTGTTTTTTATAGACTACACTGATCGTA
This sequence comes from Eurois occulta, assembly GCA_950022335.1. Taxonomy (NCBI): domain Eukaryota; kingdom Metazoa; phylum Arthropoda; class Insecta; order Lepidoptera; family Noctuidae; genus Eurois; species Eurois occulta. Next base: position 7,693,213 of record OX465500.1, on the reverse strand, counting down.
TTAACTCCTACAAAAATTATTTTTGAAAAAAAAACCCGCGTTTCAGAGTTATTTTATAAAATCGAAACTAACCTAAAAAGTAGGTCTATTTTTTCGACGCTACCAACGACGTATTTTAACACACACACATTACATTATTGCTCTAAAAACAGCGTAATACACTAATATTAGTAAGAATTACGAGTTAAAGTAACATCCACAGTATGCTTGACTGAAACTCGATTTTATTTTAGACCTTTACTTTACATTGCCAATTGTCAGTCAGTACAGTACAAATGTCAGATGCCACAGATAAGATAACTATAAACAGTATTGGGCAAAATGTAATCTAACTACTGATTACTAACTACGACTACATAAAGTAATTAGTAATCATAACTACAAACTACATAAACAAATCGAAAACTGTAGTTAAAAATTTTGACTACTAACTACTAATTGTAGTTGCAATCACGATTACTTGAATACTTTTTATAACTACAGATTTAAAATGATGTTGCGTCATTTTCATTTTTAGTTGCAATATCCCATACAAATATTTTTATTAATTCAAATTTTCAGCTCAATCGGTAACCGGAAAGTGGATAAAATTTAGTTGCGAGATTTGATTTAAATAGACATCGGGATAGGTAAACGTAGATAAAAAAATGCTCATAAAATAAAAACTAATGGGCCTACCTGAATCAATTTTTTATGGGACCAATTCGAAACTAGTCCGCATCAAACAAAAAAAGAATTACGTAAATCGGTTCAGAAACCTCGGCGAAATCGGTGTACATACATAAAAAAAATATACCGGCCGAATTGAGAACCTCCTCCTTTTTTTTGAAGTCTGTTAAAAAAACTAAACACGCGCGATAGTCGTTCAAGTAAGTACATGAACGACTATCGCGCCGTCGCGCGTGTTTCGACTCGTCGTTTGGTAGGTAGTTAGAGCATCGCGTTGTAGTCGCGTGTGTTAGATAAAGAGCGCACTGTAGCACGCTCTCGCTTTCGCCCGCTGCATGTCGGTTTCTGTTTTCATACGCAACTATGATAAACCATCCCAAATCAGGCTATCGGATGAAATGTTCGAAAAACGTATAGTACTAAAAGCTAATTTAAATGATTAACCCAATCAACCTTTTTTGTTTATTTATTTGATTCGCAAACAATTTGAATTAAGTTGATGTTTGCTGAGTAAGTTTATTTTTTTGATTACATGTCAAAAAAAAGTAATTAAGATCTGATAAGTAGTACATAATATCTACGACTTTAATCCTATCATTTGATTATTCTTTAAAATAAACAGGTATGTGCAATAAACTTTTTTTTTATGTAGCCATATTCCAAAACATATAATACTACACATTACATGTTTATTTAATTGCAAAATATAAGTTCATAAAACTTAAATAATCAGTAATTATAACTACTAGATTGCAGCAATCAAATTAACAACTACTTAATGTAGTTTGATTACTGTAGTTAAGTTACAAGTAATCATAACTAAATGTAGTTAACTACTTTTAATCGTAGTTAGTAACCAGATTACAAAATTGTAGTTAACTACGCCCTACACTGTGGACCGGCCACACGCGAATTATATCTAGATGTATGCGGCATATTGATGCCGTTAGCGTTGTGTACGCCGTGGCTGTATTTACTTGTAAAAATTAACTGATGAACTTTGTCCTAGATACAATAGGTCTATTATGGTCGCAGCGACCTTTTCTGGGGAAATCACATGGCTACCATCCATCTGTGGAAGGCGAAGGACTATGCCAATCCCTTGTCAACTTCTGAAAGGCGTGAGACGTAGGCCTAGATCTATTTTGATGAATAAACCCGAATATGACTTAAAAAACTTTAATAAAATTGTACTTTTCAAGTTTTTTTTTAAACTTGAATAGGCACTATGATTGGATCTACGATCACAACTAGGAGAACTATCGCAAACAAAATCTATCTTATGTTTTGGCAGCCGACCAAGCCAGATTTCGCACATTCAGCGACACTATCAGCAATATCATCTGACGTATACAAGTTCTGACTACAAAGGAAGCAAACTATGTTGTAAACGAGACGCTTGTTCAATATTCCGATACTCGGGATGATAGAATACCGATCGAAAGTTCTAGAATCAAATCCGACCTCATGAACGATTGAAAGCATACAGTCAGTCGTACAGTCAACAAAGAAGATAGTGTACTTGAACAACTGCACTTCGTTGGCAAAACTTATTGCTGTTGCGATGTTTAGAACTAGAAATAGTTGTTAGTTTTAAATACCTGACTCTCAAGCCTTGAGAGTCAACTATCTGTACACTTATCTATCTGTTTTGCCGACTGTACTTACATATTATGAGATAATTATAACCTCAGATAATTATTTAAGTAGTTATAAAGTTAGTATTAAACTATTAGCGATATTAATTATGTAACATACCTAATTAAATTGCTACTGATACAGTTAGAGGAAAATTATTGGAATAATTTTTGTTTGTTTGCCTGGTTTGACGTTCCATATTCAAAAGAGAATGACCAAAGTTGGTACCAAAAAGTCGCGCGCCTCAAAACCAAAATATTATAGTAATTAGTTTCATATTTTTTTACGGCATTACGCGTCGGGGATTTGATTTTTGAACTGGAAATATACTTTTCGAGTTTAAAAGTACGAATATTGTTTTACTCCCTTTATATGACGTTCCGTTTCAACTGAATATAAATGACGTTCCGTTTCAATTGAACAAACCCTTGTCTGTCGAGCGGACTCTAAAATTAATTACAATTAAGTAAGATCAGTACACCAAATCGATTTAGTTTGGTTTATTGCTATTTGCAACAAAATAGATTTTCTGTCTAAAGATTTTGATTTATCGATTACATCCCTAAATCCCGACTAGTTTATAGCACTTACTATACTCTATGGTTTATAGTCAGTGTAGGGCGTAGTTAACTACAATTTTGTAATCTGGTTACTAACTACGATTAAAAGTAGTTAACTACATTTAGTTATGATTACTTGTAACTTAACTACAGTAATCAAACTACATTAAGTAGTTGTTAATTTGATTGCTGCAATCTAGTAGTTATAATTACTGATTATTTAAGTTTTATGAACTTATATTTTGCAATTAAATAAACATGTAATGTGTAGTATTATATGTTTTGGAATATGGCTACATAAAAAAAAAGTTTATTGCACATACCTGTTTATTTTAAAGAATAATCAAATGATAGGATTAAAGTCGTAGATATTATGTACTACTTATCAGATCTTAATTACTTTTTTTTGACATGTAATCAAAAAAATAAACTTACTCAGCAAACATCAACTTAATTCAAATTGTTTGCGAATCAAATAAATAAACAAAAAAGGTTGATTGGGTTAATCATTTAAATTAGCTTTTAGTACTATACGTTTTTCGAACATTTCATCCGATAGCCTGATTTGGGATGGTTTATCATAGTTGCGTATGAAAACAGAAACCGACATGCAGCGGGCGAAAGCGAGAGCGTGCTACAGTGCGCTCTTTATCTAACACACGCGACTACAACGCGATGCTCTAACTACCTACCAAACGACGAGTCGAAACACGCGCGACGGCGCGATAGTCGTTCATGTACTTACTTGAACGACTATCGCGCGTGTTTAGTTTTTTTAACAGACTTCAAAAAAAAGGAGGAGGTTCTCAATTCGGCCGGTATATTTTTTTTATGTATGTACACCGATTTCGCCGAGGTTTCTGAACCGATTTACGTAATTCTTTTTTTGTTTGATGCGGACTAGTTTCGAATTGGTCCCATAAAAAATTGATTCAGGTAGGCCCATTAGTTTTTATTTTATGAGCATTTTTTTATCTACGTTTACCTATCCCGATGTCTATTTAAATCAAATCTCGCAACTAAATTTTATCCACTTTCCGGTTACCGATTGAGCTGAAAATTTGAATTAATAAAAATATTTGTATGGGATATTGCAACTAAAAATGAAAATGACGCAACATCATTTTAAATCTGTAGTTATAAAAAGTATTCAAGTAATCGTGATTGCAACTACAATTAGTAGTTAGTAGTCAAAATTTTTAACTACAGTTTTCGATTTGTTTATGTAGTTTGTAGTTATGATTACTAATTACTTTATGTAGTCGTAGTTAGTAATCAGTAGTTAGATTACATTTTGCCCAATACTGCCGGTCCATTCGTTGTGCCTGTATTCCCGAAGCGCTATCTCCTTCGGTCGCTACGCCGCGGTACAACCGAGCACTCAAGTGGTCAACTTGGAAATCACAGCTGTTAGCATTTTTTATTGTACTGAACATCACACGCCTGAAATCCCTGGGTAAGGTAAGGCAGAGGCAGTACGGGTGTACCTAGTAGTACACACCTATTCCGCTAGTTACCTATGTTTCAGTCCTATGAAGTGAGCCCATTACCATCTACCGAGCACAAAATCTATACTCCGTGTCTGCTATGGTTTAAGAACTTTATTACTCAAAAAGAATTACATTCACTTATATGAGAAAAAACTTATTTCTACTTAGAATACATTAGCGACGCTACGGTTACACAACAAAAATAGGTTAGATTAGTACACTACATAGAAGATAGCTTAAGATATTAAATCCGCTAAAATGTGTTTCTTTAGAGATTTTTTAAAAGTGTACATGGATTTTTGATCTTTTACATGCCGAGGCAATTTGTTGTAAAGCTGTGCTCCTTCATACAGAATAGTACTCCTGCCGTAGTTTGTTCTAGGGGCCCGCAACGCTATGCCATTTGCTTGTCTAGTTCTGTATCTGTTTTTTATTTGTGATTGTTTTGTAAGAGTTTTTTGTGTGTGTATGTATTTGTTTAAAATTTTATGTACAAGTAAACAAGGTTACAATTAAGAAATTCCTGACGGAAAAACCCAACAACACTTTTGCTCGACATGGGTATGAAACCCAGGACGTGACGTGGTCAGTAGTCGTGCCTGCGACCACTAAACCATTGAGGCAGTCTGACATTTTTATTGATTTATTAAAAATACTCGTTGAGCAAATCAGAGCAGCCAATTGTTGTTCAGTTCAATAAGAAAAAGTCTTTTTGTATGTCTTGTGACAAGCAGTCAGGACAATACAGTGGTTGCAAAAAGTGTGAATCATAACTTCATGAGCAATATTCAAGTAATTGGTTTGGAGAATCTCTGTTTCGAATGTGACACACGTGTCTTTGAGAGTTTGCAATATTCTCGTATCAAGAGCTTTGCTTATCTCGACAGGCAAAAAAACGTGCGCCATCTGTTTGTTACTTTCTTTGTTTTCTAAACATAAAGAGAATGAGATTTTTGTCTGCATAAGGAAAAGGGATAAATGATAAATAGTTTTACGAGACCCTAAACAGATAGTATGGAAAAATCCATTCCCTCTTCAGTTGCAGTTAAAAAAACATTGCTTTGAAACACTAGGTCCATAGAGAGCAACTTACACATTAGGTACTTAATGTGTCTCTCGACTCTCTTCTATGGACCGGGCATTAAATAAGTCTCCTAAAACGGGTAGGAATACCATGAACCAACTCACTTCGACTGCCTGAACAAACGCAATGCGTAGAATTTTTGCTGCAGTGTAAAAGGTTCATCAACTATGGTTTTTTAATGAACTCCTAAACTTGCTCAGTCTTATTACAAAAAACTAAATAAACCTTGGTTTAAACCTGGACTATCAAGTCCAGGCTTATCTGCAAAACCATGGTCTAAATTTGTTCGTATTACAAAACCTAAATAAACCGTGGACTTCTTAGTACCGTCATTTAAACCACTGTTTAAATATCAACCACAGATTAATACAAATATCATTCGTTCACCATGACATCATTCTATTACAACGTTCCGTATGCCCAGAAAAGAAAACGTTTTGACAATACGCTAATGATTAGATGATGTAAATGAGTGTTAAAAATATTGAGACCTGGTTATTTTGCATGGATATAAACATTATTTAGTTATTTCGTCGATTGCAGTTTTGTTTAGGCACATTACAAAATGTCGTATTAATTTCTAAAATACATCTAAATACGTATAACGAAACGTAACATTCTCGCGAGTTATATGAAACCCTAACATTAAACAAACCCATCACAAGTTGAACAAAGTTTATTTCGATTTGGAATTTTAAGTCTATATTAGAACAATTGCCTCTTTGTTTGCCTTCTTTGTTAATTTTAATAATATAATGTGATGGACAAAAAAAAACGATCTGAGAATTGGAGTGTCGAGGAAAAAGTAAGTAAACATAAGTTACTTAGATGAACTTGAAATCCGTCTTTAATTTATTGATTTCAAGCTATTATCCATTTTCAAGTTAAAACAACACAAAACAATGAAAAAAATTGATAGTAGAACCTAAAAAATAAACTTTGAAAAGGTTGAAAGATCCGATTTAGTGATTTAGACCATCGTTAAACTAGGGGTCGCCGAGGTTTAGCGTTAGACCATGGTTTAGTCTATGGTTTATCGCTAAACCACGATTTGTAATACCATTTTTGTTTAGACCGTGGTTTATAGAAGTTTAAACCAGGTTTATTAGTTAAACCGCTTTTTGTAATAAGACCGGCTGTGTTCGCTTACCCCTAGCGAACACTTTCCGTTGTTATTGCGGTGTCTTGTTGGCTCGATTATTGTTGTTAATTTGTATCGCGTCTGTTTATCACTGTTTTGTATTTAGGACGACCGCTCGCCCCACCTGACTGTGTCTCTCTCTCTCTCTCTCTCTTAAGGCCTGGGTACACAGTATAAACCGCTGACCTGCTAGTAGACTGCTGCCACTTTGTTCTTACAACTCAGTAACTGCTCTGCACTGACCTGCGAGTATATTGTATGAGCTGAGCTGCTGAAAAGCCAGTAGACACCTGACACTTTGTACTCACAGGGCAGTAGTCGATATGCTCTGCCTTGTGAGTACGTAGGGGCACGATGACAGTAGTTCAGCTTGTCTGAGCCGGTAACACCAAAATACTGGCAATTACGGAGTATCTACGGCTGGGAGACTCGTATAATGAAGGAAGGCGAGCGGCTAATAACAGATAAATTGGGCGCGAGTGTCTGATTGATTTGCACATAATAGCAACTCGTATAATGTGGTGACACAGTACTAGCAAGCTGTACGGCATTGTCTGACTGAGCCACCAAGCTCGTAAAATCGTGTGGTGTACCCAAGCCTTTATTATCCTTTATACTTAGATAACTTTCGACATGAATTTGCTGTGTTCTAAGTTTCCCTGTACGCGTAATTGTTTTGTACCTGTGTGGATTATGTTAAAATTTCTGCGGTTGAACTGGGAATGTACGAAGTTGTGGTTAAGATTTGCGTTTTCCTATGTGGTTTAGAGAAATGCGTGAACTTTGGCTTTCGACGACATCAATCTTGCTGAATGCGTAGGTAGGGTCTGCAACGGCTGCTACTATTATTATAGAGTGACTAGCTGTGAACCCCGACCTTCGTCAGCGTGAACTTATTATAAAAACTAGCTTTTGCCAGCGGCTTCGCTCGCGTTAAATTAGAATTTGACAATCAACTCGGGTTGTACTCTGCTTGTGTAATAATATATTATGTAATTCAATCATGATTCGAAAGACACGTGCCGTTATCTATTATCTTAAGAAGGTTATTGTTGTTTCCCTCGGGAACAGTACTTTTTTCAGGATGAAAGGTACCCTATGTCCGTTTCTGTACACCTGACAACGTATAATTATGTAAAATTTGAGGATGATTGGTTCAGTGGTTTAGGCGTGAAAAGGTAACAAACAAACTTACGTTCACATTTATAATATTAGTACGTAAATAAGTATGGAGTATGGATGGATATTACTTCCTCATTTGAATCGGATTTTGTTAACAATTTAAAAGGTTTTAATTTTTTTATACGGAACCGTAATCCTTTTTCAAAAATACAATTATAACATCAGCTATCGTCCCGTCAAAATCGGCCCAGTTATTTCGGAGATTAGCGGGGACAAACTGACAGACAAAAATTAAAACATTTTTTTTTCGTTATAAGTACCGTATACTTTCACATGCATTCAGTACAAACTGTTATTATAAAATTACAAATAGACACTTCTATTTAATTTATTTGTATAGATCAGTAGTGAGATAACCAATACCATTGAACATCGAATGTAGCTCCTGAATTCACAAGAAACAGTGTCGTATTATCGAGAGGACTCCAGTCCTGTGTGATTACTAATTTGCTTGATTGGAGCGACGTAGAGGGCAGTAGTGATGGGCGTTGAATCAACGAACTAGTTGAATCCACGTTGATGTCTCTTCAACGGGATTAACGTTGACCGTGTACAAATCAACTCGTTGAATTCGTCAACGAGTTACGAGACAACGACGTTTATGAATTCAACTCGTTTGACGAAACGAGAAACTGAACCCAACGTTTTGTTATTTTCAACGTACGTAAATTGTATTTCTTTAACAATAAAACTCTCGCTACGACGTGATAGTCATGACAATAATTTGAACTCTAAATAACGAATACAAGATTTGATATTTATTTAGTAATTTGATAAATGTCATTATTTTTAAAAGCAAGTAAAGGATGACATTATCGAGCGCGGAATGAAACTTTTCCGCGCCGGCGGGCCTTTGACTCTGTAGTACTCTGTACTAAGCCTGAAAAAAGTATGAAGGGAAGATCATCTAGAACCCTAGGTAGGCAGTAAGTAAAGTCATCATAAAATGTTATCCAGTTTCATTAGGTAAACTGCATCAAATTATTCGTAAAATAACATTACAACAGCATACGTTAATAAAAGCGTTTAGGCGTTTATCGTTCATGCAAGTTGACGTTCGTAACACGTTAACTCGTTGACGAAATTAACTAGTTGATCAACTAGTTGACAAACGCAATTCAACGTTAACGTTTCGTTGACGGAAAAACCTTCAACGACCCATCACTAGAGGGCAGTAGCTACGAGCATAGGCTTTGATTTGGTCCTGTAGCTTTGTTTGAGTCTGTTTATGTCCGTCTGCTCACATTTTTTGATGAAGTTGTTGTAATTGGGAATAACTGAAATGTACGTAGTATTTTTGGTAGGTATACCGTAGAAGTTGTATTGAACATAACAAGGGAAAAAAATTGTGAAGTATGGTCGGTTACTGTAAACCAGCAATGTAGATCATTCAATTAATTACCTACATAGGCATTGTACTACCTTTTCCGTGTTACCGTCAATATTTTAAGATAACGCTAAGGTATAGATGTTTTACGCTCCATTAAAAAGCGGCTAATGGTTAAGAAAATAATAACGGCTATAAATTGTTAAGATGATAATTATCTACACAATTACAAGGGCGTATCGCTAAAGCCGCGGCGCGTGCGCTCCTACCTCTTCGGCTTTCTTCGGCGCTTGTCGGAGCCGAACTTAGATTTATGGATCACTTTTTGTTATCCGCGGGTTTGGCTCCGGGCTATTTGTATTTTATGAGTTCTTTTATTTTTATTGGGTACGGCGAAAAGGTTGACATTTATATCGTGCAAAGATAGCCTGTCGTAGCATTTCGTGTAGGCTTTCGGCGAATATTCACAAATCAGAACATAACTGTCTAGGCAAATAGGGCTTATGAATCATTTTGTTTTCTATCTAACATCGACCCTAATAATATTACATTACACACTTAACAATGCAGATCACGTACCAAGTAATCTTTACGCAACATCGAAGCGATAATTTAGGTACTACACGTCATTATCATTATGTTTCTCGTTAGAAAACCAGTTACTTACACATATTTATAGAATTAGATGGTATCGATTCAAATTGGTGGCGTTATTGTAAGGTTCGCGCTCAATACGACCAGCCTGTGTAATTACACGAGGGCCAACAGATGCAGGGCTGAAATTACAGACTTACGATGCACACGTTGATTTCTAAACGGTTCTTAAGGCTTAGTTATACGTGGTGTTTCGAAATTGGTTTAAGGAGGTGGACATTTTGAGATCCAGATAGTTGTTTTCGTAAAAAACATAGCATAGCATAAGCATTCTAAAATGCAGTCTAAAATGTTCCCATTGATGCGACACAGGCGTCCTCTCTATGAGAGGGAATTATGGGCTATGATCCACCACGCGGGCCCAGTACGGGTTGATAGATGTCACATGTCTTCGAATTTTGGTTCTAGGACATGCCTCTTGACATCAAATGTTTTTTTATTATTTTGGTTTTTATTTTATTTTTTTTAATAATTTAATATTTTTAATCTGTGTTAACACCTAGTTTTATGTGCATGCTGTGGTCTCCTGTAATTGAAGGAACACACTTAAAAGAACCTTTTTACAACTGTGACTTATATTGTATCTGTGTATCTTTTGTTGGAGATCCAAATAGATAAATAAATAAATAAAATAAATAAATAAATAAATGCCGGTTTCCTCACGATGTTTTCCTTCACCGTTTTGAGACCAGTGGTGATGATCAAATAAATTACACAAAGTAATGCGCCTGCCTGAGTTCGAACCCACGACTTACTGCTCTTAAGTCCTGCGCCATCACTGGGCCACCGCTGCTCTTCACATAAAAAACAGCTTTAAATATTCCAGGAAGTCTTTTAAAATGGAAAGAATAGTGTGACGCCAAACCATGCGACATGCCAAAAAAAGCCGGCTCCAGTTATAGCAAAGTTTAATACCTGTCAATGTGTGACAAACATCTAAGTTACTTTTGCCCCAATATTGCGTAGCTGCTTCAAAGATATCAAACCTCTAGAGGTTTTTAACTAAACACAAAATTATCCAAGACTGGTGACGTAAGCCTTTATGCTGCTACAAGTTAGTGCTCAGTAAGCTCATAAAACTTAGCTTTTAAAGAGAAATTGGCAGTTAACTGTTAATGCTGTAAATTGCCGACAATCTGATGCTCAATGAGTTTATGATTAGTGATTTAATTTAAGTAGGTGGTTATTAATATAAATGCATCCGAGTGTGTGAGAAAACAACGACTGCTGTTGTAAATAAAACATTTTATTCATAAATATGTTCACCAATCAAATTCTAATATTCCAGAAGCTCGCGGGTTAATATTTTGGCCTTATTTGTTGAACTAATAAATTGGTTAAAATATAGTTTAACCAATTTATTTGTTGATCTTTTTTTTTTTGACAGACGATTCCCGAGACAAATAGCAAATTACTTATTGTTATTTTGATATATGCTCAAAGATCACGATTGCCCAGATAGCCATCGTCGATAGTACAGTCCATTGTAATTCTATTTGCGTCCAAACATTGTATTTTACGCAACAATCAAAGCATTATTCATAATTACAAATCGAACTACGTAATTATTATCTAAGCTGCGCTTTTGTGCAGCTTACAGCGAAACATTTATGTTTCTTATGTAATTTCTATTAACGCATTGTCGTTTCAGAGATAAGTCTATGTTCTATGCTAATCCTGCAGGTGTTAAAATTTTGCATTCATCGATTGTGTTCGCCAAACAGAGTTTTAATTCTATGAAATAGATTGTAATGTTATATTCCGTTTGATTTACATGGTTTTTCTCGTTTGTTAGTGTGCTTGTTATGAAAAGCTTTGGGGAAAACGACATGACACAAAGACAACAGACATGATAAAAGAAGGATAAACTAAGTGGTCCAACCTTCGGTTAAAATGCTGAGTGATCTTGAATTCGAGATATTTAAAGTAGTTTTGATTTTTTCCGCTGTTTCAAGCTTGTAGAGTGCATCAATTAAAATAATCAAGACCGTGCAATTTGTATTATGACGGAAAAACCTTCCACTAAGTCATAAAAAACCTTGAAACAACGAACCAATTTCTCTATAATTGGTCATAATAAAATAAATGAAACGAAATCCGCAATAAATTGCAACATAAAAAGAAAACAGCCAGTCGTTTCTCTGCAGTTTTTACAGAAGTCCGTGTAACAACGAGATATTTACAAGGAGCAGCCACCGTGAGTATTGCCGGGTCGTTACCACCGGTTTTTACTCCTACCAATCGTTAGCGGTTACGCGGTCCGCCGAGGAAAATAACTATTCGTAAGGAAAAGATGTGAATTTCACCAGAATAGAGAGGCAAATTGAATATGAACTTTCGTTGTCGGCGAAATGTGCGGGCGTAGTGTAAAGGTAACCAGTAAATCAAGGCCCAAACGCGGGGCGTTTTCAGATTAGCGTATTTTCGGCCCGTATAAGCTCGTTTTGGAAGCGCTTGTACGCGCGCCTTTTGCCACACGCGCAAAAACCGTTGACGTGCTTATAAACTCATATAAGCGCGATCCGCGAGAGACGCCTCCCCATGCGTCTACTCATTCCGCGCAAACACGCCGGAATAAGCGGGTACACCCGCGTGTACGCGCGTTCTGGGTTTTGAAGCATAAAATGTCTCAGGCGTGTAAGCGCGTAAGCCGATACGCACGACAAAATACACTAGTCTGAAATCACTACTAGGATTGATAAACCGCGCAAAAACGCCGAAATAAGCGGGTACACCCGCGTGTACGCGCGTTCTGGGTTTTGAAGCACAAAATGTCTCACGCGTATAAGCGCGTAAGCCGATACGCACGACAAAATACACTAGTCTGAAACCCTACACAGAAACGTAAATGCATGCTTAGAATTGGGCGCGTGTGCTGATTCGGACCGTTTGTTCCTAGTTGAAATACTGTATGTTAATTCTAATATGCCTACTGTGGTGCGGGTAATATGAGGTTCCGATGGAAAGTTATTGTCTGAGATATGCTATCAATGCTGATGAGATCTACGGTCAGTTTTGATGGGATTTGTGTACATGATTGATGTTGAATGGAATTGTATGTTTTTGTTGGGCGAATGTTGTTGTTGAGTGCGACGTTGATTTCGAGTATCATTGATATTTATGGAACTACACATAAGCCATACTAAATTCCTTTGCTAGATAAAAGTTAAGCAAAAGTAACTCGTTGACCAAAGTGACCGAAGTGTAGCTAATGAAGACTACTTCTTTGGTCTAGTGGTCGAAAGCGCGACTGCCGAGCATATGAAGTCCAGGGTTCGATTCCCAGGTCGGGCAAAGTGTTATTGGGTTTTTCCAGATTTTTCTCAGTTTTAGCCACAAAGTCTGCAGTTGAGCCCGGTTGGTGGCAATAGGACCGTATTACATGGGACTTAAAACTTACGAAATGCAAGTGTACTTTTAGGTAAATCTCTGCTTAATCCTTCGGGGATCGCAGGCGTGATGTTAAGTTATGAAAATGATTTTTTCCTTGTTCTGTTTTCTCTCCTATCTTGCTGTCAGTTCTCGCTAGAGTAAATACTAACCAGGGTAATTACATGGAGTAGGAAAGTACGTGAGTATGTACTAAATCAAAATCATGTACCGAACAGATATCGTGTGTATTTAACTGGTTCCACTGAGTGATTTAGAAAATAATGATCATCCTTTATGTGCTTCACTTTCTATATAGTTTATGATTTACATTTAATACAGCTTTTGTTGCCATGCCGTATCATTGCGAATTCGTTATGATACAAATAATAATGACTTTCCATGCTATTCGATGTCATTTCTTTTTAATTTCACGACTTGGTTAACTATAATTAAGTTATTAATAAGCTTGTGATAGCTAGCATGGGGATTTTTTAAGTTTCATCGCATATTAGGCAAAGCTACATGACATCACGCCTGTAATTCCTGAAGTGATAGGCAGAGGTGTACCTAATAGTACACCCACATTTCGGCAGTTCATTTTGGGTGGCTCGCCCCCTATTACATGGGACTTAAAACGCAAACTGCCATCAACCGGGCATAAATAAATTCAGACTTCGTGGGTGCTACTGAGAAATTCCTAATGGAAGAACCCAATAACACTTTGCCCGACCCGGCAATCGAACCCAAGACCTCATGCTCAGCAGTCCCGCTTGCGACCATTCGACCAACGAGGCAATTAGAAAAGTTCCTAAAGTAATTTAAAAAAAAATGTTGGAAACTACATACTTAATGTCATTATGGACTTCACAACTTACATGAGGTTTAAGAGTTTTCAATAGTCCTGTGTCAAAGTTTATATCCTACCGAGGTATTTGTACATTTTATTCAATGTCTGAAAAAAGTTATTTGAAAACCTGAAATCCAACCCAGTTTGTGAAATATTTTAAATGACAGCTGTTCGACATAAATAAAAACAGGTTAATAAATTCTGCTGTATTCAAACACTGCTCTTCCGTGTCCCAAATACCATCGGCTTTCCTATGACAGTGTGAGTTATAGTGTCACCTTACTGATCGCTCTCTTAACTGACAGTAAAACCCCTTTTACGAGCAAATCAATTAAACATTTACTGACCGTATAAATGCCGCTGTAAAGTTTAATAGGTTAACCCATTCGTGATGTTGGCACCGACCCATAGACACAATTAATGTACCTACATGCAACATACTGTAGCATAGACCTACCTATTTCTGACCGATAAGAATTTAAATTTACAACATGACATCTCTGTATTCCTGTGTAATTAATTTGTTTCTGAAGTCTTTAATATATGTAAGGTGTCATTTGTTTATAATTATTGAAATTCCAATTCCTCATGTTTTTTTTTTTAATTTTTATTATTATAATATGTACTAGTTTTGCACACCTGTTAGGGTAGGATATGGTCCTGAGTTCCCTTGTTGTATCTTTCATCCTTATGTGTACCCATATTCCAGCAAATAACTTATTTGATTTGATTTAAAGCGCTTTGCTGTGGCTTCTTCATGGCCACAGCCTGACTTATATTGCCGGGTATAAGCCTCTCTTTGTTTATGCCTATCTCCACATTCTAGTGTCTGCCTCATCCAGGATTTAACAATGACAATTTGCTTATAGCACCACAATGTGCCCGATTGATGTCAATAGGTGAAGACGTGACCCCTATTACACTGTGTCATTTAAACGTATACATTTGGCTAAATGAGACTATAAGCGTAATCATCATTCTCCTGTCTTCTTCTAAATTTAATTGGCGTCCGCGCAGCCCGTGTCATACATATGCCATACTTCCCTATTACTCGTCATCTCAGCAGTCACCTCCTTTCTAGCCATATCATCCTTCACAAAGTATTCCTCTACTCGAACTATAGGCGTAATATTTCATTAAAATAGTATTCGCTCTCTCACCGCTGGAATAGCCATTTGGCTATGAGGCTATTACTATAGACAATGATTGTATTTTTGATTAGTCGCTAGTCGCCACCAATCGATTGGTTATGATTGAATTTCAGTACTTCCGTTGTTTAGCTTAAAACAATCGCTTAGGAAAGTGTGTCGCTGATTCGTTTGTGAAATGAAACAAATAGTATTGAACGGTTCGGTCAAAATAATTGTATGCCGTAGATCCGTTTACCTCGGAAATAAAGCTGCAAGAAATAGGCCATTAAAACTAAAAAATTGAGTATCGACGCAGGATTCTCTAGATCTATGGTATGGGGCATTGATCGGAGGCCGTCCATAGTCAAAAGTTATCATACCCATAATTAGCCAATACTTTTATTATCCCTATAGCTGGGCTACAGCAAGGTTCCCTACGTGGTAGTGTCCCCCCCACAATTAGGGGGAAATAAGTGAGTTGGGATTTGCTTAGGGGCTCTATAATTCAAATAAGTATTAAATGTTACAAAACATGAAGTGTACTTACATTTTTAGGGGAATTTAAACTACTGTGGAAAATCACCACAATAACTTTGAAATCCCCCTAAAAAGTATGGTATTTGACTTTAACTTTAGGGGTAAATATTTTTGGGAGTTGGAATCCCTGGGCCACAGGCCTCTTCTCTGCTGTGAGGGAGTGGACCGTCTTCCACCACGCAGATCCAGTGCAGATTGCTAGATATCGCATGTCTTCGAATGTTTGGTTCTAGGACAAGCCGGATCCCTCAACAAGTTACCTCTACGAAAATTACATTTTCTTTAACCAATTTTTTCATTTACCGGCCTTTTTGATGACTCACCCAACCCGATTTTCTGTTCTAATCTCTGTCACCTAAGTTTTAAATGGTTTTGGAAATGCATTACCTAACGCATAGTAAATGGTCTTAATGCGTGGACCGCCGCACGGTGGATTCTGTACTATGGAGCGTTTGGTCAAAAATAATTATTATGAAAATGTAGGTAGATGATTATTGTTTTTCGATTTAATAAACTGAAGGTATATTACATTCGTTTTAGATGACCAAATTAGTATTTGCCGTCTAGTATTATTTTTATAATACATCAAACGTCAACTGTTATCTGTTTTCTTTGTTGTTCACTGCGGATAGCCAAGTTTTGTTCGGACTTTGAAACAAATATTTCTTTACGAGTAAGAATACATAGTTAATTTAAAAAATCATGAGTGACGATGAAGGTATGTAGTATTTAAAACATATTTATGTAACACTTTACGATAGTTAATTACTTGGCAAAAAAATCTTATTTAGAGATCACTTTATTTTGAAGATGCAATTTTGGTTTTTATTTATATTTCTATATGGGGGATTTTGCCGTAACAAATATTGTTTTTTCCTGACCCCTATGGTAAAGTAGTATACAAATTTGACTTCAATAGTTCGAGCAAAATCCCTGATTGTGGATGACAGGGTTCGGAAGTTAAGGGGTAGTGGATTCTCAATTTAAGCCGTTCGTATTTAGGATGGTTTAATTCACATAAATAATGAATTGTAGCTGATTTTATAGTCTTTTTTGTATGTTCTTTGTTATTAGGAATGGACTACCCAATAACAAGAAGGGAAATGTGTGAAAGATCGTTTTCACTCCAATAAAAAAAAATTGATAGCAAGTTTTTAAAATTTTAAAAACTTGCTATCAAATTTTTTTATATTGAATTAATTAGAGGAAATGATTATTGCTTAAACCAAGTGTCCTACTTCAGATCTACCAGCACTTAAAGAAACCTTACAATTTTTTTTTTAACAATATAAGGCTAAGTGGTTGTCGTCGAATAGGGACAGAAAACGATTCTTTCAAAATAATTCGTCATGGTTAGAGGGTTTGTGCATTTTCAAAAAATATCTTCAGAAAAAAGTCAGCCCAGGTAGGCCGGTGAAGAACTTCGCTCAGTCTAGTGACCGTAGTAAACGTAGAAAAATTAGGGTAATATTTTAATCAACAGATCAAAGTAATGCAGTTATATTGCCATAACACACGTCTACAAATTAGTTTCTGTCGAAAAATGTTACTAAATAATTTTGACCAAACGCTCCATAGAGCAGACCCCACTGTGCGCCGCCGCCGAGTGAACTGTCAAAATGAATTCCAAGTTCAAATGGCGGTGTTGCCGCTTTCAGACGTGTTTGTTACGAAGTTAAGTTTAAACAGTATTGACAGCCATCGGAGTGCGTTTTCACTTTCATATTTCATTTGATATTCTTTATACTAGTACTAGCTTATGCCTGCGGCTTCGCCAGCGTGTAGTTCGGGTTTTTTTTTTATTACAAATTGGGCCTGCTCTTTTGACCTCGATCACGCCTGGTGGAAAGCGATGGATGAGGTCTATGATGAAACGAGCGTGCCCAGAAGATGCCTGTTCACTCTTGCTTTGAAGGCAGACGGGTTATATGTGGGAGGGAACACAGAGAGTGGCAGAGAGTTCCACACTTTGGCTGTGCGCATAATAAACGTGGAGGAGAAGCGCCGAGTACGACTAGTCGGGATATCAGCCAAGTGTGAATTTCCCACGGGGACGTGCTTCCGGGATAAAAAGTACCCTATGTGCTATTCCAGACTATATTCCCTTTCTTAGCGGATACCTACTCTTCACAAAGTATACACACTCCAAATTGCATGTCTCTAAGACCAGCGGTTTTGGCTGTGCGTTGATATATCAATCAGTCAGTCAATTAGGACTTTGAATTTTTATATGTATAGATTTTCCTGCTCTAAATTTCTAACGTATACAGTGAAAAAAATTACAAAACTATTAGTTGCTGATCGGCCACGGTAAGATCCTTTTGCGGCCTTTTTCTATAAGTAACTAACCCCGGTTTCACTCTTAGGATATCATATTAGCAATTTAAATGTATTTTACTCGAAGCCTAAAGAATGGATTACAGCAGCTTCATTGAAAAGCTGAGCAACTTTATAAAAAGAACCAGACTCCTCTATACGCTCCAACCGTTTCTTTATAAAACTCGTAACTAACTTCATTAAAAGAAAGTCCGGTGTAATAATCAAAGCGTAAACTATGCCTCGTTTGAACAGAGTTGCGCTGTCAATGAGACAGGACACTTGAATGGGGCACGGCGTACTTTTTAATAGGTTTGACTATTAAACTGTCTTCGTCATCTACTGGAGCCGACGACAGGTCTGCTGGTTCTCACCTTCTCGCTGTTACCATGGTTGGTAGGGTCACCACTTCACCAGTTGGTTGATTCAGGACATATTGAAGTAGGTAGGTTAGTGAACTTAGAAGTGTTTAGCAAGTCGGTTGTAGGTATGAGTAGTTTTGCGGTATGAAGTATCGCTGGTAAACTACTTTGAACTGCATAGTTAATTTATATAACCTAACTACTTTCAGCTGCTTGAACAGTTAAACCATTTCAATAATATGCAAAAATCGTTGCGTCCGATTTCATATTTATGAGCTTCGCACCAAATCATTTCGTCTACTTAACTTTAGATAAATACGTAGCAGTCATCTCTCCGTCATCCGTAGTCCCCATCATGTTGCTTGTGGTTATGCAGATCTGTGGCAATAGTTGATGAAATGATTACCTCATACCCATAAATACCTCTCCTTTCAAAGTTATTTTACCTGTGGCAGCAGCAACTCAACGAATACCACATTTTAGCGGCAATAGATATCATTGTGATTTTGACAGACTTGTCAATGGCAACAAATCAATAGCCAATAGCAACCGGCAGAAACAAACGTCACTGTGATTTTGACAGTGATGCAAAATCAAAAATAGCATTAAAGTGAATAACGACTCAGCTCGAGTTGTTAAACAAGAAATAAATACAGAATTATCCATTGTACCAAAAGAAGCTCGGTCATCCTAACCCATACAGTTTATTTTACAAAGAGGACGCTCAGTATTGTTGATAGAATCAGAGTGAGAGTCCTATTCAAATATCGCCATTGTTTCTCTCGTGTTTAAAAATGGAACGTCCTTTCAACTTGACTTGACGTTGTCATGGGAACGAAACGTCAGCTGTCAACTTGACAGAATGAATTTCGTCATAAAAATAAGTAAAAAAAGTTACTTTCTCATAAATGAAAAAGTTTATAGTGTACCTAAGCTAAATCAACGTCAGAGGTAAAAGTCATAAGATAAAGTCGGTTAAAATATCGAGTTTTTTTCCTGTTGAAAACGCATTTGTCTCTGTGATGAATATAATGAATTATACGTCTCGAATGGCTAAACATTAACACAAATTAGAGTTTAACGTTAAAGTTAATGAAGAAACATTTTTTCTTTGTATGTGAACACTCTCTTGGTTAAACAGTACGTAATTTGTTTTTGTTAGCTAACGTTTTGTAAAGAAATAATTAATATGAGTCGAGTTATTTCTATGTATTTTTATTATATTTAACTTACGTTGGCCTTTGACATGGGCTTAATTACGCTAACGCAACTTGTGTGTATTTAAAGAAATATGTTTTGGGTCGATCCATCCATTGAGGATGCAAAAAGGTCATATTGATGCTACAATCTACATTACAGATACGAAAATGCTTATTTAGACTTCATTTGAATTACCCATTTGGCATTTAGACTAACGACCGCGAGTATATCATGCTGTCCTCTCTATTAACGTACAATCTTCTACTTTATTAGTCCATATCCGCCCACCGAGTGTAATAGGCTCCTCATATTTGGACCACGGCTAGCCATAAAACACAGTGCCGACTAGACCGCGTGGTTTCCTTTTAAGACTGTTACCTTAAGGTGTCGATACACGTGCTTAGAAATAGTGTCTTTGAAAACAAAAAACAAAATGTGAGAAGGTGTTTTACCTTTACATTTTGCTTAGTAAATGTACGCCATGTATTGTTTTCTTGTTTTCGTTCGTGAATTCATGTACGCGAAATAATTCATCGTGAGTTTTATCGATAAATCGGAAAATTCTGTTTCGAGATGAGATAACTAAATGCTGTTTTCCCACGCCCATTTTCTCTCGGTTTTCCACCGCAGATTCATAAGTCATTGGATCGTTTCACAGTCTGTAGTCTTCGTTTAAATTATCAATTTCAGTTTTTTACAGATTTTTCTAAGTTATCTTTTAACAGCATTAACTTCATAAAAAGCAAAATTTCGATATTACCAGTACTAGTCTAATGGACACCTGTCATCGGCAGTTGTCGGCTTTCGTCGGCGGGTCGTGCGCACGCGTCGCCGATAAGCCGGCGCACGCGGCGCGCCCGGTGCGTAGGTACACCGTACCGTCGCGTGGGAAACGCATTATGCCTTCTAATGGCACTTTGTACGCGTAAAGATTGAATCATTTTGAATAAGTACCTAGCTGTTCGGGAAAAGTGTAACAGGGAATGTAGGTGGAATGTGGCATTGGGTAGGTATTACTCCCATTTTTGGTATGTTCTATACTTTGTTTTGGGTATACAGCCATCTTAGAGCGCGGAGCGTAGAACTAGAAGAATCAGGTACGACGAGTTATAGTTTCGCGTTCGCGTCTATGTAGTCGTCAGGCATACTTTTTCCTGTCTATGTGGTCAGGATTGTAAGTAAGTTCGAAAACATTCTTATAATTAAGTTATACCTTGCATTTTTTAGCTGTTTAAATGTATTAGTAACTAGTGAGGAACAATCACGGAGAAAACAATATAGTCTCGATAAAAAAAAAACTTGAAGCTAACATAAAATCTCACTAGTGTTTCTTGAGGGGAAGCCCCTGTGTTTCTCTAAGCAGAGGTGGACTGGCGAAATGTGTATTTCGCCAGTTGTGTTTTAAGTTCCAATAGGGAGCGAGCCTATAGCCATCAACCGAACCCAAATCCAGACTACGGGTTAGTATTGAAAAACTCCTGAAGGGAAAACTCAATGACTCTGTACCCGACTTGGCGTTTGCTATTAACATGTAGAACTATAAACAAAACGAATGTAACGATTACCACCAACTTTATTTACCTTGCGCCGGCGCGTGCTGGGCGTCGTATAACATTGTTTATCCTTCACGTAGGTAAGGTTTTTTCCTAAATATAGACATGTTGGAAGCGTTCACATTATCTACACAAACCCAGGAAGTTTTAGGTAAACATGAAGTTCTATGAAAGCAGCGCAAGCGCACGATGAAAGGGATGTGTTTGTAAACGATGCTGCAACTGAAGAGAGTACGACTTCCGAACTTTGAAACGAAACATTTTCTTCCAATAAGTCTGCTTTGAGGATGGCCAGATGTTTTGGTTTCCGTGTTGTCCTCATTTTTTTGGATGCTTGTAAGATTTGTGTACTACGCAGTGAAATTGCGTAACTATTTTTTTTTGTTTTTACGTGCTTTCTGCCTCGTTGGTTCAGTGGTCGCAATCGCGACTGAGCATGAGGTCCCGGGTTGGATTCGGCCTAATTGTTATTGGGTTTTTCCACCAGGAATTTCTCAGTAGCAGCCACGGAGTCTGAATCTGTGCCCGGTTGATGGCAATATGCTCGCCCCTATTACAAGGGACGTAAACATAACTGACAAAATGTGTGTGCACCTCTGCCTAACCCTACGGGGATTACAGGTGTGATGTTATGTTATGTTATGTGCTTTCTAAACTGACTAAATACTTCTAAAGTAGTAAACCCGGCGTTTAGTGATTTTCACCCTTCTATTTTCCACGCTCACTTTTGTATGGAAAAAAATGCATGGACAACATGATGGATGCCCCGTGCTACGGACATTTCCAGATTTACTACGCACAAACTATCCTTTTTATGAGAATATTTTTAAGCTCTAGAAAAATCTAAAACTAACAGACCTACGTGATTTGATACGTAAGTAAACAAATACTTTATAGGAGTGGGATGGGGGCAGCTGTGTGTCTACCGTCTCGCCTGATAGCAAGCAACGACGTAATTGAAGATAGAGCACGCTTGTCTATGTTCAGACCTTTAACAACTTTTTTTACTTTAGCCTCAAGATCGCCTGGGCTCTTTAGAAAAACGGACGCAGTAAATCTATTTTATTTGGCCTGAGGAGAAAGCTTAACATTTTTTGTGTGTACGGCTAAGACATAAAATATATATTGGCATAGTATTTTTTTTATGCCAGTATTTTAATATATCACTATTATTATTTATATTGCTTAAATTATTACGAGTATTTTATATCTATATATTGCTATCAAAAATGCGCAATAGGCGTATTTTCCATCCATTTAATTTATTCACCAATTCTCTTGTAAATGGTTTAGGTTTCAGCAATTTTGACCTGAAAGTACTTCTCACCCTCTGTACTCCACCTATACTAGTTCCAAAGTGGCTGTATTTCATGGCATTTTGTTTGACTTTTACATGAATAACTTATCAGAGTAACATTTACATAGCCATAATTTACAGAAACGTAATATCGTGGGTACTAACGACCCGTTCCACGACCTCTGGCAATTCGACTAGCGACGCAACTTGCGTCAACAACACGTGCGTGTGTTGCTTGTTTTATTCGCGTGAGTATAAAGGCCCGATTTACATTGGTCAAGTGTTTATGATAAAGAAGAAGTAGCGTATTAACAGTCAGTGTTTAGCTCGCCACTCGCCAGTGTACTTATAGTCGCTACTCGCTACTGCCCTCGACCAATGTAAATCGGGCTTTAAAAGCGTGTCGCTTGAGCGCGTAGGTCGTGGCCAAGCGGCTACGGCGTGTAGCGTAGCGCGTAGCACTTTCATTTAAACAGGTGAAGTCCGTATTTCATATAATACAGCCATTATAATTATTATTTGAGTTAGTCACTAAACTTTCTCTTGTTTGTGTATTTAATAACGGTTTACAGACGATGTCTTGTCTGACTCATCATCGTCTAGCTTAAAGTATTGATTCTGGGCAAACAGGACTTAAAGATGTTTTATCAAAATATTTATGAATATAGTAAATTCCTAGCATCATTGTGTTTGTGCCATTGAAAATAATATTAGACTCTAAATTTATCCATTATACTGACGTTGGCCATTGTTAAATAGGAAATTTGATTGGAGCTCTCATTTCCGAATTAGATTTTTGAGTTAATTTCCTTTAAATGAACTCCTTTTCATTGCACTTTAGTTTTCACTTTTAACATAATCAAGCCATTTTCATAACGAAGAGGAGAGCCTTCTATACTGAAATTTGCCTGACGGTCGGGTCTATCCAGTGGTTACTACTGGCACAAAATTTTTGAATGTTACCTTGCGTTTAATTCCTAGCATGTATTCGTTTAATTCTTAGCATTCCAGGCATGGAAAAGTGTTATTGGGTTTTTCCATCAGGAAATTCTCAGTAGCGGCCGGCGGCCCTCTGTTATAGGCGACAATTATAAAACATAAATGGCGAAACGTGGGTGACTATACATACGAGTACATCTCTGTCTTCCCCCTTCAGGGGTTACAGGAATGATGTTTTCTTATGTAATTATTGTAATTCAGTCCTAAATTCCTAATTGGAATGAATAATCTTATCAGACCTAGTGACACTGTAACTTGGTGTCCCACATACAGGGTGTAACAAGACCCTTAACGAAGCCGCCAACCAAGCATTCTGTACATCAAACTAACATTACGCAAAAATTATTGCTGACAAACGTTTTTTTTTGGGGGTGAAAAATCACGTTTTACGGTAGGACTAAATATAACGCTCTCAAAAAATTGTGATGATGGATGGATTGAATAGTACGGGGGTCGTGGAGCTGTTTAAAGATCTTACATTAAAAACATGTACCCACAAAAAAAAATCTTGTGAAAAAGTTGAAACTTTAGATACTTAGGTATGGTATATAAAAAAATTATCGCGAAGACGGGGAGAACAAGTGTCTTTCGGCTTCGTTAAGGGGCTTGTTACACCCTAAATTAACTCTAAATTAACCAAGTTATACAATAGTCGAAAACGTAGTTTGGATACGTGCGTCACAAAAGGTTGTGACGTTTTTTTTTTTTTTTTTTTTTTTTTTTTTGGAGGGTGAGAAATCATCAAATGACTCCTCCCGCCCTGGGCAGAGCGGAAGGGAGTGTCAGACTCTTACTGACTAAAAAACACCCATGTTCCTTCATTGGCCCTTTATGTTCCAGGGCCGCGGTATCTCTTTCGAACAGTCCCGCAGCCCTGGCAGGCACCGGCCCTTGCGGGCCCCTCCCGTATGCTGACAACTCTTTGAGGCGCGCGTGGAACACGAACGCGCCGTCGACACGGCCTGCCCGTCGTCATACGACGGACGGACGGCGAGCTAGCCCATTACTCGCCGTCCACAGGCCCGCGCCTACGGTGGCCGAGAGCCATCACGGCGTGGCCCCCGACGCCCGGTGCTTCTCCCGCGGCGGCTGGGACGTGAGGAGGTTCTCTCCCTCTCACGTTCCGCCGCCTCCTTCGCTAGCATGACTGCTTCGCAGAAGGAGGCGACGGCTTCCCATTCCCTCTCGCCCCGGACCATGGCTTGAACCAGGGCCGGACGCGAGAGGTCGCCGCCGCCAATCGCCGCTACGAGGACACGGCGGTGCTCCGCCCAAGCAGAGCAGACCTCCACGGTGTGCTCCACCGTGTCCTCCGGTCGATCCTCGCAATTGTAGCATCCGGGCGTTTCCTCCCGCCCGATTCGGTACAGGTACCTCCCGAAACATCCATGTCCGGTGAGGACCTGCGTCAGGCGGAAGGTGAGGGCGCCGTGGCGCCTCTCAAGCCACTCCTCAAAGAGATCGTGCGGTACCCACGGATCAGCCTTACGGCTACCACCTTTTGGGGCGCGTTCAGGTAGTGCTTTGCACGCAACCTCAACGAACGCGCCCACACCGGGGCCCCGTAAAGGGCCATGGACCGCAAGATCCCCGCATAGAGCCTCCGGCAGGAGGCGTTTGGCCCCCCCAGGTTGGGCAGGAGCCGCTTGAAAGCAGCCCCGGCCTTTTCCAGTCTGGGAGCCAAACGTCGGAAATGCTCAACGAAGTTCCATCGGCTGTCGAGGACGAGTCCGAGGTACCTCAACGTCGACTCGACGCCGACGGGAACCCCTCCTACCGTGAGTATGGATCCCGACGGTGGCGCGCTCCGAGGCCCATGAAAGCACATGGCCTCAGACTTGTGCAATGCCACCTCGAGACCCAATTGCCGGATCCTCTCAACGACTATCGCAACCCCGCGTGTCATCAATTCGGCCGCCGCCTCGTGCGACCTCCCCTGCGCCAGCACCAGCGTGTCGTCAGCGTAGCAGACTACGCTGACGCCGCTAGGGAGGTCGGCACGCAGCACATAGTCGTAGCCGATGTTCCACAAGGGCGGCCCCAGAACCGATCCCTGTGGAACACCGCACGACATCTCTCGCCGGTTCCATTCTCCGTTGTGACCGGGATATATGACATACCTGTCAGTCAGGTAGTCCCCGACCACACGACGAAGGTAGGTCGGCACCCGGTGATACCGGAGTGCCTCCCTAATGCAGCTCCAGGGCATGGAGTTGAAGGCGTTGGCGATGTCGAGAGACACCGCCAAGACCACCCCACCCCTGGACACCGCAGCCCCCGTCGTGAGGGCTCTCACGCGCATGATGGCGTCCACCGTCGAGCGCCCCTTGCGGAAACCAAACTGGTTGTCCGCAAGATCCGGCCCAATCCCCACCAGGTGCCCGGCGAGGCGGTTTGCAATTACTCTTTCGAAGAGCTTGCCCACCTCGTCGAGCAACACAATGGGCCGGTATGCGGACGGAGAGTCCGCAGGGCGCCCCGGCTTCCGGATGAGGACCAGCTTCCCTGTCTTCCAACGAAGCGGGAACTGGCCTCTCTCCAAGCATGCGCTTAGGAGCCCCTCCAGTCGGGGCCCGAGAGCCTGCAAGGCCAGGACCCAGGCTTTGCCAGGTAAGCCATCGGGTCCCGGGGCGGTATTCCTGGCCTTAAGCCGGTTTACCGCCACTCTCAGGTCTACCCCAGTCACCTCCGGAGTGTCGTCATCGTCATCGTGGTCCGCTTCCGGCACCGCAAGCGGCGGAGCCATAGGCGGGGGAGGATGTTCCCCTCGCGAAGGGAACAGAGCGCTCACCACGTCCTCCACGAGCTGCGGCCGGAGACTCTGCGTCAGCGGGGGGGCCCAGGTGCGGAGTTTGTTCCGCACCATCTGGTAAGGGCGCCCCCACGGATCTCTGTCGAGAGTCCCCAGCATCTCCTCGCGGGCCAGATCCTTGGCCCGCTGGACAGCCTCTTGGAGGGCGGTCTTCGCTGCTCTGTACCCCTCGTACAGCTCCGCCTCAATGGCTGCCGCATCCGCAGGACGGATGCGGAGCCTGCGATGCCTGGCGTACAGGTGCCGCGCGGCGACGCACGCCTCGCGCAGAGACGTCAGCTCTGGCGACCACCAGTGCACCTGACGCCGGGCGCTTCCTGGCCGAACTCGGGGCATTGCCACGTCACATATCTCGGACATGGCCTCCTGGAACCACCCCGCCTCGCTGTTGACATCGGCAGGCCTGCCCGGTGGTGTCACCCAGGCCTGCACGATCGAGGCTTCCAGGAGGAGCTCCCGGTCCAGCTGCTTCAGCGCCCATCGCGGACCACTCGGGGCCTGTTGGACCGGCGCGCTTGAGGGGGCAGAGACATCGAACCGGATATACCGGTGGTCGGAATAGGTCTCCACCTCCTCCATTACGCGCCAGTCAAGCACACGCGGTGACAGAGCGGGGCTAGCGAACGATATGTCCACCACCGACTCGCCCCGCATCCGCACACACGTGGGGACAGAACCCCGATTTAGGACGACCAGGCCTGCCTCCAGAGCCCAGTCCTCCACCATCCTTCCCCGCACGTCCGTGCAACGAGAACCCCAAGCCAAGTTCTTGGCGTTGAAGTCCCCGAGCACAAGCACGGGGAGGGAATGGCCTCCGATGACGACACTCAACTCCATGAGGGAGTTGTGGAACTCGGCGAGAGTTCGGCTCGGAGAGAAGTAGACTCCCGCTACGACAATCTCCCCGAACCGGGCTGCTACGCACCCCTGACCCTTCCTGACACTCTCAAGGGTCGGGGTACCGGCGGCGGCCGACGAAATTATGGTCACTGAGCCGCTCAGGTCCTCCACCCAGTCTTCCCTGGGTGGGACAAAGTACGGCTCAGCGACCACGGCGACATTAATCGACCACTGCGCCATGCTCTGGAGCAACAGATCCTGAGCGCAGGCGCAGTGGTTGATGTTCGCCTGGAGGAGGCGTAATGGGGCCATTATTGGCACTCCATTTCAGCCCCCTCCCGGGCCTCCTGTGAGGGCCCCGCTGCGGGAGTTGCAGCAACAGCGGCGGCGGGGGCGGCAGCGGCGGCGACGGTGGCGGCGGCTGCGGCAGTGGTGGTGGCGACGGTGGCGGTGGTGGCGGAGGGCTTTCGCCTTCCCTTGCCCCTGGCCCTGGTGGGTTGGGCGCAGGCCTTGCCGCCCGCCCGGTGATCGGCCGACTTGCCAGCTGCCGCACATGCCGCGCAGTGCGGCGCGGCAGTGCAAGCCGCGGCCATGTGACCGGGCTGACTGCAGTGGAAGCACAGGCGGCTGCGGTCCACCTCCGAGGTGCATTTCACTGACACGTGGTGCCCCACGTGGCAGCGGAAGCACCTCAGAGGTCTGGGCTCCAGCAGCTTCACCTGCGCTGAGACCCACCCCACCAGGAGCCTTCGGCCCTCCACTATTTTCTTAGCCGCCGTCACAGGGCAGCTAACCATGGTGGTCCGCATGCCCGTCTGGTCCGGACGTAAGGTGCCCGCCTTGACGTGCTCGGCAGGGCACCCACCGGTCCTGATGACGGCGGCCACCACCTCCTCCTCGGTGACCGAGTCGTCCAGACCCAGGATGCGCAGGTCTGCGCACTTAACGGGCCTGGACACTCGGACCTCGTCCGCATTCAGGGACGCTCTGAGCTTTTCAGCCAGAGCGTCAGCGGACGAGCCACTGGTCTCACCGGGGACCTCCAGCACTCGCGCCCCTGTCGCGGTGACTTTCAGCCGGAGTCCCCCGGTGATCCCCAGCTCCCTGAGGTTTACCGTCACCTTCGCCTTTGCGAGCACGTCGCGGTAGGACACGCCCTTCTTTTCCGCGTCCGGCTGTAGTGTGATCACTACAGCTGCGGTCTTCGGGGCGCGGAGCCTAGCCGCGACGCTTCTCGCCTTCTGCTGGCGCTTCCGCTCAGCTTGCCTCGCCTTTTTGGCCGCTTTCTTCCCCCTCTTCTTTTCCCCGACCACCTGCCACCCGGCTTCGGCCGCGGCTGGCTTAGGGGGCGGAGGGGGGGGGAGCGGGCGCTGCTGCTGCCGCTGCGGCTGCGGCTGTGGCGGCGGCTGGCCCGCCGCTGGCGCTGGCGTTTTCGCGGGCTTTGCCGCCGCCTTGCCCCTCTTCTGGGCCACCGCCTTCTTGGCCGGCGCCGGTTTCGCCGGAGCCGGCTTTTTGGGGGGGGCCACCGCAGCCCTGCCAGAGGGCTGGCTGGACGGCCCAGATCCGGAGGCGGCGGCCACGGCAGCATATGAGGCCGCCCTTGGGCCCGGGGCGGCCTTGTTTGCCGCAAGGGGGGGGCGCAGGACAATGCCCTCCAGCACGGAAAACCGTGCCTGGAAGGCAGCCAGCTCCTGTCGAACCAGGTTCAGAACCTGGTTCTCCACCGACACGGTCTGGCTGGGTCGCTGCTGGCCCCCCTTTTGGGGCGCCTCGCGGGAGCCGGGTGCGCGCAGACTGGCCAGGTCTGCTCGGAGCTCCCCATTCTCCTTTTGGAGATGCTCCGTCGCGGCCGTCAGGCGGGCGACCTCCGCCCGCAGTTTGGCCACTTCGCCAGGCGGAGGCCTCGCATAGGCGGCCTCTGCTGCCGCCAGAATGGAGGCGGAAGCCGCCGGTATGGCCCCAAATTTGGT
This sequence comes from Eurois occulta, assembly GCA_950022335.1. Classification (NCBI taxonomy): domain Eukaryota; kingdom Metazoa; phylum Arthropoda; class Insecta; order Lepidoptera; family Noctuidae; genus Eurois; species Eurois occulta. The sequence goes on along the minus strand of OX465500.1, from coordinate 7,664,233 downwards.
GGAGGGCTTCACCTTGTGGGCCACCACCCTCAAAGCGGCCTCCACCTCCGCCGCAAACCTGGACTTACGCTCCGCATCGGAGCCGCCAGCTGCACCCGCCTCGTCACCAGAGGTGCCCGAATTGGCCACCCCGTGACCGGCCACCACCGGGGGACGCCCCTCCTCCGCGAGCCGCGCCGCGTTTTGGGCCGCTGAGCGACCCCGCCCCTTGCCCCGGATCCCACCACGCTTGCTGGTGGGTATTTTCCGGGCCGAGGCCAGCTCGCCCTCGGAGGACGACCCCTGGTCGCCCTCCGGCCAGGACCGCTTGCGGAAGAACTTAGAGTTCTCCGCAGCAGTCCCGGTCCTCTCGCGCCGGGAGCTCTCTGAGCCTCCCGCGCTCACATCGCTGGATGCGGCGTCGGCCTCCGACCCCGCCTCCCTCCTCTCCTCACCATTGCCTTCGGCAATACTTTGTTTTGTTTTGTTTTTATTTGTGTCCATACTGTTCCCACGAGTATGGGGGATCTAAACAGTCCATCTGGGGTACCCCCTGTACCCAGATAAGCCTAAGATATTTATAACCCGCCAGAGGGTCGGCTGATACTCTGGCGGGGGGACGCACTAGCGACTGATCTACCCGTCAGCCATACATCCCCTCGCGGTGCGGCGCCGCTTGGGATTCGGGGTAACTTTTTATAGAGGTTTTCTACCTCGCGGTCCGGGCGGCCAAGCCAAGACCCTCGGTCCCTATCGAAGCCGCGAGACGTGATCCACGACACTCCGATGATGGGATTACGATATACGACGGGGACAGTGAAGGACGCAGTCCTTCACTGTCTGCCCGGCGGCAGGGTTAGTGCACACCGAGCCCGCCCTTGCTCCTCCACTGCGCCCTCTGCGTTTCAGAGGGACGCGCGGAGAAACGCCCCCTTGGTCCAACTGGACCCCACCGTGTCAGAATATTGGCCACGACAGTAACATTCCCCGAGGAATAAGAATTTCTTCCCATTCCTAGGGGTAGGATACTGCCGCGCCCAGGGTGCACCGTCCCAGCAGCTGCTGTTCCCTCCAGACGTATCGGGAGGGACCGGCAGCCACTGGGCCCACGAGGAGGTTTTCTGACCAAGCACCCCAGCGGTTTACAGACGATGTCTTGTCTGACTCATCATCGTCTAGCTTAAAGTATTGATTCTGGGCAAACAGGACTTAAAGATGTTTTATCAAAATATTTATGAATATAGTAAATTCCTAGCATCATTGTGTTTGTGCCATTGAAAATAATATTAGACTCTAAATTTATCCATTATACTGACGTTGGCCATTGTTAAATAGGAAATTTGATTGGAGCTCTCATTTCCGAATTAGATTTTTGAGTTAATTTCCTTTAAATGAACTCCTTTTCATTGCACTTTAGTTTTCACTTTTAACATAATCAAGCCATTTTCATAACGAAGAGGAGAGCCTTCTATACTGAAATTTGCCTGACGGTCGGGTCTATCCAGTGGTTACTACTGGCACAAAATTTTTGAATGTTACCTTGCGTTTAATTCCTAGCATGTATTCGTTTAATTCTTAGCATTCCAGGCATGGAAAAGTGTTATTGGGTTTTTCCATCAGGAAATTCTCAGTAGCGGCCGGCGGCCCTCTGTTATAGGCGACAATTATAAAACATAAATGGCGAAACGTGGGTGACTATACATACGAGTACATCTCTGTCTTCCCCCTTCAGGGGTTACAGGAATGATGTTTTCTTATGTAATTATTGTAATTCAGTCCTAAATTCCTAATTGGAATGAATAATCTTATCAGACCTAGTGACACTGTAACTTGGTGTCCCACATACAGGGTGTAACAAGACCCTTAACGAAGCCGCCAACCAAGCATTCTGTACATCAAACTAACATTACGCAAAAATTATTGCTGACAAACGTTTTTTTTTTGGGGTGAAAAATCACGTTTTACGGTAGGACTAAATATAACGCTCTCAAAAAATTGTGATGATGGATGGATTGAATAGTACGGGGGTCGTGGAGCTGTTTAAAGATCTTACATTAAAAACATGTACCCACAAAAAAAAATCTTGTGAAAAAGTTGAAACTTTAGATACTTAGGTATGGTATATAAAAAAATTATCGCGAAGACGGGGAGAACAAGTGTCTTTCGGCTTCGTTAAGGGGCTTGTTACACCCTAAATTAACTCTAAATTAACCAAGTTATACAATAGTCGAAAACGTAGTTTGGATACGTGCGTCACAAAAGGTTGTGACGTCAAATGCTAATCTGTAATTATTCTGTCCATAAAGGTTTTATACAAAAGTATAGCTATAGTTCTCTATGGTCAGAGTTCTGAAAACTAGACATGGTCGGTGCGTAGTGCGTAGACCTTGACGTAGCCTTAGCTACGGAAAACCACTCTTTCAGTATTGGAGATAACTAACGAATTAGTAGGGAAAGGATAGCTTCCAATAATAATTCTTACAGTTTAAATATTAAGTTAAACTTTGGGAACACATTTTTTGAACTGTTATTTAAACATTCGAGAGGCTATTTTGTTCGGTTAAAAAAAATAATGGGCAGTTATTTTTTCATCGGCGGTTGGTTTTGTGCCACATCGACAGTAAAACATAGACAGTAATAAAAAAAACAATTGGACGGTTATTTCGTCTTACAATGTCAGTACTAAAAATACGTAAGCAGACTAACGGCTAAATGGCCAGTAAAAATGATGGAATGGGCAGTTAGATAAATAGTTCGGCAGTTCATAGGGAGCGGAGACACCTGGACTTGGGGCACCCTGACTCGTGTTAGGTTACTGTGAACCCAATAGGAAGAAATAGGAGCCCTGCGTAGCGGGGCTACGCTGACTACGCTTTTTAGGCGAATATGAAGTGTTTTGGGATTTCTTACTGACTAACTCCGATTAGTCAATTGCCCACTCGTAACTGCCCATTTAGAGCGGCGGTGGCCCAGTGGTAGCGGCCCCGACTTACGAATAGTTAGTCGTGGGTTCGAACCCAGGCAGGCGCATTACTTTGTGTAATTTATTTCATCACCACTGCTCTCAAAAACGGTGAAGGAAAACATCGTGAGGAAACCGGTATGTCCAAAAATTCGTAGACATGTGAAATCTACCAACCCGCACTGGGCCGGCGTGGTGGATTATAGCCCATTCCCTCTCTATAGAGGAGGCCGTGTTTCCCAGCGTGGGAACATTAAAGGCTGATTATGCAACTGCCCATTTAGTTATTTTACTGCTCAGTATTAATTAAATGATCTACTTTATTATTTTTTACGACTCACTTTTGTTTACTTTACTGCCAAATTTTAACTCTCGAACTTGTTAATAAATATGCGTTGTGTAATTTTAACTTACCAAAACTGCCTTAAACTTTCTGGGTCTAAAGTGGGGTCGGGCTGCCAATAAATTGAAGTAGTCATTTCTTCACATGTTTGTCGTGTCCTAAATCTAAACTGTATCGAATTATTCGCCGACGAAGATGTCTTTTTTTGTTTACAGCTGTTTGTAAAAATATAGGCTGTTTCAAGTCAGGTATCGGATTACTGTCTGTCATCATATATCTCCTGTCAACAATGACAATGACGACGTATTTTGCACAACTTTCTAATACAACTGTTTCATATCATTCATCATCTACCTTTATCGTAGCCAAAACCTGTTCCTAACATCATCTGTTGTCACTGATCATCTGGTTCAGCCGCCATATGTCACGGGGATCTGGACGAAAAAAAAAAACAAAAACAAGGTGCGGAAGTGGCGGCTCGCGCATGCGCGCTGCGCGGTTCATTTTCACGCGCGGGCGGAGGGTGGCAGCATCGACTTAAGCAAGGGAACAAGCCCGCGCGCACCAGTCAGCTGACGAACCTCGTCGCGAACGCACGTCTCTCCACGCTCCTACCGCGCCGGTTTCAGTGACCGCACTCTCGTGTGATAAAAATCCCTCGTGTTTTAAACAACAATGGCAACCTACGCTCAGTTCAAACATGTCGAGCTCTACAAAATCGGGCACGGAAAGAACAGGTAAGAGTTTCCTTTCAGTACGCGCAAGGATGCTGCAGCTGAATTTTCAGTTTCATCTTTGTTCTAAAGGTCAGGGGTTGAATTTTGGGGTTGAAATGTTTTAGTAGTGTTTCAAATTATTTTTTTAACTTCGAAAAATACTTATCATGTCATATGATGCAAATATTTTACGTCTGTAGGTTTAGGTATATCATTTTTATACGCAGTTCCTTCCTGAAGCGCAGCAGCTTTGATTTAAATATTGACTGCAGTGGAATGAAATACATTTTGTACTGAAAATAATATCAAACGTTGAAAAATAATAAACCAAAGTAATCGTGCAATGTAAAAAAAGATTACCGTAAAGTCAACCCTCACCCTGCGTTTTGTCTCTAATTTATTAACATTTTAGAATCATTACCGTGAACTTTGATAAATTAATGCAACCACTATCATCGAAATTAATTTATTCAGGGGATTTGTGTTAAAATTAAATTATTTTTATCTTTCCCCGACATCGGAAAATGTAATTTTCACGCAGTGTGCTGAACCCTGCACGATGGTGTAATGCGGAGGTCGCCAAAGTCCGATCACATTAAGCTTTACTTTATTTCTGTTGTAAGCCGTGGTTTTTTATCCATATCTAAGAAACTTGACGATTTTCTCGAACTTTCAGTAAATATTTTCAGGAATTTTCTTGCGATACTGCGTGCGTTTTCCGTGATAGACTAATTCTACACATTACCAACGTTCAACGTTCGAGGGATGTCACAGAAATTAAAAAAAAAAAAAATCTGCAATACTAGATAAGTTATAATTTAGATAGCGAGAAAAATGCGTAGAAATTTCGTAATACCTAAAATAGTATCTAATTTAAGACTGCAAACTCATTTAGAAGATAAAAAGAAAAAAGCACACAAAATTCTTGGATTTTCTGCTTGATATAATATCGGCCGCAAGATGGCCATCGCAGTATATTTCTCGTCTTCAGTAGTTAAATTACTGTTCCGACTTCAATCTCTCAAATTGCGGATATTTTATGTACAGAATAATTCCCACATTTAGCCCAATGTTTTAAATGACGGAATCACAACAGTTACGCTGGTATTAAAGTGTGTAGATTTGAACATGCGAAGTGGCAGCAGAAGGCGAAACACGCAACTTTTACACTGCGTGCCTAATCATTTCACCTAGATTTTTGTAAATGGCAACCGCCGGTTGTGCGCAAATCCAACGTTGGTAAAATGGGTCATGCGGGAATTAAGCTTGCATGCAAGGGGGTAAATTATTATTTCCAGCAGCTTCTCATGTGAATGTTTAATTTATACTTGATCCTATAATATTATAATGCTAGCTATTTAAGTCCAGATAGAGTATGTGACAATTTAACCGTAAGTTTTTTAATCAAAGGTACACGTAGGTAAATAGCAGTAAATTAAAGTTTATTTAAACTGGCTACTACAGCTGAAAACTTAGGCATTGTTCAAATACCGACAACCAGTCCAATATTACAATTTTAAGCTCTAAAACACGTATTAATTTTAGGATAAGTAATAAATAATCTAATTACAGTCTTGTTTTTTAATAATCTGAATATGCTCATTACAGTCAAATTTTAATTTCTTATTCGCCGCTTACTTCAAATCCTTTATTATCAACATCATCTGCCTAGCCTTTTTCCAACTATCTTGAGGTCGGCTCCCAGTCCGCAGCTGAATACTTACCTGTATTTTACATGGAGCGACTGCCTATCTGACCTCCACAACCGAGTTAGTACTGGGTAATACGACTGGTTGACTGGTTGTCTGGTTGTTATGGTTGATGACTTCAAATCCTACAATTAAAATTAAATAACAAAGCTCTCCAAGACAACCTTACCTTTATCTTAAAGTAGCCTCACGTAAAGCTTTCGAAAGAAGTGTAAATTAAAATCATTTGCATGCGTTTACAGTAATTATATAACACCTAATAGGCCTGCTAATTAATTTATGAGTCTTGTAACTTGCTCCGTTGTTTATTTTATCGTCGTATTGTTGCGACATGCAACATTGCCAAGCACTACAGTTACGGAATATCAGTGCATCCATACAAAATTTACAGTCTTGAAACTTCAAAGTTAACTAGTTAAATACCAAAAATGAATCACATTGCTTTCAAAACCTCACTAGCATAGATATACTATAGATAATGATATTATTCTAGTACTAACCTCATCTTATTCGACCAAATGTAAACGCGCCTCCACAGAGCAGGCTCTCATCCCCGCACGCAGCTGTTCCATGCCAGTTATCAGTGAACCAGTTAGTGCTTATTGATTATCGTTCTTAATTTAAACGCGACTCTCATGCGCTCCCGATCGATCCTCAGCCCTTGAGCATGATTTATGGTCTAGAGATTTAATGCAAGCATAAAATGTGAACTTTCTTTCTTGGTTATGTCATGATATAAATCGTATGATTGAGTGTATTTCAAATTAAACTTGCAGCTGAGAAAAATGGTACTCAATGATATCATATGTATATTGATCTTGAATATTAAATAAATAACTTGACTTTTGATGACGATTTTTAGCCTGTTAGATGAGTGCCGTAACCGAAAACAATGCTGAAAATTTATCAGATTTACATTGGAAAGAATTTGAGGTAGGGTAAGGGGAGGTATATCGGTGATATAAGTATTTTGGTGATATTTTTTAAACGGAATACCACACAGTTCCCTATACAAGCACATTCAAAAGACAGCGCTAGCGAGTTGTTACGAGTGTGAGGAAGACAGTGTATAGATGTCTCTTGAATGAGCTTGTTAAGGAACTGTGTGGTATTCCGTTTAAAGAAATATCACCAAATTACTTATATCACCGATATACCTCCCCTTACTCTACTTTCAGTAAGAACAAAATCCCATATAAATCCAAAATCTACATCAATAAAATTCCATTACATGAAAGCCAGCTGTAACGCCAAAATTAAAGCTGATAGGGTTTCCAAATACAGTAATATGGTGTGATGTAGGCGAAGGCTATGGTGGCCGGCGTCGCGTGCCGGCGGCCGCCATTAACATATCTATAGGAAGTGTGTGATTACTCGCGACGGACAGACAAACGCACAGGCCGACTGGTCACGGTATGAGAAGGGGCAGAAGGCTTAGTTTTTTTTCATGGGTAAAACGGTGGCTTTCTCGTGTATTAGCGAGAAGAAGCATTCCATCGAGAGAACTAGAAGGAATGGGGACATGGGCTATGAATGACAACATGGGCTAGTAAAACAAATAAAAAGACGGAGGTTTAGAACTCGTAGTTGAAAGGTTTTGAACTGTAACCTAATGTAAATTTATATAACAAGCCACCGGTTTTATTATTAAGTATTTTAATTTAATTATTGTTATTTTTTGTCGTTTTTATGCTTGGGACGTAAACTTTACGGGGCGTATCCAACGGCTGGTATTTCCAACAGTAGATATCCGTGGAATTATTTGGATTATTTTCAATTTTACAAATACTGCCAGACGTTTATTTTATTTAATTGATAAAACGTATTTGTCATTGGAAAAATCTGTTGGTTAAGTCTTTTTAGACGGTCTGATTATGTCAAAACCCATCCTATCTTTGTTGACAGTCAAATTAAATAATGGTCTGATATGAGGCAGATCATTTAATATTCTGTCGTTAACAACCCGATTATGTTTTACTTGAAGACAACGAAATTACGTAAAATTAAGTATTCTCGATCCGCTGTCTTCTACCCAAGTTTTTAAAGCTGTACTTATTTTTTCATGTCCGTTCCCTTGATGTTCGCGATGGTATAATTTGGCCTTCTGTTATTCATAGCTTTTTCAGTTCTTTTGCCAGAATTTGCTATAGGCCGAGGGCAGCCGGGGGCTGTTCCGACCTTGGCTCACCCCATAAATATTATTATAGGATTAACCTCATTTGAATTTACGTCTGATGAAGTACGACGAATTATAGGCTGTGGTAACGGTTTAGAGAGTTTTATTGGGTCATAGAATCTATTTGTAGAATCGTACCCTATGCGATGAGAATGAGACCATCCTTTATGAATGGTACGATCTTGATGGACGATCAATAATTTGCCAGTACTTATAACCTGAAAATATATCATACAAGGATATCTATTTTAAGCGCAACCTGGTAAGTACCGAGTTTAATAATAAACCCATTCAATTACCAATAAAATTCCAGATTTATTAAACACACCATAATAAGGAAGGATAAAATTACAAAATAACTGCACACCATGGCGGTAATAATGTTTGTCTATGGCTCATATTTATCCTCAACGTGTGTGCTAACTCTATGGTTAGCCCGTAAAAAGTGTCGAGGTACTAGGCATTCATAAATTACAAGGAGTAGGTATACTGTCGGTAGACCATGCAAATGGCTAAGCGACACATATTTATTGAGTTGAGTATCGGTATGTGTCGTTAATCAAACCAAGAAGGGTGGACTGCACATGTGAATGTAGTTAGCGTTTCCATGCTTAGTAGACGAACTATTTTAAGACTTAGGGTAAGTGTGAGGAAGTATTTACTGTTAGGATTCTTTTCTATTTTGTTACATTCCATTAGTAAGGCATTTTTTCTCTTATCTTTTCCTCAGTATCTAATATTACGGAGCTCTTTGTTGGAGCTTCTTATACTATTTCTATTTTAGATTATTATATTAGTTATTGTAGATTGTAGATACTGGGGTGACTTCTAAGTGATTATGGCAATACCTATATCCTCAGGCTCGTCAGGTTCCCAGGGGTTTACCAAGATATTTGTTCTAGAATACGTATTTAGACATATCAGGGCTGCGAGCACTAAGCAGCAAAGATGCATAACAATTACCTGGGTCTATTTATTATATTATGGAGTTCCAGTAATTACGGTGCATTTCCAAGCAAAACCGTATTTCAACTCCTACGTAGTCATTTAAACATTATCCTATAACTATAAACATAGATCAGATGCGTTCTGCTGATAACTGCACTACATTTTTTTTATATTCAACTCGCTATGGCAACGTTTAAACAGGGATATAATCACAGCAAAAACTCGATTGAGATGTGCGACCGCATTAAAACATAATCGATGTATCGATAAAAAGTTGCAACATCGATTCTGCGACAGCACTTGACGTGTGTCAAGTTGGCTTGCTACTATCCGTGTTGGTAAACTAATGATATTTTAATAAGGGCAAGTCTTACTTGCTTGCTTTTGCAGTTACAATTTATACGATCTGTAATCCAGTTTAATACACGATTGCTTTTCGAATGCTTTGTTTTTATTGGTTGAGGATTTTGCAGTAGCCGTCTGTGAGCCTTTTGCGCTTAAAATTACCAATTCAAATTCATGTATTAGCTAATACAACAGAATACAGACAGGTTTAACAGCGGATCCCAAACTAGCAATAGCCTGTATCTTGGTGACCCAGACACTACACAAACTTAAAAAATTGTAATGTTCTGCTAGCGCAAGAAAAAATATTTAGATTAATTAGCATAAAACAAAAACAAAAGAATAATTAATAACATTGAAAATAACTTAAATTAATAAGCAAGATGTGATTACAGAGGGAAAAATTAAAATAATTATATATAATATAAATAATTTATAATATTGTAAAAAAAAACAGGTACATACAAAAATTGATTTGATATTAACCTATTTTAACAATTATGACCTGCCTAGCCTTTAAAACAATAGGCCGGTTTATCCTATAGATAAGCTCTGAGTGGAAAATAGAATACCTATGAATATATTTTCCCTCTTTATGCTCACTATTAGGTACACAATTTTGCGCATGGTACCGTTGCGTGCATTCGCCATATTTATTTTTGATAGTTCATGTAAATTCGATCAGCATTCGTAACATCACGAATTCACGACATGATTTTATTATATAATACACGGTTAGTAGAATAATGGAAATGTCATAATGATATACGACCTTGTCTTCGAATGTCAAACTTTGCTAAAAGACTTACTTAATCAGATGAAATAAGAAAGCGGAAACGTTGGAAATCTAGAGATAATTTTCTTGCGAAGAACGCAAGTTTATTTAAAGAACATATTTTCGTAATGGACCTCACTAAAGTTTGCGAAAGCTCATTAATGTTTTATGGATACTAAACCGGAACTGAAGACTGGTCAGCATGTTTGCTGCTTTGCTGAAAATGCGCAAGCCGCATTGCGCTTAATTGTCATCATCGGCATATTGGTCATTTTCCAAATTGGATTGTGAATCCCCGTCTAGTTTTCAATATTTAGTACTTCGTATGTACTTCAATACACGTTGATAAAAACCACTCCATATTACTTACCTGTCTTGTCAATATAAAATATCCCAGTTCCATTTACTAGGATATACAATTTAAGTATCTACTCTCGTTCTGAGCCCTTAAGTAAACACTAGTATTATTTTATTACCTAGTTTGTTAATACAATTTTCTCTTACGGCATAAATGGAAAAGGTGGCTATAAAATGCGGCAGCGTTTTGATATGTTAATCTTGTGTATTTATTGATTTAAATTACAAAGTTATAAATTATCAGATTTGTGTAAATTACGTTCGGTAGGAGACAGATTTGTGTAAATTATTCTCGGTAGCGAGTGTAGAGTGATGTATATTCTCATACAACATTATGGTATTATGATATTATCAACAAAAAAGTTACGGTACATATTTCGACACATTAGAACCGTGAGACCGCTAGAAGGTCGTAAATGACATTAAAGCGTCCATTTGAACGTTAGAAATAGACACTGGCCATCAATCACCAGCATGGGCCACAAAGCCTTTAAACTTTTCTTCATAAAGTGTAAGCTTGCTCTAAGTTGTTCGACCATTACGTTTAAGGAAATTATTTACGCTGGCCATCCCTTCGCACGTCGCTTAGTGAAATGCATTTTCGAAATTAATCATTTCTATGTTACTGAAACAACACAAATATGCAGTTAGGTGACAGAAAATGAATGTTTTAAACCTATAAATCATTTAACTTCTAATAAGATTATACTTTTGTTGATTTTAAAACAAGTATGTAAAGATACGTGGTGCTAAAAGATTATAGCTGTTTAACTTCTTTATTTTATTTTATTGTCTTGCATGTCCAGAGACTTGCTAGGATGGGAACGTTTTATGCAAGTTTATGTAAATAAACATAGAGATTTTATTTTATGTTTTTACATTTTATGTAGTAACGTCTTGCAGAATTATCTGCATATGAGATTAGTCCTAGGTATATTGCAATGTCTGGATGGACGGTTGCTTGGGATCGTTTTCATCCTAGATATTTACAGTATCATTGTAAACATCTTGATTTAATTTCAAATGAGTCCAAAGTCCTGGGATTATCAGTATTATAGTGATATCGTTACTTAAATAATTTCTTTGAGGTTTTGTCCTAGAAATGGCAGTTTTGTCAAATAAATAATTTTTCTTGAAGTTGTTTTTCGCTACCCATTCCTCTATCTTTTATAATTGCGGTATTCTGCATTAAAAGATTCCCACCATAGCAGATGCACTATTTAGCGGTCTCATTCAAGTCAAAAATAATATAAACGACTACCATTAACTAACTCGTAAAGCTAATCATTTAACTTAGTAGGTAGCCATGTTAAAACATTATCGCTCTTCCTCAATTTGTCTCGGTAAATTAACCTTAGTAAGGATCAATATTTTATAGATATTGATAAGATAAAGTACTGAGGATGAGAGAAATCCTGTTATAAGAGTATCTTCTTATTAGAAAGGAGAAAAGTTGATTGTTTCTTAGATGTTTTCTTTTTGACGTAGTTGTGCTTATAGGTAGACCTCTGCTTAATCCCTTGGGGATTACAGCCGTAATGTTATGTTATGTTTTTTTTTTAGAAAAGTCTTCTTAAACCTCTCGTACCAGTTTGCTGATGAAGCAATTAGCAATGATTTATAATAATTATTTAACATTTAATTAGCGTGTAATTACGTATTCGTAATGTAATAAACGGCTGTGGTGAGCGTTAAAAATTAATGTGCATTAGAATTTTAAATTATGTGTCGGGAGTTTCTTAAGTAAGCCTAGTACGATACGATCATACAAGTGATTGATGAGCTCCCTTATTCTACGTAGATGGTTTAATTATAAGAATAAACGAAATCTAATTTTAGCTATCTGTAACCATTTCACAGAAAACCATTTATAAAATCATTGTTAAAAGTTATGGGTGTCGTAACTCAGCCCAGCTCAGTTATTTATATAAGCTTTTATTGCAAAAAAAAAACAACTCGATTTCATTTCCGCTTACAAATAAAAAATGGCTGACTCGACAGCAAAAAACTTGTCTTTAGCACGTTCGCACCCAAAATGTCGTGATGTTATAGTTTGATAACAAGTAATGACAAAATAAAAGACACTCGGTGAAGCACCACGCGGCGCAGGCGCTGCGATCGCGATGACGGGCCAAGCGCATCGTGCGATCCGTTATGCGCTCGCTTCGCTTTTTTTATCGCCTCGCGATTATCGCCGGCCCGTTACACCGCCGCACGCGCACAATTTGTGCATTCACTCGCTGGAAAGCGCTGGAATCCATCCAAGATTAATTACTGTCTTCCATTGTGATTATGAACTTGTAATTACACGGGCGACGCTATCGTTCCACACTGTGTTTACCGTGTCGTATGCAAATGTTATTAATTATTTAATGGCTTTTCATTAATGGAGTGTGCATTATGATGGAACAGTTTTTGTTTGAATTCTTGACTTGATCGACGTAGCGTTGCACTACGTTGATGAGTTTAACATAACTTGCATTTTCTAAATTGTCAAGAGCCGTTTTTACAACGATTACAAATAATAGTAAATGCAATATTTATAACGAAGAATATTTGTAACGTTCAGTAAAATCATTGCGTGAACGGTTGTTGGTTTTAAAGAGCCTATATTTATCAAGTACCTGAGTATTAATTTCGTAGAAAGCTGACACTTACTGCTGGGTTCCGGTGTTCATTCACAATTGGAAAACCTGCAAATACAGCAGTACCAACATGAGTTACAAAGAATGAATGAAAAGTTTTCACAGGTGCATCCAAGCAACTGAAGCCTTTCAACTAACAACATTAAAACTTTAGTATTCAAGCTTTATTCAACCGTATCTTGAATGTATCTTTAACGATCTTGAAACTAACAAACAAATACCCGTAAACATTGACTAAAGAAACTAATAGGTGCTTATTTGACTTTTGTTAGCTTAGTAGCCAGTGTGGTCCATAACACGCCGCCTTTGATAAATTTAATGTTATTCGGACAACGTATTCCTTCATGCATTTCAAATGTTTTATCTCATTCCCACATTAAATAAATTGCAATTTAGTGAAATGCCCATGGATTCCTGCTTTCTAATAGCAAAAAGATGAACACGGAACTGAGCAGGTCTGAACCGGCTGTAATGAGGAACTTTTGATTGATATTACGTAGAACTGCGAACTGTTGGGGATGTTTAGTGCTAGATGCTGGTCATTAGGGACCTCTCCGAGGAATGGATGGTAGTAATTTGTTTGTGTGTAATCGTAAATCAATAACTTTGTTGCGAGGTGTGAAATATGTGAGTTTCTTGTAATGTTAGGATCTGACAATGCTGTTTTCGATGAATTTAATTATGCGTTGTATTTGCAGTTGCTTATCGCTATCATCTTTTGCGTACGTAACGTTTACGTACGTTTTTAACATCAGCAGATCCATTTCCTTGAAACTGATTAAAAAACTGATAGCATAACTTCAACAGATAAATACCAAAATTCCACAATAGCAAAAGCATTGAAAGCTTCTATGCTTCGACCACTATATGGTCTGCATTCCGTTGCCTCTTTGTTCAAAACATTACAACTATCCGACTCAATATTAACGTCAATTAACACAACAACAGATATACAACAAAAGCAGATTCGATGCTGCGATAGTCGCACAGTTCCAACATTCTTGAAAACTTTGAAACAACATTGAAAGGCGAAGTAAATAAGGGGAAAGTTGTGATACCAGTTGGTGGGTTTTCAGTTTAATGAGCCATTGTGGGTAAAATGTTACAAATCGCTGGACATGAGACGGAACGATAGGGTGTTTAGCGAGATAGTGATTCTATCACTTTGTATTGTTGAGTTGTTTTGCTTGGTTTACGTTACTGGTGGACTGGTATGGGTGGAGTTGCTAACGAGTGGGTTCATTTCATAGGTTGGATACTCAGTTAGGACTAGGTTATTTTGTCTGTCTATGAAAAATTCTTAGTTCGCAGTTTAGATTTCTGCCTGTTTGTTTGTGTTATGTGTCATAGCACTGCTCCCCTAAGTTATACAGGGATAAGTTCTTAAGAGATTTTTATAAAGTTTGATAAATAAATAAAAATAAAAAGTTTTTAAACTGTCATGGTTAACATTATCATTAACACTAGAAACGAAGAACATGGTACATATCCCGTTTCTAGTGTTAATGATAAAAAGAAAAGTTTGTAAATCGTTTCAACCCTTGTTGACCTGTAATTATGTTAAGTTTGCTAGGGAGTAGGTAAAGACGCCTGCACATCAGGCTACTACAGTCTGTCAAATTTCTTTAATAGATTTGCAACTTTATCACTAAAGCTTTACGTTCAAGGTTGATTGGGAAAATTTGACAGTTTCGGGTAGCATGTGTTGGCGTTTTTACGTAATAAGAAGCATACTAATGTTTTGGAAAGTTTTATTCAAAATAAGTTTTCAGAAACATCCTGTATTAACATAATTATACAGAGTATTGTTCATATGTGTTTCAGAGGAAAATAAATCATTTTTCACGTTCAACCGTTTTGTTTTAAAAATGTGCACAGTAATAATTACACAGTGAATAAATTCCGTGTTTAGCATAGGACAATAGGAAAAAAGTGTTTTATAATAACGCTACAAATAAACGACCACAGCTGATGACTGCGAATTGTAAAAGCGTGAAATGGCCGCCATTTTATTTTACACAAAGCATTTCAATTTGTTGCTTATTTGCTTTCAATTTATAATAGTTGCGTGCAATTATCTTGTGTGATTTAGATGTTATCTTATGCTCATTGTTGTCACTGCTTACTTTGTTGTTGAAGATGTAATAATCGATTTAGGTACTCGTTAAAAGAATCAGTTTTAAAACTAACGTTTTCAGCGTCAAGTTGTATTAAAAAAATTGAGAGTCATTTGATTGATATGTCTTTTGGTGATTTTCCATGTTCTTTACGATTAATGAGCTCATTAAAATTAAGATAGTATCATTTGCTTATCCAAATCTGATATCTACTAGCAATTTGTCTTCAATCTTCAACATGCATGACCTGATGCAATCCATCTCCATTATAAAAGTAATTACATTACATAAATTATTATATTACACATAAATAACAATTATATATAAAAAAAAAACGCCACAGTTGATAGAAAGTGTGGTATTTACATTAATCATAAAATGTTGTACACCAACACGAATGACAGCCGATACACTTTTATCGAACAGCCAATCAGTGCTCTTCTGAGATTTATGTAGGACAATAAAGATGTAAAGATATAAAATATCAAAGGGCTCAGTTGTTGCAGTGGGCCGATGATTTAATGCCTGACGTAGATATAAAGTGCAATTCACACTGGTACGGATTATCGCGGGTTTAGGGTTTATGGTGCACGGGGCGTCGGATCGCGTTTCACAGGCTATTGAGCTTGTAAGATGCCTAATGTGGATATTGGACCAATTCAGTGGAGTGTGAAAAGAATCTAATGGTGGATGTCTGGAGATTTGTAAGAATGCATGTTGTATCAAGGAGGTTTTGTTTACCAGTATGGTTGACTACCTCATTGTTGTTGATGTAGTGGTTGCTGCGCTTGAGATCCTGGGCTCGATTCCCAGGTCGGGTAAAGTGTTATAAGCTTTTTACATCAAGTTTTTTTCAGTAGCAGTCACGGAGTTTGGATGTGTGCCCGATTGATTCCAATAGACTATGCCCCCTATTACATGAGACTTAAATATAACTGGCGAAATCTGGATGTACTATTAAGTAAAACCTCTGCCAAACCCCTCGGGAATTACAGGCAAGTTGTTATGTTGTGTTATATTTGAAATAAAATTCATTACGTTTTAAGAGCCTCTGTCGGATTTTTTTACGGTAGTGGGCATACTTACGTAGCAATAGTAAACACTTGATAGTTTTAATAAGTTACATAGACTCTAAAAGTCTCGCAAATGCAGAGTTTTGAGTTAGCGATTTCTAAAAAGGAACTTTTCACTTCCATTTGATTAGTTAAAACAAACGTTGAAATTCTCCGAATGAAATTTATACGAGAACGAATAAACATAATAAGACCTAATTTAAGGGAAAAGACGAACTCTTGTTTGTATAATAAATTCCCGCGTTCAGTCAACAACTCATTTGTCATTGACTAGCTAGACGGATAGTGAAGAAAACAAACAATCTACTAGTTGAAGTTGTCGACAAACTTGCTCACGCGCCGGCCGCTGCGAAAGTATCAACAATCAACATTATTAACATTTTAGAATATTTTCAAAAAAATGTCTGAGATTAGGAAAGTGGTATCTTGTAAATGGGACTGACTAAAGGCCGCTACACACGACAGCTAGAATGTTTTTTTGTTTTCGAAATGCAGGTAATTGGGTGGATATACTTATATTACATATCTGTCCGTAAATTGTCTGCAGTAGCTTTAAGCTTAAATTGAGATAAATGTACATCCGTATTGCTTGATTATATCTTAACGTATTTATATAACTTACATACATTTCTCAGGGTCTTATGGCAAGCTGTAGTAAACTACAATGTATATGTTATGGGACTAATACATAACTGGCGAAATGTGAACTATTAAGTACACTTCTGTACATTGAAATCCCCTTGGAGGATTTCAGGCGTGATGGTATAATGATGCTATAAAGTAGTAGACATTTTTATAGTAGTAAAAGCTGCCGTGTGTGACGAGCTTTAACGGGTTGGTGGTAGAATCGTGAGTGAAGCGTGTGCATGCGCATGCTACGTCTAAATTTACAGGTGCGCGATGATCTACATCCAGATAGGGTTTATTACCGCAGAGAGTTATGTGCGCATCTGTCACGTACATCACTAACAGTTAGAGTACGACGTAATGCAGAAGTTCCACTTCCAAACGCAGTTTTCAACTTGTACCCATTTAAATGAACTTGTATAAAAATTGACTGGGCTCATAATGTTTAAGGAAAAGTGTAGCGAAATAACGCAATTCCTATTCCTAACGATGGTCGTGCCATAACCTCAGATTAGGGAAAATTAACAAAATAAAATATTTTATTTCACATAGGCACATAGAAAACGTCGAGAAAATGTGCACAGTTCGGGTTAGTCGTTTCCTATAGAGAAGAACCGGCAAGAAACTCCCATGGTTACTTTATTAAAATGATTTGGTTAACCCCTATTAAGGTGACTATTGCTAACTTGTGCATCAACATCACAGCTTTCCTTCTTTGAGTCGTATCAAAAGTGCCACTGTTAAATTAACAATGAGTATATCTACCTACATCAATGGATCCTTTAATTTGTGTCGCGCTCACGAACGCATTTGATGCACTTACTATAGTTAGGTCATGTTTATGGATGGAGAGGGAGTGGAAGACCAATGAAACGATGGATGGATTGTCTGAGAAATGATATGAAAGAAAAAAGAGTAAATGATAGCGTGACGGTTGGCAGAGGACAATGGAAGAAAAAAACGTGTTTCGCCGACCCCAAGTATCATGGGACAAGGGCAGGAAGATGGTGACTAAATTTAGGTCATACACTTCATCGTAAACACGGTCAAATGAGACGTAAATTCTGCGAGTTGAGGTAAAGCAGTGTGAAATGAAAGTTAGATAAACACCGGTTTGACGCGAAACTTACGATTTACTAGATAAACTGGGGTTTAGCTACTGACGTGCGATGTCACAGATAGTTACGACTTTAAACTGTGGTTAGTTTCCTTGTTGAAATAACTTTAACTTGGAAGTTTTAAGTGAATTATAAACGTGTTTGCAACGATAGTTTCCGTTCAAGTTTAAAAGGAATTTACATAGTTAATTATTGTTTTGGTAATCGTTAAGCTGTCTAAACCATTTCTCTGACACGGAAATGTCAACAAAAAACTATAATAAAAATCTTAAGCTGCAAACAATGCTGCTACTTATATTAAAAACAAAAGGAGATAGTTCAAAAGATAAATATTTAGAACTAAAAGCTCTTTTGAACGATGAAAAATGAGATCTAAATGATTTAAGATCTTAGAGATGAAAGCCCGCCCGGCTGCCTACTTACTTTCATAATATTTTGAAAGAGCGGACACTTACGGGTCATTATCTTTCTGTTACAGTTACTTGTGACACAAATGTGTTTTTTTTTCGTCTAAACAAAGCAGCCATTTTAATACTTAGTCACTAGAATTACTCACGGTTCTTCGAAGCCAAACAATATCATGGTTTTAAGGAAGTCACTTGGCAATTGTAAAATTGCAGGCGATTAAACAATTTAGTTTTGAACTCACTGTTTTCGTACAAAGTATTTTGTAGCGATGTTATTTTGATTGGTGTAATTATTTGATCGTAGCAATGAGTCAGGATTTATGGGATTATTTCACAATTATAGAACTGTTGTGTTGGTAATGTTTACTTCCTTGTTTGATGACAATTTTATTTTGAACTAAATCTTTTTTTATAGGTCAACATATTTACAAACATCTGGAGTTTTGCTTGTTGTTAATTTAAATATATAATGCTCCTCGACTGCCTCGTTGGTCGAGTGGTCGCAAGTGCGACGGCTGAGCAGTACGTCCTGAGTTCGATTCCCAGGTCGGGCGAAATGCTATTGGGTTTTCCACCAGGCATTTGATGACAATAGACTCGCCCCCTATAACATGAAACTTAAACATAAACGGCGAAATGTGGGTGTACTATTTACACCTCTGTCTAACCCTTCGGTGATGGGAGGCGTGATGTTATGTATCGTTCGCGATAATTTGATGATAGCAGCTACAAACTTTACGAATAATTTCAAAATCTAATTAACTTCTATGAAATATGATGAACAGCTTTCTCTTCTACTAGCACATCTGTCATTACTATAATTTCTTGCCTCTATTTCTCGCTAATATTAAGCGATTAGTTATTAATAATATGAAATTACTTGTATATTAGCTACACGAACACACATGTTCTGTAACCCACACTTATCTTACATTCAATAGCTTCTTAGCCACGGTCCATAGCTCCTGTAACGGATATGACAACGTGCGTGCCAACAATTCTAAATTCTCCATTTCGCTGTCGCCTCTATTACACTTTGAAATAGATACGAAAGTTGCGTGTGACTTTTTGTGGTACTGGAATAACTTGTGTGATTGGCTCTATTCATTGATACATTGTCCCCGACCTTCAATTGTTTTTGTATGTGCCGCCTCTTTGCCTCTTTCAGGCATTGTATTGTTCGCAAATATATCGGAAACAATTTAAAAAGTTATCATCATTAATTTTACGGATCATCGGATAGTCAGTGGCCGTTGAAAAATACAATGCTTTTGGGTTTCAATCGATGTATCGAATGCTTTTGTTTTGTGAGTGAATCATACAAGAGTTGTAATAGATACTCGTTTATAATGCTTGCATCAAGCGTGTATTCATACAGCGTGTACTAGAAAGGTGTGGTCATATTTCAGGGTGTGATTCTGACCATCAAACTGAACCACTTACTTCATGGGACCACAACGGAATTCGTGAAAAAAATCTGCTGTTTATTACCTACAAAACTTCAAGACCAAAGACACAAATATTTACGACCGGTAGAAAAGAAAAAACGAATAAAATCGTAAACCAATAGGTACTTGTTACTACTTAGTAACAAATCACTCTGTCTAATGTCATACGTCCGCTTATCATTAACATTTGTGTGTCAAAAACAAAAATGTTCGGGATCAAAATTTTTGTATGAAAATATTCCTAATGTCCGCTCTATGAATCTTTTAAATCTCTTTGTTTCAAGACCTACGCGACCCAAATGTATGGGACAGTTGATTTCTTTCGCGATTTCGATGGTGGAGAAAGTGGTTCATTTTGATGGTCAGAATCAGACCCTGAAATATGCACACTTCTTTCTGGGACACGCTGTATAGTAGGATAGAGGTTTTGATTCATCTATTTTTCCAACTCCACATAAAACTTCGTCTACTTTTAGATTACTATACCGCATGCAACGACCCTTCCAAAGCTGAATCCATAAAATATGTTTTGTTTTTATAAGCTCTTCCATAAATAGCTGCATTATTTTTTAGTGTAGGAATCTCTGCATCCTTCTTTTATTTTAAATTATATTCTTTGAAATGTGGTCTATTTTTCAATTAAGTCGATATCTCTGCATCCTTCTTTTATTTTAGATTATATTCTTTGAAATATTTTCTATTTTTCAAGTATGTCGTCACTTTTGAAAATCCTGAATGAAACTTGGCGAGGGAAATATGGTGTCCTGCCAAGCTGTAGATAGAATATAATGTCTTAGCATGTTGACCTTTTTTTTTGAATGACATCTCGCAGTTCAACCTAGGAGGTTGTCGTCTGCTTACCCGGATATCTATCCTGTGGGTGCCTTGAGTTTCCTCCAGCCAGGCAAAAACACTTACAAACTAAGCGACTACACGCTATGGGCATCCCCTGTGGGGTACGAGCCTCGGCTTAGGGCGTCGCTGGGGGAGGACAGCAAAGGGACAGGCTGGATCTGAGTAGAAAACAGTCTTACCTTCCTTCGTTCCTTCCTCATTAGCAATCTCTTTTTTAACCAGCAAATAAAAGTTAACAACGCTTTACAACAATCAACAATACTTAAATATTTAGTAGAAAGTTATCCTTCAAGCTTGGCGGCACTTAAAAAGTTAGTAAACTGATAATTTTGTATAATTTGCTAACAAAACGGCGCCGAACACAAATTGTATAATGTGTGAAGTAATTTGTAGAGGCCACTTCGCATCGCGTGCTTTGCTCACTAAATAGACGACAAAAGCTTCAGTAAATAAGTATCGGTTGGCTATTAATAGAACGTGCTTCGATTTTTTATGTCAAACGGAAATTGTAGTCTGAAATAGTTTATTTATTATAGTTAATGTCGAAGCTATCGTTCATTAAAGAGGAGTCGAGCTTTTATCAATCGATTCTGAGTAAATAAACTAGTCAATTATTTGCTAAATAAGCACTTGAAGATGAATGATAAATACTTAAGGTTGTATTTAGAAACGTTCGTTCAAATACACGTACCTAATATTTGCTGTAGATTCCTCAAAGCTCGACGTGCAACTCATATCGAATACCTAATACTAATAGACATAGCAAGTTTGAAGTCTCATGTTGACATAACGCCATCACACACTATTTGAGTAAGCGCGAAAACTGCCGATATTAAGGCCATCACACACTATTTGAATAAGCGCAAAAATTGCCGTTATTAGGGCCATCGTTCATCGACACTGAATACTCGATTAGTAAAACCATTGAATAGATTCTATCGTATCGTATCGGGTTGTCATCTTCATCCTTCTCTTATCCCAATTTAATTGGGGTCGTCGCAGTATGTCTTCCTTAGCCCATTTTTAGCTATATAATGCGAGCTTTTTGCTGTGTTATATGTGAGTGACATTTCCTAAATTGGTTGACAACTTTCTGAGGCGTCGATCACTTCAAATCAACTACAAAGATTTTGTAGGCTAGATTCGATGGCTGACGAAGACGCTTTTTTTTTTTTTTTTTTGGAGGGTGAGAAATCATCAAATGACTCCTCCCGCTCTGGGCGGAGCGGAAGGGAGTGTCAGACTCTTACTGACTAAAAAACACCCATGTTCCTTCATTGGCCCTTTATGTTCCAGGGCCGCGGTATCTCTTTCGAACAGTCCCGCAGCCCTGGCAGTGACGAAGACGCTTTGGACTTCTATTGACGACGCGTGGTCGACCACTAACCTGCTACTCTATTCCCAACCACTGCAATTCTTGAACTGTGGCGACCACCAGAAATACCACTAGACAACTCGTTGACGCTAGCCGAAAGTTGGAGTTCTAAATTACACGTGGTGTGCGACGACCATCAATACACACCGTTACAATGGGCATATTTTGCGGTAAAACTACCGTTCGTACCAAACAATAGAGTTTCCCTTTCATTGATACACGATAGCGATCCCGCAACGAAACTTGATACCATATGTAATTGACACTCGTCGAGCTAATTTCTACTAGACCAGTAGCTTGCTACTCTTGTTTGAACGCTCCTATGATGAATGGTCTTAGAGATTACATGGACATTCATTGATTGATCGAATGCATAGATATTAGTTTGTACATTTATCTCATTTGTTATGCGGTTAGATGCGAATTTGTTTCGTGTTGAGTGGTGACTTGTAATGATATCAGTCACTCATTATGATGAAGAGTATGATGATGGAAAGCTGCTTACGATTTTGAATGTTCAATGGTTGTTAGCCATAATCTACTCCTTTTTCTTGCATATCATTCCTCACACATAATACATCCATCTTTTCATCAGAGTTTTGTTTAGAATATCACTTAGTGCATGGCTCTGCTAATAAACATAAACTTTAATTGCCGATGCGTCTGGCAGACGGGGTCACTTGATGACAGGTCACAATATTTGACCGTCCATTGTGTGGCTGTGTCACGTCCTAGTTTGATGATTGAGATATCTGTCAATTTTCAGAATGATCTTTGCAAAAAATTTGCATCGTAATATACCGTTTGAATTGAAACTTGCACTCACAAAGCAGACACGACTTTTTCATTCATTACGATCATGTGAATTTCACTGTTTATAGCTAAAGCTTTTTTTGCGGTCTGTGAACTGGATTCCAGCCACTCGTTGAACTCTCACGACCATACGTTCCCATACTCACAAGAGGTCAATAATAACTGGAAATATTAGTCTAGATATAAAATTATGTGCGCGTTCGATGTGGGACTTTCTTGACGCTCTATTTGCTCTCTAGAAATGCGAATAGTTTAAGTACATAACACACGTTTTCCATTGCATGCGTAGACTTAGAATCTATGAAAATATGCCCAAGAAACCGGAACGGTACTTGCTCGGAAAACATTAAAATATGCGCAAATGCACTCATTAAATACGTGTATTTTAAGGTTAATATATTCGTAATATTACCGAGAAAGGTACTGGTTAGATCTTAGTGGTAATAAAATGTTATTAATGTTATCATTTTGAGCTAAATGTTGAGTAGGGAATTTATAGTGTGGGTAGTGGAGAAAATTGTTGCTAGTAATGTCTTTAATGATTGCTTTAATGGATGGTTTTCTTAATAATTATCTCGATCTTACGTTTTAAATTAAAGGACTCACTTACACGAAGAGCCTAAGCACGGTGTGATAATTGGAAATTGATAAGATTGTTTTGATCGAAGTTTTGCAGTAAAGTTGGTTGGGACCACGTTGCACCAAAGCCTCGGTCTAAAACCAAACTTAAAGGTATAGTCATTGCAAGAAGACCATGGAAAAAGTTTTGATTAAACACAAAAAATTCACAACAAACACACCACAATAAAATATGCAATGTCACACTATTCAAAAATATACACTTTCTCTCGAAATTGAAGTTTATAAATGGAGTTACTACACGTATTGTACAAAATTATAAATAGCCACTCTATCAAGTATATATGCTTCGTCACCGATTGAAGTTTCATTTTTAAAATGTACTTTCTCGAATAACTTAAGAATTGAGATGGTAAAATTGTGTATTTTTTTTATATACCTACCTAGATTGATAAAATCGGTGGTAAAAAGGTGGTATCCAAAGGTGGTGATGGTAAGGTGGTTATCCTCTGGAAACTATAAACAATAATAACCGTATAGTGCTGCAAGGATCTTTTGGCGCTTGAATGACATTGTCAGAGGGCGCTGTTTGTGAAATTTGAAGAAGGAATTATATTGAAAAAACTAGATGGCAGCTTTAGTTTCGTTTATGGCGACGCTAAAAGATCTATGTACAATTACAGCTATATCATTTTATGTTACACAGAAGACACAATCAAAATAAATGTTGGCTCTTGTATTAGCAGCTGATGCTTCAATGTTTACGAACGACTTGCGATCGAAATCTTTGAAGTGTTCCGCAATTTGGTGCTTCGTCCTGTCATGCTGGATCCTTGCCAAGAACGTTATCCAGGGAACATACAGTCGCAATTCCTGGTTTATACATAAGTTAGTAGTCTTCAACATGTTTCGCGCAAAAACCTCTGGATTTTCTAGAAGAAAATACTTTTTACGTAAGGTTCATTCATATAATATCAAGAATGATAAAAACTTTATTGCCTGAATAAAAAGTTGCGTACAACATTTATATATACCTAATCGATTTTTTAAATCGATTGGCCAATTAAAATCGTTCCGATTATAAATATCTCCGTATTACAGTATCCGAAATATCGTTTGCAATTTATGCACAATTTAAACAAATAAAATTTTGAAAGCATTTAATTATGGTCAGGCAATTTGTTTTTCAAATTGGTTCCGTCATTACTAGCCATCATTTTGATAATAATATCTTCTATACGATACTTTCTTTGACAGTAATTAAAAGCAGGTGTACGGATTTAATGATGGAAATCTAAATGAAAAAATATTTACGTAGAGTACATATTCTATAGTAAAATTATTGAAGGAAATGATTACCGATTGAATCCTTCCATTACTTGAAGTATTCTTTTGTTTGGTTAGTGAATAAGGGAACAAAAATGTTCTTTGTTAGTTGGACTTTATTGACAGGAAATCAGTTAAAAGAGGCTACTTAATTGTCTATACAGCCCAGCTAAACCTTAATGATACTCCTAATGAGGCGCTTCCGAATAATTAATACGCATTCTATGTCTAATTGAAGAAGATATATTAAATATTTTGAACGTAAAAATTGATATATGAAATCAATTAAATTCTTTATCGAGTTTCATACTTCAATTGAATAATCGACTATTAGACGTTGCATAGCGGCACATCACTCACAAGATTTAGTTATAGGTATCGAGTAAGAATGTGCGTTAACTTATAAATAGCCGAGTAAACGAACCGTGTCGGGTCGGTATGAGTGCCCGTAATTGGAGAGTATCTCACGTGCAAGCATTTGTGATAGTCCGGGAATCTCGCCCAAAGACAATTAGACCATCAAACTTTATCGATTGTAGATAATTTATAATTGTAATTCGATTAACACCCACGCATTCGAGTCGTCATAAAATTCGTTTACGAAATCGAATTTGTTTGTATATTTTTAATTACGAAATTGTGACGTCTTCGTTTTACGATTATTCGACTACGAAAGTTGTCAAAGAAATTGTGTTTAGCATTCTCTTTTATAATTGACTTTATATTCCGAGTTTCATCTCCTGAAACGGGCGAATCTAATTATTATCAAAAGGAAACGAGATAATAATTTGATCACATTATGTTTACCATTTCCTATGTAAATCTAAAATTACCTTTCTTCGAGACGATGCAAGAGTAATAATAACTCCATTTATTTTCCTATAAAATATTTGTGGGAGAAGATTACCTTAGGACCGTTTATAGTTTACAATTTCCTTTATATCATAAAGTTTACAGCTAAGTAATCATGTCGTAATCGCTGTGAGCTTTGATGACACCTAGCTTGATGTGATAACGCTAAATTATTACTGTAAAATGTTTTACGTGTATAACGTGGATGACAGATTGTTCGAATTTCAAACTGTTATTGTAAATGGCTACCTCAGACATTATCGTGTTCTTTATTGTGAAAATGTGTAAAAATGTGTCATAAATGAGTCACATTAGAACATAGAATGGGTTTATTTCTAGGCTCTATTGTAGCGCGTTATTCCATATCTGAATTTTTCTTCTAAAAATGCCAACTTGTCAAATCAAAATTCGATCAATAAGTATTAATTTATATTAAATTCTATATGTAGGTATATCCACTGAAACCACTGTCCACCAAAGCCTTATAATAAGACGCTTGAATTCACAATTGCACATAAAAGCCAGTCGATAATTGTGATAATTTCGATACGCCAACGTTCAGTGCGGAAGACTGCGGCCGGCGGCGCAGATGTGGGCTGCGGAACCCGAAGACAGAGCGCGTTTATTGGCCATCATTTCGCGGACTTGCGGTCCGATTGTAGGACGGCGAAATTTTATTGAAAGCAATAGGCACAAGAGTTATGTTGTTTTATTTATAGAACAGTGGCTTAAAGAGTAGCACACATCAGGTATGTCTGGGAATTATTTCATGGATTTACCGGTATGGAAATCCTTTTAAGTATACAAAGAAATAGCTAGATACAGCCACAATTCAATCTCTTTTATGTGTCGTTAGTCGTTACCAACAACCCAGTTTTCTCATCTTTCGTAATAATATTTCCCACAGAAAAAGCGTGACACAAATCCACGCATTCATTCATTTCTCATCAACACTTTAATGTCGGAAACAACAAAACAGCAGATGTAGGCAGGCGACATGACGCCGCGACAACACGTTCGCTTTACACGCAACACGGCAACACGCTGCTCTGAATACGCATGCAACAATACCAGCCCTGCAATTTGCGTTTATGGGCCTATTCAGACGCAGCCATGAATGGGGACGCCCACCCCGCAGCGCGATTCCCCGGCCCGCGCTCGTGCACTCTCCCTACACACAATAGGGTTGAACGATGAATTTAATATAATTTTCCGCCCACCATGCAATTTTCTCAGATCGTTATGTGCTTAGAGCATCTTAATGTGCAAAATGGCAAACTTCATACAAACTTAATTCAATATTATTCTGAGATGTATGGGAAGTGTATTTGTTAGGTCAGTGAAATAAGCCTTCATTTTAAGTAGGAATAGGTACTGCTTGCATACAAAGGGGGTTATGAATAAACATCGCAAACTATTATCATGCATCACGAGAATTTGCAAGCATTGAAATGATGTCAAGCAACCTCATTTTGCTTTATTTTGTAAACATTCTAGAAGGTTCAATTTTTGCAACATCATCACGCTTCAATCTGAAAAGAAAAAGGGGCATAAACAGTCCATAATCAAAATGTATTCAAAAGCATTCTCGGGTAAATTAATCATCTAACAAAGGTTCCAGTCGATCGATATAGTTTGCTTTCATAATTTTTATCACAAAAAGTTACCCGAGAAATGATTAACGATACTGTTACTTCTCCGTTAAATGGCCTCGCGAATCGAGCATTCTGATATAACATTACACTTAAATTGTTCGATGATCGACTATCATCAACCACTACCGTTTTAAACGTGCCAACATCATCATAACCATCATCATTATCATTGCTATTTATTGGCTACAACTTGTCAGGCTGACGTTACGAAACATCTGTTTATTGCAAGATAAAGTGGCATTAAAATGGAAAACCTCAAATCAAAACTAATCAGTTCCGTATATAATCTCTACAGTTATTTTTGATTCGGGTCAAAGATCCATCATTTCCTGCGTTTCAACACGATATCTTTCCTTACCGTAATAACCAATTTGTGTTTACAAGGCGTTGTATATCCAAAACACACGGTTGGTTGCGTCCATAGGCGTAAAAGGCCTAAATTACATCCATCTCGGCTTTGTTGCGCAGACGTCAGTCAAACGATCCCAGATATACATCAAGCGGAAGAAACTTATTATCCCTTTGTCTTCGAATTTTTAAGACGCTGTCATACTTGTGCGATGTTCCAGGAAGTTAGGGACCGTAACCTAATATTTTGTATGATTCGTCAATACCTACATTTAAGAACTATACCTTGCAAACCTGTGTTATCTTTGTTTCATTTTGTATTTGCATCTATGGCGCCTTTTATTTCATGAAGCAATTCCAAATTGATGGACTTAAAGAGCTTCTATGTCAAAGTTTAGCTGTAATTCTCCAAACTTATTTGTATCATCTGGTATTATGAATGATAGCAAAGCAACAATTTAAATTCCTCTATAGCAAATTCAAGGGTCGTAGACAACAATAATTCATGGTGCAGCTGGACCATAACCAACGGCAAATATCTTTAAATCAAATTCAGATGTTACATGATCAATGAATGTATGCCGGCCGATCTTCCGTTCATTGTTCTTGGCTATTGCGATTGCCATTGTTTCCTCAATAAAAGTTACTGAATCGATTTGATATGCGTAAGTAGGTTTCGTGAAAATCCCTCGTTGTGTAATCTTTTTCTTCTGGTTGGTTTTTATCGGCATTATACGTTGTATGCTAATTGAATTATGATCCTTTGTTAACTTTTCAATAAGGATCATTTTTAATTTAGTGTGATTCATTCCCTTTGTTTCTTGCATTCGTTGTTCTTTGACTACATAAAGAATTTAGTCATAGCGCTGTGTTTTTTGCATCTTCAGTTTTGCTATGATATTATACTAATAATTGTTCTTGAACTAAATCCGAAAATGTTTGAACATTTGCGTCGATTATTTGTTATTACAGTCGCTTTGCTTGTTAGAGTGAAATTGACCATACCTAATACTACTGTTGTAAGTAGTTTGACAACTTTTCCTCCATGATGCGCCTCTTTAGCGCCTATTTGCATAATGAACCTTATTTATTATCGACATATATTGCATACTTAATATTCAATAGTGTTTTAAAGTACACCTGTTACAACCTCTCCCGTAGTTATATAAAGTAGTATTGATTTGATGTTGCATGTACATGTTTTCAAATATACTTAATATTGTTTTCTCTCTTTGCAGGTAAGCTATCTACCGAGGCGTTTTGTACCAGCGACTGTTTCAACGTATCGTAAGAGAAAATAGATCCATTTAGTATTCAATATGTAGTCAGGTATTGTAGCGACAGATTCAATATTGTACGTGGTTCCTCTCCAGTGCTTGTGTTTAGAAACTAAGCTAGCTTCACGGCTTGAATCTAGGTGAGGTAGTGTAACTTTTTACAGGAGCAATTTTCTGTTCTTTCATTCTGATGGAACATGGAAAATTGCATTAAAATTTTGTTACAAATTAGCTCTCATTACCTTAGATAGGTACATGTTCCACAACGCGTTTCGATTGTCGACCAAGTACCACTAGGTCATCGATCAATCGTGAATGGAACTTGATTGAAACAACATCTGTATTATTTATTAGATGTTTATTTACATTGTTTATTTAGTTGAATATAAAGCGAGAAGAGAGTACCTCTGGATGCATTAGCATTATCAGTTGCATCTCCTTTCACTGTGTCTGCGTGGGTGTCGTCTAATCCATACCTGACTAATCCTTTAATAAAGCCTAAGACATCCTGCATATAGAGAACAAAATTAATTCTACATTTACAACTGACTATCAGTTTCTTAGTTACCGTTACAAAATAATTCTAGCTGGTCGTATGAATGGAACAGTGTTCGGTTTTACAGTGCGTACTTTATCGATGCTATTTCTAATTATGACATTAATAGAGCAGTTCGCTGTGTTGGAACCCAGCTTGTATTGCTAGGAATTGATGTGAACAGATTATTTAAGTTATATTAATAGCGATAGCTATTGGGTTGCCGTCTTGCACACTAACATTGCTCGAGATTAAATGTCGAATGTAATTTGATATCTATCCGTTTTGCATTGGAGTTTATGGATGGTTTTCTATGGACCTCAATGTCCACAACCTATGGATTTCAATCTGAACCATATACGAGTATAGGTATATCGTCGGGGATAGTGCAAATCCGCGTATTTAGCATTGGATAATTCCGCGTATCTGACAAATGTAGCCATTTTTTTTTTTATCTAGTCTTATTTTACGGCTTTTCCAGACTACGCTTACTTACATGTGATTGTGAACCTAACTTTGTCGTATACTGTTTTCTTTCTTCATCATCATTGTCTTTCTCCCCTGTCAGTCGTCATTTTATCATTCACTGCTTTATCTTTTACATCAATTAATAAATGTTTTCTCTGGTCTTTCTCCCTCCGTCCATCAAAATTTATATTCATAACTCTGTTTGTTACATACATTACATCTCCCCTTATCAATTTCAATACCGAGCCAATCGATTCTCTTTCACCTTTTTTGTAACTGGCACTCAAAGTTCTTGCTTATTTTCCCAAAAAAAAAAAACATCTGCACCGGGAAGAAAACTGGGTCACCGTTCCATTCGACGAATATCGATCAAACAGCTCTCGATACGAGCTCTCGTATCGAAATAATATGCATAAATAATGCGTAATGTCGCGACAGTAATCCTCTCGATTGACGAGCGATCAGATACGCGGCAATACGTGATGTATCGATTTACTATACCGCATTATTGTGTAATGTACGTCTGTCTGTTCGTTACGGACTCGGTTTAACTGCAGTTCGGATATCGTCTGAGAATGTTGGGATTGTTGATGGTACTGTTATGACTTGATCGTATCAAATTATTTGTCATTAGACGTAGTGGTGTAAATCCGTTCTTTGTCTTTGGCAAACGGACCTGGAAGGGGTCTTTTACGTTGAACTCTTGAATCGATAATTTTGGTTCTGTAGGTACAAGTATATTCTGTGAAAAAAGAAAAGATGGATGGTGTGTGTGTAAAATGATGGTAACTAAGTTTAATTAAAAAGAACATTGAGCTGAAAGGTTGATAGTCATGCAGTAGGGTGAAAACTCACTCATGTAAATTCCAATATGGACAGAAGTATGTAGTATTTTGATTCTGTCTCTTGCATCACCCTCTCATGGCTTCTATTGTATCCGAAAATGCCTATTTATGTAGGTATAGCAACGCTGCTAGTCTCCCGTTGTTTATGCTTTCAATATCTACATATTTGAACTGCACTGCACACATCGCTTGAGATGACACTCACGCTCACCGAACACCTGGCTAGCATTCAAGTAGCCTATTTGAATTCGACTTTCATAATATTTAATGTTCTTTATTAAAGTGTTTTCTTATTTTGCCGATAATATTTACTGTGAGATAAATAGTTTACACTTCATTGCCACATAGGTGTTAATGTAAATACCAAGTATTTGCATCTTTTAGACCAGTTTATAAGGGACGGGTTTTAAAATAAATCGTGGGTGTCGCCGCGGGACGAGCTTGTGTATAAATATGCATGCACATTAGGAGCATCCTGTGTGTAGTTACTCGATAAATAATATAAATGTTTACGACTCGATTATTTGTTTGTATAGTTGATTTTGAATGAGTAACGCATTTATAATTTGGGTTGTGCTTTTTCCAATTAGGTAGGTAAAATTGCTTTATTTACGGATGTGCAACATAAAAGTCTGCCGACCAATTAATTGTGGGCTTAATTTTGTATATGCGGCCATAAAAATTGACAATTCTGCGGATGCACTTTTTACTAGTGAGCTTTTAAAATACGATGGCTTTCAAAGAGGAATGATAGTGGTTTTAATTAATGTGTCAGTCAATTCACATTTTCTTTTTTGTTTTATTTATAAGCGGTGTTTTATTTATGTGCAAAGTGTAAAGATTTGACTGCATTTTCCTAACTACAAAATAATTGCACTAAAAGGTTCTTTTCACTTTTTAAACTGTTTACCTATGCAACGAAGCACTGAAATACTTTCCTTTTGTAGCCACTATGAAACCTTTGCACCAAAAGCCATAACTAATGACTTCATCTGCCAGATTTACCTACAGCACTTTATAATACACTAGCTTTTGCTCGCGGCTTCGAACCCGTTAAGTACGGAAATTAACCCACGGGAATGTTTTAAATATAGCCTATAATAGTCGGGGATATTGTTGCTTTCCGTAATTGTAAGAATTTTCGGAATCAGTTCAGTAGTTCCGAAGATTACACCCTATGTACAAACTTACATACAAATTTTACCTCTTTTTAATGTTTGCATAAATAATCCCGTCACAAAGTATAGGTATTACATTCCATAATATCCATATGGGATATATATGACTATAGTAACACCATGATTATTCGCATATTTATGCAGACAACCGTTATGAGCCACCACCCATAGACAAGTAATGTTTAAGAGAAAAGCATGTAATTACGCGAAAGCTCCAGTTTTAAATTAAATAGTCGTAGTAAAATATGAATTAGTGCGGAAAGCATTATTTAGTGCAGTTTGTATGTTTATTGTATGTCTCTTAATGTTGTTTGACAGCACTTTCTTAAGGCAATGAGTAAACTGTTTGCCTGTAAAGTTTTCTAAATGAAAAGTTTTTATAGAAAAATCAGTATGGGTAGTGAAGAACCACTTCATTTCCTAACTATCACTTCGCATGCGACTTCGTCCGCATAAATTGTGATAGCTCAGCTAATATGCATGATTTAAATATAATTTTTAAAATAAATTAAAAAGACGAGAAGACCCTAGACCCTTTATAGAAAATAATTGATGAAATTTAATTTTAAGCCATATCACCCACGAATAATATGTAGCTTTCTGCCAGTTAAAGAATTTTTAGAATTGGATCATTAGGTCCTGAGATTACCTCCGCATACAAACTTACAAACAAATTTCACCTCTTTATAATATTGGTATAGACAATCTGCAACTGAAAGCCCGACCCGAACTTTCGCATTTATTAAATGGCTAACATAGCCCAGCCCAGATATTTTTGTCCAGTCTTTCTATATGCACCACAAACACGAACTTTCTATGCATTGTGCAATAGATTTCGAAATATTTGCATCCGCACTAAACGATTGCACTTTCAAACTGTTAAATAACATACCTATAGGGAATTACAAATCAGTGCAATACAATAGACCGTTGTTTTCGATATGAATAGTTAAAACGGACATAGACATTTCTGTCACGTCTCGATTGCATCCTTTACATTAACTAACGGGATGTTTTATAGGTTATTTTATTATGGTTGTCCGCATTTGACAGGATATATTTTGGTCACCCTCTTACTTATGCAGGTCAAGCTTTATGGTTCAGTGGGTCTCAAAAATTTGGGATCGGTGTGGTTACCTTTTCACTTATTGTACTTTCTTGGAATCATCAATTATTCTGTATCGTATTAGATTGAAGGTTGAGATAATTTTGTCTATATTAATATTATAAAGAGGTAAAATTTGTTTGTGAGTTTGTATACATGTAGGGGATAATCTCCAGAACTAATTGATCCAAACGACTGTTATTATTTAGCCACGAGCTCCTCTGTTTAAGTGCCATGATATAGGTACAAAATTCAGTTGTTAATAATACATTCCAGGTGTGTGGTCCTTTGATCTATAAACAGTCCTAATAGTCTGACTACAAAATAAAAAATATAGGGAAATAATAAAACTTCCGAAAAACAAATTAACTTCCAACGATCTGTGGTTGACTGTAATCCTAACCTTGGTTAAAAAGAATTATCGGAAAATGAATACAAAATTAACCGACAAAAAATGTTGTATTTAACAAACAAACATGAGGTTACTCAAATTACAATTCAACGAAAAATAATAAACTAAATTTTCAAAAAAAAAATTACCAAACTTCCGAAAAAAAATACTAAGTTTCCGACAAAAATACTAAGTTACCGAAAACATGTTCTGCTAAAGTAATCGTTTTCTTAAGCTCTTTAACTTAGGATGAAAAACCGAGTGCAGCGACCTCCACCCCGACTCCGACTCTATTAATTTATTCGGTCGTTTCTTTGTCCTTTCAGCTGTCGGAAAATTAGTATATAAAGCAGTAAATTTCATTTTTTGAGTATCTACAGCTCATTTTTTTTTCGGAGCTTTTATTACTACCCAAAAATATATCTAAGTATACAAAACAAATTAAACCTTCTTGTATAAAACAGGATACGAACCAAACCTCTTTAGAACTAGGAGCAAACTAGATTCTTTAACACACGATAAAAAGTGAATTCAGATTATACAGCGAACTATAAATAGGAAGGTGTTAAACAAGCTTGTAGTATTTAATGCTATGCATTTCCGTTACAGGACGGGTGCAATGTGTCTGGTCAACTTAGCTTGACTTAGTTGAACCCGTGGGTTCGGTCGCTTTGATAGCCACGATGTTTTTAGATGTAATAGAAGATATTGTAGCTTCTAGGCACAAGCAAAGACGTTTAAATTCTTAAAATGGTTATAGACGTACCTACTATTATTATGAATTGTCATCTTGTGACCATTTTACGAATATAAAGGTAATTCATATTATTATCCTATTATGATTCTGCTAAAGCGGCCATTTTAGACCCCCTGTACCCAGCACTGGGTGAAGTCGGGCTGTGGATGATGATGATACATTCTGACATTATAGGTCTGGCTCGACTAAAAGCTTAGATTGTATTGTATATCAGGCTGGTTTCCGAATTCCTCTTCCTCAGCCAATATTTTGCTTACACAAAAGAAGATAATTATAAGCTTAGATAATTTTATTCAAAAAATGGGGATATCGGATTTTGCTACTGGTGTAGATGCATTTTTTAGTATAGGTACAAGGATACTATCTACTCGTAGATAGGACGATGTCGTATTATGCGGTGACTAGGAAATACGCTAATAGAACTATGTATAGTCGCCGTAGTAGTAATAGTTGTTTATGTATAGTCTTCATCTAAAAATGACATCAAAAGTCCAATCTCATTGACGATTCCATCCAATCCTTCCAGTTCAACAATACCTTTATTTTAAACAAAGCGCTATAAGCTTACCATACAAAAACCAACACATTTATTTGTATTATTAGTCAGGAACAATGCGTACATAGTATTTATTGACAGTGACATTAAATTAAAGCTTGATGAGTGAGTTACGAGCGCTGAAGCGCTGACAAAGCATTGGGTAACAGTGCGTTCACCCGTCTGTTTGTCCGTCTGTTTGTTTGTCATCAATGCTTGGCTTTTGTTCGCGACCCTCGCTCGTTGTAGTTCATTGAATTGTTGAAATTTCGAAATAAGTATAAACTGTCGAAAGCAGGCGGTGATTTTGACGTGCCATTGACTTTGAGTTTTTGTTGGTGTAACAAGAATGAAATGACGGTTTTACTAACACCGTTCTGGTCGCCAACTAATTATGTGTAGTTTAGATCTGTAGAACAGTAAGGAGCTAAAACTGTGATTGTAGTGGTTGATGGAAATGTATGGAAGAAAATGTTGCGCTGACCCCAAATAACTTTAGATAAGGCAGCATGTTGATGAAGCATGTTAGGGGCATGGCAGTACGTAAAGAAGTCGCTCAAAAAGGCGGATTCAGAGGATTATAAAAAAAATTAAGAAGAGTTCTAATACACCATTTGAAATGGGTTGGAACTACGGATTTAAATTCAATCCAAAAGATATCATAGAGCTTTCAGTCTCATATCAGTATGAGCCTACATCCTCCACTATAATTCCATTACCCCGTTTCAGTGACAGGGGTACAGATTTTCCCGACACTGAATCAACTAAATGGCCTGCCCTGTCCTAATCTTTGGCAACCCCTATAACAGCTGTATTTTTAGCACCCGTTACACCCTCTTTGTATGCAGCAGGAATTTTGCGATCGCTATTATTTTCAGGCTAGAATGTTTTAGTACCGAAATGAATATTTTATTTTACATCATTTATGCGTACTGGTGACGTGGCCAACAAGCTAATGTCCTCTTATCGGTCACGTATTAGGTAGGTACTCCAAGGATCCAAGGTTCTTTCGTACTTGTGGGAAAACCGCAGGATTCATTAGTATTTTAATGATGTGTCTGTTTGGTACTAATCTGGCAATTATAATTAACCTGTCGAGGATTTTTTGTGTAGTTTACCTTATTAATGGTATGTTTATTACCTATGTGGTTTAAATTCGGGTGCCCATTTCATTTGATGTTCAATATTGATTCTTATGAATGAATTTATGTCTGTTCACAACAAATTATGCACCGTTTCCTTAATAGCGGTATCTGTCTATCATTAGCAGTCAATATCTCGGCAAATTATCGTCCAATTAAAATGATTAACTTCGTATCGGCCCATCAAACCCCGCTTCGTGTAATGCTGTCAATTTCCTTCCAAACTGTCTCCTTAATACAAGGTTACATCCGTAGATTGCGTACGCGCCAGGTAACATGTAATTTTAACATTATCGAGTAAACGGGTAACGTCCATTCCGTATTCAATGCGGGCATCGCATCGTGTGGCCGCCCGGCGCCGCCTGACATCGATACATAAATTGAATCTCCACGTTTCGATTCGATCACTGTAATTACACCACAAGATCGTCATGTACTTAATTCATCGACTTCCGACGATTATCCATACACCGCCGGTTGTTATTATGGGAATTGATTTTATTGAGACATAGTACGCAATCGTTGAGCGGTTTTCTAATAACCCACCGCACAATTACACTATCAATCGAAAGCCTGCAATAAAAGTCAGTCATTATGACAGTTGATGCCTACTCTTTATTTAAACGATGGTCGGTTTCCTCTCTAACTATCTATCTACTAGAGGTAATGTGCGTCTTAAGTTTAAACGGCTGTCGTAAAATAATACGGGGAATATAAGATTTTACTACAACCTGAGTATATAATGCTGGTTTAGTTAAAGAGAAAACAATAAAGACGGGCAATATCTACACTGAAATAAGCAGTAAACTGATAAGTAGGTGTATAACAATATAATTGCATCTCATGTTGCAAAGACATGTTTATGTTTTGCTTTTGCAACGATGTGCTTCAAACAGATGTTTCTCTGTCCCAAAACAGTTCTCAAAATAAACTGTAAGGCGGCGATGGGGTAATCGCACATGTCAATCGTAGCACCCTGACATCCAATTAGGTCGGCGGAAGACGCCGCAGACGCGCAATCAGACGCAGCCGTCTGCCAGCCCCGCGCCACTCCGAGACTCATCCCATTACTCTTACCGCTCGCCGCGATTGCACGCTCCAGCTCCACGATAAATAAAGCACGAGTCATCATGAGCCTCGTCCTCAACACGCCGCAATCCGCTGACAAGGAACGTGACGCTCTCAGTCAGATACTGCAATGAAAGCAGCCCGCTACGACTGCCCAGCTATCGTGATCAACCGACCGACCGCTACGCTTATTGGCAATCACGCTCCGCCATTAGTCGAGCTTCTAATAAAGATATAAATTACGAAAAGTTAATTAAAACGCTTATCACCGTCGCGGTGGCAACGCGCCCGCCATCTACGAGGCTGCTAACTTAGAAAATTGAACGATTTATAGGAGAAACGGCAAGCAAACATCTGTTAGTGCCCGATTGATTTAGTACCGGTGACAGCCTGTACAAATATTTTGGTACTTTGTTACTTTCACGTCAACGTCGTGATACAAATTGAAACTAAATCAGTTCCGAGATTTGCATAATGCTAACTCAGTGATTGTAGCAAGTTTCTCAGAGAAACATAAATTACACCACACAAATCTCTGATATCGTCCATAGATTTTGTACAGAGTGGCTACGGTACGATAAAGACAATCTGCCTTAACGGTGAACATTCCCTGATATCAAGACGGATAACAGAATATACAGCAATCAGAGGCGGAATGGAAAAGTAGCTGCTTTCCAATTCAATTCTGCCTTTTCCCAATATGATTACCATTGCGAGAAACACGGAAATGCATTAGCACAATAACTGTCAGTTCGTCCGTTAGCGCACACAATATGACGTGGACACGGTCTGCGGGCGTGATGCGCGCGCGCCGCAAATGGGTGCGATTCTCACGGGGACCGCCGCGCGTCGCAACCGACCGGGCGACCATAGCCAC
Source organism: Eurois occulta (assembly GCA_950022335.1). Lineage (NCBI taxonomy): Eukaryota > Metazoa > Arthropoda > Insecta > Lepidoptera > Noctuidae > Eurois > Eurois occulta. The sequence continues at coordinate 7,626,507 of OX465500.1, read as the reverse complement.
GGGGGAACCAGTGCGCTGCGCTGTGTGAAAAATATAAGTACGTAATTAAGAATGAATGAATAGAATTTGTAATTGAGAATCTACAAATACGGTAAACGAACTCAAACTAAGAAATAAAAATGCCATAAAGGCAAAATTATCACCTAAAATGTTTGGAATCGTTGACCTATTTGGGAATACGAAGGTTTATAACAATGTTTTATGTGCAACGTGTGCCAAACATAGTCTTGTTTTAATAAGCCAATTAACGAACCAAAAGACTGAATTACAATCAATCATTAGCATGATAGTGAATTTATAAATAATATCTATTCCAAATGAATTCTGACCATATACGGTCGCACATATAGCCATATCTAATTGCAGAATGAAATTGATTTCAACTGCTACCGTCTCCATAGAAAGCTGAGTTATTGTCAAAGTAACAAATTGCATCGTGCGGCAATCTTGCGCAGTTTGAACGAGTATCCATTAATTGTCAGGGAGGCATCATGCATCACTGATTCCCGTATGGCTGATGCAACCGAAGTGAAAGGACCAGGTCCTTGTGCAACGGGGAGTTAATGGCTATCTAATTATGTTTGCAGGTCTTATTGTCTGGGGTTACGAAACAGTTGCCTATTGTTTAGGGAAATTGGTGATGCAAATCTACTCAATTTCACCTGTTTTTGTGTAAAAATTGGCAGACCGGAACTCTTTGAAAACTTCTCGTGTCTTTGAAGAAGGTATTAGAAGAGTTTTGAGTTTCATGAACAAATATTTCCACTTGAATTATTTTATATATAAATATAAAATAATTCAAGTGGAATTTACGTCAACAGCCAAAAATAGGTTGAAAGCAAAATAAAATAAAAATAATAACGTATGAACAAACATGATGTGTCTTAACAAGCCGCTGACATTTCTGACATTTGTGTAAGTAAATCTGTCTACGGATGCGTTTCGCTTCGGGCCACTTGAAAGTGTGGCCACTCTTGCTTGATGGTTATACCAGCTAGGCTGTTTAAAAAAATGTCAGTGACTGAGAAAAAAAAAGAAATGTCGAGATGTGTGGAATGACGTTTTGAAGTGGAGTTCTGTTTTTGAAATATGCGTTGAGCTTTAGCATAGACGACACAATCGAATTTGTCTAAAAGAGATGTGAATGGTCTATGCGAGCTTATTATCCATAATGAAATGAAAAACGAGAGTTATTAGAATTTGAAATTATGCATCTGTCAGGGTATTTTCACAACAAACTCAAAGCCTGGCCGGGCTGTCTATGGCGACAATATGCCCGCATATCGCGTATCTTGGCGTGCTAAAGTGCTACTTTAACCCTTTTCCTCCGGCTTACGACATCCCGATGATAAGCAGCTGTTGTATTCTGTTTTTGTTTGCTTGTACATCCATTTGTATGTACAAGCAAAAGCTGAGAAATAGTGTTTTGGAGATTTCCAAGGAGTTGTGTAGATATATAAATTTACGTGAAAATAAAATAAAATGTTGTAGATTTCTAGATGAGCTTTACAATGGTACACTCGTATGTCTTGAGAAAGATAAACTCTTGTTCCTCTGTTCACGTCTTAAAGAAAGAAATATGAGACAGACATGAACTTTCACTGTTTATGTTAAAATATAGAATATAAAATATCACGATTTGCGCATTTGTGTTCCGGTGCACAATGATCGTGTCTAGAAAGTCGTTAATGCAGTCAAAGTCACGAGTAAAAACTAGTACAATACTGTAATGTGCAATTAATTGCACAAAAAACATCTCTAATTGGGTTCCTCAAAATCTTTTTTAAAAACTTTCACATGTTTTTGTCTCGGTTGAAAAATTTCGGTTTCAAGCGAAGGTTACACCGTACCTCTATTATTTCAAAGACGTGACGGTGTGATAGGATGACGGCACGTTTTAAAGCGAATGAATTGCATAAAACAAAATGATTGAGACGTGAATTCACTTTAATGGCATCAAATTAATATTCATAAGGCCTTTTGCGTTAGTCAGAGGAAAACCATGTCAGTAAGGCCTAAATCTGTAGGCTATTGTATCGTTTGGATATGTGAAAGTCAAGCAAGGGGTCGCTCAGGTTAACTGTCAGATGTTTTGGTTTTTTTTTCATGTTACAACATAGTTGTAGCTCTTGTCAGTTTGATGTATCGACAGCTTTATAGGAATTTGTGTAGAAAGCGTCCATCTTGAGAATGTTTGGCTGCACCTTAACACCGATGAGAATAGCAAGTTTTCGTGAATTGATTTTTTGTGTCCAGCGCCGTTTCTAAACTTTGGTGGTTACCTATCAATACCTATATTTCGTTTGTATCGTTGTGTAGAGACTGCAAAGTTCAGCTTTTCCTCCAGTCATTGTCTATGCCACAAAACATAAAACAGGATTATCCACATTGTAGACAAGCAAACTTCAATCGCTCCCCTCGTCTTTGTAAATTCGACACCTAGACACATTACCGCCCGTAAATGGTAATACGATGGTGTTAGCGGAAAAGCGAATGTCCATATGTGTGCAAGCGCAGGGGTCGTCAACACGATCAGAAATAGACGGGGAACTAGACGCAAAGATGGGAGCTACTAATTATAGTACCGACACTGGGAATCACCCAGAGGGGATGTTACCATATCTCTGACGGGATAAAACAAATATTATTCTTACTTTTAATCTCTTCACGCTTCTAAAATTAAAACAGTCTATTCTTCGGTAAACAGTGTTTAATGTGCTTGTTCAGTATCGATCAGGCATATTGTTTACAGCGTACTAAAAGTCCTTTTATATCTTAATTAGAATCGTGACCTGTAAAAGTCTTTAGCCACGTAATCACCGTTTTCTAATATTAACGCGGACACTTTTTATCGTTGTCAGGGGTTAATAACGTTTACCTTACTGTTCGTGACTACACTACGACGCTCTAAAAACCTCTGTGCCTATGTAAAATAAAATTGAAACGGCATTCGTGAAATAAAAGTGAAATTGCTTTTATTTCGGAGGCTCGTTCTATGTTTCGTGTTATTGCTAATACAGTTCTGCTTACATGTCATAGCATAACACGGTACAGTCAGCCCCAAAAAAGATGTAAACACGGACTAGGAACTATTTCATTGTCTACAACCATTATTCCTTTTATTATAGAATCATTTCATTGTCTACAACCATGTAGACAACGAAATGATTCACATCCGTGTTTACATCTTTTTGGGGCTGACTGTACCTGGTAGTTGAAAGGTTAATCTGGAATGTTTGTATAATATGTGCAGTTTTGTAATGCAATGAAACCTTCGAAGTACGAGAAAGCGGTGCCATTTGCAATGATTTTGTGTTACTAACCACTTGACCGTCAAGCTCGCGATTATTTTTTCGCATCAAACGTCAAAGTGCATCGTGCAGCAGAATGCATTTACTAACCGTTACACTTTTCTGTTCGCGAAACGAAAACTATTCTCATTTTGTGTTCGGTCTCACTTTTATTTCCAACGTTCATAGAGCCAGTGCCGGAGTTCGACATAAAATGTGTGAAAATTACATTAGACTTTAATTAAGTGACGACTGGACTGGAATATAATCATAAATTCTCTAGTCGTGGAGTTAATTGCAACCACAAACGTCTCTAGAATTATCAAATGAGTAATTGAAATTGTTAATTACTTTCTTACTCTATTAACCTATACAAATAAATAAAATGATGTGTCTGTTTGTAATTTCAAAATAACAGCAAAAACATATATACTTATATCAAAAACACAATTTTTAAAATTTTTGTCTGTCTCTCTATTTGTTTCGGCTAATCTCCGAAACGGCTGTAAGAATTTTGACGGAACTTTAACAAATTTAGTTATATTTATAGCTGATGATAAAAGGAGTAACTTAGGCTACTTTTATTAAAAACAAAGAATTAGGGCAAAAAAATTAAAACCGCCTGGTCGCGGGGCACAGCTAGTAGACATTAAAATATACACTGCTTATGTTATATAATAAAACAATACTTAGGTCCCTGCCGTCTGTTCTAGATCAATAAATCAGTGGTTCTTCGGTACTATGGTGTTTCATCCTTTCTCGTACTTGAATTGTTAGGAAATCGACTAGTTTAGCAAATTATCACATCCAATTACGTCATTTTACTAACTAAAATCCATTTTTAATGACTGTTAAGGAATTATCTAATAGTCAATTTGCTAAGTAATACTTTCAATAACTTTACACAGATTATATCGCCTGAAATATTACGAATTTTGTGTGTAGGTAATTACAAACTCTAGATCGTTCTCCTAGTCCAATGTTTATTGAAGTAATAAAGATTTATATTGAAATGGTGCGAACGGGTGCGGATCATAAAATGTGTCTCGGAATTGCTGACTTGGACTAGTATTAAAGTTGTTGTTTAATTTAGTTAGATTGGTTCTTGTCGGAAACTTGCAATAGTTCGCAAGAATATGTGTTTAACAGATGTGGTTCAAACGGCATCTAACCCTACTTGTTATCCGCTATCAATTATTCTAGGAGCTTGTTAATTAATGTAAACACAGGTCTACTAACGAAGTCTGATATAATTTTATGATGAGGACGAAAGTCTAGTCTCGTTTGTTTGAAATTTTAATTTTCTCGCTCGTTCGCGATTCCATTCAAGATATTCTTGCAACTGGCGGTCTAGCTAGTACCTACATAGTTACCTATGTTGAATTAGCTACTCTCGCTTTTATAACGGATTTTAATTGTTCACACGGACAAAAATAGAAAGATCTTTGTTGGTGTAACTTAAGTTTTTATTTTTTCAGTCTATTTTAATCTATAAGATGATATTCGGCACCCGCCAATAGCTAGTTCAATTTCAATCATACCCTGTAATGGCTTTTTTCAGAATCATTACAATGTTTAATCAGTTTCTATACAAAATGTTTATTTACCTATTTATTATTCACGATTAGTTTTTTACTGAATCGATCTCCGACAATTGATTTCGTGATCAATGTAAGTAGACGCTGACTGTCGTGACATAACATCCATTTCCATCGTCTTATTACTTTATGGTCGAATCATTGGACATTGTACTTTCTACCACAGACAATAATAACGGCTTGCGTAACGTGCAAAAACTGTAAAATAGACTTTTATCTATTGGAAAAGCGAGAGTGGCTGTCAGGAAAAGTATTTACTTCTTGATTCTAGTTTGTTTATGGGTCGACGTGACGAGTTTTACATAATCTGTGGTTAATGGTATGACGTTTGCGGACGGTCAATGTTTAGTTTTCCTGATTGTTTGACTAAATCGGGGAGTGTTAATGCGATGAAGAAACGCTTTTACTCGGCTGTGGAAAGTTTAGGATAGAATGGGACTTAGATGGGTTTAGGATATGTTTGTTTAGCTATCAGTTACTATACATTATATTTGAATCATGATACCTACTGGTCATTATTATTTTTGTACCCTCAGTAGCAAAGGTCAACAGTTCCAAGTTCAAGTTGGCAGCTATTAAAAATAATAAGCATTCAGTTTATGCCAGTAATTTGATCACGCAATGTGTATGCCTATTTGATTAATTGACTTCGCGAAAAAGGACACTGCACGAAAAGTAAAAAGACACGCACACAAATGACTTAAAATATTTAAAAAACATTATTTAGCATTCCATTTTTAAATCGTCAATTTAGTCCGGGTTAGTGTAGTGCTGTTCTTCTTTTTCGACATAGTATCGAGTCACAAGAATCCTAATCGATATGCTCTGACATTTCGAAAGCCTAGCATGAAGGGTAACTGATATCGCTCTTATCGACAAAACGCGTGTCGCCAAGCCACCGTGCCTGGCCCGCCGATCACGGCCCGAGAAATGTAAAAAATCACGAAACCCTTTGCATGAAAAGTCACGAGATCACTACTGAAATGTCTTGTGTAACTGAATTTATTTGTAAAACCATCGCGAACGTGACAACCTTGAAGTTTTATTGGGTAAACCTGGCTTCCGTTATGAAGGTTCCGTCATTTTCATGGCTGTTTTAAACTAGGTATGTTAGGAAAACTGATGGCAGGAGACGATCAAAGGTTTTGCTACAGCAAACAGTATTAAAATGTACTGTCTCGTTTTTCAACCAGTTTATTTACTTAAGACCATTTATTATTAAAACTAATTGGTCTAATAATTTAAACAAGACGTTTATCTAACATTAAATAAAATTAACAAGAAGTTCTGTTTGTTTTTTCTATTCCAAATTATTTTACGTGTATTAAGTGCTTGAGCAAAACATGTTTTTCAAGTGCTGCAAGTAATATCAAAACAAATTAATTATTCTTCTACTAATTTTGGTTTTACCAGAATTTCAAAAACTTAACACCTGTTTATACTCTGCCTTATTTAGAAACGCATTCGTCACACAAAAATAACATAATTATATTGGAAAAGTGTTCTCAGCTGGATGTCTCCTCATTGCCAAGCCAATAGTGGTCTTATTTGTTTCGTAAACAATAATTTAGTATTGAAAATAGGCGATGCGTGTATTTGCGTAACATACACACACATATGTACATGTAATAGTACAGACTTATAAATGGTAATTATGTGGTTTGGAAACGCTATTGTTCCCATGTTTTCCCATGTCATAATTGTTTGTACAATTTGATTGAGTTAAAAATACTTACTCATGGTATGGGTACGTCTTTTCATTTACATTGATTGACGTACCTCCGATGTATGCGTAGTGAAATATAATATTTTGTCAAACATAGGCGATTTGTAGGAAAATGTTTAGGTTGTAAATTGAGTAAGCTGAAAATGTGAGCCTATTGTACAATTGGTGAATCAATGCATGAAATGTAGGTAAATGACGGAATTGATTCATATTGGTTATCGAAAAGAGTTCAGTAGCTTTGCAATCCCTTCATAATTATGTTCTGACCCTAAATTATTTTCAGAACTTCAAAGTACTAGCTATTTCGAACTGTCCCACGATGAGTGCAAAACACCATTGACAGCGACGACGTGTGGTCTTAAATACGTTCTTAGTTTATACTCCGGTACCTGCCAAGTGATCCGTCAAGCCGGCCTCTCCAGTAAATACTTGAGTTTAGCAAACGGTGTCATGGCACAGACATAGTGCAGATTGTCGCCCTTGCAAACGAACGTAACATATGAGCCCGTTACGTTCGTTCTGCAAGAGATTAGCCAGACGCAAAACGTATCTAAAAAGTGGGACATACAGGGATTATACGCCGGCGCGCCGTGTAACTAAACGGATTTACTTTTTGCCCTTTGCTACCGTACTGCACTGCGTATTCACGATTAAATTATACGTAAATTGAGCTTCAAAACTGCGCATTTCATACGCGCTAATGGACAGGATGTCAGCTAAAACGAGCGTCGACCGTCTTTCTCCGCGCGGCGATTACATTGTTAGTATTGTTAGTTTGCGAACGGACAAACACAAGTATAACACGGCCCCTGAGATCATCCTGGGCGGAATAAGGGGGTAGTGGGACACATCCGAGCACGCGCGACCGCGCCACACATTTATGCGGAGTCGCGACACGGAACCCTTTGGTGTCGCCGCCAGAGTGCTACGCGTCGCTATGTCGGATGTCGCGTGTCGTGCGAATGCTTCTGCATAATATTTTTTCTGCTTGTTCAACTCCGCAGCTCAACAGCTGCGTCGTTAATGGTTTTATTTCAATATAAACGATGTAAATAAAAAATATATAATAATTTTACTCAATTGTAATTTCATACTTTCGTCTGATACTTGTAAGTGGAGCCGTGCTGAATCTACAGCCGTGCTAAATGAACCAGCCTGCTGTCACGCTCATTGGAACCACTAATTATTTCACACTTTTCCGTTAAAAAATAAGAGCGTCATAATCGGTGGTTGTCTCGATGGCTTCCGTTCCGACCGATCTGCTGCATTCGTTGCCAGTTGGATGCACTCGATCCGCTTTTTGCCGATTCTGAAATGCAAAGCGATTCAATACGGCCGCCATCTCGTTTCCAAACAATGGGCCTTTGTATCACACTCGAAGATTTCGTTCGTATTTTACAATACACGATAGAGAGATCTGTGATTTTCTTATCGCAGCCAGTATTTGACTCAAAAACAACGCCCTGTGTCGTAAAAAGCGAGGATTTTTTGCAGTTTTCGTATTGTTTATTTGCAAATTTTATTTCGACAATATAGCTGCATGCTACAGCAAAATCTGGCATTCTCCCTTATAAGGTTAATGTGAGTGTGGAGCGCTCGCGCAAGATGTACCTACTTATTCTTGTGAGATTGTTTATGTTCTCAACAAAGGGCAATGCCCCAATTCACCAACTGATCAAACAAGTGCATTTCATCATTGTCGATATTTGCATAACGCTAACATAACAGAAATTACCATCTTTTGCCTGTCAAGTTTTTAAATTCTGCAACAATGATTCAATTTCGTCTGTAACAACTTCAGTTCCTTGTTTATTTCGATACAAATCTTACTAACTGTCCGGTCATCGGCTTGATGCGTTTTTTTCCGTTGGTTGACAATCAGAGCGCGGCATGGTACCGTACCGTTTCTTATGTTGCTCAGTGGCTACTCGCCGATTAACCGACTCCGACCGCCCGGAACGTGCTATAATGAGTTTATTGTAATTACCCACGCGCTGCAACTCTACGATGACTATCTGAACGGGATATTTGCGAATGTACCGATATGAGGGTGGCATCGGTACTGGCAAATGCGTTTCGGTATGCTAATAGGAGAAAGTTGCTTTGTTACCAGGAAAAATATCTGTGGAACTAGTATTTTTTATGTGGCGATAAAATTGTTTTATTTAGCTTATTGCGAATTTATAGAAACAAATCACTATTGTAAAGCTGGATAATTAAGTAATAAATCACTTTCTTCGTTTAACTATCTGATTGAACATAAATTACGTGCGATAATTATCAATACTTAGAAATTGCTGAGGAGCTTTTTAATTCTTTAATCGCTTGTTTAACATTTAATACACGCAAATGTCATGTTTTCGGCAAAAATAGTCACGACTTTGACATTTACGAGTGCTAATTTTTTCAAGCACTATAATTTGTCAAACTTTGCGCTTTATATAATTTTGCTCTTTTCTTTCTGTTACAGGTACGTACAGTTCATCGACAGCCTTATAGACGTAAGAAATCAATTCGGTACGTAGAAAGCGACACATCTGGAGTGGTATCATTATATCAACCCTCGACTTGCCGTGGGAGTGGACATGTGTATCCTAAAGCCGTTCCCGTAGCCCGCGGCGATTACTCTATCGTAAATTAGTTTGTGGCGTTCAATTTGCGATAACACAGTAGTAGGTCCGTTGTATGTCGTAAATAGTGGCGGGTCTAAGGTCCGACTCATCCAGTCACGAACGGGTTAACTTATCGGTTGTCGATGCCTATAAATTATGATCATTAATCAATTGATGTGACTAATTGGCGTTTAGCGCTTTCGTGCAGTTGATTATCGTTAGATTTTTTTTAGTTAGTTTATGATTCTATGGTGGAAATTGATGTTCGTTGGGTGAGACATGAATTTTAAGTAGCGTTTTTTTTTTTTGGACATTCTTGTTTGATATCAAATTGAATATGTGGATGATTTTGTTAGACCATCGAAATAATCATGTTGCCATCCATACCTCCATACTAATATACTTAAATGCAATTTGGCAAGGAGATAGATTATATCCTGGAAAGGACATAGGCTTTTATCCCTAAAAAAACACATCAAGCACGCGAACAAAGTCACGGGCAGCCGCTAGTATTTTATAATTAAAAAGTGAAAGCAAAATTTCAACAATGAGTTTCAGTATAAAATCCAAAATTCAGTTCTAAAGTTGAAATGAAAACCAATTCACTTTTTCACATGTTTAAAATTGCAAACAAACGACATAATGCTATAGAGAGCCAAGCTAACCATAGCATGTTCATGTCATTCAGCACTGCCACCGTCAATCACGGCGTTTTGTTCGTAAAATATGACCGTGTGACATGCGAGAGTGGGTCAACCAACATGCAAATTCATGTGATATTTTGTGATATTTCGCATGTTTGTTATACTTTAGTGCCGTGAAACGTGTGATCAAAAGAAATTAGGTTACAACAGTAAACGGTTTATTTTTGTGCTTTTGACAATAAAGCATTTAGTTTTGTGGTTTTTGTTGTTTTCTACCTATAGAGGATCTCACATTTTAGGTGTGTTTTAAGTATCTTTTTACCCGACTGCCAAAGAAGGGTTATTTGGAAAATAATATTTCTTTAACATGTTATTCTTTCACGCCTGTTATTCTCAAAGGTTAGGCAGAATTGTGCCCTACAGTACATTATTATTTTATTACAAACTAGCTATTGCCCGTGACTTCGCTCGCGCTATGGTCGGAAATTATCCCAAGGGTACGTTCAAAATATAACATATGATATATTAGTCATAATTTACGGAATTGGTACAGTAGTTCTGAAGATTACCCCGTACATACAAACTTATAAACAAATACCTCTTTATAATATTCGTATAGATTTAGATAGATGTAATGAGAAATAAGTCACGAAAACAAAATAATCATCACCCTGCATTATTTCCCAACATTTTATACAAAAATACAAAATACAAAATAATTTATTGCTTCATAAGTTTACATAAAAGTTTAGTGTTTGGAGCTTCCCTTTAAGCAAGTAATGCCTGTGTTGGGAAGCCCCGCTCTTTCATAGCAAAGCAATACAAAATTTAATAACTGGGCATTTAAAAAAAAAACAAAAAAGGAAAACAATAGGTACAGAGGTATGTTAATATACAATAAAGAAGTTAACTTTTAATTTTAAACTTAAACTTAAGAAAGTCTTGCTTGCAGGTGTGTGTTCAGTGTAAGGTAGTTAGTGTGTTGTGTATGAAGGATAGTAGTGTTATGTTGTGTGTGTGCGAGTGTGATGATATTGAATTAGTGATGGATATCGTAAGGGTGTGTGTTCTGTGTGTTATTAGTATTATTTTACTTATATGTGTGTGATATGTGTGCGTGTTGTACATTTGGTGTTTAGAGATATAGTTGTGGGCGTGTGATTATTACTTAATGTGTTCCAAGAGTGCCTCCGTGTCATCATAGGTTAGTGATTTTATCCAATTTATTAAAGTTTTTTTACAATCGTAGTATTTTTTTGGGTATACGTATATTTTCTTGTTGATTTTGTTATATAGCAAAGCCGATCGCTTATTGTATTGTCTCCCGGCGAATACAGTTTTTGTATGAGGTATTTGTACAATTAGGTCTTTTCTTCTTTGAGCTGCTATGCTTGAGTCATATTTTAGGGATTTATGTATTTTTGTAATAGTTTGAATTACGTATAGTTTGCGAACTGAGAGTAAATCACTAATCTGATACAGGTTTTCAGTAGGGTGTCTTAGCTTTTTAAAATACATGATCTTAATTAGGGCCCGTTGGGCGCGTTCGACGTTGATACAAATAGTTTTTGCAGCCCCACCCCAAATGGGGATACAATATATTAGCACCGACTGCACCAGAGCTACGTAAATCTCATTCAAAATATTTCTAGACAAGTTTCGGGCACTGTTTGTATTTATTTTCTTTGGTGCGATATGTCTGAGAGTCTTGAATATCCAGCTTAATCTTCTAAGCCTATTCGTGACTTGATCAAGGTGGGGATACCAGGATAAACGTTGATCGAGTATCACTCCTAGGTACTTTGTCTGTGCAACCTGTTTAATGGGCGAGCAGTTACAATATTTATTATTAATGTCACCGCAAACATGAACTTTTATGTTAAAGTCTTCACTAGGTTGTGTCCTTTTGCTAATACTGAAACATATATAGTTCGTTTTAGATATATTAAGTGTGAGTAAGTTGATGTTTAGCCAGTTAGCTACTTGTGCCATGCCCAACTCTGCATTTTGTTTCACATCGTGCCAGGAGTCGCCTGAGAAAACTATCGCGGTATCATCAGCGTATGAGAAGACCTTTGCGTTATTGATGTTCATGTTACAGAGGTCATTGACGTATACCAGGAAAAGTGTTGGGCCTAGTACGCTTCCCTGTGGAACGCCGAATGATACATCCGCTTGATCACTGGTAACCCCTCCCACCCTAACTTTCTGCTTTCTCTTCGAGAGATAATCTTCTAGTAAGTTGAGCGCCGTTTCTCGTATTCCAGCCTTTTCCAGTTTTCTCACTAGGACAGGGACAGAGACGGTGTCAAATGCCTTCTTGAGGTCTAAGAATACAGTTAAGCATTTATTATCAGAGTCAAGTTGCTTAGTTACTAAAGAACTCAAAGCAGTAACTGCGTCCTCAGTGGATAATTTCTGCCTGAATCCGAATTGCGAATGGGATAATATGTTGAATTTAGTTAAAAATTGCATTAATCTATTATTTAATAATTTTTCGATAATTTTTGATATACATGGTAAAACAGATATAGGTCTGTAGTTATTGACATCGTCTCTGTCCCCCCCCTTGTGCACTGGGGTGATAATGGATTGCTTTAACAGGTCAGGGAAAACACCTTTTTGGAAACAAAGATTAGTCAGGTGCGTTATTATGGGAACAATTAAAATTCTAGCAAATTTTATAAATTTTGTGGGGATATTGTCCCAACCAGGCGCACTGTCAGACTTAAGGCTCATCAATGTTTTATCAACTTCTTCAAGGTCGGTGTCTAGAAGAACGAAGGTGTTTTTTTGGGACGGAAAGCTATTTAGTTGATTATTATTAGGGTTAGAAATATTAAGCTGGATTTCTTGAGCTAACTGTTTACCTACATTTGCAAAATGATTGTTAATAAAATTTACTGACTCATGTGGCGATACTTTTATATTTAGTATTTCAGAGTTATGATTTTTACATTTATTAGAATAAGTTAGATATTTAATATTTTTCCATAGCAATTTATTGTTCTTAACCGAATTTGCAAGTAAATCTCTTTCATGTTTTCGCTTTAATTTTTTTATTAAATAATTACAATGATTCCGGTATCTAGTATAGGTTATTTTTAAAATGTCGTTGTGTGGGTCTAGTCTAAATTGTTTTTGTAGATTATTACGATTTCGTATGCAACGTAGAATACCAGTGGTAATCCACGGCTTAATTATACGCTTACTGTTAGCGTTATTTTATAATTAGTATAATCACGTTACTCTAAACTTTCTACCGACTGCGTGTCGGTCAGCCAGTCATAGGTCAGCTCGTTGCGCAGGCGCATACGTTTTCATCGCGGGTACGTCTGCACTTAGCGCACAATTTGCAAGTAATCCAGCGCCAGACGCGTTTCCCACGTCGGATAACTATTAACCACCTGTACTGTGCCTGTAGTATGTAGGTACCTGTACCTAGAGGATTGCGGTTCGGTTATAATAATGTTGCGTACGATGTACGATTTGGTGCAGTTTGATGTAGGATGCGAATTCTGTGTGTAAGATGTTTTCCTTGAAAATGTAGTGTAAAGTTAAATGTTTTGCTTCTATAGTATAGAGTAAAGCTAAGAGAGAGTAAGATAGTATAGAGTAGTTGTTGAGCTGTATTGAGCTAAATTAGTAAGGAGCAAATTACCACCAGTTTTAACAGTGATTCGAAAATCACTGATAAAACTGGTGGCATCGTACATCGTTTTAATTTACACTATGTAAAAGGTTTAAGGATTTTTTTTATATCGAAGCTGACACTGTTACCCCATTGCCATTTGTTTTTTTTTTCTACAATGTGGCTGTGTACGAAGAAACTGGTCTTCTTGAACTGGGAAGAGACCTCGAAATTGCGAAAAAGCGACTCGGCTATTTTGGGCCGCCGCGCGCCGATAGACCAAAACGCCCACACTGCTTTTAACCTATCCCAATACACTTCACATTCACAAGTACTCTTCTACTGAACAGACCCTAAATACACTACTTACACTTACATACCGTAATGGGATCTACAGAAACATTGCCTCAAGCCACAGCCAAACAATTTGAAGCCGCATCAGCGTAGTTAGAACCTACCAACAATTACGAATATTTCGTAGGCATAAAGTTTCATACGGTAATTTGGTGTTGCCCGATACGGCCGCAACATGTTAATCACGACTAGGGCTAAAGGTGGCTGACAGAGGTGCCAGCTGCCTTACAACAACACATCTTGGATATCTTAATTTATTACTCTGTGGTTCTGACTTGGGCTTTGGTCGGACGGGACGTCGTCGGGAAATGGTTTGTAGCGTTTTTTGTAGACAGCGTCTACGCAAGTTTGTATACAAGCTTTTCTTCTTCTTCTAGTATTTAATGATCTCTTTGAATATTGTAGATTTTTCTTGAGAATTGAAGTTTTCTTGAATTTCAATTAAGTATATAGAAGTTTAATGTGAATTCGGGTATGTTCGTCTTTTGTCGTTTTGTGTCTCTGCTTTTACTTTTAGTTTAGTCAGAGGACATCAAAACTGCACTGACGCCGCGTTTACCTCGGCCACGGACCGGGCCCAAGTAAATTGATTAGATCATCGATAAAATAGAAGAAAACCGTTTCGTCTCTTTATTTATGTATATCGCAAAAATGGTTATGACAAAGTTTTTGAGATTCATACGTTCTGTGTAAGCTGTTGTCGCTAGTAAGTTTCGGTTGTAAAAGTATGATAAGAAAGAATCTATTTTAATAAACAGACTGCATACTCCACGTCGCATTGATCTCATTTCGATAAGTCACAGTAACATCCGACGACCCAGATTCGTTTCCAATTTATTTAAATAAAATGCAGTATGACGTATTCCGTTTTACCAGAGTGCTTTGTTCAGTTGCAAATATATTGATTGTTCGATTCAATTGAAAATATATTAAACGAAATTCAGGTTAAACATGTTCTTTTCTTCTGAAAATTTTAAGTGTTGTGCTTTTAGTTTTAGTTCAGTAGGAAACAAAAAATCTAAACTAGAAAACTGCAGCTACTTTCACTACTAAAAAAAATCTTTTTGCCCATTATGGTAGACAGACGCTGGGGTTTTTTCTATAAAACCCAATTGACATTTGATGCGCTAAAATGAATGTCGGATTCATAAACAACACAAAAGTGAAACCGACAGTTTACAATAAAAAATAAATAAAAATAATTTGAAGTATACGTAACACGGATTACTAATAAATTGAAAGGCGAATCCGCTTCCTGTTTATTTTGTCGCACTAAAATGTAAGATTAATTAATTAACTTAGCTAATTATAATTGTAATGAGATCGTATTGCGACATTCTTCAGGTGAGGGCAAAAAAACATGGTTAATTTATTACTTGATGGTAATTTTTAATTTATCGGAAAAAGGTTTGGTGTCGGCTGATAACTCATTCTGCGTTCGAAGTGAAATCCAAAGTGATATAAATAATTGTAGAACTGGAACGGTCACAGTACTTACAAGTCCCGTACTTGATTATACAACGTTATAATTTTCATTTCGCGATACAAATAAATGTCACCATTCATTTAGATAGCTCACCGTAAGATAAGATCCCGCTGTAAACTTCTCGATCACGATTTAATCGAGTTTAAAACGACATCGCTTAGTTAAAACCATGATTTATAATCGAATGTTTGTTTTCAGATAATCGATTTAATTACTTCCGAAAGCTTTCGAGTTTCACGCCGTATCATTAATTTTTATAGCTGACAATTAATGTTAATGTCATTATTTAACACCGATATTTTAAATCATAACTGTTATACTAACATTTCGCGAAGTAATATTGTATTTCCGCCATTTTTTTTTATTGAAGTGGCGTGAATTTTTTATTTATATTTATTGGTTTTAAACGGACATGCCATATATTAAAAATTACTTTATTAATTACCCAGAAGGTTTTAAGATTGGTCATTGATATGTACAAGATGGCGTTGATGGTAAGCTTTCACATTCCATCACTAACAGCATTGCATAATAGTAAGAAGCGTGATCGGTCTCAGTTCAACACATACCTACACATATTTGGGCTAATTAGTTAAGTTAATAAAGCCGCTCAATCATTCTTTGTTACTTTCGAACATAGGACGAACATAGTTGCTCCCCACATCATAAATCTCGAACTATCTCGATCGGTACATTTCTCTAGCACCTAGAAACTAGCCGCGAATTGTCAGCGGAAGCGGTTTGATAAAATATCGCCTAATTAAGCAAGACATGTTCGAACAACGCAGCCTTTCTATTAAAATATCGTTTTGACAGCGCGCGATCGCTTGTCAGTTTTTACGATCCTCGGATGTCCGATCACGAGAGGCCACTTTTAATTAATTAAGTTCGTTTAGTGAAACAACAATATCAATTAGTGTCACATTCGAGTGCGTAATCGATTAAAATCGTCTGACAGATGGGCAGGCGTCGTGATTATTTGACGTCCCACGCAGTCATTAAATTCGATTCGTAAGACAATAAATGTAATTGTGTGTATTTACATTGAGGGCTGTCTCATCTAGAGGGCAGTTTACATTGTTGTTGGCGGTTCAATTGAGTCGTCTTGCCTTTTTGGGGCATTCTGCGCCATTGCTTGTCTCCGAACGTCTGCGCAGTATACGGTGCGGCGCACTCGACAGATAGATTGAATTAATGAGCGCTTTTCACGTAATCGGTTATTTATCTTTGTGGGCTGCTGCCTTAAAATGTAGGCTTTGGTATTCAGTGATTCACGAGGCTTCGCTAATGGTTAGAACTTCAAAAGATCTCTTCATTGAAGATGTCAATATGAATTAAATATTATGTTAACAAATCACTTAACATTGTAAAAAATGGAGTCAAAATCAACATTTAACATTTGCTTTTATTACCTCTGGCAATGCTCCATTTTCACCGTTCTCTACAAAATCTACGTACCTATCGGATCTATAAGAAACATGTTACTCTGTTGAAAGCCTGATAAAACTGGCGTGGAGCCAATAACTCCAGCGGGGAATATTGATTGATGGCAACTATGGCAAGCTGACAGGCACGGAACCGCGACAGTCATCTGTTCACTCGACTAAGTACTTCTTTTGATATGACTACATAATCGTTCGTTATTTGGAAGGGTAATTTTCTTGATGCGGTGCGCAGATTTCAGTTATGTGGTTTTATATTTGAGAGCTTATTTCATGCAAAGTGGCTAGATGGGCTGCCTCGTTAGTCGCAAGCGCGACTGCGGAGCATGAGGTCCTGGGTTCGATTCCCGGGTCGGGCAAAGTGTTATTGGGTTTTTCCATCAGGAATTTCTCAGTAGCAGCCATGGGTTTGTGGATTTGTGGCCGGTTGATGGCAATACATTGGACTTATTTAGATTTTCAAGCATAAAAGTGAGCAGTAAGGTTTTATAGACTCTTTTAAGTAGATTTTTGAATTCCCAGTTTTAAAATAAAGATAGGTAGTAAAGTCACGTCATAGCAGTATAAAAGCAATCAAAACTCTTTTATTTGATACGTAAAATAAAATTGTTTCACTTTGTGATCGTGGGTGTCTAAATTATGATTGGCAATTAAAGTTTTATGATCAGTTATGAAATATTGTTACTTTCTTTTATAATAGAAGTGCCTGCTTGAAAAAGGTGTCTTTCATATTTCGTAAGAACATTGATTTTGACTGACAAAAAACTGAAATTAAAAAAATAACTTTTTCATTCATTTAGTATAAGAAGGTACCAAATGAATGAAAGTGTTTTTTAACGACAACAAAAAATTACGAGATTTGATCGATTAATTGAATACGGAATGTAGCGAAACTGACATGCCAATTTGCCATTCTGTCTGTTTTAATTACAAAGTTAATTTAATTTAAAAAAAAATTGTCTGAATCTACAAATGTCTGATTGATAGATACTCTGAACAAATTGTGAGAACTCATTAAAAAGATCCGGCTTATAAAAATCTCTTGAGATATCTGTCTGAACAACACTTAGGTAAATATAAAAAGGGTCATCGGTGTCTCTTGTCACCCTACGACTTAATCAAAATGTACGTTATAATTAATTTAATAAGTTGATATAACCGCACTAATGAATAACCCTCAACTGATGAGGTCACGCTATTAACCTTTACACTTTTAACCGTTGCATTAACGCGACTCTGCACTCTATTGGATGTTTTAAGTGCTTCAGTTATTAAGTTCTTTACTTTCTTAGTAGGTAGGGAACTTGTTTGATGTCCGGATTAAGAAGCTCGCTGTTGTGTTCATGATTCAAAGATTAGGCAGAGGTGTACCTATTATACAACTACATTTCGCCAGTTATGTTTGAGTCCCTTGTATCTAATAGGGGTGAGCTTATTGCCATCAACTATGATAGCATAATGATGATGAGTAGTACAGAGAGCCATGGAACGTTCCATGATCGGCATAAAACTGGTAGACCGAGTTCCAAACGACGAAATCCGTACGAAGGTCTTCGATATTGGAAATCGCGTTATGAACTGTGACTGAGTGGCGTCCAAGATCTGAAAACAGAAGTGTTGGTCATCCGGCGTAGAGATGGACCCACGACAATATTGCCATCGCTGGAATATTCTGGATGAGGCTGGCATAAGAACGTGAAGCTTGGCACAAGCAAAAAGAGGCCAATATCCAGCAGTGGGTGAAGTTGGGCTGTGAATGGATGATGAAGATGACAAGATCCATCAAGATGTAAAGATTGTTCAAACTTATCTTGCAAGTAGGGCATGCAAAACCGGAAGGTCATCAAAACCGGTTTTGAACATCGTTTTTTTGGGACCAAAACCGAAAACCGGAGCTGGGCCCGGTTTTAGCAAAAAAAAAACGAATGTAGTATAATTTAAAAAGAAACACCATTTTTTTTTAAATACCCACTAAGTCTACCAACAAAACAAATTGTATCATACATTTCTTTTTAAACCAAACCATAATAATTGTACAGATAACAATGAACTTATAATAGTATAAAGATTAATTTTATTAACTGAGATCAAATCAACAACAAATAAGTTTTTGGTATCTTTGGTACCTATTAAGTCTGCTATCAAAAATAATGTATTTTAAACATAGAACACACAATCAGCATCTTCAAATATTAAACACAGCCACCCACAATTACCAAAAAAATCAACATTTTTGTAACTTTGAAGACGAACTACAAAATAACATTATTATAATATGATTCATATTGCACTAAAAAAGAGATCAATAATCAACTATGTATACTAATTACTAATTTAAATAAAGCATAAATCACTTGTTTTCAAGAGATCGCTGTTCTTGATAATGTGATCTCAAGAATATAAGTGCATCCAACATTCGATCAGACAGCGAACTTCTTATTTTGTTACAGAAATACCCAGCACTCGAAAACACCCTTTCACTCTCAACACTTGTTGGTAGAACACATAATAAATAATTATATGCTTCGGTGAGATACACACCCCGATGCCCTCCGCTTTCATACATGGCTTGCTCTACTTTTACGAACCCAGCCAGGTCGAAATCTGACCGATTTTTGGGGGTTCTCTTTCTCTTGCATTTGTGTAATTCCTTCTCTAGCTGCTCTTGGAGAGTTAGCTCTTCAGCGTCAGATGATGACGATTGCGAAGGTATGGACTGCTCGGTGAGAACTGCGGTGATGGTGTCTGTGTCCTCGGGTTTATATTTTACCTGCTGTACCAAGTTGATAATAGTTTCAGTTATTTCAGCACTATTGGGTTTGGGAAATGTGTCATCATCATCTTGGGCGGAGAAGTCTTCCCAATCATGTAAATAGTGTAAAACACCTGCTAGAAGGAGACGTCTTTGCTTTATGCGACTTCTCAAATTAGTCGCTAGCTTGAGACTCAAAACGCTGTTTTGTTCGTCAAGCTTCTTAAACATAAACTTTAATGTTGTGTCAGCTGTGTGCAGCGTAGCATCACGTCGGCACAAGGACAGAGCTGTTGTAAATTTCAGACAGAGTTCGAATTTCTTCTTCGGAAAAAGATATCTCAGTCTTCCAATCTATCAGGGCTTTGAGGACTGAGTTTTTAATTTTTAAAAACACTCCGATCATATCTGACATACTTGACCATCGTCTGCGGCAATCTAGTTGCAATTGTATGTCTTTTTTGTGTTCCTCCAAGACATAGACCCGTAATAATAATAATATTTTTTATAAGTATTTTTAAATGTTTTTTTATATTGTTTTATATTTAAATATTTAAAAATGTAAACAGTATGTTTAAAGATGTCAATAATAATAATCATTTTATTATCAGGCAACAAGGCCCATAGATAAAATACACAAAATAATTTTACACAATGATAAACTAATACATATTTTAAAAACCTTAAAACTAATAATAAACTATACACAATAATAATGCAAACAAAATAAAATGTAATAATATGTATATGATATGTAATGCGTCAGCTTTTAGGGATTTTCTTATAGATTTGACCAGTTTGCGAACTTTTGTGATTGTTTCCCTGTACAATTCTGGATGTGATGTAACAGCTGGGGTTTCAATTTCTAAACCTCCACTGTGATCTTCAGCTCGTTCGTCGTCACTATCGCTTTCTGATTCAGAGTCGTCTTGTGCGTGTGTAGGGGATGCCTGAATAGACGCTGCTGCACGTTGTACGGGTTCGCTACTTTTTTATACAGAGTATCAATCACCGCTAGCTGGATACCGTGAGCGAGACAAATCTGGTGATGTCCTTTAATGTATCTTCCCATCTTTACCATCACACTCGCACCATCGGTTGTTACTTGTTACTCAATAATGGGAAAACCGGAGCTGAGCTCCGGTTTTGCTTCTCAAAACCGGTTTTCAAAAATCGTTAAATTTTGGCCGATTTCCGGTTTTGCGCAAAACCGGAAAACCGGTTTTGCATGCCCTACTTGCAAGAATCCATCTTCACATACCTACATAACCAGTTAAGCTAAATATAAACTTGTTGTTTGGTGAACAATCGATATGGTATACATTAATGCATTATTAGGTATTAAGATTAAGAAATCTGCTTCTACTTACTTACACCCAGAAGAAATTTAAAGGCTGATACCTGATTGAAAAAGTCGAGTGAATTTTACGTCGTGGAAAGAAATATTTTATCTTCCATTTTCCGCGCATAGAGAACGGATGACAACGCAATAGTGTGGAGTTGAACAGGAAGTTTAATCTGTGAAAGGATATTAACAGCTTTTTATATCATTTCGATTTTATTTCAATTATTTCTACATTAAAATACATCATATTAGCCTAGGTTCCTTGCCCAACGTTTGATTTTGCGACTAGTCTTGCAAATGAACACAAGTAAAGCTCCATAAATATTATTCATTTTAATATTTATGGAGCTTTACTCTTATATATCTTATAGTAGCTTATTACCGGGGTCCGATTTTTTTTTTTTTTCATAAGTGTCTGATTTTGAATTTCTGAATTATCAATGATAGATAATTATCACTTCGAACCGTGCTTAAAATAAATAAACAAAACACATTGAAAACAGTGAAGAAAAATAAATAATGGTCTCGAATTTATAACGTCATTCTGACTGTCACTGTCAAACGATTGTCAAAAGTACAATGAGGTTTTAACGGCGTCATTTTTAGCGCTAATTTCATTTAGTAAGTTGTCATTAATTAAATGGGAATTAAGTTAGTATCTAAAATGAAAAAAAAGTCGGATTGACATATTTGATTATATACACATATTTGATATACCTATACACATTTGATTGACTGACAGAATATTAACTTTTATTAATTATTTATTAGGGCACCTTACTGGTTTTAACTGTAATCTAACCTACTGAGAACATTTTAAAATCAATGCCGATTCTATTTCAATAACAGATTGACTTTAATCTTTGGGAACAAAAAACTAAGTTTCGATACAATAGAATGACCCAGTTTTTGTTTCGTTTAGACTTTGATTGATTTGTTTTTCGTTTGATACTATTATTGGATACGGTTTCAGATTGAGAATTAAAATTATTACATTTATTGTTTCTGGGAACTAGAATGTTCCACTTTTGTAATGAAGATGTGATTGGATTCTGTTGGTACAGTTGCGAAGTTTTTAACAATTTTTCATTAGTTTTTGCTCGAAAGAGTAACAAACATCCATCCATCCTCACAAACTTTCGCATTTATAATATTAGATAAGTAGGATTATCGTCTTACTCAGGTAAGTAGGTATCACAATTGAGAAGATAGTAGGTACCGACTAAGCTAGTCATCTTTTCGTAAGTAGGCACAGTTCCTTTATCAAAGAAGTTCATTCAGAACAGAATAAAAAAATATTAATTTAATATTAAGCACGTGATTAAACTTATCGCGTTGGTATCGGTAACTATTCAAGCTTATAAATTAAAAAAAGAAAACCACAATGTTCGAATTACCTAGCATTTGTGTTCAAGATATTAATTAGCCCATATTTATAATAGCTCAAAGTGATTATAACATTTATACCGCCACTCTTAATGTACGAGATGTTATCGTGCAACGCGCCGATAAATTATTGTACATACTGCACAGCAAACATTCAATGTTACCCATTAACACCGCCCACGGGTACCCAACACATAACAGAACACTTCGCATAAAACAACATACATTACTTCCTTTGTTACAAGTCTACATCGATTACACCATACAGAACAATCAATGGTCACAATACTATGTGTAGCTGTCAAATGTTGTATGTTTAAAGTAAAGGTGGGGTTGTAGACGCCCAGCAGACGGCGGGGCTCGGTTCAATGACCTCTTTTCGTGCTTGAACTATATCTAGATCTAGATGTTGTATTGAATTTAACGTTGAGCTGACAAGAGGATCGTGGAGCTACGAAAAACGAATACAAATCGTGATGTTTTAGTAGCTATCATACTGTTTCATTACGTTTGACCTAGATAAAGTTTGTTTTTGGGATTATGTGTTGGCCAATTTAGTCGATTATTACTTGATTCGATTAATAAAAAAACTTCTCCTATGATCTTCACTAATTTTAGTAGACAATTAAAAAGCAATCAATTCTTTTATTAATCTGCTTTCTTGTAATCTTCTTTTTAATTGTTAAATTAGTCGATTAAAGTGTAATAAAATCGACTAACAGCTTAGTAATAAATCGATTATTAAGTAGTCGAGTTTATCGAACTACTTTGGGATAAGCTGTTAGGCTCGTTAAAATGAGGTGATAATTGTTTTTTTATAGAGACCATAAACAGCCATCGCTAGTATAAAAATAATAAAGTAGGTATATGAAAGTAAAATCGATGGTAATGACCTCATAATATCATAACGAGATCCTAAGTCCTACGCCTACGCACGCTTTGGTCAGGGGTGGATATTAGCGGAGGGTTGTTGAACTTTCTAAATGTAGTGGCGAATACAAGCTTACATATCGGTGTAATGAGTGTTTGACCTTAGTTAGTAATGTCATTAGAAAGGTCTTGTTCAATGTCATGGATTTTTCTATTGCTGATTTCTTAGATTTTCTTTTGGAATTTAATTTTGTTGAAATTCACGCTTTTTCTGCCTATAGATTAAAAAAATGACATTTGCACTGTTTCCTCCATAGCTAACAATTAATTATTCATTAAAAGAAAGTTTGTTACTTCAAAAAGCTCTCATGCAATGGGTAATTATGTAAAAGAAAAATGTAGATCAAATTCAAGACATATTCCAAGTTAACACGACACTCAAAGAAACTTTACATATCTACAAAAATATGATTTCACGAGAAAATTTTCAGAGCGCAGAACGCTACAGCGAAACCGTGAGTGGTCTTATTAAGAAAGAGCGTTTGAAAAGCTCGGAAAGTTTTCCTTTAGTGCTGTAGCTGTAGCGAATTTCTTTTTATGTCATATTTTCTCTCAAATACGGTGAAGTAAGGATCTCGTTAGTGCATGCACTACTTTGTAAATGGTCTCGATTTGAACAGCACATACATGGCGCTAACTCGATCCTGTTTTACGTAAATGGAAGAATATTTTCGTAGTCTAATTTCGGAGTCTTACAGCAAAATGTTGGCACTTTCGCTCTTGTTACCGAAATTAAATTCAGGGCTTTCTATTTCCAGGACAAAGGAATATAAGGCTCCGCTTTATGAATTCTTAATGTTATGTTGTATTAGTAAAGCTCTTTTGCAAAATGGTTTACCCGGGGATGTAGGTAATACTTACCAAAATACCGCCACAGCTTCAGTGTTGCGGCTGTATGGGTTCTCTGCAAAATTAAAGACGAGGGATGAGGGATGGGGGAGGAGGGGGGGATAAGGTTCTTTCACGGTTTATTTCTAATGCATCAGCACTCTTCAAAAATGTAGCAGTGGTCCGCACTACCAGACACTTCCAATCTCGCAGTGTGTCTGTTAGACCTTTAAAATAAAACTCCTGAAGTAATCTGTAGATAATTGAATTCCTTTTCCTCATGATGTCAGTCACTTTCAATCAGTTTAGTGTTAAATAGTCTACCTACCTTTAAGAACTTGACAAATAAGACTGAAATGTAACTGCAAATAGCAATTGCCAGTTCTATTACTGTCCTTATCTGTTACATTTGTGTTGAAATCACTTGAATTGCCCAGCATCCTCTGAGTGCAAGCATGGCGGAAGATCTTGGGTTTAATCTAATTTATCTAATCTCCGTGTATCTTCTAATTGCATCCTGTTGTAGTTATCCTGGTTATTTGTTTAACCTGATAACCTAGATGGATGCATTGTTAAGCAGTTTATTGTGTGGTTTCTTTATTTCTTCATTCAATGAATTTTTTATGACTAATTAAGCGTGTTTGGTAACACCGTTAACTCTTCTGATTTTAATGATTTCGATTCTTTTTTGAGGTGGGGAACACAATGCATTTTCGATGTATTTTCAGCGTCCCGGTTAGGTAATAAAGACACAGAATTTTTGGGTTCCGTTCCGACCAACTAAAAATCATTGTACACATAACAAATGGGTGCGCTCAGTATTTGTATGGGAAGCAATATGGAGTCAGTCGCCTTAAAATGTTCAGAGATTTAATAGACCCTACCCACGCACAACAATCTTCAAAACATATCAACAAGGGGTTGATAAAAAGATAAATATCTCCATAGAAAGTCGCGGGCGTCGCTTGTAAATACGTAAAGGCATTTACACTTTATCTAACTAAATTATCAATAACACACATCTTATATTCTAATTTCTATTATATGTAAATTATATTGTATTCGTAATCGGATTCATAGTATCTATGTTGATTTTTCTAAGTCGTTTATTTTGATCCTCAGTCATACAGGTTCTAATTAAGAAATGCATGATATCCGAAACAATGGCGTTTGAGCACGAAAAGAATGTGAGCATACGTGTAACAAAACCAAGTTATTTCAGGAGCTGAAGAGTTGGAATCTCTTGGAATTTAAACCCTATTTTATGGAGAGAAGGATTTGTTTTGTTTATGGAGCGGTAAATGTAGCTATGTTGAATCAAGGCAGGTGCAAAATAAGAAAAATGTGCAGGAATATGTCGGAACAAAGAGCCAGACGTCGGGAGTTGTTAACACCTGGTTAGCCGCCGCGGGTGAGCTGAGTATATGTGGATTACAAATTTACGAGAGCTTCTTTTGTTTGCTTACTTCTTGACCTTGGGTAATGTTAATTTGGAAAGGAATGGGCATTTAAGTGTGGGTTTTCCTTAACTTTGTTTAAAATATTTTTTTTTTTCATTACTAAACTTTTGCATAATTTATTAAAAAATACCATAAAATGTGTCATGGCTATCCAGTTTCTTCCAGCCACTTTAATCAGATCGTCTGTCCACCCAGTCGGTCTTCCCACATTCCTCCGCCAAAAGTGCAAAGATTTGGAAGAGACTTACACTCAGCATTGGGTGGCCAAAGGTTGAAGAAGAGAGAGAGACAGACAGTGACCATAAAATGACAAATGAATAATGTCATAATAAGATACGTCCCATGAAATAATATCCTACCAACAACCCTATAACCTATTAACATTAAATAAATAACTATAGTTTTTGCCACGAGTTTAATCCTGAAACCATGTAGCCCATGTAGGTAGGTATCTAGCTAACATTTTCTCTGACCTGAAATTCTAATCCATGTATTTGGGTAGCTACCATGTCTATGTGTAGGTCACGTAGATAAACATGCAAACTAAATGTAGGCGCGACCATGTATGCCGTGTACCTGTGTTGGTCAGTACTGACGATCTTGTAGAAAGTAACAGATGATATAGAACAATAACATTCGAAGAAAAAAAGCCTAATAACGACCCATCCGAAATTATAACTGACTGAGATATATTACTGTCACGAAACTACTATTTAATGACCCATGATTACAAACTTACTTGTGCAGCCCAGAAGATGTAGCTATATACTGCATGTCAGAGTAAATTGGACCTCTTCAGCAGCAAAATTAAAACTTGTACTCCACAATAGACATGTGAAATGAAATCGTAGGTGAAAGATGATAGCAAGTAGGAGTAATTTGAGCCTCACCTCAGAGAATGTGTAATTTCATCCAATTTAGTTTTTTTTTATATCTCGAGTCGAGGCGCTAAGTACTTTCCTCTAACAATCGAAAGGTGGGATAGAAACTAGACGCAATTATAAAATGACCGCACTTATTAAGTGTCAAGATTTCTACGTTTCTGCGAATTATTTTCTTGATGAGGCTTGGCATATCGCGAAGAGCGGTAACCAGTAGCGGAGCGGAATTTGCCAGCTTGTTGGCCACTGAACATTCAATTTGAATTTGTTAACCGTTGCCCGATATTACATTTCGGGGAGTGTGCTTTGGAATTACACAATCTAATTCCTCCCACCCAAGTAGCATATCTCCATTCTATCATCGGACGAGCAGAGATACGGTGAAACGTTACCGTTGTATGGTTGAAGTTCCACGGACCCGAACAAAGCGCCAAGTATATGCCTACCTACATTTATTGTGCGAACCGCCAGTCTGTGCAATTCACTAGCATCTCTGTTCCTTGATAATCTGGATCTACTCAAATTTCGAGTGAATCGGTCTCTTCTAGGCAAGCGTGCTCCACCCTGGACGCATCATCGCTCCACATCGGGTGAGTTGTGGCCAAAACCTTATTTAGTATTACAAAAAAACTGAAACTGAGCCTACCGAAAATGAAACACTACAAAACGTTCGAAAACGCTACGAAATAAACTAGGCCAAAGCCGTGAGTAAATGGAAAAGCGATCTTATCTTCATTTCAATCTGTAACATTATTGTGGAATCACGTTTCTCGTTTTTTTCATGAAATTATATCTCGCACAAACATTGATGAAATAGAACCCGAAAAGTAAAAGCTCATCATTCATCATAGTATTATATTACTTAAATCATAAAAAACCGGCCAAGTGCGAGTCGGACTCGCGCACGAAGGGTATTCCGTACCATTATCTATAAAAACGGCAAAAAAAATCATATCTGTTGTATGGGAGCCCCCCTTAATATATATTTTTTTAATTTTTAGTATTTGTTGTTATAGCGGAAATAGTAATACATCATTTGTGAAAATTTCAGCTTTCTAGCTATCACGGTTTATGAGATACAGCCTGGAGACAGACAGACAGACAGCGGAGTCTTAGTAATAGGGTCCCGTTTTACCCTTTGGGTACGGAACCCTAAAAAACGTAGTCGTAATACAGAAATTATGACTTGAATAAAGTAATAAAGCAGCGAAAGCGTTCCGCCTGTAATGTAAAATAATACTAAGAATTTATAAATGTTTACAGATATGGTATTTTGTGTAAATAAGTCTTTACTAAGAATGTGTCAAATATGGTCGTAAAGAAGCTAAGTACTAGTGTTTTGTAATAGGTACTATTGAAGGCTATTACTAGTGATTTTTACAGCCTTGTATTTTATGTACTTAGTATTTCAACTGAAAGGAGAATTGACAAATAATACACACATTCACTTAGGATGTCACCACGAATAAACGCTTTTTCATTTTATTTTTTCATAATTAGATAGTCACTTTGACATGCAATATAAAATTCGACCAATTTTACAAGAAAACCCTTAAAATAAGTAGGCAATACTTATGTAGTGAAACGTCGCAACCGTTGGGGTTATGTTTGTTCTTATGCTATTTTTCTTTTAAGGTTGCTACCTCGTTGGTCGAATGGTCGCAAGCGCGACTACTGGGCATGAGGTCCTGGGTTCAATTCCCGGGTCGGACAAAGTGCTTTTGGGTTTTTCCATCAGACTTTCTCAGTAGCAACCACGAAGTCTAGATTCGTGCCCGCTTGGTATCAAAAGGCTCGCCCCCTATTACATGGGACTTAAACATAACTGGCGAAATATGAGTGTACTGGTACATCTCTGCCTAACCCTATGCGATTACAGGCGTGATGTTATGTTATGTTAATGCTACCCGCTATATGTACTACGTTACAATAATGCAAGGATAGAAAGTAAACACTCTCGAAACTTCTAAAAATAAACATTCGAAAACTGGCACTAATTAAAGAAAAAGGGACATGCACGATGCACGCTCAATGACTGCATCCAATGCAAGGCGCGTGAAGAGATTAAAGTAACTCCACGTGAAGTGTGTGTGTCGTGCCCACATGCACGCCTGACGCTTTCAAGAAAACAAGCAGTCACTTTACTGAGAAGGAAGCAATTAAAACCTTAAATCAATTAGAAGAAAACATTAAACATTACTGGCGAAATATGGGTCTACTATTAGGTACACCTCTGCCGAACCCTTCGGGTTTACAGGCGTGATGATGTTTATATTATCAATTAGGCGTCCCAACAGGACTTTCTTTCTTCTGCTTCTTAGCGTGTGTCGAAGGTAATTTGAATTAAATCAGCCCAGAATTTGGCGACGAGTACGGCGCCAGACATCAGGACTTTCCTGTTAGGTGGTTTAATATTCTAAATTTTACGCATGACTGAGGACTACAGAACATAAACTATATCTATGTTTTGTAAGGAACAAAGTCTGCGAGGTCGACCGCAGCGTGGGCGTGACGAATTTGATGTGGTTGAAGGGCGAATATGGACAGGAATAAGTACTAAATATTAAAAGAGAAATCTGGAAGGAAAAATTAGGCTTTTCTCCAGCACAAGGACATACAAAGGGAAGGTCTGTGTCTTGAAATAATGGAACCTTCTTCACTTAATATAACAACTGTAATATAAGTAGTTGAAAGAGCAGACGAAGATACTTACCGTACTCCGTACAGAAAAAAACAACAGGAAATTTAATACTTGACAAACCTAAAAATTCGTATCTTCCTAGTGCATAGAACTAGGATGTCGTGGGCCGTAATGATATGACAGCTTTACTATAACCTAACCCGCATTTAAGTATCCAGGTTGCTATAAAGTATAACATTATAAAGTCCCACATGCTGATAAAGTCGTGGGAGGTATAATGGGCACTAGCATTGTCAGTGTCTACTACTTGGTCTCGATAATCGTCCACAACCAGTACGATATCGATTGATCTTTCTATAAAAGTAGACCTAATTGGATAATTGCAAATGGATTGTCGATAGTCGCGTGGTTTTCAACTGCAATTTGTCCTATAAGGAGTCCGATTTTAATTAAAATGTACTTTATTTCATAACAGAATAGAGACGTATGTTTTTATTTTTCGTAGTTTGTTTTTAATGACCACAAAATGCTCTCACCGTCATCCATTTACAAATAATTAATATCACTGAGCATTAAAAAGAAATCATATCTAATAATCACTTTTGACAACTATTATCATTAGCAGTTAATAAAATTTGACGTAGCATAGTACACTGGCGGACAGAAATCCGTAGCCGCTACAACTGCGAGAGACCGAACATGACACGTGCCGCCAACTATCTCCGTATCGAGACACGCACATGTTCGCACATAGCGCACCAACATGTTCAACTGTAAGGAACTGATAAAGAGTAGCCGTAAATCCGAGTTAGCACTTGAAACAACTGTTCTTATCTACCGTTGTCACAAGCCAACATTCCCGTGAAACATGGCCCAACGCGGAAAATCAATATGAGCTAACCTAGACTGGGCTGGACGTTTATCTGACCGCTTGTCGTACCATAAATCACATATGCAAATGACTTTATTTTTTATTCAACCGCTGTCGGTTAGCGCGCCCTAAAGTGCCCGAAGCGAACACAATTGATTTTCTTTGAAAGAAGTCAGCTTTCATAATGAACAGAAATAATATTAAGTATTATAAAGTCGTACGAATCGATGGCGATAATTATAAATGAAAACGGTGTAAATAACAGCAGGTCATTGATGCCCATTAAATTTAAATTGTCGAGAAAGTACACAATCGTTGCTCTCTGCAACAAAGTAATGTATTGCCTTTCATTTGAAAACGAAGAGCGGTTTCTCCTGTCGTTCCGCGTATGATAAAGTTACGCAGTCTCTCATTACCGCAGATATCATTAACTTGGTATCATTACTCGTGGCGTTTGTAGAGCAAAACCACGATGCAGAGGCGTAAACCCATTAACCGGCCAACTACTTTTGATATCGTACACCCTGCCTTCCCTCGCGCTGAGCACTCCGCACTGCGCACGGGCCCAGCTCCGTGTAACTAGCCTCCACGGTATCACGCCATCTCACATCCATGTCAGTTATTACACGAGTACAGTAATAATTGCCAATATTCTATACTCTTGAAACTACACGATGTTATTATGTTAGAATGTGCGTCGTGTTTAACGCACCTTAGCACGTTAGCCGATGCTATTCAAGATAAACTTGGTGTAACGTAGTTACGCTTGTTCAAAGAAAACGCCAGAAGCTATTAACTTGGACAAAAGGGGACCTTCGCTGTCATAATATTTTCTTTGGTTTATGGGATTTATTATTTTCTTCCGGCGACTCGTTTTCACCATCTTTCTCCTTTTGACAGCTGCTATTTTAGTAACAGTACCCTGTCAGGCGCCATGTTTCTTTTCGTTGCGTGTGGCGCAAGCGCAGCCCAGCCCCGCATCACAATTAAACAATTTACTCTCACGCACTTTCTTCCCGTTGTTAATTATAGACGTGGCGACGCTAGGTTTGTTTAAAATATTTATTATTATAAACATGTGTTTATTTTCACTATGCGTTTAACTTTGACTATTATTTATGTATGTGCCCAGTGCGTGCGTGAATACGAAAGGCTATGCAGATTGTATTCAATAAGAATCTGTTATCATTGGATGCAGGGGCGTTGTAGATTATCCGGGTAGTGATGACGAGTAATTTACGCAATTTCAGTCGGCGCCTGCGGGCCGCACGCGCGCTCCATACGTCGTCGCCCCTCAGGCCAAACGCAGGCCTAACACACGAGATAACATAAAGGTGTTGCTACATAAAGATCGCATCGCAGTCGCAGCGCATATTTTATGCAGTTTGTAGTAATAGTTAAGACTCAATGCGGTCGTGGGCGTTGGCAGATGAAAGAGACTGGCGTGAATACGAACAATAGCGCTAAGATATGTGTTCCTTCAGACGCTCGTTTATAATAAGAGGTCATAATAATGTTGATAGAAATACAGCTTCGAAATTGAATGAATTTTCTCTATTGTGTGTCTACTATCTATGAATATGTCAAGATTGTACGCCTCCGCCACTTGTCAAGGTAGACTATCGATTACATCGTTACGAATTTTCTCATGGTCGTTATAGCTATGATATGACTCTCTGATTCGCACTGGTCGATCAGCTCGGTAAAAGTTTATTTAAAAAGTCTTGCTACTTCATGTCTAAATGTCCAATTGGTTGGTATTGATAGGTGTGCAATGTCTAATTACACGCCTTTCAATACCAACCAGTAAGTGCACATCTTTACAATTCCATGTCTCTAGCATATGGCAACATTGTGTTCACCCTATGTTGTGGCCAGAGTGTCCGGCCACTGTATCCACGGTTTACGACCAGGCATGGTGTTCATGGGCCATTATAGTTCAACTTAATGCCTCATCGGCTACTTGTTCTATAGTTATTATAATGCGAAAGCAATGTAGGGCGTGACAACACACTTGTACTTTAACAGTTGTGATAAAGAAAGCTGTGTTTTGTTTTAAGAGCTTTGCCTTGAGTGCCATTACGATTAGGAACGCCCAGTTTTATGTGTGGTGGACAACTCTTTCGTTTGTTGTCTGAATGGGGAAATTTCTCTAAAACTTATATGGGTACGCATAAAATAGTTTACCCTGAGACAAAGCTACAACAATATCCAGTTTACAATTTTACCCACACCATTACTTAATCCTCGTTTTTCCTTCAGTTTTTAGGATTGTCTGCTTACCTATACCACTGCAAATCAACCGAAACAAATATACATGTCCAAATATGTGTGCGATTTTAAAATTCATCAAGAGGTTTTTTCCAAGAACACTTCGACGAACAAACACTTTATTCAATACCATTGGGAGAATAGCTCCAACTTTATATAGGTCAGTTCTAACAGTAGAGTGGCAGCACTATCCAATCTTCATCTCAACACAGATAATAACTACCACTACGTAGTGGGTAGGTAGATATACAGGTACCACTTCATTGTTAAGTAGAGGAAGTGTGACCGGACACAGCGCCGGCGCGCTATCGATTCATTTATCTGCCAAGATTGTGCCATTTGTATAATGTCGATTGTGGTCTGTTTAGAGAGGAGAGGTACGTAATGATCAAGGGAAGTTATTGTCTGTGGTTGTTAATTGTGCCGGCTTCCGTGTTGATTTTCACTTTGGTTTAGAGGAAATCGACTTTAAGAAACGATATCCTACATAGCAACTGCACACAGTTCTGTAATAACTGTTCCAGTGAGGAGTCAATTGCCTCTTAGAGAAAAGTTACGAACATCACCATGTTAATAAGTTCAGATATTCTCAAACTTTAGTTTTTCGTCGACAGCCACTGATATTTTAAGATTAACTTAGAAAGCTTAATTCATTGCAACGTATCGGATTCACAGTACGTCAGTCAACATTAAGATAAGCATACAAACCATTCATAAAGACACCGTTTAACTTACATCAAAATAAAACTTGCCTTAATCAACAAACCTAACTCGGCTACTTGATTCGTCTTTGGTGGCTTCCACTCAGTGCTGCCGCGATCGCAAGCCCCGATAACATCCACCTCATAAAACCAAGTATTTGCTGTAGCAGCAACCCGGGCGTTATCTTACAATCTTGTTGCATTAACTACGCCGATTTGCCAGCCAAGTTAAACTGTTATGACAGTGCCAGCCTGGGTTTACGTGAATGCCGTGTAATTGAATATTTTCTAGACGTCTGTGATTTAAAGCTGGGTATACACTATTTTTGCGCACCGATTTTGCTACGCCCATAACGCCACGGTTTGACGAAGTGCGCGGTTTCCGCCAAATAGGGCACAACCGCAGCGGTGCGGAGACGTGCAGCATTCGATCAATCATAGGAGAGATGAGTAGATTTGAGCCAATGTGATTGGTCGGTTCCCGCACGTTTCCTCTCCGCTCCGCTCGTCTTCCACTTTTAAGGAAACCGGGCCTTAAGCACACATAAAGGAGGTGCGCGGAACAAAGCTGGTGCACCCTTTATGTATACCCAGCTTTATACACAGCTCTGCCTTGATCTTTTAATGCAGTTTAATAAGGAGTCTGAGGTTAGGCGCTGTTTATCAATTTACTTTATGGTCGATTGTTTCGCATCTTTGTTGAAGGTTAGATACGCTTTCTTTAACCTCTATTGAAATGTAAATACGTGGTAGCTTTTTGGTTACCTATTATAATCCTCTGCTTCAAATATTTCGCAGAATTTACGGTAAATTAGTGGAATTAGCTGTGTAAAATGGAGATCGGTAAAAATATCTGGGGTCCGGTAATAGGTATTTTAAGAAACAGGAAAGTAAAAGCCAAAAAGAGGCTGTATTAGGTACATTTCGCTGCGGAATTCGTAACGTCAATACTTTTCCTTTCCGTTATAGAATAAATATGTCTTTTTCGGGTGTTCTCCAGCATTTTATTTTTAAATATGAAAAAATAAAGTTTTAGTAATATACTATCTGTTATTCGATCGACCGTATACTACTACTATATAACTACGGCTATGTGAATTTAATCATTACTGTGCCAAACAAAAACACAAAACAAAATAATTTTCCTTTTAATACATAAATACACTTACGTAATTACAACAAAATAATTTTCCTTTTAATACATAAATACACTTACGTAATTACCTACGTTAAAATATTTATCCAGCCGGACAACCCCATCAGTTCGAAATACGATTTGATCAGGAAATGAAAGTGTACCCTTCCTTCTACCTACAGGAAGCGGCTCCCCTCGGCTAGTGGTCAGGTAGGGAAGTAGGATGTCCATCGGTTGCCGTGTCCAGTTGCATGTCAATACACGTATTAAAGTTTAATGAGTTTGTGTATCGAATTTCGATTTAGTTAAGGGATTGGTTTTGAAATTCGGGGTGAATATGATGGGGGTGAAAAGTAAGGTTGAGAATTATATTTAAAATCAATATAGCTACCTACATAATGATTTTAAACATACCTATGTGGAATTTTGAACATTGTTTCATAGGTTTACTGTGTTATAGCCACATAATATGAATGAACAACCCCCAGATGTGTCACATATTTAGAATCAATTAATTTTCAAGAAAAAGTGTTACTCTTGTGAAACCTAACCAATATAATTAAGCATATTATACCTACATAATTATTTTGAGTACTAATTAGTCTAAAATTAACACCCTAATTTGTTTTTTTTGCAGGGTGCCGAACGCGCCCAAGAGCTGCATTGCGGAGATTTTCAACTCCGACCAGACTGATGGCAGCCCAGTAAAGAATGGTGCGGCAAGGCCTCGCGCCCCACGAGACACCCCCACTCGTCCCCGCGATACCCACTCCAGGCTCTTCGGACAGGTGCGTCAAGCACAAGTAAGCATCTTGGTTTTATTAACTCCCATCGGGACACATGGCATTCTCCACAATTTCCTCAGCAGATCCCCGGGATACCTAAATTCCCACATAAGTACCTCATGCACAGATGAACATGTTCACATTCAAATTAAAACCTGGTTATTTTAACGAGAATTTGGCTGCCGTATCCTGATGAATTTTTATATTAAATATGCCATGACTGAACCTAGGAAATCCTCACTGGTAGCATTCAAATGTAACAAGGCATAAGTGTCGAGAATCAAGACGTTGCTGCGTGGATGAAACTCACTTTAGATAAAAATATCATGAATGAAGAAAAACAATCAATCAAACATCGTCCAAACCCAAAACCTCACTTGGGTGTGATGTGGGATGTTAATAAGTAGCATACACTTACAAAATGCCAATCCTCGGCAAACACACAGAATCTTGTTAATTAAAACATGATTTCTTGTAACAGATGTATGATTACTTGTAGCAAATGCTCCATAAAACCTTAGCCTTAACACCCACAGCGAATGACGTGGAGGTCGGTGGTCTAATCACTCTGCAATTACTTTGAACGGTAAAAGTAAATCGATTCATGAGTGGCGTCATAGACGTATTACTTCGTAGGACGGTAGCCCTTCAAAGTTGAGACTTTCGTCCCCGCGACAGGTGTGTCGATATTACAATATTTATGAATGGCAGGTAGCTGGTATGGGTTGTTGTATCTTTCTGCCTGTTGAGTAAGTCGTAATGATAAAACATGATTAAGAATCCAATTACCAAGCTTAAGTTTGCAGTCGATGTGACCCCTTTAGATGATGCTTTCAATAAACTGACATATTTTTACGCAATGTTTCAGGCTGTAAGCAACCCGATGGTAACTGACACAATCCGCAGTCACATTCAATTTGGCGACACCAACATGAACGGCTCCAGCCCCACGCAATCGCCTTCCAAGGGCTATGGCAACGGCAGCGCTTCGTCGACCCCTAGCCGAGGTGAGACGGACCTCGGAGGCCAGTGTGAGTCGTTCTCGATGTAGGCACGAAAGAGCACGGCTAGTAACGCTCACGAAGTGACCACGGACACAAGACTACACACTGGGTCGTGGAATGGAAATCGTAATTAAGTTTAAAGACGAAATAAAAATTCTAATTGATACTTTTAATTGAAGATTCTAGTAAATTAATAACGTCTCTATGAACTTTCTGTGTAATTTTACGGTCGTTAATTGTCTTGTCCGATGTTTGTTTATGCCCATGCACATCTATTAAAAATTAATTGCATAGCAATCAGATTGAAACGGACCGGAAAGTCTCTGGAACGAATGTTTCGTGTTTTGAAATGTTAAACTTTGTGATTAGCGATTAAAATCATCCATTCCATGTACCAAATGTGTGAGATCGTTCACAGAATTCGTATTGCTCTTATTGGTTTTATAAGCATTTGCGAGTCTGCGTGCGATCGTTCTGAAACCGTGCTCAATTCCAAATATTTGGCACTCGTGCACGCTAGGAAGAAAACGCTTCTTACTATACTTACATATTTAATAATATACAGATACGCTCTGACTTTCTTCTTCCACTAATAGTGTCTACTGATGTTTCAATTCGTATGACTCATTGTAATAATCATTATAACAAGAAATAACCAACTTATAAACGCGCCGTGCCTAGCTTAGAATATCGCATGATTACACAATAATATTTTAATTTGGAATAGATACTAAAGAATTAATCGTATTATGTTTTGACTTGAGTAACAGTTTTCATAACATAACAATTTACGATAATACCAGCTGTGATTGCACGCGGAACTATTACAGTTATTTTTAAGCGTTACAACGAAAAGGGTAAAGAAAGTCTCTAGGTTAATGCAATCATCAGAGCATTAATGCCCCAAAGTTAGGCCCTACTAGTGTGGTTATAGCTCGAATGAAAACCGATTGTTCTGTGAACGGTAGCATCGTACGCTCCACCGAAGAGGAATCCCGTGACAGGCGATGGAGTGTTCGTGGCGCCGCAGCGCCGCCGCCACCCCGCCGCCGGCCTGCGAGGTGCTGACCCCAACCCCGACGATTCCTACACCCAGCTCCTGCACCCACAACCCACCCACAGATACTACACCAACGAATGGCCCCCAAAACCAGCCAACTACTATGTAGCATCCACCATGAAACCCAGCCTCACCACCAGAATAACTCCTTACACACTCCTCGGCTTGGAAACCGATGACCCTGATATAAGTCATCCAGTCATCGACCCTAACTCTTTGTCGCCCCAACTTGTTCTCAACCGGCATTGGCCTCCTTTCCCAGCTCAGCATTACTTAGAGCCCAAGGAACACAAGATTCCGTACCACCCTCTGCCTCCGTACGCATTTGTTGGCATGCATTCGGCTCTCGGTGAGAGGCCTACTCTTGATTATAAGTATGATCCGATTCCGGCATTGGGAGGACCGATCGATCCATATTTGATAGCCAATGCTAATCCTCCACCGACTCTGTTTAAATACGAGCGCGACGGGCCTATTCCCGATGTGACTCCTCTAGCGACTTCCTTAGTCCCTGGTCCGCACACCCTGACCGGCTTCCCTCCTATATTCCACAAACACGTCCCCGGATACCTTTTTGATCGCAATCGGCATGCTGAGGACCTCCTACCTAAGACGTACTTTGTAGACTATGTCCGCCGAAGAGAGATGGGTGGGTGCTCAGTTTACACTGAAGGAATGTTGCTGTTTGCGCACTCTAATGGAATTTTTCAACCACACTCGAGATCATTTTGTCGGAAAGAGCTTATCACTTTTCATTTGCTGTACATACAAAGAGTCTGGAGACGATACCTACGTGTTTTTAAATTGAGCACCCATTACCGTTTTATAATTTGCTCATTTTAGGGTTTAGTTTAACCGATTCTTCGTAGAGAAGCGCAGAATAGGCTTGTATGATGTCGAATAGCGCTTATTATTGTCCTGCTTGTAAAATGTTGTCGAGTATTCGTTGTTGTGTTGTGTATAAATTTTGTATTTGTGTAAATACGTGCCAAACTATTATCTTTTTATATTTCGCACGAATCCTCTCTTTCTTTCTATTACTTATTTTTAAGTAGGTTTAGATGTATGTATGTATACCTATCATTAGGTAGGTACTCTGAGTAATGCTTTATTCTGTAATTAATTATAATGTAGGCAGAGTTGTCGGTTAAACTGTTAAGTATATTTAGCTTTTGTCAAGTGTATTATCGCTGTATTATAAACTAAGATCGTCGATCAAAAACTTTTAATTGTTTTGTTGGTCTTTAAACTGTAGCTAGGATATTTCACTCACGTATTTTTGCATGTCGAAAATAAAAAAATCTCTTAGTAGTTTTTTAACAAGACTGATTTTACATATTTCCATTTCATTAGAAACTTTTTCACAACATTAAAGTTCCACTGAAGTGACAGTGTGTTGTTTTAGATGTGCGCTTACTAAATCGACGAAGATACTAATAGAACCAATTCAATGATTTCAGAAGGCAACCCTATCACCGGTGACGGCTACAAATCGATGAACGGCCAGATCAACACGGTGACGTCAATCAACGGCAACAGCCACATGATCAACAACTCCAGCCGCGTGCCGCCCGGGGGCTTCTCCTCCGGCCTGTGGTAGACACCACCGTTACCGACCACCCACCTTTACCACCACACAGCGGCGAAACACCAGCAACCTGTTGACGCCAGCTATCGGCATGCGCAAACCGATTAAACTCTAAAGCTGATGCTTCATTCGAGCGAGCCCACCTCGAAAGTAAAACAACGTCTCGAGGCTTTATTTATTTTTTAAACCTCAGATCGAGGCAGACTGTAAAAACAGTGCGCCTTGATCTGAGGCGAACGAACGCCTCGAATCAAGCAACGGCTTTAAAGTATACATTTAACGGTACATAATGAAAAATGCATTTAGTTCACTTCCTATTATTTCCTTAATCAACTAAATTTGGGTAGTAGTATTGGCAAATTCTAGTAACGCCATTAAATTTTATGCACTCGTAAATTGCAACGTCCATTAAGAATTGAAAGGGTATATGTTGTTAATTACATCCTTAGCCTATCCCAGTAACAGTTTCATCTTTTGAATAATTTAGAATAGATTATAGATATTTTTGTAATAGTAATATTCGATAGTTATTGTAAAGTTAATAGATTCGCAATGTGGAACTTGGCAATCATAATCGTTAAACTGTGGAATCGCGCGATCATGAATATCTCAAGCAGTTTCATTTATGATTTCAAAGTTGTACATTCAATTATCTTAAGAACTTGAAAATTGTACTCTTTCACACTTGTACGAATATGTTAACCCATTGATATTGTGAATTTAGGAGTGAGGAAACGTATCAGCAATATACCAAAACGAATAGTGCCTTGATCGAAGATGAGGGAAATTCTGTAAGAATTGATGTACAGTTGGTAGGCGTAACGTACTAAGCATGAAGATTTAATGATTATATATCTATATTTCGCGGTATAGAAATAGTAATCATGCGGCACTCCAGCTAATTGATACAAGTAAATTAACCCTAACTTTAATATTCGACACTGCATAAGGGGTCTTTAATCTCATTTGTTGAATTTCATTATCTTAATATTTAAATAGAGGGATTTATAAAATGCATTTATTTAAACTTTTTATACGAGTTTATTTTATTTTTTAGTTTATTTTCTACTCTTTTAGAAATTATTATAATAATGACGGATTTGAATTTTTGGTCGATTATCTGTTAACATAATAATCGGATGATCAAGTGTGTACGACGAAGAGCGATGTTTCTATGCGTAGTGGTAACAATGCGGTAGACTTAGCGTAGGCATATCATCTTTGTAAAAACTTTTTAATAATATTATCTAACATGAAATCGCATAATCACTGGCCTAATTGTAATAAATGTTAATAGATAATAACCATTATTTCAAAATAAAGTTTTTTTATTAATTACTTTGGCGTTTTTTTTTTCCTAAATGTATCCTATATTACCTGAAACTTTTGCAAGTCTCACTTGCAACGAGGCACGGCCTTTGGATGGAATTGGGAGAGTGGGCTGAAAATAGACAAGACTGCCCTACAAGTCCGCAATGGATATCTCATTCTAGTGGTATCAAAGCGGTGAAAGGATTTTTCAATAACCACGCTAATCCTCACTATTGGTTATGGCAGGTCATTTACTAAGCTAACACTTCAACCAACTTATCTGTCCAAGCGGGAAAATACAGAACTAAAAGAAGTGTACCAAGTTTGACATATCAATGCATATTTTCTTGACAAGCAGCGCCACCTTGCAATTTTTCATACTACTTACAGTGTTCTGACACGCAAATCGTTGGCAACATTGCAACGTCACGTCGTCATCGCCTCGAATACAGGCGACTCAACCCGAGGTAATTTTTTATCTATGTTTAGATTTTTCTAAGCTGGAGTACTAATAATAATAAGCGATGGACTAGTGATAGATTTTCATCATTCTGTATCTGTGACGACTCAACGTGTTTTTATAAGCTTTTATTTAACTTACCTTGTTAGTTAACTTGTAGGTAATAAAATTGGTAGAATCTTGCAACTGAATTTCAAACCAGTTCCCCCCAACCGTTGTTCTCCGTTAGGATGAACGGTCACTAGGCGTATTTAACGTTAAATTTATGCCCAACAATTGCTTCCCTATTGCTTCTATTTGCTTTCTATTCTCAAACAATTGCTTCCATCGTTTTCTAGAAGAAAAAAAACATTTTAAGGGTGACCGTTCATTCTGATGTCAGGATGAGTCACCGAGCGCCCTCACCTTCCGCCTGACGCAGGTCCTCACCGGACACGGATGTTTCGGGAGGTACTTGCACCGAATCGGGGGGGAGGAAACGCCCGGGTGCTATCATTGCGAGGGTCGCCCGGAGGACACGGTGGAGCACACCGTGGAGGTCTGCTCCGCTTGGGCGGAGCACCGCCGTGTCCTCGTAGCGGCGATTGGCGGCGGCGACCTCTCGCGTCCGGCCCTGGTTCAAGCCATGGTCCGGGGCGAGAGGGAATGGGAAGCCGTCGCCTCCTTCTGCGAAGCAGTCATGCTAGCGAAGGAGGCGGCGGAACGTGAGAGGGAGAGAGCCTCACGTCCCAGCCGCCGCGGGAGGAGAAGCACCGGGCGTCGGGGGCCACGCCGTGATGGCTCTCGGCCACCGTAGGCGCGGGCCTGTGGACGGTGAGTAATGGGCTAGCTCGCCGTCCGTCCGTCGTATGACGACAGGCCGTGTCGACGGCGCGTTCGTGTTCCACGCGCGCCTCAAAGAGATGTCAGCAAACGGGAGGGGCCCGCAAGGGCCGATGCCTGCCAGGGCTGCGGGACTGTTCGAAAGAGATACCGCGGCCCTGGAACATAAAGGGCCAAAGAAGGAACATGGGTGGTTTTTAGTCAGTAAGAGTCTGACACTCCCTTCCGCTCCGCCCAGAGCGGGAGGGGTCATTTGATGATTTCCCACCCTCCAAAAAAAAAAAAAAAGGATGAGTCACCGAGTCGTAGTCCCTGATAAATAGAATTATTGAAATTCACAGTGGCCATTAATTACTTCCCGTTTGCTTCTCTCAATGTTTACATAAAGTATGCACTTCGTTTATGGGGTACTGTGTAAAATGTACAATAAAATACCACTTAACATTATACAACTTAATGAGAAGAAATTTAAAACATGCACATAAAACGAACACTATGTAAGCGAGCATATTATAAGTTGGAAGACTATCTCGTAGATAAAAATGCTTGGCTCAATGCTGGTCCTGCTCCACAGGCACTTGGGCTTACGAACTAAGAGTTTGGAAGAGATGCTCCCGCTCTAGTTCTTTAATTAATTATTATTAGATTTTGTTTCTTTTTTGGAAACTTAGTTAATTTGATTAGTAGGGCTTATCCTAATCTTTAAGGTTTTAATTGTGTATTTTTTCTAATTTATCGTTACATTGTGTGTGCAAACTAGTTGATTACCGTGTTTAATTATTGTGGAAGCTGCAGAAGATTGTAAAAATATATGACGGAGACATCGATTGAGCTATTTGGTTCACACCTTTGGTTCTGGTGAAGTGGTGACAATACATTTTTATGACAGACGTAACTTGATCCTGCAGCCAGGATCGTCTCCTTACGAGAAAACTCCTCAACGGTTAATAGCACGGACAGTTAACTGTGTAACCTTCGTTCGGACACTGGCACACTCCTTCTCCTGAGGTAAGTACAAATACGAAATACAAAATACAAAAATGTTTATTCAAGAAAATTAGTTACAGTAATGGGCGGTTGTGTTTGGGGACTCCTTTTAAGCAATTTTTGCCTGTGTTAGGAGACCCCGCTCTTCCATAACAAAAATAATTACAACAGTAACAAACATGCTGATAATTAAACTTATACTAGATTACTTATTTCTAATATTATTATTATTTATTTATTAATTTAAAAAAGAGAAAAATTGTGTAAGAGTGTGTGTGTGATGAGTGTGCGTGTGAGTGTGGGTGTGTGTGTGTGAGTGTGTGTGTATGTATCTGTTTGATTTTTAAGTGCCAGTTTTTGTGAGGTTGTGTGTATGTGTGACAATTGAGTGACATGTTGTTATTTTGTATCTCGTTATTTAATGTACTGTAGAAGTGCCTCAGTTTCTTCATATGTGAGTGTTTTGAGCCAATTTGTGACGGTTTTCTTACAATCATATGTGTTTTTGGTGTATATGAACATTTTTTTGTTTACCTTATTGTATACTTCGGCTGAGCGTTTATTAAATTGTCTGCTGGCAAACACGGTTTTAGTCTGGGAAGCTGGTGCTACTAAGTCTTTCCTTCGTTTGGTTAATTTATCGGACTCAAATAGTAGGGTTTTATGTTTTTTCAATACGGT
This sequence comes from Eurois occulta, assembly GCA_950022335.1. Classification (NCBI taxonomy): domain Eukaryota; kingdom Metazoa; phylum Arthropoda; class Insecta; order Lepidoptera; family Noctuidae; genus Eurois; species Eurois occulta. The sequence continues at coordinate 7,583,825 of OX465500.1, read as the reverse complement.
TTGTATTATGTACAACTTTCTTATCGATATTATATTGCTGATAGTATAAAGGCTATTTGTAGGGTATAAATTGTTTTTGAAATACATAATCTTGATTAGAGCACGCTGGGCGCGCTCTAAGTAGGGGAAACCGGGGCAATGGGGGCCCCTTAAGGGAAATCTTGAATAAAATCTTAGAAAAACAAGATAATGAAAAAAATCAACAACCATTTATTAGTGTCATTAATATTCTCTAAACTTAACGTAAAATAATTATCTTAGTCTACCAGTCTTTGGCGCTAATCGAACTTAAAAAAAAAGAAGAAACTGCCTGTTTTGCCCCGTGTCCGGGGTAAAATGGTCATATGCGGGGCATAATAGGCATACACAGGTATATTCACTCGAATAAGTTTTAATTCGAGCACAAAAGGAACAAATGTGAAAGAGCTCGTCATCATTATTCTCTTCGCCGTTGCAAGAACAGTGGGCCCATCTGTGGCATGCACGGCAGGTGACCCTACCCTCAGTAGATTCAGAGTACCAATATCCATGGTGCAAACACTCTACATCTTCTTCCTCCGATTCGTTTTCCTTATTTTTTTCATTTTTCTTCGTCCATCCATTCCTATCCGACCTTTCATCCATCCACCAATCCATCAATTCTGTCCATTGTTATCCAACCTTTCTCATCACATTCTGCCCATAAAGTGGGAGGAGCTCCATCAGTTTAGAGCTTTCGCTGGCCAAATTGCATATGCCTGTTTCCATTTCCTCCAAGCTCCATTTGGCATGTTCCTTTGGTAGTGGCGAACCATACTTGTATCTGGAGAAAAAAGATCAACTTAATACCTATACCCTACCCGAGGCAAAACGGGCATCCTACCCGTTTTGCCCCGCTCAAAATGCCCCAGATGCTGGTACCATGATAAACGTTGATCAATTACCACTCCTAGATACTTAGTCTGCGAAATTTTGGAAATACGTAGACAGGCACAACATTTATTTGTTGGATCTCCGCAAATATGAATTTTTATGTTAAAATCGTCACTTGGTTGTGTCCTGTTACTCACGCTAAAGCATACGTAATTCGTCTTGGATGTGTTTAGCGTAAGCAGGTTGTTATTGAGCCAGCTGGCAACTTGGGCCATGCCCATCTCTGTTTTTAGTTTTACGTCGTGCCATGAGTTCCCAGTAAAAACGACAGAGGTGTCATCGGCATACGAGAAGACCTTTGCATTTTCGATGTTCATATTGCATAGGTCGTTAATGTACAAAAGAAAGAGGGTAGGACCCAGTATGCTTCCCTGTGGGACACCATATGTCACCTCCGCGTCTTCACTGACATGTTCTTCCATCTTGACCCTCTGCCTCCTTTTTGAGAGGTAGTCCTTGAATCATTTCAGAGGGATATCTCTCACACCAGCATTTTCGAGTTTGTTCATAAGGTTTGGGACAGAGACGGTGTCAAATGCTTTTTTAAGGTCTAGAAAGACCGCTAAGCATTTATTCCCAGCATCAAGGTGTTCAGTTACCAGGGAACTTAGAGCTGAAACCGCATCCTCCGTAGATAGTCCTTGCCTAAAGCCAAACTGTTGTTTCGATAGTAAATTAAATTTATTTAAGTATTGAGTTAATCTAACATTTAGAAGTTTTTCAATTATTTTGGATATTGACGGAAGGATAGAGATAGGTCTGTAGTTATTTACATCGTCTCTGTCCCCCCCCCTTATGTACTGGAGTAATAATGGATTGCTTGAGCAGCTCAGGGAAAATGCCTTTTTGAAAACAAAGGTTCGCAAGATGGGTTACTATGGGAACGATATCATGTCGAGCAAACTTTAGAAATTTAGTCGGGACTTTGTCCCATCCCGGGGCACTGTCAGATTTTAAGCCCATCAGTATTTGACCTACTTCATAAGGATCAGTGTCTAACAGTACAAACGTATTTCTCTGTGCAGGTTGGTTGACAGGTTGTTTATTATTAGAACTAGGCACTATTTGCTGAGCTAACAGTTTACCAACGTTGGCGAAGTGATTATTGACAAAATTTACTGATTCTAGTGGTGATGTTCTAATATTTAGCAGTTCGGTATTACGATCTTTAATTTTATTAGAGTATGTTAGGTTCTTTATATTTTTCCAGAGAAGCTTATTATTACCAACTGATTTTACTAGTAGGTCCCTTTCATATTTACGTTTTAATTTTTTTATAAGTGAGTTACAATGGTTTCTATACCTAGTGAAGGTTATTTTTAGGGTTTCGTTATGTGGATTAAGCCTGGATTGTTTCTGTAGTTTGTTACGATTTCTTATGCAACGCAAAATGCCTGTAGAGATCCACGGCTTTATTATTTGTTTGCTGTTAGGAATTTTGCGGGAGATAGTGTTTCTTTCTATGATGTTAGAAAGTTTGTTTATGAGTAGGCAGGTTAGTTGATTTGGATCATCACAAAAGAGGAGTTCGGCTAAATTTTGTTGCTGTAGATCTTTTAGTGCTTGTTCAAAATTTGTAATAGTCGCAGTTTTATTTGAAGGTAGAGTGTTCTTAATTTTAGACAAAGACAGAAATGTGGTAAAATGATCAGTTATCGTCGTATGTATTATGGCAATAAATGGGGATACCTTTTTTTTATTAATTTTTAGCATGAAGTGGTCTAAACAATTACTTTCCCTCGTAGGTAGTGTATGACCTGTGAGAATTCCATGTAATGACAACATATTCTGATAGTGATTTCTGTTTTTATGTTCATGTGATGACTCTGTATCTTTAGCTCTAATGTTAATGTTTATGTCTCCTGCAATAATAATATTTTTGCTTGACTTTAGTTTATCTAAGTGAGTACTAAGGGAATTTACAAAACAATCTATATTTAGATTTGAGGGGGAACGATAAATACCTAATATTATATTATTGAGTATTTCCAGTTGGAGACAAGACGCTTGTGAGATTTCAATTTCTTGAACTTTAGGATTTAAAGATTGCTTCACGTATATAGTTACTCCATCATTTTGGTTTAGTTGGCGAGTAGTAAAGTACGTTAAATAATTATTAAGTTGGGGCACTGGTTTATTGGGACTAAGCCTACATTCTGTCAAAATTATAACGTCTGTTTCGAATTTAAAATGAGCTAGGTTGAGTATAAAGTCGTCAAAATTACAGTAAATACTCCTTATATTTTGGGAAATAATAGTGAGATCGTTTCTGTTGATAATTACATGCTTATCTAGGTCTAAGCTATTGCATTCGACTGTACGCGCCGCCTCGAAGTTGTCTTTTTCAGTAATGGTAAGTAATGTGTCAGTCATAAAGGTTTTCATAAATAGAATATACGTTATTGATAAGGTAAGTATTTTGAATAGGTCTGGTTGCTTTAGGAAGTTTATACATTGTATTAAGGTTTATGGAATTACTAGTCTTTATTTCTGACAAGATACTTGAGTATGTATAAAAGCTGTGAGAAAGGTGAAAGAAGTGTTGGTGAGTGTATGTTTGAGATTTATGGTGATTTTGTGTGTGTGAGTGTATGGGAATATTGTGAATAAGCAAAATTAGGTAATTTAAGTTTAGGTCTACAGTACTGTAGTTAAGTGACGTGTATGTGCACAGTCTTAGAATACATGAAATTGATATTAATTTACTGGTATAGATTGACAATAAAATTTTCATAGGAAAAAACCAGGTGTACATGAGCTTACAGGTCGACAGTCATTGTTTTAGTAAGAGTTTATGAATTTGTTCTTCGCAAGTAATGGTTATTGTAGGCGCTTGTTCATCCTTCTTTATATAGACTTTGCCGTACGCTGTCCAACAGAATTTGTAGGCTCCTGTCCTCGTCAAGTCTCTAGCAAGGAAGTGTAGACGTGATCCTTTCGGGGTTAGGTGCTCCGATAGGAAGACAGGGGTATCTTCTTGGGATTTAAAGCCCAGGTGTTTACAGCATAATTTGGACTTGTTTTTTAGATTATAAGCCTTACCCATCTTCAGTATCTCAGTCCTCAGTAGAGCAGATCCAGTTTCTACAATGATTGGGGTATTTTGCGAATCAGTGTTTTTACCGCGTACCCTATAGATGTCTCTAATATCATATTTAACAATATTGCAGGTTAAGGTACGAGCAAGACTCAAAACCATTTACAAGTACAAGACTAGTTTATTTCAAATTCCACTCATTTATTTAAATAAAGAATATGTTTATTTCTCAGCACAAAATAATTTTATATTGAACAGGAATTACTTAATCTAATATACAAAGTAAACATTTGTGAGAGACTGGTGCCCGAAATAGGCATAAAATACCTATACATATATAAATTTACAGTACAGGTATACAAACTATAATTAAATTAACAACTAATATCTTAAATCCTAGTATTTATAGAACAATTGAATAAAAACTCATAGGTAACCCTCATTTTTGGCTTGCCGCAGTCGGGTAAAAATAAGAAAATTATAAAACTCTAGGAGGACATACAAGTGAGATAGTGTGTGTATGTATAGCAGCCTGGAATATCAATTTAGCAGATGACAATCAAGACTTTCACTTGCCTGATAATCTAGACAATTCAAATACATACGTTATTAGGTTTAAACAAAACTTGTATGTTAGAAATAACTATTATACATATAATTTAAAATGTCAATTTTTAGTTTTATTATTACCTATGTCAAGATTTCTTTCGTTCATACATAGACAATTGGTAAGCAGCAAATTTTGAATTACAAAAAAATAAGGTAATTGCAACACGCTTAAAGTTAGTAATGCATTGATACAATGCCAATATTCAATTTAGATTTTTGTATCGTAGATCCTCAATCCTATATCATTTTGATATTTTATACGATTAACACTAATTGTTTTGTACTTTATAAGTACCTACTTAAATATAACTTAAATGAGGAACGATTATATTAAAATAGTTCGTATTTCAGTACAGTAAAAATGAAGATTTACTTAATTAAAAAAATTTTGCTTCAGACATCATGAGCAGCAACTGATATCGATTAGATTTTAATGACATTAATGGAATACTAACGCACACAGAAAGCATTGCGGTGGATTCAACCAATGGTATAACTTACGACCTAGTATACAACAGGGTGCTGCTCACCGTTACTGACAATTCTCACTGTTAAACGCGAATATAAAAACACGCGCTTATAAACATGCGCGCACACGCGCTTTGTAATAGCTACAAATTAAACAGAATCAGTTACAGTTTCAAAGCCATTATATGTTACTAGTTTGGCTTACGAACCAGCCATAGATTTCCTCTTTTGAGTAGAATATAGCAGAAAAATGTTCTCAAATTCATTAAAACCTCCATTCAATAACAAAGTTGATGAAAAACAATTAAAATGCTGTAAAGAGTACCTACGTAAACTGGCATACGAGTTAGCGATTAAAAATGGAAAAAGATTTCCTGAAAAGTAGCACGATAGTCGAATGGCGGGTAAGGAATGAATTTTTTGATAACCTTGCTGAGGTAGGTACCTTGGATAGGTACCAATTTGAGCCAAAAGATATTTGGAATATGGACGAGACAGGGGTGACCACTGTCCAAAAACCTAGCAAAATTGTAGCTCAAAAAGGGATTAAACAAGTAGGTGCCATAACCTCAGCAGAGCGTGGAAAATTAGTAACTGTTGCTGTTACCATTCATGCTCAAGGAGGACACATCCCGCCTTTTTTCGTATTCCCACTGAAACGATTTCAAGACCACATGATACGTGAGGGTCCTGTTGGTTGTGCTGGAGCTGGGAATGCTAGTGGATGAATGCAGGATGCAGAATTTTTACTGTTTCTGCAACATTTTAAAAGACAAGTCAAGCCCACAGTTGATCAAAAATGCTTGTTAACTGCTCGACAACTATGCGTCGCATATATCTATCCAAGCTCTAGATTTTTGTAAAGAAAATGGAATAGTACTGCTATCTTTTCCACCCCATTGCACACATAAGCTTCAGCCTTTGGATAGAGCAGTATTTGGGCAATTTAAGAAAATGATAAACACCACTACAGACAACTGGATGCGAAATCATCCTGGTCAAACGATGACTATTCATTACATTCCTGGGATTGTTAGAGAAGCATTTCCTCTTTCTGTAACTGACAAAAATGCAATTGCTGGATTTACCTGTACCGGCCTAAGGCATAAGTCCATTTAATAGGAATATATTTACCGCTATTGACTACGCGCCATCATCTGTGACTGACCGGCCGTTACAAGTTAACAGACTAATTCCTCCAAATGATGTGTTGACTAGTGCTGACGCAACGTCATCCATTCAGGTTGATCCAAGTGCAGTTGGTGATCTTCCAACATCAATTGACCAGACTGTTCACCGTACAAATAGCAATGAATTGTCAAACAGTAATGACCAACCACCAGCTGTTCAAAATATACCGGACTCGATCTCTGCTGATACTGATCCTCTGTTAGCTAACTCAATTTTTGATCAAAGATCCAACTCACCAGTGCCAGGACCTAGCTACCTGCAACATGAAAATTCTACCCAGCGGTTTAATTTCTCACCTAAAGATCTTAGACCTTTACCACAAGCGGGTCCGAGGACTGAAACAAATAGAGGTCGTAAAAAAATAGACTGCAATTCTGACGGACACTCCCGAAAAAAACTTAATTGAACAAGAACTTCAGCAACGAAATAAAGCCAAGAAAATGGTACTGCAAAATACTGGAGAAGTTGACAGAAAATTGAAAGCGACTAATATTCTTTGGTATCCTTATTTATCGGTTGCCCTGTATCGTCATTTTCTTTATTTCGTGGTGGCTCTCGGCCACCGTAGGCGCGGGCCTGTGGACGGTGAGTAATGGGTTAGCTCGCCGTTCGTCCGTCTTATGACGACGGACCGTGTCGACGGCGCGTTCGTGTTCCACGCGCGCCTCAAAGACATTATGAGTTGCAAGATGCGAAGTTTCAATCTGCAAGAACTATTGCTTCCAAGGACGCTGAATTGTCAGTGCTGAAGGAAAACCTAAATGCAGGTAAAACATGTGCATCATGTAGGTAGGTAATGCCTCCAATACAACCAATTATAAAAGACGGAGTCAAGAACTACCAAATGTTCTATGACTCATTTAATGAAACCGACTAACTGAAATCATTCATCGCAAAAATGTAGAATGAAAATTTTTTGAAGGTCATGGCTGGGCCATTGCCAGCTAAAGACTATCATTGGTTTCCATACGAGGCCAAACAGGCTAGACCAATAAAAGTTGTAGTGAAAATTTACATTCTTCTTGCCAGCCCAAAAAAATAAGTAATAAATTTTAAATAAAAATACACCTCAGAAATCCAAAAAACCGAATTTGAACATTAAGTTTTCTTGTTTGTCTTTATTCAGATGTAACGACGGCTACTCCGGGGAACGATGCGAAGTAAACGCGTCCGAGGGATATTGTCTAAACGACGGAGTCTGTTCCCTGAATAAAGGGTTGCGAAGTTTCCGTTTGTGAGAACTATTGTTTCTAAGGAGACTGTATTGACCGACTATCTGAATCATTCATCATTGGATAAGAACCGATCAAACATCGCAACAACAACATCACCTCCGCGTTAAAAATTCTCTAAAATTACACGCGTTGAGTTAATTGCGTAAAAAAGTTATCAGTGGAATTGAGCAGTGTTGATTCATCAGGAAACGTGTGGGCAAGTGTCTACCTTCACGGGTTGCGGAGCAGACCCTCAGAACTTTGGAGGAGAATAACGCGGAAATGGTCAATGGATTCGATCTGCAAACATTATACCAGAGAGACGCAGCAAGGGCCAATCCAACGACACCAGGATCATCAAAATCGGAGCTGGGACTTGGGAGTTATTAAGGTTCGGAAAACACAAAAACACGTGGTTTTTTGTGTAAAAACAACCTCACTTTTCCCCAAGTATTTTTCCACCATGAGGTGTGGGCGCACAGACAGCCTTCCCAGCAAACACTGAAGACTCCGAAACCGGCCGAGGAATCTCCCTGCAGACCAGCCATCAGCGTGACGACTCCACGGATCGCAACCAGGTAAGCCCTGAACCCCTTGTCCTAGCCCCCCCGAGCTTGGGCTCATTCTACTTGGTACCTCAGGATCTTCCCTGAGCCACCAAGAGATTCCTCCCCCTCACCCCCTTTCAATACACCCCCCCCCGACCCACCCGCGCCCCTCGACTCCACACGAAAACTCCCCCCCCCCAACCCCCCTCGGGGCTACCTCACCCCCCGCGGCCCAACTTCGCACCCGTTGGAGTAAGGAAGCCGAGTTTGGGCTCGTTTTAAAGGGCTCTAAGAGCCTCTCATCTGGCGAACAGAATCTTGAAATTCGGCACCACACGAGTAGTAATCCAGCGACGCTGTAGGATTCCACTGCGAACCACCATCAGAGCGCACGCAGGGCTCACAACATCGAGTTCTGTCAGCATCGGGCTCCTCATCGGACAGCAGACGCAGAACATCAGCGGAAGTATCCGTGAGTCCATCATATAAGAATAATAAACATATCTACAATAAATAAACAAATCCACAACATATCAGGCATATTTAGGAAAATAGAAATTGTATTTGTAACCTTAGTATTTAAATAACATTGTCCATAAAACTGTAACTAACCCACTTAATCTCCCATTCAAGCCATGTCTTCCATATCGGTGGTGGACACCACCTCCCGCAAAATGACTACGGACGCCTCCCCTAAAACACTCCGAGAAAAAGTTCTTAAAAATACGGCCAAGTCGGTTGTCTCGGAACAGGCGGCGCGTCCGTCGCAGACGCCACAGGTGCCAAAGGCTGCGTCTGAACTGGACGTAACAAACAGGACACCGCCACTACAAACAATGCGCGAGACAAACCCAGAAGATCGTAGGGTTGCTGAAATTGTCATCAACTGGGAGCAGTGTGGTATCTACCCCTCCCGCCAGGTCATCTCGGATGAGGAAAGCTCGGTGGCCTCCTCAGAGAGCCAAGCTCCCACGAGTGGGCGGCCGAGCCTTCTCTACCGAACCCCGGGAAGAGGTACAGAGGTCGAGATGGACCTGGCCACACGCGAGGCAAACGATCTCCTCCAAAAAGGGAAGGACGCCCTGGAAGCGGCAGGCAAAATGAAAAGGGATTGCAAAGCCACAGCCCATGAATGCCTTCAGGGCCTCTACGAGACAGCCCTGTCACTCGCTGACTCGAGAGCGCGTCACAAATTCAACCTCGAGAAGGAGCGCTCTCGACACGCCCAAGAGCTTGTGCGGGTCGAGAGAGCTCATACTCGAGAACTGATGACGCTGAAGGCCGAGCTCTCCCTCTTGGAAACGAGAAAAGAGGCGAAAGGTATCCGGGAATGGCTGGGTCACGAGACCCTTGAAGCCTTCAACGGCATCAAGGACGTGAAAAAAGAGGTTACATCCGCGAGCCTCCAGAACCAGAAAGAGCACGAGAGGACAAGGCAGGAAAGTTCAAGAGCCCCGGGGGATCCAAAGTGGGATTCTATAGGGGCTGGCCTTTCACGCCTTGACACGAACGTAGCCAGCATCTCTAACCAGCTGGACGTGCTCCGTAAGGCTTTGGAAAGGCTCAAGGAAGACCTCACCCAGCCCAGGACTACACAGCCGGACCTAAGTTGCCCAAAGGTAGAGACGGGCCTATTGACTACCGCAAAGTTTGGAGAGGAGATAAGTAAACTACACATACAGCTGCAGGCCATCGCCAACAGGCCTATAGTCTCCACCACACCACCACAACCACCACTCAACCTGACACAACATCTCAAACCGCTCACCGAAAGACTGGAGATAGTCTCAGCAGACCTCCGCGAACTGCGAGACAAAGAACCCGCGATCCAGGCGCCCTTGGCGCTGAATCTGGAAGCGGAATTAGCAGTCGGGGAGGTAAAAAAGACCCTCCAAAACATTGAAAAAGGGGTAGCGGAATTGGGCAAAGCGGACAAGCCGCTTTCACAACAGCAAAGCCCCAAAACCTTTGCCCAGGTCGCCAGCACACCCAAGCCCCCGAAACCACTCATCCAACCCAACCATACCCTGATCGTCTCGTCAACGGACCCCCAGCACACTGGAGACAATGTGATCGAGAGGATCAGGACTGCCCTGGACCTTAAAGCAAGCGGAGCCCGGGTCGACACAGTCCGGAAGGCGCGGAACCAGAAAGTGGTCCTGAGGTGCGCCAGTAAGTCAGATCTGAACCTGATCAGAGATCAGTTTAAGTCCAACGCAGGGCTCAAGGTCCAGGAACCCAAACCGCAGAACCCCCTAGTGTGCATCAAGGGAGTGCTGTCCAGCTACAGCGACGGGGAAATAGTCGAACTCGTACAGGCGCAGAACAAACACCTTCTGCAGAACGTCGCTGTGGACGGACACACCATAAGGGTGCGCTACAGGAAGCGCGCGAGAAACCCCCATGAGTGCCACCCTGTTCTGGAACTCTCCCCGGAGCTCTGGAAGTGCTACACGCAGGTGCAGATGGTGCACGTGGGCATCAAGCGGTGCTCGATTGAGGACCAGTCCCCGCTGGTACAGTGCTCAAAGTGCCTTGCATATGGTCACAATCGATCCTTATGCAAGGCCGGCAAAGACGCATGCAGCTACTGCAGCGGAGCACATAGCAGTAGGGACTGCCTCACTCGGACTGACGGCAAACTGCCCGCCTGCATCAACTGCAAGGTGGCACACAGGACGGACAGCGACCTGGCACGCACAGCGTTCAGCGAAGACTGCCCGGAACGCCAAAAATGGGATGGTATAGCAAGATCGCACGTTTCCTATTGCTAAGGGAGACCAAGACACAAACAGCCAACAAGTCACTCTTCAAAACACAATAAGACCGAAATCAAGATTACAATTCATCCAAGCAAATCTTCAGCGCTCCAAGCTGGCCATAGAAGAACTCCATATGGCGGCCCAGGCAAAGGGAGTTTCAGTAGCACTTGTTCAAGAGCCCTATGTAGGAAGAACAGGCGTGATGAAACAAAACCTAGGTACACAAGTCATCCAGTGCAGCCTCAACCGCCAAAAACTAGTAAAAGCGGCGCTCGTTATCTTCGGGAACAACCTGGAGGTCATCCACGACCCCCAGCTTGTGACCGAGAACATCTCCGCCGTCTTGCTTGTCTTGGTGGGCCAGCTCAGCTTTGGGGTGCTATCGGTCTATTTTGAAGGTGACCAGGAAATAGAACCTTACCTGTCAGAAACACACAGCACACTACAAAAACTACGCACACACAACACTATAGTGGGAGGAGACATAAACGCCTGGAGCCAGTGGTGGGGAAGCGTCTCCGAAAATAAAGAAGAATAAAGACACCCACTCAATATGTTCGTCTTACTTATCATTTAACAATGACGAAGATGTCAACAAAATCTATGACATAAAGTCCATTTTAGGGTGAGAAATTGAAATAACCACAAATCCCACCCCAGAAATTCGAAACTCATTTCTCAATGTAAAAAATACCAGACTTGGTATACTCATAAATACTGCAGAAAAAAGCCAAGGTATGTAAAATGCACTGGCAAGCATCTCACAGCCAACTGCACTAAATCTCCGCAAGAGAAATTAAAATGCGTCCACTGCGGCTTAGTAGTAGCAAAAGATGAAAATAATGAAAAATAAAAACAAAAAAATAAATGTGTTGTGCCAACCGCCCAACCGTTCCATGAAATCCTGACAAACAGGCACGGAAAGAAAGGGTTCGGAAAAAGAAAAGGAAGCTAAACATCTCCTTCTCTTCACCAGAAGAACCCGGAACAAGCGCTCAACAACAACAAAAAGTTAAGAAATAACAAACAATATTCAAAAAAATACCTCCAACTCAACAATCGAAAAACTGAAATACGATATGAGGTGTATTGACTGTATCAATTACACTTGCATCATACTTATTGGTTTCGGGAATTAGAATTGTTCGCAGCGACTCGTGCGCCTGTTAGAACCAGTCAGAAATACGAGTATTTGCAAGTTTTCTTGTGTCTCGAGTTGGCATCTTTCTTATTTTTAATTATTTCAAATGTAATGTTAGCTACTCTGGAGAAAGATGCGAAGTGAACGCGTGACAGGGTATTGCCTGATACCGTGGCGACTGCTCACTGAATCAAGAGAATAAGCCAGCCTGTCAATGTAAAGGAGGTTATGAAGGCGAAAGATGCGCTGTGAGAGTCTTTCTTATGAAATGTTTCCAAACAGTTTCAATGTTGAGAGACATTCTTAGGTCTAAACAACGGAGTCTGTTCCCTGAACAAAGAGATGCGAAGTTTCCGTTTGTGAGAACTATTGTTTCCAAGGAGACTGTATTGTGAGAGCTGAAGGAAACCCCAAATGTAGGGTGAGAAATTGAAATACACCATAAATCCCACCCCAGAAATCCGAAACTCATTCGTCAATGTAAAAAATGCCAGACTTGGTATAATCATTAAATACTGTAGAAAAAAGCCAAGGTCTGTAAAATGCACTGGCAAACATCTCACAGCCAACTACACTAAATCTCCGCAAGAGAAATCAAAATGCGTCCACTGCGGCTTAGTAGTAGCCAAAAGATGAAAATAATGAAAAATAAAAACAAAAAATAAATGTGTTGTGCCAACCGCCCAACCGTTCCATGAAATCCTGACAAACAGGCACGGAAAGAAAGGGTTCGGAAAAAGAAAAGGAAGCTAAACATCTCCTTCTCTTCACCAGAAGAACCCGGAACAAGCGGTCAACAACAACAAAAAGTTAAGAAAGAAGCAGACAGTGTTCAAAAACCGCCCCGGGCGCCACCATTAGAAGGGCGGCAAAATTGGAAAAAAAATATTTTGTGCGGTCACTGGCGGTCAGTCAGAAAATTAATTTTTCAAGAAGTTAGCTTTTTAAATGTCACATTTTAAATGTCTCTCCTTACCGACATTACAGGTCAAGTAGTCAAGCGCCTAATTGAAACACGATGGAGTTCTAGATATGAAGCCGTAGCTGTCATGAAGACCCACTACAGTGAGATCCTTAAAGTGTTGGAATCACTTTCAGGAAATATAGCGGAAAATGCAGCGACAAGATCAGACGCTGGTTTATTGGTCACTGCTCTCCAGTCGCTATCATTTTTAGCCTTCCTTGGACTATTGAGTCGAGTTCTCCGCGAAGTAAATGATGCACAATTATGTCTTCAGACAAAAGGACTGAACGTGCACCAATGTGCTATGACAATTCATGCTTTGGAATCGTTTCTAATCGAGATGTTCTGGTCAATGATGGACTTGATTATGCTAAAAATATATGTGAAGATCTTGGAATTGAAATAACTCCTCGACGAACAAGAAAGATAAAAAATATGAAAAACTGGCGAAAACACTGCTGATGCTGGTTTAACTTATGAAAATCGGTTAAGGCAAGAAATATTCCAATCGGTGGATAGAATTATACAAGAAATCAAGACCAGATTTCAGCAACTGCACGAACTCCAGCTCGTGCAGTTGCTGTAATCAAGTCAATTACTCTTTTCTCACACCAACTAACTTAGGGCGCGTTCCCACTATGTCGTGACGACTAATTTATCGTTGGATAATATATGGAAAAGTCATGGACGACAGTTAATCGTGTCGTTCTATATGTGAACACTTCCATTTAAATACACAAGTCACGACGCTGTAAACGACACGATAATCTGTCGTCACGACATAGTGGGAACGCGCCCTTACTGAACCCAGAATACAAGTGTAATTTCGGAGAAGAGCACAATGATATCGATGCGGATGACATCGAAATTGAGAGGGAGAGGTTACGCAATTTCATTGCTTTGGCTGATGCTAAAGCTCAAGACAACGCCAAGAAAGGATCGCTCGAGCTTTTAGAATTTATTCAGCAATGCAACTATGGTACTACGTAGGTACCTAATATCATAATAGTGCTTCGATTTTTTTTAACTAGGTATAGCTATCAGTGATGCTTCATGTGAACGTAGCTTCTCAAATCCGAAATTAATAAAAAAAATCTTGAGGTCTACCATGAGCTCCATAAGATTGAGTAATTTGGCCATTTTGTCGATAGAACATAGTGTGACAGACCATATTAAATTTGACGATACGTTATAAATGATTTCGCTGCGCGTAAGTCCCGAAAAATAGAATTTTAGACTGTTTAGACTTTAATAAACGTTATTTTTATAGTGTAAATTGTTAATGTTTTTAACACATTCAAGTTAGTTACACATGCTTTTGAAATAAATGTTTTTCGCTCAATTCTCCTACAATGGGACTTTTGAACATATTGACATTTTTGCTTGTTCTCCCAGTAAGTTCAAGGGTCTTATACTCAAGGAGCTCTCTTGATTGATGTGTAATAGTACATGAGCATGATAGTTAAGTAAGTTTAGTTTTAATTATTTTGTGTAATAATACCCTAGCGTTTATTATCTGTAAATCATATTCCACAGTTATTCTGTGAACAGCGTTGTGGGCTACAATATTGTTCCAATTTTTATGTGTATGCTTTTTCTTATATTATATATTGTAACTGTTTGCTGTTCCTCTTGTATAAAATAAAATAAAAAAATAAAAATTCTTTCATTTCGTACGTTTTTTCTCACCGACACCAACATTATTATTTTTACGACGTCAAAAAGGCGGCAAATTATGACCCCGCCCCGGGCGACAGTGACTCACGCTACGCCACTGTCGCTACTGCTCAACAGCTCATCACAAGCTGCCCTGCGGATTGTATCTCTCTTAGTTTGTCTCCTCACCAAAACCTGTGCCGGCGAGGTAAACTCTGCCAGCACCGCCCTAGAGTTCATTGGAGCGCGCAAGCCCCACCACGTCGTCAACGTAGAGATACGGCGGTGGGGGTTATTATTATAATTATTATTTCAAGCTTTAGTGGCATGTCGCCGACAGTCTAATACAAAAAAAATACTGTTTACTATCTAAAGGCAATGAGCATAGATCTATGATACTATTTTATACAGTTTTAATGGATATTCTATAAATTATTATACCCTATTTTCAACACTATTTTCAACTTGATTTTCACTCTCTCTCTCTTGTTTATTTCCGTTGTTAGTTCTTCTTTCTTTGCTGGGTAGATTGGCAGGAGATTCTATCTCAAATGTAACTGGACCATCATTCTGAATGCTTACTTGCATGTAGGCTGCAAACTTGCCATCTGGAATGAATGAGGCAAGTGTGAACTTATTTGTCGAATACATAACCTCCTTAATTTAGGAAGACGGTTAAAGAGAACTAGAAATAGTCACAATTATTCTGAATACGTGGTAACCGTTTTCGCTTCGGTGTCCCTTCCACCCTGTATATTCTTATATTTATAAACATTAAAAAAAATATACTTTTAGTATTCTACGCAGGTCTCAACTTATTGCGCATGGGTTGTAGTGTGACAATATTTGTGTATACAATATTTTTTATGGTCAAAATAGTCAATTTATTTCTCAATAGATAATGTTACGGGCATGAGGCAACTTAAGATAAAAAATTATCACTCTCCAATAACAAAAAATCGTGTCACAAGCGTATATTAATACATAGATAAGTAAGACAGATTACCTTTAACTTTATCGGGTTTGTAAGCATCTTTCAACATTTGTAGGAAGTTCTCATAAAATTCCTTAGATTTATCTCCGGGCATTGCATGATGGAAATCAGGTTTGTTACCCTACAACAAAATAATACTTTAAAAAATCTCTGTTTGGTAATAATGGCCCGATCATTACTGTAGAATTTTCTAGTGTGGGTATTATTCCTCCTAGCAGATGATTGAAGATTGCTGTAGATATTCAGCCAAAAGCCATAAATAATTTTCACAGGTGAAACAGGCTTCCTGTTAACTTCTTCAGAGACAGACAGATTGAAAGGCAGGACAGGCACTTTTTGGTAAAAAAATGGCAAGTCTTGTGATCATTTTTATGTATATGGTAAATATTATTTGATCCTCTAAAATCCAATTGATCTATTGTAACTGAGCACTTTTAAAAATAAATAAAAATTTAGTTTAGTTATTGCATCTATATTAGTTGATCTACAGATAAAATTTAATAAATGAACTGTATTCAAGGTAACATGATAATTATGTTTAAACATACTCAATTGATATTTGGTACACAAAAATAATATTTGATCCTGTTCTTCAGTTATTGGTCTTTTTGGCAAGAGCGAGCGAAGCAAGCTTTGGGCACCCCGACTCCGGACATTTTATGTCTCAAAGAAAGATGATAAAAAAGATGACTGTTTAGATTTTTGTGATTGCCATTTTTGCAAAATTAATACAATCATTTAAATAAATGTCTTACCAATATGGCTGAATGCTAGTGAGAACTTACTTTCCATGTGTTGTATAGTGTAAACTGGCTGACACATAATATTTCTAATTCCCTATCAGATACACTTTTCTTCCATTTCTTTTCTGATTCGTCGTCAAATAACTTGATACTTAATATTTTACGTACACTAGAAAAATTTGTAAGAATAAATTAATATTAGTTTCAATTTAAATAATTAATTAAAACCGCATTACACATAGCTTGGCTATGTGTTAGGAATAGAGATAATAGTTCTGGCACTTACAACTATTTTAAACAAAAAATCAATATTATTATTAAATTGAACTTTGGCCATGGCCTATTTCATAATGGCGGGTGGCTCAGTATACAAACAGATAGACGCACTGTAACAAAGCCAATGTATGGGACAACAAGAAATTATGAGAGATTCAATACAGTAAATATATTTATAATCACTTTGTGACATGAGCCTAGCGTTTTCTCAACTATGTTGGAGTTGGCTTCCAGTCTAACCGGATGCATGTGAATACCAGAATGTTATATTGTGTGATGGCCTATCTGACTTCCACAACCCAGTTAGTACTGGGTAACACAATAACCCTTGGTAAGACTGGTTGTCAAACTTTCGGACCACTGACTACCTAACAACTGTCATAGATCTATAATTGACAGCCTGGAGTCAGCCAATAGGAGGAAACTAGGTATTTAATGGGTGGTCACCCATCCACGTACCAACCTAGGCAAGCGCGGCTTAACCTGAAGATCGACCCGAGCGATTTAGCCACAAGCTCTTGTAAATTATAAACACTGTGACAAATTCTTTAAAAAAACCTATACTTGCATGTATTCCATATCCTTCTTGCTGTCAGTATTAGATATTCCAATAAATACACAAATACCTTGACCAATACTGCTAATAACCTCATCGTTTACTGGAATCAAATTAAACCAATAATTAACCTTTAATGAATATATATATAATGAAACATAGATTCGAGTACATTGGAACACACATACTAAAGCGGAAGATGCTCTCTACACTTTCAAGTCTATGGATTTCGTAAATTAATTTAATCTCAACATTTCTGAGAAGGAACGTGCCAGATTTTTGGGTAACCTAAAATTATATTTTTACAAACTCACCCGTAACTTTAGCGTTCATAACTCGTTGTATTAGTGCTTTCATTTTTTATTGTTCGGTGCTCTTATTATTTATATATTTTAATGTCTTTGTTATTTATAATGTACTTTAAAATATGTTTTATAACTTCTAATTGAAACTTTCGTCACGATACGATATACTTTGACATTGACAAGACAAAATCACATAACAAAACAGCTGTTATTGATCGCGCATGAATTCGCCGCTAGAGGTGTTCGTGGTCTTCCGAAATGTCAGATGTCATAGACGTCAACCGGACTATAAACCGGTGAATACTCTCGGTGAGGGACCGCTTTTACAAACTTCCTAAGGCACCATTGTATGTATGGAAAATAAACTCACGATTTATAAAAATAAAATATGGTTGAATAGATACATACATTATAAATGTCTCTAGCTAGATAGGTAACGAAAGTATTAGTATGGGTCGCATTACGGAACAGAAAAAACGTCGCATTACTGTGGATAATGTAAGTAAAGAAAACATAAATATTTTTTTCGAACTTTATTGTTGATATCATTTTCCATAATATATCATTATCATCTCCTTTATTCACTTTCAAACATACGTATTATATTTTTGAATATTTGAAAAAAACATTATAAAAAAAAATTGTAGCCCACCGGTATCGGAACAGCGTCCAAGCTACCTACCGACGACGGTCAAGCCTCTAGCAAGAGTGAGGAACCTCCTAAAAATGCGAGCTGTGTCCAGAAGTACAGCGCACATAATCAGACCCTTGATCCAGCTGCTTAACGAGAACCTCCTCAGGTGTGGGAGGTGTCGAGGCTCTTTGCAATTTAGTTAAAAATATTTGGGAAAAGCGCTTTCTCGTATCGAATAGCTGAATATTATAGTTCAGATATTCTCTACGAGGTGGCGCTTTTGTTTTATTGTTAAAAATATTACATAATCGAATGTTACAAAGCAAAGATATGTATGTGTCCATCACACATGATTGAGTATCGTAAAAAAAAAGTCTCATTCGCTTGGAATGTCGACAACAGCTTTTCAAATCATTATGATCGTTCTGTATAAAAATAATAGATGGCGCAAGCTGGTCTATAAGTTCATTACTCCCAATGATGCTCAAAAATTATCTTCCGACTGTACGATAATTTCATCACACTATCTGTAGAAATAGCACATTGTCTCCTTGTTTATGTCATTGACCTAATGCTCGAGATCGATGCCTAGGTTTTAGTACTTATCGATATCGTAATGCCTACAAATAAATATTTTTTTAAAGCATTTTTGTAAAGCAGGAATTCTAATTACTATGTAGCGTCAGCGTGGGCACTTACCCTTAAAACAATACCTATAACCTATGTATCTATTCTATGTACGTGTAGTCGGTAGTACGGAAATTAAACCTACCTATTACAATTAACAGTAAGGACTGAAAATGATGATTGGTCTCGCCAGCATTATGTAAGTAGGTATTTTTTCTTAATAAGTACCTATCTTATTTTTAGTAGGTCATTTTATTTAAGTACCTACTAATGTAGGTGCATGGCATGTAAATAATAATCCAATTGAAAAAACTTAGGTACTTACACAAATACAGTTTAAACATTAAATTTAACCGCATTGCCCATAGCAGTCATAAATGTTTATTGCATTAATTTAAAACACATTTTTTTAAATTATTTTAATACAATAACAACTGAAGACTGACTGAAGAAGGCATGGCACCATTTCTCTACACCCTGTGGACAAGTGCGGGCGCGCAGGTCACGTGTTGAGGCAACGTGCGCGTCCGTAAGCGCCCGAATCCCGGGCAGTGGGCGTCACCGTCACCGCTCATAGAAACAATTTAGTTACATACATCCTGCTTTAGTTTAGGAGTTTCGGATGTGGATTGTTTCTGGCGGTTTAAATGCAGTTTAGTTTGATTAGGTTTTGCTGCCTGTTTAGCTTGGAGTGCTGTGTATTAGGTAGGTATATGAAGACATACACATACCTGGAGAGAGCGATTGTCGCAACCCCGTGCAGGGCACGCCACAATAGTGGCGATAAGTCCCCTCTTTGAGGAGTGGGTAGAGAAGCGCCACGGCGCCCTCACCTTCCGCCTGACGCAGGTCCTCACCGGACACGGTTGTTTCGGGAGATACCTGCACCGAATCGGGGGGGAGGAAACGCCCGGGTGCTATAATTGTGAGGATCGCCCGGAGCACACGGTGGAGCACACCGTGGAGGTCTGCTCCGCTTGGGTGCAGCAACGCCGCCGCCGTGTCCTCGTAGCGGCGATTGGCGGCGGCGACCTCTCGCGTCTGGCCCTGGTTCAAGCCATGGTCCGGGGCGAGAGGGAATGGGAAGCAGTCACCTCCTTCTGCGAAGCAGGCATGCTAGCAAAGGAGGTGGCGGAACGTGAAAGGGAGATAACCTCACGTCCCAGCCGCCGCGGGAGACGCCCCGGGCGTCGGGGGCCACGTGGTGGCTCTTGGCCACCGTAGGTGCGGGCCTGTGGACGGTAAGTAATGGCCTAGCTCGCCGTCCGTCCGTCTTATGACGACATGCCGTGTCGACGGCGCGTTCATGTTTCACGCGCGCCTCAAAGAGATGTCAGCAAACAGCAGGGGCCCGCAAGGGCCGATGCCTGCCAGGGCTGCGGGACTGTTCGAAAGAGATACCGCGGCCCTGGAACACAAAGGGCAAAAGAAGGAACATAGATGGGTTTTAGTCAGTAAAAGTCTGACACTCCCTTCCGCTCCGCCCAGAGCGGGAGGAGTCATTTGATGATTTCCCATCCCAAAAACAAAAAGACCTTACGAAAGTACCTACCGTCACTAGGTGAGTACGGTGACCAGCCCTACAGATCTGTATCTGTATCTGTGTGATAGAAAAGTTTACAAATAGACACCCACAAAGAAGAAAATGGAGTGCGAGCCAGTCCAAACTTAGCATCTGCCGAAGTCTGAAAAACTTACAGCGGAAATTGTAACAATAAAGAACATTCAATACATAAAAAACCCTTTACGACGAACTTAATTGAGAACAAAATTATTTCTAAAACTAGGTACAAATAAAACTAATTTAAACAATAAACAAACCAACAAGCCTAAACTGAAAGTTACTCATACTACAACAATACAATAATACCTTATTGTATAAACTGAAATAATGTCACATGGCTAGCAATACATGGCTCGCGTAACAAATTGTGTAACAATACGGTACGGTCCACTTCGCCACTTTCGGGTTTCCTCGCTATTACGTAATCTTTTTGTTATTACTAAACTATTGTTTTTACTTGGAATTGATGGATTGGAGGGTGGAAGGGACGACGCAGAAACGGTTACCACGTATTCAGTACATCATTCTGAACCAGAAAAAAGTGTTGAAAAGTTCGATTTCCATTCAATTTACACACAAAGTTACGAATCGAACAAAATAATAAATTAATCAAAACATAACATAACGTCACACCTGTAATCCCAGAAGGGTTAGGCAGAGGTGTACAGTCGGTTTACAGTACCTACACCCACATTTAGTTAATAATGTTTAAGCACATAGGTGTTACACCCCAATGCCATCAATCGGGCAAAAATCCAGTGTCAGTGGTTGCTACTGAGAAATCCTTGATGGATGCCCTATAAAACAGACGCCCGACTAGAGAATCGAACGTAAGACTTTATGCTCAGCAGTAGCATTTGCGACCACTAGACCAATGAGGCACGAGTAAATAAATAAAGAAACGTGAAATATATTCGCAAAAAAACATGAAAATTATATCAATTACTTATAAAGTTTCTTGTAAAAGTTGCCAGTCACCGAGACATGTGCCCTAAGGGCACGTGTTTAAGTTAAATTTGTTTGTATCGTTATCAACACAACGTGACGATCACATTAACAGCCGTTAATTGAATAATAATTACGGTATGCAACGTTTCGGGTACAACGTTTTTATGTCAATGGGTACAACACTAGGGCGCAACTTGCTAGTTTAACGCTAAACTAATTTAAACTATGGTTCTGTTTGTGAGAATTGTTTAAAATTAGCCCTTCATAACATAATACGCCTGTAATGTTCGCAGAGTTAGGCAGAGGTGTACCTAATAGTACACCTACATTCCGCCAGTTATGTTTACGTCCCATGTGGCGGCGACCCTATTGCCATCAACCGGGCGCAAATCCAGACTCCGTGACTGTTACTGAGAAATTCCTGATGGCAAAACCCAATAACAATTTGCTCGGCCCGGGAATCCAACCCAGGAATGCATGCTCAGCAGTGTGATTACCACTAGACCAACGAGGTAGTCTGTTTAGCTCAAACAAATATATTTTGAGATTTGTAGTGCAAGCGGGTCTAGGAGTCCGTTCGTTCTTATATGTATACTTTCGAGAGGCAGTAATTTTTATGCATTTCTAGCGCAATTATTATGGTGATCAGAGTAGCGCGAAGTCCTTATTTAAGAACTAGAGAAAATGTATTTATTGTTTCTCTTTTGTTGCCTTTCTTTCTTCTCTTTTGTTGTTGTATGCAATTCAGTAGGGTTTGACCAATAATACCGTACCTACAACGTATTTCAGAAAATATTGTGATTCTTTGGTTCCTACTGAAAAAAACATCCTTATTAATCCTCATTATCTGCCTAGCCTTTTCCCAACTTGGGATCGACTTCCAGTCTAACCAGATCCAGCTAAATACCAGTATTTTACATGGAGCGACTGCTTATCTGTCCTCCACAACCCAGTTAGTACTAGGTAACACTGTAACACGATGCCCCTTGGTAAGACTGTTTGTCAGACTTTCGGGCCACTGACTAGTGACTACCTGTTACGACTGTCGAAAACTACAAATGACAGCTGGGACTAAAATAACGTACTTTCCTAGGCACGGAGGAAACTGTATAATTAATGTACTTATGGTCATCCACAAACCGACCTTGCGTGCGTCTGTTATTAGTTACCCACGAACTCCTCATCCTTATTAATGCTATCACAGTCAATTTATTATCTGACCACTCTAGCTAGAATCACCTGTAATATCGAAAGAATAGACTACGAAATAGACGTATCACGTTGACGTGCAACATATATGTCACGCAACGCACGGAAGTTCTCGTCTGCAACACATTACACCAGGGTGACCTTAAAACGAGGCCTTTCCGGACTCTTGTAGTCTTGTCACTACTTACAATATTTACAGCGGCATTGAAAACGCATACATTTTACACGTCATTGAATGCAAACACGTGGCTCTGAAACGCGGAAAATGTGGAAATTGATGTTGAGAAAGATTTAAGAGGGTTGCAGCAAGATATAGGAAGGAGTGTCTGAATAATAATAGCCGCTTGGGTCGATCAGCCGGTTAAGCCGTGCTTGCCAAGGTTTGTCCGTGGATGGGTGAGCACCCATTAAATACCGAGTTTCCTCCGTGCCTCGGAAAGCACGTTCAGCCATTGGCTGGCTCTAGGTTCTCATTTGTGGATCTTCCACAGTTTTTACAGGTAGTCAGTGGACAAAGTATGACAAACAGTCTTACCACGGCTGGGTTGTGTAGGTTAGATATGCAGTCGCTCCATGTAAACTACTGGTATTCAGCTGCATCTGGTTAGACTGGAAGCCAACCCCTACATAGTTGAGAAAAGGCTATTGCAGCAAGATGTAGATTCACGGTCCCGACTTACCCCTGCTGGGAACGTGCTCTTTGTATGTGGCACTTCAT
Organism: Eurois occulta; assembly: GCA_950022335.1. NCBI lineage: Eukaryota > Metazoa > Arthropoda > Insecta > Lepidoptera > Noctuidae > Eurois > Eurois occulta. The sequence continues at coordinate 7,560,749 of OX465500.1, read as the reverse complement.
GTGAAAAGTAGTAACAGGCTTTCTTGTTAGGTTTGTTTTTTTATTAAGTTGAGTTTACAAAGCTCAATACGATAAAAACATCGCAGGTTTTGCGTATTATAAACTGAATAATATTTTCTACATATTTCTCATTAAAATACATGTAAACTCCAACTGGAAACAGTATATAATAGGTTTGTAGGTGGCTCTTACAATTTGACGGCACGGCTAGCGCGCTGCTGCGCTGCGTGTCGCTAGTTCGATTCCCGCACTAGCGACTAAATATTTATATGACCTACAGGTAGCTGTTCCGTGTCGGGCTGTTTGTGTTTGTTAGTTACCACCCACGATAATGGAGAAATTCCAAAAGCGGGACAAAAAAAAATTGTTATAGTTCCTCTTTACTATCACAATCAAGATAGATATAGATATAGAACCAGGTGTTACTTTCCGGAATTCCATTACATTAAATATCATAATCAAGATAGCAACAAGCCAACAAGGACAACACATGACTAAACATGGGAGCGTCCTTGCTAATAGATCCTCAAACAATTACCAAAGTTCTGTAGTCATATTACGGGAATAATGGAAACCGTGTAACCTTATATAATAATACCGAATGTTTTTATTTATCAATATAATAATATTGCTATTATTTAGTTACTATTTATTGTTTTCCAATTATTTAGCTAAAAGTTTCCGCACATTGTTATGAGTATTACAATACAATACTGAATCCAAACAATAATTACCAGCTACTTATTGATTTGTCAAATATACGCCTTACTTCCGAATACTAATTTTCTGAGATTCTTTTTTAGGGTTCCGTAGTCAACAAACAAGGAACCCTTATAGTTTCGCCATATCCGTCTGTATGTCTGTCTGTCCGCAGCTTAGCTCAAAGACTCTTAGTAAAGTACTAGAAAGCTGTAACTTGGCATGAATAAAAAAAATTTTTTTTTTAGTTTATCTGCAGTCTGCCAGGGCTGCGGGACTGTTCGAAAGATATACCGCGGCCCTGGAACACAAAGGGCAAAAGAAGGAACATGGATGGGTTTTAGTCAGTAAAAGTCAGACACTCCCTCCGGGAACTCCGCACAGAGCGGGAGGAGTCATTTGATGATTTCCCATCCCAAAAAAAAAAAAAGTATCTGCAGCACACGTAAAGTGGGCATTTTTTTTTCTCACGTACCCCATAGTTTGGGATGTCGTTGGATAGGTTAGATATTTTTCGATTAAGGGATTCGTTTGTGAAATATTAAGCGATAAAGTGCAAATTTTTGTAAGACTCAAGTGTCCCCCCCCCCCCTCTACCAGCTAAACGGTTCTGTTTGGGTACATGAAAAAATTCATGGTCATAGTATATATAACGAAGATAAAAGGAAAACTATCATAGCTAAGTAGGCTTTACAAGTTTACGAGTAATAGTCGACCAATTTATAAAATGTACTTGGATAATATTTTTTCTAAACATAATGGAATGGGAACACAGGTTTGTCAATTGCAAATTCGGAGGCAAATCGAACCGTAGGAAGTGTCTGCATATTTTGATGGGCAACTACGGAACCCTACATTGTGCGTGGCCCGACACTCACTTGGCCGGCTTTTTTTTACTTAACTCTTGTTGAATTTTGACACTTTCATCAGACCAACTAATGCAATATACTTGGCGATAATTGACGAAACTACAATCAATGTGTTTTTCATCAGGTGAAATTGAAATAAAAAGCAGGCCCATCTGCTAATAAAAAATGTTCTAAGTACTGTGATTTGTAGGTATATACTTAGAATGGTAAACAGAATGTTTCATGACGATTTACGTTTTGTCAACAAACCCATACTATTATCACAAATTGTAGTACACCGACAGCGCCCCCTATTTTATTTATGAAACTGTAACGCGCTATAAAAGCCATAATAGTGCCGTAAACTATAGCTTCCCATCCACTATGGCTTGACATAATCTCTCGTCACGCTTAGGGGTAGTTTACCCCAACAATAGGCAGGCACTAGCTCGCCTTGATCCCGCCTGGTGGATTAGAGTTAACCCTGGTTGAATCTCATCTGGCAGCACAAAATCTCAGTTTCCCAGCTACTCCTATCTTTTGCTGTCGCTCAGAACCGTCCTTTGCTAAAAAAAAAAACCAACCTCCCAAAAACGATAAAAAGTAAAAAATAAGTTTACTTTCGGAAGTCGGTGGCAATAAAGTCAATGGAACAAACAAAGTCACCGACTTCCGAAAGTAAAGTTACTTTATTTTTCACGTTTTTTAGCGTTTTTTGAAAGTCGGTTATTTTTTTTTAAGTTTCAATGAGTATGAATAACTTTGTACCTATTTAGACTTTGTAGATTTTGTTTTCTCGTTGAGTTTTCCAAGATTATTAAAAGCTATGATAAATTAATTAACAATTTTTTAATCAAAATATTAATTATTTACAAACTACAAAACTATAATAGAAATAAATATGTACAAGTATAAAAGGGTTACAGGGCATCCAAAAATTCGTCCGCATCGCTGTCAACAGGAAAAGTGCCCAGAAGGCTGGCAGCATTACCACGTTGGATGGCAATGGCAATTAACAATTTTGGTTAATTGACCACTTTGCTTAAAAAAAATTGAATAATTTAGCATCGCTAAATATTTTAGAAACATTGATGAGTTCTAATCCTACACGTGTGTCTAAAATTCTAAATTAAACTTTAGGAAAACTTATTCGATTTTTATGAGTAGGTCTGACTATGTATTATCGAATTGTCATAATATTAACTGATCATGCAACGTCATTACGTGTTTTTATCTACACACACATGGTTTTTTCATATCGTAGGTAAGATAAAAAAATATTTAATTAGTTTCTTTTAGATACTACACAAACGATTTTCCTGAGGAAATGGTGTTTCCTGAAAAATTAGAGGAACTGACTCTCCATCTTTCTTGGCCAATTTTCTGTAGCAGACAATTCCAAATCTTATAAACAAAACAACAGATTTTATAAGCACGGTCAATGTTTTCTTAATAATACATTTTATTATAATCTTACCATCTTTATAGTTACACTGACAAAGCATGCACATACTACGACCGCTACGTTCTCCGCACAACCCGTACGCATGTTCCTACGCGCCTCACTTGGCCGGTCTTTTTTTATCAGTAGTTCTAAATATTTAACTTATCGACACATAAAGTCAACTGTGATGAAGTGCCAGCTGCAACTCTGACTTTAATGATGGCGTCCAATGTACCTCATACAAGCGGGACCTCGATTTGGGCTGCACTAGCATCTCGAAGGGCGGGTGGTGAAAACTAGGGGCTGACCGAAGGGCGGCATGGAATCTCCTTTAGCAGGAAACGCATGCCTCTCCCTACAACTAAAATTACTTAAAGGACAGCTATTACAGAGATGCGATCTTGTACGCGAACTAGGTGTTTTTCACGATTTCAAACTTTTATTTTACGTGCACGTTGAGCAAATAGTAGCCAAAGTTTCGAAGTCACTGTCCCAAATTTGGAAACCGGATTATGGCAAATACATAAATCGGATTTTGAGTATACAAAAAGATTCATTTATTTTCTTTTTCTTTATTTTCGGTTACGTATCACCAGTACCATCTTGGGAAGAAATTTCATTTACAGAGAACAAGTGCCTTTCGGCTTCGTTAAGGGTATTTACACCCATTATAGTTTTATAAGCATTGATTAAAAAGCTGTTATTTTGAAATGACATACATACAATTCAATTTTATTTATTTGTATAGATTTATTGAAAAATTGTCGAAGATCGTCACGTGTGTCTATGAAGCGTAGTGCCGGTGAATAAACAGTGACATACATAAATGCAAACGTTGGCGTAGCACGTGTATACGATGGCCGAGGCATGGCCACACGTGGTCGGCGCTGGTGACGGAAAAATTGATCGACCTTGTTTTTTTTTTGGGAATTTAGAGGAAAAGACTAGATAATGATGTGTCTTTGGTGGTTTTTTTATCAAACAGTTCTCTACGTTCTGCTGCTGCTAGACTGTCAGCTTTGTCTCCCGCATGGCAATTCATCTGCGATGCTTGATGTGGCAGATTTCTGTGAGCACTTATCATCTGCAAAGCCTCGGCATTAGCCACATTACAAGATAAAATAAACTGTAATTTATCAAAAATACCAAATGTGTAAAGCAATATGTTTGTTAGAGTTCGGCTCTCTTATTTCGTTGTTGTTATCGAGTTATACTCGAAGAAACTTCCAGGCCATCCCATTTTGAAAATATGGGCAGGTGTACCCGTGACCTGCCTATTAGCGTTAGTGTTTATAAAAGATTGAAATTTCTTATTTTCTGAAATGGAGAATAGGAGCGTATATTTTTTTTGGAAAATTTAGAAAATCAGATGTTAGTAGCATACTTGACTGACAGATTAGTCGTGAAAATGTTTTAGTATGAATGTAGATAGGTTTAAGAGTAGAGGAAGACAAAAAAACGATGGATGGTCTGTGTGAAGGATAACGAAGAACGAAGTTGCCTGATGAGATGACGAGTAATAGAGAAGTTTGGAAGAAGAACATGCTGCGCCGACCCCAAATGAATTGGGATAATGGCAGGAGAATCATGATTTGACTGACAGATTCTTCACGCCCAGATGGCACTATCTATATCATAATCACATTATAAACAAATGAATAAGCAGCGAAGATTTATTAACTTTTTATTATTATTCAGTAATTGATATGACCCCGACTTACTTACCTAAAGAACCGTGAAGAAAAACAAACTCTGCGTCCCCAACCTACACCCCTCCAGAAAGCCCGGACCATATGAACGAGCCTATATAAGTCAACGCGTAGCGTGGCCAAGGACTCATTTCCCTTAATCGGCGGCGCCACTTACTAATTATTCCCCTTGATTTGTTCACTCGAATATTGTTGTAATTTTGTTACGTAAACTTATAACTTTTGTGTTTTAACTGTTATCTTGTGTCTTATTAGAATACATTTGTTGTCCTGATAGTTATTTCATTACATTTTCCTAAAATAGCAATGTTTTTGTCAACAAACTAGCACGTGTATGTTGTTCGTGTATGTTCTGTTCTGAATTGATTTCGGCTGTTCTAGATTGTGCGTATTCATGGATTCAGTACTTATTCAGTATGATAACGATATCATGTTTGCTTACTAAATCGAGGTCACATCAGTTTTTACTAGTTACTGTTCTTGTTAGAATTTCTTTTTTATCTTTATACAGTACCTGCCTATAGAGCTTGTTTCAAATTGACCTCACTATCACCATCTCTTTCATGCCCTTGGGTATTCAACTTACTTATGTTGCTGTGTGCTGTAAAGTGATCATCTGCTTAGTTCCCAACTATGATTAGATCGGATTCCAGTCTAACCGGATAGAGCTGAACTTTAATGAAGCTTATCTGACGTCCACAACTCAGTTATTGAATACCTATGTTGTAGAGAAAGTTTAACTAACAAATATATGGTTTCCATTTGAAATATTCTTCACTCACAAATTCAAAGTTCAAGGAATTAATAGTAAAAAACTTATATCGTATCAAATTTATTTCTTACTAATATTTAATAAATCATAATACGCCTACGACAGATTATTCAAATGTTCCCACGAATGCGTAGCCGCACAGTGCGTTGGCAACAACGTGATCAAGCGTGGCAGCCCTGCCCAAATACAAACTCCTGCGCACGTGACCAAGTTTGTTGTAACCTAGTTCTCTTATTGCACACAATCTCCTATCGATATCAGCGATGTACACTGCTGTAGCTATAAAGTAGACATAATTAGTAGTTACATTTATGAAAGGTTTACACTGGATTTAATTTCAAAGAGATTTATTTAGAGAACCTGTCAGAAGAACTGTCATAAAAAATGTGATGTTACATGTACCAGTGAGGGAAAATTACAGAATTGCCAAGTTAGACTCGTGTCACAGCAATACCGATAGCAACCAGTTGGCTTGAAGATTATGATTTTGTTCCAATGCCTTTCCAATTAAGCATGAGAAGGTACACACAGTCCTAACTCATCTCTCACGGGAACAGGAGGAACACCGTACCGAGTTATTGGTTTTTTGACATAATATTCTCCCCCGGAGAGCAGAAAAAGAAAACAAAACATATCGATGGGTGCCCAGAAATCAATAGTTTAAAATGTTTTCACGTGAACTAAGGCCAGAGTCTGACCTTTGAACAAACAGTCAGTATTCCCATTCAACTTGATATTGCCGTCATCCACGTTCCATTCACAGAGGTAGGAAAGAGTCTCAAATGATTGTTGTCATCCATCATAGTGACGGAATCGTAGCCAAAAGGGCACTTCACGCTTGCATGAAGGTCAACGCACACTGACACAGATATTAGCTCTACACGGGATCAACACCGCGTCAACTCGAGCCGTTCGGGATTCATTCTCCAAACTACAGCGCACACTTAACCCGACAATTAATGTTGTATGAATCGGCTAGTGAATAAGTTAAATGTACTTGAAATGACAATCTAGTGAATCTAGCTAGACTAACATAACATCACGTTTGTAATCCCCGAAGGGTTAGGCAGGGGTGTACCTAATAGTACACCCACATTTCGCCGGTTATGTTTAAGTCCCATGTAATAGGGGGCAAGCCTATTGCCGTCCGGTAAGTCCAGACTCCGTGGCTGTCACTGAGAAATTGCTTATGGAAAAACCCAATAACACTTCGCCCGACTCGGGAAGTGAACCCAGGACATGCTCAGCAGTTGCGCTTAGACCACGGCGGCCTAGCTGGCGATCTAGCTAGGCTAATTACATATAAAGAAAAAGTTGGAAGTAAACTTACACTGTCATCTATAGGATATCTACCATGATACACGGAAAGCATAGACGACATAACTATATAAGTTTAGTTATAAACCTTGAAAGCTTACAATAGTGTTTGTAGGTAATGTTTGTAAGCTCGGATGTAGGGGGTAATTTTGGAAACTTCTGATTTGATTCCGAAAATTCTTTCCGTAATGGGAATGTACAGACGCCAGTAGGTCAACCTACCCGAAACTGTCAGATTTTTCCGACCAACCTTGAACCTAATGCTTTAGAGATAAAGTTGAAAATCCATTAAAGAAATTTGACAGATTGAAGAAGCTTGATGTGCTGGCGTCTGTACATTGCGCGGAAACGCTAGCAACAACATACAGGCACTGTGATACAGGTAAAACCCGTGGAGCTCGTATGAGGACAGAGCGGTTTGTAGGCACTCGCTTGATGGGTTTAAGGCATGGGACCAGCTACAGCCCTGTCATAGTTAGTTTTTGTCTGACAGCAGAACCTAATCCAACAATATTTTTATGACAATAAAGATCACTATTATTTGGCAGACTTGTCTTCTCAGTGGCAGCATCCATATTCATATTCATATTCATATCTTTATTTGCATTCCATAATGTGTGAAGATCTTACAATGGGCTTAAAGCTAAGGTACAATTACGGACCCTGTAGGGCACAGCAAAAAGTATACCTAAAATTTATAAAATTTTAAAACGTGCAGTATTAATTAACAAAATTATATCATTAATTTTCATTTAGATCTGTTATAAACTTATATCCAACCATCCAACAATGCCATTGACATTTTAACAGTGATGCCCAATCAGAATTAAACCAACTGTGATAGAACAGTAGTGAACGACGAGCTGATGAACATGAAATGCTTACAAGTGTGCGTTGAACTTTAAGCGAAGGTAAAAATATATATTGTTTAGTATATGACGTGTGCAGGTTTATTTTTAACGCACGCTAGTGTTTCTTGCAACGTGACTAACGGCCGCGGCAGCCCTGTCGGGGCGTACGGAGCGCGTGCGCACGTGGAGTAGTCAATAACGTAACCCAATTCTCAGCGAACGTAGGTATGTAGGCACTTTGTGTAGGTACTTCCGACCGTTCCGACAAGCTGTTTTGCAGTTTGTACGCAAAGATTTTGAATAAATAAATAAAAAAGGTTTACGTCCGTTTTGTGCTAATGTTAGAAAAGTACCTACTGATAATTTATAAGTTGTGTATGGCGTTTGGAATGTACCGAAGATCTAGATTACTCATGATTGACTTATTAATTGCGAGATATGTGATACAGAAATCATCTTTAATCGTAAAACATTTTATTTAGGTTATCGGACCTTTCTTTTAGTTGGACAGAATTCCAGTGCAAAAATAGCCTTCAAACTGAAATCTTAGTAAAGACACATGCGACTTTTCATCTTTACAGGAGTTGGTATGATATATGATGGTATGGGGTATCTATTCACTGGCAACCATTTATCAAGCAGATCCCAACATAGTTGGGTAAAGACTGGTTATATGATGATGCTAATGAGAATTTTCAAGATTTTCTTTGGAGATGGCAACGCAGCACCGACCGACATGGACGGATGGAGGCATCGCGGTGAAAGGATTACTCAGCTAAACTCTGCGTTAGCTAGTGCTGGCTGTCCAGGGTGCACCGGGCGTTTGGAATCGTAGTTCGAAATAATTCAAGTAATTTAATTTTCCTTTGGCCTTGGGCGTGGGTTAAGAAAATTGGAATGAAGCAAACGACCAAGCTATACAGGTCGCTAACAAAATCTGAGTCATCCATTCGAGAAGAAGATGAAGAAGTGTTGGTAAGCTCTTGACATAGGAGGACAGCTGGCTTGTTTCCCCAGTTTGTTTCTTACTTCACATAATTATAATCAAGCTCCTTTCGTTAGTAACATCTATCGTTGTTACATAATACATAACATTACACATGCCTACTCTACATGTATTATATAAACATCAATATAAAGAGGCAGCCCTGTACTTACGCACCCACCAGACGCTCGCGCACGTGACTACGAGGTCGACGCTTCCTAGCCGGCGATAAATTATTCACATCGAGGCCGACCAACTCAACCGCTACACTTCAGTGCACAAATACAATGTTAGGTTACTGTGCAAACTGTGCATTGAACTAGAATGCACTGGAGTTCATTTGAGATGTGAGTATTGGAATGGAATGGCGTATGTTTTTTGAAAGCAAGTGTATTGTCTACTGATCAGGGGCCCAATTCTGCTATTACAATAGTGTCAGAATGGTCTGTCATTGATTTCATAATTGTTGATTTTGACTTGTCAAAACTTGTCAAAATCAACAATTATGAAATCAATGACAGAGCATTAGAATTACCATTAGAATGGTCTGTCATTGATATCATAATTGTTGATTTTGACTTGTCAAAACTTGTTAAAATCAACAATTATCAAAATCAATGACAGACCATTCTGACACTATTGTCGTCTATTGTAATAGCAGAATTGGGCCCCTGGCAGACGGCGTCGTCTGGTGTTCAATGTCATGTACTGATTTTTTTTGTTATTGTTTTTCAGAGTGTTGCTTAATTCCCATGCACTCTCATTTGAAATTGAGAATATAGGTACCTACTAGAATATTTTTAGACAGGCACGATCAAGCGAACTATGTCGTAATCCACATAGTTGCATTAACCATCCTGGTAGTTTTCGGTAAAAGATTCATGTCTCAAACCTAGCATTTTTTTTTTTACAAAGTAACGTTGAACCTCTCTAGGAAATTCTCCTGTATCGTGGGTGCGTTTACAAAGATTTAAACTCACATACGCAACCAGCCAGACCTATACAAATATTTGTCCCGAGCGAGGATCGAACCGCGATACGCAACGCAGCACGGTAGCAGCCAACCGCTCCGCCACTGCGCCAACCGTGCATCAAAATGACCCATTCCATTTTGTTTTAGGTATGACCTCACTGAAAGATGGGATCACAGTTTTTTTACGACATTTCTCTACTTATAACCCAGTATCGTATCTAAAACCTCTTTGTGCCCTAACTACTCTACTACATCTCTCTCTATACATCTCTCTCTCTCTCTTTCTACAAAAGAAATATATTTACGAATTCTAAAGTAAACGCTTTAGTACTTATGTATTATCCCTCGAAAAAAACAACACACACAACTGTCATTATACTCATTATTAAACAAATAGATAGGTATACCATTCCCAGCACCATTTTATTCTAAAATATTAACATGTCTATAACCATACACGAAGTAAACAACCATGGTTATTACAAATAACCTAGATGTCTTGTGACTACAATATTATTTTCATTGAAATGATTGTTTATTCAAAAAGGAGGTCAAGTCCTCTTAGTCATTTCATATTCAATGTCACTCTATCCACGTGATTGAATGCAACTGAATCGTGTTAAAAACTATTTTTTATGCAATTTTGACTTTTGATGGAATACTACACGTCTGTTAACCGCTTAGTCATCATCATCTGCATGGTCTTTTCCCAACTACGTTCGGGTCGGCTTCCAGTCTAACCGGCTGCAGCGAAATACCAGGATTACCTATACATGTAGTGATTGTCTATCCGACCTCCACAACCCGGTTAGCACTGGGTAATACGATACCCCTTGGTAAGACTGATTGTTAGACTTTCGGGCCACTGACTACCTGTGGCGCAGCATGTCTTCTTCTTACATACTTCTCTATTACTCGTCATCTCAGCAGTTACCTGCTTTCTCGACATATCATCCTTCACACAGTCCATCCATCTTTTCTTTGGTCTTCCTCTACTCTTATAGCTATCCATATTCATACTCAAATGGTTGACAATCAAATCTGTATTATCTGCAATCAAATCTGTGAGAAATAACAAAGAATGGGGCGGTAGTTATTACCGTTTTGTGCATAATTCTAAATAGTACTATAACCATAGTAACCTGTAATACTGGCTTGACCTGTAACTGATAAACTGTCACTTTAAAACACATTGTTATTTATTATGTTCTAACTTGATAAGCATTTACTACGGGTTACTAACCTAATTATAATAATAATTAATACGACGGACGCAGACAGTACTAACTTAATTAGATTTTTTTATCGGGCACTTTGGTACTTATATTTACATATTTGATTCCCTTCCATATTGTTTAATGTTGTCTCTTATCTACGTGATCTTGATAAAGCCTACCTAATGCATATTCACATTTTTTCTGGCTGTAAATAACCATTTAATCAATTATTACGGACTTACACATAACATTTTGTGCATAATTAAGGACTTACACATAACTGGCGACATGTGGGCGTACACCCCTGGGTGTACTTAATAGTACGCCCATATGTCGCCAGTTATGTGTTAGTCCCATGTAATAGGGGGCGAGCCTATTGCTATCAATCGGGCACAAATCCAGACTCCGTGGCTGCTACTGAGAAATTCCTGATGGAAAAAACCAATAACGCCCTGGCAATCGAACCAAGGACCTCATACTCAGTAGTCGCGACCACTACACCAATTAGGCAGTCATACATTTCATTTTTTCAGCTTCTATGTAGGTATAATGCTCTACCTAAACAAAAATATCACCCAGATTAAATAAAGTACAGACGTTCAAAACATGCCTCATGAAACAATTTCAAAACGAGCTTAACTCACTGACTGCTGAATTAAAATTTTCTGCAAAAGTATTAATACTAACCCCATCAATTACAGACGCTAACAAACGTGACGTGACACCAAAACGGTGTGACGGCTAACATTGTTATCATAAAGTTGAGCCAAACACGTGACCGGCGTATGCGCAGCGCACGTGCCCGAGCTGACATAATATACTCATTGACACTGTAGTGACGTCATCGTTACTCGTGTGAGGTGTCAAGTAGCGAACGAAATTCATTAGTGTTGCTGAAATAATTTTGGAGAGGCAAATACCTACGTTGTGTTGTTGTATGTGCCACGTGAATGAAAGTTGATTAAACATTAGTTGCCGTTAGATAAGATCAAGGCTACCTTTCCACTAATATTGTTTTTGATGGCACGGTTGGCGCAGTGGCTGAACGATTGACTGCTGCGCTGCGTGTCGCGGGTTCGATTCCCGCACTGAACAAACATCTGTACGACCTACAGATCATTGTTTGGGGTCTGGTTGTTTGTGTATGTGTTTTTAAATGTTTGTATATGCACCCACAATACCGGAGAAATTCCTAGTGGTCGCGAATTATATTTTGTTCAACATACAGCCTTACACTGACCTGCAAATTGGAAAAACCGCAAAAAAATTTGAATTTCGCGGGTTACTCGGGCGCTTCCCCTTTAAAAATTGGTGGGATTTCACTGAGTTTTTGTGACGATTGGTTACATTTGAATGAATAGGGTTTAAATACTAGGTAGCTACCCAAAGTTACTGTGTATTTCACTAGACTACAGAACTTCCTCAACACTTACTCATAGGTAGCTAAGAAAACATTGTCATAAACTAGACAAGTAGTCTATCACTGTGTCATCATTATACCTAGAATTTAAGATATTATTGATCAATTCTAGAAACAAGAAAATGCTTGACATACCTACCGATCGTTTCAAGGAAAATAAGTTTCCAACAGACACTATCTCAAAGGAAAAGTTTATAATGTACGCACGACGGCCAATAAACCTATGAAAACCAAATAAAGCTGATCTCTCATTGTACGAAAGGCTGATACAAAGCGAGGCCATGTTATACTGGAAATGTATAGCTTGATGTGCTGCCGTGTGTACTACTGAGTTCACTGAGGGTCGACCATTTTCAACCTTATTACTTAGGGCATAGGCACATCGGTAGTACTTAACGCCTTGGCTGTAATCCCTTAATGGTTAGTCATAGCTGCAGCAGTGCAGCTGGGTGGATGAAACTGTACACTCATATTTCGCTACTTTATGTTTAAGTCCCATGTAATAGAGGGCGAGCCTATTGACATCAACCGGTCGCAAATTCAGACTCTGTGGCTCCTACTGAGAAATTCCTGATAAAAAATGCCATTAACACAGCCCGACCTGGAAATCTAAAGCTGTACCTGGTCGCTTTTGCGACTACTAGACCAACAAGACAGTGAATATAATGTACAGTAGTCTATTTTAATGTACATGTAGGTTAATGCGTAAATAACTAAAATGTTTACTGAAATACATAAATAAGTACATTGTCTCACTGGAAACAGTTAATTGGAGCGGGTCAATGGACTTGGCTATTGCACAGACATGTATGATTGTGTATTGTCTAGACTTATGAATTATCTAATGACTGTTCTTTTTCCACTTTCCGATAGCATATATGACATGCTGTACAGGTAAATAAAAGACATTTATGACAGATTGAGACACGTCATTGTAAGCACATTAATGTTATAAATGCGAAAGTTTGTGTGTATGTTTGTTTCTCCTTCACGATGAAACGGTTTAAGGGATTTGAATGAAATTTAGTACCTATACAGGCAGACAGTACCTGGAACAATACATAGACTTTTTATGTTCCTGGGGGATCAATCAAATCAAATTGAACGCGAACGAAGTCGCGGGCAAAAGCTAATTTGAATAATATACAGACCCACCTACTTAAAAATCTTAGAAAAAAAATGTTAAAGTTTATAATTGTTCGTCAAAGTTGCTAACAAAATATCTGCACCAACAATGAGAGGTAATTTAATTAAGTAGGTATGATGGATAATAGCAATTTATTAACACAAAAAAAACAAATAAAAAAGAAAAACATTAATAATTCAATAAATCACAAATTTTTATAAATATCATAAATCGGATTAACGCCAAGAATAACTTTGGTCGATTTTCATTTACATATTTTCATGTTCGACGAAAAACTTTCGGGATACATTGTAGAAGATTTGTTTTGATATATTCAATAGGTTTCAGTAGCGAAGGGTCAATTTTTTTAAGAGGTAGGTACGCCGGAGTAAATAATATCTTTAACGTGATTATATTATTTGTCTATAGAATACTGACTGTGCCATTTTTTAAAGGAAAGCCGGTGGGAATCGAGTTATATGGAACCTTCGCCACTGATAGGTATTCATCTTTGCTTGCATAGGTTACCTTCGCATTAAAATAACTAACATGGGTCATCGAATTTCAACCTTGCAATACCTACACGTGGAACTATATTTACATATTTTTTTGATTGGGAATCACGTGGCCTCTCATTTAATTGTATTTTAAGTTTTTAGAGATCCTTACATAATGAAAAGATGTTCTTATGTCTGTCCATTCGTCTCTCTATCCGTCTTTCATTCATTTCTACGAATAATTCTATCTACTTGATTGAAACAACCGTTTTCATCAAACCTTTATAGTGTCTACAGGGTAGAAGGGACACCGACGCGAAATCGGTTACCACGTATTCAGTACATCATTCTGGGCCCCCCTATATAGAAAGGACAATGACCAAAGTTGGTACCAAAAAGTCTCGCGCCTCAAAACCAAAATATTATAGTAATTAGTTTCATATTTTTTTAGGGCATTACGCGTCGGGGATTTGATTTTTGAACTGGAATTATACTTTTCGAGTTTAAAAGTACGAATATTGTTTTACTTCCTTTATATGACGTTCCGTTTCAACTGAATATAAATGACGTTCCGTTTCAATTGAACAAACCCTTGTCTGTCGAGCGGACTCTAAAATTAATTACAATTAAGTAAGATCAGTACACCAAATCGATTTAGTTTGGTTTATTGCTATTTGCAACAAAATAGATTTTCTCAGCCTAAAGATTTTGATTTATCGATTACATCCCTAAATCCCGACTAGTTTATAGCACTTACTATACTCTATGGTTTATAGTTATCTTATCTGTGGCATCTGACATTTGTACTGTACTGACTGACTATTGGCAATGTAAAGGTCTAAAATAAAATCGAGTTTCAGTCAAGCATACTGTGGATGTTACTTTAACTCGTAATTCTTACTAATATTAGTGTATTACGCTGTTTTTAGAGCAATAATGTAATGTATGTGTGTTAAAATACGTCGTTGGTAGCGTCGAAAAAATAGACCTACTTTTTAGGTTAGTTTCGATTTTATAAAATAACTCTGAAACGCGGGTTTTTTTTTCAAAAATAATTTTTGTAGGAGTTAATACGATCAGTGTAGTCTATAAAAAACAAGGTTTGATTTTGATGCAGCATGGTACGGGATTCCATACTTCCATGAGCATTCTCTTTTATCATTGGTTATAAAAAAAAAATCAGATGTTTCCTACAAAAGTGCAACCTACACAGACGTTTTTTCTTCCATTCTCTCCTGTCAACCGTCACGCAATCATTTACACCTTTTTCTTTCATACCATTCCTCACACACAAATAAGTACCTCCCGAAACAATTTAACAAACAAAAATTGTAACTGCGTTTACCTATTGCTTATTTATTGAACTGTGCTAGGTTGTTATTTTGATTTGTCAAATAAAGAAGGTCTACTTTTCTTTCGTGATCTGATCTCAAATACGACGCTTTGAAAATTGAAAATAATTTTCACGATAAGTACGGAGACCTCGGTGCGCGCGTCCACGTGAAAGAAAGAAAAGCATTTATTAGCCCGCACAGTACAAAAACACACAAAAACTATGGTTAAATTAACAGTAGGTACATACAACAAATTTATGTAAAAGTGTACGAGACAAAAAGCCCCTATCTCAGCATGGTGCTGTAACATTAAAAAAAAAACCAGACAAGTTCGAGTCGGACTCGCGCATGAAGGGTTCCGTAGTAAGTATGTATCTATGTATAAAAACGGCAAAAAAAATCATGTCTGTTGTATGGGAGCCCTACTTAAATATTTTTTTATTCTGTTTTTTTAGTATTTGTTGTTACCTATAGCGGCAACAGAAATACATCATCTGCGAAAATTTCAACTGTCTAACTATCACGCTTCATGAGATACAGCCTGGTGACAGACGGACAGACATACAGCGGAGTCTTAGTAATAGGGTCCGGTTTTATCTTTTGGGTACGGAACCCTAAAAACGTGTTTAACGTCGCATGTGACCGTTTTTTTTTCGTTTTCCCAAATACCTAGGTACCTACTCGCAACCGGAACACGTGTAAAACAAGGTCGTCAAGGCTTTAATAAAAATTGCATCAAATATCCTGAGTTCTCACATACTACGATTGCGGGGAAAAGGCAGAATTTTGTGCTTTAAACATGGTACGTAAGAATCAATTTCAAACGAATCTCCCACGTGAGAAGTGGTCGGTCACATACACAATCAACGGCCTTCCACCAACGCAGGGACTTTTAAAAATGCTGCCGAATTAAATTAAAAATAAAACGTGACTTTTGAATTTCGAATTCCGACAGATCCTCGAATACGTTCGAAAAGGAATAGTGTCAATGTTTTGTGAATCATACTGGTTTTTAAACTTTTTAATGATATTGTTGAATTAACGGTGAAGGAAAACATCGTGAGGAAAGGCATGTTCTAGAACCAAAAATTCGAGGACATGTGACATCTACCAACCCATACTGAGCCCAGTTGGTGGATTACAGTTTACAGCCCACTCCCCTTTCATAGAGAGGAGGCCTGTGTGACCTGTGTCCCAGCAGTGGGAATATTATAGGCTTATTATATGTTTAACGAACACAAACAAAATATCATCATTCTCCTGCCCTTATTCCAATTTATTTGGGGTCGGGGTAACATGTCATGCTTCTTCAATACTTCTCTTTTAATCGTCGAACACAAACAAAATAATTCAGCAGAGAGATTCCAAATCGAGTGACGCACTTGATATTCAGTTTTCCTCTTCTTAGTCACTCGCATGGTTATGATACATACATAATATGGATACTTAGGTATATAACCTACTTATGAATCTTCAAAATAGATACTTACACCACTTTACCGTTACGTTGTTGTTAGACGCCAGCACGTCAAGCCACTACAATCTGTCAAATTTCTTTAATAGATTTTCAACTTTACCTCTAAAGCATTAGGTCCAAGATTGATTGGACAAATTAGAAAGTTTTTGATAGATTGATATGCTGGCGTCTGTACATAACTGATTAGAATAATTGAAACGGTTTCAATATAGTGTCGCCAGTCTATTATAAGTTATAACTTAAAAGTTTCACGTTATCAAAACCAGATTACAGGATGATTTTTCGTTTTAGGAAAACCAGATTATTTTTTAAGATTCCGGCGACGCGGTAGACCCGCAGGGGATGGCGTGACGAGCTGGACTCTTACCAAAAACATTGGGCTCAAATAGCCAAAGACAGAGAAAAATAGAAAGTGGCAAGGGACGCCTTTGCCCTGCAGTGAGTCACATCAGGCTCTTAATAATAATAAATGGATTAAGTTTGGATTTTCCAAAACATTGCTAGTTTATTGGTGCCACTGGGTTGTGGAGGTCAGACAGGCAGTCGCTCCATACCAAATACTGGTAATCACATAGGCCTACATGGGCACTTATAAAACGTCGACAAACGGAAACGGGAGTGGTAACCGATTCCAATATAGTTGGGCAAAAAAACTATGTTCGGGTCTAAAAAAATACAGCTAAATACGAGCATTGTAAGAATGAGATCTAAGAATGAGTGGGACCGACATCTTAATATGTTTTCTGAGGGACGGAGGGCTGGCACCACACCTCTTTGCCTTGAAAAGGTAGATAATTAAATGCTATCAAGATGTGCAAACGCGGTAGCAACGTATTTTTTATACCTAGATTAACGAATATGCAATGAAAACATTCTGATAACGTTATCACGGCTGAATCCGATATTTTTTTTTGATGACACAGACAAATAGATATTAATAAATTTATTTTTGATAACGACAACTTGCTGCCAATGACCCATCTTACCTACGTTACTATTTGATAATATCAAGTTTGATAAAATTATTTGTAGTATTATTTTGTTGGAATGACATACTTAGCTTATATTTGGGGGAATAGATAAAGGGTGAAACCAATAGATAAATAGATATATCTTTAATAGATTTTCAACTTTATCTCTAAAGCATTAGGTTTGGACGGTGAGTAATGGGTTAGCTCGCCGTCCGTCTTATGACGACAGGCCGTGTCGACGACGCGTTCGTGTTCCACGCGCGCCTCAAAGAGATGTCAGCAATGATGAGGGGCCCGCAAGGGCCGATGCCTGCCAGGGCTGCGGGACTGTTCGAAAGAGATACCGCGGCCCTGGAACATAAAGGGCAAAATAAGGAACATGGATGGTTTTTAGTCAGTAAAAGTCTGAAACTCCCTTCCGCTCCGCCCAGAGCGGGAGGAGTCATTTGATGATTTCCGATCCGAAAAAAAAGGCATTAGGTTCAAGGTTGGTTGGGAAAATCTGACAGTTTCGGGTAGCTTGACCTGCTGGCGTCTGTACATAATGCTTGGTGGCTTCGTGAAGGGTCCGTTTACACAATGTATATTTTGTAGTTTAGACTGTCATCTAATAACTAAGTTAGATTAAGTCCAAGACTCATTTACCAAGTCATGACTCATGGCTTCAAATCAAATCATTTATTTTTGCCGAAAACACTGTTAAAATGGTGGTATAATTTGTTTTATGTTTCAAGTGATTCTACCGTAAGGCATGCAAAATGTATACAATCATGGTCATGGTGGCTTCATGATTGATTCCTGTGACTTGAGATTCTTTGCCTTTTTTATATTCTGTACATTGCACAGAATAGAAAAAACCGGCCAAGTGCGAGTCGGGCTCGCGCACGAAGGGTTCCGTACCATTATCTATAAAAAATACGAAAAAAACACGTTTATTGTATGGGGACCCCCCCTTATTATATTATTTTTTTTTTAATTTTTAGTATTTGTTATTATAGCGGCAACGGAAATACATAATTTGTGAAAATTTCAGCTTTCTAGCTATCACGGTTTATGAGATACAGCCTGGAGACAGACAGACAGACAGACAGACAGACAGACAGCGGAGGCTTAGTAATAGAGTCCCGTTTTACCCTTTGGGTACGGAACCCTAAAAAATGAGATTGAGGCCTTTAGCTTGCAGTGCAGGGGCTTGTACAGTGTAGAAGCCCCCGCACTAACTGGCAACCCTGTTCTAAATATTTCTGTTCCCGGCTAAAGTGCGAAATTCCTTTCATCACAAGAAAGCGAACCCCAACCATGACGAATTCGCAGAAAACTATGAATTTTCTTATCCTAAAAAGTAAAATTTATTTTCATAGATTCGACGATATCGTCAAAATTCCGGGAAACATCTGGATAAGGGACGCACAGAACCGGGAAGTGTGTCAGAAGAAAGGGGAGTCCTATTCCCAGCAGTGGGTGATTTCGGGCTGACATAATGATGATGATGACAAGATGAAAATCAAGTTGACCTATTAATGACATGTCATGATTTTTATAATTTAATTTCTCTCAGGAAAGCTCGACATGCCGCATGCCGATGCCGGTCGCATAATTGCATTACAACGAGTGTGATCGAGAATCGTCTTCCAGTACAATCACATTTGAAAATCAAATAAATGAATTACGATACAGTAATACATTATGTTTACCCACGTGTGCGCGTGACGTATCGACAATGACACTAGTTTGATTTTAGTATGCGCGCGCGCACGTGAGAGGTCACGTGCGCTTTGTTTCCAGCCAGTGTTTAACTTTCACTTGGCGCCTATATGCAGCTCTGTGGTTATCTCTGATAGTAGCTGCGATTTCCATTGTCTTTAGGTTGTATGTGAATTCTTTCTACTATAACAATTGACTTGTTTAGTAGGTATTGTACGTGACTACTGTGGGTATTGTCAGCAGTCTGAGGAGAGTTAAGACTATTAGTACATGAAATGATGTTGCATTGTTTTAAACTTTTAAACTCTTTAGCCCTTTCTGTAAGCTTTCTTTTAATGATTAAAAAAATAGTTTACGAAAAATCAATCAACTCTGTAATGATTAGGTGTGATGATTACCTCAACGCCTGTTATGCTCTTTCACAAGCTGTTATTTAACTTGCAATGTGTATGTGTGTTTGTTCGGGTGGAATCTTGTTTAGTTGATGTAAGTTCGATGACAAGACTTTTAAAAGTCATACGAGGTGGTTAGTGGATATTAACATCTTACATTTTTAGGATTCCGTTGCCAGATGGCAAAAACGCAACATAGATTTAGATTCGTCCTGTCCGTCTGTCTGTATGTCCGTATGTCACAGCCGTTTACTCCCAGACAGTTGGCACCACATACATATTTGAAATTTGGAGAATAGGCTTCTATTTTTGGCCCAGGAATAAAACACGTAACGGAATCACAAAATAACAGTTTAATATTTCACTTAGAAAACAAATTCACAGAATAACGATTTATTATCTCACTACAACACAAATTCACAGTTGTTACTTCGCCTAGTGTTCAACACCGACTGCCCGTAATGGCGGACGAAGCGATCCGTCTTGCAATTTGCCCCACCATACGCAGTAGAAAACCGTTAGTCAAAAACTGACTAACAAATAATGAATTAGTCAGTTTAAATACTTTTATAGACTTAAATCACAATTAATTTAGTATTACATGATTATTTACACATATTGAATTAATAAATCACTAAAAATATTTTAACCTAATAAATTCACAAGTGCATTAAATTCTTGCTATATTTACAGACTAATATTTACTTACTATATAATGGTTAATTATAATATGACCTAACAGCTCGGCCATTCTGTTTTAAGCGAGTCCCATCGCTTTTACATTTCAAAAATATTTAAAATCACAAATCATTATAAATAAATAGTTCAATATTTTGGTTACCTACTCCTTGTTTTGGACACACGTCTGTTCGTCACCACTGGTGCAATAATTCACAGATGAATCGGATTCGAAGTCTAGTGAATTTCATCTAGGATTGAATTTTATCGATTGCTACAATATTTTCATATTTTCTACCATGTTTACGTGTCAGAGGTGTATCCTCAACCAGGAAACTATCATTAGGGAGTATTTTTATTATGCAATAGGGACCCTGATACTTGACAGTAAGCTTTTGTGACTTACCATCATGCGGCACCTGTCTTTCCACTCTTACCAAGTCGCCTTCTTAATATAATGAGTTGGAGGTTTCCTGTGTTTATTATAATTAGTAGCGTCTTACCTGTTGCTCTCTGATCTTTTCGCTTACGTTTTGTCTTAGCGCATCTAAGTCTTCCGCAGAAATCCTATTGAGAGTTGCTTTGATAATTTCGTTTAACTTACCTTCTGTTCTGTTGGTCACATTAAATCCAAATAACAGTTCCGATGGACTCTTCCGAGTTGTTTTATGTTTGTTGTGTTAATACCCACCTGTATGTCGGAAATGTGATCATCCCATGACTTATCATCTCCACCGTGACTAGAGGTTGATAAAACATCCAATATGGTTCTGTTGAACCTCTCCACTGGTCCATTCGCTCTCGGTGTAGCAACGGCATTTTGGACGTGCTTTATGCCATAGGACGTAACAAAGTCCTGAAAATGTTTGCTGGTAAAACTTGAGCCTTTGTCAGTAATTAGACGTGCTGGAACCCCAAAATAACTTACGAATTGCCTCATCACCCTTACTGAAGTTATAGATTTGGTATTTTAACTGGATTTATACTAACGTATTTTGTAAACCCGTCTACAATAACCAGTAGATAACAATTTCCTGCCTTGCTCTTTATGAATGGTCCTAGGTGATCTGCATGGATGGTATGAAAGGGTGTACTGACCTTCTCGATAGGATGTAGTTCACCTTCCCGTTTACCACCAGGGCCTTGTGGTGAGCACACTCCAGACAAGAAGAAACATAATTTTTTTACAAATCGACGCATTTTCGTTAACCTAATGTTCTCGTATTCTAAGGCCCGTATTACAGAACGTCACTCAATACTCAAGCATCATTTAAAACTAGATTCAAGCCATTTGATTGGTTGAAACTAGTTTTAAATGATGCTTGAGTATTGAGTGACGTTCTGTAATACGGGCCTAAGTATGTTATTGTTATTTTTTTGATATTTGTTGTAACTATCACAATGTTTTCTTATTTAACCCAAAGGTTGATGGTAGAGAATGCCTTGTGGCATTAAGTCCGCCTATGTACCACTATTGTACATGAAGTTTAAATAAATAAATTAATTAATTTTGAGAATTAGCAACACTTACCTTAATAACAGAACATTGACTCCCCAGATCTATGTGACATAAGATTGTTATTTCGTTTACCTTGATTTCCAACATATACTTGTTTAAACTGGTATCCTCTGCTGTAACTTCTTAAACCTGTTTTTGTATTTGGTCATTACCTGGTTGGTTTGTAGTCCTCTTATTCCTAATACAGTTATCAGTCTGATGGCCAGACCGGTCACAATTAGTGCATTTCACAGGGGTTTTTTCACATTTAAAGCTTGGGTGACCGATCTCGTTGCAGTTATAACATTTTAATATTCATACCTGGTTTAGATGGGCCCCGGTGGATTTGAGTCGTTTCCAAATCGTCCATCATTTGGTTTCCGCGTAGACTCTTGAGTCTCTCTACTTGGACCACTTTTAACCGTCCTCAAATATTGAAGTACCTGTTCTGGTTCTTTGAACTGAGCTGCTTGAGCGCCAACCTTTACTGCACGGTCGTCTATCCCATACAACAGACAATCTACTGCTTGCCTGCCAGATATTTTACATCTATTTAAAAGGTTAACCTTCGCATAATAATAATTCTCCAGTGACTCACCATATTTTGCTTTTTTGGATAACATTTCCGTTAAAAGCTCCGCGTAATCTTCTCTACACGGGAAAGATTCAATCAGTTTCTTTTTCCATTCTGGCCACGTATGTAATATCGAAGTTAGACCCTGGTACCACATAACTTAGGCAGAGAATAATGAATGATTTCTTTTTCTTCCCAGCCATAAATCTCAGCACATTCTTCAATTTTGGTCAACCAAGTCAATATGGTTTGCTTTTTAGACAAAGGGTCGAACTCCGGTATTACATTCGTGTTAAAAGACATTTTAGATTTATCAGAATCCTTACATTTTTCTAAAATAGCTAAAAATGTATCCATTAACTTACGATCAGCTCCTTTTCCGTTTGATCTCCTTGTTCTTTTCGGCGATGGTAACTCACCTCCCGATTGCGAAGACGTGGAGTAATAGCGCTCCCTCCTTCGCCGTGATGATCGTTTTGAAAACTGTCTTCTACGACATTTCCTCCTTTCGTTCCATTCCTCATTTTCCGTCTAATCTTGAGTCCCTAGTATAATGCTTTCTTTTCCATCAGAACTCGTGTCATGCTCTTGCCTCGAGCGTTGTGCACTCTTTTATAAATTCAAATCGTCTATGATCTGATTTTGACCCCTAACCTGGGATGCTCTTTCCTGTGCATGTGCCAGTCCTTCCCCTCGACTGGCCACATCACAAATACCTCCTAACCCTTTACCTCGGGTTTGGTTTCCAACAGGACCCTTACCTCGGGTTCCCTCTCCATAAGACCCTTTACCTCGGGTACCTTCCTGATAAGACCCTTTACCTCGGGTACCTTCCTGATAAGACCCTTTACCTCGGGTACCTTCCTGATAAGACCCTTTACCTCGGGTACCTTCCTGATAAGACCCTTTACCTCGGGTACCTTCCTGATAAGACCCTTTACCTCGGGTACCTTCCTGATAAAACCCTTTACCTCGGGTTCCCTTTTTATAAGGCCCTTTACCTCGGGCATTTCGTTCATATTCATCCATCACAGCGGAGTCTGAAACTTTAAAATAAGCTTAGTATCCGTTATGTGTTACCTATTATCACAGATACCATAACATAACATGACGCTTGTGTTGTGCGAATTGATTGGAGCATGCGTATGGCAGACCCACATACCACCAGCCATGTCAAAACTCCCTATAGCGGAGCGAGCCCATTTCCCAACCTGGGTGTTAGCCCCAAGTCACCTCAATCAGTATTCGGGCCTTTGACCACTTAGACCAGGCCTGTCTGACATACGACCCCCGGGCCACTTAGCGGCCCGCATAAGTCTTTCATCCGGCCCACAGGTTATTTAAAACTTTATAAGTCATCAATAATATAGCGCAAACCTTGTTTTAAAGAAATGTCCCTAAGTCAGTGATTCCCGCGCCATATTAACCAACCCGCTCCACCTCACCTACCCACGAATGCAGACAGCATGATCGCAGTCTAGTCCGGGGAAGCAATTTAGAGGGTACTTTTGCATTTCTTTTGGCCCATTTCGGTTACATAAATACTAAACTTGGCCCTCCATAAGACTATGTTGGACACCTCTGATTTAGACCAATCCTATTTAGTAGGCACAGTAAGTAACTTTAATTAAATACATTCAAACTTAATTCAATCTATTTTTAATTTATTTCAAGCCAATAAAATTTAATAAAATTTCAGTTTAATTAATTTCATTTAACTTCTCTTCTTTTTATTATACAGGCTGTAAAAGTACCCATCACACAAAGAAAGCATTAACAAGTTAATATTATTGCTGATAATTAATTATTCTTGTTGCGAATATTCACGGCTTACGCTAGTGCGTAACGCGATTAGCGTGCGTTAAACGCTAAAAACAGTGCAAAAGCACAGCGGCCATGGCGGATGTTTAAAATAACATTTTAAAACCTTCCAAAAAAAATGATCTCAGGACTGGGAGAACTATGCAAGCAATTTCAAAAAAATAGTTTTAAGGTACCCTTAACTCATTCTTTCCCGTCAACCAATCCAAACCAATGATTAACCACCGATAGTCGATTATTATCTCTCAATTATCTATTTTATCCTTCTTGAACAAAATAATTTTTTAATCTCAATCCTCATGTCATTAACTCATTAAGTAGTCTTTTGTTAACCGAAAATGAAGATAAATATATATTGTTTTCTTCAAACCAGTTCCACCACGCCACGTGATTTATGTCATGATCAGAAAAGAAAAAAAAACACATGATTAGATTACTCAAACCCCAGAAGAATTATAAATGCGTTTACTTACGTTTGTCCGAGCCGTGAACGTGACAAGAAAATGTGGAATTTTCTTGGATATCCCACTTCTGACCTTTTGGCCCAGGAATAAAACACGTAACGGAATCACAAAATAACAGTTTAATATTTCACTTAGAAAACAAATTCACAGAATAACGATTTATTATCTCACTACAACACAAATTCACAGTTGTTACTTCGCCTAGTGTTCAACACCGACTGCCCGTAATGGCGGACGAAGCGATCCGTCTTGCAATTTGCCCCACCATACGCAGTAGAAAACCGTTAGTCAAAAACTGACTAACAAATAATGAATTAGTCAGTTTAAATACTTTTATAGACTTAAATCACAATTAATTTAGTATTACATGATTATTTACACATATTGAATTAATAAATCACTAAAAATATTTTAACCTAATAAATTCACAAGTGCATTAAATTCTTGCTATATTTACAGACTAATATTTACTTACTATATAATGGTTAATTATAATATGACCTAACACTATAAACCGCTAAACAAATATGAAGTTTAATTATGAAAAAAAATAAAATAGGGGTGGCCCTCCATACATGTAACTTAGGGTTGAAAAAAAAACAACTCTACGTATATAACTATGTGGGGTGTCTATTGATTGCTCTTTAAAATGTGATCAAGGTTTCTTGTATACTTTTTTTCTTAAGTCAATGGTAGAGGGGGGGGGCTTTAATTTCTAAAGTAAGAGGAGGAGTGTGAACATGTTGTGTGAGTGTGACCTATGAATGAGCGTGAGAAATATTGTTGGTAAATTGTTTGGTGCTACGGAACCCTATGTGCGGGAGGCCGATTCGCGCTCGGCTGGTTTTTTTTTTGTTCTAGGACGTGCCAGTTTCCTCAAGAAGTTTTCCTTAAATTGTCAATTGCCTTTTAACTTACAGACAAAGCTACATTAATGCAGTAACTTCAATGAATATTCTGCATATTCAGTTCCCTCTACTGTTTCCTGCCAAGTTCACTCATACAAATGCCACTTCAGCATCATAATTCCTGCCACGTGATATAGAATCATTCGGAATGCTAATTTAGGCCAAGTACATTTATCTTGCTATTATTCAATTTGAGCAGAACACGTGCTCTTCAACGTGACTCGTGAATAGTGATGATATTTAGCGTGAAAAGGCTCGAGTACAAGCGTGTTCTTTTAATTGGACGGGCAAATATGGAGAGGGCTTTGATGTTTTTTTTTTGCAACATTTTTGTCAATTTTTAAGATTATTATCGTACTGACTCACTGTGTCGCGGCAAAATCACCTACACAGTCAAAATGTATTGACTGTGTAGGTATTGCACTTTTGTAGGAAACTGCTGATTTTTTTTTTAATAATCGATGAAAAATTTCTATGTACTCAGAATGATGTACTGAATCCGTGGTAACCGTTTGTACGTCGGTGTTCCTTCCACCCTGAACATTTTATTGATCCCCCTTTTTTGCCATTACATTTATTGCATGCCTAGAAAGGTGTAGGTACCTAAGTGATTACATTTTGGTGGCCACTGAAATTGACACCAGAGACATCACGGTCGGTACATGTACCTACATACATACATATAATACGAACTTACTTATTTGGTAGCAAATTTACACTGCCGGGCAAGTTTCAACGGCATATAAAATTGAATACCATAACATAACATAACACCACGCCTGTTATCCCTGAAGGGTTAGACAGAGATGTACCTAATAGTAGGTACACGGAGTACACTCACATTTCGCCAGTTATGTTTAAGTCCCATGTAATCAACACTTACCGGGGCTGCCTCAATTTTGTGCTGTAAAACAATTGTATGAGAAACAATAAAAACTTTTCAATTTTTTTTTTAAATCAAGGCGTGCCTATTGCCATCAACAGGGCACAAATCTTTGCCCGACCTGGGAATACCACAAGCTTAGTAGTCGCGCTTGCGACAACGAGGCAGTCAATTTCAAAATCAGTAAGTAGTTCAGTACCTTCAACGTTTATTTTTATTTGATTGTGTGCTCTACACACAGCTACATTTTACTTCAGTAGATCAATGATCTTTCTACGCCGTTTTCGTTTCCTTCGCGGTCTTCCCCGTTACTTAGCCTGAAAAGCAGTAATCAAACACTATGACAACACGTCTTGGTGGCGTGGAGTTGGCAACAGACTTGTCGTGTAATGTCGATTATGTTGACTGACAAGTTACACCGACATTGGCACATGAAATCCAGCACCTACCCATTGTTACATGGAATCTGGCGTTCATTAAATTTTGTTGATAATAATTTATGCCACTTATTATTAGCAATATGGTTACAGAGACATAAATGAGATGAGACATTCTTAATCTGTCTCTGAGATTATCGTCGTTTCCCAACAATAATTTTTGCGTAGGGTTACTTAGTTTGATGTACTTGTAATGCTTGCGTTTACATCCTGTATAAATATCCCGTGTCACTTCACTATGTTTGTACACGCTAATCTCCGCTACGACCGCACCGATATCAATGAAATGTTAAGAAAATAAACCACCAAACCCCATTGGTGGTACCGTATGAGGGGAACAGGGGGGGGAGTCGCTATTTCAAACATAAGTCTTATTAGCTTATTGGGTAGAGCATAGGCCTCCTGTATGTGTGAGGGAGTGGTATGTAGCCCACCACGCGGGCCCAGAATTGTAGATGTCACAATTATTTTTTAAATTTTTAACCGAATTCTAAAAAATGAGGAAGCTACAATTATGTAGTCCACCAGCATTTTTTTTTTTCATTTATATATTTACATCGATTTTTCTGTGATTACTGGTCCAATTTTCGTTATTATTTTTTCATTTGACAGAGGAACCTCGCGTGGCCTCATATAAATTATATTTAATTTTACTTTACTCGGGTAGTTTATGATTTATCTTCAATACGACGCATTTTTTTCTGCGTCTTTATTGGAGACATGATGAAATCGTAATAACTACTCTTTTTTTATGCACCTGTAAAATGTATGTGTCAAGAATTTTTGTTGGATATCTCAACTTAAAAGAAAGAAAAAAGAAAGAAAGAAAAAATATTTATTTGTCGCAGGGACATGACGTGCATAAAAAAAAAACAAAAATAGTTACAATAATCATAATGCACATTAATACAACAGGACAGAAACAGAAAAAGAAAAGTTAACAGCGTGCACGTCGTGACTTCGACAGGCAGGCTACCACTCAGCATAATGCTGTGCTATGGAGGGCCCACAGCACAGCGCTGGTTTTCAGTGGTCACCCGTGCGAAAAAGTAAAAAAAACGTACGGAAATCAAGACAGCATACATAATTGATTTCATGAATTAGGAAAAAAATAATAATAAACAATATTTGGATTATAATATAAAACAACTATGGGGAATATAATAAACACTACAAAAATATAAAAGAATGTGCGCAGGCTAGGACAAAATAAATATAAATACGAAAGCGAAAACATGGCGTGTTCTTAGCAAAAGCATAAAATAAAACATACAAAAACACACAAAACAACACAAAAAAACATAAAACATTTTTACACACATAACATACACACACACACTTTTTTTTCATGTAAAACATTTTCGCAAAAAAAAAAAAAAACGAAAATTACTTTACTTTCGGAAGACGGTGGCAATAAAGTCAATGGAACAAACAAAGTAACCGACTTCCGAAAGTAAAGTTACTTTATTTTTCACGTTTTTTAGTGTTTTCTTGGAAGAATTTTTTTTTCAGACAGACTAGATTCTGTTCCGATTAGGTTAGCTGCCTGATTGTCAGCCATTTAATACTAGCATTTTATCCATCATGGTTACGAATAGTTCAAATTGTTGTAATACATATTATCTAATAGATAATTAATAATACGAAATAGGTCACTTATTTTTAATTTAACAATACAATTGTTTGGTTTTTAATTTTTATTGTAATAATAACGATAAGATAACAATGTGACGAGAAATCTGTTATTGTTTGCGTTGGATTTTGAACTAAATCGTGGAGCAAATAAGGAAAATTTGTACACTACTTAAAAGTTTTTCCTCGGCTTACTTCGCAATGTAGAGGAAGACCAAAGAAAAGATGAATGGAATGTGTGAGGAAAGATATCCCACCTGGCTGGAGGCTTTACTCTAAAGACATCCACGGGATAGTCTGGTTAAGCAGAAGCCAATAGCCAGCCTCATAGTAACCTGCGAGATGCCATAACGAATAAAAAAGGAAAGATATGAGGGAAAATCGTCACGCTATCATTTACTTTGATAGCGTGACGATTGACAAGGGACAATGGAAGAAGGAAATATGTTGCGCCGACCCCAAGTAATATGGGACACGGGCAGGAAAATAATGACTTCGCAATATTTGCTAATTACTTTGCTTGTCTCGGTTAATAAAAGGTAAGTTTACCAGCATCTTACATTGAAAAGTAAAGAAAAGGTTTCCGTACTTGTTACTATTTTCATATCATCATTTGCCTAGCCCTTTCCCAACTATCTTGGGGTCGGCTCCCTGTCTAACCGGATGCAGCTGAATACCAATATTTTACATGGAGCGACTGCCTATCTGACCTCCACAACCCAGTTGGTACACTGGGTAATACGATATCCTTGATAAGACTGGGTTGTCAGACTTTCGGGCCACTGACTACCTGTAACGACTGTCAAAGATTTACAAATGACAGCCGGGACCAAGGCACGGAGGAAACTCGGTCGGTTGTTACTATTTTCTTAAAGCTATTGTTAAATAAACCAGTCCTATTCTATATCCTAGTAACCCAAGATAGAGTGAGATGGGCTCCTTTGGAGGCTTTTATCTGCGAAGGGGTTCTTGTAGATTAAATATGTATGACTGTAATCTAATTTAATTTTCATGAAATATAAGCCTTTTTTTATTCAGTTTTATTTATTTAAACCAGTCCAGTTGCAGTCAGACTGTCATTCCGATTGGACATCATCGCCGCTGTGGTTTGCGTTAAACTTTTATTAACGTAACATAACATCACGCATGTAATCGTCAGGCTTAGGCAGAGGTGTAGGTACGTAATAGTACACCCACTTTTCGCCAGTTATTAAGTCCCATGTATTAGGGAGGCAGCCTTTCCTTCAACCGGGTACAAATCCAGACTCCATGGCTTCTACCGAGAAATTCCTGATAGAAAAACCCAATAACACTTAGCCCGACCCGGGAATCGAACCCAGGACCGTGCTCAGCAGTCGCGCTTGCGACCACTTACCCAACTAGTCACTTTTTTATTAGTCTGTAAGGTATGCTGATTGACTTCTGCGATAGGTCAGAGGTTCAATTACAACTGCACCAATTAAATGTTCGTATAAGATGTATCGTGTTTCGGTTCTAGGAGTTTCTTTTTCATTTGACATTATGAAAGCAGAATTGGATCTGGTGATTTTCTGGGGGTCTAAAATGGCCGCTTTAGCAGAATCATAATAGGGTAATAATATGAATTACGTTTAAATTCGTAAAATTGTCACAAGGTGACAATTCATAATAGTAGGTACGTCTATGATCATTTTAAGAATTTAAACGTAATTCATATTATTATCCTATTATGATTCTGCTAAAGCGGCCATTTTCGACCCCCTGAAATCTTAACGTAAATGTTTTAGCATGGTGCATAGGACATAAATGTTTAGATTTCGTATTTCCACAACAACGTTCAATAGAGGCTTATCGGAACCAAGATGACATCAGCCCAATAGAATTGGACTACTCACCTGTGCCACCTGTGTTACACGCAATGTGACTGTTCCGACACTGAACGTGCGCAGGCGACTATTCAATTCTAATATATAAGATGTATAAAGACCCTTCACGAAGCCAGCAACCAAGCATTCTGTACAGGGCCGGATTTATGGGTGTGGAGGCCCTGGGGTAATCTAGAAGTGGAGGCACCGAAATTTCTTTTGGGACAGACGAAAAAAAATATTTAAAAAAGATGTAACATAATAACCGCACAACCCTCTTCAAATAAATTACGTTCTTTTTCCTCATTCATTCAGATGTGAGAAAAGGAGTAAATCTGTCAACTAAAATTGAATTGAGATAGGATTAGGTTGTATTAGCGAGCGAAGCGAGCTCGAAACTTGTAGTATTCCGCCTGGGATAGGTAGATATCCGAGATTTCGGGGGGTGAACACTCTTTGATGGACTCTTGGACGCAAATGATGTAATTTTGTCTTAACCAAGTTGTGGAGGCCCCTTCCTTGTGGAGGCCCGGGGCAAGGGCCCCTGTTGCCCTGCTCTAAATCTGGCACTGATTCTGTACATTCAGCTAAATAACTCTACGCAAAAAATGATTGCTGGGAAACGACTTTTCTTTTTGAGGCGAAAAACCACGTTTTACGGTAGGACTCGATTTAACGCACTCAAAACACTGTGCTGATGAGTTCATTGAATAGTACGGGGTTCGTGGAGTCATTTAAAGTAAGGTTTTACAATACAAAAAGTAAGGTTATATTAAAAAATGTATTAAAAAAAAACTTGTTGGAACTTTGACCCCTATTATCAGCGTAACTAGGAGGTATGGTCTTGAACAAAAACTAACCACAATGACGGGAAGAACAAGTATGTATGTACCTTTCGGCTTCGTTAGGGGTATTCTTACACCCATTATAGCGCCACCTGGGTGGATTATCTACTATATCGAACACAATGCACAATAACCACATTGTTGGTTTTTTAGGTTTTTTTATGTGATTGCTTTACAAATAGGGTGAAAGCCCACGTGACGTGCTCTATAGACAATTGGACACAATCTATATCTAGATAAAAACTTATTTCCTTACCAAGCCAGAGCTTGCCAAGGTCGGTCCGTGGATGGGTGACCATTCATTACCAATCATTATTAAGACTCTACACAAACATATTATTATCATATTTATGTTAGCCTGTAAGGTGTATATCTATAGGCCAAAGTTGCCTGACAATAAATGAATGTCATGTGTGTGTTAGTGACCATGATAGTTTAAAAACTTATAATGAATGTTGTTCTTGTGATTAACAACTGAGTTTTCCTCCGTGCCTCGGAAAGCACGTAAAGCCGTTGGTCCCGGCTGTCATTTAATTTTGTACATCTTTGGCAGTCGTTACAGGTAGTCAGTGTCCCGAAAGTCTGACAACCAGTCTTACCAAGGGGAATCGTATTACCTAGCACTAACTGGTTTGTGGAGGTTAGATATTCAGTCACTCCATGTAAAATACTGGTATTCAGCTGCATCCGGTTAGATTGGAAGCCGACCCCAACGTAGTTTGCGAAAAGGCTAGGTAGATGATGATGATTGTAGCCTACATACGTAATAAGAACTTTAGATAATTTTCTTGATTAGGTTTATTCATCGATCAGTAGTTACTTTAGAATTTTTTTTTTCCATTCAAGTTTTTACACTGACATTATAACCAATTATATACCGGTACGTAGGTTTTTGTCCAGTCACTTGTTCGTACGTCTTCTTCTAATCACTGTCTAGTTATATATCTATTTATTAGAATAGTTTTTAGGGTTCCGTACCCAAAAGGTGTCAGCGTGCAGCGGGACGCTATTACTAAGGCCTCGCTGTCTGTCCGTCTATCCGTCACAGAGCTGTAACTTTTGAACCGAAATATAGAGACATTTGAATTTTCTATAGAGTGTGCATTACATGCCCACATAACAACAAGTAAAAAATAATATGGAGGTCAGATAGGCAGTCGCTCCATGTAAAATACTGTTACGCTTTCACGTCTAAACCACCGAACTGATTTTAATGAAATTTGGTACAGAGATAGAGTTGATCTTGAGAAAGAACATAGGATAGTTTTTATCCCGGACTTTTGAAGAGTTCTCTTGGAAATGCGATATAACCGAACTCGACGCGGGCGAAGCCGCGGGCGGAAAACTAGTATTATATACACTTACAAATTAAAATAACCTACAGCAACTAACAATTAAAAATTAATTAAAAAATAGCGTCAAAAAACTCAACGTTGGCTCTGTCAACAGGTAATGTCCCCAAAAGACTGACGGCGTTGCCACGCTGTATGGCAACAATAAGCCTCTGGACAAGGTAATAGCCAGCGCTTGGGTCACGGGAAACGGCTGTGAGCACTCGGACCCCACGGTCCTAGGGTTTCAACCCCAAACGGCAGCCCCAGCACAGCACGATGAGTTTACATGACCATTTTGACCACAACAATACAGTAACATTTATAGGGTGACTGGTAATTAGTGACCGATGCTTAAACACGTGATTGTACTTATGATAACAAACAACTTTCCCAAAGAAACATTTTTTTATACTCGTTAACTTTTATCACAATAACAAAACAGCCGAACGACTTCAACAATTTTTTATTAAAAAAAAAAACAAGCCCTGTTTAATGCATCTATCAGCACAATTTGTTTCATGCGTTACATTGAGTCCTACCGTAAAACGTGATTTTTCACCCCAAAAAAGGTCGTTTGCCTTTGATGTACAGAAAGCTTGGTTGACGGCTTTGTGAAGGGTCCGTATACCTAAAATACTAAAATCCTATATAAAACGCGAACGCACGCTCAAACGTGCGACTTCCTCTATCTGCTCAGCCGTCGATAAAGTACAGTTAAGCCGTGGAACGAAGCACGTTGAGTGACTCGCCTCACGAGTCACGTGGCGGGCTCGAGTCGTCTCGTGAGCCCTGACACAGTTCGCGGTCGCTGATACAAAGGACATCACTTGGCGAGGAAACCTCATGACGTGGGACTCGTGATCAGTAATAATACCTTTTGGAGTGCACTTGGGTATATGATAAAGACATTCCATGATATCCGTTGATGTGAGGGTTTATATAAAGGATTTTTTGTTATGTGGGGCATTCAAGCCCTTGCTCTGCCAGTATCATATTATGATTATGACACAGGGGAGCTATAATGTGGGACATTGAAGTTCCCTATGTTGGGTTTGTAGGAATGCCTCGACGTTTATTCCTGTTTTCAGGGCGGTCAAACGTGAATGTTGATTATTGAAGCTTTGTCTACGATTACACTAGTTTACAAGTTTTAACTTTTTTTGTACGTAACCCTGCAAGTTTTTTTAAATAAATAAATTAAATAATTTTTCCTTTAGCTGTTCGTTACTCTTCGTTAGCAGAAATATTCTATCACATCACATTTTTTTATACTGTATTGGTCATCAGAAAGAAGTCAACGTTTTTTCCTGAAAACTTAGAAAGTATGAGAGGCTTACAAGAAAAGCATTTTCACCAAGATCTAAAGCTTGCATTATGAGGGAAGTTTATCTAAAAAAAAAACTATAAAACTAGACGAAAATTGGCCATTCTTATTTTTTTATGAAAATAAATAATTATTTATTAGATACTAATACCTATTTACTATATTTTTTTCTATTTTATCTGGATCACTCTTTCTTTAATAAACAACAACTAGTGTTCCCTATCTAAGGCACAGTTTGCATTACAAATGTAAAACTTCCCGTTTGAGCAACCTTTTATTTTATACATAGTTTAACAAATGCATGAAGTAGATCATCATCGTGTGTTGTTTGAATGTTCTTCGGAGTCTCCTAATACAAGCAATTCCTTGCTTAAAAGGTGATCTCCAATAATATTTATCGAAATGCCAATTGCAATTGAAATAAACGTTTTTATTTTATTTATTATAATGTAGAAAAGCCGCGGGATTTTTTTGGAAAAACGGTGTGTAGATAAAACACGAATAAGTAGGTCATTAAACAGTAAGCTATTGCAGATGGTCAACGAACTCGTTAATAAAATGTGACGTCAGTATCTAATCGCGAAAAAGAAAGTACTTTTATACTAGCATTCATGATGGTCTTATCATGAATGACGCTTAGTAAAAGTAAACGTGACTACAGAATGAAGGCCGAAGATAGCAGGCAGACAGATCTACAAATCATACATGTTTTTAGGGTTCCGTACCCAAAAGGTAAAACGGGACCCTATTACTAAGACTCCGTTGTCCGTCCGTCTGTCCGTCTGTCACCAGGCTGTATCTCATGAACCGTGATAGTTAGACAGTTGAATTTTTACAGTTGATGTATTTATGTTGCCGCTATAACAACAAATACTAAAAAACAGAAAAAAATATATAAGAGGGCTCCCATACAACAAACGTGATTTTTTGACGCTCGATATGGATAACGGCAACAGGTAGACGCTTGAAATATTCCTAATGGTACGGAACCCTTCGTGCGAGGGTCCGACTCGCACTTGTTTACTATTTTCTGTCAGCCTGTGTCGTCCCAAAGTAGGGCAATGGCTTTCCTCTTTCCAATTTTATGCAAGTGTGGACCAATCCGTCCCACCATCTTTACCTGAAAAACAAAATTAAATCAGAACGGAAATTCTGTCATCGACATCGTTTTATGAAATCAATTAATCTATTACTATAAAACGGTAAACTGACTGACTGGGTGATATATCAACACACAGTCCAAACCGCTGGTCCTAGAGATATGAAACTTGGAGGGTGTGTTCTTTGTGAAGAGTAAGTATCCAATAAGAAATTATTTTTTTGGGATTTCCACCTCTAAAGGGGTCAAATAGGGGATGGAAGTTGATATGAAAGTCCATCAGTTTTGTAGTTAAGATTTTCAAATGTTGAGTTTAGGCTGACGATTGAAAATTAATTTATACATGTCTCAGCGTTTTTGATAATTCTACCCCCGAAGGGTTAAAAAAGTGGATGAAGGCAGGTAACTATGTTTGTTACCGTAACCAGGATTAACCTATAGGTTAGTTTCAGTCCCGGTAGTACGTTCCCGTCGGATATTTTTCGACATCCACGCGGGCGAAACCACGGGCAAAAGCTAGTAACGTATATAATTGATTTTTCAATAGCTAGAGTAACAGCTCCTGCATTCCAAGCCCGCACCTACACAGGAGGGAAGCGACTACGACGCACAAATGCTTACTATATTCAGTACATACTTCTAAACCACATAGAAAATTTACAGAGGAAATTAAAAAAAAAATCGGTCTTTCCAGATATTTGGTCGTGTAGGTATTGCACTTTTGTAGGAAACAGCTTAAGTATTTTTTTAATTTTACCGATGAAAAAGGACAATGACCAAAGTTGGTACCAAAAAGTCTCGCGCCTCAAAACCAAAATATTATAGTAATTCGTTTCATATTTTTTTACGGCATTACGCGTCGGGGATTTGATTTTTGAACTGGAAATATACTTTTCGAGTTTAAAAGTACGAATATTGTTTTACTCCCTTTATATGACGTTCCGTTTCAACTTAATATAAATGACGTTCCGTTTCAATTGAACAAACCCTTGTCTGTCGAGCGGACTCTAAAATTAATTACAATTAAGTAAGATCAGTACACCAAATCGATTTAGTTTGGTTTATTGCTATTTGCAACAAAATAGATTTTCTCAGCCTAAAGATTTTGATTTATCGATTACATCCCTAAATCCCGACTAGTTTATAGCACTTACTATACTCTATGGTTTATAGTTATCTTATCTGTGGCATCTGACATTTGTACTGTACTGTACTGACTGACTATTGGCAATGTAAAAGGTCTAAAATAAAATCGAGTTTCAGTCAAGCATACTGTGGATGTTACTTTAACTCGTAATTCTTACAAATATTAGTGTATTACGCTGTTTTTAGAGCAATAATGTAATGTATGTGTGTTAAAATACGTCGTTGGTAGCGTCGAAAAAATAGACCTACTTTTTAGGTTAGTTTCGATTTTATAAAATAACTCTGAAACGCGGGTTTTTTTTTCAAAAATAATTTTTGTAGGAGTTAATACGATCAGTGTAGTCTATTAAAAACAAGGTTTGATTTTGATGCAGCATGGTACGGGATTCCATACTTCCATGAGCATTCTCTTTTCTATTTCAAACGTGCCTTATCGAGAGATGGACACTTATATTATCCTTTATAATGTTATTATCTGCCTCGTTGGTCTAGTGGTCGTAAGCGCGACTACTAAGCATGAGGTTCTGGGTTTGATTCCCAGGTCGGACAAAATGTTATTGCATTTTTCCATCAGAAATTTCTTAGTAGCAGCCACGGAGTCTCTGGATCTGTGCCCGGTTGATAGCAATAGGCTCACCCCCTATTACATAGCTGGTGAAATGTGGGTGTACTATTAGGTACACCTCTATCTAGCCCTTGGGGGATTACAGGCGTGATGTTATGTGCATGTGATGTTATGATACAAAAACATTTTAATGCAATATATCTCGGCAATATGTCAATACAGATAATATTTTCGTCCATCACAAAAAACATTTCCGATTTTCATCTTGCACCCTGGCACCTTGCTGGCAATTCTAGGGCTGTAAAATATTGAGACCGGGCGACAAAAATCTTGATTTTTGCTCGGCAGTTGTTTACTACTCACAGCTTGAACACGAAATACATTACAATAAATCATTTAGCCCGTAAAATATTTACTCCTTATATAAAAATCACGTTTTGCTTATAAAAATATTCATATGTTATTAGATTTATAAAGAGCAGCTGGGTGTTTTTATACCCACGTGTTATTGCGGGTTGTTTTGTTCCATTCTCTCGAGCCACGTGCTTCGGAGAAAAGAAAATGAGGTCTCTGTGGGCTCCCCTTATTCCCTTTATGTACAAATGCCATGTGATTTGATATCAAAAGAAATTGTTACCGCGAATGCCAATTTTTAAAGGCTTCCTATAGATTTGGTAGCCTTTTGTAGTTTTCAAGAGCGTATTGAGGGTGACATGAAGGGTTCCGTACCATCGTAATAGGGGAGCCGCCTTTAATTTTTAATGTATTTTTATTATTTGTTGATTGAAATTTTCACTGTATTTCTGTGTATTTTTGTGGCCACTTTGGCCACAAAAATACACATTCTGTGAAAATTTCAACTGTCTACCCATTACGGATCATGAGATACAGCCCGCTGACAGACAGACGGGCGGACAGTGGAGGCTTAGTAATAAGGTCCCGTTGGTTACCCTTCAGGATCAATCTTCAGGTTAAGCCGAGCCTGCCTAGGTTAGTCTATGTGCGTTGAAAACCCTCGTTTGATACCCGTGGGCTAGTTATAAGTGTCTACAACTAGTCGATCTTTTGAATCAATGCAATGTTCGTGTCAATGTTCGTTACATTCAGTGCAAATTAAGTGGGTAGTGTGTCTAATAACACTTGACCTAAATACCAGTGACTGTTAGGTACTCATTAAGCTAATTAATAACGTAATTGTTGTTCACATGCAACCAATGATAATTAATTGCCAAGTTACTGCTAAAGCAGAATGCACTTCCTATAAATTTTGACGATAGATATATTAGACCAAATCGTAACACAACTCTTTTACAATATTCTTCTTTATTCTCATTTTTTTATTTTATAATTCTATGGTTACAATAGCGGTTATCGCTGATAGCGATTCACACTCGACACCGCTCGACCGCGCGTACAAGCGGTGAAGTGGATCTCACGTCGCATTGGCTTGTATGAAATCTGTTGATACCTAACACACGTACCTACACCGCAGGGCCGCGCGGACGAGCGGCGCTCACCGCCTGTCCGTGCGGCGCACCGCCATACAAATCTTTGCCCCCTCGTGTCGTGTGAGGATCGTCTTAGGTATAATCAATGAGTACCTATCTAAAGAAATGTACTTAATTTCTTTTTAGTTTTCCAGGTTTATGGAGATCAGATAGACAGTCGCTCCATGTAATATACTGGTATTAAAGCTGCTTCGGATTAGACTGTAAACCGACAACAACATAGTTGGGGAAAGGCCAAGGTAGATTCCTACATATTGAAAAGTAATTTGATAATATCTTGTCGAAGAATTTCTCTCACTTTCTCTTTTGGTGCCAGTGCAGCACATTGTATAAGTAATTTATTTCTCGTTAAGTGGGGCTACCTTTTTTTTTTTTTTTTGTTGGTTGGGAAATCATCAAATGACCCCCCCCGCTCTGGGCGGAGCGGAAGGGAGTGTCAGACTCTTACTGACTAAAAACCACCCATGTTCCTTCTTTGGCCCTTTATGTTCCAGGGCCGCGGTATCTCTTTCGAACAGTCCCGCAGCCCAAGTGGGGCTACCTCAGTGAAACAGCAGCGGGGTGTGGTTGTGGAGCTGTGTCGCAAACTCTCTATCTATGCTCCACCTCCTATCTTGCCCTCTTAGCCCAAAATCATGCAGCCGAAGTGACCACTGCGCTTCCACCGACGACGCGGTGGAAGTAGCGAAGTTCTGGGGTAACAAAACATAAAAATTGTGTTGCCAGCGACACGAAGAAAAAGAATAATTTACACATCAATTCCAAGATACCATGATTGACATAAACCACTAAGCTACAAACCTCAGCAGTAGCTATTATTTTGTCTTCATTCTATTTCAAGTAGTGCAGTTCTATTTCGGTTTCTCAGGGCATTGCTAAGCCGCTGCTATCTCGGGCGGCGACCCGCTGTTCTGCAATGTAGGTCGGTTCGCACGTGGCACTGTCGCAAACCCACGTGCGGCAAACAGTAGACCATGACACCGAAATAGTACCAGTGTTGGTAGGTTGGGAGATTTTCCCGCTTTTTGGGGCAAAAATTCACTCTTGGGGAAATTTCTAAGAAATGAATAATAAATCATCATTATTTGAGCGCGGAAACACACTGCTGGGCTGGGTATAGGGTGTGAAATTAAATCTTTGCGGAAAGAAAAATAAAGGGAGACAATGAATTATTTTGAACTTGTACCCACTAATATTTTACAAAAAAAAATGTAATTCTGATAATGTTTTTGTGATAATGATAACAAAGTGTCAGATGTTTAAATATCATCAACGATTTGGTATAAATATTCATTGAACTATTTTTTTAATGAATATTATATTTATTTATTTCCATTTTTTGTTTTATTACCTGTTTAAACAGAATGGGGAAAAAAATTAAAATATGGGGAAAATTCTGAAAGTCGATCTAGCACCCCTGAATAGGACGCATGCTACAGTGAGTGTCATACGACCTGTTAGAGGGATTAGCGTCATTTAAGCCTGGCTTATGTAAATGAATGTCCTATAGTATTAATAAACAAGGATATAATACATATACAAAGTGGAAGGGACACCCGACGCGCCAACGCAACGCGGCCGGCGCTGTCAGCTATGCAAAATGTGTGTCTATAAGTTGTTTCGTTTACCATTTTATTATGAATCAGTATGAACACGTGGATTCATAAAAAAACGAGCATTTTATATCAAACGAGGACACCTTGCTGTATCTATGTTTTACGTGGAACTTATATAAATCATTGGATTTTTTAAAGGTGACGCGTTTTTGTCAGAATTTGTGACACATGACATATTATTTAATCAGGACTTTGACGTGGTACATTTTTAAAACGCTAGGTAAAATGAAAACACAAATACACGGGGTGGGAGGGCACCGACACGAAAACGGTTACCACGTATTCAGTACTAGTGATGCGCCTTTGTGAGGCGATTAGCCGCACGGCGGAAATCGACCCGTGTAAATCCCCCATTATGTAAATGCTAAACTGAAAAAAAAGGAACAGACAACACAAATCTTAATAGTACCTATTAGTTTTAAGGTCACAGTCTATTTTCAGATTGCTTCATTTAACAAAATAATCAAGTCAGAAAACACGCTTAGTACTATTAGAATTGAGGCGCAAACGTCGGTAAATACGTCGATTTTTGAATCGAAAATACATATATCCTATAGCATTTTAGTTAAATTGTTTGCAACAAGCACAATCAGTATCATCTATAGATATGAATGAATTATTAAAATTAAAAAAATACTAGGTTTTTCCCGCGGCTTCGCTCGCGTTGATTTAGAATTTGACAATCAATTCGTGATGATGAATAATATAATTCAATCATGATTCGAATGACACGTGGCGCCATCTATTATCATTAGAACGTTATTGTTGTTTTCCTCGTGAACAGTACTTTTTTCCGGATGAAAGGTACGCTGTGTCCGTTTTTGTACAACTGAAAACGTTTATGCAAAATTTCCGGATGATCGGTTCAGTGGTTTAGGCGTGAATTGTATTCAATATGTTGGTTATTCCTGGGCGCTTATTATAGGGAAAAAAGACACTATTTCTTTTTTTTTATTAATAATAAAAATAGTAAGAAATAGAAAAATAATATAAATGAAATAGTAAAATAATATAAATGGTATTTCCATTGCAGACACTATTTTGAATAATAATGCAGACGGGTTCAGTAGGTTAAACGGTACACGTGACGAGTGACGATATACACGTTTCTTTTCAATGCTCTTTACTTTACATTTTACGTCAGACTGATTTGAAATAGAAATCATTTACATAACCATATACCTTCTAGGTAAGTACATGCACTGTGAGGGTAAAAATAGTCCTTACTTATGACTTTTTTACAGTCTATTCTATCTAGAGTCTAGTTAGAATTCTAGAAGATATTGAAAACGGTGTCTATACAAATAAATAAAATAGAAGTGTCTCTTTGTAATTTCGAAATAACAGCATTTTACTGCATGCTTAAGAAAGTATATTATACGAAAAATAACTTATACTTAACAAAAAAAATCTGTTTTTTTGTCTGTCGTCCGTTTGTTCCGGCTAATCTCCGAAACGGCTGGACCGATTTGATTTGGGACTTTTACTGACAGAGAGCTGATGTTATAAGGAGTAACTTAGGCTACTTTTATTTTAGAATAGACCTAAGTTAGCAATGTACAAATTATAATGTAACAGCGTACTCATTGTTGAGAAGCCTAATAATAAATAAATAATAATAAAAAAAAAATAAGGATAAAGGTTGCGTGCAAAAAAAACCCTTGAAATTGTTAACAGATTTCGATTCAAATAGAGAAGATTTTAATAACAATAGTCAATTCACGCTGACGAAGGTCGCGGGGCACAGCTAATTTATTAATAAAACATATCCATGATCTTTTTTTCCTTTAAAAGCTTTATTTATCACACTTATTCTTTCTAAAATACATGATATACTAATGATATCACGTGCGGATACAATTATTAATAAACAATTTTGTAATCAAATTACGCACCTACAGATGGTCACCAAAGTACACTTAGGTAGCCATTTAATTAGCTAACTATTTTCCTAATGTACGTAGGTACGTTTGACATAACTGCGTAGGTACCTAGTTACCTACGTACGTATACAGGGTGGAAGGGACACCGACGCGAAAACGGTTACCACTACTTACCACGTATTCAGTTAATCTTTCTGAACCCCCACATAGAAAATCGTCACTTATTAAAACAAACAGCTGTTTCCTACACGCGGCGATGCAGCGTCGGTTTCTATTTCACTCTGTATACGCATCAATACGAAGATAAGGTTGTTTTTAGGGTTTCCTACCCGAAGGGTAACCAATGGGACCATATTACCTACTCAGCCTCCGCTGTCCACTCCGTCCCGTCCGTCTGTCTGTGCGGGCTGTTTCTCATGATCCGTAACAGACAGATGAAAATTTCACAGAATGTGTATTTCTGTTGCCGCTATAACAACAAATAATACAAATAAATTAAAAATTAAAGGGGGCTCCCTTACTACGACGGTACGGTACTTCATGCGCGAGTCCGACTCGCACTTGGCCGGTTTTTCAATAGGGTATTACACCCATTTTTGAAGTGTCTCAATTAGATTCTATACTGCTAATGAACCACTAAAAAATTCACAAAATTTTTATTCAATCGTTAATTGCCATAAAAATTCATTTAAATTTCGCGCGTAATTCGACGAAAACGCTGGACGCAGTGGACGCAATATTGCTCTATGGTCATGACGTCAGTTGGCTGTGTAAGCAAATGCATTGATATTTTGTATGTTCTGTATTTGACAGTGACACTTCTAAGTTTACATAGCCGTATGACGTAATAACATGGCGACTACTATTTAATGGTGTTATGAAACAGATTAAAAAAGCTGAAACCTTTGATCTGAATTTTAAAATTTAGTTTGCTATTTTATGAACTAAAACTGACATTTTCTGCTACTACAACTGCTTTTTGCCTAAGCTACGAGTATCTCAATAATATATTTTTAGATGTTTTCTCATAAAGAGTAAAATATCCTATT
This sequence comes from Eurois occulta, assembly GCA_950022335.1. Classification (NCBI taxonomy): domain Eukaryota; kingdom Metazoa; phylum Arthropoda; class Insecta; order Lepidoptera; family Noctuidae; genus Eurois; species Eurois occulta. The sequence goes on along the minus strand of OX465500.1, from coordinate 7,517,905 downwards.
GTGCTCTGAATTGTTATTCGATCGAGAAAATATCTTTATTGGAAATGATATCTATTTTGATACACACCTAATTAGTGAAAAGAATGTTATCGAAGCAACGTAACCGGATATTTGGCAGCTAACAATTGAACAAATAATATTCTCTTCTAAGTATTTATTACGAAGAAAGACAATTTCTTTGACGTCAACGAAAAAGAGCGATATATTTTTCTGCTAATTGCGTCTTAATATTTAGAAAAACGGCACATGTTCTGCCATGATGTCCTACTGTTACAGCAACGTGATCAAATAACTTTCATTTTCCCTGGTTTGTGGTGTTTTTGTTTCCAGCCAGAGGGCTTGAGGTCTTAGCACGAGCGCGTGGTCGTGGTGTAGATGTAATGTAATACGTCGATTTTTTGTCGAAAATACAATTATCTTTTTTATTTTATATAATGGGCCTACTCTTGACCTCAATCTAGTCCTGAGTACAGTGATGAGGTCTACGATGGAGCGAGCTAACCCAAAATAAGGCTAGTCATATGAACTTGGGAACACCGACGCAGGCAGGGAATTCCACTCCCTGGCTGTGCGCATATAGCACTATAGCATTTTAGGTCAATTCTTTGCAACAATCGCAATCAGTATCATCTATAGATATCAATAAACGCTTACTTATAATTATAAAAAAATTCTATGTAAAACGAGTATTTTTTTTATTTAAGTATGTTACGTTTACACCGCTTATGCTAGGTAGGGGCTCTGAACGTTTTTACAATGATTTCTATCATGATCAGTAGCCTAACCCAGACCAATATGTTTTTGAATTTCGATGACCTTCTGTCAACCCTAATAGATTTTTCACTTCCTATTTATATTTTTACTATGAAGAAAGATGTATCATATACTTACATCCGAAAATCATCTGAGTAATGGAAGCAAATTACCTATTCTCTACAAAAAACAAAATTCTCAATAAAAAAACACACCGAAAAACCAGACAGCCCTAATTTTATTCACACTCAGACAAACCACGTGGCCTGACACCTGACCAAATATACTCTGTTTACATACAAAAGACCTAGATATTCCGCATGTAGTATTATTTATGCTGCACAAACAAGAAGGGGTCCATAATTCACACGTTTCGCGGAGTTTCCGCGCTCCACGTGATGTAAGCCAGGTATTGTGGGCTGTCGTACCACATGGGCCTAAGAATAGACGGTCTAGGGTGACTGTAAGTAAGTATAGAATGTGATCGGATTATTTTTAACTTGACTGGAAAATTCCATAAAAAAATTTCAGCAGAATTCAAATCCGTCTTGTGTTGTTTTTTTGTGAAGAAGTTAAATACTGTTGCGTAATATGAAATAAATGAATTTGAATTTGAAAAGTTTTTCAACACAATGACCTAATTTATAATTCAATTTTAGTAAATTAATATTTTGTTCCTCTAAAGACTATAACCGAATTTAAACAATACTGAATCTTTCAGGCAGACCAATACAGTGACAGATGAAAAATTGACCGGCGATGAAGAATGCTTTCAGGTATCGCCTTTATCTTCATTTTTGCATGCGTTTACTGTTGTTGTTATCCAAAATTACTTACTCAGTTACTCACGATTTATTATTAACATTAATAATTCAAATGCTACTTAAAAAATCTCCAAAAACACCGTAATTTTTAATACAATCACAAAAACATACGACATATAAACAAGATAGTAAATTAATTATCTAACAATTTTTTTTGACTCGTAAGTAGGTACCTACACAGCCATAACTGTTATTTTTGCGTACAAGTGTACCTCTATGTATGTAGGTAGATATATATGAAATATATGACACATTGACGAATGTTGGTAGGTAGAATAACGTGAGACGTGGTCGGACATGTGCACTTCCGAATCGCCTTCGCAACGTGACCTAGGGGCGCCCGCCCGCCAAGCGTCACGCGTCGCATCTTAATGTTAGGTAACCGAACTTGATGTTATATAAATGTTATTTTAATCATGTTTTGTGGGATATGTAAATAAATGTGTAACGTTTGGTATTTTTAATTAATAAAGGTCTCCGGATAAACTAGTAACAGACCATAGCTTTTCGAAAAGATAAAGTAAGTACTTACCTAGTTGTTTCTCTCACATAATGTTTCTGAAAATTATGCTTTTCAAGGAATTAATTTAGTTTTTTTTCGTTATTTTTTTTCATTTTGTAGATCATTTTCCAATAGTAAAAACTAGTTCTAGTTAATAAAAGCTTTCGTGTAGTGCCGTGTAATAAATACAGTATACAATATGTTAAAAAAATCTGTCCGATCCGTGAGGGCATTATTAGGTATCAAGATTACATTCTATTTAAGTATTGGTTTTTAAAGAATAATTAAAAATAAATACCCCGATGAAAATGTACCAAAATGAGGATACTTCTATGGCAACACACGGGCGCGAACGGTCGCTTCTCGGGTAGTGACGTCATGAAAAAAAACTTATGCCGAAGATGGTGTTATCAACTTATCACGTTTTAAAAGTTTGTTAGAATTTAGGGAAACGGTGGTAATTTGGGACAAAACTCATGTATTTTAAAATTCAAAGTAATATTTTACTTCCATAAATATTTTGTTTTTCTTATTCTATGTGGCAATGTCATTGATATACCTTTATGCCCCTTTCGTATCGGACAGGGGTTTTTTAACATATTGTATATTTTCTTTTACTAACTTAATATTAATCAATAAACATTTCCACCTGTATATCCAATCCAAGAATGCTTCTTCTACCTTACAACAACACCATTAACATTTACGAGCAATAAATGTATGTTCCGTAAATTAAATCTTAAATTAATTAATTTATACCTTTTTTAATTACAGTTTATCTCGTGTGTACATCTAATACCCACCTATAAGCTTCTCAGTTATTAACTACACCTAATTGCTGGCACTTTCGTGTTTGTAAACAACTTATCTAACTTTAGGTACCCGTGGCTTATTAAGAAAAAAAAATATACATATTTGTAGAGGAAGGTAAGCATGAAGTGACGACAGTTTTAACTAAAAGTCATTACATTACGCCTGTAATCCCCGAAGGGGTAGACAGAGATGTACCTAACAAGTACACCCACATTTCGCTCATTTTCTGTTTAAGTTCCATGTAATGGGGGGCGAGCCTATTGCCATCAACCGGGCACAAATCCAGACTTAGTGGCTGCTACTGAGAAATTCCTGATGGAAAAACTCCATAACACTTTTCCTGACCCGAGAATCGAACCCCAATACCTCATGCTCAGCAGTCGCACTTCCCACTAGATCAACGACAACACGACAAAGACTTTCTCGACATCATCTGCCTAGCCTTTCCCAACTATGTTAGGGTCGCCTCCCAGTCTAACCGGATGCACATGAACACCAGTATTTTATATGGAGCACCTATCTGACCTCCATAACCCAGTTAGTACTGGGTAAAACGATACCCCTTGATTAGACTGGTTGTCAGACTTTTAGACCACTGACTACCTGTAACGACTGTGAAAGATCTACAAATGACAGCCGTGACCAACGGCTTAACGTGCTTTCCGAGTCACGGAGGAAACTGGGTATGTAATGGATGGTCTCCCATCCACGACCTACTCTCTTTATAAAAGCAAGTATTTTACTAAGAGTTGCCAATTTTCCCAAAACATCAAAATCTAAATTATTTCACACCAGCGACCCGCCCCGTCTTCGCACGGACTTCCTCTTGAATCGCACATCTACTTATTGCTGAAAACTGCATTAAACTGCGCCGTTGCGTAGTTCAAAAGATCTAAGCATACAGATAAAAGGTCGAGAAAAAGGTGCATGGTTCGGGTTGATCGTTTCCTATGGAGAAGTGCTGGCAAGTCATTCCACCCCCAATCCACCTTGATTGCTCAATAAAGCATAGACCTTTTTTTTTGGTTCTTTTCGTCCCTCTTTGGGACAGGCAAAGGGAGCTGAGCCCATACAGCCAATAAAGCATAGACCATAATATTGTTAGGTACACTTCTATAATTAGCCCACTAATCACCGGCTTTGCTAATGTTCACAGATTGTGCAAAACAGTCACGTTGTCGAACATTACGTGTCGGTCATGTTGTTATCAAATATTTTTACTCTGTAACGCTATTGCATCAGTACCTACAGCCTACATCATTATGGTACCTAGGTACTGGAAAACTCGTAGAAACAGCTGACCCAGTTTCAGTCAAATTGTCTGTGCTATTTCTATAGTTCTATGTAATGGGGATCATGATAATATGTTCGATGTTTATTAGAATTGTTTATTTTTGTTTAATCTCAGAAATTTCAATGTATTATTTTACATTTAATTTATATAAAAAAAAACCGGCCAAGTGAGAGTCGGACTCGCGCACGAAGGGTTTCGTACCATTATTCATAAAAACGGCAAAAATAGAAAATTCAAATATTTTTTAATTTAGAACACAAATAAATGTTAATTTGTTCATAAAAGTAAATATTTGTTTTAAATAATCACGTTTATCTATGATATTCTATTTATAAACACAAAATACTCAAAATATATTTACTCCGTAAAGACGCATATCTCTTTGCCGAGATTTAAAAAAAAAACAATCACCGCCGACTACAGTCATTGAACCCGTTTTGACTTGGTTTATGTATAGTTATCTGCGGAAATTTTTATTTCCGCACATGTGCGGAAAAATATTAAAAATCCACGCGTGTGAAATACATTACTTATTGAACCTAATCGTAGTGCGATAAGAACCAGTTTTTGAGAAAGTGTATTGAAAATAAAATTTTATTAAATTACATTTAAGTATCCGAAAATTAAAAAAAAAACTGAAAGTGATAGTTAAACTTTTTTATGTTTTTATTACTTTTAATTTGTATTTGATTAAGTACATTATTTTATACTCAATTGCGGTTTTCTTAACTTTTAAATTTGGCTGGCCATTGCAAACTACCGCCAAAAGTGGAGAGATTTGGAAGAGACCAACACGCATTGGGCGACCAAAGGTTGAAGAAGAGGAAAAATATAAATCATTAAAAGAGAAGAAAGAAAGAACCATAATACTAAATGATTAATGATTCACAATATTAAGTTCATTGTGCAAGCCGTGCCATGAATCAAAACTTTCTAAGTCACGTGCAGCTTGCTACTCTTGCTAGTAAACCTTGTTTATTTAGCAGACGCATGTTTTCGCACGTGCAAAAGTGGAAAGCATAAAAACAGAAAGAAAAAATAGTAGGTCATACGCTAGGGTTGCCGTCTCTTAATGATAGATTGTTAATATGTAGTTGGCATAAGGACTATGGTGAGGAAAGTTTTGAGTATGAATGGCTATAAGAGTAGACGAAGACAAAAGTGAGGGCCTTACGAGATAGGAAAAATCAGTCACGTTGCAATAAGTTACATGTTTATAAATATATTATTTGCATACAAATAGATACAAGGCAATGTTTTCTTAGCCAGGAATCCACATATCATTGTTTCATGTCAACTTGTCCCACGAAACCTCTTTTTTGCGAAAACTCTGTTACGTAAGCTACAGCTACATACAGATTCATGTGTTTGCCAACATATAAAAACGTTAAGCATTTTTGCCAACCTGTAAATAGCTAGTATTTATTACTTCAATCAAAATCTTTACTACCTAACTCGCAACCAATAAACATGATGCAACATTTGCACACCTGCCATCTATATCCCGACTGGATAATAGAACGAAATCATTATCGGCAATGACTTTGTCTCTTAATACATATAATACAAAACGTATGTCCACTTATGTACTCTGTTATACAAAGGTGACATGTTTTTAAACGTGACGTCGTCTGCATCATCGGTATGTCTTTTCTGAGAGCTGCGTGGTGCAACATGTGCTTGTTCTATTGTTTCACTCTATGCTAATCTAGGCTCTTCTATCCAAGATCTCGGCTCTTCAAGCCTAAATGTATAATGTACTAGCTTTTGCCCGCGACTTCGCTCGCGTTAAATTAAGAATTAAACTCTTAATACACTACTTTCTAGTTTCTTTAATAATATAATTCAATCATGATTCGAAAGATACGTGGTGCCAATGTGCCATGTGGGTGGAGAACAGTACTTTTTTTCGGGATGAAGGTGTATAGAAACAGACATAGAGTACCTCCGTGTGTCCGTTTCTGTACACCTGACAACGTATATGCAAAATTTTAGGATGGCCGGTTCAGTGGTTTAGGCGTCAAAAGGTAACAAACAAACTTACTTTCGCATTTATAATATTAGTTAGGATACGAACTGCCTTGTTTCCATCGCCGTCGGTGTAATGGACGCAAACGCGATGGCGCGTGGGGTTCCGGGTTCAATCAAAGGGACGGATAAAATGCTATTGGCGTTTTTCCACCAGAAATCTCTCTTTACAAACCCGGAGGGTGGATTCGAGGACGGAAAATGACAACAGGCTCTCCCCAATTACGAGACTTCAACTTAAGACCCGAACTAGACGAACGGTGCGAAGAATGTACAAGATTCGACCAATCACAGAGGAGAGACGGGAGACACGATGTAGATTTCAACGAATGCATTTAGTGGTCGGTTTCCGCACACCTCGCCGTTCCGCTCGTATCCGCTTTGGTGAATTCCGGGCTATTAGTCGTGAAATTACTATTAGAAATTATTATTGACACTAGCCATACCTGCCTACCGTTCGGGGCGCACAGACGTAATGATTTATTGTTATCTATGTTGTTGACAGACGTAACGTAGTGTTGGAATGTGTCTTTATGAAGACCAGCATGTTGCAACATGTGCTAAGTCTAGTTACACGCGAGCGGTTTTCAAGATCGCTAAAGTCTAAGATTTAAGACAAGGTTCAGATGTAATGTCCGTTTCTCTCTCGTGTTGATATACACCATTATTTTTAGGTCGTTCTGGAGCCGAATACCATGAACTCGATCATCGAACTCGAAACGATTGGGACCATTTTTTTTTTCAAAAAATAACAATAAAAAAAACACGAAGAATAAATTTAATGTTTTTTTTTGTGAAATAATGAGAATCGATCGATGAATGAATTTTTCAATGGGTATCGTTCGCATGTGTTGCCGATCGTGGATACGTTTTACACACACATGCATTTGAGTTCACATTATTTAAAAAAAAAAACATTAAATTTATTCTTTAGCGATTTGTTTCTTTGTTATTTTTTGAAAAAAATAGTCCCAATCGTTTCGAGTTCGATGATCGAGTTCATGGCATTCGGCTCCAGAACGACCTAAAAATAATGGTGTATACCACGAATAGATGTATTTACAGCAATATAAACTGCTTACTGCTGACATGTCGCTTTTACTTTTAGGGGTACGAAGAACAGGGTGTAAAGTTCTTCAACCCCGTAGAAAAGGAAGGATCCTCCGACCAGACGGGTGTTGTGTCTGGTGGGCTAAACTGCCCGACAGTTGTTGTCGGGTTTAGTTCTTCATTTCTGTCATAGATGACGCTGTAGTACTTTTTGTACTATGTTGCTGTAGTATTTTTTGTAGTGCCGCTACGCATTAAAGGCGACACGCGACGGCATAAAACAAAGTTAAGATAACAATGGCAAAAAGTAAACACGTTATCGATAGCAATCGTTTAACGCAAAGTCCTAGTATTTTCTTTAAAGAAAATCACGTTAATCTAAGCCACGTGGAAAACCGACACCAAACAAACCGATACTGTATACAAAGATCGAAAAAAAGAGATGAAAGTTACTTTCCTCAAGAAGCCATTGTTCTTCTCGACACGTGGGGAACCCACACCAAACAACAGACTGATATTGTTTAAAAGCTTAAGAAAGATTAGATCGGCAACGTGGATCGACGGTCCCACACGGTAGGTTATTCTGGTACTTATAGTGTAACATGTTACAGTCAGAATTGTAAATAGGAAAATTTACTTTTGACCGGTTGCACCTATTTTGAAGACGCGAGCGGCGGCGGGTAGGTGTTTTGGGTTGACGTTAAAAAGTAGGTACTGATTTATAGCCTAGTTTGAATAAATGCCTTTTCGATTTTGCAATACGTAAATTACTGATTAAAATCTTAGAAACATTGTTAAAAACATTTTTCAATACACTTTCTCGAAAACTGGTTCTTATCGCACTACGATTAGGTTCAACATGCAATCTATTCCACACGCGTGGATTTTTAATAGTATTTCCACAGATAACTTTACTTTAGTTACTAATACTAACTAATAGTCCAACCGTTGATTGTTTTTTTTTTACATCTCGGCAGAGATGTGTTTTTACGGCGTAAATATTTTTTGAGTTTTTAAATTGTGTTTATAAATAGAATTTCATAGATAAACGTGATTATTTACTTTATGAACAAATTAACATTTATTTGTGTTCTAAATTCAAAAATATTTGATTTTTTTTTATTTTTCATATTGCCTAGGCTGTTTAGCGGCATCACACCTTTGCTTCTTCTTTAACCTGGCGAAAGCAAAGCGCGGAAAAAAGTAATTTATTTTTCTCACTAGCTGTCCAGAGTGCCCTGTTGATGACAATAGGCTTCCCCTATATTTTGCATGAGACGGGACTTAAACATAACCTAACAAAATGTGCGTGTACTGAATAGGATAATACTAAACATCTGTACCTATAACCCTTTGAGGGTTTTTACAGGCTTATTTTACGTAAGTAGGTACTTATGCGTTGAAATAAAATGCTATTTAAATTAATAACGGTTTTGAAAGAAATCAGTTAAGTTGATATGTATACACATTTATAAAAACCACGACCGATTACCAATTGTGACTGTAACATTACATTTAGGTAGTTGCAGAATATTCGCGTGGTCTGAGCACGTTGTCGCCTCAGCATGGTGAACAACGTGACTGTAGTCGCGACTGTGAACTGTGAATTATACCGCCTGATAAATTTTATATTCGATGCGATTTCGCATTCCGAGTGCTGGTACTGGGTCGATAAGTTTTATGTATGTGTACGGAGTTGTTTTTTGTTTTAGTGTGTCTTGCACGTTTTATTTAGATGAACTGCAAAGCTCACATCATCATGATCATCTTGCATGCATCTGCCGTAATTGATTTGGTTCGTTATTTTATCAGATATGTTTTGCTGTTATCTACAACGAAAATGTAGAAAAACTAATTAATTAAGCGGTATAATTCACTATTTTGATGTACTGTAACTGTCTGAATATGAAAAGTTATTTATAAACAAACACGCATTTCATAAAGATAAGTATGGTATTCACACATCACGAAATCTAAACAAAAATATTCATTTTACGACCTTCGAAAATTAAATGGTATTTCAAATAAACTACCAAAAAAAAACTAAACCATATTAATCAAATCGAAACAAAAGTAAACGCTGACTGTCGAACAATTGAAAAAATGATCAAAAAAACAAGGCTATTAAAGCCACACACAAGTCTGTAGCATACACGTGCTTTTAATTTGTGAGAAACCGGTAGGCGCGTCACGTTATGCGTCCTGACGTAGCGGATGACAGTTGACTACGGGGTGAAGTGGTACGGGGTGTAGTGCTTCGGGGTGAAGTGCTACGGGGTGATACGGGAACCCGCTACGTGGTACGAGTTACGGCTACTAGATTTAGGAGATGAATTTCGGATATGTTTCTTGTTTTATAATGTTGTTGGTGTTGCTGTTGTGTGGTCCATAAGTAAAAAAATATATTTTTAACACATACAATATCTGAAATAGCCCTTTAATAGCTGTAATATTCTGTCAACGTTATTTCAACTTATTTTACAGAAATAACTTTCTTTACAATTTAAAAACAACACAAAAGTCACCTTACAATGCAATGTTTTCCGAGCAATTACTTACAAATAAATAACATTTCTGATATCGTATACTAACAACACCTATGTACTTACGATTTTCCTTATCTACTACTAGTACAACTTACGATTACTACTGCACTTACTATTTACGAGACGTTTGTCAGCCAGTTCGATTATAACACGTAAGTATAAACCAGCAAGGTTCTTTTGGCGTTTGAATGAGGACGCTATTTGTAAACATTTTCGAAATTGTTTTGGAAAAACTTGCCAAGTAACCACAGGCAACCGAAGCTTCCGTATAAACTTAAAGGTACCTATTTTGTTATTAAACTACATATTAAAGTTTTTCAGATTTTCGTTTACATGTGCTGGAAGACATTGCTTCTTGCCATCTTTCATGATTCTATGTCAACGGGAAGTACCCTTAACTATAGGTTTAGATTCCCTTGTGAAATCATAAAATATGCGACATAGACGGTCATATCTTTTGATCGCGTTGTCTTACAAGTTTGATTTTTTCACTCGGGTAGCATTTAAGTATTTGATATTAATTTCACTCGTTCCTGAGAAAAAACGTCTTGACAAACGGACAGACGGACATCAAAGTGATCCTATAAGCCATTAGGTATCAGTTTATCCGCGATCATGGTACATACTTGTAACAGCGCCGCAATATCGGGAACTCAAAACAAACATATCCCGTTTTCAGTGTTAATGATAATGATCCGGGTTCCGTTTTTGACTGACTTTGATACGGAACCCTAAAAACAAGATTGTAGAATTAGTTCCGATTAGGGCCACGCGCCACAGGAACGTTGCAAAGTTGCAACACTATACATATAGACGAACTGTTTTGAAACCTACACGTCTAGTGCATATTAACGAGATAAGTGTCATTTAAAACGTCACGATGTGTTCGAGTATGGGTGTAGTGACATGGAGACAGGTGATGCGCAAGTGTGAATTACTCCCGCCTATACCTATGTGGAGACAAGAAACCAATGGAGCTATGTGTTACCATGTCAAATGCACACAGTATTTTACCATCAACCTGCTCGTGACATTACTTTTATCAAAATAAATAAATACTACCTATAATTAATATTTACCATGTCCACTGTTTGTTTTGAGTTCCCGATATTTTTCTTTTTTTTATTCTTTTCTTTTTCGATTTTTCTCTTTTTTTTTCAAACGGCAAGTGGCCGAAACACATAGTTGAAACCACACGATTATTACTCGATTAGGATCTTGAATACAACCCCGTTACTGTAATTACAAATTAATAAAGCAATTGATCACTTAAGACACCTCGTTAAGTGATGTTATCCATATAAAGTATCACATTGATATTAATCTCATAATTAGCATTCCATAAAAGCACTACCACGGTGGCATACTGCCAAGAACGTCATGTTATTATCATACCATACAGAATGCACTCTCAGGTGGCGTCGGGTGTCTCAAAGTATGGTCAGGGCAGAGTCCAATAAACATAACATCATAACATCACGCATAGTAATAGTAAAGCAGAGGTGTACCTAATAGTACATCTACATTTCGCCGATCCCTTGTAATAGGAGGGGAGCCTATTGCCATTAGCCGGTCACAAATCCGGACTCCGTGGCTGCTACTGAAAAAACCCAATTATAATTTTCCCGACCCGAATCGAACCCAAGACCTCATTTTCAGCAGTCGCGATTTCAACCACTAGACCAACAAGGCAGTCCAATAAAGGACGCAAGAACACTTTTATATTACTAACATTCCTCTTTCCCATAATAAAAACCAAACTGACGAAAGTAGACACTGAAAAGTCAAAAATAAGAAAACCTTTTTATCTAATTATCAAAAAAATATTGAACTCGTTTTTTTCGTGAGTTTATAGAAACGTTTTCTCTATGTTTGGAGGTGTGTTTTTAAAAATAAATAACTGTTGTAGAAAATTTGGATCTCTAATCCAATAAAACAATAAATGAGTTTTTTGTACCGGTTTTACTGTATGTACCTACCAACCTAACTTAAGTATTTAATTGATTATGATTTGATGATTTTGATTGATTTATTGATTATGTAACAACACAACATAATATAAATGTTTTAATAGGTAAGTACTTATTATTATTAATTTTTAATTGAACTTGTAACTCTTGCTTATTTAAACTTTAATTGTTAACTTAATAACTCACTTATTTTTATCTTTTTTATCTTTATTACTTACGTACTTTTAAATAACAATATTTGCATGCAGAATTTCAGCAAACGGAATATGTAGAACGTATTTATCGTTACCTTCTTTTTTTGGTTGGGAAATCATCAAATAACCCCTCCTGCTCTGGGCGTAGCGGAAGGGAGTGTCAGACTCTGACTAAAACCCATCCATGTTCCTTCCTTGCCCTTTGTGTTCCAGGGCCGCGGTATCTCTTTCGAACAGCCCCGCAGCCCATCATCAACACCTCAATTTAGTGATAAAGTTGAAAATCTATTAAAGAAAGACAGATTGCAGTAGCTGGATGTGCTGGCGTCTGTACCATATTATTCTATTCTATTCTATGCAGTCCTAATTCCGAGAAATAGTTTTTTTTGCTCCGCAAATAGAACTTTTATACTACTTAATAACTTTTCTCGTGAGAGCTGTTGCGAAATAAACGCCAATTCAGTTATTGCCGACATACCTATATGAAGAAGACTCATACAAAACAATTCCGTTGTTTTTCCCAAGATTAAAATGAAGAAGACTTTCTAAATAGAAGGCCTTATGTCCAACGACCTCACGTGTACCAACATGTGCTTGCTTATCTGTTAATCCTCAACTCGTAGACAGTATACAACAATATAGGTACTTACACACATGACACATGCATATTTACGTACGTGTTTTACTAACAATACCGAACGTAAACTAAATTGTTTTCCAACTGTATTTTGCTAAAATAAACAAATTCGAAGCTTTTGTGTCGATCAGGGCAGCCAACGTGATACGATCAACGTGCAATATTATTAATTTGCACGTTTTTTCTTGTCAAAAGAAAAGTTGTGAAGAAATGTGTACCTATTTAGGGGAAAGTTTTCTAAGCTGACATTGTTGTATTGTTTATTTTTTTTATTGTTACGGTTTGGGAACGTGGTCTTTTATGTTACTGGCAACGTGATACATTATAAAACCTACTTCAAAAAAAAACTTTCAGGGTTATGTAAGCTATAGGGATGGAAAAACAAAAGAAGGTTGAGCGTACCTAATATTAAAAATGGATATCATTTTTCTAATATTTTTCGCATTATCGTTAATGGAGTTTCCAATGAAATTGTTATATTGGAAACACGTTGCTTACCGACGTCGACGTGGCGTGGCACTCGGCCAAAGCAATGTTGCTTTTACGTGTTAGTACGTACAAAGTAAACACAAGTCCAATTCATGTTTGGTATTCTTGGAAACCTAAAGCTAGTGCAAAATTTTGATCCGGCGATGTAACGTTGTAGATCCTGCATCAGGATTGGTTGACAACATTAAACAGTTCTTATCAGGTTGGCGCAGTAGCTAAGCGATTAAGTGCCACGCTGCGTGTTGCGGGTGCGATTCCCACACGGAACAAATATTAGTATAGCCTACAGGTAGTGGTTCCGGGTCTGCCTGTTTGTCTATTTGAGTGCAAACGTAATCACGATCCTGGAGAAATTCCTAGTGTGGGCCAAAGTTTGAGGAGTACAAAAGAGATTGACTTTGGCTTATGGCAGTCCAGTAGCAGTTGACTATGATGTGATGATGTTTAAGAGAAGGATAAAGTTATTTATTTGACTATGGTTAGACATCTTTTGATCCACAAGCTTGGACCAATGATGACTTATTCAAAAATCGCTACGTAAACAATGATTCGAAGAAACCCAAAACAAAATACCTATAGTGTTTGAATAACCTTTCCTTTTAAAACTGCACAGGAAATACCAATCACCATGTAGCTGCTTATAAACCGGAATAAAACCAAGAAAACTTCCTATAAAGACAAAGTACTGCAATATGGGCCACCTGTTAACGGATGACCTAAAAGATGATCTGGATTTAGAGAGGGAACGCAGAGCATTATCAGTTAGGGCGAATATGCTGGCCCGCAGGTTCTCTAGATGTACACGCGCAATTAAAATAGTCCTTTTTAAGGCATACTGGACGTCGCTGTTGGGAGCCCTGTGGTTCACATATTCCCAAAAGGCTTATAATGCTCTGCGGGTCCAATATAATAATGCGTTCAGGGTATTGTTGCGATTGCCACGCTTCTGTAGTGCCTCACTCAATGTTTGCCGACGCACGTACTGAGAGTTTTGACGCGTTGTGGCGTATGAAATCTGCCTCGCTACTTCACACGCTGCGTGGCAGTCCCAACACTATCCTGTAATCGATAGCAGCCCGTTCAGATAGACCGCTAGTGTGGGCGCTAACTAATGGCACCCGATCTGTTCTAGCTATTAAGTACTAACATAGGTTAAGTTATATTGTTACTAACACAGTGGACCTCTCTGTAGTCTGTTATATAAATAAATATTATTATTATTAAATTAAAAAACCAACAATATAAGTTTCCCCATCAAGTGTTGATTTCTAATCGATTCGCGTTCACGTTGCATTTGCAAACGGCCTATTGTTCCAAGTACTGTGATGTCTGCGCGACGAATCAGACGACGTCGCGTCTGTGTTGCGTCGGGGACGTGACGAATCACGACGTGGGCGAGTGCAGCTATGAGTGCAATTTAACAGTAGGGTTGACCGAAAGTTTTTTTAAACGGATTTACGAGTAGGCTTGTATTTTCTGAGTGGTCGTACTTACTAGGTCTTCTATGTTATGTATACAGGGTTATTTGTAAAACACCAGAAACCTCTTAAGAGGTCATTGTAATCATCACTATGAACAACTTTTACTATGGGACCAAACCTGAAATCGCGAAAAAAAATCAGGTGTTCCCTATATTTTGACGAGTTAATCGATCATAAATGTAGGGAACAGCTGATTTTTTTTTCGCGATTTCAGGTTTGGTCCAGTCAATTAACTCAGTTATTCATCAGAATCATCAGTGTCTCCTTCATTAACATTTATTCAAGTAAGTAAACATTTAAGACTTCATTAGTCAACAAAACTTTTTATAACAAACTGTCGATTTCTGAACCGGGAATTTGAAATTAACTTGCCAAACACCAGTTTAGCAGTATAAGTACTTTACAGTTACGGATTGGCCATATGGGCCGGATGCCCGAAGGACCGGATGCTCGATGGGCCGAAGTGGCCGTTTGGCGGATTGATTTTTTTTTGCTATTAAAAAGAAACATCTCAATACATCGATTAAAATAACGTCCTCTACCGTCAAGTCAAGGACCTAATTCAATTTTCTCTTGGACTCTTTCTGTAGTAATAATACTCCTTGCTTTCTAAGAGATGGCGCTTGCCACTATAACATGGGCAAGACTCATCATCACACGCACAGGTTCGATAACATGGGTGTCGCCAGGGGGGGCAGGGGTTGTTTAAAAGTTATTACTTTTCCTGCATAAACATAACCTATTTCAATTAAAATTCGCAACTTCTCCGAAATGCTCAAATTAGAAACCTGGGTCTAAATCTATAAATAACCGAGCACATTGCTTACCACGGTTTATTGTGGAGCCGTCCCTACACCGCATCGTGGTCACACAACTCACACATGCAGTTCAACGTGCCTCAACCTACGCTTTAGACCTGCCTCAACGCGTGTCGTCATCCTGATATATGCACAAGCGATGTAGGTAAGTACTTAGTTTAAATTAATGCACCATTTTAATATAAGCCACGTGTTTAATATATGAAACGGAATTACCTCACGAACAATTTTTTTCCCCTGGTCGAAAGCGAGCATGATCCGGAATCGATGGCCAGGTCCGGACAGTGTTATTGGGTTTTTCAATAACTTTTCAATAGGCCCGCCTCTATTACAAGGGACAAAACATAACTGGAGAAATGATGGTACAACTACAACTCTGCATATTTCTTTAAGGATCACATGCGTGATGTTTTGTTATGCATTTAATTCACGTGTTTAATAATGAGACTGAATAACCTCACGAACAACAATAAAAATGTTATACTTTGTAATTTTCCGTGTTGTGACGAAAGTTTTGCTTTGTCAGTGAACGGAACTTTATTTTACACGATGCAGTTACGATTCTGCGCATCGCGTTTGGATACGATGAAATAATGATGTTTAAAAATGACAATCAGAGTACTTTTGGAGGTATTCGTATGTGTTGTGTGTCACGTGTTTGTCCACGTAACAATGATAATAAATATAAATGTGTCTCAGAAAAATAGATACGCAAAAACTTGGATATCTTTTACATTCAGATCTAGCAACAGAATGGTTGATGCCTTAATGACAGCTAAGGTATAATATAAGTTTGTGCCTGGTTGCCATGGCAACTGGCAATAGGGTCGTTCGTTCTCAAGATGTGTTGCTGGGTGTTTATCTCTTCTTCTTCTCATCTAAAACATTTTAGGGGACTGTATTGCATAATTGACGGTCAAAAAGCGCTGAACTTCAGCCGAGTTTGAATAATGACTTTTGATTGACTTGATTTTAATTTTGAACTGCCTTGTTGGCCTAATGAGGTCCTGGGTTCGAATCCTGGGTCCGGCAAATTGTTATTGGGTTTTTTTTTATCAGAAATTACTCAGTAGCAGCCACGGAGTCTGAATTTTTGCCCGGTTGATGGCAGTAGGCTTACATGGGACATAAACATAACTGGCCAAAATGTGGGAGTACAATTTGGTTCACCTCTGCCTAACCCTTCGGGGATTATAGGCGTGATGGTATGTTATGATTTTGATTTCAAGAGTATAGACCTTCTACTTAGGTACACTTTATTACACTTTCTGGTTTATTCTGATAAAGTATACAGGGTGGAAGGGACACCAACGCGGAAACGGTTACCACGTAGGTATTCAGTACATCATTTTGAGTAAATTTTCGGCAGTTATTAAAAAAAAATCAGCTGTTCCATATTTTGACCGTGTATGTATTGCACTTTTGTAGGAAACAGCTGTTTTTTTTAATAACCGATGAAAAATTTCCATGTGTATTATATTATATTAATATACAATTAATAATCTTAGAATGATGTTCTGAATACGTGGTAACCGTTTTCGCGGCGGTGTTCCTTCCACCCCGTATGTTTTTATGCCGTTTTCAGTACCGGTTATAGGTGCTTCATTTATAAGCTTCGGAGTTCGGATGTTATCATACGAAAACATTCGTCATTGTTTATCATGATAATTCATTACACTAATAGGTACTATCAGTGACAAAACAAACCATCATTACCTACCGATTTTATTAGGTACCTATTACAAGTAGGTATTTGAAGTACATATTTTATGAGCACGTTGTATACAACGATTTATGTTTTTGTCAGTATCTAGTAGGATGTTTTGTTAAAAATAACCGAGATTTATGTATATGTGACAGTTTGTAGTTTCAGGATTACATGATGGCTAAGGTTAATGCCCACTTACGCTTACTTTTTCGTGTGGTTAGTGCTTCACCTGCTGTTAGTTTTAATGCTGCCAATAGGCTTCTTACTTGGCTTTACAATGTAAAGTATGACGGACGGCAGTATCAAAGCTTGACGGCATGTAAAGTTTACATGCCGTCAAGCAATATCTCTTAAACATGCTAGTTTTCTTTCCTCACGATATTTTCCTTCACTGCAGCCAGTGATAATTATATGTATATACACTTCTCATCAAAAAAATCGAAACACCTCGCAGTTTATGATTTGATAAGGATTATCAGAAAAATGTGTATATTTAGGAATAAATGTAAAATGTCATTTAATAGTGAGTAGTATGAGGTTTTTAAATCCTAATGTTATTGTTCTAAATTCAAATTAAGTCTTCATAGGTTTCGTATTTTGTATAATGAGTAATTTTTACCCTGTATGGAATATGAAGGAAATGGGTAAAACAACACGCGTAAATGAAAAAAAAATGTAAGAAACGTTTATTTAATAACTTGTATTCCCTCCGCGAGCTCTTATTACTGCTTCCATACGGTTCTTCATCGATCGGATGAGAGTCACGATCACATGTTGTGGTATATTATCCCATTCCTCTTGGATTGCATTTTGCAGCTGGCTAAGTGTTTCTGGGGCTGGATCTCTTGCTCGAATTCGTCTCTTTAATTCATCCCATAGATGTTCAATGGGATTCATGTCCGGGCTTCTTGCTGGCCATACCATAATGGAGATACCGACTTCGGTAAGATAATCTCGTACGACGCCCGCGGTGTGAGCTCTAGCATTGTCGTGCATGAATATGAAGTCGTTGCCAATAAAATGTGCATAGGGCATCACATGAGGTTCAAGACACTGTTCGATGTACCGATGAGAGTTTAGTGCAGGCAGCCGTGGCCCAGACACAAAGGCAAGTTCTGTCTTACCGTCGGCGCTGATTCCTCCCCAAACCGTCCACGAACCGCCACTATAGCTGACTTTTTCTTCAATGCAGCATTGTGCAAAGCGTTCTCCATTTCTTCTGTAGACCTTGTTCCTTCCGTCGTTACCATACAGCATAATTTTACACTCATCAGAAAACAGTACTTTGCTCCACTGAAGGTATGACCAAGTTAGGTGCTCGCGTGCAAAGTTAAGGCGCGCTCTTCGATGGTCTGCAGTTAATTTCGGCCCATTCGCTGGCTTATGCGGTGCCAATCCGCGTTCCTTCAACCTTCTTCTTATTGTAGAGTCACTTACAGCTACTCTTCGTACAACGCGAAGCTGCTGCTGCAGTTGAAAAGCGTTAAGGCGTCGATTTCGTAAAGAAGTTGTTACAATAAATCGATCATCTCGCTCAGAAGTGACCCGATTCCTGCCAGATCCTGAACGGCGCGTGAACGAACCAGTCTCCCGATAGCGTTTGTAGACTCTATGAACAGATGATAAGCTTAGATGCAATCTTGCAGCCACAACACGCTGACTAAGTCCAGAATCCAGCAATGCCACCACTTGGGCGGCTTCTGCGGGCGAAGTATCCATATGTTTTAGAAAAAAAAGTTTTTTCAGACGTCCCAAAGTCACAGTAAATGAAATAAGAAACAAAAAGTTTAAAGACAAGCGCTAATTTTTAGTTTTTAAACGAGAAACGTACTCCAACCCTAAATACACATTTGTCTCAAAACAGTGATTAATTTCATTTATAGGATAAACAAATGAAATTCTAATTTCGAATTTTGATTTTTTTCTTCTTACTGTAATGACCAAACTGCCAGCTACACAATAATGTTTTTTTTTTCATGGAATTAATTCTCTTTTGTAAAAAATTAGGACAAAAACAATAAAAACGAAAGTGTTTCGATTTTTTTGATGAGAAGTGTATAATGCACACTTGCATCTGAAAATCAGTGGTGTGTGTGCGTGTCTTGGATTCGAACTCCTGTTCGTATGACTTGGCAGTCCAACGATCACACCACTAGGCTATCATTGCGTTATTTACGCTCACTCACCGATACCTTTTTAGGCATGGTGAAATCCCCATGGATACCGTCTTTGAACTCTTACAAACTAAAACCCGACTGTTTCGGAAAGATGAAAACCAGCGCGCGTAGAAGAGTAAGAAAACTAATAAAAATGTTGAATGGCTCGCTAAAGTTACCAAAAATGTTGAGTGGCTCGCTAAAGTTATCAAAAATGTTGAATGGCTCGCTAAAGTGACCAAAAATGTCGAATGGCTCGCTAAAGTTACCAAAAATGTCGAATGGCTCGCTAAAGTTACCAAAAATGTTGAGTGGCTCGCTAAAGTTACCAAAAATGTTGAATGGCTCGCTAAAGTTACCAAAAATGTTGAATGGCTCGCTAAAGTTACCAAAAATGTTGAATGGCTCGCTAAAGTTACCAAAAATGTTGAGTGGCTCGCTAAAGTTACCAAAAATGTTGAATGGCTCACTAAAGTTACCAAAAATGTTGAGTGGCTCGCTAAAGTTACCAAAAATGTTGAGTGGCTCGCTAAAGTTACCAAAAATGTTGAATGGCTCGCTAAAGTTATAAAAAATGTTGAGTGGCTCGCTAAAGTTACCAAAAATGTTGAATGGCTCGCTAAAGTTACCAAAAATGTTGAGTGGCTCGCTAAAGGTCATCACCCGTATCAAGGTTTTTTACAAAACATAATGCAATAGATAAGTGGTTCAAATCACTAAATTTACATTAAGTCTATTTTTTCTAAGAGCTTTTTCGTTGTTCCCTATTCAATAACTATTTCATGAAAAAGTCATTCAATGGCGTTAAATGAACTTAGAGGGTTATATTGATGATTTTAATTATTATAATACTGTAACTACATACGCACGTACGTGTTACTTGCGCGAATCATATTTTCATCAACATACAACTTGACACAGACCTGCAATTTGCAAAAAAAAATGAATATCGCTGGCTACCCTGGCGTTGGCGTTTTCACAATGTGGGTGTACTACTAGGTACACCTCTGCCTATCCCTTCGGGGATTATTTATGATGATAACCTCACGCCTGTGTAATAATATAAATTATGTAATAACATTCAGTGCTCGAACAGAAAGCAAACGTCTTGTACGACCACGTGACCTCGTGTTGCATGACAAATGACGAACGACGTACCTACGTCATTGATATAAAATTATCATTAAAGTTCTGAATGTGGATTCGTTTCCACGTGGCTCTAGACGAAACAAGATGGAGATTGATTAATGAAGTCGTTGGATGTGATGAAACAAGGTGTTACAGGCCGACACGTGTTGGAGTTTAAAACGATGTTTTTCTTTTTTTTTGTGATGTAATTTATCTGTTAATATTTTATGACAATTCAGTTTCAAAACTCATTATTAATTATTTTTCTGACAAAACAAATTATTGTAAAGTAAAAGTTATAATATCAGGCGTTGTGCAAAATATTAAGTTATAATTTTGCGAAAAAGATACAGGCCTGGATGCAGGATGCAGCACCGTCCTCCAAACATATAGGTACCAGACACGTGTTTCGCCTCTCCACGGGGCATCCTCAAGAGGTGTCGACTCCTGACATCCTGTATCCAGATCTACTTTCACAAGTTATTATGCCTTGTGATGTGACTGGGGCCGTAGCTTCGCTTACTTTGTTTTTCTGACATTCAAAAGTGCATAAATAAAATAAATGCATTTTGATCTTTTTCGCGGAATTAAACTAAATAGTTTGCATAACATTTAAAGTAAAAGTTTATTTGGCTTCCAGGGGGAAGCTGCTTTCTAATTGCTTACTACGTTTCGTAGACAGATTTGTACCTTTGATAACAAATGATATCATTATCTATTTATATATATACGCATTTACGCGTGTAGACGATTACTACAATACCTACACCTAATTTGTTTAGGTATTGACGAGTGTACCTGTGTGTCATATCGAGAAAAGTGGGTGTGATAACTCTATCATTTTCCGTAGGTGGTATAAAAGGCGCGGCCCGGAGGCTGGGCCACAGCATCGCCCTGAAAGTTCGTTAAAGCATGATCATATAGATTGCTTAATATGTATTAGCAATGTTCTAGGATCAAAAAACGAAGACATGTGACATACCTAAACCACCCGGCCATTGGACTAGCGTGGTGGATTATGGCCACTCCGCGCTTACACAGGGAGGCAACCATAGATATATTTTTAATATTTCTGTGGAGGCAACCTGTGCCCCAGCAGTGGGAACGTTATAGCTGATTATGGTGCTGTCTTGACTCACGGAGAATCTTGTATATTTATTGTTTTTATTTTTTATTATTGGTGTATGCTAGCTGACATGTGGCCATAAATATGTCTCCTGTAAATAATTTTTTTTAAAGTAGTTTATTTCAAGTAGCAAAACCAAAGTATTAGATTTTCTGCTTACATGCGATTACCAAACCACTGAGGTTCTTCTTAAAACTTTAAGATAAAATAAAAACTTAACTCCCGTCCATACAAACACTACACACACAACACAACACACACACCCACAACACCTACACTTACAACACAACACTCACAATCACCTCAAAATACACACACAAATCAACTTTTTGTTTTTTTTTTTTTTAAATGATGATTGAATGATTATTAAAATTATTAAGTAACAAGACAACGACAACAACACAACAACGACAACGACGAAAGAAACACAAACGACGAATGTAAACTTGGACGTTCAAAAAGTGTTGATTATCAGCCTAAGTTGAATGAATGAGTTTTGTTAAATTTTGATCTTGTTCTTTATACGCGGCACGTGTATACATTTTCTATTTAAACTTTCCCTGCTTGCCTAATACCTGCACGTTGTAAAACTTGTGGGCGCTCCTGAAGTTGCAATACTCGTTGCTAAGTTCCAGATCAACTTTCGTCCACTAGAAGAAAACCTATCCGAGTCTTACGACTTAGCCTCTCCAAACTTCATTTTTTGGGTTCCGTACCCGAAGGTTAACAAACAGGACCATATTACTAAGCCTCCGCTGTCCGTCCGTCCGCCTATCTGTCAGGGGGCTGTATCTCATTATCCGTAATAGGTAGATAGTTGTTTATATAAATTGCCAATGACACCTTCAAAACTACATTGTAGTTTTGAAGGTGTCATTGGCAATAGCTCCATGTAAAATAGTGGTAAGTATTCAGCTGCTATCCGGTTAGACTGGAACCCTATCCTAACATAGTTGGGGAAAGGCTAGGCAGATGATGACGTAGTTTTGAAGGTATGTATATTTGATGAGGAGGGTGATGATGATACATACTTGCGTACCTAAAAATTATAGAATTTAATTGTGCGAAGAGTTGAAATACGTACGAAGTACGTATATTGTGACGTAGGCAAGTCTCAATTGTTGATAACAGTAAAATTGAGGCCAGACGTGCCTGTGTGAGTAAGTTAAGATTGTAATCTCTATAAAGTACTCGTTTACGAAGCACCATAGTGTAGAAATGCATAGTAATATGCATTTATGACTGTCTAAAAACTTCTGAAGTCTGCTCTTGTTTTTCATCGGGATACTAAGTTAAATTGTCACTTCTTCATTATTGTTGAGAAGCACAGCCCCCTAAAAACTGTTATGATAAGTAGACATTATGAATAATGACTTGGATAACGTAGGTGTATATAGTTGGATATCACTAGTAGGCATTATACATCTCTTATGATATCAAAACCGTTTGTAACTTCTTAAAGTTGTAGAAGTTACCAGTAAATTTAAAAAATCCTTGGTGAGACAAGGTTCCATCTATGGGTAAACAGACCCAGTGATTGGCCGAGGGAAGCCCATTGTTGTCTACATCCGGGTTCCCACGGTCTATCTAGGTCACAGGGGTGAAGAGCGGGGAGCGAGGGGCAGGGTGATACCGGCTCCCCCGCTAACAATAGGATAGTGGGCGGCCATGAGAGTGGGGCCGACCGCAACTTGCGCCTACGTGGGAGTAAATAAAACATACGCCCACAGGCGCAAAAAGTAGTCTTCCAGTAATCTTCGTCGAGTCCTTATTCTGCGCGATAGCTCTGTCATAAGTTACGGATAGAGTTCGGTATCCAAGTCGTTGTGTTTATATTGTATTGTGTGTAAAATCAAGTTGTAAAAGTATCCGGCAAAATCAAAGTGTTCTTAAGTTAATATAGTGTTTAAATAGTGTTAAAATCCAAGTCAATATAAATATTTAGTTACACTCATCTTATCGTGTTTCCATTTCAACCCTTGCGCCTGAATCGTGTATAATTTTTGGTCCTTCGAGTGCCGGATCGTGTACAATTTTTGGTCCTTCGAGTGCCGGATCGTACGGAAATAAGATGAGTGTTAGAAGCACAATTACGACGCGAAGTAAATTGCGCAAAATAGAGGCCGACATGAACAAGCGGCGCGAGTTGGAGGCTGACTCTGGCGTGCCGTCTGAAAAGGCACCAGGCTCAGTTTCAGTTGCACCGATTACATCGTCGGTTCCTGTACATATAATCCCACTGGCGGGAGGTCGTGTTATCGACCACAGAGATATGTTCACGCCTGTGAGATCGGAGACAATCCAGAGGGCAGGTTCCGGGACAAGCCACGTCTCCTCGAGGAGCGGCCAGAGAAGTGCCGATTATCTTCGACGGAGGGTTGAGTACGAGGCTGAACGAGAATTGGTGCGCATGAAGGAGCAACTCGTCAAGAAGAAGCTTGAAGCCGATCTCGCTGAGATTGATGCCGCCGTTGAGGAAGACTCAGAATCGGAAGGAGAAGGGACAACGCGGCGAGTGGAAGAATGGGTCGACGACTTGGCTCCCGTTGTTAGGGAAACACACACGCCCGCTGTGAGTCGCGATCCGCCGCCGCGTCAAGTGTCCGCGCCCTCTCGTGAGGTGTTAGCGCCAGTGCCGCCGCCCAGTAATATACCTGCGCTCCAACAGTGTGCGCCCGCGTCGGTACAGTTTCGCGAACCCCCGTACCTAGGGAGTGCTACGCCCTTAGCTACGGCCAGTGTTCCACAGGCTAGAAGAGAGCCTGATTGGGAAAACGCGTTCGCGGACGACAGGGACAGGAGCAGGTCGCGGGACAGAAAAATAGACCAGTTGGCAGACGCTATCACAAACCTAGCGCGTCCACGGCCGGTACCAAGACAGGCCTATGAGTTGCCATTTTTCAAAGGCGACCCAGCGGAATGGCTGTCGTACAAGAATATGTACCACGACACGACTGTTATGTACGAGTTCAAGCCGCATGAGAACTTAGCGCGCTTGAAAACATCGCTGCAGGGAGACGCAAAGTTGGCCGTGGAGGATTTGTTGCGCACCTCGACTAACCCAGGTGAAATAATCAAGACGCTTGATGAAGAGTTCGGGCATCCTAATTTAGTGCTAGAGTGTGCTCTAAAGAAAGTGCGTGCGTTACCTAAAGTGACTGAGAGTGGCCGTGAACTCAGAAAGTTCTCAACAACTGTGAGAAATTGTGTGTCGCTGCTGAAGAGTGTACGAGCTAACGGATATCTGAATAATCCACAACTGGTGAGTGAACTTTTGAATAAGCTTACATCTGTACAACGTGCTCAATATGGTGATTTTGCTATGGGTATGGCAACGACCCAGGGCATAGATGTGCGAGTTTCACCGAGTCTAGAAATACTCGCAGAGTTCCTGAGTCATCTAGCCCGAGCCACGTCCTTTTATGTTCAAATGGAAATGAGTGCGCCCACATCATCGTCTAGCACGGCTAAGCCCCGAGCACCTGTACAGATGTTCAAGCAGCCTAGAAATATTCAACGCTTGCACGTTCACTCTGATAATGACCAGCAAGAGAAGGCCATGGAAGAATCATGCACGTTATGTGGAGAGAAACATAAGTTACCCAAGTGCGTCAAGTTCACCGAGTTGAGTGTCGAAGAGAGGTGGCAACATGTCAAGAAACATAGATTGTGTTTTAAGTGCATAATAAAGAAGCACGGGAAGAATTTCTGTCGTGCAAGTAGGTGCGCGTCGTGTGATTACGCGCATCACACATTGTTACATGCCGACAAGAAGAGTGAGAGCGTCACGAACGTTAGTGACTACACTGGGAAGGCGTTATTAAAGATAATGCCAGTGTGTGTAACAGTGAACGGTGTTGATAAACATTGTTATGTCCTTCTGGATGATGGGGCAACCGTATCACTGATAGACGCTTCATTAGCTGAAAACGCCAGTGGAAAGCAAGTTCCGCTAACTCTGCACAGTGCGCGCGGCCAAGAGATTGTTGACAATACATCAAAAGTGATCAGTGTATCAGTGCGTGGACCGAACGGGTTAACACATAAAGTGAAGTGTCGTACGATAAAAAGCCTGGACTTGCCCGCGCAAACAGTGTCCGCCGCAGTGTTAACAGAACACGCCCACATTCGCGACTTGGGTTGCGAGGAAATGAGAGGAGCCAGACCGCTACTGTTGCTGGGCCAAGACAACTGGGAGCTGTTGGTCAGCCAGGAGACTCGCTGAGGAAAATCCGGTAAGCCAGTTGCCTCTTTGACCAGTTTAGGGTGGGTTGTGCACGGACCTGTAGGTACTCATCAGAGTGTTAATGTTCATTCATTAAATTGTGTAGTAGAATCAACTATCGACTTGCACGAGTTAGTTAAAAAACAGTTTGAGTTAGAAGCGATAGGTATTTCAGAGGTGCCTCGAAAGCACAAGGATGTAGAGAGAGCTAAGGCTATTCTAGACTCCACTAGCCGTCAGACAGAGAGCGGCCAGTGGGAGTTAGGGCTACTGTGGCGTCGCGACGACCCGCAGTTACCTAATAATTATAGGTACGCGCGCCAGCGTCTAGCCGG
Source organism: Eurois occulta (assembly GCA_950022335.1). Classification (NCBI taxonomy): domain Eukaryota; kingdom Metazoa; phylum Arthropoda; class Insecta; order Lepidoptera; family Noctuidae; genus Eurois; species Eurois occulta. The sequence continues at coordinate 7,491,828 of OX465500.1, read as the reverse complement.
TATTGAGCGTCGGCTACATAAGGACGCTGTGTACGCCGCAGCCTACACAGCACAGATAGATAGGTTGTTGGCAGAAGGGTACGCGAGTAGAGTAGAGGGCGGTATCAAGTCCGATTCGGTATGGTATTTACCCCACTTTGGGGTAACGAATCCAAACAAACCGGGAAAATTGAGATTGGTTTTTGACGCCGCGGCTAGTTACAATGGGACGTCTTTAAATGACAATTTGTTGACTGGACCCGACTTGCTTAATTCCCTGTTAGGCGTGTTATTTAAATTTAGATTGGGGCCTGTAGCTTTTACTGGGGACATAGCCGATATCTTCTTGCGAGTTTTTATAAGAGAACAGGATCGAGGGGCACAGCTGTTTCTTTGGACGACTGACGGCAATAAGGAGCCTGACGTGTACGTCATGAACTCCATGATATTCGGGGCCGTGTCGTCGCCAACGTCGGCAATTTATATTTTAAATAAAAACGCGGAACAGTTTAAAGAAACGTGCCCCGAAGCGGTAGCCGCCATACACGAAAAACATTATATGGACGATTACCTGGATAGTGCTTGGTCTGCCTCACAGGCCAATAGTTTAATTGAGGAAGTGACTCACATCCACGCCAGAGGCGGGTTTAATATACGGGGGTGGGTCACTAACTCTCAGGAGCTGCGCGATAAGCTCAGAGTAGAAATGCCTGACCGGGTTTCCTTAGATAAAGGCGAAGGTGCGACGGAACGCACGTTAGGCATGATATGGTCACCGAGCTCGGACCAATTAGCCTTTGACCTGTCATTTAAGAAGTTGCCTAAAGCTATAGTAGAGGGACACGTGGTTCCAACTAAACGGGAATTCCTTCGATTTATCATGTCAATCTTTGACCCACTAGGTTTCTTGTATCCGTGTGTCATACAGTCGCGCATTCTTATGAAACGGATATGGCACACGGGGATTCAATGGGATGAGAAATTAAAAGAGTCAGAGGCCAAGTTGTGGTTTGAGTGGTTGCAAAACCTGTATCACCTTAACAACATATTCATACCTAGGTGGTACGGCCTCCAGTTAGAGCAACTAGAGTTGCACGTATTCGGTGACGCGAGCGAGTCCGCTTACGCGGCAGTAGCCTATATAGCGGGGTTAAACACAGAAGGGGATAGGGATGTCGCGATAGTAATAGGTAAGGCGAGAGTAGCGCCACAAAAGGTGACATCCATTCCACGTCTGGAATTACAAGCGGCTGTGTTAGCCTGTAGACTAGCTGATACAGTAGTCAAAGAATTAGGAGCAGTTATTAGTAGCATTCATTTATGGACTGATAGCAAAACTGTCCTCAAGTGGATAAATTCAGACGCGTTAGAATTTCAAAGGTTCGTGTCACACCGTCTAGCCGAGATAGACAAAAGGTCAGAAAGGGGCAGCTGGCGCTGGGTTCCGTCGGCGATGAACCCCGCAGACAAGGCTACCCGGATGGACTGGCCTAACAGTAGTAATGAGTGGTTGTCGGGTCCCTCTTTTCTTCGCTGTCCACAGGAGCAGTGGCCGGCCGACACCGAGCTCGACGCGGTGGCAGAGCAGGACCTGGAGAGAGTACAGCGCGTGCACACCGTTGCAGCACAGGCTACATCGCTGCTACAGTATGAGCGGCTACCTACGTGGACGCGCGCCGCTAACGTCATGGCTCGTGTGCATATTTTCGTGGATCGATGCCGCAAGCGGCGTCAGACATCCCTAGTGTCGACAGATGACCTGCACGAGGCCGAGATGCGCCTCCTGTGTCTGACACAGAGGGACAGATACGCAGCAGACGTCGCTGCGCTACGAGAGGCTCGCCCATTGCCTTGCAACAGCAAGTTGCGGGCACTAAGCCTCATGTTTTATGAGGATGGGCTGGTGAGAGTACGCGACAGGCTGGGCGCCTGTGGCGAGCTCAGCTGACCCCCAACCATCTCCTGCTGGGCACAGCCGCGGGAGATGCACCGTGCACGCGTCGGCATGCCGCCGACATGGATTCCCGCCGCATGTGGCGACGGGAGAACGCGCTGGCCGACCTCTTCTGGAGGCGCTGGCTGCGCGAGTACCTGCCGACGCTCCAACGTCGTAATAAGTGGTCCAGTGACGTGCCAAATGTAAAAGTGGGTGACGTGGTAGTGATCACAGACGCTAATAAGCCACGGAACCAGTGGACCAAAGGGGTCATCCAAAGTGTTTTTCCTAGTGCGGACGCTATTATAAGAGTGGTAGACGTAAGAACAAACCATGGGGTCCTGCGTCGGCCTGTTGTAAAGGTGGTTGTGCTTCCGACAGACGGAAATGTAGTCGGATGAACCCTTCTACAGGGGGTGGAAATGTTGAGAAGCACAGCCCCCTAAAAACTGTTATGATAAGTAGACATTATGAATAATGACTTGGATAACGTAGGTGTATATAGTTGGATATCACTAGTAGGCATTATACATCTCTTATGATATCAAAACCGTTTGTAACTTCTTAAAGTTGTAGAAGTTACCAGTAAATTTAAAAATCCTTGGTGAGACAAGGTTCCATCTATGGGTAAACAGACCCAGTGATTGGCCGAGGGAAGCCCATTGTTGTCTACATCCGGGTTCCCACGGTCTATCTAGGTCACAGGGGTGAAGAGCGGGGAGCGAGGGGCAGGGTGATACCGGCTCCCCCGCTAACAATAGGATAGTGGGCGGCCATGAGAGTGGGGCCGACCGCAACTTGCGCCTACGTGGGAGTAAATAAAACATACGCCCACAGGCGCAAAAAGTAGTCTTCCAGTAATCTTCGTCGAGTCCTTATTCTGCGCGATAGCTCTGTCATAAGTTACGGATAGAGTTCGGTATCCAAGTCGTTGTGTTTATATTGTATTGTGTGTAAAATCAAGTTGTAAAAGTATCCGGCAAAATCAAAGTGTTCTTAAGTTAATATAGTGTTTAAATAGTGTTAAAATCCAAGTCAATATAAATATTTAGTCACACTCATCTTATCGTGTTTCCATTTCAACCCTTGCGCCTGAATCGTGTATAATTATCGTGTGGTTAGTGCCTAACCTAGTGTCAGATTTTTATGCCCATGGGCCTCTGACTTGGCTTTATAGGCGTCAAGAAATATCTCTCGGGCATGCTGGAATTGTCACTGAAATTCAACCACACCAAATCTTTTAGAGCTAACAAATGTTTGACAGCTATGAAAGGCTGAAAAGTTCGTATTTACAAAAGAAGGAAAGTCACTATCATCATCATCTGCCTAGCCTTTTTCCAACTATGTTGGGGTCGGCTTCCAGTCTAACCGGATGCAGCTGAATACCAGTATTTTACGTGGAGCGACTGCCTATCTGAACTCCATAACCCAGTAAGTCCTGGGTAATACGAAAGGAGGAAAATATTATCCATAAATTGTGGCACATGTGCCGGTTGTGTAACGGTGATACATTTGCTGATAAAGTTTGTACCGAGTGTACCTACGGCTGTATTTATGTACTATATGGCACATAGCATCATGTAATACGGAGACACAATGTAACAACGTGCTTAGTGACTCAGGAACTGTCTCGAGAGTCACGTTGCAAAATTGAGCAGGTTTTTAACAATAGATCGTATGATTATGAGACTAAAATTTAAATTGGCGTTGCATTGAGAGCAGGCGTCGACATGATTGTGTCTGAAAATTCACACCGAACTTTCGAAAATTAACTCAGTCATTTGTTTTCGTCTCACTCACACATGCAGAAAAATCTTTGACATAATAATATTTGAAAATGGAACACAAATGTGTCAGCCTGCTTCCCCGCTGTATTACACGTGTCGAAGAGCTGCGTATGTGTGCTGTGCGATTTAACGTGTGTATGAAGTTGTATGAGTGATCTGTGAGAGTGTAGTCAACGTGCGTGCTGATGACTCACGGACCGGCCCACGTTGCGCGCGCGCTGCGCCGCGCGTGGCGTCACAGACAACGTGCGTGGACGCAGAGCTGCGAAGCTACGAGGTTTTTGGAGGAGGCATTTTTATCGTAATACAGAAATGGTACATTTTTGGGTATTATTTTCCTTCTCCAGAATATGATGGTTTTTTTTCTAAAATGAGAATATTTGAACTATTTTTGAGTAGAGTACCTATTGTACTTATTAAAAAACAAGAGGTTAGAATTTTTTTTTCCTACTTCGTAACTGTTAATTAATTAGCTCATAATATAATTATTATATAAACAAGAAAACTTTAAGTAAAAGAATAATGTATAAATAAAAGGAAAAAATAAAGAGGTACGAACAGCTGCGCTTTAAAAAATTCATCTACATCGATGTCAACGGAAAAGTCCAAAAGGCGGGCAGCATTGTCACGTTGCATGGTAAATATGATAATTAGACCTAAAAAATCTCTTCAAGAAACGTTTCTAATGGTTAAGCCATCATAAAATTTTCCTATACCAACAGCTTCGCCATCAACCTTATCAACCAGACATCTAAAACAATATTAACCCCACCCACGTGCCCTCACGTGTATTTTTTCCTAATATAACACGCTATCTTGGTGTATAACATATAACGTAACAAGTCTAATCACTTTGTGGGTCCACGTGCGGTAGACAGTGGTCCTGCGTAGACCGACACGTGTTTTTTCATGCGAGGTAAGCGCTCCCCCGCCGAAGCATTCGGGCCCGAGAGTTGTCATGTGAGAAGGGGTAAATTTTCCCGGGTAGATTGGAGATTCGGCGGGGAGAATTTGTGGGTGATTTTTGGGTTGGTACTATGGAATTTGTTTGAATGTTCGGTTCTCTCTTTACTGGTTGTTAGATAATATTTTGTGGATGATTTGCACAATTATTGTCTATATATTCGTGTTTTTTTTTTAAATATTATACTAACTTAAAAAATACATACAGTCTTCAAAATGTTTTTTTTTTTGTACAGGTAGTAACTTAAAGTTTATTTTTATGAAAATTGTTGTTGGCATATGGACATTATGTAGGTACTCGATTGCCCTTCAGGCTTCTTAATAGTTCCCTAGAATTATTTCTTGTTGGCATTTATTATTGATGTGTGACCTATACCTAAGGAAGCTATTATACATACACAACTTTAATGGCTCATAAAACTGATTCCCTGTAAAATAACATCACGTACAAGGCGTAAAAATAAACACTAATAATAACAAATCTTTAAACATAGTAGGTACCTACTAGGAATACTTTGTTGTTTTTACGACTTGGTAACAACATGGAAGGAAACGCACACATTTACAATAATTGTTTGCGGTATACGCATGTCGGATACAATTCAATTTTCGTACATTGTGCAGTGAAAGAATCAAGCAACCTTTTTATACAAATATATCATATTTCTATCTATAAAAAGTATCCAATACGATTTTTAACCAGTTATACCTACCTACGCTCGAATTGTCGGGCACATTTTGTCCAATAAGTTACCTCACGTAAAATGTACCAATTCACGTGATACAGTTTATTTTTAATAATTGGTGATAATGTTTAGAATGTCCTTAACGCGGTGCACTATAAACATAACCAATAAACAAGTAATGAATGTGCACACATCTAAAATTCAAAGAAAACATCCAACTTTTTTAATTCTTTGACAGGGTAACGTAAACCGTAGCACTACAACACAATGCTCTTTCTCCCTCAACACACCGAGCTACACCCGACGCTACGCCGCGCCGTTCCTGTATTCGATTTTCAAACAAGCCGGCCTCGCCAACGCCAAGCTTGCTCATTCCACGTTCGGTATTGAGACAGTTCGCACGCGTCTTCTCTCAATAGTGTACTCGTTGTATATTTGTCAATAATATTGACAAGTTGTGTTAACTGTTTAATCCAGTGTTTATAAGCTGTGCTGTTTAGTCAACATGTGTGAGAAAAGGACCAGAAAGATTAAGAAAGGTACGGTTTGTTTTCATATTATAATTTTATCTGGATAATCTAGTTTTCTGTCACCAATACGTGGTCGCGATGAGGGTGGGATGAAATGGGAGTCGCCGCACTTTATTGGAGAAAATATGGATTTTGTTGAAGGTATTCATTTACGTTCTGATTGTTGAATATTAGAGATTTGTGTTGACTTTAGTTATTTCGGGGGTACCTACATGAATCTCTGCAGATTACAATACACTTGAGTGAGTGTGGTAACTCCTGAAATGTGTTATTCAATTAGTAATACTTTCTTTCTATAACTACAGTTTTGCAGCAACTTGACTGAAATTCAAGCAGATTATGTGACCTTTGTAATTAAATATTGTGAAATAACAATACGTGGTCCATAGGCATCTTTCTATATTGTCTCATCTTCTTGTTTAAAACTTTTACAAGAACAGTATAATTTACATTAGCTGTTTTGGTTACTTGGAACATGTTTTTAATTACTCATACTAGCCGGTAAGGACCGTGTTTACTTATACAACCAACATACTGAAAACAGTGGAATGTGAACTTTCGTGAGAAGTTATAAGGTTGTATTTAATTTGATATCGGTATAGTTATTGTAAGATTCTAACAATAGGTTCAAATCATAACAGCTACGCCGCGCGCCGTTTCCTCACACAATGTTGGACCTGACCTATCACAATCACAAGGCAAACGTTCAATTATTCAAAAAACGCTTAGCTTTATAAGCCCCGAGTTCCAATTTAAAACTTACCATTTTCGTTTTTATGGGAGTACAGAAACCTGCATTAATTGGGCAACACTAACCCAGAACATTTAAACCCGTTTCCACTAAAACTTCACCAAAAAGTGTCACTCAAATACACCTGTCACCTGAATATAATATTTGTATTGGAATTTAGTCCCTAATGCTCATTTTACATTTTCAATAGAGCTGGTTCCAACTTACTAATTTAACCCTTTCTTCAGTCAGATAATATGCCTGTTTATAGTAACGTTCCAAATTCAAACGTCGTAAAACTACTACTAAGCATGACTTTCGCGACCCTCAAATATTTTACTACAAGTGAGTTTAAATTTAAAAAGAGAGTGACCAATGAATGCAGCCAACCAGTAGGTACCTAACTTCTTACTTAGAAATTGCATATCGAATTTCTCGAAAGGCCTATTGCACATTTACGCTTGAAGGTTACAAGTTACTCGACTGATAAACTTATCAATACGAGTTGAATGCTATAGCATACAAACTCCTTTGTTGGTTAATAAGAACGTTTGAAGTAAAAAATAAATACACACTCTTTAAATTAAACTTATGTGTAAAAATAATGCAATATTTATAAGTACACAAACTCATCATCACTACATATTATAAAACAAAGTCGCTTTTCTGTCCCTATTTCCCTTTGACCGCTTAAATCTCTAAAACTACGCAACGGATTTTGATGCGGTTTTTTTTAATAGATAGAGTGATTCAAGAGGAAGGTTTTTATGTATAACACATGCACCCGTGCGAAGCCGGGGCGGGTCGCTAGTAATTTATAAACCTAAGTTGTGTAAAACTTTTATAAGTACTAAATTACGTGGTCCACCATTGTTCAACACAAAGTTAGCATCTACGTCTAACTATAAAACTGTTGTGCAATAAGTTCTCATAACTCAGTAAGAAACAAAAGGTCTGCGATGTCATCAGAGATCAGTAACTGTGGTAACATCGTTGAGTCAAGTTACAAATAAGTGAGAAGAGAAAACTGCACGGAATGTGTTAACTAATCAGATAACGAACACGGAGAACTGCGATACTCAGAATGGTTAAACCTAATATGCAGTCACAGATAACAAAAAGCAACCGGTATCTTTACATGATCCTCTTTTGTTGTTTTATTTACTGGCTGGACAATACTGGCACTTCGGAATCCACATTAGTATTTTTTTTTTATATTTGAAACTCATGTAAAAAAAGAATTGATACGATCCACACAGTTATATGTGGATTAATAATAATAGCCGCTCGGGTCGATTTTTATGGTTTTAAGCCGCGCTTGCCTTGGTTGTTCCGTGGATGGGTGATCTTGGGAAAAAGACTAGGCAAATGATTATGAATCACGGGATTTTCTTAAGATTTACGTAGGTAAAGACAGGTATATATTTATATAAAATATTAAAAATTAAGTACATTTTCCGCTCGAGGGAAATTCAGAGTTTAGAGTTACTTTAGCTTTGTCAATGAATATGCTTTAACGAAAACAGAAATGTTGCACATATTTTTAAATTAACCAAAGGAAGCTCAGTTAGCTACATGCATTTAATTAAATTAGCAATTCGTCTATGCTATTACAAAGCAGAAATTAGCACGTAAGTGTTACTGACGTAAACCCTGACATTTTGTTTTTAAATGTCTCAGTAGCTAGATTTTATTTATTTTACTGTCGCCACCCGAATACTAATTAATAAAAGAAATATTAAAACAAAATAAAAAAAACACACACAAAACTAATTCTTTTTCCGTCTGAATATTAGTTATACAGAGATACTGATGCTGTTAGATTTAGATTTGGATTTATTTATTTATTTCTGAGTATATGGTACGGTGGTGGTATGGTGGTGTATGGTTTCTGGTGGTGGTATGGTGGTGGTTAGCCTGTGTCATCCTACTTCTTGGCAAAGGCGTCCCACTATGACCACCAAATTTTTCAATCTTTCTATAAACATATAAAGAGAACAAAAAAGAAAAATTGTAAAAATAAAATTCTGACTTGATCATCTACCGGCCTTGGCCAATAAGTCATTATTATTAACCAAACAATTTTACCATAGCTACTGGCAATCACAATAACAGTCGCCCAGCTGCCTTGGCTGGCTACTGCAATATCTGCCAAGGTCGGCCGTTGACCGTTATGTGAAGGCCTATGTACAAAGAGAACGGACTTCCACGAGACAATAATAACAATGTAACTACATATGCACATACTTATATTACAGGTTTTGTAACAGAGTGCCAACAAAGGCTTTTGTGTTTTATTGGGTTACGGTTGATCGCACAATAACCGGGTTGCTTATCAAAAAACCTGAATAAATGCAAATACTTTTGTATTTTCTGCACTAATTTAAATGGTGTTCTTCTCCCGTTAAAAAAAATCTCACTTGAAAAAATATTCTTTGTACACTTGTGTCGAAAACCATACATATAGATTATGTATGGTTTTGATTTGTGTGTCATATTTTCTATAGTTGGATTGCATCCGTTCCAATTTGAACACGATGACGTGTTCAACGAGTGTACGACAATAAAATCTTTACAATAGCCAATAATACTTATAATGCATAACAACATACGTAGAAAGACAAACATTTTGACATTAATTTCTTGGTATTCTAACTAAGAAAATATAATAAAAAACGTTAGCACTGCGCAAACGTAGCCTACGAGCTGCGTAGGCGCGGCGCGCGTAGCAATCGTAGGCGCGACATAGCAGTGGCGACGCGTAGGCATGGCGATGGCGTAGGCTCAACGCATACGCTGAATTTCCATATTTATAAAATTCGGAGCTTATCGATCCTTGTTTAATAAATCTCGTTGTTTAAGATATTAAGGTCTTATCGTAAGTCTTTTTGAAAAACAAACTATAAAATAAAACAAGTTACAGTTATGTATTTAATATTGATTACATAATAATTACTTAACTTTAACCAATTTTAATACAATTCTCGCCACATTGTTCTAAAATCTGTCATTAAGTCGTTTTCCTTCTTTTTAACCGATATAATACTATATCACGAGAAACGAAGAAAAACATCACAACAACAAAAAACCGAACGTCAATTCACACAATACAGGGATACTGAACCCTAATACTCGGTCGTTATGACGATACACGATACCGTTCGTTTTGTGGTGTGACTAAACCTATCTCAAGGCGACTTAGATTAGAAATGAGGCATGGTAAAACACCTTTTTTACCCGACTGCCAAGAAAGGGTTATGTTTTTCTCTAACTAGTTGTTTTTATTTAATAAGCGCCCATTGCAATGATTTTCTAGTAAAACATAAACCAGTTTTCTTTTTTTAATCTAATTCCCCACACACTATTGTTGATGAAAGAATTGCTGGAACTTGAAAGTGGTAAGACAATAAAAAGTAGGACGTAGAAAAGAAATGTTAAAAAAATACAAATTCGCTTGACGGTCATAATTCATACAGTATTTGTTCCATTATACTAATGGCCATTGGCTACTGGCCGACAAAGACTGATTGGTCGGAGACTGACCTTTCTCTTTTTACTGAGTAAAGAAAAAGCATAATAATACGATTAAACGATGGTTGGGTTGGAAGGGGTCAATTACGCCTTATAAAGGTCATAGAGGTGACATTCTGTGTCGTAAACTGACCTAGAGGCAAACTCAATGTGGGTCAAAGTTTGCAGCTTTAAATTCAGCATTAGTGCATCCAAAAATGTGATTTAATCTCTTAATCCTCGATTATGGTTAGGGTTGATCAACGATAGTACCACCGGGCGTTAGCGTCGCGTCGGTGCAATATTGAATGAGTATCGATCGAGTTATTTTAGGACACACGTACTCGTAGGTAGTCTTACCAAGGGCTCATATTACCCAGTACGTGGGTTATGGAGGTCGCTCCATGTAAAATACTGGTATTCAGCTGTATCTGGTTAGACTGGAAGCCGACCCCAGCATAGTTATTGAGAAAAGCCTAGATGGATGTGCTCGTAGGTATAAAATGTTAATATAGGTCTTATTTTTTTATATTATTGAATTATTTTCTGCATTCGACGTTGGGATGGGAGACGTCATTCATTAGCAGGTAATTTATTAATATATATAATTATTCTATCATCATAATCAGAATTTCTACCAACTAGTTACAACAGTTAACTAACAGGTAAAAATAAATAAATTATTCAGAACAAATGATAATTTAATTTTTAATCTTTTGTCTAGTGAATACTTAATTTATTAGAAAAATCTCGTTTAGCAAGGTAATCGGTATAAATTAGCTTTGGTAATTCTGTTTTAATAGTTACACCGAAAATCATCGATTTTGTTTCAAGGAAAGTACAGTTTCACCTCTTTTTTGTATTCCACGAGAAGAGCTGGCCTCTATCTTTTTTTCATTTTGAAATTCGAAACCTTAAACTCAGAAAAAAAAAGACAGCCAGCTATATCCCGACTTGCTACGTAACCTTTTGCAAACTGCAAGAAAATCAACATAACGGTTTGTGCGAGACCAACAAACAGAATTGGCTCACTATCAAAACACCATTGTATAAAAACCACGTGAATTTCGTTCGTATCACGCATTAATATTAATATATTCGCAATTAGCTTTGCAGTTGAACCTGGCTCAACGGACAGGGGTGCCAATGAACTTAGAAAAAAAAAAACAAATGACGTTCGACTCTTTGAGGATTCAATTGTTTCTTTCTGGGTCATTTTAGTTTAAGTTTCTGCCTGAAAAGACTTAGAGAGTTTCAAAAGCCAGAATCAAAGCCAATATCCAAAATCATTAGTTTTAATTATTTCTGCCTCGTTGGTCTAGTGCTCGCAATCGCGACTGCTGAGCATGAGGTCCTGGGTTCGATTCCCAGGTCGGGCAAATTGTTATTGGGTTTTTCCATCAGGAATTTCTCAGCAACAGCCACGGAGTCTGGATTTGTGCCCGAATGATAGCAATAGGCTCGCCCCTATTACATGGGACTTAAACATAACTGGCGAAATGGGGGTGTAGAATTAGGTACACCTCTGTCTAGCCCTTCGCCTGTACGGCGTGATGGTAATAATTAGGAAACTTTATTCAGTCAAAAGATACTTCTAATATACTAAGTATAAATAAACCATGGATATTCTATCTGCCATTACAACAGACTGAAGGATAAAAGTAATAATGTCTGACTTTCCTCATCTAATTAAGGACATCACACATTCACCAGTCACATGTTTCAAGTTCCGAAACATCACGCGTGCCAACAAACGTGAGTGTATTGCAGAAATATCTGCAACACAAACAATATTTACATTTATATTGAGCGAGACAAAGTTTAATTTCATTTATCTAATGTTTGAGCTCTTCTATAACTGGCAACCATGTCTGTCGGGTGAAAGTTCGTTGACCCTCGACTTGTGACGTCATTAGCTGTCACGAGGTAGCTTCGCATTGTTGAAGGAATACCGTTATGTACTTATAGGAGTAAATTAATGGACATTATGTATATATTCTTAAGTTTACTTTCACACCCATCTTTAGCCGTAACATATAATATTATGTATGTCATCCTCAGATGACACCTGTGCGAATTGCAATTTGAATGACCTGCGTTCGAATTTTGAAAACATAGATTGTCGTTTGTTTATGCTATCACTGAGTTCGAAATTAGAATTTATTTTTTTCAAATCGAAAACTAATTGCTTGTTACGTGTGAGGTCATTACAAAATTAAATTACGTACCTATACATGATGCATTAAACGCATTTATCCTCAAACAAAAACAAAGCGTGACTGTTGACACCTTTGGTACTTATTATACATGACAAACATTGCGTGGGTATCCAATGACACTTCCAAAATCTAAAATTGCAAAATAAACAAAGTTCGTATTTTAGTTATTTAAAGACCAGAAACATACATAGGTGGGACAAGAAAGAAAGAAATAGGTAATATTTGAATTTCAACAGCAGATAGATAGTAGGTGTTTACGCCTGCGTTAAATATTGAGACGCACAGTGTGTGTGTCGCACTTTGCTATCCAAAACGCACTAGGCGCGCCGTACCGCAAATAATTATTGTGATTTTTTATTCTGCCACCTACATTTTTTTACTTTTGTCTCCAAATCTTTTCACCGTCGCGGCAACCTCACGCTCCGTATTAATATTGTAAAAATTCAGTTTAAACCAAAATAAATCACCATACCTCGATACGGGAGTTTCATTGAGAACACTGAAGCCCCAACAGTAGGTACTACAATTCAATAGAATCTTAAAACTTTTAAACACTTCATTCAAACCTTGTTTAATTTCATCTGTATTACAAACAAACAACAATTTAATACAGAAAAGCGACAACCTTTCTTCAACAACTTTCCTTTGTTACCAAGGCTTGATGGGTCCTCTTTATTTTCACAGCTTTGTAACGCTAACGTCTTACCAACTGAAAAAAACGTTAACAAATTCCAGCCTGTAACTTATTACAATAGACGTAATTAGGCTTTGTTATAACCTTAAATAATTGTAATATTGTTTTCTTTTTTAAAAACAGAACGTTCCTTTTTTAGTCAAAACTGTATTTGACTGATTTACAGTTTTCATTCCAAACAGTTAAGTTTAGTGTAGCATTTTCTTTCTTAAAAAAAATGTTTTAAAGAACACCTTAAAATGATCATTTCTTTAGTATGTGTGTGAACATTATTTATAAACAAAAATATGTAGAAATAAAAATTAAACAGAATCATTAATAAAAATAAAAAGGGTCTTAAAAAAACCCACCAACCTAAGCTTCCAAGGATATATTAGGTCAAAAGTAGTTTAGACTGCGTTACCAGTTCAACAGTTCCACGATTTTCGACTACGAAAACAACTCCCAGGTCACATTGCAAACAATGTGTCACACTTATATATTTGAATGGGATTTACCGCCTGCTAAAAACTAATGAAAACTTGAGAGATTATGTACAGTTTCAAGGAAAATGGGTAGGTAAAGTAAACAACGTTGAAATATCGTCATAATTTTATTGTTATTACGTAATTATTTACATTTATTTGAAATTACTATAGGTTCTATGGTTTATTCATAATTAGTAGTATAGCATAGTTATTTTGAGTGCGCAACACCCAAAAATATATCTTTATCAGCTTATCACCCTAACGACATCCAATCCAATCACTATGCTAAAAATAGACACATAAAATCAAGTCGGAATCTAAGCAAAAAAACTAAACAGGCAAGCACGCAATCAGCGCGATAAAGCGGCGCGGTGTCAAGAAACTAGGCGCGTGTAAGTCTGGGACGTCTGTATAGTCCTTTCATACTTATTTCGTCTCTGACAACTGCATTCCAACAACAACCTTGGTGTTAGGAAAATAAAGATCACTATAATTTTAGCAGACTAGTTAGTGAAAGCAACCTACACTTAAGCCAACTTATCTGTGTACCAAGTTTGACATATTGATGCATTTCTTTCTTGACAAGCAGCTCTAACCAAAAAATATCAGCGTCATTTTAATGTCTAGCGATGGAAGTTCGATAAAATCTTTGAAAAGATTGTAAATGCAACGTGACTGTCTGCAGCCACAGCAGGCTCACGTTGCAAGTTGCAAGACTGGAGTGGAAAGGCTGCAGTCTGTTATATTCTGTGCTAGAACAGCTCGATAGTCTCTCACGTGGTTGTAACACGCGCATCGCTGTTTTTGTTGGCGCGTTTTTGAACGCGGGCCGTGTAACGTGACTTGCCGCGTTTCAGTATTGTTCAAATGCTCAGTGTTCTGACAGATTGTTTTTTTTTTATTTGGCGAAGTGCAAGCGAAGGTTGCTTTGTATTGTTCCTTGTTTTTTTAATTTCCGCGGGTTACAAAGAAGATGTAGCAAATGTTGTTTTTGAAACGTTAATTAGGTGACGATGATAGTGACGTAATTTGTTGACGTTTCTTATCAAATGATAAGATTACAATATTAGGCGTTCCACGTCTACGGAATGAGTTGGGGTTGCCTTTGATTAGGTGATAATTAGAGGCTGCGGTATTTTAGTTGGCTAATATTTTTGACCAATTTAGGTTTTTCAAAGTACGATTTTGTTTGAAAAATTTTCACCACATATAAATCTCATCTAGATTTTTCAGAACGAGTTGTTATTAAAGGATTATTGTGTACATAATTTCATGATTTCCTGCATTCAATTTTGATACGAAATAAACCTTAATAAAGTCCAAAAGCTGCTTGAATACCGAACCCCATTTCATTTTAGATGGGCCTATTGAAAAGTTTCACCCTCAAGTGTTTTCTCAACTTCGATTTTGGAACTTTATTTATTTTTATTACTTACTTGATTCTTTTACCGACGAACCTTTTCTGCATCCTAAATATAGCTGAAAATGCCTGCAGTTTCTCTTAAATAAAGTGAAATAATTGTATTACCATACAAAAGTTTTTAACAAAACATCGATAAAATCTTCTCTTAATGTACCTACGGATACGCGGTTTCCCCGACCGGGTCAAGGCACTGCCATCCTGTATCACACATATATATCAATCAATGTACACGGTACATACAGCTATATTATGTATGTGTGTGTGTGCTTACCGAATGGCCAGCCCACACGGCTGCCTTGGCCTGAGTACTTACTTGATAGTTTACGCCTTACGGTATTATAATGAGACTACGGTTTCAGTTACATTGCACTTAAACCTACCTAGTACCTACTTAAGAACACATGAGTTTATGACCTAAAGTATTAGGTACAGTATTTTCTTAGTTTTTTTCTTTCTTTTAACTTAAATTCGTGAGGTATTTTAGGTGCGAATAAATATTGTCACTGCGTCTCAATTTTTTGACATTTAATTTCATCAGCTTAAACTTAGACAATTATGTTTTTTTTAATAGCCTTTTATGTCCCGTTGCTGGGCAAAGGCCTCCCTCATATATTTCAAGGTACTTACGTTACAACTACCTATGTTATATTTTTATTATTGTGTATACCTATTTGTTGATCTTTTGACACTCTCGTCATTTGTAAAAGAATACAGGCATTGTTCTATTTGCTGTGCGACGATTTTTACGCACTGCGCGTGAATGCAAAATATATTCAGTAGTCTGGCTATTTATAGGCCATTTGGAAACTGACGGGGAATCGTGATCACTTAACAAACTTATCCTTAAGCTACTCGTGTTTTGCTGAACTACATAACTAACAATCTGTCTCTTATCTTTTCAGGTTCTCACCTTACCCGCCTGCGTGAAGCCAGACGCATGCAGCGTTTTCAGAGGCTGTCATCACCCTCCACCAGCGATGACAACACCACTGTGTCTGTGTCAGTATCCCCATGCCCAGTCGCCACAGTTGACAAGAACGCCCAGAACAGGGTCATCCTCGAACTAGCATGGAAGACCATTGCCCTCATGCACAAGAACAGACTCATCCAACAGAAGATCATCGCTTTAAAGAAGGAAACGTCAGAATTCGTCGCCGCCATTATGAATAATCCTGAAAATAGAAAACGCTACGTAGAAAACATCCGCTTGTACGGACCCACGCCACAAGCGCAAATGCAGAATGTAGAAAATGTTCCAATGAAGCTAGAACCCGACACGTAAATCAATCGATTGACATCGGAACACAATGAATGAATGAGTGATGTTACTCCGTTCAGTATGAATGAATGATTGAATGTTACTTAAAGCCTGTTGTTGAGTTATGTAGCTTTTTATCTTTACTTAGAGACCTTATACTGACCTTGACTTGTAGGTTACCAATGTCTATGAAAGTTATTGTTACTTGTGATCAAATTATGTAAGAAATCATTGTTAAAATCCTGAATAAGTAGTCGTGACTTTCAAAAATTATCTTGCCCTGTCCACATAGTATTCGATATATTTAGAATTTTAAACAGTTATTACTGTTTTCTCAAGAATAGTATTGTTTTAACGGTTCATCCAGCAATAAAACGATTTAGAAAAAAATGCAGTGTCTTAAGTAAAAATGTTGTGGCTAATCATAACTTCTTGTTGTCATAGAAGTAAGCTATAAAGAGGTTGTAAGTAAGAGGCTGTTATAGATAAGGTACTCATCTTCGTACCATTTGTGATTCGGTCAAAGATCAGACCGGTAGGGTTTTATTGTAAAATGTTATGGCGTATTATTTACGCGGAACCGGTGTGCTAGATGTTCTATAAGTTAAAGTGACGCTTTCATTGTTGCTATTTTGTAGGATCCCAGATATCGCAACTGATGGTTTAAGCGCGATGTAACGCTGTAATGTGGAAAGATAAAATGTTTCTTATTAGTAGCACAAAATTCTCGCAGTGTAATCAGATTTTCTTCAAGAATGAATGTTTCCTGCATATTAAGTATATTCAAAAAGATAACATGTAGTTTTCCCTACATTGATCCCAAATAGTTATCTGTCATGGTGATTAGTGATTATTTATGATTATTTGAAAAATTTATATGGTACGAAGAACTCGAACGGAATGGTTTAACAAAAATACTCTTAGCACGTAAATTAAGTTAGAGTTTATTTTAGTTTTTAATTAATTTCTACAAAAAACACCTTTGTATTTGTTAAGCAGACACTGAGGCCGATATTTATAAACGTGACATATGCAATCATTGGCTAAGAAGCAATATTCCCTTCACTGTCAAGCTACAAGTGCGAGATAGTGCAAGGGTAAAACTTTTTAGTCAAAACACGTGTCCATCAACATTTATAAATCTCGCCTTACTGGACCAAGGGAAACAATAGACAACTTTTTGAGAAGCTCATTCATTAGGAATTATGTTCTCATTAATATGCCCTTAATATTTGTGACAGCTCATTAATTTATATTATAATTTTGTAATTACGTTCTAGTAATCCAAAACCACCGAATTGTGGATGTCCTATGTGTGAAAACTCTGAGTATGAAAGAACACCGTAATATCAAAAAATCATCGTTATTTTGAGCTTCTTAAAGGTCTAAAGTGAAAACACCGTCTTTAATTTTACTGCCTACCAATACATTATGTTCCTCAATCCCTTGGTTCAATGAACAGTGTAAAACAGCATTAACATAGATTGCATTTAATAGAAATTAGTATTTAAAGAAGATTGCACAGATCTACCAATCACTGTGTTCATTTATGTGTAAGTACGTATTTATACTGAGTTCAGTATATAATCACAAAAAAAACATTACTATAACTATTAAAAGCGAATTCTTTTTTATCTTTGTACTAGCTGCCCAGCGCTACTTCGTTCGCGTGGTGTCCTACCCCTTACCCTACCCTACTCCTACCCTACTCCTACACTACTCCTACCCTACTCCTAACCTACTCCTGCACTACTCCTACCCTAGTCCTAACCTACTCCTACACTACTCCTACCCTACTCCTACACTACTCTTACGATACTCCTACACTACTCCTACCCTACTCCTACACTACTCCTACCCTACTCCTACCCAACTCCTACCCTACTCCTACCCTACTCCTACACTACTCCTACCCTACTCTTAACCTACTCCTACACTACTCCTACCCTAATCCTACCAAAAAAAAAGTATCCTAGTGTTGTTTTTAGACTTATCCAGGCAATTTTTTAAATTTTTCTTGCCGTAAAAACCATCCTTGAACCTCAACGAACATTTAAAAAAAAATTGGCCAAATTGGTCCAGGCGTTGTTGAGTTATGCGCTTACCAACACATTTTGCGATTCATTTTTATATTATAGATAAGTTGCGTTTCTTTAGGTTTGATACTTGAAGGACTTCACGCTTTACTCAGGAACATGATATAAATCTCACATTTTAATGCTTTACTGTAAGTCGAGTCGCAGTGAAGTCGGCGTAGAGTTCGTGAAGTGTGCAAAGATCTTTAAGTGGTGGTGTGTGGATTCTAAATTACAAGAGAGTGCGAAATTCTAAAATGTGAATCGTTTAAAGAAAGTATTATTGTATGATTGACATTATGCTATTATTTATAATTTATTGCACAAGGCTTCCTATGTGTATGTTAAAATGTACCTACCTGTATCTTCGCTTTTTTGTGGTTACTTAGATCTTAAGTCAACTTTGAAAAATACACTAGTCTCTCGAATTTTCTTTCGTTTTATTTTTGACCCTAAATCATCATCTGCCCAGCCTTTCCCAACTATGTTGGGGTCGGCTTCCAGTCTAACCGGATGCAGCTGAATAGCAGTATTCAGCTGAATACCAGTATTTTACATGGAAAAACTGCCTATCAGACCTCCACAACCCAGTTAGTACTGGGAAAGTAGGTAATACAATATCCGTTGATAAGACTGGTTGTCAGAATTTTAGGCCACTGACTATCTGTAACACTGTAACGAATGTCAAAGATCTACAAATGACAGCCAGGACCAACGGCTTAACATGTTATCCGAATCCGAGGTACATGTGAAATTCGGGTTTTGACCCTAAATAACACGAGCAACTGTCTGAAACAAAGGCTGCTCTGATAAATTGATAAAGCAAACCTCTAACATAATACTTACTGTATTGTATCTAGATATGTAAACACTGTCTCACAGCCATAAGTAGGTAGTCAGGTAGCTGTCACTAATGTCAACTGTCAGTCACTACGAATGGCGGGAAGTTGGAAGGTGAAAGCGGACTCTGGACTGGGGCTTGCGTGGTGGTGCTGGTGAGCCTGTGATATAGGTAGTAAATTGTACTTTCAACCTTTTAGCTTTGCAACAAGTGTAGACTACACGTACCTAAATTGTTAATATTGCCGACCATTGACTGAAAGTGACTAACTTTGCTAACCCAGTCGAATATCATTTGGAATGCTGTGGTTTAATGATTCAGTCGGCAATAGACCTTACATTTGAGTAGGTATCGATCATACCTCTTGGTGGAAACCGCAAGCTCTAGATCTCTCTATATTTATGAATTATGTCAACGACGGGAAATACGATAACGCGTGAAAGGAAAAACTTTTATTATAATTAAATTAAAACGTCTCTGACGTCCATCGGTGCAGGAAAATATTGCGATGAAACATTAACCTTATAAGTAAGTACCTAGGTACCTATTACTACAATCCTCAAATGCCCAAAATGCCTTCTTTGTATAAGAAGAGGCCTTTTTCGAGCAGCGGGACTATGGGTCGGTTGGTTATATTTATTACCATCATCATCAGTCTACAGCTGTCCTCTGTTGGACATAGGCCTCCTCAATCGCACGCCACTCAACTCGACTCTCGGCAACTTTTATCCAGTTGGTACTACCTTGCGAAGATCGCAGGGTGGCTGGTAGGTACCAAACTACCAACGCATTGCTCCATCGAGCCTGAGGGCGTCCCACCTTTACGCTTGCCGATTCGCGGTCTAAACTCAAAAACACGTCTATCCCAACGGTCATCAGTTCTACGGCTAATATAGCCGGTGTTGATTGAATACAATTATTTACAGAATAGCAAATTTTAGCAAAAGGTCATCATCGAATAAGTTCTTACTTACTTGCAACATTTTGGCAACATTTTACAAGGCTCGGTAAGTACCTAAATAGGTGCTCTCTATTCCAAGAAATGACGTAGGCAACAAGGCACTGTTTAGCAGCCTTTAAGGCTTTATAGCATGTTAAGCATAGTTCACATGTGCATATTATAAGTATACCTAAGTAGGTACTAAAAACTTACTAAGCTGCTAACAGTACCTACAGATCATCGATAGTTGTTTTTTTTTTAAATATAAATATTAAATGGGCCTACTCTTGACCTATCTATATCCAAGTCTAGTCCTGAGGACAGAGATGAGGTCGACGATGGAACGAGCTAACGCAAAACTTAACGCCTTAATGTTTTATGAGAGTGAAAGTTCCTATTATTGCTTAGCGAATTGATGGATGAAAAAGAAAAATAGGTGGGTATCTTACCTAGGTAAAATGTAGACCATCTTCGTAACAGTTTCGAGGATTTTCATGGCTGTATGGTTAATGAAATCAGGGTGCTGCTACGCTTACATATTTTGACAGGAAGATCGGATGTCTGCTAAAAATTGACGTACCTATTGACTAGGAGCATCTTTCGTTGTATTAAATACCTAGTAAGATTTCAATTGCAAATATCTGTCTATCAAAAATGCAAGTTTATCGTGTTTATGTTACTTGAATATAAGTACCTGTTTCGTTTTGTGTCTTCTCGCTCGTTAGTTTTTTCGTACTTTTTATCGTACGCGTTAGATAAAAAATTACTGACAACAGTTTAACGCCATCTAGCGCCGAGTAGTTAATTTAATTATTCGTTTTCGTGTTCAGTGAATTACTGCCATCTAGTGTGGAATAGATACAACTTTTGAGTAACGACATCTAGGAGTGAGATAATGTAACGCTAAGGAAGTGCTTATATTCTTCCTAGTTTCACCATGCTTCTACTAGATGGCGCTTTTAAATTATATTTAAAACTGATTCCCTCAGCTGAAATTCATGTCCACTTAAGTAGCCTATAATAATATTATATTATGTCTAGTGCCGTCATACCACGAAGCAACTCATCATCAGCTGCCTTTAATAACTACGTTAGGGCCATCTTCCAGTCTAATTGGATGCAGATTCTATGAAGACAAGTATTTTAGGTACCTATGTGGAGAGCGACTAACTGAGCTCCCAGTTACTGGGTAATACGATACCCTTGGCAAGGCTTGTTGTCAGTTTTTCAAACTTCCAAACATAAGTAGGTATACATAACAACATTACGCCTCGTTATCCCGAAGGGTTAGGCAGAGCTTAGGTGCACCTAATAGTAGGTACGCCCACATATCGCCAGTTATGTTTAAGTTCCATGTAATACGGGGCGAGCCTATTGCCATCAACCGGGCCCAATTCCAGACTCCGTGGTTGCTACTGAGAAATTACTGATGGAAAAACTCAGTCACTCTTCACCCGACATGGGAATCGAACCCTGGACCTTATGCTCAGCAGCCGCGCTTGCAACCACTAGACCAAAAGTGCAGTTATAAATTTCCGACTTCCCGTAACAAGTGTCAAAGATCTACATTTCACGACGCAATTATTGTCCAGCTAATTATAGAGATAAAGAGATCAAGGGTTAATTAGGATTATTTCGCATTATACAGGAAGACTTTTTTATCACGTTCCATTTTTTTCTACGAATTAGGTAAGTAGGTATCTTTCAGACACCAGTTTTGAAAAAAAAGTAGTTATGTAAAATTTTCAAAATAAAATATATTCTATCCGGAATATCAATTTTGCATGGGAACGGAAAATTTGCAACTTAAGTTTTGATTGTTATCAATGTTTGGGGGCGGGGCCAGGCGCACGAGTCAGGCGGTCAGGCTGATTTTATAGTCACGCGTTTCAGCAGCGCCGTCGGAGTGCGCGCGCTCGGATATGTATTGGGGTAGTAGTAGCGTTTCAAATTCGCGCGCTTGAGCAGCGCCGTTCGGTGTTCCTGTTCAACAGCGCGCTGCCCAACGGCGCGTCTAGCGGCGTGACTATAAAACCAGCCTCAGTGTTCGACGCGGCGCATGATGTTCACAAACATTAACTTTTTTTGGAAAACAATGTGATGTTATATCTTAATATTTTAGTACTGAGTGATACTAAAAGAAAAAACACGTATTTTATTATTTTCAATAAAGATTATGATCTTTATTGAAAATAAATTTATTAAAATTTGGAACGTGGTAAAAAATTAATTCTGTTTGTTCAAGTAAACAACAAATAACAAAATAAATAACAAGTCTAATCTCAATTTTTTGCCTATCATAACACAAATCATCACGCTAAGTTAGGTTTACACGTAAGTAAACCCACCCAACATTTCGCATTGTAATAGGGGTTGAGCCTATTGCCATCAACATAATCCGGACTGCTACTGAGATATCCCTTATGAAAGAACCCATTTATGCGTCTGCAACCACTTCATCATTATAGTCATCGGAGCCTCTTCCCAAGTATGTTCAGTATATCCGGATTCCGGATATCCTTGCACGAGCGCGCGGTCTAAACATAACCTGCATAAGTCAGTTTTGAATCGAAAATACAATTATGTACCCTATAGCATTTTAGTTTAATTGTTTGCAACAAACACAATCAGTATTATCCACAGATACCTGTGAATAAATTCTTAAAGTTATGAAAATATTATATGTGAAACGAGTATTTTTTTATTTTGAAATCGATGTATTTATGTTACGTTTACAGCCTGCGCTCGTGCAAGGGCCTCTGATGTTTTTAGGGTTCCGTACCCAAAGGGTAAAACGGGACCCTATTACTAAGACTCCGCTGTATGTCTGTCTGTCTGTCCGTCGGTCCGTCTGTCTCATGAAGTGTGATAGTTAGACGGTTGAAATTTTCACAGATGGATGTATTTCTGTTGCCGCTACAACAACAAATACTAAAAAACAGAATGAAAAAATATTGAAGTAGGGCCCCACTTAAATATTTTTTTATTTTGTTTTTTATATTTATTCCATACAACAGACATGATTTTTCCCCGTTTTTGTAGATGGTACCTTTCGTGCGCTAGTCCGGCTCGCACTTGTACGGTTTTTTTTTCTTATACGTAGATAGTTTGTTCTAATAACAGACTTTGAAGATATTAGTGCGCTACGCATCGCAGCAGAATTGAATAGGTCAACGTTCATTTGTCTCTATATTTTGTTTTTTTACAAACTTTCCAAAACATGCTAGCGAATGCCAAAATTTACGACAATCACATAATACCTACTGTCTCGTAGGTTTAGTGGAACATGAGGTCTTAGGATCGATTCCCAGGCCGGGTAAAGTGGGTTTGTAGGTTGGTTTGGTGGTTATTATGTAGGTACCTACACCGAGTTGAGAGCATTTGTTAAGACGATAGACTCCAGGTTCGAGTTCAGAAAAAGACTGTGAGTTTAGGTAAAGATTAGTATTCTGAAGCTTATCAGAAGTATCTATGAAATAGGCATTTTGTAACATAACAAAAAATTAACGAACACTGTCCAATTATCCACAAACATGACTTCAAACTTCCTGATACATTACAACAAAAAACATACTAACTAAAAGTTGTTTTGTGCCAGTGCATTTTTTTTTTTCGTGTAAAGGAAGTGTTCCACGAACTTAAAAAATCGAATTTGTTATAAAAATTTAAAAGAGTATGAGAGAGCTTTACTAGTTAGTAACCGCGGTCAATGGGAGTCGATCAAATCATCAGTATCTTCGTCAGTCTCCTCTAACGCGCACGACACACTGACGACGGGAACTCGCGGTAGTACAGATCATGTATTAACAAACAATTTGGACTATTACACAGTCATCATGCAGTTGTGAACTATGTAAATAAAACGTGCGAAAACTTGTGGAAAGAAACAGTTTTGCTGTTTCCGGATAAGTTTTTGTGTCGACTCTTGTTAATGTTTTGGAAAATCTGTTAGTTTGTTGTGTTTTTCAAAATGTAATTGTTTGGTAACTGAAAAGGTAATACGTGATAAAAGTGTAGGTGTATTAATTCACATATCAGTTACAATAAGTATGTTGTTTTTTATAACTAATGTTAGCAGAGATAGCGTTGCACAGTTCCTATAATTTACCCTTTAAAAGACGGCAGCTTGTTTTATCGTACACTTAAACATGAATTTTGAAAATCCTGGATCTCCATAAATTTATTCAATATGAAACTGTACACATCTACAAAAATATGCTCGTTAATATTTGCTAGCTTTAATTATGATTCTGTGATATATGCGCTGCATACCTATACTAAATGAAAAAAGTCTACCCGGTATTCTTAATTTAAACATTCAATCAATGTATATTTCATTAATTTACTTAATTTAAAATAAACAACAATTTATGCAGCACAAATTCGTGATCTACGTAAAAAGCTCGTTAAACCGACGACGAATAAAAATAAAGAAAATAAAAACGATAACTTTTTTTTAAAAAGCTTTATACTTCTAAATATGTACTCGATGGTCATAGATTAACTCTCTAACAATAAGCTTCATACCTCAACTGTTTACGAAAACAAAAGAAAAGCTATTAATAAAACGGTAATATCATTTTCATGAATCGGTGAACGTGGGAAATACATTAAACTATTAATAAAAGCTTCATAACAGATGGCATCGTAATTCCTGTCTTACGCATCTCCTAACATTCATAATCTATATGTATTTCTAGTACCTAGGTAGTTCAATCAACTCAAACTACCATAGTCCACTGCTGGCCTCTGTTTGGCCTCCGCTTTCTGCATTCAGTCTAAGCTAGCTACTTTTTTAAAGTCGTCGGTGCATCTAATTTAGATGACTGACAGACGACTGTTATTTAGATGATCTAAATAACAGTCGTCTAAGCTAATTGCCATTACTCGAGCTCCACTCCAGGACACATTCCTACTTCAGACTCATTGCTCCACCGGCAACTTCCTTCTTCCAACGGTCCTTCGTGAAACATGTCCACACCATTGCCACTCTAACCTAAGTCGGTAGTTCAGTCCTCCATTGAATTTTCGGAGAATTTAACTTCGGAAATAGAAACCCCGAGCATAGGGTATTTTTAAGGTTGAAACCAAAGACTATATAACCGGTGGTTATATTCTCTATGGTTGAAACCAACATCCTCAAAAGTCGGTACGACCCAAGGCCCATAAGTAATGTGTAAAAACTATGGCCCATATCCGAACAGCCAATCAAATCAAATCTAATAGCAGTCGGCTCCCTATTAAATCAATCAATCGGGAATGTTCGGCTTCAATAGTGACGCCTGCGCACGTGTCAGTACTAAAAGTGTTTAGTATCCACGTTGTGTCGTGATTGAATCTTTGACGTCACAGGGGACCGGACCGCCATCATGGATTTATGAGTTCGATTGGTGCTGGGGGAAAATCGGAAAGGTGAGGGTAGAAAACAGTAACGGTTGTATTGACATATAACTTTAGTCAATTCGGTTTTGAATATTCTATTATTAGTAACTTTTGAAATGTTAATAATGTTATGTTAATTGTTTAACCCAAAGTTGAGGGTCGAGGCCAAAGTAACACCATTCGGAAACTAACTTTACCTTAAGTATTAACTTTATTGAGTCTTGTTTCTTTATCTTATTTTTATCAATTCCTGACTATCATAGATAAAGCATCACATTCATTAATATTTCATAAGTATCATCAAGACTCAATAAAGATAATACTTAAGGTAAAGTTAGTTTCCGAATGGTGTTACTTTGGCCTCGACCCTCAATTTTAGGGTCTATATTGAGTCCAAGGTCCAATTAGCCGCTAGGAAGCTGGGTGTTCTCGCAAAGGTGCGAAAGTACTTCACGCTGGAACAGCTCTTCACGTTATAACAAGCACAAGTTCGATCGTGCATGGAGTACTGTTCGCACCTTTGGGATGGATCAGCCAAGTACCAGCTGCAAGCGTTGAAAGCTATTGAGCGGCATGCCAAGAGGCTCATTGACGACGACTCTCTTGTCAAAGTTAAGCTCCAAAGCCTTGAACATCAGCCCAAAGTTGCTATCGTTTTTTTCTCAGTACATTTTTGGGAGTGTGCTTTGGAATTACACAATCTAATTCCCCCATTCCCATTCTATCATCGGACGAGCAAGCATACAGCGAAGTGTCACCGATAAATGGTTGAAGTTCCATAGACATTTATTGTGCGAACCTGTTCCCAGATCATTATACTCCGAGTGGATTAATTCAAAATTCGAGTGAATCGGTTTCTTCTAGGCAAGCGTGCTCTACCCTAGGCTACATCATCGCTTCACATCAGGCCAGTTGCGGGCAAACGCAAGCCGATAATATATTAAAAAGTTAGCAACTAATATAGACCAACACATTTAGGGCAAGCAGAAAAAATAGCAGTCTACTCAGTAGTAGAGGGTGAGAGGGTGGAGTAGTTCCCTAACGCAGACTAGCGATTAACATATGAGTCCGATCATTATCTAATTAATTATAAAATCGTAATCCATAGCATACAAAATTTCCTTCTGTCCTTAAATTTAATCTGCGTAAAAAACAAAACTGGTTTTTCATTCTTAAAAAATCACGTGTAAGTATGTAGTTT
Organism: Eurois occulta; assembly: GCA_950022335.1. Classification (NCBI taxonomy): domain Eukaryota; kingdom Metazoa; phylum Arthropoda; class Insecta; order Lepidoptera; family Noctuidae; genus Eurois; species Eurois occulta. Next base: position 7,465,207 of record OX465500.1, on the reverse strand, counting down.
AATTACTAAAGCTGGCCAATTCAAAGTTGTAAAAGCTCTATGGTCGTTCAAATTGCGTAATGTATTTCAACTTACTATGAAAATGTTATGCAATAAGTAGATAGGTAGGTACCCACCAACATTAATTTTAAGGTCTCGTAACTGTCTGTTTTTCAAGTTATTTATGAGTTTGTTATAAGGCAATAAAACAGTAGCTGCCATAATATAGGGTCTAAAGTGGAATCTTGTAGAAACAAAAAAAATCTAGAGATGGGATTTGGAGATGGGGAACCTGCAATTATGCAAAACCAGGCAAAGAACAAAAACAAAACATAGAACAATGATTAAGTGTGTCTTTGGTGGCTTTGACTCTAACTAAATATGTACATCGTATAAAGACATCTGGGACATCTCGGTTCCCTCACGAAGTTACGATGTTGTCCTACACGGTTCTTGTCTAAGAATCAAAAATCGGAAGACATGTGACATTTGCCAACCCGCACTGGCCCCGCGTAGTGGGCTACAGCCCATTCACTCTTATGGAGCGGAGACCTAATAATTCTAATAAGTAGACAGAAAAACTGCGTCAACAAAGTTCTGCTCGTAACGTTTCCTACTACTAATAAAATTATACTACGATTATGACATCACATAACATAACATCACACCTCTAATCCCCGAAGAACTAGGCAGAGATGTACCTAATAGTAGACCCACATTTCGCCAATGTAATAGGGGGCTAACTTATTGTCTTCGATCGGATACAAACCCAGACTCCGTTGCTGCTACTGAAAAACTCCGGATGGTAAACCCAAAAATGCTTTGCCCGATCTGGGAACAAACCCAGGACCACATGCTTAGCAGTTGCGCTTAATTAATGTATTATTACTTACTTAATTGACTATATTTAAATCGCCTTCCATCGCCTAATATGTTTCATCGCCTCTAAACTGAATCTGTATGTCAAGGTGCGTCTGTTCATTAAAGGAACAAGCCGCATTCTTCTCAGTAGGTATGTGTACGAAGTTCAATGATACCATTTACAGTCACGCAACTCACTTCACTTGTTTTAGAGTCAGTTTTGATTGATGTTATCGTTCATTCATTTTGATTCGTCAGGCTGACAATCTATACTAACACTACCTAATAATATTAAAAAGAGGTAATTTGTAAGTTTATGTAGGGGGTAATCTCTGAAACTAATGATCCAATTCTAAAAATTATTTCAGTGGCAGAAGCTACATTATTCGTGGGTGCTATAGCCTTCATATAATGTACGAGTATATTAGCCGAGCTATCACACGTTTTGCGAACGAAGTCGCAGGCGAAATGCTAGTAAATTATAAATTGATTCGGGCCAGGGGGTCTAAAATATGTCTAAAATATAAAGTAGTCACAAGGTGACAATTCATAATAGTAGGTAAGTCTATGACCATTTTAAGAATTTAAACGTAACTCATATTATTATCCTATTATGATTCTGCTAAAGCCGCCATTTTAGACCCCCAGTCGTGTTGATGAATGGAGAGGGAGAGGAAGACCAAGGAAACGATATCGATGGATTGTGAGGAAAGATATGAAAGAAAAAGAGTAAATGATAGCGTGACGGTTGACAGGGGAGAATGGAAGAAAAAAAATGTTGCGCCGACAGAAGTAGAAGCTAGTATAATAATTATGCTCAGCTCTGAAAAAATATAATCTTTAATGTAATAAAGCGGCCAGATTATTTAATTATTTAATAAGTAGATATCTAAATTCTACTATCATTTGTAATACTAAGTTACTACAGCTGAATCACACATTATTTTTACAATATTAAGTTTTCAATTGTCTCAAAGTACGATTTGATAGGTCTTCGTAACGTTAAACGTACTTATTACTTATTATGTTTTAAGTATCTATGACAGCCTTTCTAATCTAACTTCCCACGACAACTTTAAACATTGATCGATGACTGACTTGGTACAACTTTTTTTTTTATCGAAATGACGCAATTTGTCGTACCTAGTCTATTATAACTTTTATATCTAAAGCTTCCTCAATTAAAGAGGGGTTTCACAGTATACCTTTACCGTGGCGTGAGCATGAGATTATGAACGTAGATCACAACCGTAAAAATATAACCATATACCTGCGTTCTAACGTTACAATGACTATGGTAAAATGGTATTTTTCTTAAGTAACTAATTTTGTTTTTTTTTTTTGACAAATAAACACCACGATTTAAATACCTTAGGTTCTATCTTAGACTAGGGCAGGTGGTGGTTCACAAAGTTCGTCTGCGTCGAAGAAACATATGACACTCGGCAATATAATGTAGCTTTAAATCTGTAAAATAATTTTTCGAAGAGACGTATGTAGTCGATTCAGAGACTAATGAACTCCACTTCAGCGTTTTTACCCCATCGTCCATCCCGAAGTAGATGGAAGTAGTGTACACTACGCATAACTTATTTCCTTGATTTCATTTGCAAGTGCTAGACTACCATCCATGGCAACACGATTCCAGGGGTTGGCTACTTAACCCCCCCACCCCATTGTATTCATGACGGATAGGGAAAGGGCAATATACTACTTCTCTTCTATATACAATATACACCATCATTTTTAGGTCGTTCTGGAGCCGAATACCTACCATGAACTCGATCATCGAACTCGAAACGATTGGGACTATTTTTTTCAAAAAATAACAATAAAAAAAACACTAAAGAATAATTTTAATGTTTTTTTTTTTATAATGAGAACTCAAATGCATATTTATGTGTAAAACGTATCCACGATAGCAACACATGCGAACGAAACCCATTGGGAAATTCATTCATCGATAGATTCTCATTATTTCACAAAAAAAAACATTAAATTTATACTTTTGTGTTTTTTTTTATTGTTATTTTTTGAAAAAATAGTCCCAATCGTTTCGAGTTCTATGACCGAGTTCATGGTATTCGGCTCCAGAACGACCTAAAAATAATGGTGTATAAGAGAAGTAGTAGAACAGCGATGGTTGAGTAAATACGGACAGACAAACGGACAGGATGAATCTATAAGGTTTTTTAATCATTTGGTTACGGTACCCCAATAAAACTGTCTATAAAACTGTCAGCGAACTCCAAATGGACGCACTAAAAGATCAACAAACTAACGAATGTCCAAATTTTATCTTACGAGTATGTAACCTAAGCGTTATAGTTTTAACACTTCATTATAGTAATACTAAATACTAGAAGATAATCTAGTTCCCAACTACTATATCACATTTCAAGATGGCTATCTAAACATTTGTATATTCATCACAATGCATTATTAAAATGTTGCTTTTAGTTTTTATCTTATATTCAGTTTTTAAAGTCTTTGATTTATAAGAGCTTTTGGCTTCTTCAAAACTTCAGTCACAACACTTCACTTCCAATGAAGCTATACCTACTATCTTTCTCACAGTTCATCCATCGGACACTGGTATCTATAGACAAGTTTAAGTAATTAATTGACTTAAATAATTACATGCAACCATTTTTATGCAATAGACAAGAATTTCAAGGAGGAGGAACTCGTGGCTAAATAAGAACAGCCGTTCGGGTCCATCTTTAGGTTAAGCCGTGCTTAGCTAGGTTGGTCCGTGGATGGGTGACCACCCATTACATACCGAGTTTCCTCCGTGCCTCGGAAAGCATGTTAAGCCGTTGGTCCCGGCTGTCATTTGTAGATCTTTGACAGCCGTTACAGGTAGTCAGTGATCCGAAAATCTGACAACCAGTTATCGTATTATCTAGCGCTAACTGGGTTGTGGAGGTCAGATAGGCAGTCGCTCTATGTAAAATACTGGTATTCAGCTGCATCCGGTTAGACTGGAGGCCGACCCATAATGCCTAGCCTTTTGATGATGATGAGACAAGAATTTCAACGATTACTTCGTTCAATCATCAAAGAAAGCAAAGATACTAAACTACAGAATAAAATCGTATCTTAAATAATTACTTTTACTCAAGTAACCACTTTGACATGTTTAGAGATACAGATGAAAGTGGCGATTCTGTACTATTTGCAAAACAGACAGCCTACGTGAGTTTGTTCATTTTTGTTTTTCTTTACACAATCATAATGCCTATTCAGAATGTGCTGAATCATCTAGTAAAGTTAATGCGGTTTTTGTCAAGGCCGAGTCTAACGTAATTTAGATTACCTATACAGCTGGTTTTAACGTAAGTTACAGAACGGATAGCAATAGTTAACGTTTTCCAAAGGCTTAAGTTTTTTCAATATTGTATCTACCTATTGAGAAAAATTGAGGCTGACTCACTGACTCTTGTCATTTTATTGAGTATTGGAAATGAGTCAGTATTTTATTACCTATTGCCTAATTAATGTTGAGATTTTGGCAAGAATGTTATCCACACATCTAGAAGCAGCATGTTTTTTTGTATAGAATGAAATACGATTTAGACCGCGATGGTACAAAAAAAATAATACTATCAATGAAAATACCAAGAACAAGAGAAATAAATGCTTAAATAAATAATACAAATCAATAAATAGCTGATTTTTATCTCATAGTTTTACATTATAAATGATCTTATCGTACATCTTAATACATAGTTTATGGAATAAATTCATCTGATAATAAAAACAATAGAATAAACCTTACTAGTAACGGTCTATCGGACCCCTAAAAATATCTATTAAGGAATATCATAGCGTTATTCAAGGATATTTTGTAAATATAAAACATAAATAACATGTTACCAACCGGTTCAAAAAGTAAAACAGTTGAACCGAAATCAAAACCAGACGGAGTCTGATTCTACGAAATGTTTTTATCTCACAAATATGCGTCTATGGGAAATGGAATCCGACCACAAAGTATGAAACAAATGGAGTTAAACGTGAAGTTAGATTTTAATTTAGTTTGACGGTTTACACAATGTACGATCCTCACAATGCTATAAGTTTGTCTCGTGAACTTTTGGCAATCACGAAGTATCTACTCTTTCTTTTTACGGTATAGCCATTTTCATAGTATAAAAGTTTTACTTTTTTTTTGTCAAATTGTTTGCAATATAAACCCGATTTTTCTTCAATATCGCAATGTGGATTGGTCTAATAAACCCAATCAGTCCAAAGGATATCAAGGTTTGTGTAGGGGAGGTAAGGCGGTTTGTGAGTGAGGCGAGTTGCGACAAGTTCGGTTAAATACGAGTAAACAAACAAATATACAAGGAAGATGTTATAATTGTGTGTGTAATACTAGGCTGTAGCTGTAGACCCCGAGGCTATTGGAAAAATCCCAAATATGCTTAAATGACGTCAGAACATGCCACCTAAAAGCATCTGACAAACATGCTGATGTTTAGGTACCAAACAAGTTGAACCGCTATAATTTTGCGTCTGTTTCTTTTTGACTTTTTGTTAAACTTTTTTGACTTTTTGTTTCGTCTGTTTCTTTTTGACTTTTTGTTACTCATGAAGTCATGATAGGTTATTCAGTCGGCTCTTGGTGAGTTGTCGTGGAGACCAACTTGTCGTGGAGACATTTTGTGAGTGAGGGTGAGAAACATGCCGTGTCGACGGCGCGTTCGTGTTCCACGCGCGCCTCAAAGAGATGTCAGCAAACAGGAGGGGCCCGCCGATGCCTGCCAGGGCTGCGGGACTGTTCGAAAGAGATACCGTGGCCCTGGGACATAAAGGGCAAAAGAAGGAACAGGGGTGGTTTTTAGTCAGTAAAAGTCTGACACTCCCTTCCGCTCCGCCCAGAGCGGGAGGAGTTATTTGATGATTTCCCACCCGGAAAAAAAAGGGTGAGAAACATGACATACGACCAATATGACGTTTTTGAAAGATAGTCGTGTTAAAATCATACACTCGTTTTTAAATCAATTGCTCAGCTCAGTTAGACTCATTGTCATGACAACAGAATATCTCCAATCCAAGGCGTTCAGGTCAATTTATAAACAAACCATAGCTGTGTGTAGGATGGAGCGTATTTAGGGCATCTCGAGCTGAACTTGAGCAGAGTCAGCGACTAAGAATGTCAATTCAAGCTAGGTTATGATGACTGATGATGTCTTTAATCTAGCTGGATCTCACCAATTTGATACATTATGAGGAATGCTCATTCATTTTGTGACAAAAGGCTTTATCCTTGCAGGGGCGGGGTTGCTTACAAATCTATTAGTTGAGGGAATCCTAATATTTTGGATGTTGTTAGAAAAACTTTGAAACCTAGGCCTTTTAGAAAAGAAAGGCTTGCACAGTGAGACTTTCATTTACTGTTTAACAGACATCAATGACTCGCTTCTTTTTATAAAACATTTAAAACTATAAACTATTATAATTATGTGAACGCTTATGGAATTTTTATGATCCATTTCATTGATCGCATAATTTGAAGGCTTAAACATTGATGCCAGTTGACTATGGTCATATAGTTGTTTGCTGATTAAAAAAATATTTATAGGAGATAAAGAAGGAATGTCGTTGTTGGTCATAAATTAAATTTTAAATGACTAAGTAGTCGGGTAAGTTAATTAAATACTAAGATTTTATCATTATCATCGAAATGGTCATAGAACAATATAATATTCCTTATTTCATAAGGTATATTATTTGGCGCTGTCGGAACTTGAGATCATAAAATTTGTTTTAAACCAAGAATGGAGCCTTATAAAATATAAAGAAGAGAATTCCTCGTTAAATGTAATTCGAACTAGTGTTACAAGGCCACTAGAAGTACCTACCTACTTGTCTACTTGCGCATGCGCGCATAGGTACTGGAAGCACGGTTGGTTTAAAACTTTATCTAACTTTATCTATACAACACAATCTTATAATTTTGTTCTCAAATGTAGAAATCCTAAGAAATCTATGTTAATTAGGCAGATGTTTGACACATTTTATGAAGTAGAACTGGATAAAATTGGCTTGTAAGGATCGGATCAGACACTAAATTATGTAAAACTGATTCTTCAAGCAAATGATTTAGTTGTTGGTGCCATATAATTAGCATATTGTTCAGTTTGATTTTATAATTCACTAGCGACTCGCCACGGCGCCGCCTATCGGATTTAAAACAACGAACTACCTCTCAAGCTGGAACCAATCATACAAATTCACAAAATTTTATTGAAATCGGTTGGGTGGTTTTCGAGATTAACCTGTAGATAGCGACAGTGATTTTTACTATGCAAGGTGTTAGATAATAAACTCAAGACCTCTCGTGTGGTGTCTCTGAGCATGAAACTGAACAACTTTTGTTCTACGACTTTTGAAAATTCATTTGTTTTTTTGTTTTACCATACAGTTCGATCAGCTGATCGCGTCAGTTCCTATACAGTTTCAGTACACTATACATATAGCTTGTTTCTGTGACTTATTTGCCTTCTTTTTTTAACCAAATTCCAAAAAGAGGAAATTAAAAATTTGTCTGAATATTTTCCGTTACAGAGATGTTTGTTATTTATGGTTTTTGGATTTTTTTAACTTGCAATATAACGGGCTGAAAATACTATAACTGTCTACGCAAACTGTGAAAGATCTACCTCAATTATTATAGGTAACAGTTTTCCACAGTGTATGTCCACAAACATATTCGTGTTCCACGTGTGACGTGTGTCGTGTAGTCCAACGTGACGAAAAAACACGTGAACAACACCTCCGTAACGGAGTTACGTCACATAATAATTGTTTAATACCCCAAATTATAGAGCCTCTCAAATATTATGTATGCTTGTGTAGCATACACGATTTGATGTGTAGTCGATTTTGGACGAACTCGGCGTTCGTTTTTGATCAGTAGGTAATCGTCATAATTATTCACAACCCGATTGCACCCATTTTTAGGTATTAAATTAGCCTCTCTTTGCTTGAGTCCATGTTCCTGTGCCAGCCTCATCCAGGACATACCCGACCAACACTGGTCTTTCTAGTCCTTGGACGCCAGTTTTTCACAGCTTTCGCGGTGATGGCATGTGGAGTATGCCATCACCGCGGCTTGCTAGGATAGTTGGTAATAGGAGGCTTAAAAATTTGTTTAGTTCTGGGACGAGCAGAAGAGGTCTATAATCAAATCCCACTCGCTATTTCATGCCTACACCTGCTATTGTTAGGTTTTAAAATAGGTTATTCGTTTACATTATGTCGGCAATTTTAGAATTGTGTCCGGTTTAACTTCATTTAGGTTAGTACTTTGCATAATATCTGAATTCGGATGAAAATTGATATGTTTTTCTATGGTTTCGCGTTATTATTGAGTACATAAACATGTTATAAAACAGGATAAAATATGTAGGTATGTCCCTACCTATCTAATTTCTCGATTTATGTTGTTATGTCCAATGTTACTCTATCAATATAGAAATCATTAAAAAATCATTTAATGTTGATCACCAATTAATTTTCCATTTGGAAATGATTTTGGCTATTACTATATTATAACGTTGATTTTTTAAATGTATTTTGGTTGCATTAGTATTTGTTACCGTTGACGGGTTACATATTAGCATTCAGTCACAATTATTACAGGTTTTTTTTTAAATATTTTTTATTAAAAACTTGCCAAGTTAGTGTTGTAGCTACAAATGAACTATACCGTTGCCAAAAGGTTTTTGTCGCAAAGATTATCTGACTAATTTCTTTTTACCAGACTGCCAAGGAAGGGTTATGTTTTTCGCGCGTATCTTGTATGCATGTAATATTCTTTATTACATGCATACAAGATATATAAAAAAATCCGTGTAGCGGTTTGGAAGATATGAAGTACCTAATTCATATCTTCCAAACCGCTACACGGATTTTTTTAATTAACATATCACACATACACATATTTTATTATACATATATTATACATCATACATATATTACACATAACATTATATAATTATTAATTAATATATACATACAATATAATATGTTAATTAAATAAATCCGTTACCAATGGTAACCCAAGTCTAAGATAGGTGACGCGAAAAAAAACCAACGTGACGACTGTGGAGACGCCATAGTTTAAAGTATTTTTTTTAATTTTATATTTCTGCAATATGGGTTTCAAATTAAAGGGCTCACTCATCATGAGGATTTTAAAAATCATGACCATATTTTAATTTAAATAATCGTAACTAAAATCTGTAAAATAAAAAAATATGAAAGCCAACTGTGTAAAAAATAACTAACTGTAACTTTAAATAAAAACTGAAAAGAAAAAAAACAAGTTCAGTCCAAAAGTAAAAAAAAAAGTAAAGGCAATTTAATTACTGCAACATTATAATAATTTCATTATCACACACTCATAAAATAAAACAAATAACAAATTCTAATACGGAACATATTGACTGCAATAGTCGGGAGCAATATTGGATAGAATCATTTTAGTCTAGATAAATGGGTCCCGACTGTTGCAGCCAATATGTTCCGTATGACCGAGCTTGTTTTTTTCTTTTCAGTTTTTATTTAATGTTATTAGTTAGTAATTTTTTTTTTATTTTTTATTATTATTATTATTATTTTATAAGCCTATGCCAATACCTAATAACGATGTTTGGGTTTACAATACTTATGCATCGCAAGACCATTGCGATAAAGCTAATTGGCATTAATTAGTAGATTGTACAAACTATTTTATTGCATCCGAATTGCGCAATATTAATCAAAATGCGTATCTTATGTCAAACCTTCAATGGTGCATGTTTTACTGTTGGTGTCCCCAAGGCATTTTCTAATTAATATTTAAAAGTTCGGTGGATTGGAAAAAAATGATATTGCACAACTTGTCCTGCGGTTATTATAGCGACTAAAAAAAGGCGGTAATGATAATGAATATTCATTAGTAGTTAGGCGAGTGACGGGTAATTGATATAATAAAAGCTTGCTAGTGTTAATGAGAGGCGAAATAAGGCTATCTATTTCATAACAATTTTTAAATAATATGACATAATGTTAATGTGAATGTATCATCATCTGCCTAGCCTTTTCCCAACAATGTCAGGGTCTGGACTGTTAGTCCATACTACGATAATAATACGATACCCCTTGGTAAGACTGGTTGTCAGACTTTCGAGCCACTGACTTTCTGTAACGACTGTCAAAGATCTACAAATGACAGTCGGAACCAACGGCTTAACGTGCTTTCCAGGGCATGGAGAAAACTCGGTATGTAATGGGTGGTCACCCATCCACAGACCAACAGGAGACTGATCTGACGGCTATTATTATTTAGCCACGAGCACCTCCACGAGCTCTTTTTTTGTATCGACGACGGTATAATAACCAGTAAGGTGCCAAGGTTTAAGAGAAATAAATATCGATTTATTTACTTCCCATTTCCTGCTAAGAAACTAGAGCACGGGACATAGAGCTTGTATATTGCATATGCATACCTTAGCATTTGCCATAGATATTGATAGATATTTTTTTCATTTGATAGAATTCCGTATAAATAAACAACCGTCAACCGTTTCGTACAAACACACAAGTATCGTATCTTAAGATTCTTAAGGCGACGAATTGTTAAACAAACTGACAATGGTCAAGAGGGGACTGAGCGTCAGAGCGGGGCGAGGATTGCATACGCGCGCTAGCTTATAATTCAAGGACGTAAGCGACAAAATGGTTTTGTTATTTTATTTAGTTAGAAATGATAATTTGAGAAATATTCCTTCTACTATTTTAAAGAGTATGTATAGACTCATCTACGAAAAAAGTTAAGAGGCTTAAATCGGTCCCGTTTGCCCATAAAATGTGAATCTCTTTTTAAAAAGAGGTGTGTTTGATATATTTTTCTCTGTTAAAAAAGTTACCTAATCATGTATTGAAAACTAACAAAATAAGGTTTTTATCATGTACTTTCAGGTAACCAACTTGTATTTTGATCCGTTTTGTATTTACTGAGAAAAATTGAGATCATTGGCGCCAAAATTTCCAATGCGTCCTCTTAATTATGACTTGTTCTAAGAGTCTAGACCATGTTCCGAGATTTCTTTTACGCCCTCGGACTGGTCATGCCATTAATAAGACAATTGGTATGATACGATTCGATCCATTCATTCCAAAACCGGTACTTTTGTATCGATCCTAGTGGTTATCGTATTCCTTTATATCGATTCAAAATACCGGAGTATCGCATCCTGTTGCATCGAAACTATAAAGTATCGGATCGGACCATGCACCACTAATAAAAACTTTCACCAATCAGCTGCTTAGCGACATACCAAAGATAAGCGAGATGTTTCTATAAAACTTTTTAAAGTTCTCATTCCTTTTTTTTTAACAGTAACCAGTTTTCAGTCGTTTTTAGTGTTGTTCTTCGAGTTCAAATAGTTTTTTTATTGAATCAAGTTCTTTTATTCGGAACTAGGGATTTCTAACTGTATTCAGTAAGTCCGTACGTGTAGGTACCTAAGTTTTGTATGTCCGCTAGTTATTTTAACCGTAGAAAAGTTCATTCATGGGTTGCGTAAAATTTTGTTATTTTAACGTGGTAGTTGTGATGCATTGCATGGCTTTAAGGAGTGTGACAAGAAGGATTGACAAAAGGAATTAGAAATGGCTTTTTTGACAGCTGATAATGACTAGAAACGGTCAGAGGGTCGTCTTAGGGGCGAGATACGATACGCCTGATGAGTTTCGCACCACACTGTTCGACGGTGGAAAAATATGACGTTCACTTTGTTTCGGTTTGGAAGCGTGATTCGATATCGCGTCAGACTATACCTACCTACGCTTAATGCATGGACATTATACATATCTCTTTCTAGCCGGCTCAAGCCGATTCCTCGTCGATGAGTAAGGTTACTCCCTTTTCAGAACTATAATGACGCTTATTTATTGTGATAAGATTAATAGGAGCGATATTTCAATACATTTTGACCTACGTAGGTATGTGCGATAGAAGCTCGTTTGTTGCTATTTCCTGAATAAAATAATAAACAATAAAATAACATACTTTATAGGTGAATGCTTTTAAATTCCACTTCAATATTAAAAAGACAAACATGAAAAAAACATCACAATCAAATTAGGACGCATTGTTATTAAGTATGTTTATTGCTAAATAGACAAAAAGCTTTTAAGATTGTAAAATGTCAATTCAACAATATTGATCGGTAATCGTCATAATTTGTCCATTTGTTTGTCTATCGGCATTGAGCAATATGGAAAAACTACTGCGTCATCAGAATTTAATTTAAACATATTTAATGCCAAAAAAACTAATCAGTAATCATTAATAATTATGATAACTTTTAACTATGCAATTAGGTGGAAACAAAATGGCAGGCGTTTAGGAAGCGCATTTCGAATTTGGAATCAGTGCGCGATGGTAGATTCCTATTGACATGACGTTTAAACTTCGAACAGTCTGCTTCGCATAGTGTAATATATTTATAATCCGTGTTGATACATTTAGTACATGCTTATTTAATTGTAAATATAAATAGAAACTGTGCAATATAAATCTCTGTTGACAGCAAAAAGAAAAGAAAAATGTAAAACAAATGTGACAAAACAAATCAATGATTTGAATTAATGAAACAAATCAATGACTAGGTACAACGAATGTTGACAGACCTCTTCACATTGACAGTAACATAAAATGAGAATTAGACAGTTATCTAGTTAATGTTATCATTTTAGCACCAATAAATCTTCCACAAATATTATGTGCGAACAGTGTCAATATATCCCTAATACGTGATTGTTGTGTTTTCATAACTTTAACTCAATAGTGCAGTGTGCTATAGTATATTTTAAAAACAATTAAAATGACGACAGGCGAAGATAAAAAGCCACTCAGCCGATCCAAAGTTATTTTATCACAGGTAAGTGTTTATTTTATTAATCTGAAATTATAAACTGATTTTTATTTTATTTTACTTATTTAAATGTATTTAATAGTAAAAATAAATAAGAAAAAAAGTTAAACATTTCGTAAATAAAAGCTTATTCCGAAAATCAGAAAGTACTGCAGGCATTCGTTTATATATAACAACCAATCAATATTCGCAAAACTACTTATGTAGGTAAATGAAATTATAAAACATGTCATCTCATTTGACGGTCTACCTACATCAGTAAAAAAGTAAAAACTTAACAAGGTTCTATTCAGTGTTGAATAAACTCCGGAGCACAAAAATACTGGCTCGTTTTTTTTTTCGAAAATCGAATAATTATACTTTTTCGCGGGAAACAATTAAAAAGAAAATGTCATGTCAGTCGCACTCATTTGTTTTTTTTTGTGAAAAGTATGGAAGAAAACATTTATTTAGAAGTTTTTGGTCCTGTATCCTGTTTGATACTTAGCAAAAAAATACCATACATTAATGTATGGTATTTTTTTGCTAAGTATCAGTGCAATCAAGACCGATATAGGTAGGTTGTACCTGTATTTATAATCGGTGTTTCTATGAACAAAATTGGCGGTTTCATCATCCGTCATTCACAAGGTAACAATATTCAATTTGTATGATAGCAATTTATGATTTCTTCTCACACAGGCTACGCACATAACCATTTTATTTATATTAAAATCAATTTGAGGTCATTGACACTCAATCTTTAAATTCATTGTTCAGCATGGCAACTCGTGCAATAGTGATCTATCAGTGTAAAGTTGTGAATGAATCGATGCAAATTTTATTTAAAAATAGACAAGTCCAAGTCAATAGATACTTCGATGATTTAATTGCACGTATATTGTATGACAGTGTCTACGGATTCTTCTTCTTAGCGTATCGGTGGCAATCTAAATTGTATCAGCCTAGAACAGAGCTACTAATTTGGCGCTTTCAGTAGCGTCCATCAGTTCTTGTTGCGAACAAACAACAGGACACGCAGGACACGATATTAAGTGCCCCATCGTTTGTAGAACAGCACCACATTTACACTCCAGGGCAGAGTCATTAATGAATTCCACTACGGATTGATAAATCAGCTTAAAGTATTCCCACGGCTAGGATACGGGACGTACATCATCATCATCATGCATCATCACCATCATCATCAGCTTACAGCAGTCCACTGCTGGATATATGCCTCTCCAATCGCACACCACAATGCTCGATTCTCGGCAACTCTCGTCCAGTTGCTACCAGCCACCCTGCGGAGATCGTCGCTCCACCGAGCCTGGGGGCGCATGCCGATTCGAAGTCTCCACTCAAGAACACATCTACCTCAAGACCCCAGGGCTATTAAGGCCGGCCCATAAAATGAAATGCGTACAAATATTCAATGACATAAACAGTGATTATTTTGTTTAAAAACAAATGAACTGATACATAGATGAGATTACATTGATAGCCCACTTCATGCAAGGATAAGAAGTCGTTGCACTTACTAAATGGCAAATTAAAAGGTAAAAGTTCTGATAAAAAATACGTCAAAACTTTGTCTCGTGTTATTTTTATAACATTCAATGAACATAGGTCAGTTTGTCTTATTTGGAATTGATTGATTGATGGCTTCCAAATTGACGATATTGCGACATTCAATAAGATGTGGCTAATTGACAACTGTTTTTCGGTACTAGAGCAACTCCAGTCGAGGTTGAAAAACTAAAGCTGACTCGAGTTCTTCTACTACTGGTAGTAGTTGGAATAGTGGGGTATTTGTTACCTACGAGCCTTTCTTTCCGTTCTCCCCAGACTGAGGGAAAGTTTATAACTACTACACTCCACTACTCTACACACACACACACACACACACACACTTCTCTACTTTCTGGGTTGTTTTTACTGTTTTTAGGGTTCCGTACCCAAAGGGTAAAACGGGACCCTATTACTAAGACTTCGTTGTCTGTCTGTCTGTCTGTCTCCAGGCTGTATCTCATAAACCGTGATAGCTAGAAAGCTGAAATTTTCACAAATGATGTACCTATTACTATTGCCGCTATAACAACAAATACTAAAAATTAAAAAAAAATATATTAAGGGGGGCTCCCATACAACAGATATGATTTTTTTGCCGTTTTTATAGATAATGGTACGGAACCCTTCGTGCGCGAGTCCGGCTCGCGCACTTGGCCGTTTTTTTTTGTGTTACCCATGTTCACAAATATACGATTTGATTTGATTTGATAACTGAGTGAACGTACGTAAAAAAGTTGCTGGGAATTTTTGTGATTTGATGTAATCATGAGGTCGAATATGTTAGGATTTTTTTTTTATTCGTGGTTTCGGATTATCACACGATACGTCTTTTCTTCTATTTTGGTTTACAGAAAACATTCTCAGTCTTATTTCCCTTTTTAAAAACAATTACTTGAATCTACCTATCCCTTCTTAAACCTTATTTGGCTTTAGTAACTATGATAATTAAAGTATTTTATGGCCAGGAGGCGCTTTATGGTATAAAACAAGGAAATGAATATACAAGCACATTTTATGTAAACGACCTTGAAATAATTGTCAGAATCAATCAATCAAATACATTTGTGTAATAACAACTTGTCCCTTCATATTTCACTAGCTGATGCCTCCGGTTTCGCTCGCGTGAAGGTCGAAAATTTTCCCACGGGAGTGTACCTACTAGGATAAAAATTATCCTTTGTCTTAACCCAGGTCATGGTATACCTGTGTGCTTAATTTGATTAAAATCCATTCAGCCGCTTAGGCGTGAACAGGTACCTAATAGATAGACAGAGCCACTTTCGCATTTATTAGTATGGAAGTATGGATGTTTGTGCAATTAGTGATCATAAAGCTATTATGGCTATAAAACGCGCCGGATAATTATGTGAAAAAATCAATCGGCTTTGGTTATAATAATTGACTACAAAAAACCAAACACAAAAATACAACCATTCGTATCAGTAAGGCACGTTTTCAGTTATGTGCCAAGTATTCTCTCAAAATTCTAGTAAGTATTCCATAGTATGTACGTTCCATGTAATATATTTTGGCCGTCTTAGTATTGCACTATTGTATAAATAAGCAGATTTTTTCAATAATTCCAAGTTTCAATGTTCATTTTAGTACTAGCTTATGCCCGCGGCTTCGCCCGTGTGGGAAATGCACGGATCAAGCAATTCACGGGATCTTACTTACTGGGATAATAAGTAATCTACCTATGTGCTAAACCAGACTATAATCTATCTCTGTGCCAAGTTTCATCCAGATCTGTTGAGCCGTTCTGGCGTGATTGAGTATCAAACATCTATCCATCCAAATTAGTTTTTACTTTTATATGTTGAATCGGTAATAAAGAATAGTTTATGTATTTAATTTTATTTGAGTAATACAGACCACTCGTTTTTAGGGTTCCGTACCCAAAGGGTAAAACGGGACCCTATTACTAAGACTTCGCTGTCTGTCTGTCTGTCTCCAGGCTGTATCTCATAAACCGTGATAGTTAGAAAGCTGAAATTTTCACAAATGATGTATTACTATTGCCGCTATAACAACAAATACTAAAAATTAAAAAAAAATATATTAAAGGGGGGCTCCCATACAACAGATATGATTTTTTTGCCGTTTTTATAGATAATGGTACGGAACACTTCGTGCGCGAGTCCGACTCGCACTTGGCCGGTTTTTTTTAAGTAGGTACTTTAACTTGCAAATATTAGTTCATAGTAATATCAATTACATTACTTATGTGAAATAATATTGATACCTTGGTTTGAGATTGGATACCGGTGACGACAATCAAATGATTATTAGGAATCTATTTATAGACAATACTTTTAAATAATATTTAATAATATCAATGTCGCGTATCACGAGCCAATGCGAAAATCGGGATTTCACTTATATTTACAGACACGTCTTCCTCACTTACTAATAGGTAAATACTCCCGCGTCTCGCACGCCCTGCGCAACACTGCGCGCCATGCGCCCTTCTACATGAGTTTCGAAGCCCTATTTGACTCAGTTGGGGTATGATTGGAACAACTGTGATACACGTTTCTCATCATTTTAACTAAAGAGTGTGTACACAAATTTTCAAGTCAATCGACCCCGAGAGTAAAAAGTTTCACAGAAAATTCAACACTCCATTTCACCCACTTAGGGGAAGAATTTCGAAAAACTTAGTTTTAGTGTATACCTAATCTTGACAAAGAAAACACCCTCCAAATTACATGTCTCTAGGACCAGCGGTTTGGGCTATGCGTTGATAATATCAGTCAGTCAGGACTTTGAATTTTATATGTATAGATGGAGTCTGGCCTACCTACTGTCCACCATATTATTTTATTTTCAAAAAAGAAACCACTTAAAAAACTTGTATAAATAAAAAGTTTCAATACAAACAAGTAGGTATTGCAAGAGGAAAAATCAATCAAAATGAAATTTCCGAAATATAAATCAGGTATCGTATAATCGTTGTAAGTTCAAGTAAGTTCTCCTACTGTGTCCATAATCTTGAACTGAATTCATGGTACACACTACACAACAACAGATCGCGCGTCGATATTCCTTACGCCCTGTATAATGGCGCGTTTACACTTGGTCGTTAGCCCGTATTCGGGTGCTCGAAAGACTACTTGAATTCAGGCATCCGATACATCCATTCGGACTAGATTGTCCGAAGACGGGGGACTAAACCACGTTCCTTTACACTTGGTCGTTTGCCCGAATTCCGTGCAATGGAATTTGGGGGAACTTATTACTTATTACTTCGGGGAATACTGGCGAAGTTATAATAATATGTTGTAGACACTATTCGTTCTAAAAAAATACATCGTCAAAGATGACCTCACTTGCAAAAACTCAAAAGTAAGGTCATCAAAGATAAGAACCATGTAAAATATAAATCCTAGAATAAAGTAAGACTTTAAATTGAATGAGTCGTTATTTATGGGTAGATAAAAAACATGTAATTCAGAGGCCAAGGTCTAGAATTTTATCTAAATTTTTGAGATATCAATTTAGCATTTAGGATTAAACATCCAAAAATGACAAAACAAGCTTACATAATGTTTGTGGCCTCTAAAATTCGAAGACAGATTCGGATCTTCTTCACGTTATGTAGGCGGCATGAGAAAAGAGAAAACTGGATTTTAGAACCTATCTACAACTTTACATTGTCTTTTATAAAATTCTTCAAGTTAAAACAAAATTACAAGGACGTTTTTTAACTTTTTGATTCAATGTTAGGTTTATTGAATGAGGTTTTGTTTTTCATTAAAACATCCTATGCGATTATATGAGCAATATTTGTATATATTATATTTGAAATCACCTTCTCGAAAACGGCTCTAACGATTTTTGACGGGCGAAAAATCGATCTAGCTAGGCTAAAACTATCATATCATATCTAGATCACATCTGGAAAATAACCGTTTCTCTATTTTCACCCGAGCTGAGCTCGGTCGCCCAGGTACTGATTAATGAGTGTCACAACACTAGTGAGGTATGTGACAAAACAAGCTTTACCAAAAACAAAATATTGTGAATATGCATTTCAGTTTGGGCCTCTGGCCATTCCACAGACCACAGTAGGTAGGTAGCCTGTTAAAACCTCCACTCATTTCTTTGCTTATGGTTATGACTTTCAAATAGGTACATTTCTGGAATTATAATTCTCGGAAAATCTATGTTGCCTTATGCAGATTTTTCTTAATATTATAAGTATTGTCCATAACCATTCACATTAGTTCAGAATTATTTTGAGTCAATAGCTCGCCTGTTCAGGAAAACTTGCCAATAACTGCTCAATCAACGTAATTGGTAAATGAGATACACTAACGAACGAGAGAAATCGAACTCGAGAAAACAACAACCAAATTTCGATTGCGAGGGTCTTCGTAATAAAAAAAAAAAATACATGCGGCATGCGGCATGTGTAAATAAAAAAAAAATATACCTACTCGTACATTATTTCATTAATATGCTGCCTACAATACGATATAGTCGAACATTTAAAAATAACCAGATTCCTCATAATATTTGCATGTAGGCGGTTTTTTTTATTATAAACCTTATGAATGAACACTAATCGTACAAACATTTTTGTCTTTTACCTAATATTCACAAATTATATGGATACATTGACATTTTGAAGTGAATTTCGTGATTATTTCTCGCATTGATAGGTCATAAGTTGAAACTCGACCACCAAAAGGACAACACAACACAAATCCGCTAAATTTTACTCTTTCGTGGGCCTACCACGAGCGCGCGACATATACTTAACGTAAACTAGATATTTTTTAATTAGACGTATGTCTTTCATATAGTATTTTGGTTTACAACCACAACAAGTAATCCTTAGAAATCAATTAAAAAAAAACAAAAACAAAATTCAGTTATTTCAGGTACGTAACCCATATTGCAAAAAAAAAACAAATACAAAATCAATAAATATACATAGAAAAATCAATTCAAATTATTTATTCACTTCAAGCACAGAGTACAGAGGCGGACTTAATGCCATAGGCATTTTCTACCCGTCAACCTTTGGGTGATGCAGAGACAAGCAGAAAAAAAATTAATGAACAATTATTAATTATAATCTTGTTAGTCTCTTACGGGCGACACTACATGTGACTTATCTATCACAGCAGTGCCGCACATAAGGACAGTCCAACCTATCAGCAATCAGAACCGCATTGGAGCTGGCACGCACCCTGCGCACAAGGGACGCGCATCGCTTCCGCATGGTCGCATGGAAGCAGTCCGTGCGCGCCCAAGCGAACATACCTGAAGCGCTGCAGTAGCGAGGCAGGCAAAAACCGCCCTGAAAGCGTTGTTAAATTGGACGCGGAGGGTGTTGTAGCATTTTTGTGTGTAATTCGCAGGCTACAGGTGTACATAGACGTGCAATAAGCTCTGAAAAGAGTTACTTTTACGCCATCTGAGCACCGTGCGAACCTGTGGGCCAGCATATTAGCTCTTATGGATAACGCCCTCCGCTCCCGTTCCAAGTCAGCATGATCCCTGAGGTCAGTGGTGACTATTTCCCCTAAGTATTTAAACTGATTCACCCTATTTAAGGGTGAATCTAAGTGAATCTAAGGGTCAATAAAGTCTTAAAACTACGAGTATCTAATAAATGCGCGAATGGAATATTTTTATTTTAAAACGGAATGCTTAAATCTATATGGAAATCAGCATTCAAAAATTTCTATTTATAAATATAATATACGATAAATATGTGAATATTTGTTTAATATAATTTAAAATGTTCTACTTTTAATTAAATTAAACACATTTTATCTTGTTTCGAATATCGTTTAATTATTTTAGCATGCTATCACTAGCCTTGATCTACGCCGTCTACGCAAAAAATCACAAATGTCTTCTACTGAAAATGAATCCTATTATACCTACATACGAATCTTCTTCTTCTTTATCGTGTGGTAAGTGCCTAACCTGGTGTAAGAGTTTTTACTCCGCCCTGCCTCTGACTTGGCTTTAAATGCCGTCAAGAAATATCTCTCAGGCACGCCGGTTTCCTCACGCTATGTTCCTTCACCGAAGCAAGTGATAATTGTAGAATACGGACATCACCATCATCAGCATTTCAGCCGAAAGACGTCCACTGCTGGACATAGGCCTCCCCCAAGTGTCGCCACAATGACCGGTCCCGTGCATCTCGCATCCTGCGGATCCCTGCAACCTTCACCAGGTCATCGGCCCACCTAGTGGACAATACGCACATGAATCACTAAAAATCAGAACCTGTGACTTGGCAGTCCGACGGTCACACCACTAGGCTATCACTGCTATATACATACGAGTGATTATCTAACTTACTGATTTTTTTCTAACATAATTTATTTTCCGTTGCCAGGTACTAGCATGCCTAGCGTTGGACTTCTTACTGATCGGGCTGGGCCTGTCCATCAGTTTCGTAACGATGGTGTTACCTGAGGTGCTGGATGCCAAAGAGGGACTGTCTATTACTAAGAAACAAGCGTCGTGGTTTGGTGAGTACAGCTTAATCATTTCTTTAACGTAAGCCAGAGGATCTGCCTTTCTATATACCTAATGCCCAGTTTCCACCAAAGTGGAGACGAGCGGAGCGGTGAGGAAATTGACCAATCAAATTGATTGAATTGAAGCCCTCATCGCGTCTCTCACGACGAGAGACGCGATGTCGTGTGATTAGTCTAATCACTCGAGAGATTTACATATTTATATTTGTTTATTCGTTGTACACTTTATTTTTATTAAAATTCGTATCTGACCGGGCGTATCACATTGGGCTGTATCAGAAAACCAGCGCTGCAATTTTTTTTTCATGGTATAGCACCGTACTGATATACGGTCTTTTGGCCTCGTACAGGACCAATTTCATTTGTTTTATCTTTTTCTTGTTTGCTTTTTTAAAATTTTGTTTTATTGTTAATTTAAACCATTTTTTTTCGTTTTGTGCTATGTGAGTCTCTTTTTTTTTTTCTTTTTTTTCTTTCAAATCTATACTAATACTAGCTGTGCCCGGCATGCGTTGAAATGCATGTTTTCCTACCTACTACGCTACCTACCCTACCTACCCTACCTACCCTAATTTTTTGTGAATCTAAACCATTCCCAGATCCCCTTGAACACACACAAAAAATTTCATCAAAATCGGTCCAGTCGTTTGAGAGAAGTTCAGTGACATACACACTCACAGAAGAATTATATATATAAAGATTATGTATAAAGCTGAAGAGTTTGTTTGGTTGAACGCGCTAATCTCAAAAACTGTTGGTTCGAATTGAAATAGTAGATTACGCAACAAGTGAAAAAAAAGGGAATTTAATTCGTGGTACTAAGTCGATAAGTAAAAGAGCGTTTTATTCACTGTTATCGATGAATAAAATGCCTTTTTTTGAGTGGCAATGGTAAAAAAATATTTTAGTGTTGGATAGTCCATTTATCGAGGAATGCTAACATCACGCGGGCGATGGTTGCGGCAGCTAGTCTTACATATTTCTGCACCGTTCCTCCCGCTTTGGTGGAAACCGGGATTAGGCACAGCTATACTTAAATAAACAGCTTTACGAAACTTAAGGTGTAAAACTAAAAAACTTTATTTTTTGGGGTCAACTAATACTAATAGTGTAGTCATAATTATGAAGTATGAGATGAGAAAAACAGTGTGTTTAACCGACTTCTTACGGAGGAGGTTATGTATTCGGCGACATCTTTTTTTTTTAATGTACACCGATTTCTCGGTTTTTACTGATCCGACTAACTGATTAAGGAGAGGAAGAGGAAGGAGGCATTTGATTTTTTTTAACTTTTCTTACGAAGAGCGGGTTTGTACCTCTTCATCTACGTGGATGATCTGCTAAAACTTCTAGTTACAATAGAAAATGAATAGTCAACCGTAATTTATATGAGATACAAACTAAAAAGCCTAAAGTAAAGTAATTTTCCTCCGAAAATTCGGAAATCGGTATCAAAAATCAATGAAACAAGCAAAAGTCACCGACTTCCGAAAATAATATTCGCTTTTTTGCGTTTTTTTGGAAGTCTATTTTTATGCAACATTTTAATTGTACCTATATCGTGTTTTAAACCGTGAAGTTTCAAAAGCGAGCTCATCTCAGTGTGAACACTTTTTCGCGCGAAGTACGGCGAGAATCTACGATTTAAATCTGTATTTGAAATAAATGCACTACTAATGGTTGTTAACCCAAAAAATGACATCAATTCCATTTTTTGTTTGATCCATCATGTGTGCGGAGTATCGCTAGCTAATTTAATTTAACCCAGTATGGCAAGTGAAGGAATAGGGTGGAATAATATGTAATTAATAGAGTAACTGGGTGGTTCACACGAAAACTAACTGTCAAAGCTATACCTATCTACCTATAAATGCAATGCAACGTTTGTAATCATTCAAAAGTTTTAAAATGTTATTTATTAAATTCGAAAAGAAACAATATTTGCGATTACGGAACTTAAATTAATAAAAAAATGAAAATCTCACAGAATTAATGAAAATGTCACGGGATCAGAGCGAGGGTGGACTCGAATGGGTTAACTTTATCCACTACTACCTACCTACCAAAACTGTATTTAATAAGTACTCGTTCACGCGCAAAATTAAATAATATGAATATTTGACATTTCAGTTATCTTATCTCTAAAGGATGCACTTAAATTAGATCAACTCTGAATCAACTAATATTATATTTCCAAATAATAGTACCTAAATCACCATTTTCCTTATCTATTTTAATGATACATGTTTGTATAATTTGTACATCAGACTTATTAAATTTCAGCAATGCCTTAAATAGATAATAATCTCAATGTCATAATTGCAAGGTATCATATTATCAAAAATATAAAAACTAGTTCATGTCGGGCAATTTATTTTTGAGATTTTCGTGTTAGAAGTTGGAGTCTGGTATTGGATTCTACTGCATGGAACTTAACATAACTGGTGAAATACAGGGTTTAAATAAAAGACTCGTTACAGAGCTGGCAACAACGCGTATTCAATACGGGTACCTATATCAAACTAAGCTACTTATATAGGAATATTTACTTAGCAAAATTTTTGGCCTGAACATCGCTGTTTACAGAAGTGAATACATTGTGCTTTTTGTTACATTATGGAACCGTACAGGACTAGAACTTAATGTATAACATTAAAAACATTGTTTCGCATTTTAAAAAACAAACTTAAAAATAAGTTAAAATTTTCTGGTTTCCGGAGATATTGAATGTCAATACATTCAATATCTCCGGAAATCAGACAATTCTACCAGAAAGTTTCCTGGTACGGTGTAGTGCAAAAAAAAATGACGGGATGAAGATCTGTATCTCAGATGTGTTAAGTTGCTTTAGACCAATTAAAAGGGTACTTTGCCTAAAGTTCCGTGAAATGCAGATGTAGTGTTACGTTATCCTAAACCAAAAAAGTGACAGAAGTTTACAGACAAATATGCTCGCAAAACCACAAAAGCTTTCTCAGAGGAGTAGAAATTTTTACTATTTTATTTAATGCTTTGAATTGCTATGCTTCAAATAGAAGGCCAGTTGCTAGGGGTCAGCTACTGCGTAGAAAAAAAAACTACACTTTGTGGTGTAATGATCTGTTGATTATAATATAGGTAGCTCCATTCAGTGACGTAGGCTACAAAAATTCATGCTCCTATTTTAGAAGGCCGCATTTTTTAATCCATTTCATACATCTAACTGTCGACACAAATGAAAAAGTAGAGAAGTGCACGAAAAGCTTGTACTTTTGAGTAGTGTAAAACTTTCTTAGTTCATTAAAAAATAATGAACTTTTAATAAACTGCAAAATTGTAAAATGTAGGTGAGTTTAATAAATGAACTTAGTTTATTAGCAGTCTAACCCAGGAAATATTGCACAGGCCTATTTTAAAATCAGTTGATTAAACAAAAACAGAATCGAGGTCGAAAAAATGTGACTGATGCATTTACAATATGCGCAGCATAGAAGTACTGTGCATATGAACAAACATAGATACAACTTGCCTATACTCTAGGTTATTGCAATAATTATGCAAACCACACGTTTTGCATAATTTTAAGGATTACTTCTCTAGTTATGAAAATTTTATTATACATGCCGTAAATTCAGATTAATAACATATTATGTATCTTAAATCTGAAATTGGGTGATTACCACAAAAAATGGTTGGTAAATCAGACGGCAAGCACTATTTAAATAGATATAATCATTAGTATAGTTCCTTGAGAGTTACAGCTATTTAGAAAACCGCAAAATGCGTTTCTGCAAAATCAGTAGGTACCTGAACAGTGAACAAACTATCATTTTCAGGACTAACATTTTTATACCTATCTATACATTAAAAATATTTAGAAAAAAAATAGTAGGGGTGTTAAAGGATCACACAGAACCCATTTCTACCATTTTTAGATTTTTTGTCTGTATGTCGGTTTGTCTGTACGTTTGTGCGCGCATCGTAAAAACCCCTCATTGTATTCAAAATCTAAATATTGAAACATAAGAAGCATTGTTCCGAGTAACATTGAGGGTTTATTTCATCAAAATCGACCAACAGATGTATAAGATATAAATGGTGAAAATTTAGTTGGTAACCTCATACGCGATTTCTATGATATATTTAATTATTTACGTAAGTAGGTTTTAGTCTAAGTGTAGTCGGAATGGCTGAAAATGAATTTGGTTTTATTTTTCCTTTTGTGTTTACTCTTTGCATGAAAGTAATAAGTACTACCTACGTACAACCCAATATGAAATAGAATCTCTAAAAAGTTTAAAAATCAATACAATATTATAATTTGAGGCGACACGCAGCGCCGCAATCAATTGCTCAGCCACTACGCCAACCGTGCCGTCATATAACTGTGGTTATGGCTTCTTCGGGCATTGCTACAACTTTGCTTAATGGTGACCGGACTGCACATTCCATTTTCAAATTGCCCCTGAATATTGCAAACGAAGATACCCCAACATGCAACATCACCAAAAACGGGGGAGTACTTTTGCAGCAGTGGAAGTTGCGTATAAGTATGGGACGAGTGCACAATGTCGCAGAAGCATGCATTAGAGGCGTTGAACCGCAGCTTGCAGGACATCCGCGGCAACCAGGCGCTGATGGGTGGCGTCGTTCGGCGACTTTACACCCTGTGGACGGTGAGTAATGGGCTAGCTCGCCGTCCGACCGTCTTATGACGACAGGCCGTGCTGTTGCCGGCAGGCAGTTATGTTTAAGTCCATGTGATAGGGGCGAGCCCATTTCCACCAACTGGGCACGAATAACCCAAAAACGTTCGTAACGTACGTATTTATAGTATTTTTTCAATCGCGTACATTGTTTAATGTTAAGTGGAAGAGCGGAGTCACACAAGCATCTCCTTGCTTAAAAGGTGATCTCTAAATCATGTGCGTTATAACTTTATGTAATATGTAATTAAAATAAACTAGTTACCAAAATTGTATTAATAAGTACTTGGTCACGCGCGTCATACATGCAATACTTTACAAAAAATGCGAAAATTAAATAATATGAATATTTGACCTTTCAGTTATCTTATCTCTAAAGGATGCACTTAAATTAGATCAACTCTGAATCAACTAATATTATTTTTCCAAATAATGGTAAATCACCATCTTCCTTATCTATTTTAATGATACATTTTTGCATAATTTGTACATCAGACTTATTAAATTTCAGCGATGCCTTAAATAGATAAATAGATAATAATCTCAATGTCATCATTGCAAGGTATCATATTATCAAAAATCTCAAAACTAGTTCATGTCGGGCAATTTATTTTTGAGATTTTCGTGTTTGAAGTTGGAGTCTGGTATTGGATTCTACTGCATGGAACTTAGCATAACTGGTGAAATACAGGGTTTAAATAAAAGACTTGTTACAGAGCTGGCAACAAAGCGTTTTCAATACGGGTACCTGTATCAAACTAAGCTACTTATATAGGAATATTTACTTAGCAAAATTTTTGGCCTGATCAAACTAAGCTACTTATCCACTACACACTACTGCTTGCTGCTGCTTGTACTTGCTCTTCTTTACCTATTTTCTTCAATGTTATCCTGCATGCACTTTTTAATATGTTATGTGTACACATGTTTGGAGCAAATAAATATATCTTATCTTATATAGGAATATTTACTTAGCAATATTTTTGGCCTGAACACCGCTATTTACAGAAGTGAAAACATTGTGCTTTTTGGTACATGATAGAAATGTACAGGGCTAGAACTTAAGGTATAACATTAAATACATGGTTTCGTATTTTAAAAAACTTTAAAATAAGTTAAAACTTTGACATTCAATATCTCTGGAAACCAGACAGTTCTACCAGAAAGTTTCCTGGTACGGTGTAGTGCAAAAAAAGTGACGGGAACCTCTGTACCTCAGATGCGTTAAGTTGCTTTAGACCCATTATAAAGGTACTTTGCCTAAAGTTCTTTTTTCATATATTTGTTTTTTTTTGACATTTGAAGCAAACATAGATACAACTTGCCCTTATATACCCTAGGTTATTGTAATAATTATGCAAACCACACGTTTTGCATAATTTTAAGGATTAACTTCTCTAGTTATAAAAATCTTATTCTACATGCCGTAAATTCAGATAAATAACTTATTATGTATCTTAAATCTGAAATTGGGTGTTTACCACAAAAAATGGTAGGTAAATCAGACGACAAGCCCTATTTAAACAGATATACTTAATCATTATTGCTTAGAGTATTGAAAACATTACAGCTATTTAAAAATTCGCAAACTACGTTTCTGAACAATCAGTAGGTACCTGAAAAAACTTTCAGGAAATAAGTTTTTTTATTTGTAAAATAAGTTGGAAACTGCACTTTCCACCTAACCTAACCGTACTAACACCTAACCTACATCTATGTATTTAGAACCTTTCCAGTTTGTCTAGTGCTGAATAATAGTAACAATTATGTTAAATGATACCATCATAAACAAATAGCAATAAATATATTCATGATTCCTAGACCTATCTTCATGAATAAATAAACTAGTCTTAGACTAACATAATGTTGATTTTAGCATCTAGATTATTGTCAATAACGTAGGTTACACTGTTTGATAACGCGTTACAACATAAATAGTTTATATAAACACTATGTATGTATGCAGTCTGTCTGTAGCAAAGATATAGCCTTGAGATAAAAAGGCTTTTACGTATTTTTAGTATAATTGGTTATTTAAATATCCAGAAGTATCCATGATCAGCAACTTTTAAATAAACATGTTGACAAGGTAGCGGTATTTAATGCTTTAGTCGTGCACTTTTTCCTCGAACATACAACTTTAGGTCATCATTTGCCTAAAAAATGTAGGTACAACTTATTCTTGCAACCGACGAGCACATC
Organism: Eurois occulta; assembly: GCA_950022335.1. NCBI lineage: Eukaryota > Metazoa > Arthropoda > Insecta > Lepidoptera > Noctuidae > Eurois > Eurois occulta. Next base: position 7,437,481 of record OX465500.1, on the reverse strand, counting down.
GGCAGTTTCAATAGGATTCCCTTTAAAAAGCTTCAAAAATGATTTAATCTTATTAAAACTTGCCTCTTTATCTCTTACAGGTAGCATGGCATTTCTCTGCCAGCCACTAGGCAGCATATTCTCCGGGCCACTTCTGGACCACTTCGGTCGCAAAAAGGCTCTGTTTCTGGTCAACATACCACACGTGGTCGCGTGGCTTCTCATGTACTATGCGTGGGATGTACCTTCGCTGTTCATCGGCAATGCCTTGCTGGGCATTGGGACTGGCGTCATGGAAGCGCCTTCTGTTACTTATATTGGGGAAATAAGGTGAGGAACAGTGAAAAGTTTGTATGCTTAAAACGACCTATGTGCCTGTCCACACCAGCTCCACGGCTAAGCTTTGTCTTGTATAAAAATTTAGGCTGGATCATCAGTTGCGACATGGTTGCAACTCCAGCTACGCTACGTTTCAATCCAAGGCTGGTAAACAAATTAACCGCACAGGTAACATGGCAAACATCACCGTGCAAAACGTGCACATCCTACGTAGCAGTGGTTGGTCAACTTATATACGTATTTATTAGTGTGTTGTATTTTTACAACGACTTTTAAGAAAATAGAGCGGAAGTTAAAAATTTCAATCCAATTCATTTTAGACTTTTCCATTATCGTACGCACTGATAGAATGTTACTTTACTACCCTCAGGCCCGTCAGGGTCCAGCCTTCCGGGCTCCATGTTGCCAGGACTAATTATTGTCCTCAATCAAGGTTAAAATGAAAGCCCTTGACTTGAATTAACGATCTAGGGAAATAAATCGTTCATTCTACAGGGTCAATAATACCCACATAATGGTAAAAAAGTTAAGTGTCAATTTAACATAAAACAAAAGAGATTATCAATCTTTTTAACCGAGTTCATTGTTGCTATATATTTAATGACACTATCACCGACAAATCTGCTGACATTTTACATCCTACTATGTATTATCATAGCAATTTATTTTGACTGTTTTTATTTTTGAACAAACATGACCTTGGTTTGGATCCAATAATGTATTCAATTACAACATGAGCGTGTTAAACAAGTGTCAGCTAGACTGATTTTTGACTAATAACTGTACCGAATTGGAATTATCTGAATTAATAAATAGTTAAATAGGCACACATATTGGATTAGAAGTTCAAATATGTATCTTACCTCTTTTGTTGTATTTATTTATTTATTAACTCATCATCACTATCGTTACAGGGATAGGTATCCTAATTCAATAGTGTGGTGGTGGTGTGTGTATAAATGTTGGCGGCCTTGTGTGGTCTATAATATGTAGGTATATAATGCCTAATAATCAGGTGTCAGTGATTGGACCTCCTTCCGTGTGCCTTGTTAATATTACTTGGAGATTGTGCTAACAGGACATGACTGACCCATAAAAATATGTTTAAAGCTAAAATGTACTGCTTTCAGGGTTATTTGGTTTAGGCTAGTATTTAACTGTAAATCCAAAAAATCTTCCTTTGTTATAAAAAAAAATCCCAACCCTAATAAAAGAACTGATTGCAAAGCAAAATAGTTACTGATTGCACAGCAAAATATTATTATTTTAGCAATAATTTGAGTTCCTGACGCATCGCTATTTATTGAAAAGCGGAGTTTATTTATGAACGTATATTATCTAATAATAACTCGGAGGAGCTCGTGGCTAAATAAGAACAGCCGCTCGGATCGATCTTTAGGTTAAGCCGTGCTTACCTAGGTTGGTCCGTGGATGGGTGACCACCCATTACATACCGAGTTTCCTCCGTGCCTCGGAAAGCACGTTAAGCCGTTGGTCCCGGCTGTCATTTGGAGATCTTTGACAGTCGTTACAGGTAGTCAGTGGCCCGAAAGTCTGACAACCAGTCTTACCAAGGGGTATCGTATTACCTAGCATTAACTGGGTTGTGGAGGTCCGACAGGCAGTCGCTCCATGTAAAATACTGGTATTCAGCTGCATCCGGTTAGACTGGAAGCCGACCCCAACATAGTTGGGAAAAGGCTAGGCAGATGATGATGATTATCTAATAATAACTAACGCACAATAAACTTTGTAATTCATTTTTGTTATAAAAAATCTTCTATTTTTTTAACGCTTAAGGCAATTTCTATTTGCGCGGGGCTTCTATTTCTGTCCGCAGGGTTTAAAGTAACGAGTCGGGGTGCCACAAGTCCCGAGCTCGCTTCGCTCGCTCTTGCATCCTATGTTGTCCTTACTTACCGCAATGCCTTTTTTACGATGAAAACATGTACACTGACCACATGTAACGTCTGCCAAAGATCTACAAATGACAGCCGGGACCAACGGCTTAACTTGCTTTCCGAGACACGGAGGAAACTCCAGTAGATGAAATAAAGACTCTTTTAACCATTTAATTTCTCTTAACAGACTTTTTTTACTAAAATTCCAGTGACCCATCAATCCGAGGCATCCTCACGACCCTGACCAACGGGTTCACATCCACTGGCATGTTCGTCGCATACCTCCTGGGCACAGTCCTACCCTGGAGACAGGCGGCGCTGGTGGCTCTCACTGTGCCTCTAGCAACTATGGTGTTGGTGCTCTTTGTAAGTATATTCATTGATGTTACTTAATATTGTTTAAATGTGAGCGTAATGGATGGGGACGGAATAATGTTCCTACCCCTGGCATCTGGTTACCATTTCAAAATTTGAAAAGTCCACAATAAAAGCTTGATTATTGCAAAAAAAAAAACCCGGTTTAAATGGCCAAGAAGCTGAGCAAATCCGATCAGCTACTAGGCTACTAGGTTCTCAATCAAGAAATTGGAAACGTAACATTTTCCAGCTCGAAAATCATAATATTGTTTAGTTACGAACACGATCTTATTACCTATTGCTTTATTTTCAAAAAAAGTGAAAAATTACTTTAGCTTCTGAAGAAGCAGAGTTGTAATATCCTAGACAAAGATTTGCATTTATTTAACATTGTTAACATAATATATTTAAATATAGGTATTTCATGGTAATAGGTAAGCCTATTACCATGAAATATATTGATAACAATTAAATGGAACTTAACATGCCTAACTGTCGAAATGTGGGTGTACTGTACACATCTGCATATGCCCATAGAGCATACAGGCATGATTGATGATTATGTTATGATGTTGTGTAAACAATAAACATCCAAGCGATTGCAGCAATCACGACAGATTTGCTGTTTGAGATTGAAGAGTTCCGTTCCATATCTCCGAAGTCCATGATCAGATCATGACAATATTTCCATGGGACTATCTTGGGAGTATACTCTTTCTGACGAATAAATATTTTTAGGCATCTTCGAATAATCGGTGAACATACATAAAAAAAAGATTCCGACGAATTGAGAACCTCCTCCTTTTTTGAAGTCTGTTTAAAAGTAGCTGGTAACTCCTGTTGTATTTTAAGGAGTTTTTTTGGAGCTTCTCTATGAAACCCGTTTATTTTTCCTGGTAAAGTCTTCAATTTTGAATTCTCGGCTAAGTTGATCGTTTTAGTTTGCTTACAAAATCGCCTAAACATTTGAATTGCTCGAAAGAATCTAATGAATTCTATGTGGTTCTCTATCCTAATTTATATTTTATGTTTATAGTTTATATTATATTACTAAACATAAATATTAACCAGGTTGTAAAATTTGTTGTTTATTAATTTTTTATATAAACTGGCTGCCGATCTATAAATTAAAAGTTTGTAGTTGAATATCAGAATAACTAATATCATTTTAACGCACAACTACATGGAAATATTTCCCAATGTTTAACCAAACTCGAAATATACAAGCCAAAATGTGCTCTGATTCATAATTAGTGTTTAAAATTATCGCATCTACGGATGCGAAACCTCTTCGCAGTACGTCTCACTCAGGCCTCGATTGAACGCTCTTTTTTTCACACATAATTGCATCTTAGTTTTTAAACTGGCTGGTTCTGGTTATTCACCTAGTAACGTAGGTAGAACAAGTAGAAAAAAAACAAACTCAAGGTTTCTTTTTTCTTAGCAATATTTTATATCCGGCCAGTATGATTTTGTTATAACATAATATCTTGAACCTATTGAGTAAAGAATGAAAATCAATAGAATGCGACCGTATCCAACAGACTGGCGACATATTTCAAAATTGAAACTTTTTCTGCGGAAGTACCTTTCTACAAGTAAAAATGATTGGCTGTTATGAAAAGTCGGTCGTGGTGATTTTTGCAGATATCAGGTAAAAGAAGGTATGCTGAATAGCTGCTAATTTACGCCATACTATAAAGCGTAATTTTTGAATATAAGGTAAATAAGGGATAGTGATGATTGACCTCCTACACTGCCAGACACTTTGTGTGGTAGAAACCTTCCGCCAGACAGTTTTACAAAGTGAACTTACGTTAATCATGGAGAGACGAGAAAACTCAGTTCTAGCTAAAAGAATTAAGTTACAAAAAATATTCCATGGTAGTTAGTGTCAGTCTATAAATTAAATCATCATTAAATTTATTTATGAGATTAATCTCATTTGTTTGTCCCTTATATTCAATATTTGTACCGTATTTAACAGTTTATTATGAATAACGACAAATGTCAACCTAATTGATCATTTAAATAAAATATTGTTTACTGCCCATAAGAATTCGACCCATCCGCGTCATTATAATTATTTATTTAATTTGTTTAAAACTTGTTGAGGCCTTAATGTTACTGTAGTCTTTATTTGTAATAATATCATCATTTCATAATGCGGAATAGTTGACATTTCGAGTACAAAACGATTAATTAAAAATCATAATTATCTTTAAACTTGTCTTTCTTTTTGACACGTGGTTTAATGCCATGGCGTTCGGTCAAAATTCAAAATAGGTAAAATAATTATGTAATATATTTAAACGTGATTTTATGGTAACACCAAACCGCAAGATGAACTTTGCTCAGTGATTTTGGCCTGATGTGTACAGTAACGTGGAAGCGTTCTTGTAGACTGTAGAGCTTCCACTCTACAGTGTGCACGAAATGAAATCATAATCTAATGTAAGTTATAAATAGAAGTATCAATACACTTAAAAACAAAATAAAGTATAAATAAGAATGACATCCGCTTAGGTCTATTAAATATTGAAGAAAAAAAAAATCCAACAGATTTTTGTTCAAGAATGAGTAAATAAGATTTACGACTCATTCATTCAATCGAAGATATTACTTATTCTAAAAGCTTTAAATTAATTTGACATTACATTATTTTCCGTTTTATTTGGTTTGGTAATGATCAATTTCTATATATGGAAGACCATTAAAAATGTTCCACAAATTGAGCAGACATTCTTTTGAATAACTAAAATTATGGCGCAAGTGATAGACAGCTGAATTTGATTAAATTCCAATTTATACATCTGGTGAGAACCAGTTAGAACTTGACTAAAGGTCGATTTAACTGTTGATGGATTAGGTGTTAAGCTATAATTAATGCACAATGAACATTGAAGGTCAGAAAGCGTGTAAATGTGGGGGAGTTTTCCTCTAATAAAAAAATTTTGTTTGACAAACATTAGATGCATGAACTTGCGTATGATATTTGTTGACTACTTATAACTAAGATTATTAAGCTATCAAAGATAAGAATCGTTAAAGTACTTGTATTAATATTTACAATATTACCTATATATTACTTTTGACATCAATAACTTACACTAAAAGCTTATTGATCCTGTTTTATTAATTTAGATATAATTCGGTAGGAAGGTACTAGGTATGGTAAGTAAACTACAATAAGGCTTAGTTATTCCTCCAGTCTACCAAAAACAGACAGAACCCCCAAATTGCACTTCACCACTTGAAATTTTAAGTGGGACGAAGACTTGGCGGCAAAAGGTCCGCATCCCCAGCAACACATCCATCTGTCAGGGTCGTTTTATGAACGAACTAAACGCTATAAAGCTAACTGTTTTTATCTAAGTAAATTTTTAGATCAAGCAAACGAAACAACTGGCAACATAATGCGGCAATCATTATATTATGTGGGTGGGTAATTTGAAGCTTCCTTGAACTAATATTACATGTCTGATGCTATAACATTAAAAATAATAGGATGCGTCAATCAAGCCTCTTTGCCTTGACCGACTGTTATCTGTCACTGGAGGATACATACACGTTAAGTATAGATCAGTTTTTAAACAAGGTAAATAACATAATATCTAATACAAGGTGTAAACGGACCCTTCACGTAGCGGTCTACCAAGCTTAGGTACTTAAAACTCTATTATTATTCATTCATTATTTTTTTCTAAGTAACTGCGCAAAAATTATTGCTGGGAAACGACTTTTTTTGGGGTTAAAAGTCTCGTTTTACGGTAGGACTCGATGAAATGCACTCAAAACATTGTGTTGATGGATGTTTTGAATAGTATGGGGGGGTTATGGAGGTATTTAAAGTAAAATTATAACATGAAAAACTTCTACTTAAAAAAGTTGGAACTTTGACCCCCAATATCTCCCAAACTAGACGGTTCCCAGGTATGGTCTAGAACAAAAAAAAATGATCGCATCGAGACGAGGAGAACAAGTGTCTTTCGGTTTCGTTAACGGTATTACTTATTACACCAATTATAGTTGTAACAAGGAAAGAAAATCGTAACTAACGCCGCCATTCTGTCTTTTCAATACATAATATAATACGTAATAATACATTGCCCAAATCTTCACCAAAAGCGTGTCAATGACCTTAAAGCGCCGAAAGATCCTTGTATCACTGAACATAGGGATTAGTTTTCATTGAACAATAGAGTTATTGAAAGATTTTAAAGACTGCCTTATTGTCCTTTTCTTTAAATAGCAACTAGCTTGTTTTTTACCCGCGTGCAAGTCGGAAAAATCACAAATACCACAGCATACCCAAATAGCTGTGCCCTTGAAAACGTCCACGTGTATGTGTGAAAACAATAATACATGAAGTTGAGAGTGCCTACGATAAACTTACGCACCAAATAAGCACGCCATTTTGACGATCGAATAAATACATAATTATATTAATGAAAGCTGAAACAATAACGACTTATCTTCTTTTGATATTAAATACTTTATTTAATCACGTTGTACTACAAATTCTCGGTATTAAATATTATTAAAAAAAATAATGATATAATATTTAATAGCTATTTAATTAAACACTAGCTTGGGCAAGTATCAAGTATCTATTAATTAATTGATTTTATAGTTTTTTTTTTGTCGGGCAAGGTCTTGCCCCTATTAACTATGAATATTTATAAATAGCTGTTATAAACAATTTACAGAATAGATAGGTACTTGTCACTAATGCATACCGTTAATACATATTCATAAGCCACTCTCATTAGTCGTTATATGATTCGAAAACGATAAATTAGTGTGGATTAAGTACTGTATCTTTTAAAAAATTTACGGTTTAATATTTTCTGGCTTCGCATAGACAGGTTTGAGACATTGATGAATAGCTGGCAATAAGAAAGTTAAACCAGGATGAAATAAGAAATCGATATAAAATCATTCACCTGTTGACATAGGGTCTGTCTCCACGAGCGAGAGAATCGCGACGATATTATCGTCGTTGTCACGTATTTCTATTTCTATACACTCTCTTAGAGGCCGTCTCCACGAGCGAGAGAATCGCTGCGATATTATCCCATACAAATACGTAATACTTATCGCCGCGATTCTCTCGCTCGTGGAGACGGCCCCATAAGCTCGCTGATGCAGCCATAAGCACATTGCGATCTTAATCGACAAGCGCGCAGGTTTCGGGCAAGCAGCGCCAGATGGAAGGTCGGCCACTGTCTGTGGAGACACGCCGCATACACACTTTAGATCTGAGCCGTCAATGAACCCCCATCTGTAGAGATTGTCTTTGCTACGACCGATTTGGGTTCGGAGTTTATTTAAAGATTTCCAGGTCGGCCACGGCAACGCATGCCCAGGTGGAAGGCTTTCAGACGGCTCGATGAAGCCGTCAAGGGCCAGAGATCACATCTTTCTGTGAAGGCGTCGCTATTAGCTGAAGTAGCTGGGCCAACACACCCCAGCTCTGCTTCGTCTGCATCGTGCCTTATTCCATAAATTATATTTAATTGTAAAACTATCTCTGTCCACGTGTATTGAAATTACTATTCATTGAAATCAAGATGGTGAGCCTACATATTTTTTTCCCACACAATGTACGTCAGTCGTCACGCTTGTGAATGACTGATTAGATCGATGGATAAATACTCGTATAATTTGTCGACAGTCTATTTGAGTCCGTTGATACTCGTGTACGTTATTAAATTTCACAGTTTTTTTTTTCATATCCTTTTCCACATTGACGTTTTACAAAGTAAACTGAAGTTTTATCCATAGCGAAGTATCGTAACCGATGATGGAAGGAATGAAGTGGCGTTTGCACAGCTTTGAGGCACGGGCTAGTAAATAACAGATAAATAATAATTTAACTGATAATCTTTAAATATTTTTAAAAAATTAGTAAGTAATCAGTAGGTAGTTGTAGAAAATTGTCTTTCATACAAGTTACCCAGAGAACTACTCGTACAAACCAGGGTAGTTGCGAACATCAGCATCAGCATCAGCATCCGCTGAACTTCAGCATCATTTTCAACATCAGCTTCAGCATCAGCATCCGCATTGATCGATGCTGATTATTAATGCTGAAGTTCGAGTCCTGACATGACCGCAGAGGTGGTGGGACTTATATCACAAGTAGTTTTTGCTTGCAAGCTTTGACCAATCAAAGGGTCTACCGCGGGGGGATTTCGATTGCAAACAAACACAAATTTGTCTCATTACGTTATTGCGCGTTAAAGTTTTGATTTTTTTTCGTAAACTGTTTAGTGTTGTGTGATAAATTGATAATATAATGGCGCCCCTGTTGAAAAGTGGAATATGGACGTATTTTAAATTAAGGAGTAAAGAACTGCAAACTGCAAATTATGTAACAAGGATTATTCACGCAAAGTGCGTACAAATACCTAACTTAAAAATCTTCTAGGAACAGACTTGAAGCTGAAAAGCAGCACAGCTACTTTTTTTAAATACAACTTGCCTTTATTCTAATTCCAATATCAATTAAACGAAAGATAGCAGTGTTTGCACTAGGTGGTCTAGGTACTTAATTACTAATCTAGTACTAATTATTACTAAACTACTATGTTTGATTATATTTTTATTAAAATTCCCAAAATTATTGAAACAATCTTTTATATCAGATGTATTTTATAATGGTAAATACTTTTTTCCTGTTTTTTTTTAAGAAAATAATTAAAATCAGCATCAGCATCAGCATCCGCTGATGACAAAGATAAAAGATCAGCATCAGCATCAGCATCCGCTGATGTGAAAAAAATATGCATCAGCAACAACCCTGGTACAAACTATAATACTGGGCTTATTCTGATGATTCAAAAACCCACAAATTGTCAAAAATATCAGAACAAAGTATCAATGAGATGATTTATGATATCAGATTCAAATCTTAAAATAATAAATAAGGTTACCTTCAAGCTTCATCTCGACCTTGTCCGAAACAGTCGTCAGTCAGGTAGCCATATCGGTCAAACTTTAAAGGCTGTTCCGAGTTTTTAGTCTGTACTTCATTTCCGCATTACTGAGTTACATAAGGCTTTTCTGTCATGTCTGGCCTAGTTCTCATGTCTTAATAGTGGAACTGTTGTAATTAAATCAGAAGCGTAGAATAAATTAAACACCCTGCGTTCGGTTTTTCTTTGATACTATGTCGAGTTACAATGGAACATCCAATATGTTCCTGCTCCACGCCGGAATTTAAGGCATCATGCTGCCAGTTTTTTGGGCACGTTTCCGGATAACAGCGATGTGGAGGAGTACTTTGACACCTAAGTGTCCTTTTGTTTTTCTTGTATTCGTTAGTTTTTTTTTTTCAATGTAAGTTTGTACTTTTTTTTAAATATTTAGTTAGTCGTATTATATTAATTAATTTAAATGCAGGTTCAATAACCTGCATTTAACCTACATTAATTTTAATGACTGATTTTTTTATCACTTAATTAACAAAATATACACATACATATAATTATTTGATAATTCTTTATTTACACTACTACGTTGTGTCGCCTCATATCTTTACGATAATGATTTAATTATGTATGTCAAAACACAATAGAACCCAGTGTTTATATTGTAAAAAGTCGTTATAACAACTTTGATAAGGATTCCATGAATGAGTTGAAATTTTTACAAGGTTCATTGAAATGATTTATAAGTCTGATGAATCAATACTCGTGTTAGACACGGAAGTTATAATAGCAGTTCTGTCAATTTATTAAAATAAATATAAGGGCAGGAGAATGATCAAGAACTTTACTCTCGGTGGGGACCTTCTGTGCCTAAAAGCTGCAACCAAAGTCATCTCTGCACTGCTACCGACGATGTCGTGGAAGTGGCGAAATATTGGGCCAATCACATTGAATAGTACGTATCTACCATCGAGACAATGAAGAAGAAAAGCTTGTAAAAAAGGGCTAACGTAAACATTAGCTCTTTTTTAATGCCAGTTGTTTGAAACTATAGTTGCATGCCAGTCATTTCAAGTAGGTATGCTTATTAACCTACATGTGGTCAGCACGGCAGCTGAGCCAGAGGTCGAGTCATGGGCACAATTCCTAGCATCGAACTAAGTATAATGAATAAATACTTCAGTGATCATTATTCTGTCAGTAATATTTCCCTCTGTCTGGAACTTAAGAAGCCTCTTCTCAATAATATAAATATTAAAGCATTTCGGATCAAACAAGATCCATATGTTGTTAGTAAAAGTCTTAACACATTCGAGTCCACCCCCATTTCATAGAGCTCATGTGCCATTCCACCATATATATTGCAAGTGGACCGTCCAGGTGTGTCACTGGCATTACGTTTGCGCAAAAGTGAACCCACCTGGAGGGTTCTCGGCATTAGGATTTATAACCTTAAAATAAATGGTAAAATAGAATTTTCAGGGGGTATTATCGCTATACTTAATATCTGTGGGGTATTTTCATGTCCTACTGGGGTGGGAGATGTGTAATAATCAAAAAATAGAAAAAGTAAAATCGCCACGCTCTGATCCCGTGACATTTTCATTAATTCTGTGAGATTTTCATTATTTTTTTTTTAATAAATTTAATCGCAAATATTGTTTCTTTTCGAATTTAATACATAACATTTTAAAACTTTTGAATGATTACAAACGTTGCATTGCATTTATAGGTAGGTAGGTATATATAGCTTTGACAGTTAGTTTGTTGCTCTATTTAAATATCAAAAATTAAATAATTAATAATGAAAAAAAAATTACATGTTAAATCACCCAATCCCGTGACAGGGGTGTTCAACCTTTTGTGAGATTTACACGCATTTTTTTTATTAATTTAACTTACGAAATCACAAATATTGTATCTTTTCGAACTCAATAAATAACATTTTAAAACTTTTGAATGATTACAAACGTTGCATTGCATTTATAGGTTGGTATGGTCGTTGACAGTTAGTTTTGTGTGAAGCACCCAGTAACTATTAATTACATATTCCCTATTCCATCGGTTATACTGGGTTAAATTAAATTAGCTAGCGATACTCCGCAGACTGATTTGTGTTTACTTGATGAACATCCATCGTTGAACTTTTTAGATTTTTAATGTCCTTTTTAACAGAATCCAATTGTTCTAATGTAACATACTGCTCCTTGACTTCCTTAATCTCATGCTGCATTCGGAGCAAGTCTTTTAAAAGCTTAGTACAATCCAAATGATAAAACAGGACCGCCGGAAGTTTTTGATCTGTTTTTTTTAGCAAACATAATTATTATGTCATCTATATCACGTTTCTTTTTGCCATCCCGTTTCTTTGGCTCTTACGTTTCGTTGTAGGAACCGAATCAAACAGCAGACTCTTTGTCTTACTTAAGTCTTCCTCAGTAAACGCAGTTACACAGATGCGACTTGTACTTTCTTCGTCCATGAAATCGATCTTATTATATATGTTATGGACCAAGTGATAAATTGGGCATTATACATGTCATAATGCCCAGTCATTATGAAAAATGCCCAATATGAGAGTGCAATTTGATAAGAATTATTCAAATAATTAAATTGACCGGGCATTATACATATTGTCCATCACCTTTTGGGCAGAGTAATACAAACAAGTAATATTTTTTTATTGTTATTGTCATTTTCTTAAAATAAACTAAACATTAAACCATTTAAATAATAAGACTCATTATTTGGATTAATTATCAAGGACTTCTACATTCCCTCTTTGAGGAGTGGCTAGAGAGGCGCCACGGCGCCCTCACCTTCCGCCTGACACCGTGGAGGTCTGCTCCGCTTGGGCGGAGTACCGCCGTGTCCTCGTAGCGGCGATTGCCGGCGGCGACCTCTCGCGTCCGGCCCTGCCAAGCCATGGTCCGGGGCGAGAGGGAATGGGAAGCCGTCACCACCTTCTGCGAAGCAGTCATGCTAGCGAAGGAGGTGGCGGAACGTGAGAGGGAGAGAACCTCACGTCCCAGCCGCCGCCAAAAAAAGGACTTCTACATTAAGAATCCACTATTTTTTGCATTTAAAACTTAAGTAAAGTCATATTAAAAGTATAACATAAAACATATTAAAAAAAACAAAAATTTCACAACATGACATGTTGTGAAATTTTTGTTTTCATTGTCTAATATTGTTTTATAGAAATGACTTTTTATTATAAAACATAAAATAAACTAAAGTTTAAGCAATCAGACTCTTTGGCATAATTAGGATCTTCTTTAGTTTTATTATCAAATTGCCCAATTATCATGTAGCAATATAATAATGACCGTGCAATGTGATAAATAATGAAGTTGAGATAGTATTATACAAGATAGAAACATTATTCATAATGCTCGTACATTATGTCTAATGCCCGCATTAATCACCTGGTCCATAACATATACAAAGGAAAGTACTTCGTTAATAACAATGTTGCAATTTGAAATCGCGACTGCGCATCGTAATTTGTCTCTAAACTGGCAATTAGCACGTCCATCGGTTATGCGTACGCGCGTAAGACTGATGACAGAGCATGTTTTATGGTTGAAAAATATTTGAAAAGTATTATAGTGGGCCATTCTGCTGTCGAGATTGGACCTACTTTTCATTTTTGAATATGTATATTGTTAGTTTTAAGCTTTTTGGTAAAAAAAAACTGTTAGCTTAGAGTGTATTTCTGAATAAATAAATTCTACTCTACTGAAATCGATACCGGAGTGTGACTTATTCTCCCTGAAATGGGTAGAAGTACATTATGTCGTGGATGTTTGAGAATGAACGAAAGATGACTTTTTTGTGTTTGTACTGTGAGAGGAGGCACGAATGATGACTTTTTCTTGTTATTTTAAGTATTTTATTTAACATTTTTATCATTCCTTAATGTAAATCTGTCTTTTAACTGTGCACTTGCTTGGATTTATCTGTTATACTGTACATGCTTTTTCAAATAACCACATTCTCAAAGTATGCTTTAATAATTTCAGGTACCAGAAACACCAATATGGCTGCTATCAAAAGGCCGACAAAAAGAAGCCCTCAGTTCCCTCTGCCGTCTACGAGGCTGGGCGAAACCCGAAGACGTAAAAGAAGAATTTGAAGAACTCCTTCAATACTATGAGAAATTAAATCGATGTGTTTTATGTGCAAAAGAAGGAAAGATTGTGGAACCTTGTGAACATTACAGAACAAATTCTATCAAAAAGTTAATCTTGAAGATAAAGCACGTGTTTTTCGTGAAGGAGACCATGAAGCCATTTTTGTTGGTGATAATGTACTTCTTCTTCCATACGATGAGTGGGGCGCTGCCAGTGAGACCGAACATGGTGAATGTGTGCAAGGCGTTCGGCATGAAGTACGATCCGAAGACGATAGTAGTAAGTACCTGCAGACTACCACACGACTGCAAAAATGATTTTCTTGACAATTTCATTTTTTTTTTCTCAAAAAAATTGTGGTTTGTGCCACAGATTTATTTAGGAACTCTCCTCTTTGTAGGTACAGTGGTGGTTAAGTACCCTAAGCTATCCATAAGGTACAGTCGCCAGCCAAAAGTTTGAAGATTTTGAACTTAACCAATAACCATCAACATTTTATGGTTTAAAAAAAACGAGAAATTTGACAGTTTGTGGTAACTTGATATATGCTGGCGACTGTACATTTCTACCAAATGTTAAGTGTATTCTTCAATGATTGTGCTTTTACATCGTTTGTCATTCACAGACCTGTTCCATCTATTTAAAATATCTCATTTGTAATTCATGAAGCATTTTATGTGGATAGATTCCGACATAACAATATAAAATTATGCACTTGTTTGTACATTAAAAAGCATGAATGAAATGGAGTTGACCTTAAGGAACTAGTCTGTTATTTACGAAATACCGGAATTGATACACACTTAACATTTTATGAATGCATTTCTGAGTAATAGCTAAACAACCATATTCAAGGACAAATCGATCAATTTTATAAATAGTTTGGCGTCTCAATTTCATTTATAGCATAGTAGATAGTGGTACAGTCAGCATCAAAAGTTGATGACCACATTTAGATTTTTAAAATCGCTGTACACCGTATTATACCTGAATCGCTGAACATGACAAGCGCCAGAAATGAATGATTATAATAAAAGGGCATAAGTAGGTGACCATCACTTTTCAAAGTTATAGTAAAAAAAACATAACATTCTTCGTCTGTAAAGTCTCTGAACAAATTTTTGACAAAAATAGCATACCATCGTTCATCTCTAAAGTCCCTGAATAAAATGAAATGTTTTTTGAGTTTAATATGTGTGTGTATTTTTTTCGGTAGGTATATGTGTTTGGTAAATTAAGTAGACACATGCACATGTAAATCGCCACCGTTTTATTTATTATCAACAAAATTAAATTAAATGGTCGATCTTTAGGTTAAGCTGACTACCCATTACATACCCACCCCACCCCTAATTAGGACAAACATTCGTGTGATGATGTGATGTAGATGATAAATAATTGCAACCGCAATGGTCTACATCCGATACAGAAATATTATTTTTACATTAAAGGGTAAACAGTTTTTCAAATACCCACAACTATGTTTCCCAAAGAATTGAAATAAAACGGAATTTGTGTGAATTTTGAAAATGAGTCATATGTATACAGATTAGGTTCTAATTCAATCGTAACTATAAAAATCATCAACTAAGTCGACGGTATGAATTTGAACAGAATCTGCGTGATTTTTGAAAATGAGTCTTATTGCTTTACGAATAAGGTTATAATTCAATCGAACTAAAAAAAATCATTAATTACGTCGATGGTATAAATTCAAACAGAATCTGCGTGATGTTTGATAGTGAGTCTTATAGCTATACAAATAAGGTGAGTAATCAATCATAATACAGAAAGCTTAGATGACGTCGATGGAATAATTTTTAAGCGTAATATGCTTATGCACCCACTTCTAATATTTCTCGTTGATACTATGACACAAAAACAAAATTATTTTGGAAAGTTACATTCGAAATTTACATCCATTTTTTTTTTGACATGATTTTGTTTGGATAGGACAAGATTGGATTTATAACTCTGAAGATAGTAACGAGCACTTTTTTAGTTTGCAGTTCAGCTACTTCTGATAGTATAAGTTTACACGCTACGTATCCGAAACAAACTAATGTTCAGTAACTTTTGTTATTTAAGATGTTAAGTTATTTTTGGACGTTGTCGTGATTACACTAGATAACCAAAACAAGCATTTTATATTGTTCAGTGACTTTTGTAAAACTGAATGTTATGGTGTTTTCGGATACTATAACGATCAGCGATTTTTGACAAAATGGTGTTCAGTTAATTTTGAACTTTAATGATGTTCATTCAATACTGGCGCCCTTCTTGTTGAGCGATTTATGGGTGATATAATGTACAGTGATTTTGAAAATCTGAATGTGGTCATCGACTTTTGATGCTGACTGTACGTGCCTGCCAGGGCTGCGGGACTGTTCGAAAGAGATACCGCGGCCCTGGAACATAAAGGGCCAAAGAAGGAACATGGATGGTTTTTAGTCAGTAAGAGTCTGACACTCCCTTCCGCTCCGCGCGGGGGGGTCATTTGATGATTTCCCACCCACAAAAAAAAAAAAAAAAGTTATGGTAAAGTTTTGACACTTATTCAAAAGCCTTTTAGTAATTTTCATGTTCAAAGTAACTTAAAATGAAATGTAATGCAGCTCTAACGCTCAGTAGATAAACGGTTTCCTTTCCTTCACTTACTGACTAGCGCCATCTTTTCATTTGCCACTGAACCATTAGCATATTGATCCTTAGACATGATTGCCTCGTTGGTCGATTGCTCGCAAGCGCAACTGCTTAGCATTAGGTCCTGAGTTGGATTCCCGGGTGGGAATTTCTTAGTAGTAGCCACGGAGTCTGTATTCGTGCCCGGTTGATGGCAATAGGCTTGCCCCCTATTACATGGAACTAAAACATAACTAGCGAAATGTGGGTGTACTATTAGGTATACCCCTGCCTAACTCTTCGGGGATTACAGGCGTGATGTTATATTACGTAAACATGAACTGCTTTACTAGTTATGGTCCTAAATTCAAAACAGCTTAAAATTCAAGTAAATTTTCTTCCGGATCATCCTAAATTCAAACCTATTCAATTTCTAATTCCAGGTTGTCATCGGCGCAGTTTTCATCGCTATGAGCATGTTGTCAGCCATCATAGTCAAAACTATCGGCAAGAGGAAGCTAGTCATCGGTTCCATGTTAGGCACCGCCTGCTGCAGCATTGCTCTCAGCGTCTACGCCAGGACCAACGTTCCTTCCACCGTCTTCTCCTATGAAACGGAAACCTTTACTGATAAGAAGGAGATCCTGCCTTTGGTGTTGTTCTTGATGCTCATTTGCTTTAACAGTCTTGGAATACCTTGGGTGTTGCTGTCTGAAGTTTTTCCTTTTAAGTAAGTTTTGTGGTTTTCGTTATTCGAGTCTTTTATTTTACCAATAGCACTTTATAGAACCTGGTCTTTACTACCACAATGGGTCATTGAGTTTAGAGAGTAAAACCTTTTCTATGAATATCCTCTTCTCTTCCACTTATACGTGTCAGTCTATCTTTTTAAATTTTGACTTGCCATATTACTTTAATTTTTTTACTTCCATGTTTCTGATTGGATATTTTTTATCTTGATGGGATGTCAATTCTGTATAGTGTATTTTATCTAAATTTCTGTGTTTCCAGGAGTCGTGGAATCGCCACAGCTCTCGCAGCAGCTTCAAGTTATATTATCTACTTCGGAGCAGCCAAAACAAACTACAACATAGAATATGCCTTCCACCTCAGTGGAACCTTTGGCCTATACGGCATCTTCGGCTTCATAGGAACAGTATACATGTACCTATTCCTACCTGAAACTGAGAAGAAAACTCTCGCTGAAATCGAAGCGTTTTACAAAAGCGATAGAAAAATATTCGCTGATGATTTCGTTATTAACGCATTTAGGAAAAAGAAACTCATGAACGGTGATGCTGATAAGCCGATGCTAGTCAAATCAATAAATTGAACATTAGAGTAAATAGTATTTTAAATACTTGAACCCAAGGTTGATAGTATGATGCTTAGTGTTTATACAGGAAGGATTCGAGAGAGAACCACTGTTGTTACTAATGGACTCAACACTGATCAAAATTCATCAAACCTTTGAGTTCTAAGTGATTCTTGGCCCAATAAATTCTGCTTATTTTTCTTTATAGATAATGTTAGGCCTGAAGTCAATGTCCTCATATACGTAAAAAATATACAGGTATTAAAATACATACCTACACAACCTCGAGTTTTTGTAAAAAATAAAATTTCAATTAAGTATACGTAGTAAAAATTAAACAAAAGTTATTTACCTTAGGTTAGGTTAATTTTAAGCGTACTTTTAATTAGTTAATACACTATTAGCGTAATTTGGACGAATATAATTATTTTTTGTAAATTTATTTATGTAGTTTCCTAAAAACAAGCTGTTCCGAAGTATAAGCATTAAAATATTGTTGTATCATTTTTACATGGTACCAACGGATAATATTTGTATTTGAATATTAACTTCTATATGGGATTCGGTACAGATTTAAAAACTTGCCATTATGTTTTAGAAAAATAATATTTTACATAGAAAATTGTCTTCTGTTTTATCATGTGATCCTCAGAGCTAAGAAGTTCGTGATTTGAATATGGATATACGTGTATAATAATATTGTTGCTATATTATAAAATAAATATAAATATTGTTTTCATTACATTGGTCATTTTTATCTTGTTGTATGATAACTTCCCACAGCAGAACTTAGTAAAATGAACGCAAGCCAAAGACGGCATCCTGGGGAACAACCTCTTTAATTAATAGTTACTTCATTTCCGCTGTTTTTGTTTGTTTGTACACATTATAGATGTGTCCCACTGCTGGGAAAAGGCCTCCCCTTTCTCCTTCCCAACCTCTCCATCTTGTGCGATATCTGGCCATGTTCGCCCCGCAAACAAGATCAGATCGTCACACCATCTTCGCCATGATCTACGTCGGCGGCGATTTATCCATCAGGTGTCCAGTGAATGTCTGTGCCCACCTCCGGGTGCATTCTTATTCCTAATCGTGCAACGTGGTCACCCCACTCTCACTTCAGCTTGGCGGTTTTTTTTGCCAAAATCTGCAATCTGAGTTGAAGAAGAGTGGAGTTTCTCACACGATCTGTACTTTTAACACTACAGTGCCCTTCCAAAAGTTAGTTGAAATTATTTACTTCAGACGTTACGTCGCATTATCATCTGAAATCCTAGTTTCAAATGTTTGGACCGTGCATTATAACGTTTTTATGGACAAACCCAACTATCTAGCTAGAGTAAAGAATTATTGTCTTTTTTATTTGTTTGTAACCTTATTTAGATGCCAAATAAATGAATTTCAACCGCCAATAGTCAGTTAAATTTTCTTTTAAGTAACATGGGACATTCCCTTTACAGTATGTTAAATACCCAGAAGGTTTTCCAAACATTTTGGAGTGATCTTTCAGCCCATCTTTCTGACCATCTTTCTGGTCCAAGTATGTATACTCATCGACATAATTACAACACATGCCCGTTTACCTCGACTCTACGTTTCGTATTGTAGGTCATGACCTAGGATTTTTAGACATTATTTTTATATTTTGAAGATAAATGCAGCTGGTACAATATTGTGGTAACAAAACAAATTTATAAAAATGTTCCGCAGCGGTAAACGTGAGGTTGTTGCTAACATTGTAGTCAGCAAAGAGCGCCTGATAAAACGACAACATACTCATTAGACAGATACGCAGGCGTGCGCTTGCAAGTTGCTAACTCCCAAATAAAAACACTCAATGTTAGTACAGTGTTTTATATACCACGTTTTTCGTTTCATTCTTCTTAAGGTTCCTGCAAAATCCTAAAGAAATCTCTGGTTTCTCCTTATGTTGTTGTCGACCACGTCTTAGGTATTGCACATTCTTTTGATGGGTGTTAATTCTCATCTTGCATGGATTGGTCGTTCGTTAGGATATACTGTTTTATTAGTTTTTGCATCATCGTTGTCACCGCAATGTAAATAGTTTACGCATTCTAGAAAAAAAGAACAGTTCTATCATTATCATCATTATATTGCCCTTATCGCATTTGATTTGGGTTCGCCACAGCACATCTTCTATCTTAAATGTATATTTCTATATCAGTTCGATATGCCTATAACATGTTACCTGTTTGTTGCCTAGACTAGACACTGTTTGTTCAACTGACCCTTCGAGTAGTGGCTATCATCTCATGTCGATGATAAGCAGTGATTGGATAATCGGGCGCTTATAATCCTAAAGTTCTTCCTGTGTAAGAATAATATGGACATTCCTTTCTGAATGAATAAGTAATCCCGGGTTCCCGGGATTAAACAATTTTGTAAAAACAACTATAACAAACTTGATGAAATTAAAGCAGTGGTTATTTTGATTTAGTATCTTTATTTTATTCAAAACAAATGAAAGTTCCATTAGAATCTGCTTTATAAATTAAAAAAATAATAAAAAAGAGAGTTGTGAACTCTCATTGTAGTTTTTTTTCTAACGAGTTCGAACTATATTTTGTATGCAAACATTTTTAGCAATCCCAGTAATTTCGAACGATTCGGGATCCGGGATTCTGAAAGCATGTCCGTATTATACTTTCGTGGAAATAAAGTGAAGTTTAGCGCCCGATTATCCGATCACTGATGATGAATGAATATTTGACGAGGTATCAAATAAAATATAAGCATCATTATTTACTGATTTAATCAATACAAAGCATACACTGTAAAAATTAGTGACGATATCCCTGAAATCGTCTTTGTGTCTTTGTCGTTGTGACCCATGTTACTGGTCTCTCACATCCTAAAGTGTTACACAGTGGTTCTGGGTACAACCACGACGATACTTGCGTGGAACTTCTTTCCGTAGTTTTATCATCAGTTTCTCTTTTATTGGCAGACGTTACTACTCGTGGTGATGTCTCAAGGGGGCTGGTAGATGGTGTATCGTAATTCGAAACAATTTCTGTCAATTCGAAGTATTTTTCTTCTTCACAACTTATCACCGTGCATCCTGAGAAATATGCAATATCTTATTAATCATTTTGTTTCATTTAATTTTTGAGTGAACCTGAAATTACTAGTAATGTTCATAATGTTTCCATTAATATTTTCTCAAAAAGCTGGACTATAAATAATAATACAAAGCCAGATTCGAAACATTGTATTAACGATATTAACTTAATACTAATTCGTACATCGTGGTGTAGTAGTTGTTGGTTCTTCTGGAATGTAAAACTCCGTTTCTTTTCTAACAGTCGTAAACCACGAGGTAAGTCTGTCGCAAGGTGGTTTTTTGTAACACGAAAAGAAGTTTTCATTATTTTTCTCGAATGAATTTGTTTCCTTATCATGTTCTCGATAGTCTGACCCTGCTAGGTCAATTGGGACTGTATTGTATTCCGAAATAGTTCCATCTTCCCAAATGATTACCGTGAATCCTGAGAAATATATCTTATTAATCGTTTGTTTCATTGAATTTTTGAGTGAACCTGACGTTACTAGTAGTGTTCATAATGTTTCCATTATTATTTTTACAAAAAGCTCGACTATAAATAATAACACACAGCCATGTTCCAAAACAATGTATTAACGATATTAACTTAATAATACATCATTCGTACATACATTATTCATGATATCCAGAGAATCTTAGTTTTTTGTAACGCGTCGTCCTGGTAAACCACATATGAGGTCTTTGACATCTTAAATCTCTACACCAACTTGGGTACCACCACGAAGTCTCGGTATATATTGGTCGTCTTGAACTTTCTGGTTCAGCAGTACTAGTTATTAACTCTGTAGCTGTCAAAATTGAAAATGGATCTGTGTTCCATTTAGGGCTAGGTTCTTCAGGTGTACTAGATAGTTCAGTTGTTGTTGTTGATGGTTCTGTTGTTGTTGATAGTTCTGTTGTTGGCGATGGTTCTGTTGTGGTTGATGGTTCTGTTGTGGTTGATGGTTCTGTTGTGGTTGATGGTTCTGTTCTGGTTGATGGTTCTGTTGTGGTTGATGGTTCTGTTGTGGTTGATGGTTCTGTTGTGGTTGATGGTTCTGTTGTGGTTGATGGTTCTGTTGTGGTTGATGGTTCTGTTGTGGTTGATGATTCTGTTGAGGTTGATGGTTTTATTGTGGTTGATGGTTTTGTTGTTGTCGATGGTGTAGTAGATGCTTCAGTAGTTATTGTCGTTGAAGGAAAATATGGTTCAGTTGTTGACGATAGCGTACTAAATGCTTCAGTTGTAGTTGTTGGTGGTACATTAGTAGACGGTTCATTTTCTATTGACGGATTAGTGTTAGAAGATGTTGTAGTTATTTCATCAATAGTTTCGGTTAACTCCATAGCTGTGGGTTCTTCTATATATAAATCTGTTTCTTTTCTAACAGTCGTAAACCACGAAGTAGGTCTGTCGCAAGGTGGTTTATTGTAATACGGAAAGAAATTTTCTTTATTTTTCTCCAATGAATTTGTTTCCTTGTCATTTTCTAGATAGTCTGATCCTGCTGGGTCAATGGGGACTGTATTGTAATTCGATATAGTTGCTGCCCATTCGGAGTATTTTCCATCTCCACAACTTATCATCTTGCACCCTGAGAAATATGCAATATCTTATTAATCGTTTGTTTCATTAAATTTTTGAGTGAACTTGAAATTACTAGTAGTGTTCATAATGATTTCATTGATTTTGTCTCTAAAATCTGGGCTATAAATAATAACACAAAGCCTTGTTCCAAAACAATGTATTAACGATATTAACTTAATACTAATTCGTACATCACTATCCATGATATCTATGGAATCTTCGTTTTATTTATAATATTAATATTATAATAGCTGTTAGCAAACGTTAACTGTAACTAACTTAATGAAAAAGAATTTAAAAGAAAAAAAAGAAGAAAATAAATGAAAGTGAAAACAAATGAAAAAAAATATGCGTGATGTATCATACAGGTCCCTACCCTATCAACAATGATACCTACATTGTGCAAAACCTATCTCCATAGGTTTACCTACTTGTTTTCCTACTGCCGATCCTTTAGAATTTTAATTATATACTTTTTAAATTTATATCTGCTTATCTGCTATAAACGCTTATTGTATGTGTCGACTAAGCGGTATGGCGGTGAGCGTAAACCAGCATTGGATCTACAAAAGCTGGCAGCGAATAGTCGCCTGGTTCGTACCTCCCGTCCATGTACTGTTTGAGGAACCAGGTAACATAGACCAGTAACCAAGTCAGGGCAGTCAAACTTGTTACGGCATATACTGAATAACGTCATTACCTTAAGGAGGACGCGTCTTGACTGTAATGTAAGCAGGTCGTATTCTTTAAGAAGCGATTTGTATGAAGTTTTCTTCCGAAAACATCTAAATTGCATAGCACGAAGGTACTTACGTTGGACTAATTCTATAACTTCGATATATTTCGCATAGTAAGAATTCCAGATCGGTACTGCGTATTCTAATTGCGGACTAATTATGGACTTATACAGGTGCAAGAAGGTGGAGGGACGATGGAAATCTCAAGATGCTCTCTCATTACAAAGCCAAATATCTGATATCCCTTATTGATAATGTTTTCTACATGAATGTCAAGATGTAGTTTCGAGTCCAGCTGCAAACCAAGATCACGATGATTGCCAACTTTGTTAAAACACTATTAGCAAGCCGATAATTGAAATGTACGATACTTTTCTTTTTAGTGAAAGTTATACTATGACACTTAGGCAAGCTAAGGAACTGTTTATTATAAGAGCAATATATATTATATATTATGATACAAAAATGGTATGTTTGTTGTCTGCTATCAATATTTTCAAAAAGTTGTGTTGTGAATATTAAGAGATTGCTTATGCAAGACCTATCTTTTACGAAGCCATGTTGCTCTTTTATTAGAACATGACGAATAATCGGATAAATCTCATCATGGACAAGCCTTTCAAAGAGTTTAGACAATGTTGATAATATGGAAATTGGACGATACATCTCTACATTATTTTTAGAACCACTTTTGTGTACTGGCACAATTTTTGCGCGTTTCCATACATCCGGAAAGTTTCGGTATATATTGGTCGTCTTGAACTTTCTGGTTCAGCAGTACTAGTTATTAACTCTATAGCTGTCAAATTTTGAAATGTTTCTGTTGTTGCTGATGGTGTAGTTAATGCTTCAGTAGTTATTGTCGTTGAAGTAAAAGATGGTTCAGTTATTGACGGTAGCGTACTAAATGCTTCAGTTGTAGTTATTGGTTCTTCTGGTATATAAAACTCCGTTTCTTTTCTAACAGTCGTTAACCACGAGGTAAGTCTGTCGCAAGGTGGTTTTTTGTAACACGGAAAGAAGTTTTCATTATTTTTCTCGAATGAATTTGTTTCCTTATCATGTTCTCGATAGTCTGACCCTGCTAGGTCAATTGGGACTGTATTGTAATCCGAAATAGTTCCATCTTCCCAAATGATTACCGTGAATCCTGAGAAATATGCAATTTCTTATTAATCGTTTGTTTCATTCAATTTTTGAGTGAACCTGACATTACAAGTAGTGTTCATAATGTTTCCATTATTATTTTTACAAAAAGCTCGACTATAAATAATAACACGCAGCCATGTTCCAAAACAATGTATTAACGATATTAACTTAATAATACATCATTCGTACATACATTATTCATGATATCCAGGGAATCTTCGTTTTTTGTAACGCGTCGTCCTGGTAAACCACGTATGAGGTCTTTGGCATCTTAAATCTCTACACCAACTTGGGTACCACCACGAAGTCTCGGTATATATTGGTCGTCTTGAACTTTCTGGTTCAGCAGTACTAGTTATTAACTCTGTAGCTGTCAAAATTGAAAATGGATCTGTGTTCCATTTAGGGCTAGGTTCTTCAGGTGCACTAGATAGCTCAGTTGTTGTTGTTGATGGTTCTGTTGTTGTTGATATTTCTGTTGTTGTCGATGTTTCTGTTGTGGTTGATGGTTCTGTTGTGGTTGATGGTTCTGTTGTGGTTGATGGTTCTGTTGTGGTTGATGGTTCTGTTGTGGTTGATGGTTCTGTTGTGGTTGATGGTTTTGTTGTAGTTGACGGTTTTGATGTGATCGATTGTGTGGTAGATGGTTCTGTTGTGGTCGATGGTGTAGTAGATGTGTCTATTGTTGTAGATGGTTCTGTTGTTGTTGATGGTTTTGTTGTGGTTGATTGTTCTGCTGTTGTCGATTGTGTGGTAGATGGTTCTGTTGTTGTCGATTGTGTGGTAGATGGTTCTATTGCTGTCAATTGTGTACTAGATAGTTCAGTAGTTGTTGTTGATGGTTCACTATTGGGTCCCGACGTCAGTGTATATGGTTTAATAGAAGATTCAGTTGTTTTCGATGGTATAATAGATGCTTTCGTTGTCAATTGTGTCCTGCTGGATACTTCAGTTGTTGTTGTTACCGTACTGGGTTCTTCTGTTGTTATTGGTGAAGTAGAAGCTGTTTTACAAAAAATGAAAAATTGTATGAGCAAATTGTCGTTAAGAAAGTGATGTCAACTACATAATTATTTAAATATTGTCTCATTTAACCGCATGGAAGTCCTGTTGTTACTTGTAGAATATTTCAATAAGTGTCAATTTATGATGGAATTATGATTTTACCATCTAGGCCAACAAAGTAATCATGTTGAAATTAGTTCCTTTTAGCGCCTTGTGGATAATTATTAATTAGGATTGAAACATACACTGATTTTGCTGTATTATTTAACATCCTAGGTTGAAATTGATATCCTAGAAAATTCATCGAGCTTTTGGGGCGACTGCCTATGGACATCTAAACTCTTACGAAAACGACAGCACCATTAATTCATGCTGCGGCTACTTTGATGGTTATTATTTCACAGCCGCAACTTGCAGCCATAGAAGATTTGGGGAGTGTATATTTTATATTTGACATTCCACAGTCTAAATATGAAATATAGGTCATTACCTATGAAGTTGCCGTTGTTTTGAATTGTTCCCTTTTCTTAACTGCATGTCTTTTCAATGTTTGTTTATCTCCAGAGAGTCTCGTCAGTGATCATGAAAATTAATCAAATAATGGTATTTAGTGTTCTCGAACTATAGTGGTAACGTAATTTGTAAAATGCGAGAGAGGGTGACGGAAAGAAATATAAATGCCTAGGTGGTTTACCGAAAAGATGATGGACAGTAAAAAAGATCTGATGGATCGGAAGGTATCCAGTTAAACGTAATATTTTTGAAGTGATATGAAACAGTCGCATTTCAAACAGTCATTATGTGGTCATAGAGATAGTTAAAATCAAAGTGACAAACAATAAAAAGCCCTTCTTATTATTGTGCTGTATAAATTTGGTTGCCCTGTATTCATGTTTTCACTACCCGATCCGAAACATAACAGTTGATGAAACAGCAACTTCATATGAAAAGACCTAACACATAAAAAATATCAATAAACAAATACATAATAATCGTGACTCCAAAACATCAGACAATCTTTGCGTCAACTCATGATAAAATCAACTATTTCTAGGACATTCTCAGCTAGTACACACTTTTACTATTTTTAGCTGTATCTGGTTCAACTGGAAGCCAATCTCGTACATCAGATGTTACGTTTACTTTTACCGACGCTCAAAAACTACTATTTAAAGCTAAATGTTGCCATTTCAGAGCCACAGTTCAAGAATCATAAATATTGCACTAATATAAAAGAAAGAATAAAAATATCAAACGCTATGTTGGTTATACCCAAAATATTGCTTACATTTTTCGAGTTCCCATTTCGTATTACATGGTGGGGTAGTTAATATCCGTGCTTCTTGTCTAGTAACCCAAGTTTTTGGTCTATCACAACACGGGCCCAAAGTATCTATACCAATTCTTGATTTAAGGGATACAGTTGGGATTATAGATTTTTTCAAACGTCTCGAATATTTTCGTAATAACTTTTTTATTGTTGTAAGCTTATTCAAGGAGATTATCACAGGTTTCTTTGAATGTTTTCGTACTTTCTTTTTTATTCTTTTAGTCCTATTCACCTTTCTCAAATTACATATTTTGCATTCATTAATTTCACAAGTTGAACATTCTCCAGAGTGATAGTGATAATGGTCAGTGTCACGCTTAAGCGTTTCCCCCGATGAGTGAAAAAAATCATCATGACGGTTATGTCCTGGCGTTGGTGGATAAGTATATATTGGTGGCGTTTGTGGTGAATAAGTATAAATAGATGGCGTTTGTGGCGGATAACTATATATTGGTAGTGTTTGTGGTGAATCAAAATATTCAAAGGTCGGCTCTGGTGATGAAACATATTCAGTAATCGGTTCTGGTATTTTAATATTTTCAGATATCTCACATGACTGTTCTGGTGATCTCTCATGCTCATGTGGCTGTTCTGGTGATCCCTCATGCTCATGTGGCTGTTCTGGTGATGCCTCATGTTTATGTGGCTGTTCTGGTGATCCCTCATGTTTATGTGGTTGTTCTGGTGATCTCTCATGTTCATCTGGCTGTTCTGACGATCCCTCATATTCATGTGGCTGTTCTGGTGATCCTTCATGTTCATGTGGCTGTTCTGGTGATACCTCATGTCCATATGACTGTTCTGGTAATTCGTCATACCCAAGTATTTGTTCTGGTGTATGAATATGTCCCTGTTCTGGAGACTGAACATATTCCTGTGAGAGTTCTTGCTGAGTTTTTGTTTTTTTTGGCACCATGTGCACCATTGGCTCTCGTAATGGCCGCAATGTTATTTGATTTGGATACATATTGCCCGGTTCAGTTTCTTCCGAATTTGAAAATAGTTCCCACTCTAAAGTTGGCGTTGTTGTCGGTGGCCGACTCGTCAATGATGTTGGCAGTAAAGATGATGGCTCAGTTCGCGGCCGGGGAGGCAACGATGAAGACGATGTGCATGGCGGTTGTGGTGGCCAGATTATTGGTGTCTTTGATGGTTTATCGTTCCAACTCCAAATTATGGTTGGCGTAGTTGTTGGTGGGCGAGTTAACCATGGTGTTGTCGGTGTTAGCGGTGGAGATGGCCAACTGTACGGTGGCGGAGATGGCCAAGTGTACGGTGGATGTGATGGACACGTTATTGTTGGTGGTTGTGGTGGCCAGATTATTGTTGATGGAGGCAAAGTTTCCTGTGACGGTGGGGGTGGCAAGGTTTCAGATGGTTTATCGTTCCATATCCAAAGTGTTGTTGGCGTCGTTGTTGGTGGACGAGTTACCCATGGTGTTGTTGGTAATGTTATCGGCGGAGATGGCCAACTGTACGGTGGCGGAGGTGGCCAAGTGTACGGTGGATGTGATGGACACGTTATTGTTGGTGGTTGTGGTGGCCAGATTATTGTTGATGGAGGCAAAGTTTCCTGTGACGGTGGGCAAGTGTACGGTGGATGTGATGGACACGTTATTGTTGGTGTGGTTGTGGATGTTGGCGATGTGCATGGTGGTTGTGGTGGACAGATTATTGTTGATGGAGGCAAAGTTTCCTGTGACGGTGGGCAAGTGCACGGTGGATGTGATGGGCACGTTATTTTTGGTGTGACTGTGGATGTTGGCGATGTGCATGGCGGTTGCGGTGGCCGGATTATTGTTGATGGAGGCATAGTTTCCTGTGACGGTGGGGGTGTCCAGGTTTCAGATAGTTTATGGGTCCATACCCACTGTATTGTTGGCGTAGTTGTTGATGGCCGGTATACCCATGACGACGGCGGTGAACTTGGTTGCACGAACGAGAAAGTACTTGGTGAGGAAACAGTTTTCTTCGGTTTTTTCGTCCACTTCTTTTTCTTCATCCATTTCTTCTTCTTCTTCGGTTTGTTTGTTGTTGCTTCAGTTGTAGAAGTAGTAGTGGGAGCGATCGCTGTTATACACGTCGCAGGCGTAGTGTTTGGTACAGTCACAGGCCTAGTGTACGATATAGTCACACACGTCACAGGCGCAGTGTCTGGTACAGTCACACCAGTTGTAGGTGTAGTGTTTGGTACAGAGACACATGCATTAGGAGATGTGCTTGGTACACATGACACCGTTTTTGAACCAATCATTTGTGGAACAGTTCCAGTGTTGCTATGAACAGGCAGGACCGGATTGTAAGAGAGTGGGGGTGGATTCTGTACATCCAATTCTGAACCTAGGCAAAATAGCTTATAGGTTTCTTGACAATCTGAAAATTCATACATTTTTGTAATAAATTGTATTTCATTGTGCAACGAACAGAGTTTTAGTGAACATTATTGCTGGGGAGATGGTTCCGCCAGTCTTCCCCAGCTACTGTTAAGTGGTGATAGGCGAGCGTTTTGTGGGACTCTCTTATATAATTTTGACGTTTAAAAAGTGCGGATGTCAGACTGCTTTGAATTAAATAGTTTGTGATTGAATACCCAATCAAAATTATCTACGGGATTCTCAAATTTTATTGTTATACATTTTAAATTGCTCAGTACCTACATATTTTTAATAAAATGATCGTAAGGGATTAAGATTTGGAGTAAAACTAAAACCAAATAAAAATTCTTAATATTTTTATTTAATAAAAGACATTAATTACAACCAAAATCTTGTTGCCCACCCAGACAAGGGGTAATTTGCGCTGCAGAGTGTTTTCTGTACCCTGAAATAGGACAGATAACACATTAAAGACTATTAATAATGTTTTATCTGTAGTTTTACTCCAAAATTAATCCTACCGGACTAATCAGAATCCTGTTTTTTCAAGCAGAACCGCTATTTTTCTAGGTTTATAGTGTCTGCTATCGTTGACCGTTCTGAGTAGGAACGTTCATACAGGCAGGGTAAATGTACCTAAGGGAATTTATATAAAAAGTCTTCCGTGGAGTCATGATCTCGATTTGGGAGAAAACAAAACCTAACCATGCCAAAACAAACAAACAAAACCCAGCCGGCTATGTTGTGTAAAAAACACACATCCACCTCTTAGTTAGCACATCACCAGTGATAGATTATTTATGTTTTAGTAAGAATTAATTCAAGAATGTACTAAAAAAAAACGAATAGCTTAAAATTTGCGACCAGTTGTGCAAAAATGAATGTAGACCTATAAAACAACAACATTTTTGTGCAATTCAAATTGTAGAGTAAGATGCCAGGGCCACCAGACCTAACTTATTTTGATTTAGCGATAAAGTTGATAATCTAAGGGGTGTAACAAGACCCTTAACGCAGCCAAAAGGCACTTGTTCTTCTCATCATTGCGATTTTTTTTTGTTCTAGACCATACCTGGTAACCTTCTAGTTACGGAGATATTGGGGGTTAAAGTTCCAACTTTTTCACAACTTTTTTTTAAATATAATATGTTTTAATGTTACATTTTTACTTTAAACACCTCCACAGCTACCGCACCATTCAATTCATCCATCAGCACAATATTTTGAGTGCGTTACATTAGAGTCCTACCGCAAAACGTGATTTTTCACCCCATAAAAAAGTCGTTCCCCAGCAATAATTTTTGTGTAAAGTTACTTAGTTTGATGTAAGTTCATAATCTTTCGAACAGTCCCGCAGCCCTGGCATCCGTTTACACCCTGTATTAAAGAATTTGACAGACAGTTCACAGTACATACACAGGTACCTACTAATATTAATCGATGAAATTTTGTTACTCAGAAAATAAGTAAGGTGTGGCAACCCTGGGATCTTGAACCATTCCAAAAGTTGACATATTGCCAACCGAAACATGTTTCTTTGGGTTATAATAAAACAACAAAAAAAAAATCACGTGAAATCGCTCCAACCACGTGTAGAAGTTGTTAATCTTAAGAACCAGTCAAACTGGTACGGACAAATTGCAGACCGGCTGCGGGTGCATGACATTGCCAGATAACATAACATAACATGACGCCTGTAATCCCCGAAGGGTTGGGCAGAGGTATACCTAATCGTACACTCACAATTCGCCAGTTATGTTAAGTCCCATTTAATAGGGGGCGAGCCTATTGCCACTAACCGGGCACAAAATCCAGACACCGTGGCAGCTACTGAGAAATTCCTGATGGAAAACCCCAATAACACTTTGCCCGACTCGGGAATCGAACTCGGGGCCTCATGCTCAGCAGTCGCGTTTGCGACCACTAGACCAACGAGGCAGTTACTGCCAGATACTTCTGTGTATATGTATGGCGATAATGTCTAGGATGACGTGTGTCTGAAACAGAGTCCGCGATTGGTCCGAACCTTTTCGACTGCAACAGCCCTGTTCTCATTTTCACATCTACGTTGAGATTTAAATCCGAATCTAAGATGATTATTTCAGTGTAGCCAACGTAGTAAATTCATGTTATTTTCCTTTTTCAGCTCCATTTTATTGCTCAATTGTCGATTTTTTTTATGGTTTTCAATACTATGTATGTTTAGAAATTGTGTGTTAAAGCATACCTACCTAGTTATGTTGACAGCCTCAGTCACACATTTTAATAGAGCTCATTAGCACATACTTTCAGAGCAAAAATAAATCATGTGACATACCACTATTTTGCCTCGAAAAACATCTTGAAATCTAACTTATTAATGTAAGTACATCACAGCGGGATTCAGTTATAAATCCATATTGCATGGAGGATGCAAACGAGGACGTTAGCAATTTTTTGGGGTTAGGTCAAAGATCTTTGGGTTCGGTACCTGAGTCCGAGAAATAGAAGAAGCATTAAGTGCGCCTCCGTACATTTTTATACATAAAATATTAAACATAAAGTAAATAAGCAACTGATACATACGTGCACCAAAATCGCAGTTATACTCGTACATGTCGCACTGGTCGAGGAATGTCCGTCGACTGCAGCCATCCTCAGCGGCAGCACACACCATAGTATTGTCGTGGACGCACACTTCTGCCAATTGGCAGTAGTTTATTGGCTGACACAAAAGAATATCATAAGTTCAAGCCTAAAAATATTGGTTATTAGAATCAAAATCAGAATTTTGCGTCGCAAAGATTGAAATCGATAGCCCTACCGCATTAAAAAAATTATTGTTACTTTTTTGTCGATATTGACATTTGTATGCTAAATTGTATCTACGAATGTCGTTCCATGCGGGATGTGCTAGAGTAATCTAAGTACAGTGCAGGCACATCATATCAGATTTTAACGATTGTAATTGATAATACCTAAGCTGTATTGAGATTTTCTGTGCAAACACCACATCGGTTTATAGATTCTACACAGTCAGATCCTAGTATTAAATGGTCGTAGGAACTTAGTAAGTATCTTTAGGCCCGGAGTTCACCAAAGCGGAGACGAGCGGAGATGTGCGAAGCGAAGAGGAGAGAAGATGCGTAGGAACTAGTGTGTATTCACCGAAGCTGTGCGGAGATGTGCAAAGTGGAGAGGACAGGAGTTGTGCACCGCACGCCGCTCCCAGCACACCGCTCACGTTTCTTCTCGTCTCCGCTGTACGCTTGGCCGCCTAGTGCGGAGGCTTGTTTACACAACAACATAACAACAACAAACAACAACATCAACATCTCCTCTCCTCTCTGCTCAACCGCTAAGCGGAAACGAGAAGTGTAAATATTGAACTTCTATTGGTGGTTTACAACACATCTTCATTATCATTCGCTTCGGTGGAGTCCGGCCCTTAAGCTGGGTACTGGGAATAACCCAATCCGAAATGTATCGCCAGGTTACGACGAACATCTTTTTAAGTGCTGTTTCAACCTTGAAACCTTGAAACTTGTTACAGTCTCCTTTGGCGTACAAAACCGGTTACATTTCGTAATTGTATTACATGTTAGCGAATCCATTAGTACCTAACATAGAAGTGTGTTTAAATTAAAATAAGCCGTTTTTTTTTAGTTTTTAGTAAGGGAAACATTAACGCCAATGGCCGTGCGCACAACAATTGCATGAGCATTTGCACTGTCATGTCATGTTTTTCAATGTATCCTGATTAACATGATCGGTACCTATAGTACAGATACTTTGTCGATTTTAGGGTAGAGTCTGGATTTGTGCCCATAGGACTTAAAAAATAAACCGGCGAAATGTGGGTGTATTATTCAAGATGGAAGGGGCACCTAAACACTCCCCTCCCACATGGAAATTTATCATCGCAAATTTAAAAAATAATTAGCTGTTCCATAAATTTTGATCGTGTAGGTATTACAGTTTTGTAAGAAAAACCGTACCGTGTAAGTGGGTAGAATAAGAGAGAATGCATTGAACTTCTGATGGTGATAATATCTTGTTAAACCTTAGGGCACATAGTATGGCAGGGCTTAGGACAAAAAATCAGTAAAAAACATAATGAACATTACATAAGTCAGATGCTGCTCTGTCCAACGTACTGATGTTAGTACTGCAACAAAAAAAATAATTAAAAAAACTTCTGAAGAAAACTTTGGCTGAAAAAACAGGCTGGCAAAATTCTGAAAACGAGATTACTTTGTTACCTAAAATATGCATAAGGGTCCACAACATTTCGACCGTGATTTTTGCGTTAAATGGCTAACTTTGGCGTTCTTATTCTTATAAACTGAAAGATTTCGACAACCTTAAAATATTATGTGGTGAGGCTAGTACAGCTTATAGCGGTCTTCCTTTTCCTAATTTCTTCTATCTATTTATATAAAGAGAGAATTCCGAAGCAAGTTTTTCATAACATGCGCGATGGCACTTTTTCGAGCTCGTGGATTGAACTAATTGTACATAAGCAAACGAAAAAAAAACTCATAAATAGTGGTTTAGTTCATGGCCTCCAGAATTTTGAAATATGTACCTATTGTTAGTGTTTTGAGAGGGATTTTTTATAGATATTCCATTTATAAAAAATCCCTCTCAAAACACTAAAACGCTCAAATGAACTGTACATTTCTCCCGACTATATTAATATTATTACGTTACAGAACAACCGTTCCAAAGGAAATTAAATATAATTATAAAAAATGTGTAAAACTTAAAATCAATGTAATTACAACCGCCAAATAGCTACATTTTGCGATGCGTCGTCGGCTGCTGAACTTAGTACCGAAGTAAAACTCACTAATTTTGTGATAGGCCTCTTAAAATGCGCAATTTGATCAAATGATGTTTCACTTTTTTTTGCCGACATAAAACAAGCCACATCATGAGTAGGGCTGCGACTTAGCACTTGTAAACTATCTAAGTATGAGTGGCACAGTCAGCCTCGAGAAGATGCTAACACCGACAAGAAATCATTTTATGGTTTACAATTAGTGTTCCATAATATTTTCACTGTGTTTAGTTACAATTATGTTTCAGATATTATTATATCCACTTGCATGCTTATTTACAGAAAAAAAAATACAATAAAATCTTACCCAGCAGAATAAACAACAGCATTTTATCTAAACATTGTTTAATGTATTGTTTCCAACAGAACGGCAGTTAGCCGCTGACTGTAAACTATCGATTTGGTATTGCCATAAAACATTTATAACTCTTTCACTGAAACACTCGTAAAGTAAATTGGCTTCACAACTCACTTCTTTGTTGACACATTGTGTGTACATTTAATTGCTAGAAAATATATTTGTTTTCTTGTTTCCTGACAAGTAATGTGAATATTGTATTCCGTATGGTGGATGATTATGGCCCACTGTCTCTTGTATGGAATTGAGGACATAACAGAAGGTCGAACCTTAAGAGAAAGGCTGGCGGCGTTGAACCCATTCAAACGTATTTCCCTGTTTTGCTAACTGGAAAATAAAAGACTATTTTTTTTGTAAAAATTTATTTTATTTTTTAAATTTATTTTTAATAATCACACGACTCGTCTTTTTATTACGACTTGGCTCAAAAACTACTGCATAGATTCTGTTCAAATTTTGCACAAACCAAACAAAATCAAACTTGAATGAACGTAAAAAGCATAAGAGTCTGAAATCTGTTAAATTGTCTACCGTTTTGTCCCTACCACAAGGTTGTAAGGTATAAATAGATGACTTGATACTTTATGTACACTCACATGTTTTCTTATTAAAATATGTATTAAAAACCGATAGGTAATTTTATAACAAACAGGATGGTACCTATAACGTTTTTTGAAGTGAAAACTTCTTTAGCTGCGTTGTGCACTTTTTGTGATGGGTAAAAAATGTTAAACTCGCGTCAGGACACGTGATCGAAAATTCGTAAGACGGAGGGAGTTCTGAAGTGTTAAATTTTTAATGTAATATAAATTGACATGGTTTGTGTACGATAGCGAAATAAATGAATATTGTATTTTACCACATAAATGATAGTACCATTATACTGGTAATTAAAGCAATTCGTGCAAATTTATTCCCTAACCATTAAAAAATATTAAAAATGCATAACGTTAATTTTCAAGTTTTCACTTCTGCCGGCACTCCTGGAGTGCAACCCGTTGATTTTTTTTTAATTAGCCTATCCTGTCCCACTGCTGGGCACATTTTTCCCCCATTCGTTTTTTGCCTTCTCTGGCCAATCGGTCAGGAACCAGTCCAAATAGTCACGCCAGCGTTTCTTGGGTCGCCTCGGTGACGACGACAGTCTTCAGGCACCTACTGTCTGATGATTCTGGCCCATCTGTCCTGGAAATGTGACCCACCCAGTCCCATTAGAACCTCGCACACTTACCGCCAACATGAGCGGTGCCTGCCTTGGAGCGTATTGTGGTGTTCTGAATGTTTAAAATGCTACGCTGCATTGCTCTTTAGGTCTTGAGTTTGGACTTCTGAGCCTCCGTCAAATACCAAGTCTAGGCTCCATACACATGTCGATGAGTTTACGCTTAAGTGCGATTGGAAGGTATAACGTTGTCTAAGTAAAATCGGTCAAGCCTCATGGCTGCCGCAAGTTTAAATATTATTGACTTAATGATAATAGGCAACATATTCGTTGCCCCGGGACCCGATGGCTTACCTGTGTTACACCTATTAGAACAATCATGTTAAATAAACAACGATAACACAGTTTAAATAGGTATTTATTTACTTCCTTCAAGTATGGACATACAACCAGTACAATATAAATGGTATGATGGCATTTGGAATCACATTCAACGTTATAATTTTACCAGTAAATCAATCAAATCAAATCAGATTATTTTTATTTCATATAGGCCTACACGGGCACTTATAAAATGTCGACAAAAGGGTGCACGGTTCGGGTTGGTAGTTTCCTATGGAGAAGAACCGGCAAGAAACTCCATAGTCAATCACACACTTCAAATAAAGCTATTAATTAAAAAGGAAAACACAAATAATTGCTCATAGCGAATGGCACATTTAAAATTATTAAAGCAGCAACATAAATAGCCAATGATTTCAAGAATCCAATAAAGTTACAAATACTTAGCTTTTAAATCTGAATATCCTGCACTACTAGCACTAGTATTTACTTAGGCACTTTATAAGTCGATATTTCAAAAAGAACTGACTAAGAATCCCGCGGCAAAAACCTCCACACCTCGTAACCAAACATCGCGCCACATCGAGCTTCACCGATTGGCCCGAAGAGGTGGCGCGTTGATTCTGTATTCCTATTGGTCGATTGCACGACGTTGGTACAGCAAACGTCCACCGATGACAGCACCCCGCGTGACGACACCGCCCGATGACTGGTGCTGTTTCTACGCGCTCTTTCGCGCCATCTAGCGCCTAAAGCGTGTAACTATTTACACTCGTCCATCCTGACGCCTTTGCGACTCTGCAAAGTAGAAAAAAAAAATGCTTTGTAATTGTTCAAAAATAGCATACTCAATCCTAAAAAAGGGGAAAATAGACACATTTCCATGAACAATAAAACAATATTTGGACCATACACAGTAAA
This sequence comes from Eurois occulta, assembly GCA_950022335.1. Classification (NCBI taxonomy): domain Eukaryota; kingdom Metazoa; phylum Arthropoda; class Insecta; order Lepidoptera; family Noctuidae; genus Eurois; species Eurois occulta. Next base: position 7,401,044 of record OX465500.1, on the reverse strand, counting down.
AATACCATAATTATCCAAACCAATTATCAGTACATTTCCGGTAAATGCAATTTTAAACCATTTAAGTATCATAAGTACAATCACAATCCAAATTGTGAAATTTCCATGAACAATAAAACAATATTTGGACCAAACAGTAAAAATACCTTAATTTCCCAAACCAATTATCAATACATTTCCTGTAATTGCAATTTTAAACCATTTAAGTAACAAGTACAATCACAATCCAAATTGTGAAATACCAAAACCATCAAAGACATAATTTCACCATTGAAATTACGATTAAAACAAGTTTCAAAAATGCCATAATTTTCCAAACCAATGAACATGTATCATGTGTAATTCCCTTTTTAAACCATCTCAGTAACAAAAATACCAATCACAGTCTAAATAGTGAATCCCAAAACCATCAAAGACATAATTTCATTTATAGAAATTATATCCACCTGATAATTCAAGTTCAGCCTTCAAGCAAGTCGATCAATTCCTCCGTGCTGTCCACTTCACTGTCATTTGAGCTAGCGCCCGAGTCCTCCTCGCCCTGGAAAGGTTTTAACGAGTCCGACGATACGAGAGCTCTGAATCGCTTGTACCCTTTTATACCTTTCAGCGAAGAAATCATATACCTATCATTTCCTACTACCTTCGTTACCTTATAGGGGCCGCTGTACTTTTCCTTCAGTTTTCTTCGAACGTTCACATTACGGTCAGCAGCTCCTTTCCACAAGACTAAATCAGTTACCTTATATGTTGTTGGAGGTTTACGCTTTACATTAAAATATTTGCGCATTTTCTCCGCCGTCCGGTTTAGGTTTGCTGTAGCTTCGGCCCTAGTTCGTGCAGCTGTCTCCTCATTATCCACCATGTTATCTCCCATACCTTGATACCTGCTTCGAGACGCAGAAAACATGAGCCTATAAGGTGTAAATCCGGTAGAACCATTTTGTAAATTATTCATTCCCCACGTGATATTTGCGATCCGAGTATCCCAATCCTTTTCATCTTCCACGCTTGTGTTGAGTGAATCTAGTAATGTACGATTATACCTCTCCACTTGACCATTTGCACGTGGACATGCTACAGCATTGATTATGTGTTTTATTTGATTATCCAAACAAAACTGCTTGAAATGTTTACTTTTGAAACTCGTGCCACTGTCGGATATTATTCTTTTTGGGTAACCAAATAAACAAAAAATGTTACTTAAGGATTTTATTACCTCCAGAGTTTTTGTAGTTTTAACTGGTACCGCCCATGTGAACTTCGTGAAAGAATCTACCACCATCAGCACAAAACTATTACCTGCTCGACTTTTACAAAAAGGTCCGAGATGATCAATGTGCAGGGTGTGCATTGGCTCCGGAACTTTTTCAATGGGGTGTAACTCACCTTCAGGCCTTCCGTACTGTCCCCTCTTGTAAAGACAGTCTAAACATGAGTTGACATATTTACGTATGAAACGTGTCATTCCTGCAAACCAGAAGTTACCTTTGATTATGACCTCACAACGCTTTAGGCCCGGGTGTCCCATGCAATCATGATACTTCCTCATGATATTCCACCTTCCATATTTAGGGACTACTAACCTCAGTTCTCCATCTTTAACAAGCTTATATACTCGACCATCCTTTAACTTGTAATTGTTTCGTATATCTGGGTCGTCATTCCCAGATTCTAATTTTGTCCGAATGATGCGAATCTTCTCATCTTGATTTTGAAGACATACTAACCAATCAAATACGTCAATCACGTTGATGTCTGCTACCGAGGGAGGATCTACCGGAAATCGGCTCAGTGCATCAACGTGCCCATGAGACTTACCTGGCTTATGAACGACTTCCATGTCGTACTCCTGAATAGACAACCACCATCTTGCTATTCGAGGGAGTAGATCCTTTTTCAAAAAGGTGTCTCGAACGGCTGCGCAGTCAGTCACCACCTTAAAACGATTTCCTGCTAAATAAATTCTAAATCTTCTCAACGATTCCACTACAGCCAATGTTTCCAATTCGTAGGAATGATACATAGCTTCTTCTTTGCTTGTTTTTCGGCTAAAATACGCAATGGGTTTCATACCTCCATTTTGATCCTGAAAGAGAATTCCGGCTACACCTTTACTACTTGCGTCTGTGTGAACTTCTATATCACCTTTCCTGCAAAACAATGAGAGTGTTGGACGAGTTGTCAGAATTTTCTTTAGCTGATCAAAAGCCCCCTGCTGTGCTGGGCCCCAAATCCATGCTGCATTCTTTTTTAGCAACCCGTAAAGATCATGCGTGACAGAAGCATAATCTTTAACAAATTTCCTGAAATAACTAGTCAGACCTAGAAACATCCTAAGCTCGTGTACGTTCTTAGGTTCTATATAATTGACCACAGCATCAATTTTCTTGCTACCTGGCCTAATGCCGTTTTCGGTGATCTCGTAACCGAGGTAATCTATTTTGTCTTGCAAGAAAAAACACTTATCCAGATTCAACGTCAATTTTGCGTCCCTGATTATTTCCAAAACTATCCGAAGTAGATCGAGGCCTTCCTGCTCAGTTTTGGTGGGCAGCAGCAGATCATCTATAAAAGGAAGCACCTTATCATGACGCAATGAAGAAAATATTTTATCCATAAGTCGCTGGAAAATTGCTGGGGAATTAGCCAAACCAAAGGGCATACGTAAAAATTCATAGTGGCCTTCAGGCGTGACAAAACCAGTTCGATGTATTGAAGCCTCCGCAACAGGAATCTGAAAGAAACTTTGCGACAAATCAAGACTCGTAAAAAGTTTCTTCCCACCTAATTTCTCGATTTGTTCTTCTATGATCGGCAGAGGATATTTATCTTTTACTGTAATACTATTTAATTTTCTGAAATCCACACAAAACCGGTAATCTCCGTTCTTTTTCCTCACTAATACAATCGGACTGGCATAATTAGACGACGATTCCCTAATAATACCATTGGACATCATATCTTCAACTTTTTCTCGTACTATTGCTTTTTCTGAAAAAGAAAGCCTATAAGGACGATAACAAACCGGCTTATCAGAGTTAAGTTCAATATTCACTTCTATTTTGTCAGTCCTACCCAGTTCTCTTGTATCTACCGAAAAACAATCCGAATATTCCTTTAAAATTGCTGCCAGTTCCTCAACAACCTGAGGATCCTTGGATCCACATTTAATTTTTGTTATATCTATGCTCATGATCGAAACAACAGAACCTGCAGAAATTTGGGAACAAGCTGCTTCCTGTGTAACTAATCCACGAGCTATAACCTGGTCTTTCTGGAAACAAACCGGCTTTTCTCCGTGATTAATTATGAAAATGGCCTGTACTGGAAAACAATGCATAGAAGCGGGAACGCTATAGTTATAACCATTATAAGCAATTGTACGAGTATCCACGAACAGTTGAGTCGATTCACCAATATCCACATCATTGTAGGTGCCAACAAATAAGGATGAATGAGCTGGAATGATAGTATCTATACAACACAAAATATTGACCTTATCTATACATGAACCTATTTGCAAAGAATTTATTTCAATTGATTCAATATTCTTTTCAGCTCCCTCTGCATATCCTAAAAAGACGGTAGAACCACTAACTGTTAGCTTAAATTTTTCATTGTTCAAAATGGGTTGACCAATGAAAACGTCGGCGCGATTTGAAGTGTCGATGACAACTGCGTCTGAGCAAACTTTGACTTCATCTATTACGAATTCTAACGATACCTGTCCATGAGCTTTAATTGGAGGTCCACCAAACCCGTTAACGAAAACAACACAAGGGTGCATTGCTACACCAAGCTTCAGAACACAATCACGAGTAATAAGGTTGACTTGAGCCCCCGTGTCTAAATAAGCGGTACCTTTTAAACCATTAATCAAGATTTGTTTAAAATAACATTCATTTACCTGTATTTGTACAACGCTGACAGCCTTTTGATAACACTGCTCCTTCTTGTGGTTAGATTTTCCGCAGATTTCGCATTTAATAGCGTTAGGATTATTAGGGCATGCTCGGACAACATGCCCTGGTTCGTTGCAAAGAAAACAAGTTACTCCTGGCTTTCGTTCCTTTTGATCCCGCATTGCTTCCTTTGAAGACCCTGATGCAGAATCTCGACCTCGAGGAACGTTCCTCTGACTCTGAGGTTGATTCATTCTTCTGTCGTCATTCATACATAAAAAGTGAGAATAAAGCTCGCCCGGGGTTTTCTAGTTACCAGCTCTTGCAGAAGTCCTCATGTGGAACGGCAGGTCTTCTATAATACAAGACACTGCTTTCTCCCCAATGATGTCACATTTAGTTAGCATGGTGCATTTCGAATAAAAATAATGAGTCATCGTTTCACTAACTAACTTTTTCCTATTTAACATTTCCCTCAATGCATCTGCGTAATCTATGCTTTGAGGGAAGGCTTCCAGAATTTTCTGTTTCCATTCCACCCACGTAAATTCGTAGCTTCGTAGTGCACCATGCCACAATTTTGCCAATCCAACAAGACGTGCCTGCATATAATAACTTTTAACGTTGTCGTTCCATCCGTGTATAGCACCTAGTTGCTCTACTTTGTTAAGCCACAGAGATGCAGGTAGCTCTGGTTTTTCAGGATCAAATTCCGGTATTATATCCGGCTTAACCATCACACCCGAATAATATGGAAAAGACCTACCAGGTTCATTTGAGAAGCCAGGCGGGGAACGGCCTCTACGGTCCTGGACAGGCGAACGCCCCGGTCGCCAAGTGTCGCGGGAACAGCTGCGACGCTCCTGCTGTGGGCGCTCCGTCCGCCGGCGACTCCATCTGATAGGGCTGCGTGACCGGCTGCGTGACCGGCTGCGACCAACGGAACTCATCCCACTTCTGAAAATGTTACACCTATTAGAACAATCATGTTAAATAAACAACGATAACACAGTTTAAATAGGTATTTATTTACTTCCTTCAAGTATGGACATACAACCAGTACAATATAAATGGTATGATGGCATTTGGAATCACATTCAACGTTATAATTTTACCAGTAAATCAATCAAATCAAATCAGATTATTTTTATTTCATATAGGCCTACACGGGCACTTATAAAATGTCGACAAAAGGGTGCACGGTTCGGGTTGGTAGTTTCCTATGGAGAAGAACCGGCAAGAAACTCCATAGTCAATCACACACTTCAAATAAAGCTATTAATTAAAAAGGAAAACACAAATAATTGCTCATAGCGAATGGCACATTTAAAATTATTAAAGCAGCAACATAAATAGCCAATGATTTCAAGAATCCAATAAAGTTACAAATACTTAGCTTTTAAATCTGAATATCCTGCACTACTAGCACTAGTATTTACTTAGGCACTTTATAAGTCGATATTTCAAAAAGAACTGACTAAGAATCCCGCGGCAAAAACCTCCACACCTCGTAACCAAACATCGCGCCACATCGAGCTTCACCGATTGGCCCGAAGAGGTGGCGCGTTGATTCTGTATTCCTATTGGTCGATTGCACGACGTTGGTACAGCAAACGTCCACCGATGACAGCACCCCGCGTGACGACACCGCCCGATGACTGGTGCTGTTTCTACGCGCTCTTTCGCGCCATCTAGCGCCTAAAGCGTGTAACTATTTACACCTGGCAAAACCCGGGTCCTGGCCTTGGAGGCTCTCGGGCCCAGACTGGAGGGGCTCCTAAGCGCATGCTTGGAGAGAGGCTAGTTCCCGCTTCGTTGGAAGACAGGGAGGCTGGTCTTCATTCGGAAGCCGGGGCGCCCTGCGGACTCTCCGTCCGCATACCGGCCCATTGTGTTGCTCGACGAGGTGGGCAAGCTCTTTGAAAGAGTCATTGCAAACCGCCTCGCCGGGCACCTTGCGGGGATGGGGCCGGATCTTGCCGCCAACCAGTTTTGTTTCCGCAAGGGGCGTTCGACGGTGGACGCCATCATGCACGTGAGAGCCCTCACGACGGGGGATGCGGTGTCCCGGGGTGGGGTTGTCTTGGCGGTGTCTCTCGACATCGCCAACGCCTTCAACTCCATGCCCTGGAGCTGCATTAGGGAGGCACTCCGGTATCACCGGGTGCCGATCTACCTTCGTCGTGTGGTTGGGGACTACCTGACGGACAGGGCCGTCATCTACCCTGGTCACAGCGGAGAATAGAACCGGCGAGAGATGTCGTGCGGTGTTCCACAGGGATCGGTTCTAGGGCCGCCCTTGTGGAACATCGGTTACGACTGGGTGCTGTACGCCGACCTCCCTAGCGGCGTCAGAGTCATTTCCTACGCTGATGACACGCTGGTGCTGGCGCAGGAGAGGTCGCACGAGGCAGCGGCCGAAATAATGACACGCGGGGTTGCGATAGTCGTGGAGAGGATCCGGCAATTGGGTCTCGAGGTGGCATTGCACAAGTCCGAGGCCATGTGCTTTCATGGGCCTCGGAATGCGCCACCGTCGGGATCCATCCTGACGGTAGGAGGAGTTCCCATCGGCGTCGAGTCGACGTTGAAGTACCTTGGACTCGTCCTCGACAGCCGGTGGAACTTCGTGGAGCACTTCCGACGTTTGGCTCCCAAACAGGAATGGGCCGGGGCTGCCTTCAAGCGGCTCTTACCCAACCTGAGGGGTCCAAACGCCTCCTGCCGGAGGCTCTACGCGGGGGTCGTGCGGTCCATGGCGCTTTACGGGGCCCCGGTGTGGGCGCGTTCCTTGAGGCTGCGAGCCGCCCACTACCTGAACGCGCCCTAAAAGGTGGTAGCCGTAAGGCTGGTCCGTGGGTACCGCACGATCTCCGGCGAGGCGGCAAGCCTCCTTGCCGGATAGCCACCGTGGGATCTGGAGGCGATAGTCCTCGTGCGCCTGCACGAGTGGCGCGCGTAGGTACTACGCCGGGGGGAAACTCCGCTGCCGTGGCAAATTGTCAATCAGCGGACATCGATCTCATGGCGACATGGAGAAAGCGACTGTCGCAACCCCGTGCAGGGCACGCCACGATAGCGGCGATAAGTCCCCCCTTTGAGGAGTGGCTAGAGAGGCGCCACGGCGCCCTCCCCTTCCGCCTGACGCAGGTCCTCACCGGACACGGTTGTTTCGGGAGATACCTGCACCGAATCGGGTGGGAGGAAACGCCCGGGTGCTATCATTGTGAGGATCGCCCGGAGGACACGGTGGAGCACATCGTGGAGGTCTGCTCCGCTTGGGCGGAGCACCGCCGTGTCCTCGTAGCGGCGATTGGCGGCGGTGACCTCTCACGTCCGGCCCTGGTTCAAGCCATGGTCCGGGGCGAGAGGGAATGGGAAGCAGCAGTAAGTATTAATAAGTGTGCGCCCGACCCAGTTCTCAATGATGGTAATATCACGTTGTACTGTGATCGACCTATTGTGTGGTTTATTGAAAAAAAAAAATATTGAGTGTCAGTTCTAAGTATGGGGAACTCCCAAAATTTATTGTTTTTTTTCTATTTTTGTGTGAAAATCTTAATGCCGTTCACAGAATACATCTATTTACCAAGTTTCAACATTATAATTATGTAGTTCTTATAGTTTCGGAAAAAAGTGGCTGTGACATACGGACGGACAGACAGACAAACATGACGAATCCATAAGGGTTCCGTTTTTTGCCATCTGGCTACGGAACCCTAAAAATGAATAAAGGATATATATAAAAAAATTATATAAGTAATAAACATTGTTTTATTTTTCGATAAAATCCATTTATAGAAATGCCGCCAGTCTCTTGGCGACATTTCCCGTTCACAGCGTTAAGGAGGAGTTTTTTGACGCCATTTTTTAGTTTATTATTTTATATTTTTTGTTTAGTTTATGGGGAGGTCAATGTTATTCGCGGCCATAGGAAGTACCTGACCACATATCAAAAAGAGATGCAAAGTTTATACCTATAGCGTATACCTATAGGTACCGTCTGTTAAATAATTCTTTAGATTGATATCGCTGAGACCACAGATAAAGATGCTGAGACGGTGTAGTACACTTCAAACAACTTATCTGTGCAGGCGGAAAAACACAGAAGGAAAAAACTAAAATAAATGCACCAATTTTGACATATGGATGAAAATTTTCATGATATGCAACGCCACTTTGAACTACATTAGTAGGTACTATATTCGTCACCGAGTCAGTAATCGCGATTCTCATTTATTACCGTAACGTCAAGCAAAGACGTCAAGATACTAACATGGCATACTAACAAATGACGGATGTTCTTTAGTTACAAACACTGAAAATAACACACTTGTTTTTTTTTCTATCTTTGTGACACGACTAGGTATATTACTATACCTGTAATTTTGTTGTCAAGGTTGAAAAAACAATTGAGTCTCCGCTGAAACCACATATTATAAATAAACGCCCGATTATTCAGCGTTACAAGAAAATTCATCACAGTAGATGGTTGGGGAACCATCTACTGTGATGAATTTTCTTGTCAATTTCCATGATTAGCGCTTATAGCTAAAGGGCTCTAGTGAAAGAATCCTAGAGGGGAGACCGCGTATTGGCTAGCGTAGCGTGGGAAGCCCACACTATAGATGGACCGAAGAACTTCAAAAAGTTGGTTAGAACAACTGAATGCGAAAGGAGAAGGAAAGGTGTTGTAGTGCATCTTGGGACGGGCCTGAAAATGACCAGCAATAGACAAGAATAGGCTGAATTAATTGATTGATTGAGGTGAAGGGAAATATCGTTAGAAAACCAAACATGCATGAGAGACATAAATTTCTCGACGGCATGTTAAACCAAGGCAAAGGCCCATGGGCGGCATAAAAACACACCAAGGGCCTATTTTAGTAAACGCGACAATAACAGGTGACAAGCGACAGGTAACAATCCGACAATTTGATATTTTTTGTTTAATAAAGATTATCACTGCCAAGTTTGTCACGGTGGAAAATCTACAAATACATACATCAACACTGTCTAGGAATATTTTGGATTTCATCAATTTATTAAAAATAACATACAACATTTATATATATTTTTATGAAGCCCATTTGTCAGACTACACTCTAGAATAATAGAAAACTTTTTTTTTGTGGAAACAAATTTTTATTCAAATAAAGAAAAAACGTGAAATAACGGTAAAACTAACAATGAATGTGTTTCTCAAGAAAAAGTGAAAAATAAGGAAAAAATTATCTGTATTTAACAGTTATGTCAAAAATCAGTAGTCAGTAAAACCACCCATGACGTTAATAACGGTCCTGCAACGGTTTTTGCATGATTTGGATTAAGTTATCCAAGTCTTGCTGCGGTATATTGTCCCAGGTCCGGCTAAGATGCAAAAAAAGTTGCTCTTCCGTCGCAATATTTGCAGGGAAATTCCTCAAAGCCCTTCTTCGGAGCATGGCCCACGCGTGTTCTATGGGGTTTAGGTCAGGCGATTGAGTGGGCCAACCTAAGACCGATACGGCGTGCTCCTGCAACCAGCTCGTCACCACTCTCGCTGTGTGCGGACGGGCGTTATCGTGCATTAGCGTAAATTCTTGGCTCATTTGTAGTCGATGGGGGTTTTCAGTCGTCATGGTGTTTCTGATCTAAACGAGGTTTGTTCTTCCACCAACACGAATTCCCGCCGGTTTGGGCGGGAATAATTGTCCCACCGTGGTATGAATGGACTTCCTGAGGAAGTTGCAGACGGCTCTCACGACCAGGAACTCGCCAAACACGTATCGTAAACGTGTATCGGAAGTAGTAGTGAAGATAAATATTTGGTGCAAACTGAACTACGTCACAGATTTAAACCAAGAATAAACTTTTTTCAATTTAAGTGATAGAATTTTCCTTTCCTAGAACGATATCGAGTGTCTAAAACAGCCGTCGAATACTTGATAAAAAAAAAAATTGGACAGTTAAATTATCACAAAATTTGCCGAATAAAATGTCTCCTAATTCGACTTATTTGTCAAAAACGAATAATAATTAATTAATTATTAAATAAGAATAGGCCCCTGGTTAGACACTAACCACATGAAAAAGAAGAAGCTGAAGGTCAAGGCAGAAGACGATGAGTATCAACTAATTTTTTTTTAACATTTATAGAGATAATCCTGATAATACAAAATGTGTCAGTGACACCATAGCTGTCTGGCGATAACACAGTAACAATACAAGAATTTATGTTCATTGACAGTGATAAACTCCTTCATTTATTTAGGATTTAAGATCCAATTAAGATTATAAGAAAACCTAATAGCAAGTAAGATGTCTTTATTTTAATCAACGTTTAGTTAACCTAACGAGATAAAATTTTCGGTAAAGTGGGTTATATTTTGCCATCAAATAAGTAGTAATCTTATGGCTGTTCATGGTTTTCTGTACCTTGATGATGCTTCTTAAAAATAACTGGGAAGATAAGATGAATGGTATAAGGATAAAATTAATTGGTTTGCACTTGGCCGAGATACGTTTGTCTTTGCTACCTGTTGCGTATGATCTACTTCTGAGGTCGGTACCTTCTTTCAACTATGCTTGACCAACAGTTTTAAGTAAACTAGGTTTCGTATATGTTACGGCTAATACTAGAAGCTTTTGGGTAAACTCCGAATATCACAAAAATAAATTTAAATTCGGAGGTCAATCCTTCTTATTACTAGCGATTTGATGCAACCGATTTGGATGTAGCGCTCGCCGGATGCTGCCGCGCGCGTTTTGTCACAGTTCTAAACTAACCTAACCCAAACTATTTGGTCAGTGTGCCCTAGCAATGAAAAGGATACACTCAAGTTTAACCAACGGCTACCAGCCGCACCCGCACACGGTTACACCTAGGTATAGCTACTTAGCTTGAACTAGGTGTAACCGTACTTTTAGCCGTAACATAGTTACTTTTCGAACTTTACCCACCAAAAATACTACTTGATCAAATCGGGTCTCCCTTGTTTGACCGAAAAGAAATTGCCAAATTATCACTTCCCAAACAAATTTTCGCATAATTTCATTTGCCAAATTATTACTTACCAAAAAATCTCTTTACAAATAATTGTTACGAAAACCTATGTTTGGCAAGTGAACGTTTGAACAATAACTTGTTCGCCAACTAGTACTTTTACCATTTTTTATCTAGTCAAATATTTCAGTTGGTATAACATATTTTACGCAAAATTACATAAGCCAAATATTTGGTGTCGCCAATTTTAAACTTACCATTTCAGTCAAAAACACTATTAACTAGTTGGAATCTCCTATTTGGATTCGGTTGGGGCTCCTATTTCTGTCTGCAGGGTTTACAGGCACCTAACTAACCGAACCTCGGGGTGCCCCTGACGTCGACCGTCTAGGGTTAGCGTTTCCGTCAGCAGGTCGACGGATCCCCGCTGCGCGGGGCTCCTATTTCTGTCTGCAAGGTTTACAGGAACCTAATTGATTGATTGATTTCTGAATTGATTGATTGAGGTGAAGGGAAATATCGTTAGAAAACCAAACATGCATGAGAGACATAAATTTCTCGACGGCATGTTAAACCAAGGCAAAGGCCCATGGGCGGCATAAAAACACACCAAGGGCCTATTTTAGTAAACGCGACAATGACAGGTGACAGGTGACAGGTAACAATCCGACAATTTGATATTTTTTATTTAATAAAGATTATCACTGCCAAGTTTGTCAAGGTGGAAAATCTACAAATACATACATCAACACTGTCTAGGAATATTTTGGATTTCATCAATTTACTTAAAATTTATTAAAAATAACATACAACATTTATATATATTTTTATAAAGCCCATTTATCAGACTTCACTCCAGAATAATAGAAAACTATTTTTTTTTTTGTGGAAACAATTTTTTATTCAAATAAAGAAAAAACGTGAAATAACGGTAAAACTAACAATAAATGTTTTTTCAAGAAAAAGTGAAAAATAAGGAAAAATTAATCTGTTTTTAACAGTTATGTCAAAAATAAGTAGTCAGTAAAACCACCCATGACGTTAATAACGGTCCTGCAACGGTTTTTGCATGATTTGGATTAAGTTATCCAAGTCTTGCTGCGGTATATTGTCCCAGGTCCGGCTAAGATGCAAAAAAAGTTGCTCTTCCGTCGCAATATTTGCAGGGAAATTCCTCAAAGCCCTTCTTCGGAGCATGGCCCACGCGTGTTCTATGGGATTTAGGTCAGGCGATTGAGTGGGCCAACCTAAGACCGATACGTCGTGCTCCTGCAACCAGCTCGTCACCACTCTCGCTGTGTGCGGACGGGCGTTATCGTGCATTAGCGTAAATTCTTGGCTCATTTGTAGTCGATGGGGGTTTTCAGTCGTCATGGTGTTTCTGATCTAAACGAGGTTTGTTCTTCCACCAACACGAATTCCCGCCGGTTTGGGCGGGAATAATTGTCCCACCGTGGTATGAATGGACTTCCTGAGGAAGTTGCAGACGGCTCTCACGACCAGGAACTCGCCAAACACGTATCGTAAACGTGTATCGGAAGTAGTAGTGAAGATAAATATTTGGTGCAAACTGAACTACGTCACAGATTTAAACCAAGAATAAACTTTTTTCAATTTAAGTGATAGAATTTTCCTTTCCTAGAACGATATCGAGTGTCTAAAACAGCCGTCGAATACTTGATAAAAAAAAAAATTGGACAGTTAAATTATCACAAAATTTGCCGAATAAAATGTCTCCTAATTCGACTTATTTGTCAAAAACGAATAATAATTAATTAATTATTAAATAAGAATAGGCCCCTGGTTAGACACTAACCACATGAAAAAGAAGAAGCTGAAGGTCAAGGCAGAAGACGATGAGTATCAACTATTTTTTTTTTAACATTTATAGAGATAATCCTGATAATACAAAATGTGTCAGTGACACCATAGCTGTCTGGCGATAACACAGTAACAATACAAGAATTTATGTTCATTGACAGTGATAAACTCCTTCATTTATTTAGGATTTAAGATCCACTTAAGATTATAAGAAAACCTAATAGCAAGTAATTGTCTTTATTTTAATCAACGTTTAGTTAACCTAACCAGATAAAATTTTCGGTAAAGTGGGTTATATTTTGCCATCAAATAAGTAGTAATCTTATGGCTGTTCATGGTTTTCTGTACCTTGATGATGCTTCTTAAAAATAACTGGGAAGATAAGATGAATGGTATAAGGATAAAATTAATTGGTTTGCACTTGGCCGAGATACGTTTGACCTTGCTACCTGTTGCGTATGATCTACTTCTGAGGTCGGTACCTTCTTTCAACTATGCTTGACCAACAGTTTTAAGTAAACTAGGTTTCGTATATGTTACGGCTAATACTAGAAGCTTTTGGGTAAACTCCGAATATCACAAAAATAAATTTAAATTCGGAGGTCAATCCTTCTTATTACTAGCGATTTGATGCAACCGATTTGGATGTAGCGCTCGCCGGATGCTGCCGCGGCAAGTTTTCTCCCGGGGCCATGGAAAAATCTCCTGTAAACGAGACCTTTTGGTTAAAAATGTTAGCCCAGCAACCTTACGTTACGAAGGTTCACTATCCATTTGCATAAAATGTTAAGTTAAGACCTAATATAACTTAGCATAATTTTGTTTGGCATAATTATATTTTCGCATAATATAATTACGCATAACAGCTTACGCATAATTTTTTAAGCATAATTTCTCTAACCATAATAATGATGAAGCATAATATTATAAAACATAAATTTATTAAGCATAAAGTTCTAAAGCATAACTTTTTTATACGCCCTAGCTTTTTTGCCCGAAGAGGATAATTATCCTCTTCGGGCAAAAAAGCTAGGGCGATCCAATTTATTTCGACGATTGGAAAAAAGCCATATCTCCTGAATCAGGTAATAAATAACATATTAATATAATATACCGTATTGAACTATTTTGTGGGTTTTTTTTCGCTGTAGGAAACATAAAGCAAGCAAGCATACAGCATGCAAGCAAGCATACAGCATGCAAGCAAGCATGCAAGCAAGCATGCAAGCGAGCATGCAAGCAAGCATGCAGCAAACAAGCAAGCATGCAGCATGCAAGCAAGCATGCAGCATGCAGCATTCAAGCGAGCATGCAACATGCAGCAGGCAGGGTTTCTGTCACGGCTTCGGCGCTGCGGGCCTCCGGCGGCCCCACGCGTGCTAATCGTCGCAGACGGCTTTCGCTCACCACCGCAGCTTCGGCTTGTTGGCCGGCTTCGCCGGCCAGCCTCAGCCGCGGCGGCTCGCTCGCAGCCACCTGCTTCTCAGCCCGCGGGCCGCCTCGCCCCTACGCGCCTACGCGATTTTAAATTACACTCTAGGGGTAGGACAAACAAGACTACGTGGAGTCGGTTTTGCCGCAATTCGGTTCTGTCACTAACTTTTGTTGCACAGCATATTAAATTTTTAACCAACAATATTTTGTATGCCTAAATATTATTATGCTAATAGTCATTAGGCCTACTAACGTTATGCGAATCAAATTTATGCCAAAACAAATTAGTTTTTAAGATGATTATGCCAACATAAAATGTATGCCTAAAAAAATTATGCCGAAGTATTATTATGCCAAAAAAAATTGTGCCAAAATCGTTATGCCGAAGTATATTAGGACAAAGAACATTATGCGAAAAGAAGGGATCCCGTTACGAATTTAGTGGGGTTTCTTAATGCTTGTAACTGTAACTCAGTAAATAAGTTGTTAAAATGTCATAAATAATTAACAACAAAATACTTTGAAGAAATATTTTTAAAGTAAATTAAAATTTATTTGCGTAGATTTTATGTACAGACGCCAAGCACATCAAGCTACCCAAAACTGTTAAATTTTGTCAATCAATCTCGAACCTAATTAATGCTTATGCGATAAAGTTGAAAATCTATTCAAGAAATTCGACAGATTGTAGTAGCTTGATGTGTTGGCGTCTGTACATAAATAAGAGGGATCCCTTCTTTTCGCAAAATGTTTTTTATCCTAATAAAGTTTGGGCTAACTATTTAGGTACCTAGGTATAATTTTGTTTTGGCGTAATAATTCTTTGCCAAATTTTTTTTTTGGCATACAGTGTATCCAAATCCAAACTAATATTATAAATGCGAAAGTAACTCTGTCTGTCTGTCTGTCTTTCTGTCTGTCTGTCTGTCTGTCTGTCTTTGCTTCACGCCTAAACTACTGAACCGATTTGTGTGAAATTTGGTACAGACATAGTTTAGAACTTGAGAAAGGACATAGGATAGTTTTTATTACAAAAAATAAAATTTATTCCGGACATACAGCGCCATCTATTGGTCAAGAGTCGGAATCAATTCAGTACTGAAAATTACGCGATATAACCGAACTCGACGCGGGCGAAGCCGCGGGCGGAAAACTAGTGTTAGCATAATTATCTTGTAGGCTAATTTGTTTTGACATAAATTTAATTCGCATGATGTTACTAGGCATAACTTGACTATAATAGTATTAAGGCATAAAAATTAATAGGATGAACGGAAACAAATTTGAGTTATTTTTTTTTTAATTGTTGTAAAATTCAATATATTGTGCTACATGCTTATGGATATGAGATATTTATGCCTAAATATTATGATTTTATGATTCTGACTTAAAAATTCACGATTTTTGAATGTATGATAAGTGAGTGTTTAAAAGCGTTTTTTTTATGTTTGATGGGCCTACTCTTGATCTCAATCTAGTCCTCAGGACAGAGATGAGGTCGACGATGGAACGAGCTAACCCAAAAGAAGCCTATTAACTCGCGACTTAAATAGACTGATTTTCTGCGAAATGAAGTTTATGCTGTCCGGTTATTAGTTTTAAGAGATTTAGGACATTTTGGGAGTTAATTATCGTTCTTATTTTTTATTCCTATAAAAATATGTTTTAATAACATAATGCTTAAATAAATTTATGCTTTAGAATGTTCTGCTTAAACATTATTATAATTAGAGAAATTATGCTTAAAATATTATGCGTAAATAAAATGTTATGCGAAATTATAATTAGGATAAACAAAAGTATGACAAGATATATTAGGTCTAAACATTTTATGCAAATGGATAGGGAACCCAAATAAGATGTATAAATAAAATGGGTGAGACTTGAACAATGTACCTTATATTAGAAATGTCCAAACATTATTAGTAATGAAATAGTTAACCAAATTGAAAATAAAATTAAGTAATGTTTTACTGTTAAAACATAACTTTAATAATGTTTTACTTAAGGTGAATGCTCCAACCAGCCCGCGAAATTCAAAATTTCTTGCGGTTTTTGCAATTTGTAGGCCAGTGCTAGGTTGTATGTTGATTAAAATATTATTCTCGGCTGTAAGACGTATGTAGTTACAGAATTATAGTCATCAAAATCACCAATACAACCCTCCAAGTTCATAAAGGCGTAGGAACAAAAAAAAAACAGAAAAAGTCATTCCTACAGCTTTATGAACTTAGAGCGTTTTATTAATGATTTTGATGATTATAATTCTGTACCTACTTAAGTCTTACAGCCGCGAATAATATTTTAATCAACATACAACCTAGCACTGGCCTGCAAATTGCAAAAAACCCAAGAAATTTTGAATTTCGCGGGCTGGTTGGAGCATTCCCCTTAATACAATTGGAGTAAAAATAGAAAAGTTGAAAGAATGAGATCTTTAGGTAATTACAATAAATTATTCAATACTTACATATTTAAGTCAGTGTCATTTAAAATGTTATTTATAGAATAATTGAACAAACGATTAATAAAATGTGCCTACTACTTTTAGCGCAAATGATTCCTGGAGTAGACACAAGGTGGCGCGGAGGACAGGTTGTAGTGGCGCAGTTTGGGAATGGCCTATCTCCAACAGTGGACTCCTATTAATAGGCTAAGTTGATATTGATTACTTGGACTATGATGGTGCAGACAGCACCATCACACCGTCACGCAAAAGTGATTACTTTGCGTGACAGTCCAGTCATGACGAATGCATTTTGCATATGTAAATATTGCCAATATGTATATTGGATGCATAATTCACAAATGTTGAAATACAGAGTCTGCACAAATTAAGATTAAGAAACGGTTAGTTCGTTCAGAGATCCACATTTTAAACAGTGAACATTTAGCTCGCCTTTGCAGAGCAAGGCTGGTGTGCGCCGCCGAATTAAAGACAAGTTTGAAGAATGAGATATATTTATTTAAATTTAAACTTTTATTTCGCAAAATGTGTTTATTTGGATTTTAGTGTTTTATAAATAAAAATAAATTATTTTATGAATTAGTTAAGTTGTAAAGTAGATAATAAAAACATTCAAAATGGTGTACAAAATCACAGAAATGAAGGAAGTTCCACTGCCTGTTAGCAGGATAAGATCGTTTACAGCACAAGTAAGTACATAATTGAACATAAGTGCACTTCGCCTTTGACTTCGTCCGCAAAAATTGTGATAGCTTGGTTAATTTGTATGATATAAATATAATTTATAGCCCCACGAATAATGTATCTTTCTATCAGTGAAAAACTTTTTAGAATTGGATCTTAAGTTCTGAAGATTACCCCTACATACAACCTTACAAAAAAAAAACACCTCTTTATTTTATTAGTATAGATATTTTAAAAATCTGAGGTTTTTCAGAGGGAATTCCTTAAGCTGATTCAGCCAAAGTTGAGTTTCGATTGAGTTCGTGGCTAATGATTATGTGAAAGAAGTATTTATAAAAGATACATAATTAAAAACAGCGTTTAAAAAGGGAAACAATGGCTGGAACGCATTGCAATCATTAAAGCAAATAGTGCAATAAAAATAAGAAAAAAAAACTTCATTTATAGTTTTTCTTCTTCGTATAATATTTGGCAGGCATAAATCACAATACTAGTACATTAAAAATCATTAACAGTGTCACCGCATAGTTAGGTCGCAAGCACGACTTCTAAGTTAAATCCTGGGTCCTGGCCGTCCTGGGTTCAATACCCTTGTCGGGTTAGTTATTGGATGTCATCATGAATTTCACTGCAACAGCCGGAATAAGGATTTGTTGCCGGTTGATGGCAATAGGATTACAGGCATGATGTTACACATGTGCCTTTTGTAGCAAATTGCATTTATTACGTAGTTTAGCAACATTGTCAGTAAGGGGCTGTCTCCACGAGCGAGAGAATCGCGAATCGCGACGATATTATCGTCGTTGCCACGTATTTCTATACACTCTCTTAGAGGCCGTATTCACGAGCGAGAGAATCGCGGTGATATTATCCCATACAAATACGTAATATCGCCGCGAGTCCTCTAATGAACGTGAGGTTTTATAGAGGGTTTATCTCGTTATCTGCTAAAGTAATCGTCCATAGGATTCGTTTTGAGTATCACCGTCTAATATGAGAATCTGAGAAGGCCAAATAAACAATGGATGTCATCATCATTATGATCGGCCTAAACTTTTCCCAATTATGTTGGGGTCGGCGACCAGTCTAACCGGATGCAGGTGAATACCAGTTTATTTCATGGTGCGCTTGCCTATCTGATCACAACCCCGATAGTACTGGGTAATACGATAGCCCATGCACTTGGTGAAATATGGAACAGAGGTGACTTTTGAGAGATATTGGCTAATACACGTATGGAAGAGGAAGACATGCTGGGCTGCAGATCCGAAGTGTTGGTGACAATAGTGAATGAAAAGAAACAGTATCTTGAGATCAAGCGCAGGCTACACCGTCAGCTGGCGGCTGGCGGGCGAAGTGAGGCTATGAAAACTATATAAACTACGCAAAGATAAGGCGAGGTAAACTATGTGGGTTCACAGCGAAAACTACGGACAGACGGGCGAGCGAGGGGAGTGTCCCATCTCATTCCGTCTCGCACCGGGCGAGGCGAATAGCATCGCTGGCATCGTCGGATATTTCGTTCGCATTGTTTGTATCGCTGACGTAGCATAGCTCGGTAGTTCGCGATGTGAACCAAGTATTAAAAGAGGTGAAACGATGCCTGCCTGGGTCGCTCGCTCGCTAGCTGGCGGTGTGGCCAGCACTTAGGGGCCGTCTCCACGAGCGAGAGAATCGCGGCGAAATTACGTATTCGTATGGGATAATATGGCCGCGATTCTCTCGCTCGTGTAGACGGCCTCTAAGAGAGTGTATAGAAATACGTGGCACGGACGATAATATCGTCGCGATTCTCTTGCTCGTGGAGACAGCCCCTTAGTCGGTGATAAAATGCGGTCGAGAGGTATCGTCACTCGGAATCGGTGCATTCTTTACACGTTAACCTCGTGAAAGACTTGGCTTTTGTTTTCGCGTTCGTCATCTTTAAAATTACTGGCTTTTAGGTTAATGGACTTGGATGGTTTTGTCCGTTTGCTTTGCACACAAATATCCAATATTAAATTATTACAAGCCCTAACTTTACAAAATCTACACCTTTGTCAAAAGATGTGGCTTGGCCGTTTAGCTACCGTCACATGGGTGTAAAGTGAAAAATGTATTCACTGTTCATTACTTTTCTGTTACATAAAAGTAAAAACAGCTTGGCCGTTTCGTTCTTGTAGTAACGAAACGACCAAGCCACATTATTTGTAGTGGTATTAGTATTATCAGATAGACAAAAAAAAAAAATAAGGTCGTTTTGGTTCAATTAAGAGAGCGATCTAAACAGTGTACCTACTCATGCTCTGAGATAATCTTCCGTAGTTTTTTTTGACGATTTCCGCAGAGTTTTACGCACTATTGATAGTGGCAATGAAAGTAAAGCAGGTACTCAATTATTTAATCAATTCCTGCTACCGTTGGCCTGCTAGGCCATGTCCAATAGAGATTTTGAGTAATAAAATGACTGCCTCATTGGTCGACTGCTCGCAAGCGTGACTGCTGAGCATGAGGTCCTGGGTTCGATTCCCGAGTCTGGCAAAGTGTTATTGGGTTTTTTCTTGAGGAATTTCTCAGTAGCAGCCACGGATTCTAGATTTGTGCCCGGTTGATGGATACAGGCTCGCCCCCTATTACATGGGACAAAAACATAACACGCGAAATGTGGGTGTACTATTAGGTACCTACACTTCTGCCTAACCCTTCGGGGATTGCATGCGTGAGGTTGTTCTGTTATAATGAAATTATTCTAATGTCAATGAGTCTCAACTTTAGTTGATAAATCTTGCAAGGTATAAGTCACGTGAGGGAGGTATTAAAACAAGACAACAAACAACACAAATCTAAATTAACTAAAGCGATGTAGGTACCTACCTTAATTCATACCTACGTTAAACCTTTTTCATTATTATTAAACGTGACTACGATGCCAATACACGTTTTTGTATATATTATATAATCGTACAAACGATAGTATAGGAAAAAAAAATTGGCTTTATTTTATACGAGCCCGCTTATGCTCGCGGCTTCGCCCGCGTGGAGTTCGGTAACTGTCCCACGGGATTGTACTACCGGGATAAAAATGTGTGTGTCTATGTGATAATCCAGGTTATAAATTATCTGTGGATGTTTAGCATCCAAACCTGTTCAGTAGTTTTTGCGTAACAAACATCCATCCTCGCAAACTTTCGCATTTATAGTAGGTAGTACCTAGTCAGAGTTCTTTAGATTATAGCAGTATTGTCTGTACAACATAATATTATGTAATAAGCAACATTTGTAAACGGAACGCAGAGATCCCACAACACAGGAAATCCTAGTGTGGGATCTAGGGCCCCAACCAACATTATAAACTATTTTCAGTTAATTTGATTACTATCTATAGTAATGTTGGTTTCACATTTGAGCGGCATTGTAGAATTACCAGTACCTAGTACCAAACAACAGATATTGCAGCACTTCAATACTAAGGCTGGTTTTATAGTCACGCCGCTAGACGCGCCGTTGGGCAGCGCGCTGTTGAACAGGAATACCGAACGGCGCTGCTCAAGCGCGCGAATTTGAAACGCTACTACTACCCCAATACATATCCGAGCGCACGCACTCCGACGACGGCGCTGCTGAAACGCGTGACTATAAAATCAGCCTTACATATATCCTCATTGTGTCTGGTGGTTTCTAACTTAACAATTAACTAAGAAAATGCTTTAGAAAACTCCTGCTCAACACTGTCAACTGGTAGTGTCTCTAAGATACTAGCCGCGTCCCACGTTGTATGGCAATGCTTAGCCTCTGCCCAAAGTCAAAGGCAGGCCTTGGGTCACGAGAAGTGTCAACTAAGCTTTGTTTTTTTATTAAAATTATAATTAAAAAAAAAAACTAAGTTTTTGACGCATTTTTTTTAGTTTATTTGTAAGTTATACAATATTGTAAGCAAAGTAAATTCTTCTACCATTGCCAAAATCACATCTGGTTTCTTGGCTATATTTTTAGCGTAATATCATAAGTTTTGTTTCATAAAATATTATGTATAGCAAAACTGACACTGACCGAGATTGTGTATGCCAAAGTTGATTCAACGCAATACATTCGCATAGCGACATCAATATTGAGGAGGTGCTCACATAAGATTTCCATACCGATAAGATATGGATAGATGAACCGTTGATTTAAAGCGGAATACTACAGATTGCTATCAGTGGAGTGGATTCTTGTGGTCTATGCATTCATAGTAACTATGAGCTCAATGGCTATCTAATGGTCAAAGTGTTTATTAGGAAACTGCCGATGACTGATACAGTTATTTTAATGTTAGCTTAGACAGTCGCCTCTTATGACTTATGCATTACAGTGACGTAAGACAGGTGATGTCTTCGATATTATTTTAACTTCCTCTACCCTGTGTGGGCGGAATAAATAGAGTTTAAGTAATATATACGTACTTAACATGTGGATTGTCCATAACATTATTTTCATCTCGTTGAATAAACTCTTTGTATTTAGAATGCAATTCGGTGTTTATACTGGACCAAGTTTAGATAGAGGACGAAGATGCTTTAGTTGTAGGTGACGCTTATAAAAATAGCTCATCAATGAAAATAGGTATTACTTATTGCGTCGTTATCTAAACAATTTCTGAATAATAATTTCTTTAGATTCCGGCGAGACTAAAGAAGAACAAGACGGCGTGCGGAACGAGAACAGGGTGCAGCTTGGAATAAGGCTATGTCCAGCAGAGGACATGCTGAGTTGACAGGCTAAGCTAAAAGCAATTTTGATTATAAAGCACAAAGTAAAAACTCATATGCCAAATATTAAACCTAATAAGCAAAAAGACAATCCGTAAAGCGGCCAAAAAAAATAGTTGCCCATCAAAATATGCGGACACTTCCTACGGTCCGATTTGCCTCCGAACGTTTTTTTATTGAATAATAAAAAACAAACTTACCTTTGCAGTTGAAAAACCTGTGCTCCCATACATTACGTTTAGGAAAATAGGTTATCGAAATACATTTTATAAATTGGCCGATTATTACTCGTAAACTTGTAAAGCCTACTTATCTGTGATAGTTTTCATGCCAAATTACAGTTTTCTAGTACTAAGAGTATTTGAGCTAAGCTGCGGACAGACAGACAGACAGACGGACCTGGCGAAACAATAAGGGTTCCTTGTTTGTTGACTACGGAACTCTATAAAACCAAAATACACATTTATATATTTACAAAACATCAATTTTCTCGAACCTTGCTTTACCCCTTAGATACCGCTTTTGCGTTTAGCACGGCAGTACTGCTGAGTATATGTTCCCAGGATCTTCGAACACAGATCGGGTTCAGGTCGGTTTTATTGTTATTGCCTATTGGGTTACTCTGTATGGATTTTTCCATTACCAGCCGGAATCTTGCCCGGAGTCTGTTAATAGCAACCGGCTCGCTTTCTATTACATGGGACTTACATATAACTGGCGAAATGTGGGATCAGTGGCGAAGGTTCTATACATCTCGGTTCCTACCGGCTTCCCTTTGTAAAATTGGCACAGTCAGTATTCTATAGACAAATAATATAATCACATTAAAGATATCCGGCTTACCTATTACAAAAATTGACCCTTCGCTATTGGTGTACATACGAAAATATACAGGCGTGATGTTATGTTATGTGGTTATTGAACACTAACTTTTGTTCACGGCTTCGCTCCCATTATTTACGGAATCAACCCACGGGAATGTTTTAAATGTAGCCTATGACACTCAGGGACGTAGCTAACCGATAGTGAATGACTTTTCGGAATCAGATGAGTAGTTGCGAAGATTACCGCCTACATCCAAACTTACACAAATTTTACCTCTTAATAATATTAGTACAGTACATTCGAAATTGTACACATTCGCAGCGAAATAAACACATTCGTTAAATAAATGAATCGTCTACATTTCTACAAAATATAACGAGGCGCTTATTAACCATTTGGAAATTGGTCCTCCGTTTTTCTACTATGGTCAATGCACAGAACAGGTACCACACTTTTTGCCTCGGAAAAAGTCGGTACTTTAAATAATGGTTTATGCATTCATTCATTGTTTATTCATTCACATAAAAAAGATCACCACACCCACATGATGTGATGGTGTGGTGTGGTGGTGGTGGGTGTGGTATTCATCCCACTTTTTGTGGTAAACTTTTTTATGTTTTGTGGCCACATCATGTCATGTAATCACATGACATGATGGGGCTGCAAAACATTAAAAAGAAAATGACATAACATAAGAAAACTTATTTAAAAGCTAGATCTAATATGTCTGTCTCGTTGGTCCAGTTGTCGTAAGCGCGACTGCTGAGCATGACGCTTTGGGTTCGATCCCCGGGTCGGGCAAATTGTTATTGGGATTTTCCATCACGAATTTCTCAGTAGCAGCCAAGGAGTCTGGATTTGTGCCCGGTTGATGATAATAGGCTCGCATTCTATTACATGGGACTTAAACATAACTGGCGAAATGTGGGTGTACTATTAGGTTCACCTCTGCCTAACCCTTCCGGGATTACAAGCGTGATGTTATGTTATCTAATCTTTTCGGATTAGATTTTGCTTTTTAAATACATTTTCCGTCCTTACTTTTCTTGTCGTCTTTTTGCACTTGTGCAGAATAAACCGTTTTTCATTCTTACTGTCTTTTCTATCTGTTTAGCCTTCTACGAAATATTTTTGAGTCGGCTTTCATCCTCAACAGATGCAACGGAATATCAGTATTTACAAGAGGCGACTGCCTATTTGCACTCCACAGCCCATAATTACACTCTTTATCTGCAGTGCACTCTAATGGTAGTTTTTCCGATTGCGATTTAGCTATTATTAGAGGAGCTCGTGGCTAAGTCATAATAGCCGTACGGGTCGATCCATCTTCAATGTTAAGCCGCACTTGCCAAGGTCGGCCTGTTAATGGGTGACATCTATGACATACAGAGTTCTCTCCGTGCCTCGGAAAGCACGTTCAGTCATCGGCTAGCCCGGCTGTCATTTGTAGATCTTTAAATTGACAGCCGTTATAGGTAGTCAGTGACCTGAAAGCTTGACAATTAGCCTTACCTAAGGGCCTTACCGTATACCGTAAAGGTACCGTTTACCCAGTACTAACTGGGTTAATGCCGTCGTGACATATGAAATACAGGTACACAGCACACAGGTGCATCCGGTTAGACTGGAAGCCGACCTCAATATAGTTGGGAAAAGGCTAGGCAGATGATGATTTAGCGCTTTTAAGTTGTGGTTGTAATGTCACCTGTATATATTTTCTTTAACTAGGGTGACTGGTAATTAGTGACCGATACTTAAACACGTGATTGTACTCATGATAACAAACAACTTTCCCAAAGAAAAAATATTTTTAAACTCATTAATTTTTATCACAATAATACAAAGGCCGTATGAAATTCACGCGCGCGCGCCTGTGACCTATCAGCTGTTTGCCGCGTGACGCCGTTCTGTCTCATTACTATCGTACCGTGCAATAGTGGGTAAGTAGAGCACGCGGAGCCGCGCGGCTCGAAAGCCTGCTCCGTAAACGGCGCCCGCGCCACAAAAGTTTATGAAATAAAATGTTTCTTTGGGAAAGTTGTTTGTTATCATGAGTACAATCATGTGTTTAAGTGTCGGTTACTAATTACCAGTCACCCTATACAGGGTTATTTGTAAAACACCAGCAACCTCTTAAGAGGTCATTGTACTCATCATTATGAACAACTTTTACTGTGGGACCAAACCTGGAATCGCAAAAAAAAAACAGCTGTTCCCTACATTTTGACGAGTTAATCGATCATAAATGTAGGGAACAGCTGTTTTTTTTTCAAATAACCGTGTATAAGTATGCCGCATTACCTACTACTGATGAACATCAAGACACTGCTATCATATTTTTCATTGTTACAGCTATTAGCAAGTATGGCACCGAACCTACTTCTCCTGGACCTGGGCATGGCCATCAGTTTCGCCACCATAGTAATACCAGACCTACTCAACGCCCCGGAGGGTATCTCATTTACAGATACTGAAGCCTCATGGTTTGGTTAGTATTTGCTTAGCTTTTTTATTTTGGGGGAACACCCAGTCTGATTAAAACGGATGGTCAATTTGGACTCCTACGGGCTACTAACCCATATTTCCTACATGTACATGTTTGTTTCATGTTTCCATGAGTATTATGTATTTATTTTAAATTATGTTTTTCCTACTCCTCCGCTATTATTTTCTTGCTTCGATTAATTTCGTTGCGGGATCCATATCAGTTAAATTGCTTCTCAGGATCTTCGTCGAGCTACATTATCTCAGCGCTTTTCTGGTGATCGCCACTGTTGATTCTGGCTTTCAGGAGTTGTAGTGGTTTGAGAATAGTGTGGTGGGCTTGTACTACGGTACTACCATGAGTCGAAGTCCCGGGTGATACAGGGATACATTCGCGCGCACCCTTACTGGTATACTACATACTACATTGCAGTTTTTTTTTACTCTAAAATGGACGAGATGTTTCCATTGAACTTTTTCTACATCCATCACAGATTTGTCTGAAGAATCTGTGAAATTAACTTACTCAACAGATCTCCCTGTGTAATATTATCTTACAATATTTGATTTACAGGTAGTCTTTCGTTCCTCACGCAGCCAATCGGAGCTCTAATGTCAGGACCACTAGTGGACTACGTCGGTAGAAAAAAGGCCACTTTCCTAGTGAACCTACCCCATGTAATGGCCTGGATCCTCATGTACTTTGCGTGGAACGTTCCTACCTTGTTTATTGGGAACGCACTGCTGGGGATTGGAACTGGGATCATGGAAGCACCTATCAACTCTTATGTTGGAGAAATCAGGTAAATAGGAAAACTGTAGTTACTGAATCTAAATCCAATCCTAAAAGGACAGACAAGCATAAATTGAGGATTGCTAAGATACTTTTTTGGAAATATAATTATAAGAACCACCATTATAACCATGGAAACTAACATGGAACAAACCATGCCATGCCATGGAATACCTATGGAACTATGGTGTTATTATTTCAGACCATCATTATGTATTAGAGACATATCCATATTTGTATAAGTAAGTACTTATGAACTATGTTAGTAAACCACATAACAAAATCGTAATCAGACTGACACGTGGAGTGCAATTCAGTGTCTAACAAACGGACCGTCTATCTAGCCTGTCCGCTATTACTTTTAGAATGCTGCTGGAGCTTGCCCGTGCCGGTATACGGTGCAACAATGAGGCGGCCCTCTTTCTCATGATGGCTTGATAGCCATCAATTCGAGCTTCCAAAAAAATTCTCGATGCAGTATCTCCAAATAATGAAACCCATTCGCTATTCCACTAAACTTAGAAAAGGGCTAAACTTTTGAATTTAATGCAATCTGTCAATTTACCAAGTGTTGATGTGCACATAAATTAAAAAAGTTCCCAACGTTTAGATGTTTTCAAGTAAGATCCAATTGTTTCAGTGAACCTTCAATCCGTGGAGCATTATGCACCATCACCCAGTTATTCCTCTCCATCGGTATATTTGCGATGTACTTCCTCGGCTCCGTTGTCACCTGGCGCGTTGCTGCCATCATTTGTATCTCCATACCCTTCACTTCTATGCTCCTGGTATTGTGTGGGGCTGTAAGTATTCAGTCATAATCTATATATACAGGGTTATTTGTAAAAAAAGACCAGAAACCTCTTAAGAGGTCATTGTACTCATCACTATGAACAACTTTTACTATGGGACCAAATCTGAAATCGCGAAAAAAAAATCAGCTGTTCCCTACATTTTGACGAGTTAATCGATCATAAATGTAGGGAACAGCTGATTTTTTTCGCGATTTCAGATTTGGTCCCATAGTAAAAGTGGTTCATAGTGATGAGTACAATGACCTCTTAAGAGGTTTCTGGTGTTTTACAAATAACCCTGTATACCAATCATAAGTATTTGTATGTCTGTCCTTGTTGTTAAGAAAATAAGGGATGGCAAAAGGCCGATTCGCATATATTACACCATATCCCATCAGAGGAAGTCGGATTTAAGTCACATGAAATTCATAATCACAAATATTCAATGACGAACCAACGAACCTATCGTTACTAAACTTAATACTAGATAGCCAAATTATTAAGAAACTAGTTTAGACCAAACGTCGAAGTCGCAAAAGTTAAATAAAATAAATTGATAGAGAAGAGAGTAAACTTACAAGATATTCTATTTTAATATAAGTATTAAAAAATAATCAATATAATGGTTTTCAGGTGCCGGACACACCAGTATGGTTACTATCCGAAGGTCGGGAGAAGGATGCTCTCAAGTCTCTATGTTACCTTCGTGGCTGGACCACGGCTGATAATGTCAAGGACGAGTTTGATAAGCTGGTGGTGTACTCCAAGAGCTTGGATGGCTGTGTTATCTGTTGGAAGGAGGAGCGGGAGGAGTCGGAATGTGATCATAATAAGATGAATGTTTTTAAGAGGTATAATAGTCTCAATACTCTATCATGGTAGTTGAACTTTGGTGAATATAAGTACCTGGTTTCAGAGATGCTGACTACGTTAATATTAAATTAATATGATACCTACCGGTCCATATGTTCAAGTTTTAGCGAAACCTTCACCGGAGATAGCAATTCTCCTTGCTGATTTGTTTTGTTAATTTATTAAGACTATCGGTTCAGTGGTTTATTTATTAAAACTTTATGCACAAGTAAAAACTGTACAAAGGCGGATTTAATTCCTCTGGCATTTTCTATCAGTCTACCTTAGAATGATGCAGAGACAATACACAGTAGGTGCAATGACAGAAAAAAAGACTAGTAAATATTTATGACTAAAACAAATAAAAATAAATACATATATACATACATATAAAAATATATATAAAGTTGTTGTCTTCCTCGGGAACAATACATTTTTTCGGGATGAAAGGTACCCTATGTCCGTTTCTGTACACGTTTAGGCGTGAAAAGGTAACACACATTCAAACAAACTTAGTTTAGTTTAGAATAGGTTAAGTCATGATGAGGCTGACTTGCCATTAAGGTTAAAAGCATCAGATTTAATAAAAAAGTTGCTGTAGTTGATTTAGCCTGAATTAAAGGCTAAACTTACAACGTACCTTATAAATGTTCAATGTATGATGGTATAAGAACTTTGTTTCATCTCACAACCCACTTAAGCATTATAAATTCAAGTTTTTCCTCATCTGGCACTCAACCTTGAAATTTTCGAATAAACCTCTAGTAGTAGTAGCACATAAGGTAAAATTTATAATTTCAAACAGCTGAGGATTTATTTCAAAACGTCTCCTTGATCGTTAATTATCCACAACCTGAATTGACCCACTGCTGGGTATTGGCATCTCTTTTCTTGTGCCAATCTCCACGTTCCTGTGCCAGCCTCATCCAAATTTTTCTCCCAATGGCAACTATGTCGTCTGCTATCGTCGTCATGGATCGGTACTTAACTTCAAACAAGGTTTCAAAATAATTTAATACTATATTCTACTAGTTTTACGCCCGCGGCTTCGCCCGCGTCGAGTTCGGTTAGATCGTGTTTCAAAGAGAACTCTTCAAAATTCCGGGTTAAAAACTATCCTAAGTTCTTTCTCAAGGTCAACTCTATCTTCGTACCAACTTTCATTAAAATCAATTCACAGACTGAGTTACTTTTGTCAGCTATAATATTATAGTAGGGATAGTAGGGATTATTTAATCTTTAAAATAAATTTAATTGTTTAATATTTTCGTAGATTCTTCAGCAAGTTCAACATAGTGATGCTTTGCAAGGAAACCCTGAGACCATTGTCCCTAACTATGCTTTACTTTACCTTCATGGTCATGAGTGGGCTCACCCCGATCAAACCGAATATGGTCAACGTTTGTTCGGCCTTCGGAATGGCGGATGACAGCAAGAACATTGTGGTAAGCATTTTAATTATCATTACCATCATCTTCTTGCCCTTGTCCCATTCTATTTGGGGTCGGCGCAACACGTTTGCTTTTTCCATTCTCCCTTGTCAGACGTCACGGCACCATTTACTCCTTTCTCTTTCATATCATTCCTCACAGTCACACAATCCATCCATCTTTTCTCGCTCCATTCATCAATATTCACGTCCATCACTCTTTTAGTCACATGCGTTTCATCCCTCCTCATTGTATGTCCATACCAAGACAAACGACTTCCTTTCAATTTTTCTGTAACAGGCAAACACTTTCACACTTCCTCTAATATATTGTTTCCTAACTTTATCCATTCTTGTCATCCCCACATCCATCTCAACATTCTAATCTCCGCTATATGCAATCGATTTTCAGCCATCTTCTTCACAGCCCAGCATTCAAATTATGAATATCATTAGCGCTACCACTACCACTAAGTGTATTGTTGATATAATCGGAGTAGTAATTAAGTTTGTTATCTGTTTCATTACTAGCATCAGTAACTTCATCAGCATTGCCATTAGAATAAAATTGACTATCAAGTTGTTAACTATTATTTTCGACACTTTTTATACAGGCATCGTTGTTGTTCATCATTGCCAAAACAAAAACGTGTATTTCTTCTCGTGGTTAAATAATTGTCTGTATTAGTATAACAGAGGCACGCAATACGTAGAAAATCTGAAAATATTTTTCATTGTTACCATTTTTTGTCGAGTCTTACAAGTCATGTTTTGACGTAAATATTACGAATTGCTGTTCTATTGTCATCAATCTTGAATACATCTGGCTCTAACACAGCCACTCACAATCATTACTTTGTAGGAGATACTGTGTTTTATCTACGCTAATATTGTTTACAGGCTTATATAAAATCCTTTATGTTCGTCATAAATTGTAAACTCAAACTTTTATTTGGCTACATTGAGCAAACAGATGTCTTAACTGTAGTAAGAAAAATCAGAACAATTGAATGCCATCATTAGTCTTAACAATGTTTGCAAAAGAATCAACACACTCTGTTTAATCGTGATATCTTTCAGTTAAACCTTCTAACTTTCAGCCTTCTAGAATACTGTTCAAACTGCCAGAAGTAGTAAATGTCTATTTAGACTACAGAAAACCAATGAATATCTACATTTTTATCCTTCTACTATTTCAGGTAATGGTAGGTGTTATAACACTTATAACGAGCGTCGTCGTAATCGGCATCATCAAATCTTTAGGCAAGCGCAAAATAGGCATCACAACTATGCTTGGCACAGCCATCTGCTGCACTGCCCTCAGCGTCTACGCAGAAGCACATCTGGACAAAAACGTGTTCTCATACGACCCTAAGACATTCCCTAAAGAGAAGAGCGTGGTTCCCTTGATATTCTTCTATCTTCTTACTATCTTCACTGGATTTAATCTCATTGTGTCCTGGATTATTCTCGGAGAGGTGTTCCCTTTCAGGTGAGTTAAATTCTCGTGTGTTGGAACCATTTTAGCATTTCAGAATGGGCTATCTAATGAAATTTGCATTCAAGGAAAATGCAAATATACGGTAACAAAATAGAATTCATTTAAAATTCATGCGAACGTTAATTAAATCAATTAATAGACTGTGGATTAATTGTACCTGTACCGTTTCCTTTATGAATTTTGTTAACAATTTCAAGGGTTTTAATTTTTTTGCACAAAATCCTAAGTCTTATTCTAAAATAAAAGAAGCCTTAGTTACTCCTTACAATATGAACTATCTGCTAGTAAACGTCCCGTCAGCCAAGCCGTTTCGGAGATTAGTCGTTTGAATCGGATTTTGTTATTCATTTCGAGGGTTTTCATTTTTTTTGCACGGAACAATAATTATTTTTCTAAAATAAAATTAGCCTAAGTTAGACCTTCAATGCTCAACATCGCAAGAGTTAACCTTACTTTGATTTTGACTTTAAAGCTGTTATTATTTTTCACCCAATTCCCAGTATCAACCCTCACAAAGTCAGTATGTTTTCCAACTTTTGTTTATGAATTAAACCTTTCTCTCAGGAGTCGAGCCTCAGCTCAGGGAATTGGCGCTGCCTGGAACTACGCGGTCACTTTCATCGGAGCCAAAACCCTAATAGATTTGGAGACCCACTTCAGACTCACAGGAGCCTTTGCTACATACGCCGCCTTCGGCTATCTCGGCACCATTTACCTGTACTTCTTCATGCCCGAAACTGAAGGAAAACCTCTCCAAGAGATTGAATCTTACTACCAAGGAAGACTCAGAACATTTGCCGATGATTGGTTTATAAACATATTCAGGAAAAAGAAATAGATTTTTTTACTAAGTATATATGTAATTTTAGACTAAGAACAAATTAGACTAGATCCAATTCTTTTAAATATAAATAATTATTACGAGTCGCATTTTGATTTGATTGTGGTTGTACCTTTCTTAAACTTAAACAGTGAGTATTGTAATAATTGACAAAACAATTACGTCACGTGTATTCTACTGTAGCGGGTCCTCGATTTTCGCCATGAACAATGGCAGCGCGCTCTGGGTGTCCCATAGAACGGCGATGAAAGGTCGGTTCGCTTTGAACTCTACGTCAGGGTCGTCGTATGACAATGCAACAGCTGCGAAGGATGTGGCAGCTGCTGCAGTTCCCCCCTTTTCGTCGATCGACAAGAATGCAGAGTGAATTGCTGAAGAGATATGCGGAGCTTTGAAACCGTATAACCCTATTCCGTCGAGCTCGGAATAATCACGGCGGAACATGTCGGTAACATTCATCTGAAAATAGGAAAAATAAAGTTAGAAGTTCACCGAAATCACTAAAATATAATTTTATCTTATAGCTGAGACTACACACAAAACGATGCCAGTTTTAATACTTATAAGGAAAATGTTCGTAATAATTAACCTGTTATATAAAACATCGTTTGCGTCATAAACTGGAATGGTTATCTCAAGAAACAACTTCAATGACAATTATTTATATATAGGTACTACATTATTTACAGACTAGGTTTAAATTGTAAAAAAAACAGACCTAAAATGACTCCTTACTCATCACTAGAGACCAGATTATTTGCAAATACATAATATTTGCATATTTTGGCTGTTTTTTGAAGATAATGCATATTTTAGCTAAACCAGCTATCGGAAATATTTTGGGCATGTTTCCTTTCATATAACCGTATTTAACTGGGAAAATCCATTATACAAGGCGCAACATTACAGAAGGCTCAATCGTACGACTAATCATTTGGAGCAATACAAACTCGGTTTTGCAAGGAAAAAAAAGGATAAATAGCTCGTCGATAAAAGAGTAAATTAAAAAAGCAATCATTGTTTTGTACTACATGAATTTCATGACCCATATTTTGGCACTATTGTTGCATATTTCGAGCGTTTATCATGCATATGTGAGCGTGCTGCCGATGTCCTCATCGATGCTGACGCGTGCGATAGCATTTCCGCTCTGTATCTCGCTCTAGCAAATTACGGTTCTGAGCGACAAAAAAGGATAGGAGCCTGGAAAAGTACGATTCCGTGCTGCCAGGTGAGGTTCAACCATTAAAGGTGAGACCAGTAGCGCTAAACACTTCTTGAACGGTATTTTGACTTAAAAGTAACATCCCGATGGATGGTTTTAAAACAAGTGAGTTGGCTTCGGAATTATATGTGGTCAATAGGGTGCTGTTGCTGTATTTTACAGAAAGGTAATATTAAATTAACAGGGTTTTGGAGGTCAGATAAGCAGTCGCTCCATGTAAAATACTGGTATCCGGCTACATCTGGGTCGACTGGAAGACCCGATCGAAAAGGTAATGATGATATTAAATTAACACTTACTGATTTCAAAATAACGACCAAATCCGAATCAGCCCTTATTTTGAACCTGGGCAACACAAGTTCTGTGTCTACAGGTTGGAAGGTGAGGTAGCTCAGTAGCCTGGCGTCGCTCAGTGATTCAAGTGTCCTTCTCATCCCTGTCAGCATTGAGGGTAGAATCACCATCAAGTGGTAGTCCTCACGCTAGAAAATCAAAAGTAACCTCGTGAATTATTTGCTTTAGCTCATACAACATTTAGATATTTTCTTCTTGAAATATTGGTCTTGTTGACGTATCTTGGATGACATCATAGATAATTATGTTAAAGTTAAGAGGAGGTGGACGGGTGTTAGTTGGTTAATTAGTTAGTTGTGATATTAATAGGACTTGACGAACTTAATAACAAAATCTGTTATCATTAATCACTTACCTCAAAAGGCAATATAATAACTTCAGCATTGGTGGCCTTATCCTTGCCGGTCCTGAACAACTTACGCATACGCATGAATGGAACTGTTTTTGTTTGACCATTACTAAGGTGGAATTCCTTATTGCTAGTAGATTCTACTCTAAATGGTACTTCCCACAGACCTTTGAAGTAAATGGCGTTCACTAGTACAATTTGCGTCGAGTAGTCTATTGCATCTGGAATAATAAAAATAGTGCTATTATCACGCCTGTAATCACCAATAGGTTAGACGGAGGTGTACTCATTTAGTACACCTACCTTCCCCAGTTATGTCTAAGTCCCATGTAATAGAGGGCGAGCCTATTGTCATCAACACACAAATCCAGACTCTGAAGCTGCTACTGAGAAATTCCTGATAGATAAACCCAATAACACCTTGCCCAACCTAGGAATCGATCCCAAGACTACATGGTCAGCAGTCGCGCTTGCGACCACAAAAGCAACGAGGCAGTCAATCATCATCACCATTTTTGGCACCCTTGTTTCTTCCACAGCTGAGTAAAAATTGGCATTCTGTCTTTCGTGTCATCATTCCGTCTTGGACATACATATTACATATTATGCAAGTCCCCTTCCAAACCCAAATTATTTGGAGTCAGCTCAACATTTGTTTTGTTCTAAGATTTTGAAATTGTTGACCATATTAATTATTAGTTTCCGTTGCTTTGTTTGCATGGAATAATTTACACTTATGTCATTGCATTCAGCATTTGATATTTTCGTTTAGTCTTGATCACAAAAACTATATTTGTGTAAGTGTTGTTAACTTTTAATATTCCAAATTAAGTTATGTGTTGTAAACTTAGTAGATAAGGCAAAGTTAAATTAGACCACATCCTTCCAACCGTTGTTCATAGTTTTGATTATATATATTATTTAAAAAAAAAATACTTTTCTTTTCCTATTTGGACACTTGTACCTACATATTTTTTATTATTATTTTGCAATGGATGAATGGACAAATACCTAGATTTGTAGTTTGTAAACAATGTACACACTGAATTCAAATAAAAAAGATAAGATTAACGTTCGAATTATATTTTTTTTATCTCTTCTAAAAGAGAATGCTCATGGAAGTATGGAATCCCGTACCATGCTGCATCAAAATCAAACCTTGTTTTTTATAGACTACACTGATCGTATTAACTCCTACAAAAATTATTTTTGAAAAAAAAACCCGCGTTTCAGAGTTATTTTATAAAATCGAAACTAACCTAAAAAGTACGTCTATTTTTTCGACGCTACCAACGACGTATTTTAACACACATACATTACATTATTGCTCTAAAAACAGCGTAATACACTAATATTAGTAAGAAATTACGAGTTAAAGTAACATCCACAGTATGCTTGACTGAAACTCGATTTTATTTTAGACCTTTACATTGCCAATAGTCAGTCAGTACAGTACAAATGTCAGATGCCACAGATAAGATAACTATAAACCATAGAGTATAGTAAGTGCTATAAACTAGTCGGGATTTAGGGATGTAATCGATAAATCAAAATCTTTAGGCTGAGAAAATCTATTTTGTTGCAAATAGCAATAAACCAAACTAAATCGATTTGGTGTACTGATCTTACTTAATTGTAATTAATTTTAGAGTCCGCTCGACAGACAAGGGTTTGTTCAATTGAAACGGAACGTCATTTATATTCAGTTGAAACGGAACGTCATATAAAGAGAGTAAAACAATATTCGTACTTTTAAACTCGAAAAGTATATTTCCAGTTCAAAAATCAAATCCCCGACGCGTAATGCTGTAAAAAAATATGAAACTAATTACTATAATATTTTGGTTTTGAGGCGCGAGACTTTTCGGTACCAACTTTGGTCATTGTCCTTTGGAATACAGTTATCCTTACTGAGCTCAACGTGGAACATTTAGCTACAGCGAAAGGCTGCTTTACAACAAAAAGACGAAATTAAAACTTGAAACGTAACTTGTCCGCATGCATCTTATCGAAGTGTTTAATTGCATTCATTTATCGTAACTACAACATCTAGAAGTAACCTCAAATGAGATAGCTAATAATAATATCAAGCCAGTAAATAGTGAATCAACACGTATTTAAATAAAAAGCCACTAGGTAGAAGTAGTAAAAGGAAGGAAGTATTATATCGATGAAATATTTTTGATACGTACGACCAAAAACCCAAAATATATTTGATCAACTCGAGAAAAAAACCTGTTAAAAATACGCCCTATTTTATTTACGGAAGGTCTTTTTGTTAGTTACTTTTCCTGAATGACAAGAAAACTGTCTACACGGAGTTGCAGACAGTAATCATAAATTCTTAATATCCCACGTCTGGCGCAACTGGGACTATCAGCCTTCCCCTTGACTGATAAGCTAATATTATTAGCATCAAGTGGTAGATAGTAGTAGTTCGGGCTGATGAAAAAAATCTTAATTCCTATACACAGTAAGCTCATATTTACCTGGTCCGATAAGTTGTTCGATCTGGTTGGCAGTTCTGGATGCTACCCAGCTGTTGATCTGGCGTGCTGCTTCTCCCGGTCTTGAGAAGGAGAGAGTTGTGACCTCGCTATTGAAGCTGTTTACGGCCACGTTATGGAAGCCCTTGTCGATAGGAAAGTATTCTGATACGAAGACATTGTTTGCTACCTTCAGAATGTTGCGGGAATTGCGAGCCTGGAAAACGAAAATGTTTTAAATTGTAAGTTGTAAAGTTTTTCTTAAGATTTGTAAGGAAAAATACCATAACTCTTCAACCAAGCCATTCACACTCCTCGACGATTACGAATTGTAAAGAATTGTCATGGAAGTAGTTCCAAATAATAATTGTGAAAACTTCGGCCTCAGATAAACTCATTCGGCCTGATCGGGTTTGGCCGGTAACTCGGTAATAACATATTATTTATGGATACCCATAAATCATGGCTATGAATCCTATTTTTTTTTTACGTGGAACCATCGTATTGGTCCGTTTACCACCAACAAACAAATTAGCCAAAAAGTACACAAGAGATAGAACGAAGTGGACGGATTTTCATGGGACTTTTTTGTTGAGTTCCTAGAGGAGTGGAGAAGAAAGTTAAAAAAATTACGCCACTCGTGACTTTCTTTTTATTTATTTTTTTCGTTTATGGGTAACTTGAAATTCGACGAATTTATATTGTGGCGTAATAGTGTGACCTATGTGCATCCATTAAACGGCAATTTGGTCTGTTTATTTGTTCATTATTATTATCGATGAAATGCCAATTAAAAGTTTTTTTTTTTAATTTCCTATTTTCTTTTTTTTTAAATACCGCTTTTCAAGATACTTTTTTTGTAATTGGTAACTAATACTTTTTAGAGGATAAAAATGTTCAAGAAAATCGCATTCATGAGTGTAGTGAGAAAAATTCATTAGTAAATATTAGAAAATCGTCATGGTTAAGGAAGACAATTCTTTTCAAAAGTTTTGTGTGAAACTCAATGTACAAATAATTCATCAAATAATAATATTAATTTAATAAAACTAATATAACTTCTACAGATATTGCTAATAATTTTACACTCACTTTCGATAAAAGCATAAAACGAATTAACATTAAGTGCTAGAAACCATTGTTAAATAAAACAAAGTATACATCACCAGCTAACGTTACTATGCGTGTATAAAGCCTGTGGAGCCTGACTTAGCTAAAAAAGTCATTATGTCTTTGAACAATAATAAAACCCCAGGAATAGATGGAATTAGAGCCATAGACATCAAAATGCTAGGCACGACAATCACCTCAGTGATTTCAAAATTAATTAATCTATGCATTCAAACATGCAAGTATCCGTTTAAACTTAGAACAGGGATTGTCAGACCGATTCACAAAAAAGGAAGCAGGCTTGATTACAACAACTACAGATCTATTACTATATTGCCATAAAATAATACAGAAATATATATTAAACAAATACACGAATTCTATGAAACAAATAAAATACTAAATGACAAACAATATGGCTTCCAACCAAAACAAGAATGCCACACAGCTGCTATCAACGTTCACAGATAGTATTCACAAACACTTAGATGAAAAAAAAACACTTTTTAGTAGTTTTTATAGACTACAGTAAAGCATTCGATACGCTCAGACATGACCGTTACTAGTGAGTCTTCATGATAGCGGAATTAGAGGCAAGCTACTCGATTGGTGCGAAAACTATATTGATGACATGAAATACATGGTCAAAGTCAGTGACGTGACTAGTGAGCCAATCATCGTAACGGAGGGAACGGCAAGGCTCGGTGTTTGGGCCACTGCACTACCTCACTTATGTAACTAGCCTTGTTAATGTCATAAAAAAGTGCGATCTACCAATTAGCCGACGACACCTGTCTTATAGCCGCTGGACAATGTCAGTGATGCTCAAAGGCAACTACAGGAGGACTTTGATTTGTTAGCTAAATGGTCTCATGACGCTGGTCTAGTACAACGCTAGTAAGACCAAGTTAATGTACATCAGGACCAGTCAAAATTTCAGTCCGGTCTGGACTGGAATTTGAAAATGACTTGAAATCTACAGTTAATTTTTTTACAAAATATAAATACCTTGTATAGATAGGATGTACATGTATGTTTATCAAAATATATTTATTAATTAATTATGGATGGATAAATAGTTTACAACGAAGCAAAAGTAATACCTAACAATGATAACATAACACAAAAACAAAAAAATAACTATTACTAAAAACATTAATAATACTTTTATGAACAACCTTTAACAATTAAAGGACCATTTTAGTTGTAATAGACCTAAATTCTTGCGTATTACGTTCAAGAAACCCTAACAATTGCGCAATTTTTTGAACGCAACTGTCTACATGTTGCTTGAATGTTAATTTTTTATCTATGATCACTCCCGAATTTCATCAACCTTAGTTAGTGTTACGCTATTGATTTTATATGATGTTACACTAGCTTGTTTCTTTTTTGTTAATTTAACAAAAAATAAACAAGCTAGTGTGAACATTTCTTGACGTTTAGAGCCATGCAATTTTATTGCACCAATCTTGTTTTCGATCCAAGTCACTTTGAATCAGAGTCGTTTGGTGAAGTTATCGTCTTACAAATCGTCATCAAACGCCACAATATAGATCCGTCGAATTTGAAGATAAATAATAACGAAAAAAAAAAATTAAAAGGAAATTATAACAAAAAGTGGCGAGCGGCTATTTTTTTTTAACTTTCTTCTCAACCCTAGGAACTCAATTAAAAAGTCCCATGAAAATCCGATCACTATCAACTTCGTTCCACCTTTTTACTAATATTGCACTCGACTAAATGCTTTATGTCCTGAAGTAATAAAATTGTACATGCCTTTCATGACAAATTCATATAACTCATTCTTTTCATATCAAGAGGCAAATGCTTTACCATAAAACTTACCCGGACGCCCTCAGAAACCTGTTTGTATTCCTCAGCTGTTCTTTCCGGCGGCATATGCAGTGCTTCCGTAATCTGTGCCTGTGTCTGTCCCGACGCCCCTTGCTGCAGCAGACTCAGGAGTAAGGTGATGGAAAATGGCGATACCACCACGTTGCCCGGATGCAACCTATCGATAGTCTGTAATGGTTTAATTTATCAATAAAAAAATTATTTTATTAAGGATTATGTTTTTAGGATTCGTAAGTAAAAGTTATTAAGTTACAAATGCATTCTTTCTGGAACTTGTAAACGCAAATCTATACAAATAAATAAAATTTAAGCGTCTGTTTGTTATTTCAAAATAACAGCTTTTTACTGAATGCCTAATTATAAAGTATATGTATGTACGGTACTAATTAATAAAAAACATTTTGTCTGTCTGTCTGTTCGTTCCGGCTAATCTCGAAACGGCTAGACTATTTTTTTACTGGTAGATAGCTGATGTTGTAAAGAGTAACTAAGGCTACTTTTATTTAAGAAATTAGGGTTCCGTGCAAAAAAATTAAAACATCATGAAATGGGATGTTTATTAAAATACGATTCAAATAGAGAAGTAATATTTTTATAATCATTTCACGAGGACGACGGTTGGGGGCAAGAGCTAGTGCCTACAAAATATCAGAAAACACATTTACCTTTAGCATATTAACTCCAAAATTCGTCACCGAGTACAACAAGTTCAAATTTTGTCCTGACTGAGAGGAGTTTGGTAGTAGAGAATTTGCAGGTTTATTCTGCCCTTCTTGAGTTCTCTGAAATACACTTTGACTATCATACGAAGTCTGTTGTGCAGGTTGCCAGGTTGCAGCCTGAGATATTGTTGGTCCCTGTGCTCCAAACTGTTGGGCTTTTTGTCTATTTGGTGCTGTCGGTGTAGATACCTGTCTGTTAACCAAATTATTCCAATTATTCTCGCTAGGTACTTGTTCAAAAGACGGACCAACTTCTGTTACTTGACTCTTTTGGACTTCCACTGTTGTTGGTGGTTTTATCTTCTGCAATTGATCTCTTTGACCTAGATCATTAGTACTCCGCGCGGAGAGTGGTATTACTGACTGATCAGGATAGAAAATCCTTGAGTCCGAATTATACGGTGAATAATATGGCTGAACCTGTGTCTGAACGTTCAACATCAAGCAGCAAAGCGTTATTATACCTGTAATGAAGTACAAATATTGATTGTCATAAGGAGTATACTTAACCGAAAAGGATTCAATCCACAACAAGGCCAAAATTACTTAAGTGCACCAAACTCAAGCTAAATATCGATACTTTGAGCCACATGCACCTTTGTACACGTGGGTTGGTTCTAACGTTAATAAAAATTATAACCTTTTGTTTTTTGCTTGAATCTTTTTAACTTGCTGGTAGTATCGATACTTAGCATCAGTTTGGTGCACTTAAGTCATTTCTGACCATGTTGTGGATTGGATCCTTTTCGCTGAACTGCTTTAAATTAGAATCCATTTACAATTTTAGATTTTTACCTATGAAACTGACTTTAATTATAGGGATATGACCTAATACGTTTTCCTAGTAAAATGAATCACACTTTGCACTTACTTTGCTAAAGTGCTAACTTTGAACTTCGCGGTATTAAATGGGTAAATAACCTAACCGAGAGTGCTGTGATCAACGATAATATACATATATGTATAAGGGCACGAAACACGAGTAACGTGTTTTTGTTTGTGCTTCACACAAACAGAAACACGTTACTCGTCATTTAAGATTATAGTTTATTTCTCAGTTTCTCAAAATAAATACCAATTGTCGACGAAACGCCTTTCTCAAAATGGCTTTGGTAATTTACTTTCCTCAATTTGACCCTTGGGGACCGATGAGTCGTTTTTACACAATCATTATAAACCAAAACAAACTGGATATAGTATAGCCTATTGTGACATTACAAAAGTTTGCGTCAACACTATTTTTTTCTTCTATTTCAAAAGCATTGACCGTGTCTATTTCAAAACCTGTTATCTCCTTAAAGAAAAATTTTGAATACTTACTTTTTAGTAACATGGTTAATGTGTATGGAACAATTTTTAAGTAACTAGTTGTTTACGTTTATCACTTGTTGACCCCAGTCACGTGTAGACAGTTATTTTCAACTTAAAATCACTTTATCAGTGCGCAAGAGCACAATTCACATGCACTGTCTACTGACACTACCGGACGAGTGACCGTAAACAAGATCTCGCAAATAAAGAGCCATTTACGAGGGTCAAAGAATTTTAAACGTTTTAGTCCCCGTAAATAAAGTCACATTTACACTGCACTTAAGCTCCGCTGTATTATGTGATTCTTATTCGACTAAACATTCGACTTCAGACGTTAGGCTGCATGAGTATAAAGTTTAATTTAAATAAAAATACGAAGAGTTGTTGAAGTGGGGTCTAAAAACTTGGTTTTGCCCGTGAACAGCCGGTTTGTGTTTTTCCTCGGCAAGCCATAATACATATTATCTAAAAATATATTCATAATGATATTTTATAAAATACCTAGCAGATGTGCAACTTGGGGGTTTTATCAAGTTTTAGCTCTAATTTCTAAAGAGGAGGAAAAATCTGGAAAAATTTAGGATTGTAGAACGTAAAAAAATCATTCAACGAAAATTTGTTTGAATAAGATTTGATGTTTAGTTTTTAAGATATGGGACATTTTCATCGAACTGCAGCAGTAACTTTGTTTTACATTATCATACTCGTACTATGAAAAAAACATAGTTTTGCTGTTGAATGTAATACAATACAACATATGAATGAGCCTTCAAAATATTTTTATTATATTGTTTGGTGCTACGGAACCCTGTGTGCGTGTGAGTACGACTCGCACTTGTTCTTATATGATACCCGTCAAAGTTAGATAGAAGCATGTAGTCTTTGGGTTCTGCAACATTTTACCCAAATCGTACATCAGGTTTCGGGTGAATAAAAGTATATATTAGAATGTCTTTGGGTAAAATGTTGCTAGAATTTAATAAAATATCTAAAAATGCTATTTTTATTAAAATGAGAGCGCAAAGGATCAGGTTGATTTGCATAGTTTATTTTAAAACATTAAATAAGTGATACATAGTTGGTATGGGTGAAAGACCGATCCACAGTCGACTTCAAAAATCACAAGAGAAGAATGCACTGATGTTTATTTTTTATGGTTGTCAGACATGCGGAAGGCTAAGGAGAGTGGTGTGGAGCAGCTTGGGAGAGGCCTATCTCCAGCTGTGGACTGCTATGGGCCGAGTAGATTGAACTAGAAAAATGCGAGAGGATCTGTGGGATAAATGAATAGTAATAAAAAGACGATATTTCCAATGATTATTTTATTTTAAAGCTGTCTTTGTATTTCATTTGGGGGAAACCATTAATAAATCATTGATATAAATTAAAATGTCCAAACGGTGTAGGTTTAAATGTAGGTAAAGGATGAGAGCGTTAAGTCCATGTTTTATGCTAGTCACATTATTTAAATAAATCAAAATGTTGGGTCAAAAATATTGCAAGCAGTTAGCAAAGTAATTTGTGCTAAGTATTTGTAGATAATATGTGAGTAAAGCTGAAAGTAATGTCCATTTAATTTTGCCATGAAGTTGACTACTTGAAACGTGACAATGAAAACGATATAAACATTGGTAAGTATAGTGTTAGAAAAAACTTTAGAAAATAACTGAAGAAACATCCAACAATATAGGTATAAGTCTACCTACCACAGAGCACGTCCTCATAGTCACCGGTCGCATCTGTGCAGGCTGCGATGCCGTACTCTGTGGTAAAAACCTCTATGTAACTATGCGCGATGGCTTAAAAAAACCTATTTGAAAACAATTACGCAAAATCTCCATAGGTGGGTAGAACGAGGATAAACCTGTAATAAATACAGATTTTTAATTTATTCTACTTTATATTTTTTTGCCACAATAATCTTAGAATTTAATTATACCGTTTGAACAGTGATTGATAATATGGCTTAAATATTTACATTAGGCTCTTACATACTATACTAATATTTATACACACAATATTAAACTAGGTACTTATTTTCTAAGATTTCTTAATCGATACAAGTGTTAACATATTCAAAATCATTTATTTTCGTAATTATGGTACAGAGGGATCTTAAGATTAAGTTTATGAATCACTCATTCTGCCATTAATATCGGCGTGCAGTATTTGTCTTAAATTACACCACAATTCCTACTAAGTCAGTCTACAGTTTTTTTGTGTTATTGTCCAATCAGTAAACAA
The DNA here is from genome assembly GCA_950022335.1 of Eurois occulta. Taxonomy (NCBI): domain Eukaryota; kingdom Metazoa; phylum Arthropoda; class Insecta; order Lepidoptera; family Noctuidae; genus Eurois; species Eurois occulta. The sequence continues at coordinate 7,357,844 of OX465500.1, read as the reverse complement.
ATTAAGTCAAGTTTTTCCTTCTTAGTCGTCAGGTTATTCAATATTTTTAATAGTCATAATAATATAAATCTTTCCGTTAAAATTCTAGTCACAATCATAGAACTACGTCACTTAAAAAAAGTTTTAATATCATTCAATGTATTTAATTACAGTATTTAATTCGTCGATATTAATTAATTTTAGGTGGGTAGACTGTCACTGTCGTTCTGTTTGTCGATTCAAATATTTAAATTTAATATAAGATAATGAACTTTCACAATATTTATGTTATTTTGAATTTGTGGTGACAACTTAAATATTAACACGTAACCTAAAGCTCCGTTCACACGGCGTTGATTTGTACGTCCTTTGCTGTATAATTTTGGAATCACAAGGCAGTTCCATATTGCATTTGTTTTGAACCGTATACACATTCGATTATTGACGTGTGTTCCCGATTTTGTGCAGGATAGTGTGAACGTAAGCTAACCTAACGCCCCTCAGTATTTCTAGCATCGATAAGTGACAGTTCGTTTGCGGCACAAATAATTCTTTGTGCAATACGACATGGGTGCATGCCATAGTGTTCCAACGGTGTTTTATACTCGTAAAAAGGCGCAGACACCGTGCGTACAGCCCGGCGAAGGACAGAACAAGTGTAAGGTAAGTTGGTAGCTTTCTTCTCTGCAATTCTGAATCTGTAAATCGAAACAAACAGAAATGTAAGAATTCCTAGACAGAAAAAAAAATCCTCTGGCTACGAAGTTGGAAATATAGGTTTAAACATGAATTACCAGTTATCAAGCAAGTTTCACCAGTTTGATCCATCCGCTTATTATAGAATTATTATCAGTTCTCGTGGTAAGGCCATTTAAAAAGTAAAAAAAATATTGTTCATCAACAAAAAACCGGAATGCTAGCAATTAAAGTCCAAAACCAAGTTTTTTGAATATAGGAACCTGTTATTCAAATTATTTCCAACAGTAACATTCCTATGAAAAATTACCTAAAAAATAGTAATCACTATGGTTTTCCTTTGTTAGAACACGAAGTGTTGGATACCTACATAAGCTTATAAAACGAGTATGTAAACAGTTTGTTAAAACATCCTCCTTGATAAAATTGTACTTCTTCTTGTTTTGACCCCAATGTAATTTAGTTCCCTACCTCAAGCTGTTGTTGTCAAAGTTACAAAACCTATTTCCGCGAAATTATCAAATCTACTAAAACTATCACTCGCTCCTTCTGAATAGGCTGGCCACCAATTATATTAGCGACCCCTGTAGTTAAACAAATTAGTTTTATTATATTAATTAGTTAAACAAAAAGCCTTGGTCTGTACCAAGGCTTGGATCCCACCAAAGCGGAGACGAGCGGAGATGTGCAAAGCGGAGAGGAGAGGGCATCTCCTCTCCTCTCCGCTTTCCTCCGCTAGCTAGGGGGTATCCACCGAAGCTGTGCGGAGATGTGCAAAGCGACACGCCGCTCACAGCACACCGCTCACCGCACGCCGCACACAGCACACCGCTCACCGCGCGCGGCACTCAGCATTTTCATAATTCATAATTCATTTATTTATTGTTTGTCACAGGTGAAAAAGTTAGATCTTACAATTTATATTAATAATAATAATAATAATGTTTATTCACATAAATATGTACATTTTTTGCAAGAGAAGTGTTTAATCTAAACTTAAAGTACACAAAAGTATTAGCATTTGGGGCCGAACTAGGCATAACCTGTATTTCAGCCCTCAACGCCGATCCCCCTGAGTTACACATTCATTATTTTTATTATAGTATTGCAATGATTCCATGTATGAATGTACGTATCTTATATATAAGGTATAGTATCACTGTAACATACCCATTGGGTGTACAATATTTACATGCATGTCAATGTCTAAGCTATGTAAAGAAATAATTAATAATAATATAATCAGTTACACTCATTATTACACCAATATTAGAGACATACAATTTGCGTTTAATAAGTCAAAAAATAATAAAAAAATAAGTTTAACATGTCAATTTTTGTCAATCTCATCAAACATTAAATATTAGACATAATTATTTCGTTATTCACTTCTGGTCTCTGCTGGCCTAAAGAATTACGTGACATCTACTCTCTTATCTACGCAACCGTCTCCACTATGATGGTTTACTACACATCTCCTCTCTTCTCGTCTCGTCCCCGCTTCGGTGGCCTTGAAGCATGAGTCAGGCAAGTCTGGTAGATGTCACCTTGTCGCCGAATTTTTAGGTTTTAGGTCATGCCGGGTTCCTCACAATGTTTTCTTTCACCGTTTAAGATGCAGTAATGATATATACTACCTGTCTGGGTTCGAACTCACGACGATCTTATACAATATAGGCACATGTATCATGTAGTGTTAAATTGCTTTATAATAAGGAACTAATGTTTTTTGTATTTATCTATGGAGGCTTGTAATTAGCAATTTAGTTATATATTTTTGTTATTATAATGTTATTAGTCTGTAAGCTTTCCTAAAATGTAAAAAAAAAAATTATGAAACCGGAGTCTTATACTTACATATTACACATCTGCAGTCGAGACATCAGGTCGTTTCTCCTCAGCAGCAAGAGGGCGTTTCTAACAGCTGCCACGGCGATGACCGAGGGGTACTCGTCGCAGAGGGCGCGGTCCACCATCAGACCGCACATGACAAGGAAGGTGGCTGCCACTTCAATCTCACCAGCGTTGTGCGTGTCGCACCACCAGGATAGGTAGGTGATGTAGTCCTGGGCGACTATTGGCTGGTTGGGGAATTTCTGTAATAATAAGAATTATTTTAGAAATTATTACATGTTATCTTCTTTCTCGGTCTTTATTCATCCAGCATGACATGACACTCCTATGACCGTATTCCAGAAACCATCCAGGGCCTCAACATCACTATTTTACATACGGCTCATTGGACTGTCGATTCTCTGTTTATGACATAATTTTTATAATCTGTCAAAAATAGACATTCGAGAGACCACTGAAACGTTCGTAAAGTAATGGAATATAATTAGGGCCTAATTAAATTCCATATTCCTTTAATAATTCGAAGCACTAAGAGGTTTAAGAAGATAGATGAATAGCGGTGTTGTATGATAAGCAGTGATCGGAATAGGCTGACTATATTTGCCTAAACTTCGGAGAACAAAGACAGAAAGTGGAGACTTCCTTACGACTATATTTTTTTTTCCCGGGATTCGGGAAAAATCTTCAGTAAGTTGAAAATAAGCATTATTTAAGATGTGTCAAGGCTATTTTTAACTAAACTTGCAATTAACAAATCTTAGGAATTTTCACTAAAACTAATCTAACTTAAATCATGTATTAGAATAATTTGATACAACGGTTAGTTTACGGATCGTAAATATAATTCGAATACATGAATTAAAGTTAGATTATTTATTTCGGGATTTTACGTGAAAATTCCGAAATTTGGTAATTGCAAGTTTAGTTAAAAATAGCCTTTACATATCTTAAATAAAGCTTGTTTTCATCTTATTGAAGATTTTTCCCGAATCCCGGGAAAAAAAATATAGTCGTAAGAAAGTCTCCACTTTCTGTCTCTGTTCTCCGAAGTTTAGGCAAATATAGTCAGCCTATTCCGATCACTGATGATAAGGTTTAACAAAAAACAGTTTCCTTCACGTGTCACGGACCAAATGATTAAGGATAAATTCTGGTTAAACCAAATTTTCTTCGAATAAGTTTATATGTTGATGAGGAAAGAACCACACTCTATTACAAAGTGACTGGTATTCGTTGCTTTTTGCCTCTTCCAAATCAACGACAGGATAGATTTTTTCCGAATTTTCTCATGCCATGGTGAATTGGTAAACATATAAAAAAAACACTGACTAGCATACTCCCTGCTTAAACTGGTCTAGTAAATAAAAAATTGTAAAAAAGGATTTAGTCAAATGTAATTTTGTAAAAGAGGATCTATACAAAAGTAATTTTGTAAAAGATGAACTTAAGATGGAAAAAGGGTCATCGATTTTTGAGAATTCATCAACCTGGAATCATCCACAGCTGGGTATAGACCTTCTCTTTTTAAAACACACTTCCGGATTCCGTGTGTCCGTCATCCAGGTTTAAGAACCAATAAAAAAATGTTTGTCCATGACTTTGACGATTATCGTCATCTCTCAGTGGAATATAGGGTTACAGAAAATGTTATATCACAACATACCAATCTGATCATTATAGCTCTCTCTGCAACCAATAACTTATCAGCCGTAAAGGCCGCGTTGGAGTATCTGACCAGCCTTACAGCAGGTATGTACGGACCATTGAGCTTCTGAGCTATCCAGAAGCATGCTGCTGCAACGAGCTGTAGCTTGTCCAGCTGGACGTGACCTATGCCTAGGATGGAGTCCAGGTACCAGCAAGCTGCCTGGATGATGGCTGGGTTCCCGTCGGCACCCTAAAATCAGAGAAGATGAGTAAGAAGCACATGCCTGGCTATAGATATAAAGGTTGTAAAAATTCCCCTAACGACGCTGAAAGGCACTTGTTCTCCCCGTCAAGCGATCATTTTTTTGTCTGGACCATCCCTGGGAACTTTCTAGATACAAAGATATTGGAGAGGAAAGTTCCAGTTTTTTTTTAATACCAATTTTTAAGGTTATAATTATTTTTAAATACCTCCATGACCCGTTTACTATTCAACGGATCCACAAAAAAGACGTTTCCCAGCAATAATTTTTGCTGAACAGTGGACTTACTTAGTTTGATGTGCAGAATGCTTGCCTGACGGCTTCGTAAAGGGGCCGTTTTCAGCATGAAGGTATATCAGAAAGGTGTGGTGTGGGATATGCTATAGAACAGTAGATGATATTCAGAATATCGAGGGTAAGACCTGGTCGAGACTCGCCCAAACCTGTTCAGTTTGATGACATATCCATCAAACTTTCTAATACATGCTGTAGATACACCCTCGCCTAACCCTCTGAGGATAAACCCGCGTGATTTTATGTTATGAGTCAGAAGCATAATGGTATTAATGGCTGCCTGCGGAAAGTCAATTTTGAAATGTTTCAAACGGTCCTAAATATTAAAAAAAACCTACACCAAGTAAGTTTTTTTACATTTAGGACCCTTTGAAACTTTGTCATGGGGATGCCCTTGTTTAGTCTAAACAAACAATTATTTAATTAAAGTATGACCTACAGTTTTATCAGTCTGAAAAATCCCGCTTTAATTAGCGCGAATACATATCAATCTATGACAGCTCTTCAGGGGAATAACATCCAGGAATTACCGACAGTTATTCATTGCTCTTTCATGTTCAATGATCAAATTCGTCCAAAATATGGGCAATACAAGGATGGCATATAACATGCACGATACCTGTTGACCTTGACACATACATACATAAAGCCTTTATTTATACGATAATTTCATACTCCTTTCGCCTCGTCCACGTTCATACATCTGAAACCTCGGTATTAAGCCTCTTATTTTTTACCATTTTTTTTTTCATTTTGTATTTTGCACGTGATGTCCCTGCGACAAATATAGTTTTGATATACCTAAGTGGGAAAACTTTGTTATTGCATTCGAGGTGGAATTAACACCCGAGCTGCAGGCGAGGGTGTTATGGAGCCGAGAACTGCAGTAACAAATCCCCACGCGGATCAAACGACGTTTTCAGCGCTTTGCTTTCGCCAGGTTGAAAAAGAAGCAAAGGTATGATGCCGCTAAACAGCCTAATATGAAAAATAGAAAATTCAAATATTTTTGAACTACAAATAAATGTGATTGTTCATAAAAGCAAATATTTGTTTTAAATAATCATTTTTATCTATGATATTCTATTTATAAACACAATTTAAATACTCAAAAAATATTTACACCGTAAAGACGCATATCTCTTTGCCAAGGTTTAGTAAAAACAATCCCCGCCGACTATAGTCATTGAACCCATTTGGATACACTTATACTAATATAAGTATAGATTGTCTGTGGAAATTTTTATTGTCGCACGTGTGCGGAAAAATATTAAAATTCCACGCGTGTGAAATACATTGTATGTTGAACCTAATCGTAGTGCGATAAGAACCAGTTTTCGAGACAGTGTATTGAAAAATATTTTTTCTTTCTTTCATTCTATTATAGAAACAAACACACTAAAAAGGTAGGGCTTGATTTAGTTAATACTTATTGCAAAACATCGCTTCCTTTCATTTTAATGCTCAGACAAAAAATTAGGAGCAGCCGACTACAAAGTCAACAAACATCTTCTTGATAATATAATATCTGTGGAGGCTTGTTATTAGCAACTTATTTTGTTACCTATTATTTTGTTATTAGTCTGTAAGCCTTCTTAAAATGAATAAAATAAAATAAATAAATAAAAAATATTCTTTTCCTTCAGGAAGATTGGAAAACCGGTTATCTAATTATCTGTTAGTCAGTAGGCATTACGTATAAAATGCATTAATCCACGTTTTCTGTAAAATTAGGCGACACTTAAATAAATGCGCTATTTTGGATTTAGGTCCAAGAGTTTCCATTCAAATCAGTGTAAAATCAAACAGTGTAACAGTTACAGTGAAAGCGGGATAAGTTACCCACAGGTGTTACCTATTATAACATAGGCAAGGCATGCCCAAATAAACAAAATAAAAAGTAAACAGCTAACTCTTCTAAGCAAGCGTGTTCCACCCTAGGCCACATCATCGCTTCATCAGGTGAGTTGCGGCCAAACGCAAGCCTAGTTAATGTAAAAGAGTCTCCTGAGCACTGTTAGTTTAAAGTTTGAGTTAGTGTTAATTCCGAAAATAGCTCCTGGCTTGGATCCACAACACGTGCAGACTTGACTCGACGCTAAATATTTTGCATAAAATTTAACGTCATGGATAACGTACAATCTGTAGCGTTCCTAAACAAGATAGGCAATGAGCCCGATTTTAAGATGAATACGTAAATAAAAAGTTATAAAATATGACATAAAAAGTCCACTTACATTAACTTTCATGAGCCAGTTGATAACACAAGCCCTGGTGATGCTGGAAGTTCTGGGCATGTCCAGCGGCTTGATCTCCTTAGCCAGAAGGTACTCAAAAACATCATCTGTATAATCCCGGTTCGAAATCAGCATATACGACCTCTTCCCTGAAACAACAATTATTTACTGCCTAGTGCCTACGTTGGGTATCTTATGCATTACTAGTACCGCTTTTTGACTAAAGAACAGTAAAAAAGTTTAGCACGGTCTAAAAAGGCGTATGCTAAACACAAAACTGTTAATGACCCAGGCATTAAAAAACTTCAAACATGTCATTTACTTGTTGTATGTCTTTTAAAAGATTTACATGGCATAGACAGAACTCAGAATTAAACTAACAAGCAAAACCGTACGTCGTCATTTGCTATATTCCTTCTTATCTATTTTATATTTGTTGTCAAACATTAAATCATCATTATATTCGGACATGACAAATAATTGTATGATTCCACTTGATCGGACAAGATACTAAACTAACAAGCTGCATTGATTTAAACACCTGTCCCACTACCTATCTATATTTATACCTCGACAATAAATACTTATTTTAAAGCATATTATTCGTTGGTACTTACAGTGATCAGGCGTTTTTAGTCTGTCTTGTATACTCTCATTGAATTTCAGACGACGTTTCACTTTATCATCAAGTTTCTCTTGTTTACTGACAGGTGGGGACAAACCCTGCAACTCACGACTATGAGGTCTTCTCAGACTCTTTTTGATATTTCTCACAGGGTTCGGTTCTAAACAAGCCTTCAAATTTGGCGTAACAGCGCTCAACACTGGGCCCAATGCATTTTTCTTTTTATTTTCAACAAAATACCGTTGACTACCTCTGTCGTCCAAATATGTCTCATCATCACTTATGGATATAACACTCGCATTTTTGTCTGCTGGACGTTTATCGTTAAAGACAGTGTAGTGCCAATCTAAGTCTTCACTCCTCTGCCTCATTGTGACATGTTTCGTATCAATGTTCAGAGGATGTTTCGGTTTATGCGGAACTACTTTACTTGGACCAGCCTTAGGAATATTCGTGCTTTGTGCATTCAGAGTCTTCAAAGGACGGCGATGTGGAATCTCTGGTTTATGAAGCAGTTTGTTGTCCAATAAATGTCTCGGCAAGGCTGGTAAAGGATCCTTCGGCAACGGTATTCTTGTTCTGTGCGCATTTTCTTTATCGGCGTCATGTCTTGAAGACGCCATTTTATTTAAATTATAACTTGCACAATAATTGAAACTTTTTAAATACATTCGATCACGACCCGCATGACCGTTAGTATGAGTGAAAATTTTAAGCCGACTGCCGACGGCCGAGTACTGACAGGAACTTGTGTTACCCTCATTAACCTAGATATCGCTTTTATTGAACTTGTTGAAGGTACTTTGAGTAAAACAAAAGTGGCCAATTCAAATAAATTATTTAATCTTAACCATATCACAACATTACAAAAAATAAATAATAACTTAAAACTAACTTACAAACTACGCTGTGTACTTTTTCATAATCAAATGCATCTGGTTGTTTTAAGAAACTTGTACAATTTCACAGCAAGGCATAAAGCACATCAAATGTATAAATAAATACGAGTAGAACGGGTGGGCTCTCGAGAATGCCGAAGGCAGACGATGACTCTTCAGAGTACGAAAAAGAAACACCATAGTGTTGGTGACAGGAATTTAGAAATTCAGAATCTTTCAAACAGGTACGGCGTCGTCAACCATGAATGGTTTCTCGGGGTCAATGACTTTGCCGGCTACGACCACGAGGTTGTCGAGAGTGTCTAAGATGTAGAAGATGAAGGGGTGCTCCACGTTGAAGCGGCGGACAGACTTGGGTGGTGCCAGTGGCAGGTTCTTCGACAATTCCATTACCGTGTTGGCGGCTGTAAGTAACATAAAATAAATTGTTAGTAATGATTACAACTTCAACTAATTTTTCATCTACATAACGACAGGCAACAATAATAAAATTATTGATACATCTTGAGTCATCCCATGACTGGAATCAATTTAAAACATCGTTATCAAAGTACTGTTTGTTTTATTTTCGTATTCATATAATCAAATAATAATGCTGTTTTGACTTCAGTAGGTTTTTTCACGGGTGACTACTGAAAACCAGCGCTGTCCTGCAGGCCTCCCTAGTACAGCATCATGCTGACCTGTTTACCTGTTTGTCGCAGTCACGCTTTTTTGCTCCGTCCTGTTGTATTCTAAATGTTTGTTATGCGTTGTATGTTTATTGTTTATTTTGTTCTGATTTTGTATGCACGTCATGTCAAATAAATATTTTATCTTTATTTCTTCTTTATCATCTTCATTTCAGCCAAAGACCACTATAACCTTAGCCAAAATCAGCCTGAGTAGTAATACTAACCTCCCATTTGTGAAGCAGAGCTGTCAGCATCATCAACTCTTACGGCAACGTGTTGCACCAATTCCTGCACGAACAGACCCTCGTCTGAAGACACACCAGTCAGGTCAGCATCCCGGCTGAAGATGGAGCTCACTCCGAACTGTATATAGAGAGGAAATATAGATTAGATTTGAAACAACGTTATATGCTACCATGGAAATGTAGTAGACAGGCCTTTTTTTTGGAATGGTAAATCATCAAATGTCGGTGACCCGCTCTGGGCGAAACAGAAGGGAGTGTCAGACTTTCACTGACTAAAACCCATCCATGTTCCTTCTTTTGCCCTTTGTGTTCCAGGGCCGCGGTATCTCTTTCGAACAGTCCCGCAGCCCTGGCAGGCACTGTCCCTTGCGGGCCCCTCCGGTTTGCTGAAATCTCTTTGAGGCGCGCGTGGAACACGAACTCGTCGTCACCATCCGCCGCGCCGTCGTCGTAGACAGGCCTCAATCTCAGAATGTTACATTAAAGAAGAACAGGCAAAAAAAACCCAGACCCGACAGAAAAGTAACTTACCTCAGTTTTTTTTGTTATTATTTATATAATCATATTATATAATTTTTATATTCGAAATCAATGGCTAACACCAAAATATTGCCTTATGTTTTTGTTCAGGCTTTACACTAAAAAAGTACAAAATGCCTACGTATCTACACAATTCGTAAATATATGTAACTAAATGACGTAGAAAAGTAAGTAGTTATGGGATGTATTAAAAAAATAAATAATATGGAAATATATAGACATCCGGCGGCAATAGAAGGCAGAAATAATAATATTTTAATCAGGTGCAGAATTCATTCACGACATGTTACAACAAAAATATATTATACTTATATTATGTTTGATGAAAATGTAAATGGAATAAACGCAATTACAGAACATTACTGCTCATGCTACCATGGCAAAAGGACATTGGGAAGTTGCGCACACATCATTAGTGTTGTATATTACCTAGGGTGGGCTAGACATCGAGATCACTTTGACCACCCCGCACTGGGTATGGATTATGTTTTAAGGGACATAGAAATACAATAAAACTTTATTTCGACATATCTGTTTTATTTTTGGTAGAACCCCGTTGATAGCTACCTAAATCACTGATCTACGATCAGATCTTTCTTTTCGATTATTCCACTAATACCGGCTGCGTTAAAAATAAAAATACGAATACCTGGTATCGTAACGGTGATTAATGAACTTTTTAGTTCTCTAATCACCGATATAAGCTCGAACTGGCGTCAACGAATTAGTGGAATAATCCGATCTGAATCATCGAATATGACGATTTTAATTAATCCTAAGTTGAGGGCGAATCCAGAAGGGCATGCTCTGACCCCAGTACCAGAGGCAAAAAGGAACGGGGTGGAATTTTTTAGTCAGTTAGAGTCTGACACGCCCTCTCGCTCCACCCAAGGGCGAGAGATGTCATTAGATGATTTTAAACCACATTAAAAAAAAATCCTAAGTTGAATGTTGTACTAGGAGTTCAAAAATTATATAATACAGCTGTATCTCCAGGTCTCCTGGATACATCCCATAACTATTTATCGTCATTTAGTTACATACATTACGAATTGTGTAGATAAGTAGGCATCTTGTATTTTTTTAGTGTAAACCCTGAACAAAAACATAAGGCAATATTTTGGTGTTAGCCATTGATTTCTAATATAAAAACTATATAATATGATTATATAAATAATAACAAAAAAACTGAGATATGTCACTTTTCTGTCGGGTCTGGGTTTTTTTTATATGGGACGTGACCGTTCTTCTTTAGCTAGAATGTGTTCGACCATTAAGTAACAATCTTTATCAGGTAGAAAAGAAAAAATAACAAAAACGAAACTTGGCGGTTCGCTTGCATAGTGTGGAATTTAGGTTCATTGCCATCTTTTAAGTAACAGTAGAATCCTATATCATAACATTCATTTACCTTAGCCAATGCAGCGACGGGTTTAGTCGTGGTCTCCACGGAGAATGAAGGAATGGAAACTTGCATGTCTTCATCCTTTAGGCTGTCGAGGATGTCGGAGACCGGTGCGATGGGCAAGTCAGCAGTCAGCCTGGTTAGACCATCGCGAGTGCGGGGTACCACCAGAAGGAGTGCGTAACGACCACCCTGTAAGGATAAAATTGGTTAGAAGAGATAGGTTCTCTGTCCCGCTCTCGCTTCTTCTAGCCATTAATAGCAACTATTTCGATTATATTCATTCATTCGACATTATCATTTAATTTTTTATTTCCTTTACAATACTTACGTCGTAAGGCAGCTTGATTGCCTCAGCATCAAGTTCAGGCAACGAGCCAGTCTTGAAGGATCCCACGGTCTTCATCATAGAGACCTGTTTCTTCTCGGTGTTGGACTTGTAGAACAAGCCAGGCTCAACGATGTCGAAGGGAGTCTTCCAAGATCCTCGGAAGTACATACCGTTGAAGATGATCATCAGTGATTCGGAAATCGAGGCTGCAATAGAAATAAAGTTAAATGTTTAAGTGATGTTTCGTTATTATCAATTCTATATCCTACTGCTTAAGGGTATTTCATAATCTAGTCAATCAATTTTATCTAGTTCAAGATGTAGACAAATTTTGCTTTCTATTAATAATAATAAAAAAATGACTCACTGGATTTCTTTCCAACACTGTTTACGGAAAGGCTAGACGACACATCACGAACGTCGTTTAGAGTTTTAAGACTCCTAGCATGGTTCCTTGCTTCAACAGCCACCATGGTTTCTTCGTCATCTTCAGATTCAGTCTTCTTAGGGAAAGTCTTCACTAGCTTGATTTTTTCCTTGATATTCTTCGCTGGTTTGTATTCCATGTGGGAGATGTCTACTTTCTCAGGAATGTCATCAACAGCGAAAGATATAAGTTTCTCATCTGTTTCTTTAGGAGGCATCATTTCAGGAATCTCCTCATTCTTGTGGTCTTCAGTCTTGTCGGTGATCTCGATAGTGAATTCACCCTTATCTTCATCATCATCATCCTCTGAATGCAGATCTGGGTTGTATCGCTCAACAGACCTGACTTCAGTTAGATAGTAGTCTTCTAAAATTTTCTTGTAATCATCATTGATTGTGTAGTTCTTGTAAATGTAGAAATAGTTCTTCAATTCTGGCTGGTTGTATTTGTATTCATGGTTGTTCTTCAGCCTCTCCATGATGTATCTGTATGTCTTTCTTGTCAGGTCGGCGTCTTGAGGCAGGTGTAAGGCGGACACTAGCTGTTCTCTGGTTTCTCCACGGGCACCTTCAGCAAGGATAGCCAGGATAGCTGAGTAACCGAGCGGTGAGAACGCGATGTTTTTGTCATCATCGATGTAACCCTGCAAATAGAATAACAATAATGAGAGTGACAACTTGTACTAACTAGAAAAGTACAGCATAAAAAAGAGGCCTACAATCAGCAGTAGGTGTAATAATACAATCAATTAAATAAATTCCGAAATTAATTGGATGCAATCATTAAGAGTACAATGTTGGGTCGACTAGAAAACGTAGACCATATGAATATTAGACGATAAAACACTAATTATTGTTATTTACATTGTTAGACTTGTCTATGCAACCATTTTTGTTGTTGCTGTGTTATTATAGCCACGAACGCTAGCGTTTATGGAAACATCCGCGATCGTTTCGATCTCCACATTCCTTCGTAACCATACCCGTGTGTGTAATCTTCGGACATGCTCGACGACTATTAGGCCTGCAGCAAAACAATTAGTGTCGATATTGACTGGAAATCGTGTGATCTTAGCAACATAGACCACCCCATTCCCCTATCGCAACTTGCTATGAAAAAGTAAAACCACCCAGGGTTAAACAATTTTCAGTACAAAAAAAAGAACAATTAATTGCACTTGACTAAATAGCTCGAGGCCCAGGAGATGAGTCCTAGACAATAAGACGAAGACGATAATGATGATGATTACCTGAAAGATTGCTGTGGCAAGTTCACTGGTCGCTTCTCCTACGAAGCTTGTGTCTTTGGGCTGGTTAGAGCGACCTCCACGAAGCCATCTCGCACTGCTTAGGCCCACTACGAACAATACTGGAAAATAAAGGGAGAAAGAATGTTAACCTTTATATAGAAATAAAACCACCAATATGTATATAAATAGTATTATCTTTTCACAGACAGACAGTGACAGCGGTGTCGTGGGTCATAGATTGATTTATGAGACTGATGTTAACATTTTATTAGTAAAAGAATCATAGCGACCAGAATGCGAAATGCTGTAACCGTTTCGAAATTCATTCAAAATTCAACAACTTCAAACTCAAACCACTCAACTCAACACACACACTCACTCACTCTCTTCAACTTCAAATTCGATTCTTGATTTGTTTTATTTGTGAAAGACCACTACAAACTCGAGTTGAGCATACGACCACTGATAAATAAGCTAAGTCGACATAGTCAGTTTTTTGGCTGGACCATGATGTTAATGGTGGTGAAGAAACCCACCAGATAAAAGTGAAATTAAGTAGCTTAGATTCAGCTACTTAATTGTATCAATGGCATAAATGGCATTGTTGACGTAGATTTTTACCATATTAATTAGCCTCAATTCACGAGTTGTCAAGAAGTTAATATCCTTAATATCGACTCGATTAACTCTCGATATAACTGTTCTGGACGGTATCGATATGAGACTGGTTCTCGAGACATCTCGAGAAGTGGGTCGAGGTAGCGGTATCGATGCATGTGTAGGTACTTGTAACTGTTTGCAGCAGGACACTTTATTTATAGACCTTAAGGCCTGGTTTACATTAAGAGTTACGGCTTTATTCTGCTTTCAACGCGTGCTTGGGTCACATGGGCGCTTGTGTATTGCAGTTTTATATTTAGAACTTACAAGCTTCTGCTCTCGGCTTTGTCCGTAACCCAGATCACCCCAGATCAAGGTCAGCCTGTATGCCAAACTTCGAAATTCGGTTTAGCTGTACGTGAAAGGCAGAGTTTTGCAAATATTAGTGTGGAATTATGACTGAAATCTCCTTGATTTTAAATAGATCAATGGAAGATAAGCAGTCGCTTCCAATACAACGTATAACGGCGGATTCAGCTGTGTTGTATCTGATGAATTTTAATAGTGGTTGCGCCTAGCGCCTGCTTGCCGCCTGTGCAGTATTCAGTTTAATTTAATATTAAATTTAGTTCTATTCTTTGTTATTATGTCTAATATATTATGCATAGTTATTAGTTTGTGCACCAACAGTTTATTGCTAACTATGGAGGCTTGTAAATGGCTTGTCTCTGATTGCCTCACTGTAAATTTTTGTATTGTATTTTTTTTTTCCAAATTCTTCGATCCAGGGCCAATGTGGACCACTGGTCGTTGGTTTTGTCCAGCTCGTCTTTTCGTCCCGCCATCTCCTGCGAGGTCTACCTCGTCGCTTTCTGGCTGTGCCAGGGGTCTACATCGTGGTTATTTTTGCCCACAGCTTGTCGGGCATACGGCATACCTGGCTAGCCCAGTCCCACTTAAGCTTAGCGGCTTTTTGAGCAACGTCAGTAATTTGTGTTTTGGAGCGCAGTGTGGTGTTGCGTACATGGTCGATAAGTTTGATGCCTAGGATACTGCGCTCCATTGCACGTTGGCAAACCTTGAGCTTGGACTACAATAAATAAAATAACTAAGCTTGATAAGAATAAAAGCAGACTGCAGCCTGACTGAGAAAAGATCAGCCATAAGAATAGAAACTAAATTTGTGGTATAAAACTCTTTAGTAACATAACATGTTCCAATACATATTTCCCTCGTCTATAATGGATAGTCTCGAGAAAGCGATTTCTTCTTCGTGAAAGTTTCCAATTTATTGTTCACTTAAAATCGTCTCGCGATACATGCATAAAATTATAATTTATGGTCAACAAGTTTACGAGGCAGTTTATTGAGATTAGAAAAGTCGTTCTGATATAAATAGCCACTACTTAGTTTCAAAATAGATCCGCTGACACGTCAACAAATCTACTTTTGGGAATCTTTTCTATCTATAATGATTCTAAACTATTTATTATAAATGTGAAAACTTTGTTAAGATAAATGGATATACGGATGCTTGTTACTATTTATCGCAAAAACAAATAAGAAACCTGGATTAACACATAGGATGCTTTTTAACCGACTTCAAAAAGGAGGAGGTTATCCATTCGGATGTTTATATATATATTTTTTTCATCCTTGTAGTACGATCTCGCGGGAAATTACCGACCTTCACGCGGGCGAAGTCGCCGGCATAAGCTAGTGGCTAGATAAAACTAGCACATTCTACGACTTCGTCATCCTACATGTGCCTAAAGATAGGCTATCCGAATAAATGTCATAGAAAAACAGTATTCTTATTCAACGACATGGTATTATTATTCAATTTGGCAAATGGTTCAACCGACTGTTCTGAACTGATGACCAAAATTGGGTTGCGTGTTCCATCCTTCACCTTAAGGAATCATCAGCCTCTGTATGTTCCCTCTGTGCGGTGCATATATCGACAAAACTCTTATATAATAAGAGCTAGCAGGGCACACAACTCGATGTGTCAGAGTGTTGATGACCTTGACTTATTCTCCACCAGTGTTCCTAAACTTAAGAAATTACTGTGTAAAAACGTCTTTGACATCCACTAAAACCATTTCTTATATTGTATATCACTCCGAGTGCTTACTAATTCTTACTTTCTCTTGCCTGTCTACTATTTCTTGGGCTAACCTAATATTATTGAAAACATTATCAGTGAAAACTTTTAATTGGCCTTCATTTTCTGACTGTCAACTATCTGTATCCTAGCTGTAGTATTATTAGAAATAAAATAAAATAAATGGAACTGTCACTATATACCTATGTTTAAATGTCTTTGTTCTAGGTACGTGTCTTACCAATCAAAAGAATCTAAGATGTTACAATACAATGAAAATTAGATGTTCTTCTACATTTTAATTAAGTCAACTATACTTATCATAAATCGTATCTATAAAAAGTGGTACCATTTTATTAAAAAAATAAAAGCGCATTACTGTGCGCACTGCAATGGCGCTAATTGCACAGGAATGGATCTTTACGCGGAGATTATCGACAAGAAGCGAGGCGACGCTATTACAGTACACGTGTTAGTTTTAACATAAAGTATTTCAACTTGGAACAAAGTTCGAAATAGGTCCACAGACACATACAAAGGGTTGAGAAAACCCGATTCGTGCCATCGTGATTGAAAGGACTAAAGAACTGTTGGGCCAATAACATAATAAAATAATGTCGTGCCAGTGGCAGGAAGAAGAAGGACAAGAACAGTTTACTCATGAATAAGTCGGAGCTGTGAGACGAATGATTAAGTTATACGTGTATATAATAGTGCACATGATAAAAGTTTACTTGACAATCCTAACACCCGCATTTGTTTTAACAAACACGGCTTAGTTGGTTTACTGGTTTATCTTTATACTGTGGCGGCGACGTTACGGGTGCGCGGGCGCATCGTCGCGGTTGAGATGCGATGCAGCGATGCAACGGTATGTGCAGTAGTGTGATATGATATGAATATGATACTAGATAGTTGCTGCTAATAAGGTGTAGGAAGAAGTAAATCAGAGCGGGGATTGAGAGACAATGGTAATTAAATTTATAAAGCACGGTCCTGTTTAATTGAATTAGAACGAAATTGTTTTACTTCTTCTTGCTGTTTGAAAAAACTAACAGATATCTGGTAAGTTACCCTAGATTGATCTTTCACGCCAATAAGTAATACATAATTTACTCTTCCAACACACAAAAAAAACTAAAATCCTACTTGCATGCATTTTACAAGCGTGCACAACAATAAACTTATATTTTTAAAGTAGATATTTCTCAAACACCAATATTTTACCACCGCCATATTTCTTTTCAAAGACGTTCGTACAAAGCTGGGAAAGGCATGCGCCTGCGCCGATTGCTCCAATGTGAGGTAAAGTAAAGCACGCCGCGGCGCGGTGAACGCACTACGCTGACCCTACACCATTGTGCTTGAGTACCGTCAGCAAACAACATGTGAGTAGTGAGAAAAGTGTAAGTAGGGTTCCCAGATGTTGAATTTTTTTTTCTGGAGAAAATTCCCTATCTCTGAAGAAATACTACTGTTTTTTTTTCTTAATTGTGCATTATAATTTTACTGAATAAATTATTTTGTTTCATTAAACCAATTTTATTGCATTTTAATGTTTGTTATATTCTCATTTTGGAAATTCCGGACGTCTAAGAATTCCTCCCGCATTCCGGACACCGAGCTAAATATCCGGATATGTCCGGAAAATTCCAGACGTATGGCAACCCTGAGTGTAGGAGATGACTGACACTTAGCGTTACCTTAGCAAGATGATAAATGTATGAGCGTTATCGGTTTCAAACGGTTTTTTAAATGTCATTGTATTCCGTCACATGAATCCTGCAGGATATTAACCTCGACTTTTTGAAAGCTGAAATTTCTATTTCATCTGTCTGTTCACTGTTGTCAAGTGATTTGATTGGCTTGTTTATATATTCATCCAATCAGTGTATTTTCAGTCCTTTCGTAATTAGTTTCTCTCTGACAGAAGCTACCCAAAAGCAACCGTATTGTAATGAAAATAAACATAACATCACGCCTGTAATCTCCGAAGGGTTAGGCAGAGGTGTATCTAATAGTACACCAATATTTCGCAAACTACGTTTTACGTTTAAGTCCCATTTAATAGGGGTGAGCCTATTGCCAACCACCGGTACCGGTACCGGTTCAACCGGGTACAAATTCAGACTCCGAGGCTGTAACTAAGAAATTCCTGATGGAAAAACCCAATAATACATTGCCGACCCGGAAATCGAACCCAGGACCTCATGATTAGCAGTCGCGCTTGCGACCACTCGCCAACGAGGTAGAAATAAAGATCACTGTAATTTTGACAGTATTGTAAAATCAAAAGCAACTGGTTGAGCACATGTGTAACTGTGAAAGCCTTGTCGATCTATAATAATTCGAACACAGAGAATTATTTTTTAAGAAAACAGCAGATTTCCTTATCAGAAAATGAGGGCCTAAATAAAAGTGACCTGGGAACTCAAAAGATGACAGGAACAAACCATATTTTCCAATTTTCATTTTAAGTGATAAAATGATTTTTTGCAAGCCGTACCCAGCTCTCTAAGTGCATACCTCTCTCGAAAGTAATCACAGCGAGCCACAGAGCAAAATAATAAACTTTGTTGTAATACTCAGTACTTGCACATACTCGTATAATTGTAGATGTTACTGCATGTGACTGCACACTCACATATTTCTATACTAGCTGTGCCCGCGACTTCGTTCGCGTGGATGTCGGAACTTAACAATGTATTTTTTTGTGCGAAGCGCTGTTGGAGGATTCCGATACAAATCATTTTTTTTTATTTATGCTAGTGCTTCTTTATAAACAACATTAGCTGTGGAACCATCTGGAGCGTACACAAAAAGGTTATTGGGGTTGTTAACGCGAGAAAGAGCTACGTATAGTTGACCATGGGAAAAGCATCCAATACTTAGGTCCACCCCCGCAACGGATAATGTCTGGCCCTGAGCTTTATTAATCGTCATGGCATAACAGAGACTGACTGGGAATTGCACTCGTTTGAAAGAGAAAGGAACGTTGTTAGGAATTATAGGTATTCTTGGAATAAAACAATATCACCAGCGCCGCAACCGGTTAATATTTCAGCTTCGATTATGTTTTGCTGCAGATTTGTGACTTTGAGCCGTGCCGTTACAAAGTTTGGAGGACATAAATTTCTGAGGAGAATTATTGGTACACCGATTTTTAAAACTATTTTGTGGGCTGGAAGTCCGGGTGTGTTGAGGGAATCCAAAAATTCTACCGGGTAGTGCGTGGCGTCATCTTTTTCCATAACTGTATTTATAGAGGTGTATTTTCTACTATTCCCGGACACATGAATCAATATTTTTAAATTAATTGCCGCAGCTTGGACATTGCGAGGAGTCAAAATAGCTCGCTGACATAGCCAAGAACCGGCTTGATTTCCCATGTTTGTGGAATCTCCGTACACAGAAGAAATTAGCTCCTGTTGTGATGTAACGCAAGAACAGAGATTATCAACCAAAATAACTTTGCCATCTTCTTGTACGGGGTATGTGCCATCGCCTATTTGTAACAAAAAATTGGGAAACTCCTGTGCATTTTCGCAGCCTCGCAACTGTGCACGCATATATGTACACTCAGGTGTGTAGATGATATATTGCACCATAAAACAGAACTCTTCAGACAGGCAGCAATTTCTTCGGCTCTCGTTCCTCGGGGTACTATCGGGAATGTCTGCCGAAAATCACCGCAGAATGCCTCCCATCGGCCGGTCATTTTGCCTTATGTCCTGTAAAGTTCTATTCACTGCTTCTACAGCTTCGCGGTTTGCCATAGTGCACTTGTCCTAAAAAATTAAAACACCATCGCATAAAACCCTTGCTTTATCGCTATTTCGCGATATGTTGCAAACCGGGCTTTCCGTGCGGTCTAAGTCGATAGGAATTATAAATGTTGCGTCTGCCGTTTTTCCTCCAGGCAATAATGTGGCTGCTATCCATGAAGAGGCGACAGCAAGGGAAATTTTATTTTGGTTCTGTAGCGGCACTACAAAAAGTACTTCAGCAACATAGAACAAAAAGTACTACAGCCCCATCTATGACGCAGAGGATAAACTCAAAATCGAAATATAATATCTAAATTCTGCATCGCGCAAGTAAAGTTATTCGCGACTTAAGACTATACAGAAGAACCCAACAACAACTGTTGGGCTGTAGCCCACCAGACATAATACCCGTCTGATCGGAGGATCCTCCCTTTTCAATGGTGGTTGAAGAGCTTTACACCCTGTTCTCCGTACCCCCAACTTGGTGACCCCGAAATGGACGTCAGCGCAGCCTTCGAGCAACGTGACGTCATCAACATCACTTCCTCAAGCTTCCTCAAACTTCCTCAAGTATTCGAGCAGCGAGTCATATAGCTAGCCAGCTTCAAAATGGGTATTCCTGACCACCAGCATGCAGCGGAAGCACATTCCTGGTCAGCACCCTCAGCCTCATCAAGCTACCTTGGCACTGCACTTTCGGCCGGTTGAGAGCTGTACCTCCCGGTCGATGCGAGCAGTCAGCCACATCGTGGCGCTGTACCACGTCCGACGCAACGGAGCACATGCAGCGCCGACCCCGACTCAAGGGGTTCGCACTACCGCCGCAGACAGTTCCGACTCACCGTGAACAATGCGGCAACGACTTTCCACTGGCCTGGCAATCAACGACTCATTCTACTACCGACCCTAGTCTGGGGGGAGTGCTGTAGCGGCACTACAAAAAGTACTACAGCGCCATCTATGACGCAGAGGATAAACTAAAAATCTAAATATATCTAAATTCTGCATCGCGCAAGTAAAGTATTCGCGACTTAAGACTATATAGAAAAACCCGACAACAACTGTAGGGCAGGTAGCCCACCAGGCATAACACCCGTCTGGTCGGAGGATCCTCCCTTTTCAATGGGGGTTGAAGAGCTTTACACTCTGTTCTTCATACTCCCAAAGTTCCTTATTCGAGCCAAAATAACTTTGGTTAGGAAAGTTTTACCTGTTCCGCCCGGTGCGTCTAAAAACAGGATTTCACCCGAGGCGTTTTCTACACTGCAGCATACCCTATCAAACGTCTGGCGCTGTTCCTCTGTCTTTCTACTAATTTCTGATACGTACTCTCTGTTTATACGTCCCCCTTCGACTGTCGGTGTGGGCAAACCGTATTGACTGATCGGGTTCCCTGGTATACTTATATCTCTTATTATCTCTTTAATAGCCAATAAGGACCTGTTGTGACAAATTTCACGTACCCTATAGGTCAGGAATTTCTCCATCAGTATTTAGTTAAACATGCCTCAATCAGAAAATAACGTCACACGCACAATGCCATCTATCGAATATCTATATTCAATGCTGCACGCAGTTGATGTCTAGATATAGTCCAGTCTGAGTTCGATAGATGGCGCTGTTTTAATATTTTATTTCGGAAACACTATTATAATTTTATTAATTTACATTTTTCTTTCTTTTCATTTATAAGGTGTGAACTGATTACGATGAAACAAAAAACTTAATGTTCAATTACTTCAATTTACGCACATATTGTTGTGTATAAAAGTTACGGGAAGTTGTGAGACCAACTGCACATAACCCTAATTTTACTTCTGTAACACTTTAAATTCAAATATCTTTTGATAGACTGAACCGATTGCAATGCAACAAAAACTAAATGTTACTCCAAGTTACACTCAATCGTTGTGTGTAAAAGTTATCTACATTGCTTTTGTACATTTTACGTGATGCCCGAACAAATACACAGACAAACAGACAAACAGACAAACAGACAAACAGACAAAAATTCTAAAAATGCTGGAAATGGGTTCTATTGGTTGTCCTTTAACACCCTGGCTATTTTTTTTGGATTTTTTTTCGATGTACAAAAACGACTTTTCTACAGTTTTATTATATGTATAGATAAATTCCAAGCAAGAAACAATGTACAGAGACAAATAAAATTCTAGAGGAAGGAGGAGGAGGGGGTTCTTTTTCTATTTTTAGTCTGTGGTCGTTAAACTAAAGGTGGATCTGTGCACTTTTCTTCAATCCGAATTGTCGATATTCTTTCATTATCACTCGTCTTTTGAGAAAAGGCGGCGCGTCATTTTCATATTTATTTAAAACTGTGAGAGTACCTAATGAGTTTTTAGCATTAGAAAAACCTATAATTTTATAGTTTATAGTTACGAGGACTCTTTGAAAGGTTTTTGTATTTCTACAACGAATTATAATAAGATTGAAAAAACCCGGTAGCTTATGTCAGTCCCAAACTACATATTCCAAAATATTTATCTTTCTTGTGTGGAGTGTGGACTGAGGGACCACAGTTTAGTCGTTATACATTTTTTTATCTTTGATGCTGCGTGGTCTATTTTTCAGTAACTATCTTTACAAATTCTTTACTAAATGTCTGTAGTCACAATATCTTATTTTTCCAGATACTTTCCGAGATCTGGCTGATGGTCTGTGAGGACTGAGGGACCACACTTTATGGGCTGTAATTTTTAATGTATTGTTTTTAGACTACTACTAAATCCTACGATATTTATTTTGGAAATACCAGCGTGGTCCCTCAGTTCACACGCACATTTTGATTTTACCATCATGTATGCTTTGTTAGTCCATATTGTCCCACAGCTGGCCAAAGACCTCCCGCAATTCCTTCCACGAATCCTTCTCTATGAACCATCATCATTATTATCGGTACCTAATCTCTACAACGTAACTGTGTCTAAGCCCAAAGGTGTATGCGCATCTGTACCTTAGATATGCCTTTAAAGTGTATCCCATAATATTTCCGCCAGAATCACCCGCGAAATTATCTCTAAGTTCATTTAATCCGATTGAATTACTAAAAAGTCATTCAATTAAATGAACTTAGAGGGTTGTATTGATGATTTTAATGATTATAACTCAGTAAAGCCATATTTGTTACGGTCGCAAATCATATTTTAATCAACATACAAGCATACAACCTGACACTGACCAGAAAATTGTAAAAAAACGAAAGTAACTTTAAATTTCGCGGGATATGGCGTTTGCACTTTAAAGCAAAGGATCAAGACAGTGTAAATTACCTCTAGTTTTCCCATCCCACGCCTACGCCTAGGTACTAATGTAGAAGGGCCTCAACAGACACCGTTAAAATGGTTGGTCGTAAGGTGAAGTGCTGACCATTACCAGCACTCTCTTGGGAGATAGTACACGACTTGTCTCAGTACCCACATTTTATGATCCCATTGAAGGATGGAAACAGCATTCTTCCTTTAAGTCTGACATTTGAACATGGGAAGAGGGTATCAAAGAATACAATCATTGTGCCTATATCCCATTTCTGAGACCCTAACCACAGCAATTGACATACACATCCCTTCGATCTGAGGTTTTCTGCTGTAATTGGCTGATTGAAATAATAAAAGCAATCAAATCGCTTGTATCAAGAACCGTGATTAGAAAACTTCCGCCATAATTAATAGAGCAAATTTTCCATTAACGATGGCAATTTAAGTTTTGATATTATTTTCTGTACTAATAACTGTCTAAACGCAATAATTATCCGTGAGATGAAAGTTAACTGAGTATTGAAAAATCAACCCCAATAAAAAATAAACAAGACCAAACATCGCCTTTAAAACACCCACGAACACATGTAATTTATCATGAATGCAAGTTTCACACATTATAACACACACTCATACAGTAGTACTTAAGTATTACATACTCGTTCTTTATGGGGACATTAATATTAATGCGACAAGTTCGACGCGTGCGCTCATAGCATCTTTGTCCTGCGTTTACTGACTATTTAACGTCAACTTTAAGATTTTATGCCTTTTATACTGGCTTTATTTGTGGGGTTCAATCAAAAGAACTTTTAAGCATTTCACTATCATCGTCATTAGAAGTCTTGTTCCATCCTTTTAAGCCATTCTTCCGTGGTCTGTGCGGGTCTCAACTAGGTCTCATCCTTCGTCTTACCAAACTAAAACTTATATATAGACAATTGGCTTGTTTGTTAAGTTGCATTTTGATTCATGGAAAAGGGCAAAGGGCAGAGGTGCTAGCACCAGCGAGCGGTGTAACTTTAAGCCATTGGATTCATCGTCATCCAACACCATCGTCATCATCATCAGGACCGGCCGCTGGGAGGTCAACGAGTGCAGGTCGCAGTCTAAGATACGTACGCTGCGCATATCTTTACTGCTGTCTGCACAGAAGACCGCTTAAACGGTCTCCCCAGAGTAGTAGAAAGCCATCAAACTCATTTCGGCTGATGTAGATATAGTTAATTAAGTAGTTTAGTTAATCTGAAACGAGTATTTTTAAGTTTAGTTTTTTAAGTAGGTGCTTTGATATTTTTTATGCCTCTTACGTCGTACCTGTACTCGCAATAAAGTCTATGTTTGTGTTTCATTTTCCTAAATTTGTCCAAACATATACTATTTAGGTAACAGATGTAGCCGCAGATAAAAAAACCTGCAAAGTGCGAGTTAGACTCGGGCAGCGAGGGTTCAGTATAAACTTGTAGGTATTTTGTTAACTCAACTCAACTCAACTCAAAGCATTTATTTCAATTAGACCATTACAGGCACTTTTGAAAGTCAAAAACAAAAAAGCTAAGCTACAGTCACATTCACAAGGCATAATAACTTGCGAAAGTACTGTAGTTGCACATTCCAAATCGTAGATCTCTATGGAGAAGAATGGGCAAGAAACTCCATGGACACTCTTTTTAATCAAAATATTGTTACAAAATCTTGGTTACATCATTCATGTTGAGATTATACATATAAGTATGTGAGAACGATGTACAAAGACGTGCACATTAAGAGCGTCCAGAGTAAAAGATTAAACTAACAATTTAAAAATAAAGTAATTAAAATAAACCGTGACAGCTAAGAGATGACCAGTCCCAACTGACAGCGCCCGTTCACGAACATGACGCATGGATCAGCGCCATTCAACTCAACCACATTGAAGGGAACTAAATGACCCGACACACCCGCCACCATCAGCGAGACATTTGTGTGAGCATGACATTCTCTCAGCCACCAGGGCACATTCAAGTCAATGAAGATAACTAAATGTAAATGGTAGCTTTACCGTACATAGTACTCACACATGTGCTATGCGATTATATTAAATTGTTATTAAACTACATATTTACGGTTATCAGTTTTTTTTCGTTACATGTGCTGGAAGACATTGCTTCTTGCCATTTTTCATGATTCTAGTTCAACGGGAAGTTTTGATTCCCTTGTGAAATTGCAAAATATGCGACATAAACGGCCATATCTTTTGATCGCGTTGACTTATAAGTTTGATTTTTTCACAGCTCCAAGGAGTAGCAGACTTGAGTATTTTATATTAATTTCAGCTTGATACCTCTACGCGTTCCTGAGAAAAAGGGTATTGGCAGACGGACAACCGACAAACAGTGATCCTATAAGGGTTCCGTTTTTGCCGAGGTACGGAACCCTAAAAATACAGTCACGCACCAAAGCTATGTCAAAGACTTGTCTCCCTTTGTCTTCGAAGTTTTTACTAAATGAACGGATGCTCATTGAAATTTAAATAACCTTCTGAGAAGCTCACTGGCTTGGTTGTACATAATAATATAAGTATTTATAGTGTGTTCGAAATTTATTTTCCATTCATGTAAACATAATGTGTCATCATCATCTGCCTAGCCTTTTCCCAACTATGTTGGGGTCGGCTTCCAGTCTAACCGGATGCAGCTGAATACCAGTAGTTTACATGGAGCGACTGCCTATCTGACCTCCACAACCCAGTTAGTGCTAGGTAATACGATACCCCTTGGTAAGACTGCAAACACATACAATTGTGTGTGTTTGAAAAAATAACCCTAATCTACACACACGACTTGCAGTTTACACTACAACTTGCTTAGGTAATTTTTGTCTTTTATCAGCACAGTCATTCTGAAATGAACTTAATTCATATCAATCTGAATTTGATATGTGCAATTAAATCAATTGGAAACAAGTATTTGAATAGACTTTAACTTCAACTTCACACTTCTTCCAATACTTAGGAATTTGCAAACATAAACTGTGCAAATTATAGTTATGATCTTTGTGGCGGCAAGCTTCTACTCGTAGTCGTAACAGCAGGGATCATTTATTTTATTCAATAATATGGGTTGCTAGATCTGGGATGTCCAGGCACTAGAATAATATAAAAATCATAAAATATAAAGCGATTATTTTGAAACGCACGACAGTTGAATTAATCCAAAAAATTGTGGAAGGTTAAACATAATTTCAACTTCCATCCTTCCATTCCATCCGGCACAAATGGACTATTATTACATAATATAAATATCCCCGAAGGAAGAAGTATATACCTAATTGTACACCAACATATTTCAACAGTCATGTTTTTAAAGTCCCATGTAATAGGGGGCGAGCCTACTGCCATCAACCGGGTACAAATCCAGACACCGTGGCCGCTACTTAAAATTGCTGATGGAAAAACCCAATAACACTTTGCCCAACTCGGGAATCGAACCAAAGGCCTCAAACCCTGCAGTCGTATTGCAAAACTTAGAACATAACTTCACTCGGTCGTGGTTGATAAGTCACTTTGTTTTGTTTGACCATCTATACTAATATTATAAAGAGTTAAAGGACAATGACCAAAGTTGGTACCAAAAAGTCTCGCGCCTCAAAACCAAAATATTATAGTAATTAGTTTCATATTTTTTTACGGCATTACGCGTCGGGGATTTGATTTTTGAACTGGAAATATACTTTTCGAGTTTAAAAGTATGAATATTGTTTTACTCCCTTTATATGACGTTCCGTTTCAACTGAATATAAATGACGTTCCGTTTCACTTGAACAAACCCTTGTCTGTCGAGCGGACTCTAAAATTAATTACAATTAAGTAAGATCAGTACACCAAATCGATTTAGTTTGGTTTATTGCTATTTGCAACAAAATAGATTTTCTCAGCCTAAAGATTTTGATTTATCGATTACATCCCTAAATCCCGACTAGTTTATAGCACTTACTATACTCTATGGTTTATAGTTATCTTATCTGTGGCATCTGACATTTGTACTGTACTGACTGACTATTGGCAATATAAAGGTCTAAAATAAAATCGAGTTTCAGTCAAGCATACTGTGGATGTTACTTTAACTCGTAAGTCTTACTAATATTAGTGTATTACGCTGTTTTTAGAGCAATAATGTAATGTATGTGTGTTAAAATACGTCGTTGGTAGCGTCGAAAAAATAGACCTACTTTTTAGGTTAGTTTCGATTTTATAAAATAACTCTGAAACGCGGGTTTTTTTTTTCAAAAATAATTTTTGTAGGAGTTAATACGATCAGTGTAGTCTATAAAAAACAAAGTTTGATTTTGATGCAGCATGGTACGGGATTCCATATATCCATGAGCATTCTCCTTTGTGAGATTGTAGGTGTAATATCTGGATCTACTGAACCGATTTTGAAACAAGAAAACCACGTTATTTGTGAGTGTCAGGCTGTATAAAATATTAACCCGAAACATGAAAAGACGTTTTCGTGGTAGTCGGATTTACAAAGTAAGTCGACGAAAAAACGGTCGAACGAAAACGTTTCTTACGAACGCAGCCTTAATGATGAAAAGTCGTAATTGGCATGCAAATACATACATGCATATGCAGTAAAATATAACCCTCCTATTGGCAGTCAGGAAATAAATCATAGCACTTGCTATTGCTACTTACCTAGTACTAACCGAACCACACTCATAATTTCATCACAAGTAAAAATTTTTACCGCCCAACGAAGTGGTCACAGGTCAGCTAGTTGTGGATAAAATTATATAAGCAGCAGCATTAAACCTACCTCAATTACAACAATAAACGAAGGTCGCTTGCTAGTAATAAGTAGCTAGCTATGATAATAATTCCCTGGAACAATAAACAATTACCATAGTGTATTTTAATTAATATGCCGTCATAATAATACGGAATTGTAAAGGTTGTTGTTCTGTGTTGTGTATTGTATTGCATTTGTTTATTACATAAATAGCTTTTCGCTAGTTGCTAGATAAGCCACACACACACATTACATAAAAGCGTAACCCACGTACGATTTTTCAGCTACACTGAATAGTTTACTGATCTAAAACTTGAAGATCTCGTAAATTGGTACCTCTAACACAACTATTATAGTCTATTCTTGTGAATTCTTGTGGCGCAAAACTATAATCGAAGCAAGTAGTAGTGAGTAATTGGGGCATCTGGATCAAGGAGATCCAGACACCCCAATTACACACTTGATGTGAACTAGACAATCAGTCAATCGGTCAATATTTGAGAACTAGACAATCAGTCAATCGATCAATATGTTACAATACGCACAGAACATTGCTCTAGATGTGAACTAGACAATCAGCTAACTATTAAGATTATAAATATGAAAATATTTCCTGCGATCAATAAAAACACAGTCAGTTAGAGTTTTGGTAGTCGACTTTATGTCTATTCAACCATTATTAATTTAATAGATATCATGAGAAATTTAGATATTCAATATAAATGTGAAACATTTATCTTAATTTAACGTTCATAATTATGTGCATTCTAATTTTTCGCTGTATAAAATAATTACATTCATTCAACAATTCAAAGACATGTGCATGAAATTTGAGCAACAGTCGGTATAGGCTATTCGACACGACGCGGCAGCCTAACGTAAATGGAATGCGCTCGCTAATACCATCGCGCTGCCTTATATATGTCGTGCAGTGGCTATGTACTTTAAATTTATGGTGTGGAAATAAAAAGCAAAATAATAATTAGAATGATTATATTTTAAAATATCAATTAAGTACATGAAGATGAACTTAACTTTTTAACTATTTTAGTAACTAAATATTCAGTTTCACTCATGATTTCATCAGAATCACTTCGCACTAAATATTGTATATTCAAGCTTGCACTATCAGGGTCACTGTCTATTTCTTCCATTTGACGACCTTCCACATCATGTACAATTATCTTTATTATTCGGTGAACATGCCCGGGCTCTCTACGCTTGATAAAGGATGTGTTTTTAGAAGTTTTAAATATTTTCTTATTCTTCTTCTTCAGTTTTTTCTTTTCTGTTTCTTGTTGTCTGCTTTCTTCACATGCTTTTGCCGCCACTTCGGCATACCAACTCTCTTGGTCCTGAGCATAGTAAAATGGATTTAGAACTGGATCTGAGCTATCTATCAAAATCTGGAACAAAAATGATAATGATGAATGATTTTTGGTCATTTATTAAACAGCACAAATATGAATTCAATGGTTAACATCGTTGCTCACTTAGATACTTACATTACATTGTTGGTTAATGTTATCTAAAACAGGAGTGTAGGATGGTGAGTGTGACATACTTAATTCTATGTCCAGACCTTTTTAAACACCTGAAAAAAAATTCTAAATTAATATTTCATTTACTATTATTCTATATCAAAACAACAATTATGGTTGAACATAATGAGTGAGTGAATGATGTGTTGTTATGTAGAAATAAATACTGGCAGTGGTGCATCAAACAGCTGTACTAAATAATGACTTATTAATAATGCATTTAATTTTTATTGTTAGGTACTTATAATAGTATTTATAAAGAAAATACATTATTAACACTTACCGATATTTTCATGATATTATCGTTCTACCCAGTCAGGAGGACTCACATGCCGAAATTGAAATGATTGATTTTAAGGTTTTTTTCCCATTTATATATAAATTTAATTTTAATCAATAGAGTTCAAAATCGTACGTTTTTGTTAGATGTTGACATCCTAGACCAATATGGTATGGTGAAATTGAAACCCCAAGACATCACGGCGCCAAACATTTTATTGTTTACCGTAAGTATATATGATAAAATAACTACTACTGTACGTTTGTTCGCTGTAATCTTTTCATACATTTTATTGGGAAGACACGGCAAGCAAAATCATCGTATGTAAGTAGTATGTCATTGTTAGTGACTTTGCAAAATTCTTTATATGGAGACGGATCAAAACAAATGGCAAAACGACACACTATTGTTACGCCTGGTTTTGCCTAATAATTCAGCCTGCATTTTGTTATTCAATGACATAAAACTAGCTACACAGATTTTGATGAAATTTAGCATGCAGATAGTTTATAATCTGGATATACACTTATCTTTCCAATAGCCATTTAAAACAGAAGGAGACAAATCCCGGGTATAATAATGGTATGTGACACAGAAAACGGCATCATCCAGACACCTATATACATCTGAACCGGACCACCCACCGACTTAGCGAATTTAAGTATCTTACACAATGAAGATAAAGTTCAATTTGCATGATCTCGATTGTTTAGCAAGATATTTTTCTGCAACGTAAACTATTACATATTGGGATGTTAGGGCTGATAAAGCATTTTAGTAATGCGGGGCCTTTTCCTTATATGGGATATCGTGACGTGGATTTACCACTATTTAAGAGTGCATCTTGCAGAAGCTGGATCATATCGACACTTCACCTAGGAGCAGTTACATCTTACACTAAACTACCAAAGCAACGTAAATCTTCTAAAATGTAAGTATCTACTCACTTTCAATGTAATTCACTCTGTGTTATCGGTTTAAGTTTCTTGTTAGAAATGTAGTATATTTGTTTTCCAGTTAATTCACTATTCAATCATTCAAATAGGTATTGCATTAAGCTCTTCAATAATTCAGATAAATTGGGCGATTTTGCATCTATAAAAATTAAACCGTTAATTGATTCATAATTTTTAATATTCATTCATTCTAGTAATAAATTCATTCTCTTAGTCTCGTCTAGATGATTTAAACAAAATGTAATTGTTACTATACTAATTCATTGATTTTATTTCTTACAGGGACAAGAACACGGCAGACCATATTTTCCCTTCAGAGGACGAATCGGCAGACGAGGAGCATGCATCAGTGAAAACCAAGCCAAAGGAGAACAAAAAGCGCAAGCCTTGTCCAACGAGCAGCTCCCAACCGTCTACGTCTACGAGTAAGAAAACTAAGCCGACCATTCACCCAATCACCCCAGTCACCAAGTCAACGGCTCGCGAGTTATTCGGGAGCGACACTGATGACGATGAAATTGATGTTGTTGTGGACAAAAAGACGCCCCCGATATACTCGTACATCACGAAGAGACTGGCGAACGGATTTTCACGACAAATGAACGAGCAAAAAAGAGGTGAGTTCTATGTAGAACTCAAAGTATATAAATGTAGTGAAATAGAGCGAGTCCAACCAGTAAATAGGTGGCGGCACTCGGTAATCACGATAAAAAACAAATGTGATGAGGATTCAGAGTCCTGGCGTCGCCTAAACGCCTACATAACTAGCACTAGGAAGGAGTTCAAAAAATGTGTTCCTACTTTTATTAGCTCATATCAATAGTCTTACCGATAGTTTACATTATGAGATATAATCATTATATACTTACATGGATGTTATTTTAAGGTAGTATTTTGTAACCGCATTTAATCCCTATAATTAAACTATACAATAAAAATGCTGTCTTTTTTTCCAGTTATACACCCCGGTGATGGCTCATCAGCAAATTCTGATATTAATAATTTTAAATCCCAGAATGAGAATGTTTATGAGCCAAATTATTTATCAAAGCATATTCATTGTAATGAATGTAAAGTTGAGATCCCAGAACATAAATACAGATATCATATGAGAACGAATATTCATAAATCGAATTGTTTAATAAAGTCAAAGTTTGAAAATGTTCATATTGTAGCTACAGCATTTAAAAATAGAATCATGACGTATCGCTTAAACCCATCAATAGATGACGAGTACCTCATACTAGAGGTGTTCTTGAGTGATAAGCGAAAAGATGTTTCGAAAATCGTTGAGTTATCATTATTGGAACATACCTGCATTAAAGTTAACTTCGAGCTGTTTGCTTACTTTTTACTGCCACAATTAAGTGAGCAGCAGCTCAAGTCATTTAATACGAAATATGAAACTATATACAGCAGTACTGACTTTAATAATTTATTCTCGAATATAATAGAAATATTTAAAAGAAAACTTACTGAATTTGAGCATTATGAATCTGGATGGTCATTTGTCTGTATAAGTCATTTGGAAATAAATATAAATAAATATTCCCCCATGCGGGGCGGTACTTATTTAGAGCTACCAGAAGTTATTAAAAACACAAAGAGTTGTTTGAATATACACAATAATGATGATTACTGTTTTTTATGGAGTATTGTTGCAGCATTATTTCCAGCAAAAAATAATGTATGTAGAACAAACTCCTATCCACACTTTAGTTCAATATTTAATATACAAGGCATTTCATTTCCTCCTTTACCTAAAGATATCAAGTTGTTTGAAAAGAATAATTGTGAGATCAGTATTAATATTTATGGATTAGATGAACGTTGTACTGTAACTGGACCTCTTTATGCGACGAATTGTAAGAAAGATAAACATGTTAACTTACTGTATTTTGAAAAACAAAATAAAGGTCATTATTGCTTGATAAAAAATCTTTTACGCTTAGTGCGTCGACAAGTTACGTGTCATAAAGGTCAAACGCATTTATGTGAAACATGTTTGCAATTTTTTACTAGTGAAAAAATGTATCATTCTCATAGTTGTTCCCAAATTTTAACAATACTGCCTGATAAAAACAATACATTACAATTCAAAAATTATGAGCGAAAGCAAAAAATTAACTTTGTGATTTATGCTGACTTTGAAAGTATACTAGTAAATTATAAAGAAAAACATAATGATAAAAGTACGATAAAAAATAAACTACATCAACCGTCTTGTTTTGCATATTATGTATGTTGCTCACATGATAGTAGCTTGAACAAATTCGTAACATATAGAGGACCTGATTGTGTAAAAGTGTTTGTTAAGAGATTAATTAAAGAAGCGAAGTTAATTCACAAAATTTTAATAACTAAGAAACCCATGAGATCTATGACGAGAGAGCAAACTGATAATTATAGCAAAGCAACTACATGCCATATCTGTAATCATTTATTATTTGATGATAAAGTTTGTGATCATGATCATATTACATCCGAGTACAGAGGCGCTGCGCATTCGCATTGCAATTTAATTTATAGAGTGTGTTCATTTATACCTGTTATCTTTCATAACTTATCTGGTTATGATTCTCATATATTTATTACTGAGTTATCGAAATATGATGGTGAGATAAAAATTATACCAAAAACAAAAGAAAAATATATAAGCATAACTAAAATAATCAAAACCGGCACAGGATGTAAACCTATACAGATTAAATTTATAGATTCATTTCAGTTTCTTAGTTCAAGTCTTGACAATTTGAGTAAAAGTTTAACGGAGAACGATTTTATTCACTTATCATCACATTTCCCAGATAAAAGCCAGTTAAATTTACTGAGAAGCAAAGGTGTATATCCGTATGAGTACATTAGCTCATGGCAAACATATAATGAACCACAACTACCAGCAAAGAATCATTTTTATAACACTTTACAAATGAAACATATAACAGATACTGAATATCAACATGCCCGAACTGTGTGGAAATGTTTTGATATTAGTACTCTTGGTGAATATACTGACTTGTATTTAAAGTGTGATGTACTATTATTATGTGATATATTTGAAAATTTTAGAAAAATTTGTTTGCAGCATTACAAACTCGATCCTGCGTATTATGTGACTTCACCCGGATTGAGTTGGGATGCAATGCTCCTTTACACAGGCGTTCAGTTAGAATTGATTAATGATTTAGAAATTTATAAAATGTTGGAAAAAGGAATACGTGGAGGATTAGCTCAGTGCTCTCACCGATATGCTGAAGCGAATAATATTTATTTACCTCATTTTGATAGTTCTAAACCATCAACATATTTGATATATTTAGACTGTAATAATCTTTATGGATATGCTATGACTAAAAAATTACCGATGTCAGAGTTTAAATTTATGAAAAATAATGATATTGAACATTTTAATTTGTTTGATGTTCCTGATAATGGCGAGTACGGTTATATTTTAGAAGTAGATTTAGCGTATCCAAATCATTTACATAATTTGCATAGCGACTTGCCTTTTGCTCCCGAGAAGTTCACACCTATTGGAGGGAAAACACCAAAATTAATTGCAAATTTGTATGATAAATATAATTACATTATTCACTATGTTCATTTAAAAGCATGTCTTAAAAATGGTCTAGTTTTAAAAAAAATTCATAGAATCCTTTGTTTTAAACAAGAATATTTTTTGAAAAAGTATATAGACTTGAATACTAGCTTACGGCAAGCAGCTTCAACATCATTCGAAAGAGATTTTTTTAAGCTTTTAAACAACTCAATATTTGGGAAAACTATTGAAAATAAACGTAAGCAAGTGGAAGTCAAATTAGTAACCAAATGGAGTGATGATTTGAATAAAACGAATAAAATAGTAGGTGCTGAGAAATTAATCACAAAACCTAATTTAAAAAGTGTTTCTATCTTTAATGAAAACTTTATAGCCATACAACTGAGTCCCATGAAACTTGTTTTAGACAGACCGATATATATCGGATTTGCGGTGCTAGAATTCTCTAAGTGCCATATGTACAATTATCATTATAATTTCATTAAGAATAAATATGGTGACAAAGCTAAATTATGCTACACTGATACTGATAGTTTGTTGTATTTAATACATACTGAAGACTTTTATAAAGACATGTACGATAATTTATCAGAATTCGATACAAGTAATTTTGAAACTAATAATCATTACTTTATTCCTAGGGTGAATGAAAAAATTCCTGGTTTATTTAAGGATGAGTTAGGAGGTGACCCACTCACCGAATTTACAGGCTTAAGAGCAAAACTATATTGCATGACATCATTAAATAGACAAATAAATAAAGCTAAAGGTGTATCAAAGCCTGTAACAAGATGTTTAAAATCATCTAATTATCGAGATGTTTTATTTAAGAACTTAACATTAAAGCGTAAGATGAATATGATAAAATCAATGAAGCATGTGCTGTTCTCACAAGAAGTAAATAAAGTTGTTTTAAACAGGATAGACGATAAAAGGCATGTTCTGGGAAATCAAATAGATACTGTACCTTGGGGTCATTGTGATTACATATGTTAATTTAGTAGTATTTTTAATTGCAAACTTATATAATTTTAATTATGAGAATTGTCAATCATTAAATAAAACTGAATAATTATGTTGTTATTTAATAAATAAGCCTTTACTTGTACTCTATATTTGCTGTTTTATTTGTAACGAACATTACCTGTATAGATATTATTGATCATTTTATTTATCTGCGAACTTATCCGAGGAAACAAAAGCTAAAAACTATGATACTGATTATTGCGGGTTATAATTACTTAGCGTTCTTGATAAGCATTATAAATACTAGAACATATTATGTTTTCTGACAGATACAAACATGAAGTGGGTCAAGCAACCAGTTTCATTAGAAGTTAAAAATATTGAGGTAGAGGAAAATAAACCACACGCAAAGCATAGTGTTCTTCTGCCGAATAATATCAGATGTATAATATGTGGCCCTTCGAATTGTGGGAAAACGAACGTCATGATTAGTTTGTTAATTCACGAAAATGGCTTAAAGTTTAAAAATGTTTACTTGTATTCCAAGACTAGCTTTCAACCAAAATATATTTTTCTAAAACAGATCTTAGAAAGAGTGCCAGAAGTAAAACTTTTTATTTTTAATTTTGATGACGAAGTTATTCATCCTAACGATGCATTACCGAATTCTGTTATTATTTTTGATGATGTGGTTTGTGAAAAGCAAATTAACATACGAAATTATTTTACAATGGGCAGACATAGAAGTATAGATTGTTTTTATTTATCTCAAACGTATTCAAAAATACCAAAGCAGTTATTACGAGACAATGTTAACTTTTTGATAATTTTCAAGCAAGATGAAGTTAACTTGAAACATATATACGATGAACATGTTAGTTCTGATATAGAGTGGTCGAAGTTCAAAGATCTGTGTTCTAAAATCTGGATACATCCTTATGATTTTTTGACTATTAATAAGGATTGTGAACTAAACAAAGGCAGATATAGACAATCATTTGATAACTTTATTTATTGCGATTAAATGGTTATATAAATTATGACTGAAAGAAATAATAATCATTTGAGCATAAATACTCCTCACTATAAGTCGTATAATGGATCACAACACTACAGATCAATTAATAAAGTCGGCAGACGCTATAAAGGAAAAAGTGAAACAAATGAAAGATTATGAGTTTAACACTGACAGCCATTTGAAGTATTTTTTTAAGCCTCTCGCAGACCCTCTTAATGCAATCGTAGCTAACAAGCAAATTTCTACAATAAAAAATGAAGATACTTGTGATGACCAAATTAAACACACTGATATAGGTTCAAAAATATTTTTGCATGATAAATCTCATGACATGTACAAACATGAATCATCTAATGAGTCAAGCTCGTTAGAAAATTTTTATTCAGAAGATGAAGGAGATAATGAATCAGAAAAAGATAATAATGCATCGTTGAAAAAAGAAGATATCATTGAAATATATGAAGATATGAATATACCATTTGGTGTACGTAGTGAAAATAACAAACATATGATCGGAAATACAATAGTTAATTTTTCTACCACTCAGGAGAACTCCAATAAAGTGTATAACATTCGCGTAGCTAATAAACAGTATAAAATTACACCCGGTTTAAAAGAACTATTGCTTCGCAAGAAGCCTGATTTAAGTTTGGTCAATTTAAAAGATAAATTGGTTTACAAAGAAATACTCCTCACAACTAATGCTCATAAAAGAGACTTTGACCCTGCAGGTCAAATTAAAGGTGATAAAGGCCTAAAATATTCTCAAGTGGTCAAACCGTTATTTTCTGAGTCTTATTTACAAGAACCCACAGAAGTAAAATCTAGACAAAAGAGAGGTGCTGGTCTACCGTATCTTAAAAAATATAAAAAAAATACTGAACTTGTTTATTGGGATGATCCTAATGAACTAGTGGACAGGCTTAAACTTTTGATCGCTTCTAAAACTGCAGGTAATACTAATCTTGATAACGAAATTTTATCAATTATTGAAGAGCTAAAAGAAG
The DNA here is from genome assembly GCA_950022335.1 of Eurois occulta. Lineage (NCBI taxonomy): Eukaryota > Metazoa > Arthropoda > Insecta > Lepidoptera > Noctuidae > Eurois > Eurois occulta. Next base: position 7,320,634 of record OX465500.1, on the reverse strand, counting down.
CGGGTGTAATACAAGAATAAAAGGGCTTATCATATAAATTGTTACGTAGTCTAATTTTGTAATTCGGGAGTGACAGTTGAGAAAATGAGCAAAGTAAAAAGAAAAATTATTAACGAAATTCATAGAAGTGCAAGAATAAATTTTCCTCGAAGACATGTAATATTAAAAGATATCGATGATCTTTGGCAAGCTGATTTAATGGATATGCAAAGTTTCTCCAAATTTAACAACAACTGCAAATATATTTTAGTCGTCATTGATGGATTCTCTAAGTATGCTTGGGGTATTCCACTTAAACAAAAGAATAAACAAACTGTATCTGAGGCTTTCAATACTTTATTGAGTAGAGAAAAACGTATCCCTAGAAACTTGCAAACAGATCTAGGAAAAGAATTTTACAATAAAAGTTTTAAAAAAATATTATTAAATAATTCTATCAACCACTACTGCTCTTATTCAACGAAAAAGGCTTCAATTGTAGAACGGTTAATAAGGACGATAAAAAGTATGCTTTACAAGGAATTTAGTTTCAAAGGGAATTATAAATGGATAGACGGGACACTTGCAAACATCATTAATAGATATAATCATACCATACACAGAACAATTGGTTTACCGCCCATTCAAGTGAATCATAGCAATAAAATTAAGCTACTAAAGAGATATTTCAATCAAAATCGAACGAAAACATTATGTCAAAAGTTTAAGACAGGGGATTTTGTACGAATAAGTAAACATAAAGGTTGTTTTGAAAAAGGTTACACTCCTAATTGGTCTACAGAGATATTTAAGATCAGTAAAGTTCAAAACACAAATCCTGTTACATATTTATTACAAGATGCCAAAGAGCAACCTATTTTAGGAGCATTTTATGATCAAGAATTACAAAAAACTAAACATCCTGACATTTACCTTGTTGAAAAAGTTTTGAAACGAAAAGGCAGAAAAGTTTTCGTGAAATGGTTGGGGTTATCATCCTGCGAAAATAGTTGGATTGATGATACCAACGTTTTATGAGTGGTTTATCAATATAACATCATGCTCTATGATAATGGTTCCATTCTGTTTGTATACATGAAAGGAGAAGGACTTGTTAATAATTTAATTAATAATTTACCATTTGAGCTCCATTTACCGGGATATAATTATTGTGGCCCAGGAACTAGATTACGTGAGAGATTGGCTCGAGGTGATACGGGTGTAAACAAATTAGACGATTATTGTAAACATCACGATATTGCATATAATAATACCAAAAGTTTGAAAGATCGTCACAAAGCAGATATAATTTTATTAAAAATGGCAAAAAAGCGTGCTTTATCTCGTGATGCAAGTACAGGAGAAAAACTTGCTGCCAATTTGGTTAATAATATAATGCTAGCAAAAGTAAGTTCTGGATCTGGACTCAAGAAAAACTTTAAAAGTTTAGTAACCCACACCAAAAAGTGCATTAAAAAAATTAAACCGAAGTGTAGGAAAAAACTAATAGAATTAGCCTACGCTGCTGCTAGAGAATTGAATCATGATTCATCTGCCAGGGTCCCACGTATCATATCACTTCCTAAGTCTGGTGGTGTTTTACCTTTAATACCAATATTTGCTGGTTTGTCTGCTGCTGGCAGTATTGCAGGTGGAATTGCTGGTATCGTCAAAACCATAAATGAATATAGAGTTGCAAGAAAGCGTTTAGAAGAAATGAAAAGTCATAATAAGAATGCAGAAGGTGTATGTATTGGAAATGGACTGCGGTTAAATCGTTACAAGGATGGACTTGGAATATATACAAATTTAAAGAAAAAAAACTAAATCATAGGCTACCTAATCGTGCTCTTACTAATATAGATATCATACATTTTACTAAAGACGTTCCATATTTTCGCGGAGTGTATATGAGGGATACCTTACCGAAGTCACCGTTTTCGAAAGAGTGTGGAATCATAAATTTAGATAATTCTAAAAATTCTGGTACACATTGGGTAGCCTATATAATTTTAAATGAATATATCGAATACTTTGACAGTTACGGCAACTTGAAACCTCCAATAGAATTTGTTCGCTATGTAGGTTCTAACAATATCAATTATAATTACAATAATTTACAAAAGAATAACTTATTCAATTGTGGGCATTTATGCATTAAATTTCTTAAAGAGTTTTGGAAAATGCACGGTTTTATCAAATTATCACTTCTAAAAAAGGTTTAAATGTTACGTGTCGTACTCATAAGACAACACTTTAACATTATCTGCTACAGGAGACGAATGTCAATATAGAGTGAAAATAAAAAAAAATGATAGTTTATAATATAAAATCATCTGCCGAAGTTAATAACTTTACTCGTTCTCGTACCGTCAGAAGACGAAGACATATACGAACTATAAAAAAGTTAACTAAAGATAACAAATTATTTCTTCGAGCTTTAGGATTTAAATTATGAGTATTCTTCAAGTGAATGGTTTACCACAAATCGATAACTCTATAGTGAGTTATGAAATTCATACTTATAATCCATATAGCAACAGTTTTAATGAAAATGATGAAATACGCATACCCATACATCAGCAAGATTTGTACGTATTACCTTCAGCCAGCTACATTTACATTGAAGGTCGAGCCACAGTGGCATCGAAAGATGCAGCAGGAAAACTGACACGAAAGATTGTTAATTTTACAAATAATCATATATCGTTCCTATTTCAAGACATTCGATATGAAATTAACGGTGTTGAGATAGACCGCATAAAAAATGCAGGTATTACTACCACTCTAAAATCATATCTGTCTATGAGCGAGGGGGAAAGTAAAGCTGCTGCTATTTGGGGTTGGAATTTGGAAGGGGTTAAAGATAATAATGGTATTTTTAGTGCCCTAATACCGTTGAATAAAGTTTTAGGATTTGCGGAAGATTATAATAAAATTATGATTAACTGTAAACATGAACTTATACTCAATAGAAGCAGTTCGAATGTCAACAGTATAATACTTGATCACAAGGATGACTCCATTGAAGTAAATATAGAGAGACTGCAATGGCGCATGCCTCATATAAAAGTTTCTGATCGGGAAAGATTAACTTTACTTAAATATTTAGAAAAGGATCGTCCTATTCAAATAGCTTTTAGAAATTGGGACTTGTACGAATACCCTTTATTGCCTAGAACTACAAAACATTCCTGGGTTGTGAAGACTGCATCACAACTCGAAAAACCAAGGTATGTGATCTTTGGTTTGCAGACAAATAGAAAAAATATGAAAACCAGAGACTGTTCAATATTTGACCATGGAAAAATAACTAATGTTACTCTATTTTTAAATTCTCAATATTATCCATACGAATCGGTTAGTGCAAAATTTTCTGAAGACAAATATTGTATATTATATGAAATGTTTACCCAATTTCGTCAGTCTTATTATAACACCCGGTCTGAACCGATGCTTGATTTGCGTGAATTTAAAGAAAAGGCTCCGTTATTTGTAATTGATTGCTCAAGACAGAACGAAGCCTTGAAAACCGGGGCTGTAGATGTGAGACTGGAAATAGAAAGTTCTGAAGATATACCAGATAATACATCTGCCTATTGTCTAATAATCAACGATCGTCTGATTGAATATAAACCCTTAAGCAGTATTGTAAGGAAATTATTATGAACGCCTTAGTCGATCTGCAAGGGTTTAAGACCGAAAGTAATGAGTTTATTGTGAAAGAAATAGCAATAGCATGCAGAAATCAAATTATGGTATTATTAATCAAACCACCATTCCCATTTTACAATCTTACAAAAAAAGAAAAAACGCAAGTAAATTGGATAGAGAGAAACCGAAAAATTTTCTGGAGAGAGGGTATTATACCATACTTAAAATTGCCTCAAATTATTGAACATTATCTGAAAGATAAAAAGATTTATGTTAAAGGATGTGAAAAAGTGTCGTGGCTAAGAAACATTGTAAAACATGATAATGTATATAATTTAGAAGATAAGAACTGTCCTAGCTTACAAAAATTATTTGATGATTATGGAAAGTCTAGTAATATATTTAGCTGTGTGTATCATTCGAATGTATGTGCTTTAAAAAATGTAACATGTTTAAAAAAGTGGGCTGATGATAAAAATATTTTTAATTGTTTATAATTTAGAAGATAAGGGATGCCCTGAAAAAAAATTAAGTTAAATAATTTGTTAGCTCTTTACATCATAACAATGTATCAGAATAAATGTTTTTTCTATGAGTAAATGTTTTTTGTTTTATTTCATAATAAAAGCGTTACATGTAGAATACCACAACGAAATATGCTATCGCTCATTCCTGTTCTATTCTGAGCGCCACATCTTTATAAATTGAGAACACCAGATACAAGAGTTCATTATTCTTTTATACATACCCGTATCGAGACCTTCTTAAAATGATTCAAAATTATTTCAGCCCGCGATATGAAATATATAATGATCATAAACTTCGATTATGTTCATTTCGACATTATTGGGCTACAGTAGATTCAAAACGAAGGTTGGTGATGGAAATGGCTGATGCAGGTTTTTTTTACTGTGGAAGTGGTTTAAACGATAAAGTTATGTGCTTTTCGTGTGGAGGTGGTATCGTAGATTGGGAGTATTACGATGATCCTTGGATGCAACATGCTATATTTTTTCCTGATTGCTTTTATTTAAATGCTGTAAAAGGGACAGATTATGTTGACAAATCAAAACGTCTCTTTTTTAAAGAAACAAAAATATAAAATATTCTAAAGTGGAGCAGGATAGATTGATGAGAAGAACGATTCAATAAGTAAACATTAGCCTATTTTAGTAATAGACAAGTTAATATTATTCCAATAAACTATTTGATTAGACAATTGTCTAGTTCCCAAATATTGACCGATTGACTGATTGTCTAGTTCACAAATATTGATCGATTGACTGATTGTCTAGTTCTCAAATATTGACCGATTGACTGATTGTCTAGTTCACATCAAGTGTGTAATTGGGGTGTCTGGATCTCCTTGATCCAGATGCCCCAATTACTCACTACTGAAGCAATTGCACGAACTAATCTACAACTAATACTAACTAATCTTATTTTTTCAACACAATTTCACCAATATTTACCAAAAGTGCCATTGTTATTTGCTATAAGATCAATGCAGGCAATATGCGAATACGAATATTTGGGGGTCCGATACGGTATCACCACCAAAAAAAAAAGAGCACCATTTTTTTTTTTATTTGGCTTATAATCTATTTATCAAACAAAATGAAACCCTGGCTAGCATTATTTAAGTAATACTATTTGTCTTTAGTACCCATATCTTCCCATCTACCTCTTATAAACTATTCAAGTTGCAATGTCAATATCACAAACATTCATCTGAATTCAGATTCCCCTTAAAAACGTGCGATGAAAAAAAACATCTTTATAATCTCAAGTTTGATCTTGGTGATGAGATCATAACTTAGGTAATACACACAAATAGAATATGTCCTGACAACGCACTTGTGAACTTGACGTAACAACAGTCTTTGTCACGACTAGTTAGGTAAATGTGAAATGCATTATAAACAATTGAAAAAGTCCCCGGAGGTTTTTCAAAAAAGTCTTAAGAGGGAACAGGATGTACCTATTCCCCTTTTTCCTTCCTGAATAATGTCTCTAGAGCAATCATTTTTTTTTTTTCATAAGATCAAGGTCTACTGTAGACACGTCCCTGTCATTTCTTTTTTTAAGCAACTAATAAGTAAAGAAAACATGACCCTCAAAAAATTACAAAAACTGCCACATTTTTACGACCGTGTTTAAAGGACTACCAGACGAACTCGAAAAGATTTAACATAAACCCTTTTACCATATTTAGGAATGAACTCATGATCCAGGACCTATGTTGGTATTAGTAAATTTTACGGTGGATAAGAGGGCAGCCTTCCCTATTGCCTTCATGTAAAAGTATGATCAATCATAGCAGGTTTTAATGCCTAGATAAAATGACATTTGAGCGATACTATAGTGAGTTGTTTGTGTATGTGAGTTTAAATGTTTGTAAGCGCTCCCACGATACAGGAGAATTTCCTAGCAACGTTTTTTTTTAAAAACATCATCTGCCTAGCCTTTTCCCAACTATGTTGGAGTCGGCTTCCAGTTTAACCGGATGCAGATGGAGTGACTGCCTATCTGACCTCCACAACCCAGTTAGTTCTAGGTAATAAGATACCCCTTGGTTAGACTGAGACAAACTTTGGTGCCACTGACTACAAATGACAACCGGGACCAACAGCTTAACGTGCGTTCCGAGGCACGGAGGAAACTCGGTATGTAATGGGTGGTCACCAACCCACAGACCAACCTAGGCAAGCGCGGCTTAACCTGAAGATTGATCCGAGCAGCTGTTATTATTTAGCCACGAGCTCTTCTTGTCTGCTTTTAAAAAACAAATTAACCTAACGATGATGGAAAGTCTAACTACAATCCTGTTGTAAGTCGTTGAAGAAATATGAAACGATTATCTGGCCCATTAGTTGTTTAGGCTCTCTGTCCAGAGAACCTAATCGAAGCCCGCATCTTATAAAACAACCAGTGTCCATCGATTCTCTTTTATTTACTTTTAAAACTATTTGTTCTAGTCCACCAATCCTCTTTTGTTTTACGATTTGGAATATTTGAATTTTAAATAAATAGTTCTAAGTTGTAGCCATCTTTTGTTTCTACCACAGACTTTCACCAGCTTTCGACGATCAACTTACATAAAAACTTATGTGAAAGATACATGCGAGTTTGCATGTCAATATGGACGAGCTTACTCGTAGATAATACACTTACGTAATAGTAACGGACGCATTTTCACTGTTCTTCAGCTATTCTTATGATCTGGAAACAAAACAAAACATAGTTAGCTAAGTTCTTCGCGTTTATAAGTTCATGGATCAGGTAATTCATGGGGTTTTAATTAATTTCATCAATTTTTAATACACAAAGAACGTAATTTATACTGAAAGGAAAATTTATTCTGCTTTCTGTATTTCCCAAGGATTTTGCAGATAATCCAATTTCGTGAGGAGATGATCCTGAAATTTGGTAATTTCATCAGTAGATACTTGTATGGTCAATTTTCTCAATACAAGCTTTTGCTTGTGTTGACATTGGATATAAAATTATGAATAGCATATAACTTCACGCCTGTAATCTCCGAAGGGTTAGGCAGATTAAGTGTACCTAATAGTACACCCACATTTCGCCAGTTATGTTAAAGTCCCATGTAATAGGGGGCGAGCCTATTGTCTTCAACCGGGCACAGATCCAAACTCCCTGGCTGCTACTGAGAAATTCCTTATGGAAAAACCCAATAATGCTTTGCCCGACCCAGGAATCGACCCAGGACCTCTTGATCAGAAGTCGCGCTTGCGACCACTGGACTAATGAGGCAGTCAGAGTCAGAATTATAAATAATATGTGAGAATATTAGAGAACCTACCTATATATTGTATCACCACAGTATAAATAGGTTTTTAGACTGTGGTATCACAGAATAAATAAGGTGTTTTTTCACAGCTGCATAGGTACTTACTTGAATTAAAATACCTACCTTAGATCATCAGCTATTGTAGGTATGTGCCTATCGAACATGGATTCATCGCATAGCATTACTAAACTATTCGAATAATCGAAGAAACAAACGAAAATCTCGACTAAGAAAATGCGATGACCACATTTTATATCACAAAAACATATTGTGGTCGAATGAAAAACAAAAATAAATTACAAACGAGTTAATTACAAGAAAATCTTATGATTTGGATTGGAAGACAAATTAATAACATTATTCTACTGACAGTGATCGATGACGATGACATTTCGTTCACAGAATTTTGGATTCTAAAACTTGGATGATTAAGTTTAAGTTAATTTGGGTGTAGAAACTAGCTATGAGCGTATTAATTACTAAAGCTCGGAGTACAATGATTTATTGACAATAAAGTGATGACCCTGAACTTTTGTCAACTAGATACG